>CM057450.1:367331151-369799276 GCA_016271365.2 Neoceratodus forsteri | reverse complement strand
TTAAATCCCATCTTATTCTTTACAGCCCATTTCTTCAACTTGGCAAGACTGTCCTGCATAACTCCTGCTTGCACCCCATCTGTAGTATCCATACAAATTTTGGTGTCATCTGCTAACTTGTTTGCATAACTATCTAACCCGGTATGAAGATTAGAAATTAATAAGGCAAAAGGCGAGGGTCCCAACACCCACTTGTCACCTGTCCAGTATGTGACAGGTAACCTCTTATACTTACTCTTTGCTTTCTGTCCCACAACCAACTTTTTACCTATCAGATTATAGTACCATTTATACCCATCCTGGCAAGTTTCTCAATTAAAACATCATGAGGGACCTTATCAAAGGCACGTCTGAAATCCAGATAGACAACATCGACTGATCTACCCAAGTCCAATAGGCCACTGATTTTGTCATAGAATGTTAATAAGTTGGTTTCACATGACCTGTGTTTCCTGAACCCATATTGTGTCTCATCAGTGAACCTCAATTTATGTAGGTCAGTTTCTAACTTGTCTCTTATAATTGATTTGATTGTTTTACCTAATATAGAGGTCAGACTTAATGGCCTATAATTACTCAATTCCTCTCTATTTCCCTTCTTATACAGTGGTATCACAACTGCCACCCTCCAATTATCAGGAACCACACATGTACTTAGAGAGAGGTTATATAGACAGTATACAGGTTCCACCAACCATTCTTTAATTTCTAGCAGAAGCCTGGGATGTAAATTATCAGGTCCACCTGATTTGGTAGCATCTAATTTATTAGTTTTGTCAAAATGTCCTCTTTATTTATATAAAGACCATCCTCACAAGAAAAAGCAGTATGAGCTGAACAAATAGAGGGGCTACATATAGAACAAAAGTAAGAATTGAATGCTTCAGCCATCTCAGCAGGTTTATTTGAAATTGCGTTATTTACCATGATTGGACCAACAGTCCTATTGGCAGATCTTTTATTAATTTAAGAGAAAAACGTCATCCCCCCATCTTTTAAGTGTGCCATCCTAAATTCAGCCGTCCTTTTACTATCCCTAATCATTTTTTTGTTTTTTGCCAACTGCTTTTTGTACTATATTTATTGTATTCAGTTTCATCCCGTTTTATTTGCCTATAAGCTCTTTCTTTGGGTTTGTAATTTTCTGTTCAACCATACTGGTACTTAACCCCTACCATTATGTACATTTCTTGTGGGGACATATTTGCATATGACATATGTCATCACATGTAACTAACTTTGGTACACTGTCAGCACTGTTTATTCATGATGTACTATGTTCCTGCTCCTTTATTGTACTTGCATCCCTCTGATGTACTGTGTCCCTGCTCCATTATTGTATTTGTATCTTTTTGTAACTAATTCCAGGTCACCCCTGAAAAAGGGACCTTCGGGGCTCAGTGGGCCTACCCAGTTACCAAAACTGAATAAACAAAATTGAATAAATAAATAACTATTTATCCTCTAATTCAATCAGTTTGTTTTTAATTCTCATTAATGTATTTGCATCTTCTGTTTCACTGTGCCAGTCCCATTGTTGGAGTTCTATGAGCCCAGCAAAGTTTGCCCTTGCATGATCTTTAATTACTGTCTTTCCATGAGAATTTATTGTACAATTGTTGAGTTCATACAGTACAACATTAAAGTCAGGGTCAGTGGCTCAGCAGGTAGCACACTGACCTCTGAGGCTGGGAGATCAGAAAGCTGTGGGTTCTATACCCACACCAGGCACTTGGGTTAATATCCCAGTACTAACACTGTAGTGCAGCATGAGGGGGGTGCTGCACTCCTGAGGTGCCGTCTTTTGAATGAGACGTTAAACCGAAGTCCCATCTGCCTGTTCTGGTGGTAGTCCAGGTTGATGTTAAAGATCCCATGGCACTTCTCGAAAAGAGTAAGGGAATTTCCCTGGTGCCCTGGCCAAATTTCCCCCCATTCACTAAAAATACCACCAACAGCTTAATCTGGTTCAAGTTCAGCTGGCATTCATCTGTATCCCCCTCCCCTGGCCCGTGCCTGAAAATAGGCAGAATCTGTCTAGTGCACTTAACCTGGTCAACAAAAACTAAATAAATAAAACATTGTGGTCACATCCAAGTAGAGGTTCAAGCACCTGAATATTGCTTATACTCTCACCCATATTTGTTAATTTTAAATCCAAAATATTGTTTTGCCTTGTTGGGCTGCCAACAGATTGTGATAAATTATTACTGAAGCAGTTGTCCAAGAGAGCTTGCTCTTGCTCACTTTTAGTGTTTAGTAGAAACCAATTTATACCAGGAGTATTAAAATCACCCATTAAGATGACATTGTTGTGCCCGGCAATCTCATTTATACTTTCCAGCAGGGCTGAGTTATCATTAACATTTGTATCAGGTGGTCTGTATACTGTCCCAAAGACAACTTTTTTATTTATCCTGGTTTCCAACTCTGTCCACGCACAATCTATAGATGTGGGTATATTATTGCCGAGGCATAACTGATTACTTATGATACAATCCCTGATGTACATTACTACTCCGCCACCAACTCTTCCTTCTCTATTTTTATACAGCAACTTATACCCTTCTACCTCCTGTCCTTTAGCTGGCAAACTGGACCACCATGACTCTAACAGTAACAATGTCAATGTCCTTGTCCCTCATCATCATTTCTAACTCAGCCATTTTAATTCAGTTTAGGCTCCTAGCATTAGCCAGAAGAATATTACATTTACGTTTCCAATCTTATTTCTTCTTGGCCTATCTTGTAGATTTTCTCTATATTTATAATCACTACCATTTTGCCCCTTGACTAACAGTTTTTGGGAATTTCCTCCATACCATTTACCACCCTGTGGAACAAGGTACCCAGTTTCCTTGTGCCTTTTTTTACTGAGGCGCAAGTCATCATAATTAAAAAGATCCCCACACCCCTCGAACTCCTCATACGTTGTCAAGCATCTAATACCATTTTGTAGTGTCCACCTTCTTAACCAATTATTGTAAGTCTTAATCCGCTCTACCCTAGCTGTCCCTGCTCTGGGTACAGGGCAAAACTTCTGATATAATACACTCAGCTTTGTGATCCTTTATTAGTCTGCATAATCCTTGTATCTCCCCCACTGCTCTTCCACTGTGCCGTTTCTCAAATTATTTATCCCGAGATGTACTAGTACCATTTTAGGTCCTTTTATGTTACATAACATGTCAGGGATCATACCAGTGATGTCTCTAATTTTTGCTCCCCCATATGTACAGCAAGTTACATTTAGCTTACTTCCACATGTGGAATAACGGTCGGTGTATCTGACCATAGAGTCCCCTAACACGAATATCTGCCTATCTGTTTTCTCAGTGTCTGCTTCTAAACTGCGAACATTTGGTGAAAGATTTTGGCTATTTCCATCATAAGAGTCCTTACTTGTTCCTTCCAGGCAGTCAACCACTTTTGAGAGCATCTGACCAGTTGACATACTAGGTTTTTGGAAACCTAAAGCTAACATTTTCCTTCTGCCCTTTATTATGAGTGCCTATCATACCACCCAGTAATTCATTATTTCCGAGCACTGGTGCCACAGTATTTGTAACTTCAGCTTGAGTTTCCCAGGACAACAATCTCATAATGCCCTTCTTCTGCTGATTTAGACATACCAGCCCCTGATTCATTATTCCTTAACAGCGGTGACTCACTCTCAGATGCAACAAGCTCCCCATCAGCACTTGCACATGCTCCCTCTGCAGTATTCTCTACAGTCAAATTTGCTACATTCAGGAGTTCATTTGCCTGAGTTTCTAAGTTGTCCATTAATTGTACTAGGGGCTTATAATGATTTGGATGCTCTGGTATTAGTCCAATGGCCCTCCATTTGTATCTTTTTGTTTTACACATTATGTCAGCAGTTGATGCATCTCTTTCTAATTCATCAATATCCACCTCATCCCCTCTTACAGGTTTTGATGATAACCCCTCATGTACCTTGGTTTTTCCAATAACTACTTTTAGATTCTCAATTTTGACTTTGAGCATTGCAATTTCTTTCTCTGTTACTAGGCTGAAGTTTCAGCTCTCTCACTTCTGCACATCCCCCACACAAAAATATTTCAAAGCTATTATTAACAGCTGTACTAAAAAGCCCACACCCATAGCATCAGACCCCCAATTCACGGCCACCTAGCTTTACAAGTAATGGGTCCGTGATTCCAACCTCTATTTTGAGATTTGCGTGCTATTCCTCCTTGACCTACTCCAGCTATCCACGCTGGTCATGCTAGTTATGCACTAGATGCGCGTGTCTTTGCGTGCATCTTCGCGCACTGCAACCACGCGCTCGGTGCACCTGTTTATCCCCATTTGCACTCAATAACACTTCCAGATCACATGACCATCCAGAGAGCGAGTGCCTTTGCTAACCTGAGGATTTTGATGGTAAATGTGCCCCAAAGAATGTCTGTAGCAAGCACTTCAAGCTTATTAGGTCCAAAACATAAAAACTCTGCGTATTTAAAATTCCCAGAGACAGTCAGCAACCCTCAGTAGTTTGCTTTGTGCCACACTGGGACTACAATTCTCACAGTGTGTCCTGTCCCTTTTCACACAGCAGAAGTGCAATACAAGCACACAAGAGACAGAGCAATAGAGCGATGCAGCCACTCCAGACCTGTCTCACCAGATAGACTGGTCACACAGTATGTGGACAGTGAAAAGAAGCTTTATGAACCTTTACCTTACATCAATTACTCTGCCTGTTATGCTTAATATTTTTGTTTTAGCTGCTGGCCCAGTGGCAATGAGGGCCGAGGTGCTGGATGCCACACCTTATACCATGCTGGCAACTCTTGTTTGGATGTGAACTCGGGTTGGATGCAGAGGTTCCATTTTTGGCATTCACCTGGCCCCTAGCATTGTCTGGGAGTGAGGCACAATGGGACTGCACACATTGGGGAAGGGAGTGGAGGAGGAAGATGATGCTCCATGCATGGAAGTGTGTATGGAGACATCCAGGCAGCACTGCACACCACCCCTCATAGGAAAAAAAATACAAGGAAAAAACCCACGGTTGACCCGACTGCCTGGAGCCATGCCACCCCCAACACCCAGGCCATGCTGCCTCATGTGCGAAGGTTAAGTCCTGGAGGAAAGCAAGGGAGTGGGGCTGGGGTGGTCAGTGCCTAGAGGGCAGCTTGGATGCCATGAGCAGAAATATAACTGCAAAAAAAAAAATATATATACATATTTAGCCATACCTGTTAAGTGTTTTATGATACATTTTGTATAAAACAGCCAATAGAAAATAAAACTGTGTTGTGACTACTGTACTGTGTAACTCCCAGGTTCCCCTGGCTTACCAGGTCCCTGGTACATTAGGTTAGTTAGTCTGGGTTGCTAGGCAGCCCAGGTTTTAGACCTGATGTTGTTCCCATGGAAACTTCTGTCAGTCAGCCTGGCAGAGGCTCCAAGGGATGGGAAATCCCCAAGTTGCCTAGTGTCCATAGCCCAGAAGAGGGTGGAACCAAAAAGTAGTTTGTGCCCCTACTGTGAGGGATGGGGGTGGGTTTAGAACCTGTAACTTTGACAAAGTACTACTGTGGAAAATATGGACTGTGTACTTGTTGCTCTGCACCTGCAGCCCCCAGTGGGCAGCTGATGTTGTTATATTAGTCCCAACTTGTCAGAATAAAACCTATCACTTGACTCTATCTCCTGTTGTGGACAGCTTTCTGTGAGTGGACTGTACGTTTCTGGTGCCCCCAGCACTGTTCCCTCTAAGGTGTTCTTGTGTGCGGCTGGCCAAGATAAAAGAAAGACCCGTGCACTAAAAAAACAGTGGCGCGCAGATAAGGTGATGATAACACAGTGCTTTTAACTAGGGCTACAGTGAATCATCTTTATTGCTTTCAGACTACCCTCCACTGCACTTAACCCTGACTTTGCCACAGACTGATATCAGTCCAGAATTTGTTTAAATTCCATTACTTGACTCTGCAGTCTGTTATGCTATGCTACCCTCCTAGATCATAAATTTCACAAGGACACACATTCGGATGTAGTGAGAGAATGGGAAACTTAAAAAAAACACCGCACATCATGCTCTTTTGATTTCCCTGACTCTCCTCACTAATAGTATAGATACAGACAGTCCGTGAACCCAGTAAAAACCGACCATTTCGCAAAGGAGACAACATAATATTCAGACTGAGAGATAGCCATCTACTAGGGGAAAACTGCGTTTCACTGCATGACTGCTAAGCTCTGAATGCGTTTTAACTGGAGCCAAAGGTACTATAGAACAAATGCAAGTACACTGCTGTAAACTGCAATTATGTGTCCCAGGCAGGTAGCTACAACAGTGTGTTGATGTTTGGAGGATTTCAGTAAATTAATATTAAAAATGCAACCTTTTTGTTGTTTTTAGAAGATCCTTTTCTGGTGGTGTTCTTTGACTTTGATAGGGTGAAAGAAAGGGTGTAATGGATCTCAATGAAATGAATAAGGTTCTTGTTGTTTGGGGGGGGGGGTCCTTTGTCTGCTGCTGTTTTTGACTTCGATGGGGTAATATTTTTCTGCTGGTGTACACTGAACTTCGGCCCTTGAGGTGAGTGCTACTTATGTCTCCCATCTCTAATCATTTTGCTATTTTTGTTGACAAGAAAATACAATATGACACAGTCTGTAATGCAACAGACTGGCTTTACTGCTGCAGTTACAATACTTGAGGTTCCAAATACACTCATCATTAGGGCTGTACGTTTTTCACGGTACGAATATGCAGATTTCACAGCATTTCACGATCCTGGTAAGAGGGATTAAATGTGGTTATATGCGACTTTTCTCCCCCCTTGCCCAATTAAGTCCCATTTGCTCACTGCGAGAGCCGTAAAAGGAACCAAGGGTCTGAGGGCAGCCACAGTTTGAATTCCAAGGACTGCGAGATTGTTTGTGCTACCTCCTACCCCCCTCCTTCCCAATTAAGTCGCAACTCCCTCCCCCTGCACAAAGGACTGCAATATTTGTGTTTTTTGTTTGCAGCCACAAATCTCAACTCAGGAGCCCAGGAGTCGAAAAAGGAACCAGGGGTCCAATGGCAGCCACAGTTTGAATACAGCCGCCCTTCCCCTGCACCAAGGAAGGACATTTTTTTTTTTTAACAAATCATATCTGCAGCTACAATTCGCAACTCAGGATGGAGACCAGAAAAGGACTTGCCCATCGACACTGTTTGCGTTACCTCCTACCCCTTCCTTCCCAATTAAGTCACTACTCAGGAGACCACAACAATTGCTTCTGTGGTACAGATACTTGCAGACAGAGGTCTGGCTAATTAACTTGGGGACTTTACAAATTCAAAGGAGGATTAGGTACGATTTGTAATTTGGAGATTTTCATGGGGGACTTCTGATTTCATGGTAATTGTGAAATCCGTGACCCCAGTGAAAATAATACAGCCTTATTCATCATATGAGGGAGATCTGTTTCTGACCACTGGAATTATTTTGATTGTCATAGCAGCCCAATGTTTTTAGACTGTTTGGCCAGGATGGGCACGCTGAGCTGATGCTCATTTCCACGTGTGATCTGGGAGCAGAGGAAGGTTAAATGACTTGCTCAGGGTCACAGAATTGCAAGTGGTGGATGTGTGATTCAAAATCCAGGTCCATTGTGTCTGCAACTTCACAGCCTGGTACTCCAAACCAATAAACTATACTGCCTCATTTAGGCTAAACTTCTTCCAGTTTGACAAGACAGAGTATAAGAGAAGAAAGGTAGTGTTTGATCCCTTAAAAGAAAAAAGGATTTTTAATTTTTTTTCTGACGGTTTGTGAGGGATTACAGAAGTGCTCTATGAAACGGGGGGGGGGCCTGGGCAGAATAGAGAAAACTCATTGATAGTAGGTAGAATTGAAGGTTCCTGTTTGAGAATGAGTTTAAAGAGACTCACCAAGGTAACTGAGTCAGCCCCTGCACCATACCCATCAGTGCCTTGCTGCCAGAGGACCCCAAGGAAGTTAATATGTCCCACAATTTGTAATCTTTTAAAGTTCTGTCCTCATAAAACTATATAAACCAGGCACCCAGGATTTCCGAAAGTTGCTTGTTGTTACACGCTTTATTAGCATGATGACGCAGATGCCAGTGAGAGTGCGGGCGCTCCATTATAGGGTGATCGGTGGCAGCTTTATTGATTTTAACATCATAGTGAAGTATTTGGCGAACGTATGCACTGGTCAAGTAACAAGGTTCTTGTTCCTGACCAGTGCCCAATGCTTCTTACTGCCAGATAGCCACTATATAGTTTAAAATCAACAGAAAAGCTGCCACCCATTATCATATTAAAGTGCTCGCCTGTTCCACTGGCATCTCATCATCAAGCTAGTGAGCGTGGGGGCGGAGCCGGAGAAGCAGAAAAAAAACCAGGAAGTCCTTGGGACCCTGTTTGTATATTTTTACAAGGGACAGAACTTTTTAACAGTTTAAACATCTGGGGACATATTAACTTCCTTGGGGTCTTCTGACAGCAAGGCACCGATGGGCATGGTGCAGGGCAGTATCTTTGTGAGTCTCTTTAAGTGGCTTCCCAGAGATGTGCACACAACTTGACAGGAGTTTAAAATCATTTGCATCATTTTGTTTATCTGCAACTGTGGATGCTGTTATACCATTTAATAGACAATCTAACATTGTGCAAGTCTTGCGGCTACAGCATCAGCTGGGGGAAGGAGGTCAGCTGCATCCCTGCCAGGGACCTCCTCTTCCCCTGCATCTCAGAGATGCCGCCGGGAGTGCTTCAACTTTGGGTCACAATCGGCCGAAGATTCTGCCTCGTGCCGCAATCCGGCCAAAGATTTAAATTCAAAGACTGAGCCTCGGCCAATCAGGGCCACATTTGTAACTGGGCACCAAGTTTAAATACAAGCTTGCCAGCACTGTTCAGGAGTGCAGCTGCATCAGAGAGAAAGTCCCACCCTTCCTCCCCCAGCCCCGTGACTCTTTCAATAATAAATGAATGATAAAGGGACTTATGTGATTGGGCAGTTAGGAGAGGAGGTGGAGCATCTCTGTGAGACAAAGGGGTTTATTTCTCAGTTCTGAGGCTACAGCAAAACAAATTGGGCAGGGTTTAAGGCTGTTTGAAGATTACTGAAATTTCCTTTAATGGTATCTGCACCCTGTATTAAGATTTTAAGTGTGAGGCTGTTTGACCATTACTGAATTTTCCATTTAAGTTTAAAGCTGTTTGATCATTACTGAATATTACATTGGTGGCTGATGCACCCTACATTTACATTTTAAGTATGTTGAAGTTTAAGCTGTATTTACATTTTTAAGTTAGCCTGCTTGACCCAGCATTTCAGTTTTGAGCTGCTGGTCTCTCCCGGTGTTTCTGGCTTTTTGGCTGCTTGACCAACTGTATATTACAGTAGTTACTACCTGACCCAGTATTTGGATGACTCACTCAGTATTTTAAGATGCTCGACCAACTGACTATTACATTACTGGTTAATGCACCCTGCATTTTTTTTAAGTTGTGTTTAAGTTTAAGCTGACCAACCCCAGTATTTCAATTTTGAGCTGCTTAACTCCCCAGTGAGTGTTTTTAAGCTGCTTGACCAACCCAGTGTTTAGGTAAATGAGAACAGTCTGATCCACCCAGTGTTTAAGCAGCTTGGAAGGATAGATATAGGTACGTGAAGGGGGCTGAATCAAGAGGGGACAGGTACAGATGTGGAGAAATCAGGAAGGTAGTAGGATGGGGAAGGGGAAGGAGGTGGAGAAGCCAGGAAGGTAGGGAGATGGGGGGGTGGAGAGGCCATGAGGGTATAGGGTTGAGGGGAGGGGGTGGGTGGAAGAAAAAACATGGCAGCAGGAGGAGAAATGGTCCTAGCAGGATAGTGAGATGTAATGGATGCGGAGCAGCTGTGTACAAGGATACACTATGGAGGGCAGAAGTATGCCCTATTTGTGTGAGGTACTGCACCTTGAAAGGGAAATTTGGGAGTTAAGGATGGAGGCGGAGAAATTAATAATGGTAATAGGGCATGGGGAAACGAGGCAGTGGTCTTTTAGCTCAGGGGGATTATTTGAGAGGTCCTGTGAGTGTACCAGGTGATATCCGTGTGGAGAAAACCGTCCACAGCATGACCGCGCTGTGATTAGCATGTATGCCTTTTGAGCATCAGGGGAATTACAGCGATACAAAAGTATTGCTACCCCTAATGCTCACCACAAAGGAGGAAGTGTTTAGGAACACTGCCGGTTGGGTGGTCGGTCAAGCCGCTCCCATGCTGGAGTGGCTAGAGCACCTGACCCTGCAGTAAATGGGGTTGGGGAACAGGGTTTCATTCTCGACTTGGGAATCTTTTACTCTTTGTTTTTTCTTGCCCTATGTCCACACCCACTGGAGTTGATTATAATAGTCTGGGGGTCGAGGGGCAAAGCCTCCGCAAAACAAACAAAAACGGTTGAGTGTGTTTCACGCCATTTGCTGTTGCCATGTGCATGGTTGTGTTCATGACATTATAACCCCATGCCATTTGAGAGGTCCTGTGATGGACAGAAAAGGGGGCATGTGGGAGGAAACAAAGCAGGCTACAAAAGGCAAAGAATGTCCAGGAAAAGGGTAACAGGGGGGAGGATCGAACAAGGGTTGGCAGGAAGTGGTCAAGAAGGGAGTGGGGGGGGGATGTGTTAAGGGAGCTGGGGATGTCAGCCTTGGTGGGGCCAGGGTGGAAAATGACAGAGGTGCTGCAGCAGGTGTTTTAGTGAAGAACAGGTATACCCCACTACAAAATAGAAGGGACACGGGGATCATGTGGAGAGGGTGGAGACTGAAGATGCAAGGGGAGGGCAGGAGAGCGAGGGGGGAGATAGGATGGGGGCTAGGTAGGGATCCTGAAAAAACAACTGAGGATGGAGGGGGAGGGCTTATGAGTAAAGAGGAGTTAGTAGTGGGGATGAACACAGACCCAGGGGGATCAGTAGGGGAAGGGAGGGGAGATTAAAGGGATGGACTTGCAGATAGTATTCCGAGGGAGGAAGTTGGAAAAAAGGGGGAGTGGCTAAGCATCAAGGGCATGAGGGAGGTCGATAAGTCAAAGGGAAATTCGGGACAAGGGAAGTTAAAGGGGTACACTAAGGCTCAAAGGGGAGGTGGCGGGGGGCTAAACAAGGAAAAGGTAGTTGACAGCGATACAAAGTGTTCAACTCCAGTGGGAGCCAAGGTACTGATCTTGGGGATTCCACAGTCCAGGGAATCAAATGGGGGGGGTGTGTGTAATGGTGATGGGAGGAAGAGCTGTATTTGGGCTGAGTGCTTGTCAGGTATGTCTGTGCACAAAGTAGTGCGCCACGTGCACTCATTAGTAAGAAAGCATGAGGGGGTGACAAACATAATGGTGTACATAGGCACAAATGACCTGACAGAAAACAGTGTGATGTTTTACATCTTATTTTAGGAATCTCCCCCACGGAGAAAAATAATAGGCAGAAATCATTCCTAGGTATCCTCTCAGCAGCTGCAGGAAAGGCAATCACTAAACAAGCATTTGTCGATGCCGAATGTTGCTTGCTTGTATGTGCTGTTTAAGTATTTGGAAGTGATAGTTCCATGCCTGCCTCCCAAGACATCCACTGTGTCTTTCTGTTCAGTATTCACAGAAGAGTGGGAGGGGCAAGGGCCACAGCAGTTGCCAAGGGGGTGAAGAGGTGGACAATAGTCCATTCAAAGGCAAAAGAGTCCTGCAGGAGCTCACTAAATTGAAGGTGGACAAAGCGATGGAACCAGATGGCATACGCCCAAGGATATTAACAGAACTGCGAAGGGAGATAGCAGTACCGGCGGCAGCCATGTTCACTGAGTCATTCAACACGAGTGAATTGGAGGAGGGCACATGTGGTCCCTCTACACAAGTCCCGCAGCAGGGAGGAGGTGGGGAACAATAGGCCATTCAGCCTCACTTCAGTAGTGGGGATGATCATGGAGACGTTGCTTGAAGAAAGGATAGTGGGGCATCTAGAAGCCATCGGAGCCCAGGACCATAGACAACATGGATTCACAGAGGAGACATCATGTCAGACAAATCTGGTTGATTTCTTTGACTGGGTGACAAAGGAAGTGAATCAGGGTGGGGCAGTGGATAACGCTTACCTTGATTTCAGCAAAGCCTTTGACACCATCCCATATAGGAGGCTGATAAATTAGCTGGGTAGGCTGGGCATGGGGGAAAGGGTGGTAAACTGGGTTAGAAACTGGCTAACAGACAGGAGGCAGAGAGTGGTGGTAAATGGGGTGCAGTCCAGGGAGAAGGGGTGACCAGTGGGGTGCTGCAGGGATCGGTCCTGGGGCCAGTCCTGTTCACTGTCTTCATTAGTAACATTGCAGAATGGCTGAAGGGAATGTTTTCACCAAATTTTCAACATAGCCATTTTAAGACCTCTGCTCATGAACAGTGTTATTACTGTGATTTTCTTAATCTGTCCCAAACATTGACTGCACACACTGGCTGCGCCATTGTGCGCTACATGCACGTAAAACACATTTTGGGCGACATGTGAAAAATGACAGCTGCACTGCTCATAAGGAGGTGTGGTAAAATGGCAATGTTGAAAATCTGAAGTGAAAATATTGAAAATTCGCGAACTTACGAGTGTGCGTAGGAACAGCGCAATGCATGCTCGTAAAACAGTCATGTTTAGGAATTTTTTCACCAGATTTTCAACACAGGGTTTTTGGGGGCCTACCTCATGACCTGTGATACTGTTATTTCGTAAATCAGTCCCGAAAGGTGGTTCCATGCAGTGACCGCGAAATCACCTTTCCGGGCAGATTAACGCCATGACAGTGGCAGAATTCATGAGGTGGGGTCCCAAAAACCCCATGTTGAATATTTGGTGAAAAAATTCCCCAAAATGCCTGAGATGTGCACTAAAGTTGAAAAAACTCTATTTATTCCATTATACAGCTTACCGGCATTTCCTCAGTTCGCGGTTGGCTTTGAAGAGTACAGACGTGTTCCCGGTCCACCGAAGATCGTCATGCCGGACTCCATAGGTAAGTATGGGGTGAGGTGGGGGAGTGGGGAGGTGGATGCACAGAGAGTGGGCACGGGTGGCGGGAAGGGGGTCTGGATAGTCAGCGAGGGAAGGTTTTTTCTTTCAGGTTTTTTTTTTTTTACTTAGATGACGTAGGACTTGTGCCACGCTGGGGTGGGCTCCCAGCATGGCAACTGGAAGGCTGTTTGGGGGTGGGGGTAGTGGAGTAGACAGGGGATTGGGCACCCCTGTCGGCCATAGGAACTGTTGCCAAGTTGGAGTGGGGTGGGGTGGGCTTCCAGTGTGGCACCCAATAGTCTCCTGGGGGGGGCAGTGGAGCCGACGGGGAATTGGGCACCCCCGTCAGACATGCAGACTGCTGCCACGCTGGGGTGGGCTCCCAGTATGGCACCTGGAACTCTGTTGGGGGCGCAGAACAGCGGCGACGGGGATTGGGCACCCCATCGGCTATACGTGTGTGTGTGTGTGGGGGCATGAGCACGCAATATGTGCGTGTGTGTGTGGGAGGTGCACATAAGCACGCGATATCTTATTGCTGCTCACTGAAGCATAGCTCTCCCTTTCAACTGTACAGCACTGCATTTTCAACTGCTGTCATAGACAGCTGCAGCATTCACTGGAGAACTGCGGTGGCGCCTACAAACACACTGACTGAATTGGAAGGCAGGTACCCACACCTCCGAAAACGCTTCGGATGCACAACTTTCGTTTGCACACATGCATGCAAGCAACATAAAAAGGAAGAAAACTGACAGTCCCCCCAAGTAAAAGGCACAACCACATACTGTTTATCCTACCTACAGCAAACTTACAACAGTCATTTAATTTTCAATGAAATAACAGCAGTGACCTCACTACTGTCAGTTTTCACTACTGTATTCTTACTGACAATAAAATGACAGCAGTGTTGTCATTATTTTACCTGAAAATCCATTTATGAGAACTGTGCAAAAAAAAAAAAAAATACCCCCTCAATTTTTTTTTAAATATCGGACGACACTGGCCCAACCTTTGACCTCAGACTTAATCCACTCCATTATCTGATTACTGCCTTGTATAGTGAATCCAATAACAAATTATCATAGAAACATAGACTTTGACGGCAGATAAGGACCACTTGGCCCACCCAGTCTGCCCATTTCCCTACCTACTGGATAAGCTGCAGATTCTAGTTAACCAACAGCCTACCTCCTGCCACCCCCGACTACAATTGCTTTGTGTCTGTCCCATGCATGTTTGAATTCCCCCACTGTTTTAGCCTCAACAACCTCCCCAGGAAGGCAGTTCCACGCATCCACCACTGTCTCCATGAAAAAAGATTTCCTCACATTACCCCTGAGCCGTCCCCCCTCTATCTTTAAACTGTGTCCCCTTGTTCTTACACATCTCTTTTTCTGCAAGATGCTACCCTCCTGGCCTTTGTTGATTCCCTTGAGGTACTTGAACGTTTCTATCATGTCCCCCCGTCCCTCCTTTCATCAGTTGGCTGTAAACATTCTATTAGGCCAATGTTAATCTTTGGTAAACATATATGTAGAGTCTACTCAAATCTTAAACAAGGTACAGCTCCATTTTAGGATATTTATTTTTATAACAGTGATAAGGCACCCCAGGGGTTATGTTAATGTCTAGTTAATCATCCTCTAGGGGTAAGTAGCACTCGGCTACATATCCTTAAAGGGTATGTTTCACTCGACTATGCCTTGTACCACATTACATCCACACAGGGTGATTAACAGAACATTACCCTGGCTGTACCATATTGCTTAACCGAGGTCTACGATAAAAAAAAAAAATGTTTGCACATTATTCCATTCATATTTCAAACAGTATATATATTTGATATCTTTCTTTATTACACAGGAAACACTCTAGAAAATTAGACTCTGGTCCTGTGAAAGAAATTATTTTGCACTTGCTGCTTGTCTTCTGATAAGATCTACATAATCCCCTGTTTGTGTCATCACTGTTATTCCAATGGCAATAGACTGTGTTGTCACATGTTGAACACTATCGCCTCAGGTATAGATATTTATTTATTGAATTTTGTTGACCGGGTAAGCCCACTGGGCCCTGGAGGTCCCTTTTTCAGGGGCGACCCGGGGGTAAAAAGTAACATACAGGTAAACAGTACAGTACAAATTGAAAAATGACATAATGTTAGACAGTTGAATATTCCATAGGGTTACAATCAGGTAAGCAGCAGGAGCAAATAAACTGTAAGAATGGGACATTGTGTTTTCATGAAAATGTCCTTAGTAATAAAGAATAAGGGGAAGATTCAGTAGCTGCAGAAACTATATGAAATATAAACTGAATTATAACTAAATATAATTTTTAAAGTATAACAAGAGGCATCAGTAGCTTCCAGTGTGATCAGTAAAAAAACTGGAATGGATGCTATGGTAAGAATGAACCACCTTTGACAGGGTTGTTCAAAAATTAATAAATGTTTGGTCACCCCACTGTGATCTGCACATGTGACACCAGAGACCTGGTCTGGGAACAATCATGGATCATCAGGATCTGTCCGGGAGGCGGTCAAGCATCACAGAGGCTGCTATTTTCCATGACAGTCAGGGACACAGGCTCCACTGCCATACTGCCACCTAGGTGACTGCTGGTGGCAGTGCAGTTGGAACACACAGTGGGAGGATGCAGGCTAGTGCTATGTGCTGTCACGCACTGGCATGTGCATGTATACTTGGTGCCCTTGCCACTGGTGTCTCGAGGGCTGGAGAGGAAAAGCCCTGACACATGACAGCATGAAGCTGGCACTCTACATCCCAAATGCTCCCTAATGCCAGCTGGTCCCCCACATAACAGACAGATCCAAGGGAGGTCACGGCTGATGACACTACCAAGAGAGCACAACATCAAGGAAAATGCTCTACATGAAGGAAATGCTCTCTGGGGACCCCTGGGAACCAGGTAAGTGACAGAGAAGGGAGCAGATCGAGCTGGGAGATGGCCCAGCAGAGGAGGGCAGAGTTGCTAAAGGGGGTACACAATATATAGTTAAAAAGTAAAATGTTGTTGTACCCTAGTAGCTACAACACTACTGTGGCACAACTGTTTAATTTGTACAACCACATGCCACCTATGTCCCTCAAAGTGCCTCCCACACCAAACCAAAACCCCCCGACATACTCTTCACTATGTCAACAAAATCAGCCTCACCTTCCAACTTCAAAGTATTCACCAAGGCATCACACCAGTATTGCCAAAAATAATGTTTACTTTTTGTATTCGAAAGACTAACGCTCAGCATCTAATCTTGGCTCATTCTAGTGTAGTTTGAAAGTGTGTTTCCGGCACTTCTACAAAAAGCCATCAATATACTTTCAAGCCCCAACAGAAACAGCAAGGAGCAGATGTACAATATTAGATATCATTTAATGGAAAAAATAAATACTAATTATGGCAATACTGTTGGGCATTTAGCACCTGAGAGTGGAGTAGTTTGGAGAAGGTTTGACTTTTTGTTTGCTCCCACGGCTGGAGCACCACTCCTTCAGGCACCCTGCAAGGCACACACCCAGCTGCCTGCCAGACTCACCCAGCACTGCTGGTCCTGCCACCAATCTCCCAAATCCTCCACTGCCTTATCTCTGTTGGGAGACCTCCTGCTACGTCCAAGAGCCAGAAGCATCTTAATCAGCCTACCAATGGTGAAATGTGGTAGACCAGTTCACTTCAGGGGCCTGGAGTCATACAAGCAGCTGCCAGAATTGCCATAATCTAGCACACCAAGCACCAGCACCTTTTCCTTATTTTTGGGCCCTGTCCACCACCCATGTGCACACTACTGTAAGGACAGGGATGCTCAGCAATGGATGGTCACCCACACCACCAAAAGCACCTCCACAGCGCCACCTGGAGCTGCCAGATGAGTGGAGCTGTGCCACTCAACCTCCAGGAGGGAAGCATCTAAAGAATGCTCTGAATCCTTTATGCCAGCCTCCACGCCTGATGTTTTCAGCTCAAGGCATTCACTAGCTCAACAGAATAAGTTTCAGATTTTTCTGTCAAAGATTAAAAGTATCATTACAACCACTAGAATCATTGTATAAATAAGCATTCTAAATAAAAAGAGAAAAGCTGATACCCTTTCCTTAGAAAACAAAATGAGGGCAAGGGGCTGCTGAAGCAAGTGACCCAGGTTCAGGAGCGAGACTGGGACATCGGGGTCTGGACAGGGACAGAAGGATCTAGCATCACACAGGACACTCCACTCCTTGTTCAGGGAGGGTTAGCATGCTCTGTCACAATACTGCCACCTGGGTGAGTCTACAAGAGCACTCTTGGTAGGGATGTCACTAATGTTGTTGGACTGGCACACTTTGCGTGCTTACACACCTGCCTTGACATCTGTGCATGCAACGTCCCTCAGGAATGGGAATAATGGAGGAAAACCACCACGTCTGTGGCAGGATGATGACTGCTCCCACTGCAGGCCCAACACCACTGATTGTGGCACCCTTCCTCGAAGCTGCCTTTAAATGACTCCAGGGGCCTGACCAGCTCTGATGAAGGAGCCCAACCATACGGTAAGCCATGGGGCAAAAGTGGAGGGGGGTAAGTCCGGGAAAAGATGGGTGATGAGGTTGGAGGGCGGTGCAGGCAGAAGGGGTCATGCTAGAGAAAAGAGGGCATAAACAGACAGTTAAAAAGAGAATATAAGTGACCCCTTCAGACTTGTGATCCTCGTAAAAACTACAGTGTAACTTACTGTACCAAGGAATGCTTTGCTCTTTAACATAAACACCTGATATCAATAGCACATGCAGCCTATAAAATTAACTTAAACACTGTATGTGCTTCCAGCGTGAGGCATTTTCACAGTAAAAAAAATATACTTGAACATCTCGCATGGCCTAAAGTAACTGTTTTTAACACCAAAAACCTTTATCACACTGTACACACTGACCGATTCATCCGGATATAAAACCCCACATTTCATACAAACATGAATTGACTCATCCTGCCTACGACGTGATCTGCAATTTAAAAGACAACAGCTGGCAAAAGCATGGTGTTTAAATGAAAGCAAACATCCCCTCCCCCAGCCTTCTGTGACTAAGGCAACTCAGCAGCAGCACAGATTAATGTGGGTAACTAGGTCTAACAGTTCCTGGGGTGTGGGCTGCAAACCCGAGCAAGCAAAGTCCCCCATTTTAGTTCCTGCTAATAAACTGTGCCAACAGATCCAGTTAGGAGGAACGGACAAGGCAGTCCGTGCAGTGTGCATGCTGCATCTGTCGGTAGTGCCCAGGCAGCCCTCTCAGCTGTCCAGCCGCCCCCAGCTGCTTCACGTCCCCAAGGACCAACTCCATCCCACCTTATTATCCAGGTGTGGGAGGGAGCCAATGAGCAGGGCAATGCCTTAGCTTTCAAGCAAAGTTCACTCCTCCCGATGCAGCAACAACATAATTATATGTGGCTGCCCCAATATGGGAATACCAAAAACAACATAATTAATAAACTGTAGTAACTATAAAAAATAAACTGCTACTGGGCCACCCTTCGTCACAGGTGCTATGTGCTCTATTATGCAATGGTGGAATTCCAGCAGGTACAATAATTTGGTTGTACTTTTAGAAACTCCGGCGCTCTACCTCCATCACTTCATACCAAAAAACAATAAAATGTGGAAAATCAGCCCTCCTCCCCTCCATCCCCATCTGAGGCTCGGGCAGTTCACAGTAGCGCCCACTACTTATTACCTTAGCAATGCGGCGGTGAGTCCCCCCCTCTCTCTTTCCGAGTCTCTCCCTGGCGCCTCGTCCTTCTCTGTGAGTTATTAGAATAATAATGTCTGGAATCTCTTTGCCCTCAGAGCTTGCTACAGTGACAAATGCCTGGGGTCCAACTCATGGCACCATTGATCCCGGTAACCAGCCTCCTGTGCCCCCAGCCGTGTGTCAGTCAGTCCGTGTGAGCCTCTCGCCACAGTCGCTGAGGGAGCCCGCCTCGCCTCACGCGGGATACTGCTGCTGCCGCTCACCTATGCACGGGCTGTTACTGCTAACATCCAGTCGTAGTGCAGCGTGTATCCCCAGGCAGGTGAAGGAGGCAGTGAGTGGCACGCATGGGTGGGTGGGCGCGCACACCTACCTCCACGAGACCCCAGGGGGAGGGAATTCTGTCACAGCAAGCTGCGGAGCACTGCCCCCCCCTCTCTCACACTTGCATCCAAATATACACACTGGTGTGCACGCGCTAACATGCAATAGACAGTTTGCTGGTCAGTATCGCCAAGTAGGCAATGGTCATCAGTGCCCAGACTGACAGAAAGGGCAGCTGCAGTCCCAAGCGGACAGGCCAGCGGCGGGGAAGAGGGAAGGGATGATGCTGTCTCGCTAAGGAGTTGCTAAGCCGGGCTGCCTTGTGGTTAATCCAGGGCTCCCAGATCTCATGAATTCCTGTATTTTACAGGGCTTTGGGCCATCTACAAGGACATTTTCCCCATGGACTTGCATTGATTATACGGGAAAACAACAGCTCGGCTTCAATAGCAAACAATGTAATATGCGGGAAAGCACAGGAAAATCGCCCTGGAGTTCCAGGGAATGTGCCAAATCAATATGGGAGCACTGTATAATCTTTGTACAGCATCCCCATCCCATCCCGTCTTAGTTGCGAGTGCGTGGAGGACTGCAAAACCCTGGGGCAGCAGATAAGAGCTGGCCGCTGGTTCGTTTTTAAGATACTGTAATTAAAAAATACTCAAGTACAGTATCCGTAATGTGATTTGCACAGCTAATGACTGCACTTGTGTGAACAATTACCGCGATCTACACTGGTGGTGAGAACCTATAATACAGTACCCTAGCCCAAAATGGGCAGCTCATGAGCACGCAATATGCGTGCGTGTGTGTGAGGCATGCATGAGCACACGATATCTTATCGCTGCTCACTAAAGCGTAGCTCTCCCTTTCAACTGTACGGCACTGCATTTTCAACTGCGGTCATAGACAGCTGCAGTATTCATTGGAGAACTGTGGCCTTGCCTGCAAACACACTGACTGAATTGGAAGACGGGTGCCACACCTCCGAAAACTCGGATGATGGCATTATGTTTCTTGCACATGCATGCAAACAACATAAAAATAGCTACTAGCAGAACCGCCACCAACAGTAGGATGGATTGCATTAGTAAAACAGATATGTCGCATGGAGAAAATAACAGCTGATCTTAAATTACAATCTGAAAAATTTAAAGAAACTTGGTTACCTTTCATGGAACTAACTGAGGAGTTAGAGGGAACATCTGTCCTAACTCAGCAGGCCCAAGGCTACTGAGATAGCATTAATGGTTTGCATATGTAGCTAGCAGAGGACTGAGCCCACACACAGAATCCATCTCCCTATGTTGAATTTAATAATTTGGGAACATAATTAATTGTCTCTTTCATTGCCATCAAATTTCCATTAGTATTTATCTTGTTGTTTTTTTTTTTTTTTTTACTTTTGTTAAGTTTCATGATTCTAGTTTTAAATGACGTGTATAATCAGCTGAAGACTTGATATGAAAAAGTTATGGATAAGAACTACATTTGTTAAAAACAAATAATTGTGAACATATGATTTTTCAAGGTCACAGCTGAATGTATTTGTTTTTTTATTTGGAAACAACAAAAGAATTAAAAAAAAATAGCATGATGGATGTGCAAGCCAGATTCAGAGAGATGGCGACAGTGTGCACTGCAGAAGGAACCACCCTCTCCTTCTCAGAGGTCCTGCCGGTACCTAGGGGAACCTTGGAAAGAAAGCAGCACATTCAGGACTTTAATAATTGGTTATGGAAATGGTGTCCAGCTATGGGGTTTGAATTAGTGGGAAACTGGGGTGATACGTGAGAGAACAAAAAACTCTTCGCGAGGGATAGACTGCACCTAAGTAAAGCAGGAAAGGATGTACTGAAAAACAAATTGGGAGAGTACATAGGAACCAGGTGGAATTTAAACTGGTAGTGGGGCGGGGTGGACAACAGGAGGCAGAAAGTACAATTCATCATGGAGGTTAGAGGTTTCACCCCCAAATACATACGCAGGTGGGGATGGCAGGCTCAAACTCAGTAAAGGGAGGGAGGTGGGAGGAGGGGTAGGGATGGGGGATAGGTTGGAGGGTGGTCTTGATTAATGCAAGAAGTTTGGGAATAAGATGCCAGAGTTGCAGGCTCTGTTGGTGGTGGTGGTGTTGGGGGAGAGAACGAGCAGCTGTTACAGAAACCTGAGCAACACAATGCCATGACTGGGACCCAACTCCCAGGGCACATGGACGGACAGACAGGATAGTTGACAACGGGGGGGGGGGGTAGATCTGTTCATTGGAGAAGGGACTGTGTGTAGCAGTAATGAGGATATGGAGGGGAGCGTGGAAGAGGTATGGGTCACCTTGCAAGATGTAAAGGAAGGAGGGTCAAGTTGGGAGTAGTATACAGGCCACCAATGTGATCAAAAGACACAGACAATGGGACTTCCCGTGACGTCATGCCCCTGGAAGCTGCTTGAGCTTTTAGCTCCATCTCCACCAAGGTTTAAAAACAGCAAAATTCAACTTAATTTGGGGCTAGTCAAGATCTAGTTATTGCAAAGATACCCCGACGAAAACCCAACGCTTTAAAATTGCTACCAGATCTTGCTGATCCCGATGGATTGTGCACTGATAGCGACAGTTCACAGATCTCAGGCCGGAGCGAGTCCTCAAAGGCCGACTACACTGGAGCGCCCAATATAGCCAGGCAGATGGATGTCGTTCTGCAGGAACTACGGGATTTTAGGAAAGAGACACACTCCACTTTTACCGCTCTGAGCACAGGTTTAGGCAAAATGAAGAAACGGCTTGATGACCTCGAGGAGCAGGCCACGAGCACCGACACCCGCATGGACTGCACAGAATGCGCCGATATCCAGTTGCACCAGGCGCTGCAGGGCTTACAAGAGAGAGCAGATGATGCAGAGGTGTGGAGCCAGAGGAATAACCTGAGGGTCTCTGTCTTCCTGGAGGGATCAGAAGGCAATATCCATATTCAATTTATGCAAATTTTTTTTTAAACAAGATCTACCAGAGAGCTGCTCCCTCAGGATGGATCGGGTCCACTGTACTCTGGGCCCCCAGATGACCAACTGCCCACGTGCTATCCTTATCAGGTTCCTGAGATTTCAGGAGAAGGAAATGGTCCTGCACAAGTCCTGGCAGCAGGGAGATCTAAATTACCAAGAGCATCGAATATATTGCGGCGAAGCACAGAGCTTACGCCCCCATCCTTAGGAAACTAAAAGAGGCAAAGATTAAGTTTAGAGCACCCTACCCTGTGAAGCTTGTAATACACCTTACTGATGGCCCAAAAACATTTGAAAGTGCAGAAGAATCTGCTCAGGAACTCTCTAAACTTGACATCGAGGTTACACTGTGCCAGAGACCGACCAGGACCTCTCTGGACGCCAAACTGGTACAGAAGGCCTGAAACAGAATGTCACAGAGAGAGAGCAGCACCGTAGGGAGAGCGACTCAGCACTTCAGCAGATAGTGGAGGGACTGAAGAAACAAGCCGCGGCCATGCCTGAGACTGCATCACCCAGTCAAGCAGTGAAGTGAAAGGGCTCGTGGACTTATTGTTTCTTTTCCCCTACAGGTAAGCTGCCTCAGTTGTCCCCCTTAGCTTAAATATCCCTCACGACTCTGGGCTATCCACCATCTTCTGAGTACCCACCCACCCCGCAGATCCATACTTGTACTGTGGTGACACACACGAGGGGCCCTCCACCTCTTACATGAGGGGCTGGAGCCTTCTCTTTCTTCAAGTGGGTCAGTCCAGGATGGTCTAGTGCAGCGTGGGCAGCATGAACCCCCATCACACCCATCTTTTCTGATATAGTGGTTATGGTGTGACTCCTGTGGTAGCGGGTAGAAAAGAGTTGAGGACCTGGAGACCGGTGGCTTGCGGGGAGGAGCTGGATGGCTCTTCTGGTCTCCCCATAGCCGTGGAAATAGCAAGACTATAAGCCAGGTCGAAAACACTTTTCCCGCGCAGTATCTACTCAACATGTTGCTCCCATCCTTTTCCTGATGCATTCTATTTATAGGCATGGGCTGGCTGCGGCTCCGTGTGCCGGGGGAATTATGAGGGGAAGATTGCCCTCTGGAGCGAAAGGACAGTCATACAGGATCGAGCTGTGGGACTTGTTCCCCCTCCCCCCCACCAGGGTCACTTTTGCGGCTGCTGGGGGGGGGTACCATGCTCCCATGTCACCTCACTTTTGGATGCAGTCCAGTCCCCTCGTTATGCTCCCCACCCAATGCTGTCCTGGGTGGGGGCTGAAGGGTCGGGGAGATCTGGTCTCCCAATTCAGCTTACTCTTCTGTCCTGTTGGCTGGGCGGGCCGATAATAAGTGCCATAGCAGACTAGCATTGTGTACTTGATTACCCAGCAAGTGATGTTACCTTACAGTTAACAGCTGAATTTAAAACTTTAGGTAAACGGTTCTCACTAGCAGCCTTGGTGGAGTTGAGGCATGATTGCACCCCCTTCCCTTCATAAGTTTCATAGGTTTTTGCAGCGCTTTATTTAGACCGAGGTCCATTTTAGCTCAACTTATCCACTGTAACCCAGGATATTTTTCTATGCCAAATGCACATCCAGGTGGTTCTTAAAGCTATACATACTGCTGCTGGTAACTACTTCTAATGGAAGCTCATTCCAAGTTTTTACCACTCTAACAGAAAACCAATGCTTCTTTCTAATGGTGTTGAACCTTCCAGTTTCAATTTGTAGAGGGTGAGATCTAGTACTAAAAATATTATGTCTAAATTCTAAACCCAACATCTCCCTTAAATGCACATCTGTTGTTTTATATACCAGACACATATCACCTCTTAATCGCCTGTATTCCAAAGAATACAGACCAAGGGTGTCGAGTCTAGTTTTATAATCAAGACCCCATACCTGTGTGATCCTACAAGTCGCCCTACGCTGTATCCTCTCAACAGCATGAATCTCTTTTGCAACCAGGAGACCAGAACTGAGCACAGTACTCAACATGTGGCGGCCTAACCAGGGATGTGTAGAGAGGAAGAAGAAGAAGAACATCCTTCCTTCTGCTCTTGATGTGTTTATTTATACAATACGGTATTCTGCTAGCTTTATTACAGAGACGTTTTACGTCTGGTCCACCCTATAGGCAGACTAAGCCAAATTTGGCACACTCTGGGAACTGGTTGCTCTCTAGCTTCCAGCCCCATGGAAGCCCTTCGTAGTTCAGCAGCACCTGCCCAGTTGGCAGGATACTGATTTAGGTTGTTTTCCCAGTTTTCCCACTTAGTGTTAAAACCCAGTTGTTCGATGTTCGAGGGTGTTTCTCCTCACTCACACCCCCATAGGCAGTCACAGCTTCGTTCTGCAGGCTTTGGACTGGGCAGAATTTCTGGATTGGAGTCTAGGCATGGGACCCAGCAGCACTCCATATGTTATCAGAGTTTTTAAATGGTTAACACACCACTTCAGATTTTTTCTTTGAATGTGAATGGACTGGGCAGCCCTGTCAAAAGATCGAGAATGATTTCAATGTTTAAGAAAAGTCAGACAGATATTATTTATGTACAGGAAACGCATATGACTACTAATGAACACAGAAAGCTTACCAGAGGAGGATTCACCCAGGTGTTTTCCTCCTCCTTCGCTGATGGAAGGAAGAGGGGGTTGCCATACTGGTCTCTGGTCACCCCCCCCCCTTCAGCCACCCTGGAATGGGCAGATTCAGAGGGCTGCTTGGTAGTAATCCGGGGGTTGCTACAGGATAAAGAGGTAACCCTGGCTAATTCCTACTTTCCCCGGGGTCAAACACACCAACAATTCGATGCCTCCTGAGTAAAGTAGTACAATTGACCAAGGGTACCCTAATACTGGCGGGCAATTTTAATATCGCCCCGAGTCCTAATCTGGATTCCACAGGGGTGGCTAAGGGCAGGCAACCTGTTTCACAGACATTTTTTAAGCGATTTGTCAAGGAGGTGGGCTGGCTAGACGTGTGGCGTACCCTCCATCCCAGGGATAGAAGATACTCATTTTACTCAGCTGTTCATGGCACATATACCTGGATAGATCATTGCTATACACAAAGGAATGTCTGGACGTCCTTAGAGAGGCCTCCATCGGTGATATTGCCCACTCTGACCATGCCCTGACTGCTACTTGGGAGCTAGGGATGGAGAGAGATGAAATACTTCTGGAGATTTAACCTAATCCATCTTAAAGTGCATCCTTCCAGGATTTCCTGGATGATAAAATACAGGAGATCCTGGATGACAACTCTGATCCAGTGATTGCCTCATCTATTAGGTGAGATACCCTAAATGTGGTCCTTCGACGCCACCTAATACAGTACACATCAGCCTTGGCGAAGCAATGCAGGGAAAGACAATCTCGTCTGGAGCAAACCCTCAATTTTCTCCAAGTTGCACACCAGCAGGGTGACCTATCGGTCACAGCTCAACTTAAACATACTAAACAGGAGCTGGACATGCTGTGTGTGCAGCGCACAGGGAATGCCCTCACCTTTTTAAGACAGAGATATGGACATACTGGCCCACGGGCCTCTCATCTCCTAGCTTTTCGCCTGTGCAAGCAATGTCGTTTTTCAACCATAGCTGCCATTAGGGACCCTAGCACTGGCATCTTACACAATAGACTGGGGCGCATTACCTAGGCCTTTTGTGATTATTATAAGAACCTATACACCCACCACCTCAGAACCTAGTGCCATTAATGCCTTCCTTCCCATTAGACCTCCCCAAGTTCAATCGGGATTAGATGCCAGCGTGGCTCAGCTGGTAGCACATCCGCCTCTGGACCAGAAGGTCGTGGGTTCTAAATCCACACCGGGATTGGACTTGCACCTAAAAATCTCTGGCATCCAGTGCAGTATTGGGGGTGCTGTACTGCTGGGGTGTGCCGTCCTTCGCATGAGACGTTAAACTGAGGTCCCTTCTGCCCATCCTGGTGGGTGTCCAGGTGGAAGTAAAAGAACCTGGGGCACTCTTCGCAAAGAGTAGGGAACATTCCCGGTGTCCTGGCCAACATTCCCCTTCCCATAAACCAGTTCATGCAATTATCCAGGCTGTGTGTGGGGGTGATAATGTGTGATATGGCTGCCACCACATATTCAGTCACTTCGCTACCAGTCTAGCATTGCTTGTAAAGCGCTGGGATACACTGTGTATGAAAAGCGCTATATAAATGCTGATTCTTCTTCATCAACAGACCTGTCTGATCTCCCCCATATCCCAAACAGAATTAATGGCAGCCATTTCCTAGTCCAAAACTATGAAGGCCCCTGGCCCAGACGGTTATGGTGCAGAGTTTTAAAAGAACACTGTGCAGCAGGTTAGTCCCGTCCTTCTGCAGGTTTACAATGAAGTATTGCAGGGACTTGGAGATCCCCCACCTAGCTGGTCAGATGCTGTTGTCTCCCTCATTTCTAAACCAGATAGGATCCCCTACTATGTAATTCATACCACCCAATCTCGATCCTAAACGTAGATTATAATTCCTTATGTCTGTCCTGGCTAACGCCTGACAATGTCCTTCCCTCCTTAATTAACTTGGACCAGACAGGCTTTGTAAGCTCCAGATCTACAACAGATAATACACAGGGAACTCTACCTGGGCCAGGAGATGCAATCCTGCAAGGCCCCTCTGTCCTTCTCAGCCTAGATGCTCAGAAGGTGTTCAACAGGGTCTCATGGCCTTTCTATTAGCTACTTTGTCTTAAATGAGATTCCCTGCTCCTTATTTCGATGATCAAAGCACTTTATTCCTCTCCCCAAGCTTGTGTCAAGGTAACTGGTCAACACGAACCTATTTCCCTATTTAGGGAACTCGCAGGGCTGCCCTTTGTCCTCTGGTTTATTTTGCCATTTTATTGAAACACTGGCCCAGGCTATCAGACGCCCTCAAATAAGTGGGATCCAGATGGAGGGATGGAACATCGCATAGTTTTGTATGCGGACAATGTCTTGCTTTTCCTTGCTAGTCACTCAATCTGTCCTAACTGTTTTTAAAATTTTGGAAAACTTCAGTAGATGCTCAGGATATAAACTTAACCCTCCAAAGCGGAGGCTCTAATATTTTTTCCCCAACTGTTTAACCAGTTGAGACACACTAAGCTGAAAGTTTGTTTACAGTGCAACCTGGTAGCACAGGAAATTAAGTGACTTGCTCAGGGCTCACAGTATGCAAGTGGGGGCTGTGGGATTCAAACCCAGGTCTCCAGCTTTACAGCTCAGAGCCTTAAACCACTGCGCAATACTGCCTCCAGTTTCACCCCTTTAGTTTTACCCCTTCCCTAACTTTTAAGCAACACTTTCCATTTCGTTGGGACCTGGAAAAATAGAAGTACTTGGGCATTTATCTCTCAGATCATGCAGGGAGAGCAGTGAGAAACTCCAGGCTGATCTGGCTAGGTGGAGTGTCCTCCTGCTGAGTCTTCTTCAGAGTGTGGAAGCTATTCGGATGATGACTCTGCCCCAGGCTCTTTACCTCTTTCAAAACGTACCAATACATTTATTTATTTATTTTCTTTTGTTAACCAGGTAAGCACACTAGACAACCAGGTGCCTATTTTCAGGTGCAACCCGGAGAGTTACAGTGCATACAAAAACATGATACAGAGTCATAGACATACAGGAGCCACAGGCTCCGACAAGTGGGTGGTACAACTCAGGCTCAAACAAGGTGAGGTAGAAGTCTAGCCAAGTTACATAACAGCATAGGGTGGTGGAATACTAACTAATAACTAGTCACAGCTGGAGATGAGCATTAGAGAACAGCACAAAAGGAAAAAATAAACATCAGAATTTACAGAGCATACAAAAACATGATACAGAGTCAAGGTAACATACAGGAGCTAGTAGGCTCCGACAAGTGGGTGGTACAACTCAGGTCCAAACATGGTGAGGTAAGTAGTCTAGCGACAAGTTACATAACAGCATAGGGTGGTAGAATATTGACTAATAACTAATCGCAGCTCGATATGAGCATAAGGGAAACAGCACGAAAAGAAAAGAAAAATCAAGAAATTTTAGAGCATACAAGTTTAGAAATTACCTTAAAATAATTGCCTAACAAGAGAGAAGGCTAGAATACTGTACAGAAGGGAGGCGAGTACTGATAAGATCGGGTCACCATTCAGGAAGGGGACGGTAAGTGCCATTATCAGGTTTACAGCAGAGGTACGACAGCAGCCGTAGAAACTGTTCACCGGGCCGCTCCCTCAGAGAATCAGGGAGGGAGAGTAATGTAGGTCTATGTAGAATATATTCCAGCTAAAACATTTCAAGTATGGAATAAGGCCATCATCAGATTCAATATGGGCTGGGAGACGCCCTAGAATAAGGTCTTCTGTCTCTTCCTCCTAGAACACGGAAGGGGGGCTGGTTCTCCCAACCTTAAATTGTATAATTGGCCTCACATCTTTCCTTTATCATCATTCGTTATATGAGAACCAGCCCTGTCCTCTGGCAGGAAATCGAAGAAGGTCTCTTACCATTTAATAATTTAGTAAAGGCAACCTTATACCATTCCCCCCTCCCCTTGGATCGGATGGATCTTGGCCCATGGATCATACATCCGATTAAAACCTGGAACACGATCCGCAGGCACTTTTCCCTCTCCCCATATCTACTTTTTGATGCCCAATAGCCCTCCTGGAGGACTTTCTCCCGGCCCGTATGGACCACACACTCAGTTCCTGGGACTGTCTCCAGCTCTTAACCCTCTCACCATTTTTAAATGGGAAAAATTTTAAATCCTTCCAAGAGCCAAGTCAAACCTTTGATCTAAGGCAATCAGATTTTTACCAGTTCCTGCAACTGAGACATTTTACTACTCACTCCCAGCAGGGTTACGAAACCCTGAGGATTTTCCTCCCTAATATCTTTACTTCAGAAGTCCTCTCACTCCACTGAGATGGCCCACATTGTCTCAGTTCTGTATCAGGCCCTAGGAGATACTATGGGGACAAATACTGAGGGAGCCATGGAAAGTGGAACATAGAATTAGGCCTGGATATCTCCACACAACAGTGGTACAAGGCTGTCTTTGTTATCCAAACTCACCTACTCCCACTGCTGGAGATTGTTCTCGTGGCAAATAATGACCAGATGCTTTCGAACCCCAGCCATTTATTTATTTATTCATTACAAATCGGGTTTAAACCTTGAGTAAGAGACTCAGTTACAAAGGCACCTCACGCTGGGGGCAGACATCAAGACAGTTATTACAGTGCAGATTAAAACAGAGGATAACATTACAGGTGCAGTAAAAGGAACATTTAACATAGTTACACTTAGGTTACATAATGTAGTAGTTTGTATGTTACTTAGGTTACATAATGTTACGTAACTGTGAGTTACACTCATGGATATAGTAGGCCCTCAGAGAAGACAGCGGGTTACATCCCTGTTTGGACCTAGTAGGGAAGGAGTGGGTCTGGGGGAGGGAGAGGCTGTCCAGTGGATGTTGTCAAGCCAGGAGGCAAGGCAGGCGGGTACTACAGGTTACAACAGGAGGTTAGTTGCACCTACAACAGTGGATATTTAAGATATGGTTCCGAAGGGCGGTTTTGAAGAAGCCACTTTTGGCAAGTTGAGATGCAGCTAGGAGGAGTTGAACCTGGTGGGGCTCGTGGAGGAAGGATCTCTGGGCAAGAGAGGTCTTGGTTCTGGCACCTTGAAAGTGGCCTTAACAGAGCTACGGGTGGTGATGGACAATGATGACAGCTGTAGGGAGGTGGAGACCCCCAAGGGGAAGAGTCCTAGCAGTGATTTCTTAGCGAGAAGGCAGGTCTGGCAGAGCAGTCGCTCCTCAAAGTTGAGTAGATTAGTGGTAGTGTAGAGAAGGCAGGTGTGAGTTCGGCTGGGGGCACAGGTCAGAAGCATACAGGCCTTATTGATGGAGAGTTGGATTTTGGAGAGGGCAGTGTTGTCAGCTGCGGCGTAGATGGTCAAGCCATAGTCCACGAGGGACAAGATGGAGGAGGTGATGGTCAGCCTGAGGGCAACCTGAGGCAGGTAGTCCCTGTGCCAGTATAGCAGGCAAATCCAAGAGGTAATGGCGACTGACAGGGCATTAATGTGGGTGTAGAAGGAGAGGGCAGTGTCGAACATGATGCCTAGGTACTTGTAAGTGGTCACTTGTTCTAGCGGGTGCAGAGTGCTGGGGATAATCAAGAGGGGGGGTATTTTTAGCTTTATTTTGGTGGTGGGAGAAGAGCACTGATTTGGTTTTCTTTAGGTTAATGACCAGTCTGTGGTTGCTGAACCACCTTTCGTCTTGGATGTAAGCTTGCTGGAGGGATAATTGGAGGGAGGTGGGATTGGGATGTGAGGCAACGAGGACTGCATCATTGGCACAGAGGAACATTTTACCAGTACAAGAGCTGGGGAAGGTGTTGAGGTACAGACTAAAAAGTATTGGACCCAGGAAGGAGCCCTGAGGGATCCTGGAGTGAACGGGAAGAGTGCTGGAGAGGGAGCCACTGATCTTGACACGCTGGGATCTAGCAGAGAGGTAGCTAGAGAACCAGGAAATGGGACCACCAGAGAAGCCAAGTTGGTGGAGAGAGTCAAGTAGAAGGGGATGACAGACAGTGTCAAAGGCCTTATAGAGGTCAATGAACACTGCTCCTGCAAGGCTGCCAGAGTCGACAGCAGCATGCAGGTGTTGGGAGAATTCCAGGACAACCGTGGTTATAATGTGTCCTGGGTGGAAACCGTGCTACACTGGGCATATAATGTCGTACTTGGTTAGGCATTCAGAGAGCTGGATCAACACCACTTTTTCAAGGGCTTTAGAGAGTGGGAGAGAGGATGGAGATCGGCCAGTAATTGTTGGGGGTGGACTGGTCCCCACTCTTATGTGCTCACTTTTCAACAACTAGATCAGAGGTATGTTGGCACCAGTGTGATGAGCTACTAGCACACCACGCTCACATATTTTGGTCCTGCCCCAGCATACAACCTTTTCTGGCCTCCTTACAGTCCAAGTTGAGTGACCTTCTTGGGCATCCACTCACCGTTACAGCTGACCTCTTTATACTGCATTTATTTCCCCGAGGGCTTAGGGACTCCCATACATGCTATCTTGTGGGGATAGCCCTATTGGCAGCTAAGAAAGCCTTGACCAGACACTGGCTCACTCCCCAGATCCCCACAATACTGGAATGTAGAGAGACAGTGACTCGTATTTATAGGTCAGAGAGGATTTCCCATCACTTGAATGATCGTTCTGAGCTATGTTCACTGAAATGGACTACATCGATCTTATATGGCTAAAGACCCAACCTTTATCCCTTGAATTCACTGATTCTACCTATGGACACTGGAGCTGTTAGTTATACACGACATGTGGGAATTGCTACCAGTCTGCAGGGGTCTGGAGGGAAAGGGACCTTTGAAAATATGTATGAAGTTTAAAGTTGATCTGAATCTTTTGTTCCTGATATGCCTATGCCTGAGTCCCACCATCTGGACTGGGTCTTGGATCCTTATATACTCTGTATAATCTGTATAACTTAAACTGTCGATTTGATGTCCTGCATCCCTTAACTTGTGTGTAACAATGAATTTGTGACTGTCAATACCCTGTACCCTGCCTATGTGTAAAGTTAATAAAAATTATAACAACAATAACAAGAAGACACAGACAACAAGCTGGTAGCCAGCATAAACAAACATTGTAGCAAGGGTTGGGGGAAGGATCATGGTACTGGAGGATTTTAACATGCCAGGGGTAGATTTAAGAACCATGGCATCAGCATCTTCAAAAGAGCAAAAGATACTGGACGCCTTTCAGCATGAGTTTCTAATTCAACTAGTGGGTGAGCCAACTAGGGAGGGTAATATCCTGGACTTGAATGGGGACCAGGTAAAGAATTTGATAGTGGAGGACTCCCTGGCAGGAAATGATCACGCAGTAGTTTGGTTCACCTTGGACCTAGGGAAGGAATGGAACCAGACCAAAATGACTGAGGTGGACTTTAGGCGAGCTGACTTCAGGCAGATGGCTGACATACCAGGGGCATTTAAGAAACATCAGGCCAGGGACAAGCACAGAGAGTCAGTTGGGGATTCTGGAAGCTGGGCCTTGAGGCTACAAAAAGTTCTGCACTAAATCCCATCACAAGACAGCTAAGGCCAGAAAACCTGTTGGTGGTTCAGAGAGGTGCAGCAGGGGGTGAGGGAAAGCGGTTGGACTTCAGAAGGTACAAGCATTCCCACAGGGAATCAGATCAGAAGAGTACTGCAGGATCTCAAACGAGGCCAGTAGAAAGGTTAAGAGCAGCCAAAGTAGCTAAGGAGCTTAGGCTAGCATAGGGATCAGGGTTGGGGAAAAATTTAACAGGTATGTTAGGGACAGAAGGAAGGAAGATAGCAGATAAACAGATTAAAGAACAAGGAAGGGTTGGACTGAAAGAGCAGTAGAGCAGGCAGAAGTTACTCAATTAGTATTTCTGCTCAGGGTCTTAATAGGAGAGGTAGGGTCCATACCACAATGGAGGCAGGATCGAACAGTGGATGGGGGACACTTACAGATTGTGAGATCCATGAGGGAGGGTGGGAGGGTCTCAAGTCTTTGAGGACTGATAAGGCCCCAGGACCAGACGGGATCCACCCCAGAGTTCTTTGGGAACTGGTGGATATCCTGGCTGCTCCAATGATGGAATTATTCAATTCCTCCCTCCAATCAGGATGCGTACCCCTGGACTGGAGGACTGCACATGTTGTGTCACTCCACAAGAGTGGACAAAGGCATGAACGGGAAACTACAGACCAGTCAGTCTGACATCCATTGTGGGAAACTGATTGAGGCCATCCTGAAGAAAAGGATGGTATGGTTGAGCTCCTGGAGGCAAATGGCTTTCAAGATGAAAGGCAGTATGGGTTCGTACAGAGGAGATCATGTCAGACCAACCTAGTCAAATTCTTTGTCTGGGTGACAAGATCCCTGGATAATGGAAAGTCGGTTGATGTCATATAGTTGGACTTTAGCAATGCTTTCGATTTGGTCCCACACGGAGGGCTGATATGTCAGCTGAGGAACCTAGGGGTGGGATAAAAAATGGTGGGTTGGATATCGAATTGGCTCAGTGACCAGCAGCAGAGGGTGCTGGTAGGTGGGGTGGCATCAACTCACAAGAGGGTTATCAGTGGGGTCCCTCAGGGACCAGAGTTGGGCCCAGTCCTGTTCAATGCAACTATTTCGGACATTGGTGAGGGATACAGAGCAAGATGAGCCTATTTGCAGATGATTCTAAGGTGGGTGCGGTAGACAGCGAGGAGGGCAGGAAGGCATTGTAGAAGGATTTTGTCAGTTGCAACTAATGCTCAGAAACCCTGGGTATAACTATCATCGGGGGACAGCTGTTGACATCTAGAGGGAAAAGGACCTGGGGTGGTCACTGATGCCAGGATGAATAACTCAGAACAGTGCCAGACAGCAACTGCTAAGGTAAATAAAATACTTTGGTGCATCTCTAGGGGAATAACATCAAGGAGAAGGGAGGTCATTCTGCCCTGTACAACTCCCTGGTGAGGCTCACTTGGAGTATTATGACAGTTTTAAAGGATGTTACCCTTTGGAGAGGGTACAGAGATGAGCCACAAGGATGATCCATGGCCTGTGGGATTGTCCTATGAAGAACGACTGGGGAGTTGAACATGTACCCTGGAAGTTAGACGGGACAGGGGATATGACAGAGGTCTTCAAATATATGAAGGGGATAAACAGGGCAGACACAGAGACTCTTTACATTGAAGGGTGGGAAATATGTGGAGCATATCCTTGAGTTACTTGGAGGAGGTATGGAAACACTATTTCACAGAGAGGGTGGTGATACCTTGGAACACACTACCAGGGGCACTGTTGGAAAAGGAAACAGGGTTTCAAGGTGGGATGGGACAGATACATGGGCAAGGTGCAGGTTGGGGAGGTAAACAGCAGGGTGCTGGGAGGATGCCAGGTAGGGGGAGCATGCTGAAGGGGGGCAGCTGCTGAAACAATCAGGAGCTGCATCTCACGCAGACATGATAGACCAATGGGCCTAATCTGCTGGCAACTTTGAATGTATGTATGTATGTAAATCAGTCCAGACCATAGGATTTAATTGCAATTAATCTCAGGAGACACTGGCAATACAATAGTAAACATTTTATTATTGTCTAAAAACTACAAATGAACTGAATTTATGAGACTGTTCGCATTCCTACAGAGGAAAACAATGTGGAGTTTTGCATACTGGACACTTAAAGCAGTGCTGAGGCTGTGGGACCTGCTAAGATGTATAAGAATGCATTTACTTCTGTTCCACAGGCCCCCCTCAACAATTTCACCTCTTTCACAATGCCTCGCCTGCACACATGCACACAGCCATATATACACATATAAATCCCCATACACTCTTTTGATGTCACATACGCACGCGCACACACACACACACTCTTCTCTGCCATATATTCACATATACACGCCCATGCACTCTCCCAGTTTCATGTACCATACACACACACACACTCACTCTTCTCTGCCATGTATAAACGTATACACCCCCCACACACCCTTTCAGCATCATGTACACACACACACCGTCACTGCCATGTACACATACAAACACTATTTCTGTGCCATGCCGCGTGTACACACACTGTACCATGCACTCACATGCACACCCTTTAACTGTCATGCAAGTACACACACACCATTTTTGAACCATGAATGTGTGTACACACACACACACAATCTTTACACCATGTGCATGTGTGTGTACACACACATACACAAGTGCATGGTGCGTGTACACACTCACAAACACAAAAACTACCATGCACACACTTTCAGTGAGACAGACAGATATACAGACATACACAGGCAATGTTATTGCCATGTACAGATACTCCCACCACTTCTGTTCCACGCGTGTGCACAAACACACAGCAGCAGCAGTAAAGTACAAGAAATCAGTGGGACATACAAATCATCACTTTTTTAGAAGGGGACATAGAATAGCACCTGTGCCTTAGGTGGGCATGAAGTCATGCCTCTCCGAGTGGACCCACACAAACCATCACCAACTGCTGGAAGCAGCAAACAACATTGTAGTGAGGAGTTTCATGATTCCTCCTCTAGTCTTGCCTCTTGAGCAGCATTCACTGGCTGACACACGGGTAGCAAGGAAATGGTTACACAACCTAATTTAGCAGGTATCCACTTACGCATAAACTTTCACAAACATAAGCCATTCTGTTCTAACAATGTATTACAGAATATGGTTTCTAAAATCTCAGTTGTACTTGGCAGGGTTTACAGTAATCTCCGCCAGCTAACCTATGAAGCATGCTTAAAGCACGTCAATTAAGGCTTTCTGACTGAACCGTGGGTTTAGGAGATCTCAGTGCTTCCTGAGATAAAGGACTGTAATGTTGCAAGCACAGTAACTGCAAAGTTGACTGTTGACAATACACTTGTTTTTGGACCGCACATGCAGATGATTACATGCTAATTTAAATGCCGTATTTGAAATAACAGCCACAGTCAAGGATATAGAACATATTACTGTTACATATTGCAACAGTTGTAAACATTATGTAACGTAGTTGGAATAGTAGCTGCAGAGATATCAGGCTGAAAAGGAACAGCATTTCCTTTGTTTAAAAATGGTGAAAGAAAATACAATACTGTGGTTCCTCCGTATTGCTACCTGCAGGCACGCCCTTGGACCACTTATTGGGAGTTCCCCTTATCTGTTTACAGCTAGATCACTGGATACCTGCTTTATGCTGGAAGCTTCCGGCAATAATGCAGCAGCCCCAACAAATCCTGTTCGTGTCATATACTGCTATGAAGAGGGGACTGATGAAAAGTGCCCTCTCTAAGTTTAGGTTATAATAGTCTATGATACAATCAAGGTTATTCTGGAATGGATTTCAATAGTTATTAGCACTGTAGTGAGAAATTCAAACTTCATCAGTGGAACTTTGGTGGAAGTATGATTTTACTTCAGGAAAATTTCACAAAATGTTGCCAAAATTGAATTTTCAGTTGTTTTTTTCCGGGGCTCTATTTTAAAACCACTTGACAGAAATTCAATAAGGTAACTGTCAAATGTGAAGTACCAAGAAGAAATGGCTGATGGCGAGAGGCTGAGGCGCGGGTGCTTTATCTCTCACCATGCTGGTGATCCAGGTTCAGGAACGAGCTTGGGCTGCCAGGGTTGGCCTGGGAGAGAGGACTGTGCCCGTAGGACAGTACTCCTCTCTTGGGACAGGTGGGTTGTGAAGTCCTGGCACTAGCGACACCACACGGAGGCGTGTTGTCCTGCAGACAGGGACCACAACAAGGGCATGGGGAGAGGTGACAGCAGGCGCCAGCAGGATGACTGCAGGAGCGCACTGTTGCCCGCACTTGACGCCATTGCACGTCCGCACACCTCTAGAGGAACAAACGCTGAAATACCCCTCCAGCCCGGATAGGCGACGGCCCTCACAGTGCCGAACCACCACACGCCCAACACTGGATCTCTGCTCTGCCCTCGATCTCCCTGAGCCCCAGTCCTTGGGGGGGGAAGTGTCCTTGAGGAGGCAGGGGTCATAGTGGGCGATAGAGCAGCATAGGCGAGCTGAGAGGCCTGAGAGAGTTCCAGGTCTGGGGAGATAAATAGAGTTAAAAAAAAATGGTATGCCATTGCCTGCCAGGTTTCAGATCTCTGGCTCCATGAATGCTAGATATAGGCTGCCAAATATTTCACACATTTTCATAAAATCTTGCAACTTTGTCAACTGTGACACTGTGATCCCTGTAACTCCAGAACAACCAAATGAAATGTCATTAAATATGGAAGGCTCTTTATTCCTATAACAAGATGGTTTGTATGCCAATCAGGTCATTGGTGCAGAGTTACAAGCAACCAAAGTTTCTTAAAATATGTTTAGATTCTATAAGTAAGGAAACAGCAAGATTTTAAGCCTCATAACTTTGAAACTGATAACACAACGCCACCAAATTTGAAGGTGAAAAACCCAGAATATAGTGGGCATCTATCAACGTTCACAGCTCTTGTATAAACAATGGCAAAGCTATCAGCAGCCAGCAAATGCAAAGAAACAGAAGTTCCTGAGGTTGAATTTTGCAAGCTTTTGTAAAAAATAATAAAACTTCATGATAACTCACCCGAAAGCTATACCCATAAATTCTGTCCAGCCACACACACGTGCTTAGCCATGGAGGAGGAGGAGGAGGAAAGATAAAGCTGGGTGGAGTGGTAAGAGCGGTGGTATTCTTTGGGGATCTATGGTTGGGGCACTGGCTGAGCTGGATGGTCACTGTATAACGATATTGTAATACAAATGTAACCCCCTTACAAATGGGGGTTCCTAAACTGTCCTCCTGGGCTTGCCTAGATGCCCACTGCCAGGTTGTTGTTCAGTGTTCTAACCATTTAAAAGTGCCTGCATGTGAGTGTCCTATTAGCGTCCGTGCCTGTCTCTTTAAGAGCTGTCATGTTTGTTGTAGTGTATAATTAATCTGGGTGGGGGCCGAGTAGTTTCAGGCTCGAGTCCCGCCCGGGCTGCAATACAGCCGCTTCACTCTGCCATCGCTAATTGTGCAGAGGGAGCTTTACAAGGGTCTGTGATAGTCTGCTGATTATCTGCTTTAATAATAATAATATCATAGTTTGTCTAACCTGCCTTCCTCTGCAGCATGGACTTTCTGCTAATCACCTCTATCTTGGTTCTGGACTGCCAGTTTGGATCAATCAGTACTTTTGGGGACCCTAAAATGGAGCCTGTGCCCAGAGGTCTTGTGGGAGTGAATTTCTGTAGGAATTCTAGCTTTTGCTCTCTGGAACCTAAATGGACCTAGAGGGGGAGCTATAGCTGTGACAAACAGATGGATCAACGAACCAAACCGTTTGGATCACTGGGAAGTCCCACAGCTGCCTGCCACAGTGAGTCAGTGTGTAGTTGGAGTTGAGAGAGTGAACAGCTCGAGTAATTTGATCAGCTGCTCCTACGTGGTGCGCAGAGGAAATCGGTGGGAAAGCTATGTCTGGCCTGCCTGCTACCATCTTCCCAAGTGAAGAGACCTTGAGTTTGAAATTTGACTTTATCCGAAATTGCAGCTTTTGTGATCGGACCTGAATTGTGACAAAATGAATTTCACCTGACGTGGACTGAAGATTTGCCTCGGTTCGATCGGCCTGTCAGGACTTGAGACAACCGCAGAGCGTACGGTTTCCGCAGAGACACTGTCAACTGCAACCGGACTGTCATCTGAACTGTGGTATTTGCCTATCCTTTACTATAATTGCGCTGAATATGCAGTGTGGGTCGCAATTTGGTCCCCCACATTGCTTAAATGTGTCATGCTAGCTGGAAGCTGTATCCAGCACTTTAATGACTGTATCCGAACTGTTCACCTGGTCTGGGCCTTGCAATCTTGGCCTAGATTGCCGCTCACATTGCAGAGTTACATCCGACGAAAGACCCGCCGGGGGATTTGGCTCCCTGCTCAACATCAGCAAACAGGAACCACCACCACGGAGCGTCGTGTGAGCCTTACTTCTCCTGGCAAACCAGTACTCCATCCTGAGGTCTCTCTTTCGTCCGTCCTCCATCCTGGTCTGGGTAGTGTGAGTAAACATCAGGGTAGCTCCCTGCAACAAAGCTCAAATCACAGTGTGTCACCTGATTAAATTGTTTTGATTGATCCTCATGAACTAAGCACTCCAGCTCTGGAATACAAATTGTGAGTTAAAGTGCATGTTGTGTTTTTCTTCCTAAGGGCCCCAACAACAGCTGCAACGCCGCCTACATGGGGCAAAGCTTCAGGCTAGTCTGCAGACCAACCGCATCTACAGTGTGTGTGTGTGTGACTGTGCTAGAGGGACTCTTAGAGGCATGCATGCTTAGCCTGATTAAATCAGAACCAGAATCAAACACCAGATTTCCACCCTCCTTGTTCATGACCCCAATAAATCAGATCTAAATCTTTTGCATGTACACTGGCTGTGGTACACCTTTGTGGTGGGGATACTGTGTTGCTATTGCCTTTCTCCATTGCAGGTCTTATTTTACAGGGGTCTCCAGGGCCAGTGCAATTGATCCAGCCCTGGTGGTGAGTACACCAAGTGTGGGGTTAACATTGAACATGGTTTAAATGGTGATTGTGTACTTGCTGATCAGGACAGACCACTAGAGGGGATAGAGGGGGTATCAGTGTCCTGGAGGGCTGTACCCAGAGCAGCTATGCTACCTCTAACCCTGTCCTCTTGGTGGAGGCACCCATTCACAGAACTCAGGCCCCTCACCCTGCACTTAGTCACGCAGGCAGGGTAGTATACCTTGGGATAAGGCCACCTAGGGGTTACACAAATGAGATGATTTACCTGCTGCAGCAGAGGGTGAATGCATACTGTCCAGAGCCAGGCAGTGTAGCTGGAAGCAGGGACAGGGTATGACTGTCAACACTGGCACAAATTACATGGGCAGCACAAGCCCGTAGGGCATGAGGTCATTCACAGAACAAGGATGTCCTGAAAGGAAAGGTATCCAGGGTGATCTGTTCCAAGATCCTTGTGGTCCTGAAGGGCTCATCCTTGAGAGTTGATCGTGGACCACTAGCTAGGTTACTTCTTACTAAGAGTCTGTTAGAAGAGGGAGGGTCATCTTCCAGCCAAGTGGAGGGCATTCTTTAGGGATGCCAGCATATCCAAGGTGGGCTGCACCTGTGCCCAGAGCAAGTGGGGGGTACTGGCCAGGCTAATGGACAATGCGTCAGATCCAGAGGTAGAGAGAGCACTCACAGTTTACACAGAGAGCTAATACAGCCACAAAAATAATGCACATTCTGTACCAGACAGGGTAGATGAGCTAGCAGCTAAGTGGGAGGTTACTAAGCTCTGTGTGGAATTTTGCACTGTCAAGTATCTCGTACTGAATTTGCACTGCTTGTTATTGTCCATCAGCAGCCCAGCCGTGCACAGTACTGCACTTTCTAAGTTACTGTTGTGGAATTCTGAGTACTGTATTCAGAAGACTGATTTTGTGTGCAATAAATTTACAACAAGCAAAACTTCACAAGTCTGAAGGATTTATTCAGTATAAGACCAAGGTCCCACTGTATTTAGTGCATGCTGTCATACCCAGGGCTTTACTTAGCTCTATACTGTATGTAACCACTGAGTACTCTATCTCTAGATCTGATGCTTAGTTGATACGGACTTAGCCAGTCCCATGAAGATTAATGACCCCTATCCTGAACAGTGCCAACCTATTGATGGGACAGGAATGAACAAAATAGTTGGGGGACATAGAGTGGCACCTCCCACAATGCAATACAGTACTGTGACACTGCATCACAAAAAGGGATTTCCAGCCACTGAACTTGCCTTGTTTACTGCAGTAACTCTGCTGAGTATACTGCAGTTTTGTGTTGCATCCTGGCTGGCACCACTGTAAACTAGAGTAGAGTGGAAGGGGCTAGGGCAGGGGTGCACCAGGGCAGCAGTCAGTTGCTGGGGATCTCCAAGAGGACAGCGGTACTGGGTGGCACCTGAAGAGGAGACACTCAGGGAGAGCTGGAAAGAATAGAGGATAAATAATTTTCACCTGAATGCAGGACAGTGCGAGACTCACAGTCAGCAAAATTGGCAAGCTGGAGAGCCTTATGGCCTTTAAAAGCCAGGGCCTGCTAATCATGCCTCCATCAAGGACAAAATCAGTCAGTAACAGGGCTTTTCAGTTGTGGCCCCCAGCCTTTAGAATGCTCTTCCATTGGTTATCTATCTTTCCTCTTCTACTGGTATTTTTAAATTCACACTTCAAAGGCATCTTTTTTAGCACTTGCATTTTCAGATGATCTGTAATTCTGCTTGCATTTTGTAAGGACAATGTGCTGTATTGTATTCTGTTGCGTCCGTGCTGGATGTACTGTTAACTTAGCTTCCGAAACGCATTTAATAAAAGCAGAGCTACTACTAATTCATGGTTGTTGACTGTTGCTTGTTAACATCAAGCTGAATACTAATTTGGTATGCAAATGATGTAACAAATAGGTGTGCTGGAATCAAGCCAAGATCGAGTCTGTTGCTGGCCTGTGTTAATCTTTTGCCTTAAAGAGCTTTTGAATTTCTGAGTAATAGAGTAACTGTATCAGGTTAGAGGCCTTATTTCCCATCCCAGTGTCTTTTTGGGGACTCGTCACTACTCTAAGGAGTTTAACTGATTCTTATGTTTTAGTTTTAGCCATGTTTTGTACTGGACTAATCCATCTAAAGCTCAAAGAACTGTAATGCAACTTTTTTTTTTTTTCAGTCTTGACCCATTTCCTCAATTGGTGCAATTCCTGCATGTTGTCTGTTTTAAATCAAGTGCTATTACTGCAAGATGGGTCAGCTTCACTGTGAAGTTTGCCTGAGGGGGCTTGAATTGGGGGGGGTTCAAGAATTTGGGAACTGTTTTTTTTTTTTTACAATGGTGTTGTTTTTAATCAATGATATCCCTATTGAGATGCAAGATCTTATTTTTATGCTGTCCCGATTTTGCCTATTTTTCTTGGATGGACTGTATAGCACTGGGAGGTCACATAAGCTGCAAAAGGTCAAACAGTGAATATTTGTCAGGGTGCTGCAAATGTGTAACTGGGCATAATTAAGTCCTAAAGCTTGAAATCAATCTATTTATTAGGCTGGGCTCGTTTGCACTTTATGATCCAGGTGTCATGGCGGACAGGAAACAGTATAGCAGACAAGAATACCATCAGTACTGTGGTCCAGAAAAGTATCGTACTAAACTATAAAGTTGATAAGCGGAGGGTGTCAGCACCTCTGCCCATTTAGCACAGTGGCTAGAGTAATGGACTATGAATGAGGTAGGCCATTGCTAGTGAGTGGGGTTTGTTTCCCACAGCCTCCACTTGCATTCCATGTGACTGTTACCCAAATGACCGAATCAATGAAATCTCCATGAGTCTCCGCTTTTTGAAATAATGTGACTGTAGAGTTAATTATATTTATTTACAGGAGAGGGTGCAGGGTAGGGCACAGCCCCCATAAAATACATTGTCCAAAGTTTTATTTTTTTAGCTAAAGTTTTATTAAGTATTTTCAATGAAAAACAGACATATATAAAAGTTATGGTGCTAGCGGTGTTCCGTCCACCACACACTATTTCCTGTCCGCCATGACACCTGAATCATAAAAGTGCAAACACCCCTTAAGCTGTTGTTAACAGATGTTTCGGTTGTTGCGGTTATGGAGTGGTAAATCTGAAAGTGTTCCTGTGGAATATGTCTGTTTATTGTAAGCATTCACTAATGTTTATTTGACATAGTACATCTGGGTAGTGAAAAATGCCTGTTTTGGGCTGGCACAGTGGCACGGCACGTAGAGCTACCACCCACCATGTTGGCAACCTGGGACCAGGAGTGATCTTGGGTTGCTGGAGGCCAGGTATGACAGAACTGCGTGTCCGCTGGACTGCTCTCCTCACCTGGGGAGAGCAGGTTGCTGGCTTTGCTGCCTGACTGCCACCAGGTGGAGGCCTGGAGGTAGGATGAATCGGGAAACAGCAAGGAAGAGAGGGAGCTACGGGACTTCTGCAGAGCGTGCATTCCACCATAAGCAGGCACTGACATGCATGCCTAGCTATGGGAAGGGAGGGACTGGAGAACAGAAAGGGGTGCTGGAATGGGTGTTATGAAGCCAGACTCGTTCCTCTGTGACCCGCACTGCCACTCAAACAACGGATCACAATTTGACTGCACCGGGGGATGGGGGGGGTCTGACCTCCCTTTTCTGGTCTGGGGGTGCAATCCATGGGAGACTCCTGGTGGTTGGGGAAGGTAGGTGACGTCAGAAACAGTGGGGACCCAGCTGGCAACCACCCATCCACCCCATGGCAGAAAAACCTTTATGGGGAGGGGGTTGTTAACCTTTTTTTTATAATTTTAAATAGATCTCAACAACAAAGGGTGTTCAATTACTTTAGTTGATTTATTATTAACATGCAACTGAGGAAGAATTGTCACAGGTGAGCTAATTTGTAGGGAGAGCTCTGAGTAGGAGGCCCCTCTTCAGTCTTTTTGTGAGTTCAGCTCTGACAGTTTGGAACAAAAGAGCTCAGAGTAGGAATTTTTATTTCTTCTTTCTCTAAGTAAAACGTGGTTTTCCAACTGTGTATTGCACTGCATTGTGTTAATATATATTTTATCACTTTTTCTGTAAGTAAAAAAGCTGGGTTGTTTGTTTAGGTTTTAACAGCTCGTGTAACTTGTTAATGTAGCTCAACTAACTCGAAGCTTCTTGTTCTGGGGTCCTGCTCTACACCCATTTTTTTCTCAGCTGGACAGTGTGTAGAAGTTAGAGGTGAGGTGAGCTGCAGAAGGTCATGCAGAGAGTATTTGGCTCTAACAGGGTTTGTATAATACTGTGCATGTTTTTAGCTTTGTGGGGAAGTAAGATAAAATGTTTAGTCTTGTTTATGAAAATATGGTTTTAAAGTGAAGGTAATAAAGTTTAAAATGTTTTTGGATGATGTCATAATTGATTAGCCTGGGTGTTTCTTATTGATCATGTCAAATGAGTTATTACAGTGGTCTTATTTTGATAATGACGTTATTGATTTATCAGAATGGTATTAGTATCTCGATGATATCACAGCTGATTTTTCAGATTGCTCTCATTTTGTTGATGATGTCACAATTGCTTGACTAAGTACTGAAATAAGATTTTGTCTGTTCTTCTATGGGGAAAATGGCCTAACCATATCCTACGACCAGTTATGTTATTGATTTTTTTTGGGGTTCCAGTCTCCCACCCCTCCTACGTGAGGTTGGACCCCTGCCCTTCGCTGCCCCCTGTGCCCAGGTTTTACACCCTGGGCCGGGGCCACTGGGCAGGCACCTCCCCAAAGAACTTTGGTCTCTTGCCCCTGGCTTATCCCCCAGGGAAGGGCCATAGGAGCAGGACCCCCCCCTCCCGGTGGGCATCAGTCTCAACAGGAGCAGTGGTGAAGGCGGGGGCCGTCATGAATGGAGTCGGCTTTTTTTTTTAAGCTATGTTGGATCCCTTGGGGGTGGGGGATGTGCAATGATGCCAGCATCTGGCCACCCCCGAACGTGTGGCACCGGCAGTGGTGATACCCCCAGTCTCCGCCAGAGGTCCGAAGAGCACTGGACACTCTCCCCCCCCTGGAGAAGGACAGCAGTCCCTGGGATGCTCAATCTTTCTCTCCCACAGCCAGCCCTCTGACCCCCGAGTCTGTCACTGAACCTGGGATGTCGGCGCCGCAAGTGGGACGCCTTGCCACTGTGCCGGTGGGCTGGCCAGTTATGTTACTATTAGATCTGAGGGGTTAAAATCTTTATGTAAATTTGTCCCAAAAATATTGGAGGTCTGGATATTTTTTAATTTTATTCTTTGGTAACCGGGTATGGCCCACTAGGCACAGGTGCCTGTTTTCAGGTGTGCCCCGGCAGCACTGGGGAGGTTAAATGACTTGCTCAGAGTCACACAGTATGCAAATGGAGGTTGTGGGAATCAATCCAGGTCTGTCTGCTGGATACACCAAGCTCATTCACAGCTCATTACTCTAACTTCTAGGTCATACTGGTAACCCAATACCAAGCCTGACTCCAATTGCTTTGGTCCCACTTCGATTTTCTCCCTGGGCATCATTTACTTTAAATACCCTGAAAGAGAGACTGCTGGATGAGGAAGATTTCCTCATCAGAAGCTCAGCAGAGTGCACGCCTCTGTGCCAGGCCTGTCAGCATGACTGCAGTATGTGAGAGAAAATCTCCTGCTCACTATGGTGATCCTGTAAATTTGACATTGTCCACGAGACTGCCTTTTGCAACTCTCACTGTCAAAAATTAAGTTTTTTACATTTGTGCTCCGCCTGTCTGCACCCCCCCCCCGCTCCACATTAAAACTGGCATGACAAGAAGCAGAGTTTGAACAGAGAAAAGATGCCCAGTTGCCACTGCAGTCATCAACAAGATGAAGTATTTACTTCCACTAAGATATACTGGGCGCTTCAGCCATTTCTTGTTTAAATACAAATTCAACCAACTGAATGGACATTTACAAAATGTCACAGAGAACACTGAGGCGGAAGAGTTATGAAAGGAGACCTAGAAACATGTGAAACATGGTCCTGATTATGGCAGCTGACATGAACAAGTCTTTTGGGCAATCGGTTTAAATGCTTCATTGGCAAGCTTTTAAACTAGTCAAGGGGGGAGGCACTGATAAGCAGCAGGAAAATCCCAGCCTCTCCCTACAAAACAGGGTACTAAATGAGAAAAAGACTGAGGTAGAAAGGTCAGTGGGGGATGCTGCTACAGAAGGTAAAGCCATCAAAAAATGGAGAGCAATGAGTACCAATGCCCGTAGTCTGGGTAACAAGCTTCCTGAATTAGTGGCCTTGATGGAGGAGGAACATCTGGATATCATGGCAGTCACAGAAACATGGTACACATAGAACCATGACTGGGACGTAAACATACCAGGATACACTAGCTACAGGAGGGACAGGGAGGGTAAAAGAGGAGGAGGAGGAGTAGCTCTCTACATAAGGGAAGGAATCAAAGCAACAGAACAAAAGGGTAAACAGGGAGGAGAAGAAGCACTGTGGGTCAATTTGGAGACAGGCAATGGCACCACAATCCACACAGGGGTTGTATACAGACCCCCCTCTCAGGGGGAGGAAATGGACAAGGAAATGATAGAAAGTATACTTAGAATGGTAGAAAAAGGGGAGATATTGCTGATGGGTGATCTGAATAGGCCAGATGTTAACTGGAGTGCAGTTGCAGCAGCCACTTCTAAGAGTAGGGTTATTCTAGATGCCCTACAGGGGGCATGCCTTAGACAACTAGTATTGGAACCCACTCAGAGAGGAGCAATCTTAGACCTGGTTCTCTCAAATGGAGATGGAGAGAGGATCACAGATGTAAGTGGGTAGCCATCTGGGAACTAGCAACCATCGAACAGTATGGTTCACAACAAACACAGCAATAAGAGTCAAGCCATACAAAGGCAAAAGTACTGGACTTCAGGAGGGCTGACTTTGCCAAAATGGGTGAGTGCCTAAAGAATGCACTAGCAAATGGTCAGGAAAGAAGGGTGGAAGAACAATTGGGAGTAATAAAAACTGCCATTACAGAGGTAACAAGCCTTTGTGTGAAGCAAATAAACAAAGCAAAACGATGTAAGAAACCACTATGGTTCTCAAAGGAGGTGGCAGTGAAGGTTCAAGAGAAAAAGAAAGCATTCAGGAAGTACAAGGAAACACAGAAGGAGAAGGACAGAGAATTGTATCAGTTAAAGCAAAAGGAAGCTGGGAAGGTAGTCAGTACAGCAAAGGCTCGAACCGAGGAAAAGACAGCCAACTCAGTTAAGAAGGGGGATAAAACCTTTTAGGGACATCAGGGAGTGAAGGAAGACCAAGGGAGGGATAGTGAGGCTTAATAAAGGGAGGGAGGGGGTGGGCAGAGGTGACTGTGAAAGGCAGAGATACTAAACAAATATTTTGCTCAGTATTTACAAATGAAGAGGGGAGGTACCTAAAACAAACAACAGAAACACTCTGGATACAGAAGTTGATACCAGCCCATTTACAGAAGAAAGGTTCTGAAGAACTCTTAAAACTGAAGGTGGACAAAGCAATGGGGCCTGATGGGATTCATCCCAGAATTCTAAAAGAACTAAGGGTAGAACTAGTGACACCACTGACTACCCTGTTTAACAAATCATGGGAGGATGGGGTGGTACCCGAGGACTGGAGGAGGGCAGATGTGATTCCCCTTCACAAAAGTGGGAGCAGGACAGAAGCAGGAAACTACAGACCTGTTAGTTTAACCTCAGTGATAGGGAAAATGATGGAATCACTTCTGAAGGAAAGAATTGTCGAGTACCTAGAGGCCAGAGGGGCACAGGACCCAATGCAGCATGGATTCACAGCAGGAAGGTCATGCCAGACGAATCTAATAGATTTCTTTGACTGGGTGATCAAAGTAGTAGATCAGGGAGGGGCTGTGGACATGGCCTACCTAGATTTTAGCAAGGCATTTGACTCAGTCCCACACAAAAGATTAATATACAAGTTAGTCAGCCTGGGAGTGGGTCCCAAGATGATAGCCTGGGTAAAGAATTGGCTGGAGCATAGGACACAGAGGGCACTAGTAAATGGAGTCCACTCTGAAGAAAGGGGGGCTAATAGTGGGGTACTGCAGGGTTCAGTATTAGGACCAGCCCTCTTCAATGCCTTTATAAGCTACATTGCAGAGGGACTGCAAGGAAAAGTATGTCTCTTTGCAGATGACACAAAGATCTGCAACAGAGTTGATGCACAAGGTGGGGTGGAAAGGACGAGAAGGTACTTGGCAAGGTAAGAGGAATGGTCAAATGTATGGCAGCTTAGATTCAATGCTAAGAAGTGCAAGGTAATGCACCTGGGAAACAAAAACCCAGGGGAAGAGTACACAATGGGGGGTGAGATACTAACAACAACAAAAATGGAAAGGGACCTGGGGGTAGTCATATCAGATGACTTAAAGGTGGGCAAGCAATGTGAGAGGGCAGTAAGGAGGGCTGGGGGGATACTGGGATGCACAGGGAGAGGCATCACCAGTAGAAAACAGGAAGTTGTTATCCCTCTGTACAGACAGCTTATGAGACCCCATCTGGAGGACTGCGTGTAGTTCTGGAGACCCAATCTCTGCAAGGACATAGACAGGATGGAAGCTACTCAGAGGAGGCAACTAAAATGGTGCAGGGTCTTCACCAGAAGACATATGAAGAGAGAGACTAAAGGAGCTTAATATGTATAGCCTCGAGGTAAGGAGGGAGAGGGGGGACATGATATAAACTTTCAAGTACCTCAAGGGAATCAACAAAGTCCAAGAGGGTAGCATCTTTCAAAAAAAGAGGTGTGCAAGAACAAGGGGACACAATTTGAAGATAGAGGAGGGGGCGGCTCAGAGGTAATGTAAGGAGGTATTTTTCTGAGAGGGTTGTGGATGCATGGAGCGGCCTTCGGAGGTTGTGGAGTCAAAATAGTGGCTGAATTCAAGCATGCATGGGACAGTCATAAGGCAATTCTAGGGGGTGGGGGTAGAAAGACGTAGGCTGCTGGTTAACTAGGATCTGCAGCTTATCCATTAGGCAGGGAAATGGGCAGACTGGGTGGGCCAAGCGGTCCTTATCTGCCGTCAAATTCTATGTATGGTTGATTTCTCCTAGTTTTGTATCTCCACTTACTATTCCATCCCTGATAGCGCTGGGATTCAGGTAGTACCCAGTAATTCAGGCAGCATGTGTGAGTTACACTATATCTGATTTTATATCACTTGCTGTACTGTCTTGTTAAGTCTTTATGTATCCTGTGCATCATGATGTATTTTACAATGTATTGTTCTTTCCCACAGCTATATCCCTCCCCAGGTCACACCTGGAAACAAGCCTCGGCTCAGTGTGCCTTTCCCAGTAACTACAATTTTAAATAAATATACAAAAGAAGTCCACAAAGATAATACAGGGGCAGTGGTGGAGGTTGTATGAGGACAGATCATCAGACTTTAACATGAATACACTGGAGACCAGGAGGGAAAGGGTGGGGGATATGACTGAGACATAGAAGTTTCTGCAAGGAATCAACAAAGTGGATTGTAAGGGCTTGTTCACAAAAAGTCTAAGGCAGTGGCTAGAGAATACGGGTGAAGACTTGATGGTGGGATTTAAGATGGACATGAGGATGTTGCTCTTCACTGAGCGGGTGGTGGATGAAAGGAACAGACTGCCCAGTGAGGTAACTGAAGCAGTGACTGTGACGAGGGTTAAACATAGGTTGGACAGACATTAGGAAATAGTGGAACCCACAGGCAAGAAAGGGGAAGGAATACCCATGGATGGGTGACAATCGGCCACAAAGGCTATTAGATATCTAAATCCAGTCTGACGTTAGACTGCACATGGAGCTAAACAGGAAATGGGCAGACTGGATGAATCTCTGGAGTCTTTCTGCTGACACAGTCTAGGTCTCTATGTTAAACACTTCAGTTTTAACACCAGTAATGAAATGGGTCTAAAGAATGCTCAATGCTGACAGGCTGAGAGCTACTTTCAGCTGGGCCGTTATCCCAGCACAACAGCCCAGCTGAAAGAAGACCCCACACAATCAAGCGTCCACACTCCAACCTTAGCAATCTGCCTCTTGTCTGGGCAAAATACCCACAAGTGACAGAGCAGCACACAGTACCAATCAACACAACGAGGCACATCAAGACAGGTTTCCAACAAAAAAAACCTTTTCACCTTAGTCGCAAACTGCAGCTAAATGTAACCTTTTCCTCAGCCGCATTCAGCCTTCTCCCTCTCACTTGCTCCATCTTAACCGCTCGCCACAAGTGAAATAAATGGCTGGTAAACAACTAGACCCGACTCCATCCAATGGTTTAAAAAATGCAACAGTCATTCACCCGACTGCAAAGCCCTTGGTCTGACTCTACAGAAGCTGCCATTCCCCGACCACAAACCACTCGATTCCACTCTACATCATGGCAGTGCAAGCAGCGAAACCACTGCCTACCCTCAATACTACCAGTAAAGCATTTTTTGTTTAGTCTGACACTTCATGTTATATCCTTTTTAAATAAATTTAATAATAACAAATATATGTATTTTTTAAATACCCTATTCTGTACAAAGTAACCCATTTCATAATACTTAATAAGGACTCAAGGGCTGTTATCCCACACAACTTACCCGTCATGCCTTATTGCTTACATATCAAGTCAGCTATATACACCTACCGTACTACAGTAAGAATGGGATGCTCTTTGTTCATGTTTGATTTGGAAAGCAGTCTTCAGACGTGCAGATTTATATTTATTATATTGGTTATTCAAGTCACTGCTTGGTGGACGTAATTATTTTAATTAATGCACTTCATATTTAGAACCTTATTTAGAGCGGATGCTCAATAACAACTGGTGGCCAAAGCTGTATTGTATTACAGAGCAATGATCTACTTACGCTTTATAAGCCTGCACTTTTTATGTGTGTATTATCAATTGAAAATGCATGTGTGTGGGGTGGAACCAGCGACTCTACTGGGGAGGCAAGGAAGTGGAATTTTTAATTGAAACCTGAAAAACTCTATTAAAGCGTACCTTCTGCCTTTCCTTTGGCAATAGAAATGTTATCTGTCAAGAGATAAGAAAGAAGACATGGTCGACATTGGTCTGAGGGTTGAGGTGCTGGCGCCTTACCTTGAGCCACACCGTGACCCGGGTTCGGAACGGATTCGGGATGCCAGGGACTGGCAGGGACGAGAATGAGCATCCACATGACTGTTCTCCTCTCCTGGGTGGGTAGCAGGGTGGCATCGCTCTGCAGCAGCCACTGGTGGAGACCAGGAGCACTGCAGAGGCGGCACATGGGGAGAATACCACAGAAAAAATGGAAATCCGCTTCACGACCGACTGAATGACAGCTGCCAGTCCTCCATTGCCACCAATGCCCTGAAGGAGCCTTCCACCTCAGCTGCACCCTGAGGCCAAGTAGTTCGCTGGTTGCAGCCCCCCGGAGGAGGGACATGCCGAAAGGGTTCACGCCGGCGGCTGCTATGAGACTGGAGGCTCAGGAAAGGACAGGTGGATCGGAAGGTACCTTGGCAGCCTGAAGAAGTGGTGGGTCAGAACGCAGGAGGGGAAAGAAATATCACAAAAAAGAAAGATGACATACCCATTGCAAGTTTGCAATATTAGAGGCTTTGAGGTGGCAACAGACTCCTACAGTACCGGGTAGCAGAATGGGAAGAGAATTCCTATAGACTGGTATGTGTTTGCAAAGCAGGCTTTTGTATCCCTGTTAGTAGCAATGGCAGTAGACATACTGGATCCAGAGTCCCTTTGACTTTAAATAACTATGGTACTATGGACATGTGGGAGAAGGGGCCAACTACAGGATGATCCAGGAAATGATCAGACCCAAACAGTAGGTCCAGCAGCGCCATGTTGACCCCACAAGCAGACTCGGACACTGCTAAAGCCATCTAATGCGATGCTCTTAAAGGCCGTCCAAGTGTTCGACAAAAAGGGTAAGGGACATACTGCTTGTGCGACCGTATGGACATACAAACTGACACAGTGAAGATGGAGTCATAATCTAGGAGAGCCATGGCAAATCACACATTTACAACCTCCACTGGATTAATCAAAAAATGCTCTTTTCAGACTGCATGAAAATTCAGAAAATTCAGCCTCGTGAACAACATCCTCACTATACTGTAGGGCTACCCGAGAGGGACAGAGAGATAATCCTAACATATTTGTCTGGATCTGGCTGCATGAAGCTCTAAGCCAGACTTTGTCCCTCTGCATACTGGATGACTTCTTGACACTTCACCAGCCCAGAGCCTCAAGTATGTGCCCCTACTGGTGGTAACAAACCATGCTAAAGATACTTCCGATTGGCGAAATGCATCGGCCTGACTGGCAATATCCCACGACCTGGGGACTCAAAAACGGTTGCCCGACATGAGGATTTGTGCCCCGGAGTAAGTCCTTAACTACGGGGCGAGGGCAAAGCCCCGAATCACTCCCTGGAGGCAAAATCCTGATGTCGGCAACCGTGTTTTAGGCCTGGGATCGGATGACGGTTGGGCCGATGCATTTCGGCCGCAAGTATATCCACAATGCCAAAGAAAGGGATCTCATCCTACAGGCCTGCAAACATATGGGGCTGCTTACATTCCAGGACTCTCAGGTTAAGACTGTTCCTGATCTCAGCTATGAAGGGCATTCTAGATGTACTTTAAAAGTAAAAGCTTTGAAGGGGTGCCCGGGCACTTGAGGGATCTGTGTATAAACCCCATCCTTATGCTTCCAGTGACGTTAAAGATCACCTATAGTGGAAATACCATTATACACTTTGTCCCTTAAGATGCTGGCAAAATGGTACCCAACATTCGTAAAGAGTTTGACATTGGACTCGGGGTGAAAAGGCTGGTTTTCTGCTTAGCTCTGAAGTGCTAGCTGGAAGAACTGTGTTTCTTTTCTGCTGAGGGTTTTTCTCTTTAAACTAGCCCACAACACCTTCCTCTGGTCCTGACCACCCAGCCCCATCTGCCACTAGTCACACTACTGCTGCCAAATCTCACATTTTTCCATCCACAGCAGGGTCTGGAATGGGGGATCGTATCCTCCCCCCAGTTACTCAGTTAGGATTCTGGGCAGGCAGTGGGCTTCATGGGGTGAGGCCAAAGCGTACCAGCTGTGGTCAACATCTATTTTATCTTTATTCATTTTTACTTTTTGTATTGTTATATGCTAGGTGTTTGTATGTTGTTGTATTTTGATGTTTGTTTGTATTTTGTTACATGAAACTGGACGTCTGTGAAAATGGGCACTTTTGCTCACAGACATTTCAGTATAAAATAAAAAATGAAATGAAATTTAGAAGAAAAGCTAGACTGTAACTGCTACTGATGTAAACCAATTGAAAGTGAACCAGATTAAGCTGTTGGTGGTATTTTTAGTGAATGGGACAAATTTTGCCAGGACATCGGGTAAATTCCACTACTCCTTTTGAGAAGTGCCATGGAATCTTTAACATCCATCTGATCAGCTACTAGAAAAGGTAGATAGGACCCCAGTCTGACGTCTCATCCAAAGGATGGCACTCAACAACAGTACAGCATCCCCCTAACACTGCACTCGGGTGCCAGTGTTTATGGCAGAAGTTCAATCCCAGTATGGGAATGGAACACAGGACACTCTGGCCAGAGTCAGATGTGCTACCAACTGAGTCACACTGCCAAACTGCTCTAGACAGAGACTGGCCATTGTCTCTCATTTATGTTCCTCCTGCTCACCTTCCATGGTGCTTGGCAATGGCCACAGTGGCCCCCGTGCACACAAAGACCACAGCTTGTAGAGAGCTAGCTCCACAGGTGTTGCTGTGGTGCCGTAACCCAGAGGCAGGCCTCACAGGTAGTGCTGCCGCATGACAACAGCTCCCAGTCTTCTCCGGTCCACTCAGTCAGCTCCAAAGTCTGAGTCACCCTTTGTTTCTTGGTCTTTTATCGATAAAGAGGGGCTGACTGGGAGGGGAAAATCGCATACTAAGGCTTACATTATTTGTCATTGTAAGTCTAATTAAATATTCATGAGCCTTGCGTGGATCCTGATTGGCAGCTGGATCAGTCATTAATGTCTCAGAAATGACCGATCTAGCTCCCACATGATGCAGAGTGGCAAACATTTCAAATGCAAGAAATACTCGTGCCATACTGCTAAAAGGGCAAAATAAGTATTAAAAAAAACCCTACAAAAACTAACGTTGTCATTGCAATTAGACTTCTAACAACAAACTTGAAGACAGTCATGTCCTTGGAGTAACAAGAGCTAAGAAGTAGACCTCGGTTGTGCCTCAGGGCACCATCCTCCCAATCAATTTTTTTTTCGAACTCTATTTTTCACCCCTGCCAGTTCCTCCAAACTCTCTCCAGCAACCTCCAACCACCGTCTCTACCTCCTTTACGTGACTCGGCTACCCCTTCCACTCCTCTCCAGCACCAGGCATCCCCCAGGTCTGCCCTCCGGGAAAGGGTCACCCCTGCCCAGGGCGTTCTATCTATAGTGTTGAGCCACCAGGATGGACAGGGGAACCAAGGGGAAGGGGCTGATTCCAGGAGTGTGGATCGTGGAGGAGGCGCCATCGCCTATCAGAGGCGGGGGGCTTTGCATGCTTAAGTCCCCTGTGGGCCCGCATGTCGCAGTAGCGACTGCCATGGCTCCATCCCCCAGGTTCTCGCCCGCGCACTGCTTTCCAGCTATCCCAGCCATCGCCAGAGGTCGCTCCTTGAGCGAGTGGTGTGTCTAGCTTCTCCCGGGAAGAGAGACAGCAGTCCTCCAGACACTCAATCTCTTCCCTCCCCTGCCAAATCCGGGTTGCCAGTGTGGCGCGAGTTGTGGCGTCCAGCACCTCAACCCTCAGCGCCATCAGGCCCAGCTTCCCAATCGGTTTGAATCCCTCTGAAATGACTAGCTTCTTAGTAGTTACTCCTAAAGAAGGAGAAGAATTGTTTGACCAGGAAAGGCACACTAAGCTGAAGCTTGTTTCCAGGTGCGACCTGGGGCACAAGGAAACTAAGTGACTTGCTCAGTTTCACACTGTCATCAAGTAGAGGCTGATGGGATTCAAACCCAGCTTTCCAGGTTTGTAGCTCGGTGCCCTTAACCATTATGCTATACTGTCTCGCTTAAATGTAACAACATCTGTAAAATGGTGACTCTGTGGGTTTCCATGAACTGAGGGCCTTCTTCCCAGAATCCTCTGGGGTACAATTGTTTCCCACTACTGGACCTTATTAAATACTGTGAGTGGCTTTTAAACACGGGACAGAGCATAGCTCAACTAAGAATTTAATTGTTCCAGCAGGACATGTAATCAAGAGATACTTTCTTTCTAGCATACACACTTAGATATCAACAGACCTTCTGTTTGTATTTCACTAGTTCTGATTGTTCTGTTTGTCCCTTTTAACCAAAGGTCTCTATTATCAGCATCTCTATTAAGTGGATTCTATTGTACACTCTTCTTTTTACCACTGTATCAATTGTATTCTGGACTTTTGTACCTTGTCTGCCATGTACCCCTTCCCCCAGGATGCACATGGAAACAAGCCTTGGCTTAGTGTGTCTTTCCTAGTCAAAAATGTATAAATACTAGAACATTTTTCATACAGCCATGAGCCTCAGATTCGAAACTGCCTCTGTACCAATCCCTAGAACAAAATACTTTTTCTGCACAAATTCTGATAATTTTGAAAAAGGTTGCAGCAGGTGCTTAAAGTGCTGCAGACTCCCTGAGAAAATATTATAAATTATACATAATGTAGTCACATTTTTGGTACTTTCTGCTTTTATAGTTCAGTTTTTCTTGATTACTAAGGACATTTGTATGGAATCAGGATCTTTGTTCTTTAGTTTCATTTTCTCCTGCAGTCAATCTACATGTGATGTCATCAATTCCCAACTGAGACAGCAGAATCAATACCATGGCAACTAACTGTGATTCATAAACAGAGGTCATAACAACACGTGCAGCAAAACAGCAGGCGCAGATGTAGTCAGAGAAATGGATCCTATATTCCAGCACCTTACTGAGGGACGATCTAGACAAACAATATGTGAAATATAAGCAGAACTGTATGTAACTATAATGTTTTCATAAAGAAATCCCCAAATGGCACAGAGCTGCCTGATTCTCAATCTGCAGTCCTAGCAACCATGTTCTCATGTCACAGCCTTAAGTACATAGAAACTGATACCACTTGGGGCTAACTCCAACATGTGTAACCCCCCTGCAAATGGGGGTTCCCAAAAGACTTCCAGGAGCTTGCTTGAATGCTCCAAGCCTGAATGGTGTTTGGCATTTAAGCCATTTATCAGTGAGTGTTTTTAGAGCCTCTGGTACTGTCTCTTTAAGAGCTGTCTGATTGCAGACATAATTAGTTTGTATGGGGGGACTGTGTACTTCTCTGAGTACCACTCGAGCTGCTGCTAATTCACTTCATTTTGCAGTCACTAGGGTGCAAAGGAACCTATCTGAAAGATGTAACTGTTTGCCAGAAATTATTTGGAGTAATAATGAAATTACAGTTTGTCTAACCTGCTTTCTTTGCAGTCAGAACTGTGTCTGCTAGTTCCCATTCTAGTTTTGACCTGCTGAACTGGACCAATCAGTGTGGGGTAAGCTAGCTCTAAAATGGTCCCTTGACTGAATCAGAACTTGGACTCATAATCTGAGCCAGCCACAAGAGGATTGTATGAGCAGTGACTCTGGGAGATGTAGTTTAGACTGCAGCACCTTTTGGACCAACAGCAGCAGTCTATTGTGAGTGACAACCAATCCAGTCAAGAACTGGGAGGAACTCAAAGGAAGTGCCCGTTTTGTCGGTTGGAGTTTCAGTTGAGCTTTGGCAGTGAAGAAGGAAGGAGCCCTGTGCTTTTCAGTGTGCAGTTTTAGTCAAAAACGTTAAGGCCCAGAGTTCCGGTCTGCAGCTTGTGTAACAGCTTGTTAGGACTGAATCCGTCCTGTGAAAAGAATCAAAGGATCTCTGAAGAGTAGAAACCAGGCTCACCCTGTAGAAGACTGGAGGAATTGCTGAAAATTGCACTCGGTCTGTCAGGAACTGAATCTGCTGTGTGTTCTCCCGGGTATTGTGCAGTAGTGCGATCGGGATACAGATGCAGCCTGCCTGGTATAGTGCTTTCTTTTATATGGATGTGAAGAGGTTTGTGTACCTCAAGTGAGCCCTGCTGACATTGAAGGACCCTATCTTATTTGGGTCGTGAGTACTAATTCAGGGTCGCTCCTGTTGAATTGCCACATTAAATCCAAATGGAATTACTGTACTGCTGACTGTTTAATTCTCCTTTTCTCTGTGTGAAAGGGCCCTACCAGCTGCCACGGTTTGGACTAGCCACTAGGGCTTGGGTACCCAGGGACAGTAACTGATAGGGATAGGCCTGTGCACAGAGCCATAGGTAGATTATTAGAGTGATAAGCTAATTAACCTGATTTCCCCTGTCCTTGTTATATCCCCTAAATAAATCAGAGCTGCTTGTTTCAGCAAAGTTATACTGCCTGAGGTATTTGTCTATGTTAAAACTGTACTGTGATTGTTGCACTGTATCTCATTTCACAGGAGGTCCCAGTGCGGAACCAGACCTGGGGGTAAGTGTATACTGTGAAGGTAATTCTGATATATTGTGTGGGCCACTAGTGGGAAGAAAGGGGGGTTGCAGTGTCCCAGAGGGCTGTGACCAAGTTAGTTTAACTATTGCAAACCCTGACCTCTGGGTGGAGGCACCCGCCATTGGATCCAGGCCCCTCAACCTGTTAGTGGCAAATCAGGCAGGGGTAGTAGCCCCTGGGATAGTGCCATCTAGGGGTTACACATGCAACTGCCAAACAATTCACAGACCAAAGAATGGGGTGGGACAGGTACAAGGGCAGGAGGAGGTGGACATGGGGAGAAGATAAGGCAGGAAAGATGGTTATTAGGACCATCACAGATGTATGAAGTAGTTCAGCAAACTGGTGGGCCTTCTTCCGCCATCTTGTCCTATGTAAAGGAGCACTGCATTAAACCTGCAAGCCATTATGTTCCCTCAGGAAGTTGTTTTGAAATACTAGTTCCGAGTCTGTTACTGTCCACCTTTACCGGCCTTTTAGTAAACTCTGTGTCTGTTTCTGATCTCACTGAGCTACTTTGTGTCCCTTACAACCACAGTGTTTTATAGCAGAATATGGGTGCACTGTGACAGCAAAGTAAGAGTCTAACAATACATTGTAAAATGGGGAGAGAAAATCCTGCTTTCTGATTGGTTATCACCTGTGCATGAAATCTGTTCCATGCACAGGTAATAAGTTCCTAAAAGTGGGACCGCAGTGCTCACAAAATCACTCTGCTATTAGAACACACAGTTTTAAAATTCCTCCATTTTTTCCTCTCCGTTAGCGAGGAACAAAACCACCGTGTATAAAATCTGAACACATTTGGTACAGCTTTAAAAAGAAATTACATGCCCACAATTTTCTGCCTATGAAATGCTGTTAAAATATTTGTTTAGAAACTCTGTCTCTATTTTCTGCTGCCGATTCGCTGCTGCTCTCACACACGTCCTACTCCTCCATCTGCGATTGTGATTAGGCTCCCATCTTGTAATAGTGGTCTCAACTCCCATGTATTAAAAAAAAAAAATCAATCAGCCCTACCAACCAAAACAATTCATTTTATATTTTTTTTACACTTGCAACTCCACGGCTTTCAAAGAAGGCCTCGTACCTCCTCCTACTCCGTCTGCCAGGGCAATCCCCAAGGTGTTCCATCCCCTTAGCATCATTTTGCCTGTAGGGCCGGGGTTTTATCGTTTTCCCGATTTTCTCCCTTAGTTTCCCCAGCCCCTTAGGACACGGTGCCTTTAGGACTAACATCCAGAGGCGTGACGTGCTAGTACATGTCATCCTCTCATGCGCGTATGAGCGTCCCCCCAACTCCGGCATGTCGGGCCGCGATCACTTGAGGCCAGTGGTTCCACAGCTCTCTCTGGGAGTGCCGGGCTTCCACGTCCCGGTAACCACCCCTGAGGGAGGAGGCATCCGCTGGGGCGCTCGATCCTCCCTCCCCTGCCGACCCCCAAACCCGGAGTCCATTCCAGACCTGGGTCGCCGGCGTAGCGTGAGCTGTGGCGTCCAGCGCCTCAACCCTCAGCGCCATCGGGCCAGCTACCATTCATTTTTAGATGCTAGCAGCCATACAGAAACATGACAAAACTATCTCCATCCTAATTTATGTGATGCTGTCTCCAGGTACGAACTGTCATTCCTATGGCACTGCCCCTCCCCCCAACGCCACTCACTTGCAGCATGCGCAATCCATCCCAGCTGTGCCGTTCCACTTCCTAGTCTGTAACTTTTAACTGAAGAAATGGCTGGTTTAACAAAAAAAAAAAGAGCAGTTTGAAAGATTCCGCCTCCATGCAGTTTGAATGATTTGCACTCGTGCAGATCGTTCCCTCCCCTGCAGTACACCATCTTGTTGATCAAGTGTGGCCACTTTAAATAGTGACAGTATATATAAAAAAAAATTGAAGGTATTAACCATTAGACTGAATAGATAACTCAACCTGCCAATGCTTCCAACTTGTGTTTTTCTCTTCATAGCTGCCCCACTGTCCTGCTCTTGTCTCCTCTTCCTGTAAACAAAAACTCAAATAACAAAACAAAAAAAGGAGAGCCAAAGTTCTGTCTCATGTCCAGCTCTCTGATCTCCTCTTCCCAAAAACACACATTACAAAAGTCAAACAAAAAAAGTTCTGTCTCATACTGCATTGCAAACATTTCAAAATTGCACAAATTAAACTACTTATTAGGATGGACAAGCAATCTAAAGCAAAAAAAAACAAACAAAAAAAAAAAAACAACTACAGTGCAAGCAGGCGGAGGAACTATTTTATGAAATATTTAGTCAAACATTTACATTTTTAATATTTAATACTGTTAATTTCAATTGTTTCTTTATTCCAAAATACAGGGACCCATTTATAAGTGCAATAAGACACTCAGGGTGGGGCTAAAGGCCGCGAGGCCGCACTATGCCTCGCGCGTGCGGTAATATCTGTGCAATGCACACCCTGTAGTGTCTTACTGCGTTCATAAGCTACATCATACAGATCTAAAATAAAAACTTTTACCACCAGTGTGTAAATCAGAATCATTCAGCAACTTACTAAAAGGTCAGTAACAATGCAGCAATAACAGACTGTGAACTCGTCTCTGAAAAATGATCCTATAGAAAAACACGGGCTTGCAGGGTGAATGCAGTTGTCCTTCAAGACTCCTGGTAAGGCCACAGCAAAGTCACCAGTAGCAGGACCATAAGCCCGCTGCTCTTAATGTGGCCCATCTGGAAAAAAACAATCATTGCTGACTGCCCAGGTGGCGTAGTGGCAGCGCACTGCACTGCCATGAAGGTGACTGGAGTTCGGGACTGCGCGTGGGGGACCGTGTCAGGAGACAGGCCAGATCACAGCAGCTGCTGCTCAACAGAATGCTGTCATCAGAAAGGATGATGTTGGGCCCCTGGTGCCACTGGGACCCTTGCGGTGGGCCAACAGAGTCTAATGCCTCCACAGGATGTTGCTGCGTGCAGCAAAGGTCATCATTTAGCTCCACCCATGGCAGGAGGGGAGGAGGGAGGTCTGGCATACAGGGAGAGAAACGTGTATGTTCTCTAGACAGCCTGGCTCCTGGGGCCCAGCCCTAGCAACAGTTGGGTCCTAGTCCCCACAGTGGACTGCCTAGGAGAAGGATGGCCCTCCCCAGAGCCCTTGCAAGGAGGGAATAGATGTGGGGGAAGTTGAACAGGGGCAGGGACCTAGTGGGAACAGAGATGCTGGGTGAGACAGCTTATGGTTGTGTGCTGCAGAGGTGTGCAGTGAACCCAGATAGTCATGCAGAGGTAGAAGACTCCCTAACACTTTGCAGCCAGAGAATTTGGGGATTGTGACAGTCGAGACAATTTCTGGAGAGAGGAGGTCGTAGCAGTGAAAGACACAAATGCTCTGAAGCAAGGGAATGTGTGTATGTGCTGGGGTGGGGGATTCTTGATGACTGTCACTATAATGACTTGCACCAGTGGTGCAACAGTTGTGGCAGCAAATAATAAAAACTGCCTGTTAGTGCCTTAACTAAAGCAGCTGTCTCCATGGATTTCTCCAGTCTGCCACAGGCATATTTTAACCTCTCTGCTCCTTTCGTTTCCCTTTGCAGCAGCTCCCTGCCAACAGTGTACAGGACAGGGGTGCTGATTTATCGGTTTATTTGGATTTTGGTGACCAGGTGAGCCAATGAGACTGGAAGTCCCTTTTTCAGGGGTGACCCAGGTTTAGTTACATACAACAATCAATACAAGGGCAGCAACAAAAATCAGTAGGGCAATGCAAGGTCAAGTTTTCCACAACAGTAACAATAAAGAAATAGGACAGTTTACAATAAAAAGGCAAAAACAAACGGAGGACTGTAATTCAGGATAAACAATGGCTATAACTGCAACAACAGATAAGATAAGCAGAAGCACTTGACAAGAAAGAAGGAGTGCTTGTACAGAATTGTGTAGTATTCTCTAGAATCCATTCTGTATGCACCAAGTTGGATTTTCTGTACTTCCCATTCTGCTTTCATCCCAGTTCCACATGTAGAAACAGAAACAGAAGTTCTGAGCCTGCCTTGATGCCCTCTTTCTTAGTGCCAGTGTCTCAGCTTGTAGTACACAACCTGTCTCCCTCCCTTCCCTCAGTGTGCTGTGTGCAGGGTCACGAGTGTGCCATTGGCTGCTGCACAGGTACAGAGACCTCCAGCTGGGGGTCTCTGGAGTGCTGCTGCTAGGCTGGCTCCACCACCCAACATCCATGGCATGCAGCACTGCCTCCTCCTTATCCTTAGTCCACATGGCACCTGTCTTCAGCCATTGCCACCTTTCCCTGCTCACACCCAGCCACTCCATGTCCAATGCCCCCAGCCACTCAGACCTTCCATCGAAAGCACATTAGTCAGACTCAGTCCAGTGTAATACTTTTTATTTTAAAGGTCTTTTCCTGCCAGTCTCTGTCGCTTTTCCCACTCTATCAATGCACCCAATCATGTTCCCTTCTGTCCTTTGTCCCTGAACTGCCTGGGGAGGTAGCCAACTCAAGCAAAAGCCCAGGGAAGCATGCTTTTTGCCTGCTGCACTAAAAGGCATCTGGCACAGCCCTGCTTCCAGGGCTTTTCTTGGGTCAGTTACCTACAGGTACTTTAACTCTGGGACAAAGGACTGAAGTGGCAAAGTCAAAGGGGGATTACTGTAAAACATTTATTATTTTTGTTAGCAGCAGTATGTGACAGAAAGGGGCACACTGGAGGACGCTGTTGAAAATAAAAATCCTAGCATCCTGATGGAAAAGAAATAGTGATGTGGGTGGGGGTAGAGGCCTAAGGGATTGGGGGAGGAGGAGGTTGAATAAAATTGGACTAGGAGCAGCTGGTGGATCAAAAAGACGATCATGGAACATCAGGTTCTGAAATGGAAGCTGCGAGGCTGCTGCCTCATTAGTGATCCATTCCCACAGCACAACAGACTCCTCCAGGACCCTAGCAGCAGCAGGTATAGTGGAGGGAAGGAGGCCTTTCTACCAAACTCAGATATGGTTTCCGATTCCACATCCAACTGATTTCTAGGATTCAGAATTTTGATTTTGAATACTGAAATTCTGAGCTCCAACAAAAAGCTTGGAATCCGAGGAATCTGTTTGGCAGATTTCGAGCAACTTTAGTACAGTTTATTTATTTATATTTTTGTTGTCAAGGTGGGTGCACTGGGCTGATATATAAGCAACAGACCATGAATGGGGTGTGGGTTTAGGGTCACCACCTTTGGATGAGGTAAAAAAATGGATGCTAACTCACACCCCAAACTCCGCCTCTGGCTCCACCCCCTTTTTATGACTGGCGAGTATATCGCTCCTCCTCCAAAGCCATTTGTATTGTTGGAAATAGACATTACTAGTGATAGGAAATCATTTTTATACTGATATTTATTATATTTATTTATTCAGTTATTTATTTTTATTCTTTGGCAACCAGGTTAACTCCCATAGGCCACATAGCCCATTTTACAGGAGTGACCCAGGAGCACAGGAAGGTTAAGTAACTTGCTCAGGGTCACACAGTATTTAAGTGGAGGTTGTGGGACTCAAACTCTGGTCTGCTGGATGTGCCAAGCTCATCCACAGTGTACTGCTCAGCCCTCTGTTAAACACTCTCCCGTTTTCCTTTCCATGTCAGTCATGTATTCTGATGCCTTGACCAATTTTTGATAACTTAATTATTGGTGCTTGTAGTGCCCTTAATACTGCACTATGTCCCCCTTTACCTCAGCAGCTACTGCTGTTTCTTTTCATATTTCTAAGACATTCCACAATTTCAGACACCATTCCATGCTGCTAATCTGAATGACCTGTAAAAGTGTAGCTAATATCAAGGAATGTTCGGCAATACAAAAATGAGAGCAAATGTAGTGATAAAGACAATAAAAGCTAGAATACTACTTTAACAAAAGTGGGTCTAAAACATACCACAATATAGGACAAACAAAAAAAACACATGAGAGCACATAAAGGTGTATAAAGCTGTTTCCTGTCATAGCAGTAAAGACCATATTTACAATTCAGAGTGGAAGAATAAGGTTAATTTACAGCTAATGACCTTAATGGCCATACTTTGCACCAGACAGACTGGTTTTAGAAATAAAGGCAGTGGACATGCAATGCAGCTAAAACACTGAATGATTTGCTACATCAGTTTTAAGAGTATATGAGCAATCAAAATTGCCCAAAAACCGGACTGCATTTAATCAAAACCGGATGACCGGATAAGGATCCTAAAAAATGGATTATCCGGTCAAAAACCAGAGAGGTGGCAACCCACAGTGGGCTGTGCTCTGATAATCCACTCCAGTATTCCCCATTCATTATTTTAGCATGGTGGGCCACCAGTCTATATTTTTATGCAGTACTAATTGCTTCTTTTTAAAATCCTCCAAAACTGTCCTTTATTGTCATCCTTTATTGCACTGTTAGCCCTGTTCTCATAACAGTGCACAATATTTTACTAAAATTCACTTATGCGCATGTACAATTGATATACAGCTCCAGGTGGTCGTGACGGCAGTCAGGATCTCCTGCCCTCCCCTGAGCCCCGCCGATCAACGAAAATAGGACAGCTCCAGGTGGTCATGAGGACAGTCAGGATCTCCTGCCCTCCCCAGAGCCCCGCCTATCGCCGAAAATAGGACAGCTCCAGGTGGTCGTGACGGCAGTCAGGATCTCCTGCCCTCCCCTGAGCCCTGCTGATCGCCGAAAATAGGACAGCTCCAGGTGGTTGTGAGGGCAGTCAGGATCTCTTGTCCTCCCCCGAACCCCGCCGATCACCGAAAATAGGACAGGTAGTGACCCGCTGCCCAAGGCAGAGCTCCAGCTTGCTTGTTTGCTCTGTGTGAGTGTTGGAACTTTGGCGCCTTTTTTAACAAAAGACTTACTATTTCTTATCGGCAGAGCAATGCTGATAGTTTTTCTTCTGCCTGGCTTACCTCTCTGCCTTGCTGTATTTTAATCCAGGCAGGAGGGAACGTTAAGGGATTCATTTTGTTTTATTTTGCTTTATTTAACCAGGCAGAAGGGAACTTTCAAGTGAACATTTTATTGCTGCTGTACTGACGTTTTAGACTGAAGCTTAAGGGCTTATGTGCCTGTATGTTGGTTAAATTTGGCCTTGTTCTGCTGTTTCTGTATTTAGCTGCCTAATGTAGCAGCAGGCTCTCTATTTGATCAGGCACCCTCTCCAAACTGTACTACTGAGCTACAGAGGCTGTGTGAGATTTTAATTTTTTTATATATCCTGCACGCGATGTCCCCTAAATTAATTTGGGACTTAAAGAAACTGAAAACTTAATTCAAATCCCTAAGCAACAAACGTAATATTAATCCCTTAGCTGTAATTCGAATTTCAGGCACAACTTTGTTCATTTAAATCAGAGCAACTTGAGATTTGGTGCCTCCTACTGCATGTAATTCATTGTGCCTGTATTTCAGCTCCTCCTCCTCTCCCTACCTGATATAATTACTCCATTTCTTTTTCTCTCCCCAGCTTCAGGTGGTCGTTAGGGCAGTCAGGATCTCCTGCCCTCCCCTGAGCCCGCCATAAATAGGACAGGTAGTGACCCACTGGCCAAGGCAGAGCTCCAGCTTGCTTGTTTGCTCTGTGTGAGCAGGTCCCCGCGCTCTGCGCGGCTGCCCCACCACCCCATCACCACCCTTGGTGAGCCTTTTTACTATATAGGCTGTCCTTCTGACTGTCTGAACCAATCAGCCCACTTTCCCCTTTGCTCCTAATACACTTCCAACACTAGTGGCTGCCCTTGAGCAGCTGCCGCCCAACTCACTTTAAAATGCTGCCACTCTCCCTAGCTATAGTCTATCTACTCATAACCTTATCATCCTCCCACCTCCTCCTACCCTACACAGCAAAACACACTAGCACTCATCACTGGAAAAGCAACCTCCCCACTCTTCTTCTGCCCTTGCACACCACTCTATATTGCTGGCAGAACTGGGTACTGGGAGCTGCCATCCTCCCTCCCTCTTTTCACGCTGGGTTGTCAGTCATTAAATGTCTCCTCCCATTTGACTCTATGCCAACCTTGAGTACTCCTCTCCACCTCCCTATCCGCCGCAAGCCACAATAGGCCATGCGCCTAGTAAAATGGCTCTTGTCTCTACTGCTCCTCATTGCCGGGGACGTTGAATGAAACCCTGGTCCAACCCCCACACTAATGGCCACCTCTCCCCTTCCCCGACAAACCAACTCCCAAGAGGTTTCAAAATAGTACACCTAAATATTTGCAGCATTCTGAACAAACTCGCAGCCCTACAAATGTGCATCCTATCCCTGTGCCCTGATATCTTAATCATTACAGAAACCTGGCTGAAGCCCCACAACCTCGATGCAGAGTTCTCTATACCTGGCTACTCCCTCATTTGGCAGGGCCGTCAGGGTAAAAGGAAGGTTGGTGGGACTGCAATGTTCATCTCCACTAAGTTCCAGTTCACCACAATCAGGCTTTCCACACCCACGTTGTCAACAGACCCCTACTAATCAAAATCTCTCTCCCTCACTCAATTCCCATGTACGTAGCAGGGTCTTACTGCTCTCCGGACACACTGCTGCCTGACGCCCTAGACCACTTGGGCACCCTGAGGTCCCTCGCGGCTGGGGGCGAGCTACATATCCTTGGGGATTTCAACCTGAACTGGCTCACCAGTGCTAGCTCTAAATTACGAAGCCAAGTAAATGCACCAAACCTGTCCCAACAAATAACCAAACCCACTCACCTAAACCACAAATCCAAGAAACATACTCTATTGGACTGGGCCCTAACCTCCCACCCCCATCGTATTATTGACGCTGGCCTACTACCAGACTTTCTCAGTGATCACCACATGATTTACGTGGTGCGGAAAATATCCAGACCTAAGGCCCGCCCCATACACTATATACTAGATCATATAAATCCCTAGACCAGACCACGCTCCTAAACGACCTGACTAACATCGATTGGTCATACATCCCAGGGCTCCCTCCATGGATGCAGCCTCGATTTCTTCAGCTCCAGATTCCTTGCTATCTGGGACTCTCATGCGCCACTCAGAAGATCTAGAGTAAGGGGCGCCCACCTACCCTGGGTGTCCGCCAATCTCTTAGAGCAACTTCAATTCAAGGACCGAGCCTGGAAAACCTACAAGGTAACAGGTTCTCAAATGGCTCTGCAACACTATCGCTCGCTACGGAATGCCTGCACGAGGCTTATCCAGCAGGCCAAATTCAATTATTTCAAGTCTGTCTTCCACAATAACTTTACACACCCAGCTCAATTCTGGAAGTCAATTAAATCCCTCTTCCGCCCTCCTGCCCAATCCCCTTCACCAACCCTCAATACAGCAGGTATTACTATCGCTGCACCGAGCGCTGTAGCCATAGAGCTTAACTCCTTTTTCACAAGCTGTACGCCTCTTTCTTATTCTTCCCAGGCAACCAACTCCAGATACCCCAGCCTTTTCCTCACTCCTCCAACTTGCTGTCACTGTTACCCAACAGAGGTATTAAAAGCACTTTGGTCACTCAATCCTCCAAAGGTAAAATGCCTCTGGGACTCGACTTCAAAATGCTCCATTTATCTGGACTCCAGCCATAGCCAGTCCACTGGCTGCTCTCTTTAACCTGTCATTCAGACTTAGTTCTATCCATCTAAATGGAAACATGCCACAGTCATCCCCCTCCTCAAAGGCAGCACCCCTCCTCCCGGGCAACTACCAACCCATCTGCTGCTCCCCATCCTAGCTAAAGTCCAGGGCGCCTTGTCTCTCTCAGCCTCCCAATGCCTCGACTCCACCTCCTTCTTCACTGCATCCCAGGCTGGTTTTAAGAAAACTCACTCCACCATCACCTCTCTCCTCCAACTCACCGATACCATCCTCACGGGTATGGATAAAGGGGAAATCACCGCGGCTGTCTTCATCGACCTGGCTAAGGCTTTCGACATGGTCTCTCACGCCCTGTTACTGTCCAGACTTACCCTCCCTGGACTGACTGGGCCTGCCACCAGCTGGTTCCAGTCATACTTGGCAGGCAGGTCCTAGTCAGTCCGTATTAGCTGTGCCATTTCCACCTCTCTCCCTGTCACCTCCGGGGTCCCACAAGGCTCTGTCCTAGGCCCTTTGTTGTCTTCCATCTTCCTCAACGACCTGCCTTCAGCCTACCCTCATACGTCCATTCACATGTATGCAGACGACACAGTACTGTATGCCTCTGGTCCATCCCCCTCCGCAGTAGCTGCCTCTCTACAGCAGGATTTCAACAATGTCCAACTCTGGTTTCATTCTCATTAGTTATTTCTAAACCCCAAGAAAACTGTCTCCCTAACATTCAGCACTAGGGCAAAACTTTCCCATCTTCCCACCACCCCCACTTTCTGCACACTCGATGGCTCCCCCCAGGAGGTATGTACATCCTTCAGATACCTTGGAGTCTGGTTAGACCAGCATCTTGACTTCACTGCTAAATTGATGCTATACATAAGAAGCTACACCCATGCTAGGTGCGCTTATACCACAATAAAGTTGCATCCTCTTGCCAACATGCCTGGCAATCGTTCAAAAGATGATCCTCCCCAATCCTGGACTATGGGATGTAGCCCCAAGTCCTCCCTGGCCAGACTTGGTCCCTCTTCCACTCTTTCAGTTGTTTCGCCCTGGACTGCCCCCATAACCCATCACTGTGACCTCTACCATTCCTTAGACCTTCCATCTTTCCACAACTGGAGATTGATACACAGTGCTAGAACCACTGTGAAATTCTGGTCTCAGTCACTCCCATCCTACCTGCGGCCGCCTAGCAGCTCTACCTCACAGCATACTTCCGGCCAGGAGCAGCGATTCCCAGCTTCTTCACATCCCCCACATGTCCACAGCGGCTGGCCAGGCTGCCTTCAGCTACCAGATGCCAAAACTATGGAATTCTTTGCTGGTTGATATTAGGCACTCCACCAGCACACTTCACCTCAACGCATTACTCAAGACTCACTTCTCCACTACTTGCTCATGCAATTTGCAATACTGAAGCCCAAGTAGTCATTGTTGGCTGCTGCCTATTTCGTCTGTATATTTTATTACTTCTGCTGCTGACTACTCTGTAAATATGAATGCTGTTGTCTACTCTGTATAATGAATGTACTGCAATATGTATTTTCCTCTGCATTCTCCCTCTCCCCCCACACCCCCAGGGCGCATCTGGAACCGAGTGGTACCCTGCTCAGTATGCCTTCCTGGTAAAACGCTTAAATAAATAAATATAGGAGGTCTGGAAAAATAATGCACCTTTCGACCATACCACCACTACCTCTGCCCTATATTCTCAGACACTAGAGAATCCTGCACTCTCTGGGTGTGTTTCACCTCATGACTTCAATCATCCATAGAGTGAATTATTACAGCACTAACCCTCAACAACTTGGTGGTCTACTGCGCTTATAAATGAGACTAGCTAGCTATAAAAAGGGCTTTGTTTAAGCATGAAGGAAAGTCTTTGTTATAGAGGCTGTATTATCCTGCAAGAGAAAACAGTTGCTCTGAAAACAATACAACAGTAATATTAACCTATCACTGTACTGTGCCACTAACATTCCATAACTGCAATATATTTTTTACTGAAGGTCTGCCGCTCGGAAGAGTTTTGTTGTTGCAGTGACCGAGTGTATGTCCCCCACACTAGTCATGCTCAAGTAACCTTTGGGCCCTTGTATCAGCAGTCTACTTACGCTGGCTGCTGAACAGTCAAGCTTAGCTGTGCTGTTGCACATTTATACATGGGAGCTGGCTGCACACTTAATGATTAGAGAGAAAGAGAGCGATATAGATGCTACAGATTGTGAGACACGAAGAGAAAATCATCTATCAAAGGCTGGAGAGTCTGAAAAAGAGAAGGCCTGTACAACAATAATACTGAAGGGGAACTACTGAGTTTGTGTCAGCTGTGGGTCTGGCATAGTGATTTTTTTTGTGTCATGAGATTTGGCAGTCACATTAGGGAGCTGAAAAAGTACCTCAGAGCACATATGTTCTCTTAACCCACTGACATGAGGTACAAGTTGACCAATAAAAGATCTAAGATTTTTACAACCTGTTTTTCAAAGCTATTTTCAGTCGCAACATGGGTATTTGACAAAGCACAATAACAAACCAGTGCAATATAATTTACCCACCGCGACTGATATTCTACTGCTTTGTCAAAGTCTGTCACGAAGAGGAGACTTGACCAAGTGGTAGACTTACATGTTACGGACTAGTACATACTCTCAACCTTTCTTCAACAAGATGTGTGACAAATAAGCAAATGTGTGACATATCATCAAACACAGCACTGCAAGCTCAGAACACTATTGCTCTAGTGCACTAATGTTAATAATGTTTGCTGATAATTGAGCACAATAGGTAATTACCAATTTCTGCTTTAAAACCTCTGTGAGAAATGTGGAATATCACTACCTTGATGTGGGACAAGGGATTTCTGAGGTTAAAATGAGTGGCGATACCTCGTAATGTGTGACAGTTGAGAGGTATGGACTAGTAGGGCACACTGAGCTGCTTCAACAAATCTCAGGGTAACGCAAACAACCAAGAGGGTCCTGCACTCAATACTCCTTTCTGTTGTTGTAAGCCATGAATACAGTAACATGCTACCTCATGTTGACCTTCATCGACTCTGGGCAGGTAAATTATGAATCAAACAGAAGAAGGCCAGAAAACGAGATCGTAGTACTGAGAGGTGAGGCAATTCAGAGTTACTAGGCAACCCCAAAGGCTGACCTGTCGGAGAACAAACTATCTTGTTGTCTGTCAGATTCTTGTTTCTTACCTAGGCACTTGGGCTTGAGATCTGATACCACAGCACAGAGTAAGGGTGTGGCTCACCTCAACTGCTATAGAGTCAAATCTTTCCCCAGGATCAGCTGTCTATTTCAACTCTAGTTGTTTTGCAGGATGAATACATGGCCATCACTTCTCTCACAGTTCAAAGGGAATGCTGTCAAGTGGGCGCTAGCAATTGCAGACAGTCACACACAACTGTATGCTATTCCCACAATACAGATTGCATGAGATGTCAGGTGTGTAGTAGCGTGTGTCAAATATTTTACTATTTTTAAACTTTGGTTAGTTTCTGAAACTTGGCTTTTGAAAAATGTCTGGCTCCCAGTAAGTACTCAATAACACATGACAGGGTGTGTGGTAATGCTAAATTACCACACACCCCAAGTGGGTTGTGAGAGATGAGGCACAGCTGAATGCTTTCAACCATCGAGAAGTGCAGTAACTCATGGCAGTACCACACACCCTGAGTGTTACTGCACTTGCAAAGTAGTTTAAAAAGTGAAAACTTAAAATTTGAACCATGCAGTAATGTGAAATTAATGCATGGCCATGGACCAGTTTTGGCCAATCAGGCTGCTTGTTTGATCCGAGCCATTTTTGTAATTTATGTTTGTGTATTCAGTTTATTCAGTATGTGTCATTTTGGTCTCCAGTTGTTTGTAGTTGACAGGTACAGTTTATTACTGCTCATCTTCTACGAATTTGTTCACATAAATGGTTATTTCAATAGGCCTCATAACTTGGTATAGTGTTATGCTTGTGCAACTTAGATAATCTTTCACTGTTCGCCTCTCTATCCATGATATATACCACCCTGTAGGGGTATGAAGGCAAGGAACCCCAAAAGGAGGGTTCCACCTCTAGAAGTGCCACGGGAATGGTTTCCTTGGCTAAAGGTACCTTAGGAAGAAGCCCAAAAAGAGTGTCGAGCAGCACTTTTGAGGTGACGAAGCTTATCTGAACTGAAAACCTGCATGTAGGTCAGTAGTTGTGGTATGGTCAGGAGCTTGAGTAGAGTAGGAAGGAGACAACGGATGAATAGTGACTGCTCATAGGTCAGAATGTAAGGCACGGAGGCATGACTTCCTAAAGAAAAATGGGGAACAGCTACGGGCTACTATCCGCTCCATCCAACAGCTAAACCTGACTACACAACCCAGGACATATTACTATGCCCATCTAGGTATTAGGACCATTGGCACAGAGGAGAGGAAAACCCCCTTTGAGGAGGAAACCTCTGACCATCCAAGGCCTAGGTCACCTTCCCTTCAGGCTTCAGGACATTTAATTTAGTGACGGTTCTGCTACTGCAACTTGGTGAGCCAATCCAGGGTGGATTCAATTTAAGGAACACTCACTCTGCTCCTCTAACAAGAACACTGTGAAGGGTTGTGAGTGATCTCTGCAACACAAGGTACCAGCCTCCAAGGTGGGAGGAGGAGAATAACGACTGCCGAGGCACTCAGCCGGCCTACCGATCTCAGAACAAACTGGGTGAATCTGAGGCAGTCATGGTAAGAGTAGCTTAAAGGATGCCTCTGAACCTGCTTGGGCAGCTAAAGGGGCCCTGCCGGTGAAAGCGCCACCCCTTACTGCTGAAGTCTTAAATTCACATCTAGAGGTGCCGTCAGTATGGTTGATGACTGAGTGAAGACATTCCCACTATGGGCCAGATGAGAAGGACCCCACTCCGAGTTTCACATGCTCAAGATGCAGACTTTGTGGCTGCAGAGCGAGACCTTCGGCTACGGGCTACCCTGAGCCATGGAAGTAATGGACACAGTTGGCATGTCTCCAAATGTGGAGAGAGCATAAAGTCAAGATGTAGCATGTGACCTGCATGTGGGTCATGCTCGGGTGTTCGAACATGATGACTAGACCTTCATGTAAGTCGGACTGAGCAATGGGTACCCTCACATGGGTCTAGATAAGGCAGAGAGCATTTGTAACCACAGGAATACATACCAACCAGATCATTAAGAATCCTGATTAGGAGTGAAATTAACTTTTAAGAGTGGGTGATTTATTTATTTAGTGATTCAGAAAAGACCTTTGAGAACAAGCTCTTTTACAAAGGTTCCACATCATAGATTGCAAAACAAAGTACAATAGGAGAAAGCAAAGGTACATTACAATGAATGATATAGCTTGGATTCAGAACTTACAGAATAACTCAAAACATAGTACAAGTTAAAATAACAAGAAAACACTTTATGAAGGTGGGGGGTAAGCAACCACAAAGTGCCTTGTCAATAGTCTAGAAGGACAGGGATTGCTGGCAGTGGGGTGAAGGAAGGAGGTACAAGAGAGCGGTAGATACTCGGTGAAGATGAGGGTGGGAAGAAGGGCAATAAGGTATAGGGAGAAATGGGGGTCATCTATTAGGTGAGATACCTAAATGTGGTCCTTCGGCGCCACCTAATACAGTACACATCAGCCTTGGCGAAGCAATGCAGGGAAAGACAATCGTCTGGAGCAAACCCTCAATTTCTCCAAGTTGCACACCAGCAGGGTGACCTATCGGTCACAGCTCAACTTAAACATACTAAACAGGAGCTGGACATGCTGTGTGTGCAGCACAGGATACCCTCACTTTTTAAGACAGAGATATGGACATACTGACCCCACCGGGCCTCTCATCTCCTAGCTTTTCGCCTGTGCAAGCAATGTCGTTTTTCAACCATAGCTGCCATTAGGGACCCTAGCACTGGCATCTTACACAATAGACTGGGGCGCATTACCTAGGCCTTTTGTGATTATTATAAGAACCTATACACCCCGACCACTCCTCAGAACCTAGTGCCATTAATGCCTTCCTCTCCCCATTAGACCTCCCCAAGTTCAATCGGGATTAGATGCCAGCGTGGCTCAGCTGGTAGCACATCCGCCTCTGGACCAGAAGGTCGTGGGTTCTCGTCCCACACCGGGATTGGACTTGCACCTAAAAATCTCTGGCATCCGAGTGCAGTATTGGGGGGTGCTGTACTGCTGGGGTGTGCCGTCCTTCGCATGAGACGTTAAACTGAGGTCCCTTCTGCCCATCCTGGTGGGTGTCCAGGTGGAAGTAAAAGAACCTGGGGCACTCTTCGCAAAGAGTAGGGAACATTCCCGGTGTCCTGGCCAACATTCCCCTTCCCATAAACCAGTTCATGCAATTATCCAGGCTGTGTGTGGGGGTGATAATGTGTGATATGGCTGCCACCACATATTCAGTCACTTCGCTACCAGTCTAGCATTGCTTGTAAAGCGCTTTGGGATACACTGTGTATGAAAAGCGCTATATAAATGCTGATTCTTCTTCATCAACAGACCTGTCTGATCTCCCCCATATCCCAAACAGAATTAATGGCAGCCATTTCCTAGTCCAAAACTATGAAGGCCCCTGGCCCAGACGGTTATGGTGCAGAGTTTTAAAAGAACACTGTGCAGCAGGTTAGTCCCGTCCTTCTGCAGGTTTACAATGAAGTATTGCAGGGACTTGGAGATCCCCACCTAAGCTGGTCAGATGCTGTTGTCTCCTCATTTCTAAACCAGATAGGATCCCCTACTATGTAATTCATACCACCCAATCTCGATCCTAAACGTAGATTATAAATTCCTTATGTCTGTCCTGGCCAAACGCCTGGACAATGTCCTTCCCTCCTTAATTAACTTGGACCAGACAGGCTTTGTAAGCTCCAGATCTACAACAGATAATACAAGGCGGGAACTCTACCTGGGCCAGGAGATGCAATCCTGCAAGGCCCCCCTCTGTCCTTCTCAGCCTAGATGCTCAGAAGGTGTTCAACAGGGTCTCATGGCCCTTTCTATTCGCTACTTTGTCTTAAATGAGATTCCCTGCTCCCCTTATTTCGATGATCAAAGCACTTTATTCCTCTCCCCAAGCTTGTGTCAAGGTAACTGGTCAACACGCAACCTATTTCCCCCTATTTAGGGGAACTCGCCAGGGCTGCCCTTTGTCCTCTGGTTTATTTTGCCATTTTATTGAAACACTGGCCCAGGCTATCAGACGTCCCCTCAAATAAGTGGGATCCAGATGGAGGATGGAACATCGCATAGTTTTGTATGCGGACAATGTCTTGCTTTTCCTTGCTAGTCACCTCAATCTGTCCTAACTGTTTTAAAATTTTGGAAAACTTCAGTAGATGCTCAGGATATAAACTTAACCCTCAAAGCGGAGGCTCTAATATTTTTCCCCCAACTGTTTAACCAGTTGAGACACTAAGCTTGAAAGTTTGTTTACAGTGCAACCTGGTAGCACAGGAAATTAAGTGACTTGCTCAGGGTCACACAGTATGCAAGTGGGGGCTGTGGGATTCAAACCCAGGTCTCCAGCTTTACAGCTCAGAGCCTTAAACCACTGCGCAATACTCCTCCAGTTTCACCCCTTTAGTTTTACCCTTCCCTAACTTTTAAGCAACACTTTCCATTTAGTTGGGACCTGGAAAATAGAAGTACTTGGGCATTTATCTCTCAGATCATGCAGGAGAGCAGTGAGAAACTCCAGGCTGATCTGGCTAGGTGGAGTGTCCTCCTGCTGAGTCTTCTTCAGAGTGTGGAAGCTATTCGGATGATGACTCTGCCCCAGGCTCTTTACCTCTTTCAAAACGTACCAATACATTTATTTATTTATTTTCTTTTGTTAACCAGGTAAGCACACTAGACAACCAGGTGCCTATTTTCAGGTGCAACCCGGGAGAGTTACAGTGCATACAAAAAACATGATACAGAGTCAAGGTAACATACAGGAGCCACAGGCTCCGACAAGTGGGTGGTACAACTCAGGCTCAAACAAGGTGAGGTAAGTAGTCTAGCTACAAGTTACATAACAGCATAGGGTGGTGGAATACTAACTAATAACTAGTCACAGCTGGAGATGAGCATTAGAGAACAGCACAAAAGGAAAAAATAAACATCAGAATTTACAGAGCATACAAAAACATGATACAGAGTCAAGGTAACATACAGGAGCTAGTGGCTCAAACAGTGGAATGGTACAACTCAGGTCCAAACATGGTGAGGTAAGTAGTCTAGCGACAAGTTACATAACAGCATAGGGTGGTAGAATATTGACTAATAACTAATCGAGCTCGATATGAGCATAAGGAAACAGCACGAAAAGAAAAGAAAATCAAGAAATTTTAGAGCATACAAGTTTAGAAATTACCTTAAAATAATTGCCTAACAAGAGAGAAGGCTAGAATACTGTACAGAAGGAGGCGAGTACTGATAAGATCGGGTCACCATTCAGGAAGGGGACGGTAAAGTGCCATTATCAGGTTTACAGCAGAGTACGACAGCAGCCGTAGAAACTGTTCACGGGCCGCCTCCTCAGAGAATCAGGGAGGGAGAGAGTATGTAGGTCTATGTAGAATATATTCCAGCTAAAACATTTCAAGTATGGAATAAGGCCATCATCAGATTCAATATGGGCTGGGAGACGCCCTAGAATAAGGTCTTCTGTTCTTCCTCCCTAGAACACGGGAAGGGGGCTGGTTCTCCCAACCTTAAATTGTATAATTGGGCCTCACATCTTTCCTTTATCATCATTCGTTATATGAGAACCAGCCCTGTCCTCTGGCAGGAAATGAAGAAGGTCTCTTACCATTTAATAATTTAGTAAAGCAACCTATACCATTCCCCCCTCCTTGGATCGGATGGATCTTGGCCATGGATCATACATCCGATTAAAACCTGGAACCACGATCCATGAGCACTTTCCCTCCCCATATCTACTTTTTGATGCCCAACAGCCCTCCTGGAGGACTTTCTCCGCCCGTATGGACCACACACTCAGTTCCTGGGACTGTCTCCAGCTCTTAACCCTCTCACCATTTTTAAATGGGAAAAATTTTAAATCCTTCCAAGAGCCAAGTCAAACCTTTGATCTAAGGCAATCAGATTTTTACCAGTTCCTGCAACTGAGACATTTTTACTACTCACTCCCAGCAGGGTTACGAAACCCTGAGGATTTTCCTCCCCTAATATCTTTACTTCAGAAGTCCTTCACCTCCACTGAGATGGCCCACATTGTCTCAGTTCTGTATCAGGCCCTAGGAGATACTATGGGGACAAATACTGAGGGGAGCCATGGAAAGTGGAACATAGAATTAGGCCTGGATATCTCCACACAACAGTGGTACAAGGGCTGTCTTTTGTTATCCAAACTCACCTACTCCCACTGCTGGAGATTGTTCTCGTGGCAAATAATGACCAGATGCTTTCGAACCCCAGCCATTTATTTATTTATTCATTACAAATCGGGTTTACAACCTTGAGTAAGAGACTCAGTTACAAAGGCACCTCGTCGCGGGGGGGGGGGCAGACATCAAGACAATTATTACAGTGCAGATTAAAACAGAGGATAACATTACAGGTGCAGTAAAAGGAACATTTAACATAGTTACACTTAGGTTACATAATGTAGTAGTTTGTATGTTACTTAGGTTACATAATGTTACGTAACTGTGAGTTACACTCATGGATATAGTAGGCCCTCAGAGAAGACAGCGGGTTACATCCCTGTTTGGACCTAGTAGGGAAGGAGTGGGTCTGGGGGAGGGAGAGGCTGTCCAGTGGATGTTGTCAAGCCAGGAGGCAAGGCAGCGGGCACTACAGGTTACAACAGGAGGTTAGTTGCACCTACAACAGTGGATATTTAAGATATGGTTCAAGGGGCTGTTTTGAAGAAGCCAATTTTTGGCAAGTTGGAGATGCAGCTAGGGAGGGAGTTGAACCTGGTGGGGGCTCGGTGGAGGAAGGATCTCTGGGCAAGAGAGGTCTTGGTTCTTGGCACCTTGAAAGTGGCCTTAACAGAGCTACGGGTGGTGATGGACAATGATGACAGCTGTAGGGAGGTGGAGACCCCCAGGGGGAAGAGTCCTAGCAGTGATTTCTTAGCGAGAAGGCAGGTCTGGCAGACAGTCTCCTCAAAGTTGAGTAGATTAGTGGTAGTGTAGAGAAGGCAGGTGTGAGTTCGGCTGGGGCACAGGTCAGAAGCATACAGGCCTTATTGATGGAAGTTGGATTTTGGAGAGAGGGCAGTGTTGTCAGCTGCGGCGTAGATGGTCAAGCCATAGTCCACGAGGGACAAGATGGAGGAGGTGATGGTCAGCCTGAGGGCAACCTGAGGCAGGTAGTCCCTGTGCCAGTATAGCAGGCAAATCCAAGAGGTAATGGCGACTGACAGGGCATTAATGTGGGTGTAGAAGGAGAGGGCAGTGTCGAACATGATGCCTAGGTACTTGTAAGTGGTCACTTGTTCTAGCGGGTGCAGAGTGCTGGGGATAATCAAGAGGGGGGGGGTATTTTTAGCTTTATTTTGGTGGTGGGAGAAGAGCACTGATTTGGTTTTCTTTAGGTTAATGACCAGTCTGTGGTTGCTGAACCACCTTTCGTCTTGGATGTAAGCTTGCTGGAGGGATAATTGGAGGGAGGTGGGATTGGGATGTGAGGCAACGAGGACTGCATCATTGGCACAGAGGAACATTTTACCAGTACAAGAGCTGGGGAAGGTGTTGAGGTACAGACTAAAAAAGTATTGGACCCAGGAAGGAGCCCTGAGGGATCCTGGAGTGAACGGGAAGAGTGCTGGAGAGGGAGCCACTGATCTTGACACGCTGGGATCTAGCAGAGAGGTAGCTAGAGAACCAGGAAATGGGACCACCAGAGAAGCCAAGTTGGTGGAGAGAGTCGAGTAGAAGGGGATGACAGACAGTGTCAAAGGCCTTATAGAGGTCAATGAACACTGCTCCTGCAAGGCTGCCAGAGTCGACAGCAGCATGCAGGTGTTGGGAGAATTCCAGGACAACCGTGGTTATAATGTGTCCTGGGTGGAAACCGTGCTACACTGGGCATATAATGTCTGACTTGGTTAGGCATTCAGAGAGCTGGATCAACACCCACTTTTTCAAGGGCTTTAGAGAGTGGGAGAGAGGATGGAGATCGCCAGTAATTGTTGGGGGTGGACTGGTCCCCACTCTTATGTGCTCACTTTCAACAACTAGATCAGAGGTATGTTGGCACCAGTGTGATGAGCTACTAGCACACCACGCTCACATATTTTGGTCCTGCCCCAGCATACAACCTTTTCTGGCCTCCTTACAGTCCAAGTTGAGTGACCTTCTTGGGCATCCACTCACCGTTACAGCTGACCTCTTTATACTGCATTTATTTCCCCGAGGGCTTAGGGACTCCCATACATGCTATCTTGTGGGGATAGCCCTATTGGCAGCTAAGAAAGCCTTGACCAGACACTGGCTCACTCCCCAGATCCCCACAATACTGGAATGAGAGACAGTGACTCGATTTATAGGTCAGAGAGGATTCCCATCACTTGAATGATCGTTCTGAGCTATGTTCACTGAAATGGACTACATCGATCTTATATGGCTAAAGACCCAACCTTTATCCCTTGAATTCACTGATTCTACCTATGGACACTGGAGCTGTTAGTTATACTGCGACATGTGGGAATCGTTTACCAGTCTGCAGGGTCTGGAGGAAAGGGACCTTTGAAAATATGTATGAAGTTTAAAGTTGATCTGAATCTTTTGTTCCTGATATGCCTATGCCTGAGTCCCACCATCTGGACTGGGTCTTGGATCCTTATATACTCTGTATAATCTGTATAACTTAAACTGTCGATTTGATGTCCTGCATCCCTTAACTTGTGTATACAATGAATTTGTGACTGTCAATACCCTGTACCCTGCCTATGTAAAGTTAATAAAATTATAACAACAATAACAAGAAGACACAGACAACAAGCTGGTAGCCAGCATAAACAAACATTGTAGCAAGGGTTGGGGAAGGATCATGGTACTGGAGGATTTTAACATGCCAGGGGTAGATTTAAGAACCATGGCATCAGCATCTTCAAAAGAGCAAAAGATACTGGACGCCTTTCAGCATGAGTTTCTAATTCAACTAGTGGGTGAGCCAACTAGGGAGGGTAATATCCTGGACTTGAATGGGGACCAGGTAAAGAATTTGATAGTGGAGGACTCCCTGGCAGGAAATGATCACGCAGTAGTTTGGTTCACCTTGGACCTAGGGAAGGAATGGAACCAGACCAAAATGACTGAGGTGGACTTTAGGCGAGCTGACTTCAGGCAGATGGCTGACATACTCAGGGGCATTTAAGAAACATCAGGCCAGGACAAGCACAGAGAGTCAGTTGGGGATTCTGAAGCTGGGCCTCTGAGGCTATAAAAAGTTCTGCACTAAATCCCATCACAAGACAGCGAAGGCCAGAAAACCCTGTTGGTGGTTCAGAGAGGTGCAGCAGGGGGTGAGGGAAAAGCGGTTGGACTTCAGAAGGTACAAGCATTCCCACAGGGAATCAGATCAGGAAGAGTACTGCAGGATCTCAAACGAGGCCAGTAGAAAGGTTAAGAGCAGCCAAAGTAGCTAAGGAGCTTAGGCTAGCATAGGGGATCAGGGTTGGGGAGAAAGAATTTAACAGGTATGTTAGGGACAGAAGGAAGGGGAAGATAGCAGATAAACAGATTAAAGAACAAGGAAGGGGGTTGGACTGAAAGAACGGTAGAGCAGGCAGAGGTACTCAATTAGTATTTCTGCTCAGTCTTTAATAGGGAGAGGTAGGGTCCATTACCACAATGGGAGGCAGGATCGGAACAGTGGATGGGGGGACACTTACAGATTGTGAGATCCATGAGGGGAGGGTGTGGGAGGGTCTCAAGTCTTTGAGGACTGATAAGGCCCCAGGACCAGACGGGATCCACCCCAGAGTTCTTTGGGAACTGGTGGATATCCTGGCTGCTCCAATGATGGAATTATTCAATTCCTCCCTCCAATCAGGATGCGTACCCCTGGACTGGAGGACTGCACATGTTGTGTCACTCCACAAGAGTGGACAAAGGCATGAACCGGGAAACTACAGACCAGTCAGTCTGACATCCATTGTGGGGAAACTGATTGGAGGCCATCCTGAAGAAAAGGATGGTATGGTTGAGCTCCTGGAGGCAAATGGCTTTCAAGATGAAAGGCAGTATGGGTTCGTACAGAGGAGATCATGTCAGACCAACCTAGTCAAATTCTTTGTCTGGGTGACAAGATCCCTGGATAATGGAAAGTCGGTTGATGTCATATAGTTGGACTTTAGCAATGCTTTCGATTTGGTCCCACACGGAGGGCTGATATGTCAGCTGAGGAACCTAGGGGTGGGATAAAAAATGGTGGGTTGGATATCGAATTGGCTCAGTGACCAGCAGCAGAGGGTGCTGGTAGGTGGGGTGGCATCAACTCACAAGAGGGTTATCAGTGGGGTCCCTCAGGGACCAGAGTTGGGCCAGTCCTGTTCAATGCAATCATTTGGACATTGGTGAGGGATACAGAGCAAGATGAGCCTATTTGCAGATGATTCTAAGGTGGGTGCGGTGGTAGACAGCGAGGAGGGCAGGAAGGCATTGTAGAAGGATTTTGTCAGTTGCAACAATGCTCAAAACCCTGGGTATAACTATCATCGGGGGACAGCTGTTGACATCTAGAGGGAAAAGGACCTGGGGTGGTCACTGATGCCAGGATGAATAACTCAGAACAGTGCCAGACAGCAACTGCTAAGGTAAATAAAATACTTTGGTGCATCTCTAGGGGAATAACATCAAGGAGAAGGGAGGTCATTCTGCCCTGTACAACTCCCTGGTGAGGCCTCACTTGGAGTATGCGTACAGTTTTAAGGATGTTACCCTTTTGGAGAGGGTACAGAGATGAGCCACAAGGATGATCCATGGCCTGGTGGGATTGTCCTATGAAGAGACTGGGGAGTTGAACATGTACTCCCTGGAAGTTAGGCGGGACAGGGGGATATGACAGAGGTCTTCAAATATATGAAGGGGATAAACAGGGCAGACACAGAGAGACTCTTTACATTGAAGGAGTGGGAAATATGTGGAAGCATATCCTTAAGTTACTTGGAGGGAGGTATGGAAACACTATTTCACAGAGAGGGTGGTGATACCTTGGAACACACTACCAGGGGCACTGTTGGAAAAGGAAACAGTGGAAGGTTTCAAGGTGGGATGGGACAGATACATGGGCAAGGTGCAGGTTGGGAGGTAAACAGCAGGGTGCTGGGAGGATGCCAGGTAGGGGGAGCATGCTGAAGGGGGGCAGCTGCTGAACAATCAGGAGCTGCATCTCACGCAGACATGATAGACCAATGGGCCTAATCTGCTGGCAACTTTGAATGTATGTATGGCAGTAAATCAGTCCAGACCATAGATTTAATTGCAATTAATCTCAGGAGACACTGGCAATACAATAGTAAACATTTTATTATTGTCTAAAAACTACAAATGAACTGAATTTATGAGACTGTTCGCATTCCTACAGAGGAAAACAATGTGGAGTTTTGCATACTGGACATTAAAGCAGTGCTGAGGCTGTGGGACCTGCTAAGATGTATAAGAATGCATTTACTTCTGTTCACAGGCCCCCCTCAACATTTCACCTCTTTCACAATGCCTAGCCTGCACACATGCACACAGCCATATACACATATAACCCATACACTCTTTTGATGTCACATACGCAGCGCACACACACACACACACTCTTCTCTGCCATATATTCACATATACACGCCATGCACTCTCCCAGTTTCATGTACCATACACACACACACACTATCTTCTCTGCCATGTATAAACGTATACACCCCCACACCCTTTCAGCATCATGTACACACACACCGTCACTGCCATGTACACATACAAACACTATTTCTGTGCCATGTGGCGTGTACACACACTAGCCACCATGCACTCACATGCACACCTTTAACTGTCATGCAAGTACACACACACCATTTTGAACCATGAATGTGTGTACACACACACACAATTTTACACCATGTGCATGTGTGTACACACATACACAAGTGCATGGTGTACACACTCACAAACACAAAAACTACCATGCACACACACTTTCAGTAGAGACAGACAGATATACAGACATACACAATGTTAACTGCCATGTACAAATCTCCACCACTTCTTTTCCTGGCTGTGCACAAACACACAGCAGCAGCAGTAAAGTACAAGAAATCAGTGGGACATACAAATCATCACTTTTTAGAAGGGGACATAGAATAGCACCTGTGCCTTAGGTGGGCATGAAGCAGCCTCGAGTGGACCCACACAAACCATCACCAACTGCTGGAAGCAGCAACAACATTGTAGTGAGGAGTTTCATGATTCCTCCTCTAGTCTTGCCTCTTGAGCAGCATTCACTGGCTGACACACGGGTAGCAAGGAAATGGTTACACAACCCAATTTAGCAGGTATCCACTTACGCATAAACTTTCACAAACAAGCCATTCTGTTCTAACAATGTATTACAGAATATGGTTTCTAAAATCTCAGTTGTACTTGGCAGGGTTTACAGTAATCTCCGCCAGCTAACCTATGAAGCATGCTTAAAGCACGTCAATTAAGGCTTTCTGACTGAACCGTGGGTTTAGGAGATCTCAGTGCTTCCCGAGATAAAGGACTGTAATGTTGCAAGCACAGTAACTGCAAAGTTGACTGTTGACAATACACTTGTTTTTGGACCGCACATGCAGATGATTACATGCTAATTTAAATGCCGTATTTGAAATAACAGCCACAGTCAAGGATATAGAACATATTACTGTTACATATTGCAACAGTTGTAAACATTATGTAACGTAGTTGGAATAGTAGCTGCAGAGATATCAGGCTGAAAAGGAACAGCATTTCCTTTGTTTAAAAATGGTGAAAGAAAATACAATACTGTGGTTCCTCCGTATGCTACCTGCAGCACGCCTCGACCACTTATTGGGAGTTCCCTATCTGTTTACAGCTAGATCACTGGATACCTGCTTTATGCTGGAAGCTTCCGCAATAATGCAGCAGCCCAACAAATCCTGTTCGTGTCATACATGCCATGAAGAGGGACTGATGAAAAGTGCCCTCTAAGTTTAGTTATAATAGTCTATGATACAATCAAGGTTATTCTGGAATGGATTTCAATAGTTATTAGCACTGTAGTGAGAAATTCAAACTTCATCAGTGGAACTTTGGTGGAAGTATGATTTTACTTCAGGAAAATTTCACAAAATGTTGCCAAAATTGAATTTTCAGTTGTTTTTTCCGGGGCTCTACTTTAAAACCACTTGACAGAAATTCCAATAAGGTAACTGTCAAATGTGAAGTACCAAGAAGAAATGGCTGATGGCGTAGAGGGCTGAGGCGCCGGTGCTTTATCTCTCACCATGCTGGTGATCCAGGTTCAGGAACGAGCTTGGGCTGCCAGGGTTGGCCGTGGGAGAGAGGATCATGTGCCCGTAGGACAGTACTCCTCTCTTGGGGACAGGTGGGTTGTGAAGTCCTGGCACTAGCGACACCACACGGAGGCGTGTTGTCCTGCAGACAGGGACCACAACAAGGGCATGGGGAGAGGTGACAGCGGGCGTCAGCAGGATGACTGCAGGAGCGCACTGTTGCCCGCACTTGACGTCATTGCACGTCCGCACCTCTAGAGGAACAAACGCGGAAATACCCCTCCAGCCCGGATAGGCGACGGCCCTCACAGTGCCGAACCACCACACGCCCAACACTGGATCCTTGCCTCTGCCCCTTCGATCTCCTCGAGCCCCAGTCCTTGGGGGGGGGGGAAGTAATGTCCTTGAGGAGGCAGGGGTCATAGTGGGCGATAGAGCAGCATAGGCGAGCTGAGAGGCCTGAGAGAGTTCCAGGTCTGGGGGAGATAAATAGAGTTAAAAAAAAAAAAAAATGGTATGCCATTGCCTGCCAGGTTTCAGATCTCTGGCTCCATGAATGGCGAAGATATAGGCTGCCAAATATTTCACACATTTTCATAAAATCTTGCAACTTTGTCAACTGTGACACTGTGATCCCCTGTAACTCCAGAACAACCAAATGAAATGTCATTAAATATGGAAGGCTCTTTATTCCTATAACAAGATGGTTTGTATGCCAATCAGGTCATTGGGTGGCAGAGTTACAAGCAACCAAAGTTTCTTAAAATATGTTTAGATTCTATAAGTAAGGAAACAGCAAGATTTTAAGCCCTCATAACTTTGAAACTGGATAACACAACGTCACCAAATTTGGAAGGTGTAAAAAACCCAGAATATAGTGGGCATCTATCAACGTTCACAGCTCTTGTATAAACAATGGCAAAGCTATCAGCAGCCAGCAAATGCAAAGAAACAGAAGTTCCTGAGGTTGAATTTTGCAAGCTTTTGTAAAAAATAATAAAACTTCATGATAACTCACACGAAAGCTATACCCATAAATTCTGTCCAGCCACACACACGTGCTTAGCCATGGAGGAGGAGGAGGAGGAAAGATAAAGCTGGGTGGAGTGGTAAGACGGTGGTATTCTTTGGGGACTCCATGGTTGGGGCACTGGCTGAGCTGGATGGTCACTGTATAACGATATTGTAATACAAATGTAACCCCCTTACAAATGGGGGTTCCTAAACTGTCCTCCTGGGCTTGCCTAGATGCCCACTGCCAGGTTGTTGTTCAGTGTTCTAACCATTTAAAAGTGCCTGCATGTGAGTGTCCTATTAGCGTCCGTGCCTTCTCTTTAAGAGCTGTCATATTTGTTGTAGTGTATAATTAATCTGGGTGGGGCCGAGTAGTTTCAGGCTCGAGTCCCGCCGGGCACTGCAATACAGCCGCTTCACTCTGCCATCGCTAATTGTGCAGAGGGAGCTTTACAAGGGTCTGTGATAGTCTGCTGATTATCTGCTTTAATAATAATAATATCATAGTTTGTCTAACCTGCCTTCCTCTGCAGCATGGACTTTCTGCTAATCACCTCTATCTTGGTTCTGGACTGCCAGTTTGGATCAATCAGTACTTTTGGGGACCCTAAAATGGAGCCTGTGCCAGAGGTCTTGTGGGAGTGAATTTCTGTAGGAATTCTAGCTTTTGCTCTCTGGAACCTAAATGGACCTAGAGGGGGAGCTATAGCTGTGACAAACAGATGGATCAACGAACCAAACCGTTTGGATCACTGGGAAGTCCCACAGCTGCCTGCCACAGTGAGTCAGTGTGTAGTTGGAGTTGAGAGGTGAACAGCTCGAGTAATTTGATCAGCTGTCTACGCAGCGTAGAGGAAATCGGTGGGAAAGCTATGTCTGGCCTGTCGCTACCATCTTCCCAAGTGAAGAGACCTGAGTTTGAAATTTGACTTATCCAAATTGCAGCTTTTGTGATCGGACCTGAATTGTGACAAAATGAATTTCACCTGACGTGGACTGAAGATTTGCCTCGGTTCGATCGGCCTGTCAGGACTTGAGATCAAGAGCGCACGGCTTCCTCGCAGAGACACTGTCAACTGCAACCGGACTGTCATCTGAACTGTAGTCGGCTCATCCTTTACTATAATTGCTGAATATGAGTGTGGGTCGCAATTTGGTCCCCACATTGCTTAAATGTGTCATGTTAGCTGGAAGCTGTATCCAGCACTTTAATGACTGTATCGAACTGTTCACCTGGTCTGGGCCTTGCAATCTTGGCCTAGATTGCGCTCACATTCACAGAGTTACATCCGACAGAAAGACCAGCGAGTTTGGCTCCCTGCTCAACATCAGCAAACAGGAACCACCACCACGGAGCGCCAGTGAGCCTTGACTTCTCCTGGCAAACCAGTACTCCATCCTGAGGTCTCTCTTTCGTCCGTCCTCCATCCTGGTCTGGGTAGTGTGAGTAAACATCAGGGTAGCTCCCTGCAACAAAGCTCAAATCACAGTGTGTCACCTGATTAAATTGTTTTGATTGATCCTTACGAACTAAGCACTCCAGCTCTGGAATACAAATTGTGAGTTAAAGTGCATGTTGTGTTTTTCCTTCCTAAGGGCCCCAACAACAGCTGCAACGCCGGCCTACATGGGGCAAAGCTTCAGGCTAGTCTGCAGACCAACTGCGTACCCACAGTGTGTGTGTGTGACTGTGCTAGAGGGACTCTTAGAGGCATGCATGCTTAGCCTGATTAAATCAGAACCAGAATCAAACACCAGATTTCCACCCCTCCTTGTTCATGACCCCCAATAAATCAGATCTAAATCTTTTTGCATGTACACTGGCTGTGGTACACCTTTGTGGTGGGGATACTGTGTTGCTATTGCCTTTCTCCATTGCAGGTCTTATTTTACAGGGGGGTCTCCAGGGCCAGTGCAATTGATCCAGCCCTGGTGGTGAGTACACCAAGTGTGGGGTTAACATTGCAATATGGTTTAAATGGTGATTGTGTACTTGCTGATCAGGACAGACCACTAGAGGGGATAGAGGGGGTATCAGTGTCCTGGAGGGCTGTACCCAGAGCAGCTATGCTACCTCTAACCCTGTCCTCTTGGTGGAGGCACCCATTCACAGAACTCAGGCCCCTCACCCTGCACTTAGTCACGCAGGCAGGGTAGTATACCTTGGGATAAGGCCACCTAGGGGTTACAAAATGAGATGATTTACCTGCTGCAGCAGAGGGTGAATGCATACTGTCCAGAGCCAGGCAGTGTAGCTGGAAGCAGGGACAGGGTATGACTCTGTCAACACTGGCACAAATTACATGGGCAGCACAAGCCTGAGGGCATGAGGTCATTCACAGAACAAGGATGTCCTGAAAGGAAAGGTATCCAGGGTGATCTGTTCCAAGATCCTTGTGGTCCTGAAGGGCTCATCCTTGAGAGTTGATCGTGGACCACTAGCTAGGTTACTTCTTACTAAGAGTCTGTTAGAAGAGGAGGGTCATCTTCGCCAAGTGGAGGGCATTCTTTAGGGATGCCAGCATATCCAAGGTGGGCTGCACCTGTGCCCAGAGCAAGTGGGGGTACTGGCCAGGCTAATGGACAATCGTCAGATCCAGAGGTAGAGAGGCACTCACAGTTTACACAGAGAGCTAATACAGCCACAAAAATAATGCACATTCTGTACCAGACAGGGTAGATGAGCTAGCAGCTAAGTGGGAGGTTACTAAGCTCTGTGTGGAATTTTGCACTGTCAAGTATCTCGTACTGAATTTGCACTGCTTGTTATTGTCCATCAGCAGCCCGTGCACAGTACTGCACTTTCTAAGTTACTGTTGTGGAATTCTGAGTACTGTATTCAGAAGACTGATTTTGTGTGCAATAAATTTACAACAAACAAACTTCACAAGTCTGAAGGTTTATTCAGTATAAGACCAAGGTCCCACTGTATTTAGTGCATGCTGTCATACCCAGGGCTTTACTTAGCTCTATACTGTATGTAACCACTGAGTACTCTATCTCTAGATCTGATGCTTAGTTGATACGGACTTAGCCAGTCCCATGAAGATTAATGACCCCTATCCTGAACAGTGCCAACCTATTGATGGGACAGGAATGAACAAAATAGTTGGGGGACATAGTGGCACCTCCCACAATGCAATACAGTACTGTGACACTGCATCACAAAAAGGGATTTCCAGCCACTGAACTTGCCTTGTTTACTGCAGTAACTCTGCTGCAGTATACTGCAGTTTTGTGTTGCATCCTGGCTGGCACCACTGTAAACTAGAGTAGAGTGGAAGGGGCTAGGGCAGGGGTGCACCAGGGCAGCAGTCAGTTGCTGGGGATCTCCAAGAGGACAGCGGTACTGGGTGGCACCTGAAGAGGAGACACTCAGGGAGAGCTGGAAAGAATAGAGGATAAATAATTTTCACCTGAATGCAGGACGTGAGACTCACAGTCAGCAAAATTGGCAAGCTGGAGAGCCTTATGGCCTTTAAAAGCCAGGGCCTGCTAATCATGCCTCCATCAAGGACAAAATCAGTCAGTAACAGGGCTTTTCAGTTGTGGCCCCCAGCCTTTAGAATGCTCTTCCATTGGTTATCTATCTTTCCTCTTCTACTGGTATTTTAAATTCACCTTCAAAGGCATCTTTTTAGCACTTGCATTTCAGATGATCTGTAATTCTGCTTGCATTTTGTAAGGACAATGTGCTGTATTGTATTCTGTTACGTCCGTGCTGGATGTACTGTTAACTTAGCTCGGAACGATTTAATAAAAGCAGAGCTACTACTAATTCATGGTTGTTGACTGTTGCTTGTTAACATCAAGCTGAATACTAATTTGGTATGCAAATGATGTAACAAATAGGTGTGCTGGAATCAAGCCAAGATCGAGTCTGTTGCTGGCCTGTGTTAATCTTTTGCCTTAAAGAGCTTTTGAATTTCTGAGTAATAGAGTAACTGTATCAGGTTAGAGGCCTTATTTCCCATCCCAGTGTCTTTTGTGGGGACTCACGTTCACTCTAAGGAGTTTAACTGATTCTTATGTTTTAGTTTTAGCCATGTTTTGTACTGGACTAATCCATCTAAAGCTCAAAGAACTGTAATGCAACTTTTTTTTTTTTTCAGTCTTGACCCATTTCCTCAATTGGTGCAATTCCTGCATGTTGTCTGTTTTAAATCAAGTGCTATTACTGCAAGATGGGTCAGCTTCACTGTGAAGTTTGCCTGAGGGGCTTGAATTGGGGGTTCAAGAATTTGGGAACTGTTTTTTTTTTTACAATGGTGTTGTTTTTAATCAATGATATCCCTATTGAGATGCAAGATCTTATTTTTATGCTGTCCGATTTTGCCTATTTTTCTGGATGGACTGTATAGCACTGGGAGGTCACATAAGCTGCAAAAGGTCAAACAGTGAATATTTGTCAGGGTGCTGCAAATGTGTAACTGGGCATAATTAAGTCCTAAAGCTTGAAATCAATCTATTTATTAGGCTGGGCTCGTTTGCACTTTATGATCCAGGTGTCATGGCGGACAGGAAACAGTATAGCAGACAAGAATACCATCAGTACTGTGGTCCAGAAAAGTATGCGTGCTAAACTATAAAGTTGATAAGCGGAGGGGGGTGTCAGCACCTCTGCCCATTTAGCACAGTGGCTAGAGTAATGGACTATGAATGAGGTAGGCCATTGCTAGTGAGTGGGGTTTGTTTCCCACAGCCTCCACTTGCATTCCATGTGACTGTTACCCAAATGACCGAATCAATGAAATCTCCACAGTCTCCGCTTTTTTGAAATAATGTGACTGTAGAGTTAATTATATTTATTTACAGGAGAGGGGGTGCAGGGTGGGGCACAGCCCCCCATAAAAATACATTGTCCAAAGTTTTTATTTTTTTTTAGCTAAAAGTTTTATTAAGTATTTTCAATGAAAAACAGACATATATAAAAGTTATGGTGCTGACGGTGTTCCCGTCCACCACACTATTTCCTGTCCGCCATGACACCTGAATCATAAAGTGCAAACACCCCTTAAGCTGTTGTTAACAGATGTTTCGGTTGTTGCGGTTATGGAGTGGTAAATCAGAAAGTGTTCCTGTGGAATATGTCTGTTTTATTGTAAGCATTCACTAATGTTTATTTGACATAGTACATCTGGGTAGTGAAAAAATGCCTGTTTTGGGCTGGCACAGTGGCACGGCCGTAGAGCTACCACCCACCATGTTGGCAACCTGGGACCAGGAGTGATCTTGGGTTGCTGGAGGCCAGGTATGACAGAACTGCGTGTCCGCTGGACTGCTCTCCTCACCTGGGGAGAGCAGGTTGCTGGCTTTGCTGCCTGACTGCCACCAGGTGGAGGCCTGGAGGTAGGATGAATCGGGAAACAGCAAGGAAGAGAGGAGCTACGGGACTTCTGCAGGCGTGCATTCCACCATAAGCAGGCACTGACATGCATGCCTAGCTATGGGAAGGGAGGACTGGAGAACAGAAAGGGTGCTGGAATGGGTGTTATGAAGCCAGACTCGTTCCTCTGTGACCCACTGCCACTCAAACAACGGATCACAATTTGACTGCACCGAGGGATGGGGGGTCTGACCTCCCTTTTTCTGGTCTGAGGGTGCAATCCACTGGGGAGACTCCTGGTGGTTGGGGAAGGTAGGTAGCGTCAGAAACAGTGGGGACCCAGCTGGCAACCACCCATCCACCCCATGGCAGAAAACCTTTATGGGGAGGGGTTGTTAACTTTTTTTATAATTTTAAATAGATCTCAACAACAAAGGGTGTTCAATTACTTTAGTTGATTTATTATTAACATGCAACTGAGGAAGAATTGTCACAGGTGAGCTAATTTGTAGGAGAGCTCTGAGTAGGAGCCCCTCTTCAGTCTTTTGTGAGTTCAGCTCTGACAGTTTGGAACAAAGAGCTCAGAGTAGGAATTTTATTTCTTCTTTCTCTAAGTAAACGTGGTTTTCCAACTGTGTATTGCACTGCATTGTGTTAATATATATTTTATCACTTTTCTGTAAGTAAAAAGCTGGGTTGTTTGTTTAGGTTTTAACAGCTCGTGTAACTTGTTAATGTAGCTCAACTAATCGCAGCTTCTTGTTCTGAGGGTCCTGCTCTACACCCATTTTTTTCTCAGCTGGACAGTGTGTAGAAGTTAGAGGTGAGGTGAGCTGCAGAAGGTCATGCAGAGAGTATTTGGCTCTAACAGGGTTTGTATAATACTGTGCATGTTTTTAGCTTTGTGGGAAGTAAGATAAAATGTTTAGTCTTGTTTATGAAAATATGGTTTTAAAGTGAAGGTAATAAAGTTTAAAATGTTTTGGATGATGTCATAATTGATTAGCCTGGGTGTTTCTTATTGATCATGTCAAATGAGTTATTACAGTGGTCTTATTTTGATAATGGCGTTATTGATTTATCAGAATGGTATTAGTATCTCGATGATATCACAGCTGATTTTTCAGATTGCTCTCATTTTGTTGATGATGTCACAATTGCTTGACTAAGTACTGAAATAAGATTTTGTCTGTTCTTCTATGGGAAAATATTCGCCATATCCTACGACCAGTTATGTTATTGATTTTTTGGGTTCCAGTCTCCCACCCTCCTCGTGAGGGTTGGACCCCTGCCCTTCGCTGCCCCCTGTGCCCAGGTTTTACACCCTGGGCCGGGGCCACTGGGCAGGCACCTCCCAAAGAACTTTGGTCTCTGCCCCTGGCTTATCCCCAGGAAGGGCCATGGGAGCAGGACCCCCCCTCCCGGTGGGCATCAGTCTCAACAGGAGCAGTGGTGGCGGGGCCGTCATAGATGGAGTCGGCTTTTAAGCTATATTTGGATCCCTTGGGGTGGGGGATGTGCAATGATGCCAGCATCTGGCTGCCCCGAGCGTGTGGCACCGGCAGTGGTGATACCCCAGTCTCCGCCAGAGGTCCATGAGCACTGGACCTCTCCCCCTGGAGAAGGACAGCAGTCCCTGGGATGCTCAATCTTTCTCTCCCACAGCCAGCCTCTGACCCCGGGTCTGTCACTGAACCTGGGATGTCGAGGCGCCTTAAGTGGGGCCTTGCCACACTGTGCCGGTGGGCTGGCCAGTTATGTTACTATTAGATCTGAGGGGTTAAAATCTTTATGTAAATTTGTCCCAAAAATATTGGAGGTCTGGATATTTTTAATTTTATTCTTTGGTAACGGGTATGGCCCACTAGAGCACAGGTGCCTGTTTTCAGGTGTGCCCGGCAGACTGGGAGGTTAAATGACTTGCTCAGAGTCACACAGTATGCAAATGGAGGTTGTGGGAATCAATCCAGGTCTGTCTGCTGGATACACCAAGCTCATTCACAGCTCATTACTCTAACTTCTAGGTCATACTGGTAACCCAATACCAAGCCTGACTCCAATTGCTTTGGTCCCACTGATTTCTCCCTGGGCATCATTTACTTTAAATACCCTGAAAGAGAGACTGCTGGATGAGGAAGATTTCCTCATCAGAAGCTCAACAGAGTGCGCGCCTCTGTGCCAGGCCTGTCAGCATGACTGCAGTATGTGAGAGAAAATCTCCCTGCTCACTATGGTGATCCTGTAAATTTGACATTGTCCACGAGACTGCCTTTGCAACTCTCACTGTCAAAAATTAAGTTTTACATTTGTGCTCCATCATCTGCACCCCGCTCCACATTAAAACTGGCATGACAAGCAGAGTTTGAACAGAGAAAAGATGCCCAGTTGCCACTGCAGTCATCAACAAGATGAAGTATTTACTTCCACTAAGATATACTGGGGCGCTTCAGCCATTTCTTGTTTAAATACAAATTCAACCAACTGAATGGACATTTACAAAATGTCACACAGAGAACACTGAGGCGGAAGAGTTATGAAAGGAGACCTAGAAACATGTGAAACATGGTCCTGATTATGGCAGCTGACATGAACAAGTCTTTTGGGCAATCGGTTTAAATGCTTCATTGGCAAGCTTTTAAACTAGTCAAGGGGGGAGGCACTGATAAGCAGCAGGAAAATCCCAGCCTCTCCCTACAAAACAGGGTACTAAATGAGAAAAAGACTGAGGTAGAAAGGTCAGTGGGGGATGCTGCTACAGAAGGTAAAGCCATCAAAAATGGAGAGCAATGAGTACCAATGCCCGTAGTCTGGGTAACAAGCTTCCTGAATTAGTGGCCTTGATGGAGGAGGAACATCTGGATATCATGGCAGTCACAGAAACATGGTACACATAGAACCATGACTGGGGCGTAAACATACCAGGATACACTAGCTACAGGAGGGACAGGGAGGGTAAAGAGGAGGAGGAGGAGTAGCTCTCTACATAAGGGAAGGAATCAAAGCAACAGAACAAAAGGGTAAACAGGGAGGAGAAGAAGCACTGTGGGTCAATTTGGAGACAGGCAATGGCACCACAATCCACACAGGGGTTGTATACAGACCCCCCTCTCAGGGGGAGGAAATGGACAAGGAAATGATAGAAAGTATACTTAGAATGGTAGAAAAAGGGGAGATATTGCTGATGGGTGATCTGAATAGGCCAGATGTTAACTGGAGTGCAGTTGCAGCAGCCACTTCTAAGAGTGGGGTTATTCTAGATGCCCTACAGGGGGCATGCCTTAGACAACTAGTATTGGAACCCACTCACGAGGGAGCAATCTTAGACCTGGTTCTCTCAAATGGAGATGAGAGAGGATCACAGATGTAAGTGGGTAGCCATCTGGAACTAGCAACCATCGAACAGTATGGTTCACAAAAACACAGCAATAAAGTCAAGCCATACAAAGGCAAAAGTACTGGACTTCAGGAGGGCTGACTTTGCCAAAATGGGTGAGTGCCTAAAGAATGCACTAGCAAATGGTCAGGAAAGAAGGGTGGAAGAACAATTGGGAGTAATAAAAACTGCCATTACAGAGGTAACAAGCCTTTGTGTGAAGCAAATAAACAAAAGCAAAACGATGTAGAAACCACTATGGTTCTCAAAGGAGGTGGCAGTGAAGGTTCAAGAAAAAGAAAGCATTCAGGAAGTACAAGGAAACACAGAAGGAGAAGGACAGAGAATTGTAAGTTAAAAGCAAAAGGCTGGGAAGGTAGTCAGTACAGCAAAGGCTCGAACCGAGAAAAGACAGCCAACTCAGTTAGAAGGGGATAAAACCTTTTAGGGACATCAGGGAGTGAAGGAAGACCAAGGGAGGATAGTGAGGCTTAATAAAGGGAGGGAGGGGTGGGCAGAGGTGACTGTGAAAAGGCAGAGATACTAAACAAATATTTTGCTCAGTATTTACAAATGAAGAGGAGGTACCTAAAACAAACAACAGAAACACTCTGGATACAGAAGTTGATACCAGCCCATTTACAGAAGAAAGGTTCTGAAAGAACTCTTAAAACTGAAGGTGGACAAAGCAATGGGGCCTGATGGGATTCATCCCAGAATTCTAAAAGAACTAAGGGTAGAACTAGTGACACCACTGACTACCCTGTTTAACAAATCATGGGAGGATAGGGTGGTACCCGAGGACTGGAGGAGGGCAGATGTGATTCCCCTTCACAAAGGTAGGAGCAGGGCAGAAGCAGGAAACTACAGACCTGTTAGTTTAACCTCAGTGATAGGGAAAATGATGGAATCACTTCTGAAGGAAAGAATTGTCGAGTACCTAGAGGCCAGAGGGGCACAGGACCCAATGCAGCATGGATTCACAGCAGGAAGGTCATGCCAGACGAATCTAATAGATTTCTTTGACTGGGTGATCAAAGTAGTAGATCAGGGAGGGCTGTGGACATGGCCTACCTAGATTTTAGCAAGGCATTTGACTCAGTCACACAAAGATTAATATACAAGTTAGTCAGCCTGGGAGTGGGTCCCAAGATGATAGCCTGGGTAAAGAATTGGCTGGAGCATAGGACACAGAGGGCACTAGTAAATGGAGTCCACTCTGAAGAAAGGGGGGCTAATAGTGGGGTACTGCAGGGTTCAGTATTAGGACCAGCCCTCTTCAATGCCTTTATAAGCGACATTGCAGAGGGACTGCAAGGAAAAGTATGTCTCTTTGCAGATGACACAAAGATCTGCAACAGAGTTGATGCACAAGGTGGGGTGGAAAGGACGAGAAGGTACTTGGCAAGGTAAGAGGAATGGTCAAATGTATGGCAGCTTAGATTCAATGCTAAGAAGTGCAAGGTAATGCACCTGGGAAACAAAAACCCAGGGAAGAGTACACATGGGGGTGAGATACTAACAACAACAAAATGGAAAGGACCTGGGGTAGTCATATCAGATGACTTAAAGGTGGGCAAGCAATGTGAGAGGGCAGTAAGGAGGGGGGGATACTGGGATGCACAGGAGAGGCATCACCAGTAGAAAACAGGAAGTTGTTATCCCTCTGTACAGACAGCTTATGAGACCCCATCTGGAGGACTGCGTGTAGTTCTGGAGACCCAATCTCTGCAAGGACATAGACAGGATGGAAGCTACTCAGAGGAGGCAACTAAAATGGTGCAGGGTCTTCACCAGAAGACATATGAAGAGAGAGACTAAAGGAGCTTAATATGTATAGCCTCGAGGTAAGGAGGGAGGGGGACATGATATAAACTTTCAAGTACCTCAAGGGAATCAACAAAGTCCAAGAGGGTAGCATCTTTCAAAAGAGGTGTGCAAGAACAAGGGACACAATTTGAAGATAGAGGAGGCGGCTCAGAGGTAATGTAGGAAGTATTTTTCAGAGAGGGTTGTGGATGCATGGAGCGGCCTTCGGAGGTTGTGGAGTCAAAATAGTGGCTGAATTCAAGCATGCATGGGACAGTCATAAGGCAATTCTAGGGGTGGGGTAGAAAGACGAGGCTGCTGGTTAACTAGGATCTGCAGCTTCCATTAGGCAGGAAATGGCAGACTGGGTGGGCCAAGCGTCCCTATCTGCCGTCAAATTCTATGTATGGTTGATTTCTCCTAGTTTTGTATCTCCACTTACTATTCCATCCCTGATAGCGCTGGGATTCAGGTAGTACCCAGTAATTCAGGCAGCATGTGTGAGTTACACTATATCTGATTTTATATCACTTGCTGTACTGTCTTGTTAAGTCTTTATGTATCCTGTGCATCATGATGTATTTTACAATGTATTGTTCTTTCCACAGCTATATCCTCCCCAGGTCACACCTGGAAACAAGCCTCGGCTCAGTGTGCCTTTCCCAGTAACTACAATTTTAAATAAATATACAAAAGAAGTCCACAAAGATAATACAGGGGCAGTGGTGGAGGTTGTATGAGGACAGATCATCAGACTTTAACATGAATACACTGGAGACCAGGAGGGAAAGGGTGGGGGATATGACTGAGACATAGAAGTTTCTGCAAGGAATCAACAAAGTGGATTGTAAGGGCTTGTTCACAAAAAGTCTAAGGCAGTGGCTAGAGAATACGGGTGAAGACTTGATGGTGGGATTTAAGATGGACATGAGGATGTTGCTCTTCACTGAGCGGGTGGTGGATGAAAGGAACAGACTGCCCAGTGAGGTAACTGAAGCAGTGACTGTGACGAGGGTTAAACATAGGTTGGACAGACATTAGGAAATAGTGGAACCCACAGGCAAGAAAGGGGAAGGAATACCCATGGATGGGTGACAATCGGCCACAAAGGCTATTAGATATCTAAATCCAGTCTGACGTTAGACTGCACATGGAGCTAGGCAAGGAAATGGGCAGACTGGATGAATCTCTGGGTCTTTTTCTGCTGACACAGTCTAGGTCTCTATGTTAAACACTTCAGTTTTAACACCAGTAATGAAATGGGTCTAAAGAATGCTCAATGCTGACAGGCTGAGAGCTACTTTCAGCTGGGCCGTTATCCCAGCACAACAGCCCAGCTGAAAGAAGACCCCACACAATCAAGCGTCCACACTCCAACCTTAGCAATCTGCCTCTTGTCTGGGCAAAATACCCACAAGTGACAGAGCAGCACACAGTACCAATCAACACAACGAGGCACATCAAGACAGGTTTCCAACAAAAAACCTTTTCACCTTAGTATAAACTGCAGCTAAATGTAACCTTTTCCTCAACACATTCAGCCTTCTCCCTCTCACTTGCTCCATCTTAACCTGCACACAAGTGAAATAAATGGCTGGTAAACAACTAGACCCGACTCCATCCAATGGTTTAAAAATGCAACAGTCATTCACCCGACTGCAAAGCCCTTGGTCTGACTCTACAGAAGCTGCCATTCCCCGACCACAAACCACTCGATTCCACTCTACATCATGGCAGTGCAAGCAGCGAAACCACTGCCTACCCTCAATACTACCAGTAAAGCATTTTTTGTTTAGTCTGACACTTCATGTTATATCCTTTTTTTAAATAAATTTAATAATAACAAATATATGTATTTTTTTAAATACCCTATTCTGTACAAAGTAACCCATTTCATAATCGCAATAAGGGACTCCAAAGGGGCTGTTATCCCACCACAACTTACCCCGTCATGCCTTATTGCTTACATATCAAGTCAGCTATATACACCTACCGTACTACAGTAAGAATGGGATGCTCTTTGTTCATGCTTGTGATTTGGAAAGCAGTCTTCAGACGTGCAGATTTATATTTATTATATTGGTTATTCAAGTCACTGCTTGGTGGACGTAATTATTTTAATTAATGCACTTCATATTTAGAACCTTATTTAGAGCGGATGCGCAATAACAACTGGTGGCCAAAGCTGTATTGTATTACAGAGCAATGATCTACTTGCGCTTTATAAGCCTGCACTTTTTTATGTGGTGTATTATCAATTGAAAATGCATGTGTGTGGGGGTGGAACCAGCGACTCTACTGGGAGGCAAGGAAGTGGAATTTTTTAATTGAAACCTGAAAAAACTCTATTAAAACGTACCTTCTGCCTTTCCTTTGGCAATAGAAATGTTATCTGTCAAGAGATAAAGAAAGAAGACATGGTGCCGGCCCAGTGTCGCAGAGGGTTGAGGTGCTGGCGCCTTACCTTGAGCCACACCGGTGACCCGGGTTCGGGAACGGACTCGGGATGCCAGGGACTGGCAGGGGACAGGAATGAGCATCCATATGACTGTTCTCCTCTCCTGGGGTGGGTAGCAGGGTGGCATCGCTCTGCAGCAGCCACTGGTGGAGACCAGGAGCACTGCAGAGGCGGCACATGGGGAGAATACCACAGAAAAAATGGAAATCCGCTTCACGACCGACTGAATGACAGCTGCCAGTCCTCCATTGCCACAATGCCCTGAAGGAGCCTTCACCTCAGCTGCACCCTGAGGCCAAGTAGTTAGCGCTGGTTGCGCGCCCGGAGGAGGGACATGCCGAAGGGTTCACGCCGGGCGGCTGCTATGAGACTGGAGGCTCAGGAAAGGACAGGTGGATCGGAAGGTACCTTGGCAGCCTGAAGAAGTGGTGGGTCATCAGAGACACATGGAGGAAAAGAAATATCACAAAAAAGAAAGATGACATACCCATTGCAAGTTTGGCAATATTAGAGGCTTTGAGGTGGCAACAGACTCCTACAGTACCTCGGGTAGCAGAATGGGAAGAGAATTCCTATAGACTGGTATGTGTTTGCAAAGCAGGCTTTTTGTATCCCTGCTTGTGAAGCAATGGCAGTAGACATACTGGATCCAGAGTCCCTTTTGACTTTAAATAACTATGGTACTATGGACATGTGGGAGAAGGGGGCCAACTACAGGATGATCCAGGAAATGATCAGACCCAAACAGTAGGTCCAGCAGCGCCATGTTGACCCCACAAGCAGACTCGGACACTGCTAAAGCCATCTAATGCGATGCTCTTAAAGGCCGTCCAAGTGTTCGACAAAAAGGGTAAGGGACATACTGCTTGTGCGACCGTGCTGGACACGAAATCTGACACAGTGAAGATGGAGTCATAATCTAGGAGAGCCATGGCAAATCACACATTTACAACCTCCACTGGATTAATCAAAAAAAATGCTCTTTTCAGACTGCGCATGAAAAATTCAGAAAATTCAGCCTCGGTGAACAACATCCTCACTATACTGTAGGGCTACCCGAGAGGGACAAGAGAGATAATCCTAACATATTTGTCTGGATCTGGCTGCATGAAGCTCTAAGCCAGACTTTGTCCCTGCGCATACTGGATGACTTCTTGACACTTCACCAGCCCAGAGCCTCAAGTATGTGCCCTACTGGTGGTAACAAACCATGCTAAGATACTTCCGATTGGCCGAAATGCATCGGCCTGACTGGCAATATCCGACCCTGGGGACTCAAAACACGGTTGCCCGACATGAGGATTTGTGCCCCGGAGTAAGTCCTTAACTACGGGGCGAGGGCAAAGCCCCGAATCCTCCTGAGGCAAAATCCTGATGTCGGGCAACCGTGTTTTAGGCGCCCAGGGTCGGGATAATGACGGTTGGGCCGATGCATTTCGGCCGCAAGTATATCCACAATGCCAAAGAAAGGGATCTCATCCTACAGGCCTGCAAACATATGGGGCTGCTTACATTCCAGGACTCTCAGGTTAAGACTGTTCCTGATCTCAGCTATGAAGGGCATTCTAGATGTACTTTAAAAGTAAAAGCTTTGAAGGGGTGCCCGGGCACTTGAGGGATCTGTGTATAAACCCCATCCTTATGCTTCCAGTGGCGTTAAAGATCACCTATAGTGAAATACCATTATACACTTTGTCCCTTAAGATGCTGGCAAAATGGTACCCAACATTAGTAAAGAGTTTGACATTGGACTCGGGTGAAAAGGCTGGTTTTCTGCTTAGCTCTGAAGTGCTAGCTGGAAGAACTGTGTTTCTTTTCTGCTGAGGGTTTTTCTCTTTAAACTAGCCCACAACACCTTCCTCTGGTCCTGACCACCCAGCCCCATCTGCCACTAGTCACACTGCTGCGCAAATCTCACATTTTCCATCCACAGCAGGGTCTGGAATGGGGATCGTATCCTCCCCAGTTACTCAGTTAGGATTCTGGGCAGGCAGTGGGCTTCATAGGGTGAGCCAAAGCGTACCAGCTGTAGTCAACATCTATTTATCTTTATTCATTTTACTTTTGTATTGTTATATGCTAGGTGTTTGTATGTTGTTGTATTTTGATGTTTGTTTGTATTTTGTTACATGAAACTGGACGTCTGTGAAAATGGGCACTTTTGCTCACAGACATTTCAGTATAAAATAAAAAATGAAATGAAATTTAGAAGAAAAGCTAGACTGTAACTGCTACTGATGTAAACCAATTGAAAGTGAACCAGATTAAGCTGTTGGTGGTATTTTTAGTGAATGGGACAAATTTTGCCAGGACATCGGGTAAATTCCACTACTCCTTTTGAGAAGTGCCATGGAATCTTTAACATCCATCTGATCAGCTACTAGAAAAGGTAGATAGGACCCCAGTCTGACGTCTCATCCAAAGGATGGCACTCAACAACAGTACAGCATCCCCTAACACTGCACTCGGGTGCCAGTGTTTATGGAAAGTTCAATCCCAGTATGGGAATGGAACACAGGACACTCTGGCCAGAGTCAGATGTGCTACCAACTGAGTCACACTGCCAAACTGCTCTAGACAGAGACTGGCCATTGTCTCTCATTTATGTTCCTCCTGCTCACCTTCCATGGTGCTTGGCAATGTACAGTGGCCCCGTGCACACAAAGACCACAGCTTGTAGAGAGCTAGCTCCACAGGTGTTGCTGTGGTGCCGTAACCAGAGGCAGGCCTCACAGGTAGTGCTGCCGATGACAACAGCTCCCAGTCTTCTCGGTCCACTCAGTCAGCTCCAAAGTCTGAGTCACCCTTTGTTTCTTGGTCTTTTATCGATAAAGAGGGCTGACTGGGAGGGAAAATCGCATACTAAGGCTTACATTATTTGTCATTGTAAGTCTAATTAAATATTCATGAGCCTTGCGTGGATCTGATTGGCAGCTGGATCAGTCATTAATGTCTCAGAAATGACCGATCTAGCTCCCACATGATAAGTGGCAAACATTTCAAATGCAAGAAATACTCGTGCCATACTGCTAAAAGGGCAAAATAAGTATTAAAAAAAACCCTACAAAAACTAACGTTGTCATTGCAATTAGACTTCTAACAACAAACTTGAAGACAGTCATGTCCTTGGAGTAACAAGTGGCTAGAAGTAAGTAGACCTCGGTTGTGCCTCAGGGCACCCATCCTCCCAATCAATTTTTTTTTTTTTGAACTCTATTTTTCACCCCTGCCAGTTCCTCCAAACTCTCTCCAGCAACCTCCAACCACCGTCTCTACCTCCTTTACGTGACTCGGCTACCCCTCACTCCTCTCCAGCACCAGGCATCCCCCAGGTCTGCCCTCCGGAAAGGGTCACCCCTGCCCAGGCGTTCTATCTATAGTGTTGAGCCACCAGGATGGACAGGGAACCAAGGGAGGGGCTGATTCAGGGTGTGGATCGTGGAGGCGCATCGCCTATCAGAGGCGGGGGGCTTTGCATGCTTAGTCCCTATGAGCCCGACTTGTCCACGTAACGATGCCATGGCTCCATCCCCCAGGTTCTCGCCCGCGCCACTGCTTTCCAGCTATCCCAGCCATCGCCAGAGGTCGCTCCTTGAGCGAGTGATGTGTCCTAACCCTCCCCGGGAAGAGACAGCAGTCCTCCAGACACTCAATCTCTTCCCTCCCCTGCCAAATCCGGGTTGCCAGTGTGGCGCGAGTTGTGGCGTCCAGCACCTCAACCCTCAGCGCCATCGGGCCAGCTTCCCAATCGGTTTTGAATCCCTCTGAAATGACTAGCTTCTTAGTAGTTACTCCCTAAAGAAAGGGAAAGGGGAAATTGTTTGACCAGGAAAGGCACACTAAGCTGAAGCTTGTTTCCAGGTGCGACCTGGGAGCACAAGGAAACTAAGTGACTTGCTCAGTTTCACACAATACGCAAGTAGAGGCTGATGGGATTCAAACCCAGCTTTCCAGGTTTGTAGCTCGGTGCCCTTAACCATTATGCTATACTGTCTCGCTTAAATGTAACAACATCTGTAAAATGGTGACTCTGTGGGTTTCCATGAACTGAGGGCCTTCTTCCCAGAATCCTCTGAGGGTACAATTGTTTCCCACTACTGGACCTTATTAAATACTGTGAGTGTTTAAACACGGGACAGAGCATAGCTCAACTAAGAATTTAATTGTTCCAGCAGGACATGTAATCAAGATACTTTCTTTCTAGCATACACACTTAGATATCAACAGACCTTCTGTTTGTATTTCACTAGTTCTGATTGTTCTGTTTGTCCCTTTAACCAAAGGTCTCTATTATCAGCATCTCTATTAAGTGGATTCTATTGTACACTCTTCTTTTTACCACTGTATCAATTGTATTCTGGACTTTTTGTACCTTGTCTGCCATGTACCCCTTCCCCAGGATGCACATGAAACAAGCCTTAGCTTAGTGTGTCTTTCCTAGTCAAAATGTATAAATACTAGAACATTTTCATACAGCCATGAGCCTCAGATTCGAAACTGCCTCTGTACCAATCCCTAGAACAAAATACTTTTTCTGCACAAATTCTGATAATTTTGAAAAAGGTTGCAGCAGGTGCTTAAAGTGCTGCAGACTCCCTGAGAAAATATTATAAATTATACATAATGTAGTCACATTTTTGGTACTTTCTGCTTTTATAGTTCAGTTTTTCTTGATTACTAAGGACATTTGTATGGAATCAGGATCTTTGTTCTTTGGATTTCATTTTCTCCTGCAGTCAATCTACATGTGATGTCATCAATTCCCAACTGAGACAGCAGAATCAATACCATGGCAACTAACTGTGATTCATAAACAGAGGGTCATAACAACACGTGCAGCAAAACAGCAGGCGCAGATGTAGTCAGAGAGAAATGGATCCTATATTCCAGCAACGGTCCTTACTGAGGGGACGATCTAGACAAACAATATGTGAAATATAAGCAGAACTGTATGTAACTATAATGTTTTCATAAAGAAATCCCCCAAATGGCACAGAGCATGGCCCTGATTCTCAATCTGCAGTCCTAGCAACCAGTTCTCATATGTCACAGCCTTAAGTACATAGAAACTGATACCACTTGGGGCTAACCTCAACATGTGTAACCCCCCTGCAAATGGGGGTTCCCAAAAGACTTCCAGGAGCTTGCTTGAATGCTCCAAGCCTGAATGGTGTTTGGCATTTAAGCCATTTATCAGTGAGTGTTTTAGAGCCTCTGGTACTGTCTCTTTAGAGCTGTCTGATTGCAGACATAATTAGTTTGTATGGGGGACTGTGTACTTCTCTGAGTACCACTCGAGCTGCTGCTAATTCACTTCATTTTGCAGTCACTAGGGTGCAAAGGGAACCTATCTGAAAGATGTAACTGTTTGCAGAAATTATTTGGAGTAATAATGAAATTACAGTTTGTCTAACCTGCTTTCTTTGCAGTCAGAACTGTGTCTGCTAGTTCCCATTCTAGTTTTGACCTGCTGAACTGGACCAATCAGTGTGGGGTAAGCTAGCTCTAAAATGGTCCCTTAGACGAATCAGAACTTGGACTCATAATCTGAGCCAGCCACAAGAGGATTGTATGAGCAGTGACTCTGGGAGATGTAGTTTAGACTGCAGCACCTTTTTGGACCAACAGCAGAGTCTATTGTGGTGACAACCAATCCAGTCAAGAACTGGGAGGAACTCAAAGGAAGTGCCGGTTTTGTCGGTTGGAGTTTCAGTTGAGCTTTGGCAGTGAAGAAGGAAGGAGCCCTGTGCTTTTCCAGTGTGCAGTTTTAGTCAAAACGTGTGTAAGGCCCAGAGTTCCGGTCTGCAGCTTGTGTAACAGCTTGTTAGGACTGAATCCGTCCTGTGAAAAGAATCAAAGGATCTCTGAAGAGTAGAAACCAGGCTCACCCTGTAGAAGACTGGAGGAATTGCTGAAAATTGCACTCGGTCTGTCAGGAACTGAATCTGCTGTGTGTCTCCCGGGTATTGTGCAGTAGTGCGATCGGGATACAGATGCAGCCTGCCTGGTATAGTGCTTTCTTTTATGGATGTGTGAGAAGAGGTTTGTGTACCTCAAGTGAGCCCTGCTGACATTGAAGGACCCTATCTTATTTGGAGTCGTGAGTACTAATTCAGGATCGCTCCTGTTGGATTGCCACATTAAATCCAAATGGAATTACTGTACTGCTGACTGTTTAATTCTCCTTTTCTCTGTGTGAAAGGGCCCTACCAGCTGCCACGGTTTGGACTAGCCACTAGGGCTTGGGTACCAGGGACAGTAACTGATAGGGATAGGCCTGTGCACAGAGCCATAAATGAATTATTAGAGTGATAAGCTAATTAACCTGATTTCCCCTGTCCTTGTTATATCCCCTAAATAAATCAGAGCTGCTTGTTTCAGCAAAGTTATACTGCCTGAGGTATTTGTCTATGTTAAAGTACTGTACTGTGATTGTTGCACTGTATCTCATTTCACAGGAGGTCCCAGTGCGGAACCAGACCTGGGGGTAAGTGTATACTGTGAAGGTAATTCTGATATATTGTGTGGGCCACTAGTGGGAAGAAAGGGGGTTGCAGTGTCCCAGAGGGCTTGACCAAGTTAGTTTAACCATTGCAAACCCTGACCTCTGGGTGGAGGCACCGCCATTGGATCCAGGCCCTCAACCTGTTAGTGGCAAATCAGGCAGGGGTAGTAGCCCCTGGGATAGTGCCATCTAGGGTTACACATGCAACTGCCAAACAATTCACAGACCAAAGAATGGGGTGGGACAGGTACAAGGGCAGGAGGAGGTGGACATGGGAGAAGATAAGGCAGGAAAGATGGTTATTAGGACCATCACAGATGTATGAAGTAGTTCAGCAAACTGGTGGGCCTTCTTCCGCCATCTTGTCTATGTAAAGGAGCACTGCATTAAACCTGCAAGCCATTATGTTCCCTCAGGAAGTTGTTTTGAAATACTAGTTCCGAGTCTGTTACTGTCCACCTTACCGGCTTTTAGTAAACTCTGTGTCTGTTTCTGATCTCACTGAGCTACTTTGTGTCCTTACAACCACAGTGTTTTATAGCAGAATATGGGTGCACTGTGACAGCAAAGTAAGAGTCTAACAATACATTGTAAAATGGGGAGAAAATCCTGCTTTCTGATTGGTTATCACCTGTGCATGAAATCTGTTCCATGCACAGGTAATAAGTTCTAAAAGTGGGACATGAGTGCTCACAAAATCACTCTGCTATTAGAACACACAGTTTTAAAATTCCTCCATTTTTTCCTCTCCGTTAGCGAGGAACAAAACCACCGTGTATAAAATCTGAACACATTTGGTACAGCTTTAAAAAGAAATTACATGCCCACAATTTTCTGCCTATGAAATGCTGTTAAAATATTTGTTTAGAAACTCTGTCTCTATTTTCTGCTGCCGACTGCGCTGCTGCTCTCACACACGTCCTACTCCTCCATCTGCGATTGTGATTAGGCTCCCATCTTGTAATAGTGGTCTCAACTCCCATGTATTAAAAAAAAAAAATCAATCAGCCCTACCAACCAAAACAATTCATTTTATATTTTTTTTACACTTGCAACTCCACGGCTTTCAAAGAAGGCCTCGTACCTCCTCCTACTCCGTCTGCCAGGGCAATCCCCAAGGTGTTCCATCCCCTTAGCATCATTTTGCCTGTAGGGCCGGGGTTTATACGTTTTTTCCCCGATTTTCTCCCTTAGTTTCCCCAGCCCCTTAGGACACGGTGCCTTTAGGACTAACATCCAGAGGCGTGACGTGCTAGTACATGTCATCCTCTCATGCGCGTATGAGCGTCCCCCCAACTCCGGCATGTCGGGCCGCGATCACTTGAGGCCAGTGGTTCCACAGCTCTCTCTGGGAGTGCCGGGCTTCCACGTCCCGGTAACCACCCCTGAGGGAGGAGAGCATCCGCTGGGACGCTCGATCCTCCCTCCCCCTGCCGACCCCCAAGCAACCCGAGTCCATTCCCGAACCTGGGTCGCCGGCGTAGCGTGAGCTGTGGCGTCCAGCGCCTCAACCCTCAGCGCCATCGGGCCAGCTACCATTCATTTTTAGATGCTAGCAGCCATACAGAAACATGACAAAACTATCTCCATCCTAATTTATGTGATGCTGTCTCCAGGTACGAACTGTCATTCCTATGGCACTGCCCCTCCCCCCAACGCCACTCACTTGCAGCATGCGCAATCCATCCCAGCTGTGCCGTTCCACTTCCTAGTCTGTAACTTTTAACTGAAGAAATGGCTGGTTTAACAAAAAAAAAAAGAGCAGTTTGAAAGATTCCGCCTCCATGCAGTTTGAATGATTTGCACTCGTGCAGATCGTTCCCTCCCCTGCAGTACACCATCTTGTTGATCAAGTGTGGCCACTTTAAATAGTGACAGTATATATAAAAAAAAATTGAAGGTATTAACCATTAGACTGAATAGATAACTCAACCTGCCAATGCTTCCAACTTGTGTTTTTCTCTTCATAGCTGCCCCACTGTCCTGCTCTTGTCTCCTCTTCCTGTAAACAAAAACTCAAATAACAAAACAAAAAAAGGAGAGCCAAAGTTCTGTCTCATGTCCAGCTCTCTGATCTCCTCTTCCCAAAAACACACATTACAAAAGTCAAACAAAAAAAGTTCTGTCTCATACTGCATTGCAAACATTTCAAAATTGCACAAATTAAACTACTTATTAGGATGGACAAGCAATCTAAAGCAAAAAAAAAAACAAACAAAAAAAAAAAAACATACAGTGCAAGCAGGCGGAGGAACTATTTTATGAAATATTTAGTCAAACATTTACATTTTTTAATATTTAATACTGTTAATTTCAATTGTTTCTTTATTCCAAAATACAGGGACCCATTTTATAAGTGCAATAAGACACTCAGGGTGGGGCTAAAGGCACGAGGCCGCACTATGCCCCTGCGCGTGCGGTAATATCTGTGCAATGCACACCCTGTCGTGTCTTACTGCGTTCATAAGCTACATCATACAGATCTAAAATAAAAACTTTTACCACCAGTGTGTAAATCAGAATCATTCAGCAACTTACTAAAAGGTCAGTAACAATGCAGCAATAACAGACTGTGAACTCGTCTCTGAAAAATGATCCTATAGAAAAAACACGGGCTTGCAGGGTGAATGCAGTTGTCCTTCAAGACTCCTGGTAAGGCCACAGCAAAGTCACCAGTAGCAGGACCATAAGCCCGCTGCTCTTAATGTGGCCCATCTGGAAAAAAACAATCATTGCTGACTGCCCAGGTGGCGTAGTGGCAGCGCACTGCACTGCCATGAAGGTGACTGGAGTTCGGGACTGCGCGTGGGGGACCGTGTCAGGAGACAGGCCAGATCACAGCAGCTGCTGCTCAACAGAATGCTGTCATCAGAAAGGATGATGTTGGGCCCCTGGTGCCACTGGGACCCTTGCGGTGGGCCAACAGAGTCTAATGCCTCCACAGGATGTTGCTGCGTGCAGCAAAGGTCATCATTTAGCTCCACCCATGGCAGGAGGGGGAGGAGGGAGGTCTGGCATACAGGGAGAGAAACGTGTATGTTCTCTAGACAGCCTGGCTCCTGGGGCCCAGCCCTAGCAACAGTTGGGTCCTAGTCCCCACAGTGGACTGCCTAGGAGAAGGATGGCCCTCCCCAGAGCCCTTGCAAGGAGGGAATAGATGTGGGGGAAGTTGAACAGGGGCAGGGACCTAGTGGGAACAGAGATGCTGGGTGAGACAGCTTATGGTTGTGTGCTGCAGAGGTGTGCAGTGAACCCAGATAGTCATGCAGAGGTAGAAGACTCCCCTAACACTTTGCAGCCAGAGAATTTGGGGATTGTGACAGTCGAGACAATTTCTGGAGAGAGGAGGTCGTAGCAGTGAAAGACACAAATGCTCTGAAGCAAGGGAATGTGTGTATGTGCTGGGGTGGGGGATTCTTGATGACTGTCACTATAATGACTTGCACCAGTGGTGCAACAGTTGTGGCAGCAAATAATAAAAACTGCCTGTTAGTGCCTTAACTAAAGCAGCTGTCTCCATGGATTTCTCCAGTCTGCCACAGGCATATTTTAACCTCTCTGCTCCTTTCGTTTCCCTTTGCAGCAGCTCCCTGCCAACAGTGTACAGGACAGGGGTGCTGATTTATCGGTTTATTTGGATTTTGGTGACCAGGTGAGCCAATGAGACTGGAAGTCCCTTTTTCAGGGGTGACCCAGGTTTAGTTACATACAACAATCAATACAAGGGCAGCAACAAAAAATCAGTAGGGCAATGCAAGGTCAAGTTTTCCACAACAGTAACAATAAAGAAATAGGACAGTTTACAATAAAAAGGCAAAAACAAACGGAGGACTGTAATTCAGGATAAACAATGGCTATAACTGCAACAACAGATAAGATAAGCAGAAGCACTTGACAAGAAAGAAGGAGTGCTTGTACAGAATTGTGTAGTATTCTCTAGAATCCATTCTGTATGCACCAAGTTGGATTTTCTGTACTTCCCATTCTGCTTTCATCCCAGTTCCACATGTAGAAACAGAAACAGAAGTTCTGAGCCTGCCTTCGAATGCCCTCTTTCTTAGTGCCAGTGTCTCAGCTTGTAGTACACAACCTGTCTCCCTCCCCTTCCCTCAGTGTGCTGTGTGCAGGGTCACGAGTGTGCCATTGGCTGCTGCACAGGTACAGAGACCTCCAGCTGGGGGTCTCTGGAGTGCTGCTGCTAGGCTGGCTCCACCACCCAACATCCATGGCATGCAGCACTGCCTCCTCCTTATCCTTAGTCCACATGGCACCTGTCTTCAGCCATTGCCACCTTTCCCCTGCTCACACCCAGCCACTCCATGTCCAATGCCCCCCAGCCACTCAGACCGCCCCATCGAAAGCACATTAGTCAGACTCAGTCCAGTGTAATACTTTTTATTTTAAAAGGTCTTTTCCCTGCCCAGTCTCTGTCGCTTTTCCCACTCTATCAATGCGCAATCATGTTCCCTTCTGTCCTTTGTCCCTGAACTGCCTGGGAGGTCGCCAACTCAAGCAAAGCCCAGGGAAGCATGCCTTGCCTGCTGCACACTAAAAGGCATCTGGCACAGCCTGCTTCCCGGGGCTTTTCTTGGGTCAGTTACCTCACAGGTACTTTAACTCTGGGACAAAGGACTGAAGTGGCAAAGTCAAAGGGGGGGGAGATTACTGTAAAACATTTATTATTTTTGTTAGCAGCAGTATGTGACAGAAAGGGGCACACTGGAGGACGCTGTTGAAAATAAAAATCCTAGCATCCTGATGGAAAAGAAATAGTGATGTGGGTGGGGGTAGAGGCCTAAGGGATTGGGGAGGAGGAGGTTGAATAAATTGGACTAGGAGCAGCTGGTGGATCAAAAGACGATCATGGAACATCAGGTTCTGAAATGGAAGCTCGCGAGGCTGCTGCCTCATTAGTGATCCATTCCCACAGCACAACAGACTCCTCCAGGACCCTAGCAGCAGCAGGTAGTGGAGTGGAGGGAGGCCTTCTACCAAACTCAGATATGGTTTCCGATTCCACATCCAACTGATTTCTAGGATTCAGAATTTTGATTTTGAATACTGAAATTCTGAGCTCCAACAAAAGCTTGAATCCGAGGAATCTGTTTGGCAGATTTAGCAACTTTAGTACAGTTTATTTATTTATATTTTTGTTGTCAAGGTGGTGCACTGGGCTGATATATAACAACAGACCATGAATGGGGTGTGGGTTTAGGTCACCACCTTTGGATGAGGTAAAAAATGGATGCTAACTCACACCCCAAACTCCGCCTCTGGCTCCACCCCTTTTATGACTGGCGAGTATATCGCCCTCCTCCAAAGCCATTTGTATTGTTGGAAATAGACATTACTAGTGATAGGAAATCATTTTATACTGATATTTATTATATTTATTTATTCAGTTATTTATTTTTATTCTTTGGCAACCAGGTTAACTCCCATAGGCCACATAGCCCATTTTACAGGAGTGACCCAGGAGCACAGGAAGGTTAAGTAACTTGCTCAGGGTCACACAGTATTTAAGTGGAGGTTGTGGGACTCAAACCTGGTCTGCTGGATGTGCCAAGCTCATCCACAGTGTACTGCTCAGCCCTCTGTTAAACACTCTCCTCTTTCCTTTCCATGTCAGTCATGTATTCTGATGCCTTGACCAATTTTTGATAACTTAATTATTGGTGCTTGTAGTGCCCTTAATACTGCACTATGTCCCCCTTTACCTCAGCAGCTACTGCTGTTTCTTTTCATATTTCTAAGACATTCCACAATTTCAGACACCATTCCATGCTGCTAATCTGAATGACCTGTAAAAGTGTAGCTAATATCAAGGAATGTTCGGGTAATACAAAAAAATGAGAGCAAATGTAGTGATAAAGACAATAAAAGCTAGAATACTACTTTAACAAAAGTGGGTCTAAAACATACCACAATATAGGACAAACAAAAAGAAACACATGAGAGCACATAAAGGTGTAAAAGCTGTTTCCTGTCATAGCAGTAAAAGACCATATTTACAATTCAGAGTGGAAAAGATAAGGTTAATTTACAGCTAATGACCTTAATGGCCATACTTTGCACCAGACAGACTGGTTTTAGAAATAAAGGCAGTGGACATGCAATGCAGCTAAAACACTGAATGATTTGCTACATCAGTTTTAAGAGTATATGAGCAATCAAAATTGCCCAAAAACCGGACTGCATTTAATCAAAACCGGATGACCGGATAAGGATCCTAAAAAATGGATTATCCGGTCAAAAACCAGAGAGGTGGCAACCCACAGTGGCTGTGCTCTGATAATCCACTCAGTATTCCCCATTCATTATTTTAGCATGGGGCCACCAGTCTATATTTTTATGCAGTACTAATTGCTTCTTTTTAAAATCCTCCAAAACTGTCCTTTATTGTCATCCTTTATTGCACTGTTACCCCTGTTCTCATAACAGTGCACAATATTTTACTTAAAATTCACTTATGCACGTGTACAATTGATATACAGCTCCAGGTGGTCGTGACGGCAGTCAGGATCTCCTGCCCTCCCCTGAGCCCCGCCGATCAACGAAAATAGGACAGCTCCAGGTGGTCATGAGGACAGTCAGGATCTCCTGCCCTCCCCAGAGCCCCGCCTATCGCCGAAAATAGGACAGCTCCAGGTGGTCGTGACGGCAGTCAGGACTCTCCTGCCTCCCTGAGCCCTGCTGATCCGAAAATAGGACAGCTCCAGGTGGTTGTGAGGGCAGTCAGGATCTCTTGTCCTCCCAGACCCTGTCGATCACCGAAAATAGGACAGGTAGTGACCCGCTGCCCAAGGCAGAGCTCCAGCTTGCTTGTTTGCTCTGAGTGTTGGAACTTTGCGCCTTTTTTAACAAAAGACTTACTATTTCTTATCGGCAGAGCAATGCTGATAGTTTTTCTTCTGCCTGGCTTACCTCTCTGCCTTGCTGTATTTTAATCCAGGCAGGAGGAACGTTATGATTCATTTTGTTTTATTTTGCTTTATTTAACCAGGCAGAAGGGAACTTTCAAGTGAACATTTTATTGCTGCTGTACTGACGTTTTAGACTGAAGCTTAAGGGCTTATGTGCCTGTATGTTGGTTAAATTTGGCCTTGTTCTGCTGTTTCTGTATTTAGCTGCCTAATGTGCAGCAGGCTCTCTATTTGATCAGGCACCCTCTCCAAACTGTACTACTGAGCTACAGAGGCTGTGTGAGATTTTAATTTTTTTATATATCCTGCTGGATGTCCCCTAAATTAATTTGGGACTTAAAGAAACTGAAAACTTAATTCAAATCCCTAGCAACAAACGAATATTAATCCCTTAGCTGTAATTCAATTTCAGGCACAACTTTGTTCATTTAAATCAGAGCAACTTGAGATTTGGTGCCTCCTACTGCATGTAATTCATTGTGCCTGTATTTCAGCTCCTCCTCCTCTCCCTACCTGATATAATTACTCCATTTCTTTTTCTCTCCCCAGCTTCAGGTGGTCGTTAGGGCAGTCAGGATCTCCTGCCCTCCCCTGAGCCCCGCCATAAATAGGACAGGTAGTGACCCGCCGGCCAAGGCAGAGCTCCAGCTTGCTTGTTTGCTCTGTGTGAGCGGTCCCCGCCGGCGCTCTGTGCCGGCTGCCCCACCACCCCCGCCACCCTTGGTGAGCCTTTACTTATATAGGCTGTCCCTTCTGACTGTCTGAACCAATCAGCCCACTTTCCCCTTTGCTCCTAATACACTTCCAACACTAGTGGCTGCCCTTGAGCAGCTGCGGCCCAACTCACTTTAAAATGCTGCCACTCTCCTAGCTATAGTCTATCTACTCATAACCTTATCATCCCTCCCACCTCCTCCTACCCTACACAGCAAAACACACTAGCACTCATCACTGGAAAAGCAACCTCCCCACTCTTCTTCTGCCCTTGCACACCACCCTCTATATTGCTGGCAGAACGGGGTACTGGGAGCTGCCATCCTCCCTCCCTCTTTTCACGCTGGGTTGTCAGTATTAAATGTCTCCTCCCCATTTGACTCTATGCCAACCTTGAGTACTCCTCTCCACCTCCCTATCCGCCGCAAGCCACAATAGGCCATGCGCCTAGTAAAATGGCTCTTGTCTCTACTGCTCCTCATTGCCGGGGACGTTGAATGAAACCCTGGTCCAACCCCCACACTAATGGCCACCTCTCCCCTCCCCCGACAAACCAACTCCCAAGAGGTTTCAAAATAGTACACCTAAATATTTGCAGCATTCTGAACAAACTCGCAGCCCTACAAATGTGCATCCTATCCCTGTGCCCTGATATCTTAATCATTACAGAAACCTGGCTGAAGCCCCACAACCTCGATGCAGAGTTCTCTATACCTGGCTACTCCCTCATTTGGCAGGGCCGTCAGGGTAAAAGGAAGGTTGGTGGGACTGCAATGTTCATCTCCACTAAGTTCCAGTTCACCACAATCAGGCTTTCCACACCCACGTTGTCAACAGACCCCTACTAATCAAAATCTCTCTCCCTCACTCAATTCCCATGTACGTAGCAGGGTCTTACTGCTCTCCGGACACACTGCTGCCTGATGTCCCAGACCACTTGGGCACCCTGAGGTCCCTCGCGGCTGGGGATGAGCTACATATCCTGGGGATTTCAACCTGAACTGGCTCACCAGTGCTAGCTCTAAATTACAAGCCAAGTAAATGCACCAAACCTGTCCCAACAAATAACCAAACCCACTACTAAACCACAAATCCAAGAAACATACTCTATTGGACTGGGCCCTAACCTCCCACCCCCATCGTATTATTGACGCTGGCCTACTACCAGACTCTCAGTGATCACCACATGATTTCACGTGGTGCAGAAAATATTCAGACCAAAGGCCCCCCCATACACTATATACTAGATCATATAACCCTAGACCAGACCACGCTCCTAAACGACCTGACTAACATCGATTGGTCATACATCCTCGGCTCCCTCCATGGATGCAGCCCTCGATTTCTTCATGTCCAGATTCCTGCTATCTGGGACTCTCATGCGCCACTCAGAAGATCTAGAGTGAGGGGCCCCACCTACCCTGGGTGTCCCCAATCTCTTAGAGCAACTTCAATTCAGGACCAGCCTGGAAAACCTACAAGGTAACAGGTTCTCAAATGGCTCTGCAACACTATCGTCAATGAATGCCTGCACGAGGCTTATCCAGCAGGCCAAATTCAATTATTTCAAGTCTGTCTTCCACAATAACTTTACACACCCAGCTCAATTCTGGAAGTCAATTAAATCCCTCTTCCGCCCTCCTGCCCATTCCCCTTCACCAACCCTCAATACAGCAGGTATTACTATCGCTGCACCGAGCGCTGTAGCCATAGAGCTTAACTCCTTTTTCACAAGCTGTACGCCCTCTTTCTTATTCTTTCGCCCCAGGCAACCAACTCCAGATACCCCAGCCTTTTCCCTACCCTCCAACTTCTGCTTTAGCCTTGTTACCCCAACAGAGGTATTAAAAGCACTTTGGTCACTCAATCCCTCCAAAGGTAAATGCCTCTTGGGACTCGACTCCAAAATGCTCCATTTATCTGACCCAGCCATAGCCAGTCCACTGGCTGCTCTCTTTAACCTGTCATTCAGACTTAGTTCTATCCCATCTAAATGGAAACATGCCACAGTCATCCCCCTCCTCAAAGACGGCAACCCCTCCTCCCCGGGCAACTACCAACCCATCTCGCTGCTCCCCATCCTAGCTAAAGTCCAGGAGCGCCTTGTGCTCTCTCAGCTCTCCCAATGCCTCGACTCCACCTCCTTCTTCACTGCATCCCAGGCTGGTTTTAAGAAAACTCACTCCACCATCACCTCTCTCCTCCAACTCACCGATACCATCCTCACGGGTATGGATAAAGGGGAAATCACCGCGGCTGTCTTCATCGACCTGGCTAAGGCTTTCGACATGGTCTCTCACGCCCTGTTACTGTCCAGACTTACCCTCCCTGGACTGACTGGGCCTGCCACCAGCTGGTTCCAGTCATACTTGGCAGGCAGGTCCTAGTCAGTCCGTATAGCTGTGCCATTTCCACCCTCTCCTGTCACCTCCGGGGTCCCACAAGGCTCTGTCCTAGGCCCTTTGTTGTCTTCCATCTTCCTCAACGACCTGCCTTCAGCCTACCCTCATACGTCCATTCACATGTATGCAGACGACACAGTACTGTATGCCTCTGGTCCATCCCCCTCCGCAGTAGCTGCCTCTCTACAGCAGGATTTCAACAATGTCCAACTCTGGTTTCATTCTCATTAGTTATTTCTAAACCCCAAGAAAACTGTCTCCCTAACATTCAGCACTAGGGCAAAACTTTCCCATCTTCCCACCACCCCCACTTTCTGCACACTCGATGGCTCCCCCCAGGAGGTATGTACATCCTTCAGATACCTTGGAGTCTGGTTAGACCAGCATCTTGACTTCACTGCGCAAATTGATGCTATACATAAGAAGCTACACCCCATGCTAGGTGCGCTATACCACAATAAAAGTTGCATCCTCTTGCCAACATGCCTGGCAATCGTTCAAAAGATGATCCTCCCCAATCCTGGACTATGGGGATGTAGCCCCCAAGTCCTCCCTGGCCAGACTTGGTCCTCTCTTCCACTCTTTCAGTTGTTTCGCCCTGGACTGCCCCCATAACCCATCACTGTGACCTCTACCATTCCTTAGACCTTCCATCTTTCCACAACTGGAGATTGATACACAGTGCTAGAACCACTGTGAAATTCTGGTCTCAGTCACTCCCATCCTACCTTGCGGCCGCCCTAGCAGCTCTACCCCAGCCAGCATACTCGCTCAGGAGCAGCGATTCCCAGCTTCTTCACATCCCCCACATGTCCACAGCGGCTGGCCAGGCTGCCTTCAGCTACCAGATGCCAAAACTATGGAATTCTTTGCTGGTTGATATTAGGCACTCCACCAGCACACTTCACCTCAACGCATTACTCAAGACTCTCTCCACTACTTGCTCATGCAATTTGCAATACTGAAGCCCAAGTAGCATTGTTGCTCGCCTATTTCGCCTGTATATTTTATTACTTCTGCTGCTGACTACTCTGTAAATATGAATGCTGTTGTCTACTCTGTATAATGAATGTTACTGCAATATGTATTTTCCTCTGCATTCTCCCTCTCCCCCACCCCAGGGCGCATCTGGAACCGAGTGGTACCCTGCTCAGTATGCCTTCCTGGTAAAACGCTTAAATAAATAAATATAGGAGGTCTGGAAAAATAATGCACCTTTCGACCATACCACCACTACCTCTGCCCTATATTCTCAGACACTAGAGAATCCTGCACTCTCTGGGTGTGTTTCACCTCATGACTTCAATCATCCATAGAGTGAATTATTACAGCACTAACCCTCAACAACTTGAGTGGTCTACTGCGCTTATAAAATGAGACTTGCTAGCTATAAAAAAGGGCTTTGTTTAAGCATGAAGGGAAAGTCTTTGTTATAGAGGCTGTATTATCCTGCAAGAGAAAACAGTTGCTCTGAAAACAATACAACAGTAATATTAACCTATCACTGTACTGTGCCACTAAACATTCCATAACTGCAATATATTTTTTACTGAAGGTCTGCCGTTTTCGGAAGAGTTTTGTTGCGTTGCAGTGACCGAGTGTATGTCCCCCTACACTAGTCATGCTCAAGTAAATCCCTTGGGGCCCTTTAACAGCAGTCTACTTACGCTGGCTGCTGAACAGTCAAGCTTAGCTGTGCTGTTGCACATTTATACATGGGAGCTGGCTGCACACTTAATGATTAGAGAGAAAGAGAGCGATATAGATGCTACAGATTGTGAGACACGAAGAGAAAATCATCTATCAAAGGCTGGAGAGTCTGAAAAAGAGAAGGCCTGTACAACAATAATACTGAAGGGGAACTACTGAGTTTGTGTCAGCTGTGGGTCTGGCATAGTGATTTTTTTTGTGTCATGAGATTTGGCAGTCACATTAGGGAGCTGAAAAAGTACCTCAGAGCACATATGCGTTCTCTTAACCCACTGACATGAGGTACAAGTTGACCAATAAAAGATCTAAGATTTTTACAACCTGTTTTTCAAAGCCTATTTTCAGTCGCAACATGGGTATTTGACAAAGCACAATAACAAACCAGTGCAATATAATTTACCCACCGCACTGATATCTACTGCTTTGTCAAAGTCTGTCACCAGAAGAGGAGACTTGACCAAGTGGTAGACTTACATGTTACGGACTAGTACATACCTCTCAACCTTTCTTCAACAAGATGTGTGACAAATAAGCAAAATGTGTGACATATCATCAAACACAGCACTGCAAGCTCAGAACACTATTGCTCTCAGTGCACTAATGTTAATAATGTTTGCTGATAATTGAGCACAATAGGTAATTACCAATTTCTGCTTTAAAACCTCTGTGAGAAATGTGGAATATCACTACCTTGATGTGGGACAAGGGATTTCTGAGGGTTAAAATGAGTGACGTACTTCGTAATGTGTGACAGTTGAGAGGTATGGACTAGTAGGGTACACTGAGCTGCTTCAACAAATCTCAGGGTAACGCAAACAACCAAGAGGGTCCTGCACTCAATACTCCCTTTCTGTTGTTGTAAGCCATGAATACAGTAACATGCTACCTCATGTTGACCTTCATCGACTCTGGGCAGGTAAATTATGAATCAAACAGAAGAAGGCCAGAAAAACAGATACGTAGTACTGAGAGGTGAGGCAATTCAGAAGTTACTAGGCAACCCCAAAGGCTGACCTGTCGGAGAACAAACTATCTTGTTGTCTGTCAGATTCTTGTTTCTTACCTAGGCACTTGGGCTTGAGATCTGATACCACAGCACAGAGTAAGGGTGTGGCTCACCTCAACTGCTATAGAGTCAAATCTTTCCCCAGGATCAGCTGTCTATTTCAACTCTAGTTGTTTTGCAGGATGAATACATGGCCATCACTTCTCTCACAGTTCAAAGGGAATTGTCAAGTGGGCGCTTAGTAATTGCAGACAGTCACATACAACTGTATGCTATTCCACAATACAGATTGCATGAGATGTCAGTGTGTAGTAGCGTAGGTCAAATATTTTACTATTTTTAAACTTTGGTTAGTTTCTGAAACTTGGCTTTTGAAAAATGTCTGGCTCCCAGTAAGTACTCAATAACACATGACAGGGTGTGTGGTAATGCTAAATTACCACACACCCCAAGTGGGTTGTGAGAGATGAGGCACAGCTGAATGCTTTCAACCATCGAGAAGTGCAGTAACTCATGGCAGTACCACACACCCTGTAGTGTTACTGCACTTGCAAAGTAGTTTAAAAAGTGAAAAACTTAAAATTTGAACCATGCAGTAATGTGAAATTAATGCATGGCCATGTGACCAGTTTTGGCCAATCAGGCTGCTTGTTTGATCCGAGCCATTTTTGTAATTTATGTTTGTGTATTCAGTTTATTCAGTATGTGTCATTTTTGGTCTCCAGTTGTTTGTAGTTGACAGGTACAGTTTATTACTGCTCATCTTCTACGGAATTTGTTCACATAAATGGTTATTTCAATGGGCCTACGCAACTTGGTATAGTGTTATGCTTGTGCAACTTAGATAATCTTTCACTGTTCGCCTCTCTATCCATGATATATACCACCCTGTAGGGGTATGAAGGCAAGGAACCCCAAAAGGAGGGTTCCACCTCTAGAAGTGCCATGGAATGGTTTCCTTGGCTAAAGGTACCTTAGGAAGAAGCCCAAAAAGAGTGTCGAGCAGCACTTTTGAGGTGACGAAGCTTATCTGAACTGAAAACCTGCATGTAGGTCAGTAGTTGTGGTATGGTCAGGAGCTTGAGTAGAGTAGGAAGGAGACAACGGATGAATAGTGACTGCTCATAGGTCAGAATGTAAGGCACGGAGGCATGACTTCCTAAAGAAAATTGGGGGAACAGCTACGGGGCTACTATCCGTCTCCATCCAACAGCGTAAACCTGACTACACAACCCAGGACATATTACTATGCCCATCTAGGTATTAGGACCATTGGCACAGAGGAGAGGAAAACCCCCTTTTGAGGAGGAAACCTCTGACGATCCAAGGCCTAGGTCACCTTCCCTTCAGGCTTCAGGACATTTAATTTAGTGACGGTTCTGCTACTGCAACTTGGTAGGCCAATCCAGGGGTGGATTCAATTTAAGGGAACACTCTCACTCTGCTCCTCTAACAAGAACACTGTGAAGGGTTGTGAGTGATCTCTGCAACACAAGGTACCAGCCTCCAAGGTGGGAGGAGGAGAATAACGACTGCCGAGGCACTCAGCCGGCCTACCGATCTCAGAACAAACTGGGTGAATCTGAGGCAGTCATGGTAAGAGTAGCTTAAAGGATGCCCTGAACCTGCTTGGGCAGCTGGGGCCCTGCCGGTGAAAGCGCCCACCCCTACTGCTGGAAGTCTTAAATTACATCTAGAGGTGTCATTAGTATGGTTGATGACTGAGTGAAGACATTCCCACTATGGGCCAGATGAGAAGGACCCCACTCCGAGTTTCACATGCTCAAGATGCAGACTTTGTGGCTGCAGAGCGAGACCTTCGGCTACGGGCTACCCTGAGCCATGGAAGTAATGGACACAGTTGGCATGTCTCCAAATGTGGAGAGAGCATAAAGTCAAGATGTAGCATGTGACCTGCATGTGGGTCATGCTCAGGTGTTCGAACATGATGACTAGACCTTCATGTAAGTCGGACTGAGCAATGGGTACCCTCACATGGGTCTAGATAAGGCAGAGAGCATTTGTAACCACAGGAATACATACCAACCAGATCATTAAGAATCCTGATTAGGAGTGAAATTAACTTTTAAGAGTGGGTGATTTATTTATTTAGTGATTCAGAAAAGACCTTTGAGAACAAGCTCTTTTACAAAGGTTCCACATCATAGATTGCAAAACAAAGTACAATAGGAGAAAGCAAAGGTACATTACAATGAATGATATAGCTTGGATTCAGAACTTACAGAATAACTCAAAACATAGGTACAAGTTAAAATAACAAGAAAAACACTTTATGAAGGTGGGGGGGGGGGTAAGCAACCACAAAGTGCCTTGTCAATAGTCTAGAAGGACAGGGATTGCTGGCAGTGGGGTGAAGGAAGGAGGTACAAGAGAGCGGTAGATACTGCGGTGAAGATGAGGGGTGGGGGAAGAAGGGCAATAAGGTATAGGGAGAAATGGGGGGTGAGGGGAGGCTGAGCGGAGAAGACATGCTAGAGTAAATGGTGGTGTGTGAGGGGGCATGGTCAGGCAGCCTGCAGTAGTAGTGACTGTAAGGAAAACTCATGGGACTGTGAGTTGGGGGAGGCAGGTACTGAAGAAGCATGATGCAAACTGATTGCTGAGGCAAGTCATGAGAAGGGACAAAGGGAGGGGGTACCTGAGGCCTGCCTAGTGCTTGCTGGGGGGGGCAGAGAGAGAGCAGGTGTGGCTGGACTCAGGGGCAGGTGCACTTAGAGAGTGTTATTAGGTGCTGTTTGCGGTCAGTTTTGAATTGTGCCAGACAACTGGTGGCCAAGAGGTACCCAGGGAGTGGGAGAGATGGTAACGGACAGCCGACAGTCAGGCAGGAGGAGGCTGCAAAGCCAGTACATGAAGAGGCGAGGTTCGAGAATGAATTGACTTGAGAGGCTGACTGCATTAATGCCATGAAGGCTGGTATGAATGGCTGGGCAGGCCAGCTGCTGATGAATGATGGTAATTTATGGAAAACATGCTCCCATTGTTTGGAACAGCGGTGCCCATTGCAACAGCACAGTCCCCTGCCATGGGAATAACAGAGAAGCTATGAGCTAGACACTATGATACCAAAACATTAATTGAACTAGTAAAGATTAAACAAATTGAGTGCAGCTGACCTATACCAAACAGTAAGATAAAATAATTGATTGAATGCCAGCAGCTGTAGCTGGGCTGACATGGTAAACATTCATAGGCAGGTACCAATGTTAACCAATAATGAGTTTTCGAATTTACGAGGATATCAGATGCCTCATGAGTCCTGCAGGTAGGACTAGTATGTAATAATGAATTACGGGTGGTAAGGCAGGAAACCCCAAAAGAGGACACAGTGGAAGAGCAGGAGAGAGAGCCAGAAATGCATCAGTGAAATGCGAGCGGTCAAAGCCATGCCGACAGGCCTGCCCACGGAGGGCCACAGTCCAGGATAGGGGAGACCGGAAGAGGCTCCTGAAAACAGGGAGGTCACCCAGCCGGACAGCAGGCATGAAGGAGAGGGGCCCCCGGCCGAGAGCGACAGCAAACCGCAAGGGAGAGGAAGGTGGGGGAAGAGCAGATGCGGGCCACCGCCACAGCGGCCATACAGCAGGAAGGCAAGACAGAGGAGGGCATAGGAAATGGGCCGTGAAGAGTGGCAGACAGGATGAGGGGGAAAAAAACCAGAGGGAGTGAGTGAGGGGAGGGACAAACAAAGAGCCACGGAGCAAGCAACACCAGGAACGAAGAGATTGGGGGGGGCACCACAAATGGCTGCATGGCAAGCAACAGACACGGAGAGAGAAACACGGATAGGAGAAGCAAGCCGGCAGTCGGAGGCAAGCAGTGGACAAACAGGAAACAAGCACGAGCAGCAGGAGAAACCAGGGAGGGAAGTGAAGGAGAGAAGAGCCTCCGGCCGCAATAAGAAAACGATCGTAGGAAGAGTTAGAAGGAGCGGCCTTTTATGGCCTGAGCAGGGGCGTGGTTAGTTGCTCCGCCCCACTGAACTACAGGCATAGTCTTCCAATTATGGAATCTGTTAATGTAAATGGTCATCTACTTCCTTTTTCCTACAAAAATGGAAAAACATTCCTCAGGTATTATCACACCAAAATCTGTTCTGTTCAGTCCTTGTTCTCCTCCTGCAGCATATATCCTGCACTCTGTGGAATATTCCTAGGGTTACCACCTTTTAAGAAGCCCAAAGTGGGACACTTCTTACTGAAACATTTTTTTTTTTTTTTTTCGCAAGACAGTACCTCACCTCGACCAATGCAACATACTTTTTTTCTCTGTATAATTAGAACTAAGGCTAAGTATTGTAGTTTCTTGGCTGCTTCTATTGTTTCTTATCATTTTAAGGTATTTTAGTTAAGGTATTATAGTTTTCTGCAACATTTATTGGAAAGTTAGAAATAACTTTTTTCTGCTGTAAAATCAGGACATGTAGTATTTTTCATGTTTTTTTGCAGGACACAGCTGGCCAAATCAGGACAGGTGGTAACCCTAAATATTCTCAAACAGTCAGATCTTTCATGATTGTACTAGTCTCCTCCATCTGAGTGGCTAGACTGGTGGTGGTGGTGGTGATGGTGGTGGGGGCACTCCCAAAACTCAAAATGGATGTTGTGGCCATGGAGCTGTTCTAGGACTGTATCAAACATGTTTTTGTGTGGTAATACCAAAATGGCTGCTAGACAGTTTCTCACTTTTATTAAAGGAAGCAGCTACAGATCAACCAGCTACACCAGCAAATTCTACCGAAGGTCAGCAACCATCAAACGCTTTAACAACTAGGGACAATGGGGCCATCTGATGATCCAGTGGCTAGCGAAATCTGCTCCTGAGCCAGGGATCCGGGTTCAAGTGCTGGGTCATGCAACCACAGGGGGTGGGTTGGCGATGCCGTGCGGCAGCACTCCTAGCCAAGGAGAGATAGTAGTGCTGTTCCACTCCTACAGCAACTCCTGCAGTGAGCAGGGGAGCTCGATATCACTACCCTGGGGAGGAGTCATCCCTCTGAAGTCGTTATCCCTCTGTACAGACACAGTTGGCGAGACTCCATCTGGAGTACTGCATGCAGTTCTGCAGACCCCATCTCCGCAAGGGCATAGACAGGATGCGGGTGGTCTAGAGGAGGCAACTAAATGGTGAAGGGCCTGTACCAGAAGCCATACAATAAGAGAGACTAAAGGAACTTAATATGTATACCTTCGAGGAAAGGAGGGAGAGGGGGGGCATGACAGAAACGTTCAAGTACCTCAAGGGAATCAGCAAAGTCCAGGAGGTTAGCATATTTCAGAAAAAGAGATGTGCAAGAACAAGGGGCACAGTTTGAAGATAGAGGGGGCATGACTCAGGGGCAATGTGAGGAGGTATTTTTTCACAGAGAGGGTGGTGGACGCATGAAACGGCTTTCCTGAGGAGGTTGTGGGGTCAAAACAGTGGGGAATTCAAGAATGCATGGACAGACATAAGGCAATCTAGTGGGGGTAGAGGAAGCAGGCTGTTGGTTAACTAGGATCTGCAGCTTATCCAATAGGTAGGGAAATGGGCAGACTAGGTGGGCCAAGTGGTCCTCATCTGCCATCAAAGATTATGTTTCTATGCTACATCTTTGCAAGGCCTAACAGGGCACTACCCAGTGTCAGGGAGGTGGCAGGGCTTAAGGGGAACCGGGAGAAACCAGAACATTCCTAAGTCTCCTAGGTTACATGTATGATGGCCACCTACCCGGGCTGCACACCACGTGGACCCCACTGGCTCCAACAGTGAGGGAGCTGCAGATGGGGACAGGAGTCTGTCGGCACAAGGGCCAGATGACAGGTAAAGTGGTGGTCCAGGGCAAACAGATGTATGAAAAATGAAAATCTGGAACTCTAAAACCTGCAGCAGAGTGTGACAGATAACTGTAGTAATCTGATGGTAGAACTAGGTCTTAGCTATGGACCAAACAGCTGGACCATGTAAGCTGGATAGCAGTGGTGTGTACAGGACCCAGTATATTCAGATTCCAGTATTTCCCAGTGTGAGCACCCAGGCCAGACTATGCACATTGCCTCTATACCTCCCTTCCCCAAGGACTATATGGGGAAGGTATCTCTGAAGATGAATGGACATTTAAAAGTAAAATAGGTAAGGGGTGCTTTTAGAGGGTATAGAGGGTAAATGGAGTTTCCTAATGCTGTGTGTATGCTTGGGTGGGAAATGAAATGACCAAATGTCAACAATATCTTACCAAATCCTAATCCTGAATCCCCCTGACATATGACGTTCAGACCATTAGGCAAACAGTCATTACGCCACAAGACAGACGATACGGTCCCTCATAATAAAATAATTGAGAAACTGATTAGACTAGGAATCGATTATTGTATTGTAAACTGGGTATATCAGTGGTTGAGTAATAGGAAACAACAAGTAAGGCTCAGGGGTTGCTTGTCGGAACCACAGAGGGTGGGGAGTGGAGTTCCCCAGGGGTCGGTGCTGGGACCTCTGCTGTTTGGAATTTTTATAGGTGACTTGAATATCAATAGTTTAAAAAAGATGGTTAAATTTGCAGATGATATTAAAATCAGGTGGTGGTGGATACTTTCGATGACAGATTTACGTTTGGTAGAGACTTAATAAAAATTCTGGAATGGGCAGAAAGTAACAGTATGGAATTTAATAAAGAAAAATCTATTAAAGTTCATCTGGGTAGGCATAATGTGCATCAGGATTATTACATGAAGTGTTTACAACTGAAGACAACAGTATGTGAGAAAGATCTGGGGGTTTATATATAGGATGATTTAAAAAGTAGCTTACACTGTAGGAATATGTCAAATAGAGCTTTGTTCTTGGTGAACAGTATAAGAAGGAGTTTTCATTCAAGAGGAATAGAAGTGCCGATACCACTGTATAAAAACACTGATTAGGTCTATACTGGACTACTGTTCTACTGTATGGAGTCCCTTCTTAATCAAGGATGTAAAGTTGGTAGAAAGGCAGCAGAGGTCTTACACAAGACTGATATCAGGATGTATGGGTTTAAATTATGAGGAAAGATTGGAAAAACTGGGTTTATGGTCTCTGAGGGATAGGACAGAGAGGGGACTTACTGAGTTTATACAAAATACTAAGAGACAATAGTATGTTTATGGAGATGAAATTAGAATTCAAAGATAAACCATATCAGCTGAGAGGGCATGATGGCAGTTGAAGGATACAGTAAGCAGGACAGAAATAAGAAGAAACAGTTTTATATGTAGATCAATAAAAATGTGGAATGGACTGCCTCAGGAAGTGGTGGAAGCAGATAGTGTGGGTACATTTAAGGTAAGATTGGATAGGTATCTTACTGAAGTTGGTAACTTCGGTTATCACCAGTGAATAGTGGGGAAAGTCTATAGGGGCTATGCCTTTTCGACTTTCCTATCCTCCAGTATGAAATATATGAAGGGGTGAGAGCAGTGCATCTTTTTGTTTGAATCCTGGTTCTGTGTTTAGTACAGCTTTTAGAAAGCACTGAAAAAGCATGCTAGTAGTCTTATATTATATATTACAATCACAAAGGCCACTATTATGGATTTAAGAGTAGTCTCACACTGGTCATGATTCACTATGCCTAAGCACAGCATATCTCGTGCGCGTAGGCACCCCTACACGGGAATGCTATGCAGTGGAGGTCCAGCAGACCCCGGTGGCATTCACTACTGGCGCGCTGGACAGATGGGCAACCAAACTCCTGGCCGTCTGAGCAGATACATGCTAGAGGGGCATGCCTGCACTCTGCACGTTTCACAAGGGCGTGGAGTGCTGGGTGGTGCGGGACAAGGTACGCCCCGGGGACCTCACCATAAGTGTCTACACCCCCCAATGATCACTGGCAGGGCACAGCAGCAATGGGGTCCCCCTGCACACTGCTGCCCTAGCCCACCAGGCTGCCAGGGTGGGCTGGCAGCAGCCGTTCAAGCGAGTGCCAGTGGGTTTCAGGGTCCCGAACCCGCACTGTCTCACAATCCCACACACCACTGTCACAAGGGATCCATTCAAGATTCCAGATAGGCATCCAATTGGATGCCTGTTCTGTCCTTGCGATGCAGCCCCCCCGATCCAGCTGTGCACTGGGCACCCACAGCTTGTGCAGTCATGAATCCAAGACACCCTTATGCCCATTTTGGCGGTACACTGCCCCCCTTGTGAACAGTGGCCACTGTTAGGGTATCAGAACAGCTCACCTTGGTTTGTGTCTTCTATACCTCAGAATGCACACGAGACCACTGTTAGAAACATAAGTGTGGTCTCCACATCAGAAGCTGTCCAGTTCTGAAATTTAGAACCAGACTGATCCTCACTTTAAAAACTGTTCTAGTGGTTTGACATGTGAGTCATTAGCATATAGCTAATATGCAAATGTATGCACATTACCAGGCTCAATAAAAGCTCAAAACTAGAAGCCTTTTACAACTTTTTTGCGTTCTAATTAGAACCAATTCTAAAGAGTTCTGCTGCCCTGCTGATAAGCAGGAGGACTCTGAAAAGACGAGCTAGAGTTAACAGTTCAGAAAAGAATGAAACTGATCAAACTGCACGTCTTGGGATCCCAGCATTTGGCAAGGTGGTCACAAGGGCTTAAACCAGAGTAACCTACCAAACCAGTCTGAACTTTGAAATTTAAGCAAATGGTTCAACTAGAACTGCAGAAATGTCCCTACCAACTAATTACATTGGACCGCTTCAAATTAAATTTGCACAGAAACACACAGTACAGTAAGCAAGCGTCTTCCAAGCAATGCAATGCTTGCTGCTTCAAACTGTCAGAAGTTATAATTTCTCTATGATGTAACCCTCTTTGGCACAGAAGTTAGAAGGTGTGTTTTTTTTCCCTGATACTGTGATATACAGGTTCAAATCCTTGTGCTCCCAGTCAGTTATCTGGTGTTTCTTCTTAAGAAACAGGTGCCCTATTGGAGAGAGAGAGAGAGGGAGTCGGGTGTGAGATTGCCCGACTATCCAAAGCTTTAAGGGGCATTAAAAACACATCTTTTTAACCTTGCATATAATGATTTTTAAATGTTGCAGCATTGGATTAATTTTAATATTGTTTTAATTATTTATTGATTTTATTATGTTATGTACAGGTGCCTTGGATTTGGAAAGGTGCCTTTTATAAATAAAGTTTGATTTGATTTAATTTGAAAATACCAAGGGTGGACTATAATAAGTCACTTCAACACTAGTTTTCTTGTATTTGTGGATTCCAGTTGGTTGGGATTCTTTGAATACAATAAGGTATTTTCTAAGGTCACATTACAGGCTAGATGACTGTGCGAATCAAATAGTCTTTTACCTTTTCCAAAGTAGGCCTTTTGGATGCAAACACACGCACAAACAATATAATCTGTTATCGTTGTATTTATACACCGAGTACTTACAATTAGTCACCACAATAGACTTAGGTTTCAAACTATGCAAACAGCACTGAAAATTATGTATTCTGCTTTGATGTACAAAGCATTAGTTTCAACTCAGGAATGCATATGTTTTATTTTGGCACAGTAGCAGATTTCCCAGTGCATGTGCCCTCCCTCCAAATGTTTTTTCAACACAGTGTGGTACAGCAAAAGGAAAATGATCACTAAATGAGTAACAAGACGATAGAATTCTGTTTAGAAAGCATGGGAGTCAGACATGTGGGGTGGGGTAGTGGAAAGTACTATACATTGTCAGACTGTGAGGCAGCTTAGCTCTCCACATAATTAAATATCACTAAAAATCTTAGTTCATTGCTTTACTGACAGCAAATGACAAACTGTACTAATGCCTTCAGACAACAATCAAGCCCTCACTTAAAGAAGGTAGTTGGGGTTGGTTCTCATCTGTATTCTTACTAACCCACCCCAAAAGGTTGTTTTCTTTCTTTCCTTTCAAAAAAGGCAACAAAGCATATTTCTTCGTTGCTTTTATTCTTACACTCACTTTTCTAAACATCCAGGATGCCATGGCTTAAGATGAACATCACTTGACTTCCGTACAGGAATCCATCACGTGACTGGGAGTTACTGCCAACCAGTTTTACATACAGAAACATGGTATGGAGGCTAGGCCCAGTGGCATGGAGGGATAAGGTGTTGAATGCCTTATCTCCTGCCACGCTTGGTGACCGTGTTTGGGAATTAGCAAGGGTTTGCTTGGGGTGGGTGGGGCGGGAGGGATTACACATCCCAGAGAATGCTCTCCTCTCCCAGGGAGGGGTGGGCAGTCATCTTGGTCTCTGACTGCCACCCTGTGGAGGCCTGCTGGTAGTATAGGTTGTGAGTGACTCTGAGGACAGGGCTGCGGTTCTGCAGGATGTGTGCTCCTCATGTGCATGTACTGTTGTGTCGCCACAGCAGAGTCTGGGAGAAAAGGCTTAATGATGCCCTATCCACTCCCTCATGGCCTGCGCTGCTGCTTGATGCAGGGGCCTAGATATGTTGACCTCTCTCCCAGCCCTGCCACGGGGGAGGGGAACCGATGAAGACTTCACCTGTATGCAGCCCAGATATTATCTTAAATGATGCTGCTTTGGCAGCAGTTGTAATAGAGCTCCCTCAGCATCACAGAATAAAGTTTCAGTAGTTGCTGACATCCACAGGCCCAGTAAATATGGCCATAAAGGTGATAGAGAGAGCTCCCTCTCCTATTATCCGCTTCCTCGGACAGCCAACTGAAACACAAAACCATCTGTATCGAACACCATGTCGCCTTACAAGGTAGAACCCAGAAAAGAGATGGCCCCCATCCAAACCTCCTCAGTACAAATACATGAAGTGAGGCCCTCCCACCCAAGCACCCTTTGCCTGAGTAGAAGTGCCCCTGCTTACCCCCTGTATTCCCGCATCACCACCAGGCCCCTGCCCCCAGCCGCGTTCAAACTAAAATAGGCAATAAAGTAACCCCTTCCTATACCCATTAACCAGTATACAAATGCAAGCTATTCCCAGATGCCGTCCTCCCCCTTTATCCCCTAGTAAGGTGTGGCAGTATTAACTGTCATGTCACCTTATAATAGACATATTACTTAAATCATTGTATATTCACATAAAGGGAGTCCTGGGAGTTTCTGCACATCTGAAGAGTTTGTAAGAGTGTGTACTGACTGGATGCTAACAGTTGTAGTGACAGCTTCAGCATCAATACACTTAGTCCCGTTGACGTGCTGTGTCACAATAGTAGATAGCTTGCATCACTCACAAACATACCTCTCTTCAGTCCACTCAGTAGTCTCTGCAGCTGAGTCTGCTGTGAATTAAACAATTCCTCCTTTTTCACCCCCTTCCAATCTGGTTTTAGGAAATCCCACTCCATTTCTACCTCCCTCCTTCGGCTCACTGATTCCATACTTACAGGTATACTTAAAGATCTGATGACTCCTGCTGTTTTTGCTGATCTTGCTAAAGCTTTTGACCCTGTGGCGCATCCCCTCTTACTGGACAAACTTAAAGCAGCGGGCCTTTCTGACTCTTCAGTCAGTTGGTTTTGTTGCTACCTTAAAGGCAGGTCTCAAGCTGTCTGGATAGGTAACAATTTCACCTTCTTCTTCCCATTAGCTCAGGAATCCTCAAGGGTCTGCCTGGGTCCTATTTTCTTTTCAATATTCCTAAATGACTTACCCTCTGTCAGTTCCTCTGCATCCATTCATATGTATGCTGATGAAACAGTTCTTTTGCTTCTGGTCCTCTCTCGTGACCTTACCTCCGACTACAGTTGGATTTTGACAACATTCAGTGCTGGTTCAAGGTTAACCAATTGTCTCCTAATGCCAAAAAGTCTCAATGACTTTTGGCACCCATCAGAGGCTTGCACAAACTTACTTCTCCTCTACTATTTAATACTCTTTGATGGTGCTAAACTTGAAGAGGTCTCCTCCTTTAAGTACCTCGGAGCTTGCCTTGACCAGTATCTTGAGTTCTCCGTGCACGTTGATGTAATTCACCATAAGCTCCACCCTAAGCTTGGTGCTTGTACAGGTGTACCCCCTCCTCTCCTATCCTAATCCTTTCTCTGACACCACTGCAATTAAGATGTATATAACTGCTATGTAATTGCCTGTGTAATTTGATCCCTGTTTTTCTGTAATTTTTGCCCTATCTGTAATGTTTTGTCCACCACTGACTTGGAACCTTTGAAAACGAGTCCTTGACTCAAATGTATTAATCCTAAACTGAAATAAATAAATAAACAAAACATGTATACTGCTCCCTGCCCGCCGAGAAATTGTACTAAAAATTGTACCCGAGGACTGGAGGAGGGCAGATGTGATTCCCCTTCACAAAAGTGGGAGCAAGGCAGAAGCAGAAAACTACAGACCTGTTAGTTTAACCTCAGTGGTAGGGAAAATGATGGAATCACTTCTGAAGGAAAGAACTGTTGAGTATCTAGAGGCCAGAGGGGCTCAGGACCCAAGGCAGCATGGATTCACAGCGGGAAGGTCATGCCAGACAAATCTGATAGATTCCTTTGACTGGGTGACCAAAGTAGTAGATCAGGAGGGCTGTGGACATGGCCTACCTAGACTTTAGCAAGGCATTTGACACAGTCCCACACAAAAGATTAATATACAAGTTAGCCAGCCTGGGAGTGGGTCCCAAGATGACAGCCTGGGTAAAGAATTGGCTGGAGAATAGGACACAGAGAGTAATAGTAAATGGAGTCCACTCTGAAGAAAGGGGGTACTAGTGGGGTACTGCAGGGTTCCAGATTTAGATCGGTCCTCTCAATGTCTTTATGTTTACATTGCAGAGGGACTGGAAGGAAAGTATGTCTCTTGCAGATGACACAAAGATCTGCAACAGAGTTGATGCACAAGGTGGGGTGGAAAGGATGAGAAGGGACTTGGCAAGGTTAGATGAATGGTCAAATGTAAGGCAGCTTAGCTTCAATGCTAAGAAGTGCAGGTAATGCACCTGGGAAACAAAACCCAGGGAAGAGTACACAATGGGGTGAGATACTAACAACAACAAAAATGGAAAGAGACCTGGGGTAGTCATATCAGATGACCTAAAGGTGGGCAAGCAATGTGAGAGGGCAGCAAGGAGGGTTGGGGATACTGGGATGCATAGGGAGAGGCATCACCAGTAGAAAACAGAAAGTAATTATCCCTCTGTACAGACAGTTGGTGAGACCCCATCTGGAGTACTGCATGCAGTTCTGGAGACCCAATCTCCGCAAGGACATAGACAGGATGGAGGCTGTCCAGAGGAGGGCAACTAAAATGGTGCAGGGTCTGCACCGGAAGACATATGAAGAGAGACTTAAGAAGCTGAATATGTATAGCCTTGAGGAAAGGAGGGAGAGGGGGGACATGATAGAAATGTTCAAGTACCTCAAGGGAATCAACAAAGTCCAAGAGGGTAGCATCTTTCAAAAAAAGAGGTGTGCAAGAACAAGGGGGCACAATTTGAAGATAGAAGGGGGCGGCTCAGAGGTAATTTAAGGAAGTATTTTTTCACAGAGAGGGTTGTGGATGCATGGAACGGTCTTCCGGAGGAGGTTGTAGAGTCAAAAACAGTGGTGGAATTCAAGCATGCATGGGACAGTCATAAGGCAATTCTAGGGGGTGGGGGTAGGAAGAAGTAGGCTGCTGGTTAACTAGGATCTGCAGCTTATCCATTAGGTAGGGAAATGGGCAGACTGGGTGGGCCAAGCGGTCCTTATCTGCCGTCAAAATCTATGTTTCTATGTAAAATGATCCTTCCAATCTTTGACTATGATGACTAAGTCTACAGTAGTGCCCCTAAATCCTCCCTTGCCAGACTGGTCCCCCTTTTTCATTCTTTCTGTCACTTTGCTTTAGATTGCCCTTCTCGTACTTACCACTGCTCTCTTTACTCAGCTCTTTCTCTCCCCTCTCTTGATGCTAGGCGAATTTCCCATTGTGTCTCTTTTTTGTCCAAATTCTGGTTTGGCACCCTTCCCTCTTATCTCAAAACCCTTCTTTACCCTCCTCCTTATTCCTTCTACCCTCTTCAACGATACTTTCCATTCTTGTAAAGGGCCCCTGACATGATCAGGCAGGCAACTAATACATGTAGCTGCCTGCCCGTGGACCTTTTTCAGACAAAATTAATATTTTCTGTGCAGTGGATTTAAAATATTTTACTTGAGGGGCGGAGCCAGCAGCCTAGCCAGCAACAGCAACTTTCCAGAGGTCCCAATCTAAGACTTAATACTTCAAATAAAAGCTTTGTTTTTTTGCAAAAATACTTAGCTACTAATATATCTCGGTAGAGGAAGATTTGCTGCATCTAGAGAACCAAACACCAGATGAAGATGGGTCAAATAAACCGCTAAGCAAGATTTATTCCTGCCACAAGCTTCCAGCTCAAAACCTCCCGATGAAGCAGCAGGCCCCATGCAAGCTATGATTTCTGACTCGGAAGGCGCTACTCTAAAAACTCTGCAGATCGTAGTAAATGCATTGACCAAAACGGTGCAACAAATGGATCAAAAACTGGATGGCTTTACTGAAAAATTTCTCTCCATGGAACATAGATTAGATGCCATGGGTGAGACTACGAAAACGGTAGAAGCCACGGTGGGAAAGGCCCTAGCTGCAACTGCTACTTCCTTAAAAGAATAGGCCGCTTTACGCAGTCAAGTAGAACAGCTGGAGAATATAGCTGCAAATTAAGGTACTCTGTCTCCCGCGGAGGAACACTCCTTCAAACCTGGTGGAAGACTTAACTGGACTTTTCGGATTTCCGAGTAACAAGAGCCTACAGGATCACCCCAGGAGAGCTCAGAATAGCATGGACAATCCCATACAGTTCTTCTTACCCTTCGGTCCCTGGAGAATAAGATATGCTGCTTGGGGCAGTAAGAAATAAGGGTCCCATATATGTCCAAGAGGCTCGATTCTGTTCTTTCCAGATGTCGCATATGCTACACGTATGCAAAGAAAGGCATTTGACGGAGTTAAAAACAGACTCCGAGAATTGGGCATCTCATTTACTTTAGCGTTCCCAGCCCGACTCTGCTTCATGGAGGGCCGCAGACAATACCGCTTCACGGACCCAAAAGAAGCCAGATCCTGTGTGGAGAAAATAGCGGCCAAAAGACAACGAGAGAGATGCTCCTCGGACGACGAGGATCTGGATGGAGACTAAAAGTTCTTCCACCCGTAAGAAGTAGTTTTCACCATACCTCGTATTGTGACTCTCTTAATGGGCTAGTTGTCCACTATAGTGGAGGGACTCGACTTTCCGATGTAACCCTTAGTGGTAAATTAAAACTTTAATCAGTGAGGACCCTCTTTATAGACTGGCTGTTCTGGAGAACTGTGACTCTAAAATACCTTCTTTTGGTGGTTTTCTTTTACTGCTTTTTCATTTAGGCAGATTTTCCTCTTAAAAACAACCTGCAGATGTAAAACAAATGCTTATTCAGTTTCTGATTAGTTTGTTTTAGCTATATAGTAATTCCCAGGGAGCCCTGGAGACTTGAACTCCTTTTTTCTTTTTCTGAGTGCCTTAATATATTTATACTAAAGGCACATACAGGTCTTGATGTAGCTTAAATTTGCTGATTAAGGTAGGACACTAGACAATTGTGTTTTATTTATTTTTAGGGCCGATATCCCTGGGGATATAAAGATAGACCCATATTTATTCCCACCAAGCCTATGGGAGCTCTAGAATGAAGATCTATAATATTGTTGAGTAATGTTAACATAGACCTTCTAAGTTAGAGTGAAAATTATTATTTTTTTTTTTTTATATTTGTAAGCTGAAAAGTTAGCATTGGCGCTCTATCACTCCTGAACTGAAAAATTAATGTACTGATGAAAAATATGTAATCTTGGTCACCCCAACGATGTACCAACCGAATAGATAGTCTTTATCCTTTGCCATGTCCTTCTAGACGATCAAGTAGTTATACCTGTTCAGAATGTAAGTATTTGTATGCTTAAGTACAAAATGCTATAAATAAAAATTAAAAAATATATATATATTTTACTCATAAACCCTGTATACCTAAAATAAGAGTTTCAAGGAGGAGACAAGGAGGAGTGATGTGCTTGGGGACCTTTTAAATCTGGTGGTTTGAGGTATCACGGAGACCTAGTGAAAACTCTGGCTCTGCAGGGTCACCACAAATTCAGATATCTGCAGGTGTATGATCATTTATGTCCTATGAATAGACTGAATTCTGAACTACCTAGCATAAATAGGCTGGAAAGGGAGATTATGCAGGCCAGAACAAATCCAAAGGGATCCATGGCTTGCATATTCTCGCACCTGAGAGATGTGCTGCCGCCCAGTTCAGCAAAGTGCGCCGACTGTAAAATCAAGACCTGGGAGTGGAGATTTCAGAGAAAACTGAAACACAATATGTGAGTCCCACATGGGATTGTTATGGTGTAATAAGTATAACCAGGCACAGTTTACATTTATTCATTGCCTATACCTCCACCAGTGGTTGTAAGTAAAGTCTCCCCAGGAGCCTTGTCTATATGTGGGAGGTGTGGAGGGTTAGAGGCACCTACCTGCACTACTACTGGGAATGAGCTACCTTACGATTGTTCTGGGTGGTGGTTAGAGCACAGACAGAGCAGAGAATGGGTACTTTGATACAGGACGCATGCCTGTCTATGGTGCTTGGGACTTACCACTCAGGTAGTGTGGACTGGGACCCTTATCCCATGATTAGGGTTTTACTTGTATTGGCTCAAAAATGTATACAGAATACGTGGGTCTCGTGCCAACCCCCAACAGCTGGAATGTGGCTTGCGTTAACAAGCAAATCAGTTGAAATAACAACATATGAATTAAAAGAAAAGGGGTCATTATTTGAGAGGGTGTAGGGGACAGTTACAGACTAATTTCCACCTATGGAGGCAACAGTGCTCCAACTGAGTACCACTATTTAGTCCTAGAAAACTGCCAAGAGCCAATAATACAATCTAGAGTACTTATTTACATATTTTAAATATCAAATTATCCAGTTTCTCTCACACTACTATAAAATGCAATGCGAGGAAATGCTATGATATATCCAGCACGGTTACTGCTTGTTATAATTTTTATTGTTCGGTATTCGTCAACTATATGTTATTATGAAATATAGCTGTAAAACTATTTTTTAATGACCTGGTATGATTGTTTTAATAAGAGATGAGGCCAGAAGGGAAGAATCCAGATTCATTTCAGTGTAGTGCAGTAACTGCTCATTGCTGTTTTTGTTTTAAACTTAGATTTGTGGGCTTTTAGCTACTGTTATTTCTTTGCTGTCTTCTTGAAGGAGGAAACAAGCTGCTTTGAAACAACTGGGAGCTGTGGGAGACACTAGCAATCTGCAAGAAAACTCACTCTTGCTCAAATCGGAGGAGGTGTACCTTATTTAACTCTGAATTTTAAACTTGTATTGCTTTGTGTCTTGTCTTTTTCTTTTGAAACAAGAAGGAGTTTGCAAAACTGCTAATCTTGTGAGTTTAACTTCAGAAGGATTTAAATACTGCATAATTGGTTTTCCCTTGTGTTTAGCTGGATCATTTATCTACTAGTATTTTTAGACAGGTTGTACCAAACTATTTTTGGTACAGTGAACTATTTACTGGTGGCAGAGGATTTTTCTTGTGAACCCTGCAATCTGTGTATTCAACACAGACTGTGCCTCAGGTTGTGGAAACTGGTTCCTCTAATTGTCTTCAGAGCACAGAACATCAGGTTGTATTGGGTCAGGGAGGCTTACATCGTAGGTATTGGGCCCAACTGCTTGATTTTTCTCTGACTTAAATTGTTTTTTGCTGGGTATATTCTCTGGTAGATTGTTGTGCAGGTTGTCTTGCTGAAAAGGTCAGCACTCACCAGGGTGGTGCGGGCTGTCTTGGTGGTGTAGGCTGTCTTGCTGACAGGAAGGTCAACACTCTCCGGAATGGTGGGTCAGAGCTTGTAGCTGATTGTTTCCAGAGGGCAAAGGCAGCGCATATTTGCCCAGAGTACATACACAACTAGATAAGCCATTTGTTACAGCTCATATTTGCACAGAGGTATATACATATCCAGATAAGCTTTTTGTTGCACTGCATATTTGCACAGAGTATAAACACAGGCAGAAAAGCCATTTGTTGCAGCACATATTTGCACATAGTATATACACAGCTAGACGTGCCATTTGTTGCAGCGCATATTTGCACAGAGTATATACACAGCCAGATTAGCCATTTGTTGCAGTGCATATTTGCAAAGAGTATATACACAACTAGATTAGTAATTTGTTGCAGTGCATATCTGCATACAGTATATACACAACCAGATTAGCAATTTGTTGCAGCGCATATTTGCACAGAGTATATACACAGCCAGATGAACCATTTGTTGCAGCGATATTTGCACAGAGTATATACAAACCAGATTAACAATTTGTTACAGCACATATCTGCACAGAGTATATACACAGCCAGATAAGCCATCTGTTGCACCATATTTGCACAGAGTATATACATATCCAGATAAGCTTTTTGTTGCACTGCATATTCGCACAGAGTATATACACAGGCAGAAAAGCCATTTGTTGCAGCACATATTTGCACATAGTATATACACAGCTAGACGTGCCATTTGTTGCAGCGCATATTTGCACAGAGTATATACACAGCCAGATTAGCCATTTGTTGCAGTGCATATTTGCATACAGTATATACACAACCAGATTAGCAATTTGTTGCAGCGCATATTTGCAGAGTATATACACAGCCAAATATGCCATCTGTTGCAGGGCATATTTGCATAGAGTATATACACAGCTAGACATGCCATCTGTTTTGGTTTTTTTGTAGACTCTGTTTCGGCCGGATCCCGAGGAACTCTCTCCAGTGACCTCTTCTGCCCAGGCTCTACCTCTTTGTCTGAAGCTTGCTTACTGCAGGCTGACACAGCCCACCACATCACCCTGCTCTGAGCCCCCGAGGTGGGACCAACTTACGCCCTGGTGCTCTAGCTATAATTTAATGCATTGGTCTGGAGTCGGGGAGGTACCCTGGAGAGCGAGCCCAACGGAGGGGGGTGTGGCTGGGACAGAAGGTGTCTTCGCCTATCCCTGAGACTGGGGATTTCTCTTTAAGTTACCCCCTAGGAGCGTGGATGTGCAGTGACACCTGCACAGAGGAGCCGAAGGCATCCACCGTGCTCCTCCCCTACGCACACCAACTGCAAGTAGTACCCCTGGTCTCCACTGGGGGTCTCTACTGCACCGGGGAACCCTTGAATCCCTCCCAGGGAGAGGAGAGGAGAGCAGTCCATCAGATGCTCGATTCCCTCTCTCCCCTGCCGACCCCCGAGCTTGTTCTCAAACTTGGGTCGACCATGTGGCGCGAGATGTGGCATCCAGCGCCTCAACCCTCAGCACCACCGGGCCAGCTTAGACATGCCATTTGTTGCAGTGCATATTTGCACAGAGTATACACATAGCCAGATAAGCCATTTGTTGCAGCGCATATTTGCACAGAGTATATACACAGCTAGACATGCCATTTGTTTTTGTTTTTTTGTAGACTCTATTTCGGCCAGACCCTGAGGAACTCTCTCCAGCGACGTCTTCTGCCCAGGCTCTACCTCCCTGTCTGAAGCTCGCTTACTCCAGGCTGACCCAGCCCAGCGCATCACCTGGCTCTGAGCCCCCCGAGGTGGGACTGCCTTACGCCCTGGTGCTGTAGCTATAATCTAATGCATTGGGCTGGAGTCGGGGAGGTACCTTGGAGAGCGAGCCCAACGGCAGGAGTGTGGCTGGGACAGGAGGTGTCTTCGCCTATCCCCGAGGCCAAGGATTTCTCTGTAAGTTGCCCCCTAGGAGAGCAGACGTGCAGTGACACCTGCACAGAGGAGCCGAAGGCGTCCGCCATGCTCCTCCCCTACGCACACCAACTGCAAGTAGTACCCCTGAATCCCTCCCAGGGAGAGGAGAGCAGTTCATCAGATGCTCGATCCCCTCCGTCCCCTGCCGATCCCCGAGCTCGTTCCCGAACTCGGGTCAACAGTGTGGCGCGAGGTGTGGCGTCCAGCACCTCAACCCTCAGTGCCACCGGGCCAGTTTAGACATGCCATTTATTGCAGCGCATATTTGCACAAAGTATATACACAACCAGGTTAATCTGTTGCAGCGCATATCTGCATAGAGTACATACACAGACAGATAAGCCATCTGTTGCAGCGCATATTTACAGAGAGTATATACACAACCAGATTGGCAATTTGTTGCAGCACATATTTGCACAGAGTATATACAAAGCCAGATATGCCATTTGTTGCAGCACCTGTTTGCATAGAGTATATACACAACCAGATTTATTTATTTTGTTTTGGTAACCGGGTAAGTGCACTGATCCAAAGACTGTTTTGTGGCACAACCCGGGCCACAGGGTGGCAACATTACAAGACTCAACAATACATACATGGCAAGGAAAAAAAAATGCACACCCCAAGCATGGGTGGTGTGGAAAATAAATAAATGTGTTGTGGAGACTGCACTGGATTTTACAATTGCATTACAGAGTATACAATAATTGTAAATGACAGACAAGGTACAAATGTGCCAAAGAACAAACAGCCACAAGTATATACACCAGCAACATATGGTATCATGGGTAAATTTCATACAGACACTAGTCACTAATGTTATGCAGGTACAAGACAGCCAAAACATTCCATTGTTACTAGGACTTAAAGGTTGAAAGGTGGGAAGGGGTGTAGGACAAGAGAAGAGGACGGGCTAGCTAGGCTGGGGCAAGAAGTGCGTTAACTGCTTTATATCAGGGGCCCTAGATATTAGTGTCAGGTGCAGTGACAATTTGCAGCATCTAGGAGCCAGTCTTTTATATTCTATTTAAAAGCCAGGTGGGTGGGGGATAAGCCATGTGTTGCGGTGCATATCTGCATGGAGTATATACACAGCCTGATAAACCATGTGTTGCAGTGCATATCTGCAAAGAGTATATACACAGCCAGATAAGCCATTTATTGCAGCGCATATTTGCATAGTGTATATACACAGCCAAATAAGCCATTTGTTGCAGCGCATATTTGCAGAGAGTATATATACAGCCAGATAAGCCATTTATTGCAGCGCATATTTGCATACTTTATACACAGCCAGATATGCCATTTGTTGCGCGCATATCTGCACAGAGTATATACATAGCTAGATATGCCATTTGTTGTAGCACGCATTTGCACAGAGCATATATACAGTCATTATATGCCATTTGTTGCAGCACATATCTACACAGGGGCAGAAGCAGCACACAAGCTGTAGACCTGGAAGACATAGGCAGGCAATACTATATTTGTCAAGCTATGGAGTACTCATTCATTTCAATCAACAGGAGCAATTCTGTAACCATTTTTTAGAGGCTAATGGGAAGGGTAGGCTTAGGAGATGGTATTACTTGTGGAGTTCTCCTTTGATGTTCTCTATCTTTATCTGAAAATAACTAGATTTTGGCAACACAGGGTTTTATGAGGGTGATCAGCCTTGTTTCAACTGAAGGACTTGCCAGGAATACTGCCTTTGGACACCTAGGCCTCTTTAACAGTGGAGTGGTCGATTTGACTGTAAACAAAGGGCACTCTAAAATAGGAGGCAGTCTGGTCACTGAAGGAGACCCAGGCCTGAATCCCACAAGTGCAACTTACGGTGAGCAAATTACATCTGTGCTTATCCTCTAATTCCGTAAAAAAAATTGTCGGGAGGGGGAGCTGATGAGCAAGATTGAGTAAAGACGGGTCTTCACCTCGCTCAGTCTTCCACGATAAATAATACATAATTTATACAGTTAGAATCATACTAAAAACTAAACTAAACTCACCTAGCAAATCGGTGGTAAGAACGGACGAATTCCTGATACAAAATCCAGTGAAAAACCTCAGAACGGCTTCAAAAAATCAAAGAAAACAACCACCCACAACGCAAGTTGAGAACTCGGGGCCCAATCTCTCTGTCTGCAATGGAGGTGAGTATGCTGGGACGGAAAGTAACCCAGTAGGTCTTGACGGCACTTGAGCCAAGACTTGACCATCTCGAAACAAAATTTGATAAGAAACTGCAGGAATTGGTAGATCTGCATGCCTCCCAAGCTACTCGTCTGAAAGAGGTAGAGCAGTAGGTCTCGGACCTAGAAGATTCAGTGGGCCCAATCTCAGATCAAATAGTAGTGTTGCAAAGGGAGCTAGAGGAATATAAGGACCAATTTGATTATCAAGAGAACTACCATTGCAGGATGAATCTCTGCTTGCGGTGGTTTACCGAGGGGCTATAGGGCCTGAGTGCCCTTGAATTCTGTGCCAGGAAGCTGCCGCATTGCTGAACCTCTCTCCTAAAATGGCAAATACAAGCTCGAAGAGCCGACAGAGCTGTGATGTCAAACCAAACCCAGACCAACCACCACCAAATAATAATGCGCTTTCATAATTACAAGGACAGGGAAGCCATTCTGGAGGCATATCGTTCGACTCCGAATCTTCAATATGAGGGGAAAGAGACTTTTCCTCTCTCAGGATTACTCTGCATGCCTCCTTAAGAAGTGCCGAGTTTTCAACGTAGTAATGGCACAGCTCCAGGAACTGAAGGTAGACTGTTTCTTGATTTACCCAGCTATACTGAAGATTAAACATGAAGGTGCTAATTATTCATTCTGGGAGGTACAGAAGGCAAAGAACTTTGTTAAAGAGCTTAAAAAGAAACTGGGCTGAAAGGAGTGGCTCTGCTAGTAGCACTTGCCACGCCTGATGGCCTACAAATTAGTCTCCAATGCTTCCAGGACCGGATTTGCTTTGCAGAAAGTTAACACTTTTGTTTATACTGACTGAAGCCTTAATAAGTTGACTTTTATGGATTTAATCTGTGGGACTAAAGGGTCTCTCTTTCACGCTCAAGGTGCAACCTTGCAGTTTGGGGCTGAATAGAACTCCATAAAAGAGCCTGTAAATACCTAATCAGGACCATTGTTTTCAAGGGAATTTACGTAGGGTACACCCTCAGTTTAAATGGAGAATTATGACTGGAAAATAAGAGGGTTGTGAGAGGACTTATGAGAAATGTGCTGGACTGAATGGATGGCGCCACTGAACTTGAGGAGATACGGGAGATACTGTCTGGTGAGAGGTAGGATGGCCTGGGGGAGGGGGGGCAGGCATGATGCTGGTTTGCGCCGCCCCACCTCGCTCAGGCAGTGGCTAGCCCCATTGATCATTTCAACGGAATACTGCAAAGGAAGGGATACTGAATGAAGTATATGGGGGGTAGTAGTGACCCTTTGTTCCCCTGTAGCATGAGGGAGGAGGGAGAGGATTGATGTGCCACCTTGGGGGAAGTGAAGGGATAACCTACATAGTTGGAAGTTAGCAGTGTATGAAAGCACAGTACATTGCTGCAGAGGCACATGGATGGGAAATACTAAGGCTCTGATTCTAACGTACAGCAATGTGGGAGGCGGGGTGGAGTTAACACGATCTGCAAGTGGGGCATTTTGTGTGTAAAATTTTTTTGCAGCATTGCCATTCTGGTTACAACCAAGTGGGGGTGAATGATGATACAATTCACCGCTGGAGGGGTGGGTGGGTTTGTTTCAGTTTTAAAGTTTCAAATGTTTAGGAAAAGGAGGAGGATAGGTAGACTTCATGTGGTGTTTTTTTTTTTTTTTCCAGTGTTTACAATTTGCAGGGTCCACAGATGTTATTATTGCCTGTTACATATATCTTAAGGATGAGAGGGAGAAAAACCCTTACCAGACAGCAATATGGGGAAAATACAGGTTACTCACCTGTAACAGGAGTTCTAGGAATGGTATATGTTGTTCATCCACACTGTCTGGCAGGTTCCTTGCCGCTTTAAATCTTGCCAGAAGGTCTTCAAGCTGGCTCATCCCACCCACCTGGGTGGTAAAACTCTCGGCTCCGCCCCATGACGCCAGATCTAGCCCACTGGAAGCCAGGTTGTGCGCTGGAAAGCCGGGGAGGTCGGGTGGGTCGTGTGGATGAACAACATATACCATTCCTAGAACTCCTGTTACAGGTGAGTAACCTGTATTTCTAGGGACATGGATATGTTGTTCATCCACACTGTCTGGCAGACTCCTAGCAGTTCTCCGGGAGGAGGGAGGCAAGGCGCACACCCCCTACTTAGGGAATAATGACTGGAGAACCGAGGCCCCAAAACCAGCATCCCGGCGTGACTCAAGGTCGATGTGGCAGTGGGTGATGAAGGTGTGTGCTGACTTCCAGGTAGCAGCCCTGCAGATTTCCTGGATAGGGACATCCCTGGAAGCAGCCACCAATGCAGCAGTATGGCGGATAGAATGAGCTCTTATCCCTCTGGGAGGCTCCATGCCCGCCAACCTATAGTAGAGATCTATGCAGGAGGTAACCCACCTGCCTATCGGCCCACTTGGCTGCAGGTCTGCTAGGTGCGGCTTCAGTGAGGTGACAAACAGCTGGCGAACCTCTCCGAACTTCAGCAGTCCGCTCCTTGTAATAAGCAAGCGCTCTTCTAGGGTCCAAAGTATGGAGCCTATATTCGGCCTCCGAGGTGTGATTGGGGTAGAACACCTGGTTAAGGTGCAACTCCGACACCACCTTCGGAAGGAATTTTGGGTGGGGGCGCAGGACAACCTTGTCCCTGTGGAAGACCAGATAAGGAGACTCGATGGAAAGCGCCTGGAGCTCTCCCATCCTTCTGGCTAACGTGATAGCCACCAAGAAGGCGGTCTTCCACGACAGATGAGAGATGTCACTCCTGTGCATCGGTTCGAATGGCTTGTCCATGAGCTTAGCCAATACCAGCAGTAGATCCCACGAGATGGAGGTTCTCGCACCGGAGGGGACATGTGATCAAGGCCTTGAAAAGCGCCCGACCACCTTCTCCTGCGCATCGACTGCTTCCTGCCCACGCCTGTAAGCAGAGATGGCTGCCAGGTACACCTTAAGGGTCGCCAACCAAGCCCTTGGAGAAAGGGACCACAGGCAGTCCAGAATGCTTGCCAAGGAACAGGAGGAAGGGTCCAGAACCTGCCCTGACACCAAATGGAGAATCTCTTCCATTTAAAGGCGAAGCATTTTCTGGTCGACTCCTTACAGGATGCCTCAACGGCGTTGAGGACCTCGTTGGAAAGACCCAAGGCCTGGAACTCTAGCCGCCCAGGAACCAGGCCGTCAGGTGCAGGGACTGAAGGTCCGGATGGAATACCTTCCCCTGACTGAGATCAGGTCCGGGCAGGCTGAAAGCCGCCTCGGGAGCCTGGAGCTGAGACTGAGGAGATCTGATACCAGAACTGGCGGGCCAGTCTGGGGCTACCAGAGTCACCTGCGCCTTGTCCCTCCTCACCTTGAGAAGCACTTTGTGGATCAAGGGAAATGGGGGAAAGGTGTAGAAGACGCCCTGGGTCCACGGCCTCGAGAATGCATCCCACTGCAGCGAGCCCTGGTGAGGGGGGGAGGCATGAAACAGTCTCAGCTTTGCATTCTCCTGAGGCAAACAGGTCTGCCTGAGGCATGCCCCAGTGGGAGAAGAGATCATGTACTACCTCCAGCAGGAGAGACCACTGTGAGATGCAGCCCCAACCGGCTTAGGGCATCGGCGCAGGAGATCCGCCTCCAGGCTGCGCATGAGAGACCAAATGCGAGAGATTCCTGCACAGAGGCATGGAGCGGCCCTGCCCTGGCAGTTTAGGTAGTACATGGTCGTGGTACTGTTCATCTGGACCTGAACCACTTGACCTCAAGAAATGGAGCCGAAGGCGTGAGGGCTAGACAAACCTCTTTAAGCTCCAGCAGGTTGATATGGCATCGGGAGTCCCGAGGGGACCAGAGGCCGTGCGCTCTGTGCTCCCCCAGATGGGCACCCCAACCCCTCAGAGAGGCATCGGTCGATAGAGAGGCAGTCTGCTCGGGCGGACAACGGGATGCCTCCTGCAGATGTGCTGGAACAGTCCACCACTGGAGAGCATTCCACATCCCCTGGGTCACTGTTACTAGCTGATCCAGCGGATCGAATTGCTGTGACCATTGGCTGGCCAGCCCCCATTGAAGGGGACGCATGTACCAATGGGCCCAACGGACCACGCTGGTGCAGGCCGCCATGAGACTCAGAAGTCCCGGGCAGGGCGCGATTGCCCAACCTGAAATGATTGGGCAAAGGAGGAAAGAACCTCGGCCCTGTCTGCCGGGAGCCATGCTCTGGCTCGTAGAGAGTCGAGCTCTGCCCCGATGAATTGTATCACCTGTTTTGGCACGAGTTCCGACTTGGCCTCGTTGATGAGGAGGCCAACCTGAGAGCAAACCTGGAGGGCCAGATCTCTGGACCGCTCCACCTCCGCTATGGAGGGGGCTGCAATCAGCCAGTCATCCAGGTAGGGGTACACCTGGACCCTTCGTCGCCGCAGGAATGCTGTCACCACTGCCATGCATTTGGTGAAGACCCTAGGAGCTAGGGAAAGGCCGAAGGGCATGGCCCAGAACTCGTAAAGGGATCCCTCCGCTCTGAAGTGGAGGAATCTCTGGTGGGACGGACGGATTGGGACGTGAAAGAACGTGTCCTGAAGGTCCAGAGAACAGAACCACACGCCTCGTTCCAAGGATGGGATTATCTGAGCCAGAGTGACCATCCTGAAGGTCCGAGACCTTAGGAACCCGTTCAGGTTGTGCAGGTCGAGAATGGGGCGCCAGCCCCCGCCTGTTTTGGGACCAGGAAGTACCTGGACACAAACCCTGGGTCTGGAGGAGGATCCGCCACCTTCCTGATCACCTCTTTTTCGAGAAGCAGGCAATATCGCTCAGCGGGCCGACAGAGAAGCTGCGGACCCCATAGCCCCCCGAGGGATGACGGCTCAGAAGGGCGGGGCCTGCTCGAACTCCAGAGGCAGGCCCTTTCCTACCACCTCCAACACCCACCGGTCCATGGTGATAGCGGACCAGGCAGAAAGGAAGTGGTGGAGCCATCCCCCCATGGGGGGAACCCAGGAGGGAGTGACAAGGCTGGGGGTGACACCCCTCAACCTGTCACTGGGCAGGCTTGGAGGAGGGACCGGCTGAGGGACCTCCTGGGCCTTTACCTCCCTGCTTCCTACTGGAGGAAGCCGCGGGCTTTGGTTTGGGATGCCAAGCATAAGCCTGCTGGCCCTGGTGCTGGTGGGCCGGAAACAGAGGCGCAGAAGGACGAAAGGACTTGTGCTGCTGTTGTCGGCGCCTTTGTCCTTCTGGGCGGAGGTGACCGAGTCCAGAGTGGCATTGGACTTTTCGATCCGCTGGAGGTGACCTTCCCTCCAGGGCCAAGAGGTCGGGTCCCAGGAAGGGACATCTGCCAATTTGTGCTGGGTATCCACCGTGAAGGTGGATATCCTCAGCCATGCCTGCGGTGCATGGCCATCAAGGCCGCAACTGATCTGGCACAGAGTCTCCTATGTCCAGAGCAGTTTGAGCTGCTGCTTAGCCACTGCCCTACCCTGGTCCCGCACCTGCCGGACCGTGGTCTGCAGGTCGGCCGGAGATGAGGGATCACTTATCCAGGGAGCCCATGAGGGCATGGGAGAAGTGTGCCATCAGCATGGCCGAGCTGGCCTAGTGAGGCCGAGGGAGGATGCAGTGTACACCTTGCGCCCGGCATAGCCCAGCTTTTTGACTCTTTGTCGGGGCTTGTCCACGTCCCTCACGCTCCCAGAATGCCGGAAAACGCTGTCGGTGACCAACCCCTCGGGCAGAGGGTGTTCCGAAAACCCGGGCAAAGAGCCGGTAGGGACCGCATACTTCCTGGCCATCCTGGCCGAAGGCACAGGACAGGAAGCAGGCCACTGCCAGAGCTCCAAGGCTGGGCCAATAATGGCTTCAGCCACCGGAAAGGCCTCCGTGGGTGAATCCCTTGGTCCAGCATCTCCGTCAGGGGATACTTGGCCCACTTGGATATGGGCTCGAGCTGCATCCCGGTGGACTCAGAGATGAGCCGAAGCAAACCCATGAAGGACGATGGGCTTTCGTCCATCGACTGACCCCCGGATGACTCCAGGTCAATGGGCCTGGAGAACAGGGAGGAGTCGTCGTCGGACTCGGAGGAGCCCGCGAAGAGCTGCCTGGGGCCTGAGCCACCCTCCACCTGCCGAGGATGGTCAGGTGTGAGGGTGACCGACAACCTGTGGGGCAGGCCTTGACCCGACCGAGAGTCCTTGGTCGGCGCCCCCGATTTTGGTTGTGGAGGCAGAGGTTCCACCACAATCGGTGGGGCAGCTGGTTTCGGCTGAACAACCGGCCCAGGCTTGGGCATCTCGACTACAGTGAAGGGTTGTTCCGGCCGCTCGGGTGACAGCCACTTGATGGCCGGGAAGGCGACGGCGCCAACTTGCTCCCAGACAGGAGTAACTGCTGCCACATCAGGTCCTCGTAGGCCAACGCAATTTGCGCTGAAGCCTCTCTTCTGAGGAGGAAGATGAGGACGAGCGCGGAGCCGCCACCTCAGTGCTGAGACCGAGACCCCGATGTCGGCGGGATCGGCCTGGACGAGACGATGTCCGAGACCGAGATCCTCAGTGTTTCCGAGGACGGGTCTGGGAAGGAGCAGGGACACCCGCCTTCCTTCGCTCGAAGCCTTAACCGGGGACTACTGCACCGGGCGCAGGCAGATCCTCGGTCTCCACCGGGGGAACCAGTGAAGAAGGGCTGTCGGCCTCACCAGTCAACAGCCCGTCTGACGGGTCGAGAAAAATCTCGATCTCGTCGACGGGTGTCTCAGCCGGCTGGCCTGACGGGGACGCCGTGAAGTCAGCGGCCTTAGCCGCAACCTCAACCGAAGTCGACAGTCGGCTGTCCGGGGAAGGAAACCTCTCCCGCTCCCATAAACGCTGACAATGGGACTTACCCTTTGAGTCCTCCTTTTTCGACCGAGAGGAATGTCCCGATGGCCCCTCTCCCTTTGTGGAAAGGGATTAGCAAAGCTCTTTGAACGAAGCTGAATACGAGGTACCCAGTGACAGCGGACTAAATGCTGCGACCGAGGAAGAGGAAGATGCGGCCTGGGCCGCCTCCTCCTCGAGGGCGATCATCTGCTCGAGTTGCTCAGCTGAGCCAACCGCCGCGGTAATCGTCCAACGGGCCTCCTTCGACTTAACCGGCTGGTAGCGCTTCTCGGGGCGCCCAAGCTGTAACCGGCAGGCTTGTCCTCCAGGATGTTGGCTGTAACGAACGGCATGACTCGCGAGGCCCGCGGTCGTTCCCAGGCCAAGGCAGTAGACGACGGAGTGCGGGTCCGCCCTGGACATCTTCTGCCCACAAGGGCACCGTCGAAAACTGGGAGTCGATTTGTCCATCGCAGCCACGAGGGAGAAAGATGACCGAAGTCTTGAAAATTTTAAAATGAGTTTCAGGCGAACTGAAGAATTAGGATCCAGTCTATCACGCAGAGCATTAAGGAGGGAATCTGAGCTTCCAAGTGGTAAGGAAGATCTGGCATCATGGGGCGGAGCCGAGAGTTTTACCACCCGGTTGGGTGGGAGGAGCCAGCTTGAAGACCTTCCGGCAAGATTTAAAGCGGCAAGGAACCTGCCAGACAGTGTGGATGAACAACATATCCATGTACCTAGAACTATATTTACTGTAATGGCTAAGTTACAAGAATTAACTATTGTTACATGGCATGTCAGAGGGTTATCTTCACTGGTTAAAAGAACAGCGCTGCTACACTTAAGCGACAGGCGGCCCAAGCAGTCATGCCCCAGGAAACCCATCTGACAAATAGTGAGCATGCCAAATTGGCCAGAGGGTGGGTGGGTGAATGCCATGCGGCATCTTACAATTCACACAAAAGAGGGGTGGCGGTCCTTCTATATAAAAATCTCCCTTTCAAGGTGGGACAGGTGGTTGTGGGCCCAGGGGAAGGCCGATAAGTATTTGTCGAAAGAGACATGTATGGGGAAACAATGACTTTTGCACATGTTTATGTCCCAGTGGTGCACAATCCTAGCTTCTACCTGGAGGTTATGTGGGTTATGGTCCAGGAACAGTTTAAAGGTCTGATATTAGGAGAGGACATGAATTGTTAAATGGATCCTGAATTAGACCATTCTGATAAAAAGGGTAAGATTAAAGAAGCTGTTAGGCACTGGCAGACAGGAATGTGTGATCTAGATTTGATTGATGGCTGAAGAACTGCAATCCCAACGCTTAGAGTGTACACTTTTTACTCCCACCCCCATAAGACCTGGTCCAGAACTGACTACTTGTATATGCCGAGGAGCTGTTTTTTTTAACATAATAAACATCAAGCACAGCCCAATTCATATCTCAGACCATGCCACGGTGCGTATGACTTTGGGTCTAACAGAGAGACGGGAGGGCCCTCCACCATGGAAATTCCTGAATTACCTGTTGAGTAATTAGGATTTTAAAACATATCTGAAGGAGCAATGGGAGCATTATATGCAGCTGAACAAGGACACAGCCCCTAGTAAAGCGGCCTTGTGGGATGCAGGGAAAGCCTACATTGGCGCAATTATTACCTTTCTCCTTTGGTTCAAGACAAAATTAAGGGAGAGGAGGGAAAATCTTGAGAGGCACCTGGAGGTACTGGAAAGAAAGGCTGCTCTAGGTGAGGGCAGGGATACCATCAGATTGCTGGCAGTGACAAGGGAGGCACTCAATGTGCTACTCCTAGGGGAGGCCCGAAAGACATGTTTATTTGTGAAAAAACAGTTTTTTGAGTGGGGCAACAAGCCGGGACCAATGTTGGCCAACCTGATTAGGGGAAGAAGAGGCCCTAACCTGATTCTGGGACTCAGAGGGGAGGACGGTGGCCTCAGGAGAGATAAACCACAAATAAGAGACAGATTCAAGCAGTTTTTACGGAAACTCTACCAAGCTGAGTGTGAAGGTACCAGGGATTTGATGCTGAACTTTTTAGAGCGTACGATTTTGCCCTGCCTCTCTGCGTCCAAGCAGCAGTGGCTAGATTCTAAAATTACTAATGAAGAAATTGGGAGAGTGACAGGTGATCTGAAACATGGGAAGACCAGTGGGCCGGATGGATTTCCGGCTGAATATTATAAACAGCTGAAAGCACAGATGATTGGCCACCTGTGGGAGACCTTAAATGAGGCAGGGAAAGAAGGGAGGGAGCTCCCTGGGGCACGGAAGGAAGCAGTAATATGTGTGGTTCCCAAACCTGGGAAGGCCCCCTTACAGTGTGCCTCATACAGGCCCATATCGTTACTCAACTGTGATCTTAAAATACTAGCAAAAATTTTAGCAGGGAGATTGGACAAAGTGTTGCTGGAGCTGATTCTCCCAGACCAAACCAGGTTTATTCAGGGTAGATTTTCCTACCACAACATGAGAACTTTTGAATGTAGTATGGGGGGCTTCCCATGGACAAACAGCCACAAGAGTTACCTCAATGGATGCGGAAAAAGCGTTTGACCGCATACAGTACGATTATTTATTTGAGGTGCTTCCCCGGTTTGGTCTGGGAGAAGGATTTATAGGGCTGGTTAGGCAGATGTATAGAGCGAGCCGGTAGCACAGGTATCAGTGAATGGCATCTTGTCTGAAAGGCTTAGTTTAAAGACAGGAACAAGGCAGGGGTGCCCCTCTCTCCTTCTGTTTGCCATGGCCTTAGAGCCCCTGGCAGTAGCTATTAGAGCAGATCCCAACATTCTGGGAGTCAAAGGAAAGGTGGTAAGGACTATAAGATCACCCTGTATGCAGACGACATGCTGCTGTTTGTGACCAGACTGCAACAGTCAATGCCACATCTACTCCAACTAGAGAGAGTTCTCCTAGTTCTCAGGCTATAAAATTAACCTTGGGAAGTTTGAGATGCTAAAACTAGGATCAGTTGAGGAGGGTAACACAGCAGGGGACAGGGGGCAGAGTAGTCAGATTCCTTTGTTTACCTGGGGATCTGTATAGGGAAGAACTGAGCTCCTGTATGAGTTAAATTATGCATCGATGATTAAGACTGTGAGGCGGATCTGTCTCAGTGGGGATCGTTGACCATATCATGGTGGGAGAATAAATTTAATAAAATGAATATCCTCCCTAGGATTTTAGACATCATACAGATGATACATGTGGACCCCACCAAGGCAGATATTAAAAAACTGGAAAAAGCCTTTTCGACCTTCATATGGCAGGGTAAGAGACCAAGGGCAGGCCTAATGCGCTTGAAAGCAACAGTCTAGAATGGTGGACTAAACTTTCCAGATTTGAAAAATTACTACCAGGCTGTCCAGCATAGATATTTGCAGGACTGAGTTAATCAGCCTAGGGAAGCTGGGTGGCTAGACCTGGAGGAGAGGGACTGCCCAGATCGACTGTCGGCCTATCTAACCAAAAAGGGCTGCAGGGCATACTGTAATCTGGGAAGACTCAATCAACTGGTCCTAACAGTATTGGAAAGCTGGGAATGTATGGCTAGGTCCAGAGGTGTTGATCAGGAAGAATCTCTTTGCCCCCCGCTTCAGGGAACCCATTTTTCCTACCAGGGACAGGGGACATAGGCTTTAAGGAAGTGGAGGGGAGTGATGTGCCTGGTGGACCTATATACTAAAGAAGGCCTTAGCTCTTTTTCTGAAATACAGAGGACAGGCTTGGAACAGCACTTCTTCCGATTCCTGCAAGTCAGAGCATACTGTAGAGGACTGGGAAGGGATTGGATAGAGACCTCTTCTTGGGGGCAAATACAGCATATAGTTCTCTCCCGCTGTAGAGATCCTAAAGGAGTCATTCATAGAGCGGCTCATGAGGGGAAGATGCACCTAGTGGATACAACAGGGAAAACCAAAAGTTTGTGGGAAAGGGACCTGGGGATGAGGATTACGGAGGACAACTGGCGGGCAATACTAAAACCTCATACGGGACTCTTGATTTATAATAAATATAAATAATCCTTTTATAAATTTATACACAGATTGTATTGTCCCCTATTAATAGTTCATAAGTTTAACCTCAACCTTTCCCCAGTGTGTATACACCTGTAATCTGAGATCTGGGATCTTACTACCACTACTTTTGGGCCTGCCCAGTCCTACAACATTTTTGGAGGGAGGTAGCAAAAGAACTGGAGAATATAGGGGCTTCCGGTGACGTCATGCTCTCTTGCGCATCTTAGGCCAAGGTGCTCCCGCGGTGATCAATATAATTCCTCCAAATTTCAGCGTTTTCAGGAAAAACTAAATAGCATAAACTACACGGAGGATATACACATGCCGCGAGCAAGGGACAGACTGAAAACTAAAACTTTCACTATGCCAGATGAGGAGAGATTGTCTGAAGGTGGCTCGGAGAGTGAGGGCCCCCGGGCCTCATCCGCCTCGCGCCGTAGCATGAATACCTGCAGCCACATTCCAACGGATATGCTACAAAAGCAAATGGCGCAGATGCTGGATGAACTCTGAGATTTTCGAAAGGAGATGAGATCCACCATCATAGGCCTACGTACTGATATCACAAACTAGAGAAGTGGCAAGAATCTACGGAGGCGCAGGTCACAGAATGGCAAGGTAGACAATATTAAGAGGGCTATTGTGCAGCTCCACAAGAGTATAAAATACCTCCAAGACAGGGCAGAGGGCGGAAGTAGGAATAGTCAGAATAACATCCACATTGCTGGCGTTCCCGAAGGTCGAAGCTTGGACATTATTAAATTTATTCAGAACACCCTCCATAAGTGCTCACCCTCCCATCGCACCATACTTTGGAGTTCGACAGAACCATCGCGGACCTTAGGCCCGAAGCCAGCCCCTGGAGCAAGGCCGAGAGTGATCCTAGCTAAATTCCTCCACTTTCAAGAGAAGGACAGTGTCCTGCATGCACCGTGGAGGAAGGGGGTGGTTCTCCTTAATGGCCAACAGCTGTATTTTGAAAATGATTTTGCCCCTGAGATTCATGCAGAGGCGAAAGGCCTACATCCCCATAATGAAGGCACTCAAAACTGCATGCGTTTGATTCAGGACTCCATACCCAGCGAAGATGACAGTCTATTTTAATGATGGTACCCTTACCTTCGACTTGGCAAATGCAGCAATGGCAGCCCTGACGTCCAGAAAGATAGATGTCCCACTGCAGAGATCCAGAACCGACCCAGCTGGCCCCTCCATAGCGGCGAGACTGTCACAGAAGATGTGGAGTGGTGGCCAATGCGATGCAGGCCACCGAGATGGCACAGAGGTAATACTGGACATTGAATGCTCTCAAGGCATGGCGATCCGCCCCTCCTCGATTGTCTGGATTCCTCGGAGGCCCCTCCATGAGACTAATTCCAGCTGTCCTGGGCAGCAAGTATTTTCCATGTTATAGACACTGCTAACTTAAATGTGCCACAGTTTGATAAAACTGTTGTGGCCCGGGCCGGGGGGGTGGTGGTGTCGGGTGCAGCTTCACAGGTATAAAGACATAAACTGCAGCTTTGGAGGGCTAGTGAGGTCTAGTGTTCCTGCTGCTTTGTGCCCTGCTGGCGTGGCTAATGCTGGGCCTCGCCCTCCTTGCCCCCTAGAAAGCCTGGGTGGCTGGGTGTGCCTGCTGGGGCCCCCCTCTACGTTCCCCCTCTGGTGTTCCCTGCATCTCCTCCTTTCTTCTGGGATTTGTTCCCGCTAGGATCTCTATCACCGGGAGATGTGGCCAGGGACTGTCCCCCTTCTGGGAAGGGGGGTGCGGGGCACACTGTTGATGCTGCTCGAAACACTGGCGTGCTCCATGGAAAGGGCCTGGTGTTGTGTGATGCAGCATGTGCCCTAGCCAGACCTAGCAGATGCTAGTATTGGGAATGGCTTTATTTAGAGCAAAGGCCCTGCCCTTAGGGGATAGGAGAGGCCCACATGGCTTAGTAACCCCTTATGTTTGAATCCAGTTATCTCGAACAACAAGTATTTCCCTGGTATGGACACCACAAATATAGATAGTGACTTGTTTGGTTTGCGGGGCTGGGGCTTTGGGGGGTCTGGGGTGCAAACCACCAGGGGATAATAATATAAACTACAACTTGGGGAAACTGTTGGGTCTGTAGATTTGTTGCATCTGGCCAGTCAGAGGTGGCTCCTGCTTGGCATTCGCCTTCAGTATCCCCCTCCTGAGGGTGCTCCGAATGTGGGCGTGCTCACCACCGAATGTTTTTTGTTTTTCTCTCCCCCCAGCCAGTGTTCCCCTGTCTCCCTCTCCCTCCCTTGGGAGTCTCTATCCCCGCTTGGATTTCAATCCGGGGTGCTGTGGTGTGACCTGCACTCCTTTGGAGGGGGGGGCAGGGCATAACATTGCTACTGTCAGGCGTCCTGGCCTGCTTTATGAGGAGGGCCCACTGATGTGCGACGTGGTTCGCGCGCCGCTGAGCCTGTGGCGGTTTGACGAGGTGTGCGTCGCCGATCACAAGGAAGGCCCTGGCCATATCGGATGAAGCGAGCCACACATGATTAAGCATACACTCCTTCCTTGAGTTAGAGAGAGCGGGGTCTGTTGCGGCCTATCCCCCTGATGCACTGTGACTCCGGCTCTGTTTGGGATTGGGGTGGTGGGCCTCCCATACTGTAATGAGAGTGTTGGGGACAATGAGGGCTTCCCTGTCCACCCATTACCCCGGCATGCTCCTCTCCTTCCCTGGACCACTCTGAGCCCAGCTGGGTGGTGGGGGGTGGATATGAGTTTAATTACAGGCATGCTGTACGCATATCGCTCAACTCCTGCCAGTTGAACTATCCATCTGCATGCTTATGGCAATACTAAAACTTGATATTTTATTAAGGGTTAAGCACTTCACTGCAGCTTATTATAGGAATCCAAGTGTGCTGGCTGTGCGGGCGGTGGGAGGGAGAGAGGATTATATATATTTGGATTGCTGCTCTCCATGACTGGCCTGGCCTCTCATTTTGGGAGTTTGCTGTAGGCTGTATATATCCCTGCTGCAAATGGTTAATTGCGAGCCATTGGAATGGGAGTCGGCAGTCTTAAGCTGTCTGGGCCGTGGAGGCCAGTGATGCTGGGCCAGGTTGGATGGAGGGATTGCCCCCTGATTCCCCTGCCCACTTGCTCCTGTCCCTGCCCCCTTCCCCCCGTGGAAGTTGCAGTACCCCTGCTGTTGGAGTGCTGCTTAACCATACTGGTTGGCCACTCCTCATCTAATTCCGGAACGGAGTTGCTAGGCCTAACTCCCCAAGACAGCGACAATGGAGGACACAGCTAGCCCCCCCGCTCGCTGGATGAGGCTGGGGAAGGGGGTTCTTGGAGATACACTGGTTCCTGGTCCTCACACTTCTATTTGGTAGCTCTAGAGAGGATCCCCTGCTCGAGGCTAACCCTTAACCATTACATCTCTTAAAGGTTGATCACCGCCTCTTTATATGGCTTCTTGTATATTCTTTGTTACCTTCCTTTAGATTTTACTTTTTCCCTTCTCCCGGCACCCTATTTAGACACCATAGGTGTCTGGAGGACCCCCTTTAAGGGACTACTCCTCCTGGGAAGGAAACTTCTCATTCCAGGGTCTAGAAATGACCCGGCTTCTTAGAAGTACCAGTTTTCATTTGTCCGGCACTGAGGCCCAGTTGGCTGCTTGTTGGAGCTTGTTACTAGTTAGAGTTCTAATTCTTATAAATATTAATTCTCTGTTATGAGTTAGCTTTTCCCAAGAAGTACCTGTTGTGAAAGGTTTGTATGAATGTCGAGTTTGTTATCGTTGTAATATTCTAGTCGACTGTCATCATGTAATTGGATCAAGAAAGCTTTTGATGGAGGACACCTGTGGTGATTTGGTTGTTCTGAGGGAGGGGTGGGGACCCACTGGCAGCATCTTACCCCAACTTACCCCATGACCACCCCACATCTGAAACTTTTATCCCATAACATAAATGGCTTAACTTCCCCAGTTAAGAGATCCAGAGTACTAGCATATTTGAGGAAGAGCAGATCTGATCTGATCTGATCTACCTGCAAGAAACCCACTTAAGCTCTGCAGAACATTCCAAATTAGCACGGCTTAGCCGTGGGGAGGTCTTTTACTCCTCTCGCGGTAGTGGCAGACGTAGGGGAGTGGCAATCATAATACACCCACACACCCCCTTCAGTCCAGGACTATGATGGGCTGACCCTGAGGGTAGACTTGTTATTGTGCAGGGCATGATCGGTACTAAGCAGGTTACCCTGGCGAACGTCTATTTTCCCCCAGGTCTCCCTATCTCTCAACTGAAAATACTCCTAGATAAAATAGTCCAAATGACTAGTTGGACACTTCTGCTGGCAGGAGATTTCAACCTCCTCCCTGATACCATTATAGACTCCTCCAACCCACACCCTCCAAGACAAACAGCTAGCCAAAAACTCTTTAATAGATTCACACAGGAGATGGGCTGGTGTGATGTTTGGCGCCATGTACACCCTCAAGCACGGAACTACTCCCACTACTCCTCAGTACACGTACCTACTCGCGCATAGACCAAACCTACACCCAAGTTGAGAACCTTGACATATTACAGGATGCAAGGATTGGTGACATAGCCCTCTGACCATGCTCCTTTGATCACTACCGGTACATGGGATTACAACCCAAAATACCCGATGGAGCGTAACCTTATTATCTCGGTCCAAGCAGTTTCAAGAATTCCTTCAGGATAAAGTAAGAAATCATAGAAAACTATCCCCGGAAGAGTCATCCCCTGCAGTACACTGGGATACTGCGAAGTCTGTCCTCCATGGACATATAATTCAACACACTGTGGAACTAAACAAGCAAGAGAAACAGAAGACCAAACTAGAGGACACATTACATTTTACAAATGGCCCACAAACAAGGGGATACTTCAATCTTTCCATAGCCACAACAAGTTAAGTCAGACCTTGATCGCTAGTCCTACAACAAACAAGAGATTGCTTTAACTTTTTGAGACAAAGATACTATGAAGTGAGACCTGAAACAGCAGATTATCAGCCTACCAAATCCGTAAACAAAAGAAATCTTCAGTTATAACGTCCATTAGACACCCTGCCCATGGTCAGTTGCTAACTAAGCTGCATGATGTCGGAGGCATTCACCTCCTACTATTCCACTTTATATACCCCAGAACAACCCCCACAGCCCACCAAATAGATCAATATCTCGCTCTATCACCTTGCTCAATCTCTTAGACCCACAGAAGGAAATCCTGACCAATCCGTTTACAGAAAATGAGCTGGCCGCCACCTTAACCAGAGCAAAAACCCTGAAGGCTCCTGGTCCAGATGAATATGGAACAGAATTCTATAGGGTAACTAAACCCTAGATTTTCCATAAACTTCTGAGATGATTTAACTCTATCCTGGAAGGAGACCTGCCTCCACCCTCATGGTCGTATGCGACCATCTCAGTTATCCCTAAACCAGGGAAACCCCTGCAGCTCTGCAGTTCCTACAGACCAATTTCAGTTCTAAATGCTGACTATAAACTATTCATGTCTGTCTTGACTGCTGCTTAGACCCTTTCTCTCCCCAGTTTACGGCTGAAGACCAAAACTGGCCGTGATACCAGCTCCATCACTGATAATATTAAGCATACCCTCCATCTGACCCATAAGATGCATTCTACCAATACCCCTCAGTCTTAATTAGCCTTGGCGCTGAAAAGGCGTTCGGAAGGGTGGCTTGGCCATTCCTTTATCGGGTTCTTCACAAAGTTGGGATTCCCCAGCCTTAATTAAGGTTATACAAAATATATATGCCACCTTCCAGGCCTGTGTAAAGATAGATGGACATCATTCTGGATATTTCTAGCTGGGTAGGGGGACCAGACAAGGCTGTCCCCTCTCCCCACTCTTGTTTGCTCTATTCATTGAACCCCTTGCACAATCTATACAGGACTCACAAAATCTAACTGGGGTCACGCTGGGGGGTACAGAGCACCAAGTAGCACTGTATGCTGATGACGTGCTACTTTACCTCCAGAACCTGGAAAAATCACTCCCAGTAATCAGGCAACTTTTAGATGAGTTTGGACAGGTGTTGGAATACAAGCTTAATCTCTCCAAAACTGAGATCCTCACATTCCACTACTCCCCATCGCCCAACGTACAAAACCTATTTCCATGAAGCTGGTCCCTGACAAAACTGAAATACCTGGGTATCCAGTTGTCCCGGTCTCTGGCAGACTATTACAAGAATAATTATGCCCCCTTCACGTCCCAACTTAAAACTGACTTGGCCACTTGGAACACACTGCCACTAAGCCTCTCCAGAAGAATAGAGCTGATAAGAATGGTGGTACTCCCTAGGGCCCTTTATTTATTTCAGAATGTCCCCATATTACTTGCGAATAACACTTTCCGGATTTGGAACAGCTCCATCTCCAGATTTATTTGGGCAGGGCAAAGACCTAGAGTCTGCTTTAAGGTGCTCACCCTCCCAAGATCAGAGGGTGGACTTGCACTCCCTGATCTCCGACTCTGTTATAATGCTGTGCTACTTACACACCTGATGGCGAGGCAGAATGGCATAACTACCCCGCACTGGGCAGAAATTGAAATGTCACTTATCAGTAACAGAGAATACTTTTGGAAAATATATGGGCAGCACAACGACCCCCTTCCATCCAATCTGACAAATCCATGGATAATTCATTAAACTCCTGGAGATCTGTAAGGAATACACAACTTCTAGAACCTTTCCTTCCCCTTATATGTCCCATAGCAAGCTTAGACCAATTCATCCCTAACCGAATGGATCACGGGTTCTTGGTCCGGGGGAGACTGGGTTTGTTATATCTCCACAGGTCATAGCGCGGGGAAAATGCAATCCTTTAATGAAATTCAAAGCAATACAATCTGCCGAGTGACTTTATAGATTTCTACAACTCCGTCACTACTATGAATCACTGCCTGTCTCAGTTCGAATGTCTGCTCAGATACCCCACCTGATCAATCTTCAAACCCGGCTGAATAACTCACATGAGCAAAGACACACCTACTCTCAGCCTACTACCACTCCCAAAAAGCTCAACAACTAACTATTACAGATAATGTTAGACTCCAGTGGCAGGAGGAGTTAGAGCACCCTGTTACCCCTGAAAAATGGCAGAAAGCATGCCAATATGTTGCTAAGGTAACTAGCTCGCACCAATGGCGTGAATAGGCATGGAAAAACCTTATTAGACATTTCAGAACACCTATAATTACTAGTCACTACACACAGTCTGGATCAACAGCATGCTGGCGTCAATGCGGTGAGGTCAGAGCGACCCATTCGCATATCATGTTAACCTGCCCTAAACTGCAACCCTTCATAACAGCACTTCAGGCTAATCTGCAAGAACTTTTTGGCCCACAATTTCAATTAACTGGGGAAACATATCTTTTACTATTAATCCCAAGAGAACTAAGGAAACCATCTATTAGATACCTCCTTCTTCTTCTCCTCACGTCGGCCAAGAAGGCCATTACAAAAGTATGGTTAACCACAAAAATCCCAACCATTCAAGACTGGTGGCAGATCTCCAAACAAATATATTATATGGAACGGATAACACATAACCTAAACGACTGCAATGAGCAATTTAACTCCAGATGGTCTCGGTGGCAGCTATACTATGTCTTACAAAGGCAGTCCTTTTATCCCTGAATCTCACTTTTGGAGAGAGCATCCCCAAAATAGTTACAACTACTCAGAGCTCCTCTAATTATCAACATTTACCTAATCGTCCTACCCCCCAAATCCTACCCTCCAATATATAGATCCCCTTCTGCCGCCCCTCCCTCCCCTTTCTGGAGTTGGGTTGGGACGCCATGGAGACATCCATTGGTGGCTCCTTCCTACCACCTCTTTACTTTAACTGGGAGGTCACTGGAGACATGAATTTCTGTTACATGTAAGAGTTTGGAAAAAAAGTCACTCACTAATAGGTGGTTTTAATTTAAGCTAAGCTCTAGCTGGCTCTCTCTCCTCAATATTAAATGCAACAGACTGATCCTGTATAATGAACATGGAATGTTGTGATTTTCGCCTTTCTCTGCTATGTAATAAGTTAAGTTAATTTACTGGAGACCTCTGTCACTAAGTTATAAACCCACTGTATGAATGCTTATTGGAATTGATTCATAACCATTTGTCAAATCTGAATGCTGTAAACATTCTGATATGTAAACTATGTATGTAAAAATCCAATAAAAATGAAATTATAAAAAAAGAACTGGAGAATATAACGGGGAGGAAGATGCCGATTTCACCGTTGTTCTTGTTGTTTGGAGTAGAGAACCTAGGGGGGGAGGAGGGGTGGTGCCCCTTGCCGAACTGGGCAAGAGTGCTACTCATCTTGGCCAGGGGGTCAGTACAAGCTGGTGACCGGGGCAGGACCACTAGCACCAGGGAGTTTTCTTTGTACATTATAGGCTGCGACTGGTTAGGGAGAGTGCCAAGGACCACAGAGGGAGGGTGGGTGTGCTCCCCCAGCGGCTAAGCAGCTGCATTACCTCTGGCAGCCGCCAGGGTTGTCCAGAGTAGGTTGGGTCTTGTTTGGTGGTATCTGCACTGCACAAAAGGACCACGCAAAACCCTTTTGCTCAGTGCAAAGATGCCGAATATAGAGTAGCATGGCTATTCATGGCCGCACCACTCCTGTTGCCGGCCCACAAACATTATGCTTTGTGTAGGTGCTAACCCTCTTCGCCCATGCAATAGCCCCTTATAAAATGGAGATTGCAAAAAAACATTAGTGCCCCTGCAAACTTTTGAATATTGGGCCCTAGAAGCTTTCATGATACAAGAGTTAATTAAGCACAAATTTATTATATTGTACTTCACCTTTCTCATCTTCTATAATTGCTTTAATGTTGCACTGTAACATAGAATACATAGTGACAGTAACGTGATGTCTTTTAAAGGAGAACTGTGGCAATACTAAGCTCCCCACCCCGGCTTACCTCGATTAAACTTTCGTACAAACCTCTTTTTTCCAGCGCTTACTTTATTTTTATTTTCTAAAATCCACGAACCGGAAATAGTGGCACTGTGTGCGCTCCATTCAGTAACCGTGCGGCGCCACACTGTTGCAGTAAGTGGAGCTGCACACAGTCATCATTCGATTGAAATGGTCTGAAAATAAATAAAGTAACGCCTGCTAGAGGTTTCAATCGCAAAAAACTGTCGGAAAATGCTTTGAAGATGAGGCTTTAATATTACAGTTCTCACTAAGGATCTTCCTTATGGTCAAAAGATTACAGCCTGTAGTCATTATGAGGTACTAGACATGAAAAGGTGTATGCATTTGTCATTCCTGGCCAAGGTTTACTCTGCCTTCTATAATTTGGATTTGTTTTTGAGCCCTGCCGCACTTGCCTTTGCTGGTCAGCTGCTGGGCTGCTAGCTCCTGATGACATCACTGTAGGATAGAGGGTGACTCACACTGTGCAGTACCATGCAGTTCCAACAATGTGGCAAGGAAACCTACCAGTACCCAGTGTACATACTGTGTCCCCCTTCCCAAGACACCTGTTAGCAATGCATTACGCTAAAATCTAAATGCACTGTCTGTATGTTTTTTGTGTGAAATTGACTCGACCTACAATGATGTCAGCAGTACAACCCTTGGCCCACAGCAACACCAGGCTTGCCATAGAAGCTCTGGTTCACCCTGCAGTTTATAGCAGCTCAGAATGCAAAAACTAACTGCAGCAGTCAGTAATGAAATACAATTCCAGAATCAATGCAAGAATGGGTAATTAATGCATGAAAGTCAGAGTGACTGGGGAAGGTCCTCTTTAATGTACTTTAATTTACTAATATCATCCTCTCCAGGAATTAGCTCTGAAAGGGTTGCTACGGTCTAGTCTACCTTCCTGGGTGAACCACCAAAATATCAAAAATAAGCTACTGAACTTGCATTTAAACATTGCTTGTTGTTTTTCTAGTGCTAGTTACAATGAATTTACTTATAAATGTGCAAGAAAAATCCAGCTTTCTGTAGCGATCCACATTGCCAATGGGTAGCCATTACTGATGGAGTAATGTACACCCCTACTACGGAAAACGGCACAAACCAAAAGGCTGAATCAGCCTAGAATGTAGACACGTGAACAATCCGGACAGCAGCAACTCTCCAGTCTTTGCTGTGCCACTGAAGGGGGAACAACTAACAAGCTTCTCTGAAGAAAAAAAATTAGCTGCTAGTTTTTGGGGTTGCAAATTCTGCATAACTGGTTGGGGCTACCTGGTGACAGGGAGCACCCCTAATTTAAAATCATGCCTGTTAAGCTGCGGCTTTCAAATTGGCTAACCTGCTCATCCCATTTCCACTGCCTGTGCTTGGATTGGGGGCCACGTCTGCCACTTAGTTCAAGGGTGTGTATTTAATCAGGTCTCCAATTTTCTTTAGAGAAAAAAAAAAAGTGCTTCAGGTGAGAATCTGTTTCTTCTTCAGGGGGTTCAATCTAGGACATCCATGCCGGCCCAGAAGTCTGTGGTTCTCTGACTTAGTGAACCTAGCTCAACGTGCACCGTTTTGCCTTCCTATGCAGTGGGACCTTCTCTCACAAGGCCCCATTCTGCATCCAAATCTAGGAGCGATCAAGCTTGTGGCCTGGCTTCTTAAAGGAGGAGACTCCTAAAACAGGGTTTCTTTTTTTTTTAAACTTTATATTTATTAGATTGCATATAAGCATGTGCATTTACAACATACGTCTTGGAAATATCACAATTTTTACATACAGCAAGGAAATAAATAATTCCTATGATACACAGGATTTAAGTCTCTCCAAGCTAATCCCTTAGAGGGGGGAATCTAAAATAAACAAGTACACACTACAAGACACAGATTCTGTGTAGCTGTAGCCCAGGAGCAGGTGGATATCGTAACTAAAATATCTCCTTAAATGTAATCCAAATTACCTCGTTCACAGAGCTTAGGGTCCATCTCTACACCTAAAGAGAATTAAAACCCCTTAAAAAGGACTTCCAGACAACAGAGAAAAAAATAGCTCGCATTTCAATGCTAAAAGTTAAATTTAGACCTCGGGAGAGCACAGTTTAATTCTCCCGATTACTCACATATTACTGTTACTTAAGAATAACGATGGGGCTCAATGGCCACAATCTCATTAATGTTACTTTACTTTAAACAGTGAAAAAATATTGCAGGTCAGCTAAGGTTAACATTTTGAAATACTTATTTTTCTAGGCATTTAACACATTAAGATAACTTGCAACAACAGTCTGACCCTAAACCATGAGCGACAACTTAATGTCCCTGTAAAGGTAGATAAATATCACCAATTCAGTCCCATTCAGGTTTCCTCAGAGGATTCGTCTTCCGATGGGTGATCACAAATCTGACTGCTGAGCTTCCACCTTAGTAGCCCATTTGCCAGCGCTGATCGGGTCAGTAAAGACAAACACCTTATCCTGGTATACAATATGGAGTTTAGCTGGAAAGAACCGCATGGGGTATAGCAAGGTCCTTCAGTTTACGTTGAACTCCATCGACTTTTTTACGGTGTTGCCGAGTGGAAAATGATAGATCCGGAAATAAGTGTACAGTGTGATCTTGTACACTAAGCGGGCCCAATCTTCTTGCAAGTCCCAAAACTGAGTCCCTTGTGCCCATACTGTCTGCCACTACCATAAGTACACGTGGTGCCTCAGCGGCCTGCTTACCACGTGGACAGATTCTATAGGCCTTAATAAAACGCCAATCTGAGAAGTCTCCATATCCCTTAAATTGTTCCTGAATCCATTCTCTGAAGAAAAGCAACGGATGGTCTCCTTCTAACCCCTCCGGTAAACCAATCATCCTTAGGTTAGCACTCCTCACTTGGTTCTCCAGTAGTTCAAGCCTGTTGTTGAGACGCTGCACTTCTTTCCGGCTTCCCACGTTTAGAGCATTATATTTAGTCACCTGCTGCTGCTGCAAATCTTCCACTGTGCTGGATAGCTGCTAGACTGATGTCTCCACCAGGGTGATCTTTCCTGCAAGGCTGTCCAATATAGTGTTCATCGCTGTTACAGAGGAAATCAAAGATTGCAGCTTGTGGCCAAGTGTTTGAATGGTTTCTTCTTCTTCCTGGCAGGTAGAAGGTGCCGATTTCACCAAACTTATGGTTGTGGCACCAGAGGATATGTGGGCATGATCTTTCTTCTTAGGGTTGCCCATTCTGATCCCTGATATCTGAGCTGCCAATAAAGATCTTTTACTGTTAGATTTAGTTGGTAAAATATATTCATTCGTTAGTTTAATTTTTTATCGATGCAAGCCTGCGTTTCCTCGCGTCTGTCTTGCTCGGCCCACAGCACTCCCCAAAAATAGGGTTTCTCTCAGAAGGTGGTGGACATCCTGATGGCTGCCAGGAAGAATTCCACGTTGGCAGCTTATGCTCGCATATAAACCACCTTTTCTGGCTTTCGGTCTTCTAAAGCCATGGTTCCGCAGATTTTGGATTTTCTGCAGGAAGGAGTGGAGAAAGGTTTGGCCTTGGAACACCTTGAGAGGTCAGGTGTTGGCCCTTGGAGCCTCCTTGGGACCATCCCTAGGGACTAACCAGGAGGTTATTTGTTATCTGTGGGCTGTCAACAGGAGTTGACCTCTGTTCCGATCCCCTGTCCCTCCATGGGATCTGAATCCGGTTCTGAATTCTCTTTGTTAAGGAGCCTTTCAAACCACTTTCATCTGTTCCTGTTAGACGTGCTGTCTTACAAGGTGTGTTTCTTAGTTGCCATGTGCTCAGCCAGGAGGACTGGTGAGCTCCAGCCTTTGTTCCACAAAGAACCATACACTGTCATGCATACAGACAAGGTGGTTCTCAGAACAGTCCCATCTTTCATTCCAAAGGTCTACACGGCCTCCACTGAGAACCAGGAAATCTGTCTCCATCTTTCTATCCACAACCTACTCACCCAAAGGAGATGCTGCTCAAGTCAGATTTATGATGAGCCATCAGGACATACCTTAGACGGACTCCTGGGTTCCAGAAATCGCATAGCTTGTTTGTTCTTTTCGGTGCTGCCAAACAGGGCCAAAAACCCTCCAACGCCACCATGGCTAGGTGGGGGAGGGCCTACACTGCCAAGGCTTATGCTGCAGAAAATAAGAAGCCTCCAGCTCTCATCAAAGCACACTCCACCAGGGCTATGGCCACCTCCTGTGTGGAGAGAGGTGAGGCATCTGTTTTAGAATTGTGCAAGGCAGCTACAGGTTCCTCCATCCATACTTTCACCAAGCACTACAGACTGGATGTTCAAAGTTCTGCTGATGTGTCCTTTGGTCGCAGAGTTTTGCAGGCAGCAGTTAGCAGGTAAACTCCTTTCCTGTACCTGGTTGATGCATGGAACAATATTCTCCCCCGAATGTTCTTCTATGGGTACTGCTTCTTAGAACCCATCTATAATGACCACCCACTGACAATGTGGAGCACTACAAAAATAAGAAATTTCTTCATACTTACCATAATTTCCTTTTCTGTAAGCTCCAACATTGTCAATAGGACTCACCCGGGAGACTTGCTCCTGCTTGAGAATATCATCCAATATGCCAATACTGGGATGTCCATTGTTCTGTTATAAATTCTGATTGTAAGACTGACTGGACATCCCTCTAAAGTTTACCTGCTGCGCTTGCATTTATACAGATATGTAAAAAAACATTTTTTTAAAAAGCAGTTCCACATTAGAATGTTGGTTGCTAATATGCAGATCTAACAGGTTTGAATTTGATGTTAACCAAGGGCACCTCCTTTGTTGCAGGCGAGTGCTCACGCTGTATGCAGTCTTTTTCCATGTATCTGTATGCATTATTCCTTTTGACAAGTCCGTTCTAGTCGGGTCAGTTCTGCAGGACCTTCCAAGAATTAGAGAACTGGAAGACGAACCTTGATCCCTTGCCTCTGCCACCTGATGAGCTTGTCAACTATTTACTGTATTTTATTGTGACTAAAGTCCTTTCTGAGTAGACAGCTGATTTGTGTACTCTTGTATCAAGTCAACCGGTATGGTATTTGTTTTCCATATTTAGAGGCACTGCGTGGATGACAGTGACTGGAGAGTTGCTGCTGTCCGGAATGTTCATGTGCCCAACATTCTAGGCTGATTCAGCCTTTTGGGCAGTGCCATTTCCCCAGTAGGGTGCATAATACCCATCTGTAATGACTACCCATTGACAATGTGGGAGCTAACAGGAAAGGAAATTACGGTAAGTATGAAGAAATTTCTTTTATCTTATTGGCTGAGAAGCACTCCAAGCTGTGTAATTATTAGCCTATAATTACACGGGTGGCCAGCCCGCCGGCACAGCAGTAGCACTATCGCTGCACCGTGACCTGGGTCTGTAAATCCAGCCCGGGAGTTGGAGGGCTAGCCTGGGGAGGAGGCTGGGCATCCAAGGGACTGCCTCGCCTTCTCCAGGGAGGGAGGGGCTGAGGCTCGGTGCTTGACTGGCCCCAGGTGGAGGCCTGGGGTACAACAAGCACCCAGCCATATGGGGGGGGGGGGAGGCGTGACAATGTCATCAGTTACGTCTTGACGTCATGGCACACGTCACATCCACAGAACAAGGAAAAAATCACCTCCCCGAGGACCGGGAAGAGCTCTCTCCTGCCAGTCCTGTCGGGACCCGATGAAAACAGTCAGTTCGGGGTGTACAGGCCCTGCCTTGTCCCTGCCTAGGGGGAAGAACCACGGCTCCATGGGGATACCCACAGGCTCCAGGTAGGTGAAGAAGCAGGGGCAGACACCATAGCAACTCCCAATGGTGCAGGGCTCAGGGGCCGGGGGGGGAGAGGATAAAATGCAAGTTAAAAAAAAAAATAAATAATAACTACATGGCTGGCAGTACCAGCCAGAAAGCCTGCTATATCACATCAGTGCCTCCTATAATATTCATCCACTCACTGCAGCTGAAAATGACCATCACTTCAAAAATGCAAACCATGTCTTACTTTCTCCTCCTGCAGCTACGTGCAATGAGCTCATCTTGCTCCCTTAGCAGCATTGCAAAGGAGGCTGGGAAGACAATCAGAACAGCAAAGGCCCAAACCGAGGAAAAGATAGCCAACTCAGTTAAGAAGGGGATAAAACCTTTATAGGTACATCAGGAGCGAAGGAAGTCCAAGGAGGATAGTGAGGCTTGATAAAGGGGAGGAGGGTGGGCAGAGGAGACTGTGAAAAGGCAGAGATACTAAACAAATATTTTTGCTCAGTATTTACAAAGGAAGAGGGGAGGTACATAAAACAAACAGTAGAAACACTCTGGATACAGAAGTGATACCAGCCCATTTACAGAAGAAAGGGTTCTGAAAGAACTCTTAAAACTGAAGGTGGACAAAGCAATGTGGGCCTGATGGGATTCATCCCAGAATTCTGAAAGAACTAAGGGTAGAACTAGTGACACCACTGACTACCCTTTTAACAAATCATGGGAGGATGGGGTGGTACCCGAGGACTGGAGGAGGGCAGATGTGATTCCTCTTCACAAAAGTGGGAGCAAGGCAGAAGCAGGAAACTACAGACCTGTTAGTTTAACCTCAGTGATAGGGAAAATGATGGAATCACTTCTGAAGGAAAGAATTGTCGAGTATCTAGAGGCCAGAGGGGCACAGGACCCTAGGCAGCATGGATTCACAGCGGGAAGGTCATGCCAGACGAATCTGATAGATTTCTTTGACTGGGTGACCAAAGTAGTAGATCAGAGAGGGGCTGTGGACATGGCCTACCTAGACTTTAGCAAGGCATTTGACACAGTCCCACACAAAAGATTAATATACAAGTTAGCCAGCCTGGGAGTGGGTCCCAAGACGACAGCCTGGGTAAAGAATTGGCTGGAGAATAGGACACAGAGAGTAATAGTAAATGGAGTCCACTCAGAAGAAAGGAGGGTTACTAGTGGGGTACCGCAGGGTTCAGTATTAGGACCGGTCCTCTTCAATGTCTTTATAAGCGACATTGCAGAAGGACTGGAAGGAAAAGTATGTCTCTTTGCAGATGACACAAAGATCTGCAACAGAGTTGATGCACAGGGTGGGGTGGAAAGGGTGAGAAGGGACTTGGCAAGGTTAGAGGAATGGTCAAATGTATGGCAGCTTAGATTCAATGCTAAGAAGTGCAAGGTAATGCACCTGGGAAACAAAAACCCAGGGGAAGAGTACACAATGGGGGGTGAGATACTAACAACAACAAAAATGGAAAGGGACCTGGGGTAGTCATATCAGATGACCTAAAGGTGGGCAAGCAATGTGAGAGGGCAGCAAGGAGGGCTGGGGGGATACTGGGATGCATAGGGAGAGGCATCACCAGTAGAAAACAGGAAGTTATTATCCCTCTGTACAGACAGCTGGTGAGACCCCATCTGGAGTACTGTGTGCAGTTCTGGAGACCCAATCTCCACAAAGACATAGACAGGATGGAAGCTGTCCAGAGGAGGGCAACTAAAATGGTGCAGGGTCTGCACTGGAAGACATATGAAGAGAGACGAAGGAGCTTAATATGTATAGCCTCGAGGAAAGGAGGGAGAGGGGGGACATGATAGAAACGTTCAAGTACCTCAAGGGAATCAACAAAGTCCAAGAGGGTAGCATCTTTCAAAAAAGAGGGTGCAAGAACAAGAGGCACAATTTGAAGATAGAGGGGCTCAGAGGTAATTTAGGAAGTATTTTTCACAGAGAAGGTTGTGGATGCATGGAACGGCCTTCCGGAGGAGGTTGTGGAGTCAAAATCAGTGGTGGAATTCAAGCATGCATGGGACAGTCATAAGGCAATTCTAGGGGTTGGGGGTAGGAAGAAGTAGGCTGCTGGTTAACTAGGATCTGCAGCTTATCCAGTAGGTAGGGAAATGGGCAGACTGGGTGGGCCAAGCGGTCCTTATCTGCCATCAAATTCTATGTTTCTATGTTTCTATGCTACTAGCACACATTGAGGCAACACCTAACACTAGCTGCCAAACTTGAAACCTCAACATTGGACTGCTCAGCTTGCAGGTTAACTCAAAGCCCCAGCGTCCGCTGCTCTCTGTACTGACCTAAGTCAGGTAATCTCAGAGCACCCAACCCCAACTGATGCGGTGCAGATATCACCAAATTATGCCTGACAAAGTTTATATCACCTCCCTTGCACCCCCTGTGCTCGCAAACCAAGGTGTCCCTCCACCTAACAGGGCATACTCCTAGCTATAGTCTACTCACTGACCCTATTCTGGGTGGACAGGCTCATTGACCCATGCCACCCCAAACCAGCAGTAATCTGCACAAGTCCCCCCACTTCTATAGCAGCTACCCTATCTCAGTTTTGGCTACTCACTTAAAGGGGCATGAGATGGCAAAAAAGGGAGTTTGCTATGAGCTGCTTTACTATGTGAGCAGGATGCGTCGAAGACACCGCATCTCCAAAACCATCACTAGTCTTCTCAGGCTTCTAGCTAGGCTACTACTCCTGTCCAGGGATATCCAACCCAACCCTGGCCCGCATACCTCCAATGGTAGCATCCCCCCAGGACCCTCACTGGGCAGCTACCAAGGGTCTGAAGATTGCACACATGAACATATGCAGCCTCAGACCTAAGATAAATGAAGTCCAAGCCTGGATGGATCTCTACAAATCAGATGTCCTAGCCATCTCGGAAACCTGGTTAAAAGCCCACATCCTGGATCACGAGATACAAGTTTCAGGTTACAATAACTTCCGCATGGACCGAGTATCCAAAAAAGGGGGAGGGGTACTAATCTACACAAACGTTGAACTCTCGGTGTTGCCCCTAACCCTGGAGACCAATCTCACTGCCGAGGAAGAAAGTATATACATCCATATAACCCTAGGACAAGCCAAACAACTTACAATCGGATGTGTCTACCACCTACCAAAAACAGCCATCCAATCCCTGGAAGCCGTCGCTAACTTGCTCGCTGGCAAGGCAGCTACGAATGGGTTATCCTGGGTGACTTCAACATAAATTGGACTCAAGACCCTGGCCAGGCAGTGATGTCCTTGACTCAAGAAGTAGGTCTGGCTGGGTCATCTCTGAACCGACCAGACTGAACTACAAAACCGGGAACCACACCACCCTTGACTGGGCTTTGGTGTCAAATCCCTCTAACATACAGTGTGCGAGCACAATGGCAGACTCCCTGAGTGACCATTCCCCGATTTTCTGTATATGGAAAAACAGACCACCCAAGGTCCAGCCAAGAATCCTCTCTGCCCGAAACTACTCCAAATTCTCAGAGCTGCAATTCAATAACTATCTAAGTAGCAGGGACTGGAACCCCATAAATGCTCTCCCAACTCTCTCTGAGGCCTTGTTATACTTCCAGGGTGAACTTAACACAGCTGCCAATCTCCTCGCTCCTATTAAGAGACTGAGGGTAAAAGGCAGCTGCTACAAGTGGATCTCTCCCTCCCTTAAAGCCCTCATGGCTACTTGGGATAAAGCCTGGAAAAAGTTTAGGCTCTCCTCCTCATCGGCAGATCTTGTGGATTACAAAGCCCTAAGAAACAAAGCCAAGAGAGCCATAAAACTTGCTAAGCGAGAGTACCTAACACACCTCCAGAAATCCAGCCTGGGCAACCCTAAGCAATTCTGGAACCATGTTAACGATCTTATCAAGGGGAGTAAAAAGCCTGAATCCTGCCCCATAGAGATCAACGGTCAGCTCTCAACTGACTCTTCTCAAATATCTGCTGCCCTAAACAGGCACTTCTCAGACCTAGAGGCCTATAAGACATGCCAGTCCCCTCCAACCTCCCCCTCAGGCTCAGCTGAAGCACCTCACACAGAGCGACCCCTCTTTCACCTGAGACTGGCCAAATGGACAGAAGTCCTTACCCTCCTAAGGAACTTGAAACCGAAAGGGTCAGGTGGACCTGACGGGATCAGCCCCTGGCTTCTCAAGGCAGGTGTGACCTCCTTATCCTGGCCTATAACCATGCTCCTCAACAGATCACTAAGGGAAGGGGCAGTCCCTGACCAGTGGAAACACGCTAATGTCGTACCTATCTGCAAAGGGGGACTTAGGGATACACTAAATAACTATAGGCATATCTCCCTCCTCTGCTCACTCGCCAAGGTGCAAGAAAAGATAGTCTACAATCAACTCAGAGACCACCTGGAAGCACACCTGCTTCTTGCCCCCTCCCAACACGGATTCAGAACAAACCATGGAACTGATACTGCCCTCATCAACTTCTCGGACGAAGTGCTTAGGGCAGTTGACAAAGGGATACCCACTGGGGCAGTCTTTATCGACTTATCCAAGGTGTTCGACCTCGTCGACCACAACCTGCTGCTACAAAAGCTGCAAAATATTGGCCTTGACACCCATGCCCTCAAGTGGTTCGGGAGCTACTTATCAGGATGGGCTCAGGGGGTCACATGGAAAAGCGTCACATCTGACCCGCTACCCCTAAATCAGGGTGTACCTCAGGGATCTATACTAGGCCCCCTACTATTTTCCCTGTTTACTAACGAACTAAGCTCCTTCTGTGGGGAGAGTTCGGTTGTACAGTATGCAGATGACACTGTCATTTTCCATCCCATGAGCGATGTAGCTACTCTAGGCCCTATCCTCCAAAAGGATCCTACATCCCTAGAGACTTGGCTATGCGAGAACAGAATGGTACTCAATGCTGACAAGACCAAGGCAATGCTATTCGCCCAAGATCCCTAGGACTTGACAGGTCCTCCTTCCTCCGCTTAACACACTCTCTGGCAAAGACATTAATGTAGTTCCCTCCCTTAAATACCTAGGTCTTACGCTCAACCAGAACATCACTTACAAGGAACAAGTAGACCAGGTCACAAGGACCCTGCATCGCAAACTTGGCACCTTGTACCGACTCAGGGACCAGCTCATCCCTGAGGCCAGGCTCTCCATTGCCACTAGTGTCCTGCTTCCTACCCTGACCTTTGTGGCCCCGATAATACAGGGCATGGGAAAGCAAGAGATAACCAGGATGCAAACCCTGTATACTAAAATAGCTTGCTTTGCCACTCAAGACCACCCACGACGTCACCACTGTGACACTCTAGCCCAGGTCAGCTGGCCTACATTGGTTGCTCGCCTCCAATTTCTCCTGCTTGTCCAGGCCTACAAGCTTCTCAAACCCCACGCTCCACCTAGTATTGCCAAGACCATAACTCTCAAGCTCAACCCAAGAACCTAAGGACCTCAGCAAGAACACTATTAGAAGTCCCTAGGGTAAGGACAAATGCTGGCGTTAGGTCCTTTTCCTCCCAAGCACCTTGCCTATGGAACAAGCTCCCTCCCTCTGTCCAAGATGCCCCCTCACTCACTAACTTCCGCACCAGGCTCAAGTCCCATATGCTGACCTCAAGCTCATGCCACTGCCACGGTTCATAAGGCTCCTTAGGCACTCCCCTCCTCCCAACACACCTTCTACTAGCAAATGTCTACCTACTACCCACCCCTAACTGTCCTCCTCACCTGGGGTCATATGCTTCCTTCTGAATTAAACTACATGCAGAGAATTATCTACTCAAACTGTGTCATGATGATAACCATGCTTGTACCCGCTGTGTCCTTGAACTTCCACGTTGTAACAAACAATGTATACAAAAGTTCTCTTTTTGTTTTGCTCTTTCTGTATATTACTAGTATTGTTATCCCGGGTCGCCCCTGAAAAAGGGACCTTCGGGGCCCAGTGGGCCTACCCGGTCACCAAAATTTAATAAATAAATAAAATAAATAAATGTACCCCATGAGAGCACGCATGCAATATTTCATGCAAATCCATTAAACAGCTAAGAAGTTATTAAAGTGCAAAAATTGTGGTTTAGCAGTAAAGTGCCTACTCAACCACTATAATATATATCTATATACTTACTCTTTGTTAAGTTTTTTTTTTTACTCATGACCAGATCAGCTTCTGCTGCTTGTCTGCAGTTTTACAGGTGAATTCCTAATCTTCTGCTTGTGACATCATAATCATTTCCACAGCACCAGATTGTGCTGTTATAAACAGATGATCATGACTCCATTTGTAGACAGGCAGCATGAACAGATACAGCCTAAGATAATGAGATCCTGTTTTCATGTCAGTTTCCTTAAAGGTGATCTGCAAAGAAGTCTGCTTTTTCACATGTAATTTTATGTATTATGTACCTTGTATCCTGAATAAATGGTCCACAACGTTTCCTCTCATTTTTGTACCTCCTAGGCAGTATATTCGCACTTTATTTGTATCCGACGTAACGCTGCCAAAAGCCGCCTTACTTCCTGCTTTCGATCGCGGGTTGGCACTGACGCTACCAACACCACTGGCGGAGTGTTGTTTGACAGCACAGCAAGGATGGCTGCAGCAGCTGCAAGTAGCAGCAGCTCGGAATCAGACACTGATCTCGACTTAATTGATGTGTCCACCATCAGAACAATTCATCCCTACTCTTTCGAGCCGCTGCTGCGACTTCATTTGAACACTGTAAATGTGTCATGGTAGCTCTGAGGATGAAGATGAGAGCTCCGATGAGGAATCGCCACCTCTGCCATTGCATGAATGGTAATTTAAATTGGCGCACTTATCGTTCTGTACATAGGGGTATGTTGTAAATGATTTTACTGGTACAAGTGTACTGTGGGCTGTAATGGTTCATGATTTGGGAGGGGGCTTCCCCAGCATTAGTCGTTTACATTCCCACTGTGTAGTATGTGAGCTATGTTGCTGTTCTACTGTTGATCTGTTACAGAGCTGGCCATACAGTGATGGAAGGTAACATTCTTGTAGGCATCATAGCTTAACCATGATTTGTGTTATGCCTATTAGTGACTTTGTTTCACAGCAGTGCAGTAGGTTATCATGTCACTTCACATGCTGTTGTCCTAGTGCATCATGATGCACAGTTGGTCTTTCATGGATTACCTGTGTTGGTACACCCACTATAGTGAGCATGCCCCCCCAAAATCCAACAAGGTAATGGAGTCATTTAAATTACTTTCTTTTCCCCAGAGTACTGTGTACAGTGACAGTTAATTGATGACCCCAGCACTCCAGCAGCCACAGTGTGTGTGGGTGCTTTTGCTATCTTTTCCGGTGAATTGTTTTATTTTATTGTCCCCGGGTGGTGTGATAGTGGGATATGTTGAGTGTTGTTGATGGCTGTTGTTGTCTTTGCTCTGAGTGTTGCTGGTGTCCGCAAAAAATGAAGACAACATTGTTAAGCATATATGTCCATTACACCCATTTAGATCACTTATGCACCTCATAGTGTGCAGTGAGGAACCGTAGTTTTACTGCAGCCATGTACAGGTTCACGTTACACCATTCTGTCAGTGTTCTCAGTGGTGCAATATCTAGGTTTCACCATGCGTAATATTGTGAGTATGCATGCCATTTTCCTGCTGGTGCAGACATCCTCATGCATCAAACTTACACTGAGATATGTGAAGGAGAGCAGTCACCCAAGACTGATGACCACAATGATTTGCATGTCCACAAAAAAGATGTTATTGCAAGTGTACTTTATTTTACTGCAAGAAAGATAGCAGTACATGGGCATGAAGTTAGAATATGATGATCATTACTGCGGTTATTTTGTTTTTGTTCTGCAGTATTTGTGGACATCAGTCTTGGAATACTGTTGTCATTTATTTGGGAGTTGTGTACAGACGAGCAGCTGAAGCGTGGGAAATGCATGTGCAGTTTGCAGAGCACACAAGGAGGATGAGGATGTGTATGAGGGGAAGTGTGGTGATACTGCGTGATTTCAACCTAACAGTGTTTCAGTGGAGTACCCCTATCACCACCTCGCCAGGTAGCAGTTGCTCATGGATACAATCCAGGATGGCTTTCTGACATACATGGTAAGTGGTCATACAAGGCTTGGTAACACAGTGTACCTGTTAGTGATGAATGTGTTGGCAGTGAGGGAGGTAATAGTTGAGGACCCGCTAGGTGGTATCGACCACCAAACAGTGTGTTTCATATCCAAATTGTGCAGTGACACTGGAGGCAGGGGCACTAAGGTGGTTTATTTTAGGATGACTCAGTTTTGGATGATGGGAGAAATAATGCAAAGGAGACTTCAGAATATAAGGTTCTGTATGTATGCAGAGTAAAACTACGAAGTCATTCAAACTGCGCTAACAGGCAACAGTAGCCTGCACCATGGCTATGATTAAGAAGACCACAGGCACGAAACCATGCTGACTAAACAGTGAATTGCTGCAGGTGGTGAGTGCAGAGTTCTGCGTATAGCAAGTACAGTAGAATGATGAAGGAGGAGGATAAAGAGGGTTATGGGAGTTTCTGCAGGAGGTGACAAGGTGGGAGAAAGTAGCCAATGCCTCCAGGGAAGTAAGGTTACCACAGAGTATAAAGGCATGGAAGAATGACTTTTGTACATTTGTCAGGGGAAAGAGGAACTGTAGAGAACATATAGTGAGGATAAAGTTGGTAGGGGAATGGTTGAAAAAAGCAGAGGAAGAGGTGGAAATAGTAAATGACTAATTCTGCTCTGCTTTCACTAAGGAGAGGGATGTACCAGTACCACTATCAGCTGTGGGGGTGGCGGAAGGGGGTAGGAGGTGACAGATAAAATTATGATAGTGAGTCGAGGGGTGAGTGCATTAAAGGTGGACAAGGCTCCACGGTCTGATGGCATCGACCCTAGGCTGCTGAGGGACATTGGCTGAACCACTGTCAATGCTGTTCAACACCTACTTCTAAAAGGGGTGTGTAGCTCAGGACTGGAGGGTGGGCCATGTGGTGCCCATACACCAGAATGACCCTAGGGAACAGCCAGTAAATTCTCGGCTGTTCAGTCTCAGTTTCATAATGCTGAACCTTACTGTAAAGTGATTTAAATGTTGGTTACCGTGTTAAAAGTGTCATCTGGGATTACTCTGTTTACGTTTTTTCTATGTCTGAATGCTTTCCAAGTAACCGTTGTGATGTCTGTCTCTCTTTTTCAATTTTTATTTAAGGTGTTCCTGTTCTCATTGCTCGATGATGCCAACTATATGTGAAAATATCTGCTGTCGATATTACAACCAAGTTCTAGATAGACTGGAGACACACCAGCATATCTGCATCACACTGACAACTGGATTTCAGTCCAATTGTTTGGATATCGATGTGCTTGAGACACTGTACTACACTTTCATCTATGATGAAGGCCCACAGGACGATGAACACCCAATTCATGAGTAAGTTTTGGTACTTTCAAGTAATTTACATAGATGGAATGTCAGGGGGCTCTTTCCAGCCAAGCTCCAGAATGCAGTATGCCGAGTTGTTGTATGACTCCTCAGTCATGCATGGTACATTTGTGCAACACTGGCAATAAGACACTACACAGTGTGCATGTAAAAGTATTTTACCGCACGCCAGTGGCTAATTGCACTCTGTCAAGGCCGTGCTTATTACGCCCCAAGCAGTGTATTAAAATATCTTCTATGCACATCCTGGAGTGTCTTATTGCTTAGCTGTTGACTGGTACAGCAGCGGGAGTGCCATGTAAGGTAATGGGTGCTGGTACTGACGACTGGGATGTAGTACTACTACATTCTGCATTTATACCCAGTTCTGACTGAAGACTATTTTTATCTCTTTGTATTGCAGGCAGTACCGTTACCTTGCCTACCGCCAGTTTGTGAGGTGGATTTTCGGAAGACTCGGACCAAGGGTACGCAAAATTCTACCAGCATGTGTGGTGACAGCCATATGGGAGAAGTTCCCATCGGAGGAATACTGTGGGTTCAAATATCCACAGTTACTATTAGAAGATTTGCTGTGAATGAACATGTGAACTGTTTTATTGCAATTATTCACAAAGGAGCTGTTATCATTCATTGTATGAAATGCATTAATGAATATTTTTAATGACAATATATGTCACTCTTATGTATGTCACAATTGTTTTTACATTGTTGGCTAACATGACTTACTTTGGATAAACTTCCTTCAATTTGTCAGTTAATCTTTATTACACTGTCTTCACCACAGTATCTTAGAAGTCAAAGTATTATATCTGCATTTTGAAAGCTAACCTGCAAAGTAAGTAAAGGAACCCACTCACATCCTAAATGCCTTACTAAGCTGCAATGGAGTCTGGGTGGTGCTATTACTGAAATTTTGAAACAGTATGAACATTTAATACAAGCGCCTAAACTTTTGCTGAATACAGAAGTGCCATCAACGTTCGATCGATTGCTCACAAGTTTACATGGGTATTGCACCGGTTGAGTAAGTCAAAGACACCAGTGCTCGTAATGTATCAGCATTATTGGTTTCCGTGGATCTTGATGCTTTAATTAATACTTACAGAAACAAGTCATTCTGGTGTAGCTGTAAGTATTAATTAATTTGTGCATCAAGATCCACGTGAAAAAAATGAAATAATATGAAGCACCCTGCATTGCTGCTACATTAAGAGCACTTGTGTTTGCTACGTTACTAAATGGGTAGAATACCCATGTCAACTTGCACCCACTCGATGTGGACCTTGTTGGCACTCCCTTATCTTTTGAAATGTTTGGTCGATTTTATAAAATGTTAACAGTAGTTTCAAACATGTTACTTATAGCAGTCCTCACTCCTCTACAGCTTAGTAATGTATGTGGATTGTATAGAGCTCATTTATAGTACTGAAATGTACAATGATGGATACACACACATTCTATGAATGCAAATGACAGTACTATGATCCCAATGTCAACCACATATTTTTGTACTTATTTTGAAAATGTTTCACCTTGAAACACAACATCAGGTGTCGAGCAGGTACTTTGACTAACCATTAAGGGTGAGGTGGGGTTGCAATACTTGGGGTGAGGGAATACAACAATACAAATAACAATTAACAATAGAGGTGCCAATTCCTTAAAATACATAGTTGCAGACTAATCTCCTATAATATAATGGCCAGAGGCATACATACAAGAAACCCAAAGTTCACAACTATGTGTTGTGGATGTTGCCTGGAGACAATGATGCAATGAAAGAAGCAAACAAAGACTTTACACAACTGAAAACAGTAACGACTCCGGATTTGTTAACTGCAGTGAACACCACATAGAGTGTGGTGGTAATGGGGGGTGGAGGGAGGTACAGGTGGACAGGTTATCTTGACCGGAAATTCAGTTCAGAGTGCATCTGAAACCCAGCAAGGATGGCATAACCAGGGCAATGGGTATGAGGTTGTTAGGGAGACGGTAGGTAGGGTAGAGGAAGACAGAAGTTGAATAAGGGTTACAAAGAGAAGATGTGTTATAGGACCAACAGAAGGAGGGCTACCTTGATAGAGTGAGGAACAGAAGTGGTGCATTTAAAGGGGGGCTAGGGTAAGGACCACTTAGGGGATTACAGGTTTCTCACATCTAGGTACAGGGATGATGTGAGTTGCATTGGAGAAGTAACCGAGTTCCATGCTTTGGTGAAGTGGAATGACAATGCTTCCTGACCTATGGAGGTGCAGCTTCTGTGAATGGCAACAGAACAGGATTCAGAGGACCTAACAGAGTGTGAGGTGGCAGGGCGACTTCTGTCCAACCACAGGAAGGTAAGAGTTGTTGGCCCTATAGGCAGTATGACAGTAGGTGGCAAAATAAACAGATGGAGGACAGAGTAAGCATAGAAAACTACAGGAGAGGTGACACAAAATGAAACATGATGGGAGTGCTGAAGTGCAATGGCTGTGTAGTGGCAGTCTCGTGAGACGCATTTTGCAGGTTGTACATCTAGGGGCTGACCTGGCTGGCATTGGTGATGAGTTGCAATGCTCATAGTCTGTGTAACAAGCTACCTGAAGTAGTGGGCTTGATTCAAGCTGTGAGTGACACTGGAAATGGGAAATGGCACCATAATCTGTCCAGGGTTGTATACACACCCCAATCTCAGGGTAGACAATGGACAAGAAAATGATGGAAGTTATCCTTAGAATGGCACAATGCCCAGTGGTGCTGAGGGCTGAGGTGCTGGAGGCCACAACTCACACCACGCTGCCAACCTGTTGGGAATGATCCTGCAGCATGGGTGTTCGCAGGGAAGTGAAAGGTTGACCATCTTCAGGACAGTTGTCTTGTCCTGGGTGTGTTACAGTGAGAATCTCTGATAAGTGCTGAGTCCTGGGGAGGCTGTGACCATTCTCTGAGAAGCCAGGATCAAGCAGTTGGGGATTGCTGCTAGCAGGCTATCTGTGTGACTGGCCATGTGCCAAGCGTCATTACAGGCCGGTGCAATGGTGCCAAACTAGTCAAACCACCTCATCACTGTTAGGCTAACATGTGACCACTGGTTCACCACATGCCCAATGCGGGTTCCATGAAGTTTGCTCCAGTTTTCCAATGGCACGATGGTGCCGAGGGTGGAGGAGCTGGATACCTTTCCTTGTCCGACACTGGAGACCTGTGTTAAATGAACAAGCATGGTCTGCTGGCGGTCAGCAGGGAGAAGAATACGGGCCTGACGGCTGGTCTCCGTCTCGGAGGGAGCTCCCATCGCATGCGCGATAGCGCAATGTGGTGTAAGTCAGGTGATAGGTGCAGTTAAGGGACTAGCAGCACTAAGGACAGGGTTGACATCGGCAGAGGGGCAGAGCATGAGGCATGTCATAGCTCGTCTCCTCGCTCATTGTCCCTCATTTCACGCCGATGTCTGGGGAAGTAGGAATACTGGAAACACACCCCTTGTCTCCTAGGTGATGACTTCTCTGTGCTACACATCCTTTGGACATAAGGGCACACTCTGCTGTGCAAGCCCACTCCATAGCAGTACATCACTATTGCTATCAAGTAGCTGTATGTTGTTTGACACTTGAGAATGAAATCCAAGTTTCAAAGTAATGTGCGTGATGCCTGTCACTCTGACAGCCACACGCTACTTAATGTTATACGTGTCCATACCTCTCAAAAGAACAACAAGTATGTAACTGGACTGTTTCACATTATTTTGTGCTTACAATCTCCATTGCTTTGCCCTAAAACCACAAATGATTTGGACACAGGATAGAGTTCATCCCAAATCAGTCAAATACATTAAAATAAGGGACAGTTGATAGATATGTACATGTCATTCCTTCACCTTCTTGTCTGCAGCCATTGCAAAACCTGCAGGTGCCCATGTTATGTCACTGTTTGCACTTAAAATAATGTTTGTCACCTCTTTCAGTTCATTTACAAAACCAAGTGGACACAGTGTATGAGAACAGTTCACTTTGTTGAGTTGTCGGATGGAGACGGCATGTAACCTTCATTGGTCTGTTAAAATGGCTGCGGTGTGGTTCCACAACTTGGCCTTTGGAACCTTATCAAACTTGTCTGACAGAGGTCTTGGTGCTACACTAAGCTTTGTTGCTTACCATCTCCTGGGCTACGGTAGCTTGGGTATTTGTGGCGTGGGCGTATAACCTCTGCCATAACTGTAGCGCATAATCTGTTGGAGGACATAGAAGTATACACATATTAAGGATCTTGTAGACAGAGTTATGTTACAACTGGACAAATTACCATGCAATACTGTTTGCCAGCATGGCTCCCGGATGTACCCTCCAACTGCACCTATCCCAGCCCTTCTTGAACTCCTCCACAGTAGTGGCAGCCACAAGTTCTCTGGGCAGTGCATTCCATGGCTGTACCACTGTGTAAGTGAAGTACTGCCTCCTTGGTTCCACCCTCAACCTCTCACCATCCAGCTTCATGATGTACCATTATGGTGCCCCATGTGACCTCTGCTGGATGACCCTTAAGGCTTACCATAGATCCCCTAACATTGTTCAAAACCTGAATCATCCCCCGCCTCTTCTCTTGTGTCCTCTAACTATTATAGGTTGAGCTGCACCACTCGCTCATCACAGGGCTTTTCCTAGCCCCAGTACCATCCTGGTCCTCTCTTCTGTACCGTGTCCAGTAACGCCGTGTCCTTCTTTAAGTATGGACACCAAAACTGCATCACAGTATTCCAGGTGGGGTGTAACCATGCTATCATACAGCAAAAGCGATTACCTCAATAGTCTTTGAGGTTATCCCCTATGGCTATGCTGCTCAGCATTGTATGTAGCGCCTCTACCGGCAGTCAGTCGGCGAGCGGCGGGCGGCAGGCAGGTGGGGATGCTGCCGCTGCCGGGGAGCGGGGTGGTGGGGGACACTAGATCACCAGGGATATGGTCTTGGGGAGGTTAACTTTGTTGCCCGCGATCGGGCTTAGTGGTCCACTGGACCACCAGGGATTTGGTCTTGGGGAGGTTAAATCACTTTGCTGCTCGACTGGCTTAGCGGTCCACTGGACCACCAGGGATTTGGTCTGGGGAGGTTCAATCACTTGCTGCCCGTGATCGGGCTTAGCGTCCACTGGACCACCAGGGATATGTTCTGGGGTTGGAAACTTTGCTGCCCGCGATCAGGCTTCACGGTCCACTGGACCACCAGGGATATGTTCTGGGGGTGGGACTCTTTGCTGCCCGCGATCGGGCTGGTGGGGGGACATTTAACAATTATGCCCTGCGATCGGGCTGGGGGTTTATTTAACCTTATGCCCGCGATCAGGCCAGTCGGGGTGGGGGATATTTACACTTTTGCCCGCTGATCGGGTTGCAGGGCGCCGGTCCCCGACGGCTGCTGGCTGGCAGGACGCCAGGCGCGAAGTCCTTGGGGATCGGGCGCACCAGCAGCATATCGGTATGCAAATGGGGCCATAAATAGATGCAAATGGTCCCCTGTGCCTTTGCATGAATTATGGCCCCATTTGCATGTCACCTTTTGAATATGGGAAATTTAAGACGGGCGAATGGTACTTGGCGCCACCGCATAACTTGAATGCTCCACTCTGACCACTTGCAGTGGCATAAGTTCCACTGCACCATGCACAGTGGTTGTGGTTAGGGTGATATTCAAGGAGTTGCTCAATAGTGCAACTCCTTTGAATATCGCCCCAGCCACACCCCTGGGCGCAACTATTTTGTGCAGCGCAAGGGCTTGCGCCACAAAATAGCGCAGTTTGAATATCCAGCCCATTGCCACTAGATCAGTGATATGAAGATTTTGCAAGATTCTCTTTATGGATTGCAGGTTCATTGTTTGTTAACAATAACAAAGGGAGTCTTTAACACAGTAGGTCTGACTGCCCCAAGCTCAGCCAATGGTCCATTTCCTCTACGGTGTGGAACTTTATGGATAATTGTTTGATTTGAGGGTCAGGGCCTCATCATGTGGTCTTCTTTCCACTTCTCTGTGGGACCCCTTGTTACATTTCAGACAGGATACAGGCACTGAGAGTAAACAGATCTATAGAACCAGCTTCTGGTTGGAAACATATAAACATTGAAATAGAGGCTGTAATTTAATTAGCTTGATTGATTGGTAAATAAATGGTTTAGACTGAGGCAGGGCTACAGGTATATAAAACCTAAAAATAAAAAGAATGTTCCTCAGTTCACCAAAATCCAGAGCCAGGGAGAGAAGACTATATCCATAAAAGGGTCTGCACCTGAGCGATTTGCTCTCTTTCTCCTCTACCTCAGGTATGAACCAACCCAACCCAACCTCACCTCATAAACCAGAGGTCATGGACCACAGCAATGCAGAACCCCTCTCCACAATGGAGTGGCTGGTAGAGACACTGCCAAGCTCGATAACACTGTTCTAGGGATCTGGTGACCACACAGTATTGACTTGTTCAGAAGGTCTAAGAGGTTACAAGCCAAGGAATTAATCACCATGTCTTTTGGCCCGAGATGGCGTCTACCATGTGATGCCAATGAGTTTAAGCTGGTGTGTAATTTGAAGTTTTGGAAGTCAGCCTCCAGACTCGTGGGTATTCAAGCTTGTACAAGGGGTTGGTGCACATTTGGGAGTTGGTGCTGATATCTTAGAATATCAATATGAAGTGCCATATTATTTCCTTGTGATCAGATATATGATGGATGGAAGAATGCCTTAACATTTTTTTTTTTTTTTGGGTGGGCTGGCAGTATAGCTTGGAGGTGACTGTCATGAGATGGTGAATGGGTTGGGTGTATCCAGGTGACCCAGTTTGATTCCCACGGCCTTCACTTGCATACTGTTTGACCCTGGGCTACTACGCTTGACCTCCCTAGTGCTCCTGGGTTTTTCTGAGGGCAGGCATTGTGCCTACTGGTCCTTACCAGGTTACCAAAGAATAACAAATAGCAATTGCTGCCCTTTGTGTCTATCCGCCAGCCAGTTTTCCACCCAAGTTGATGATTCTGAAATATTCAGTAGTTTATTACCAGTTTGTCCATAACAGGTGTTAGTTACCAGATGCAAGGGATACTCTTCAGGGGTCCAGATTGAGCAGTCAGAAGGGCTGCATGGATGTGCAGTTGGGGCATACTATAAATCAACAGCTTGGAGCTATGGAGAAATCTGAGGGCTTTGTGTTGAAACATTTATCACAGTGTACTAAAATCATGGCACTGCACTTGCTAGGTGTGGACAATGGAATTGCTGATGCTCTTTCTTGTTCGCAGTGGCAGAGGTTTCCGCAGCTTGCACCAGCAATGTAAATGCACAGCTGAGGACTCACCTTGAGTCTAGGGAACTGCTAAATCCTATGCAGTCCAGATTCAGAGCTAAACATAGCACTATCTCAGCCCTAGCCAAAATTACTAATAACTGGCAGCATAATCTTGAGAGCAAAACCTTTATTTGTGTTGTTTTCCTTGATCTAAGCAAGGCTTTTGACACCATCGACCATAGTCTGCTCCTCTCCTCCCTTCAAACCATAGGTGTGGACCCCTCCTTTCTGCATTGGTTTACTGACTATCTTACAGGGCGCCTTCAACAAGTTAAAGCCAGAAGGAGGCCTGTCCCCTTAAAACTCTGCAAAGAGGGTACCTCAAGGTTCTATATTAGGGCCCTTACTTTTGCAATCTACATTAATAACATCGACTACTGTGTAAAGAAGCCAACATCCATCTGTTTGCAGATGATACAGTTCTCTATGTGAGTCACCCAACATCTGAAGCTGCCTGCAATGACCTACTGTCAGAATTCAACCTTTTGCAAAGCCAACTCCTCCAAAAAAGCTACTTCTTAATGCCAAAACTAAAGTGATGGTCCTCTCCCTTTTATCCATACAGCTAACCCTGTGTCCTGTGGGATAGTTCCCAAACTACCACAGTTCTAGGTGAAAACTAGAATTTGTTACAAAATTCAAGTATCTGGGAGTTTGATAGACCAAAGACTCTCCTTCATTGAACATATCGAGGACTTGCTAAAATGACTTCGGCAAAGGCTTGGACTGTTTTTAAAATCAACCAATTTCTCCAGAGATGCCAAGAAACAACTGGTCCAATCCATTTCCGATCATTGCTGATTTCCTCTACAGCCAATGCCCCAACTCTTACATGGCTAAACTGGACACACTCTACCATCGAGCACTGAGGTTTATAATGGGACTCCTTCGACACGCATCACTGCACCCTATATGCGGCAGTGGGGTGGACATCACTAAAGTTCAGGCACCACAGAAATGCGGCTCTCTGGACCTATAGAGCCATCTCCTCATAAGCTGCCTTACTATATCTCCTGCTGTCTTCCCTTGAGTATAACTGGGAAATACGTGTTAAGAAATTACTCAGCTATTACACTTGAAGTACCCAAAGCAAAATCCCACTGGCAGGGCAGCCATAAGCTTCGTGCTACCTACCTTATGGAATCGATCTACAAAAAACCCTCAAATTAAGACTCTAATCGCTATAAATGCCTCAAGACGCTTTATTTCCATTCAATCAGAGAAGTATGTAACTGCTTCACCCACTAGACCCAGTACCGGTGTCTGCACTGGCATATAGCCATGCCTAGACCCAATTTTAAGTACTGACCCCCAGCTTGCTCCTCACCAGCCTAATTGTTTTCTCTTTTATCCTCTCTTATCAACACTAGACCCGTCCATCCCTTATTCTTCCTTTCCCAACCTCAGATAGGAGCTCACTACCCTGGGTTGTGACATCCTACCATGCCCGTGCTATAGCATTCAATCCCGGGCTCACACATACTCCTTTTCTCCATCCACCTTCTCTACATCCCATTTTACCAACTCCTCTGTGCACAGTGCCTTCCTAGTCTTTCTTCCCTACCTCCCTCCCTTCCCACCTACCTTCACCTCTACCTGGTGTATATTTTTATTTTTTCTTCCATTACTTCCTCCTGCAACCTTAGATAACCTGTTTTATCTTCCTATAGACACTTCTATGTATGTAAATACCATGTAATCTGTACAATATATGTATAATTCTATGTACATATGAACTTCTTTTCTTCCTTTCTGTAAAGTGAGTATTATCTGTATTGCCTTATAAATACCTGTGTTGACTTGTATATACAATTGTTCATGCTCCACCCAGGTCCATCTTGCAAATGAGCTTCTGCTCAACGATGAACGCCTGGTTAAATAAAGACTTGATTGATTGACTGATTGAAATATTGTTATTTTTCCATTGTCTTATGCTGTGTTCTGTTCCCCGGTTCTGCCTAAACAAACGGAGACACACACCAAGCACTGCAGAGAAATGGCCGCTGCCATGCATTTATTTGATAAAAAATTAACAAGTCTGCGTGATGTGGGCAGCCAGGTAGTCTTGATTGGTATTCTACTGCTGAACTCAGTGCTTCCACATGACTTATGAGTCTTCAGCCATGCTTTCAGTTGATTTTTTCATTAAGGGGTCCGATACTCTCATGGAGTCCACTACTTTTTTAAAAGCTGGGGTGCTATGTCTCAGAAGTGGAAGTTTCTGTTAAAGACAATATTCTTCAAATTCTGTTAATTCCAACGTTGTTGCAGTTTTTCATGTTTGTTGACAATGGTTTATAGGTCATCTGGTGATATGTCGAATTTTCCTTGTCCTTGTCCTTGTCCTTGCGTTACTGGTCCATAAAAAGTCATCTTATCTTTATGACATCAATGTCTGGATGCCGTGGCCAATAGAATTTGCCATCTCTGCTCAGTGTAAAAAATTTACATTCAAATTCTTGTTTCATTTCATCAAATGATGTTATTTGTCCAATGTAAAATGTGTTAGAGTAATAGATGGCATAAAACTGGCTTGTCTGTATGCAGTCATAGTTCTTTTGTTTTCTCGGTCGATGCGCTGTCAACAGATGTATTGGCTGTTGTGCTGTGCTAAAAGGAAACAGATGTATTGGTTGTTGTGCTGGCTGCAGAATCTGTCACTGTGGCAGCATGTTCACTAATCTGGTTCACAACAGTAGACGTACTGGTCATCACTGGAGGTGTGATATCAGAAGTGGAGTGGTGTGCTGGTGATAGCATTGGAGATAGGAAATGGCAATGTAGTGGGCCCATGATTCTTAATATCTGAAGGGGGAGAGGGTGTGCGAATGATTGCACTGGAGACTGAATAGGCAATATAAGGGGCCCTGAAGTTTCTTTTTCCTTCACTGAAGACACATAGCCAGGTGCAGTCTGAATAATCCTCTTCTTCCATCTGTTGCATATCTTGCATTTTCACATTGACCATCCTCCTTACTGCATGGCGCATGAAGCAGCTGTAGACTTCAACACCATCGCGCTGGTCGGACACCCTGAACCTTTCGTGGTGCCAGCTATTTTAGTCCTGGTCCTGCATTTCTGCTAATTTTCCATCACCGACCCAGAATAATGTTCTGCGATAATGAGTGCAACCTTCGATGGCAGGCTCCTTTGTTAAATGCCCCTTGCAGTACTGAAAGAGGTGTGCAGCATTTGAAATGATAGCCTGCCGGGACTGTACAGCTAGGCTTGGACTTGACTTCACCACTGCACTCTCACCATCTGAGGGTCCTTTTCCATGCCTGGATCCAAAAAATGCATGCTGTATTGGGAATCCATGTAGTAATGGAGCCAATGATATGTTCCGGAAGGTCCATTTTGATTTGTACTGACTCCCACACCCATCAGTAAAGTGTATCTGTCTCTCAATATTGATGCCACGGATGTTTCTGAGGTAGGAATTGGACATGATCACAAAATGCAGAACTGCATGGTGGTCATGTTTGAGATCACTAGATATGAAGACAAGTGACTCTGTAACTAAGTCTGTACATCTTTCACACCTGTAGTATGTCACTACAGGGTGAACAGTTGCGCTCATGGTGCCAGTGGCATGACTAAATTTCATCCTGGTACTTGCATGTGTAGTTCTCTGCAAAGTCTAGAACCATCAATACCCAGCTGTCGGAAAGTTATCTTTGAGGATTTGAATTGGTGTTGTTGCTAGGATGCTACGTAGATGTCCACCCAAAACTGGAGATCCTCCTTCAACATTGAACCAGACATCGAAATGTGGCCACTTTTTCTTCATGACTTTTTCTTGTTTGTTTACTTTCTGATCCATTTATGACCCTGGAAATGGTCATATTGTCCCACCATTGCCATTTCACCTCCTCATTTCCATGTGTCTGTAAAGTTCTTCCAATGATTTGTCAATAGCAGAAGTGCTACACGTTTTGCAAATTTTTTTCAATGCAGGACTTTTAAAGAATTTCTCACCTTCCTTCTTTGGGTACATTGTTAGCTCTACTGCTTATAAATATTGGACATTGTGCACTCCATTTTTTCTGCTCGGCAAATCGCTTTATTGCTAACAGCTTTAGTTTGCCATTGGTGCAATACTGCAGAGACATTGGTACAGTTTTTGATCCTCAAAGCAGTTTAATATTATCAGAATGGAGACTGCTGAATTTAGTTAGTCCAATTTTCTCATCTGGGTTCTGCTCACAGAATTCTTGGTGCAGTCTTTTCAGAGTTTTGTCTAAGAATGATCTTGCTTTTCTGGTTCACTTAGAAAATGTCTTCTTGTGTGGAAGCGGTGTTGCTGATATATTGAAAAATCATCTACTTTCTTCTGCAGCTCCTCAGATATTCCCAACTTGTGCCTGGTGCTCCTCTTAACTTGTGCGCTTCGATACCCTCATCATTCTTTTCCAACTGATCCCCAGGCACGTGCTTTCTTCATAGTAGGCGGTACTTTTTCAGAACAAGAAATGTGCTGATGAATTCTTTTTCAAGTTCTTTGTCTGTCTTCCTGTTGCACTGTTTAAATGAATGTAATTTTGGTGAAGGACTTCCACTAACTTATTGTCCAGTTTGGTGCAACATCCGAACCTTGAGAGGGCAGCTTGTTTTTTGAAGTGGCCAAGGAGATAACTTTTGAGATTGTTGCAGCAACCTGGTTGGGGACCTGGGCAACCTCTTCACATGCTCTCTGCACAGCCTTTCTAATTGCACTTTATGACCTTTGGGTCCATCACTGGTGTTGTGCTTTCAGTCCAAGGCAAGCGCTATCATAGTTGTATTGGTAATGAACGGGTGTCCTCATTTGTGTTTCCTGCTGTTGGACGGTATGCTCACTTACATTTCCATACAGTTTGTGGTGTTAGTGGCTGTGGTCAAAGAACTGGTGGTCCACATCTTCTTTACTTCATGGTATCCTTGTCATCATTTTTCATTGATTCTTCTGCATTTTGTGAAGTCATCATCATGCGTTGTTCTCTTTTTCTCTCTCTCTCTCTCTCTCAATATTCTCTTTTCTCTTCTGCTCTTTGTTTAGTTATTTTAGTTACAGAGGGCTTTACAGTATCTGTATCATGTCCCTCTTCCTTTTCCTGGCTTCCTGCATTCGCAACCGACTTTTCTCTCTAGCAAGTGTGCTTTGTTCTTTGGTCATTTTCTCTCTGTGCTTCCGGCACGTCCTTTTGCTTTTCTTTGTACTCCTGGATGCGTTGTGTATCCTTTCTTAGGTTATTCTGGTACCGCTGACTTCTATTTTTACTGTGAGTGGTACAGAATAATTCTTCAAAGCCCCATGAAGCAAGTCAGCAGCAGACACACATGGTGTTTGACATCTTCTTGTTTCACTTTGATCCATCTTTTCTTTCCAAAACTATTCAAGATAAAAAGGAAAAGATGCATAATAAAAACACAGAATATATTAAAAAATTCACTCACAGAAAACAACGAGGAGGGCACAGGGCAAAACAGTAGCACCACATGAGGTGAGAGTAGAGCAGCACACATGGTGACGCCTGCATGAGGTAGAGTAGAGCACTTGCTTGCAAACAAAATGGAGACCCACTTGCACTTGCCTACAAACAAAATGGAGGCCCACCTGCACTTTCCTGCAAACAAAATGGAGGCCGCTTCTGCACTTGCTTGCAAACAAAATGGAAGCACACCCACACTTTTCTTGGTAAACAAAATGGCAGCACACCTCGCACTTTCCTTGCAAACAAAATGGAGGCCCACCTGCACTTGCCTGCAAACAAAATGGAGTCCTGCCTGCACTTTCCTTGCAAACAAAATGGCAGCACACCGCAGCTTTCCTTGCAAACAAAATGGAGGCCGCTGCACTTGCCTGCAAACAAAATGGAGGACTGCCTGCACTTTCCTTGCAAACAAATGGAAGCACTCCACACTTTCCTTGCAAACAAAATTGCAGCACACCTGCACTTTCCCTGGTAATGAAAATGGAGGCCTGCCTGCACTTGTCTGCAAACAAAATGGAGGCACGCCTTTGCTTAAAAACAAAATGGAGAGTCTCAGAGTGTCGGGCGGGTGGGGAGATGGTGTGAGTGTTCGAAGAATAGATACGCGAGTTACCTAGGGGCAGCAATGTGGGTCAGTGGGCAATGTGGGGTCAGTGGTTAGTGGGGAGCTGCCATGGTGCTCTAGGGACACAAAGGTCTCACTTTAAACAAAAAGTCTCTTTTAAACAAAATAACAGGCAATCACAAAATAATTAAAAGTAGCATTTTACCACATTTTATCAATGACAGAATTCAGAAAGACTACGACAAAATGTTGCATAAAACACCAGCTCCAGCTGACGCATCTTTCCAGGCATGCTTCTTGGCCTACACCTTTCCACCAACCCCTATACTAAGAAAGCACATGGCACCTAGCTGGCCGAGCCCTTAAGCAGGCCTGAAAAATGGAAGCACACCACACTTTCCTTGCAAACAAAATGGAGGCCCACCTGCACTTGCCTGCAAACAAAATGGTGGCACGCCTGAACTTGCCTGCAAACAAAATGGAGGCCCGCCTGCACTTGCCTGCAAACAAAATGGAGGGCTTACCTGCACTTGCCTGCAAACAAAATGGAGGCCTGCCTGCACTTTCCTTGGAAACAAAATGGAAGCACACCCAAACTTTCCTTGCAAACAAAATGAAAGCACACTCACACTTTCCTTGCAAACAAAATGGAGGACCGCCTGCACTTGCCTGCAAACAAAATGGAGGCACACCTTTGCTTGAAAACAAAATGGAGAGTCTCAGAGTGTCGGCAGGGTGGGGAAATGGTGTGAGTGTCTGAAGAATAGATATGTCGAGTTACTCAGGGCAGCAATGTGGGGTCAGTGGGCAATGTGGGGTCAGTGGTTAGCGGGGAGCTGCCATGGTGCTCTAGGGATGCAAAGGTCTCACTTTAAACAAGAAAGTCTCTCTTAAACAAAAATAACAGGCAATCACAAAATAATTAAAAAGTAGCATTTTACCACATTTTTCAATGACAGAATTCAGAAAGACTACGACAAAGCGCTACGTGAAAACACCAGCTTCAGCTGACACATCTTTCCAGGCATGTTTCTCGGCCTACACCTTTCCACCAACCCCCCATACCAAGAAAGCACATGGCACTCAAGCTGGCTGAGCCTTAAGCAGGCCTGAAAATGGAAGCTCACTCACACTTTCCTTGCCCGCCTGCACTTGCCTGTAAACAAAATGGAGGCCCGCCTGCACTTGCCTGCAAACGAAATGGAGGCCTCGCCTGCACTTGCCTGCAAACAAAATGGAGGACCGCCTGCACTTTCCTTGCAAACAAAATGGAAGCACACCACACTTTTCTTGCAAACAAAATGGCAGCACACCCGCACTTTCCTTGTAAACAAAATGGAGGCCCGCCTGCACTTGCCTGCAAACAAAATGGAGGCACGCCTGCACTTGCCTTACAAACAAAACGGAGGCCCACCTGCACTTGCCTGTAAACAAAATGGAAGCACACCCACACTTTCCTTGCAAACAAAATGGAGGACCTCCTGCACTTGCCTGCAAACAAAATGGAGGCACGCCTTTGCTTAAAAACAAAATGGAGAGTCTCAGAGTGTCGGGCGGGTGGGGAGATGGCGTGAGTGTCTGAAGAATAGATAATCAAGTTACTCAGGGGTAGCAATGTGGGGTCAGTGGGCAATGGGGTCAGTGGTTAGCAGGGGAGCTGCCATGGTGCTCTAGGGATGCAAAGGTCTCACTTTAAACAAGAAAGTCTCTCTTTAAACAAAAATAACAGGCAATCACAAAATAATTAAAAGTAGCATTTTACCACATTTTATCAATGACAGAATTCAGAAAGACTACGACAAACGTTGCATAAACACCAGCTCCAGCTGACGCATCTTTCAGGCATGCTTCTCAGCCTACACCTTTCCACCAACCCCCCAACCAAGAAAGCACATGGCACTCAAGATGGCCAAACCTTAAGCAGGCCTGGAAAATGCATCTCCTGGTCACCCCCTAGCCACAAGTCTTGACATTAAACAAAAAGGCAGCACAATTCAGCACAGTAATAATCCAGACACAGCATCTTTCTAGGTGTGCATATTCACCACTCACTAAGCCAAGAAAGCGCCCCTGAAGATGGCCGAGTGAATCTTTGGACAAGCACATCTGGAAACAAATGCTGCCTACACATGCAACGCCTCAGTGTCTCATTTAAAAAATTAAAAACATTTCAATCACAGAATTCAGTAATACGACAAAACGTTGCATAAAACACCAGGTCCAGCTGATGCATCTTTCCAGGCATGCTTCTCGGCCTACACCTTTCCACTAACCCCACCCCACCCACCCAAACCAAGAAAGCATATGGCACTCAGGCTGGCCCAGCCTTAAGCAGGCCTGGAACAATGTATCTCCTGGTCACCCCACCCCGCCACTAACTAAAAAGGCAGTAGTCACAGTTCAGCATTAGGTGTCTTTCCAGGTGTGCTAATCCATCACCCATGAGCCAAGAAAGCATGGCACTCAAGATGGCTGTGTGAGCCTCTGTAGGACAACAACACCTGGAAGCAAAAGCTGTCTGCACATGCAACCCATCAGCATCTCACATTAAAAGACCTACACAAAAAACAAAACAAAACAAAAAACATATTTTAACACAGGAATAAGGCAAAGCATTGAACACCAGCCCCAGCTGATGCATCTTTCCAGGCTCATGGCACTCAAAATGGCCTGAGCCTTAAGCTGGCCTGGAAAAATACATCACCTGGCCCCTACCCCAAACCATCTCATTTTAAGATGTAATGGCAGCAATTACAAAATTAAGCATTAATAAAACAGAACAAAACAGAACAGTTGTCAATCATAAATTATGATTCATAATCCTGCACAGTAATAATTAGGACAATTCATATACAGGTGTGCTTATCCACCACCCACCAAACAAAGCAAGCTGTCTTCAGAAGGCCAAACAGAAGGCCACCATCCTCAAAACAAAAATTCAGCAAACACACCTATAAAAACCATTGCTTGCCTCATCTTGATTTTACAAATAAAAACATACCTGGACAATTGACTGCAACTGTAAAACAAAGTTTAACCAGTTTACAGTTTCCATCCCAAAAGACAGTGGTCCACACAACATAAGGCAGCATATTATTAAAAGCACCAATGGGCATTTGCAAAGGGCAAGACTTTCAATGCATTTAACCACACAAATCAGTCAAATAACAGAAACTGGCTGCAGCCCTTATGAGAGACTCCCTTAGGGTTCACATCAACCACCCCAAATAAAACAAAAATAGATTTAGTGTGCCCTTCTCGACAAATTGTATTTGCTCTTGCTTACTTTGCATCGTGGCACCTTCCTGTTGCTACATGGGGAGGTAAGTTGGCTCTCTGTGGCTCACACAATGCTTGTTTATTGTAGAAATGCAAGCATCAAAACAAATTATACTCCCAGCGGCAGCTGCCTGTGCAAATATTCTTACCTCCGTATCTCAAGTGGTGCAGCAAACAGCCAGTGGCACAACACACAGCATGGTCCGAATAGTGGCGGGCACAGTCAACAGGGTTCTTGGAGGTGGACACAGCTCTCCAAACACGCTGAGGAATCGCGCGAGCAAAGGGGACTCAGCTACGTGATACTCAGCTTTATGGCTCATCAGAACCTGCGTCGACTGCTGATGTCCCCTTACATCACGCCATTGTACTGCTGTGAATGGGTCAGGTAGCATAGTGGCGCACTCACATATGGGGAATGGAGACACGGAATGGAGACCCGGGTTAAATCGCACTACAATGAAAGGGAGAGCATGGGATTGTTTAAAATGATTGGCAGCCACGTACCTCAGAACTTTTGATAGCACAGGGGAATTCCTAGGACAGAAACTCAGGAGCAAAACATTTGTGGGGCATTTTAACTTTAGCCTTTCACAGGACACTGTGTGTTGCATGCACCACAGCAATTTGCACAGAAAGTTTATAATAGCCAATGTGGAAATCAGGGAGAAAGCATGTAAACTTAAAAAGAGACACACCACACTGTTTTATGTTTGCTTGCACACATGTGCAAGAAACATAGTGCCATCATCTGAGTTTTCAGAGGTGTGGCAGCCCTCTTCCAATTCAGGCAGTGTGTTTGCAGGTGCGGCCGCAGTTCTCCAATGCCTGCTCGAGCTGTCTATGACAGCTCCAAATGCAGTGGAGCAGTTGAAAGGGGAGCTTCATTCAGTGAGCAGCGATAAGATATCGCCTGCCCATGCGCACTCCCCTACACACACACACACGCACGCATACCGCGGTTGCCCCCACGCACACACCCCTTGGCCGGGCTGTGCTGCGCCCCCCAAAAGCCTTCCACATGCCATGCTTTGGTGCCCACCCCAGTGTGGCAACTCATCGGATAGCCGATGGGGTACCTAACTCTGGCCAGCTCCACTGTCCTCCCCGAGAGTGCAGGGTGCCACGCTGGTAGCCCACACCAGCTTGGCAAACGCCCCCGGCCGCATTTAAGAGAAAAACCTGCAAATAAAAACTGTCCCTCTGCGCTTCTCCCTGGCCCTCCCACAACCCGCACTCCACTCACTGCGCACCCTGCCTCCCCACACCTCCCTTCACCCTATACTTACTCTCCGACCTCGGCGCAATCATCTTCGTGGACCGAACACTTCTGCACTTCTTCAAAGCCGACCGTGAACTGAGGAAATGCCGTAAGCTGTATAATGGGATAGATAGGGTTTTTTCAACTTTGCTGTATATCTCAGGCATTTTTGGAATTTTGCACCAAATTTTCAACATAGGGTTTTGGGACCCCTTCTCATGAATGCTGTCACTATCATGGCATTATTCAGGCCGAAGGGTGATTTCGCGATCACTGCGCCAAATCACCTTCGGGACCACTAACAAATGACACTGCTAGTGTTCATAAGGTGGGCTCTCAGAAGTTTATTTTGAAAATTTGGTGAAAAATTCCAAAATGACTGTTTATAGAGTGCGTTATGCGCAGTTCCTATGCATCGCTCGTAAGTTCACGAATTTTCAATATTTTCTACTCCAGATTTTCAACATTGCCATTTTACCACACCTTCTTATGAGTAGTACACAGATGTCATTTTTCACATCTCACCCAAAACGTGTTTCCTACCATGTAGCGCATAATGGCGCAATCGGTGTGCAAAATTAATGTATGGGACACATTAAGAAAATCACAGTGATACTGTTCATGAGCAGACATCTTAAAATGGCTATGTTGAAAATTTGGTGAAAAATTCTCAAAATGACTGGTTTTACGAAGGCAAGTTGTAGTTCCTACGATGCTCGTAAGTTTGCTAAGTTTCAATATTTTCACTCCAGATTTTCAACATTGTCATTTTATTACACTTCCTTATGAACAGTACAGCTGCCATTTTTCACATGTCACCCAAAATGTGTTTTTGCACATGTAGTGCACAATAGTGCAGTCGGTGTCGCGAAAGCAATGTTTGGGACAGATTAAGAAAATCACAGTTACACTGTTCATGAGCAAAGGTCTTAAAATGGCTATGTTGAAAATTTAGTGACAAAAGTCCACACAATGACTGTGCTGAGTGAGCATTGGCGCAGTTTCCACGCACTGTAAGTTCATGACTTTGTAACATTTTCAGTCCAGATTTTCACCAGTGGCATTTTTCCACACTTCCTTATGAACAGTACAGCTGTCTTTTCACAACATGGCTGAAATGTGTTTTCACACTTTCAGCGCTGAGATGCGTGGTCACTGTGGGAAATCATTGTTCGGGACAGATAAAGAAAATCACACTGACACTGTTCATGATCGGAGGTCCCAAAATGCCTGTGTTGACAATCTGCTGTAAAAATCCCCAAACTAATTACATTATGGGTGTGCGTTGCACAGTTTCTATGCACACTGTGACTTCACCAGTTTTTTAATATTTTTACTGCAGATTTGCAACATTGCCATTTTTACACCTCCCCACTAACAGTACAGCTGCATTTTTACATCTTGTCTGAATGTTTTTGCACCTGTGGTGCTAAATGCCATAGTCGCTGTGCATAAGCAGCTTTTAGCTAACAAACTGATATTGCCACTGTTCATGAGGTGGGGTCACAAAAACCATGTTGAAAATTTGGAGTGAAAATACCAATGAATGCCTGAGGTATTAGGGTTCCCAACCATAACGCCCAACCCTGTAGAGAATGACAGGCATCAGGGGTGTGACTTGGGATTCTGCCTCTATAATGCTCATACTATTCCACACCCTGCAGCCAGTGAGAGGCATCGAGGTATGCCTTGGACTCTTCGCCCCAAAGTTCACCCCATTCTCCCATACCGCACCCATCTCACCGTATTTCTGATGGAATGGGGTGCTATAGGCCAAAGACCCTACACACACCATGACACTTGTCAGTGTCTGCAGGTGGTGTGAAATGCGTGGCTGCTATGCCTGATGACCCAAAGGCACACCCCAATGCCTGTCACTCTCTGCAGGGTGGTGGTGGGGTTGGCTTCAGTTCAATACTTCACTGCTGTTCCTATTATGCAGCTCTGTAACTTCTACACTACCACTGCCAATGCCAGCAAGCAAACATTCAGCATTGACAAATGCTTGTTTTAAATGCTTTTTATTAACAACAGGCAAGGCATATGCAGAATATCACACACACAACATATTCTCATCTTGCATCGCACAATTTGTTGCTGCAATATATGTATTTTTCATAGATGGCCATCTAAAAAAAGAGAACTGTAGCTAAAACTTTGAAACTATGTCAGGTATCTCTTGAGATGACCATCTATTGAAAACACATATTATATTTGCAGTAGCTATTTTGGTAAGTTTTAAATTACTGATACAACTATATTGTACTGTGGTAACCCTTTTCTCACGAAGAGACCCTTATCAGATGGGGTGGATAAATTTTTAGTGTATGCCATGGGCAAGGTTGAGACAACATTTGGCCCATCTTCTTGGACCACTTGTGCACCCTACGTCCTCCATATGAAGTAAAGAAGGAGTCTCGGTTGTAGTCGGGCAACACCTTGCAGATATTACCTGTTTTCCAAGGTCATGGGACACACTGATCACACAGGCGCTGTTCCTGGCACAAAATGATGGAAAGTTGGGCCCTAAGAGGCCCCAAAGAGACCTGATGGCAGGCTTCCAATTAGCCCAGAGCTTTGAACTGGGTGTTGGGGGTGCTGCTGGGCATTTACTCTTTAAAGTCAGAGGCCTGCTTCTTCAGAGCAGCCTTCATGGTGCTTTCTGTGGAACCTTCCATGTATCTATAATAGTGCAGCTCAGCAAAATGGCAGGGTTGCCTGTGGCATTGATGGATGAGGATGTGGCACTAACAAAAGTGAGCATTTTCATTCATCTGTGCAGGAGCAAGACTGACAGCATGGCACGAGAGTGCTTGTGCCACTTAGGTCCCGCCAGGGGTCCATTAGGAGATATGGTATGGAGGTAAACCACAAGACACAACAACACTCCTTACTTGACTGAGCTCTTAATTCCCACCCCACCGAAGTCATCACTTCTGGTATCCTCCCTGACGCCTCTCAGTGACCACAACCCAATATTCATAGTAGGAAAGTAGACATACCTAAATCACCACATAAAACCTTGGAACTATGCTCTTTCAAATCTCTTTATCTCAAACCTTTCCTGAGCAACCTTGCCTTTCTGACTGGTCCCCTAACTTCCTCCCCTCAGTTGATAAGGACCTTACTTACGTTAAAGAAATATAGCTGAGTCAGGGATAACCACCTATCTTGGATTACCCTGAACGCCTGTCCTGCCTCAGAGCTATGGATCGAGCCTGGAAGCATCATAAAGCAAACCAGCTTCTTAGCAACCTCACAAACTACTGCAAGCTCTGTAATGCTTGCACCAGGTCTACAAGGCTAGCCAAGTCTGAATACTTTAAATCAGCCTTCATCACAAACATAAATTCTTCAAGTTCTGAATGGTGGTCTACACTCTCTTTACCCTCCATCCCACCCACCCTCCGTGCTTAAATTAAATGGCTCCCTAGTAGTCAACTCCATCTGCTGTAGCTGTGGAATTTAACTCCTGTTATACATCCTGTACAACTGAGCTACTGAACTCGCTCCCTCCTACCCCTCTACCCCCTACCAGAGTAACCCTTCTGCCACCCTCCTACCCCACCTTCTCCTTCACTACAGTAACCCCAAATGATGCTCTAACAACCCTTCTCAGCATCAACTCCTCAAAGGGTGCCTCCCTGATGGCCTCAACCAAAACTCCTCTCTCTCTCTCTCAGCCCCAGTCATTGCCTATCCTCTCTATAATCCTAAATCTCTTATTCTCAACTGCCTCCATCCCCTATCCATGAAAACATGCAGTGGTCCTCTCTCTACCTAAAGGGGTGACCCTCATCCCCTGGCAACTATCGCCCCATCTCTATCCTCCCTACCTTAGCCAAACAACTAGAAATGAAAATTACGTACCTACCGTAATACTTGATCTTTGTGTGTATCTTCACCATTCATCACTGTTGGGTTCTGGCTGGAGGATCAGGACCCTGCAGGAGCCTTTTTTTTTTTTTTTTTTTTGCAAGGGAGGAGTTGATGTTGAGGAGGTGCTACCCTCGTGGCGCAAGCGGTGGCTAGTAACTCGATGCCAACCTCCCAGCCCCAGTTTTGCATGCCAGAGAGTGAGATAGAGAAAACATAGAAGGCAGGGGCAGGGGCAAGGGAGCCTGAGGGACAGAAAAGGAAAGGATGTAGAAAACACAGGAGGAATAAGGGCGAAAAGAGGACAGAAAGAGAAGGATGCCTAAGGGATTGGGACAGGAAGGTCCCAATCTTTGTGCAGTAAGGGAGGGATAGAAAGGGAGGGAGAAGAAGAAAGAAAGAGAGAAGAGAGGGGAGACCCTGCACCCAAAGGACAAGGCCCAGAGGACTGCTCAAGGGTGTAGGGAATAGTATTACCCAGGCCAAAACTCTTCTTCCAAACTGGAGAAGGACCTGAAAGGTTGTGAGGCAGCAGGTTGGCACAAGCCCAGGAGGTAGGAGAAATGCAGTTTGAGGACTCCTACACAGGGGGCCAAGGAATGGGCTATTGTCTCCCCTCTTGCCGAGGGGTATCTGAAGTGGGGACAGAACCACTTCAGAGAAGTATCCTGAGAAGAAAACACCCTCCCAGGGTTTTTAGAGTTGTAGAGAGGCATCACCCAGTGGAGGAGAGCTATACAGTGAACGATTTACTATCCTATGAAGAGAGGAATAAGATTCCAGGGGAACCTCATGAGACAGAAATTAACTGAGGGAATCATCAGGGTTCACCCCAACTGCCTCAAGAAACAAACATTTCAGAGAAGAGAGTAAGGTCCAGAAGATACAGGAGGATCTATCTGGACTGAGAGAGAGAGAGAGAGAGAGAGAGAGAGGACCCTGGAGACTCCCAACAGAGGGTTGTCTCCTGTCTGTCTTCCCAGAAAAACCTCAACCCCTTAGGGGAGTGGGGCAGGAGGCACCAGAGAAGGCCAAAGGCCAAAAGCCGAGAAAGCAAACAGGGAAGAGATCGCCCAGAGACTGAGGCCTAATAGAGGAAGGTAGGTGGGAGCAGTGATGAATGGTGAAGATACACAGAAAGATCAAGAATTACGTAGGTACATCATTTTCATATCTTATCTGTATCAATCTTCACCATTCATCACTGTTGATGATTACCAAGCTCCCAAAGGCCCAGAACATCCCTAAGGGACAAAGTCCCTCAGCTTCCAGTGGGGAGACACCAGAGGAGGGATCCCTACCAGGCTGGTTAGGCCTGAGACTAGTCTGGGTGAGGTGGGGTTCTCCTAGCAGGAGAGGAAGTTGCCCCTGAAGTTCCTGCCTCACCCTGTGGGAGAAGAGGTGGGTTTCCTGGAAGAGAAGGCAGTCACCCTATGCCAGGCCATGGGTGATAACCAGGAAAGATGAAGCCACGCCATCCACCTAATGCAGATCGCTGTCCCTGCCAGCCTGGAGTCACCTCATTGGCATCGTAGAGATGACCTTGGCAGTGCCTTCATAGGCTCCAGGCCCTGCATGCAGAGGGCAATGACTTGTCTGATCACCTCCGAGTCAAGCAAATAAGCTGAGGATCTGACCTAGCAGAGACCATAAGTGCCTATTATAGGCAGCATGATGGGCCTGATGAGCTGACAGACATAAATGGAGGTGCACCGAGAGAAAGTTCTCTCCCAAAATCAAATTCAGCTGAATCAGATTCTGGAGGTCAGTCATGCCTTGGAGAGTCACACCTGCTGGGGGTGAGCCAAGGCCCTGGATACCCAAGCCACGCGCAATACCGCCTGGCAGGGGTCCCTCGGGCTGGTGCAAGAGCTGAGAGACTTGCCAGGCACTGATGACACCTCCCAGAAGGGAGTAGGCCAGGCAAGAGCCATCAGGTTGGCCCCACTGAACTGCCAAAAGGCATGCACTGACTGGTCAGGATTGTAACTGCCTAAGGTGGAGATATGGAGCTCGTCGAGCAACCCCAAATGGAAGCGCTTGATAGCTGGACAGATCAGTCATGGGGAAAAGGTGGACAGAAGACTCCTCTCACCTCAGAGGAGGGAGACGAGGGAGTCAAGAGTCCAGAGAGTCAGGGTCAGGCTGCACCAGGGAGTGGTGGAGCACCTCCTCATCCATAGACCTGAAGTAGGTGGGAATAGTGCAGCCATGGATTTGAACTGCTCCCAGATAAGAGGCCTATAGGACCGGTGTGACCTGGGAGAGAGGAGGGTTGGCAGAGGCAAGGTGCCAGACACCTCCAAGGAGTAGCACAACCTCTGCTTGGGCTAAGGGAACAGGATGGGAGACCCCAAAGGAGGAGGAGGAGACCTGGTGGTTTAAGTAGTCAAAGGCTGTTCAAATGAGCTGGAACAGCCAGGGCTAAACCAAAGAGAGAATTACCCCTGCAAGGCAACCAGAGCTGCATGAGCCCAGAAAGGCAGCCCCTATCTTCTAAAGATGAGGGCCCTCCCAAAGAGATCTCAGGGAGAAGACCAGAACAGCACTGCATCTCCTCCCTGAACTCCTGAGGGTTCCAGGAAGGCACCACCCTGATCCTGCTCCTCAATCCCTCAGACTCAGAGAGCCTTCTTCCTCAGTATCAGCCTAGGTAACTGGACCCCGCAGCTGAATCCTGAGAGACAGCCACTGGGGATACTTCCCTACCTGAGACACTCCAGTCGGCCCAAAAGTAGGGGCCAGCGAGCCATCACAGGAGGGATGCACCTCCCAGGGGAGCAGAAGAACCACTGATTCCAGGCTGCCCCATGATGCCCCCCTGGGGCACCCAAGGACTGGTCAGTACCAACTGACCACGGAATCAGTGGAAGCTGCCAACTTCCCAGGAGGGCTGAACCAAAGCCGAAGCACTAGACAAGAAGGAATCAGAGAATTCCAAAGAATATGGGAGCCAGTCTGGGTCAGCCTCAGAATCGTCCTCCCAGAAGAGGCTCAAATCCAGACAACTTCTCGGTCCCTCCCAGCCACAGCACCATGAGTGGCACTGTGGCTGACCCAGGCCACCACAGTGCTGCCCATCCCCAGTACTGTGAATGGCACCAGAGTCAAAGACGGTGCCGGAAATTGCCCTCCCTGCTACCCACTGCACCATCCAGATCCCCTGCGTCAGCAAGCGACGCCAGAATCAGGGTGGCACTGATGGCAGCACTGAAGACAGTGCCAGACTGGGCCCAGAGGCCTCAGACTGTGACACTGGGGAGCCCTCCGAGGAGGCGATAGCCAGAATGGTGCCTCCCACCCGACCCCTGAAGGGTCAGGACCGGCCTCCTGCACCATGGAAGGGGTTCCCACTGAGGCAAGGCAAGAGGGTGGAAACCCCTCATCCATGGGCCATATAGGACCAGGACGGGACCCAGACGTAGGGCCAAGAACCCTGCATTTGGATTCCTGAATGCGAGCCCTGTCCACCGAAAGTCTGGTGGCAAGTCTGACTTTAAACATTGCAGTTCCAAAACACGATGGCCCATGGAGAAGCAGGCATTGCAATGATCCATATCTTGGTTAGGGCCAAGCTGGTCAGACACCGTCATGCTGGTCCGAGATGGAAAAAGTCAGCTGCAGGGACACTGCCACATAGGAGGCTGACCCACCTTAGAAAATGTCTTTTGTCCCCAAATGAGATATGACTGGACAGAAAATCAATAAACAAACACAGTACACTGTGTTGACAAAAAATAAGGAATGATCTTACCAGTCAAATGCCAAGAAATCGCCAGCAGAGCAGAACTAGGACGTAGAGCACAGACTAGGCCGCTTGCGCTGACTCTATATCACTCACTCAGCAGGGTCATTGCTCACTCGATGGTGGGAGAAGCAGAACTGGGGCTAGGGAGGGTCATCGTTGGTTACTGGTCCACCCCCAGCACCATGCAATGCGCTCTGCCTCAAGGGTGGTGCCGCCGTGACGTTAACTCCTCCCCTTGAAAAAAAAAAAGCTCTGCAGGGCCCTGATCCTCCATCTGGAACCTAACAGTGATGAATGGTGAAGATTGACACAGATACAATCACATTGTCCTCTCCCAGTTTACCACAGTTCTATCTGACACCTCATTCTTCACCCCTTTTCAATCTGGATTCAGGAAAAACACTCCACCACCACCTCTCTCCTACAGCTTATTGACTCCATCCTAACCGGGACTGACTATGGCCAAATCACCTCTGCCATTTGTGTCAACCTGGCCAAGGCCTTTGACACTGTCTCCCCACACCCTTCTCCTAGACTCCCCTTCCAGCAGCTGGTCTGTCTCACTTTGCTGCTAGCTGGTTCAAGGCATACCTTACTGGTTGAACCCGATCAGTTAAAGGACACCTAAACAATCTAGTTTTAGAGAAACAATTTAAAAATCTGGCTTCAAAGAGAGGTGAAGAAAAGGCTGCTGTTTTTGCGGTCCTTTTGAATGTCTTTATAAGTGACATTGCAGAGGAACTGGAAGGAAAGTATGTCTCTTTGCAGATGACACAAAGATCTGCAACAGAGTTGATACACCAGATGGAGTGGAAAGGATGAGAAGGACTTGGCAAGGTTGGAGGAATGGTCAAATGTATGGCAGCTCAGATTCAATGCAAAGAAGTGCAAGGTAATACACCTGGGAACAAAAACCCAGGGAAGCGTACACAGTGGGGTGAGATACTGACAACAGTAAAAATGGAAAGGGACCTGGGAGTAATTATATCAGATGACCTAAAGGTGGGCAAGCAATGTGAGAAGGCAGTAAGGAAGGCTGAGGGATGTTGGGATGTACAGGGAAAGGCATCAGTAGTAGAAAACAGGAAGTTGTTATCCCTCTGTACAGACAGTTGGTGAGACCCCATCTGGAGTACTGTGTGGGTTCTGGAGACCCCATCTCCACAAAGACATAGACAGAGTGGAGGCTGTCCAGAGGAGGGAACAAAAATGGTGCAGGGTCTGCACCAGAAGACATACGTAAGAAAGACTAAAAGAGCTTAATATGTATACCCTAGAGGAAAGGAGGGAGAGGAGACATGATAGAAACATTGGAAAGTGGTATTCAAGAGGATGAAGGACATAAAAAGCAGTGTACCTCGAGTAATTGCCAAAGCAGGCAGTAGTATAACAACAAAACTAACTGAAAATAATAAAAGAGTAATGATTCCTTGGGAAGGAATGAGGAGTGTGGCATGATACTACACCGTTACTGCAAGTGAGATTATCAGTGATAATTCTAACACATTATAAAACAGTGTATGCATTGGGGACTCTATAGTTAAGTATACTGATAGATATACTTCAAGAGGAAGTAAAGAAAATGTGACTATAGTTACTTCTCAGGGCTAGAACAGGCAACATTAGGACATGCTCAAAAATATTGTTAAAGAAAGGGATGGAAGTGCCACAGTTGTGCTTCATTTGAGGGTTAATAATCTCAAGAACCAGAGTACTGATGAGATAAAAGAGAATACAAAAACTTTGGCAAAAATTAAAATGCTAAATAGTAAAGTGGCATTCTCTGAGATATTACCAGTACCCAGAGAGAATAACTCTTATATGAATAAGCTGAAAGAAGTTAATAATTAGCTAAGACAATGAACACTTAGGGAAGGATTAGAATGGTATCCCATGAGGTGGGCACATGGGGAAGGGCGCCGTCCATATCAGTGACTCCTTCCCAATGAAACCCTTCACGGCAATGGGAGGGTAGGGCGACGGATAATGGGGTGGGTGAACTGGACGACAGGATGTCGCTATATGTACATGTGCGTGGGGGGTAAGCATGGTGAGCATGGGCTGGAGGGCGGAGGAAGCTGTGAAATTGATTGCTGCAGTGGATTGCTAAGCTGTGTCGTGGCATCAGGGTTGGCTTGTAGTTGGGGTGAGTGAGGTACCTGGTTTGGGTCCAGGCGCTGATGCGATTTTATTGCACCAGCCCAAACCTTTATTTTTCCATAGCTTTCACCCCCACGATATGCACCCCTGGAGCTGAGAATACTTTTAGTAGTGGGTGGGGTGCAGCCACCTGCATGGGGGAAAGGTGTGGGGGCCACAGAAAGCATTAAATATATGTCCCGCGCCGTTGTCCTGTGGCTGAGGGTGTCACAGTGCCGAAAATGTTTACGCACTCTGACTGCATGATACGCCGATCGCCTTTTAAGCTGGCCATTATTACATAGAACTGATTAGAATGTATAACCAATTGGGAATCTTTTGAAATCGACTCCATCATGTTTCTGCAAATATGGTCTCCATCTTAGTAAGAAAGGAAGCAGAAAGCTAGGACTTACTTTGAAGAGATCAGTAGACAGAGCTTTAAACTAAAGGGTAGGGGAGACAGGTTATTAGATAAATGAATCATAAAAGGTGAACCTGAGCAATAATAAAGATTTCAAAATAACAGAAGGAGCACAGAAAAGATTTAACAGTCTGATTTGAAAGTATGGCCTTTAAATGCTAGGAGTCTGAATAGTGGAAAGAAACTGGAGATGGAGGCTAGAATGTTAACAGAACATATTGATATGTGTATGATTACTGAAACGTGGAGGAGAATAGTGTAGATTGAGTAAGACCATTGATGGTTATACACTATTCAAAAAAATAGGACAAATTAAAAGGGAGGAGGGGTAGCTATTTATTTAAAGAATACTATACAAGGCCAAGCTTTGAAAATGCCAGAAAAATCAGAAATTGAATCACTTTGGTTGGCATTAGAGGAAAATACAGGGAATAAGTTGTACGTTGTGTTTACTATAGGACCCCAAGTTCCAGTAGGGACTTAAATAGGCAAACAGACAATGAAATTGAGCTTATGGCTCAGAAGGGTGATGTACTGATTACAGGAGAGTTTAACTACCCAGAAATAAACTGGGAGCAAAAATGCATTTTATTACAGGCAATAGGCACTTTGTAAGCACACTTATTGCATCAGACTTGCAACAGTTAGTTTTCAAACCTACAAGAGAGATAATACTCTAGATTTGATAATAACAAATAGATTGGAAAAGATCTCAAAATGAAGATGAGAGAAGGAGTGTCTAACAGCCATCATTACATAGTTGAATTTATCATTAAAAACATATAGACCTGGATATTCAGACTGCACCAGGCAGGGCGCAAGCCTGAGCACAGCGCAACTGGGCTGTGCCAGGGCATGGACCAGGTGATATTCAACAGTGCTGCTCCATGGCTCAGCACCATTGAATATGGCACACTGAGGATGCACGCTTCATGCATGGCACAGTGGCACTGCACCAGCTAAGTAGCAGAAGGGAGAAGGGGATGCACCCAGTGCGCGTTGGCGCCTAGGCACATCAACCACAATATTCGGCACTGGACATGCAAATGAGGCCATTATGCATGCTAGGTGCAAATGGGGTCATTTGCATGTCATTATGGTCTCTACTCATGCGCGTGCGCTGATCCCTGGTGTGATGTGTGCCTGGCGCCCCTGCCAGGCTGCAGCCGCTGGGGACTGACACCCAGCTGACCCTGCATGTCTCCACCCCATTCACGGGCATATGTATAATACATCCCTGGTGGTCCAGTGGACTGCTTACCATCGTCCAATGATGGGCATATGAAGGTACATCCCTGGTGGTCCAGTGGACTGTTTACCATCGCCTGATCATGGGCTTAGATGAACAATATCCCTGGTGGTCCAGTGGAACCCACCAAGTGCCTGATTGTGAGCAGAATGACTGAAGTACACCCTGGTGGTCAGTGGTACCCCTCCCACCCGCTCACTGAGGTCCTCCACCACCCAGTACCCCCCAGTCAGCGGTGGGTGGCAGCACCCTGCTCGCATGCTGCCCAGCTGCACACCAACTGACAGCATGGTAGGGGTCTGTGCCTATTGGTCCACTGCGTAGGGCTATGTGGCAGACTATACTGTAACAGGTTCGATATGTGAATGAATGCATTCATTCACATATCGGCTTAGGTAGTACAGTATGGTCTGCACTCCTCATTGGCCCATGCAGTGGACCAATAGGTGTAGAGACCCCACTGTATGCTGTCAGTCAGTGGGGTGGCAGGGCAGTATGCGAGGGGTGCTGCCACCCACCGCTTACTGGAGGGGTTCTGGTTGGTGGGGGACCTCAGCAGGTGGGTGGGGAGGGGAACCACCTTGACCACCAGGGTGTCTATCAGTAATTCCACCCATGATTGGGCACTGGGGTCCCACTGGACCACCAGGGATATATCCACCTAAGCCCATGATCGGGCATTGGAGCGCGGTCCACTGGACCACCAGGGATGTAGATTACTTATGCTCGGATTGGGCGATGGTAAAAGCGCTCCCAGGGCAGGAAGCTTGTGGACAGAGTTCTGTGGGCAGGTGTTCACCCACAGCTGGCAGCTTCCGTGTTGCACCCTGCAATATGGCAGCTCACCTGTGGGTGGCCAGGACTTGCTCCAGGTTTTACCAGGCACACCTTTGTGCCTCCCTGAGTGGCGCTAAGTGGAGTTGTGCCAGCATATACATCTCACATCCCAGGCTGAATATCAGGATGTGCCACATATGCTTGGGGACACTACTCTGCACTTGTGCTGCATACATTACTGATGCACCCCGGTGTATTGGGAGTTGTGCAGTGCAACATGCCCCTTGGATATAGCACCGGGGTGCATTGGTGGAGTTCTTGCCTTGGCACAACCCTGTTGTGCCATCGTGCAACCCTTATGAATATCCAGATCATAGTACACAACAAGGTACCACAATTGTAAAAAATTATAACAAGGCAAACTTTAAAAAATTAATCAAGAATTGAAGGCATGGAAGTGGGAAGTCGAGCTGGCAGGAAAAACACACAGCAGATGTGGAATATCTTAAAAAACAAAATAAGATCATTGGAAGACAAATTTGTTCCATGTAGGAAATTGTATAATAAGAGAGATAAAAACCTACATGATGCAACATTAGGGTAATGAAGCTGATTAGCAAGAAGAAAAGATTTTTAAGAATATGAAGAGACTGGGGACGGTTGAAAGTATAGAGGACTATAACAGGATATTAAAACAGTTGAAAAAGACAATACGGTTTGAAAGAAATAAAATTGAATTTGGCATAGCGCATAGAAGAGATAATTATAAAGGCTTTTTCTCATGTGAATAGGTTGAAAGGAAACAATAATCAGATAGGCCCATTAATGGTCAAGGGGAAAGAAATAATAGAGCCAAGGGCATGGCGGAGGCCTTTAATGATTATTTTGGGACAGTTTTGAAAAAAAATACTAGAGTTGGCCATGCCAAAACAGATAAGGTCTGTGATCAATTCGACTTGAAATGTCTTTATCATTTTGAAGAAGTTTATAAAAATTTAAAACTCATAAATCAGCAGGCCCAGATTAGCTAACCCCAAGACTAATAGAAGAAATTGGTAAATATATAGCCCCACCTCTGCTCGGATTTTAATAAATAGTTTGAAACAGAACAAGTACCCCAAGACTGGAGATAGGCTCTAGTGATACCCTTATTGAAAAAGGGACAGGATAGAAACTTCAATTATAGACCAGCCAGTTTGACCTCTATAATTGGCAAGATGGCTGAGAGCTATTTGAATATAAAGCTGGAGGAAAATATCCTTATTAATGGGGTAGTGGATGAGAAGCAACATGGGTTTAAAAAAAAGATGATGCATAACAAATCATCTCTGTTTCTATGAAAAGATCAAAAACGAGTAGGTGAAAAGGTACCAACTGATATCATTCTCCTGGACTTCCAGAAAGCATTCGATAAAGTCCCCATGGGGCATTGATTTATAAAATGATAGATTTAGGTTTGGACAGTGGAATTATAAATTGGACAGTAAATTGATTGCATGATAGATGTCAGAGAGTAAGAGTGGCTGGAGAGTGTTCTGCAGCCATGGGTGTTATTAGCGGAGTGCCGCAGAGGTCGGTGTTTGGCCAGCCCTGTTTTCTGTTTTCATCAGTGATTTACAGGTTAACATCAAAATAATATTATAAAATATGCTGATGATATTAAGCTAGGGGACCAGTGGGTATGATAAAACAACAGCAGGATATGATAGACAACCTGAAAAACAGTCAAGGATTGGGCAAGGAGAAATAAAATGCCCTTTAGTGTACTAAAATGTGTCAATATGCACTTAGGAAAAACAATAATAAATAGATGTATGTGTTAAATGGGGAAATACTAAAGAAAGTGGTAAATGAAAAAGATTGTGGAATAATTGTGGATAATAAGTTAGATTTTGAGAAACACATGACATAAACATTAATTAGAACAAATTGTATTATTAAAATATAAATAGGTGCTTTACTAATAAATCTATGAATTGTAGGCTACCACTGTATAAACTGTATGTTAGGTTGCATTCAGATTATGGATCCCAGCTATGGAACCCATATAAGCTTGAGGATATTAATAAACTGGAGAAAACACAGAGAAGATACTGTATACTAAGTCTATAGGTACTTTGAACAAGCCTAGTTACAAGGAAAGGCTGCTTAGGATTGCTTTGTTCTCCCTGAAGCAGAAAAGAGCAAGAGGAGATCTTCTAATGCGATTCAAAATTATGATGGATCAGGAATTAATTAAGGAATTGAATGTGAGTTGTGCAATAAACCAGGAGGATTAAGAGGGCACAAAAACAGATTAAGTTAATAACAGCTAGGCTGAACAGTGAGCATCACTCTTTCATCAATAGAACAGGCAGGTTGTGGAATACACTGCCTGCAGAGCGTGAATAGTAGAAGTTTGGAGGAATTTAAACTCAAAATTGATGAGTGGTTGATGGAAAACAAGGATAGTTGGACCCACTGATGTGGGAGCAGTAATATGGGCAATGAATGCCTTCTTCCACTCTATACCCAGTATGAATACCCAGTATGAATCCAATCTATTCTTCTTGAATGCTTCCTAAACAGTAGAAGCACCCCCAAACAGTGCAGTCACTCATGAAGCCATTGCCACCCAAACTCCCAGTGCATCATGAGTGGCTAGACTGTGTTGGAGGTGTTTCCATATCAAGGAAAGCTACAGGGAGCTGATCAAGGAATGTAAACAAACCTGTTTTGTTGTGGTAACACCAGTATGGAGGGCAGTCTGATTTTCACTTTTAAAAGAAAAAAAGAATCAGAATCAAACTACTAGCTACATCAGCAGTCTTTCCAGAATGTTAGCAATCATAAAATCTGTTTTTATGGCTGCAGAGAGCATAGCCTGCAGATGTATTGCTTTGAGAAAGGACTACCTGCATAATTACCTTCCAAACAACATGGTAGAGTGGTAAAATAGTGTCCTCCACTGAAGCCTCTCATTACTATGCTGCCTCTGTGTGTATGGGATTTAGAGAGCACTATTTATTCTCTGGCTCATGTTCCCTTCCTGCAAGGCATCGAAAGAGGCAGGACTTTGTCTAGGGGCATGACCAGGAGACCTAGATGGACAGGTTTGGGGAGGAGGGCAAGCAGATGCCACCCACTAGGGCAGGCAGGTGTTCCCAGGGTGGAGGCAACTTGCATCCAGGAATAGGAGGAGATACCTCATCATTTCTACCTTTTCTAGGTTGCAAGAACAGCCATGGAGGGAACTCAAGGTTTTTGACAAAAAGATACCTTAAGGCAACAGCAGAAAGTAGATCTTGTGAATCCTGGAACATTTTGGTAATACTGTTTTGCTTTAAACTTCAGCTGGCTCAACAGGATGAAGACTCCTTCCTGTACTGCGCCTGCCTGCATCATAATGTGATATAAAACAAAGTCTGGTGTTCACTGTAACCAGCTTAATGTTCCCCTTCAATAATGATATACTAAATTATCACCTTACTTTGTCACTTATGAATATCCATATTTCTGAACTTCTTATCCTAAAACAGTGTCTTTACATACAGAAAAATGCTGTATTCAAAGCATAAAAAGAGAAAGAACTAAATTGCTCTGCATTTTAAATGCAGTTAGTCAACACTGTAACTATAAAAAGAAATAAAATATTTTTTCACTTCAGTTAGTCATCCAATGTCAAAACTAATATTTTAGCATCTTGTCATATATTGTAGTCTGGTCAACTACTGGCAACAAGGTGATACAGGACAGTTGGTGTGTACAATTAGCCCTGAGCTTCATGCCACATGAATGGAGGGGCAAAATGCTGAAATAAATGAAAAATCTATCAAGGGTAATGGTTTTCTCAAATAACAGTAAAGGCACAGTTCTCACACAAGCAGTATCATTAATTTGCAGGGACCATTACAAATGCTGGCATGATAATCAAAAGGAAAAACGTATACATGTATCACTTCAGTTAGGAAACATAGGAGACAACAACTGACACATTGGTTTTGACAAGAAAGGCATTATTACTTAAAGATCATTTTTGTGGAACTCAAAGACTGATGCAAAACAAATGTTTGTTTCAAAACATCAAGCCCTGTTTGTAATTATATATAGTTCCCTGTTCCAATACACACACACACACACACACACACACACACACACACACACACACACACACACACACACTGTATAGGCAGAAATACAGGACACCAACCCAAACCATCCAAACCATCAGAAGATTCATCACTGTAAGCCTTGTGTATTATTCAGACTGTGATACTCAACAGTTTTAGTGTAGTTAGTCCATCTTGACTTATTTGCTGCATATGCATCTCAATTCCTAAGGGTTCTGACCATGTTCACCCTTCCTCAAAGCCAGGCTAGCTACTGTATGTCTAGCACTAACACTGATGGGAAGATTATGCCATTAGCAAGAATGTCTTTAAATAGCCATGTTTTGCACATTGAAACCTCCTCCATAGTGTTTTATTTGGCTTGCCTCTGGATTGAGAGAAATTAAAGGAACACTCCACCCAATGTTCAAGTCTGGTGCCTCTGTGATTTCTCAGAATTTGCTGAAAAACTTATCCTGCACATTTTGAGTCCCTCCATAAGAGGCATCAATAAAGTAATCAAATACTAAGTAAAGATTGGATCACAAAAAACAATCACAAAGGCTACTTAGCCAGTTGATGACCACAGCTGCAAAATGATTAGATTTGTTTACAAGCAGTCAAACACTGCCTTCTACACAAGACACACACACACACACAGCAGAACATAACTGCAAAATGATTAGATTTGTCTACAAGCACTGTCTTCCATGCAAGACACAAGCAATTGAATCAAAGTCCACAACACACACACAGCAGAACACAACTGCAAAATGATTAGATTTGTCTAAAAAAAAAATATGCACATTATTATTACTCTGTTGTGTGAGTAAAGCATATCTGAACACTGTGTAGGTCACAGAAATTAAATCTACAAACAAACTAAGCCCACTATTATTAAACTTCAGTGTGAGTGAAGCATATATGACCACTAATGAGTAAACAGGCCTGCACTCAGCGGGGTGGGGGGCCTGTGACAAAAAAAACAGTACCTGGAGGTTTAAAGTAAAGGTACAACCATAGGAAAGGGTATTTAATAAATGAAGGTCCACACTAATGTTTGCCAAATATTTTCTCCATGTAATGGTCACAGCAAGCACCACATGCCCAACTGGGCCAGGCACATGCTCTCCACAATGATCTTTCCTGGCCCAGTGGGGCATGTGGTGTTGTTTTGACCATTAAATGAGAAAATGATACTATCATTGTGGATCTTTATTTACTAAGTAGCCTGAGCTAGGGTTGATCTGTGACTTTAAGCCTCCACATATCTGAACACTGGTTATGTCACAGAAAGGAAATCTAGAAAGCAATTGGCAGTATGACCCAAATTAAATGTTACATTGTGTGAGTGAAGCATATCTGAACACTGTGTAGGTCACAGAACTTAAATCTACTAACAAACTACAGATATTATAATTAAACTTCAGTGTGAGTGAAGCATATCTGAACACTAATGAGTAAACAGACTTTCACTCATCGGGGGTACCTGTGACAAAAAAAACAGTACCTGGAGGTTTAAAGTCAAGGTACAACCTAAGGTGTATGACCTTTGCACAGATCAGTGACCTCCCTGTGTCAATGGCCACAATTACTGCTAAGCATTGAAAGTAGGCAACAGACAATATAAGCATAAAACATGGACGTGGAGAAATTATTATAATTTCAGGATAGAGTATTGGGTAGCTTACTGTACTGCTGTTTTTTTCCCTTGTGTTTGTTATTGTGCTAGCATGTACTGTAACAGTGAAATTAACCATCACAGTCAAAGGTGGTGCACTGGAAAGGCTCAGCTGCCTGCAGAGTCCTTCCTTCCTCACACACACACACACACAGAAACCTAAAGAATCCTGGCATGGTGTCTGTTACATGAAAATAACTACTAAAGTATAAATATAGCCCTTGTGGTTGTAAAGTTGTCCTGTGAAAGTTTTTAATATTATAAATACATTTGCAAGTACCTAGATAGTGAAATGTATGTGTCTGAGTAGTACATGAATAAAAATGTAATTATCGCCAATGTGTAATAATTACATGAGACTGGATTTAATTTTGTTGCCTTCTGTAAGTTTGATTTGCAGGGCCATTGCAAATGCCAGAATGAAAATCAAAAGGAAAAAACTATACCTGTATCACTTCAGTTGAGAACTATAGGGGACGACTGACACATTGATTTGACTAGAAAGGCATTATTACTTAAAAGATCATTTTTTGTGGAACTCAAAAACTGATGCAAAACAAATGTATTTCCAAAACATCAAGCCCTGTTTGTGATTATATATAGTTCCCTGTTTCAATACACACACACACACACACACACACACACACACACACACACACACCTCACACACACTATATAGGCAGAAATATAGGGCACCAACCCAAACCAGTCAAACCAACTGAAGATTCATCACTGTAAGCCTTGGTATTATGCAAACTGTGATACTCAACAGTTTTAGGGTAGTTAGTCCATCTTGACTTATTTGCTGCATATGCATCTCATTTGCTAAGGGGTCCTGACCATGTTCACCCTTCCTCAAGCCAAGCTAGCTACAATATGTCTAGCACTAACACTGATGGGAAGATTATGCCATTAGCAAGAATCTCTTAAATAGCCTTTTTCTGTCAAATTGAAACCTCCTCCATAGTGTTTTATCTGGCTTAGTAGAAGTTAAAGGAAAACTCCACCCAAAGTCCAAGTCTGATGCCTCTGTGATTTCTCTGAATTTGCTAAAAAACTATCCTGCACATTTTGAGTCCCTCCATAGGAGACATAAATAAAGTAACCAAATACTAAGTAAAGATTGGATCACATAAAAAGAAACAATCACAAAGCCTACTGAACCAGTGGATGACCACAGCTGCAAAATGATTAGATTTGTTTACAAGCAGTCAAGCATTGCCTTCTATGCAAAGAGACACACACACACACACACACACACACACATATGCATATGCACACATCAGAACATACCTGCAAAATGATTAGATTTGTCTACAATCACTGTCTTCCATGCAAGACACAAGCAATATGAATCAAAAGTATACACACACACAGACAGCTGAACACAGCTGCAAAATGATTAGGTTCATTTACAAGCTATCAAGCACTGCCTTCTACACAAGACACACACACACACACACAGCGGAACATAGCTGCAAAATGATTAGATTTGTCTACAAGCACTGTCTTCCATGCAAGACACAAGCAATTAAATAAAAAGTACACATACACATCACGCGATACGCACGCATCACGCACAGCGCACGCCATGCCACAGCAGAACACACCTGCAAAATGATTAGATTTGTCTAAAAAAACTGTGCATATTATTATTACTCTGTTGTCTGAGTAAAGCATATCTCAACACTGTGTAGGTCCCAGAAATTGAAATTACAAACAAACTACGAACATTATTATTAAACTTCAGTGTGAGTGAGGCATATCTGATCACTAATGAGTAAACAGACCTGTGCTCAGTGGGGGAACCCTGTGACAAAAAAAAAGTACCTGGAGGTTTAAAGTAAGGGTACAACTGTAGCAAAGGGTACTTAATAAATGAAGGTCCACACTAATGTTTACCAAATATATTCTCCATATAATGGTCACAGCAAACATTACATGCCCAATTGGGCCAGGCACATGCTCTCACAATGATCTTTCCCTGACCCAGTGGGGCATGTAGTGTTTGTTTTGACCATCAAATGGAGAAAATATTAAACATTATTGTGATCTTTATTTATTAAGTACCCCATTAGGGCTGATCTGTGACTTTAAGCCCACATATCTGAACACTGGTTATGTCACAGAAAAGAACTCTAGAATGCAATTGGCAGTATGACCCAATATAGGATAAAGTATGGGTCTTGGTGTGTAATGAGAATTTACACACACCCAAGGGTTTAATGCTATGTAAACCCTGAGAGGCGAAGCTCAAGGGTTTATACGTAACATCAAACCGAGGTGTGTAAGTCGGTTACGAGACCCATATTTTATTTTATATAATTGTTGGGCTTCTCTTTTCAGCTCAGCAATTATGTAAATAAAAAGACTGCTGTGCCAAGCTGCAGTCAGATTACTCAGCGCAGGTCCGCTTTTAATTTTATTTAAAATATTTTTAGGGTGGTCAATCCGTAGCTGTGTGGAACATTTCAACTAATTGTAAAATTACTTACTGCCGAGTGTCTGTAGCAGTTTCTCTCTACCACGGGTTTGCAATTTCCTGTTCGGGAAGAATACAGCAAGCTAGAAGTTCGAGCATGTGCAGTGTGGGAAAGCCAGTGCGTGTGTTCTGCATTATAAACGCTCCTTTATAACAGCAATTACGACCAGTTTCTCATGGAAAAGGGAAGGCCACTAATTATAATTAAATATTACATTGTGTGAGTGAAGCATATCTGAACACTTGTAAGTCACAGAAATTAAATCTACAAACAAACTACTAACATTATTATGGGGACATACCCTCTTCATTTTGATATATGCATGCTTCTGGCCTTTGCCTATGGACCCTCGCTCCTTTGCTTACAAACTGTCCTGGGATTGTATGCACTGTCTTTCTGACTTATGGTTTTGGGATTACAATGGAGCAGCTACAGATTCTTCTCTGGATTGTTGGAGAGACAATTGATTTTCCCTGGATTCTTCTACCCCCACTCTGTGAGGAGAGTGGTGGATTAAAGTAGTCTGGATTTTCTTTATATTCCTTGCTATGGTCAGACTTTTATTTTATTTCTTTTGGGCAGTGAGAGTGCCTTAACATATTTGTTTTTGCCTGTTTTAGATGCTGTTTAATTGTTATTTTATTACTTGTGGCAGTGAGAATACCCAAACAGTATATCCCTAGACCCTGATAGTGAGAGCATCAGTGGCCTGAGGATTATTTACTCTTATCACTGGATGAAAGACTGTTCACATTTTTGCTCAGGTGTGAGCAAACTGCAAACATTATTATTAAACTTCAGTGTGAGTGAAGCATATCTGAACACTAATGAGTAAACAGACCTGCACTCAGTGGGGGGTTACCCTGTGACAAAAAAACAGTACCAGGAGGTTTAAAGTCAAGGTACAACCTAAGGTGTATGACCTTTTGCACAGATCAGTGACCTCCCTATGTCAATGGCCACAATTACTGCTAAGCATTGAAAGTAGGCAACAGACAATATAAGCATAAAACATGGACATGAATAAATTATAATTTTCAGGATAGAGTATTGGGTAGTTTACTGTGCTGCTGTTTTCTTCCCTTGTGTTTGTTATTGTGCTAGCATGTACTGCAACAGTGAAATTAACCATCCCTGTCCAAAGTCTGTGCACTAGAAAGGCTCAGCTGCCTGCAGAGTCCATCCTTCCTGAGACACACGCACACACACACACACACACACACACACACACACACACACACTCACACAGGTTCCTGCAGTGTTATTAATTTTACACACTTGACAGCAGACCAAAAAGGTTCTCAGTAGAGCTGTCAACCTCTGGCAGTTACAGGACTGCAGAGACTGATCATGCCATATTGTATTTTAGGCATGCTTTTTATGTTTGCTTCGCGCATGTGCAAGAAAGCGTGACAGTTTGCAGGAGTAGCAGTTTGTGGATGTGCTGTTGTGTTGTGCCAATGCCCCACTACTTTGTGGGGTTTCTCTGTGGCAACAATAAATGAGAATGCTGTCTATGACAGCAGTGCAAAAGCTGCCACCAACTTGAAAGAATTTCACTGCTGCAATGAGGGAGCACCCTCATTGTAGGGCATGCAATGCTTGGTGTAACATTTCAATAACCATGGTGGCAGCTGTCACTGTCGATGTCTGCCTCTAGTCCACAGAAAGCTGGCATCGGGGTCCCAATCCCCCTGTAGGCATGCCCCTCCCAGTTCATTTGCTGATGTGGGAGCCTAACTCCTAGCATCATGCCCCTCAAACAAAGACCCTTTTCTTTGCCAATGGGGTGCCCAATCCCTGTTGGCTCCAGTCCCCTCCCACAAAACACCTAGGTGGCATGCTGGGAGCCCACCCCAGTGTGCCAGATGACCCTGTAACAAAGAAAACCTTTCTGCAACAGTTTTTTATTTTGTTTAACCTGTGAACAAGAAAATGGTCCCTCATTGTCTGCAGTGCTCCCTCCCCAACCTGCACCCACCCTCTGTGCACACCTCCCCACCACCCTCACCCCATACTTATCACTAGAGTCTGGTGCAATGATCTTGGTGGAGCAGAGCGTGTCTGCACTATTCAAAAGCCGAACACTAACGGAAGAAATGCCAGTAAGCTATATAACGACATACAGTAACTGTTTTTTTCCAACTTAGGTGGATATCCCAGCCAGTCTTGTGACATTCAGCACCAAATTTTCAACATGGGGTTTTGGGACCCCACCTCATGATTCAGTCACTGCCATGTCATTATTTGCTCCCAAAAGGTGATTTTCACGGTTACTGCGTGGAATCACTTTTAGGCCGATTAACAAAACAACAGTGTCACTGTTCATGAGGAAGGCTCCCAGAGCCTATGTTGCAAATCTGGTGAAAAAATAAAAATAAATGACTATGTTATGAGCGTGCGCACTTTCCACCCTCACTCATAGCATCAAGAATTTTAATATTTTTACTCCAGATTTTCAACATTGCCATTTTTCACACTCCTTATGACCAGTACAGCTGTCATTTTCATATCCTGCCCAAAATGCGCTTCACATCTGGCACACAATGGTGTGGTCACTGTGGGAAATCAATACTTGGACAGGTTATGAAAATCTTGCTACCACTGTTCATGAGTAGAGGTCCCAAAATGCCTATGTTGAAAATCTGGTGTAACAAATCAAAATAATTGCATTATGGGTGTGTGTTTCTTACGCAAGCTTATGACTTCATCAATTTTTTATTTTCACTCCAGATTTTCACCATTACCATTTCTTTTACACTTGCTCATGAGCGGTGCAGCTGGCATTTTTACATCCTGTCCAAATTGTGTTTTTGCACCTGTGGCCAAATGGCACAGTCACTGTTCAAAATCACCTTTCAACTAATGAACTGATAATGTCATACCAAGAAACACCCAGGGCATTAGGGTTTCTAATCATAACACCCTGCCCTGTAGGGACTGACAAGCATCAGGGGTGTGACTTGGGACTGTCAACAGTAATGCTCACGCCATTCCACCCCTATCCCTACTCTGCAGTCAGTGACAGTTATCGAGGTGTGCCTTTGACTCTTCAGCCCCAAAGTTCACCCCATTCTCCTATACTGCATCCATTTCAGCATATTTCCTTATGGAATGGTGTGAGTGTAAAGCTCAAACACCCAAGGCATACCTTGACAATTGTCTGGGTCTGCAGGGTAGGGTGAGATGAAATGGCGTGAGTGTTATGGGTGATGACCTAAGGCACACCCAATGCCTGTCCATCTCTGCAGGTGGGGTGGGGGTTGGCATCACTTCAATACTTCACTGCCATTCCTATTCCACCTGCCTATCAGTTTCTCTATCTGTCTATGTAATTATCTATCTTTCTATCAATTGTATGTATCACTATTTTAACCTATTTGTAAAACAAACCTGCATATCACATTTGCCTACACTCTGGGAACATACTTATGAAACTCTGCATATTTGTACTCCACTCCTGCATAGACCTCATACTTTCTTAATATTCTCGTTATCACAAGCATAACAACCTTAACCTTATCAACAGCACCCCTCTGAAAGTTACTATCACATTTTCTTTGCTAACAGTCCATCATTACACCTGACTGCCTGACAAAGCACACTGTTTAAATATAACTTATATCACCTCATGGACAAAAACCCTGTTTCTCTAAACAAAACTGTGTAATAATACCAAGGCTGAACATATGCCAGCCATTACTTTTTCTTGTACTGCCACCTTCTGTACCATTATGGGGGACATATGTTTCCCATGAAGCATTGATTATTGGGGTACGTGTAATTGTGTTTTCTTTAAAATTTGGCTGTATGGCCAATATCCTCTGGGATAACACATACCTCAGTGGCATTTGCTCTGGGGTTCTTTTGTAAACCTATATTGCTTAATATTCCTACCATTAAAATGTACACCTCCATATATTTTCCTAATAATGTGTATGCCTTCCTCAGAACAGAAACTAAAACAAATTTTGCTACTTACAAATCATTGTGTTCTTTCTCCATGCCTCCTTAGCAATTCCACACAACATCACTAACTTCATTATGCAGCCGTGATGGATCTGACCAGATTTTGTTTAAACAAGGGACACTTTGAGGCCTAAGGTGGTTGACAGTGGTCCTATAACAATGCCAGTCAATGAAGCTGATCAGAACAGGCATGCACTACTGTCTGAGGCACAAGATTATGATCTGAAGTGTGATATTCTCTTTGTGGGACTGGGAAACTCATATGCAAACCCAGGCAGTACTAAGGATACAGTGTGAACGGTGGACTGTTTGATGGGTGGTGGGCTAGCTGTGGGGGAGTGGGGTCATATGGAAATAGAAGACTACAAGTGAATCATATTTCTGGATTACCAGCAGAGCATGATCATTGGCACCAGACCAGATGAGAACTTTGCTACAACCATCGAGACATCACATAACCACTAGATCACCAGATATATGAAGAGTTGTACTGTACTGAGGTCTGCAAAGAGAAAGTCAGTTGGATTACACCACAATTTCGCACATTAAAGTAAGCAAAATGAGCAAAATCATAGCCCAACATGTGTATTGATCAAAATAATCCACGTTAAGCCATGGTTTTATCATTTTGGTGAAACAATTCTAAACAAAGGGAAACAGAACTAGTTAGCATTATACAGAGCTATGTAGCTCTCTACCGCTAGATCAAATGATGTCATCACTTCATACATTTGGCAGCCATTTTAGGAACAGGCAAAACAGTTTTTTTTAAATTGGAAGGCTGATACTTACTTTTCAAATGCTAAAAACTATTTATGTTATTCACATAAATGCAATGTTGGCATCAATGTAAACAGCAGCCTTTCCTTTAGTCCTTTATGAAGTTGAATGTTTGAATAGTTTGTTGGTAAAATGTTGTTTAGTTGTCCTTTAAGATCTCAGATGCCATATCCCTCCCTCCTGATTAGCACTGGCATCTCCCAGGGCTCTGTGCTAGAGCCCTACTATTCTCTATCTTCCTAAATGACCTTCCCTCTGTCTGCTCCCTCCACCATACACGTGAACACCAATGATATGGTCCTGTATGCATCTGGCTCATGTCCAGCTGAGGTTACAACCAGCTTGCAGCAAGACTTCGACAAGGTACAGCTCTGGTTTGCTAACCATCAACTTTTCCTCAACGCCAAGAGACTGTCTCCATGACCTTTGGCACAAGGCAGAGACTCTCTAGGCTTCCCTCCCTGCTCACTTTCCACACTTGATGGGACTTTACTTGAGGACACATCCTTCAGGTACCTAGGTATTTGGCTGAACCAACACCTAAACTTCTCCAGTCATATTGATGCCATCCAGAAAAATTGCGCCCAAGCTTGGTGTCCTGTTCAGGAACCATAGTTGCATCCCTCCTAAGGCTAGATGTGAACTTGTCCAGAAGATGATACTGCCCATTTTGACTACTATGATGTAGTCTACAGTGTTGCTTCCAAGTCCCCCTCTGGCCAGATTGGATACCCTCTTCAATTCCTTCTGCCGCTTTGCCCTTGATGCTCTTCTCCACACCACCACTGCACTCTTTATTATGCCCTATCCTTCCCTCTCTTACAAATAGGCAACTCTTCCACTGTGCTAAATTCACTTCCAAGCAATGGCTGGGAGAACTCCTTCCTACCTCTCTTCCTCATTTATAATACACACACCCTCCCTCTCACTCCCTTAGATCAACCAACTCCGCACTCTGGTGGTTCACCACAGATCCACCCTCATCAGCCAGTCTGGTTACTCTCACTGCCTCCCAAAATGTGGAATTCCTCCCCCTCAAACTGGTCACTCATCCTCCTACTACTCCATCAGCTCTGCCCTCAAAAACTACATTGCACCTAGCTGTTTCTGCTATGACCATCCCCAAGTCCCCCTCTAAGCCCCTGACAAACCTTACCCCCTTTCAGTACTCACACTAACCCTGCTGCCTTCACCTCCCTCTCCCTAATTATCAGCACCCTCCCGTTCCCGTTCCCTCTCCTACAGGCCATCCTTGCTCTCTTACTATGATTCTCAATCATCCAAAGTTGTACCAAGGCTTGTCCCTACCCTCTCCCTACACCCTCAACCTAATTCTCCCCTCAAATTCTCCTGCCATCCCAGTCCCTTGCAGGGTTCTCTGCATCCTGAAGAGCTGGGATTCAGCCTCTCTTCTCTCATGTCACCCTCTCTTCTGGTCTTCCTGGCGCTCACTCCTCCGCATTGCCAACAACCTGCTTCCCTCCTGTCATGCTCTACCTCTGCCTTGTACAGGCAGGATTCTCAACATACTCGTGAGGTCAGGCCCATGACATACCCTCTCCTCCTCCCTCTTCCTGCCCCTCCTCCTTCCATCCTCCTCATTCTCTGCCTACCTACATACCTACATATATGCCTCTCACCCCCTCCCCTCACCCCTCTTCCCCCTCTTCCTCCTCCTCCATTAGTTAGCCCTAGTTATGGCTAACTCTAATCGTATTGCACTTTAGACAATTTGCACTTCTGATATACCTTAGCTAAGGCAAAGGCAATTTTATTTATAGGGCACCCAATCCCAGCTGACTCTGTGTGCTGAACACAAATGAGGACACAAAGCAATAAAATAAAAACATAATAAAACCTCATAGAACATAACAAAGATAAAATTCAATAAAAGAGGTTTCTGGAAGTCAGGCTTCAAGGGACTGGCCAAAACTAACAAGATGTCAACAGTCGAAGGCCAGGCTGAAGAGGTGGGCCTTTAGCCTCCCTTGAATACCTCAATCGAGGAGCCTCCCAGACTGCAGGTGGAGCGAGTTCCACAGGGTCGGCAAAAGACACTAAAAGCATGATCTCCCAAGGTCTTACACTGATTCCTGGGAATGTCCAGTAGGTCCCTCGAGGAGGAGTGGAGGGAGTGAGCAATGGGCACTGGTGTCAGGAGATCAGACAGATAACCAGGGCCCAGCCCATATAGGGCCTTAAAGGTGAGAAGACCCACCTTGAAAAGATTCTCCAACTGACCGGCAGCCAGTGCAGAGCACGCAGGAACGGAGTCACATGATCAGACCTCGAAAAGGCCGTCAGCAAATGGACTGCTGCATTCTGCACTAGCTGCAGCCTGTGGAGGGTCCCTCCCATGACCCTGCAGTACAGAGCATTATAGTAGTTGAGCCTAGAAGTCACAAAGGCATGTACTAGTGTTGGCAGGTCCTCAGGCGGAATGAGGGGCTTAATCCAGTCAATGTTCCACAAGTGGTAAAACCACTGCTGATTACAGTCGACACTTGATCTTCAAAGGTCAATCTGCAATCAAGGATCACACCAGATTTTGCACCACCCATGGAGCAGACCCCAGAACAAGTCCAGAGTCAGCCCCAGTGGCAACCCATCACGCCGTGACCGGCTCGATCACCAGCACCTCAGTCTTAGTCGGGTTGAGTCTCAGTCAGCTGGAAGCCACCCAGTCATTGATTTTAGCCAGACAGTTGTTAAGCATGTTGACAGCTCCTGATGTTCTGGGTGCAAAATACAAATACAGCTGGGTGTCATCTGCATAACAGTAAAACTCCACACTGTATTGTCAAATGATCTCACCCAGGGGCAGCATATACACTGTGAACAATATCAGCAACAAGATCAAGCCCTGAGGTACTCCACAAGGCAGAGGCATTGGGGAGAAAGAAAATTCCCCATCACCACCGCTGCACTCTGCCCCAGATATAGGACTCAAACCATTTGATAACAATACCAGCAGTCCACAAAACTCTCATAGCCAATCAAGAAGCACAATGTGATACACAGTGTCAAAAGCTGATGAAAGATTGAGGAGCACAAGAACTGACCTGCCTCCTCTATCTCTAGACCTGAGCAGATCATTATGCATTCTCACTAGAGCAGCTTCAGTGCTATGTCTGGCTTGAAAACCTGACTGGAATGACCCATAGATATCTGAGGACACCAGGTGATCCTCAAGCTGATGTGCAACCAATTTCTCAACAATCTTACTCAAGAAAGGCAGGTTGGAGATCGGACGGTAATTCACCAGGACGTCTGGGTCAAGAAAAGATTTCTTTAGGAGGGGCTTCACGAGTGCTTCTTTCAAAGCAACTGGGAAGACTCCCTCTATCATCGAGCACCTGGCAATCCTGGCAAACACCGGGCCAATGGCATTAACACATCCCATTAAAGAAATCGTCAGTGCGGGTCAGTTTGCAAAGGTGTGCTTCAGCTCCAAGATCACTTTAGTCACTTCAGACACCTCCACTGGCCTAAACTCCTCCCAAGCAGGTTGAGTGCCTCTGAAACCCCCAACTCGATCACTGCGAGGCAAAAGCCTCCCTGTCAGAATCCCAGACTGGATGGAAAACACTCTGTCGGAGAAAAACAGAGCAAACTCTTCACATAAAGAAGTTGAAAAAGCTTTTTCGGCTGCAGACAGGCAGGTTGTAAAGCCTATCCACAGTCCAAAACAGCTGAGATGGTCTGTTTTTCCCTGCAGTATTTCTCTGGACAGAAATTCTGCCTGCATATGGAAATTGCCCCTGGTACTCAGCATAGTGAGAACGTAGAGCTAGCCTGTCAGCCTCCAGCCGGCACTTCCACCAGCAATGCTCCAACTTCTGACCCCTGATCTTCATCACCTTGAGAGCCCCATCAAACTAGGGATCTCAAGTGAGGATCTGGGTCATATATACGAATTGGTGAGATGGCATCTAGATCTTCAGTAACTGTCCTGTTATAGGAGGCCACAGCCCTCCAGTACCAATCGCACATGCTGCATCAACCCTAGATAGGTCAGCTAATGCCAGTAGTCCCTCTGGATCAGCGCCTTAAGGGGTGATAGCTGACCATCTCCACGGGAGGAACTTTCAGGGGGCCCCAAGGCTGAACTCCATGGTGCAATGGTCAGACCAGATGATCTGACCAATCTTGAGGTTGTCAGTCTCAAGACCCAGCTGGAACACCAGATAGTGGCCGTGTTGATGTGTAGCAGCAGCAACCACTTATGACAGGCCCAGAAGTTGCATTAATTGGAGATCATGACAAAACATGAGTATTTGTCATCGACCCAAGCATTGAAGTCCCCAGGATTAAACACCTGGGGACTCCCACACTGAGTCGACAACGAAGTCAGCTACCTCCTGCAGGAATTCCTCCAACCCCAGGGATCGATAAATGAGGAGAATCCTGCAACCTGCACCCTACACCATCGGGATGCACTCAAAACATCGGGTGTTACCAACTGGGTGTGTCGAGAAGCCTAGACTGGATCAAAAGATGGCCACTCCCTCCCTGTGATCCTTCCTCGGACAGTGCACCACAGTATGTTCAGCAGGAAAGGCAGCCTCAAAAACAGGGCCTGCATCATCATCCAACCAGGTCTCCATGATGCAAGCCAGGTCGACAGAAGAAATCAAGTCCACAAAAATGGCGGTCTTGTTCCTCATTGACCTGGCATTGCAAAGCACTGCCCGAAAGGGTTAGAGGACAGAGCCGGTCCTCTAGCTGCCTGACCACTTGTTCGGGTGAGAACCCTGTGTACGGAAACCAAACACGCCGGGCCTCTCCCTAGGCTCCATTTGCACCCAGGGTGTCTCCTGCACAGAACAACCTCTCTGCTGCTCACCACCCCTCCTCAGCTGCCCTCGGCACTTGATGAACCAAAAGCCTTCTAGTAATACTAACCGCCCTGCAGCACCTTGCAGCAACACCAGAAACTGGGAGGTCGGTAAGGGTGAAGGTCATGGAGCTGAGAGGCAGCATAGGTAATATGGGAGGCCATGGCACCAACACATCTCCTGCCTGGCAAGACCAGTCCCAAGACAGCACTAGATGTTGATACACAGATACGATGGTAAAAGGAAACCCCAAATAAAAACACAAACTACGCACACCACCAGTCACTCAACTTAAAGTTTCTATTAAGCATGCATACCCCCAATCATACATCTCGCACACCCACAGTAAACAATAATAATCCCCTACATATAATAAAATCCTACCCTAACACAAAATCTTCCAATCAACAATTCCAAATCATAAAAGACTTAGCAGCATGCAGGTATACCAGTTATAGAAAATGGGTGCCATAATTCTCTCAGTTCAAGCTCAAGTTTATGAAACACTTTAGAGCTCCCACCTCTCTGGTAAAAGACCAAACAGGTTTAATCACAGTCCATCTCCACTTGAACTTGAAAAGCCCATAGAAGTTTATGAAGAATTACGCTTATAAGGGCACTCTCACTGCCAGTAAAATTAGAAACGGTCCAAAAGGAAATGTCTGACCAGTTTTAGGTATCCTGAAGATCTTTATGCAGATCCAGATGTTCCCATTCAGTAACTATAAATGTGAAACCTCCAGCAGATATAAAACTGTAAGTGTAATCCATCCAGTTAAGGCGCTTATCCTAAAAGCTGCCTCCGCAGCTATCTAGGACATAGCCCAAACAAAGGGTAGAGTGCCAACAATCAGGGTTGAGCAAGCAGAGAGCCCCCACAACACACCCAGGAGACACTCACCCCTATGTACTGAACCCACCACTACAACTTTAAGGCAGGATCAGCCCACCGGCAGACCCCACAAACAGCTTAGGAGGTGCAAGCAATCGACTGTTTGTCCTTCAGCAGATCCAATGCCAGCAACTTCCGTAGGGACCCAGCACCCAGTCAAGAGATCACTCCCTCCAGGTAGGCCAAGTAGACCCCCACCTGCAAAGTCCTTCAACCTGCCAACACCAAACAACCAGCTACAGGAGTAGCATAAGATCAGTGTAACCCCTTACAAATGGGGGTTCCCAAAAGTCTTCCTCGAGCTTGCCTAAATGCTCACTGCCAGGCTGGTGTTCTGTATTTAAGCAGGTTAAATGATGTTGCTAAAGAGTGCTGCGTAGCCTTTATGTACTGTCACTTTAAGAGCTGCCTGTTTGCAGTAATATTAATCCGGGGAGGGGCTGAGTGTTTTCATGTTCGAGTCCTGGACTGCCAGAAAATCGCTCCATTTCTGCCATTGCTAATTGTGCAGAGGAACCCTGTTGAAAGATATAACTAATTGCTGAGAATCATTTAGAGTGATACAGATGTTGCTATTTGTTCTAACCTGCCTTTTTGCAGCCAAGGGTTTCTGTCTATCTCTACCATTTTGGTCCTGAACTGCCAAATTGGACCAATCAGTACTTAGGGACTCTAAAATGGAGCCTGCATATCAGGGCTGAGTAGATAACAGGCTAGGGATTTGTAGTTTTGGACTGTTGGCACGTTTTGTAACTGAAGGGGAGCTCTTGCTGTGACTGACAGCTGAATTGACCAACCAAACCTTTTGACCTGAGGGAATTTCTCGAGCTGTCTGCTGGCAAACCAGATCTAGGTTGGAAGTTGAGAAGGGAGTATCTTGTGACAGTCAAGCAGTGATCTGCATAGTTTCGAGCAGGAGAGCTGCGGAAGGCCTGAGTTGAGGCCTGCAAGTCTGACCGCTGCCTCTTTAAGGGAATAAAGAAGTTCTTTCAGACTAGATCCGTATGGTGGGATTGAATTAAGCCACCAAAGTGAAGCCAGGCTCAACCTGCAAAGGACTGAAGATTTTGCTGTATGCGAGTGTCTGGTAAGAACGCCAGCTACTTCTGAGCTCCTGTCTAAGCAGAGACTGAGCGATTGTGACTGGGAAGTGTTGTGCCTGGTACAGTAGAACTGCCCTACATATAAATGTACTGTGTGCTGGAAGGGGGATTGCTAGCTGGTTTCTCCTGTGGTGAACTGTGTTCTGTTAGCTGAAAGGCCCAGCACCAATGGACTGAATCAACCGCCACTCCATGTGGCTGGGCCTTGTCACGAGCCCGCCATCCTACCCTGCTGCACAGAAGAGCCATCAACAAGAGACCTGCCTGGGGATCAGCCCCTGCTCTACTCCTGAACAAGAACGATGCCACAGTGAATCGTAGGGCCCTGCTTCTCCTGGCACTCCAGAGAGTTCATCTGCTGTCTCAATTTGTCGTCCATCCTGTGTCCAGTTCTGGGTATCGTGAGAACCACCAGGGTAGCCTCCTGCAACTAAATTTAAATCTGAGTGTGTCATCTGATTGCTGTGTTGTTTCTTTCTTTCACTAACAGAGTCATCTGGTTCGGATTGCAAATAGTGTGTTGTGCAAGTTGTTTTTCCATCACAAGGTCCCACTAACTGCAACACCAGCCTACCCCGGCAACGGTCCTGGCTAGCCCACCTTTCCTCTCACCTGGGTACCCAGAGGTGTGACTGAGTTAGGGACTCTGACTACATGCACAGCTGCGTGATTGATTAGGCAATTAAGCTAAGTAACCTGATTTCCCCTTCCTTGTTCAAACCCCTGAATAAATCAGATCTACTCTTTTTTCCACAATTCAACTAGATTGTGATTCCATTTTGTGCTCAAGTATTGTACTGTTGCCATTTGTTCTGCCTAACCTTGTTTTACAGGGGGTCCTCAGAGTCAAACTGGAGAAACAGACCCTGGTGGTAAGTGTAAACTGTGTGGCACTTGCAAAGCATGTCAGGTATTGTGAAAGTAAACGTTGTGTATTGGTGGGCCACTAGCAGGAACAGAGGGGGTTACAGTGTCCCAGATGGCTGTGCCCAGGCTAGTTTGACCACTACCAACCCTGACCACTGGGTGGAGGCACCTGTTTCAGAACCCAGGCCCCTTAACCTGTTAGTAACCACGCAGGCAGGGGTAGTAGCCCTTGGGATAGTGCCACCTAGGGGTTACATCTTGGAGGCATCTCTGGGATTGGTGTCATCTAGTGGCCAGAGGAGGAATCACCCTGATATGTTCAGCTTTAGTGAGAAAATGGAGGACCTTACTACACCTAGCTCAAAATCACCCCCATAAGCTGTTGGTGCACCGAATGATGGGGTAGAGCGAGGCTGAGGATTAGATCCGTGACAGACCCTCCTGTTATTGGATGTCCCCTAAGGACCACTAACACTGGTATCATAGAAGCTGTGGAACAAGTCCAATGTTTAGGCAAAGTTGAAGTGAAGGGAGGGATTCAGAGCTGTTTGAACAGACTATGATAGTTTTACTCTCCTGCAGTTCTCCCATAGATCCAGAGAAGGTACCCCTGTTAACCTGCTAGAAGAGACCAGAAGGGGTGGAGAGTCATTCATCTGTATAGTGATCTGACTACTCCAGGTGGGTCCCCTAGTATAGAGGGGTTTAAGGACAAGTTGCTCAAGTTGTTAGCGCCTGAAGGACGAACTGCTCAAAAGCTAGTAAAGGTGCTAGACCTTTCTGAGGAACACACACCCTGCAGTCCCCAGCCACGTCTCCTGCTTCCCCTAAGAGTTCCCCTGCCGTCCTGTAACAAGGATAAAGAAGTGTGTCCCAATATTTCAGGCAAACCTCATTTTGGTCTAAAACATAATGTGTTTGTGTAACAAATATTGACCTATGAAGTTGATCATATAAAACTTGTAAAGCCACAAGACCACAAGTTGCAATATTAAGGTGCCTTTTGATATTTGTGTTGACCATGTGAGTAATATCAAACAGTTGCTTTATGTGTTTGCAAAGCAGAGACATAGGATAGTGTTCAAATTATCCTTTGACTATCTTTAGTGTTTGTCATTATCAGGACAGACCAAAATGCTTGTATGCACATTCTTAAGTCCAAACCTATTTCTTCCTCCTAGACCTTGGTAACTGATAGTGACAGTTGTTTCTAGCCATATATAATAATAGAATGTACACTATCTATACATTTGTACTGACCAAAAGATGAGCTCATACATATACCACAAGGAGAATTGCTTTTAAGTTGATGTTTGTACTTGTTATGAACCAATCATAGACAACCATAGAGATGATGATGCTGTCTTCCACTATATAAGCAAGCCAGCATACACTGTTAGTTTGAAGAATGAAGGATGTACCACTTGTAATTTCTCACTGTGATTATTATTATAATCATTAAATTCTTCCGCCATCAGCCTCGTCCCCGTTTGTCTCCTTTCTAAGTATTTGTAATAGATAATTTACTAACTGTAATTTTTTAACACAACGCTACACGTCCCTCCCCACAGGAATTCCATCTGTGCACTTGGACTCGCACCGTGAACTCAGACTTTCTCAGGCACAGTCCCAGTACCTACGGGGAGGATGACCTGGAAACGTGGATGGACTATGCTACCCCTTGGTACAGGAATGGCAGTGCTCTGAGGGGAAAAAGAAAGAGACTTATGGAGAGCTTAAGGGCCCAGCACTGGAGGCCATCCATTTCTTGTGAGCCACTAGCCCTGAGGTTACTGCATCTGAATACCTCTCAGCACTGGAAGGAGTGTTTGGAAGCACTGAGTCGGGGACAATTTGCTATGGAAATTCAAGTCTGCTAAGCAATGGAAAAATGAGAAGTTGTCTGCATTTGTTACTAGAATCGAGAGGGTTCTGCAGAGGCCCACAGGAAGGAGGGTGCTGGCTAAGGAACTGAACCGGGTCAGATTGGACTATATTTTAAAGTCAGCCAGGTACTCCAGCATGATGATGTTAAAACTTAAACTACAAGACAGGAAGGCTAATCATCCCAGTACTGTCATCTTCATAGGTATCATACAGTAGGTGGCATAGGAAGTTCAGAGCTCAGAAGACCAAAAGAGTCAATATAGCTCACTTAACAGTATTAGTAGTACCCACTAATATTTTTGCTTTCAAATATCTATCCAAATTTGTTTTAAAAGCATGTATGGAACTACTTGTTACAATGCTATGCTGTAATTCATTTCATACTGACACAGCTGTAATGCTGAACCAGTGTTTTCTTCTGGTGGTCTGATACCTTTCCTATTAAACTGCCACTTATGCCCTCTTAGCTGATATTTCTGTTCTCATAGCTTTAAACCCAGCTGCTCCTCAAATTGGTATCAGTGATAGCCTTAAAAACCATGCACGCCTCCCTTAACCTTCAATATTCCAATGTGTACAATCCCAATTTTTAGCCTATCAACATACTGTATTCTTCGCCATGTACAATTTCAATCTTACTTGTGAATTTTTTTGTACTTTCTCTAGTGCCTCAATCTCCCTTTATAACCGGGGACCAGAACTGAGACATTACTCCAAAGGCCGCACTAGTGATCTATACAAGCAGCAATAGACTTCCTGTTCTGCTTTTAATGTGCCTCAAGTATACAGCTCAGAATATTGCCTGCCTTTTTACAACCAGACTACAGTGTTGCTTAAATTTTAAGTCATTTGAGACCCTAATTCTCAGATCTCTTTCATCCTTGACTTCACTAAGTCTTTGTCCATTTACGTGTAAACAACCCCTGCATTATTTCTCCCAAAGTGCACAGCTGTGCACTTTTCTATATTAAAAATTAATCTTGATTTTTGTGATCAGACCTGTAATTTTGTAAGGTATCCTGTAGTATAGCTGCCTCACATTATTATTCACCTTATGGCCAATTCTTGTGTCATCAGCAAATTGTGCCTCCCAGACATCCCCACCTGCTGTCATCGAGTGCACATATATATATATATATATATATATCTATATATATATATATAAAAAGTCTAGGGCCCAGGACCGACCCCTGTGGCACCTCCGCCATCACCTCTGACCATCCAGAGTTGCAACCTTTAATTAAGACTCTCTGTCTTCTGTCTGACAGCCAGGAACCAATCCATTTCGTTATGTTGCCATGAATGCCATGTTCTATCAGGGAATCTACAAGTTCCCTTATGAAAGAGATTCGTGAAACAGAGAATAATGAAGAGGGCTGGGAGCCCCTGTGCTGGGGTTGTTGGTACCTGCTGACCTGAGGAAGTGAAGCAGATGAGGTGCGGCAGCTAAGGGAGCTGATCAAAGAATTGACAGAGGTGGCCAGAGAACCTGACCTGTATCAGGCACCCCAGAGACAAAACTGGGGTGGGGTGCATGTTGTTTCTTCAGAAACACGGACTAAGGATAACCTATTGGAAGAAGTACGAGAGTTGAGAGCCCTGGTGGGAGACATCCTATGAACCACACAAATCTCCAAACCTGGTGGAATCCAGAGGATCAAGGACGAAGTCACAAATCAAAGAGAAACTGCAAAGTGCTCCTGATGTGCAAAAACAGGGATGGCCAGTGGCCCCTAGAGACCCTAGAGATCCCACCTTTGCTATCATTGCAGGAAGTATGGACACACCGTTACTATTGCCACGATCAGAGAATCTGAGGAGGGTTACTACTAGACTTCTAGCTTTAATTCGACAAAATAACAACCAACCACCAGGGGAGCAGCTTGAAAAGGTTACTGTTCAAAGACCATGACCAAGTTGACACCTAAGTCTGCGCCACTGCAATGGTCCGAGGTGGTTGGGTCCTTCATGGAGATGACAGGAAGTGAACAGTGTATCCACTCAGGCTGTGCATGATAGTGGGTCCCAAGTGACTATCATGTTTCAAAACTGGTATTGGAAGCACCTGCCTGATGTGCCCTTGCAACCCTTGGAAGGTTTGCATGTCTGGGGGTTGAGAGAGGTCATATCTCTACTCTGGGTATATTCGGATCTTGCTGTCTTTTCCTACCTCGGTGGCTGGAGTGGCAGAGCATGTCAGAGACCTTGGAATTAGTGTGTTTCCCCTACTGGACTGTGATGGGGGTTCCCCTGTTAATTGGGACCAACGCTCATATGTTTGGGAGATTGGCACAATTATGCACTGAGAAACAGGGCACAAGACTGGTAGGGCTCTGAGAATTCCAGCACTGATCAAGAGGGCCTATGAGTTGCAGCAGTACCCGAGGAGGTGGACCAGGATGAACCGGTCAGGGCTGTATGGAAGAAGGATCCCAAGCTGATGGTACTAGCCCCCAATGCCCAGTGTACCCTACAAAGGGAGGTCTGCTTACGGAAAGATGTCAAGAATAGAATACTAATGCTGGATGTGCCAGGGGATGGAAAATTGCCAGAAGGATTGTTGGTCAAGCCCAGTATCTTGCTCGGCTCATGCTCATGCCTATGCATGACGGGTAATGGTCCAGGTTCACAGTGTGTCAGATTGGGAGATTCTGGTGAACAGATGCTGCACCCTAGCTACGGAACACTGTGCAGACACTGCAGTGTTACCCAGCAACAAGCACCCTGGTGAGACTGATAGAGTGACTCCCGACTTGTTTGACTTTGGTGACTCCCATTACCCGCTGAATGGAAGACTAGAATCAGCAAGAAACTTGCCCAGAGAGACTAAGTGTTTCATTGAAGGAATGGGATGTGGATGTCCAGGGTGTGGAGCATCACATATGCCTGCACGATGAACGGCCATTTCATGAGAGGTCTCTGTGTTTAGCTCCAGCAGACGAGATGATGTAAGAAGACACCTGCAGGAAATGCTTGCTGCTGGCATGATACAAGAATCCAGAAGCTCCTATGCTTTGCCCATTATAGTTGTGTGCAAGAAGAATGGGTCAGTGAGAATGTGCATGGATTATCGAACCCTGAACCAGCGGACCATCGCTGATCAATACACCATGCCCCATATACAAGATGCTCTGGACTGTTGGAATGGGAGCAAATGGTTCTCGTGTTGGATATTCACAGTGGGTACTACCAGATCCTCGGGCCCTGGAAGACTGTGAGAAAACAGCCTTCATCTGTCCATTGGGGTTCTATGAATTTCTGAGGATGCCACAGGGGATAGCGGGTGCCCGGACACTTTTCAGCGATTGATGGAATGTGTGATGGGAGATGTGAATTTATTGGAATGCCTGTGTACTTGGACGACGCCATTGTGTTCGAAGTTCATTGGAGGAGCATGAGAGTTGACTATTTAAAGTATTAGACTGACTGGAGGATTTCAGCCTCAAGCTGTCCATCAACAAGTGCCAGTTTTTTCAGACCTCCTTGAAGTATGTGGAGCACATAGTATCCACAGAGGGATAGAGACTGATCCCAGTAAAGTTGAGGCCCTGACCACCTGGCCCCAGCCCCACAACCTGAAAGAATTACAGTGCTTCCTGGGTTCTGTGGCTACTATCACAGGTTCATAAAGGACTATTCCAAGGTGATTCACCCACTCCTGAATCTTACCCAGGGTTACCCTCCCATGAACTGCAAATATAAGAAAGGGCCACTCAGGAACAGAAAGAGTATACTTCCACTGTGGTGAACTTTTGGGTCTTGCTGGATGCATGACTGTGAAGCAGCTTTCCATGAAATCATATACCAGCTCACCCATGCCCCATCCTCGCTATGCTGTTGCTACCAAACCCTATGTGCTGCATACCGACGCTAGTCTACAAGGTTTGGGAGCTGTTCTGTATCAAGACCATGAGGATGGTTTGAGACCAGTGTCCTTTGCTAGTAGGAGTCTGACCCCATCAGAGCAAAACTACCCTGTGCATAAGTTGAAATTCTGGCGTAAAGTGGGCCATCATTGACCAGTTCCATGAATACCTATATGGGGCAAAGATACTGTTGAAGACTGACAATAACCTGTTGACCTATGTGCAGACTTCAGCTAAGTTAGATGCCACAGGGCATCGGTGGCTTTCTGCATTTTCTACCTATGATTATGCAGTTGAATTCAGATCAGGCCTGAATCACATTGATGCTGACACCCTATCCTGAAAGCCCGCTCACAAGCATGACTGGGTCAGGCTGTCTGAAACTGACATTCGAGCTTTGTGCCAAAAGTTTGATAAGGATGAACAGATGTCTGTGGACACAGTGGAACATATAGTAGATTGCTTGAGCCCTTCTGATACATGCTTACCAGCTAGCATACTGTCACTTGTGCTCTAGATATTAGTGCACTACCTCAGTTTGACAATGACAGCATTCAGTGGGCTCAATACCAGGATCCTATGATTCAGCTAGCCCTTGATGCCCTCCGTGCAGGGAAAGATGTATCCAAGTTGCATTCCTCTGATTTACAAACAGCTTTATTGTTTAAAGAAGGCCCCAACTTGAAGCTGATTAATCAGTTGTAGTATAGAGAGACAGTAGATCAGGGTGGCCAAGTAGACAAGCAACAATTGGTTCTGCCCACAGCCTTCAGAGATTTGGTGCTGAGGTCCCTCCACAATCATATGGGTCACCTCAGTATTGACCAAACCCTTGATCTAGTATGATCTCAATTTTACTGGCCCAAGATGGGGGCCGATGTTGAGCACCATGTAGGACTTGCAATCACTGCTTGCAGAGAAAGGGCCTGCCTCAGAGGGCTGCCTCCTTGTTAACATTACTACCAGCACCCCAATGGAACTAGTCTGCATAGACATTTTGAGTTTGGAGTCTGACCAGCGAAACATTGGTAATGTGTTGGTGGTTACGGATCATTTCACATGGTATGCACAAGTGTTCCCACCAAAGATCAAAAGGCATCCACCGTGGCCAAGGAACTAGTGGAAAATTTCTTCATCCACTACAGAGCCCCACAGCGAATTCATTCTGATAAAGGTAGAGACTTTGAGAGTTGCTTAATCAAAGAAATGCTCTCTATGGGGAGTGTGAAAGTCAAGAACCACCCCTTATCACCAGCAGGGGACCCACAACCAGAACGCTTTAACTGCACTCTGCTAGACATGCTGGGCACCCTTCACCCAAAGACAAGCATAAATGAGAACCAGCAAATTAGCACCTTGGTACACACGCCAATAACTGCACAAAAAATGATGCTACCGGTTCTCTCCCTACCGCCTCATGTTCAGGAGAGAGGCTCGATTGCCTGTGGATGTCTGTTTGGGGTTTCTCCAGATGGAGTCCGAGCTGAAAATGATCTTCAGTATGTACAAAAACTGAAAGTTCAATTAAATCATGTCTACCAACTGGCCCAGACAATGGCCACCAAGAGAAATTTAGCCAACAAAGAGAGGCATGATAAAGGGTAAAGGCTCAAGAACTTTGACCTGGAGATCATGTGTTGTTGCAAAATGTGGGACTACATGATAAACCTAAAATTGCTCCAAGCGTTTGCCGAACAGCATGGGAGGGACTGGAAGAAATACCTTCCCCACCTGTTGTTTACATACAGGAGGTGCCCCAAAAGTCAACAGGATTTTCCCCTTCAAGCTCTCATATGGACACCAGGTATGTGGGCCCCTAGTCTTGATCCAGGAGGACTGGGAAAGCAAGCATGCCACCCAGGAACTTCCATAGTGGATTACATCCTTAGGTTTAGGGAAAGGCTGAAGGAGCTTATGAGGACAGCCCAGAGCAACCTGGCAGCTGCCCAACAGAAACAAAAAGGTGTGGTACAACCACAGAGCCAGAGCTCACTTGTGACGTGATGGGTCAGGAAGTCATGGTCCTTATTCTGGTCTGGAAAGACAAGCTGCGGCTGAGTGGGCAGGAATGTACAAAATAGTTAGGAAGGTAAATGGCGTGAACATATATCATAGAGTTACCTGACAGAAGGCAGACAGAAAGAATGTACCATGTCAACATGATGAAGCAGTATGCTAATAGGGCTGACATAGTGTTTGCAGTATGTAGTCCTGGGAGGGACCGGATGAAGTAGACCCTTCTGGACTTGTTGGAAGAAAGCAAGCAGGAGTCCTCTGTGAAGGCAATTAAATTGTCTCCCAGCTGGCCTCAGACAAGATCCAGGAAGTAAGGGAGGTTTTAGCAGACTTTACCCTACTGTTTAGCGCCAAGCCTGGACTAACCCCTTAGTGATGCATGATGTGGAGACAGGGACACAGACACCCATATGGCAGACAGCATATCGGGTGTCAGAGGCCATCAGAAGGACATTAGAAGGAGGTGGAGGAAATGCTGGATTTAGGGTAATCCTGAGATTCAACAGCCCCTGGGCCTCAGCGTAGTCCTTGTGCCCAAGCCAGATGGCTCTGCTCATTTCTGTGTGGAATATCATGGACTGAATGCAGTCACGATGTCAGACACCCACCCGATGCCCTGAACGGATGAACTCCTGGACAAGTTGGGAGGGTGACCTACCTTATGACTATTGATCTGACCAAGGGTATTGGCAGGTAGAGTTAATGGACAGAGCTAGGGAAAGATCTGTCTTCATTACTCAATAGGTTTATTTGAATTTAAAGTAATATCTTTTGGAATGAAGCATACCGGCCACTTTCCAAAGGTTGGTGAACCAGGTGTTAAATGGTGATGAGAAGCACGCCATGGCATACCTGGATGACATTGCCATCTTTAGTGCCAGCTGAGAGGAACACCTGTCCCAACTCATGGAAGTGCTGGGCAGGATACAGGAGGCTGGGCTCACTGTCAAAGCTGAGAAGTGCCAGGTGGCCATGAGAAAAATGGCATACCTCAGGCATGTTGCAGGCCAGGAACAGCTCTCTCCAACCAAGTAAAATAGAGGTGATGAAGACATGGCCCAGACCAGAAATTCAGAAGCAGGTCAGGAGTACTATAGGGAAATTTGTACCCAATTACAGTGCCCTGGCTGCTCCCCTATCTGACCTGGTAAAGAAAAGGAGGCCTAAGAAAATTATCTGGGAACCAGCCTGTGAAAAAGCCTTTACCAGACTGAAGGAGACACTGTGCAGTGCTCCTGTATTGACAAGTCCTGACTATAGCAGACCCTTTATAGTTCAGACTGATGCCTCAGACGTGGGTATTGGGGCAGTACTGAGTCAGACATTCAACCAAGGAAAGATCACCCTGTAGTGTACCTGAGTAAAAGTTACTTCCTAGGCAGAAGGCATACTCTACTGTGGAAAAGAGTGCCTTGCTATAATGTGGGCCCTAAAGAAGTTGGAGCCATATTTATATGGGCAGCATTTTGAAGTACAAATGGACCACAACTACCTGGTTTGGCTGACCCAACTGGGAAAACTAATGGTAGACTGTTAAGATGGAGTCTTGCTTACAAGGGTATGACATGACAATCTTACATAGGGCTGGAGCGACCAATCAGAACAGCAATGGCCTTTCACATCATTATGAGGCATGAACTGATTTGGGAAGCTCATCCCATGCAGGGATAGAGCCCCAAATTCAGTCTAGGTGGGGAGGATTGTGGCACTTGGCCAGCTGGTTATGATTGTTCTTTGCTATTTGTAAAATAAAATGTAGTGTGTGATTTGTGTCCATAAGGCAGCTGTGCCATGGGTCAGGTTTAGTGGAAATAACAGGATAGATTAACCTGAAACCAGGAGGTAATTAAGATTAGAGAGCCTTAATTAAGGGTCTCCTGTTCCTGTGACTTAATTGGAGCTGACCAGCTGCCAGGATATAGGGCTAGTAAACTTTTATGACGTCTTAGAAGAAGAAAACATGTTATATCACTATGGTGCTAAAGTTATAAAATCCTTTGATCCTTGGGAAAGCAGGAAACCAAACAAGATCAAAGGAAAGGCTTGATTAAAGAGTGTCATAATTTGAGAAATGAGTTGTTGCTGATGTCACTTTATTTAATATACCTCCTGATAGGACATCTTGTTTGTATATTTAACAAGGAGGAGCTAGATGACATCATAGAAGGGGTGGAAACCAGACTTTTAAACTATATACTGTGTTTGAAGAAACACATTCCTTTTTGGACTCCTAAGGAGACAAGATCTCAGATCTAACTAAGGCACTGGTAGAGGTATACATTAGATAGATAGAAAAAGTCTAACTGTATGTTGGTAGGAGTTTGTACTTTTCCTTGTTTTCTTTTAAGTGATTGTATGCTTTGTGGTATAGTGTTTTTTATTTTTATTTTACCTATTTCTATCCATTTAAGTAAACCTTTTATTCCAAATACTGCCTGGGTCTTCAAGTTCTGTCTTTTGCATGTGATGTATTGAGGGTTAAGATTTGACAGAACTGTTCAGGAGTTTGAATGGTGTTACCAAACTGAGAAAAGGTAAGGATATACATAAGGTATTTTATAGTTTTAAGGGTTCATTTTGGATACCTGGTTAGGTGCCCTTAGGTGAAAGATATCTGGCATCCCCAGAAGAGCAGATTATCTGATCCTGTACATTTGGGTATGCTAGCATAAGGTTCACAGTTTGAATCCCCCAGAACTTGAGACCAAAGGTGATTCAGACCCACAAGCAGACAGGAGGGTTACCCTGTTCTGTTACCTGTTCACAATACTGAGCTCAGAGGTTGACACTGTGGGAGCAGAGGGCCTGACCTGCTGAGTGGGGTTGTGACAACCACCACTCAGTATGGTTCACGTTGGATACGGGTGAGGAAGGAGTGGAATCTGACACAAGGGTGCTGGACTTCAGGAGGGCTAACTTCAGGAGGATGGGGAAGTGGCAAAGGGTACCTGGCCAGATTCAACCTACTATGAGCACTAACCAGAGGTGGGAACTCATAAAGTTGGGGAGAGTGGGCAACCAGAACCTCCAGCAAGGCCCAGAGCAATAAGGCTAAGCAAAGAAATGTTGCTGTGTGAGTAAGGAGGTCATGAAAAGGTAAGGAGGAAAAAGCTGCCCTTAGGAGGTACAAAAAACAGGGAGGGGAGGACAGGGAGGAGTACCTGAAGGAATTAAAGGAGGTGACAAGGGCAGTAAGGGCAGCCAAGGCATCTACTGAGCTCAGGCTGGTGCAGGGCTTTAAGAACAGGGAGGAGGACTTCTTCAGGTACATCAGGAGAAAAGGAACTGTAAGGACCATATAGTAAGGATTAGGAAGGAGGGGTTGGGTGGAAGCAGGAGGTGATAAGGCAGAAGTGCTAAAAGATTATGTCTGCTCAGTATTTATGAAGGAGAAGGGGGTGATACCAAGGGGAAAGGAGGGCAAAACAGAGGAGGGGGGTGACAGATGGGGAAATCATGGAGTGAAGAGTTCTGGAGGGTTTGAGGGCACTGAGGGTGGACAAGGCACCAGGCCCAGATGGCATCCACCCCAGGTTAATGAAGGAGCTGGTAGACATCCTGGTAGGACCTTTGGCAGATCTATTTAAAGCCTCACTATACACAGGGTGTGTACACAGGAGTGGCCCCAAGGATGAACCAGGGACTACAGATCAGTGAGCCTCCACATCCATTGACGAAGTTGAGAGAGGCTGTCCTGAAGGAGGGGCTGGTGGCCTCCTGGAGTCAAAGGACTACAGGACAGCAGACAGCATGGCTTCATAAGCAGCAGATCCTGCCAAATCAACCTGGTAGAGTACTATGACTGGGTAACTAGGCAATTGGACAGGGACCATGCAGTGGATGTCCTGTACCTGGACTTCAGTAAGGCATCCGACTCGGTGCTGCATGGGCTGCCGGGAAGTAAGTTAGAAAGCATGGGATGGGTGCAAAGCTGGTGAGATGGGTAGGGAATTGGCTTCGGGACGGCAACAGAGGGTGGTTGTGGGAGGGGAGCCTCATCCCCAAGGATAGTGATGAGTGATATCTGCAGGGCTCAGTGTTGGGACCAGTGTTGTTGGGATATTCATTGCATACATATCATTGGGAATAAAGAGCAAGACCAGTCTGTTTGCTGATGACACCAAGATGGGAGCGGTGGTGGATGACCTACTGGGATGGAAGGGGTTGTAGGATGATCTGGAAAAGCAGAAAACCTGGTCAGACACCTGGCAACTGGGGTTCAATGCCAAAAGTGCAAGGTGCTGCATTTTGTGGTGAAAACCCAGGAGGAGTTACCAGCTGGAGGAGTGCAGCTAGCCAAGACAGAGGAGGAGAAGGATCTAGGGGTGCTCATTATGGGGTCAATGAACAACTCTGCAAATGTAGGAAGGCAGCTGCAATGGGCAACAGAATGCTGGGTTGCATTACAAGGGTATATCCTCAAGGAAGAGGGAGGTGATTCTGCCACTGTATAGATCATTAGTTAGACCGCACCTGAGTACTGCATGCAGTACTAGCACCTGTATCTGAAGAGGGACATTAAGTTACTGGAGGGGTGCAGCACAAGGCAACAAAGATGATCAAGGGGTTTGGGGACTTACCATATGAGAGGAGGCTGAGGGAGTTGAACATGTACTGCCAGAGGAGAGGAGGGGACGGGGGTATGTTTGAAACCTTCAACTACAAGAAAGGAATAAACAAGACAGGTATGGAGGGGCTGTTCAAATTAAGGGAGGAGGACACCCAGGGCCATGATATGAGACTGGAGGAGGAAGGTTCAGGAGGAGATGAGGAGACACTTTTTACAGAGAAGGTAGTAGGGGGTGGAATGCATTACCAGCAGAAGTGGTATCCAGTAGAAAAGTGGACTGCTTCAAAAGAGGCTAGAACAGGGCAAGGGGGAAGTCAAAGGAGGAGAAGGGTGGGAGGAGGGCAGCTGCAGAATAAGGGTGCTAGCTGCACATTCGAGCAGACTTGATAGACCACTAGGCCTTTATCTGCTGCCAATTTCATATGTTCATACATACTATCTCTTTATGAGTTCAGAGAGAGGGATAGCTAATTGGGAAAAGTTGGTAATGAACCTCTGATAGTAACCAGCCAGCCACAAAAATGAGCCAACATGTTTCTGTTTTTAAGGACACGACTGTTAGCTGCAGCTTCTAGCTTAGAAATCTCTGGCTTTACTTCTCCATTTCCCAAAACATATCTCAACTATTTGGTTTCTGCATGCCCAAATGCACACTTGGTAGGATTAATGGTCAGACCTGCCTTTTGATAGATTGGATAACTGCTTGTAGGTGTTCCAGGTGACATTTCCAGTCTGGACTATACACCACAACATCATCCATGTAAGCAGTACAATAACCAGTGGAGTAGCTAAAATTACATCCATGTACTACTGGAATGTAATGGGTGGCAACAAGTAATCCAAATGACATAGTAGTGAACTGATAGAATCCATAGGAGTGGCAAATGCAGTTTTGTCTCTGGATTCTTTAGCTAGGAATTTGCCAGTTACCATTGGTGTGATCGAGGGTATTGATGTATTTGTCTATTCCTAATCTGTCCACCAAATCAGTAATCCTGGGCATAGGATAATTGTCAAATTCAGACACTTCATTAAGTTTTCTAAAATTAAGGCAGATTCTTACAGACTCTTCTTTTATGGCTGCAGTGGATGTAGCCCTGCAGACGCCTTAGGAGCACAGTAGAGAAAAGGAACCTTTCAGATGCAGACTGACTTTTTAAATAGTGGAGGTGAACAGCAATCACCTGCACGTTCACCACACTATTTAAAAGTCTGTTAGTAGAACACGGCACTGTTCACTGGAGTTTTCTGCTCATGCACGACAACTTGTGTTCACTGAACTCAGCGCACACTATAGTACTCTAAGAAACCCTGGCTCAACTATATGTATAGTTGTTTTCCCACCAGTTCTCATTCTTCTACTAAATGAAATTAATAAACACTAAACAAATTACTTTCACAGTAGTAATGCACGTATAGTTGCACAGAACCTAAAACCTGCTGACAACAGCAGGTTCCATTCTAAAGATAAAATAGACAATTTGTTTTGAGTTAATATTTTGAGACGCAGATCCATTCGATGCATCCTTGTCATGCGATCAGTACAGGCACTAAACACAAAGCAATCTACAGCTTCTCCAGTGTGTGTTCACATTTTGAACACATCTATTTTTCCAGAAACAAAGAACACGGCATTAACATGTGACATTTTAACAATCTTGTTCCTTACAAGTGACTCGATTTTTGTTTACAAAATACAATGGATGGATTTATTTCTGATCCTTAGTCCTCTTTGTTCATGTATTTACCTTCAGTGGTTGTCTTTTTGCCTGTCCCTCATGTTTAAAACCAGTTTGTTTCTGTTATTGCAGAGAAGGACCACCTAGCTGGATGCAGACTGTGATACTTCACTTCCAAGGTAACTGAGGTCACAACTGAGGCTACTGGTTGCCAAAGACATGAGGTATCCAGTGGTAGAGTAGACCATGGGTAGAAAAACATTGTTGCCACTTAAAGGCAAACCAAATTGTCAGGGGATTCCCAGGAACTTGACGGGGAGGTGTGGATTGGCTAGCTATGGGATGGGGAGGGTAAGCTAGACTCAAAGAAGGGAGAGAAGAGGTCAGGTGGAGAGGAGGGATTATGATGTCAACAGGGTAGGTAGAGGGAGGTGCCATGACATAAACAGGTGAGTCAAATGCCAAGGTGAGCACTTGGCTCAGGGATTGGGCAAGGGAGTGGCTGATAGGGGTCCTTCCAAGGGCCCTAAGGGGTATAAAAGTAAGGAAGAACATAGATTATCCTTCTTTGTTGGGATTCATTGAAATTATAGGATCTCAGCACACTTACTGGCAACTGCAGTTTTTTCAGTTGTTGGACAAAGGATTTTAGGTAAGGTAGAGGGGGTTATTGTTTGCTTTGGGTGAAAATATGCTAAGATGGAAGGTTGGTGATTTGGATGGTTTTATAAATATATGGGATGCAGAATGCTAAGGACTTAGTAGGTTTTATATGAAGGATGTGTAAGGGTAATGGTGTTCTTAGGGCAGACAGCGTTGAGCCATTTTAAGAGTAGATTATGGACTGAGGGCACATTGCAAACCCTTTCAGCAGCATTAGTAAATGTGTTGCTCTTCATGGTGGTGGTTATTAGTTTTCGCTGGGTCAGCAATAAGCCACATGGCCTAACGTGTAGGTGCTCAGAAAGCTAAGGCATTATATAGGTAGTTCGGGCTAGAGATTATTGCTGGTGCAGTAACAGGCAGGGAATAAAATGGTGAGGTTAAAATAAATAAAGAAACTGAGATGTGTATTTGCCTGAATTACCTGTGGTTTCTGGGTTCCTGGTGGATGTATGGTCCTTGCTGGCACAGGTGAGGAGAGTCAGGCCAGGAGCATTGGTTTGGAGCTCCTGCGTTCAGCACAAACCCCTGAAATTCAAAGGCAGGATGCGGCAGTAATGGATCAGGTGGGGCTAGTGGGCAGGTACCAGTGGAGAAGCCGAGCATTTGGCAGTCTGGCATCCTGTGGAGTCTTGGCCCAGAAGCATGTTGAAAGGCCAGGGTACACAAGGTGGAAATAATCAGTAGGCCGTGAGGACACAGGAGTTGATGGGTAATTTAGAGGACTGATGGGAAAGGTAGTTCAGATGGTGTCAGTGCCAGCGAGAGATGTCATGCATAAGGCAGGAGGCAGTATTTTAAATGGACAAAGGAAAAGAAAAGTGGTTTAATATTATGGGCATAGGGCACTAGGGCATGGTGTCAAAGGAGTAGGATCATTATAAGGATAATGAAAGGGGGTTGAAGTGAATAGTAGTGAGGTGAGATTAACAAATTGTGCTGTGTCCCTTTATATATTAATGTGAAATAAGTATTAGGTTGGTGCAAAGACAAAAGGAGAAATAACAAGTACACAGATGATGGAGCAGTCAGTGGAATTGATGGAAAAGGTGAATGAGATTCTGGAGATGGCGTAAGGAAAGAGGCAGAGAGAGCCAATGAAAAGCACCAGCTAAAGGACTGATGGAGAAGGTGAATGAGCTACAAGAGACTGCAAGAAGAAAGGAAGAGAAAGAATGGCAAAGACAAGGAAGACACCTGCTGGGGAGGGGCTGGAAAGGAGCCCAGCAGGAAAGCAGGCAGTACAGAAGGTAAATGGGGTGAAGTGCAGCAACACAGAAGATACAGAAATTGGAAATGGTAAGGATAAGGTTGCCTGTCACAGGATGGGGATTTGGCAAAATATTTGCCGGTATTATAGGGATATGGGGAGAAAGGTTTTAGAGAGAATGACACAATCATTTAAAGAGATTCAGGGGCAGCAATGGGTGAGATGGCGGATGGGGGAAGTAAGGTCAAGATAGGAATGATGGGATACTGGGTGTGACTTTGGGTGACCATGTACTCTAACCATTTAAGAGAAAATATGGAATGGAATATATTGATACTTTTTCGCTTGTGAATAAGATACAGCAAAAATACTAGCAGAAGGCAATAGTGGAAAACTGAAATGGCGATGGTGCTAGCATTAGTGGTTAAGAGGCAGAGGAAACCACCCATGAAGGTAAAATATTGATATGTGGCAAGCAGGCTTCATGATATTTAGTGCCATCCTGCTGGAAAATAAACTGAAATTGGCTATTCCATTGCTGTCATACTCAACCATAATATAAGATGTGTACAAGATGAAATTAGGTTACAGATGGTTGAGGTATGACAAGGCATTCAGACAGAGGATGGCTGCAAGAGGAGATTAAGGTGGGATTCCACAGATTCTGAATTATGGGTCAGGACTTTATCAGGACTGTTAGGGGAGTGGGGAGGGAATAAGCAATGGGGAAGTAGCCAGTATGGAAAGACACTGGGAATATAATAAAGCATCATGCACATGGGCAAACTGTAAATTTAAACATGTGTGTTCTAAATGTTTGGGGCATCCTCCAGTGTCATGATGCAGATCAATGGGGATAGGCAGGGAGCAAGGTTTTAATGGGCAGCCCTTCAGGAGAGCCATGGGGGCTGGGGAGAGTACCAAAGCAGTAGAGGAGGGGGTTAAAGGTGCAGAGGTTTTGGGGCAGGATATAGGGAATTAAGTGGATGGAAGGGGAATTGAGAATAAAGTTTTCAGTTGGCAAGTACACCAGTCAAGTTAGGGATAGTAAGATAATGGACCAAGGGGTATCCAGACAGAGACATGAGGAGGATGCTGAGAGAGGGTTTTGAGAGGGTTTCGACTTAGGCTACGAGGAGTTTCGATTTAGGCAACCGAGGGATTTGGAGAGATATGAAGGCAAAGAATTTAGGGTCCATAAAAGGAAAGGACATAGTGTATAGAAAGACTGAGAAAGAATTGAAGGCTGGCAGGGCGGAAGGACTGTTTACTGAGACACCACTGGAACTTTAGGGTGTCACCATTAGAGATGGTGCCAAAGAAACAAGTGGGGAATTCAGGTTAATTCACCATTTGTCATATCTGGAAGGGGCATCACTGAATGACCACATTCCTATTGTACCATATCCTATGTGATGCTGGATCAAATGGTGAAATTGATCAAGGCAGTGGATGGGGCATGGTTAGCAAAAACCGACACTGAGTCAGCATTTCGCTGTTACTGGTTAGGCCAGAGGATTGGGATTTATTAGGTTTTTGTTTCAAGTGGGTTATTACTTCCATAAATTGATGCCCATGGGATGTTCAACTGCTTGTGCCAAATTTGAAGCTTTTAGTATGTGGATGCAGTGGGTGTTTGGAGAAACATATGGCATAAACCGGTGTGCAATATTTGGATGATTTTTTGCTAATAGGGCAGAGTAAGAGGGACATCGGTGATGCTAAGGAAATTCAAGGAGATGTGTGTTATTATGGGGTTACCACTGGTGGAGGGTAAGACTGAAGGCCCAAAGAAAATTAGAATTTTGAGGTATAAAGGTAGATGTGGAGCAGAAGTTGTTCAGGTTGCCCCAGGATAAAGTGCTAAAATTAAGGGAGCTATTGCTGCAGGTCAGAAGTAGGAGAAGGGTGCCATTGAGGACAATGCAGCAACTCTTGGGGCATTTAAATGTCACATGTAGGGCAGTAGCATTGGGCAGGGAATTTACAGGAGATTAGTGAAGGCAATGGGCAAGGCAAGCCTCCCACATCATTGGGTAGACATAACAAAGGGGATACACCAGGACCTGGAGGTATGGGAGCAGTTTCTGAGGGAACGATGGAGTCACTATCTGGCAGGATGAATGGCTGGGCAATACCAACATGGATTTATACACGGATGCTTCAGGGGCCATAGGGATGGAGCATACCTTAAGGGTGCATGGATTTCAGAAGCATGGCCAGAGGAGTGGAGAGACAGAGGACTCTTGAACGACATTACATTCTTAGAAATATTCCCTATATGGGTGGTAATCTTAGCTTGGGAAACGAGCTGAGAAATAGGAAGATAGTTTCTGGTGTGATAGCAAAGCACTGGTGGAAGTGATCAACAGGCAAAGGGGTACACTGAAATGGTGAACAGGGTATGCAGCAGCTGGTGTTAGTTGGGCTGAAGATAAACCTGTCATTTAAAGCAAAACATATTGAAGGGATTAACAAAATAGCTGACAGTCTCTCCATCTTCAGCTGGACACGTTCAGGTCTGTGGCACATTACAAAGAACAAGGGTGCCAGCTCAAGTGTGGGAGATTGGCTGGAATGAACCTGCTGGCTGTTTAGGATCTCATGGTCTGCGAACACACTAAGAGCTGATGAGGGGTGTGGAACGCATTCCAGGAGTTCCAGCAGCGAGAAGGTTTAAGGTAAGTAAGCCAGCAACACAAGATCAGGTGGCAAAGTTTATGGTAGAAAAATGGGAGTCGGGATGGCAAGTATAATATGGGAGTGCAGCTAGCTGGTATTGGATGAGCATGTAGTGTCAGGAACTGGCTAGAACCAAATAAGTTTAAGATGGTATGGCGATGTTAATGGGGTGGCAGAAGTTACAAGGTCGGCCTGAGGATAGTAGGAAACCTATGGCAGGGCAGGTGCTCCAGAATTTACTGGGGAGTCTGGGACAGATATGTATTTCAGAATATGAGGCCTGTTTGTTTAGAGCAATTTTCTTAGTGATGTCAAAGGGTGTTTAGAGTAGACAAAGTGGTGTCGAAAAGCAAGAATGATTTAAATGGGAGTTTGCTGTGGTAGGAAGTTCAATGTGGTATGGAGAGGGTGATAATTTGGCTGAGATGATCAAAGATCAATCAAATGGAGTGGGGACAGAGGTCAAGCTGAAAAGACAGCTAAGTGAAGGGTATGTGTGGTAAGGGCTCTCAAAATATATCAGGATATAGGACCGAGTGGTGGCAAGGTGTTCTTCTGCACAAGGATGAGAGACCAGTTACATGCTACCAAGTAACGGTGGCTTTAAAGAAGGGCATGTCAGCTATCAGAGAAAACTCCAGAAATTTTGTATCCCACTCATTCAGAATAGGTGCGCATCAGAGTTAGCAGTTCAGGGGGTTAGATGAGGAGGTTAAAAAGTGGGTAGATGGAACTCTAACTGTTATAGAAGATATGTGAGAAAGTTGTTGTAATGATTGTCGGCATTATTTTCAACAGGAAAAAGCAGGACAAGGCAAGTCTGGATCATTAGGCATTCCTACATGTATTGGGCAGAATGATGGGCCTCATATACCCAGGAGGAAAGCAACTTGGGTGGATCCAGATGAAACTAGAATACATAGGAAAGGGGTCCGGATGAAGTAAGCTCAAATCATCCTGACATTAGAAGAGCAAAATTAAAAAGGCTGAAACCGGAATATGGTCAATACATTTGGGGGGATGATTTGGGTGAAAGGCCTGGAGGGGTTCTGTTAAAGACATAGAGAGGACATTGAGAAAGTACAGCAGTGGTGGCCAAAGACCAGGACAGGATGGTCAGAGATCATATCCAGGATGGTTTGGTGGCATGCCAGGGATATCAAAGGGGTGGAAAGAGCCAGGAAGTGGGTGAATAGGAGAGTAGCAGCATTAATGCTCCAAGTTAAAGGGGTGCTACATTGCATATAAGGATATTTCATATAATAACCCAGGTTCACACCGCTCAGATGGGTTCATTTATCAATCGGAAGGAATGTCTTCATTTGTCTTGCAATTGGGTGATATAGTTGAGGAATGGGAAAAGAAGGAGGGGAAAAGGGAAGCCCATTGTCCGTCCTAAGGCTGGAGATGGGCTAGTGGAAAGGTGGGGTAAAGGTGAGGGGTTATAGATGGGGGGTAGGGGTGGGAGGGAATCAGGCATGGGCTGGGTCAGGCGCACCCAGCTGTTACTGCAACATAACAAAGAAGGTTTAAAAGAAGCAGGGGTTGGGTTTAGCGGCACCTGAACTCAGGTTGGAGGACTTGAATTCACATTAAGAAGGGGTGTTGGGTTCCACACATTCGGACACCAAGAAGATTTTGTCAAAGGAAGACCAATCAGATACAAGTTTGGACTGAGTTTTCAGAAAGAAATGGACTTATTAAATGCATAAGAAGAATATTTGGAGAATGTATAATTGTATGAACAAATGGATGAGTTGTGGATTATGGTGAAGGTGAATTTGTAAAGAAAATAAATTAATTGCCAATCGAGCACCCACATAATTGAGTCTGTGTGTCATTTTCCAAGGGATCTCCCAATGACAAATATGGTGACCACTTAAAGGCAACCTGAATTGTCAGGGGATTCCCAGGAACTTGACAGGGTGGAGGTGGATTAGCTATGAGATGGAGGGAGGGTAAGCCAGACTCAAAAAAGGGGGAGGAGGCCAGGTGAAGTGGAGGGATTATGATGTCAATAGGGTAGGTAGAGGGAGGGGCTATGACATAGAAACATAGAAATGAACTTTGATGGCAGATAAGGACCACTTGGCCCACTTATCTGCCCATTCCCTACCTACAGGATAAGCTGCAGATCCTAGTTAACCAACAGCCTACTTCTGCCTATCCCCACAAGAATTGCCTTATGGCTGACCCATGCATTCTTGAATTCTCCAGGTTTTGAGCTTCACCAATTCTTCAGGAAGGCCATTCCATGTATCCACCACCTCTCTGTGAAAAATACTCCTCACATTGCCCCAGTCATACCTTCTATCTTCAGATTGTGTCCCTTGTTCTTGCACATCTCTTTTTCTGAAAGATGCTACCCTCTTGGACTTTGAGGTACTAAAAGTTTCTATCATGTCCCTCCTATCCCTCCTTTCTCAAGGGTGTACATATTAAGCTCCTTTAGTCTTTCTTTGTATGGTTTCTGTTGCAGACCCTGCACCATTTTAGTTGCCCTCCTCTGGACTGCCTCCATCCTGTCTATGTCCTTGTGGAGATAGGGTCACCAGAACTGCACACAGTACTCCAGATGGGGTCTCATCAACTGTCTGTACAGAGGGGTAACAATTTTCTGTTTTCTACTGGTGATGCCTCTCCTCACTGGCTCACACACACCTGCACGCAGTGTATGCTAGTACCAAAAGTTCAAAACTTCGATGATTGCCTAAAGTACCAGACCTGTCTTTTGCCAAGAAAATCACAAGCTGGCCTCATGCCCACTACCCTTGCTACACTGCTTCTACCGCCCCCTAACACCAAACGCACCCATCATTCAGAGAAAACTCCTTACCAGGTCCTCTTGTAAACCTCCATGAGTCAAAGAACCTTTAGGTACCGGGCTCCTTCTGGCTGGAATTCACTTCCCAAATTGATCTCACAGAACCTAGACTGGGCCTGTTCAAATCTCTCCTCAGTAACCACATTTCACAGGTTTCAGCCTATGACTTCACCTGACCCCCCAACCTTTGCTGCACTATGACAATGGGCCCTCTTGGTCCTGCCGGTGGTGTACTTGTCACTGGCCTCAGTTTTTACTCAGGCCACTGTCTAGCTGCCACCACTGGCCTGCACTGTATAGCACCTGCCTTTTGTCTGGCACCACTGTAACAATTGTACATTGTTAATTCCTCTTGCACCAATGTTTTGTTTTGCACCTGACTGTTGTAAATATCCTGAACCACATTTCCTGTATGGACTATATTCTGTATCTATTGTACGGTGTGATATTTTCTCGCACCATTGTTTATACCTGGTAATGTCTAACAATGTCTTACTATTGTATTCTATGATGTGGAGCCTTTGTAAAGGAGTCTCTGACTCAAAGGTATTAATTCCCTTATGTTTCAATAAATAAATAAATACATCCCAGTATCTCCCCAGCCATCCCTACTGCCTTCTCACATTGCTTGCTTACCTTTAGGCCATCTGATATGACTACCCCCAGGTCCCTTTCCATTTTTGTTGTTGTTACTACCCCCATTGTGTACTCCTCTTCCCTAGGTTTTTGTTCCCTGGTGCATTACTTTGCACTTCTTTGCATTGAATCTAAGTTGACATACTTTTGACCATTCCTCCAACCTGCCAAGTCCCTTCTCATGCTTTCCATCCCACCTTGTGTATCAACCCTGTTGCAGATCTTTGTATCATCTGCAAAGAGACATACTTTTCCTTCCAGTCCCTTTGTAATGTCACTTATAAAGACATTAAAATGGACTGGACCCAATGTTGAACCTTGTGGTACCCCATTAGTAACCCCTTTCTTCGGAGTGGACTCCATTTACTATTACCTTTTGTGTCTTGTTGTCCAGCCAATGTTTTACCCAGGCTACCACCCTGATACCCACTCCCAGGCTGGATAATTTGTTTATTAATCTTTGTGTGGGACTGTGTCAAATGCCTTGCTAAAGTCTAGGTAGGCGTGTCCACAGCCCCTCCTGGTCTTCTACTTTGGTCATCCAGTCAAAGAAATCTATTAGATTCATCTAACATGAACTTCCAGCTGTGACATAAACAGGTGAGTCAAATGACAAGGTGGACACTTGGCTCAGGGATTGTGCAATGGGAGGGCAGATAGGGGTCCTTCCAAGGGGTCCTGAGGGTGTCTAAAAAGTAAGGTAGAACATAGATCCTTCTTCTTTGCTGGGATTCATCGAGATTATGCCCACCTGCCCACCCTATGAGAATGGATACAAGGCAAGATAGGAAGACAAGGAAGAGAGGGATAGGAAAACTTGGGTGCACAAAATGGTGAAGGATGGAAGAGGAGAGGATGAAGTGGGTCACCGGAAAAGGCAATTAATGGGAGACAGAATGGACAGAACCTGCCAGGAAGGCAGGGGTGGAGTATGGTGGACGGCTGGGTTGCCTGAAAGAGGCAATGGTGACACATGGTGAATGGAAGTTATGGAGAAAGGGGACAAGGGTTGCCAGTAGAGGGCAACATCATAAGCGATCGTCCAGCCAGGTTCACCAGGGAAGACAAAGGAGGAGACAAGAGGGGTAAAATGGGAGGAAAGGTGGGGTAAAAGGAGAGGCGACTATAGATGGGGTATAGGGTGGGGGAATCAGGCACGGACTGGGATCAGGCGCATCCAGCCATGACTGCAACATAACAAAGAAGATTCAAAAAAGTTGGGGTCAGGTTTAGTGGCACCGAACTCAGGTTGGAGGAATTGGTTCACATTAAGCAAAGGGGTGCTGGGTTCCACACATCCAGACCCTGGGAAGATTTTATCAAAGGAAGACCAATCAGATACAAGTTTGGACTGAGTTTTCAGAAAGAAATGGACTTAATAAGATCATAAGAAGAATATTTGGAGACTGTATAATTGTACAGTATAAAGAAATGGATGAGTTGTGGATTATGGTGAAGTTGAATTTGTAAAGAAAATAAATTGCCAATTGAGCACCGACATAATTTAAGTTTGTGTGTCATTTTCAGGGGATCTCCCTATGACAAGGGGATTTGATCACCACAACTAGTCATTTGACAAAGAGCATGGCTGGGGCATCGGAAGAACCCCTTGTTTCCTTTAGGGCTTGCACTGTCATGTTTCTTCAAACAGACTAATATACTATAGTCTAGCACCAGATAATACAGGGCTGCCTGCAACTAATTTCTGTTACATTTAAATTGCATTGTTAATATTTCAATTATTAGCACTCTGTGAAACCTTCAAACTATTAAATATTGTTATTGCAATTTGTGTCTCACTCTTAGAATCGAAGAGTCATATAACATTTCTATGGAACAATTACATATCTCACTTGGCAGTTCTTTATCTGGTGCTTTGATGTTCTGACCTTGACAGAAACATAGAAATATAGCATTTGTCAGCAACATAGAAATACAGAATTTGTTGCAGGTAAGGACTGCTTGGCTCACCTAGTTTGGCCATTTTGTCGCTGCCCATACTATCACAGGACTTTACCCCTCCCACACACACACAAACACACACACACACCTTCCTACTAAGATTCCTTATTTGCCTATCCCATTCCTTTGTGCTAGCATTTTTGTAGCAACAATTGACCCTTCACTTTGTTCTCAGCAGTGGCATGTGGTCATTGCCAATATAAACATCAAGGAACTGGTGGAGGCAGTAACCACAAATGGGTAACTTATCTGGTGACAGGAAAATGGTATCTCAGCAATCAGGACCCAAACTACAGAAAGGCAGAGTATGCCAGGATGAGGGGTCTGGTGGCCTGGGGGCTGGAGAAGTTGCATGAGACTGACAGGCTGCATTTCTATGAGAAATAAATGAACAAGGTAAAAGTGTCTCCTTTCTGACTCAACAAGGACTTCAGACAGTGGAACAGATAAGGGCAGTGAAAAGTATTTTACTACCATTTTGCATGATTTCCTCCACTTTCTGATTTTAGGAATTTGTTTTCCACACTACACATTTACAGTATGTTGGTACATTTGCTCACAACTGGCAGGACCATACAGTGCTACCAGCTGTATCTCCACACACTGACAGCTTGGGGACAAAACGGCATCAGCATTAGTTGTATACAGTGCAGGAGAGTATACAACCCTCTCCCCTTCACAGTAATGCATTTTGGACATAAAATACAAGGGTTACATACACATTAGACAGCATAAGATTAAAAGAAGTTTAAGTGAGAAAGGGCATAGGGTCACAATGTCGCAAGACATTATGCCTCATGCACCATGCTGCCAATACAGCACGATATATGCCATGCGGCATAAGTCTGCGCCTCCTAACACCCCCAACTAAAATAATTTACTCTGTGGGGTTATTACTAACATTGCACAAAGTGCAAAAAATAAAATCACTATGCGCCTGAGACCGGAATGGAACCTGGTCCCAAACACATTGCCTGGTTTCCTTGCTGCCATTATCACTCCATTGAGCTACAGCAGCTGCTTGGTAGAACCTTGTCCCAGAAGAGGTCTTATCCTCTGCCTGGGACAATGAGACGGTGCAATACCTTGCACAGACCCATTTGCGGTATTGTATCCTCTTGCTGTATTACACTGCACTGTTGTAGTTTGGGGAAATGTCATACACTATTAAGCATATGACATTTTGACCTGGGGGGGTGAGAAAGATATAGGGTCCTGGTCTCAAATTCCTTAAAACATGGATCTCAGTTTGACAGCCTAATTTTAAAAAGCAATAGAATGTTGGCTTGCATAAAGAGGACAGGATCAGGGTGCGTGGTATTCACTACGCGCATGCACCTATGTGGGGCACCTGTTGTGGCCCCCTCTGTTACACATGGGATTGTGTAGAGGGCTGAAGGGGTGGAGTAGTGAACCCAGCCGGTATCCAATTGGATGCCCATTCTAGATCCCAGAGTGGATCTCCTGCACCAAGGTGCAGACACGTGAGTGAATACCACCCACAGGCACCTGGACTAGCACGCCCATGCCCCTTGGTCCAGTCATTCAAGTAAGAACCCCTGCACACAGGGCAGCCTCATCCCTGTCAGAGTGCAGTCCCCCGACACATCCAAGCCCGGTCCCAGTAATGCATAAGTATACCCCCACCTCTGCACACAGGTGCCCGGTCCTGTTGTTACAGAAGAACCCCCGCCCACTACACACACAGGTGCCCCAGTCTCAATGTTGTAGAAGAACCCCCGTCCCTGCAAAACTGGGTGCCTTCCAGTCCCGGTGATGAATATGACCCCCCCACACACACACAGGTACCCCAGTTCACACTATCCCATTCCTTGCCCCAGCACCCTGCCCCTCATTTGGTGTTCAGTGGTCTTCCCCGTTTGGTAGCACTAAAACACCCCTCCAATCCCTATACCTGCATGTCAGTGTTGCTGCTCTGGATGGCCAGTGGCAAAGTCCTCCTCACATCTCCATGACTGATGGATGTCCAATGAGTCTGGGAGCACACTGCCTATGGCAGTGCTCTCCCAGCATAATTTGGACAGCTGGCGGCCAAGGTGGTGTGTGGCGGGCTTTGCTGCTGACCTCCTCAGAAGCTGCAGTACCATGCAGGTACAGGGATCAAAGGCGTGGTGCTGTCAGTGCTGCATGGGGCGGGGGAGATCACAGAACACCAATGAGGGACGGGTACTGGGGTCGGGAACAGGATAGTGTGGACTGGGGCATCTGTGTATGGGGGGTTCTTCTGAAACATCGGGACTGGGGCACATGTGTATGTGTGTGTGTGTGTGTGGTATAGGGGGTTGTGCATTACTAGAGCAGGGGTTGACATGTGTTGGGTGGGGTATGCCTCAGCACAACAGGTAATGGGCTGCCATGTGGGGAGGGCTTGCATATGACTACTGGGGATGATGCTCACCTGTGTTGAGGGGCACCTTTGCATTGGGTCAGGCCTTGGGCATTGATGTGTGCAGGGAGGGCACAGGCATATGGAATGGGAATTGGAATCTGTTGGGTCAGTCGGTTTGCTGCCAGTGGCTACTGTGGGCACTCTGGCACAATACTGCAGTTGTAGCAAGGTCCCCCACTGTAACCTGCTCAGCCCTGTGCCACACCTCCGAGCAGTACTACACCTTTGAGAATGACAGTAGTGCTGGCACATCTCGGCCTGTTGCTGTCTGTGGTCCAGGGGATAGGGTGCGTACAGGATGCAGCGCCTTTCATGCATCCTGTAGAGGGCTACAGTGGGTGCGGAGTGGCTATCCACCACAGATACACGGGCATAGGCCCCACATATTTGTGTATAGGGCCCAATGTTAGAATGGAGGTTACGCAACATAAGGTTACTAGAATTATCAGAGATCTGAAAGGGAATGGAGCATAATTCAAGACTCAGGGAACTAGATATATTCTCACTAGAGAGGAGGAGGGAGAGGGGAGGATATGATTCTTGTGTATAGAACATCCAGAAACCAGGATTTACAAAAATGTCTTGCCTCTCTCCAAAACATGGGGAATGAGATCTGAAAAGATACAATCACCAACAAGGTGTGTACATTTTAGGTTAGAAGAAAGAACGATTGGTTTCTCAGAGAATAGTGGAAATCTGGAATGGTTTGCCAAAGGAAGTTGTAAATATTAAAACCTTGGTGGCATTTAAAAGAATCTAAATAAGTATATGGAGCATAAATGTTTAAGTAGAAACAAGTGCTGAGAAAGTGCCAGACAAACTCGCAGGGCATTGGCCTACTTTTGTCTGTATTACCTACAAGCCTTGCCAGTGAGTCATGCATTCTCCCTCAGTCAGTCTATCAAGACACATGGTCCACAATGTCACATGCTGAAGAGAGATCAAGAAGAACAAGAACTGACCACTTTCCCCTATCCTTTGCCCTGAGAAGGTCATTATGCACCCTGACCAGTGCAATCTCCATGCCATGCTTAGACATAAACCTGGATTGGTGAGGCTAATAGATGTCAAAGGCTATGAGGTACACCTGTAGCTGCAGCACATTTTATTAATAACCTTCCCAGAAAGAGGAGATTAGAGACTGGTTAGTAATTATCGGAATGCCTGGGTCAAGAGATGACTTTTTCAAATAGGACTTCAAATAGTGCACCTGTCACTGCAACTGGGAAAATCCCTCTGACAAGGACCACCACACAATTCCAGTGAGCACTGGGACCAAATGCCCACAGTAGCCACGTCCAGATTGGATACAGTTTGCAAAACATTGGTCACAGCTCTGTGATCACCCCTACTCACTTCTTCAGTTGTCACTGATCTTAACTCAGCCAGGACAGCTAACTGTGTCTGTGATGTGTCAACTCATGCACTGGGTCCAAACAGTGCTGACAAGAATAACATTGGCTAGCAGTGGTAAAACTGCACTGATTTTTTATTTTTTTTGCAGGGCTCTGCTGCCCACACTCCCCATCTTTAGGATTTTCACTCTGTGGGGATCGAAGAGTGGATCCAAGGGAAATTTAAATGTGTGGGGCCATGGGATACTGTTTCATGGACCCATGTAACAGAAACAAAATCCCAAAATAATAAAAATTCTGAGACCAGGAATAGAACCCTGGTCTCCATTACACTGGATGAGTTGCTCCATGCCCCAGCCCTCCACATCACGGGAGCAACTTAGCTAGCCTTTTGTTCCTTGCAGCGCTTGTTCTGATTACAGGACCATGGACAGCACCAGAGAGCACTTACAGCAAGTGCTGTAAATCCTTACTTGCTGTCCATGTGAGCGCCACCAGACTAGTGCCATATAGTGCGGTGCTATTCTGGTAGCATTCACTTATCGGGTACCGCCAACTCAGACCAGCTCGTGCCACAACACACCTGAGAAGATCCCAGCCTGAATGGAGAACACCTGTCTAAGAAGAATTGCATAAACTCCTCACGCTTGTGGGTGAATAAGCTCACATGAGCTCCATGCAAGCCGGATGAAGAAGCCTGCCTACAATTTAAAAGAGTTAAGTTGGTCAGTTCATCCTAACAGCAATCTCCCTAGACAAAAGCTGCATTCTTCTGGGTGACATACAAGACCATTTATTAATAATAATAATCACAGAAATACAATATTATGACTAAAGGTGGATTAGATTATCTGGGGTATCTCACTCCAGTTTGTAGTTATATTCTTATTGAGTTAATCAAGTACTGATTAAGAAACATGAAGACTATTAGGTAGATTTATTCTAATAAATCAAAATTCTGTTTCATTTTATTAATTTATTGCCAAGACCTTACCTGACTCTTTTTCTTTTCTGTCTCTCTGTATTTTCTTTTCACTGATGAAAGCCTTAACTTTCTGAGAATTTCTGGCCTCCCTGGATCTGGTCCAACATTCTAAATACCTCGGGATCTCTACTGACAACTCATTGTCCTACATTCTCCATATTGACAACACGGCCAAAGTAATCAATAAACCTATTGGACTGCTTTATCATCCTAGGCACAGTCTGACCCCTGAAGCCCTTAACTAGCTGTCCACAGCTCTGTGGACTTCTTGTCGACCACGGCTTGCTCATATGGCTCTGCCACTGACACTGTCCTCTGGCGCTAATACTGCCTTAAATAAAGCCTGCTGGCTAACTATTGGGGCACCACAAGCTGACCTCACACCTATGATCTGTATACCAATACATGACTCCCACTCAGCGGTCGGCTTAAATTCGAACTGTCTACCAAGCAACACTTGCATAAATGAAGCCTTGCAACTGTCACCCATAGCTTCACCCACCCTTCTCCTCGCCTCACCCCTTGCTCTTCCTCAGACCTTCCCTCTCCTCCTCCCCTGGTCTTCCCTCCCATCCCTCCCATCCCTCCCCCACCTTTCTCCAACTCCCTTAACTCCCCCACTCCTACCCCTCACCTCTTACCCTTCCCCTACTCCACTCCTGAGTCTTCTTCCTTAGTTACCTCTCCCTCTCTCCCTACCTGATGCCCTCATACCTCCCTCCCCCGCAAGTCTAATTTTCGCAATATCGCTGCTCATTTTGGATACTTGGGGCACCTCCTCCTCATCGTGTACCTATCCACCCAAGTAACCCTATTTTCCTGCAGACAAATGATGGTTTTACCATCAGGCATCTTATACCCGTAAGTGTGCTTGTTAGCCCCGTTTTCCCTATCCTAACTTCATCTGTAATATGTACTACTCTTGTTGTATCCACTTCCACTGTAATATTGTACTACTCTGTTTATATTGTGATCATGACGTGGAACCTATGTAAAGAGCTCTGAGCTCAAGTGGTGTTATCCGAGACTGTAATAAATAAAAATAAAAAAATTGTTTGGGTCATACAATAACCTTTTATCAGTTCCACAAACCATCCAGCATTTTGCTAGAAATAACAATTTGAAGATAGCATCAATATCTTCCAGATCTTATTTGCATGAAAAAACTACTTATGTTTCTGCTGTGTTATTGGGGCAATAGCCAGAAATACATAACATCCAATGTATTTGTAGTTCAAAGCCCCAGTCTTTCTCGCAGTTGTCAGGACCAGGTCCAAAGCTGTATCAAAGGCTGTGGTAAGCATTACTGTACATTGGAACCATATTCTCACAATAGTTGAGCAAAAATTGAATGCTTGGTTTCAAAAAGCTTTATTGAATTATCTAATCAGGCAATGTACAAATAACTTTTAAATCATGTTCTAGAGTATTTTGCAAATTGTTGTCTGTATGTTTGAATGACTTACATTGTTTTTCTTAAAGAGCAGCTGACACCTTCAGGGGAACTTAAACAAAACATAATATTTAGACACAGTTCATCTTACATTTCCATTAGTGCTGTGTTCCTTCTCCCCATTATTTATTACTGAGGTCATTTGCATGGAAACAGGATCTTTGCCCTCTGAAGTGCTCATCTATTCATGTTGCTTGTTCCCTACCTGAGGTCATAATGCACTTCTTGTGGCATCATAATTATTCCCATGGCAACAGCTTGTGATGTCACAACATAAGGTATCACTTAAAGCAGGGAGTAAGCTATAGAGGCAGATGAACTCTAAAGGAACGCTAAGGAATAAATATCACATATTCATGCAAATTTCTCAGTAATAAATAATGGGAGGACAAATATTCAGAATATAAATTGAATGCAAGCAGAATGTAACCTAATTATTATGGTTTTAAAGTTTTCTTTGAGACTTCAGTAGCTCTTTAAGTGTGCTTCACACAGGTCTACAGTTAAAAATAGGCTTTGTATCCCAACAGTATGTACTATATATAAAAATAAAGTTTTATGAATGAATGAAAGAAATTGTAGGTCCAATGAAGGCTGAACAGCAGATACAGTACTTTGGACTTAATTAAAACTAGCAGCACTCAGGTGAGAATAGCTTGAAATGGTTTTGATCATCGTTTTCAGCTGTTTTCTGTTTCTGTTGTTGAGAGTCTGTTCAGTTCTCATTTATTATGTTGCTTGCATGCATGCGCAAGAAACATGTTGCAGCAGCTTGCTGCAGAAGCAGGTTGTGTAGGTGGCACTGTTGTGGCCAATGCCCCCACTGTCTTTTGAGGCTTGGCCCACGTTCCCCAATGGTGTGGCATGCTGCTGCTGACACTAGTTCAGCCAGTGCCACCACCTTGAAACATTTTAGCTGCTGTAATCAAGGGCTGCCTCATCATTGCAGTGTCAGCTATTCTGCTGCAATGAGGAGCGACCCATCATTGCAGGGTGGTACCTTGCATGCTCCCAACCCAGTTTGCTGACAGGGAGCCCAGTCTCCATTGGCATAATGTTCCCACCCCCAAGTTTCTGCTGTATGCCAAGGGGTGCCCAAACCCACTCGGCATCATGCCCCCTCTTTCTCTGCCAACAGAGTGCCCAATCCCCATCAGCTTCAGTTTTCCTTCCTCGTTGAAGTTGCCAATGGGGAGCCCACCCCATCGGCATAATGTCTCCCCAATGTTTTGTCTGCTGAGGGGCGGGTGCCCAAGCCCCTCAGCTCTCCCACCACCTCGCATATGTGCTGACGTAGTGCCTAATCCTCATTGGCAACAGCCCCTCAAACTACTCAGGTGGTATACTGGGAGCCCACACCAGCATGCCAAATGTCCCTTGAAAAAAAACAGTCCTACAATGTTTTTTTTCTAACCCTGCAAACAGGAAAATGGTCCCTCGTTGATTCCGTCTGCTCTGCCCTCAACCTGCACACACCCTCTGCACACCCTGCCTCCCCACAACCTCTCCTCATCCCATACTTGGCTCCCTGAGTCCAGCACGACAATCTTCAGTGGACCGGGAACACATCTGCACTCTTTCAAAGCCAACCGTGAACTGAAGAAATGCCTATAAGTTGTATAATGGCATAAATATGTTTTTTTCAACGTTGGTGCATATCTCAAGCATTTTGGAATTTTGGCACCATATTTTCAACATGGGGTTATTGGGACCCTCCTCATAAATTCAGTCACTGTCGTGGCGTTATTCGATCCCCAAAGGTGATTTTGTGGTCACTGTGCGGAATCACCTTTCAGGACTGATTAACAAAGTGACAGTGCCAGTGTTCATGTGGTGAACTCTAAAAAAGCCTATGTTGCAAATTTGGTGGAAAACATCCAAAATGACTGTTTTATAAGCGTATTGTGCAGTTAGTTAATATTACTGTAATCTCTGGTGAATTTGCAATATTTTCACTCCAGACTTTCAACATTGGCATTTTTCTGCACCTCCTTATGGACAGTATAGCTTTCATTTTTCACATCCTGATCAAAATGTGTTTTCACACTTCTGGCACAGAATAGCGTGGTTGCTGTGGGATATCACTGTTCAGGACACATTAAGAAAATCACAGTGACACTGTTCATGAGCAGAGGTCCTAAAATGTATATGTGGAAAATTTTGTGATGAATATCCATAAAATGACTGTGTTACGAATGTGTGTTGTGCAGTTTCCACACATGTTTAAAACAAGCTAAAGCACACGTCATCCACTAGAATTCGGACATGGAGCAACTTTTAAAATCCATTTATTGAACACCAAGATGCGCTTGACGCGCTGGACAAAATCCTTTTCAAAGCTGCATCCCAGAAAACACACAGAACTTAAATACAAAGGCAAAATGACATCACAATTACTAAAACAATTCCATTGGTGAACCAATAAAACAAAATTAACCATTTAAACATGCAGTGCTACAAAACACATATAATAACTTTCATTATAAATATTGCATTATTATTACACTACAAAATATTTATCTGTACTCCAAATAGGGTTTAATTCCAAATGAGCATTTAAACCTGGTTTCTGATATGCTTTTAACCTTAAATCCATTCATTTTCCTTTTTTAAATTTTATTACAAAATTACCACCTCTAGGTCCATTATATATTTTTCTATGCCCAAAAACTTAAACTCATGGTTCTCCTCATCATTCCTATTTTCATTAATATGTACGAGTTGCATATATCAAGTCATTTTTATTTATTGCTCTTATATGTTCTAACACCCTTATCTTAAAAGCTCTCTCCGTTTTACCTACATAAAAGCCCCACAATTACATATAGCTAAGTATATCACACCTTATATTACAAGTGATAAGATGTCTAATATCAAACTTCTTATCACATATACTAATGACACTAAATTCTTTACTTTTCTTTATGAATTGACATGCATTACAATTTTTACATTGGTTACAACCAACAGGTTCTCCTAGCCAATTATTGGTGTGTCTCACTGGAGTAGTAAATGGCTATGAAACCAACGAATCCTTTAAAGTTGGAGCATGTCTATAAGTCATAATAGGTGTTTTTATTACATCCTGCAGGCCTATCTCGCATGATAATACATGCCAATGTTTCTTAATAATTCTATTAACCTCATAACTTTGGGCACTATAGTGTAGTTACAAAATAAAGCCATTCTCTTTATTATTAATCTCATTTTATCAGCCACTAAATCACCTCTATCAATACTGGCAGCAAATTGATATCCTTCCTCTATTATTTTTCAGAATAACCCCTATTTTCTAAACGATTTTTAATGCCATAGCCCCTTTTTGAAATCCTCTGTTTTACTGCAATTAGTTTAATTCTGCAAAATTGACCCTTAGAATATTAGCTATTATATGTGGATGACAACTCTGAGCTAATAATAACGTGCCATCAGTATCTTTTCTAAATAAATTCATACTGATCTCACCCCCGGTTAACCTGTAAATCTAAATAATTCACAGAATCACGGTTAGCATTAAATGTAAATCTAAGATGTTGATTTGTTCCATGTAACCATTCAACAAATTCTTGCAGCATAACATTATCACCCTTCCAAATTAATAACACATCGTCAATAAATCTTTTCCACAATAAAATATTGTAGAAAAACGGGTTCCTATTCACATTAAACACTGTTTCATTTTCCCATTGTCCAACATGCAAACTAGCCACTGTAGGTGCACATGGGCCCCATAGCAATCCCTACCTTCTGTCTATAAATATCACCATCAAAATGAAATATATTTTTCCTAAAACATGTTCCAATAATTTTAGAATTACAGCAGTCTCTTCATCATTTTTTTCCATAACTATTCAAAAATTCTGCTGCTGCATCTAACGCTCCTTCATTGGGGCCGTTAGTGTAAAGAGACTCAATGTCCAATGTCACTAACAAACAATTTTTCCTACTGTTAAACCATCTAAAATTCTCAGAACATCCTTTGTATCACGAATATATGATTTTAATTTCTTGACATAGTTACACAAGGTAGAATCTACAAAACGGGACAAAGGTTCTATTAGACTACCCAACCCACTTACTATTGGGCGTCCAGGTGGATTTTCCAAATTCTTATGTACTTTTGGCAACATATAAAATGTTGGTTTTACTGGATACTCTGTCTTTAAAAATTTCTTCGTTTGTCCTAAAATGACTCCTTTTTCAAATGCTAGATCTATAGTATAGTCAATACATGACTTATAGTCCCAAGTGGGGTCCACGTTTAATTTTTCATAATAAAAATCATCACTTAATTGTTGCATCACTTCTGATTTATATTTTGCCACGTCCCATAAAACAACGCAGCCACCCTTATCAGCAGATTTTATCACAAATTCAGAATTAGACTGTAAATCTCTCAAAGCCTGTCTCTCATGGCTGCTTAAATTGTTATAATGTGGACGGCAAATTTTCAAACAACTTTTCCAAATCTTTCTCATAGATCACGGAATACACTGACAGCGCCGACATAATGGGGATTGAATATAGAATTAGATTTCAACACATTATCAGCATTAATACCTATACCCATTACATTATTTTCACGCCATATTCATTCTTTTTATTAAAAAGCTTTCAAATTCAATTTACGACACATCAAATATAAATCTGATAACAACGCCTGCAGGAGTTTATTGTTAGACTGGACAAAGAATTGAGGGGAGCCAAACAAGTTAAATTTATTCGTGACAAGGGGACTATGAGAACAATCGAGTGTATTCATGGAAGAAAGATACTATTAGAAGAATTTTAAAATGGCCCACTAAAGTCTCCTTTAGTTATAGCACAGAGGAGTGGTTCTGAAGGTGAAGAGAATGAGTACATCTGGTCATTTTTTCACAGGAAGAAACAGGATTCGAACAACCATTACAACAGACACCAATAAGGAGCCCCAGATTAGTAAACTATGCCACAGAAGACTAACGAGGAGAGGACAGAAGAAACATGTCAAATCGAGAACAGAGGGACGACTGAATTGGGCGCAATGGCAACAGGTGGAACAGCAGAATGAGGAGTGTAAATCGACATCAAATTATAAACTTGTCTAGTTACACACTAACTGTTTCAGAGGAATCTCTTTTAAAAAGGACTAACTTTTTCACCTCTGAACTTTTAAATCCAGTACAGACAATTATGGATTTACATTTGATGTGTCAGAATTGAATTTGAAAGCTTTTTAATAAAAAGAATGAATATGAGCGTGAAAATAATGTAATGGGTATAGGTATTAATGTTGATAATGTGTTGAAACCTAATTCTATATTCAATCCCCATTATGTCGCGCATGTCGGTGTATTCCGTGATCTATGTGAGAAAGATTTGGAAAAGTTGTTTGAAAATTTGCCACGTTCACATTATAACAATTTAAGCAGCCATGAGAGACAGGCTTTGAGAGATTTACAGTCTAATTCTGAATTTGTGATAAAATCTGCTGATAAGGGTGGCTGTTGTTTTATGGGACGTGGCAAAATATAAATCAGAAGTGATGCGACAATTAAGTGATGATTTTTATTATGAAAAATTAAACGTGGACCCCACTTGGGACTATAAGTCATGTATTGACTATACTATAGATCTAGCATTTGAAAAGGAGTCATTTTAGGACAAACGAAGAAATTTTAAAGACAGAGTATCCAGTAAAACCAACATTTTATATGTTGCCAAAAGTACATAAGAATTTGGAAAATCCACTTGGACACCCAATAGTAAGTGGGTTGGGTAGTCTAATAGAACCTTTGTCCTGTTTGTAGATTCTACCTTGTGTAACTATGTCAAGAAATTAAAATCATATATTCGTGATACAAAGGATGTTCTGAGAATTTTAGATGGTTTAACAGTAGGAAAAATTGTTTGTTAGTGACATTGGACATTGAGTCTCTTTACACTAACGTCCCCCACGAAGGAGCGTTAGATGCAGCAGCAGAATTTTGAATAGTTATGGGGAAAAAATGATGAAGAGACTGCTGTAATTCTAAAATTATTGGAACATGTTTTGGGAAAAATATATTTCATTTGATGGTGATATTTATAGACAGAAGGTAGGGATTGCTATGGGGCTATGTGCACCTACAGTGGCTAGTTTGTATGTTGGACAATGGGAAAATGAAACAGTGTTTAATGTGAATAGGAACCCGTTTTCTACAATATTTTATTGTGGAAAAGATTTATTGACGATGTGTTATTAATTTGGAAGGGTGATAATGTTATGCTGCAAGAATTTGTTGAATGGTTACATGGAACAAATCAACATCTTAGATTTACATTTAATGCTAACCGTGATTCTGTGAATTATTTGGATTTACAGGTTAACCGGGGTGAGATCAGTACTAATTTATTTAGAAAAGATACTGATGGCAACGTTATTATTAGCTCAGAGTTGTCATCCCCCATAATAATAGCTAATATTCCTAAGGGTCAATTTTGCAGAATTAAACGTAATTGCAGTAAAACAGAGGATTTCAAAAAGGGCTATGGCATTAAAAATCGTTTAGAAAATAGGGTTATTCTGAAAAATAATAGAGGAAGGATATCAATTTGCTGCCAGTATTGATAGAGGTGATTTAATGGCTGATAAAAATGAGATTAATAATAAAGAGAATGGCTTTATTTTGTAACTACATATAGTGCCCAAAGTTATGAGGTTAATAGAATTATTAAGAAACATTGGCATGTATTATCATGCGAGATAGGCCTGCAGGATATAAAAAAACCGCCTATTATGACTTATAGACTTGTCTCAACTTTAAGATTACGTTGGTTCATAGCCATTTTACTACTCCAGTGAGACACACCAATAATTGGCTAGGAGAACCTGTTGGTTGTAACCAATGTAAAATTGTAATGCATGTCAATTCTATAAAGAAAAGTAAAGAATTTAGTGTCATTAGTATATGGTAAGAAGTTTGATATTAGACATCTTATCACTATGTACATGTAAGGTGTGATATACTTAGCTATATGTAATTGTGGGGCTTTTTATGTAGGTAAAACGGAGAGAGCTTTTAAGATAAGGGTGTTAGAACATATAAGAGCAATAAATAAAATGACTTGATATATGCAACTCGGGTACATATTAATGAAAATAGGAATGATGAGGAGAACCATGAGTTTAAGTTTTTGAGCATAGAAAAAATATATAATGGACCTAGAGGTAATTTTAGTATAAAATTTTAAAAAGGAAAATGAATGGATTTTAAGGTTAAAAGCATATCAGAAACCAGGTTAAATGCTCATTTGGAATTAAACCCTATTTGGAGTACAGATAAATATTTTGTAGTAATAATAATGCAATATTTATAATGAAAGTTATTATATGTGTTTTGTAGCACTGCATGTTTAAATGGTTAATTTTTGTTTTATTGGTTCACCAATGGAATTGTTTTAGTAATTGTGATGTCATTTTGCCTTTGTATTTAAGTTCTGTGTGTTTTCTGGGATGCAGCTTTGAAAAGGATTTTGTCCGAAACGCGGCCAAGCTTTATCTTTGTGTTCAATAAATGGATTTTAAAAAGCGTTCGTGTCCGATTCTAGTGGGTGAGCGTGTGCTTAGCTTGTTTTAAATAAGTTTGTTCATTTGGCTAGATGCACCGCTAAACTGCACGTGACGGTTCGCTTTGTTGGCAGTTCCCACACACCCTTGTAACTTGGCAAATTAGTAATATTTTCATGCCAGATTTTCAACACTGGTATTTTCAACCTACTTATGAATAGAATAGCTGTCATTTTCACATCCTGGCTGATATGTGTTTTCGTGCATTGGTGCAGAATACGAGTTGCTTTGGGAAATCAGTGTTTGGGACAGATTAAGATCGACTGAGAGAGGGGAGGATCGAGCTCAACTGAGCTCTGTCAGGATTGCTGCAGGATTTCTGTGGGAAGAAAAAGCACCAACGCAGGCAAGAGCCCAGTACAAAAGGGCAGCCTGCAGCGCTTGAGAGAAACAGAACGAGTGAGTGAGGGAGAGGGAGTGAGCAAGCTCAATGGAGCTCTGTCGGGACAGCTGTGGATTTCTTTGTGAGCAGAAAAAGGCATCAATGCAGGCAGGGCCCAGTACAAAGGGCATCTGCAGCAGCGGGAGAAACAGAATGAGCGAGTGAGAGAGGGGAGTGAGTGACCTCAACGAAGCTCTGTCGGTACAGCTGTGAACTTCTTTGTGGGCAGAAAAGCCACCAATGCAAGCAAGTTCCCAGTACAAGAGGGCAGCCTGCAGCACCAGGAGAAACAGAATGAGCGAGTGAGAGAGGGGGAGGAGCAAGCTCAGTGGAGCTCTGTCGGTACTTTAGAGTTGTCCACCTCCTCCTAGGATCCTCTGTGGTCCTGTATTACAGCAGGGTCTTTGAAGTGGAGACAAAGCAATGATTAGATACTTTAGGATTGCTGTAATAATACAGATTTAGTTGTTCTGTTTCTTTCTCTAACTGAGCTAAGTACTGAGCTATCTTGTTATGATTGCTGTAATAATACATATTTATTTGTCTTGTTTATTTCTCTAACTGAGCTGAGTAATACTCAGAGTGCAGTAGGATTTCTAACTGGGCTAAGTGAAACTATATGAGAGCCGAGAACAAAAGTATGGTAGCTGAGGGTGAAAATGGACAAGGAGGCTTTAGGATTGCTACAGTAATACAGTATCTAATGGATGAGATTTGAGACTGAATTAACCCAGTCGACAAGGGTTAAGTAGGGGACTAGTGTGAGGGACAGGAATTTGAGTAAATAGGGGCCTAACAATTGTAGTAGGGACAGAACCTGGGAGTAAGAGCCCATAACATAAGATGGGGGCCAAAATTATTCAGATGCCACATGTCAATAGGGTGGGCATCTTTGGGAGGGTGGTGGTGTACAGGGTGTGGGTCCACCATGATCCTGGACTGGGCTTCAAGGATGGGCGGGGTGTATGATCTGCAGATGACTGGCTAGTTTGAGGTAGTAACTGTGGAGATTAGGAGGAATCTAAGTGGCAGGGCAGATGAGTATGATAGGCATCCGGGGGGATGGGGATGGCAAAGGGGACAGAGGAAGAACAACTAGGAGTGAAACCGACCTCAGTATCGGAGACACTAACAGAAAAGATGAGAAAGGAGGGATGCCCACGGCGAGGTGAGGCCTCCTGATGGGGAAGAGACCACAAGGAGTACCGGGAGATAGAAGATGGCTGTGGGTAGGGAGGGACCATTGGTGGCATGGAGGGGAACAAGTAGGAGAGGGAACTGACAGGGGAAGAGATGTAGAAGGGGCATTGACTGGGAATAGATTAGAACCTCTGCTGTGGGAAAGAGATGGGAGCAGGAACATACTGAAGGAGGAAGGACAAACAGGGCATGGAGGGATGGCAACAGATTGGGGAAGAGATAGCGAGGACGAAAGAGTGAAAGGGGACTAGTAAGGAAGGAGGGTTGCTGACTGGAGGAGAGAAGGCTATGGGAAGGATGGGAGGGCATCACTATTGGGGTAGACAGGAATGAGGGCTCTAAATCAACAACATCAGGGATAGGAGAGGGTTGAAATAAGCAGGAGGAGGGAAGGTCGAGATGGGAAGCCCAGTAGAAAGTAGTCAGGATGGAAAGGGGTTCAGGGGATGGGAGGAATAAGGCAGGGAAAAGGCGTGAGGCAGAAGTAGGGGTACAGATACAGAAGTCACAGTGAGTGCAGCTGGCAGGGCAAGGGGCAGGAAGAACGAATACTGGGGTGGTGGAAGGTATTAGAAGGAAAGGGGTAATGGAGGGGGTGCTCATCCTGGTGGATTCTATACTGAAATGGGTGAGATGGGGCAGAAAGGGAAGGCACAGTCATATTTGGTTTGAAGCTGTCCCCAGGGTGACTGCAGGAGGGCAGGGCAGGCACTGCTCAAGCGTGCAGCGAGGGAGGAAGAAACCTCATTTACTGTTGCATGTGTGTACAAATAACTTGGCAGGGGACACTGTGGAAGTAGTGAGGGGAGGTTCAAGTAGTTGGGCAGGCAGTGTCAGGGGGTGGGGAGTTGGTGGCATTCTTGGAGGTACTGCTGGTACCAAGTGCAAGCATGGGGAGGAAAAGTAGGCTTGAGGAGTTCAACAAGTGGCTGAGGGATTGGTGCCACACCAAACATTATGGGTTAGTGACTAACTGGGGTAGGGTCTGAGGGAATAGTGACTTGAACGCAGGGGACAGGGTACACTGGAGCAGGAAGGGAAGGGAGGGAGTATCAAAGGCAGCATTACTGCCGCCCACTGGTGCTGAGGGTTGATGTGCCAGATGCCACACCGCGCCATGCTGGTGACCCAGATCTGATGTGAGCCCAGGCTGCCAAGGGTCAGCAGGGAGAGATAGGCTTGAGTGACCAGAGAGCTGCTCTCCTATCCCGTGGTGGGATCTAGGACCCATCGCTCTGTAGCAGCCCCTGATGATGACCAGGGGTGCTACTAAAGCGGTGTAGTAAAGAGGACAGAGTGTAGTGTACATTGGCATGCTGTGCCTAAGCATCATTGCATGTCCGCACTCTGCAAAGGGGAGAAAGTGGAAAATGGGCTATGGTCGGGCAGCATGAGCTTCTGACTCCACTGCCTGCCCTGAATGGTGCCTCCTCAACTGGATCCTGCTCCGTGGGTCGAGTTGGGTGGTAATCTGTGGAGGTGAGCAGGTTGGCCTGGTGTCAGAGCCAGGGCCGGGGTCGGTCGGATGACCAAGCTGACCGTAGCCTGGGGAGAAAAATATACAAAAAAAAGGCAGGATTAGAGGGTATATCTCTACTAAGGTGGATTTTTAACTAGTGGGGGGTGGCCAAAAGACTGAGATTGGTAGAAAGGCCCAGATTAGGGGAGCCTAATGAGCTCTACGGCCTAGATATAGGTAAAGCAGAGGCACAGTAACCCTGAATGGGGGAGGGAGAGTGGTCTGAGTATAATACAAAGGCACCACCACCCAGTAAGAATAAGGAGGAGAAAAGGTGTGGACTACCAGGAGGAGGGACACAGGACAAGATAAGAGTGAGGAGAAGGAGGGGTATGGGTGAAAAGTGGTCTGACTAAATGGATAGAGAACTGGCTACAAGGGAGGGTGCAGAGGGTGGTGCTGGTGGGGTAGCTCTTAGCACCCAGAGCAGTGACAAGTGGGGTGCCGCAGGGCTCAGTGTCTGACCCGGTGCTATTTGGGCTCTTTATCTCCAATATAGCACACAGAGTTGGGAGCAGGGTTAGCCTGTTCGCACATTATACCAAATCAAAAGCAAATAGTTATAGTAGTGAGACCCCACCCCACACGCACACATACACACTCCCAAAAGCTGCTTAAAAGCCCAATTCATTCAAATCAATTCCATTTTTCACTTACTTGGGCTCAATGCCAACAAGTGTAAATCATGTACCTAGGGCATAGGAACCTTGATGTTGAGTATAGGATGGGAAGGTACTGATACTCACTAGATATAAAAGGGTCCTTGAGGTTATTATATCAGAGGACCTCAAGGTGGCAGTACAGTGTGACAAGGCTATAGGCAGGCAAATTGGATTCTGGGGTGCATAAGGAGTGGCATCTCCAGTAGGAGGAGGAGATGTTGTGCTGCCATTGTATCACTCCCTGAATACCCCCGCTGAGTACTGTGTCCAGTTTTAGAGTCCACACTTCAGAAAGGACATAAGATGGAGGTTTTCCAGAGGAGGCAACTAAAATGGTTTAGAATTTTCACAGGAACCTTACAAGGAAAGGCTGAAGAATCTCAGCATATACACTCTGGAAGAGAGGAGGGAGAGGTGACATGATCAAGACCTACAAAGTACCTCACAGGGGTAAGAGGGTACAATTGGGAGTTTCCTCAAATGAGGATGAGCATCCAAACCAAGGGACATACAGTGAAGCTTGGGGGCATTCAGGATAGATGTGAAGAAATATTTCTTTACTGTAAGGGTGGTAGATGCCTTGAAAAGACTGCCAGAGAAGTGGTGGAAGCTAAATGGCAGGGGCATGAAGCATGCATGGGATAAACATTGGGGTATAGTAGAAAAGGGGAAGGAGGGGTCAACGGAGATCAATAGGGCTATGGAAGTGGAGTAGGTTCAAGTTCATTGCAGGAAAAATCCATTACAAGCTCATTCACAGGGAGGTCCTGATGAATGCAGGCAGAATAAGACATGCAGTAACATATAAAGGCAGGTAGAGAACACTTGCACAGACTGGGTGGGCTGAACGGTCCTTTCTGCTGACAAATTCTATGTTTCTATGGCATCATGTGTTCATTCAGGTGCAGTGCTTTTTAAAGTTGGGCACAGATGTAAGGTACAGTAAATTACTGAATTAGATGCAGACCACTTATAGTATATTAAACAGAACCCCAGTGCTTGAGAAGCCTTTACTCTTCATAAGGCTGCTTAAAGAGCTGGGTTCTGTTTGCTGTGTCCACACCAGTATGCTGATCTTAAAATCGACACCACATCTGAATGAGTACTTGATTCTTGCTCACTCCATTTCTTCCCGCTTTGAAACCCGTTTGTCTTGCATTAGTTTTGGGCTGGCAGTGCCTCGTCTGTGTTGGAAGATGACAAATAAGCGGCACTGAAAGACATCAGACTTACAGACTGTGAAGGCAACTGCTCACCCACCATCTTGGCAAAAAGAAGGCTGCAGCTGTGGCCACTGATGACTGTTGGGGTATGGGGATGGGGAACAAAGGGACAGACATAAGGAGATAAAAGCATAATAAAATTGTGAGACCTTCACCAGTTTTCCAAAACGCTACCAGTAAAAGAACACTCTATGAAGTTTTCCAAATGGCAACACAGTCTGGTGAGCCCTCTGCCTGCCATCTGACACCAGGCATCAACCAGTATAACATTGCCTAAAGAATGCAGTGTGGTCACGTGGTTACTGAAATACTGGAGATTACAGATTTATAAGAACAAAGTATGTCACACAGAAGCTGGCACATGTGTCTGTAGCAACTGCCTCCTGCTTCTTAGTAGTTATACTTATACTTATACCCTTGAGGTACTTGAATGTTTCTATCATATTCTCTTTCCTCCTCTCTTCCAGTTAGTACATATTGAGGTCCCTTAATTTCTCCTCATAAGTCTTGTGTTGCAAGCTCTGTACCATCTCATTTGCCCTTCTCTGGACCATCTCCAGCCTGTTAATATCCTTACAGGTGCGCCTCCAGAACTGCACACAGTACCCATGTGAAGCCTGACCAAGGTTTATATAATGGCATCACTACCTCCTCCATATGCTGGTGATACTCCTGCCTATGCACCCCAGCATGTCACTGGCCCTCCCAGCTGCCTTACCTCTTTGACATTTTCAGGTCATCTGAAATAAGAACCCCCAGGTCCCTTTCCTTCTTTGTGACTGTCAGCAACTCCCCCATCATATAGCTTTCCCCAGGGTTTCTATGTCCCAGGTGCATCATTTGCACTTTTTGAATTAAACTTCAGTTGCCAGTCCTCAGACCATTTTTCAAGCTTCCCAGTTCCTCCTCATTTTCTCCACCCCTCTGGGGTATCCACTGTGTTATAGATCTTGGTGTCATCTGCACACAGGCAGACCTTTCCCTTCAGCCCTTCTGCAATGTCACTAATGAAGACATTAAACAGGACTGGCCCCAGGACCAATCCCTGCAGCACCCCACTGGTCACCCCCTCTCCCCAGACTGTGCCCCATTTACCACCACTCTGCCTCCTGTCTACTAGCCAATTTCTAACCCAGTTTACCACCCTTTCACCCATGCCCAGCCTACTCAGATAGTTTATCAGTCTCCTATGTGGGACGGTGTCAAAGGCTTTGCTTAAATCAAGGTAAGTGTTGTCCACTGCCCCACCCTAATTTACTTCCTTTGTCACACACCTCAAAGAGATCAACCAGATTTGTCTGACATGACCTCCCCACTGTGAATCCATGTTGCCCATCGTCCTGGGCTCCGATGGCTTCTAGATGCCCCACTATCCTTTCTTTAAGCAATGTCTCCATGATCTTCCCACTACTGAGGTAAGGCTGAACGCCTATAGTTTCCTGCCTCCTCGCTGCTGCCAGATTTGTGTAGAGGACCGCATGTGCCCTCCTCCAATTTCTGGTACCACCCTGTGTTGAATGGCTCAGTGATCATGGTTGCCAGAGGTACTGCTATCTCCTTCACAGTTCTTTAATATCCGTGGGTGTATGCCATCTGGTCCCATCGCTTTGTCCACCTTCAATTTAGTCACCTACTGCAGGATCCCTCTGCCTGTGAATGAACTATTGTCCACCTCTTTATGCCTTTGCAACTGCTGTACTGTTGTGGCTATTTTCCTCCCTCTTCTGTGAATACTGAACAGAAAGACACAGTGGATGTTTTCGGGGTGGGGGGCATGTCACTTTGGGCATGGTACTTTCACTCCAAATACCTAAACAGCACATATAAGCAAGCAACATTCAGCACTGACAAATGCTTGTTGAAAATGAAGTAGGTGATTTCCTGAAAGGTATTCAAAACCTTTTGATATAAATGGTAGATTGTCTTCTGGAAGTTTAAAGTTGTTATGATGAGATCTTTAAAGGGTCTTTAAGTGCTGAAAGGCCAAATCATAGAAGCTTGGGATTACCACCAGTCTTAGCTTCTTAAAGTGCATGGAATTCTTCATGATTTCTGCTTTCATTTGAAGACTCATAGTTGCTTTTATATTAGTAGAACTTTGTACTCGTTGGTGAGAGATTTTTGTTTGTAAGAATGTTTGTTTTTTGAGTTCAGGTTGTGACTTCTGAACAGTCTTTATATCCACATTCACATTTCTTATATCAGTATTAGTAGTGTCTGTTCTTGAAATCATGAAATCCAGTTTTTGAATCAAAGTTCTGCAAGAAGGTGAACATTTCAAAAACTGATGAGACTTCCTTGAGATTTTAAACTACAGTTTGATTGAAAAGCATCAACTGTGGCTGAAAAGGGATTTGTACAAGGAGAAGTAAAATCTGCTGAGGATTTGTTCTCGCTGCCATCAGAAATATTTCTATAGTAACAGTTCTTTGTCTGAGGTGACTGGCACCATTGAGGTACATAAATTTAACACTGGAGTCACTGGTACAGTCTCTGGTATAGTGAACAGTACATGCAGTTCTGACAAGGTTGAAAAACTCAAAATAGGATGAATTAAAGTAAAGGTATGCTTTGTCTGAAGGTTGGTGTCTGCAGGTCCTCCTGAGGCTACAGGCAGGATCCACACACTAGTCGGCATTCATGCTGTGGCAGTTGCTTTAGCAAGACCAGTGCTGACCATCAGAAAGTGATCAATCAGTATTTTACGAACCAGTGTGTCAAGCTCTGAAGAGGAGGAATCTTTGTTCCTCTTCTGTTGTTCATTCTTTGCTTGCAGTTTAGTTGGTTTGGCTGCTAATTTTGTCATGCTCCATAAGGTAATTTTTTTTTTTTTCAACTTCTCTTATCTCCCCCAGACCAGAACTCTCTCAGGCCGCTCCAGCTTCATGCCGCCTGCCAACCACTGTGATCCCGCTCCTCAAGGGCGTTACTCTCTCCCCAGAAAGGCCCAAGAAGATCGATGGGGGCAGAGGCAAGGATCCAGTGTTGGGCCTGTGGCAGTTCCAGCACTGTGAGGGCCATCGCGTATCTGGGCTGGATGGGTATTTCTGCATTTTTATCCCATGAGCTTCCCCGCCCCCAGAGTATGGTGTGCAATGATGCCAAGATGCACAGCAACCCTGCCGGCATCTGCCATGCTCCCCTATAATCTGGTCCTGTGCTGTAATGCCCTGATCTCCATCAGAGGTCACCAGTATGCCGAACAACCCAAAGTCTCCCCGGGAGAGGAGAGCAGTCCTCAGAGGCTCAATCCTCCCTCCCCTGCTGATCCCTGGCGCCCGAGCTCACTCCCAAGCCTGGGTTGTCATGGTGTGAGGTGTGGCATCCAGTGCCTCAAACCTTGGCGCCACCGGGCCTGCACTATAAGGTAATAAAACCAGAAATTATAAAAATTGAAAAGAGCTCTATTGTGCAGCTGCTACCCCGTCACTATCTTTTCTCTCATTTCCAGTGCATCAGTTATTAAATATATTTTATACATATGGATTACTTATCTGATCAAGGTTTGAAACTACAGAATGAGATGTTTAGCATTATCCTGCCCCTTTGTATACTGGGGTTTTGGATTGTTCTCCTATGTATGAAGTCACTGTTGTCTTGCTTCTTTTCAAACATTTTGCATCAGTTTTGTTATATTTATAATCTGGCACTACTGCACCTTATGCCCATCCTCTGAAGGATCCAAAGATGTATAGCTCTTAAAACTGATTAAAATAGGCATTTACATTTTTGCACACAATGTACTTTACTGTGTACTCCTAGTGATCAGTGGTGCAGCTGATCTTCTGAGATGTGATGGGTTATCTTCCAACCATATCACTCAGGGATGCTTATAAGAAGGGGCCATTTTATTTGTTAGCTACACCTCCTGATGAAAAGCCAGAGTGCCAGGAAGAGGAAGAGCACCTCAAAGCACAAGGTTATGGTGTTCTTTTTCCATATCTTTGGTTGTCTCAATAAATGCACTAGCAACAGATTGAAGCAAATGGTCTGCACTGTAGTTTTGAATATTTCTGCTCTGTGGCTACTGCAGCAACACCGCACCAGCCTGGTGAGTGCATAGCTTCTGTGGTACGACACCTGGGAAGGCAACCAGGATGCTTAGGTATATACCAAGGGATCCTGCAGTAGGAGAAGGAGTTACTGTTGCCCTTTATGGGTCTTGGTGAATCTGCACCTGGAGAACTGTGCCCAGTTCTGGAACCCACATCTGAAAAAGATAAAGACTGTGTGGAGCCTGTGCAAAGGAAAGCGTTACTTATTTACATAGTTTCTACTGACCAGGTAGCACACTAAACAAATGCTTGCTTATTTTTAGGTACTATCTGGGAGATTGGAAAGTAGGAAAGCAAGGCAAACATCATACAAAGTAAGCACGCAAAATACTGTGAAAATAGAATTACAGAGGATCCATAAAATAAATATCAATCAAGTGAATATTAATTGTTATTCTTCTAAGCAGAAATTGAAACAGTGTTGTATTGAGAGTTCCACGCACCACTGCATTAACTGAATGATTCATAATGCAAAGTTCATGTTTTTGCTTCTTGTATGTGTGTATTGTGAGAATCGGGTTCCTCCGTGAAAATGGCATATGATGCCCTTGGAGCTACCTTGTTAAAAAATAAAAAGTAACAGGGACAACAAGTCCAAACACCAAACACACATTGAAACATAGCTCACGAATTGAAATCTCAACTGAAGACGAAATTGACACGGCATTCAAACCCTACAAGTTATCAGCTTAACAGAGTTATCAAGACTGACCAGCAATAATCCAGAAGAAAGAAGAAACAGTAATTTAGTTAGTGCTGTTACAGATTGAGCTAGCCTTCACAGTGTTACCACACTGAGATGGCATTTTCCTGTAGCTCCATAGGAATATTTCTGTGTTTTCCTGTTGATTACAGTGTGTCCTATGGAAATCAAATTGCTCTGTTTTCCATATAACCAGTGCAAGTCTATGGGAACAGTATCCCTGTAAATGGTTTCATTTCTTAAAAATACAGGAATTCCTATAGATCTGGGAGCCCTGCCTTCATGTAATTCCAGAGGGATCTTCTGAACATACGACGACAGGGTAATGCCAAACCTCACCCAACAACTAACACACCAAAATCTGGCCAATGGAAAATCATGTGCACAAATGCTCACAGCCTGAGAAATAAGATCCCAGACCTGCAGGCAATAATGTCAGAGGCTAAACTGGACATAGTAGCAATTAGTGAGACATAGTAGCAATTAGTGAGATGTGGTTACCAGTAACCACACTTGGGAGACTTCAGTACCTGGCTATGTATTGTTCAGAAGAGACCAAGGTGCAAAAAGGGGAGTGGCCCTGTATGTCAATGAAAATATCAAAGCTACAGAAATTCAGAATGCACATAAGGAGCCAGAAGAACTGTGGGTCACCCTGGAAGCAGGAAATGGGACAGCCATAAGAACTGGGGTTGTCTACAGGCCCCAGACCAGGGGAGGACATAGACACATTACTGTTAGAAGATATACAAAACATGACAGCTAAAGGGGAGGTTATGATAATGGGAGACTTCAACATGCCGGATACAGATTGGTCAATACCAGCAGGAACATCTGCCAGAACTAGACACATAGTGGATTCCCTGCAGGGGAGGCCTCAAACAACTGGTACAGCAACCCACAAGAGACAGGGCTATCCTAGATCTAGTACTGACTAACAAGGAAGGGATCACAGATCTCCAGGTAGAAGGTCACCTGGGGCCAGTGACCATCACATGGTATGGTTCAATTTGGCTACTACATCTAAATCATCCCATTCCAAGGCAAAATATGGGACTTCAGAGGAGCTGACTTTGATAAGATGGCCAACAGAGTTAAGCTAGCCCTGCAAAAAGAAACACAGGTGAGGGGTACAGGCAAAGTGGGCAAGCATTATGATGCAATACTTGAAGCAACATCCCATTGTGTTAGACAGAAAAGAAAAGGAAGTGCAAAAGAAGAAGGAAACCACTTTGGTTCTCAAATACAGTAGCAGAAAAGGTCAGAGCCAAAAGGCTGGCCTTCAGGAAATATAAGGGAACACAGCGGGATGAAGATAGGGAGGCATACCAAACTGCCCTAAGGGAAGCAGGGAAGGCAGTAAGGCAGGTAAAGTCCCAAACTGAGGAAACACTAGCATGAACAGTAAAAGAAGGTGACAAGACTTTCTATAGATACATTAGTGAAAGGAGAAAGTCCAGAGGGGTGATTGCTAAGCTTAATGGAGAAGGGAGCATGTGAAGAGGAGGACCTTGTAAAGGCATCTATCCTAAATAGATACTTTTGCTCAGTATTTACTGAAGAGAAGGTAGGCAGGGCCCACAGCTTGGCATCATGGACACAGGGGGAGGGAAGTGAGCACTACTCCTTCACAAGAGAAAGGGTCCTACAAGAGCTTGCTAAGCCCAGGGTGGATAAGGCAATGGGACCTGATGGCATACATCCCAGGGTACTTTAGGAGCTAAAGATGGAACTAGCAGAGCCATTAGCAGAACTGTTTAGTGAGTCTCTGAGCACAGGAGAGGTCCCAGAAATCTGGAGAAGGGCTCATGTGATCCAGTTCCACAAGAGTGGTAGCAGGAGGAGGCGGGAAACTACAGACCAGTCAGTCTTACCCTCAGTAGTGGCAAGATTATGGTGGCACTCCTTAAGGAAAGGATAGTGCAACACCTGGAATCCATAGGGCACAGGATCCAAGACAGCATGGGTTTACAAAAGGAAGGTCCTGTCAAACTAATCTCATAGATTTCTTTGACTGGGTAACCAGAGTGGTGGACCAAGGGGAGCAGTTGATGTCGCTTACCTTGACTTCAGCAAAGCTTTTGACACTGTTCCACATAGAAGATTGATAAATAAGCTGGGTAGGTTCGGGGTGGGTCAGAAGTTGGTCAACTGGGTGGCAAACTGGTTGACAGGCAGAAAACAGAGAGCGGTGGTAAATGGTTACAGTCAGAAGAGATGCAAGTCACAAGTGGGTACCTCAGGGATCAGTCCTGGGGCCAGTCCTCGTCAACATCTTCATTAGTGACCTTGCAGATGGACTAGAGGGTAAGGCTTGTCTATTTGCAGATGACACCAAGATCTGCAACAGAGTAGATGATCCAGATGGGGTGGGCAGAATAAGAAGAGATCTGGATAAACTAGCAAAATGGTCAGAAGAGTGACAACTGGGATTTATTGCAAAGAAGTGCAAAATCATGCACATAGGGAAGAGAAACCCTGAAGCCACCTATAGACTGGGAGGGAGTTGCTAGCAGTCACAAAGGAAGAAAGAGACTTGGGCATCATCATCACTGATGACCTGAAAGCATCCAAGCAGATCTCTAAAGCAGTAGGTAAGGCTAGTGGGGTGTTATGGTGTATTAGTAGGGTATCACAAGTCGTGAAGAAGGAGGTAATAATCCCTCTTTACAAGACACTGGTTAGGCCCCTATCTGGAGTACTCTGCAGTATTGGAGGCCACACCTTCACAAGAACATTAACCAAATTGAGGCAGTCCAGAGAAGGGCAACCAAAATGGTGCAGGGACTGCATCAGAAGACATATGAGGACAGATTAACAGGCTCAATATATACCCTTGAGCAAAGGAGGAGAGAGGTGATATGATTGAGGCATTCAAACACCTTAAGGGCATTAACAAGGTGAAGAGCCTAACATGTTTAAATATGAGAAAATAGCAGGACAAGAGGACACATCATGAGATTACAGGGGCCAATTAAGGGGGAATGTGAGGAAGTTCTTTTCACAGAAAAGGTGGTGGATGCATGGAATGGCTTACCACAAGAAGTGGTGGCTATGAATACAGTGCAGGGCTTCAAACAGGCATGGATAGGCTAATAAGGAGCAATACAGATGACTATGAATAGATAGGCCACTGACAGAGCAAAGGCCAATGGCACATTTATAAGGTAGAAAATCAAATGGGCAGACTGGATGGGCCTTGATGTCCTTATCTGTCAACTTCTATGTTTCTATGTTTCTAACAGTGAGTGGGAGGAGCAGCTAGGAACCAGAAATGGAAAAGAATTCCAGAACCTAGCTATACATGTAGCAAAGGCCTGGTCTCCCATAGCAGTATGGCTTTTGGAAGATCATGCATATCTCATTAGCTCTGACTCATGGTACACTTAGTTTAAATACTTTTACAGCTCAGTTAGGGTGGTAGGGTGGCATATCTGATAACCTTGTCAGTAAAGCAAGTCAGGTTAAAGAGATGACTATCAGCTGGTAACAGACAGCCAAGTTTATCATAAAGAACACAATTATGTGTAACATAGGTCAAAGATAGGGCAAAGCCTGCAGATATTGTCGACAATATCCCATTTAGCCAAAATGGATTTTCCAGCAAATATGAAAGGAACAAGTCCATAGTTAAGACAAGGGAGGACTACTACTCTGGCAAAGGCAAGCTGAGCAACTGGGGTGAGACTGTGCTTGACTCTGAGCGTCATGCCAAGGTATTGCATGCTGTCCTACTCACCATGGGGCCTATGCACCCATTGTGCGAGTGGCTATGTGCTGCACATCCCTGGTACGAGCCACCCTGCACCAGCTGCGCCCCACCCTGGGGCCTATGCACGAATGGGCAGAGTGACTCCATGCCATGTATCTGCAGTGTGGAGCCACCCATGGCCATTGTGCCCTTATGTGGGATGCACATAGCAGGTGTGCAGCCCCAGCACAACCAATCCCCCTGGCTGCATGGACAGCAATGCGATGGAGGCATGTCCACAATAAGCGCCATGCACTATGGCATGGTGTGCTGCGACTGGGGTGTGTGGGAGGGTGCCGCTATGCCTGGTGGAATCCTGACATAAGTCACTGTGTGCCCCATGGACTACACCCCATGGTTGTGGCAGCAATGGAACCCAACACTCAAGCCACCCACAGAACACTAGACGGATGGGGCACTGGGGCAGTGGAACAGGCGAGTGCCCACATGTCCTTGGGACCACTGGGTGCCATCTGACTCTCCCCACAGGTAACCACCTCACCCAGTGAATGCCGAGACCCCACAAACACACACACATACATATATGGGAGCCAGGTCCCAGTGGGAAGAGTGACAACCCCTCCCCACCGTGCACACACTGGTGCTCCCATCACAGTCCCAGATCCCCAATCTGGTACCCCACAGAGGTATTGGTGGCCAGTAGCCAGTGGACCCACCGCCCATGGCACCAACACCAAGGCAAACATGTGTTAGCCCTACCTGGCCGGTGCAGTGTTCCCCAAACCTGATCTGAATCTGCCGCCCCTCACCCACATTGGTAGTCAGTGGCACCCCCTCTGTGGAACCAACACCCCGATACCTGCATAGTCAATGCCATGGCCAGACTGCCAATGGAACAGCCCTCTGCACACCTCCCCAGTCACGGCCATCCAAGTGATGCTGGGAACATCCAGCCTAGGTATAAGGGCATGTTCCCGCATCACTTGGATGGCTGGCACCCGAGGAGGTGGTGGAGTGTTCTGCCACTGGTCTTCTGGCCACTGCACCAACTATGCAGTACAGGGGTGTCGTACCACAAGGATGCCACTGACTACCAATGCAGGATGGGGTGATGGGTTCAGGTGTGTGGGATGGGGCAACTGTGGGGGTGGGGCATGTGAAGCACTGGAGATGGGCCTGATCTGGGTGGAGGGGAGAGGTATTGCACACCAGGGACATGGGCAGGCATGTGTTTTGGGGGATGCTTCTTCAGACACAGGGACAGGGTGGCATGTGTGTGTGAGGGCTTGCTGCATGGCACCGGGCTGCCATTGTGTTGGGGTGGAGGTGCAGTGGGTGGCCTCCATGCACCAGGGACATGACCATGGGTCCATCACCTGCTGGGGGCATTGCTGCAAGGGTTCAGGTATCCACTGGTGCAACTCATGCACCTGGACCTGCTCCTGCCTGTGTAAGGATCCATTTTGGGACCCATGCCGGGCATCCCACTGGATGCCAGACTAGTCCACAACTCCACCCCATGCCACCTTGCAGAGTGCTGCATGTTGGGGGCTGTGTGCCCATGGACAGGTCATAGCCATTGGTGAATACGGCTGGTGTGCACCTGTCTGTGGGTGTGGAGCTACACAGGTAGGATATGCACCTCTGATGCATAATTCCTGCCCATTTGTGCACCAGCCCCCCGATACAAGAAACAGGGCGACTGCCCTTATGTTCCTGATCCTCAGCCGTGATGACAGAAACACACCAGGGGTGGGTGGGGGCATGACAGCACTATGTGCCATGCACAAAAGTGCATAGTGCTGCTCACAGGGGTGCAGAGGTGGCACAGGGTATGCTAGGAAAACCCTGCCATGAGTGCCCTGCATGATCCACACACAGACCACCACTCCAGACATGGTGGTAAACCACCATTCCCCACCATCAGGACTCCAGCTCCCATCCCTGCAGACCACCAGGTGCCAGAAACCCCATCACACCTGTGTGCTTCAGCCCTGTGATGGCTGAACCCCACCCATGCATGCACACATAGGGCACTGGCCCAGGTATGCACCACCTGCAGCACTACCAACCCACCCCTCATCTCCCATTCCTGAGTGCAGAGGCTGCTACACAGGCTGGCCAGTGACACAGCCCTCCCCATCTCCTCAACCACTGGCCATCCAAGTGGCTGGGTGCGCACTGCCCATATATAGGTGCCATGCTCCCAGCAACACTTGGATGGCAGGCAGCCAAGGAGGTGAGGAGGAGAAATGTGCTGCTGGTCATCCCATGCAGTGGCTGCTGTGCTCAGGTACAATGGATGGAGGTGTATGTGTTGGCAGTGCTGCAGGGGGGCAGCATAATGTACAACAGGGATGGGGCCACTGGTTGCCTGTGGACCAGGGATGCAGGGTGTTGATGGCATCTGGAGGGCTGGCCATATGGGCCAGGAATCCTGCTGGGGACAACGTGTGTCTGTGGTGCTACTGGGGCATGTGCTTGGGGTGCCCCGGCCAACAGGACTAGGCTGGGTGCCTGCATTGGGCATTCTAGCAGCCAGACCTGCACCCTCATGTACAAGGGATCCACTGTGGGATCCATGCCAGGCATCCAATTGGATATCCAACTGGGTCTATGACTCTGCCACCAGCTGAACTTCAGAGACCTGCACGCTGGAGGGTCGGGCCCATGGAGAGGTGGCAGCCATTGATTAATAAGGCCAGTGTGTCCCTGTCCACAGGTGTGTGGAGCTACACAGGCGGGATACATGCCTCGTGTAATATCCCACCCATTCATTCGCAGGCCTATATATATATATATATATATATATATATATATATATATATGTATTCATTATATATTTTTTTACTTGTTGATAGTAGCCCCAAGAGCATCAGAAGTCCAGTGTTGGGTAAGTTACTTTTCTATTACTTTCTATTACTTTTGGAAAGTTGTTCCAGAAAGCTCTGTGTGGTCACTAGTAAGGATGGAGAAGTACTGAAAAGTAATACACTTTACAGTTACAATTACTTATGTCATTTTATACAAAAGAAATACGTAGTTGCAACTGATTACATTTATTTGAAAGTAGCTAGTAACTAACCTATTACTTTCAAAAATGTAATGTTATCGTTATTTATTATTTTGTATTGTTTTTGTATAAAAGAAATAAGTAATTACAATTGTAAGGTGTATTACTTTTTCTGGTACTTCTCCATTTTTGCTAGTGACTGCACAGAACTTCCTGAACAAGTTTCCAAACATAATAGAAAGTAATAGAAAAGTAACTTACCCAACATTGCAGAAGTCCATTTTCAAGGAGGACCGGAGAGATAACAAAAAATAAGACTACATAAATATCACAACACATCAGTATCATTACACAGACATCATGAGAGATTCATACACTGTTCTTTTACCTGAATATGCAGGGAGCAGTCTAGTTGGAGGTCCAGAGTCACTCTAAGATATCTGAAGGATGAGAAAACAGTAAGGGGAACTGTTGGCATAGAATATAGTTAGGGGTTCAGGCCAGGCACTGAAAAAGAATGGATTGGGTCTTCATTTTGTATTAAGAATAAGCCTATAGGGCCCTATGCACTAATGGGGTGGGTGGCTCAGCGCTGCGTATCTGAGTCACACAACCACTCCGCACCCTCCATTGCCCCATGCGGGATGTGCAAAGGGAACATGCAGCACATACATGCCTGATTCCCCGGACATGTGAAGAGCAATGTGCCAGGTGTGGGTGAATGCCATGCCAGTAGTACGTGCCATGCACCACTGCATGTAGTGCTGGCAGTATGGAGTGCATAAGGGGTACAGCATACACCAGGGAGGACCCTGCTGTAAATCCCCATGCACCCCATACACACCCCGCAGGACAGGGCGAACAGCCCACTGACCTCCAGGCCACAGGAACCAACTGCCCAATGCCACCCACTCACCCAGCACAAGCAGTGAGTGTGGTGCCCCTAACACCCACAACACCCATACCCCTCACAGAAGCACTGGCACAAGGCTGCCACCCCCAGCCCCAGTGGCACCCATGTCAACCCCTCCCGCTTCCAGTGGTAATGTTTTCTCCATCCTGCCAGCAGGCATGCCCCCATCCCACTCGCCACATCAGTGCCATTGGAAGGACCAGCAGCATTGGCCTCCTACCACCCGTCCCAGCCACCGGCCACTGTATATCCAAGAGGCACATTGCTAATGCGCGCCCCGCTGCATATGGGATACACTTTTCACCCATGCTGGGCATCTGATTGGATGCCCGGCTGGGTCTGTGACTCCGCCCACAGCCACCCTGTGTGGACCAGCATGCTGGGGGGCAGGGCCACAGAGAGGTGGCTAGTGGTGGTGAATACCACCAGTGCGCACCTGTCCGCGAGGTGCAGAGCTGGCGTGTGGGTTACGATGCCTTTGGCATGTAACTGTGCCCATATGTGCATAGGGCCCATTGTCAGTAAGCCAGGCCTGGATACTATGGAAGACAGCAGTGAGCAGGAAGACAGCATATCAACAGAAAGTCAAAACATAAAACACTGTGACAGACTCATGTGCTGTGTAATCATATCACTGCTGCTCTGTCGATTGCAGTTTGAAGCTGAAAAATGTGGACTGAGCCAAGAGACACGGGTCTGTTTTTGTCATCATTCTGTGTAACTGAATGAATTATAACTGCTCTGTGCTGGAGTCTGCAGTCACGATACATATTATTTGGCAAGTGGGCAATAAAGCTTGGTCCTCAGACTAGGAGCTAGATCTTCAACACTTCTGCAAGTGCAAATTGTACCTACAATTTTCAAGAACGTTTTTGTAGAAAAATGGCTGCACATGGTCTGAAGTAATACATACAGATTGCCATATCCAACTGCTGTGCAGTGCACAAAGGTACCCTGCCAGCCTGGCTTTTCAGTCTATTATTATTTTCTGTTTCTGTGGATTGCCTGCCTCTTACCATGAAACATTCTGAAATCGACAAAATGCAAATGACACTGTTCCAGTTGTTACATGTATTCCAGCGGGTAGTCTGCTGTACAACTTCCAAGAAGATGCTGTACCTCCATGAAAATGTGCTTTTGTATTCTAAACTTGTAATGAATGCCAAAAGGACTCAGGCGGTGAACTTCCATCCTAGAGACAGAAACAGAACATCAACCTAGCTGTTTTTGTTAAATGCATGTATCCTGCCCTATTTGCTACTACATCCAAATCGAACATAGTTTCTGTACTATAAAGCAACTTCATATTTTAAGTCTGTTACCAAATTACTACACATAATTGTCATATACAAAGGCTGAAACCTGTTTTTTCCAATATGAAAATAAACATTACCGCAACTACTACTTTAGAAATCACTGATTAACTATTGTACTGTACAGTACAAACTGGCTGTGGTCTCTGCATAAGATATAAAAACTTTTATTTTTGATATTAAGTAACTTTATTGGACTGTGAAGCCCTGCTTTACAAAGTTGTTCTGTTTAAGCAAATGGTTACAGATAGAGTGACATATATAAGCACCCATAAAAGCGGGGCTTATATTCCACGTTTTAGGCATCCTTTTCCTTAATATCCCGAGCTAGGAAATGGGTTTAGTGCTCTGGATGCCTCAAGATGGCAGTAGAGGACAGGAAGTATTGGATGTTTCCAGCCTGGGCTTCAGGCCTAGGGCTGGAGGAAAAACTAGAGAGTAGAACCAGGGCCAGGATAGGTGGGCAGAATGAGGGAGCTCAGTGGTCCAGGAGGGCTCAGTGGGGAAAATCCCAGAGTAAAGTGTAGTCAGGACAGTTATGCACTGTGGCTAATGAGGAGTGGGAGTATGGAGCTCCACTGGGGACACAGGTAGCCAGATCCTGCATTGTTGAGGGCTAATGCATTAGGTGGGCTTTAGCATGCCCATCTGATAGATGTAGGAGCCCTTAGGAAGCCCAAAAGATGTTTATACTCAGGTTGCCAGGGCTGGGAGGGCAGTGGCAGGGTCCTCTCATGAGGGGAACCAGTGGCAGAGGTTCCCCCATACCCAGTGTGGCAGAGCAGCCAGGGGAGTCAAGGAGCTGGGGAGCATTTCTCCCATAAGTGGGGCTTGTTTGGAGGGACAGGTCCTGGAGTGCGGCCCATGAAGGACAGGTGGACTGTGGACCCAGAATTGGTAGGCCTTGGAGTTTGGTCCCTGTGCTGGTGCTTAACTCAAGCCCAGGAACCACTGGTAGGGAGTCCCTGTAGGAAGGAGGTGATGACACTGAAATAGCCCCAGAGTGAAGTGGGGCATGGAGGGCTAAGATGGAGGCAAGTGATCAGAGAAGGTCCTCATTCTGTATATCAGAGCCAGCCATTGTAAGGAGGGACAACAATCTGGGTCATCAGGAAAAATCCTGGTTGCACTGTGGTTTAGGCCATTTGCACAGGAGTCCAGATGGGGAGGCAGCTCGCTTTCCACACTGTGAAAAGGGGATGACCAGTGCCGCAGAGGAAAAGGGATCCATAGGAAAACAACTAAAGGAACGGTTTGGCTTACTGGATCCTTATACAACTGGAGATTGCAGAATCAAGGTTTTCGGGTAGAACACCCATGAGTGAGGGTATAAAAGCGAGTGTCCTTCTGGTGTCTGCCAAATCAGTTGTCCTGCTGTCTATTAAGCCCAGGCAAAGTGTAAAACATGTGTAGCCCCATGGAGCTGAGTATTTTTTTATATATATATATATATATATATAAAAGAATAGTGACCCTGTATCACTCACTGGAATCATTTTTCATGCAGGTGAAAATAAAAAACTAGTTGGGGAGAAACCGTGGTTTGTACCTTATCTGACTGTGAGAAGACAGCTTTAGCAAAATGAAATACTTTTACCAATTATTTTACCAGGTGAGACACACTAAGCTGAAAGCTTGTTTGCAGTGCAACCTAGGAGCACAAGGAAGTTAAGTGACTTGCTCAGGGTCACACAGTATGCACCTAGGGGTTGTGGGATTCAAACCCAGGTCTCCAGATTTGCAGCTCAGAGCCTTAACCCACTGCACCATATTGTCTCCCCTCATATCTTTGAAGTCTGATTAATTTGTTACAAGTTAAATTCCAAGGAAAGAATCCACCTCTGGGAGTTTCAGGGGCTCCATGGGACCTCTAGGAGAGGGAGGGAGGCCCCAATATCCATTTGGTCGGCCAGGAGTGAATCTATTTTCTGAGAGTGAGAAGGTAAACCAGAAATCTTGAAGACATCATTAGGTAAGGACCATCAGTTTGCCATGATCTAGAATAGCAATGTCTTGTATACTAGTTCTTTGGAGTGCTCTTTTCTTCCTACCCGGACCATCTGCAATGATTTAAAATATGCCCATAGAAGGGGCAGGAGGGGAGGGTTACACATGTCTAGTGTATATTGGCTTCATATTAACAAATAAGACATGATACACAAAAGAAGAAATAATTCATACTGGGCCTAAATCTCAGGAGACTAGAGTACAGATATTAACCAAACATTGCAATTACTTACACAGAAGATTTGGACAAGATATGGTCAAGAACAAAATGAGGTAATAGAAACAAACATTATATAACCATCCCACTCGTCACCCCATCATCTCACCATATGATTCCCTAAAGGTTACCCCAGGCAAAGGCACTTGACTTTCCACATTCTATCAATACCTGCTTTAAATTGTCCTATATTTTTTGAATTTTGTACCTTAGAGTCTATCTCATTCTAGATTTTTGAGAGATAGGACCTTCTTTGCATCCTACTATATACATTGTTCTTAAAAGGAATTGTTAGGCACATGTGCTTTAGTTCCCCAAATCATTTTGGTAGATTGGGTTCTGTACATATTAACTTTGTTCATACTGTATTGCCACCACAAACTCTGCATATGCCTCGAGCCCCATCCACTTTTCTTCCTAACATCTTGGCAAGCTAAAATATTTCATTTTACTAACAAAGTCTTGATTTTTATTCCAAAAATGTATTTTAATTTATTTCTCTAAGAAAAATAGTATAATACCAAGTTATCTTTTTATCACAGTTAACCCACATATTTGATACTGTAGTATATTTTTCATTTTCACTGTTGTTTATCTAACAATCAGATTGTATAGCTTCATGCGCCATCCTGTTTTCAGATTAAAAAATAGGTGTTGGTGTTTTCATTTTTCCCCTCATGACAGTTTAAAAGAATTCAGTGGGTAGAAAACTTTCTTTCTTCATTTTTCTGCAGCAGTTTTTTTTTTGTGTGTGTTCTGTTTTTCCTCCAGATTTAAAAATGCAAATTATTTTCTTTCAGTTTATTAAAGTGGTATTATCTCACATGGAGAAATTCCTACAGTCATTAAAACTCTGGTGACAGGCTTCAACATTAATAAATAATGTTTTGCACAATAAGTGCTTCTTTTATAGAGATTAACCTCTCTAAATGGAGATGGTATACATTGCTAAACCTGAACCCTCCCTTTATCAGGTTTCATACATTGGTATTCTCCCAGTAAATTAATTATTGATGGCTCAATATTTTATCTTAACATCAAGGCTCATGTGGTCCCGCCCACATGAGTGGTAACGAGGAGGCAGGGAACTACAGACCAGTCAGTCTTACCGCAGTAGTAGGCAAGATTATGGAGGCACCTTAAGGAAAGGATAGTGCAACACCTGGAATCCATAGGAGCACAGGATCCAAGACAGCATGGGTTTACAGAAGGAAGGTCATGTCAAACTAATCTCATAGATTTCTTTGACTGGGTAACCAGAGTGGTGGACTGTCCAAGGAGGAGCAGTTGTTGTTGCCTGCCTTGACTTCAGCAAAGCTTCGATACTGTTCCACATAGAAGATCGATTAATAAGCTGGGTAGGCACGGGTGGGTCGAAGTTGATCAACTGGGTGGTAAATTGGTTGGACGGGAGAAAACAGAGTGGTGGTAAACGGTATACAGTCAGAAGAAATGCAAGTCACAAGTGGGGTACCTCAGGGATCAGTCCTGGGGCCAGTCTTCTTCAATATCTTCATCAGTGACATTGCAGATGGACTGGAGGGTAAGATTTGTCTGTTTGCAGATGACACCAAGATCTGCAACAGAGTAGATGATCCAGATGGGGTGAGCAGAATGAGAAGAGATCTGGATAAACTAGCAAAATGGTAGGAAGAGTAGCAACTAGGGTTTAATGCAAAGAAGTGAAAGATCATGCACATAAGGAAGAGAAACCCTGAAGCCACCTATAGTCTGGGAGGGAGTTGCTGACAATCACAAGGAAGAAAGAGACTTGGGCATCATCATCACCGATGACCTGAAATCATCCAAGCAGACCACTAAAGCAGTAGGTAAGACTAGGGGATGTTGGGGTGTATTAATAGGGGTATCACAAGTTGGAAGAGGAAGGTAATAATCCCTCTTTACAAGACACTGGTTAGGCCCAATCTGGAGTACTGAGTGCAGTACTGGAGGCCACATCTTCACAAGGCCATCAACCAAATTTAGGCAGTCCAGAGAAGGGCAACCAAAATGGTGCCTGGACAGCATCAGAAAACATATGAGAAAAGATTAATGGAGCTCAATATGTATACTCTAGAGCAAAGGAGGAAGAGAGAGGTGATACGATTGAAACATTCAAACATCTTAAGGGCATTAACAAAGTGAATGAGTCTAACATGTTTCAGTATAAGAAAATAGCAGTACAAGAGGACACAACATGAGATTAGGGGAGGCCGATTAAGGGGTAAGGTGAGGAAGTTCTTTCACAGAAAGAATGGTGGATGCATCGAATGGCATACCTCAGGAAGTGGTGGATATGAATACAGTGCAGGGCTTCAAACAGGCAGGGGATAGGCATAAGGGAGCAATACAGATGAGTATGAATAGATAGGCCATTGACAGAGCAAAGGCCGATGGCACATTTATAAGGTAGAAAAGAAATGGGCAAACTGGATGGGCCTTAGGTCCCTATCTGCCATCAGCTTCTATGTTTCTATGTTGCACTACCTACCTGCTGCTAGTCTGGATTTGTGGCGTGTGATAGGAAACCCTTTACTGTTTGTTTTTCTTCTCTTGTAGACCTCCTACACCCGACAGTCCACTGAGAGAGTGGTGCCTTATGCTGGTTTCAATGCAAATGTTGGCAATGTAAATATGAAGTCCTAGGAAGATAAGTCCCTCACTAATAGAGGGTGATCAGATGTACTGTATACACCCTCCTGCACCTCTGAATGAAGACACCTGTTCCACAAGTGCCCCATATGATGACAGGAGCAGTAATGAACTGGGACCATGTCTGCCCCAAACTCTCTATGTTCTCAGGAATTTAACCCCTTTTATTGATATTACATCCTAACAGATGTGCTGCCTGCCAATCCCATCTAGAGCACATGAGCTTAAAAGCACCCACATAAACCTCATTTCCAAAAATGCGTCCAAGAGTATATGTAGGCTACCTAGATGTGCACCCCCAAAGCCACTGTTAAGCCTATTCATATTAATTTTGCACCTCGCTGTCCAAGGAGACTGGAGATCTCACCCAGCCACTTTTTAACCATAACTTGGCCAGCAAAGATCAGAATGTAAGGTTATTTTTTTAAATCCTGCTGTACATTTTTTTGTGATGTCAACTTTTGTCTATCACCAAATGTAATTGTTAATTTGTATACCTTACCTTGCCATACCATTGTATGTACGGTACTGTGTTGATGCTCCTAATCTGAAACTGTATTAATTTGATGTAACACTGTTTGTAACTTTGTAACCTCCCTGCTCATGTCTGAAAATACTCACAGCTTGTGTCTAGCATACCCACCCAGTTATCAAAAACTAAATAACTAAACAAATAAATAAATATTTTCCTTTAGTTGTTACTGTCTGTGGAGTGATCAGATTTGCCTGCCAATCTGCATTTTGATCTTCCACCATACAGAGCAGTATCATACTTCTCCTCATGATCTTCTAGGAGTCTGCACCTTTTCTAATTCAAAGCACTCACTTCTGAGGCTGGAAGATCAGAAGGCTGTGGGTTCTATCCCCACAGCAGGCACTTGGGTTAAATCCCAGTACTGACACTGTAGTGTAGCATTATGGGTGCTGCACTCCTGAGGTGCTGTCTTTCAGATGAGATGTTAAACCAAGGTTCCATCTGCCTATTCTAGTGGTAGTTCAGGTGGATGTTAAAAATCCCATGGCACTTCTCAACAAGATCTGATCAGAGCCTATATGGCTGTGGAGAGCTTTTGCGATGCTTTTAGCCATTATTTCTAATGAATTTGCTAATAAAGATCTGTGGAGAGGCAGATTCAATGTGGCCTTCCTTTTACACATTTTTACAATGTGTTTTCTTAGAATATGCCTGCTGATTGCTATATATTTAGCCTGGATAATTCACAGAAGAAATGGTATCTTATTTTCAGTGGGGATCTACATCTACACAATATTATGCTGCATTGTGTAAAATCAGAACACACTAAAAACAATATTTTACATCTGGGGGATATAGTAAGTGCTGGATCAATGCATGAGCAGAAAGATTAGTTGTACAAAGAGTGTGCACTGGTCAGAACTAATACAACATTCAAAGAGTATGCACCAGTGGTACAGGGTGTGCATACAGTGAAGCCCACTAGAATGAAGCACAGCACTACAGAATTTTGCAGTAGAGTTGCTGCAGCAAACAATGCAGTTTCAAAGGGAGTTGATTCCTTTTGTCCACGCATAAACATGTGACACTGTGCTTCATCCTGGTGGGCTTTCATCGTTCCTGTTGAAAATGTGACCCTGGACGGAAGTGCAGTTCAGGTGGCCACCAAGTCAGGTGCATCCAGGGTGACCATGACTGAATACCTCCCAGGGGGAATGTATGGCACATACCAGCATTAACTGCAGCCCCCAGGGCAGTATTCAGCCCAGGAATGCAAATTAACTAATTGAGCATGCAGGGTGCAAAGGGCCTTATGTATTTTCATTACCAGCCCATTTGCATGTTGGCATGGGTGAACGACTGAGCAGCTCTGCCCCCAAGCCCGGACCCTGATCGCTTCCAATGTGGGACAGGTCCTGAAGTCTCTGGGGTATAATGGCACAATCCCCACCCGGCTCCACCAGCCCTAATCATACTGGAGTCCAGGCTCTATTGGTTCCATATTGTAGGGACCCCAATGCTATCCCTAATTGCACCTGAATACACCCACAGTCTATGTCCATAGTGTAGTGGCCCCCGCTGCCCCTCAACAGTGCACCCTCTCCCTGCCCCCCAGCCCATTCCATTGTGATGACTGGCTCTTTAATGGTATCGTCCACTCTATCAGCAGGTGGCAGAGCACCTGCAGTACAATGCTGGAATGTGTTATATATAGGCATGAGCTGTGTGTGGGTGATAACACCTAGTGGCCATACTCCTCAGGCACTCCATCCGGATCCATCATCCCAGTGCCATTACACTGCTCAGTGTGAGTGATAGCCAATGCTGTACCCACTCACACAGGTTCAAAACAGGCATGTTACAGCCAATCTCCCATTCATTTGTACAACTGGGGAACTGTGGATGAACTATCTTCAGCCTGAAGTATACACTGCAAATGGCATTACAGGATACTGCACCCCATGGCACCGGGATACTTCAGAAGTCCAGAGGGTGGCATTTTACACAGGGGAAAAGGGAGATTGTATACTTGCAGCAGTGTACAACAGCAGGAAGATACAGCATTGACAAAGCATGCCTTGAGATGCAAAATCCCTCTTTAATTTGCCAGGGATGTACACACAGCTGCATACACTGGTGGATCTGCAGCTGGCATGGTGCCCCAATGCATGGTACAGACATGGTGGACATTCAGAGTGCAGGTCCCCAGCCTGGGTTCAGTGCAGTCAATGGCTGGCCATGGCAGGGGTGTGGAGGGCAATGCCAGTCTTTGCAACAGGTTGGGTATGAGACAGTGATGGTGTCTGTGTAGGGGCGGTGGATGGGAGTCCTCTAGACTATGGATATGGACCATGGTTTCTCTGGTGCAGTCAGATCTGGGGCAAGGCCCTACACTATGGAGCTCTTCAGGGATGGGGTTGGCTAGACTGGGGATGGAAAGGGGTTACCTCTAGTCTACCAGGGCTGCCAGGCTGCTGTGCACCTGGGTGCACATCTGCAGCCTGCCTGTGGGTGGCTGGATGGGTTAGCCAGCTATTCATGGCCTAACTATGGGCCATGGTGCTCTGAACTGTGAGGGACACAGTCCCACTGAATATGCTGCAGCATGGTATATGCATGGGATTGCCCCTCAGCTTGAACAGCATACTATTTGTGTGTGCCCTGCCCATTTCCTTGTGGCCAGTGCATCTCACATGTTTGAATATCACGCTATTGCACATTGTTAGAGTTGTGCAGCATACTCCCTTTTCCACCAGGATGCACTGCACATCTCCTTTGAATATGTGGGCCCTTGATTATGTAGCCTGCATACATTATAAACATGGTAAAATCATGACCCCACTGAAAACAAGATATTGCATCTAATCTGGGACAGCCTGAGTAAATACAGTGCAAAAATGTGTAAATGATCATCCCTGTGACAATGAGATGTAGCATTTCCCTGCCCTATCCAGGATACAAATCTAGGATAAGAAATATTCAATGCTCCCAGATCCAAATAACCATGAAGGCAGAATCAAATCCTCGTATAAATCCCTGTAGATTTTTCCATAAGCCACTGGTTCTTAGTTTATGACTTTGTTCTTTATTTATTATATCAGCAGCCTTTTATTGGTAAAAGAGCTCTGAATTGCTGCTCAGTATTAATATTATATGTCACAGTGGCCTTGGAATGATTTGGATTTACAGAATATGCTATGCATAAGGCGAAATGGTGGACTGTATGAAACAACAAATATCAAGCTCATTATTTCAAGAACTATACTCAAAACTAGTAACCACAAGTCAGACACTCTTTCAAAAGATACTAGCAATGTCTGTAAACAAATTTATTGCAAATAGAGACATTTCCATATATATATATATATTCATAGCAAAAACTCTGTTTAATGCATCAGTTAGGGTAGATCCATAGTTGCAAAGCGAAGAAATTCAATGTTAGGGTTCCACTTCCTTGCACCTCATCCCCACCCTGCCCCCACCAACAGGCATCAGGGTGCATTGGGGTTGCCAGTTCTAACTCTCACCCCATCCCATGTGTAAACAAGCTGAGGTGGTGCAGTATAGGAGAATGGGGTGAGAGTTAGGACCGATGACCCCAATGTACCCCAATTCCTGTTAGTGAGGGTAGGGTGCAAGGGTGGGGAACCCTAATATATACACTTCCTCATTTTTGTCAGTGTGGAACAACCTAACTGCTGTGTTAAACATAGTTTTTGCCATGAATTCCCTTCTTTTGAGAATGTGCAGTATAAATAGTGAATGAAATGTGGTGGGAGCGTGGGCCTCCGATAATGGTAACGCAATTGGAAACAGAAACGGTTACAGTAACAGCAAGGAGGACACCAAAGGGATCAGTAACAGAAATGGAAGTGAAAACACAGGCGCAGTAAGCAAACACAAATCGTTACATACACGGTCATGGTAACGCGAATTGGAAATGCAAATGCTTACGAAACAGCAACGATGATGCCAAAGGAAACAGAAAGAAATGAAGCGCCAGACGCAAATGCAAACGCAACGACATGGTGACGCAAAAGGAAACATAAACACAAAAAAATGTAATGGAAACACAAATAGTAACAGTAATGCAAATGCAAGTGCAAATGCAAACACAAAGGGTAACGCACAATGCAACGTAAATGGAGACACTAACAGAAACAGTCACGAAACGCAACAAAAACACTAACTGTAAAGTAATGCAACGCACTCAACTTTTTGTCCCCAAAAGGTGCATTCTGAAGCACAGTGAAATATAGAATGTATGCATAATAATGGCCTCGAGCAGAAAATGGTGGCAAGAGATTGCAAAATTTCACACTTTAACCTTAAATTGGGTACTCAACCCTATCAATAGTGGCACTACCATGCTGCTATAATTTATATATATATATATATATATATATATATATATATATATATATATAGTGGCATGGTAGTGCCACTATAACTAGGTTGAGTACCTTTAAGGTAAAGTCTGAAATTACAGGTTATAACATTGCCACTGTAAGATGGATTTGCCTGAAATGTGGTAGGCACAGAGCAGTACCACAGATCTCTGGATCTGCCAGCCTGTATCATTTGGATATACGGTTGTGGAGCCATATAGCACCATAGAAAGTCATATTTATGCTTTTTGCACATTCTTTGCTCACACCTACAGGTCGCATGGTCTGTGTGACCAATCTGAAACCTTCAGGGAACATGCGACCAGTGTCCCTAATGTGCCTTTCAAAGATTTCGTGAAAAATATTAAGCGGTTCAAACGTTAGTCAAAAAACAAGTTTCCATTATAGTCAATGGGAAAAGTTAACAAAAAGTTTGAAAGTGTTGCAAATACACTTTTACTTTCACAAATGACCCCTGTAGTGTCGCAAATCCACCATTTTGTTTTCTGTTACTGGTCACAAAATGCTTGGCTATTTAAATTTGGGACCTCTAGGACACAATTTTTGTGTTCACCTAGTCGAGCCCTGAGGATGCTAGCCATGTCTTTTTGGGGTTAAACACTCCAGAAATATGTTTTTAAAATTTTTGTGAACTGTAGTGTTAAAGTAGTGTCACACTTGTGACACTTTTGTGTTTTACTAAAGTGTTGCAAATCACAACACTACTTGTAAACTATGCCCAAAATAACAGAAATTATTTGGCACCCTGCTGCAAAAGAACAGTTTTGTCTTTTGGGATGAAATTTGGTGAGAAGAAAGCCAACATCCCACAGATGTGCTTTTTGCTGGTTTGGTGACAAAATATTAGAGGGCTGCACAATTATGGCTCTCCAAAGTTGACTGTTTTTCCCATATGCTAAAATTATGGCATCTGCCGACCTTCGGGTCCATATCTCAAAAATGCTTCAAGATATGGACTTTTTGTCAAAAATGCTTAGTCCCCACTAGGGGAATAAGTGCAAAACTAGCCAGGAAAGTCAAAATAATATGAAATTTTAATTTTTTTCTATGTCATACTGTTCCTAAGATATAAGCAATTTAGTATTCCAAGTGTTCATTTTCTGCTCTGAGACCCATTATTATGGATGCATACTTTGCATTCACTGTGTTTCTGAATGCATGTTTTGGGGAAAAAAAGTGGGTGCGTTTACGTTGCTGTTACAGTTAGCATTTCCACTTGCATTTCCTTGCCTGTTTGCGTATAGCATTTCCGCTTCACGCCACCGCCTGTGTTACTCCTTCGTTTGTGTTTGTACCATGTCAGATTACTGTTACTATTTGCATTTCCATTAATGTTTTTGTTTGCATTTGTATTTCCTTTGCGTCACTGTGTGCATTACCATTTGTCTTTGTGTACACGCTTCTGTTTACATTTCTGTTTCATTTGGTGTCATTGTTGCTGTTGCTGTAAGCATTTGTATTTCAATTGCATTACCATGACTGTGCGGCGTCATGATTTGGGTTTCATTACATGCCTGCATTTCCGCTTCCATTTGTGTTAGTGTTCCTTTGGCATCATCATTGATGTTACTGTTACTGTTTGTGTTTCCACTTGTGTGACTGTTACTGAAGGGCCCCATGCTCGCACCACCACATTCCATTCACTATTTATACTGAACATTTTCAAAAGAAGGAAATTCAGGGCAAAATCTCAGTTTAATGCATCAGTTAAGGGTTGTTCCACAGCAACAAAAGCAAGGAAGTTCTGAGAGGAGTTTGCCGCCTTGCACCCCATGCCCACCCACCCCACAACAGGCATCAGGATGTGTGTTGTGGTCATCAGTCTCAACTCTCACCCCATTCTCCTATACTGCACCACCTCAGCTTCTTTACATGTGGAATAAGGTGAGAGTTAGCCGATGAACCCAACGCCACCCTGATGCCTGTTGTTGAGGGCGGTGGGTGGGTGCGGTGCATATGGGTGGCAACCCTAACACTGAATTTCCTTGCTTTTGTTGAAGTGGAACAACCCTAACTGATGCATTAAACAGAGTATTTTTCCATATATATATATATATATATATATATACACACACACACACACACACACTATTTTTGCATCTTACAGTTGTTAATTTTCAGACAAATTCTCATAGACTTTTTTCTGTCCACCTGATGGAATCTTGAATGAGTTAAGTGAATGTTGTTATTTTTATCAAGGCCCTGAACCAGCTACTCAGTAAATACACACTCAGTATATCATAGTATAAAATAACAAAAACAGTCTTCAGTTTGCAGTTGTTTAATCAGGAATTTTATAACTGGTATAAGTCCTTTATGTCACATCTATGTTGGTCCAATAAAAGGTATCAAATCATTTGCTTCTATATCATTTATGGTTTGTCAGCAGTAATTCACTAGATGAGGTCTCTCTTGCCTAGAGTTTGACAGTTTATCTACCCTCCTCAAACACACACACACACACACACACACACACACACACACACACACAAACTTACTATAAGAGATTCAGTAGCCCTCATCTGTTATGTTTGAGAAGCAGGCTGCAGCCCTTTTTGTCAAAACACATTTATGTATTTAGTATGGGTTGTTGACTTGGCATTTTATCAGATAGCACTTGAGAGGTTAAAAACAGTGTAAGTCTTTACAAAAATTGCTGGGAAAGAGTAGCATTTATGAGTTACGACTCTTTCTTGAAAGATATGCATCCCAACTGAATTAGTAGCAAAAATGTTTCAATGCTAATCATTTAAATGTGCAAGCTGTTGCATTTTGAAGGTAAACAAATATACAGTTTAATAGGCAACCAATATTTAGCAAGCTGTTTCAGTTTCCTAATGGCTGTCAGATAAGCAGCTTAGAGTTATGTCTCCAACATTCTAAACAAAAGAAGGGATCATTTTATTTGTCATAGTGATTTGTTGATGTAGAAGAATACATTGAAATGTCCAAAAATGAGTTCCTCAGAACTCCATTTTCAAGCTACAGGCAGCAGAATGTCTGTAAGCTCTGCCCACAACCACAAAACGAGTATGGGGATTTTATGGAAAGAAAATCACAAACATCATACAGAAACATACATGGACTCAGATCTCCAAAACAATCGCCATCTGACATATTGTAACAAAAATAAAAATTATACATTATGCTTAAAGGAAAAAGGATTTGTCAATACAAAATGTTGTTTTGCTGGAATTGGCATTGGTAGTGCAGGAGGTAGAGAGATGCATAATAGAAGTGGCAGTGAAGTATTGACACTGACACTAAGCCTACCACCCTGCAAAGACTGACAAGCATTGGGGGTGCCTTTGGTCATTGGCCATAACGTTCATGCCATTTCCTCACCCTACCCTGCAGACACCGACAAGTATTATGGTGTGCCTTGGGGTTTTCTGGTCTTATGCTCACCCCATTCCATAAGGAAATACACTGAGATGGGTGCAGTATAGGGGAATGGAGAGAACTCTGGGACTGAAGAGTCCAAGACACACCTCAATGTCTGTCACTGGCTGCAGGGTAGGGGTGGGGAGGAATGGCATGAGCATTACAGCTGACAATCCCATGTCACACCCTGACGCCTCAGTCTCTACTAGGTAGGACATTACAGTTGGAAACTCTAATGCCCATGGTGTTTGTTGGTATTTTCACTCCAGATTTTCAACATGGGCTTTTGTGACCCCACCTCATGAACAGTGGCACTATCACTTTGTTAGCCAAAAGGTGATTTTGCACAGCGACTGCACCATTTGGTGCCACAGGTGCAAAAACACATTTTGGGTTGATGTGAAAAGGATAGCTGTACTGTTCATGAGGAGGTGCACAAAATGGCAATGTTGAAACTCTGGAGTGAAAATATGAAAACTGGTGAAGTAACAAGAGTGTGTAGAAACTGTATATTGTAACACATGCCTGTACACAATTCTTTTGAGAATTTTTAACCAAATTTTCAACATAGGCATTTTGGGACCTCTGCTTATGAACAGTGGCATTGTGATTTTGTTAATCTGTCCAAAAGTTGATTTCCACAGCGACCACACCATTGTGCACTAAATGTGCAAAAACACATTTTGGGTAGGATGTGGAAAATTACAGCTGTACTGTACTGCATTGTACCGTTTATAAGGAGATATGAAAAAATTGCAATTTTGAAAATTTTGAGTGAAAATATTAAAATTGTTGAAGTTGCGAGCATGTGTGGAAACTGCCAATGCACGCTCATAACACAGTCATTTTGGAATTTTTCACCAAAGTTCCAATAAAGGCTTTTTGGAACTCCACCTCATTAACAGTGGCACTGTTTTTTTTGTTAATCAGTCCCAAATAGTGATTCTGAGCAATGACCACGAAATCAGCTTTGGGACTGAATACCAAGATGACAGTGTATGTGTTCATGAAGTGGAGTCCCAAGAACCCCATGTTGTAAATTTGGAGCCAAAATTCAAAAACATGGCTGTGATATCCACGTAAGTTGACCCACCCCCACTGATGCTATTATACAGCTTACCAGCATTTCTTCTTTTGCAGTTCAGCTTTGAAGAGTCCAGGCGTGTTCCTGCTCCACTGAAGAGCACAGCGCCAGACCTCAGAGAATGCATTATAGGGTGAGGGTGTGGGAAGTTGGGGTGCACAGAGGGGTAGGTGTGGGTTGGGGATGTGGCACCGCAGACAACTAGGGACTGTTTTCTTTTTCAGGTACAGAAAAAAATAGACATTGAGGATTTTTTTCTTTACAGGTGAAATAAAACAAATGTTTGGCACACTGGGGTGGGCTCCTAGTATGCTACACAATGAGGGTGGGGGAGGAACATGCTGACATGATCAGCTTTGTGTGATGGCGGCACACTGGGGTGGGCTCCCAGTGTGCCACACAGTGTGGGGTGGGGACATGCCAACACAGGATTGCAACCCTGATGTCAGCTTTGTTTGGGGATTGTGTGGTGACAGTAGAGCTGCCGCCATGTTTATTGAAATGTTTCATCAGGAAAGGCACATATGGGAGGCATGTCATCTCTGCTGCTGCATGATGAGCTTGTTTCTGATTGCAGCAGCACATTTCTTTCAAGTTGGTGGCATTTTACATAATTCTTGCATCAGTGCTAGCATGCTGACTAATTAGAGAATGAGGGATGCACCTACTAAAGCGTGCCCTACATTTGCCATCACTGACACACCTCTGCATTTCTGCTACTACCACAAGATGTTGCTTAGCGCATGTGCAAGACAACATAAAAAGGAATCAAACATCATTCCTGAGTAACATACACTGTAGAAGGACAATTACCCTTATTGGAAGGTCATGAAAACTAACCCTCTTACCCTAGGAGTAACCAATTGATATTTCTCCACAAACAGTTTGCTGTACCTCTATCCAATCTGTAATACTCCTGTGTCTTAAGTTATGCTGTTCTATGGTGACACTGGCACAGTGAACATCCCACAGTGAAAACCTGACAGCGCCTATATCGGCAGTGATGGGGATTTCAATTTGATGGACTTTGCAGTGATAGGAAACATATACCTAACTCCACTGTCTGTGTGATGTGGAGTTAGATATCTAAAATAGAAGTGCAGGGCCACAACCCCCTGCAATGGGAATCACGGTGTTGCCAGTTGTTGCAGGGATGCATTGGTGTTGGGGTGTTGACAGGTTTCTGACTCTGTCGAGGATGTTACTGTAAGCGATGCCTCACTGGCTTTGTAGATCCATGTCTTAAGCTTTAAGAGAGCAGATTTAATCAATCTCACTGTAGCTAAGTCTGAAGACTGTATCTGGTGAAGCACATATTGACATCATACTTGCCAGAAAAAGAATTTAACCCAGGAAAAATGTTTTTAAGTACTAGGATGATAGGTTTTGTAAATACCTGAATAAACTCCTAGTATTAATGTTTTGTATGTAATCTGCTGTAAAAGGTCACTGCCATCGTTTGGCCAAGAACTCCCAAAATTGTCTACTTCAAAGACAATGTAAAAGAAATGTTCCTGGGATTCCTCTGTTTTATTACATTCTGGCCTTGGGAAATATCTCTCCCAATGGGATTTATGTTTAATATTTCCTTCTAACCCAATTTCCCATGGCAACACAGCCACATCACATCCCATGTTTTCAGGGGTATCCATGGGTCGTTTAATACCTTGAAAGGTAAGCATCATGGAAACTCCACTGCTGTGGCTGCTGTCATCTCCAAAATGTATATACAGTATAAAGTTTCTTCCTGTTTTTGGACGTAATAGTTGTCTTGGCTAATTTCCATTGGTGCGCCTTCCTACAAGAAGAGATGACATATTCAGGAACCTGTAACACACCCCAAACAGGAGGGGTAAAATGTCCAATGCATCCATATAGCATTCAATAAGAAGTTTTGTCCAGGCTTGCCATGGATGAGACCATGTTCCGCCCGTTTTAAACTGGAATAAAAAAGGTGCGGTAGAACTAGCAGGTTGATCACACTTAACCCTCCTTTTGTAAGGTTAATATGTATAATCTCTTTTACTGGGTTAAGCTAGATCCCTCAGACCATCTGAAAGAAGGCACTAAAATTCCTTTGTGTCCAGAGTTGGCAGAGGGATATAACTCTGAGATAAGTAAACGAAGGAAGTAAAACATTTTTAATAGTGAGAATTCTCTTTTTTTATTTCCAGGTTTTCCAGATATTTACTTTCCATTCACATGTGACTAATGAATTCTCCCAATTAACAGAGCTAAATCACCCACTCTGAAAGTTAGACCTAGGTTTTCACTGGAGTGGGAGATAAATCCCAGCAATGTTTGGGGGACATGATGGAGTGGACCAAATCTTCAAACCAGCGCTTTTTTCAGTATTAATTTGAGCCCCTGATATTTGTGATAATGCACTAGTAACCTATAATGCTTGCTCTCCTGATTGTTAATCCTTAATAAATAAGCACAAATCATCCGCATATCGGCTACTTTTATGCATCCAAGTCTTCCATTGAGGAAATATCAGTTATGCTACAGTCCCACAATATCTGCCTAACCAATGGGTCAATGATGAGCGTATACAAAAATGGGCTAAATGGGCAGCCCAGGTGCAGCCAAGCCAGTAAAGGACAGCCTCCCCAAGGAGCCTATTCATGGAGGGTAAAATTATAGCCTCCAGGTATAAACATGTAAGCCAGTGAATCACTGTTAGCAGGATATCCTAGGTGGAGAGCACTTATTTATTTTATTTAGTTGTTTAACCAGGTATAGCACACTAAGCTGAAAGCTTTTTACAGGAGCGACCTGGGAGCACAAGGAGGTTAAGTGACTTGCTCAGGGTCACACAGTATGCAAGTGGAAGCTGTGGGATTCAAACCCAGGTCTGGTCTGCTGGATATCACCAGATTTGCAGCTCAGAGCCTTAGACCACTGCACTATACTGCCTTGATATAGTCATGGGTAACCCAATCAAAACTTTTGATTGGTCCAATGACCAAATATACCCATCAAGTGCCACCTAGGTTCATAGGTTCATAGACAGGTACAAGTTCAAGGGACAAGCCCATTTAGAACTTGCCACCATATATCCTAATGGTGGAAAAATAACTTTTGTTCACCCATATATTGGTCAAGCCTAGATTTAAATTGACTAATGTTGGCACTAGAGATGACAAATGGCGGAAGAGAGTTCCATAATGGTGGTATCCTTTGAGTAACAATATTTCTTCTTCTGACGGTCTTATTATGACTAGTCACTCATTTAAATTTGTGCTATCTTGTGTTATTAAGTGTGTTCTGTTTTCAAGACAATATGTTTCAAGCATTGCAGGATCATTATATGCTCTATACACAAGGCACAATTTCTCTCTCATAGATCTATAATGTAAAGAGTACAACCCAAGTGATTTCAGTCTATCAGAGTTATCCAACTCAGACAAGTTACATATTTTCCTGGTGATTCTCCTCTGAACCTCTCTACTAAAGCTTTGTCACCAAGCGATGTAGGAGCACAAAAGGAGAGCAATATTTTAAGTCAGAGGCTAGGCAGAGATGTCATTAGAAGTAAAGAGAAAGTTAAGTACCTACTGAACCATCACTGGAAGCCAATATTTTTTTTCCTTTTTCATTTTGGTCACAGGAAGAATGGGGTTTGGGTCATCCTCTAAATCAGAGGTTCTCAAATGATGAGGCCAGCCTCATGGGAGGCCCCAACCTGTTCCAGGGGAGGCCGAGCAAGTTTGAAAAAGTAATGTATTTAAACTTTGAGTTTTAGATATTTTGTGTGAAGGATTGAAGCAAACTGAAAGGTGACAATAGTAGGCAAAATTAATGTATTTATTTAAAAATTGGTGACAAGGAAAGTTTAATGAATCGAGGCTCATTTCAGTGTGTACCCATGGAAGGGTACAGAGTGGATACATTTAAAAGGTAACTGCAAAGCAGTCAAACAATACAAAATGAACAGTGCAAACAAATAGGAACATTGAACAATCAATGAGTGGTGGTAATTGATCAATTTTGTAGACTCATGGCAGAGCAGCCCAAATACAAGGATTGAGCTTAGAAGTGCTAAGAGCAATAGTAGGAAGGAGCAACATACTCTCTGAGAAGTTGCTTAAGAGCAGGGAAAGAGGGAGAGGCAAGGTATGTAGGAAGGTTATTCAGAAATAAACAGAAAGCAGAGAAAGTAGTCTGACCCCAAGAAGGTACTGCAGTAAGTGGTAACAATGGTTCAAAATTCAAAATAGTGGAGCAAGTAGACTGGCCTGTGGGGTGGAGGATTATTTATTTTATATTTTATTCAAATAACACCTTGCGCACAGGTGCTCTTTTTCAAAGGTTCCATGTCACTATAAGACAAAGAACTGAATGACAGCCAAGTACTCAAAGGGGTTTCAATTTATTCATGGTGTACTGTGCAAAGAACAGTGTGTTATTTTATTTTGGGGAGGCCCAAGATTATTTCATTTTTTGGGGAGGCTCAAAATCTTTTCTGTGGATTTGAGGAGGCTCACTGTGACAAAGTCCAAGAACTATTGCTCTAAATCAATTTCTGAGGTAACCCCAGACACTGAAGATATGTCCGAGTCAGATTCAGACTCTTTCCCATTCTCTTGTCTGCTGAAAGGAATTGGAGCGCATTGTGCAAAGGAATGCTGCTTTGTAGGGCAGCCTGTTCTGCAACTGTCCTAGTCAGTCATCTGTTACTCAGGACTTGAAAGTCCGCTTAGGGAGGGTACAACAAACTACCCATATATCACAGCCCCTGACACTGGTTCAGTGTTGGGACAGGAGAAATGGAAGTCTCTGGAGCTGCCAAAAGAACTTGTTTAGTCTGTCCTGGGGAGTAAGGTAAGTTCCTATGGTGGGATAGGGTCTAAACCATCCCAGACTCTTGCACAGTAACAGCAATATCTGTGTGGTGGGGAAGGTCAGGGATGTGATATGCAGAAGGTGGAGGCTTTGGGTCAGTCCTAGGACTTGGAGGGAGGGGGTTTCAGTATCCAGGGTTTTCTTGACCAGGTGCTCTTGGCTCCATCCATATGTCCTGTTTTGGCCAGCCCAAGGACATTGGTGATATGCATAGCCAGAATCTTTACAAAGGTCACATTTAAACAGGCTTTAAATACCTTACTTACATGTCCAAAGTCCCCACAAAGGGCACACTTCAAATAGTCACACAATGCTCAGGTGAGTTCTAGAGCCACATTTATATCAGGCTTTTGGTTGGTCTGCATAGAAGCATACTCCCATGTCCTCCCCAAGAAAAAATTGTTCAGAATATGTTGGCTCTCATTATTAAAAACTGCCATGATGGCTTTTGGCACTGTCCAAAAGCTGGCCAAACTGTCCTCCCTCCCTCCTTCTATGCCCTAGATGGGTCCAAATTCTTTACAGTTGACTGCCATAACTACCTGGGAGTATGGTTACACCCTAGGCTGGATTTTTCCCTACACCTTGACTATATTCACAATAAGCTCCACCCTAAATGGGCATGCTATATACAGTAAGCACATGAACTGTCTCTCCTTCCCCATTAGGAAATAAATTATTACAAAGTTCATCCTCCCTACCTTCAACTATGCCAATGTGATTTACAGTTCAACACCACATTCCTCCTAGCTAAGCTCGACCCACTGTTCCATGCATTCTGCCACTTTGCCACTAATCTCCTTACCGTGTGCATCACTGCCTCCCATACCAATCTGTCTCTCTCCTCCTTAGTCAGTCGTCGGCTAGCACACTGCACAGTGTTCATCTCTAAGTTCTGGTTCAGCACTCTCCCATTTTACCTTTCCTCTCTCTCTTAGACCCCACACCCTGACCTGACTATGTGCCATGCACACACAACCCATGCACCTTCTTTGGCAACCCTCATTCCTCACTGGGAAGCAAGCATTTGCCTACCAGCTCCCCACCCTATGGAACTCACTACCCCTCATTATTTGCAGTTTGCCTGTGGGTGTCAATCAAAAATCACATCATGCATCTTCCCCATCTTTGCCACTCAATCCCTAATCTCTAGCCTCCTGGCTATTTCCTTCCTGCCTTTGACCTTCTGTTCCCATGTTTGACCTTAGCTGCAACAGTCTCTTACTGCCGCTCAAATATATTAAGGTGAGCTATTCTCAAACTCCAAATGCACCACCTGCACTGTTACACATTTGCCTTTCTCCTCTTTTATGGCTATATTTACACATGCTGCCTTGTAATAACATTATCTTACCCCATTGATCTGTACCCATACCTATGTTTACTACCGTCACATTCCCTCAGTTTTGTCCCGTCTGCCTAACTGCTGTAAGCTCCATTACATAATTTGTATACTACTCCAACCAGCATACTATAGTGTACACCTGTTTACTGTATTTATTAGCATTTTATAAATGATCTATATTGTATATTTGCTTTACTGTATATTGTACCCTTACCTTGCCTAGGATCACATCTGGAATCGAGCCTCGACTCAGTGTGCCTTTCCCAGTTATCAGCTTTAAATAAATAAAAAATTAATAATTTTGAAACAGTTTCACACAAAATCCCCCACCACCATCCAAATTCCCTCAGAATCTATTATGGCTCTGGGGCCCATTACTGTACATTGTTTCTGCAGCCAAAATCAATATCACTGACGTTCACCCTTCATTCCAGAACATTACTGTGACCATTTAAACAAGCATTTGTCAATGCCAAATGTTTGCTTGCTGGCATTAGCATTGGTAGTGTAGAAGTTACAGAGCTGCATAATAAGAATGGCAGCAAGTATTGAACTGAAGCCAACCCTACCACCACCCTGCAGAGAGTGACAGGCATTGGGGTGTGCCTTTGGGTCATCAGGCATATGACCATGCCATTTCACCACACCGTACCCCTGCAGACACTGACAGTGTCACGGTGTGCCTTGGTCTTGGCCTTATCGACCCATTCCATCAGGAAATTCAGTAAGATGGGTGTGGTATAGGGGAATGGGGTGAAGTTTGGGGCCCCGAAGATCCGAGGCACACCTTGATGCCTCTCACTGGCTGCAGGGTGTGGGTGGGAGTGAATGGAAGGAGCATGACAGGGCAAGAATCCCAAATCACATTCCTGATGCCTGTCATTCTCTACAGGTTGGGGCGTTATGGTCAGAAACCCTAACACCTCAGGCATTCATTGGTATTTTCACTCCAAATTTTCAACATGTTTTTGTGACCCTCACCTCATGAACAGTGGCAATATCAGTTTGTTAGCCGAAACTGCTTTTGCGCAAGCGACTATGGCATTTGGCACCACAGGTGCAAAACACATTCGAACAGGATGTGAAAATGACAGCAGTACTGTTCATGGAGGTGTAAAAATAGCAATGTTGAAAATCTGCTGAAAATCTTAGAAAAATCAGAAGTCACAAGCGGTTAGTTACTGCAACGCATAATCAGAATGTAACTAGTTTGAGATTTTTTACAGCAGATTGTTAACACAGGCATTTTGGGACCTCTGATCATGAACAGTGTCACTGTGATTTTCTTTATCTATCCCGAACAATGATTTCCCACAGCGACCACGCATTTCTGTGCTGAAAGTGTGAAAACACATTTCGTCCATGTTGTGGAAAATGACAGCTGTACTGTTCATAAGGAGGTGGAAAATGCCACTGGTGAAAATCTGGACTGAAAATACTACAACTTCATGAACTTACGGTGGGTGCGGAAACTGTGCAATGCTCACTTGTAACACAGTCATTTTATGGAGTTTTGTCACCAAATTTTCAACATAGCCATTTTAAGACCTCTGCTCATGACCAGTGTCACTGTGATTTTCTTAATCTGTCCCAAACATTATTTTCGTACACCAACTATACCGTTGTGCTACTATGTGCGGAAACACATTTTGGGAGAGATGTGAAAAATAGTAGCTGTACTGCTCATAAGAAAGTGTGGTAAAATGGCACTGTTGAAAATCTGGGTGAAATATTACAAATTCATGAAACTTGCCAGTGTGCGTGGGAACTGCATGCGTGCTCCTAAAACAGACATTTTTGGAATTTTTTCACCAAATTTTCAACATAGCCATTTTAACACCTCTGCTCATGATCAGTGTCACTGTGACTTTCTTAACGTGTCCCATACATTCATTTCGCACACCAACTGCGCCATTGTGTGCTACATGGGCAGAAACACGCTGTGGGCTAGATGTGAAAATGACAACTGTACTGCTCATAAGGAGGTGTGGTAAAATGGCAATGTTGAAAATCTGGGTGAAAATATTGAAAATTTTTATACGTTACGTGCGGCATAGAACTCTGAACTTCGTCAGAAACATTCATTTTAGGAATTTTTCACCAAATTTTCAACATAGCATTTAAGACCTGATCATGAACAGTGTCACTGTGATTTTCTTAATGTGTCCCGTACATTGATTTCGGATACCGACTGCGCCATTGTGCTCATGGGCGGAAAACATTTTGGGTGAGATGTGAAAAATGACAGCTGTACTGCTCAGAAGAAGGTGGGGTAAAATGGCAATGTTGAAAATCTGGAGTGAAAATATTGAAAATTCATGAACTTACAAGCATGCATAGGAACCGCGCAACGCACGCTCATAAAACAGTCATTTTAGGAATTTTCCACCAAATTTCAAAATAGGCTTTTGAGAGCCCACCTTATGAACACTGGCAGTGTCATTTTGTTAATCATTCTGGAAAGGTGATTTTGCACAGTGGATATGAAATCACCCTTCAGGCCTGGTAACGCCATGACAGTGCAAGAATTTATGAGGAGGGGTCCAAAACCCATGTTGAAAATTTGGTGCAAAATTTCAAAATGCCTGAGATATAAACAAAGTTGAAAAACCCTATCTATCCCATTATACAGCTTACAGGCATTTCCTCAGGTCAGGTCGGCTTTGAAGAGTGCAGACGTGTTCCCGGTCCACCAAAGATCGCCACGTCGAACTCTGGATGTAAGTATGGGGTGAGGGGGTGTGGGGAGGCAGGGTGCGCAGTGGGTGGGTGCGGGTTGTGGGGGCAGGGAGACTGCGGTCTGTTTTTTCTTTACAGGTTTTTGTTTTAAAAGCAGACGTGGGACATTTGCCACTCTGGGGTGGGCTCCCAGAGTGGCAGAAAACTGGGGGGTGTGGGCCGACGGGTGATTGGGTGCCCTCGTCGTATAGCATCTGTTGCCGCGCTGGGGCTCCAGCGTGGCAACCTGCTTCAGGGGGGAGACAATGGGGATTGGGCACCCCGTCGGTTATATGACGTATGCCACGCTTGGGGTAAAATTAGCGTGGCATATGAAACTGAGTTTCAGGGGGCACAGCATGCTGATGGGGGATTGGGCACCCCATCGGCTGTTATACAGTGCATGTGTTGGGGGCAGCAGCACCAGCATGTGTGTGTGTGGAGAGGCATGAGCAGGCGATATCTGATCGCTGCTCACCGGAAGCGTGAGCCCCTCTTTCAACTGTATGCTACTGCATTTTGTAGTTGTCATAGACAGCTCCAGCAGGCACTGGAGAACTGCGGTCGCGCCTGCAAACACACTGACTGAATTGGAAGAGGGCTGACACACCTCCGAAAACTCTGATGGTGGCACTATGTTTCTTGCACATGCATGCAAGCAAACATAACAAGGGGTTTGGTAAGTGGGATAGCCCAAAAGGAGATCCATAATGGGGTAGGCTTTAAGGAATTATATTTAGATCAGAATTTGTTGAGATTTGCAAAACAGCAGAAATGGATATAAAATACATCTTCCCAGAAATGTTAATTCGGGCTTAAATGTCAGAAGCATGAAAGTTCATTGAATCTTTCAACAAATGGCGAGCCACATAGACCCTGCCCAGATGTTGAGGCAGGCTACTTCTATATTTCAGTCGAGCAGCATTTCTTCTGGTGCCCACTCAAATTTATTCCAGAATAAGTCTGAAAAAATGTAGGACTTGCAGTTATTTGTGGTTGCTCCTGCTAGGGAGGAGGGAGGGGAGGGACATCTGATCCCATTGCCTGTTCCTCATGCATCTCATCACCCAGGGCCACAGTATTCTGTGATGTTCCTGTAACTCTAGCAGAGCAGGTCAAGCCACCCTCAGTACATCAGTCTGGGGTAGTTATTCCTCTGGAGCATTATACCATCACCACAGTGACTCCCGATGGCGAACCATCACAGCGACAGGAATCGGACAAAACCTGCCCGTCGCTGTGATGGTCTGTGCGGCGATGGAGACTGCCACATTGGGTGTTTGCTCTCCCAGTCCAACTCTGACTCAGAGTTAGAATCCTAGAGGGGTGTGGGGTTGGAGCCCCCACAAGAGAGTGTTTTGGGGCACAGCCCCCATCAGTGTGGACCAACATCCCGTGGCTACAATGCCGACAGTTGGCATTGTAACTGTCACTGTAGGGATGTCGGCACTAGTGCTGTCAAAGCACTATAGGTAAACCCTCTGGAGCTGGTCACCAAAAGTCCTGGTTTGAAAGAAGCAGGAACAATGTTATGAACCATTGTGCATTTTCTCCCTGCATCTCAAATGCCCCAAAGTTACCTGTGGTAAATTTTCTTGATGTACAATCTTCCGTTCTTTTAATCGAGCTGAAATTCCAGTTCCTGTCCCTGTCTGCTGTCTCATGGTAAACATGCAGTCTGGCTGCTGCCCCTGCTGGAGTCCATACTGGCAAGTTTCAAAGGGAGAATTTGGTCTAATCAGGATCTGGAATCCAATGTTCCTTGGCAGATTGCTTACCCTGCCAAGGACAGTGCTTGCTCAGGAGACCAGGTCAGGAAATCGTGGGGCATGTCAGGTGCAGGTGAGCTGAAAGATTTAACAGTCTGGGTCCTCACAGTAGGTGCACTTTCAGGTCTGGAGTGCGAATCTGAGTTCTGCTGCCTTTCACCATCATAGAAACTCCTAGTGCTGCTTCTGGTAATAATCCTTATCACGCACTCCTCGCCACAACTTGCGCCACTCAGCCAAGTCAGCAGTGGAATCAACATTAGTTGGTAGTTACCCATAATAAAATACTCCCATCTGGTACCTAGGGTGTCCAAGTTTGTCTCGCTCATCTGTAAATGTGCGCTTCCTTATTTACATAATGTTGAGCAGCTCTTGACTCGCAGGGCATCTCGACTCTCCCTTCTCCATTACAGTTTCTTCCATCACTGCTTCCAAAATAGATGTTTCCATATCTTCATCCTCTAGCATGATAGTGACTGGGGCTGAGGACAGAGCCCCAATCTGCTTCACCTCCTCCGACTCTACACCTGAGTCCACCATCTTGGTTTGAGGGCTGACAGCGCCCTCCCAAGAGTAGGGAAATCTTTTATTGCAATTCAAATCCAACAAAGGAAAGAGTCAGATCCATACAAGTCATACATAAACAATAAAGGATACATGAAAGTGAAAAAAGAACACAATAACAATTCTAATACTGTACTCTTAAAGAATCCAAACTGAGCGATTTACAAGTTTATCAGCTAATCAATACAATATAAAACAATCACCCATGAACTTCAGAGAAGGTATTTCCAGGTACTTGTCTCCTTATGTGTGAGTGGAGTTCCTCAACCCACCCAATCAATACCTTTCCTCAACCCCTGGTTAGGTGCCCATAGGCAAAGATATCTGGCCCCCATATGACAGAATTATCTGAGCCTCTGCATTGGGTATGCTAGCAAGAGGTTCACAGTTTGAATCCTTCCAGAACTTGAGACCAAAGGTTGATTCGAACCCACAAAACAGACAGGAGGGTTACCTTGTTTCTGTTAACTGTTCACAAGACTGCACTCAGAGGTTGGCACTTTGGGAGCAGAGGGCCTGACCTGCTGAGTGGGTTTGTGACAAATTGCTGGCAGTATAGCCTAGAGGTTAGAGGAACGAGGTGTGAACAAGCTTGATATATGCAGCAGACCAGACCTGAGTATGATTCTCACAACCTCCACTTACATACTGTGTGACTCTAAGCAAGTCACTTAACTGCCCAGTGCTCCCAGGTGGTCGCCAAGTGAAAACAGGCACTTGTGCCTAGTAGGCCTTACCCAGTTACCAAAGACTAAAAAAAACCACGACCCTCTGGGTCCAGTCCTGAAGCCAATTTCCTATCCATCAGATCATCTGGCTCCCCACCCAATTTCTCCCAGCTTATCCAACAGGCCCCAGTGAGGAACAGAGTCAAACGCCTTGCTGAAGTCAAGAAAGAGGGACGTCCACGGTCTACCCAGGTCCAAGGTACTTGTCACCCCGTCGTAGAACTCCACAAGGTTTGTCTGACACGATTTCCCCAGGATGAATCCATGCTGCCTATCATCCAGGCACCCCGACTTTTCCAGATCCCCCAGCATCTCCTGACAATGCCCTCCATCACCTTGCCACCATCGATGTCAGGCTGATGAGCCTGTAGTTTCCTGCTACCTCCCTTGATCCTCCCTTGTGGATAGGCACTATATGCTCCACCTTCCAGTCCTGGGGCACCCACCCTGTCCTCAGAGATGCTGAAAAGCCCGCCAGGGTTTTGCCAGTACACCCGCCAGTTCCTTCAGCATTCTGGGATGTAATTTATCTGGCCCTGGTGCTTTCTCTGTCTTAAGGGACCTGAGGGCTTCCTCACTCTTTCTGCCATGATTTCCACCTCCATTACCTCGTCCCCTGCTTTGCCTTCCCACCTCCTGACAGTGATGGTCCCCTCTCTGCAGACCCACCAATCAGTAAGGGTCCCCCTCCTCAGTTTCACTGTCTCTCTCATGTATGATGCAGTCCCCCCATTTTCCATCCTGAAAACTGAGATGAAGTACTCATTTAGTACCTGAGCCTGCTCCCCGGGTCTTGTGCCCATCCGTCCCCTGTTTTAGTCCTGCTTATCTGCCCCTTCACCTTCCGTTTTCCCCAATGTATCTAAAGAACCCTTGTTCCCTCTCCTAATTTCCTTGCCAGGTTCTGCTCCTTCCTTGCCTTAGCCACCCTCACCACCCTAGTGGCCCTTCAGCCATCAGCTCATACTCCCCTCGATCTCTTTCACTCCTTGAGCACTTGAAATGTCTATAAGCCGCCTTCTTTCCACTCACAACCTCCTGAACCTCCCTGATCCACCAGCAGGGCTTCAGACCTACCACATTTTCATCTTACTCTTGTACAAGTGCTGGTAGCATCCTGCACCCCGTCCTGCTGATTTCCACCTACTGTCAGTGTCCATGTCTGGCCCAGTACCATTCAAATGCTGTAAGGATCCTTCCATTTCCTTGAAATCTGCCCCCTGGAGGTCAGTTACCTCCACCTTTGTGCAGCCTTCTACCCCTCGGGTCCAGGCAGAACCAGACTGTGGCATAGTCCTCCCAGCCAATGGGTCCCTTACCTCAGTCCCCAATCCGGTCACTGTCTGCCAGGACCACATCCAGTATCCGCGCCTCCTGGTCGGTTCCCCACCTTCTGAGTTAGGAAAGTATCCTGAAAGACATCCAACAACCTCTGTACCCTGGCCACTGAAGATGTCATAGTTTCCCAGTCCATTTCTGGCATGTTTAAGTCCCCAACACCACCACCCTTCCCTGCCCAGTCTGTAGTGTCTCCCAATGTCTGCCACCAGACTCTCCTCCAGCTCCTCTGCCAGCGCAGGGTTCTATACACCACTCCTATTTTTACTCTCTTGCCCCTTGTTATCAAGGTGACCCAAATTGCCTCCACAGTTCCCTCTGCCTCCTCCATTCCTCCTATGCCAATGCAGTTTTTGACTATTATTGCCTCCCTTCCCTCCCTCTGTCCTTCCTGCACATTGTGTAACCTCCAGGTTCAAGTCCCAGTCATGTCCTGTGGTGGCCCAGGTTTCAGTGACCACTGCCAAATCCACTTCTCCCTCTGTTAGCATCGCCTGTAGCTCAGGCATATTATTGCCCAAGCTCCTGGCATTTAGCAGGACTATCTTCCACCCTTTCCATATACTTCCATTTCCACTGCTCATGTTCCATGAGGATTCATCTTCCCCAGTCAGCACCTTACCAGTCGTCCTTCCACATTCCTCCAGCTCTCCTGGGAAGTGGAACAGATTCCTCCTTTATCTGACCCCCAACAGCCTTTTCCCATCCCTCCCTGCTTCAAAGTTTAAACCCACCTTTCACCAACAAACCTCTATTTTCAACTAAGGATTTCCTCCCTTCCAAACTGAGATGGAGCCTATCTCTAGCATACAGCCCTTATCCTCCCAGGTCTCCCCCCAATCCCCATCAACCCATATCTTCTGGCCCCACCACTCCTAAGCCACTGGTTTGTCTCCTAATCTTCCTCTTGTGTTTCCCCACTAGCCCTTAGTACCGGCAGGTTTCAAGAAATAAATTGTGCATCCTATGTCATGTCAGACCCTGGAAAGCTCCCTGAACCTTATCTGTATCTCTAGCTCACTATTTCCCTCAATGTCATTGGTACCCAGGTGGCCCAGTATGTCCGGGAACCTCCACAGTCTTTGCCAGCTGATATACCTCATGCTTGGCCCTGTGCACTGTTAGTCCAGGAAGCATTTTTTCTAACTGGGCAGACTTCCCCCTCCCTATCCCATTTGATACCCCTGATCATGGAATCACCCAACAGGAGCACTCTGATCGCCTTTCCTCCATTCCCCTTCCATGTCCTCATCCTTTCTACCAGCCTCCCTCAGCCAGCTCCTTGCTTCTCCACCTATCTGGGTGCCACCTGCCGCCCTTCCTTATTTACCTTGGCCACCCCTCCCTCCGATCCTATGCCTCCCTCCTCCAGTATCCTTCTGTACCCGCTATCCCCTGTCACTGCTTGTGACTGGTCCTTCCCTCATCTGCTATACTTGCCTGGCTCGTCCTCCTTTCTTCCCATCTCAGTTCAGCCCCTCCTTGCCTGTCGTGCTCCCCTGGCCTAAACCTTCAGCTCCCTTTACTGTATCCTCCTTGTACTTCTGGTCCTCTCCTTGCCCTTTCCTCCCAACTGGTCCTTCTCTTGCAGCTTTTCTCCCTCTACCTCTCCTCCTCCTGCTCTGATCCCGCTCCCCCATTTTCCCACTTCCAAGTTCCCCCTGTTCTTCCTGCCTATCGCCCTGCCTCCTGCCTCCCATTCCCTTTCCATCTCTAACCGCCCCTGTCATGGCTACATCACCCACTCATCCTCAAGCAGAAGAAGAAGAGAACTGAAGCAGTTACTGAGCTTAAGGTCTGGATCCACCTCCCCATTGCTTCCTTCTGTACAACCCCAGCCATCTACCTACTTCCTGAGAATGTTCTCCATTTGACCCCCCACCGTGAGGGTCCCCAGATACCTGCCTGCTTCTTTGGTAGTGCCCTCTTTTTGGGCCCCTCTGTCAGGGTCCCTATGCAACCCCAGAGTACTCTCCTGCACTCCTTTCCTATGCCCCCCACCCCTAGTGCTTTGTGCAACCTCGTGGGAGGGCCCTGCCCTATTCCCCAACCACACCTTCCCTCTTCCTCCAGCTGTCTCCTAATCCCTCAACCTCCTCCTCCCTAAGCTGTGCCAGCTGTAGCACACTGGGCAACCACCGAACTTCCAAGCCCAGTCCAGTATCATGGCCACTCCACACCCTGTGCACCCACCACCCTCCCAAAGATGCCGCCCCAACGATGTGTGGTCCCATCCTCCAAGTAGGTTTCCTTGGGCGAACCACCAGTTTCCCACTAGTTCAAGATATACCCCTACCCACTAATCCTAGTTACAGTCCACAAAACAGGTACCTCTATTACTAGGTGCAGTGCTACACTGTAAACTTATAGAGGAAGTGTACAACTCCCTAAGCTCCTCTGTCCCAGCCTTTAAACCCAACCCCCAGTGGCTAGACCTACATGAGCTGCACCTGAAGCCTTTTCCTCCAATTGCAGGGCAGGTGTTCCCTATAAATGAGCCAAGCTCTGGGGAAGGAGAGGTGGGGAAGAGGTGGGATTAGAGCCTACCCAACTCTCATGAGAGTGTATCACCCTGTGTCTGCCCTCACTACACCTTCAAGCACTACCAGCTAAGAAAATATTTCAAGTCTACTTACTCTCCCAGCCTCCAGCTATAAGCTTATTCCCCTTCACTAACTGAAGCCTAGTAGTCATGATGTATCTATGAAGGGGCTAGCTTTGAACAGTGTCTCCTCAAGATATATTTTCTCAATTATTTTAGCATAACATTTCTTACAGGTAACCCTTATAAACCATCCCATCTCACTTCTCCACAATCTAATGTATTTTAAGCATACCTGTATGTGTGCGGGAGGTCTTTCGCTTCCCATGCTATTTTCCCGGCCCCATGCCATAAGGAATTTATCTTCCTAGAACGCATGGACTGTATTCCAGTCCCTTTATTTCCCAATAGTAAAGACCAAATATTTGCAAAAGAAAATTCCCAAATAAGAAAACTAAAGGTTGCACCATATTTAGGCTGCTATCTTTCCATACTCGTATGTGTGGCATCTCTTCACTGGATTTAAATGGTCACCCCATACAAGGGAAGAAAACAAAGTAAAAATTTGAGAATGCATGCTAAAAGGAAGAGGAAAATGTGAGAGGTATAAAAACAAAGGCAGTGTGCATGCCCTCAGTAGAAAAACTCTTTCTTTTGTGTCATTTTCCAAGCCTTCCATTTCTGAATTTTAATGCTGGTGGCATCATATATAGATATATTTATAATCCCAATTACTCTGCACTGCTGCCTGTGATCCAAAGAAAATTCTAAAATTTTTATTTTTCCTTTATAGATAGGTATTGTAAAATTTGAGTCTTCACTGCCTGTCCCATAGCTAAAGCCTAGCTTTTCATTTTATTGATCTTTATACCTGTTTCCTGATAATGATCTTCGAACATCTTAAGGCCCTGAAGACCAGAGGGCAGGTCTGCCACCAGTAGAGTACAATCATCTGCATATGTAGTTACCTTAGGCATTACTGGCCCTGACAGATGTTGAATAAGGGACACTATCTCCTGTGCTTCCACTTCCCTCAATATTGGATCCAAACTAAAGATATATAATAAGGGCTGAGGGGCACACCTGCGACCCCATTCTTATGTACATGGGAAACCCAAGATGTCCATTCATTTTTTATTTTTTTATTTTAGTTTTTGTTGACCAGGTACATGCACTAGACAAATTCTGTCTATTTTCAGGCATGACCGGGAGGGGAATACAGATGAATGCCATCTCATCTTGTACTAGATTAAGCTGTTGGTGGTATTTTTAGTGAATGGGAAATTTGACCAGGGCATCAAGGAAATTCCCCTACTCATTGGTAGGGAGCTGCTGAACCATGGCCTCAACCTGGAAAACATTCAGTGTGCTGATGTACCTGCAGGACAGCAGAGCTTAGCTCCTGCAGGTCTAGCTAAGAGCTTACTTTTTTCTACTGTGTCTGAGCCTTTCTGACGCTATGGACACTGACCTAAGTGAAGTTATGGAACATGTGCCTTTAGGATTTTTGCCAGCTGATGAATTATGGCTAAAGTCTATGATTCAATTAAATAGACACCATGTCCTAGCTGTAATTGCAGCAGATGAGTGTTCCACAGTTGTCCGACTGAGACCATTTCCATTGGTTCTGAGTTACAGAATGAACCCATCCCTGAAACTTGCGTTTTGCATGCGGTCTTATCTTTGCTGAATGAATCCCTGACAACAGACTCACCAGTTAGACAGCTGCTTGATGTCTCTCCTCATGACTCCACCAGCATCAAGGCTTGCCACCCAGCTGACTCAGCGGCTTCCAGTCTACTGCTCCTGCTTCTGTTTCTTCTCTGGTTTCCGTCTATGCGGTGCTTCTCTTCTCTGGCACCTATAAGTACGTGCTCTTCAGCTACCAGTTTGTGATGCTCAACATATTGGGAGTTTAAACTGAGACGGAGGAGGCGGAGGCTTCTCCTGAAGATTCTTGTAGGCTGGGTGGCCTCTCCCATTCATTAGAATGCTCACTCAGGGCTGCAGGGTGGAAGCCTGGGATAGAGGGACATTGGATACCAGACCGAACCATAGTCAATTCCTGGAGACTGCCAACCGACTATGGAACCAGTGGGACTTGGTAAGGGGAACACCATGAACCTTTACTTTCGCCACAGATTCTGACATGGACTTCCACGCAGCTGATGTGCAAACTTCTGTACTTGACACTGTTCCTTTAACGAAGGTTCTGCTGCTATCTGCTTCATCCTCGGCTGACGAGGGCACTAGCAAGAAACTACCTACATGGGGTGAACAAATGGAGGTTGCCTCCTTCACAGGGTCGTCAAACTGACACCGAGACCATGCAAAATCTAGATGGGAGGAATTTCAGAAAGAGATACTTTTACTGGTCAGCCTCCTCCAATGCAGAGGAGGAATGCTGTCATGTTGCAATATTTGAGGGGCCTGACTCCTGCCCTGACAGAATCTATTTTGGGAAAACCCTTCTTAAGGGGTCCTTGGGTTTCACTAATGAGATTTATGCCCTTATCCATGTGTCAGGCGACTGCCTATTTAACATCAGTTTTAAAACTCCCCAGGGCTTAGATAGATTCTGGGCTAGTATGAGAAACTAGGTTATACTGCTCTGTGGTTTCCTTTTGGGGATATTCCCTTACCAGACCTGCTATTAAAGTTGTCACCATTTTGTTTAGGAATGAGAATGTTGCTGTGCATGACATTACTAATTGTCTACAGCAGATGTGTGAGATTTTGGGTACACCACAACCTATCTTTGATACTGAGCATTTTTGGACAGGAGGCTGGAAATTTAGGGTGAGGCTGTGACATAACAATGTAGCCCCATCCATTTTCCCAATAGCCTGTTTTTGGGGTGGGAAAGGGGTCATTGCTTTTATGTGGAACAGCCTAGAACCTTTTTCAAATGTGGGTCTTATCTGCATTTAAGTGCTGCATGTGATCGGTTATGCTGTACTCTTTGTCTTTCCTATGGACATGCCAGTATGGATTGTACTAACAAGCTCAAGTGTAATTTATGTGATGAAACTGGGCATGGGTTTGGACGTGCCCTCGGCGACACATAATAGGACTGATCGTCGAATCATGATACTATCCTTACTGAAGCCCAGAAGAAAGACATTGCTGCTACTAGACCTTCCGCTGACCCTGCTGATGTCACCCTGATCCCCCTAACGGACCTTGACATTGTGGTCGTTGTGCCCCCAGGGCCTCCTCCTCTCCCCCCACAGGTTCAGTTGCTGAGGTTCCTACAGGGGCCCCAATGGATCCTGATTCTAGTACTACTCCTCCGGATACTGTTGCAGTCTGTTTGGCCCCTATTCCAGCCCCTGAGGTTCCTATGGAACACTTAATAAGGCCCTTCTTGAACCAGATGTGCAGGCCAAAGAAGGGCACTAAAACAGACTAAGGCCAGGTCTAAGTTAGCTAAGGCTTCATCTCCTGACACTGGCTTACCCTCAACAATATATTTGCTGTTCTTTCGAAAAAATCCCAGTCCTCAGATCGGGAGGAGATTCTGAAACTTCCTCTCAGATTCTTCTTTCCTCTGATTCTGAGAGAGAGAAATCATGGGATACTGAGAAACATAAGGCCTCAAAGGCTTGGTATCCACCCTAGATGGTGTACTAGATCTGGGAAGATTACCTGATTTCTCCCCTCCCCTTTTTTCTTCACCCTGCATATGGCACATGCCTTTCAGCTGAGTATTGCTACCCTAAATGCTAACAGTATAAAGAATGCCCAGCATAGGCTGCTGACTTTTGCCATCTTGAGGGAGCTGTCTTTTGACATTTGTCTCATTTAAGATACTATATTGAACACCTCTCCTTAGTATCCCTTATAAAACTATGGCGTTGGAGCCCTTTTTTTCTTTCAGGGTGGACACTTGCGATGGTGTAGGGATTCTGTTCTGTGGGATGGGTTCCAGATTACCAAACTGGTGGAAATTGCCTCTGGAAGGCCACTCTTATTGGTTTACATATCTTCACACATCTTGGAGGTTAATTAATCTCTATGCTCCTGTTACAAAGAAAGGCAGAGTAGACATCTTTACTGCTATTAAACGTACTTATTCACTTCAAACACATTCTATGGGAGGGAGACTTTAACTGTGTGGTGGTCAAACAAGACAGGGGCTCTTACTGATAAAGACTTTTGCAATACTAATTGTCTTAAACATATTCTTTCTGTTAGTATGCTTCAAAATACCTATAGGATGTGTCACCCACAGAGGTCATACTTTTTAAAGGTCGGTTATCCACTAGGATAGACTTTCTTTTTCTTCTCACTTAGTACAGGTACTCCATGCTAGAACTATCCCTGCTGAGACCTCAGATCAAGTTATTTTAACAACTACTGTAGGGTTGGGAACCCATTCTTCTTCTGGTAAGGGATATTGGAACTTCAGTATTACTTTATTGGATAATGCACTATTTGTTCAAACTGTGCAGGACCTCCTGAGAGCTTGTATGACTGTGGCAGGCTCATGGATGACTTGAGCATATGGTGGTAGAAACCAAGGGTGAGCTGTAGTCCACTGCTACCTATTTTAAAAAACATACTATTAATCAGTTTAAAAGTATCTTGCTTTGAGGTCCCATATAAACGCTATACTCTACTAATAATACTCAACGTGTTAATTTAACTTCTCAAGTACAGGCTAAGAAGGACATGGAAACCCACAGTATTCTAGGGCAGCTTCTATGTTGCATGAACATAGGATCTGTTCCCATGGTAAGAAGGGGTTTCGTGATGCCTTGACTACAGCAATAAGAGGTCATCTGATCAGGTTTTGACTGAGGTGATTGGACAAGATGACACTAGATGTACCTCTATACCTGACATCTTGAAGCCAGTTTCTGCATATTTTACAGACATGTATACCACTCCTTCTTTAGAAGACCATAACATCATAAACTTCCTCTCTTCTGTACCCATTCGGACTGTCCAGCTACTCTTCTCCACTATTGATCTCCCGATTTGTGGTGATGAAGTAGCTTGGGAGATATCCTGCTTGAAAATGGCACTACCCCTGGCTTAGATGGTTTGCCATCTGAATTTTATAAATCTTGTAGTTTAACTCTTAGCGATATATTTGCAGTAGTCTTTAATTGATGTTTTCAGCATCAGAAAATTTACTTTTATCTCTGTATTGCTATTCACATACTTATTTATAAAAGGAAGATAGGGAGACCTCAATAATTGCAGATCACTAAGTGTATTGTATTCTGATTTAAAGATTTTAATGAAAATACTAAATACATGATTACTACAAGCAGACCCTTATTTGATTTCTCTCTCTCAGATTTGATCTACTCCTGGTAGAACTATAGAACACAGTCTCCTACTGATTAGGAAATTAGTGGAACAGGAAAGGACAATGATATTACTGAGTTCATCATGTCATTCGATCAGGAAAAGGCATTTGATAGGGTCCCCAGTCAATTCATACTACAGGTACTGAGATCTTATGGCATACCTGATGTATTTATCTCATGGCTTACCTTATTATATCAGCAAGCCTCAGCTCTACCTCTAGTAAATGGATATTTGGGTTCTTATGCCCCAATTCATAGAGGGTTAGACAGGGGTGTCCCATGAGCCCCCTACTTTATGTCTTCTGTTTAGACCCATTTTTAGGCAATAAATCAGGACTCTCTCATCTTTGGTATTCGGCCAAAAAATGTCCCATTGTCTGTAAAGATTGCAGCATTACGGACGATGTGTGTGTTTGTTTCTGATGTTGCCTCAGGGCACAGAGTGTTACAGCATTATAGTGACTATTCAGTTGTGGCTGGAGCATCTGAATAAAACTAAAAGTCTTATTTACTCCTATTAGTACTGCAACTCCTGCACTCTCTACACTGCAGGGTATTGCTGTTATGCAAGGACCCATCAAGGTATTAGGGATACAGTTTGGGAGGAGGGATAATGCCTCTCTGAACTGGAATGAGAAAATTGAGATTGCTAAGCAACGTGTAACAGTTTGGAAATCATGGCAATAAACGGAGAAGTAGAAGGCCATTCTTGTTAAAATATTTTTACTCCCTATTTATTTATATCTTAGTGTTGTTTATCCCATACCCCAAAATTTGGAAACCACTCTTCTTAGTCTTTTTTTCAAATTATTTGGGAAGTAGGCTGAATCCAATTAAACGGATGTGCTCTATCTGCACGTTTCACAAGGCGGATTGAACTGTGTCAATCCCATCACATTTTATTTTAGCATTTTCTTTCACAGAAATCTGGTTGAACTGGCTAGGCCCCAGCCTGTTGTATGTTTGGTTTATGTTGATCATTGGCATGATAACTTGCACAGGTTGTGGCACTCACAGGGAGGTAGGTCTTTTCCAGTTTCATCCTTCCCTGTCTACCTACAGCCTGCTATAAAAAACTTAAAAATGGAAATTACTACGGATCAGGTGTTGTCTAAACCAAGAAAATATATTTATGCATTTTTGCAATCTCAAACTCACTCTAGTTCCCCTGTGCTCAGAGGGTTGACTGATAAAGGATACCCTAGGCTATGGAATGTCATGTGGCTTAGTAGCCACGGCAGACTTAATGTCAAGGGTAATGCTAAACATAAAATGGTTTCTGACAGAATGTGTCTAGGCAAACTTGCATGGCACAGAAAAACTATGGATTATTTTTCATTCAATGTTCTTATGTTCAAGACTTTTGAAAGACAGCCATCAGGTGGAAGAATTCTCTCTGTAAGCTATTACCTATGTTGAGTGGCGGGTGGTTTCCTGCTGCACCATACTACTCTTCATGAGGGCATAGTGTGGCTTTTTTTGCTGAGATTAAATACCACTTATGGCAGGCCAGGTGTAAGTTTGTTTTACAACAAGTGTATCAAGTTCCTACTTGTGTAATGGAAAGGTTAGAGCATGATTTATATAATCAATGTATTTTTGAAAGCTACATTTACCTTACAATGAATGGATTGCACGCTGGAAGGAGGTTCCATTTTGAAAGATAAAATAGGATGAATAGCTATGTTTGTTCCTGGATAGGGGATACTGTATATTATGCTGTACTGGTTATGGGAGTTCTTTTTTTTCATATTCTTGTCCAGTTTCTGTTATCTTTGTATGCTGATTTTCTTACCTGTGATTTCTTTTGATTACTGTTGGTTCTTTTCCTTTGTTTTGTTATATAATAAAACTTTCCCTACTCTTTTCAAGAAGTGCTATGGGATCTTTAACATCCACCTGAACTACCATCAGAACAGGCAGATAGGATCTTGGTTTAACATCTCATCTGAAAGACAGGACCTCAGGAGTGCAGCGCCTCCCTCATGCTGCACTACAGTGTCAGTATTGGGATTTGACCCAAGTGCCTGGTGTGGTGATAGAACCCACAGCCTTCTGATCTCTCGGACTCAGAGGTGAATATGCCACCTGCTGAGCCACTGACACCCTAGTCATAGGTCTTACTTGTACTTCCTTATACAAAAGTTATAATATGGCTATAAAGCTTTCTGGAACACCATACCTCGCCAACTTATCCCACAGGTATTCATGCTTGACTGCATCAAATGCGGTTTCCTGGTCCACCGTTATTATATAGCCCTCTAGATTCATCAATAAACCTCGCTCAATTACCTCTATAACCAAAATGAGATTTTGAATAATGTTTCTTCTAGGTATTGCACAAGTCTGTACTGCTGATATAACCTCTTTTGCCACTTTCACCAGCCGAGCAGTGATAATCTTAGCCAATACCTTGTAATCTGCCATCAATAAACTTAGAGGCCTCCAATTTTTAATATATCTATTATCTCCTTTTTATATAAAACAAATCATAATCCCTTCCATCATACTATTACACAGCTCCCCTTAAGTACTACTCTGCTGTCTCACTTTTATTTGTTTGCAGTCTTTTGGCTTCTCTTTAAAAGAACCTCACTGTTGCTGCAAGTGTTGTTCCTCTGACCAAAGTCACATCAGCATTCTGGTGACACACTCTTAGGCCCTCAGACTCATTCTCTACTTGGAATCGCTTATTTTTAAATTTGATCTCCCTGCCTGTTCACTCCTCTGTCTAGTGGCTGCTGTCCCATCTATATACATCAGTAACATCCTTCTGTATGTTCTATTGATTTATTAGCAGCCTTAATATCCACACTTTCTGTCCTGCCTTCATATTCCACAGTCCCTGCTGTAATCAAAGTCGGAACCAAACACTGGAGGCTACTGGTCACAGCGTCCGTTTCATTTCATATTACCCTCAGCCCTGCTATACAGTGTTGGAATTAAAAATAAATACAGTAGTGGCATTTACAAAACAAAATTTGATCGCAGATGCAATCCACTTGACTTTGCCTCATCTGCCTTCACCGTAGCTCACTTTGGCTCACTGGAACATTCAGTTTATGCTCCCCTCCATTTCACTTTCAGTTTTGACAGATCCAGAAAATGGTTAGTGGTTTTGGAACCCTGACTGTGCTAAAACAAACATGTAGTTCCTGTATTTGATTAACTACTACTCTGCTGTTGCACTTTTATTTATTTAAAGCCTTACCCATATTCAGAGCCAGTCGATAGTGTCACGCAACCAGTAGCAATGCATGGTAAATAGCACACAGCTGACTCTGAGCTATATTTAGACAGTTAGCATGCTGTGATGGAGCTTGTTAATTGTCTGAATATGAGCCATGCCAGCACAGTGCAAAATGATGATACACTGCCCTGACATGGTCAGAGGCTTAATATGGTCTGCAGGGAGTCCACTGGAGATAGCATAGCCCCAAAATGGAATAGCACCAGGGCTCTTGTGGCCCATATTCAGCCACAGCATGTAGATGAATCCATTGGGCATACAAGGTACTAAGAAGCCATTTGCATGCCCATTGTGGGCTCATTTGCATGCTGCAGTCCCTAGCACCCATGCCAAAGACAGCAAGGGCAGGGATAGGGCAAAAAGTAAGGCCATCAAAAATGGAGGGTGATGAGTACCAATACCCATAGTCTGGGTAACAAGCTTCCTGAACTAGTGGCTTTGATGGATGAGGGACACCTGGATATTGTGGCAATCACAGAAACATGGTACACAGAGAACCACAACTGGGATGTAAATATATCATATGTTACAGAGTGGGGGCATTAAACAATGCTGCAACTGTCAGATGTATATTAACCAAGCAGAAGCCCTAATGGAGGAACAGTTTACATACACCAAATGTTGGGAGCTAATGGAAATGAAGGAAGAAATAAATATCCTCCAAAATAAATGCATATGGAAGGAGAAATAAATAGACTACACAATCCACTACCTAATCTAAGGGACACTGAATCTCAAGAAGCAGGGAATGTAGGGTGAGGACATAGAAAGTGAAGACACCAGCTGGGCTACTATAGTACCGTTTCCAAAAATAAAAGAGGCGAGCACTAGGTAGTAATGAAATAGCTCTTCACAATAGGTACACTCTTTAAAGGCATTGAGGATAAGGAAGTATAGGGAGGCAGTATAAGCGCAGTGGTTTAAGGCTCTGAGCTGCAAATCTAGTGACATCCAGCAGACCAGACCTGGGTTTGAATCCCACAGCTTCCACTTGCATACTGTGTGACCCTGAGCAAGTCACTTAACTTCCTGTGCTCTCAGGTCGTACCTGCAAAAAACTTTCAGCTTAGTGTGCTACTCCTGGTTAAACAACTAAAGAAAAAAAAAGTACATTCAGCCCCTGACCAGAGAGATGCTGCTAGATTAGGCCCCCTTATCTACTATCAAGGAAAAAGAATACAAATATGTGCTGGTGATGGAGATTCAATACTGAGGAAAAGACTCCGAACATACTGTATGTGTTCACGATAAAGCACAAACAGTTTTAAATTGTTTACCGGGGCAAAAGTGCAAGACATCAAAGTAAGACTTCCAGAGCTATTAAACATAGAAAAGAAATAGTCAAATTGTGGTGATTCATGTAGGGATCAATAATGTAGGAAGAGATCATGAGAAAGATGTGGTAAGAGAATTAACTGAATGTGCAGATATCATAAACAAGCGGTCAAATCCCAATAATTTCTGGGTTGCTCAAAAATTAAATGTTGATGCAGGAAAAAACATACCATCAAAGGATAAATGCCCGACTAATAAATAAATGTGCAGCAGAACAAATATACTTTTTACACACATGGATTCCTTTTTCAAAACACAAAACTTGCATAAAAGATGGTTTATATCTTAGCCCCTTGACACTTCAACCCTGGCAACCCTAATTGCGAACAAAGTGCAACAACATTTAAACTAACTAGGAGGAGGGACGGGAAAAAGCTGAAATCTATCTCCCTTAAACTTTGAACCCACCCAGAGAAAGCAGGCCAAACATACAAATGGGCAGAGCAAGAATGTTAATAAAGGCTACCTGAAATGCTTACTAGCAAAGCGTAAGGAGTATCAGAGACAATAAAACATGAACTAGAAGTCATAATATGTAACAAAATGGATGTGGTAGGTCTAATGGAAACTTGGTGGACCCCAAAATACTTGGGAAGGGACCTAGCTGGGTACACTCTATATCACTGAGACAGAAAGGGACAAAAACTGGGGGGCATATACTGTATATCAAATCTAGTAAAATCAGTTGACACCTCAGATAAAATTAAACAAGGCCAAAAAGCAGAGACCATATGGATAAGACTAAAGTGAGTATAAACTCCTTTATTATTGCAGGGAGTATGTTATAGACCCCAGGTCTTACCCATGAGGACAGCATCCCCATCTATGAGGAGATCGAAGAGCTTGCACCATGGGGAGGTATTGTTGACAGGAGAGTTTAACCTTGGTGACATGAATTGGACCAAATGGAAGACAGTAAAATAACCAGTAAAATATTTATAGAAGTAATAAATCAAATAGGCATAACTCAATATGTTAGACACCCCACAAGAGGGATAACATATTGGACCTAAATATAAACAAAGGACATAAGGTTACTAACTGTAGGGTGACCCCCAGAAAATAGTGATCATAACTGTGTTCTCTTTAACATAAATAAACATTTCCCCTCACTGATGGCTTTTCAATACAACAAATAAAAAGTTTCTTAGTACTGAGTACAGAAGATACAGTGGGAAACCATTTTGAAAACCGATCAATGAGATGTGAAATGTTAAACATGTTTCGAAATATCGACAGGTGCATCAAAAAACAATACAATAATACAGGAATAAAACCTAAGTGGTTCACCAACAGAATTAAGAAATCACTGAAACGAAAAGAGAGGATATATGAACTATATAAAAGGATGGGTCCAAAGAATCATGGGAGAAATTAAAATCAGCACAAAGAGAATGCAAAAGCCTAATTAGGAACATAAACAAAGTATGGCGAAAAAACTAGCTGGAGAGGCAAGGAAGGATAACATGCAACAATTATATAGCTATATAAACCCACTTAGGAAAACAAATAAGGGTTTATGCCATCTCACAGTAAGGGTGAAATGGTAGAGGAACCCTGCAGTATAGCAAACATTTTAATTCTACTTAGGGACCATGTTCTCACCAAAACTGTAATACACTGCCAAATAAGGGCAAATACCACACCACCAATCCAGATTACAGAAAAAATATAAATGATAAAATAACAATGCTCAAGAATACATTCTGTACCGGACCAGAGAATATGTCAAATGCTATGTTAAAATTGTTATGCCCGAGGTTGCGAAAACCACTAAGGCAGATATTTTTAAAAATTCTTGCAGGATAATGAGATTCCACAGGACTGGCTAACTGCAAATATTGTGCCTATACACAAGAAAGGTGACAGGGCAGATTATACTAACTACCACCCTATCCCAGGAAAATTGCTAAAAAGCATAATAAAAGATGAGATTAACTCCAATCTAGAAAGAAGTGGTCATACAGATCACGAGCAGCATAGCTTTCAGGCAGGAGGTCATATGTCACAAACTTGTGTTTTATGAGAAAATATCCTCTGCATTGGACAATGGGAGGCCAGTGGATTGCATATATTTGGATTTTGCTAAGGCCTTTGATAAAGTACTCCACTATGAAAGTGTTAATATCCTGATGGATATAGGATTGGATATAGGGATAGTGGGATGGATAGACACATGGTTGATGAATAGGACCCAAAGGGTATGTATAAACGGATATTATTCCCATCCTGTGCCAGTGACAAGTGGTGTCCTGCAGGGGTCGGTTTGGTCTGGTACTGTTTAGAGTGTTTATATCCACAATGGGAGGGACACAACAGGTTGGTTAACCAAGTATGCAGATGACATAAAACTCACAGGAATCTCTGGTCAGGATGAGGATATCGCTGTAGTACAGAGATCTGGACAGAATAAATCACTGGGCTACCAAAGGGGCATGAGCTTTAAAGTGGACAAATGCTGAGTCATTCACTTGGTAGACATAATAAGCTCACCAATTATACCCTAAACAGAAATCTAATGCACTCAATTGAGGAAAAAGATCTGGGCATAGTTATAGATAATAGATTAACATATAAAGCACAGTGCACAGACTGAATAAACCAGACAAATAGTGTATTTTGGGCCATAAAAAGGTTTTAGGAGTATAAGCCAAGAGGTGATTATACCACTTTATAGAGCATATGTGAGGCCTTTGCTGGACTATGGTAGTCCCGTCTGGAGTCCAGTATCTAGGCGTGAGTGTGGATAGACTGGAGAGGGTGCAAGGTGTGAACAAAAATAATACATGACTTAAGAGATAAATCATACATGGAGAGACTCCTTAGCCTGAATCTTATGACCTTGGAGACAAGGAGAATACGAGGTGGCCTTTTGTTGTGCTATAACATAATGCAGAATGACTACTTAATAAGTGAGCTACAACTAGAATTTAAGAATATATTATAAACACAAAGGGAACCTACTGCAGCTACAGCCTAGGAAGGTCAATGCAAATAAAAGAAAAGCTGTTTTCACACAGAGGTGGTGTCACCCTGAATGGGTTACCCCTGGAGGTCATTATAGGTACAAATAAGCAGTAGTTTAAACAGAGGTTGAATAGGCACATACTGGATGGAATGTTGTGCAGCATTATGGGTAAACAGGACAGGCGCTCTAATATGGGTTTACCACCCTTGGCTCCTAAACACCTTAGTAAGAACCTAGTGCACCAGGGTACACAATCTACAGGAGGGACAGGAAGGGTAAGAGGAGGAGGAGTAGCTCTGTATGTAAGGAAGGGATCAAAGCAACAGAACTAAAGGAAAATGGGGAGGAGAAGAGGCACTGTGAGTCACCTTGGAGACAGGTAATGACATCATAATCTGCATGGGGTTCTATACAGACCCCATCTCAGGGGAGGAAGCGGATACGAAATAATAGAAGGAATCTTGTAATGGCAGAAAAGGGAGATATTGTTGATGGGGGACCTGAATATGCCAGATGTTAACTGAGCCACATCCAAGAATGGAGTCATTCTTGATGCCTTGCAGGGGTATGCCTCAGACAGCTAGTGTTGGAACCCACTCAGGAAGGAGCAATATTAGACCTGGTACTCTCAAATGGAGAAAGAAAGGATCACAGATTTAGAAATGGATAGCCATCTGGGAACAAGCGACCACCGAACAGTGTGGTTCACGATCAACACAACCGTAAAGTCAAGACATACAAAGACAAAAGTATTGGACTTTAGGACAGCTGACTTTGGCAAAATGGTGAGTAGTTAAGGAATGCACTAGCAAATGGGCAGAAAGGAGGGTGGAGCCACAATGGGAAAAATCAAAACTGCCATCACAGAGGCAACAAGCCATTGTGTGTAGCAAATAAAATAAAACAAAACGAAATGAAAAACACTATGGTTCTCAAAAGAGGTGGTGGGGAAGGTTGGGAGAAAAGATAGCATTCAGGAAGTATAGGGACTCACAGAATAAGCAGGATGAAGAACTGTATCAGTTAAAGCAGAAGGAAGTGGGAAGCCAGTTAGAATAGCGAAGACCAAACCGAGGAAAGGATGGCCAAGTCAGTTAAAAGGGATAAACACTTTATAGGAACATCAGGAGTGAAGGAAGAGCAGGGAGGGATAGTGAGGCTTAATAAAGGGAGGGAGGTGGGCAGAGGATGGCAGTGGAAAAGCAGAGATACTGAACAAATACTTTTGCTCAGTGTTCACAAAACAAGAAAGAGGGAAGGTGCCTAAACAAAGCAATAGAAGCACTCTGGACAGAGGTGTCAAGTAAGCAATAAGACATGGCAGGGTGGTGGTTGCTATGTAATAACTGCACACCTAGGTGCATGGCGAGGCACGAGGCCGCAGGTCGAGTCCTTCCACACCTAGGTGTGCAGTTATCACATAACAAACTACCACCCTGGAGTCTTATTATGCTTATAAAATTGGAAATAACTATGGGAAAAAGGACACTGATAAGGTATTTATATTTTGAAAACGTTGTAACATTTAAATACAGAATAGAGAATTATTTGAAACATTGAGATAAAATAGTCCCTTGTAAACTTTTTGAATGGCAAAAATAGCAATTACCAACAACATTAGCAAACAACAGTCTACTTGTTGGTTTATAGATTCACTTTACTGTGATTTTCTTAATCTGTCCCGAACACTGATTTTGCACACCGACGCGCCATTGTGCACTACATGTGCGAAAACACATTTTAGGTGAGATGCGAAAAATGACAGTTCTACTGTTCATAAGGAGGTGTGGTAAAATGGCAATACTGAAAATCTGAGTGAAAATATTAAAATGCTCGAAGTTATGAGCATGCGTTGGAACTGAGCAATGCACCGTAAAACAGTTGTTTTGGGGAATATTTTCCGAAATTTTCAACATAGCCAGTTGAAGATGACTGCTCATGAATAGTGTCACTGTGATTTTATTAATCTGTCTGGAACACTGATTACAAGCACCGACCGTGCCATCATCGCTACATGGGCGAAAACACATTTGGGTGAGATTTGAAAAATGACAGTTGTACTGTTCATATGGAGGTGTGGTAAAATGGCAATACTGAAAATCTGGAGTGAAAATATTAAAATGCTCAAGTTATGGCGTCGTGAAACTGCATCAACATGCGCTCATAAAACAGTCGTTTTCAGGAATATTTTCACCAAATTTTCAACATGGGGTTTTAGGGCCTACCTCATGAACTGTGACACGGTCATTTCATTGATCATTCTGGAAAGGTGGTTCTGTGCAGTGACTGTGGAACCACCTTTCAGGACCGAATAACGAAATAACAGTGTCACAGTTCATGAGGTGGGGCCCCAAACCCCATGTTGAAAATTTGGTGAAAATATTCCTAGAAATGGTTGAGATATACACTAAAGTTGAAAAAATCAATTTATGCCATTATACAGCTTACTGGCATTTCTTCCGTTCGCGATCGGCTTTGAAAGGCGCAGAGCGTGTTCCAGTCCACCGAAGATCATTGCACCGGGCTCCGGAGGTAAGTGTGGGTTGAGGTGGGGGTGTGGGAAGTCGCATACACAGAGGGTGGGTGCAGGTTGAGGAGGGAAAAAGAATCAACGAGGGAAGGGTTTTTGTTTCAGTTTTTTTTTTTATTTACACAAGGGACTTTTGCCATGCTGGGGTGGCTCCCAGCATGGCTTAGAAAGCTGATGAAGCTGACAGGGGACTGGGCACCCCGTCAGCTAAGAAGTTTTGTCATGCTGGGGTGGGCTCCCAGCATGGCATATGAACATTTTCGGGGGCAGTGAAACCGATGGGGGATTGGGCACTCCTGTCAGCAAATGAAGCTTTTGCCATGCTGGGGTGGGCTCCAGCATGGCACCAGGCAGCTGAGGGGACAGTGAAGTCGACTGGGATTGGGCACCCCTGTCGGCTAAGGAAGTTTTGCCATGCTGGGGTGGACTTCTTTAACTTTTGGTGCCTATCATCATGCACTGTGCACTTCCATCTCGAAGCAATCAGCTTTTTTTCAATGCCTCTGCACTCGCGTTGCGTTATACGTTTGAGTTAACTGATAGCCCGTGTCACGGTCGATTACCTCTATGGATTGCAAGTTACATCAGTGCCATGATAAGTATCAGTTTATGTTTTTACTGCTGCTGCTGCTGCAGCGATTCACCTATACAACCAGACTATGAATGTGAGCTGTGTGTGCGTGGGGACTGGCGGTGGTATGACAGGGATGGAGCTAGGGCTGGATTGCACTACGATTCCACATTTTGTCATGTGTATGCTGAGGGGAAAGTACTCAGCGAATGTGGGAGAGAAGCGGTTTCAATTATTTGTCAGTGCTTTGGGAGAAAAGAGTGAGCGAGCATGCAATCAGCTGTCAGGACAGTTTCGAAGCTGAGATTGGATCGCAAGTTGTTCATCTACTGCGAACAGCGGGATGTGTGGCCTACTCAGAAAAATGCTGCAGTTCAGTTTAGGAGAGGGACAGTGATGGAACTAGCAATGGCCACTAAGGTTTACTTGATTTATTGTGTGAGATTTTGTTCTCATTAGTGTTATGGGCTCATGGTATTTTTAAATTTTGATGATTTCACTTGCCAGTCAGATTCTTTACTAACATGGAGGTCGGGCATTCATTACAGAATGTGGGGAAAGCATTTATTTCGGGGTGACCTTTTCACAGCTGGCTGGAAAATGTTCCCAACCCAGTGGTTGTTGTTCCTTATACCACTGGATTCCAACCCTATCAACCAAACAGGAGACATGATTTTCTTGACCATTTTACAATACATCTCTAAAACATCTAAAAACTCAAAAAGGAGTACCAATTAATTTGTAAAATAGAATATGACAGCGATAGGTTAACTACTACAGTACTTTGCAGTAAAAGTATTTATTAGTAGAGTTGGTTGAAAATAATTTCTCTGTCACATGTAAATTTTATCATATAAATACACTGCAACATTTGTAAATTTGTAAGATATAAGCTGTGTTTGAAACTTAATTTTCATTACACTGTACTGTAGTTACATAGTCTCATTGAAGGCAACCTTCTCTTTACTTTTTGTCTTTTACTTGCAGTATGTGCTGTGTTCTAGTACATAAAGGAAAACTGTTATAGGATTGAGGTGAAAGGTTAGTAAGGAAAAAAACTTTAAACCTGCCAGGTTGCCTTTTTGGTGGGCAAGGAGGTAGATTTCACCTGAAAACTCTGCTATATAAGATTCAAATGTACGTGCTTTTATTAACAATAGCAATGTATTTGGGCACTTTGGGTCAGTCTCTGCCTATTTAACTGTGTTTCCCACCTTTTCTTTTGTTTATAAAGTATTACTGTATTGCCTACTTTCTTCATCCTGTTTTTTGTTTCTGTTTTCCCCACAGTCGAGACATAGAATGTTTATCATGTAATGTTTACCATGGAATACAGGGATTCAAAATTCTGCTCTATTCCACTTGTAAGTGTTACTCTCCTGACATTCTGTACACACAGACAACAAAGGCCTGTTTTAGAGCCAGAGGCTCAATTATCTCACTGTCAAGGCAAGCATAAGAGATTTACCTGATGAGCAGATAAAGACAGAAGGAGATTTTTCACTGTTAGTAAACAAACAGTTGTAATGAAAACTATAACCAATACTTAATGTTTCTAATTTGTTTATGTATGTAAGAAGAGTGTGATGATCAGGAAACAACATTTAATTCATTTATTTTATTTTTAATTTAAGGTAGTTTTATTTTAGGGCCCAGTTGAAGGTTTACTTACAGTGTAAAGGCAGCAGCCATGTTTATAAGGAAGATCAGTTCTGGTTGAAGGGGACTGATGAAAGATAGTTCTGGTTGTATGAGGACTGATTTGTTCATTGTGTGATGTGGTTTAGGACTAGGATGACTGTGCATATATAGAGATTTAACATACAGTCAGCTGATGTCTCTTGGTCATTGAGATTTCTAGATTTTTCTTGCCATTTTATAATACCTGTTCATTCACAGAAGAAAGAGTCCTGAGGGCTCCTAAAACTCAGGGTGGACAAAGCATTGAGGCCTGATGGGATTCATCCCATAATTCTAAAGGACTAAGGAGACCTAGTGACACCACTGACTACTCTTTTAACAAATCATAGGAGGATGGTGTGATACCTGAGAACTGCAGGAAGGCAGATGTGATTCCTCTTCACAAAGTGGTAGCAAGGTAGAGGCAAGAAACTACAGACATGTTAGTTTGACCTCAATGGTAGGGAAAATTATGGAATCACTTCGAAAGAAAGAACTGTTGAGTACCTAGAGGCCAGTGGGGCACAGTACCGGGCAGCATGGATTCACAGTGAGAAGTTCATGTCAGATGAATCTAATTGATTTATTGACTGGGTAGCCAAAGTAGTAGATCAGGGAAGGGCTGTGGATGTGGCCTACCTAGACTTTAACAAGGCATTTGACACAATCCCACACACAAGATTAATAAACAAGTTAGCCAGCCTGGGAGTGGGTCCCAGGGTAGTAGCCTGGGTAAAATTGGCTGACCAACAGAATGCAGAGGTAATAATAAATGGATTACACTCCAAAGAAAGGATAGTTACTAGTGGAGTACCAGGGTCAGTACTGGGACCGGTCCTCTTTAATGTCTGTATAGGAGACATTGCAGAGGGGCTGGGAGGAAAAGTATGCCTCTTTTCAGACAACACAAAATCTGCAACAGGGTTGATACACAAGGGGGGGAAAGGACGAGAAGGGACTTGGCAAGGTTGGAGGAATGGTTACAAATAAGGCAGCTTAGATGCAATGCAAGAAAGTGCAAAATAATGCACATGGGAAGCAAAACCCAGGGTAAGAGTACACAATGAAGGGGTGGATACTAACAACCACAAAATGGAAAGGGACCTAAGGGTAGTCCTAGCAGGTGACCTTAAGGTAGGTAAATGTAAACGGTGTGGGATTGATAGATAGACTCAGCGTTTAGGTTTAAAACACACCAAGGGTGTGATATTTATTAAACTCAAAAATAGGCAAACAGAAATGAAAATCAAGACAATAAATAAAAATCTGTTACTGGAGTAGTTTCCAGAGTGTTCACCTGTCAATACAGGTATAAAACACTATCTCCAGACTGGCTTATTCACGTTGATAGCTCTTCACATTACCATTACCTAGGCTGCTCTGACTTGCTCACCTCAAGGAGGTGTATATATAGTCCTGTGCTGGGTCACCTGCGTGACCCTTAAGTTTATATACATTTTATTACCTTTTATCAAATCAACTCTGGTCAGGACACCCATTAAACATAAAGAGTTTAGTATATAGCATCTTATTGTATAACCTAAATTCTTATAACATCTGTAAGGGCTTTGAAATATCCCATGAATAAGCAACAAGCTATAATGTGCCTTGAAACCCCTCCTACAATGTGGGATTGACATCTCTTATTCTTATAAACGTAGCTTTAGAGGGTGCTGCTTTTCTTATAGCAGATCATTTCTCTAGTATCATAGATTGCAGAGGTCTGGTTCCAGGAAAATAAGGAACATGACATGATGGATTTGCAAAACCTAAGGTAATACCTGTCCATTTTATCCAAAACAAATGTTTGCAAAAAAAATGAAAAGGAGTTAAAGGGACACTGTCAACCTCGTTGTGTTTACATTTTTGTCAACATTTGTTTTATGAAGAAAGCTATGGTTTTGAATGTGGTTATCACTAAACATGTTTTTTCACAAAAGCGATGCAGTTGTTTTAAGTAATTTCCAAAACTGTATTTGGTATCCATATTGGTGGTATAACACCAGTGGTCACGGTTTGTTTACCTTTGTGCATGTAGCAGGCGATCGTTGATGCTGGCGCACTGTTACAGGTAACTAGCTGCTCTCACAGCACGAGCTGATATTAATAGTTCCTTGTGTGGCATTGTCCAGTAGATTAGATGTCCTGAGGCAGCTAGCTGAATGTATCTTGAAGGTATACCTGATTTTTTTCGTCAGACACATGTACAGTAGTTCCTGTGCTGTCTGTCCTAACATACTGTGAGAGGAAATCCTGGCAATGCTGATGTTTGTGTAGTAAACCTCGGGAGTACCTCCGTTTAATCAGCGAAGTACAAGTACATTTTGAGGACTCTGCCAGTGAGAAGCAACACACACAGATGTAATAACCCCTGGTTTGTGACATAAGGGCATTGCTGTCATGTATTGTGTGTGTATAAGCATAGAGCTGCTGTACATTGCCGCCAGTAGCATCAATTGTAATACAGTGGATCATCTGTGAAGTGCTGATAAAGTTCAGTAGATCAGTAGATCTGCAGATGTCAGTGGATGTATGAATAGCGAATTTATGCAGAAGGTCATAGTGGTCTCCCCCCCCAGCCCATCATCCTGTACCAGAAAATATTGATCGATTTATGTGATTGCTCTGATGCGGATTAGTGGGGGGCAGTACTGACTCCTTGTTGTGCCTGTCTCCATTGTCTTGCAGACACTGCAAAAGGGGTTGTTTTGACATTTGCTTGTTAGCCTCCTGTACAGTGTAGTGTGATTTGTGTGCCTTTGTAAAAGTCTTGTAATAAAATATGTACCGTAATACACAGAGTGATCATTCAAGGATACTACTGGCCATGTGTTTTGGATGTGGTTTTCTTGCTGGCTGTGTGCAGGGATGCTGACTCTGTGGGGTTGCTGGCCAGGTTTTTGGTGAGGGTGTTTACTGCCCATCTCTCTGGGGGTTGCTGGCTGTGTCGGGAAAGGATGTTGCTGGACATCTTTGGTGGTGACAGGGGACTGTCTTTGGGGATTGTTGTTACCTGTGTTGGGGGGCTAGGTGCCAGGCTGTGTTATGTGAGAACTGGATGCTTGGATGTGGGGCTCACCAACCACCATGCTGGTGCAGGGATTGGCTCTGTTTCCTTACCTTGACATCTGCTGTCACAAGCAAACTACTCCCTTACTAAGGGCCTGCCAAGGAACTTTTTGGGGGTAACCCTGCTGCTGTTTGCATGGCAAAATGCAAGGAGGGATATGGGAAGGGGTGTACATACATGAGCTGCAATGCTGAATAAAAACGTTTTTGTTATCTTGGTTTTTTTGTGTGTGTGGGGAGACAGGCTTGCTGGCTAGTTTCAGCTGGGGGTGTATATCTTGGTGGTCATCTTAGGTTTTATCTTTAACAAACTGTTCATTGGGGCTGAGAGAGGGACTGTGCAGGCCCACCTGGATAGAGATAGAGGCTGTGCAGGTCCGTCTGGGTGGAGGGGATATGCAGGTTCATCTGGGTGGGCAGAGTGGCTGTGGGGGTAGGGAGGCTGAGTAGCCATGATGATGGTGTAGTTGGGTGGTGACAGTGGCTGTTCTGGAGGGTTGGGACAGGGAGAGTGGTAGTGATGGTTAGCTGGGGTGAGGAAAGTGGCCATGCTGGACAATGGTGGTGTGGAGAGGGCTGTGCAGGTCTGTCTGGTGGGAGAGGGCCTGTGATGGTCGTGGGTGGGCAGAGTGCCCTGGGTTTGGTGTGGGATAGTGGCCATGCTGATGGGGTGGAGTGGAGAGTGTCCTTCACTGTAGTCTGGTTCTGGTGTGGTGCTGTGCTGACCTGCCCTGTCAGCTTTGTGCTGTTAACCTGCCCTTTCTTCTTCTTTATGCTGCTGACTGGACCTGCCATGGGGAGGGTAGGAGAGATTAAGCCCCAATCTGTACAGTGGCCGTGGCTTCACCTCTGCCAGTAGAACTCCTGTCATGAGTTTGAGCTCCGACATTAAAACTAAGAGGCTCCATTTTGTGAAGATGAAGTCAGAAAGTGCCCAATTTACTGTGGGTGTAATTCAGAATTGGTTTATTACTTGGGAGAGACTGTGTATCACTCCATTAGCATCCTCAACCACTTGTGGATTTTTTTAATTGGATGCAGCTTGTTTACAAATAAAGCAATGGAAGAAGCTTAAATGTTAGCTAGGGACTGAACCAATGGAGTCCACCTTGGCATCTGGTGGTTCAGCTTAATTCATGTCAGAGCTCTGACAGACACGCATTAGTACATGGCATTGTTGGATGGGTACTGTCATGATGCCTCTGCGTTCATGACTCCTGAGGTTGGGGGTGGGGGTTCAGTGCTGCATCGTCTGCTGTCACACCTGAGGGGTGAGGCTTCAGTGCCTCACTACCTGCCATCATACCTGAGGGTTGGGAATTCAGTGTTGCCGTGCTGCTATCACACCTGATGGGTGGGGCTTCAGTGATGCACCTGTGCCGACACATCTGAGGGTTTGGGGCTACAGTGGTGCAGCTGCTGCCATCATACCTGATGAAAGGGGTTTTAGTGCTGCACCACCTGCCATCACACCTTAGGGGTGGGGACTTTGGTGTTGCACCTGCTACCGTCATGCCTGAGGGGTGAGGTATTCAAGCTGAAGTGCCTATGTCCCTTTCTTGTTCTGTCTCCTCCAGATCTCCCCCTTCCAGTACCCTTGTACAGAGATGTACCCCCACCGATAGATCTTCCACCCCTTCCCATTTGTCAGGACCAGATCAACAGTAGCTCCTGCCCTGGTTGGCTCCCTGGTAGGTTTAGATCTCCCATCAGCACCACCTCCTCCCTTGCCACCATCTTCACAATCTCGTCAGGCCATACTTCTATCTGCAGATTCAGTGCTGTGCTGGGGTCCTACACCACCCATATGCACTGACTCCCCCTCCACACCGCCAGCAGGCCCATAGTCCTTCTGCCTCTCCCCAATTACCCTGCAATTAGGATGCTCTGATACCCTCCTTTACATAGAGTGTATCTCTCCGCTATCTTTCCCTTCCTGTCCTTCCTGAACAATTTTACCCTGGTATCTGAATTTTCCATCCCAACTCCTGGTGGCACCACGTTTCTGTTACCCTCACTATGTAAAGGCCCTCCTCTCACGTTTTGCCATTAGATCAGCAATCTTTCTAACCAGACTTCTGCCATTCACATACATAACCCTCCATGCCCTCTCTTCCTTTCATGTATTTATTTCCTGTTACCTCTTGCTGTGTGTGTGCGTGTGTGTGTGTGTGTGTGTGTGTGTGTGTGTGTGTGTGTGTGTGTCTGTGTTTGGCTTTCTGCTCCCCGCCACCTGTCTCAACAGCTGGGCTTTTCTGTGCCCTCTTCCTTTGTTTACTTTAAATGGTAGCGCCTGACCTTCTGGGCAGACCAACCTACATGCCAACCATTGAATTCTTCAATATGCTGCCTTTCCTGCATGCTGGCCCTTGGTACAGGTAGCACCTCCGAGAAGGACAGGGATTTGAATTTGAATGAATATCATTTGATAATGTGCAGTGTGACTTAAAAGTTTATTATACTTCTGAATAAAAGTATTGATTCAGTATTTTATCTGTTTGGTAAATCATATAATGTTATACATCTCTTTTACAGTATAATCAAACAATGTATTTGAGTCCTTATCAGTGTGGTAGGCCACCAAAACTGACTTCATCAGAGAAGAAAGTGTTCCACTCTCGAGCGAGGACATGCTAGGAGAAAAATAATGTGAGGCAATCAACATCAACGCTGGGTGGACCTGAGAGATAGTCTAAACTTGGCAACTCACTGTGATCTAGCAAAGCTACTACCTGATTTATGCATATGATCTGAAGTGTAAAGATATCAAATCCATCACGTTGGTCACATATATTGATTTGTAATGCAAGAATGTGTATAGCTATGTGAACACAGATGTAGACAGTTGCATGTGAATAACTTACAATATAGAGGATTATGTAGAGCAGATAACAACAACGAGGTATCCACTTAGAGGTTACCATGGTGAGTATGTATACCTTGAGAACGAAGCTTGATAAGTTTCCTGTTGCAAGGTAACCCCTGAAAGTGAACTTAGTGTTGTTGTTAACTGATGCCCATACATAGTCTTGTATACTGTATGGACATCAGCTGAACATTTCTTGGTCATGCCTGTGATAACCTCAGACTCGTAGTGAGAATTGTGCTGTGTCTCATTTCCTATCCCCTCGAGAATGACAAGAAGAAGTAATGCTTGATCCACGTTCTCCCACTGTCATAGACCAAAGTCTTCTCAGTAAATATGGTGTTACACACATATTTCAAGCATCAGGACTGTCTTTTCAGCAGCACTGGTGTCTTTATTTGAAAGGATCTCATCGCTGCACCAATGTTCCCCATTTCCATTCATTCCTGGCAGTGGTGATGGTAAATGTGCATCTGACTGGACAAGCATATTTATGTAATTAATTATCTGTTATGTCTGCTTTAAGGTATGAATCAAATGCTCCTAATTTGGACACTAGATTCTCACAGGGGAGTACAACAATAACAGCTGATAGTAGTTTGGACCACTGTTTTGGAGTCACAGATGCAAGGTTAGTACAAATGAGAAGGTATGTGACATTGCCAAATATCTGATAATGTGCGACTCAGTATCCACCTGAAGAGTACTTTAATTTCACCGTTACTGTATAGACCGTTGGAACTTGAGAGTAAATATCGAGTGGTTTGCAGTTTGGTTTGTTGTCAGCGAGGTTGGGATTATCTTTGTCGTGGGTAGTGGGTGATGCACTGTGCAGCATACCTTTTGTATGACAGCAAACAAATACGAAATACTGGATGAGCAACTAAATGCAGAACCAGTGCATATGCCACATATGAGTTCTGATTCCCATTTTCCTCTTGAGCATTGCACATGATGGCACAAGGATTTGAAAGTTTTCTGTTTGCAGTGTGTAAGGATCTGATTCTCTACTCAGACCACATGGCAAAAGATTATTACGTATACTTTTGTTGTGGATCATATCAATGTATGCACTGTGGCCATGTGTATTCAGTGCTGTGTTATAACTGTTTGTTATTTTGAATGTCATTTATCCACAGTTGTATGGAATGTAGATCAATTCCATGTACTCCTATGCAACAGTCTACTCCAAAGTAATTAGGAAACAGGTTGAAGAGCTGACAGACAATTACCACAATGAAATAGATTCACATGCCCTGAGGTTTGGAAAACTGTAGTATATTTGCAGATATGTGGTGCATTGCAACAGTAAATATTTTCAATATGAAGTGATAATTGTAAAGTGTTTTATCTATCTGTTTTACAGTGAATCAACTGATTCTTGTTGTGAGACTGCCACTGTACAGACGGATACTCTTGCTGAATACTTTGGATACACAGTCGATCATGACAAACATCGGGCTATTATTTTATGCCCAATTCAATATGCTAACATTTATGGACATAAATGTGAATTGTAATGTACCCATATTTTTGTACATTATTTACTATGTATGTTTTTCTGCTTTAAGGATTCTGGACCCTGTTGAGGATGACTCTGATTCTGAATACTGTGAAAGTGAAGACAACTTTGATCAGGAAAACTCTGGTTCAAGTTGCAAGGAATGGTATTGTCATCAATTATTAATTAATCACCATGTGCATTGTGGCATACAACTTTCAAGGAATGCACTAATTGCTAATGACTCTTTACATGTTCTTTAATCTGAAACAGTGTGAAATGTCAGTTACCATGAGAAAATTTCAGTGGTCGAAGAGACAATGTCGATGATCAGTCATCAGAGGATGACGCTGAAGACATAGACGATTGTCAACCTACTGGTGATTCTGCACATGTACTTGCTGATCAGCGAATTTTCTAATTTATGAAAGTTCCATCTTGATCTTTGCTAAGAAATTATGCATACTAAACTGTGGGCGATGTGGTGCAGAAGTTCATCTTGAAGTGCAGTATTCTTCATCCATCATATATGTCTTATATGGAGTGCGCAGTTATCAAAGTGCAACGCTGTTTGTGTTTAACTTGCAGTGTCCATGATCATAGCAGCGTGGGAAAATTTAATACTCTAAAGCATGGCATAGCCTGCATTGCATATGCTCGTACTGCTGGAGTACTGACATAATTATGATGGGATGTCAGTAATGCAGCAGAACAAATTGGAATGCTGTCATATATTTTCTATCCTCTGTCCAGTTAAGTTGTCATTTTTTTCTAACTGTAACTGTTTGTAGTGATATAGTTTTTTTTTCATATGGTGCATTGGATGATTAATCATAGGCATGTGATGCATTTTGGCAACTGAAGTCACAGGATTTCCATACCCCATTTTATGCCCGTAGTTATTCATAATCGTGCTTTCTACATAACCATGTGAAAGTATGTGATGTCACACATAATTACATTTTCTTTTTGCCACTTCAGAGATGTGTAAATGGACATGAGGTTCAGATGGGAATCTCACCCAAAGATTAAAAAGACTACACTGGAGTTGCTGCTATTATGATTTCAGGCAATAATTTTGGAAAAATAGCATTACTTGCTAAAAGCATGAACATGCCGATAATGAGTTCAACATCATTTTTCCGAATCCAACATCATTTTGTCGTGCCTGCTATTGAGCAGCATTGGAAAACATGCAGCAAAACATATTGAATGAAATGAAAGGTAGAGGTCTTACTTAGTCAGGTAAGAGGACATACATGTACTACCACTTAACTATAAGTGTTCATTTTACAGTAACTGCCATTTGAAAACAGTTATTACGGACTGGTAGCTATGCCGATAAGTAATGCATTGTGTATTTAGATGGGATGTATCATGCATCATATACTAGTAAAGATTCACCACATAGGATTTATGTAAATGCATACTGTATAAATAGGTAGTACAAATACCAATAAAACATTAATTGTTTCATTCCTTTTCAGGGGATGGAAGAATGGACAGTCGGGTTACTGTGCACAGTATTGCACAATCCGTTCATGGAGTACACCACAAAGCAAATAGTGTCTGTCGAGGTAGTAGATAAACATGAAACCCAGCTGAAGTCAACCACAATGAAGAAAGTGGGATTCCAAAGACCTCTCTGTGATTTACATGACAAAAACATCACAGTTTCTGAAATAGTTACTGATGCCTACACACAGATTTCAGCATTAATGCGTATATATCATATATGTGTATAGTGGAATGTTGTTCTGTATATAATTCATCCCATTCAAAATTCTGTTCTAACCCTGTTCCAATTATATGGAATGCTGTTTTCTTACTGTGATAGAACGCATTCTAGAACCTATCTGCATCCATCATGTTTTGATAACTTTTATGTATCAACAGGCAACACACACCGTCATATTAAACATTCTTATGACATGTGGCATGGTGCAAGAACCTGGGAAAAAGGATTACTGCTGTAGTAAAACAGTATACAAATTGGTTGTGTAGCCTTATGATCAAGTGGGTGTATTTAAGCAATAGAGCATGACCAAGGGTTAAGTTAATGGTCTGTTATTCATCTCCTAGTGGTGTAATGTGGCACGAGGTGTGGCAGTGCTACATGCTTCTAGAGGGTGATTAACTGACCAGTAACATAACCCTAGAGTCCCTTATTGCTATTATAATAAAATGTTTTTTAAATAGTGTTAAACCTTGTTCAGCATATGATTAGGCTGAACATGTATATTAATTAAAGATTAACATAGGGCTGATAGAATGTTTACAACCAATCAGAACACTCTATTTCTCAGACCCTTTTATAATTTCCATTAATAACATCCCATGTTATTAATGAATCTTTCATTTTTTTAAGGCAAGCCAACAGAAGAACTGCAAAGAGATATCTGCATGAAACAGTAACATAGTCAATCATTTTGGTACTGCTGCTGAGAGCAAATTCAGTGTTTGAATTTATGGTAGGTTCTGATAAAGTGCTAGTGTACTGTTAACTCACCACAATATTAATGGCAATTTTATATTTGACATCACATAACAGGGTATGTGGAACTCATTACACATCATGTGGTTAATGAACATGGCACTTCTATCAAACTCACTGGGCCTGGCGAATGCAGACATGGACCACTAGAACAGGAGCGCAAGAAGGGATGGTTGGTCAAAAGTGCTCCAGCCCATTTGGAGCTATGTAGAGTCATCATGGACAACAGATTCTTAAATGCTGTTCCATATTATTTGAACTTTAGGTACTATCTTTTATAACTTACATTGGAATATTAGTATCATTTATGTACGTGTATCTGAAAGGCTGTCTTCCTATTACTGTTACAGAACAACGTGTGAGCTGGAGCAATTCCATCAATAGTTATTAATGTATGCATCTAAACGTTACTCATATACATTTCCTGTGTATAGAGCCAGATGTCTCCTAGCTGCAATTGACTACAACAGCCACATTGCTCGTGATTGATGCGCAACAAAAGGGCAAATAATGTAAGTATCAGTCATAGCAGATAACAAATGTGCATATTAGTATTACCAAATATGTTTATAGTCATAACCATTGAGCACCACTGTTTTTACGTAGCATTCAAGCTGCATGTTTGTTACTACTTTGCTAAGTAAGCAATTATATATATATATATATATATATATATATATATATATATATATATTTTGGAGTGGGAGTCACTGACTTTGGTGGTGCTTCTGAGGTGTCAGCAGTTGATTTCTCAACAAGGAAAACTGTTTGGAATTCTACAGAATATGTGGTTTAGCTCCGTTTCATCACTTATTTCAAAGGAGCAATCCATGTTGACGTGTTTCTATGTATTGAACTTCTTAGTGGGCAGATATACAATGGCGTCTGGCAACCGATGTGCGGTGTTGGAATATCAATTGGATACATGGGCAGAGAGAAGCTGATACATTTTCCTGTTGAGTACCAGCAGGATTTACCGTTGGTTTGGTAATCAATCAGGTTGCAGCTTTTGGGTTTCTGCTGCATAATATACTATAACATATTATTCAAAGGTGTGTGGCAATCCTGTGACATCAATGATCACAACATTTCACCTGACCTCTGGTATATCCTGCTTAACGCACAGCTGATGAAACACATTTTAACTGTCTTTCACACATGGGTTCATTGTATAATCGCAATAGGGAACTCCAGAGGGTGGCTTATTGTTAGATTTATCCACCTCCTCTGTGACACACCACACAAGGTGTGGATAAATCCCAATAATCCACACCCTGTCATGCCTTATTGCTTATTGATTTTGGTAATAATAAGGACTCCACATATCGTATATCATAATAATTAGATACTTTCTTGCGTGTTACTTGTTTGGCCTAACGTGAGTGCTCCTCCAATGCACAACAAACATATAATAAAAATAAAAATAAAAAATTTAATCAGTTGGCACTTTACTCATGTGTCAAGTCATGTAACTTAACAGCACTGTATTCTGTGCTTGACAGATACAGAAGAATGTTTCATAAGAAGACAGGAAGATGGACAGCTGTGGCTAAGAAAATGCCAAAGGGGTACCAATACCTGAGACCCATCATGACCGCAAAAGTTTCCATGGGTCAGAAATGAATGGAAAAATAAGCCAAGTAAGGCAGTTGCTACAGAATGACCCTCGGCATATTTCATCAACTATTGCACCTCTTCCACCACCTCCAACATCTGAACTGGTAGCTAGACATTTGTCACGTTTCCGTGATGGGGAAATTGAATTATAGTTTCATGGAACTGTAAGTGCCATCAATTTTCCATGACTGATACTGATGACTCGTTGTATTACTGAAATACACTACATACCACATTTATTGTGGTCAAAGGGAATCAAAACTATCTACAACTCGTAACTGTATATATGAATGCAAGAGACACAGCTGTACAGGAGCAGTTATGGTGATGTCTAAAGACAGTTAAGTTCTAATATGCTTAGGCATAAGAAAAGTTAATTGACAATATATGGGTGTGTTGGCTGTCATTATAGCCTAGCAGATAGAGTAACAAATATTGATTAAACTGAGTACATCTATAAGACTTTGGTTTGATTCCCACAATCTACACTTGCACAATGTGAGTCTGAGCAAATCCTTAACCTCTGCATATGAATGGCCAGATACATTTTTTGTGTTTTATAAGTTTGTTTGTAGTTCTTAGTCAGTTTTTCCTTATATTGTTTGCATGTGAACATCTAGATAGTCCTTGCTAAAGGCACTGTCAACCCCTTAGGTTTCAAAGTGTCCCTAGTTTGAAAAACATTTTATGATTGCCAACATTCTGTAAAGATTGTTGATGTGCTTAGTAGTTTGATTGTGACTCTTATTTTTCTTTAAAAAGTAAAAAACAGACTGCCCAACATACTGGTGTTATCACACCAAAACAGGTTTGTTTATTCCTTTATCAACTCCAAATGCATCTTTCCTGGACTTGGGAAAACCCACAAAACAGTCTAGCTCCTCATGATGCATTGGGAGATTCAGAAGACTACTGTCTTATGAGTGACTGCACTGTTTGTGTGTGTTTCTAATGCTCAGGACATGTGCAGTAAGAATAGAACTAGGACTGCAAACAAAAACAAGGTTGTTTGTAAATATACATTGCCATGCATTTCAGCTCTACTGAACTAGGAGACAGACAAAACAAACAGCAACATCAGTGAATTTTAGAGAGGGTAAGCAATCATAAAATGTGAGGTTTCAACTAGAAATAATATGATGCAAAACAGGTTGACAGTGTCCCTTTAAAAACCTTAGAAGATATTAATGATAAAAAAATAATACTGTTTGAAAGGTCTTGTAGTTTTGTTAATTATTATGCCCCATCAGTCAGAGTGATGATTTCTGCACTGCGGACAGACACATTTCATGCAACCATGCATATGCAAACATAATAATAGTCTGAAAATATTACCAGATCTGTTTACATGAGCCAGTTACCAGATTCAAATTGGAAAAATCCAGGTATTTGAATCAGGTTTCTAAAAGTTTACATAATCTGATTATAATTAGAATGTTCTTGTTTATATGGATCTGAATAATCTGATTCAGTTATCAGATAATTCAATAATCCAGTCTGAATCAGATATCTACCTGCATGTAAACACGGTGATTGTTATTTTCCCCTTTCTCCCCATGTTAATAAATCTGATTTCGACCCATTTGGGTTGCAATGGAAATCAGCGTTTAACATATGTTGGCATTAAAGTTTCTCTTGATACAGCCTTGTTAAAATTACTAAACTTAGATCCCTTGGTCAAACAAATTGCTTTGGACTTACTGTAGACAGATGGAAATCATTGCCTCTTACTTTATGGAGTAGATATAATGTTCTCAAAATGAAAACTCTTCCCGACTCCTATACCGTCTTGGTATGTTACATATTGTCCTACCATTTGGATGGTTCAAGGGCCTGCACAGGATGCTCTCTGGTTTTCTGTGGGCTCACTGTTACCAACTAGTGTATTCCAGTGTATAATCAGCAGTACCATCCCAAATCCTCTGTTGCTTGAGTGAGAAGTAGTCTGAAAAAGTATGTTCACAAGGCAGAAGCTGCCTTACTGCCTACAACAACATTTACAGTTAACACCCCATTTAGGTGGAATTGGTTCATTTCCACCTTGTCGATCACCTGCTGTTTCAGTCTATGTGGCAACAAACAGTTTTGTGACAGACTGCAGAGCTGTGAAAAACACTCCCTCCCAGGCAGGAGAAGGCTAGTACTGGTTGGATATTCAAGCCCCCGGTCCTCAAAACACTTGTCTGTGGTGTCAGTAGCGAAATTCAGTTCAGACAGTTAAATGATAAGAAACATAGAATGTGATGGCAGATAAGGACTGCTTGGCCCACAGTCTGCCCATTCCCCACCTGATGCATAAGCTGCAGATTCTAGGTAATCACAGCTTACATCTTCCTACCCTCCACTAAATTGCTTTATTCCTGTCCCATGCATTCTTTTATAGAGTATGTGCAGTCACAGCACAGAAAGCAACACAAAACAAGCTGGAGAAGACAACAGAGAAAATAAATGTTTTTTTTTTTTACTGACATTTACTATTACCTTTGCATCCTGTTCTCCAGCCAAGGGAATGCCATATGACTGTGATTCATATAAGTAATGGTAATTTACAAAAGCGTATTTGTATCCCAAAATGTCAGATATGTACACCTGTATGTAACATTTTGAAATGCATAGTAAAAAGGCTATTTAATGCATATGAGGATAACACAGTAGCGTTTATTGTTGGTTGTACCAGAATTAATTTGTAACTCTCTAAATAGATTACAGTTCTGTTAGAAATTCTTTTTAAAACTGAAACATGAGTTCATCAGAAACTGCGACTGTGGTATGAATAAATTATGTTATACCACTAACACAGTTGATATTCATTATTTATCCCAACATATATAGCTTAAAACAGACTTTAGCATTTCAAGAAATGTGTTTGGTGATTCTGTACAGCTACTGGAATCTCAGGTAAAAGGATGACACGTCAATATGTACAGGTACAAATTAATTTAGCAGATTCATTTAACTGGACATACAACACCACTACACAAGACGAGATAGGATAAAGCCAGTGTACTGACCAAAGGATCAGGGTATGTGTCTCATATATGCCACACCACACAGCTTCTAATAACAACTCTGTTGCCCTGTCCAAGACGATGATATCGCAAAGAACGTACTGTCTATATGCAGTGTGTCTTCTGGCACGTTTGCATCTTCATCTCTCGCTAGTGCAAACACTTCCTGTCTATATACAATTGCAATCTGGAGCAGGCTGGGATCAAGTATATACATTTCCATTTCCTAGTTATCGAATTAGACACAATAATATTAGTAAATATGCATATTAAAGTACTGACTTTCAAACATTACCTTGAAGTATTTAGCAAGTATTGACATTAATACAGATTATAAAAATGGTCTGAGAAATGGAGCTTTCTGACTGGCTGCAAACATTCTAACACCCTTATGTTAATCTTTTATTAACATACATGTAGAACTTAGCCATATGCTGAACACGGTTTAACAGTGTTTAACAGTATTTTTATTATAATAGCAATAAGGCACTCCCAGGGATTATGTTAATGGTCAGTTAATCACCCTCTAGGGCATGTGGCCTTTCGGCCACACCTCGTGCCACTACACCACTAGAAGGTGATTAACGACCATGAAAGCTGGTCCTGCTTACTGCTTACTAGGACATCAAAGAAGGATTAAGAAACATTCTGCATTGGGAATTACATACAATTAAGCAATAAGGCATGACCTGTGGTTATGTTAATGGCTTGTTAATCACCTTCTAGGGGTGTAATGTGGCATGAGGTGTAGTTGAGTGCCACATGCCCTAGAATGTGATTAACTGACCATTAACATAACCCTGGGAGTGCCTTATTGCTTTATAATAAAAACATTTTTTAAATAGTGTTAAACCTTCTTCAGCATATGATTACGCTCTACATGTATGTTAATAAAAGATTAACATAAGGCTGTTAGAATGTTTACAGCCAATCAGCAAGCTCCATTTCTCAGACCCCTTATTATAATGTGAGGAAGTAATGACAAGACATTTATCACATATGGTCAGTAGCCACAATCAATATGGGGCATACAGGAAGACTGGATGTGCACAGCAGTCCTTGTCTGCTGACAATTTATATGTATCTATATTACAGAAATGATATCAGCTTTCATTATAATGGATGAACATATAGGATACGGAAAAGTAAGGGTGCTGGAATGTAGGATAGTTATCTCTGGATGTACTGTACTGTAAAGTTGAAATTTGCAGATGGCGAGAATCACAATACATGCCACTGTCACATCATCAGGTCCCCTTCACGATCCAAACATGAGGACAACACTGGGTCACGGTGTGGTAAAACATACCACAACCCACGGAGATAATCGATTCAACTTCATCCTCATGTTTGGGTCATGAAGAGAACCTGATGCTGCAATGAGCCACGTAAAACAGTACAATATTGAATAACAGTACATCCATTTGCAGTACTCTTTGGACCATGACGTGCTGTCAACAGGACAGGGTTGCACTGACATGCCTCAACACACCGTAACAATAATTGAGTGCTCTACAACTAAGACTCACTGGTAATGTTGATGCACATAGGTCGGTACATATCCACAACACAACTTCTCTACTTCAGTAGGCATTTCGACAGTGACTGCATATACACCAATGAGGGGAAGCATTTGAATACATCCCTGGATGACGGTCGCCATGATTGAAATCCTGACTTCTATAATATTAAATATTAGTCCAGGTTGCTGAACTGCCAACTCAAGCATAGTTTCCCACATTCTCTCTATGTTCTTATTGTTAATTAGACTCTAAATTTAAAATCAAATAACAATACAAAGTAAAGTACTCTTACTATACATACCAATGTTAATATTGTTTCTTCATTTACAATCATATGTCTGTGGTTTTATATACAGCAACATGGACAAGTCTATATGTAACACAATGTACGTGGAATTGATGTTACATTACCTTCTGACTCTTATCATACTAACACTCTAAGAAGGCATCAGATTACACACCTCCCTTCCACTACGCAGCCGCTCTACAACCCATCAACTGTTGCAGCTAAAACCAAGCCCCCAACCCAACTCATTCAATTGCTACACCGCCGCTTCACAAAATGCACACACACACACACACACACACACACACACACAATCGATGGTTCTATCGAATAACAGAATCGCACACTATTCAATTATCACCTCACTTACAAACCATCACACACCAGACCAGCGGTGTACAGAATGTCATTGTCAATTTCATAGTATGCAACCAGCTACACTCATTCAAATTAATAAACTGTCGTAGTGCTTAATCCTGTTAATTACTCAACAACCTGTAGTAAATCAATCGCGCATGCCTTCTGACTTCAGGTACATTACTGGGTCCATTAAAAGGGCCGACCAGCTCGTCTGCCCTTCGGATGCTAGTGCCACATTCAGACCTTGAAGACACAAATGACTGACTTTGGCTTTGCCCACCACTGCTGGTTGTGATGTCTTCATTTTGAACATTCACTTCGACAACCTCTGGATCTTGCTCTTGAACATCGAGAACTTCCACGACATCGACTTAGCTGTCTTCCCGCACAGTTTCTGTCACAGCAGTCATACCAATCACAGTTTCCTAAGTAAAACAACAAAAGTGAAAATAAACACTATGTCCTGCTACTCCAAAAAGCCGTGTGTGTGTGTGTTGGGGTAGGGGAAATACTAGGATGAAAAGCCACAGCTACAGAAACTCTAGAAGAACAAAAGCCCTAAATAAAAAAAAATCCACCTATTTTAATACAGGCGAGGATTATTTAATTTCAAATATTATTTTAAACTTTTTTAGTAACATGTTTTATTAAACTTCTTTTCTTTACAATGCCCATTTTCTACACACAATAATATCCTCCAGGTGGGCCGGCATGGGCAATACCAGACCTTTCGGGGCTATAGGACCCTCCACCTGCAGTGTAGGCTCATTACACCCCATGGTGGTCGGTATTGCCCATTATTCAATGGGGTATGAAAGTCCTGTAACCTCATTGGTCAAAACACATCACATGACTGTGATAAATCCTCCAGTATACCCTGTAAACATTTTATATCACTATAAAACAAACAAACAAGTTGAACATTGTATAATAGCAATATACCATGACAGGGTAGTGGTATATGGGTGGATTTACCACTTCTGAGTAGTTGATTCGTCACTCGGCTGCGCCTAGTCACCAAACCACACCAGGTGTGGTAAATCCACAAATATACCACTCCCTGCCATGGTATATGCTTAAATACTACCACCCTGTCAGGTATTATTGCTTGCATACACAGGCCCATTTAGGTAAGCAATAATACCTGACAGGGTGCGGGCAGTATTGCTACCGACCGCCTAGGGGTGTAATGAGGCTCAACGCCATAGGCGGAGGCCTTATAGCCCTGGAAGGTCCGTGTAGCCTATACCGCCTACCCTGAGGGTATTATTGCACTAGAAAATGGGTTATAGGTGACATGTTTGTATTATAGTAAAAATCAAAAGAATTACACAAAAATAGTAAACAACTATTGAAAATGACTTTACTTGCAAGTAGTCCCTCTACTGGTATACTTGCCAGTAAGAGTGCTGATGAGTTTGACAGGCTTTATTTTTTTTCTTATTGATTTGTTTAGCAATCCCCAAGTTCTGAGTGGTGAGCAAACATCAGCACCATTACTTGAATTTATGGCAAAAGTTTAATTTTGGTCAGTTCAGGTCAGTAATGGACAGTCAGGAAGAAAAATCAGTTACGAAGACCGGAATAATAAAGTAAGTAATGGAGAAAAATCAGAAAAAATTGTAGTGCATAAAGGTTACTTTATTTTTGGAACTAACAAATAAATAAAACAAATATTGTACTTGGTTTGTTGTTACTGATGGTATTGCTGTTACGATCGGGGCCAGGAGAATGTTGTGGCGTGGCTGAGTGAGCATGGTTGCACTGTTTTGAGAGGGCTGACAGTGCGGTTCACTTTTGTGTTTAAATGGTAAACACTGGCGGTAAATGGTAAACCACAATGGCGGGAGACAGGGACGGCTGCCAGACTCACTGGGTTGCTGCTCGATAAGGAGAATGTATTTCAGTGACACTTCTTCCAAATGTAAGGCATTAGGCAAAGCGAGCAGCATCTCCCGCTGCAGCACAGGAGAGGAATGGTATTTTCTTGGTTTTGTATACCAGATGGACTTCTATGCGGTATAGAAAACTAAGAAAGCCTGATACTTGATGCTTAGAAGCGGTGTCAGAGAGCACGCTTGTTATTTATTACAGTGCTTTGGGAACCGAATTTTTTCCAGCTGTGATGCTGTTTTCTTTTCTTTATTTTGTTTTCTGTGGTTGTGTTGGGTGGAAGGGGAGAGTGACTGAGCTGCTGTTTTCCTTGGGCATCTAGCGAGCATACAAATGGCGGCTGGCGAGTGTGAACATTCGGGTGCCCAAGAATTGACTGAGTAATGAAGCACCCTGAATAGGCTCTTATTTTCTGCGGGCTCTATTGAAAATACCCGCCCGCTTAGGTTGACTTCTTAGCCAATCAGTGTGCTAGGATGTATCGCCCATTTTCTAAAATGAATTAAGACAGCCGGGGATGTGCATTATACAGTTCTAATGCACAGCTAGGAACTGTATGCTCTCGACCTTTGGCCTCATGCCTCCATCACGTACCCCCTAGCCGTGCATTAGAACATTGTACACACCCATCTCATCTTATTGCTTACATAACCCGCTCCCTAGTGGCTTATTTCTAAAATAACTTTCGCGTCCTATCCATATGTGGAAGGCTCCCATGGAATTTTCAAGACAGTTGTTACAGCTAACACAGCAATGTACTTTCTGACTCATCACTGGTATGGTTGAAATAATACTGCAGTGTTTGGCATAAAACTGGAGAGTACACATACTTACCTGAATGTTGTTGGCTTATCTGTATCTATAGACAAGACAATGTTTTGGTTTTGATAGGCAAGCTTCCCTAGACAGAATGCAAAGGAAAGCTCTGACTTTCAAGGGGATGCAAGCATGGCGTGGATTACTGCTGGTTCAAGTCAAAAAACACCTCTGAGGAGAAGGACAGTCACATAGGTATAACAGAATGAGACATGTGATGTCTTGGAATAGGACAGGTGACACCTTTTTAAAAAACTGCTCGTGTACTATTTGAAGTTAAGGCAAGATGGCAGACAAATTTCTATTCAGCTGTGACCATTCAAAATAAAATTTTGGAAACTACAAAACACAGAAGTCCATGTGTCTGTCAGCCTGCTGCCTGTTGAGACTGAGAAGAATTCAGGGGTAAGGGGTCTTGGGGAATGGAGGGTACATCCACCTGTCCCTGACAGAGTGGAAAAAGACATATTTCTGGAGGACAAGCGGTGACATGGCTAATTAGGAAAAGGATGGTGCACTCACATCAAGATTGGACCTTCTCATCTTCTTCACTCATCCCAAAAGACTCCACAGCAGTAACCATAAGCAGCAATCAGGCACATCACCTAAAAATAACAATTATGCCTCCTCAAACAGTCTCACTATCCCAACCCTACCTAACACATAAGTCATACACCTTACACTAACTATTTCACAACACGGACAACATATACAGCTCCTGACTCAGGACAGTCACAAGAGAGGCACGTCAACTAATTCACATCTCCTGAAATACAGAGAACAATACAATATGAATATAACAACATATATCATCTCAATTTAGAGCTCTTCCAAGCAGCATCTCAGCATGGACAACATTATAGCTGCAGAACAGGCAGCCTGCTCCACTGGGTCCTAGATAGAAATGGAATTCAGATACAAATGTGGAATATAAATATGGAGTCTATAGAAATATAAGGCAATGCACTCTTAATACTAGTAAACATATGTGCATTGCAACCCATCGTCTCCATGCTCAAATGTGGAGTGCAAAATAAAAAAAACACTTTTAAAAATCACACCTACCTTGACAATTTCACCCTGCCTATGCAACAACGTAACCTTTACCATTTGTTTGTACCTACAAGCGAACAGTCACATTCCGCCCACACAATTCATTTTTACCTACACATCTGATGCAGTTTTCATGAGTCTCGGTTCACTGTTAGGTAATGCCTACATCTGCCATGCTATTCATATAGCAGCAAGAGTAAGATAACATGCTGCATAAGAATGCAAGTACATAAAGGCTTACTCTAACTAGTGATGGCTGCATACACTTCAGCAGGCTATACTCTCTTCTAACATAAACACAATGCTAACAGAGGTATGAATAATGATCGATTATGGGATTTGGGGGGTGAGTATAACAATTTATAGTCAAATTAAACATAACCAGCAGGTATAAGCTCAATGAAACATTTTGCAGGAGTGGGGTGACAGAGCTAAATAGTCAGAATATGATAACTAAGGTTCTGCAAAATGTCAGCGTTCTATACAGCGTCACTTCAATTAGTGATTCAATTCACTAGCATGCTAATGGTGTACGAATCAGAATAAATTATTATATTCATTATTTCAAGCTGTGGTGGGCAGGTTGTAGTGGTTCACTCAGACAACATACACCGTACTGCAGAGCGAGATCTGACTGACATTTACCTCAGATTTAGGCATTTTTGCGATCCTCGGGTTGCTGTGACAACAGCTACCTTCAGCAAGGCAGCGCTTGGGCATGGATTGCGTCCGCGTACTAAATGCACCAATGGAGCCGTGCATGTGATAGCATCAGTTTGCTAACTCTGTGGAGGCGAGTGCACCGATTTTGAACACAAGCTGGCAAATCATGAACATTTCATGCCAAAACACAACAAACACAATGCAAGTTAGGCACATTATCCTTCACCATAAACACGAGCCATAGCCAGTCAAATCAAACACAGACGTTTTTAAGAAAAAAATCAAATCAGGTCACATCATTACAAACACTTTATTTTTAAGTTGACAGTGTCCCTTTAACCGAACTTCATATTTACACCACAGCAAGTCTTAATTAGTTTTGTAACATTTTGAAAGGTAGTTTTCCTAAGGTTTGCAGTTATTTATGTGTGTTCTTCCCTTTTAATGTAGCCCTGAATTAATAAAAATTCCTTTCCTGAGGACTCCGAATAGCTTGAAATTGGAGGTTACTGAATGAAAAGGCAACACCTTCTGTGGCTTCCCCATAATACAAGTACTGGGACTTTCTAATAGCCCAGTGGCTGTGTCCTTTTTTCTTGAAGGACTCTGAGAAGGGCTAGCAGTCTGGAGTGGTGGCTGACAAATTAACTTGGCACCCCACCCTTGCTTCCCAGAAACATTATTTTTAGTTTTATAAGGTATTTTACACTTTTGTTAGTGAATTTCCTACATTTACTCACAGGAGGTGAAGACTTGTTCCCTTTTCTCTGCAGGGTGTCTCCATAACACTATGCCTTTAGCATACAGGGCAGCAAAACACAATTACTTAAAGGCTTGCTGTCCTGCCAGTTCTCAGCAATTGATAAAACTGCAAAAAAGCACCTTGCTTAGTGGTGCTCTACTTATAGACTTATACTCAATATTTTCTTAACAAAATATACAACAAAGAAAAACTTATTAGGCACTGGAAGTACATAAACAGCCTAGGATTTGTGTTTCGCTGCACTTTTCCCTTTTGGTCATTAAAGCTATATACTAAATGAACTCATACAGGCATTGTATTCATATATGCCACACTGTTACCAATTATTTCTTTATTCAAAATGGCTTCAAATCTAGCAACCTATACAGATATCTTTTATTCTAGGAGTGCACTCTATGCTGGTTGCATTTAGGGATGTTTCCTTAACATGCTTCTTCTCCAGCAGGCTCCTTCCCATGGAAGTACCAAAAGTGAAAGGGATACAGAAAGAAGGCAGAATAAGTAAGAAGGACAGGACAGGGCTACAGTGGTGGCCATTCCACCATAACCTGAAAAGGGGTTTAGGAAGAGATAAAGATACTACTGCACAGTAGATTTAAGTTAAGGAAAACAAAGAAGTAAAGAAAGGACTTAGAGCCTTACTTAGCTACTATGGTGGAACACTGGTCCACCACACCAGGCAATGTAAGAAGGCAGTAAGGAGGGCTGGGGGATACTGGGATGCATAGGAGAGGCATCACCAGTAGAAAACAGGAAGTTGTTCTCCATCTGTACAGATAGTTGGTGAGACCCATTTGGAGTACTGGTGCAGTTCAGGAGACCCCATCTCTGCAATGACATAGACAGGATGGAGGCAGTCCAGAGCAGGGCAAACAAAATGGTGCAGGGTCTGCAACAGAAGCCATATGAGGAGAGACTTAAACAGCTTAATATGTATACCCTTGAGGAATGGGGGACATGATAGAAACCTTCAAGTACCTCAGGTGAATCAACAAAGTCCAAGATGAGAGCATCTTTTAGAGAGCGATACAAGAACAAGTGGGCACAATTTGAGAGATAGAGGGGCTAGGGCAACATCAGGAAGTATTTTTATGGAGATGGTGGTGGATGCATGAAACCACCTTTCTGAGGAGGTCATGGGGTCAAAAACCATGGGGAATTCAAGAATACATGGGACAGACATAAGGCAATTATAGTGGGGGTAGGGAAGTAGGCTGTTGGTTAACTAGAATCTGCAGCTTATCAGTACATAGGGAAATGGGCAGACTAGGTGAGCAAGCGGTCCTTATCTGCCATCAAAGTCTATGTTTTATGTTTCTATGCTGTGATACAGTGGATTCTCTGGTGTCTAATGGTCCCTCTTGCCCCCCATTTGCCCGTGTTGTAAAAGCATATCTATATCCCTGGGTGTCTAGTGGACACTCTCCACTGGTCACCCATGTTGCAAAGTAAGGTGTATCTCCTAGTAGGAGAAGGAGATTATGAGCTGGGTTCCACAGGGATCAGTCCTGGGTCTGGTCCTCTTCAACATGTTCATTAGTGACACTGGAGAAGGAATCCAGGGCAGGGTGTGTCTTAGCAGACAACACAAAACTATAGAGAGGGTGGATAGTGATGGGGAATAAGGAAATGCAGAGAGAGCTACAAAAGCTAGAGGGGTGGTCAAAGGTCTGGCAGTTAAAATTCATTGCTAGAAAGTGCAAAGTAATGCACATAGGAATAAGAACCCCAAGATAGAGTACTGGATAGGAGAGAGACTAGCACTATAGCTGAGGAATGGGATCTGGCAGTTATCGTCAACAATTCACTTAACAAGTGAGTCAGTACAACAAGGCCTATAGTAAGGCTAAAGGATGCTGGGATGTATTGGGAGGGTATTGATAGCAGAAGAAAAATGGCAATACTTCCCTCTACAGATCCCTGGTGAGGCCTCACCTAGAGTACTGCATCTAGTTCTGAGTCTTCACCTCAAAAGGATAATATCAGTATCAACTTTATTTATAAAGCGCAATTCCAATTTGTTCAATCGCTTGTACAGAGTTCTTAAACTTATACTACAACTAAAACAATTATTTAAAGCCAAGCAATAATATCAAAAAGTAATGAACAATAATTAAAATTATAATAAGGATTTAAGCTGATAAGGATCGTTGGAGACAATGCAGTACAGAGTAACAAAAAATGATTCAGGGCCAGCAGGGCAGATCATATGAGGAGCAGCTCAAGGCACTAAGAATATACTCACTGGAGACCAGAAGGAGAGGGAGATATGATAGAGACCTTTCATTTCCTTAAAGGAATTAACAAAGTGAACTGCAGGAATATTTAGCCTGAATACCAATTTGCAGTCACGTGGACACGAGTGGAAATTAACAGGAGGCAGGTTCAGGAGAGATATGAGGAAGCACTACTTTATGGAAGGGTAGTGGAATGTTGGAACAACCTGTTGGCTTAGGTGTTGGGAGCAAAACAGTCAGGGGATTCAAGTAGGGCTGGGACATAATGAAGAGAATAGTGGTTACCAGGGGTGACAGGACCAAGAGAGGACGAGGAGGGACAGAAGGTTGGAGCAAACAGGAAGAACCATGATTCAGCAATCAGGACCTGTGCTCATTCACACAGGTAGCCAGACTAACATAAATTCAAGTGGACAGTCAAAAGTAGTGGCACTCAACAAATACAATGCTGTGAAATGTGAGCAAATTCAGAATATTTAGTGGTTAGTGGTTATAAACCACTGCCAGCGAGTGCCCAACTATTACGTAAACCACGGGCACATAAAACCAAAGTAGCACCTTAGAAAACCACCAGACAAGCTGTCCTTGTGCCACATGTCCAGTAACACAATTTGTTTTCACACAGCTGGCATGAGCCACAAGCTTTTGACAGCTCAACAGTACCTCACAGTGCAATTTTTGTTACCTTAATTAAAATCAAAAGCGGTACCATACTGGTAGAACCAGTAAATATAACAAATAAAACATTGGTAAGTGTGTTTAAATGGAATTTTTATGCACACTCTCAATGTATGATGCTTATATAAACCCGAGGGCAACACTCACCTCAGGTGCATAAAATCCCATAAACCACACTTACCTATGCATTATTCTACATTTTATTCTTGGCAAATGGACTGCTTTCTAGTTCACTTTAACAAAGTATTCCAGCATGTCTCCACACCTCCAGCACTAACCCCCAGTGCCTTGACTCCACTGAGTCTTCAAGTGGTGGGCAAAGTTAGAGAATTTACTTCACAAAACCCTTTGCAAATACAGAGACACACTGAAATACTTTGCTAAAGTGAACAAGAAAAACTGTCTACTAAACAAGAGGTTCCAGGGATTATACAGAACTTGGGCAGACTGGATGGACATCTGGTCTTTTTCTGCTTTAGAAAATGGGTGAAGAAATCTTGACTTGGATTGGCTAAGGACACTAACCAGCTGGTCCGGGATCAGGCAACAGAGACCGGAAATAACGAGCCCCAGTCTTTGTAGCCTGATTACATTCCATAATCAGAGTTCCCATAGAATCTCAAGAAATGAATAGCAGCCGTTGTTTTTCTGTTGCTTAGCGAGTGATTTTGTCAGAAAGCCAAACTACAGTCTCAGTTCCATAAAGTGTGCTTATTTTTTAATAGTGAAAGTACGTTTTCTTTCTGTTCCCAAACCTCAAAAACATGTGGCTGCCATTTGTTCTCACTCAGTCCTAACTGTAGCGATGTGACAAAACCCACATATGCAGTGCCGTGAGTTGAGCACCAGAGTACTGAAGAGCAATCGCCCCCGTCTCAGTCTCTGTGCTACTCCCCTCAATAAATAGCATATATGTATGTATGTTAAACTATGATAAAGCGGAGACAGTGAAGAATACTGATAAAATTATATGCTACCTCAAAATCTTTTTTTGCCAGTCAATCTCAATACCTGCCGTCACCGCAACTTCTTACATCCCTAGGGAACACAGCACCGACCGCTACCAACTAAATACTGAATAAATGAAAAGGTGGCATAAAAGTTGAACCGTAAGCCACATCTTTATTTTAAAATAATTAACAAAAAACAAGTAAAGTCAGCATTCTGATGCCTCTTCCCTTTTCTCCATACTTCCGGGTCCGTCATCTAGTTGGCATCTGCGAGGTAACGTTGCATTTTCCTTAGGACTGCACCTTCACAAAGAGGGAGAAACAAACTTGACCTCAAAAACATTAGGACTCTATGTGTGTGTGACAGCACTGGTATTTTCCTGGTTTTCATACTGAAGATGGATGTACATCTGCGTAGTGAAAACAACAAAATACCGCCAGTCTCACACACACACCAGTGGTCCCTGAGATAGCATACTCTGTCGCCACTAGCAACCAGCAGCAGCCAATCAAAGCACTACTGTCAGGACTATTTTTCTCTTGTTATTTTTTGTCAAATTAAGTTTATTTAAAAGTTAGAAATTAAACGAATGTCTCAGTGAATTCATCTAGAAAGGTAGCCCATTTCTAAGCTCAATAATACCCTCCAGGGTGGGCGGTATAGGCAATATCGGACCGCCCAGTAGCAATAAGGCCCTCCTCCTGCAGCATCCGGCCTCATTATGCCCCTGGGCAGTCCGTATAGCCCAATACTGCCACCCTGTCATCAGGTATTATTGCTTGCATCATTGCCAATGTTTAAATGTTTCTAGTGGACACCTCCACCAGTCACCTATATTTTAAAGTAAGAGGTATTTTCTAGGTAGTGTAGTGGACCCTCCGCCACTCCCTGACCGAGTGACATTGCCCATGTGCTGAGGAGCCCCATCCCACCCCCAACCTTGGTTACTGGTTTGACTGCAAAGATGAGCAACCAGCACAGCCCTACACTCACCTCCTCAGCCGTCTGCCATCTAACAGTCATTGAGTGTGATTTTGAGTGCTGTAGAAACAGCTCGGTGGTGGCCCTCAGAATATAAAGTGGTACCTGTGCTCATCTGCACTTTTGAAAATAAGTACCCATTCCTTGTTTTTCCCCTATTTATCCCATATTATTGCTAATTTTAAACATACCTTTTCCTTTTCCTTTTCCTTTTCCTTGTTTTGACAGATGAGGAGGAGTACCACTCATTAGTGAAAGTTCCACCACTGTGAAACAGCTGTTTCTACAGTACTTACCATCATGCTCAAAAACTGTCAGACACCTGCCCATCATTCAGGGAGGTACAGCTATAGCACCTGGTTAAAGCTAGGTTTTCAGTGGCAGTAAACAGCTCTGCACTGGTGACTGTTTAGTGCTGGAAAACCTATGAATAGTTCTGCTGTGCTCCTTATGCATGTGGGATCCCTCATTTGCATAGGCACAGTGATATATATTGTGTGACCACACTGCTGGGTTAGTGCAGCACTCCATGGGCCTCTGAATATGGCCCCACCCCAAGCACCTGCACTATTCATGGTTAGCTGTTAGCGAAACACTAATCTGGTTAGTGCTGTGGTAACCATTTGAATATAGGAACCATGGGGACTTTTCCTTGAAAGATCATTTCTGTTGCTGTTAGTGCTATCTTAGTGACTGAAAGTAACATTAGTATTTGGTTGAACCCTATTCTAGACACTTCAACTCTCTATCTCCTTGAACTTAGCTTCCTTAATTTTAACATCATCCAATGTCTGTTCAGTCTTTCCAGGCTCTTACTCAGCACCTGCCTGAACTGATAGACCATAACTGGTGACTCATGTTGCCACCTAAGTGAATGACCAGGATCTCTGGTAGTCCCACCATTGGGGATCCTCTAACAATATTAGGAGCAGCCCTCACCAACACATGCCCTGTGGCCCATCCAAAGGAACTCAAAGGCACGTGGGTCCAGGTACAAGTTTCCACCACCATGGCTCTTTCCCTTGTGTCTGGCAGCCCAATGCACAAAGGGTTACCATACACCCAAATCAGCCTTCTCTGGGACCTAGGACCTGCCAAGACAAAGAAAAAAGTTAAAGCATGTGCAGCCTTACATAGCCTTCACATGCCTACATCATCTGCCCAGTGCCAGAATTTGATCATTTGTGAGCTCTGCTGCCAGGATATGAAAATCTTGAAAAAAGTACATGCCCACTTAGGCATGTAAAAAAAAAATGTACTGCCAAGAAACTACAAGCCACCTCTTAGTTTATGTTATTTTAATTGTCATCTTCACTGGACCAAGCACTTTCATTTTCATCACATTCAACACTAGTGCTGGCAGAAGCAGCATGCCATGACAGTGTTCTGGAGCCATAAGCTGTGGTAGTGGGCCTTCTTTTGTCATTTTTCCACCATAGTGATATGGCACCTTCAGGTTATATTCACTAAGCTGGGGTCCATTGAGAGATATAGACACTAGGTTGTGAATGTGACACTCTGCCACCTGCTTATTATTATGTGTATAATATTTGTATTATAAATGTGATGGTCTGCCTAAGACACACCAGTCACCAAGTAAGCTTGACCTTTTGACCTCAAAATTTTCAGTGTGAATGAAGCAGCAGGCTGTCATGACACTGGCCAGTGGAAACACTAATTAAAGACTTCCTTCCAGAGGGACAGTTTATTACCTATTATAACCTGCTCCTGCTTTTGACGCTGAAACTGAATATGAATTTTATGACCCTAGCAGGAAGAGAAGTAATTTGGCTGATCCTTTATGGTTTTATCACCTAGCAGAGAACTAGTGACAGATTGTGGGGTTATGAAACATCAAAGGAATGTTTTGATCAAAGAGACTCATATTTTGGGAAATTGCTAGTTGCTGATTTTCACTGTAATAACATACATCATTGTGGATATCCATACTCAGATTACAGATTTGTCACAGATCTAACAGTGACCTCATGGGTAACATCACCAGGAGGTGGAAAACTGACTTTTGACTATTGCTTGCAAGAGAAGTTGGTGCAGAAGGACTCTCTGAAAATCAAAGACACATTAGTCTGTGGACTGGTAACTAGGCACTTTAGAAAGAGATAATTCAGCTGGAACTTTTAAGTATTTGCTAGGCATTTTGTTTGTTCTGTAAAATTCCCAATTATTTTGTTGAATGTAAGTAATTAATGTATATGTTCAGTATTTGGTATTTCATCTATTTTAAACTTTTAGTAAACAATACTTTCTTTGAAATTCTGCCTGTGCTTTTCTCAGTTTCTTTTGCATGTGAATGCTGAACCAGTGTTTAATTCCGACAGCTGTTAAGGGCTTAAATGTGTTACTAATCTTGCTAAAGGTAAGAATAGACCTAGGTCTTATATTGAGTCGTAAGGGTACATTTTGAAAACCTGGCTGGTTACCACTGGGGCGAAGGATTGTATTGTATCCTCCCAAGAGAATATATATCTGAGCCTGTTAACTGGGGCCAGATATTCAGACCCTGCCTCATGAAGAGGGCAGAGAAAATGTTCATGTCCTGGCTGAAAGGTTATTTCACATGAGGCAAAATCACTTTTTGGGATGCAAAACTACATTTTAGGCAGGAGCTGAAAAATAACAGCTGTCATATCATGGGGTACTGTAAAGAAATGGCTGTGTTGAAAATTTGGGGTAAAATATTGAATATTACCAGACTTATGAGCCTGCATTTACAAATTCATCATAGCCTCATAAGTTCATTTAAAAATATTTTACACAAATTTATAACATAGCCTTCTTATGATCCCGTTTCATGAACAAGGGCAGGGAAAATTTTTAACTCCTGTCCTAAAGGTGATTTCATACAGGCACCATGAAATCACCTTTCAGGATCTAAGAATACATTTTGGCCATGATTTGAAAATGTCAGCTGCCACATTCATGCTGTAAAGATATGGCTATGTTGTGAATTTGGGGTATAAATAATGAAAATTACGAGTTACGAGTTTGTGTTCGCTATGTTAAATGGAGGCACATAACTTCTTTTTTAAATATTTTTTCCCCAAATTTTCAACATGGCCTTTTATTACCCACCTCATGAACAAGGTAGAGAAATGTTCAACTCCTGCCCATAATGTGATTTCATACAGCAACCACAAAATCACCTTTTGGGACAGATTTCCTAATGAAAGTTTAATTGCTCATGGGGGTCTCAAAAAGACATGTTTAAAATTTGGGCCAGAAATATATAAAATGCCCAAGTTATGCCACTAAGTTTAAAACCCCTTTGAAATACATTGAACTGCATACCTGTTTCTGCAGTTTGCAGTCTAGCTTTGAAGAGTGAAGATGTGTCCCAGCTCACAGAAGATTATAGTGTTGCAGTCCTGGTAGGTAAGTAAGGGCTTGTGGAGTGGTGAGTGCTGAGTGAAAGGAGTAGGTTGAGGCGGTAATGGTAGAAAAGTTATCGATGGAGTTTTTTTTACCGGGATAAAGGAATCACCATCAGCGACACTGAGGATTGAGCACCCCCAGTGTCACTGTTATGTTTCCTGGGGAGGTGTTGGGGGATATATATAAAAAAAGTAAAAAAACAAAATAACCATGCATGTCCAGTTGGGGGTTGACAACAAAATCACGATTGCCAGTCATGACACTGGGGATTGGGCACCCCAGTGTCACTGTCATGTTTCTAAGGGGTGCTGAGAAGGAGGAGAGGGTGAGGAAGGAAAATATGTATTGAAAAAGAAAATGTCATGGCAGAACACGGCAGCAATCTGCTGTGTCCACGATATCCACTGACTGCTACCGTGACATGAACAAGTAATCCATGCAGTAGAGTTCGGAGGCCATCTTGGACATGGCGGACTGTGTTTGTGTTCCACCGAGACCTCAGAGGAAAAATAGTGCTGTGCTATTGCACTCAATGGAAGCATGGAGTGCTACACAGACCATGGAGAAACAGGAAATGCATGTTCTTAGTTGGGTATCTGGTACGGAGTCCTTTATGATAGCAGAAGTCTGCAGGGCCCACTGCAGCACTAAGTGTTGAGGCAGTAGGGGCAAAATCTACCTGGAACCCCTACCAGACTCAGGGTGGTAGTAGTTATTATTGTTAATGATGGCCTTCCCCAGAGACTCAGGGTGCAGTTACAATAACAAAGAACATTATAACAGTATTATAAATCATTATCAGCACATACAACCCATTAAAATACTTTCATAATAGAATATAAAACAATAAATAAATGAATGAATAAATTAATTAAATATACTACATGGAAGCAAAACTTACGACTCCACATGAACATATAAAAGTTTTCAAGCCTTTAAAGGCCTTCACCTAGGAGACCTCCTCAAAGCTCTGGCAAGGAATTCCAGAGGACCGGGCCTGCAACCTCAAATGGCCCTCCTCAGTGGAGCAGAGAGGTGCACAGGTACATGAGGATGCAGGGCTCAGCCAGGTCGCTCGAGCCCAGCCCATGAGGGCCTTGTAAGTTAATACTGTAGTCCTAATTAAAGGAGATATGCTACCTCAGCAGCAGCCAGTGCAGATTACACAGCACAGGGAAATGTGGCTCGATCTTGGAAGGCCTGTTAGAAGGTGAGCTGCTGTGTTCTGCAGCAGCTGCAGGCACTGCTCTGTGATAGTTTGAAACATTTCTTTTAGTTTTGTGCTCATTCTTATGCCTGTTTGTTTTATTCATCTAATTCTTGAGTGTAGCCACTTTATGCACCGGGTCAACTCATACTGTATGCTATTTTGTCTTTGCCATGTAATACTGGACTGCCATTCAGTGTTGGTCGGGACTCCATTTGTTATTGGCGTCCTGATTACTATTATTTGTTACCTGGTCATTTATTTTGGGACTACTATAGACTGCATATCACTTGCACTGTTGTTTTGTAAGACTGAGCTTTTATTTAGTGCTGGTCAAGACTCCTTTTATTATGGGGCCCGTATACTTTTATTACTGTTGCTGCTTACTTCCACCAGTACTGTTTGTTCTGGTACTTCATCTTGATTCGTTTACAGACTACATTGAGTACGCTGTGCCTGGGTAACTGGGCTATTTACGCCAATGGCATTTCGATGGACTAGATGGGAGTTGGAGAGGGAATGTTGTAAATAGGATGCTGAAGTGCATTTAAAGCTGGGACAACATTCGGTTAGAAACAACTCAAGAAAACTGTGGATTATAATTACTGGTTTTAAGTGGGAAGAAGAACTGACTGTCCGGATTTAAAACAGATGGTTGGTGGTGAGATGAATTGCTTGATTTGGTGCGGTTGTTGTAAGCCCTGATCTTTTGGGTGGGCTGGGTGTGGGTTTGCAGTGGTGCGGGGGCCCATACCCTTTTCTGCTGGGGAGCTGGAGGTTGGGGTCGGTGGCCTCTAGGGATTCCTTATGGGATCTACTATTTAGTGGGTTTGGTTAGGGACCCGTGGTAACTGCTGTAGACCAGGGTTGGCCGCCAATATAGATTTTTAGGGTTCACCGGCCCAGAGTGATCCACCTATTGAAGAGGTTTGCTGGACTTCTCCATCTGTTTGTTTAGTCTGGAGGATTTATTCTCAAAGAGGAGGAAGAGCCTCAGAGACCGTTGAGTTGAGGCAATTTGTTTGAACCATTTCTTTCACTAAATTGTTATTGGAACTTTTATAATTGCTTTGAAAGGCAGTGAAGTGCCTATTCCTTTACTGTTCCATATTCTGGAAGTAAATAGTGTGGCAGTGAGAGGGCCACTGTTTCTTCTGGAAACGTTGTGGAGGAGGGTAGGTGGGAGCTACCCCTCTCCATTAAGTCAAGTGGAAGAAAGGATTTGGACAACAATTTCACTGACGACTAATATATTAGGGTAAATACCTGTTTTTCAAGACTTGCCACCATGTGAGAGGTGGATTGGGGTTTTAAAGCCCCTCTTTTCTGCAGTGGTGAGTGCACTGTGTGGGGGTGGAAAATAAAATAGCTGTCTTTAAAAGGATTTGAAGGGAAAATTTTTCTGTCATTATATTAGCACAGATCTTCTGGGGTTATAAGTTTTAAGTAAAGAAGGAGTAGGGGTATTGGATGTGGGGTTGTTGGAGTGTTTGAATTATGTGCTGGGGTGTCAGGGATATGGTCAGGCAGTACTCCCCTCAAGACTTAGGGATCTCTGTCCTTTTGAACATCTTCCACTTTCTTTGGAAGTCTATAATCGATGTCGAGGTTTCAGCATCTTGAGATGAGCGAGCGGTAGGAGTCGGGGATCCCGGAACTCTTGGGGGATGGGAGGAGTGGGCAGATAGGGACAGTGAGAACCAGGAGATGCCCTGGGGTGAAATGGGCTCAGGAGCAAGGTCCTCCTTGCCTTGTGCCCATACCCAAGGGCTCTGACTTTGTCGGGCAGGAAGTGGGGCCATCACTGGACTCTCGTTCCTTTCGGATGGTGTTAAGCAATGCCAGGTAGATTAAGAATAAGACCACAGTGGTTGTGGATCTTGTTGCTTCTGTCAACTTGGCTTGCATCGAGACCTGGCTGGATGAAAATGCAGTCCCTATTCTGGAGTCTGCAGTTCTGGTTGGGTTCTCAGTGATTCACCGCTCTAGAGTGGACTGTAGGGGCGGGGGTTGCAGTCTGTTTTAGACAGGAACTGGATCTCAGGGAGGTGCCAGTTGGATGCACCAACTCTTTTGAGTGTATAGTGGGTGCAGGTGCAGGCTACAGGACCTTTCTCATTTACCATCCACCAGGTGATGGGAGGGAGTTCCTGAAGGAGGTTGCGGACTTCATTGCCGAGATGGTATTGGAGTCCCCCAGATGGTTGATTCTGGGGATTTCAATGCCTGGGTTGACGATGAACTCTCGCCATTTGGACAAAACCTCCTCCAATTGATGGATTTGTTGGGCCTGTCATGGTTTTTACCTCTGCGACTCATGAGGGAGGCACACATTGGACTTGGTGTTCCATCTAGGGATGGAGATCTCCGGCGTGGAGGTGGAGCCACTCGGTTGGTCTGACTATCACGCCTGAGGTTCAGTTTGCAGCCCCTGAAATAGGCCTGCCCCTAAGGAGTTGGTGCAGCTCTGTTCTTTGAGAGGGGTTAGAAGGCCTAATGAAGGAGCTGGATGTCTTAGGACTTCCAGTGGATAGTACTGACCCAGGGCCCTGGTCCTGGCCTATAATTGGGCTGCGGTGGGGGCCCTGGATGTCATTGCTCCAATTCATGTTCGCCCTCTTACTCTTCACCCGGGGCCCCTGGTTTAATGGGAGATCCATGAGTTGAAGAGGTTATTGCAAAGACTGGAGAGGCGCTGGTGGAAAACTCGCCTGGAGGTGGATGGGCTTAGATTGCTAGATCATTATAGAATCTACCAATCAGCAATTTCCCATAAGAAGGCAGAGTTCTGTCCAGAAATTGCTACAGTGAGAAATAGACCTGCCCAGCTCTTCCAAACTGTGGACAGACTGTGCAGCCCAGCCTGTCTACATGCGGTCAAGCATTGTCACAAATGCAGTGTGAGGAGTTTGTGAAATTCTTCGCTGATAAGGTATCCACCATCAGGGATGAGATCAGCCAGTGCCTTCCCATTGGGCCTTGCACTGATCAATCGGGTGGTACTGATGCCCAGTTTACCTGGTTCACATTTAGTCAACTGGCAGTCATGGACTTAGTGAGGATAACCAGACTCTGCGACCTACCTACTGTAGTTTGGATCTGGGCTGTACTTGCCTTCTAGTGGGGTGTGTAGGGTCATTGGCCGGTCCTGGCTGGGATAGTGGCAGGTTCACTAGAGAGGGATCTTTCTGGATCCCTTAAAGGATCGTGATAGTATATCCCTTTTGAAAAAACCCTCTCTGGATCCCAACTGCCCAGCTAACTACAGACCAGTCTCTAACTTGCCCTTTGTAGGAAAGTTATTGAGAAGGTGGTCACTCTGCAGCTGAAGCATCACTTGACCAGTCACAATATCTATGACCCTTCCAGTCTGGCTTCAGGAAATGGCATAGCACTGAGATGGCACTTGTTCAGGTACTAAATTATCTCCTGATGGCGAGAGATCAGAGACTCATTCCATCTTGGTTCTCCTTGATCTTTCAGCAGCATTTGACACCGTGGATCATGGTGTGTTGCTTGAGCACCTGTGGTTCTTCTGTGGACTGGGAGATCAGTCCACAGTTGGTTTCAATCTTTCCTTGAGGGCAGATCACAGAGAGTGGTGTTGGGATTTATTCCTCGGCCCTCACTGGCTGCCCTGTGGGGTTCCACAGGCTCGGTGCTGTCCCCATGTTATTCAGTGTATATGCTTCCATTAGGGGACATTATTAGATGGTATGGGCTGGTTTTCACTGTCTTGCAGATGACTCTCAGCTCTACCTGTCTTTGATGCCTGAACAGGAGTCTGATTCCATCACAGTGTTTAATAACTGCCTCCTGGAGATACAGAATTGGATGAGTACCAGTTGGCTTCAGTTGAACTTAGGTAAAACAGAGGTATTGGTGGTGGACCCTGGTTTTAGGACAACTGGGATATGGGAGGAACCCTCAGGTTTACACCTAGGGGGCCCGCTTATGCCTCTGGCCAGGTGCATAACCTGGGCATGGTATTTGATGAGGGCTTGATCCTGAAAGTGCAGGTGTCGGCCATAGTCAAGTCTTCCTTTTTCATCTAAGGAATATAGCCGGGTGAAACACCTGGTCCCACCTGAAGATCTTCCCATCCTGGTCCACACTTTGTTTTCAGTCGTTTTGACTACTGCAACGCCCTCTATCTAGGGCTGCCAGGGTGGATATCCGCTGCTTGCAGCTAATGCAGAATACTACGCCAGGTTGTTGACTGGAATCTCTAGATCCAGTCATATAACACCTAGTACTAGTGAACTGCACTGGCTGCCCATACGTGGTGGATCACCTTCAAGGTCGCATTGCTGACCTATAAGGCCCTACATGATTTGGGACCTCACTACCTGAAAGAACTCTTGGTATCTTACTGTCCCCTAGCTCACTTCGATCCTCTGATGAGGGGTTGCTAGAGATTCCCAGGGTATTCTTAAAACATCTAGAGGAAGATTGTTTGCTTTTATGGCACCTACCCTGTGGAATTCTTTACCTCACCAGATCTGAGATAGCCTGACCGTGAAGGCTTTAAAAGTCATTGAAAGCCTTCCTATTTAACCAGGCATTCTCAAGATTTGCTGAATGATTGTATTGACTGCTGTTATGGTTTTATTGGTTTTAAATTGTATTGTATTTATGTTGTTGTATGGAATACTGTAAAAGTGTGATATTGTAAAAGCTCCCTGAGCTTTTGGAAGGCGCTTTATATAAATAAATTTTTACTTACTTTACTGCAGCATACCTCCACTGACCCCAAGGTAAAGAACATTGCAGTAGTCAAGCCTCGAAGTCATGAATGCAAGAAATAGTGTAGCCAGGTCCCCAGGGAGGATAAGGGACTAAACGCGGCAGATGTTCCACAGGTGGGAAAAAGCCATTACAGACTACTGCTGACACTTGAGCATCCATTGTCAACCCTTGTCCAGCACTACTCCCAGATTTTTCAACTTTGTGGCAGCTAAAAGCCCAGAAGGACAAGCTGAATCCTGGTCTCCTCTTGGCAGCCACCAATTCCACCCCATGGCCCAGCCTAGTCACTAGGACTTCAGTTTTCTGAATTTAGCCTTAGCAAGCTCAATGACATCCAGTCCTGGATCTCAGCTAGGCATTTATTAAGCAAATCAATTGCACCTGATGTCCTAGATGCAAAGGACATAGAAAGCTGGGTATCATCGACATCACAATGAAACCAAGCCCATATTGCCAAATGGCCTTATCCAGGGGCAGTATATACACAAACAGCATGGGTGACAGAACTGAACCCTAGGGTATGCCACAGGATGGAACTACCAGATGTGAGGAACATCTTGCTAACATTACCCTCTGCATTCTGTCCTTGAGATAGGACTCAAACCAGCAGATAACCTTGACAGTGAGTCCTGCATACTCCCTGAGCTGGTCCAAAAGTAGCCCATGGTCCATGGTGTAAAACGCTGATCAGAGATCAAGGATGATGAGAACTGACCATTCTTCTCTATCCCTCATCCTGAGCTGGTCATTATGCACCCTAACTAGTGCAGTTTCTCTGCTATGTCTGGACCTAAATCCAAACTGGAGGCTGAAAGATGTCAAAGGCTACAAAGTGTGCCTCAAGCTGGAGTGCAACAACATTCTCAATAACCTTCCCAAGAAGATGAGGTTACAGATGGGGCAGTAATTTGCTAAGATGTCTGGCTCAGGGATGGTTTCTTCAGAAGAGGTTTCCAGTGTGTAATTAAGGGTCACTGGGAATACACCCTCTGATAAGGAATGCTGGACAGTCTTGGTGAACACCCAGATGCACAACACAACTCACTAGTAATCACGTTGGGCTTGGATCCAGGCTGAAAACACTGGCTGCAAATACCAAGATCACCTCATAGAACTCTTCCATCATCAGTGGCCAACACTCCTCTCAAGACCACTGATTGGATCTCTGACTCAAAGCTCTCCACTGCTGGGCTGCTATGTCCCAGTTGGACTAATTCTGGCCCTAATGGAGGACACTACCTGAGAAGACCCAAGTGAACTCTTAGCATTTTGCAGGTGAAAGTGCCTCATGAGCTCCAAACAGACAGGAAGAATAAGCCTATCTATAGTCCAAAAGAGCTGAGCTGGTCAGTTCTTCCCAGCAGCAGTCCCCTCAATGGAAGGTCTGCTTTCTTCTGAGTGACTGCCTTCTGGTATTGCTCATAATGAAACATAAGAACTAGTTTGTCCTCTGGGGCCCTAGATCACCTCCATAAATGGTCCACCTTTTGTCCCCTGGTTTTCAATGCCATCTGCTCCTGTCAAACCATGTCAAACCAAGGCATGACACCAGGGATGTACATGGACTGGCTCTATGAGCTCATAGGTCCCTCATATAACTCTATTATAAGCCTCCACAGCTACCTCCAAATGTCCAGCTCAAACTGCCAAGATATTCAAGGTGTCCAGAACCACCTAACACTTTCTGGTCTAATCCTCTCCAAGGAGGTACTGAACCACTGCCACAGGGGATGGACCACAATGGGGATCCTGAAACTGAACATGACAGCACAATGATCTGACCAATTAACTGGATCAGTCTTGAGATTTTCAACTTTGAGTTCCGTGGAGAACAACAAGTCCATCAAGGTGTGGCCATGTTGGTGGGTTGTGGAATTAATGACTTAGGCAAGGCCCAAAGTTTCCATACTCTGGAGGAACTCTGGACCAAATTGTGAACATTTGTCATCCATCCCGCACTGAAATCACCAAAGATAAGCCACTTTGGTGATTTCCAACACCAGTCAGTGATAAAGGTCACAATTTCCTGCAGAAACTCCTCCTCGTGCCCTGAAGGCAAATAAATTAGGAAGATTTTGCATCCTGCACCTAGCCCAACACACACAGCCATGCATTCAAATGACTCTTTCTCCCCACTGGATGTGCCACCAGGTTCAGTTCAGACCTAAAACAAATGCCCTCCCCATGGTCCCTCCTGGAGCAGTGCACAACAGCAACAAAGGTAGTAACTGAGATGAACCCCATGTATTTTCAGGATATAAAATTTCTAGACTCAAAGGGATTATGTTGGAAGATATAATGAAACAGTTCCAGAGGCAGGAGGTGGTAGGGTGAGCATGGAGACAGCCACACGATCCCCAAGAAGGACCACAAAAGAGAAAGAATGTGACTCATTTTTTGGGACTCATTGGTGGCCAATCAAAATGGAATTCACAAAGTCCAAGCTTGTAAAGATGGAAAAGAGGCCAGATCAGACACAGACCCATCAACACCTGCACCAAGCAATAGCAGCTGACATTGATGTAACCCCTCACCCTGCCTTTTAGCAAAATGACAGGTGGCATGCTGTTGAAGCTGACAGCAGTACCTGGTGGGGACTGGGTTCAGGGTGGATGAGGTTACTCGGCACAGGGGACCTAGATTTGGCTATTCTGCACAGAGGAACCCAAGTAAATCCGAACACAGTAAGCAATAACTGTAATGTCCAGAACCAGGAATGGATTCTCCAGTGTGGCTTTTATTCACATCCAAGCTGAACAAACAAAGCATAGACGGACCCCATGGGGCTACATTTTCCTGGTAATGCAGATTAGAGACTACAGAACACTTTATCACCTTTTCCAGCCCTCAGGCTCTAAACCCACCAGGCACACAGCCCAGACTTGCATGCAGCTTTGGGTACACAGTCCGACTTGTACACTACTTGGGTTTTCCCCACTGGCCCAGCTCCCCGCTGGCCACTTGATCCACGGTCAATTTGAGGAATGAACCAATTATCCTGTTGTGGCTCCCCAAACCACACTAGAGCCTTCGACTCCTAGAGAGAATTTTTCTACAATCCCGTCTGGGTACTTCCCTCATCATTGGCCAAGTGCCTGAGGCAAAGTAGAAATCCACAGAAGAAATCCATAGAGGTGGACCTGGTCACTAAAGATGGGGGCCACCACCTCCACCTCCAGCTCCCACAGCCCATACCCGGCCATTTCTCTGGAAACTGAACAATTCCTTTACTGAACTTTCAAATGTAGATTCTGGGTAGGCGTCTGTCACATCTCCTCTACATATCATTTGCATCCCAACAAGTTCTGGACTTGAACCTACTTTTACTGCTTAGCCCATTACTCTAGGCTTCCCAATATTTAGTAGTTCAATCCCCACATTGTCACACAAGTCCCAGGGTGAAAAACATAGGCCCTTTTAGCAAGAGCAGACACTCACCCTCACATTGCAGGTGCCCATGCGGACTCACAAATCTTCTTGTTCTCCCAAATAAACACTGGAACACATAGGCAGCTTTTCCTTCACAAGCAGAACTGGGGTTGCCCAAAATTCTCGGGAAACCTTCACCCCCGAGAGGAGGGGCACTGAGACCAAAACAGCGGTCTCCACCACTTCAGTTATCTTTGTGTCTTTCTTTAAGGTGGAGAGACACACACCTTTAAACTAAAGTAGCCCTGTGTCAGGGCTGAGGCTCCTAGAGCCTTCACTGAGCTGCTTTCTCAGCAAGCTCCCAACTACACACACTCACTGAAGACTGAACTGAAGACTGAACTTCAAAAACCTCCCAACGTTCTAACCAACTCCCTCTGCTGCAGATTCCAATGTGGCTCATGCAGCTGCGATAGTTCTATTGGTGATGTCATCCCTCAGTCTCAGCTGAGACTGAGAACAGAGTGAGACAGTGTGAAACCCATTTAACTGGAGTTTCACAAGCTGCCTTCCCTGCCTACCACTAGGTCTTACTGGGATTCTAGTAACCCGGTACAAAGGGGTTACATTGAGAATGGTGTGGCATTAACAGGCCACAACAATTCAGAAGATCTGCAGTTTGATCAGACTATAACTTTTAAAAACACTAATTGGTATAGCGATTAATAATCTGCTGGGCTCTGGCAGGAGCAGGTAGGTGCTTTGCTGGGGAGAGAATTCACTTCTGTCTACTATTAGCATAGAGGATGTGCCCTTTTATGGGGCTTTACTGGTATCATGAGTCTAGGGGTTGTCTGCCATCAGCAATGAAATCCAGAAAACCCTAGAGGACCATGGGGAGGATTTGGAGTCACCATTCAACTTGGGGTCATAGCTGGGCAGGGGACACACTCAACAAAATAGCAAGGGAGAAAAACCAGAGTCATTAGAGCAATTTAAGATCCATAAATATTGTAAGGAAGCACTACAAAAGAGCAGGCAGGGCTGAGGCTGGTACATCCAGCAAAATGGCTGGGTCATGCTTGACAGTCTCATTTTAAATTAGAAAAGGTGCCAACTCCTAGAAGACCATGATGAGAGGTATTACAACTGCTCCGAATGGTAGAAGATGAAAGTGCAGATTGGCAGGCAAGTCTGATCACTCCACGGATAGTAATAACTAAAGGCAAAGATGCCTTCAATAACTGTAAATGCTGATCTCTGTTGGCCAAGTTATGATTAAAACATGACTAGGTGAAGTCTCAACACCTTTCAACTAGAGATACAGCGAATTTAATTCCATGATAAGCGTAAAGTGGGCACTGCGCATTGCCACTCTGCTATGCGGGTGGGCAATGCAAAGTGCTCACTCGCCTTGTCATTACCACTTCACGTTAAGGCAGAATGACAATGCGAGTAAGGTGAAGTCATTGTTTTAATGGACTTTCGTTCCTCATTATGATTCTAAGTGACCCACTTGGTGTTTCCAGATTTGGCAGGCCACCCCCACACACATATATCACATGGCTTACAGTACTGTAAGTCACATGCTCTTTAGCTAGGCAGGAAGAAAGTGAGTCATACAAGTAGACACTTTTACTTTCTCCTGTGCAGACAGAGAGAGAGAGTAGTGTGTTTTGTGACTGCTGATACTTTGAGATCAGAGTGGGAGGAACTTTAAACTTTGATTTAGTCCCAACAGCTTTTTAAAAGCTACATTTTTCTTTTCTGTACTCTTTTCACTCAATTTGCTGTTTCTGTAAATTTTATTTTTCTTACCTTTATAAGTAGTTAGTTCTTTGTGTCTGTGTGACTGTGTGTGTGTGTTGTGTGACAGTGTGAGTAGTGATTGCTCAGACTGAGGGAGCTCAATGGAGAGCTGGACCAGGGTGAAGGAATGTCTGGGGTGGGGGCAGCTCTGGGAGAGCATGGCAGTGGTAAAGCGTCATACCCGTGCGCATGTGTGGAGAGCATGGGCACCCATTCCTGTTGGACCACTCAAAACTTGGAGTGCCCCCCAGAAGCAGGACCAGCACCTCCTCCTGTCCTGACTCTGAGGCAGTATAACCACCACCACCAAGTCCAGCAACAGGACCTCTGAGCAAGATGTGCCTGTTCCCCAGGCCCAAGTGCGATCCCATTCCTGTTCAGCACCATGACCAGCCAGCTGCCAGTTCATCTGGCCATCTCCTGCCTGTGCCTGGTCCTCCCGCACCTCTGTTGTTTGGCAGTTTTGAGCTTGTCGGGGGACAGAGTGTGGTCAAGTGCCGCGATATGTGAGGTGGAGGTGCACCGTAACTCCTTAGGACTCACCTGGGACTGGGGGCCAGTACACCTACATGCTCAATCACCAGCAGTTGGAGTGGCAGGCTGCCACAAAACGGACCATGCCTGCACCTGCTGGCCATTCTGTGGCAGAGGGTGCAGCTGTGCGCATCCCTAAGAAGAGGAGGGCCACAGCAGCACACCTGCTCCATCACCAGCACCCCCTCCCCCCACCACCACCAGCAGGTCAGCCTGTAGAACATGTGGACCCCAGAGAACTGCATGTAACACAGGCTGACTTGGCAGTTCTTTGGAGTGCTGTTGAGGATAACGAGAGGGTGAGTGCTGTGAAGCAGCGGCTGGATCACATAGGGTCATCAGTTGCAAATTATGTCCATGCTGGAACTGCTGCTGGATCACCATGGGATCCCACATTATTTTTTTCCTCACACCATGTCCCCCCACACCTTCCTTGCTGTGTTATAAAATGTATTCCTCCACCATCCCCGACCCTTGTATGTAATTACACCCTTTTTTGTTGTCTTCCGTATGCATGACACTTTGTATTCTGAGCAGTGCATGTATACTGTACTAAACTGCATGTGTGCAGTCAGTCTTCTTTCAGTCTGTGTACTGTATGTACTGCAGACACTGTCCAACTCCTGACTTAAAACAAACATTAATGAGTACAATGGTGGGTGGTGAAGCAAGGAGAGATACTACAAAACAGGCTTACAATACATCCAAGTAACTATTAAAAAGTTGTGTTGCGATTAGTGACGTGATCATGAATCATAATTTGTGACTGCATTTGTGACCGTAATGATGAAGAAACGTGAATTCCTACCACCTATGGCTGTACTTCCATGATAAGCTGTAGCTTAAAACTCCCAGGGCCAGATATTCAAAACTTTGCCCAGAGGCAAATTAGCACTGCCCAGCCGGCAAACTGAGCCCGAGCACAAAGCAAGCTATATCTAAACGGAATAGCCCAGGGCAAACAGTTTCTGAATATAGCATGGTAATGAGGCCATGCAAACTGGGCTAGAGTGCAGGGCAAACATTGCCCTGGAATAAGACAGCACTGAATAAAACAACCAGGAAGTGCAACCCACAACAACAACACAGTACACAGCAACGTGAGGGCAGGTACAGATGAACTACGTGGCCAATGTGTGCCAGCAAATGCATGGACTCAGTACAGTTGCAGGAAGCAGCAGATGAGAAAGAACAGTGATCAAAACTTTACAATATTCCCGTACCATTAGCGCCGCACACATTAGCGCGGAGCTAACAGTTAGCCTGGAGCAAACACGCTGTTCCGGAGCTAAAATGTGCCATATTCAAAAGTGCTATGCAAATGAGCCTACTTAGGTAGTCTCTGGGCAAACAACCGGATTAGCATCTCATTATACCCTGATTTGCACACAGTTTGCCTAAGCGTTACTGCAGGGTCCCATAGAGCCACCTGTAGGTCAGTCTGAAAGTACAGGGCAGACAAGGTCCAACCGCAGCTCCATCTGTAGGTCAGTCTGGCAGTGCACGATGATAGCTACAGGCTACAGGTAAACAGTACAGCATAAGCATAGCATATTGTACCCCAGGGACAGAACAGCATAGGCACAGGTGGTGGTGGTGCTGCATGCAACTGTCACACTGTAGGGGCATGCTACAGTGCACAGCAGACACTACAGTAGCAAGGGAGACAGTAGTGTGAGGGACGTAGCACTGCCTATGGTGTGTAGGGCAAGTGATGCTGATTGCACTGTACACAGTGACAGGCCCAACCTGCAGGTGTTTACTGACAGTCGACATTACTGTTACACTGTTGTGTGACCCACAGATGCTGTACCTGTGGCATGTGATGCCCACAGTGACATGTACATATCTGGCTTTGTGTGTGGCAGTTATGCGGCTGTGTGGTATGTGGCTGGGGGCATATAGTATCCGGAGGCACACTAGTGTTGGGGTATTCCTAATACTGGCCCATGTGCACTGTTTGCTGAGTCCCAGCCTTGTGGCCACACCTGGTCTGTGGCACAGCCTGGCCACCATACACACTCCCCTCAACATCCTCCATGCCCACAGTGCTGCATGTGTGCTGGCATCTGTTTTGTCCACAGATATGTGTGGTCAGCAGGTGTGTGCTGTATGGCTACACTGCCATGCTGTCCACTGGCGGCAGGGTCACCACTCACCTGGCATGGCTGGGACTGGTGGCAGATGATGGCATCATTGTGATGCCATTGGTTAGCAGCAAGCTTCCACTATGTTTGGCTTTATCTATGTGTTATATTTATGTGTTAGGGTCACGCCAAGACCCGCGCTAAACCCAGCAAATCCGCGCACAGCCATTTATATTGCGCCAAAGCTGATTGCCCAGGATTAAGACCAGCTTTTTCTGGCGGTAATCTACACTACGCTTAACTGTCGGGCTAGGTCGCGCTAAATCACTTAGCGCGGTGCCAGCCACTGAATATAGCATTGCGCTTGTATTCATGTCAGTTTGCCCTTGCATACATTATACTTTTGCCTGGCGCTAATGCAGTTTGCCCGGCTATTTGGCCTTTGAATATGGCAGACCAGCGCTAGTCGCGGCTAAACCTGCGCAATGATTTTGCCCAGCGCAAAGTTTTGAATATCTGGCCCCAGACTTAAAAATACGTATCAATGAGTACAATGGTGGGACGGTGAAGCCTGGAGATACTACAAAACAGGCTTACAATGCATCCAAGTAACTAGAAAAAAATTAATGTTGTGATTCAGTAATTGAATGATCGTGAATCGTGAATCGTGATTTGTGACTGCATTTGTGACCGTGTTGATAAGAATGTGATTTGTATCCTGGTGACTCATGATGATGGTCCCGACTTAACGCATATTAATAGTACAATGTTCATGCAGAATTAAGCACCACACCTGTCCAGTACTCTGAAGGGAAGCCAAAGAAACAACTGCGACTTAAGTTACAGATGGAGATTGGGCCCTAAAGAGATGCAAATGCACAGACAGATTAAGATTGCGCTGTGGCACTGAAGAAATGCAGACACAAAGGCACAACACCCTAACCAGTGCTCACAATCAGAAATTCAAATCTGAAAAGAATACCTTTGCCGGTTGGGTGGGCAGTGGGGGCAGTGTACTGCACTGCTGCAGTAACTGTCACTAGTACTAGTACTAGTAAAGATACCACAAAAAGTACAAAATCATACAGCTGCAGTGGATAGCAGCTTCACATTGCTGAAATTATTATGCAGCACAATAAAAGGTGTCTGATTTGATGACACATGTCACACACATACTCACGCACACACCAAGTAATGCATAGCAAATTGAAAACTTCAGTAATATAACGCATATTTTAAACAAACTAAAATTATGCGCTGCTGCACCACAACAATCAGCAAAAAATGGCAAGAAATATTGAAAAAATTACTGTGTGTACCTTAACACAGTTATACAAGAAAAATATCACCAGAACAGAAAGCACTGTCTTTTCTCCAAGTTAATCTACCTACACCACAGACACCCTCCTCCCAAAGCACACTTCCACTGTCTCTCAGTACACAGACTGAATGTTGTACATTAACATTCAACATCCATACACAAACAATAAATGCTCGATGATATGAGCACAGGAGGGTTTCTATAATCGATGAACTAAAGTTTCAGCAAAAAAATTACTCAAAAAGGCTTTTAACAGCTTTTTGAAGGTTTGAATTGAAGAGAGCTCTCAGAGCAGATTGTCTCCTACAGCTACACACACTACCCCAAACTGAGGCTGTGCAGAACAATCTAGATCCCATGCACCTGAAATCCCATGAATCACTGCAAAATTTGCCTTTGGAGCTTAAAAACAAGATGAAGTGAGGCAAAGTACATTGTTTTCAATGTACTTCACCTTAAGAATTGGTGGAGTAGTGGTTTGGGAAGGCGGAGTAACACAAACTCAATGTTTTCAATGGACTTCAGCATTACCCATTAATAGCAGCGAAGTACTCGCTTTTCGCTGTGGAGCACTCCACCTAATTCACCTTCACCCACGGAGCAAATTAGCCACTCGCCCATCACTACTTTCAACAGTATGGTGCAAAATTTATGTGAGTAGGCTTAGCAATGGCTTTAGTGGGGTGCATCTAGGATGCCTACATACCCGTGATCTCTTGGACCCACATTTTGGAAATGAAGTTTATGGGGGTGCTTGTAAGCTCATGTTCTGGGGTGGAGCTGGCTGGCAGCACACCTGTTAAGAAGTAATATCAGTAAAAGGGAGTTAAATCCCTGAGAACATAGAGAGTTTTGGGTAGACATGGTCCCAGTTCCATTTTGTTCCTGCGGTTGGATGGAACACCTGTAGAAAAGTGTCTTTGTTCAGAGGTGCATGGAGGGTGTATGCAGTACATCTGATCGCCCTATTAGTAAAGGACTTATCTCCTAGGACTTCATATTTACATGGCCAACATTTGCCTTGAAACCAGTGTAATGCACTTTCTCAGTGAACTATCAGGTAAAGGAGGTCTGCAAAAGAAGAAAAAACAACAGTAAAGGGTTTCCTACCACATCCCACAAATCCATACTGGCAGTTGGTAGGTAGGTAGTGCAATGATTTTAAGATAAAATATTGAGCAGTCATTAACTAATTTTCTGGGAAAATACAAGTGTACAAAACCTGTTAAAAGGAGGTTTCAGGTTTAGAGTGGGTAATCTCTATAAAAGAAACATTTGTTGTGCAGAACCTTATTGATCAACATAGTTAATGTAGTTAATGATTTCTAAAGTAGTAATAAGAGGAAACATTATTTTCATATTGGAAAAGACAATTACTGTAGGTTACAGACTTTGTATATTACTATTCTGTTGTAGGAATCTGGTAACAGACTTAAAATAGGAAGATGTTTTGTATAGGAAATATATTCGATTAGGATATGGTAGCAAATAGGGTAGGATAAATACATTAGCAAAAACAACTAGGTTGATGTTCTATTTCTGCCTCTAAGATGGAAGTTCACTGCCTGGGTCTTTTAACATTTGTTACCAGTTTAGAATACAAAATACATTTTCATGGCAGTACAGCATCTTCTTGCAAGCTGGACAGCAGATTACCTTGAGTACATGTAGCCACTGCTCACTAGCACAGTGTCATCAGCATTTATTGTATTTCAGAGTGTTTCATGGTAAGAGGCAGGCAATCCACAGAAACAGAAAATGTATTTATTTATTTATTCATTCAATTATGATAACCAGGTAGACCCGCTGAGCCACGAAGGTCCCTTTTTCAGGGGTGACCCGAATTAGTTACACAAAGTGAGAACATATTGTATATTCAGTACATAAGTCAGCAAATCACATTTGATTACAATCAAGATAGTACACAGCAGGTGATCAGACAGTCACCAATAGACAAGTTCATTGTACAATCACATTAGGACTAGACCTTTAGCCTGGGGTGTAGTTAGTACAGAATAAGACCAATTGATCGGACACTTACAGCTCTAGAGTTGAAGAGGTTTCTACAGGACTGTTAGGATCAGAGTAATAATATTTGACTGCAAAGCCAGCCCAGCAGGACACCTTTGTGCACTGCACAACAGTTGGATATGGCATTCTGTATGATTACTTGAGACCATGTGCAGCCATTTTTCTACAAAATGTGTCTTGAAAAGTGCAGGTACAATTTATACTTGCAAATGTGTTGAAGATCTAGTTCCTTATCTGAGGAAAGCTTTCATTGACCACTTGTCAAATAAATTTGTATCCTGACTGCAGACTCCAGCATGGAGCAGTTATAGCTCATTCAGTTACACAGAATGATGACAAAACAGATCAGTATCTCATGACTCAGTCCACATTTTTCAGATTCCAGACTACAATTGACAGAGCAGCAGTGATATGATCACACAGCGCATGTGCCTGTCACAGTGTTTATATGTTGGCTTTTTGCTGATATGCTTTCTTCCAAACTTGTACAAAGGGTAACTAATGTGTAGACAGCTGTCAGACATATATGAACTTCCTGCACACCACCACTAAAGAGACCAAAGGCATAAGCTTATGTAAAAGTGTTGTCTTTACTGAAGCAACAGTAGCTTAGTGAACGGCATGGAGACAGCACAAATCTTCTTCTTACATTTCACCCAATCGTAGGCTTTTTCAAATTGGTGGTGTGTAGCTGAATGCCGTGACTGTGTACACATAGAGTGCTTCCTTGTTACAGAGCACCCTACACCCTGGTGCTGCTCTTTCTGTGCTAGACATATAATGAACTTATTAATTCAATTATCTCATTGTGTCTGAACTGAGCAGCACATTTCATAAACATAAGCAATATCATACACTTTTCTTGAATCTTTATATCTTAGTGATATTGTGAAAACAAGTCTGTAGCTGAAGAACCCTTACTAAATATGCTGCTTTTGTTATAATCTTCAGTGCTTTTTGAAACCAAGGATAAAAGAATGCATATACAATAGGATTACATGCGGGATTAAAATATCCCAACCATAACAAAGCATCAAATACAGCTGAAGGGGTAGGATAATTAAAATAACGCGTCAACAACTGAATCTGTAAATACAGGTAGATAACAAATCACAGATACACTCATTACTATTGTTAATGTTTTAGCTGCCTTTCTTTCCTTGCTTTGAGACTTTTTCTCTTTTCCTCTGTTGGATGATTATGTTCTGTACAGCTGATTACTTTTGCATGCCTTCTTGCAACAAGGAAGACTTTCATAAACAGTCAACATTACTAAGCAAGGTAGAAAGAAAGCAATCAAGGCATCTACAGTTCCCCATAATGCATTTAACAGAAACACACAATTACCTATACAAGACGTGGAAGAAACATTATTCTGCATGTCACTGATGCCTGCTTTGTAATAAAATGAACCATATCCATAAATAGTTGGGACAACCCAGCTAATTGCAACAAATATACCTGACACAGGGTTAGTAATTTTGTAGCATAAAGCAATGGATCACAAATTGCATAAGTAACGATCAACAGCAATAAAAATCAGATGAAAAGTGAAACTGTGGTTAGAGACATGTCAAAACTGGAGTGAAGAAGATAGAATGTGTCTTCAAAATACCAACAGGTTTCAATAGATGTGACCATACTGAAAGGCATGATAACTGTTCCTATAAAGAAAATCTCTCACAGCCAGTGAGAGGACAAGAAAGTTGGTGGGTTTATGGAGTTGCCTGAAGTGTGAGATTGAAATGATCACCCCAGGTTTCCACATATTGTCATCATCATCCCTACAGAAAACAAAATATATAACAGTATCTTTATTGTCATAGATCATATTTCTTTAGGGGCAAGAACCATTCAATGAACTGAAGCAGTACTGGATGTCTTGTGAATTCAACACGTCAATTAAATCCATTGTTTTCCTAAGTTAAGAAAAAAATGAGCAAAGTCATAGGATTAAAGATAAACCTATACAACTGTTTATAGTGTTCAGTGATTTTAACATCAAGATCTGGCTGTAACTAACTGATACAACTTTGATTTTCTATGCACCCTTAGTATTTTTATTGGGTGCAGTCATATCAAAATCCAAATACAAAGTTATGCAAATCATTCAAGAAACTTCAAACATTAAAAAATCTAAAATATTACTTTTTAAATATATCAACATCTGTTGCACATAAAAAGAGTTTTTACAATCCCAAATATATTGCAGGGCTTTATTTTCATAATTTCAATCATTATTCCTGTGTATTCGTATTACATCCTTGCAGGAAGAGGTCAGCATTCAGACAAGGCTGGTAACAGTATGCCATGCATGCTTCATTTATAATGCTACTTGTATACACACTCCTTTCCATGTGGAATAGAATGTTTTGTCAGTGACACTAGTGACTTAGAGACTAAATTAAAACACTCTACAGAACAAAGCTCTTATACCAGTGTAAGCACTAGAAGAAATACCATAATCGTGCCTATGAATTGTCTTGCAGTTAGGGATAGAAAAAAGTGACCCAAGAAATACAGCACACACTAGGAAAATAAGCACAGTACCTCTATAAAGCAAGGACTCAGTATCAAGCACGAACATGAGAAAATTAAAAAAACATTCACTAAATATTTTCAAATAAAGATTTTTAATTATTTTCCCTTTTATTTCCTTCTTCCTTCCCTGACCAGGCAGCATCCACCCAGCCCAGTCAACAACTTGTCCCATGGACTCACAGGTTGACCACCATTTACATGGACCCTTGTTTTGGCAGGAGGTCTGGCACATAGGATTATGCAGTGTCTGCAGGGTTGCTGAATGGGACTGGGCCATTTCATCTGTGTTTTCATCCCTGGGATGTCATTATGCAAAGCAAAGCACCTAAGTGCATGTTGACACACTTGTATGCTCCTTCATCAGGCCCCCACCCACCCACTACTGCTGGTCCCAACTGTGCTGCCACCTGACCTCTGCCAGGTGGCAGGCAAGTGCTGGACTCTGAAGCCCCATCCTATGGGAAGAGGGCTCTCCTTGGGATGCTCAAGCCTTCTTTTCTGGGCTAGCATCCATGCAACTCAGGTCCATTCCTCAACCTGGTACTGCAGTCCAGAAGGTAGCCAATGCCTCAGCTAGCCACGCCTTTGGTCCAGCCATACACAACTTATTTTAATATTTCATCACAAGTGGCAGCCATAAAATCCCAAATGTTTCACAAACATCTTGAGCTGGTTTTTCAAGGGAGTGATTCTAGTGTATACAGTACAAAACATATTTAATCAATTCATAATTTTTATTAGCGTACAAATAAATGAAAACTTTAATAGTGATAGAAGCAATAAATGATGACAGATCATTGCCGTTATGAGTCTTATTCTTGAAATTGTGCCACAAATTTAGTCTATCTCAGATCAAAACTCTCTACCTCTAGCAGAAGTAAGTGATTTAGCTAGCTCCCATGTAGAACAGCATCCATCCACTATTTAGGGATCCTTTTGTTCCAACATAATTACGTAGCGCAGGTTTTGAGGAAAAGCTCCAGTACTTTTTAAATGATATTTCAATGACATCTCCAGTCTATGACTTTCTCAAGGGTACTCTCAAGAGACTGAGCAATACTCAGACACATTACTGTATAAAGGCATGGCTACATGATCTGATCTATACCATTGCAAGTGGTGAAGGCGATTTGCACTGGAGCAGGACAGGCTGTGCAAACAGCTTGTGGATCATTGCAACTTGCTCTGTTGTGGTGCAGGATGATCCTCGATTTTGTGAGTTTGCGTACTGGTGCAGACTGTTTAGATAACATGCAAGCACTGTTCTGCCAGCAGCAGTGCAGCCTTCTGATTAGCCAGTTAGCAACCAAACTGTAGCATGCCATTTTTAAACTATCCACATCTTACTGCATGCTACATTTACTGGTTGAATCCTGGACTTGGAAATGTCCAGTGGCTGCTGTCAGAGCCACTGTATGGATGGCAGACACTCATAGAGCATGCAGCTACCTCAGATCCCTCAATGCTCACCCGCCCAGCCAGAAATGCTCCTAAGACCAGGAAATCTTCCTGCAATGATCACACCATCTAGTGTGTAAACAGGACCCAGCAATATTGTATTTGAGTGGTGGTTGAGCACTGCAGAGTTCAGCATACCAGCGATGTGCGTATAAATGAACTTCCACTGGCAGAAAGTGAGAACACCCTGTGTGCAGTAAGACAAACAGTTTACTGTACAGTTATTTTCAGAACTCTTTATTTCTTGATTTTGAATTAAATATACCTTTTCAGGTCCCATGACATATACCTGATTTAATATGATAGAAGAGTTGTGAAGAGCAGAACCCATTATTAGTTATAGTCTATCACCATGCACAGTGGAGCCTGTCAAGATTCAGTTCAATTCTGTAGTATTCTGCAGCAGAGTTACTGCAGGTAATAAGAGCAATTTCAATGGCAGTTAATCCTTTTGCCATGCAGGAGTCTGTGGTACTGTGTTGCATCCTGGTTAGGGTAGCAAGTTCAGTGTCACTATTGAACCATTCTATTTTGATGTGTCTGTTCAGGAACCTTAGATCCAGAATAGATCTCCAGTTCCCATTTTTCTTTTGGGTTAGAAAGTATCTGGAAAAGAGGCCTCTTCCCCAGTTTTGCATGCAGGAATCTGTGGCACCATGTTGCATCTTGGCTAGAGCTGTAAGTTCATTTCTACTAAAGAATTGAACACCTAACAGGATCAGCACTGAGGGTTGAGCGCTGGTGACTGTTTAGTACTGCTGAAACCTATGAATATTTCTGCTGTGCCCTTTATGTACGTGGGTCCCCTCATTTGCATAGGTGCAGTGATATATGTTGCATGAGTACACTGCTGGGTTAGTTTACAGCACTCTGTGGGCCTCTGAATGTGGCCCACCTGAGCACCTGCACTATTTACAGTTAGCAAATAATCTGGTTAGTGCCATGCTAATCTTTTGATAATGTGGACCAAGACATCTTTTCCATGAAAGATCCTTTCTGCTGCTGTCAGTACTATCTTACCAACTGGAAGCAACATTGCCATGCGGTGACCCATCTTCCAGGCACTTCATCTCTCTATCTTCTTGGAATCAGCTTTCTTAATTTTAATACCATCCAATGCCTGTTCAGTCCTCTGTCTAGTGACTACTACCCGTTGTACAGAAAACTAATATTTTAAAATGTTTTATTTAGTTCTTGGCAGCCTCAGTATTTACAGTGCCTGTCTGCCTGCAAATATCAGCATTCCCCGCTGTAATCAGGGAACCACCTGCTGGGGACAGCTGATCATACAATGCCCAGCTGCACTTTAGATGACCCTCAGTCTTGCCTTACACAGTTGTAATTAAAAGCAGATGGTGTAGTGACTGAGCTCTGACCGACCTGCCAAACAAAAGCAAGTCAAATACACAAAACAGTCAAACTAGGTCAAACATCTAAAATAACTGACTTTATGATGACAACGCACCAGCGGAATGAAATGCCAGTGCCAGCAATCCCTAAAGCCTAATGCGGTGCATTCTGAGGTGGCTCCATAGAACACCTCACATGCTAGTGTCTATGCTTACTCAAGTGATACAGAGGAGGCAGAATATACAGAACAATCACTTCCAAGAGGCTTGCACTGAGATGCAAAGACTAGGGACATATTAACAAAGACCCGAAAACACTCTGTGAGAGTTAAAGACTGGTGGTGTCCAGGCTTTCATGTGGGACTAGGGTCTTAAGCCCTAGCATGGAGGATGGGTGGTCTAAGAGGACCAGTGTGACCTATAGCTCTTGGAACATCATTAGGAGGCCGTAGAATCATGCCTCATGGACTTCACAACTACAGTGAATACTCACAATACAGTGCTTCTGCCATGCCACAGAAATGAAACCACATTGAAACAAAGAATCAAGAAATCAAAACTAGGGATCTGAAGGAGATGGAGACAGGTGAGGTGAAGCAATTTATGGAGAGTTTTATCAAAATTCCTCAATTCCACCCCCAAACAAAACAAGCAACTTAATGTCATGGGAGCCCATAGAGCCTTTGTGCAGACTCAAGGGACCCAAAGGCCAGACCACAATATTTTGTGATGGCCTTATCATACTTTAAGTGAAAGAGGAGGTTTTGAAGGCAGCATGGGGCAAAAGGAAATTGTGTTTGGGGACACTGTTATTTTATTAAAATAACTTTGCACCAGTGATGGTAACATGTTGCAAACAAGTGCTGTCAGTCAAAGATTACTGAGGCAATAGGGAGTGAAACCTTACCTGGAATATCCTGCCAGACTCAAGGTGGTGGTGGTAGTAGTAGTAGTAGCAGCAGTAGTAGCAGTAGCAGTAATCACAGTAGTAGTAGTAGCAGTAGCAGTAGTAGCAATAATAGTAGTAGCAGTAGCAGTAGTAGTAGTTGCAGCAGCAGGAGTGTAGCAGTAGTAGTAGCAGTAGCAGCAGTAGCAGTAGCAGTGGAGAGTAGTAGTAGTAGCAGTACTAGTAGCAGTGGTAGCAGCAGCAGCAACAGTAGTAGTAGTAGTAGCAGTGGCAGTGGCAGTGGTAGCAGTAGCAGTAGCAGCAGTAGTAGTAGTAGCAGTAGTAGCAGTAGTAGTAGCAGTAGCAGTAGTAGCAACACAGAACATAGAAACATGGGATTTGATGGCAGATAAGGACCGCTTGGCCCACCCAGTCTGCCCATTTCCCTACCTGATGGAAAAGCTGCAGATTCTAGTTAATCAACAGCTTACTTCCTCCTGTCCCCACTAGAATTGCCTTATGCCTGTCCCATGCATTCTTGAATTCTCCACTGTTCCTGACTCCACAACCTCCTCAGGAAGGCTGTTCCATGCATCCACAACTCTCTCTGTGAAAAAATACTTTTAACATTACCTCTGAGCCGTCCACCTTCTATCTTCAAATTGTGCCCCTTCTTCTTGCACATCTCTTCTGAAAGTTACTACCCTCTTGTACCTTGTTAATTCCTTGAGATACTTGAAAGTTTCTATCATGTCCCCCTCTCCCTCTTTTTCCTCAAGGGTGTTCATATTGAGCTGCTTTAGTCTTTCCTTGTATGTCTTCTGGTGCAGACCTTGCACCATTTTGATTGCCCTCCTCTGAACAGCCTCCACTCTGTCTCGTCTTTGCAGAGATGGGGTCTTCAAGTGCACGCCAGTACTCCAGATGGGGTGTCACTAACTGTCTGTAGAGAGGGATAACAACTTCCTGTTTTCTACTGTTGATGCCTGTCCCTATGCATCCCAGTACCCCAGCCCTCCTTACTGCCTCTCACATTGCTTGCCCACCTTTAGGTCATCTGATATAATTACTCTATGTCTCTTTCAATTTTGTTGTTATTAACTCACCCCCATTGTGTACTCTTCCCTGGGGTTTTGTTTCCCAGAAGCATTACCTTGCACTTCTTTGCATTGAATCTGAGCTGCCACATATTTGACCATTCCTCCAACCTTGCCAAGTCCTTTTAATTCTTTCCAACCCACCTTGTGTATCAACCCTGTTGTAGATCTTTGTGTCATCTGCAAAGAGGCATACCTTTCCTTCCAGATGCTCTCAAATGTCACTTATAAAGATATTAAAGAGGACCGGTCCAAGTACCGACCCCTGCGGTACCCGCTATTTACCTCCTTTCTTCACTGTGGACCCTGTTTACTATTACCCTTTGCATCCTCTTGTCCAGCCAGTTTTTATTCAGGCTACCACCTTGGGACCCACTCCAAGGCTGGCTAACTTGTATATTAATCTTTTGTGTGAGACTGTGTTGAATGCCTTGCTAAAATCTAGGTAGGCCATATCCACAGCCCCTCCCTGGTCTACTACTTTGGTCACCCAGTCAAAAGAAATCTATTAGGTTCATCTGACATGACCATCCTGCTGTGAAACCATGCTGCCTTGGGTCCTGTGCCCCACTGGCCTCTAGGTACTCAACAATTCTTTCCTTCAGAGTGATTCCATCATTTTCCCTACCACTGAAGTCAAACTAACTGGTCTGTAGTTTCCTGCCTCTGCCCTGCTCCCACTTTTGTGAAGTGGAATCACATTTGCCCTCCTCCAGTCCTCAGGTACCACTCCATCCTCCATGATTTGTTAAAGAGAGTAGTCATTGGTGTTACTAGTTCTACCCTTAGTTCTTTTAGTATTCTTGGGTGAATCCCATCAGGCCCCATTGCTTTGTCCACTCTCAGTTTCAAGAGTTCTTTCAAAACCCTTTCTTCTGTGAATGGACTGGTATCACTCCCCTATTCAGAGTTTCTCCCTTGTTTGGTTAAGGCACCTCTCCCTCCTCATCTGTTGTGAATACTGAGCAGAAATATTCGTTCAGTATCCCTGCTTTTTCACTGTCACCCTCTGCCCACATTCCCTCCCCTTTATTAAGTCTCTGTATCCCTCCCTTGGTCTTTTTCACTCCCTAAAGTACCTATAAAGGTTTATCCCCTTCTTAACAGAGTTGGCTATCTTTTCCTCAGTTTGTGCTTTTGCTATTCTGACTGCCTTCCTGCCTCCTTCTGCTTTAACTGATAAAGTTCTCTGTCCTGCTCCTTCTGTGTTTCCTTATATTTTCTGAATGCTATCCTTTTCTCCTTAACTATCCTACCACCTCTTTTGAGAACCATGGTGTTTTTCCTTCATTTTGTTTTATTGATTTGCTTCACACAAAGTGTTGCCTCTCGATAGGCTGTTTGATTATTCCCATTGTTCCTCCACCCTCCTTCTTGCCCATTTGCTAGTGCTTTTCTAAGGCACTCTCTCATTTCCCAAAGTCAGCCTTCCTAAAGTCCAATACTCTTGTTTTGTATGGTTTGACTCTATGGCTGTGTTTATTGTGAACCACACTGTTTGGTGGTCACTTGTTCCCAGATGCTACCCACTTCTAAATCTGAGATCCTTTCTCCTTTCCATTTGAGAGTACCAGGTCTAAGATTGCTCCTCCCGAGTGGGTTCCAACACTAGCTGTCTGAGGCATGACCCTGTAGGGCATCAAGAATGACCCTGCTCTTGGATGTGCCTGCAGCAAAGGTACTCCAGTTAACATCTGGCATATTCAGGCCCCCATCAACAATATCTCCCTTTTCTGCCATTTTAAGGATGCCTTCTATCATTTCCCTGTCCATTTCCTCCCCTTAGATGGGGTCTGTACACAACCCCCATGCGGATTGTGGTGCCATTTCCTGTCTCCAGGGTGACCTATAGTGACTCATCAACTTCCTGTTTACTCTTTAGTTCTGTTGCTTTAATCCCTTCCCTTATATGAGAGCTACTCCTCCTCCTCTTTACCCACCCTGTCCCTCCTGTAGACTTTGTATCCTGGTATGTTGACTTCCCACTCATGGTTCTCTGAGTACCATGTTTCAGTGACTGCCACAATATCCAGGCATCCCTCTTCCATCAAGGCCACTAGTTCAGGGCTTGTTGCACCAGATTGCAGGCATTAGTACTCATGCCTTCCATTTATTTTTTATGCCTTACCCTTTTAGCCCCATTCCTGTCCTTAACACCTTTTCTGCATTTATCCCTGTCCTGCTCCTACTGACTTCTCTGCCTTGGTGTTTACCTCTCTAACTACTGCGCTTTGTGGGGGAGGCTGAGATTTCCCTGCTCCTTTTCAGTGCCTCCCCTTGGCTAGTTTAAATGCTTGCCAATGAAGCATTTAAACCTGTCACCTAGGATCCTGGATCCCCGGACAGATGCCAGACCATCGTGCCAGTATAAGCCTACATCCCCCAGGTGGCTCCCCAGTCCCCAATGAAGCCAAAACCCTGGGCTCCACCAGTTTTCAACCATTCATTGAATCCCATGGTGCGGAATACCCTAGCATCATCCTTGCCATAGACAGGCAGCACCTCCGAGAAGGTTACCATACATGCTACTTGTCTAGGCCCTCCCAAACTCCACAAACTCCTCTTGCACCACTCTGATCCCATTTACAGCCAGGTCATTTGTCCCTAGGTGGACAATGACATCCAATCCCTCCCTCATTCAGCTGCTCCCGCAATCCTGAGGATTAGCTTCCTGTCCCTCTAAGCCATGCGCCAGGCAGGCACCTACCTCCCTATCCCTTCCTCCCCACATCTACCCCTAATGACTGAGTCCCCACCAGGAGTTGTTTCCTTCCCTGTGGGGTCTCGTTGCCACCTTTCTGTGGGTCTCCTTTGTGGAGGATCCCAGCATCCTCCTTGGTCTCCACTGCAGGTGTCTCCATGAGGAACCACTCTTTGCCAGAACAGCATATAGTTGTGGAGCTACAACTGGAGGGATGCACCTCTGTTCCACACCCTTCCCTCCCTGAGCCCACCTTGGTCCAACCGCTCCTCTTTCTTGGCAACCTCTGAGTAGCGGTGGTGGCCTGGTGGTCCCTGGGTGGGGAAGAGGTTTCCGAATCCTAGCCAGGTCAGCCTGGAGGCGGGCAACCTCCTCCCTCAGACCAGAGAGGTGCCTGCAAACAGGGCAGCATCGCAGCCTCCAGAATGTCTCCCGGAACACTGCTGCTCCACAGCCATTGCACTGCACCACTCCCATCTTGACTTATTTTGTGTCCCTCTCCTGTTGCTTTGCATGCTATTGTCTCCTCCCTCTATGTATTTTACACTTACTTTCCTACTGCCATATTGCCCTACAACTCTCACCCTTCCTGTTCTGGGACAGGAACTTCCTGTAATCTTCTGTAGTCTCCTTCCTCCGAGCCTGGATTCAGACCTCCAGCAGCCAGGGGAGGATAAGAGATATTTTACTTTTTTTTTTTTTTGGTTCTTTCAAGGTTGCTGAAACTAATGTGTCTCAGTTATCCATCCTTCCTACTGCCAAACAGGAAGTTCCTGTTGTCAGACAAATTCTGTGGCTATAAAACTAGAACTGGCTTTGGGTGGCAGGGTGGAGGAGGGAAGAAGGGCAATTAGTAAAACATCCATAGTTCTGGACTTCTGTTTCTTGCTCTGCAACAGTTCTCTTCTGTCAGAATCAGCCAGAAGCTGTAATTGGAGACAGCTGCTTTTGTACACTTAAGCTGCTAAGCCACACCCCAATTAGATGCACCCTCTGCTCTCAGTAAATTAAGCTGATACTGCCCCTTCCTCAGAAAAACACTTTTTTTTTTTTACTTAAATGAGACACCCTTCTTCTAATAAGTATCTGTTTGTTAATCCAAACAGGTACTACTCCTCTAGGAGACAGAAGTGATTAATTAGTAAAACATTTGTAGTTCTGGACTTCTGTTCTTGCTCTGCAACCAGTTCTCATCTACCAGAAACAGCAGTGTGGCTGCTACTACTACTAGTAAGTACTACAGCTAATACTACTGTGCTACTACTACTATTGCTGCTACTACTGCTGCTGCTACTGCTGCTACTGCTACTGCTACTGCTGCTGCTGCTACTACTACTGCTGCCACTACTACTGCTGCCACTGCTGCTGCTGCTGCTGCTCCTGCTACTGCTGCTACTACTGCTGCTGCTACTGCTACTACTACTACTGCCACCACTCCTGCTGCTACTACTACTGCTGCTGCTACTAGCTACTGCTACTGCTGCTTTGCTACTGCTGCTGCTACTACTGCTGCCTGCTGCTACGCTCTACTGCTGCTGCTGCTGCTGTCTGCTGCTGCTGCTACTGTGTGCTACTACTACTGTTACTACTACTGCTGCTACTGCTACTACTGCTGCTACCACTCCTGCTGCTGCTACTAATACTGCTACTACTACTATTATCATTGTTACTACTGCTGCTGCGTCTGCTACTGCTACTGCTACTACTACTACTGCTGCTGCTACTACTACTACTACGTGCACTACTACTGCTACTGCTGCTTACTGCTGGTGCTACTGCCCACTGCAGCTGTAGAACATCTCTGCTGCTGATCTCTGTCTCTGCTATTGACAATGCCCTAGAGGCTGCACCTACACTGTAACTTATACCTCCTGTACTAATACCAATACCCTAGCTACTAAATGTAAGGTCAGCAGCCACCCAAGCTACTATATGTAAATACTTCCTTAAAACTGTGTTGTCTCACTATTGTATAGATCACTGTTACTACTATACAACAATGTTCCAGAGGCTGCACTTGTATTATAATTGTTCCACTGCCTAGGTACTACATGTATAGACTTTCAGCCACCTTGGCTATTATATGTAATTACTTGAAATGTGATGTCCCACTAATGTACTATCTCTGAATGTATGACTATGCTGGCTGGACCTGTTGTAAATGAGTCTATGACTCAAGGGTTGTAATTCTTATGACTGACTAAATAAAATAAATAAATAAATAGTAGTAGTAGCAGTAGTATTATTAGTGTATTTATTTATGGTACCCTTCCCTGGAAATTCAGGGTGCCAGTACAATAACACAGAGCAGTATAATAAACCATGATCAGCACAGACAACCCATTCAAATAGCCTCATAATAAAATAAAAAAACAAGAAATAAATTAATGAATACATTAATAAAATATACTACAAGAGTGCAAAATTATGTATTCACCCCAAATATCTGCTGAAATAAAAAAGTTTTGAGCTCCTATTAAAGGCCTTCACGGAAGGTGTCCTCAAAGCTCTGGCAAGGAATTCCAAAGACCTGGCCTGCAACCTCAAATGCCGGTTCCCAAAGTTTTCAGCCTCGCCCTCTGAACCACCAGGATGCCCTCCTCAGTGGAGCAGAGAGGCTGCACAGAGTGTATGAGGTGCAGGAGCTCAGACAAGTAGCTCAAGCGCAGCCCATGTAGGGCCTTGTAAGTTAATAGTCCTAATTAGAAGGAGATATGCCGCCTCAGTGGCAGCCAGTGCAGATCACACAGCACAAGGGAAATGTGACCTGATCTTGGAAGGCCTGTTAGTGGGTGAGCTGCTGTGTTCTGCAGCAGCTGTAGGCACTGCTGCATACCTCTACTGACCCCAAGGTAAAGAGGGTTGCAGTAGTCAAGCCTCGAAGGCATGAACACATGAACCAGTGTAGCCAGGTCACCAGGGAGGATAAGAGAGTTAATGTGGCAGATGTTCTGCAGGTGGAAAAAGCCATTCCTGACTACTGCTGACACTTGACCCTCCATTGTCAACCCCTCATCCAGCTCAGCTCCCAGATTTGTCACCTTTTGACAGCTAAAGCCTAGAAGGAGCCCTGTATCTAGGTTGCAAAACACTGGCTGCAGCTCGAGATCACCACCGCAGACCACTCCCATCATCACTGGCCAAAACTCCTCCCAAGACCACTGACTGCATCCCTGACTCTGAAGTGCTCCACTGCTGGGCTGTCATGTCCCAGTTGGGTAATTCCGATGCTAATGGAGAACAGTCTATCTGAGAAGACCAGAGTGAACTCCTCACATTTTGCTGATGAAAGGGCTCTCACAGGCTCCAGATAGAAAGGATGAAGAAGCCTATCTACAGTACAAAGATCTGAGCTGGTCAGTTCTTCCCAGCTACAGTCTCCCTGAACAGAAAGTCTACCTTCTTCCCAGTGATTGCCTTCTGATATTCCTCATAAAGAAACAAAAAACTAGTTTGTCCTCCAGGGCTCTGGACCCCCTACAACAATGCTCCAACCTTCATTCCCTGGTTTTCAATGCCATCTGCTCACTGTCAAACCACAGCAAGCCAAAGTATGACACCAGGAATGTACACAGACTGGCTCTATGAGGTCAAAGGCCTCTGTGATAACCCTATTATAAGCCTCCAAACCTCCAGCACAGCTGCCCACATTTCGTGGTGTTCAGAACCACCAGAAGTCCTTCTGGTCAAAGCCCTCTCAAAGGGTGATACTGAACCACCTCCACAGGGATGGACTACAAGAGGAGCCCTGAAACTGAACCTGATGGCACAGTGATCCAACCAACTGACCAGATCAATCTTAAGATTTTCAACTTTGAGGCCCAGAGAAACACCAAGTCCAAAGCATGGCCATGTTGATGGGTTGTGGAATGAATGACTTGGTCAAGGCCCAGAGTTTACATACTCTGGAGGAAATCTTGACCAAATTGTGAACATTCATCATCCATCCATCCATGCATTGAAATCACTGAGGATAAGCCACCTTAGTGATTCCTACACCTGGCCGGTGACAAAGATCACAGTTTCCTGCAGAAACTCCCTCTCATGCCCTGGAGGTCAATACATGGGAGGATTCTGCATCCTGCACCTGGCCCCACCCTACACAGCCATGCATTCAAGTGACTTGGTGTCCCCACTGGGTGTGCTGCCAGGTTCAGCTAAAACAGATGGCCACTCCCTCCCTATGGTCCCTCCTCGAACAGTGCACAACAGTAACAGAGGTAGTAACAGAGGTGGTCCCCAAGCATTTCAGGTTATAACATGTCTAGTCTCAAAGGGATCATGTTGGAAGGTATAATGAAACAGTTCTAGAGGCAGGAGGTGGTAAGGTGAGCATAAAGACACAGCACAACTCCCAAGGAGGACCCAAAAGAGAAAGGATGCAGAGGTTTGGGACTCATTGGTGGCCAAACAAAATGGACTTCACAAAGTCCAAACACGTAAAGATGGAAAAGATGGGCCAAATCAATGACCTTTGCCACTAGGCAGAGACTCTCAGCTCCCACCCTACCTTCCTTCCACACCTTGATGGGACAGCCCTTGAGGTTACCTCTACCTTTTAGTATTTGGGGGCTTGGCTTGATCAACACTTAAACTTCTCTGGACATATTGATGCTATCCTGAAGAAGCTAGCTTCAAGCTTGCCACATTATACAGTAACGGAGCTGCCTCCCATTACTAGCCAAGTGCAATCTAGTCCAGAAGATGATACTATCTATCTTTGACTACTGTGATGTAGTCTACAACACCATTCAAGTCCTCCTAACCAGACTGGATTCCTTTTAACTCCTTCTTCGCTTTGCTCTGAATGCCTCTCCTCTCATACACCACTTTTTCTCTACCACTCCCTGGCTTTTCCTCCCTAGAGGATTACCTATATAAGCCGAAATTCAGTCTCCCAACCTACATTATGCCGAGTCGGGAGCCGAATTTCAAAATCCTGACGGGATTTGCATTATGTGGTGACAGTCTCCTGCATCCCCTAACTAAAATATCAAACTCCGTGGGGAGAGGACCTCAGATTTGGGTGTTAGTTACAGGGAGTGAACATTTTTCTAAAGTTCCTGCTGCAGAAACAGACCATGTTCCGACAGCCTGCTGGTCAAGCTGTAGGAGCATTAATGCTCCATACCACAGGGCAGCTTGGCCAGCACCTCTCTCCACCCTCCTGTTATGGTTACACCAGATGAGACCATATTTTGCAGGTATAACCCAGCATTTCGCCAGGTGAAATACAACTTTGCCCAGTGAAATGACATTTCAATGTCAGGCGGGAATTGTGGGCATGCGTAATTTTGGGATACCGATGCTGGGCCCATACATGTATGGACCCTCCACTTCAGTATCCATAAGGGTACCTCCTAGAAACTGCCGCCATCTTCACTGTGCTAAATTCTCATCTAAATTCTGGTTTGGTTCACTCTCCCTTATCTTTTTCCTATCTACTCTTTCCCCAGGATCATTCCCTAAGGTCATATGACTCTCAACTACTAATAGTTCCTCACCGGTCCACTAAGGTAGGACAGCTTGCCTGCTCACATTGCATTCCTAAGCTATGGAATGCCCTCCTTCCTCAGATATGCCATTCTTCCTGCCCCACTCCATCTCCCTAGCCCTACAAAACTTTCTCTCTGTAAATTGTACCTGCAACTAATCGTAGCTCCGCTCGAGACAGTTGGCATACTGCATCCTATCTCCTGCTTTGCTAGCTAACGCTTAACATTGTACTTCTCTTCTTGACTCGCTTATAATTGCATTTTCTTTACAGCTCTTAATTTACATTCCTGTAATTTGTTACACTGTTTAATCTGTCACCCTTCACTTTGAATTGTACCAACGGTTTTAATGCTGCTTGTTATATGTATTGTAAGTCATATGTTTGCCACTGTTTAATCAGGACTAGTTCATTCTAGCACCCTACCAACTGTTAAAAGGCTGCTTGATGAACGTAATGTAAATGTATGTTGTTTTCTCCCTATGGCCCTTCCTCCCAGGACACACCATGAGATGAGCAGCTTGTTGTTCAGTGTGTCTTTCCTGGTGAAACATTTCAATAAATAAATAAATAAAAATCAGACACAGACCCCATCAACACCTGCACCAAGGAACAGCAGCTGACATTGAGAATTGGTGGGGCATTAACAGGCCACAACAATTCAGAAGATCTACAGTTTGATCAGACTAACTTTTGAGACACTAATTGACATTGCAATTAATAGTCTGTCAGGTTCTGGTAGGTAGATTCCATGGTGAGGAGAAGGGAAGATTTAGCTTCTGCCTACTATTAGCATAGAGAATGTGCCATTCTGGGCTCTACTGGGTATTGTGGGTCTAGGGGTTGACTCTCACCAGCAACAAAATCCAGAAGACCCTAGAGGATTTCAAGGGGGTCTGGGGTCACCACTGTAAGCAGTAACAAAACTTTATTTTAGACAGTAAACATGCTATTAGGATAAATAATCCTGTTTACAAGACAGTCCTGTATTGTACAAATAAAGTAATAACATTTACACATACATCTAATGTAACTTTCAACACAAACATCAAGAACAAAATAAGCACCATTGATCACATTTGACTCCACTAGACAACCAATCAGTTAAAACATATCCATATATGTACAATAGACTTTTAATTTTATGCACAAATTGAGAAAATTCAATGATCTTCCGTTTAGATGGATGAAGTGTATTCCAGGCTACTGCAGCCCTGGAAGAAAGGGGCCTGTCCCAAATCTATTCAAGCATTTACTCATTACAATTCTATCTAAACAAACAGATCTATTTAAGACCTTCATGTTTAACCCCTCTCTGTTAAATAGAGTTTGAGAAATTGGGTGATCTGTGAATTTCAAATTGTGCAATAACAATAACCAAGTTATGTTGACTTTTACTTCAAGTGGCTGCCAGCCAAGTTTATTAATAACAGACATTGATGTGTATGAAAACTACACTTAACAAGCATTTGTCAATGCCGAATGTTGATTGCGTTGGTCTGCTGAGCTCACTCAGTGGACCTCTGTCACTAGCTCAGTCTGTTTGTCCCGGTGCTGCAGGCTGCTCTTTTGCAGGGGTTGCTGCCTGCATTGGCACCTTGTTCTGCAGAGGAAGAAATCCGCAGCTGTCCCGACAGAGCTCCACTAAGGTGGCTCACTCCCCTCTCACTCGCTCATTCTGTTTCTCCTGGTGCTGCAGGCTGCCCTTTTGTACTGGGCTCCTGTCTGTGTTGGTGGCTTTTTCTGCCCACAAAGAAATCCACAGCTGTCCCGACACTGCTCCGTCCGGGTCGCTCACTCCCCTGTCTCACTCACTCCTTCTGGTTCTCCCAGCGCTGCAGGCTGCCCTTTTGTACTAGGCTGCTGCCTCTTGGCACTTTTTCTGCCCACAAAGAAATCTGCAGCAGTCCTGACAAGCTCCGTTGAGCTCACTCACTCCCCTTCTCTCACTCACTCATTCTGTTTCTGCCAGCGCTGCAGGCTGCCCTTGTCTACTGGGCTCCTGCCTGCATTGCTGCCTTCTTATGCCCACAAAGAAACTTGCAGCAGTTACAATACAGCTCCGCTGAGCTCGCTCACTCACTCATTCTGCATTTCCTGCCACTGCAGGGTGCCCTTTATACTGTGCCCTGCGTGCATTATTGCCTTTCTGCCCAGAAAACAAATCTGCAGCAGTCCCAACAGAGCTCTGTTGAGCTCACTGACCTCCTCCCTCACCTTGCTGCTCTGTGTTCTCCTGACGCCTGCAGGCTGCCCTTTGTACTGGGCTCCTGCCTGCATTGGTGGCTTTTTCTGGCCAGAAAGAAATGTGAAGGAGTCCCACACAGCTCCATTGAGCTTGCTCACTACCCCTCTGTCACTCACACATTTCTGCTCCAGCGCTGCAAGCTGGCCTTTTGTACTGGGCTCCTGCCGTTGCCGCATTTTCTGCCCACAAAGAAATCCACAGCAGTCACAACAGAGCTCCGCTGAGCTCACTCACTACCACTCTGTCACTCACTGTTCTGTTTCTCTTGGCACCGCAGGACTGTGCTTTTTGTATGGGGCCCTGGCTGCTGGCACCTTTGTCTGTCCACAAAGAAATCTGCAGCTGTCCTGACAGAGCTCCATTGAGGTCGCTCAGTCTCCCTCTCTCTCATCGCTCATTCTGTTTGTCCTGGCACTGCAAGCTGCCTTTTTGTCTGGTCTCCTGCCTGCGACTGGTCTTTTTCACCCACAGATAAATCCATGGCAGTCCTGATACCAGCTCCGGTTGAGCTCACCTAAGTCCCCATGTCTCACTCGCTTGTACTGCTTTCTCCCACCGCTGCAGGCTGGTCTTTTGTACTGGGCCCCTGCCTGCATTGATGCCTTTTTTCTGCCCACAAAGAAACCACAGCAGTCTTGACAGCACTTCAGTGAGTTCGCTCACTCCCCTCCCATAATTGCTCTCTCGTTGTGTTTCTCCCAGTGCTGCAGGCTGCCCTTTTGTACCGGGCTCTTGTGTTGGGGCCTGTGTCTGCCAACAAACAAATCCGCAGCAGTTCCGACAGAGCTCAGTTGAGCTCGGTCACTAGCCCTCTCACTCATCTATCTTAATCTGTCCCATGCACTGATTTCCCAGAGTGACTGTGCTATTCTCCAGCAGGAGTGCAAAAATATATTTTAGCCAGGATGTGAAAAATGACAGCTGCAGTGTTCATAAGGAGGTGTGAAAAATGCCACTGTTGAAAATGTGGCTTGCCAATATTACAAATTTGCGAAGTTACAAGGGTGCGTGAAACAGTTTAATGCATGCTTGTAACACAGTCATGTTATGGAGTTTCGTCACCAAATTTTCAACATAGGGATTTTAAGACTTCTGCTCATGAACAGTGCCACTGTCATTTTCTTAATCTGTCCTGAACACTGATTTCCCACAGTGACACGTTATTCTGCACGGAACTGTGAAAATACATTTCGGTCAGGATGTGAAAATGACAGCTGTACTGCTTATGAGGAGGTGTGAAAAATGCCACTGTTGAAAATCTGTGTGACAATATTACAAACCTGTGAAGTTACAAGGGTGCGTGGAAAGTGCACAATGCACACTTGTAACACTGTGAATTGATGGGCTATCATCACCAAATTTTCAACATAGGCATTTTAGGACCTCTGCTCATGAACAGTATCACTGTCATTTTCTTAGTCTGTCCGAACAGTGATTTCCCAAACAACTGCTCTATTCTGCGCGGAAGTGCGAAAACACATTTTGCCAGGATGGGAAAATGACAGCTGTACCATTCATAAGTAGGTCTGGAAAATGGCAATGTTGAAAATCTGGAGTGAAAATATTATAAATTTGCGAAGTTATGAGCGCTGTGTTAACTGCACAACGACGCCGTAACACAGTCATTTTATGGAGTATCGTTACCAAATTTTCAACATAGGTATTTTAGGACCTCTGCTCATGAACAGTATCATTGTCATTTTCTTAATCTGTCCCAAACACTGATTTCCCATAGCGACCATGCTGTTCTGCCCGGAGTGCGAAAACACATTTCCACCAGGATATGAATAATGACAGCTATACAGCTCACAAGGAGGTGTGACAAAATGCCAAGGTTGAAAATCTGGCAAGAAAATATTGCAAATTCAGCAAAGATACTAGCGTGCATAGCAACTGCGCCATACCGCATCAAATACAACTGTCGGTTTTGAGATTTTTCCACCAAATTTGCAACATAGGCTTTTGAGAGACCACCTCATGAACACTGGCACTGTCATTTTGTTAATTGGCCCTGAAGGGTGATTCCACGCAGTGACCACGAAACCACCTTTCGAGGCTGATTAACGCCATGACAGTTCAAGAATTCATGAAGAGGGGTCCCAAAACCCCATGTTGAAAATTTGGTGAAAAATTCCCCAAAATGCCTGAGATACGCACTAAAGTTGAAAACCTATTCATTGCATTATACAGTTTACGGCATTTCCTCAGTTCATGATCGGCTTTGAAGAGTGCAGGCGTGTTCCCAGTCCAGCAAAGATAGTCGCTGGAGCTCTGGTGGTAAGTATGGGGTGAGGGTGGGTGTGGGAGGCTGGGTGCACAGTGGGTGGGTGTGGGTTGTGGGAGGGGCAGAGAGACTACGAGGACTGTTCCTTTCTTTCAGGTACAACAGAAAGAAGAAAACATTGCGGGACTGCTTTCACCATTACAGGGCATGTGGCATGCTGGGGTGGGCTCCCAGCATGCCACGAGGAGTCTGGGGGACAGCTGCAGCTGACAGGGGATTAAACCCCGTCGGCAAACAACAAAAGGGGATTTACTTCGCCGATGGAGATTGGGCACCCCGTCGGCAAACAACAAAGGGGGATTTATTTCTGATGACGGGATTGGGCACCCCCGTCGGCAAACAACAAAGGGGGGCATTCCTTTCTGATGACGGGGATTGGGCACCCCATCGGCAGCCAACTAAACGGGGGTGTCACATTATGCCGACGGGCAGTGGGCTCCCCTGTCAGCAAATAAACATGGGGGTTAGATATTGTTTGTGAATATGGTGGCAAGCGCTGTCATGTTCACAAACAATATCAGAAGATCATATCCTGCTCAGCAATGATGGTGGCTCCGTCATTGCAGCGGATTGCTGACGCTGCAATGACGAGCGGCCCCTCATTGCAGCTGCTGTTTTTGAAAGTTGTGGCACGCTGGCTGAACTAGTGTCAGCAGCAGCATGCCACAGCATTGGAGGAAGCAGGGCGAGCCTTTGCAGGCTGTGGGGCATTGGGCACAACAGTGCCACGCCTCCACAACCTGCTTCTGAAAGAAACCTGCGCAACATGTTTCTTGCGCATTCGCGCAATCAACATAAAATGTATCTAGCAATCCTATATTGGATCCTATCAAGTCGCCTAATAAAGATTAGTTTGCTACTCTATAAACTAAATTACCATAGGTTAAAGTTGGCAAGACAATTTGTTCTGCGATCCTCTTTCTGTCAGACATTCTTAAAACCCTGTAGTTCTCCTTAATACTCCCATTTTTTAATTTACTTTCACTATTATATTTGTTATGTGTTTTGCGAAGGTCATTTTGGTGTTAAATGTGACCCTAGGTAGCAATAACTATCTACCAATTCCAATTGAGTTGAATTTTGGGTCTGACTCTTAAGTTTAGCTGCCCCCATTATCTTTATTAGGGGAAAAATGCATCACTTCAGTCTTCTTTACATTCATAAGCAACTTTAACCTGATGAACCACCCGTCAATGTCAGAAAAATCAGACTGCAAATTCAATTGGAGTTCCTCCATGGTTCTCCCTGAGGCTATATCAAGGCAGTATAGCGCAGTGGTCTAAGGCTCTGAGCTGCAAATCTGGTGATATCCAGCAGACCAGACCTGGGTTTGAATCCCACAGCTTCCGCTTGCATACTGTGTGACCCTGAGCAAGTCACTTAACCTCCTTGTGCTCCCAGGTTGCTCCTGTAAAAAGCTTTCAGCTTAGTGTGCTATACCTGGTTAAATAACTAAATAAAATAATAAAATAAATAAGTGCTCTCCACCTAGGATATCCTGCTAACAGTTCACTGGCTTACATGTTTGTTTGCAGATGACACCAAGATCTGCAACAGAGTAGATGATCCAGATGGGATGGGCAGAATGAGAAGAGATCTGGATAAACTAGCAGAATGGTCAGAAGAGTGGCAACTGGGATTTAATGCAAAGAAGTGCAAAATCATGCACATAGGGAAGAGAAACCCTGAAGCCACTTATAGGCTGGGAGGAGTTGCTAGCAGTCACAAAGGAAGAAAGAGACTTGGGCATCATCATCATCACTGATGACCTGAAATCATCCAAGCAGACCTCTAAAGCAGTAGGTAAGGCTAGGGGGGTGTTGGGGTGTATTAGTAGGGGTATCACAAGTCGTAAGAGGGAGGTAATAATCCCTCTGTACAAGACATTGGTTAGGCCCATCTGGAGTACTGCATACAGTATTGAGGCCACACCTTCAAAAGGACATTAACCAAATTGAGGCAGTCCAGAAGGGCAACCAAAATGGTGCAGGGACTGCATCAGAAGACATATGAGGAAAGATTAGCGGAGCTCAATATGTATACCCTTGAGCAAAGGAGGGAGAGGTGATATGATCGAGGCATTCAAACACCTTAAGGGCATAAACAAGGTGAAAGAGTCTAACATGTTTAAATATAAGAAAAATAGCAGGACAAGAGGACACAGCATGAGATTAGAAGGGGCGATTAAGGGGAATGTGAGAAATTCTTTTTCACAGAAAGGGTGGTAGATGCATGGAATGGCTTACCACAAGAAGTGGTGGCTATGAATACAGTGCAGGGCTTCAAACAGGCATGGGATAGGCATAAGGAGCAATACAAATGACTATGAATAGATAGGTCACTGACAGAGCAAAGGCCAATGGCACATTTATAAGGTAGAAAAGAAATGGGCAGACTGGATGGGCCTTACGGTCCTTATCTGCCGTCAACTTCTATGTTTCTATGTTACTATAGCAGAATTGTCTGCATACAGCCTAATGGCTGTATGTGTTGTTATACTGGGCAAGTCATTATTAAATATAAGAAAATAATAGAGGTCCAAGAATGGACCCTGAGGAACCCCTGGTCACCCTCTGTAGCTCTGAAGTTGTTTCAGCAATTTCTACATTTGAGCACGCCCTTCAAGGTAGGATGTCAACCAGTCAAGAGTACCCCATTAAACCTCATCCTCTGCAGTCTAGATATCAACAAGGGTGGTTCACCAGGTTGAAGGCCTTAGAAAGGTCCATATAAACCACAGCCATCTCTCACACGTGAGCCCAGCGACCCATTCAATAGGTTGCTGAACTCTAACAGGGCAGTAGAGGTTGAGTACCTCTTCAAAATCCTGACTGCTGTGGATTTATCAACTTATGTTTGTCTAAAGAATCAAACATTTGAGCATGCACCAATCATTTCACACATTTTGATAATATTGAGAGCAAGGCTATAGACCTATAATTGTTGGCCTCGAATTGGTCTCCTCCTTAAAAATAGGCTTAATCTTACCAATTTTCCAAGTAGAAGGAAGTGACCCATCAAAGGCTCCAATTAAATATGTAAGATACCGTACGAGCAATAAAAGGGGCAGCTAGTTTCAGAAACCTTCCTTCCAGCCCATCTGGGCCTACAGCTTTGTGAATATTTATATTTAATAGTGACTGCTTTACTTCTGAAATACTTAGGCATTTAAATCTAAAAATTAATCTAATTAATTCTCAGGAAGTCCCTGCTACTGACCTTATTAACACCTCTAAACCAAGCCCTCCTTATCCTCCTGTATTCAGCTTCAATACAGTCACCTACAAGTAGGTCGAGGACTTACTACTCCTTGGATACCAAAAGAGTGCAGGTGCAGACAACATAGAACCATATTTCCTCAAACTTGGATACCTCTACTGACTGCCCCATTACACACTTATTTAAGTTGTGTTTAATGCAAGGAGAACTCCCCAGCCATGGAAAACTGCCCATATCCTACCCTTATTCAAGTCGGGTGACCCATGTGATCTGAATAACTACCGTCCTATTTCTATACTCCCGCACTGTCAAAACTGCTTGAAAAATTGTTAATGCCCAAATAGGAGAACATTTGGATATGCATGATTTACTAAACCCTATATAATCTGGCTTCAGAGCCAAGCACAACACAGTTTCAGCACTGGCGAAAGTAACTTCAGATTGACAAACTGCACTAGACTCTAAGAAACATGTGATCGCCTTTTCCTGGATTTGAGCAAAGCTTTTGACACTGTTGAGCACAACATATTGATTGCAGCTCTAAGAAGAATAGTACTTGATAGCTCTGCAATCAAATGGTTTTCCAACTACCTTCCAACAGACTGCAACAAGTAAAGCGGCAGGTAAACTCTATTTACAAAAAACCTCCTGGGGGGTGTCCCTCAAGGCTCCACACTAGGCCCAATTCTATTTACAATTTATATTAATAACATTGACACACATCTACAAACAGCTAATAATCCCACTGCCAACCATTTTGTTTATTACCCCTCAAATCATTTAAACTGGTTTGGGGAGAATAAACTTCACTACTAATTAAGCACTGGAGACACACCCAATAAAATTGCAAGGCAGAAGAGAACAGAGACCATAAGAGCAAATTAAGAACCATAAATATTGTAAGGAGGTACTGGAAGGAGCAGGCAGGGCTGAGGCTGGTACATCCAGCAAAATGGCGTGGTTGCGATTGAGAGTCTAATTTTATTTTATTTATTTATTTGTTTTATTTAGTTGTTGTTGACTGGGAAAGGAAGACTAGACAATTCTGCCTATTTTCAGCCTCGTCCCAGGAGGGGGATACAGATGGATGCCAACTGAAGTTGAATTAGGTTAAGGTGTTGGTGGTATTTTTAGTGAATGGGGAAATTTGGCCAGGACACCTGGGAAATTCCCTCACTTACCTGAACTTTACCATCCTGGCTACTGGCCAAGATGGCGACCCACGGAGCAATGGAGGAACAGATGGAGGTTCTGGAGGCAGGGAGCCGGTCGCATCCCTGCCTTGTCTTTGCCTGAGACCCACTCTACTTTTGAAGGAAAAGTTACTTTAAATAACTGGCATGATCAGGTTCCATCAGTGGCCCACGGATCAGTGACACATATGGGGTTGTCTGTCCCAAGTTCTGCAGTGTAGGAAGATTTGGTAAAGGATTCCTGATGATTTTCAGGTGCTGAGTTTACTGCAAAAGGAAGAGGTCTGCTTTGCTACACAGCTGATTGCACTGCAACAAACCTTGGAGAATGCTACTACTACTGCTGTGAGTCAGGATCCTGGTTTAGAACAACAGCTGGCTACAGAACCGCTGCTGGCGGTGTTTCAGAGGCTGCAGAAAAGGATATCAAGGAGCCTCTCTCTCAGCTTCAGCCTGGTACTATAAAAGCTCTAATACTGCTGTTTTAATGGATTTTTACTGATGTACATAGTGAGGGGAGTACCAGAATAGCAGAATCAGACCTAGTGTCTGGTCTAAGACACCCTTGCTAGAAACAGCTGCAGGGAACGCTTGGACAGTAAATGCTGCATTAGCGGGAGCAGGATGGATTCTCTCTGATTCGGGACAGTAGATTTCTGGACCGACGCTGATTGTCACTTCCCAAACCAACTGCCTGACTTCAGCAAAGTTTCTACCCCTTCAACTGGTATACTGCTGTACCTCACTCTATGGGGACTATTCCTCGTGATGTTTCTATCTTACCGCTAGCTTTGCCCACTGTTTTGTAACTCACCAATGATCCTGTGATACAGTTACCTCCTGCTGAGACACCTTTTGCTTCTACTCTGCCTTTTGCTATTATTTCTCAACAGACTGCACCAGAAAGACCCCTGAAGCACCACTACAATTACACAAAAGATTGTTACAAGACCTTATGCTTCGTTATTTCTCCATCCCATACTGCCAGCCAAAAGACATAATGCAAGCAGACTCCATTACAAAGGAGGAATGGGCACTTCAGATAGCGTTTTTGTTGCTAAGACTTTATTGAAAGATTTTATGAAGTTTTTGCACATGAATTACATGCTTTCATTCATGTTTCAGGTGAAACCACATTCAGTGTGAGTTTTAAATTGAATGCTGGGTTGTGATTTTTGGTAAAATTTCAGGTGTTGAAACTCACCCCTTTGTGGGCCCATTTGAAGCTATCTCCTCATGAAACCTGCTTATAAAACTGTTACTGTGTTGTTTCAGAATGAGGGTGTCAGAGTAACTGATTTAACCTACTGGCTGAAACAGAGATGTACAGTGTTGGGGTCCCCTGAAGCTATCTTGATACTGAGCACTTATGGACTGGGGGCTAGAAGGTTATGGTTATGCTGCATTCCACTGATACAGGTCTCAGCCACCTTCCTAATTGTTTTTGGGGGAACCATGATAGGAAAGTACTCTTTTATGCAGGCCAGCCCAGGGCATGCTACAAGCGTGGCTCTACCTTACACCTCAGTAGCACTTGTGATCAAATAAAATGTACCATTTGTCAGGAATTTGGGGATACTAGTGGTCACTGCTTTAACGAGCCCAAATGCAATTATGTGATGCCCATGGGCACACATACCAGAGCTGATCTTGGGTGGCCCATAACCAGGAACACCATACAGATAATGAGGAGCAGAGACTTTTGATTGCCATCACACAAAGGGCATCATTTCCACAGCCACCTCCTCAAGTTTTGGCTTCTAGGGCTCCCTCACTCCCACTTGTCCAAGTAATAGTTCCACCAGTTGAGCGAACAGCACCCAAAATTCTACCCCCAAGCTCTGAGTGTTGAGGAGAAGTCATCCTTTCTCTGGAGGAAACTGTTTCAATATCTTCTGATTTGGTCAGTATGCCCCCCACCTAGCAAATAAACAACAAAAGAAATCAGTCTTCAACACAACCCACCCCAAAGGTTTCTAGAACCTCAGAATTGCCTTGCAGAATAGATCTGAAGCCTTTCAGGCCCCTCTGAGTTGTCAGATGTGGATTCTGAAGACTTCTCTTGGTCCTTCTCAGGTTGGGCCTCAATCTGACCATGAGGAACCAATGCAAACCACTAGAGCATAAACAAAGAAGATCCAAGAGGATTAAAAAGGAACCACCTTTATGCAGCCTGTGTCCCCTTTATTTGTTGGTCACCTAACTCACCTGCCTTATGTTATTCTCACCCCTAGCCATCAGATCCATTAATGTGAATAGCATAAAAGCACTAGGAAAAGGCAGCTTGTTTTTTTTATTTTTCTCTCTTGCCATTTTGATGTGTTGTTTTGCAGGATACAAGGCTTCATACGACTGTGGAAACTGGTCTTAACACAAAAATGTGGCACATTGGCTCATCATACTGCTCAATTGGGACTAAAGACATTCTCAGGTGTGGGGATTCTTTTTAAATCAAGCATTCAGGTTACTTTAAACTGGCAGATTTGATACCCAGTAGGGTTTTGATTTTGGACACAAAATTACTAGCGCTTATTAGATTTGTGAATGTTTATGCCCCTCAAACTAAGGCAGACAGAATTATTGTGTTTTTTCACGCTGTGGTGCTTGGGGTGATTTTAAGTGTGGTTTGGACATACAGGACAGGGAAAGTTTACACATACAAATAAGATCTTTTGTGACATGTCTACTTTACAGTCAAAAGTTGCTGACTCACAATTGAAGGGTGCCTTTATGTCAGCCCATCTTGTGCAAGCCTACATTTCAAAAGGTAATTTTGCTACCCGTACAGATTTTTTCTTTATTTCACTGGCTCTACAGATTTCTTTGATTTCTGTTAGGGAGGTTGAGTTCTCTGACCATAAACTCCTAGACTTACAGATTGGTCCCCTCCAGCTGCACTACAGGGCCCTGGACTCTGGAAATTTAATTCCTCTTTGCTCCTGAATTCAGAGGTTTCACAGAGCATCCAATGTTTCTGTCCTTGAAAAAATCTGTCATTGAAATGTATGGTAATCCTGCCCTCTGGTGGGAAGATGTCAAAATTGCACTTGGACATTTTTAATGAAGGAAAGCAACACTTGTAGGAACAAGACTTATTTTACACACTTGAGGCAGAGACAGCAACTGCAAAATCCAATCTTCAGCATGGACTACAACACATAAATTTACATCTCAAATTATACTGTTGAAACATGACATGCAAACTTTTCACTTGCATCAGCACGAAAGTCTGCTGAAGCAACAGATGTTTAGCACTCAGGAAATATGGAACTGGTTTGTCCTTCTTACACTGTACAGATAGAATTAAGCATAAACATATGGAATCCCTTATGGATTCCTCTGGGGCTTTGTTCTTGGATAAAGACAACTTGATAAAACTAGTTTCTCAACATATTAGTCAGCTTTTCAGTCGATAGGTCTCTCTGATTGGCTCTGTGTCTGACATTTTACCAAAACCTTTGGTGCCAGTCTGTTCTCCAAATGTTTTGGAAGAGCTTACTACAGATATTTCTGCTCTGGAAGTTGAGATGGCAATTAGACACCTTAATAATAATAATAAAGCCCCAGGTTTGGATGGGTTGACCCATTAACTTTATAAACTACTTTGGTCCTGCATTTCACATGAACTGGCCTTAACCTTTACTTACATGTTAAATCATGATGCTGTCCTGTTAGCTATGTCCAGAGGGTTGTCAGTGTTTCTTTTAAGAAAGGAAATAAAAGTGATATTTCAAATTGGAGACCCATTAATCTCCTTAATACTGATTTTAAAATGTTAACCAAAATACTTCATAACAGACTACTGTGGGTGGCAGTTAGTCTCATTTCCCCTGCACAATCTTGTTCCATACCAGAGTGGAAGATGGTGAATCATTTAATTTTATTGAGGAATTGACAGAGAAAGATAATAGTTCTGGACTGGAAGGCTTTCTTCTGTCTCTCAATCAAAGAAAAGCTTTTGATGTGGTTGAGCATCAATATTTATGGGAGGTTCTCAGGCATTATGGAATCCCCAGTCCTTTTTGCAGTGGCTTAAAACCATGTATAGGGCAACTGTTACCCCACAAATAAATGGTTGGTTGGGTCCCATGATCCCTGTGCAATGGGATGTCCGACAGGGATTCCTCTCAGTCCTTTGCTTTATGTTTTTAGTATAGACCGTCTACTTAGGCTCTTAATTCCTCTCAGACCATTAGGCATATTTAGACTGACAGGACCTAGAAGGCAGAATTTCACTGTTCGCTGATGACACAAAGCTCTGTAACAGAGTAGACACACCAGAGGGTGTAGACAGAATGAGAAGGGACCTGCAGAAACTTGAAGAATGGTCAGGGGTTTGGCAGTTGAAATTCAATGCAAGGAAGTGCAAGATAATGCATATAGGGCACAAAAACCCTGGCACAATATATCAGTTGGGGGTGAGGATATAGCATGCACCAAGCAGGAAAGGGATCTTGGGGTTATCATCTCTGATGACCTCAAGGTAGGGAAACAGTGTGACAAGGCAGCAGGTAAAGCAAATAGGATGCTGGGATGTATAGGCAGGGCATCACCAGCAGGAAAAGGGAGGTCATAATTCCGCTATACAAGACACTAGTGAGGCCCACCTGGAGTACAGTGTACAGTTCTGGAGACCATACCTACGTAAGGACATAGACAGGGTAGAGAAGGTTCAGAGGAGGGCAACAAAGATGGTGCATGGATTGCATCACAAGTCCTATGAAGACAGGTTGAAGGAACTGAACATGTACTCCCTGGAGGAGAGAAGGGAGATGGGGGATATGATAGAGACATACAAGTATCTTACAGGGAGGAACAGGGTGCAGGAATACACTATTTTTAAGTGAAAAGATGTTCCAGGACTAGAGGGCATGGGATGAAGTTGGAGGAGGGACGATTCAGAGGAAACATGAGGAAGAATTTCTTCACAGAACAGGTGGTGGACAAGTGGAACACCCTGCCAGAAGTAGTGGGGCTGAAACAATCACTGGATTTAAGAATGCATGGGATAGACATAAAGGAATTCTGGAGGTCAGGGGTAAAGGGCAACAGACTTCTAGGAAAACATAAACTGAACTACAAGCTCAAATGGGCAGACTGGGTGGGCCATAGGCCCTTTTCTGCCGACACTGTCTATGTATCTATGTATCTATGTAATTATAGGTTGCCTCACGTTGCTCTCATATGCTGATGATGTCTCTCTCCTCATACAGGATTCTGTATTGGCTGAGCAGGCGGCGTATTTGCCACAGGTTTGGAGCTCTTTCTGGAGCCTCCTTAATCTTAGCAAATGTATAGGCAGGCAATTTGGTACTACTTTCTCTCCATTGCCTGTATTATCTGGCATTACTCTTACTCGGGATCCTATCACTGTTTTGGGTATTCTTTTTGGATCAGAAGACTTAGCTGTTTTAAATTGGGACCTTAAATTGCTCAAGGACAAAGATTGATGCAGAGCTGGTACCAGTTGCAATCGAGTAAAGAAAAGAGGATTCATCTAGTTAAATCATTTCTTTTGCCTATTTTTTGTGCATCTATTTGCTCCCCATTCTGGAGGTCACATTGTACAGTATCTTTTTCAGGCAGTGTTGGGGAGCAGATTGAACTTTAAAAATAATATTCTGTACCTCCCTAGACAACAGGGAGGTTTGGGGATGGTTAGGCCTTCGTTTTTGTTTTATACTGCATGTATTATGGCTAACCCAAGGCCTCTATTGTCTCACACCAGGTGGTGTGGTTACCTTTATATGATATTTCATGTTGTCCTTGGTTTTCCCAGTGGAGATGTGGCTCTTCTAGGCAAGTTAAATGCTCAAATGTTACCCCTCCCCATGTCAGGGAAGTTTTTGTTAAACTGAGAAGTTGGCAAATCACTACCCATATGGTAACAAATGTGGACTGGAAGCTTTGTATAAACAGGTTATACACCATAATTTCAGAGAATAGAATATGTTTCCTAATTGTCCTGTTACTTCACTTCCATTGGTGTTAGATTATTTGAATTGTTCTAGGATACCAGAAAGATGTGGGACATCCATTGGCTCTGTTGCAACAATAGACTAAATGTTAAAGCCAACCAAAATCATAAGCAGCTGATGGAAAGAATGTGCTCTAAGCCTCTTTGTACACAACAATTAGAAATGATGGATCATTTATTTTCACTTGTTCTTACATTGTATGCTTTTGGGCCTATTGGCACAACAGCAGAACTTCTCAAACTTGCATAGAATGGATTTGGACATGCTGCTATGTGGACATCTTGATGCATCCTGGGGCCTGGAACATTTCTACCATACATGAGATATTTACAGTATTGAAATGGTACATGTGGAATGCCTGGTGTTGGTTTACATTACAACAAAAGATATACCCCATAGTGCTTTGCTAGAAAAATCACCTGGGAATTGAGATCCATTTATCATGAGGACACTAAGTGTCAGCAGAGACCTCTTGTTGTACAGTTCTGGAGGAATCTCCCATGGATCGCAGATTCTGATGTACCTGTTACTTGAATAATGTTATAGTATTTATTGTCACAAGGTTTCTTGTGTTTGTTTTATTTTTGAGTATCAGCAGGAGCTCTTTTTGGTTTATTATATGTATTGCTATATGTTTTATTTTTGAGTATCAGCAGGAGCTCTTTTGGTTTATTATATGTATTGCTATATGTTTTATTTTTGAGTAACAACAGGAGCTCTTTTCTGGTTTATTATATGTATTGTTATATGTTTTATTTTTAAGTATCACCAGGAGCTCTTTTGGTTTGTTATATGTATTGCCTTATGGGTTTTTTTGTTTTTTTTTAGTATCAGCAGGAGTTCTTTTTGGTTTATATGTATTGCTTTATGTTTTTTCTTTTGTTTACATTATGTATCTTATTTGTTTTATGTGTGTGATTTTTCAATAAAATTACATGTCCCTGCATTCTTGCCATTTTTTCCAGGATGGCTGCTCCAGTGGACCTGGGACCTACTGGGTCAATATGGCGTAATGCTTAAGAGTGTATGACCTGGCGCTAACTCAAAATAGTGCTGTAAATGTCAGCGACAGGGTGCAATACGCAAATGCTGCTGTGTGCAGTACTGCACCCTCTCACTGTCCCAGACAGAGGATAAGACCTCTGCTGGGATGGGGTTCCACTGAGCAGCTGCCGTGCCTCATTGGACTGAGCCACTAGCAGCAAGGAACCCAGGTGCTGCATTTGGGACTGGGTTTGATTCCAGTGCCAGAACCAAGAACACTTTTTTCTTTTTGTCACACTTTGTGTGATTTCAATATTACCCGAGTTGAGAATCATTATTGGGGGTTTGGGGAGCACATCCCCATAATGGGGGTGCAGGTGGCATAGCTCCTCAAAAAGGACTTATGCTGCATGCAAGAAATCGTGCTGTATTGGCAGTTCAATTTTTGCATGCGGCATAATATCTCTGCGACATTATGACCCGTGCTGACCGGGAGGAGGAACATCTGTTTCAGAGGCAGGAGTTAGCCTCCTCCTCTGCCCTTTGATGTTAGTGGCTGAAGAAAATGTGGAATTAAATATTGAAGAAGATGACAACCTAGAAAATTATTTTGACTCTGAAGTGGAATGGACCCAGCAAGAAGATAGAGTGACATGCAAAGCTAAGGTATTGTCCACACTAATTTGAACATTTTAAAACAAATGGTAAGGAGAGACTGATAAAAGAATTGGTTAAAAATAAGGTAAATGTAAAAAACAAAGAGAAGCTCTGCAAGTTGAACTGTCGACGCTACATACCAGCCTGAAGACAGCAAAGCCCCTGGATTACGTCTTTGCAAAAACAGCTGTGTGGTGACATGGCCATCAAAAGATGCCATTGGGCCAAGCAATGAAACAGCAAGTGAGAAATTATCACTGGCTGACAGCTTTGTCTGACAATCTGCTGTGTGCCTAAAACGAAGAAAACACCCAAAGTTAAATCCCTGAGTTGTGGAGAGAGGACGCTGCCTCGGATGTCTCACCGGCCTGGGGCCAAGGATAGATACATACTCCCACACACTGAAAGCTCCTCCGTGGGAGAGAATGCTGTTTCGCTGCCTACTGGAAAAAGGCAGAAAGAATCCAGTGTAAGCGCATCAGTGAACCTGAAATCAAAATCGGAATGAATGTTACAAGTGAGGTAAGCACATTAGAGCATAATTGGTCTCCAGCTCAGGCAACGGAGGGAGCAGAATGGCTACAAAACAGCAACAGACAGTGATTACCAGACCTCAATGACCAAGACATCCAAAGATTTTGGAGCAGACTCATGAATCTCAGACAGCTACTACCTCTAAAACAGTGCTAATGGAGATCCATAACCTAGAGGCAGAAAGAGCACATAAAATGTAATTACAACAATGGGCCCCATCGAAAGAACTATTCCTGAGGTACCTGTACAGAGTAATAACAATGCTAACAATCCTACTGAGACTCAAACAAACTAACTAATGGGTTGGGTCCATCAGAAGACATTTTACAGGACCACTCTAGATGGGCATGGCTGAACCCTATGTTCAGACTCTCAGATGTATTCCAGAATAAGAGCAAGCCAGCCCCAAGAAAAAAATGCTGTTAGGCTTGTGTTCAAAGGGGTCTAGAAAATCCACCTGGCAGGCTGTACGTGGCAAAACAGTTGTTAAACGGACAATGCATTTCTTCCTCTGAACTATTCACTTTGATTCACTTACTGTAGGTAATGGGAACTCTGACATTAGTTTAAAACTGTTTCCAGCCTTGACAGATTTTGATCACAGTATCAGACAGTCAAAAACAATCCTCTATGGATCCCTACATGGCCATCCCGCTTACGAAACCAGCTATTAAGCATATTACGATTATGTTTCATAATGAGGCAGCTTATGTGAAAACACTGGACATGGTATGGCACGTGCCCTTGGGCGCCCATAATCAGGAAGACTGTCCTCCCAGGAAGAACTTATCAATAAGGCCCAACAGCTACAAGCCCAGAAAGTAACCAACACTGTTACACCAGCCCCAACTGCCCCAGACCTTCCCCTCCCAGGAGAAGACCCTATTGTTGGAAGAGATAGGATGACCTGAACAACATGCAGCCAGATGGAAGAGACCCCTTAACAGGAGATGTCAGACCCTCCATGGCTTCCAGGTTAGAGGAAAATTATATCCCACCCCACCCCCCCGGCCAAGACGGCAAATTCAAGAAGGCATCAGTAAAAGAGGAATTATTCAGGAAGGCTCTTGGCAATAAAAACAAAGGTGGCTCCTGGGTCACAGAAAGCTCCACTGACTCATGGAGAAAAGGTAATACATTCTTTGCCTTGGTCACTGATGGATCAGATGAGGACTCGGGAGAAATGTGGATTCTTCCTCAGTGACATCAGCTACCACAGAGGTAACTTCAGACACTGAGGGTGGAGGAGTGACATACAAATCTTCCAAAGGACAAGACAAAGGAGATGCAGTAAACTCCTGAATGAATAATGGTAATTATTTTTCCTTTTAGGCCCCTCTTTCCCAATAATGAGCTCACTCACCATCACTACTGTCAATGTCAATAGTATAAAAGCCACACAAAAGATAGTTACAGTTTTAAGCTCACTGTTACAAGGAAAAATGATATAACCATACAAGATACTAGGATTCAAACTGGTTTTGAGTTACAGCAGGCTACCAAGTACTGGTCTAATGGGCGTACCTTTGGTCTATTGGACATAATCTACTGTATGTGACGGTGTAGGTATCCTGCTTAACAACCCCAATATCAAGGTCTCTAGACTGGTGGATATTGAACCAGGGAGGGCCACAATGTTGAATTTTACATTGCACTCAGAAAGGTTTAGAATCCTTACTATTTATGCTCCTCAAACTAAAGCACTTAGAGCAACCCTATTTAAGCAGGTCCAGCCATATTTATTTACCTCCAGAATGTTGATCTGGGCTGGAGATTTTAATTGTAGCTTGGGTAAATGTGACAGAGGTGTTAAGACAGACAAACTGTTTTAAGATTCTGTGGCTCTTAAAATATTACTGCTAGTGCTAAACTGAAAGATTCTTATAGGCACATATTCCTATGGGGAAACACATACTTTAGAGGCGTTTTCTACCAGGATAGATTTAGTTTTATTTCTGACATCTTGCCATCTCTGGTGTAAAAGTGTAAGCATGGAATATTCAGACCATAGGTCTATCACAGTACAGTAGGTATTTGTTGAAATCAAACCCGAGATGCAGGAAGAACCTATGGAGGTTAAACAACTCTGTACTAACCAAGAAGAACATTTGAGTGACTTGAAGAAAAGAATAGAAAGCTAGGCTATCTGTTGTAGAGCTGTATGACAATGCAACTACCTGGTGGGAAGATACAAAGCGATCTTGGAAAGTTTTTTCAAACAAAAGCTAGACTTTCTGCAAATAGTAATTACTTAACATATTTACAATTGAGAGCCCAGTTGCAGGAACTCATTTCATTTACTGAAACCACTAGACATAATTATGGACCCCAAATTTCTGATATTAAAAAGCAAATATTTAAAATGCAATGCGACAGAGCAAAATCACTGGAACAGGAATTAAGATTCAGCACCAATATGAAGAAAGGCTCCATGGACCCCTTTAAAGAATGTAGAAATAGAGTGGATCATAAAATAATTACTAAAGTAAGGAATGCAGCAGGGCAGACCACCCCTCCCGGAGGATACTAGAACAAGTAGCTATATACCCTAATGAGACATTTGGTTGCTCCCCACATTACAGATGGTGATTTTATGATGGAAGACCTACTTATGGAGCAGGAAAAATGTTTTTTATCTAACCTCTAACTACATCAGAAATAAAGTGTGTCATAAATGGACTTAAAATGATTCTGCTCCTGGGACAGATGGTTTAGGGGCAGTATTCTACTAAACTTTCATTGAGAAATTGCCTTCCTAGAAATTGTATTTAATTGCATGCTGCAAGAAGGAATTTATCAAGATCTATGTATCAAGCTTCCTAGTTATGTTATGTAAAAAGAGGAATGAGAAGACCTTAGAAACATAGAAACATAGAATTTGACGGCAGATAAGGACTGCTTGGCCCACCCAGTCTGCCCATTTCCCTACCTGATGGATAAGCTGCGGGTTCTAGTTAATCAACAGCTACTTCCTCCTACCCCCACTAAATTGCCTTATGCCTGTCACATGCATTGTTGAATTCTCCACCTGTTCCTGACTCACAACCTCCTCAGGAAGGCTGTTCCATGCATCCACAACCCTCTCTGTGAAAAAATACTTCTAACATTACCTCTGAGCCGTCCACCATCTTCAAATTGTGCCCCTTGTTCTTGCACATCTCTTCTTCTGAAAGATACTACCCTCTTGTACTTTGTTAATTCCCTTGAGATACTTGAACGTTTCTATCATATCCCCTCTCCCTCCTTTCCTTAAGGGTACATATTACGCTGCTTTAGTCTCTCCTCATATGTCTTCTGGTGCAGACCTTGCACCATTTTGGTTGCCCTCCTCTGAATAGCCTCCACTCTGACTATGTCTTTGCAGAGATGGGGTCTCCAGAATTGCATGCAGTACTCCAGATGGGGTCTCACTAACTGTCTGTACAGAGGATAACAACTTCCTGTTTTCTACTGTTGGTGCCTCTCCCTATGCATCCCAGTATCCCCCAGCCCTCCTTACTGCCTTCTCACATTGTTTGCCCACCTTTAGGTCATTTGATATAATTACTCATAGGCCTCTTTTGATTTTTGTTGTTGTTATTAACTCACCCCCCAATTTTGTACTCTTCCCTGGGTTTCTGCTTCCCAGATGCATTACCTTGCACTTCTTTGCATTGAATCTGAACTGCCACATATTTGACCATTCCTCCAACCTTGCCAAGTCCCTTTTCATTCTTTCCACCCCAACTTGTGTATCAACCCTGTTGCAGATCTTTGTGTCATCTGCAAAGAGACATACCTTTCCTTCCAGGTACTCTCCAATGGCACTTATAAAGATATTAAGAGGACCGGTCCCAGTACCAAACCCTGTGTTCCCCGCTAGTTACCTTTCTTTCTTCACTGTGGACTCCATTTACTATTACCCTTTGCGTCCTGTTGTCCAGCCAGTTTTTTATCAAGCTACCACCTTGGGACCCACTCCAAGGCTGGCTAACTTGTATATTAATCTGTTATTTGAGACTGTGCCAAATGCCTTGCAAAAATCTAGGTGAGCGATATCCACAGCCCCTCCCTGGTCTACTAGTTTGGTCACCCAGTCAAAGAAATCTATTAGGTTCATCTGACATGACCATCCTGCTGTGAAACCATGCTGCCTTGGGTCCTATGCCCCACTGGCCTCTAGGTACTCAACAATTCTTTCCTTCAGAAGTGATTCCATCATTTTCCCTACCAAACTAACTGGTCTGTAGTTTCCTGCCTCTGCCCTGCTCCCACTGTCGTGAAGTGGAATCACATTTGCCCTCCTCCAGTCCTCAGGTACCACTCCATTCTCCCATGATTAGTTAAAGAGAGTAGTCAATGGTGTTACTAGTTCTACCCTTAGTTCTTTAGTATTCTTGGGTGAATCCCATCAGGCCCCATTGCTTTGTCCACTCCAGTTTCAAGAGTTATTTCAAGACCCTTTCTTCTGTGAATGGACTGGTATCGACTCCCCTATTCATAGTTTCTCCCTTGTTTGGTTTAGATACCTCCCCTCCTCATCTGTTGTGAATACTGAGCAGAAATATTCGTTCAGTATCCCTGCTTTTCACTGTCACCTTCTGCCCACTTCCCTCCCGTTATTAAGTCTCTGTATCCCTCCTTGGTCTTTCTTCACTCCCTAATGTACCTATAAAGGTTTTATCCCTTCTTAACAGAGTTGGCTATCTTTTCCTCAGTTTGTGCCTTTGCTATTCTGATTGCCTTCCTGCCTCCTTCTGCTTTAACTGATAAAGTTCTCTGTCCTGCTCCTTTTGTGTTTCCTTATATTTCCTGAATGCTGTCCTTTTGCCTTAACTGTCCCTGCCACCTCTTTTGAGAACCATAGTGTTTTTCCTTAATTTTGTTTTATTGATTTGCTTCACACAAAAGCTTGTTGCTCTCTGCGATGGCTGTTTTGATTATTCCCATTGTTCCTCCACCCTCCTTCTTGCCCATTTGCTAGTGATTTTCTGAGGCACCTCTCATTTTCCCAAAGTCAGCCTTCCTAAAGTCTAGTACTCTTGTTTTTGTATGGCTGTGTTTATCGTGAACCACACTGTGTGGTGATCACTAGTTCCCAGATAGCTACCCACTTCTAAATCTGAGTTCCTTTCTCCTTCTCCATTTGAGAGTACCAGGTCTAAGACTGCCCCTCCCAAGTGGGTTCCAACACTAAACACTTAAAACTGGAGGCCTTTAAGACTGTTGAACAAAGACTTAAAAGTATTGAGCAGAAGTTTTCTAAATAGACTAGTGACAATAGCAGACAGAGTCCTCAGTCTCCACCAAACATGTGCCATCCCTAGAAGAAGCCAACATGACAATCTTATCACTATTAGAGAAATATTCCACAAAGCAGACAAAAGCAGCCCAAGGATACCTACTAGGGATAGTCCAGGAAAAGACATTTGATAGCATCTCACATCAGTACCTATATAAAGTTCTTGGGGCCGATGGAATCCTTATTGAATTTGTGGAGTGAATACAAGTCATATAGAAATGCTTCTCTTATCCCTAACATTAATGGGTGGATAGGAAAGAAATTAGAGTTAAAAGGGGTAAGGCAAGGATGCCCTCTTAGTCTCCTGCTTTATGTGTTTAGCATTGACCTTTTTTGAGAAAACTAGAACACAATAATAAAATACATGGCCTAGTTCTCAACAGAACACCCGTCCCACAAAAATACTATCATATGCAGATAACCTAGTGTTACTATAGTCCTCACTACAAAAGATGAATCCCTAACAAATATTTGTCAAGCTTTTCTGAATGGTCAGGATCCAAGATTAATTATACTAAAAGTTCAGGTATTGTATCAGGAAATACTCCTATACCCAAGAAAGGTACTTTTGCAGACATAGACATAACCCAAGGGACAGTCACTATTGTTGGCATTACCTGGGGGTGTAGATATGGACTGAGCAGAACTGGGACTTAGGACTACAGAAAGCAAATAGGTTAGTAAACTCCTGTAAGAGACAACACATTTCAAAAATAATTATTTTAATTAAAACTATTTTGGTACCCATTTTATACATAAGTTATATTCCCCTCTCCAATCCCTGAGTGTAGCTTTATATAGCGTATTCTTTAAAGCCCTGTGGGGCAGTAGACTAAATCCAATCAAAAGGGAGATAGCATACAGAAGTATAGACAAGGGGGTTGAATGTGATAAACCCAGTGGCCTTTACAATAGCATATATCTGGCATATAATTTTGGGAATGCCTTCAGGCCAGGAAGCAAGACAGGGAGAGACCTGGTAACAAACTGGATTATTTCCTGCTTGTCAGTATGGGCCCAAAAGAAAACAGGGTCTCTTCAGAGAATTCCTGGGCTCCCAAAATATGGTCTGGAACAGGTGAGAAACTTGATCAAATGGGACATTTCTATCAGCTATATACTAATCAAGGCAAGGAAAGACATATACAACTATATCATCCAGAAAGAAAGGAGGAAGGCATCTCCCTAGCAGACTGCCCCCAAGAAAAACTTCAATTTAATTTGAATATGCTAACCTCAAAAGACTACCAGATTATGTGTGAGACTCAGTATGGCTTAGCCTACATGACAAGCTTAATGTCAGAAATAATAACAAACATAAACAGGTACAAGATAGAAACTGTCTAAGGCACTCTTGCATACAAAGGTTAGAAACCCAGGAATATCTTTTTCTAGAATATGATTATGTAAGACAGTTTTGGTCATACATATCAAAGGAGTAGGATGAACTTATTTTGCAGTCTGTTACACCCATTGCTGATATATGCAGTAACAGATAGGGGATGGGGTAAATATTGCACTGAAACAATATACATAATCCTGGCTACAGTGAGGTACTACATATGGTAAGTTTGATGTGTATGGGTTACACAGTAAAGCTAGTATCATAACCGACCTGGTGGCACAGAGGTTGAGGTGCTGGACGCCACACCTCGTGCCACACTGGCTACCGGGTTCAGGAATGGACCCGGGTGGCCGGGATCAGTGGGAGGGAAGAGATTGAGCATCTGGAGGACTGCCCTCTCTTCCCTGGGGAGGGCTGGGGTAACGATTGCTCAATGAATCACCTCTAGTGGAGGCTAGGAGTAGCCGAAAGAGTGTCATGGTATATGCCAGGGGTGGAGCCACGGTGTGTGTTGCCTTGGCAGCCAGGCTCCACAGGGTGAAAAGATGAAAAAACTTTTGCTGATAGGCGAAGGTGACTATCTCTGTAGCCCACACTCCCAGAAATGGACTCAGGCTCCTGTGCTGAGCCCACCATCTTGGGCCCGTGTCTCAATCGTAATAGAAAGAGCTCCCTGAGTGGGGTGGCCCTTCCCAGAGGGTAGACCTGGGGATGCCCAGTGCCTGAGAGGAGCTGGGGGTCAGCGAGTCATGAAAGGAGGTAAAGACTGCAGATCCGGTGGTCACTGGAGAGAGTTCAGTGACAGGGGGAAAACAGAGTTAAAAAAAAAGCAAGTATCATGCATAGAAATTTTAGGAACATCAATATTTCTTTCAGAAATTATGGATATTGGATAGGAAGAGATATGACAAGGAGAAACTTAAGTTATTATGGGTAAATTGTAAAAAATGGCTAAACCACCATAAGGAAATGATGAAATATTATGATTATGGATTGTATTGTTTGCTTTTCCTTTTTGTCTTTTGATGTAAATACTAGAAATGTATATATATAAGTTTGTAATTTATATCATATGATTGCCTTTTTTTTTGTCTCTAGTCCTCTTAATAGAAAAATTCCCCTACTCGCCTATAGGGGAACCTCTGACATCCTGGCACTTGGCCAAGATGGAGTCTGGGCTGAAAGGAGAGGGTGGAGGTTGTGGAGGTAGAGAGTGGGTCTCCTTCCCTATCTCAACCCAGTTAGAGACAGCTGCAGAACTTATGGATGTGAATCAGCACTATTGACTTCACAAGAACAACAAAGACGTGGTCCAGCAGACTGCTCATCAGACACAGAAGAAATACAGAATGCAGCTTTTTCCTGCTTTAGCAAGGATGAAGCACCATCAAAGGGATTAACCACATCAAAGGATCATCTCACACAGGTAAATTTTTGTTCCTTCTTTCATAAAACAAGTAAATGAGGCTGGCAGTATTACACTGATGACAACATGTGTCCAAAACCTCAAGAAGAGGAAAACCTAGGAAATAAAAACTTAAGCTATAAACAAAATGAGACTGGGGCATGGCTGGACAAAACAACATGGAAAAAATGTTGACATCACTTTAGAGGAGCATAAACTTAAATGTGAAACACAAGCAGACAAATGCTCTGGGCAAAAGGATAAACTGGTGTCAAAACAGAAAGCAGAATCAATAAAAGATATACATATGACCTCCTGTAAAAAAATAGTGTATCAAACGAGGGCCAATGACCAAACAAATGCAACTTTGTTTTCATTTTCTACAAAGGGAGTAGGAGAAAAATCAATTTCAAAGAAGAATCTAAAGCTAAAACAAAAGAACTGCAGTAACTTTGGCTAATAGGAACATTTCTGTTGATTTTCCATGTGCTAGTGATGATTCGCCAATGAAAACAGACAGAAAAGACCCAGGAGACCCAGCGTGCTGCAACTGCTATAAAACATGCTTTCTCTATAACCAACCCTGTCTCCCTTGAAGAGTGGTCGCCAGAAAAGCTCTTATTGAGGCAGGCTGAAAAAAAGAAAATAGCACATGGCTACCCTACCAGAATGGAAGGATACAGACATTTATTCACAAACAACCCCTGACCCAACGGTACCCTTTGAACAACTACGAAGAGAGCTATATCACCTTCCAGACCCAGTGACTCTGTGCATGCACAAAAAATATTGAAACAAAACAAATTGAATCAGTGGCCCAGACAGGAATGGGGAGACCCCACCAAAAGAACGTTAATAAGGAGCACCAGAATACAGAAACCCCAGCACAAGAGAATCTTCCAAATGAGGACACTCCACAAAGACCACTGCTTTCAGAACTATTTTCAGAAAATAAAAGAAGCAGCTCTGCGGTGTAGTGCTGTTAGAATTAGGTATGGGGGATAGAAATCAGACCTGACAGAGCGCTTTGTAGGAAAAAAATTGCTAAAGGAATCATTACACTTCTCACCTAGGAAGTGTTTGCTTTATTAACATTTCTGAAAAAGATAACTTCAATGTAAGTTTTCAGTCCTCTTAGGCACTGGAGCTTTTTGGCAAAGGTATAGTCCAGTTAAGTTTTCTTCTTTTATGGAATCCTTCCTAGTTATTCCCTTGACAAAACCTTTAAGTAAATTTGTTACTATAATCTTTTGGAACAAGTGTCCCATGTAGAGGACATAACATATTGGCTATTCCAGAAGTGTGATGTATTGAGCCCTCAGAAGCAATGCTAGATTCTGAATGATTCTGGGCTGGGGATGGAAATCTAAAATCAAACTTAGACAAAATGATAGAGATTGAACATGTGCCTAACTCCTTTCTATTAGGTAGGGACAGGGTGTATGTTTTATGCTCAGCAGCCATGGGCCTGCTACAAATGCAGAGTCTGAACTCATCTATCTAGTGTATGTGACAACCCAGATGCGACAATTGTGGGGAAGTGGGGCATAATAGCCATCAATGTGCAAACCTGACTAAATATGATTTATGTGAAGACACTAGACATGTATTTGCAGAATGCCCTGGTAGCCAAAGACAAACCCTCAGTAATCAGTCCGAACTTCTAATTCAGAAAGCACAAGATGCAGCTGACAATACAGAACAGGGTGATAGGCCAGGACAACACCATAAACCCAACCCCACCCCTCTCCCTCCTCCGACTCAACTGAAAAGGGAACACAAAATGAGAAAACTGATCCAAGTTCCTTCTCCTGGCCTTGACATTCTGGGAAACAAAGATAACCTCTTGGTGATTGAAGAATTTCCACCTATTTGCTATCAGGATCCCATAGACGAACCTCAGAAGGAATTACACCAATAAATCCTCCTTTAAAACTGTCCCACCTCCCAGAAGGGTTACTAGGCTTTCCAAAGCCCCCAACCCCTCCTCCTTTAGCATCCCAAGAACATCAAGGATAGAAACCTCTAACTCCTATGCAGTATGGCGTCATCATGGGGAGACTCAGACATGGAAATGAGGGATACTGGAAGCAGAGACAAAGAACAAACTACAGTGGACTATAAGGGAAGGAAAAAATGGGAAAAAATTAAGGAAGGAGAAATAATTTATGGCTAAACTAACTTTAGGATCCATAAACATACAGTATTTTAAATACTGTAAAGAGGCAAGCAGTTTTTCAGCACCTTCATGAGGCTAGAATAGACATAGTTTTCATGTAAGAAACTTGGATGTCATCTATCAACCAAGTTACGATGTTTACAACAGAATGGACCTGGGGCCCATCATATTGGTCTTTTGGTCCTGACAAAGCCGATGCTATTGGCATCTTTTTAATTTAGATTCCTTTTCTACAAAAAACTGGTAGATCTAGTCCCAGGTAGGGTTATGATTATTGATGAATTATGGAATCAGAATTGTTTTAGATTTATTAATATTTATGGCCCCAGACAAAAGCTAACAGAGTGACTATTCTCTCCCAAATTCAACTGTTTCTAATGACATCAACATATATTATTTTGGGAGGGATTTCAGTTGTGGACTACCAAAGGAAAATGCATCTCTAGAGGGAAAAAATTACTCATGACTCTAATGCCCTGAAAAAATTTATTTAAACAGCAGAATTAAAACATTGTAAGGGAAATCAGAGTTTTGGACCTCCCTTTACTTACAAACAAGGGAAATGGACTGCCACTATAGATCACATCTTTATCTCACGGACTCTACAATTAGCAAGCTTTGGGATAACACTGACTGAATTCTCAGATCACCTTTTATTAAAACAGTTTCACACATGGGAGGGGTTTAGTACCTAGAAACAGATGAAAGTTGAACATATCTACTCTTCAGAACTCAGACGTTCAGGAGGGATCACAAAAATACTACAGGCAAGAATGTCAGTTAGTTTTTATATGATAGTATATGGGAATAGTAGGCGGACACTAAAAAGGACATTACGCACTGGTTCCAAACTTATGGGAAAAGGACAGAAATAAATACATTTTAACATACTAAAATTACATAATCAACTTGAATGTCTATACACCCAAGCAGCATATTCTAGATATGATTACACAGGGCAAATAGAATCAGCAAAAGAAGAAATTTTACACTATCAATATGGCAGAGCAAAACCTTAAAAGCAGATCTCCAATATGGAACTCCGAAATCTCCTATATGAGACCCATATGAAGCCTTTAAAATAGAAAGAATACCATGGGATTTAAAGAGCTAATAGATGAAGAAGGATGTAGGCAAGATACAGAAGAAGGATTCCATAAAATTATAACCAATGTTTTAAAACACATGATATGTAAGCCCCCGAGAAAATGAATAAATGTCTGAAGCAAATAAAAGCACCAGATTGCCCAATAAAGATATCAAACCTTTCATCTCCAATAACAAAGGATGAAATAGAGACTACCATAAAAAGCTTAAAATTAGGAGCATCCCCAGGACTGGATGGCCTCCACTATGAATTTTGTAGAACCTTTAGTAAAGATATAACAAACTGTCTGGTAGTGCTGTATGAGAATTTATTTAAACACACAACAAATTCCAGTAGATTTTATGTCAGGGTAAGTGATCTTTTATTCAAATCAGGAAACAGATTACAGCTGAATAACTGGAGGCCAATAACCCCTTAATGCTGACTTTAAAATTCTGTCTCAAATTCTTAAAAAAATATTAAGAGAAATAACACCATCCTCATCCATCCATCACAGTTCTGTGGGCTGCCAGATAGGAAGATTTAGCATGCATTAATGCTAATTAGAGATATAATAGAATTCAGCAATATGAGACAGAAAATAGGATATATAATCTCCATGGACCAGTGCAAAGCCTTTGATCGGGTCTATCATCCTGTCTTATTTGCAGTTCTGACCTACTATGGGATCCGCACAGAATTTATCAAATGGATAAAATTAATGTATTCAAATGCAAGAGTTCTTCCCATAATTAAAGGGAAAGTAACACAAATGATTAAGATAACTACAGGGGTAAGACAGGGTGCCCTTTAAGCCCTTACTCTACATTTTCACCTTAGATCCTCTCCTATGAGTACTACAAGGCTCCGATTAGTGGCAAGGGATAATGAGGAAACAGGTATCGGACACTTTGAAGGCACAAGCCTATGCTGATGACCTTATAATTTTCATGCAGACACATAGTCAAATACCTGTATTATTGCAAGAATTTTGTAGTTACAAGTGTCAAACTCAAAAGTGAATATAAACAAATGTAAAGGGATATTTATAGGGCTTTCTTCATCTTCAGCTATAAATCTACATGGGATAGAGATTTCTTCAATGCCCCAGAAAATCTTAGCAATAACCTTTGGTCCACAAAATATGCCAGCAGAAAATTGGGATAGTGCTCTACAAAAAACAGAACAGAAGGTAGTTAGATGGAAAAGGTGGAGACTCTTCAAAATAAAAGGGTTCATATCATTAAACAATTTCTTATACCATGTTTGTTATATACGCCATGATTCCCCGGTACAAATAGAAACCACACTTTATGCATGTTTCTTCCAGATGCTGTGGTAAAGCAGGTTTAATCCTGTCAGGCAATGTTTCACCTACCTGCCCAAGCTCCAAGGAGATTGGGGTGGTAGATCCGATAATCTTTTTCATTCATTATTTATAGCTCAGACAATAAAAATGGGACTAAACCCTGCAGGGAACTGGTGCAATAAATGGATTCAGAATGTCCTACAGACTTACTTTACAGTATGGACTAACACTCCTCCCAAAATCAAGCCTCACACAGTAATTCCAAGTTACTTAAAACCAGTGGCACAAAACTATATAAATGGGGAATAATAAAACCCAGGTATGTCAAATGCAGGATTTAAGTTATACAGTACTATTTTGGGAAAATATATCCAGTTGAACCTGAATTTAAGGATTGTGCTACCTCTTTCAACAAATTTGTTTTAGCACAACTAAATGATAGTAGGAAACCACTTCAAATGTGGGATGTGTTGTGGCTAACAGCATATGGGAGATTGAACTTTAGAGGCAATATATTGTCTATATAATACTTATCAAGCAACCGAAGAAACTATGAAACATTTCTTATTTGACTGTTCCTATGTAAAACCTGTGTGGTATTTCTTAGCTAGGAAATGGAAATTAGCATGGCTAACACATTTAAATCATGAAATTTTAGTTATGAGTATTACCCATTCTTGTATAATAGATATGACAAAAAGTACATTAGCTGTGTTTTTTTTTGCTGTCTGAAATTCTATATATGGCAAGCTAGATGCCAATGGCTTCTTTCACAAAGATTAATGACCTATGAAACTTATAGTTCACTTGTGGCACAGGTAATATAGTTAATTTATTTAAAAGACATTTCAGCTCACTTATCAAATAAAGTACAAAAATGGTGGAAAGGATTTGTATTTTTGTAGAATATAAATAAGAAAGGATGGTCCTATTTTACGTTTGTTCATGAATGAATGAACTATGAACAATTATTTTTTTTTTGTGATGCCTTGTATATAGTATATCCTTTTTTCCTTTGTAAAATGTTAAAACTGTGTTATGATGTGACTTTTAATAAAAAGTCCCTACTCTTGAGTTTCATCTAGCTGCCCTGAGAAAAAGCAGCTGCAGCTAAGGTTTGGGCAGAGAAAAATAAAAGAAAGGTAACATAACTACAAGAAAATGACAAGGGAAAATGCTATTTCCACCTCAAATGATTACTAATTCTTCTATTTCAGTCTCAGTAGACACTCCAGAGTGGGTATGCTCAGCCCTCCAAAATGCTGGGTGGGTTACAACAGGCAAGGGTAGGACCTGAATCTGCCCAAATCTTTGGGAGCAGAAAAATATGTCCCATGGAGGTTATACCCGATAGCCCCACTGGATTGAACACAAATGTGACTGCCTCTATTTCATTTCCCTAGGGCAACAAACTGTGCCTAGTAGAGCTGTGGGCCTGCACCAGGCCCACAACACCCAAGACCTAACAGCTGATATTAGGGTCTTGGAGGAGAAACGGAGAGCAAGAGCCCCACTTCAGGGGATGGGCTTCAGCTACAGAACCCTAAATAGGAATCAGTCCACTGCAGTTCCTAGTTTAGAAACCCTGAGGAAGCCAATCAAGGGCCCATCGGTGGCCACAGAATGGGAATGTGGTCAAGAGCAAATGTATGTAGCTCCAGTGTAAGAACATCTCTTCCGGAGACTATGAAAGTGAATTCTGAATCTGTTATTCATTGGAATGCAGTACATTTAAGATACCGAGGAAATATGGATGACATTCCTGACTGCCTCTTTGTAGGCAGAACGCTTCTAAGGACTAGTATGAAGTACTATGCTTATGAAATATATGCTCTGATACACATGCCAAGGGACACAATTTATGATGTGAGTTTCAAACATCCAGCAGGCCTTGAATGATTCTGGAAATGATATCAGTTGTTAAAGAACACAGCCCTTTATGGCCATTCCATTGATGAAACCCTCCAGCAAACATCACCATTCTCTTTAGGAATGAAGGAGTTAATGTTGCGGATATTACCTGTTGGCTAAAGAATCATTGTACTGTAAATGTCTATCCTGAGTCTATTCTTGATGATGAGCACCTGTGGACAGGGGTTGGCTAAACAAAGTCACCATAAAACAAGAAAATGGGTGACTAAACACTTACCAAATTGTTTTTTTTTTTTTTTTGGATAGGGACGGGGTCTTGTTTTATGTGGGCCAACCCCGAGTCTGCTACAAGGTAGGGATGTAGATTCATCTTAGCAATATGTGCATTAGTTGAAATGTGTGTTCTGTGGGGAACTGGGGCAATAGTGTTCACTGTCCTAGTCCAGTCCAATGCAACTTATGTGAGGCACAGGACCATACTTTTCACTCATGTGCCTGGGCATCACATAATAGTTTGGATAAAACTGTACAAGTGGAACAGGATGTTTATGTAGCCACGGCACAGGAAGAATGCATGAAATTGACAAACAGATAACTCACCCGAAGTTATCAATTCCATGGCCCCAGCAATCCACTAGGCCTGGAGTGAGGAGGCTCTACAGTGGAACCCTCGCACTCAGAGAAAATTCCAGGTACACCTTTCACATCTGTGGAGATGCCACTTACTTCAAAGGATCAGACACAGTCTCCCCAGTCCTGTGGGAGGAGATGACCTCAAATACTCAATGGAGGCATCATAGTTGAACCCACAGGAATTTGGTGTAGTAGCCAAATATGAATTCCCAAGAGGAAAAATGCCCCACCAGCACCCTTCTGAGCCCTCCTTTCAGAGGGTGACCAGATTGAAAGGCGGTGTCACAACCCCGGTTGCCACAGCCATAATGAAGGGTCCAATCCCAACTCAAAACTCATATGAAGTACTGATGGATCTTGAGTCAGTGGATTCAGATAGAGGCTCTGAAGTTTCTTCTGTAGCCTCCTCTCAACCTGAGGTAGTTAGTGAGATGCCTCCAGTACAGTAAGAGAAAACAAAAAGGAAAAAAGGAAATGAAGGGTTTTTGTTTGTTTCTCTCATGACTAAGGTAATTTTGGTCTTTCTCTTTTTGCTTTGATGTATCTCAACTTGATATCTTTAAATGATGGAGGTCGTGAGGGCTCTACAAAGCTCTCCCACAGCCCACCAGGGCTGAAAACTTTCCCCAGCTGACCCCAAAGATGACAGAGGTCATGAGAGGCTCTGCAAAGCTTTCCCCAGCCCACCAGGAGCCACCAAACTGTCCCCAGGCACGGTGATCCTACAGTCTGCACTGCTCCTGGATGCGACTGCTACAGCACGCTCACACTGACACAGTGAGGGATTTAGAAAACAGCTTCTTGGTGCCTGTTTTCTTAAGACATTACTGTTTACGACATGGAGATAGTTTTTTGTACTTTTTACTGCATACTAATTAATACTGCCCCCATTTAAACTGTGTTCTCCATCTGCTGCATCACATTTAAAGCCCTGCTGTTTGATTGGAAAGTATCCTCAAGTAGTAAGCAAGATAGTTTTCTACTGTCTTAAATAATTCTGAACTGCCCCATTTAAACTGCATTTCTCCATCTGCTGTATCACATTTTATGCCCTGCTGTTTGAATGAGAAAGTTACCTTAAGTAGTAACTAGATAGCTTTTACTGCCTTATTTAATTCTGATCAGATAGGCAAGCCGCCCGTTTTTGCAGTTACCACTTTGAACTTAGCAAGATACCTAATTTTCAGCAAAAGTCTCAATTTAATTCCAGCTTTCAGCAAAGGCTCTCAACGTAACCCCATAGCCCTAGTTAGCTCAGCCCCTTGCTCCTCCCATCCACTTAGCTATTTAACCAGGTTTCTCCTCTCCTTCCTCCACAGCTTGACCGAAGACGATGGAGGTCATGAGGGCTCTGCAAGACTCTCCCACAGCCCACCAGAGCCTCCCAAAACTGTCCCAGGTATGGTGATCCTATGGTCTGCACTGCTCCTGGATGTGACCGTCGCCACATGCTCACACTGATGCAGTGAGGATCACCCCAGAACGCCACGTGTTCGGCTCCCCACTGCCCCACCACCACCACCCTTCGTGGGCTTGCATATATATAGGATCATCTGATCATGTGACGAAATTTACCTAACAGGCCACTTCTCCAACAGCAGCTTATACCAGCTCACCACTAGTGGCCTCTCCTTTATTCAAACCACCCTATAACATAATGTTCCCACTATTAGTGATGCCTGTCCTGTTTGCCTCTATGATCCCCACCTAGCACTCCTACCCCCGCCCGAGGTGCGGTGTTACACAGCTGTTACCTACCAACCACACCATAATTACCCAGTCTGGCCTTATCTTGCTCAATCTGCCTACACACATGCCCCCCCCACCCCAAGTTACACGACCCTTCATGTGCCTACTCGATCCCAGCCCTTATAACCTGTCCCTACGTGCACAACCTCACGCTGCAAACTACTCTGATACCCTCAAACTACAGCCTCTACCCTCCAGATAGCATTCATCCAGGTACCCTCTATCCTATCACCTTGATAACCCACCTCATATGCACCCTCCCAATCCCTACCACACACATTAAAAACCCACTATTTCCCAGACTAACGGGCTACTCCAAAAATGTCAGGCTAGCCTTCTATGTCACACTCTCCTCCTGTTGCTTTCAGGTAATATACACTAACCCTGGAAAACCTCACTCTACTGTCTCTCCAAACAACAACCATGAAAGCCTCCTATTGGCAACACTTAATATCTGAAGCCTCCCAAAAACGTATCCTCTCCAAGACTGGATAGCCCAACACTCACCCTATGTCTTAGCTCTATCTGAGACCTGGCTTTCAGATAAGATACCTAATAGGGCAGTCACCCTCTGTGACTACACCTCTACCGAGCAGACAGGGTTAGCAAAAGGGGGCGGCTGTGCCATCGACATAAATCCTCCTTTTGATCCCTTGAGGTCCTTACACCACCACCTATGCATGGAGCCCAGACCCTTACAGTCAAGCTCAGTCTGGGCAACCAGGTAAAACCCTCTAAATTATGGCGGTGTACATTTCCCCGCAACACAAAAGCTCACTTTTGATTCAGTTCTGACACTATCTCCCATCTCCCTTCTAGGAATGAAGTCATCTTACTAGGAGACTTCAGTGCCAACTGGCTGACATCCACTTCATCCCCAGCAAGGCGCTGCCCTTGCCTGTGAGCCTCACCCAGGTCATCAACTTCCCGACCAGACAAGACACTAGAACGGGACCTCAACCCTAATAGATCTCATCTTCACTAACAGGCCTAAGAACATCTCCCAAGTCACTGTGCTCCTGATTCAATTAGTCACCACTCACCTGTTACCTGCCTATGGTCTGCCAAATTCCCCCACCCCCAACAGTGTCACTGAACATAGACGTCTAAAAAAAGAGGCCCTACCACGTTTCAAGTCTTACTAGCCTCCTGCGACTGGTCTCTCCCTATTCATACTCGCAATCTGTGAGCGAGTCTCACCTACTTCATTGCTACCTTCAATGCAGCCTGTGATATATTCGCACCCTTAGCCAAACAAATAGTCAAAAAAGCACCCGTGGATCTCCCAATCGCTGCTTGATCTAATGGAGCACAGGGATAACTATGCATAAGGCCCTTGCTTCTCAGCTCTTGCATGACAGGCAACTGTACAGAGAGGCTCATAACAAATGCACTTGAGGCCATCACGCAAGCCAAAGCTGCATACTATAAATGCACCCTCATCGCCACCTGGGGCTCCAGGAAAATTTCTGAGTAACATCAAGGAGCTCTGTGGGAAACCTGTCTCCCCTGCCCCTTCCCAGCTTACAGTGAATGGGGTTACTACCCAGGACCCACGGCTATCTCTGAAGCCCTCAACACCTCCTTCTCTGACCTCTCTTATCCTCCCACCTAACTTCTTTGACCCTACCTCCCACCACCCCTCCTTCACCTCGGCCATCAACACCCCTACACCCTTTAGGCTAGAGTAATCTCCTGTAATGAGGAAAACGCTACCTCACCAAAGCTCTGGTGAATTTCGTTACAGCTCGGACACGCTGGACCTCAAACTCATAAGGTTGTCCCTGGATGTGGCTCTCATCTCATCCAAAATCCTCAACCTGTCCTTATACCTCAGCCAATTTCCCTCGGCTTGGAAGGGGCAGTAATAACACCTGTCCTGAAGGGGGGACCCCACTGCAGCTACCAACTATAAACCAATTTCAATCCTACCACCCCTCTCTAAGGCTCTTGAAAAATAGTTTGGATCAGCTTACCGACCACCTATCCAAACATGACCTACTCTCCCACGAACATACAGGTTTCCGGAGGCCACAGCACCTCCACGCCCTCAGTGAATTCACTACCTTTATTCATGAGGCCCTAGAACAAGGATCTGTTGCGGGGCTGTCTACGCTGATCTTACCAAAGTGTTTGACACTGTCAGTCACAAACTATTACTCCATACCTCCTCCCTAAACATTACTCCCGAGGTCACTGCCTGGTTCAAGGATTACCTCTCAGATCGGTCGCAACAAGTCAAAATTAACACAAGTATCTCCACAGGCAAACCGTTTCATGCTGGAGTCCAGCAGGGGTCAATACTGGGCCTCCTGCTAGTCACCCTGTTCCTTAACTCCTCCCTAAATCCTGCAGTGGTCACTTACTGCTCTATGCAGATTGTGCAGTAGTTATTGGAAACACGACATCCCAATTCTTCAACTAGCCCTGCAGGATACTTTAGGGAGCTAGAAACCTGACTCTCTGATCAGCGCCTTATTATCAACTACAACAAAATGAAGTCCATGATCTCACACACCGCCAAAGTCCCCACGGTCACGCACCCCTAGTCGTAACAAGCACCCATGGCTCTGCCCTGGAGCAGGTCTCTTGTTTTAAATATCTCGGAGTCACTTAGACACCTCACTCTCCTTCCACACCCATATACAACAGGTCTCCTCCTCTATCAACATGAGACTCGGGATCCTTTATAGACACAAGCACTGCCTACCCCCCAAGTCATGCACCTAACTGTATCCTCCTCTATCTTATCTTTGGTAGACTACGGATAGTCATTTACGGGTCAGCAGATCAAACTGCCCTCGCAGCATCAACCTCACTTTAATAAAGCCTGCCGATTAGTCTCGGTTGTGACAAGTTAACCCACACCTGTGAGCTCTATGAACATACGGATGGCTAAACCTCCAAGGCAGACTTAAATACTTCACCTGCCTCATGGCCAAAAGATACAACTAAAACTAGCCCCTATCGGCCTCCACCCAATTTTATGCACAGCCCACCATAGGCAGACACAACGGCACGCAGCTAACTCCAACCTGCTAATCCCCCACTGTAGAACATCTCTGGACAAAGATCCTTCCACTACTGGGCCCATCTCTGGCTAAACAGCCTCCTGTCTTCCATCTCATTAACCCATAGTCTCAACCAATTTAAGTCAGGTCTCAAAACCTGCTCCTCAACTCCACAACTTGTGCCTGTAATTAAACCCCCACCCCTATCCCTATTCCTCCCTCTCACCAACTCCTGAGTCAGTTTACCTAGGGACCTACTCGGTCACAGTAACACCCTCTAACATTTAGTTGATTGGTGCTAGCCTCCTCCCAAGGCACCCAATATTTACCTATCCCGTTATGCAGGTATTTTGACTCTGGGTCCCTCATGACCCTACAAAATTGTTTCCTGTATTAACTTTGTCCGGGGACTCCCTCATGCTCCCAGTTGATGTAACCTGCTATGTTAACTTAAGCCAAGATTGTCTAACCTGCATTTTTGTACTACTACTGTACATGTATCTTTATTGTCTTGCTATTGTTCTTTATTTTACCTGACATGGAGCCTTTGCAAAGAGTCTATGACTCAAGGATTGTAATTCTGATTATTTCAAATAAATAAATAAATAAAGTCTGAGAATAAGAGATGAGTTACCTTTGTTAAATTGCATATGGACCATGGACATATAATCTTTTGCAAGACACCAGATTGCACACACTCTCAGACATTGACCAGGCTAAAGTAAGACGGGCATTGGGGTCCTTGGTCTGGTCAGTGGGGAAGAGGTGTGTTATGGCAGTATTTTGTTTTCAAATGTTTCCTTCTCAGTTCTAAAATTCTAGATGTTCTTCCAGGCAGGGTTTGCTGATGGATGTGATCTTGAAGGTATTACTTTCAGATTAATAAATACATATGCCCCACAGTCAAAGGCAGATAGAACAGCTTTATACAGCCAGATAGAACCTTTCCTAGACACCTCAAAAGAGATATTGTGGGGCATGGATTTTGACTGTGGGTTGTCCAAAGGACTGGAGTTGGACAGTGGGGAAGGTATATTGTGTCAAAAACCTGCTGCAGGACATCTTATCTAGAAACCAATTAAAAGATGTTTATGCCATAACAGATGCCTCCCACACATACATTTTATAAATGTATTCTATCTACAGGATTGATTTCTGGTTCCTTCCAGACAGAATGATGGAAGCAGCTGTAACTGTTGTTCCTATGGAATTATTAGATCACTTTGCTATAAAGTTACTCTAGGGGTGGACCAGCATATTAAGATGGGAAGGGATACTGGAAACTAAATGTATCCATTTACAGATAGATTCACATTGAAGGGACATTCTGGTCCTTTTAGAAGTGAGACATGATGTAAAGTTTCTGTATGATGACCCAAGGAGTGGTGGGAAGACACTAAAAGAGATGATGATCATTACATCTACAAGGAAAGCTAAAGAACAATATATAAATTATTTGGGACTTAGAGCAAAATTCTTAAAATATATTACACAAATGAGAAAAACTGGGACTGACTTCACTGACCAAATTACAAGTATAAAAGCTGAGATGTATGCCTATCATCAGACACAGGAGCACTCAAATACTTAAAATCAAAATTTAGCACTTCGGCAAAAGGCACAAGTGAACCCTTATGACACTCCAGCCACAGAGTAGAACAACAGGTAATGAATGAATGACCTCTTTAAAAAATAAATGGTACTCTGGTGATGGATGTTTCTTCAATACAGGAGGCTGTGCAGCGATATATTAGAGAGTATTTTCAACTAGGGGAACCAAGGTTTCGGGTTCCTTTAAAGTCCATTTAATCTTTCCCAAGTACCTGTTGAGATGGTGACAGAGCTCTTGGAGCATATAACTGAGTTAGAAGTCAGAGCTGCCATTTGGAAATTGTCTCTTAATGCTTCATGGCAGTGATAATGTAGCCCAATGACTTTTATAAATCTTTTGTAGATCCAATGGCCCGATATTGACAGAGGTGTAAACAGCAATTTTGCTTAAAGGGAAAGTCCCTCGACCTTTGTTTTTCTTTATACCTCCATAGTTTGTGGGCATAACTATTGATTCCCTCTCTTTTACCCTCCTAAAGTCATCTTAATTTAAATATAAATTAAGCTGCTTCAATCTGCTTTTCCCAGGTGTGAAAAACTGGTTGGTGCCATTTCAAAGTTCATGATTCCACTAAAGCAAAGCAGCATGGGTATTAATGATGTGTAGAAGCTCATGCCAGTAGAAGCTTTACAATCAGTCAGTGCTGTCACACAGTTTGGGAAGTAACTGCACCCTTGTTTTAGGTTTGGCAATCAAACTTTCAAGATAAGTTCCCAACTGTTTTCTGTGTGAACAATGTGTCTGAGTTGGGAAAAGAAAAGCATTTGGAAGGGTGCTGCTGCTTGCTTTGTTATGCATCTGATTATATGGTTTTACTGCTAGTAGCTGCTTGTTTGCTGGCTCACAGAGCTTGTAACACCTTTGCTCTCCCTTGTGCCTGTCTCCTACTGGCAAACAAAGTCTGCTGAGCAAGTGACCATTTTATGTTTGCTTATGCGCATGTGCAAGAAATATAGTGCCATCATCTGAGTTTTCGGAGGTGTGGCATCCCTCTTCCCATTCAGTCAGTGTGTTTGCAGGCACAGCCACAGTTCTCCAATGACTGCTGGAGCTGTCTATGACAGCAGTCGAAAATGCAGTGAGTACAGTTGAAGGGGGAGCTACGCTTCGGTGAGCAGCGATAAGATATAGCCTGCTTATCGCGCTCCCCTACACACACACACAAACACGCATACTGCGTGCTCACCCCTACGCACACACTGTATAGCCGATGGGGTACCCAATCCCCGTCAGCTGTGCTGCGCTCCCCCCAAACAGAGTTCCACATGCCATGCTGGGTGCTCATCCCAGCATGGCTACACAGATAACATAGCCGGCGGAGGTGCCCAATCCCCATCGGCCACTGTCCCGCCCAGAGGTACGGGGTGCCATGTAGGAGCCACCCCAGCATGGCAACAGATGTTATCACCGACAGGGTGCCCAATCCCCTGTTGGCTCCACACACCCCAAACAGCTGTCCTTGTGCCACGCTGGGAGCCCACCCCAGCGTGGCAAGCGTCCGCATCGTTGTCCTTTTAAAAAAACAACCCTGAAACACAAAAAATGGTCCTTCTCTGTCTCTGCCCCTACCCATGCCCACCACTGTCACCCTGGCTCCCCACACACCCCCACCCCATACTACCTCTGGACTCCTAGGACGATCTTCGGTGGACGGAACCGTCACCACCTCTTCAAAAGCCGACCGCAAACTGAGGAAATGCCAGTAAGCTGTATAATGGGATAGATAGGGTTTTCAACTTTGCTGCATATCTCAGGCATTATTTTGGAATTTTTGTACCAAATTTTCAACATGGGGTTTTGCACCCCTTCTCATGAAGCAGCTCTCACTGTTATGGTGTTAATCGGGCCCAAAGGGTGATTTCACGCAGTCACTGCCGAAATCACCTTTGGAACTCAAGTAATGAAACAACACTGCCGCTGTTCATAAGGTGGGCTCTCAAAAAGCCTATGTTGAAAATTTGGTGGAAAATTCTAAAAATGACTGTTTTATGAGCGCATCATTGCATTTCTATGCACGCCATAAGTTCATGAATTTTCAATATTTTCACCCACATTTTCAACATTTCCATTTACCACACCTCCTTATGAGCAGTACAGCTATCATTTTTCACATCTTGCATCAAAGCGTGTTTCCGCCCATGTAGCACACAATGGCACAGTCGTTGTGCGAAATCAATGTAGGGGACACTTTAAGAAAATCACAGTGACACTGTCTTGAAAATTTGGTGAAAAATTCCTAAAATGACTGTTTTATGAGTGTGCATTGCGCAGTTCCTCACACGTTCGTAAGTTTGCGAATTTTCAATATTTTCACTCCAGATTTTCAACATTGCCATTTATTACACTTCTTTATGAACAGTACAGCTACCATTTTCTCACAGTCACCCAAAATGTGTTTCCACACATGTAGCGCACAATGGAGCAGTCGATTGTCGAAAGCAATGTTTGGGACAGAATAAGAAAATCACAGTTGCACTGTTCATGAGCAGAGGTCTTACAATGGCTATGTTGAAAATTTGGTGACAAAAGTCCATAAAATGACTGTGTTACGAGTGAGCATTGCACAGTTTCCACGCGCCGCGTAAGTTCATGACTTTGTAATATTTTCAGTCAGATTTTCACCAGTGGCATTTCTCAATGAGATGTCTGAACCTGTTACAAATTATTGATTTACCCACAAGAAAGGTAAAATAACTAGTAGTGGGAATATACTGGATTTATATTTTGTTTCGCAGAATTGGTAATAACAAATAAAGGTGTTGGGAACCAAACCTAGGGGATCATAATGTAGTAAGGTGCACAATAAATTTGGAACTAAAAAGGCATAAAAATTAAAACACCTGCTGAATATAAAAGGAATTATGCACAATATAATAAACAGTTGTTTTGTGAGTACCTACAGGGACTACCATGGCATAGAGTTTTCCTAATTCAAGAATTTACAACTATGTTTAATAGGGCATGTGATAAATTTGCACCTTGGAAAAAGTTAATCAAAACAGAATCATTTACCTTGGGTGACTGTAACTATAAGGAAATTAATCAGATCAAAAACCGACTGTGGAAAAGCAAATAAAACTTTGAGATCTGATGCATGGGAAAGTTTAAAAGATACAGAATAGAGTGGTTCAGGAAATAAGAAAATCTAAGGCCTTTACTATAAACAAAGGATTAAGGAAGCTAAAGATCCCAGGAAATATTGGTCCCTGATAAAAATTTAGCAAACCCTGTTAAAAATCAATTAGAAACAAAATTAAAACATAATGGGAAAATACTAGAAGCTGAAAGCGTTGCGAGACATTTAAATAAATATTTTATTGAGCTTCCAGATTTAAATTTAGGAACAGAAATACACTTGGAAAATGTACAGTCTGAGGACCAAAAAACCGATATTGAAAACTGTAAGGAATATCAGTCCCCAAAGTTTACGCTTTAAAATAGTGACCACATCTGAAGTATATAAATTAATAAAAATTTGAAAAAAAAAATAAAGCTTGTAGCCCTGACAAAATAGAAAACAGATTATTAAAGGAAGCTGCCCAAGTGATATCTCCAGTACTAAAGGAAATTTTTAACTGGAGCTTAAGGGAGGATCATATTCCTTAATATGGAAAAAGGCTAAAGTAATTCCAATTTACAAGGGGAGATCTATTGGATACTTTAAATTATCACCCAATAGCATTACTGTCAATAGTCTCCAAAATGTTAGAAGGATTGTCCATGGGCAATTAATAACATATTTGGAAAAATACCAAAAATTACCCTTTTCAGTCAGGCTTTAGACAGGGTAGGTCCATGACTACCGCACTCATGATTTCCTGGACTCAGTTTCCACCCTTTGGGAGGGGGATTGGTGGGTGTGGTATCGTTGACCTATCAAAGGCATTTGATCTAGTAAATCATCGTGTTTTGATTGAGAAGTTGAGATGCCTGGGAGTGGATGATGAACCATGTGGTTGGTTTAGATCATACCTAGAAGATAGATCTCAATTTATAATGGTGAATGGACATAGCTCTAGTTTGGGTACTGTTACTCAGGGGTACCCTCAGGGATCAATCATGGGTCCCCTCTTGTTTCTAGCATACTTAAATGACCTACCAAGATTAATTAAAAGCTCACAAATCAGACTTTATGTGGACTGATACAGTTCTGATTGCATCAGGTAAACGATTAGGTGAATTAGAACAAAAACTGCAGGGTGATTTTTTAATTATGCAGAAATTTTTCACAAAGCTTGGACTATTGATTAACAATAAAAAAACAGACCATGTACTTTGGGTTAGAGAAGAAGGACTGAGTAGTTTCAATTTGACAATCAAGACACAGGATGGAAAAATATTAAAGCAAACCCAGTCCTATAAATATTTGGGGGTCATAATCGATCAGGAATTGAATTTTGAACAACATGTGACTGAACTCATAAAAAAAAACAAATTCAAAATTAGGGTAATGAGGCGCATATCAAATTGTTTAACAAGAGAAATGCGCATGAACATAGTAAATCAATTACTCCTTCCTGTGATTGATTATGGTAGCCATATTTATAGACACACCCTAAAAACAGGTACATAGCCTAGATGTTTTATATAATAAATTAGCCAGATTTGTGTTAAATGTGATATTGGTACCCATCACTGCGAGATGTATACAGAGTTGGAATGGAATTCCACTAGAACAGAGGGCAGAGGTTTTTGGTTAACACAGATAAAAGGATTACATAAAAATAACTACAAAATCATCTAATAAGTAACCTTAAAAAACCAGAACATGGATTAAACCTACGAAAATCAGGAGCAAGAGATTTCCTTGTTCCAAATTAAAAATAGATACAGTACAATGACTTTCCAGTATAAAGCATCAACAAGTTGGAATAGCTTCCCCTCCCCCACCCCGGGACCCAAACCTGTCTATTTTAGAATATAAGATTGCAGTGAAATATGAGTTGCGTTTTAAATGTTTGTGTAATAGGTGAAGTTTGAATGGCATTATATATGATGTTTGGTTGTTTAAAACAAATGAAATGATTGTATGTATCTAAATGTATGATAATTGTATTTGTAAGTTGTATATTTGTTTATTGTATTTATTTATTTTGTACTAAACAGGTATGCCTTGTAAATAAGATTCTTTGAACCCCTAATGGCATAATTTTCTGTATAAATAAAATTTTACTGCTACTACTATTTTCCACACTTCCTTATGAACAGTACAGCTGTCATTTTTCACAACATGGCGAAATGTGTTTTCACACTTTCAGCACAGAGATGCGGATCGCTGTGGAAATCATTGTTTGGGACAGATAAAGAAAATCACAGTGACACTGTTCATGATCAGAGGTCCCAAAATGCCTGTGTTGACAATCTGCTGTAAAAATCCCCAAACTAATTACATTACAGGTGTGTGTTGCACAGTTTCTATGCACGCTGTGACTTCACCAGTTTTTAATATTTGACTGCAGATTTGCAACATTGCCATTTTTGCACCTCCCCATGAACAGTACATGTCATTTTCACATCCTGTTCAGAATGTGTTTTGCACCTGTGGTGCTAAATGCTGTAGTCGCTGTGCATAAGCAGCTTTCTGAGTAACAAACTGATATTGCCACTGTTCATGAGGTGGGGGTCACAAAAAGCCATGTTGAAAATTTGGGTGAAAATACCAACGAATACCTGAGGTGTTAGGGTTTCCAACCATAATGCCCCACCCTATAGAGATTGACAGGCATCAGGGGTGTGACTTGGGATTCTTGCCTGTAATGCTAATACCGTTCCACACCCTGCAGCCAGTGAGAGGCATCGAGGTATGCCTTGGACTCTTGACCCCAAAGTTCACCCCATTCTCCTATACCCACCCATCTCACCACATTTCCTGATGGAATGGGGTGTGCATAGAATGCATAAGAACCAAAGACCCCAAGGCACACCGTGACACTTGTCAGTGTCTGCAGGGCAGGGTGTGGTGAAATGGTGTGGCCGTTATGCCTGATGACCCAAAGGCACACCCCAATGCCTGTCACTCTCTGCAGGGTGGTAGTGGGGTTGGCTTCAGTTCAATACTTCACTGCCATTCCTATTATGCAGCTCTGTAACTTCTACACTACCAATGCCAATGCCAGCAAGCAAACATTCAGCATTGACAAATGCTTGTTGAGGTTTAATTTCTTATACCTTTTCATGTGCTAGCCTACAACAGGGTGACACCAAGTATAAAGGAAGTGTTTTACTTCTAGTTTTCATTTTAAATTCTGCCTTAGCTATGATGGATAATTTAATCCCAGAAAGGATGAATACTCACCATCCTTCCAAACACAGGGTATTACAGAAAACTGTATGCTACTAGACTAAGAATGTTTATAGTTTGCCACCTTTACACTTTCATAACACAAATAATCTTAACTAGTGTCTTAATTTACTAATAAGTACAGTGCCTGCCACAGAAAAGTTTAACGGTACTGCATTATGATGGTCAGTAATGTGCCCTGCCGCTTGGTAATGAGAGGTACTGTTTCTCATCAAAGTAGTGTAGCAGTAACGTATGCTGAATGCCAGCAGTACAGAAGCTGCTTTAATGCACTTACTCACTTGGCCTCATGATGGTGATCCTTGTCCTGGAGTATGATATTGCCTTTTTTATGCAGTGATTCACCCTCCAGCAGATGGCGCTGTTTTTGAGACCCATATTTCTCTTGAGGCAGTTCTGTATTTACACTTTGCTGCTGAGTTGTGAATGCAAACAATATTTAAATGAATCCCTGCATTTGTGTTTCCATACTGCCAGTTGCAGTGTGGCTATTTTTTCTTTGTATTGCAATAAAGTAATATTTGAATTAAAATGTGTCTGTATGGTGTTACTCGTGTGCTTTTTTTCTGATTTTTGGCAAAGAATGTTTTTTTTTCATTGATAACATTTTTACCAGTGGCTCACCAGTAATACCCCTGAGAATGAAAGAAGAGAAAGTCAGAGGAAGAAAAAAACTTGCTGACTCTGTGCATAACTTAATTTTCATGGAGCCTGAACATCTGTATCGTGCAATCTGCCATCATGTGTGCCTGTTATTTTTCATTTGCCATTAGTTGCCTGCACACCTCCCTTCCCTCAACCTACTAATGTCCATGGCACTCTGGCATTATACTTCTAGAAATAAGCGATTGCCTTCATCCTGTTGGGACCATATAGTGATACACCATGCCACTCTTCTTTGAGCTCATATTACTTTCCCACAGCTCTATTGTTCCAACGTATTGATGCATGAAATTATATACAAAAAGTAAAACAATTTGTTTTCCTATCAGATAGTTCAAAATATAAATAAAATATAACCTACAGTTAAAATGTAAATTATAACCATAGGTTCTATTTTGGGCATGCATTAATCTAGCCCTTCTGTTTTTACTCGATGCCCACACACTGATGCAGAAATCTATCTGTTTTATGATAGCAAAAACAAATATGAACTCTCCACTTGCTGTTGTGAAGAAGTTAATGTAGCCAGTAACATAACCTGACGATTATTAACCATTCACACTGAAAAAGTAAACCACTGTTCCTTGACAAAGTGGCATGACTCAGTATTGTGAAAGTTTATGTCATTTGGTTACTCTCATCCTAGATTGTGGATGCAGTATGTACTATGCATTGTGCGTTGCCCTGCATGCGGTTGCATTTTGCTTTAGGTGCAATATTTTATGCAGCTCAAGACTGCTTTACTTTTGGACTAAGTGCTTCCTAAAGAGACTGAATACTGATGTCTTTATAATGGTAGTGCTGGTGCCATTTCTCCTGCATTTGTATGACCCTGCTACATACAGTTGAGAGTTATGCTTGTAGCGATCCTGATGTGTAGCATAGGTCATAGAGCTACAACAAAATAGCAATTGTACTAACATTAAATAGAATGGCACGAGACATCTCAATAACTGTGCCTTCTCTGAATGTGAAAATTAGTAATCCTTAAGCACCTATCTGTAAGCCAGTGTTCTCCTCAAGGCTCAAAGCATTAGTTTACTCATTTGGTGTCAGTGCCAGCAGAGTGCTGAAATCAGCAACTCAGAGGTCTCACCCTGTAACTGGTGGGATGCAGTGAGTGTATGGATGTTGCTAACTACTATTTGCTGGCAATCTGCCATGGTTACACAGAACTACAGTCCATGAACCTGATTTCCCTGACTGGCAGTCATGTCCCACCACCATCTACTCTCCCCATCGTGCATTTACTGTATGTAGTTAGGGTGTCAGAAATGGGGACAGAGTGCATTGGAACTGTGTGCACAAAACATGAATTAAAATATGAATTAGACTGGGCCGACTGATGTCTCCCACCTACATGGCTGAGGGACGAATGAAATATTTTGACATACACCTTTACTATGTATGCTTTTGGGAAGGCTTGCATCAGTTGACATTCACTTTAACCTGAAAATCTGCCTAGTATCATCACTCACGTTAACACCCAGTGTCTCTGTCCCTCTCGGTGCACACACTGATTCACTGATATTTATCAGCTATAGATGACTGCACACAGCAAATGCATGTTGCAGATAAGTGAGTCTTGGTGCAAGTGACTATCATTATATAGTTAATACTGACCTTAACATTTACAGATTAGGGATTTCAAAATGTCCTCATATCAGCAAGCACATACCCCTCTGTCTAAGTTAATCTATGCACTGTAGATAGCAGTGTAACACAAGGTTGTCCAATCACATTACCATACAAGAATTTCTATTTTTTTATATTAAGAGACATTGTATGAGGTGACATGGAATTAAGCAGATATACAACGTTGGTCGTTCCTGACAAAGTAGCAAATAGTGGCTGTGTACATACAGTAGTAAAATTAAGATTCATGTAGATTTTAATGTTTATTGATATTCTGTTTTACACTGATGAGATCAGTCCTATTTACTTAAGTCTAAGTGTCTAGTTTTAGGGGTGGACTGGCAGCATTGAGGCACATAAGTGCAGCGAACAGAGTCACACAGTATTCAAGACTGGGTTGCTGGAATCAAACACATGTCTGTAGAAAGTGCCCATGTAATTCACATCATGGTCATGAAACCCTTATGCAGTTTCACTATTATGATGTATGCATACAATTGATAACTGCTGATGACTGATGCCCACAACAGAAGACACCACTTCTGCATGAACAGACCATGGCAGTATTATATTGGAAGCCGGTGTGTGACTCTGCATGCTGCAGAATTGTTTACACTGCCTCTTTATAAGTCTAGTTATTACATTGTCATGCCCAGTGTTGTGGTGAAGACATTAAGCAGACAGATAGCCTAATATGTAACTGAGATATCGCTCAGCTTGTTGTTCCTATCACTTCAGTTTATAATGCTATACACAAACCCAAAAAGTATAATTAAAAAACAGAGAACAAAACATCATCTTGCCATGCAGTATTGCTTGTGTGCTTGCCCATGTGTTACAACACAATATATTAGAACTTTTGTTTTAACTACCACTCACCCACAACTCACATCATTTCACACTTCCTCATGATTTGAAAGGTTTGCAGTTTGAAACCTAACCACATTATTTTATATGGCCCATCATTGATTACTGCCCTTGCTGACTCTCCCCAGCCTTGTCACATCTTTGTGAAATTCTACTGCCGCTTGTAATGCTTTTAGAGGCAGAGCTCCTCATAGAACTCTGCAGGCAGGTACAAAAGCAGCAGAAGAGATTGCATGGCTGGGGTGCCAGGATACAAACAGGAACACAAGTAAAATGGAATCCAGCATGTACCACCAGAAATTGAGGACTGCTCACAATACTGAATGCTTCATTTTGTTCAGAGTGGCATGCAAAACTCCAGATGCATTTCAGAATGTTCCTGATATTTCATTGGATCCATTGAAAAAGGAATCAAGAACATTCCGCAATGTGTCTGGAGTTTTGCATATGGCACATTCTGAATAAAATGAAGCACCAGTTTATAGTGTATGGTAGAACGCTGTTGAGCACGGAAATCCAAGATCATGATGCTTGCTTCAGTGCATCACTTGATCTTGCTGTTCTGCTACATAGTCACGTCATCAGTGCTGCACAACAAGATTAACGCGTATTCAGCGCATGCGATTTAGCAACCGTGTCGGCGAGGGAGCGGTAGCACTGAGTGAGCCACAACATGAAGCTTAAGTAAGGCTTGATTTAAAATATTTCTGCATCCATTGGCTATTTTTTCATGAATAGACCCCATACACTATAAAAGATTGTCTGTGAGTCATTCACAAACAAGGATCTTTCAAATCTTCGAGTCCTTGGCAACGAACAACCTCTCGAGCGCCACTTTGAGGTTCATCGTTGCCAAGGATACCTCTCAATTGAGACTATCCTTGTTGTGAATGACTTCCATAGACAATCCTCTATATTTGTGAGCAGTCCACTTATTTCTTGCGTGGTAAGTGCGAGGATTCAGTTTTCTTTTACTATGAACTCTGCAGCAGGGTTTGCTAGTGTCACTCTGCTTTACCCATGGTGCTTTGACAGTTAGGCAGCGCCACCATTTGTGCATTCACAAGTAGGGCACAAGTGTGGTACTGGTACTAAGATGTTGTAAATCTGTTTATTACTTGTTGCTGTGACCACCTAGCAACATGATTGCATGGCAACAGTCCTTTGCGGCTGTGTGTGGACCAGATCTTAGTTCCTCTTAGTAGACTGGATGCCAGAAGGAACTTAAGTTTAGTATAATTCTGACAGACCTAGGATGGGGATCTAGTGGTACAGTAGTAGTAGTAGTATAGTAACATGTCTCCTCTGTAGTTCACTGGGGGGTATTACATGCAGTCTTCTCCATTCAAAGTCATATGAAACAAGGATAGTGAGAGAAGTAACCCCCATGGCTATCAGAAAATTAGTGGTGTTTGTTCTCATTTGACAATACATGACCATTTCTAATCTACTGTAGCACAGTCGACATCTGAAATCATTTTCAAAGTGTAACAAGTATTAATTCAGTTCTCCCCAAACCAAACCCATAGAAGCGATCATTAGTGGCACAGTTGCTCAATGAGTATGATGTGTGTTCTCATCTTGATCATGTAGGTTGACAAACTGAAAGCATCATTACCATTTCAAAATGAAATCACCACAGCCAGTTTGGTTGATTGAATGTGACTTGGCATTAAAAAAATCCTGATTTTTGTGTTTGCATTTGACTGTTTTCAGATCACCATTTTGTTTTGTGACACTTATGGTATTTTTAACAAAACTGTACAATTTGGAGGTATGCAGCTTTGTACAGAGCTTCTAATGAAACTGAAAACTGCACAGAATGCATGAACGGAGAGGTAAGAACTCTGCTCATCCATTCGGTCTCTCTGTGCATGTACAGAACCTTTGGTAACGTAATAGCAGTAGCATTCCAACTTATGCCAAAAATGATAAAAACTTGAATAAATGACACTGGACTTTAGAGAAGATATGTTTATTTAGACATTTCAGGATTAAGCAAACACAAAACACAAGAATACCTAATCCCTCTCCCTTAACAGAATTAAGAAGAGTGCAAGCCACTCAAGTTCTGATATTGATGCTAAGAAGTAAGAGGGAGGTGTTTTTATTTTTGGGGTGGGTACCAATAATGTTTTTGCAAACTGTTTATCCAGACCGGTATTTGTCTCTTACATGTAAGGAACAATGATAATGGACAGCATTCCTGTATCCTACTACAAATACAGAATTTTGCTGTTAAGTCCCAGATGAGTAAGTGGCTGTGGTGGGCTTTGAGCATGCATTCCTATCACATGGATTACATGTATGAGAGAATTGCAGGTCATGTCTGTAAACAGTCTAACAAGAGGTAGTAAAGTGGCAAGCTGCATGCTGCAGCAGTAATGTTTCCCCTAAAATTAGACATGTACTACTCACACATACACACATGCTGGGAGGGACCTTACACTATGGAAAATCATTTATTACATCTAGGGTGGGAGAGCAAGGGCTAAGGGCTGAGAGGGACCTTGCACTATGAAACATTTTTACATTAAGGGTGTGGGAGCAGGCGAATGGGGACTGGGGATGGACCAACTCTATAGAAAAATTATTTTTACATTAAGGGTGTGAGGCAGAGGATCAGGGACAGTTGGGTGAGGAGAACAGGGATCAATCACACTGTGTATACAATAAAATAGATGGTTCTGTAGAAAGGGATACATAGGTATACGGTATACTGAAGTTTGTAGTAAGCAGACACCAACAGTGCATATGGACAACTAGCAACCTGGTTCATGATTTCATTTCTGGCAGTCTGAAACTGAGACAGCTAATGTCTTTTATACTCACATCCGACACAAAGATTAAATTTATTTTAGGAGGGAATGAAAGTTCTGTATGCATTGAACTAAGAAAGCAAACATTGTGGAGACAAACTCTACCAGTTATCAGACGAAGTATTATTAGTAGTAGTGGTATTAAAAACAAGCATTTGTCAATGCTGAATATTTGCTTGCTGGCATTAGCAGTGGAAGTGCAGGAGTTAGACACAGGCAGTATAGGAATGGCATTGAAGTATTGAACTGACGCCAACTCCACCCTCACTCTGCAGAGATGGACAGGCATCGGGGTGTGTCTTTGGGTCGTCACCCATGACGGTCACGACATTTCACCTCACCCTACCCTTCAGACACTGACAAGTGCCGAGGTGTGCTTTGGGTATTTTGCTTTTACATTCACCTCATTCCATAAGGAAATATGCTGAAATGGGCACAGTATAGGAGAATGGGGTGAACTGTGGGGCAAAGGGTCCAAGGGCACCTCGATGCCTGTCGCTGTCTGCACTGCCATAAGGCTACCACAGAAAGCCTTTTCAAAATTCAGCAGTACATATGCACCAAAGTACTACTGGTGAAATGTGAGTTACTGTACTCCCAGATTCAGAGCCATTAATATCCTGAAAAGCCTCAAGCCTTGCTTCAAACTAGAGGTCACACGCCCCTGGAAATGGCAGCATCCCAGATGACAACAATATTTAGCTATGGCAACGAACCCTTTTAAGAGCTGTTCCATCCGAACTCCGACAAAACATGCGGTAACACCCACACGCATGTACAGACTGCACAGCAAGGTATATCAAGGTTCAGAAATTAAACATTTAAATATTCTCATTGACCACCAACCCTTCTTTAGAAGCTTTATTCATTTCTCACTTGTCACATACAGCACTGGACAGATTATAAATCATCAGAAACCAGGGCTGTGCAATACAAAGGCACACAAATGCATCACTTTTTAAAAACACCAATAGAAATATTCTAAAATACAGTATGTGTACTGTTAGGCCATATAATGTCGCATTAGATCTCTGATGAAGCTGAGACACACACCTACATTATGATCCGAATGGCTCATTACATGAATGCATACTTTACTGATAAATATGCATCCGTTATTGATAACTAGTCTCAGTCCCTTTGCCTTGTGCCATCTTTAACAAGGGCCATGACGGGGTGGGGTGCAAGAGATGTGGCTGCAGTAGGGCCCCACTGCCCTACTGCCTCAGAAGTCAGCATTAAAAAACGTTAACTATCACAAAAACTCCCAAATTTCTTTTTAGACCCTAATTATCCCATTTGAAATTGGTCTTGTCAGCAGTAGGGTCTGTGCTGCAGATTCCAGCCCCAGTTCAATGGGTGTGTGTGTGGGGAGGAGAATACAGAACAAGGAAGTTTAAGAAAGAGGCCATTACTGAAAACATCTGATCTTGCTGCTGGTGAAGACATGGACAAATGACATTGATCAGTTCCTTGATCATGGTGCCAGCAAGGAGGAAGGGGGCAGCATAGACAAACTGGGGATTCTCTGCAAGACTGCTACAGAAGAACCAACGCTATAAATATTTTATATGCACTAATGGTTGTTTTACACTTATTGGTGGGGAGGCAGGGCCAAAAAAATATGTTGCCGGGTGGGGGAGCCTCTACAGTTGTTAGCACAGCCCAACAGAAATCAAGTCTAAATGTAAAATATACTGTCAGTAAACATGAATGTGTAAACAAACTTCAAATGTCAATACCAGAGACAAAAGTAGAAACAGCAAAAAATCAGCCCTAATAGAAACTAAACGATCCCATGGACTCCCTTACAATCATTACCCTGGGCTGAGCAAAGCGACATATAAGGCACATCAATCATTACATCAACAGGTAATGGGAGTGCCAGATGCATCCAACACAGGGCTGCATCATCACTCCTTTCCTGAGCCTCTCCTGCTGGATCTATTTTTGCAGTCTACTGCACTGGTATGTGGGAACTCTGCCAGCAGCCTCTCTTCACAGACTGCACATGTAACTAAGGGCCAGATTTGTCAAATCTTTTTTCTTTAAATCACGTCCATGCACGGATTTAAAAATAAGTTGACACATTATGCAACTTCCCTGTTTTTTTTTCCAGCCGCTAGCCTGACAGTGCTTCAGTCCCCCTGGTCTCCCTATCTCCACCATTGAAAGCTTGTTTAGAGACAACTTTTCCACTTGTTTGCCTGTGGCCCGACTGGGCAGACATGATATCAGGAAATGATTAACAGAATAGTATTGCTGGCACTTGATCCCCAACGGATTACTTGTGGCACCATTTACTTTGATTTAAGCTGCAAGCAGGGCCTTGTTCTCCAGTTGATTGTGCTGCTGCCAGGGTCACCATGTGTACAGTAGGTAGGTGTTGTTGGGTTGGGCAGCACCGCCCATCTTCCTTGCCCAGCTCTCACCTCCCACCAACAGCAGATGGACACAGATGGGCCCCAGCAGCAGAGGCCAGCGATTTACACCTCGCCTCTCAGTCAATGTAACCAGCTAACAGCTGCAGGATGCCGGGGTCTGTGGATCATAGCTTTTTATTCCACAATGCTAGAAATTGCAATGTAAGATTTTTTCAAATACATCCATGCAGTCCTAGTTTACGAAACACAACTTGATGCCAAAGGAAAAGGCTTTGGAACAACTTCAATGTCCTTCCTTGGTAAGCCACCCTTCCCAAAGTCATTAAAACACAATAATAAATCGAGCAGTGTAATGGTATTTGGATACCTGTTCTCTCCTTTGGTGTTCAAAGAAGGCGGCTGGTGTAGGATTGTTTGTTTATCCTCCATCTCCACAACACACTTTGTATTTAGTTCGATTTCTGCAGGGATACACAGTGACAAGTACAGAGCGCTTGCAAAAATGCACATTACAGAAAAACCTCCCACAATTACAGTACACCAAAATAAACTAGGAAACACTGGATACTAGCCCAAACACACTGTGCATGCCTGGTGGTAACACGATTTGACAAGTTGGCAAGATGGGCCTGAAATATTCAGCAGAAACATCTCTGTGCACTACTAAACTGTTAACTTCAGTCCCTAAAACGAAGTTTTATAGAGTCAGACTCTTTCCAAACTCTCAGGTTTCTAAGATGAGAGGGAAAACACACTTACCTCGCTAGTTCATAGGCTGGACCTCACTGCAACTTTCACTTTACTATCTGACATTTTGTATCCATTTCTCCCTCCTCCAGACTAAGTGGTCCTCCAGGGAGAGATGTTTAAAATGTGCTAGTATATGCTGCAGTTCCCAAACTGCTGCAAATGCCATTTAGTGCCCCATGAAAATGCAATGGCACAATCTGTAAGTCCATTCCGAGAGACCGCCCATGCAACAGAACAATGCTCCTCTGTCCGCCTCCATCCTGACCACCATCTTCCGTGGGGAGCAGCTTGGGAGCAACAGCGGCTGCTTCCGGTCAGATAGCACAGGTACGCAAAGCGCAACCCCGACGCAGAACCCAGCCTGATGGCCTGTGCGCATACACGCCTGAAGAGTGTGTCCCATGTGCGTGCATGGCATCTTGTGGATAGTGTGCAGCAAGTCTGGGATTGGCACCAGCAGCACCTTTCTTGCTTTCACCTTTCGTCTCCGGTTAGATTGCAGTTACCCCTCCTCTACCATTTCCAGTTCCTACATCTTTTCTGACACCCTGGTAACATTGACTTTTAGTTAAAGACACAGGGACTGGATGCATTTATTAAGCTGACAAAACGGAGCTGTGGGTAACATCGACTTCTAGTTAAAGACACAAGGACTGGATGCATTTATTAACCTGACAAAAACAGAGCTGTCTATGACAGCTATACATGTCAGATGCACAGTGTGGGCACTTTGCATACTGCTGACGGCAGAATGTAAATTACCTGCCGACGGCAGTATGCAAATTGCCCACACGTTACCACCATGATTGCAGCTTTTTGCTTTTAACTGTATGCCACTGCATCTGAATGGCTGTCATAGACAGCTCCAACATTCATTGGTGTGGTGCAACCACGCCTGCAAAAGGAGCAGGGCACTGGAAGTGGGAGGCACACCTACGAAAACTCATATGGTGGCACTATGTTTCTTGCACATGCATGCAAGCAAACATAAAAATGTATTCTGACATTTGGATAAATTATTTAGTATTGTATTTTACGTACAGTGTCCTAATCATTGTACTACTACTGTAGGTGACATTTGGATTTCACTCATAGACACTGACAATTATAATTTTATTTGTACAGGTTATACTGTAGTTTTCTGGTAGTTATAGCAATATATTTAGTCCTACAGTAGGGGCATCCGTATGGGGCAGCCTAGGTGTGTGGCATACTGTATTTGGGAACATGATTGAACCTGAACCTCAGCGGTTGTATTGAGTACTGAGTACAAGTCTGTTTCACATTTGAATACTATAACTGTGCTTGTGGTGTGATCAGGAGGATTCTAAACATTCACAATCCATAAATTAACTGATCACTACTACGTTAAATGTCAGTTTTGCTACATTTACATTATTACAGTTTATAACAAAAAACCAAACACCCCCACCAAAAAACAAAGAAAAGTCTGAAGATAGAATTGCAGGGCTTCTGTTTGATTATTCACATAGTACACTGATCCTGCATATTATTTAACTATGGGCAGTTTTGGGACAAGGACTCCACCTGTGTTTAGATCGAAAGGTTCACTGCAGCTTAATACTATCATTGCTGCTTCACACGACATTGCAGCTGGTATCCTCTGCTACTAGCTGAGTTGAGTTATGTTACCATGTGTGAGCACAAGGGACCTTTCAATTAGGGCTGCATGAACTTCCAAAAGTTCTGCCATGTGAACTTTCTTGTAGAACCCAAAAAGTTCTACCTGGTTCTACCAGGTAGAACCCAGTAGAATCGGTTCTACCATTTATAACCAAGTTCTACCAAGTAAAACCAGGTTCTACCAAGAACCAGGTTCTACCAAATAAAACTAGTTCAACTATGTAAAAACAAGTTCTACTAAGTAAAACCAGGTTCTACATAGAGATGGGCAAAAGTTGCCCCAATTTGCTCCGTGAAGTGATTTATGGAGTGAAGGTAAATTAGTGAGTGCTCCACAATGCAAGTTGAGTACTGCGGTTATAATGGTAACTCAAAGTCCATTGAAAACAATGAGTTCACGTTACCCCGCCTTCCCAAACCACTACTCCACCAATTCTTAAGGTGAAGTGCATTGAAACAATGTACTTCCTCCCCTTCATATATTTTTAAGCTCCAAAGGAATTTTGCAGTGATTCATGGGATTTCAGGTTACATAGGCTCTAGATTGTTCTGCACAGCCTCAGTTCAGAGTAGTGTGTGTAGGAGTTGTAGAGAGTCTGCTCTGAGAGCTCTCTGCATTCAAACCTTCTAAAAGCTGTTAAAAAGCCTTTTGAATCTTTTTTTTTTTGCTGAAACTTTAGTTCATCGATTGTAGGAAACCTCCTGTGCTCATATCATCGGCGTTTATTGTTTGTGTGTTGGATTTTGAATGTTAATGTACAACATTCAGTCTGTGTACTGAGAGACAGTGAAGTGGTGTTTTGGGGAGGCATATCTGTGTGTAGGCAGATTAACTTGGAAAAAGACAGTTCTTTCTGTTTTAGTGATATTTTTCATAAACTGTGTTAATGTACACAAAGTAATATTTTCAATAATTCTTGCCATATTTTTGCTGATTGTTTGTGGTGCATCAGTGCATAATTTTAGTTTGTTTAACATATGTGGCTATATTACTGAAGTTTTCATTTGCTACGCATTACTTGGTGTGTGTGTGTGAGTATGTTTGTGACACGTGTCATTAAATCAGACACCTTTATTGTGCCACATAGTAATTTCAGCAATGTGAACCTGCTATCCACTGCAGCTGTGTGATTTTTGTACTTCTTTTGGTATCTTTACTGATACTAGTACTAGTGACTGTTACTGCAGAAGTGCAGAACACTGCACCTCCGGCCCACCCCAACTGGCAAAGGTATTTCTTTCCAGATTTGAATTTCTGATGGTGAGCACTGGTTAGGTGTTGTGCCTTTGTGTCTGCATCTCTTCAGTATGCAGTGCAATCTTAATCTGTCTGTGCATTTGCATCTCTTTAGGGCCCAATCTCCATCTGTAACTTAAGTCACAGTTGTTTCGCTGTTCCTTCAGAGTACTGGACAGGTGTGGTGCAAAATTCTGCATGAACATTGTACTCATTAATATGCTTTTAAGTCAGGACCATCATCATGAGTCACGCAAGATACAAATCACGCTCTTCATCATCACGTCCACAAATGCAGTTACAAATCACGATTCATGATTCACGATCATTCACGTTATGAATCACAACATTAAATTTTTTCTAGTTACTTGGATGTATTGCAAGCCTGTTTTGTAGTATCTCTCCAGGTTTCACTACCCCACCATTGTACTCACTGATATGTGTTTTTAAGTCTGGGAGTTTTAAGCAACAACTCATCGGGAAGCATAGCCGTAGGCATTCACGTTCCCAATACAGTTTCATATTTGTTATCTCACACCATTAACACCAAATCATGTTCTTCATTATCGTGGTCACAAATGCAGTCACAAATCATGATTCATGATCATGTCACAATTCACAACATTAATTTTTTTCTAGTTACTTGGATGTATTGTAAACCTGTTTTTAGTATCTCTCCAGGCTTCACCACCCCACCATTGTACTCATTAATATGTGTTTTTAAGTTGGGGTCCCGGGAGTTTTGTGCTGCAGCTCATTGGGGAAGTACAGCCATAGGCATTTGCATTCCTTCCTGTACAGCATGTGAGTTACAGTACTATAAGTAGTGGTGGCTGGAAGTGGTTCAATTCGCTCCATGAAGTGATTCATGGAGTAATTGAAGCCCGCTGAGTACCTACAATAGGAAGCGGAGTACTTCGCTTCATAATGAGGAACGCCAAGTCCATTGAAACCAATGACTTTGCATTTTCCACCTTCCCAAACCACTTCTCCACCAATTTTAAGGTGAAGTACATTGAAATCAATGTAATTTGCCTCACTTCGCCTTGTAATTGAGCTCCAAATTAAATTCTGCAGTGATTCATGGAATTGCAGGTCACATGGGCTCTAGATTGTTCTACACAGCCTCAGCTCTGGCCTGGGTAGTGTGCATGTAGTGGTAGCTGGAGACAGTTTGCTCTCAGAGCTCTGCAATTCAAAACCTCTAAAAGCTGTTTAAAATTTCTTTTGAGTCATTTTTTTTTGCTCAAAATTACTACATCGATTGTAGGAAACCCTTCTGTGCTCATATCATTGAGTGATTATTGTTGTGTGTGGATTTTGAATGTTAATTTAGAACAGTCAATCTGTGTACTGTGAAGTGTGCTTTGGAGGAGGGGCATATTTGTGGTGTAGGTACATTAACTGCAGGGAAAAGGCAGTCTTTCTGTTTTGGTTATATTTTTCTTGTATAACTGTGTTAATGTACACACAGTAATATTTTCAGTAATTCTTGACTTTTTTGCTGATTGTTGTGGTGCAGCAATGTACGATTTGTCTGTTTAAAACATTTGGTTTTATTACTAAAGATTTTAATTTGCTATGCATTACTTGTAGTGTGTGTGTGAGTGTGTGCTATGCGTGCCATTAAATCAGACACCTTTTATTGTGCCATAGAGTAATTGCAGCAGTGTGAACCTGCTATCCACCACACCTGCATGAATTTTTATACTGCTTTGTGGTATCTTTACTGGTAGTATATTGTTACTGCTGTGCACTAATCCCTCAAATGGCAAATGCATTCCTTTCCAGATTTGGATTTGTGACTTGTGTGCACTAGTTAGGTGCTGTTGTGCCTTTCGGTATGCATCCCTTGAGTGTGCAGCGCAATCTTAATCTGTCTTGCATTCTGGGACACTGCATTTCTTGTTATGCCTCATTTCACTTCATCAGCACTGGGAATTTTCTGACACAAGACAGTAGCATTTCAACAGCACTGGGGAATTTTCTGGACACAGGACAGTAGCATTTTGGGATGCACATTAATTCTGGTGACTCTGTGTGTGACCCACTACATGCATGACTAGGTGTACCATTAATTCTGGGAGACTTTGCATTTCTTGCTATGCTCACATTTCGCTGTCAGCACTGGGGAGTTTTCTGGACACAAGACAGTAGCACTTTGGGAATGCACATTAATTCTGGTGACTGTGTGGGTGGGGTGCTGCCAATATTGTTGTCACTCTGCCTTACTTTGCGTTTAAAGCAGGAATGGCAGCAGTAACAATAACAAGGTGAAGTGAGCCTTTCCTATGGAGCACTCTGCGCAGCTAGGCGCAGCAGCGTGAAGTGGCCGCTTGGCGTTCACTTTGCAAGCGGATTTTAAATTCGCTGCATCTCTAGTTCTACATGGTATAACAAAATTCTATAATATATAATGCAAAAAAATTACATGGTTCTACTTAATTAAGAAATCCACAGAAGTATTGTTTTTGTTTGGGAAAAGTACATGTAGTACTAAGAATGGTATATACAGTTAAGTATTGTAAAGCTTTGGTGCATAGGATTCTGTCTTGGTGCTTGAAAGCTTTGCAAAACTTTACCATTCTTAAAGTTAGAATCTTAGTATTACATGTATTTCTCCCAAATATGCAAAATAAAAATATGTGGATTTTTTATAGTTAAGTAGAACCAAGTGGAATGTGCTTATATATTGTAGTACCACCTGGTTACCCAGCAGATGCTGTAAAATACTAGTGTTGAAACAGATTTAGCAGCGATAAAGGTCAGGGATGATATATGACTCATATATTATCCCTGACAACTTTAGCTTTTAAATCTGGTTACAGGCAGCCAAAGGGTTAACCCCTGAGCTACACCCTGTTACAATAATTTTAAATCTTCTCCACTGTTAGATTCAGGTACTTCTAGAGCCCAGTTAAAATGACTGGCGCTCGTGGTACCTATAGCCTCAGCTGCTTTACGCACTAAATAAGTACATGGACAGAAATTTACAGTACAAAATGTATTTAATCCACACATGTAGATAAACAAATGCCACACTGCCTTAGCTTCTGTACCTTACCTTCCTCAATGACCCCGAGGAAGGCATGGTGTCACATTGGGGCAGTGTGGTGTGTTTGCTTACCACATTGTGTGGATTAAATTATTTTCACTTTAAACTTTTGTCTGTGTAGTTATTAGTTTGATCTTTCTGTTATTCTGAGTAACTGTCAATGCTAGTATTACATTACCACCATCGTTTTCTCCTTTCCCTCTTGTACACTCTCTGTCCTGATCCCTATACCTCCCACAGGTAACTATGTAAATATTATATTACTTCATTTGTCCCACCCTCCCAAACACCTGCCCCTTCCTCATCTTTACTCAGAATAATTGAAAACCCATAACAGTATACCATCTGCAAATTGTGTTTATGATGCCAGGTCACGAGCATGGTTTGGTGTCTAACAATGGAGGGTGAATTGTTGTAAGAGGAGTGTCCCAGGAGGGCTTGGAGTTTTGGACAAGGGCTAGGGTAAGATCAGGGATTTTTTGTCATGATAGTCAATTAGTGCAGTATGTGGGAACAGCATTTTGTAAAATCTATTTTTTATTTTCATTTTACAGGTTATGATGAAAACAGTTTCTGTCTGGTGAATGGTTCCTTCAGATCAAAACATTGGATGTCATTGAGTGCAGCATTGAAACTGGAAATGTATTGTAAAGTTGACATTTTACAGAAAATAAAACATTTTTTTTTAATTAAATTCCATCTGGAATTGAACCAGAAGAACAGTTATTTATTATTTATTTTATTAATGTTTTGTTTGTTAACAGACAGGAATAAGTATTCATTGAGTGTGTATTTTGTAATAAAATCCAATAAAACAAATGGATGAAGAGCTGTGTGACAATGTGTTAGTCATTTTGGTTATTTTAGCTGAACTGCCATATGCAGTGGTTGTTCAGTTTCTGGTGCTAGTCAGATTGGGCCTTAGTGGCACATGAGGACTAGCAGTGGATGTTGTTTCTGAAATTAATGGAACTTGAGGATGAGGAGGAGACAGGGGACCCACCAGTGGAGGAAAGACAGCTGGAAAGACTAGTGGCAACAGAATCCTTCACCATCATCATCGTCGTTATCAGCGTGGCATGATGCTTCTGTGTTCAGTCAACCTGCATAAATTTGGGACAGTATATGTTTTGAATTGAGGCAGGTTCATTTTAAAAAGTGAGCTCTCTACATTCTTCATGGAAAGACATGTTCTTTTGTCATTCACTATTGCCCCAGCAGCACTAAAATTCTCTCTGAATATGTGCTGGCAGGTAGACAACTGAAGTATTCAATTGCGATCTCAGTTAAAGAAGGCCAGATCAATTTTTCTGTTGCTAATAAAGCAATGGCTCGTCACCTGCAGTGAGATGTACAGTCTTCTCCATCTAAATCCTTAACCATTTTGCAGCAGGGACTTCTGGTACCACTATAGCCGGCTGAGCCTTCCCAGCTGTCTTTATTAGACAAAGTCTGACAGCATGTCACACAGTGGTTTGTCATCATGTGGTGTAGCAGCAGTTCTGGTTTGTGTTTGATGACCCAAAACATTAGTAGTGGTGGCACCAGCAGCAGCAACAGCAGACTGTGCTCCCTCCTATCCACCAGATTTTGTTCAGAATTTGAATGCTGCCAAAGGTCACTGATGATGTACTACTTTTCTTAACTATATGTGCTGACACTTTCTCAGTTAACAGTTCATGATAGTGTTACAGGTCTTTAAAGTCATGTGGTTTGAAGAATGTCTCAATTGTATCCTTAAACTGAGGGTCCAGAAGTGTGGCCAAAATGTAATGTTCTGCTTTGCACATATTTACAAGCCTCAGCCAGGAAGGTTTGTATCATTTTTCTAACAAGTGATGCAGCATTGATTCATCATTGTCAAAGAACTGTGATTCGAGATGCTGCAGTCTCATCCTGATGAGTGAAATTAAGAGTAGGATCTGACTTAGTCCGGCACCATCAGAGCTCACCACTGGGTAGCCTCCTCTAAGGGTTTAAGGATACAACAAAGATTCTCCATCAGACACCACTGATTGGGGCTGATATTCACATCTCCTTTCCCAATGCCATGTTGGACTGTATATTGATGGATGGCTTCCTGTTGTTTAAATATTCTCTGCATCATATAGTAAGTGGAATTCCCCAGGTTGGAACTTCCTGTATCATCTGGTGGAGAAGGAGACTGTTTTCATTCTGAATCTGCCACAACAACTTTCGGGCTTTCTCAGAATAGCTAAAGTGGGTGCACACAGTACAGGCAGCTGCAATCAAGTTCTGCACATTTGGTCCTCACTGATAAAGTCTTTTACCACCAAGTTAATAGTGTGTGCAAAGCATGGTACATGTAAACTTACCAAGTCTTACTGCTTTCACAATATTTAAAGCATTGTCAGACACTATAAACCCTGGTTGCAAGGACTTTGAGTCAGCCACTCAGCAAACATTTCTTCAAGGCCCTCAGAAGATGTTCCATTTTGTGCTCTTTTCAAAACCATAAATACATAAAGCTGCTGCCTTTGAACTATGAAAGTCCCTTGGTTCTTGCTGTGCTACTGCCGCCAGTACCACTACATCATGATAATGATGATGAGGAGGAGAAGGAGGAGGGAGAAAAGTTTACCTAATGGCCATTCACAGCCATATAGTCAGTCGTCTGACCACTGATCTACATATCTGTTGTGACATGACCCTTTTGCCCACTGAACTTTTCAGAGCATCAGACATGCTTTTCTAAACAGTGTCATATAAGTCTGGAATGGCAACACTGGAGAAACAGGTCTGGCTGGGGACCTGATACTTTGGCACAGCGATTTCCATTAGTGTTTTAAAACCTGGGTTAGCCACAAATGAGAATGGGAGCAAGTCAGTAGCTATCATCTCCCAATTCCTTTGTCAATTGCCTTGCCTCAGGCCTGTTGGCTTATATTTCTGTGACTGCTCAAAGCAGTCTTTCAAAAACGTTGATGCCCACTATGCTTGCTGCTATGACCTAATTTTCTGGGCTGCTTCCTTGACCTTTACCACCATGAGGGGTGGACGTGGCCATGGATGGTATATGATTCCTGTTGAGCTGTGGTGATGCACTCAGAGGGTAAAGAAGTGAGAAATTGAGGATGCCGTGCTTTGACTGGAAGGAAGACTTTCATCATCCTCCACCTCCGCATCAGTTACTTCATCACCTTGGTAAACATCCATTACCTCATCCTCCTCAGCTGAGTGCAGAAGTGCAACACCGTTTGCTTGCTCCTTTGTGCTTTTGATACTGATAAATGTGAGACTTGTTCATATCTCTTATCTTTGTTGATGTTCCTAGTCAGTACCCACTTTACACGACTTAATTTTGTTTTGCATAATTTGCAAACCACATGGCTGCCAGATGATTTATCTTATGAAAAAATCCCACACAATGGATTTCACAGATTTTGTTGCACTGCTGCTTATAGGAGGATAGGTTCATTACTACCACTGCCACCACCACAGCCACTACTGCTTCCACTATCTCTTAGAGGTCTTCCATGCCCATCTGCATGTAATTTGAAGATGCATTAACCTCTCTGACTGGTTGAACTGCATTTCTTTCTTCCTCATGAAGCCTGTCCATCTTCTGTCCTCTGTTGTTCTCTGCATGTGTGGGTGTCTGACTCTCCAAGTTATGCTCCACTATCATTAATGTTTTAACAACAACCACGCTTCCGAGAACTCTTTTTTGTTCTTTTTCTGCCCCTGTATTCCTCCTCTTCATCCCACTCCCCTGAACTACTGCTATTTGACATACTGACTGCTGTCTTATCTACTACAAACTCAGGATCTGTTCCACTGATTTCCCTCGCTCGCATTGGTCTTCTCCTTCTCATCATCATCCATTACTCTGCTTACCAAAACTGGCTGCCACACTATTATGGCCCGTGTTCTCATCCTCTGAGTACCACGCGAGGTTACTCCTGCAACATCTTGAATTTTATGTACTGTTGTTACTTTTGCTTAGCTTGCCTGAGAAGTGCTGCTGTTTTGCACTACTCATGGCTGCGTCAAGTCAAGTACTTTTAGAAAGACACAGGGATATTTTCTCACTAACAGATAAATACAGCTCTACTTGCTGCATTGAGTCAAGTACTTTAAGTAGTAAGACACAGGATATTTTCCCCTAGCAGATAAATACAGCACTGCCGGTTGTGTCAAGTCAAGTACTTTAAGCAGTAAGACACAGGGATATTTTCTCCCAACCAGGCAAATACAGCACTGCTGGCTCGTCAAGTACTTTAAATAGTAAGACACGGGATACTTTCTCCCTAACAGGTAAATACAGCACTGCTGGCTGCATCGAGTCAGGTACTTTAAGCAGTAAGACAAAGGGATAATTTCTTCCTAACAGGTAAATACAGCACTACTGGCTGCATCAAGTCAGGTAGTTTAACTAGTAAGATACAGGGATAATTTCTTCCTAACAGGTAAATACAGCACTGCTGGCTGCATCAAGTCAAGTACTTTAAGTTGTAAGACACAGGAATATTTTCTCCTAATAGGTAAATACAGCACTGCTTGCTGTATTGAGTCAAGTACTTTAAGTGGTAAGACACAGGGATATTTTCTCCTAACAGATAAGTACAGCACTGCTGTTAGGGAGAAAATATCCTAATCTTCGCAAAGTACTTGAAACTGATGAAACCAACAGTGCTGTATTTATTTGGGAGAAATATCCTGTGCTTTACTACTTAAAATATTTGATTCGATACAGCCTGTGTTGAGTCAAGTACTTTAAGTAGTAAGACACGGGATATTTTCTCCCAAACAGGTAACTACAGCACTGCTGGCTGTATCGAGTCAAGTACTTTAAGTGGTAAGACACAGGATATTTTCTCCTAACAGATAAATACAGCACTGCTGGCCGCTGAGTCAAGTACTTTAAGTAGTAAGACACAGAGATATTTTCTCCCAAACAGCTAAATACAGCACTGCTGGCTGTGTCAAGTCAAGTAGTAGTAAGACACAGGGATATTTTCTCCCTAACAGGTAAATACAGCACTGCTGGCTGTGTTGAGTCAAGTACTTTAAGTAGTAAGACACAAGGATATTTTTCCCCTAGCAGATAAATACAGCACTGCTGGTTGTGTCAAATCAAGTACTTTAAGCAGTAAGACACATGGATATTTTCTCCCAACCAGGCAAATACAGCACTGCTGGCTGCGCTAAGTCAAGCACTTTAAATAGTAAGACACGGGATACTTTCTCCTAACAGGTAAATACAGCACTGCTGGCTGCATTGAGTCAGGTACTTTAAGCAGTAAGACAAAGGGATAATTTCTTCCTAACAGGTAAATACAGCACTACTGGCTGCATCAAGTCAGGTAGTTTAACTAGTAAGACACAGGGATAATTTCTTCCTAATAGGTAAATACAGCACTGCTTGCTGTAATTTGTGCTCAAGTACTTTAAGTGGTAAGACACAGGATATTTTCTCCCTAACAGATAAATACAGCACTGCTGTTAGGAGAAAATATCCTGTCTTAAGTCAAACTCACAATCTAGTAGTGCTGTATTTGTGTAAGAAGATATCCTGTAGTCATTATTTAAAGTACTTGACTCGACAGCCTGTGTTGAGTCAAGTACTTTAAGTAGTAAGACACAGGGATATTTTCTCCCAAACAGGTAACTACAGCACTGCTGGCTGTATCGAGTCAAGTACTTTAAGTGGTAAGACACAGGGATATGTTCTCCTAACAGATAAATACAGCACTGCTGGCTGTGTCGAGTCAAGTACTTTAAGTAGTTAGACACAGGGATATTTTCTCCCAAACAGCTAAATACAGCACTGCTGGCTGTGTCAAGTCAAGTAGTAGTAAGACACAGGATATTTTCTCCCTAACAGGTAAATACAGTACTGCTGGCTGCATCGAGTCAAGTACTTTAAGTAGTAAGACACAGGGATATTTGTACCCTAACAAGTAAATACAACAATGCTGGCTGTGTCTAGTAGTTGTGAAAAAACAGGGTATTATTATCCCAAACAGGTCAGTAAAGCACTGTACTAATTAAAATAAGTGTGTTGTCTGTACTTGGGAAAACAGGATTTTCCTTAACAGGTCAGTAGTACAACAGTGAAAACTTTTAAAGCACAAGGAGAGTGTGACTGGAGGACTCAGTCAGAAATAATTCACTGCTGGTCGGACTACATGGAGGAGAAAGAAGTCAGTCAGAGATAAAGAGCAGAGCACTTTAGTTTTCACATTTAGCAAGCACTGCACCAAATAAAACCTTACTTTTAATTTTTGTCTCGTACTTTTTAATAAAGAAGACTGCAGAGACTCATGCCCTCCCGAATTTGATTCAGAATTATTCAAATTGTTAGTAGTAGTACTGCTAAGTACATTATAGGATGTTGGGTGAAAAACAAACAAGTAGTTAGTAGTAGTAGTACTTGCTGTGTGACAAACTTTACTTTTTGGGTTGTTTTGCCTCAGCCCTGACTTGTTTTTATTTTAAATGAAAATGTATACAATCCAATTCCAAAGAAGATTGATTCCCAATTAAAGCAAGGATCTTTGAATGAAGAACTAGAGCAGAAAACTGAAATTTTAATTTCAGTAAAACATGCTCATCGAGGTATCCTTCTCCTGATCGTTACTCAGTCACTAACTACGGACTTAGTCTCTCAGTCTACTCAATCAAGTGTATTTTTGTGATTTTTTTTTCTAAAAGACAAACAAAATTAACTACAAATGATTAGATTCTCTTTTGTCTGGTGATCAGAGATTTGTTTGGGTTCTACTATGATGAACGATTCCAAAGGAAAGCTAGGCAAGCTTGAAAGCATCCTGCTCACATCACCACACTCAACACTATGACAGGGAAAATGTGGAGCAAGTCTAAGCCAAGGCATCATGGTGTTCAACCACGTGTTTGTGTGACCTGTTCCACCAATGACTACTTAATTTGCTTCCCTGCCTGAAGAGTGGGTGGTGTGTGAAATCCTCCTTCCTCCAATCAAATAATTTCTTTCTGGAGGAAGGCTGGATGACAGACAGACAAGCTTCATTGTCTCGTGACTCTCTTCTCCTCTCGATGTACCACGTGGAGAGGACTCTGGAAGAAATATAGAGCATGCGCTGCAGAAAGGAGGAGGAACTGCAAGGTATGAAAAAAACAACTGTTTTTTAATTAGCTAACTGCAAACCAAAGTTTGCATTTTTATTAAAAATGTTCACGACTAGTTGGCGCGCGCGAACTCAGAGAGTTCGAGCATTTACTGGGATAGTGCAAACCGAACTTGCAGCCCTACTTTCAATATGTCAGCAAAATGAAATGACTTTATGTTTTAAAATCTCACATAACATTCAGTTTACAGACACTTCACTTACAAGTGAAGTTTTAATAAGGATGACAGAACACGCAGACTATGGAGGGTGTAGAACTTCAGGTCCTGTAGTTTAGCCTTTGTATGTCAAAGTAGCCAAACTGGGAGGTGTGGAAATATGGCCATTAACACCATTACCAGCTACTTAAGCTAATATTTTCCACTCTGCATTTTACAGCAGCATTGAAGCTAATCTGCCAAATGTCTAGCTCTACATGTTGCAACAGTAAAAGATTCAGTTATATTTCACTTTCATTTGCTGGTGCATAAAACGACACAATTGTTTAACTGTGCTGTGTGTTTTCAGAAGACAAATTTGACATCTGAGTTGCTGCAAGTTTGGCTTATACTGTATTTGTATCAAGGACTTAAACTTGACACATTGTGCAAAATAGTTCACCATGCAACATTGTATTTATCTAAACATGTTTCACTGTTTCAAGGAACAAAGAGAACTATTGTAACCATTCACCATGCTACAGATGACAACATTTGTGCTTTATCTGTAGCAACTTTATTTGCACAGTCTGGATATTCTAAACTATCAGTGCAGAGTCCTTTATGTGGAAAGAGGGACACCAAAGGACTTATGGACAGTTCCTGGTTTAACCCACAAAAAGAGTGCAGGTTTTTCTTTCTTTCTTTCTTCCTTTTTTAAAATTTTTTAATTTTTTTGTTTGTATGCTAACACACTTTCACTCTTTTCTGTAGATTATGGTGGATTTTCAGTTGTAGATTTCCATTTTAGAGCTAAAATCAGGTCATGCTGTAATTCTACTGATTCTGTAATGGGAATTCTGTCATGTGAAAATGGAAATGCCACTGGTAGTTGCTCAATTTTTTTTCACATCCTCCTCCCCAAAACCATCAGTAAAAGCCTTTACAGGGTACAGGGTACATGATCATCATCAGACTTGGTATAAGTACAACATAAACACAATTTCAACTCTGAACTAGAAATCTAACATCATGTACTGTAAATGCTGTGTGGCTTGTAACTTATCTTGATTTTTCATCTGTTGGAGCTAAACATTTGATATAATGGTAATGGATAGGGTGTGATGCTAGTCCCTCCACCTATATACTGTACACATTTTGCATCTGTCTAGTCTGCCTTACATAGAATCAAATAAACTTGAATCGGCACTCCACCACACAGGGACATAAAGAATAAGTGGTATGTGTGTCCAGTGTATTATGGGTGGTTGCATGACTGAATGAATAAATATCATTTTTCTTATAGTAAAACTTGATTGGCTGTGCCTCAGCCAGTCAGGTTTTACTAGAGGAAAATGTCCATTCATTCATGCATTCATTTATGCTACTGTACTGTATAATATGTCCCATCCAGCATGATTTAGGTCTGTGCAAATAAGAGCAAGATGATTCAGTGTTTTTGTTCAAATAAAAATAGTTGGATACATGTTTGTTTTTGGTGCCAGTTTAATTGCTAAGTGCTCTGGCCAATACATTGGTGAAGCCATTGTAGAAAATAAACAGGACCTACATAAACTAAGACTTGTTCAGTTTGGCTGACCAATAGACTTGAAAATAGAGCATGAAGCTCGAAACATTCTGTTGTATGTTATGAAGTTGATTGTGCAATATGTTTTATTAATAACAAAACTTTTTTTATCAATGAAGACTGCCATTTTTTAAATAATAGCCTGTGGATGTCCTGAGCAAATCATTTTGTATAGTATTAAAGTTTATATTATGAATTAACTTACCAAATTTTTACTGTGCTCTAGACTGAGAATAAACTTTACTAAGGCTACTAAGGTTGTGTACTTATTTTTCATCTGTTTAAAATCTCTTAGTATCATTTACCATTACCTGTCCACGCATGAAACTTAGCCTACTGTATCTGTTGCCTGCTTTTACAATCTTCCTATACTCTACAAAAATCATACTAGTGATTGTTACATTGTTTTTGTTGCTTTTTCTTTTACCCACCATCCAAGAATGTACTCACGGCAAAGAACTGTGTGCAGTATGCCCACTGTGTGATTATGAGTGCCCCACAATTGCCCTACAAAATGTTTCATACCAAATCTCATTTCAGTAGCTCTCACTAACAAACCAAAATGTAATATCTGATACAAATACATTTTGACACCTTGCTTACTCTAGGTACTGTAAAATCTGTAATTTACTCAGTCTAACTCAAGCAAAGGAGTAGACAAGTAACCAGTGTATTGTACTATAGTGCTGTCTAATTGACTGCATAAATAACAGATAGTAGAAAGAGTGAACAAAAGGAATACTGTCTAAATGTAGTTGCATTATATATTACATTTGGTTTTGTTACAAAACTGTCCATGAATGGTCGCCAATATCAGAAATATTCTCACTCCCATTCCAGTAGGTACTGTAGCTTTCTGTAAATATGAGAAAGCTACAGTATATCTGAAATGGGACAGGTGTGGTAAAGATAATAAATTAGTACAATAAACAACCGTATAATATAAAATAAGGATTTCTGTTTCCAGGGACTAGCAGAGCCATAACATTTCTTTATTAAAGAAATAATACTTGTCTATGTAATATCATAACTGATCCTGGGGCAGGCATTCTATTTAGGCTTCTACAGAATACAGGAAGCATATAATATAACGTATATTTTTAATTTTCCATTTTTGAGCTCCTTCAGGACACACAGTTTTTTTAATTTACTGTACATACTCTTAAGTGTTAATGCATCTGGTTTGGCCCTTTCTTTCTCTTTTAATTTCTTTACCCTTTTTATTAACTACTGAAGGAAAATGTACAGTACTTCACTGATCACCCTTGACCTCCCAAACAACACTCATCACCCCTCACTACACCACCAAGTTTGGTCTGTTATTGCCATCACCAATAGTAATGGCAAAATGTACCAAACAGCTGAAAATCACTGGCATTAAAGTGTTTAAATCTAAATTATGATGGCCGCTGGTGATACGCACAGGAGCTGCAGATGGTATTCACTACCACTGCCCTCTTCTGAACTGATAAAGGGCTGGGGAGCAATGTAAAAGGTACAGGTACAAATGTAATGCCAAAGTAAAATAAAACATGTTCCAATTGTGAATATAATGTCTTCCATTCTCTAGTGGTTTTGGCTTTTGCCTGCCCACCCACCACACCAAATGATCACCTCAGAGCTGATTTGAGTCCCAGTGGGGCAGTTTGTCTCACTCAGTTGCCCGCCTACCCCAATGAACTGAAGGTTGTTACATTGTGGGGGACAAAAGCGTGTCCCAATTGTCTTCTGTTCTCTACTGGTTATGGCTTCTGGCTGTCCACTAGTTTGCTCACCCACCACCTCCAAACTGTTACAGCAGCCTGCATGCACTATTGGGAGTCTGTGAGGTGCCCATTCAAAGGCTTGGCATGCGCTGGCTTGGTAGAAAAACTGACTGTGTGAAGCTGTTAGACAGTATAAAAAATCAAGGATGCATACAGATATGGTTCTGAGCATTCAAGTAATAAAAGACACACATAAGCCATTATTAGATAATAAGGATTTATTTAAAAGGTAAAATGATAACAGATTAATTTCCTATTTCCTTTAACGTGTTTCAAATAAATATTTTTGCAAAGAGAGGGACACAATAACATGTTGTGCAAACAGAAATGGCAACTGTTAGCATTCCAGCTATTTCATTATCATCTGTCAGCAAGAATGCAAGAATCTTGAAATTGACTGTGGACTATGGGGACACCTACTGGAAAACTAAAACTCATTAAGACAAATTAAACCATAAACAGTGCCATCTGGTGCATTTAAGCTGCTGATGATGTGAATTCAGCAAATTCAAGTAATTAACAACTCTGCCACTATTTACTGCATTACTGAGTGGTAAAGAGGTATTTTTGGTACCACTCGTGCACTGACCCTGCTAAGAAATAACGCTACCGCTCAACTTTCAATAGCAGCCACGTATGTGGCAGGCACTATGCATTTTCACAGTTGATCACCACTTTCTGGTCATTTTTTCCTTTTTCACACCTTGAGATCATTCACACTGTCTTCTATTTTACCTGCATTATTTTCTTTGATTCTTTGTAAAGTGGGTGAGAGGGGTGGGGGAGGTGCTCCATTGGTTTCCATGGGGCTGTTTGAAACTACAATTTTTCTTATTTTAGATGGTGCATTCAAACAAATTACAGCCACTGCTCACCTAACAAGGCCCTAGCTCATTGAGCAGTAGCTGTAATTCGCCCTCTAAAACATTAATAATTCTGGTTTAAAAGCTTGCCCCATAGTGGCCACATGTTGGATTTGGTGTTCTCATTGGGGCTTGAGATAAATAATCTCAGGATTGATTGGGTGGTATGGTCAGTGCAGTTCATGTTTGGGGCTCCCACCAGATGCCTCCCCTACAGAGATGATGAGCTGTTGCCCTTGTGGGGATTGACCCCAGAGGGTTTTTGGTGGCAGCTGATCTATCTAGAGTGGGTGATGCATGCATTGGAGGTGTTGGTGTTGGAGTGGGCACTTATAATAAGGTGCTCTCTGACACCATTGACTCCCTTGCACCTGTCTGTGTACAACCCAAATCTTCCTTCCTGAGGTCCCCATGGTATGATGGGATTCTCAGGAGATGAAGAGAAGGGTCAGAGGTTGAAATGCTGCTGGAGAAAGTCAGGCCTGGAGGGGATAAACCTGCCCTCAGTATGCATTATAATGCATACCAGGGGCAATCAACCATAAGAAGGCAGTGTTTCTGTCCAGGGAGATTGCTGCCAGGAAGAATCGACCAGCTATACTTTTTCAGACTGTGGACAGGCTACTTCATCCTGTCTGTCTACAGCCAAAGAAGGTTTTTCTGATGCTGAATGGGAAGGTTTGCTCGATTCTTCTCAGACAGAGTGTCCAGTATCTGGCAGGGCATTTCTCCAGTCAGCAATGCCATAGCTGACAGTGGTCAACTGAAGTGTTCTGAGAGCACTACGCCTGGTTGGGAGGAGTTCAGAACAGTGGAGGTAAGTGAGGTAATTGGGTGGTGACCAATCTGAAGCACACCTTTGGTGAACTGGATCCAGTGCTGACACATTTCTTAATGAGATGCAATGACACTGTTGGCCCAGTGTTTGCTATGATTGTCCGGTGTTCCTTATCTGAGGGGATTCCTGATGCCTTGAAGGTGGCATTGGTGAGACCACTCTTAGAGAAACCATCTTTGGACCCAGAGTTCAGGGTGAATTACCAACCTATGTCTAATCGTCCTTTCTAGTGAAGGTAGTGGAGAAGGTAGTGGTGCTACAGTTGGAGGAGCACCTTGTGACCTCTGAGTTATACTGAACCTTTCCAGTCGGGATTTTGGGAAAGGCATAGCACAGAAACTGCACTTCTTCGGGTACTGAATGATGTCCTCAGGGTGAGAGATCGAGGAGAAAGACAATTCCTGTTCTCCTGGATCTCCCTCAGCTTTGACACTGTGGACCATTGCGTGTTGCTTGACTACCTTAGGGATCTCTGCAGACTCACCAGCACCATCATCTGCTGGTTTAAGTCCTTCTTAACAAATAGGAGGCAACAGGTTGTGATGGGGAATTTTTCTCCTCCCTAGCCTCCTGTCCTGCGGAGTCCTTCAGGGATTGGTATTAGCCCCAGTGTTGTTTGCAGTGTACATGCTACCCCTGGGAGGCTCATTAGGAAGTATGGCTTGGGTTTTCCTTGCTATGCTGATGATACCCAGCTATATCTTTCCTTTGCCCCAGGGACATCCAATGTGGTAGATGCACTAAATAACTGCCTTGCTGAGATTAATGACTGGATGACCTCCAACTGGTTGCAACTAAACCCAGATAAGATGGAGGTATTGGTGGTGGAGTCGAACAGAGTGCATGATAGAATGGCCTCTGAATCAGAGACCGACTTGTTCTAGGATCTGCTTCACTGAAGACCTCCTCTAGGGTGTGAAATCTTGGTGTCATTCTGGAGAGGAGTCTGATGATGGAGGCACAGACATCCTCCACTGTATGCTCCTGTCATCTTAGAAATGTCACCAGGATAAAGCCTCTTGTTCCACCTCTGGACCTCCCCACTTTGGTGCATGCCTTAGTTACATCAAGGCTTGACTACTGTAATGCGCTCTACCTCAGGGTCATGGGAGGATCTCTCCGCAGACTGCAGCTAGTGCAGAACACAGCTGCCCATATATTAACTGGGCAGCCAAAATTCTACCATATTACACCAGTGTTGCATGAGCTACACTGGCTGTTGGTCAGGTGGAGGATCCTCTTCAAGGTGGTTCTTCTCACCTATAAGGCCCTACGGTCAGGGCCCTGGCTATCTGCCTGACCTTCTTGTACCTGCTGTCTCTGTTCACCCCTCCATTCCTCTTGTGGAGACCCCATGTGATTCCAAGAACAAGGTTGAAATCTGCTGGTGACAGGGCATTTAGTGTTGCCGCTCCCATCCTTTGGAATTCACTGCCCTCTGGGGTTCAGGAGGCCTCTACTTTAGAGGTTTCAAGGCCCACTTTAAGGCCCTCCTATTTGCTCAGGCATTTCCTGATTGAATGATTAATTTATTGATCTGATTAGATTATTAATGTTATATGCTGTATTATTATGTTGGGTTGTTAACATTTTTTTTCTTTTCTGTATTTAATTATTCTATTTCTGAAGATGTGCCTACTGTTTGTACAGCACCCAGAGCCTCCAGAATTGGGCATTTTTAAATAAATTTTGCCTTGCCTTGTCTAGAAACCAATAGAGCACCACCCCCACCAACACACCCACACTTTACAAAGAATCAAGGAAAATAATGTAGATAAAATAGCAGACAATGTGAACTGATCACAGGGTATGAAAAAAGGAACAACAAACCAGAAAGTGGTGATCAACTACAAACCAACATTGTGGGAGAAGAATGGTTGGGGATCTTGTTACAGGCAAGGAAACCATCAAGGGTGTTAAAAGCCCTATCCTAGAAGAGACTCAGAGATCCTGGCACATGAGCATGTCTCTATCAACCCTAAAGGATGCATGATCCCCTTTCAAGCTTACCATACTATGGGATAACTCTCAGATCCTGGTTGGATGAGTTTCCTGCACTGCCTTCTCTTGGAAGGACAGGGGACTCCAGGTGATAGGGACCTTTTGTACTAAACACAATGGTATCCATATCCTACCAGCAAATACAGGAAAATATCAGCTCCCCAAACAGGACTTTTGGAAATTTTACAGCTTTGAGGTGCTGTAACAGCTCTTCAGGCCTCTCAGGGACAGTGCAGCAGTTGGAATGGCTGGGAGACCTACACAAACTGGGCAGGCAGAAAGGGATTGCTGGTAAGGCCTGTAGAACTTTGAGAGATTGTGTCTGCCTGACTTGGACAACTGTAGCCTCCAATAGCAACAAGATGCACAGACCACAATATCCTCTGAACTGTGGGCATGCTACTTTTACAATTGAAGATACTACTTTGGTGGTACCGTACTCTGGCACAACTGCACAAGATGGACCTCCTCCCTAATGCTTTGTTGGAGATGCCAACAGAGCCCGGCACACCTTTTCATGTACTGTGGCAGTGCCGCAACTGTCCCACTACTGGGTGGCAATTTTGGCAGACTGTTCCAAGATTGTGGGCCATAGGATTGATCCAACATCACCCTTCTTTCACGAGGTGACACTTCAATACTGGAGCTGTTAGCCACTCACCTGAAACAGTGGGTGATGACAGCACTGATGGAAGTCAAGCAAGCTATCCTTATGACATGGCAGCAACTACATCCTCCTTTCTTAGTGGCATGGCATGCAGCAGTGGCAGAGGTGGCCATTCTAGAGTGTCTCCTACTGCAACCTTAATAAGAGGACTGAATATTATCACAAGTGGGATGCTTATCTTCATTCTAATCTATGCTAGATACCTCCCACCCACCTGGCAATCCCCTATTTGAATGTTTTTGACATCTAAATATTTTACTGTTTAAAATAAGGTGCACTACAGTTATCTTGGCACAAATTTTGGGCAAGGAGAAACTGGGGTCAGTCTCATCAGGAACTCTTGATTGGCATCTATGTTTGTTTTCAGTAGAAGAAGGATGCAAATAATATCCATAGACTGTTCTTTATATAATGCTGACATGGTAAACTAAAGTTGTTCACTGTTTGAGTTGATATAGTTATACTTCTGAGATGACTGACATAGAAGGTGTTGAACCCTTTGATGCTGGACATATAAGCGTTACTAGGTAGCACAGTACTGGCCACTGTATACTTTGCATTTCTACATGTTTTGTCATATCTGAACACAATAATGAAAACTATTTCATAGTTAAAACAAGCATTTGTCAATGCTGAAAGTTCACTGTTGGTATAGCTCTTGTACATGCCTCTCATATTTTTTGTGTATATTCCTCTGCCTTGCATTTTAAGGGTGGGCATTACAGCTGGAAATCCTAATGCCCCAGGCATTTGTTGGGATTTTGTTCCAAATTTTCAACATGGACATTTTGGGACCCCACATCATGAACAGTGGCAGTATCATTTTGTTACTCAGTCCCAAAAGTGATTTTGCACAGCGAGTGTACCATTCGGCACCACAGGTGCGAAAACACATTTTGGGGGATGTAAAAATTACAGCTGTACTGTTCATGAGGAGGTATGAAGAAATGGCAATGCTGAAAATCTGAAGTGAAAATATGAAAAGTGGCAAAGTAATGATTGTGCGAGAAACTGCTAACACACACACACTCATTTTTTGGAATGTTTTCACCAAATTTTCAACATGTCCTTTTGGGACCTCCCTCATTAACAGTGGCACTGAAATTTCATTATCTGTCCCAAAAGTTGATTTGGTACAGCAACTACGCCATTCTGCTCCACAGGTGCAAAAACACATTTTGGGAAGGATACAAGAAATGACAGCTGTACTGTTCATAAGGGTGTAAAAAATGGTAATGTTGGAAATTTGGAGGAAAATCTTAAAATTGATGATGTTACAAGCATGCATAGAAACTGCACAATGGACACTCATAATGCAGTCATTTTGGGAGACTTTTCACCAAATTTGCAACAAGACTTTTTGGGACCCCACCCCAGAACAGAGGCACTGTTGTTGTTAATTGGTCCCAAAAGGTGATTCCACAGCGACAGTGAAATCACCTTTCAGGACTGAAAACACAATGACAGTGACTGCTTTCATGAGGTGGGGTCCCAAACCATAACCACATGTTGAAAATTTGGGACCAAAACTCCCAAAAATGGCTTATATATCAACCTAAATTGACCCCCCATTCACTGCCATTATAGGACTTACCGTCATTTCTTCAGTTTGTGGTCAGCTTTTGAAGAGTGCAGACGTGTTCCGCTCCATTGAACATCACTGCTACTGACCTCTGGAGGTAAGTATGGGTGGGGAGGTGGAATGCACATAAGGAGGTGCGGGATGGGGAGGGGCCGCAGGAACAACAAGGGACCGTTTTGTTTTTTTCAGAGTTCAAAATAGGCATTGTGGTCTGTTTTCTATTTTACAGGGAGACTATGGATTTTGACACACTGGGGTGGGCTCTCAGTGTGCCAGAGTACTGGGGGATCAAGGGGGATCAATGCTGACCCAGGGATTGGGCACCCAAGGTCGGAGGGTATGTGGGGGGCACATCTGACACCAGGAGTGGGCATTCCAGTGTCAGAAATGCCACAGCAGATTTTGGCACACTGGGGTGGGCTCCTGTGTGCCACATTCAAGGAAGGGGATACAAGCTGACACAGGAATTGAGCACCTGGATGTTGGGGAGTAGGGGGCTGCCAGCACGATTGATCACAGTTACAGTAAAATTGGCTTTGGGCACTCAATACCTCCAGCCTGTATGGAGCTTAGGCTGTGGCCTGCTCCACATGGGTGGGAGAAACTTTCAAGCCAGAGGCAGTGGGACATGAAGGAGGCAGGTGAGGAAAGCGACTCCTCCCAGCCAGTGTGATCAATCACACTTAGACTAAAATACCTTCAGGCACTGTATATTCCCAGCCTATATGGAGCATAGGCTGTGGCCTGCTCACACAGGTGGAAGAAACTTTACAGCTGGAGACAGCGGGGCATGGAGGAGGCAGGTGAGGAAGCACCTCCTCCCACCTTTAAGGAAGGGACCAGTTGGGTGGTGAGGTGGAGACATCACGATGCAAACAGCTGTTTGCTCTGCGAGACCTGCAGATGAAAGGAAAAAGCCACCTCCTGATTGGTGCAGATTTTTCTTTCCAAGTACAGACCACTGCATGCAAAATAGCAATAGGACCAGCCTGGCTGAGGATTGGTGTGATACTGTCATGCCCTTGCAGAGCACCCTGCATTGCACAGACAGTGTCACACCCCTCAAAGCCTACTATCCCAAAGAGTTCACCAGCGATGCACAAACTCAAAAAGAAAGTGGTGATCAACTGTGAAAAACATAGATCCTGCCATATATGTATTCACAAATTAAGACAATAGTTAAGAATTTTGTATTGTGAAAGTGTATAACTGGTAAAATATAGACATCCTTAGTCTAGTAACATACAGTTTTCTGTAATACCCTCTGTTTGGAAAGGATGGTGAGAATTCATCCTTTCTGGGATTAAATTATCCAACACAGCTGAGGCAAAATTTTAAATTAAAAACTGAAGTAAAAACTTCCTTTATACTTGGCATCACCCTATTGTAGGCTAGCACATGAAAAGATATCAAAAATTAAACCTCAGAAATGGTCACTAGCTCAGCAGACTTTGTCAGCAGGAGCCATGCAGAGTGAGAGCAAGGTGTTTCAAGCTTGTGAGCTAGCAAACAAACAGCTACTAGCAGTAAAACCATATAATCAGATGACTAACAAAGCAAACAGCAGCACCCTTCCAAATGCTTTTCTTTTCTCAACTCAGACACACAAACAGTAGGAACTTAACTTGAAAAGTTTGATTGCCAAACCCAAGACAAGAGTGCAGTTACTTCTCAAGCTGTGTGACAGCACTGACTGATTTTAGAGCTTCTACTGGCATGAGCATCTATACATCATCAATACCCATGCTACTTTGCTTGAGGTGGGGTCATGAACTTTGAAATGGCACTAACCAATTTTTCACACCTGATCAGAGCAGAGTGAAACAGCTTAATTTTTATTTAAATTATGATGACATTAGGAGGGTAAAAGAGGAATCAACAGTTATTCCCACAAACTATGCAGAAATAAAGAATAAAATGTTGAGGGACTTGAACAGTGCCACCCTCCCCCAGCCCTTCCTGTCTCTCCTGAATAAGTTATAGCTGGGTTTGGCCATCTCTCAGTCGTGGTTATCATTACACCAGGTCTCCGTGATGGCCAGAATGTCCAGGTCTGACTGTGCCATAGCAGCTTCCAGGTCCTCCATCTTGTTACTAAGGTCCTGGCATTGGCACACATGCCCTCCATGACATAACTTCTCTCCTGTGTTGTGTCCTACACTCCCCTTCCCAGGTGATCTTTTTGCCTGATCCACCGTGTCTTCTGCCCTTCTGTTGTATTCTGACCTCTGACTGTCCGTCCACTCCTTGGGTACCTGTGTCCCTTCTATTCTTCCCTTCCTCCATCTTTTGCACTTTGCATTGCTGTGATAGCCCCCTTCCTGGTCCCCTGTTCCTTTGCTAGCTTCTTGGGGTGGACAGTCAGTTTCCCTTCTTGTTGACCTGCCACCCCCTTATTTAGTTTAAATGCTTGCCAATGTAGCATTTAAACTTTTCATTGAGGATCTGGGTTCCTCTCCAGGATGGATGCAGGTCATCAGGCTTGAATAAGCTCCCATCCTCCAGGTGGGTCCCAGTCACCAATGAATCTGAATCCTTCCTTGCTACACAGTTCTTCAACCATGTGTTAAAGTTGCTGGTGTGGGTGCCTATGCTCGCTCATGCCTCTCACAGGCATATTCCCAAAAGGTGATTTCACACAGAGAGTGTACCATTCAGTGCCACAGGTGTGAAAACACATTTTGGGCATGATGTGAAAAATGACAGCTGTACTGTTCATGAGGAGGTGTGAAGAAAGCAATGCTGAAAATCTGTAGTACAAATATGAAGAAGTGGTGAAGTTATGAATGTGTGTAGAAACTGCACAATGCCGCTCATAACGCACTAATGTTTTAGAATGTTTCACCAAATTTTCAACATGACCTTTTGGGACCTCCCTTCATGAATAGTGGCACTGGAATTTCATTAATCTGTCCCAAAAGTTGATTTGGCACAGCAGCCATGCCATTCTGCGTCACAGGTGCAAAACACATTTTGGGAAGGATACAAAAAGACAGCTGTACTGTTCATAAGGGGTGTGAAAAATGGTAATGTTGGAAATTTGGGTGAAAATCTTAAAACTGATGATGTTATGAGCGTGCTAGACACTACACAATGGAGGATCATAACAGTCATTTTGAAAGTTTTTCACCAAATTTGCAAAAGGGCTTTCTGGGACCCTCCAAATAAACAGTGGCAGTGTTGTTTCACATTAGTCCTGCAAAGGTGATTCCACACCGCAACCAAGAAATCACCTTTTGGGACAAGAAACAAAAGAACAGTGACTGTTTTCATGAGGTGGGGTCCCAAGAACCCCATGTTGAAAATTTGGAACCAAAACTCCCAAAATGACTGAGTTATCAACCTAAATTGAACCACCCCATCCCACCCCCATTCACTGCCATTATAGGACTCACTGTCATTTCTTCAGTTTCATGCCAGCTTTGAAAGAGTGCAGATGTGTTCCCACTCCACTGACGATCACTACTCTGGACCTCTGGAGGTAAGTATGGGTGAGGGGTGCAGGAGGTGAGTGCCAGAGGGAGGTTGTGGGTTTGGGGAGGGAGCCAACAGGAACGATGAGGACCATTTTCTTTTTTTCAGGTTTTAAAAAAAGATGTCATGGGTCTGTTTTCTTTTTACATGGAAACTATGGATTTTGGCACACTGGGTGGGCTCCAGTGTGCCAGAGTACTGGGGAAAATCAAGGGGGGATCAATGCTGACCTGGGATTGGGCACCCTGAGGTCGTGAGGGTGTGATGGGAGGGCACATCTGACTCAGGAGAGGGCATCCTGCTGTCAGAAATACCATAACAGGTTCTGGAACACTGGGGTGGACTTCCTGTGTGCCACATTAAAGGATGGGGGATACAGGCTGACATGGGGATTAAGCACCTCGATGTCTGCAGGCGGGGTTGGGGGTCTGACAGCATGATTGCACTTACAGTAAAAGTGGCTTTGAGTAATGAATACTCCCAGCCTGTACGGAGTTTGGCTGTGACCTGCTCCGCATGGGTGTAAGAAACTTTCAAGATGGAGACAGCAGGACATGGAGGAGGCAGGGAAAGCTGCCTTCCTCCCAGCCAGCTCAATCAATTGTGCTTAGAGTAAAAGTGCCTTTGGGCGCTGGAATATTCCAAGCCCATATGGAGCTTAGGCTGTGGCTGCTCCACACAGGTGGGACAATCTTTAAAGCTGGAGACAGTGGGACCTGGAGGTGGCAGGCAAGAAAGTGCCTCCTCCAACCTTTGAGGCAGGGACCGGTTGAGTGGTAAGGTAGAGACATCACGACATGAACAGCTGTTTGCTCTGTGGTGACCTGCATATGAAAGGAAAAAGCCACCTCTGATTGGTGTGGATTTTTCTTGTCAAGTGCAGACCACTGCATGCAAAACAGCTTCAGGACCAGCCTGGCTGAGGATAGGTGTGATACTATCATGCCCTTGCAGAGCACCCTGCATTGCACAGACAGTGTCACACCTCAAAGATCACTATCCCAAGGAGTTCGCCGTGCATGCACAAACTCAAAAGAAAGTGGTGATCAATTGTGAAAATGCATAGCACCTGCCACATACATATTCGCAAATTAAGACAATAGTTAATACTACTTGTATTATGAAAGTGTAAAACTGGTAAAATATAGACATCCTTAGTCTAGTAACATACAGTTTTCTGTAATACCTGTGTCTGGAAAGGATGGTGAGTATTCATCCTTTCTGGGATTAAATTATCCAACATAGATGAGGCAAAATTTAAAATTAAAAACTGAAGTAAAAACTTCCTTTATACTTGGCGTCACCCTGTTATAGGCTAGCACATGAAAAAATATCAGAAATTAAATCTCAAAATGGTCACTTGATCAGCAGACTTTGTCAGCAGTAGCCAACAGACTGAGAGCAAGGTGTTTCAAGCTCTGTGAGTCAGCAAACAAACAGCTACTAGCAGTAAAACCATATAATCAGATGACTAACAAAGCAAGCAGCAGCACCTTCCAAATGCTTTTCTTTTCCAATTCAGACACACTGTTCACACAGAAAACAGTCAAGAACTTAACTTGAAAAGTTTGATTGCCAAACCCAAGACAAGAGTGCAGTTACTTCTCAAGCTGTGTGACAGCACTGACTGATTGAAGAGCTTCTACTGGCATGAGCATCTACGTGTCATCAATACCCATGCTGCTTTGCTTGAGTGGGGTCATTGAATAAGGGAACTAGGTGTGTTTTTGGCACAATCAGGGTTCCATCACCGCCAGGTTTTCATGCCTGCCAAACCCAGAACTGAACCAGTAAGGAGTATATCTTGATTGCCTTAGCAAGTGAAGGTGAGCAAAACTGAAGACAGATGGGGCAAGGTGGGTCTGCCTGCAGAGGCAGCCAACAGAGGGGTTAGGAGGCTTGTTATGCTACTAGGAAGCTGACTCAATGTGAGGTAAGTGAGCAGTGGGATTAAACCAGTAGTAAGGTCTGTACAACTACTGTAAACATTGGAAAGACATGTGGTGCTCTGGGAGGTAGGGGTTGCCATTATATTTCATACCTTTATAGTACTCCAGCCAACACCAGTGGGTATTCCTCGTCCATCCTATAGGTTGATGCACGATCCAGTCAAATCAAAGGTGGGCAAGGACATCCCTCTACCCTCATCAGAATATCTCCAGTTCAATTCGCATCAAGATAGGTTGGTCACGTCCAGCTGTACCTAACAGCACTAATCTACAAACAACTGTACAGGTACTGTGAGGAAAAAATCCTTTTTATCTTATTTCCTTCCTATTTCTAACTGACAGATAGCAGATTAGCACTAACAACAATCTATGCTAAGAAAACATCTGCATTGCCATCAGGAATTGTTAAATAGAGCAACCTAGAAGCAGTATCTTCTCCTCTACTTTTACCACATGATCTGGACCCCTCTAGTAGGGACAAGATCACTACAGATGTGATATTATGTTTTCTCCTTGATTTCTGCAGTTCTCAGGCATGATTGGGGTCCCTCATGTAGCGACCTAGTGTACATGCCACAACATCTCACTAAGCGATGGCGACTCAAGAGATCAGTCTGGGCAGGAATTCCCTACAGCAATTCCTGCCATAAACCAAAACCCCTGAAACTTAATGAGGCTCCTCCAGCAGCAGCCTCCTAATCGAGTAGCCCTGCAATCACAGGGCTCCCACGCAGGTATATTGTTTCTCCTCACATAGCGGACATTTTTCTGCCACCTACCTCGATTCCTCATTCTGTTATGAGGAGATTCAGGACTGCTTTCTCTCTCGGCAGAACTCCTTCTTAGTCCTCAGCTCCCTTTGCGTCATACCCAATTGACCATTGTCCTAGTCCTCATGGCCATTTTGCCTCATCCCTGCAGCTTGGGTGTTGTCCCAGGTTCCTATTTCCGCCATCATGTTCTCCTTTGTCCTTGGGGAATCATAAAATAATTCCCTTCCCCAGAGACACTTCTTTCCATGGCGCCTCAGGAGACAAGCCCCATGATGCCTTGCGCCCCTCCTGGCAACTCCCACTCCAAATCTTATGGATTCTTCAGCATCCATCTTATGAATGCAGCTCTTCCTAACCTCGGGAGATCCCACGAGACTTCTGGCTGCCATCTTGCCTGGGTCTACTACAATGCTCCTTTCAGGCCCATCGATTTTAAATCAGAGAACTGCAGTCAAATAAATTTAAAACAGAGATTTGCAGTCAGGCAACTGCAGCCTGTACCTCACACTGCCTGGGTCTGGGAGTCATTCATCCCCATCACAACACTGTCTGATCTTACTATTTATTCCCCTGGCTGCACAGCACAAAGCACAGGGTGCAGACAAGCTAGAGTCGGGGTTCAAGACTAGCTTCTGGATACATTTTAAATGAAAACAACAGGTTTGGCCTCGCAAAGAAAAATTTTAATTATGTGGCCTGCCGCATTAGGAGGTCCCTTCCTAATGCAATTTCTTCTTAACCGCCCAGATACCACATCATGAGGAAATGCAGGGAGTGCAGAGTACCCTTCACACCCGTGGAGGAGGACAACCAGCTGTGCTCAATTTGTATTCTCACTGCGAACAGGGCCACAGCATAAATGGAAGATGAGGACTCCATCGTGAGAATCCCCCACCGCTCCTATCGCACTGAATGCCAATCAAGCTCAATTGCTGTTCCAGCTTCTGGAATGAATGAAAGCAGGCAACCCCATTGACACAGCTCCACAGAAAACCCCAACTGGGGCCCACAAAAATGCCCCAGACTGGATACGGACAGCATCTCGTCGATGCTTCCTCCGAACCTGAAGAAGGCACTTCAGACAAATCATCCCAATGTGCCAGGAGAAAACATCAACGAACTGATCACAATGGTATGGGTGGCACTAAAAATAACACAGCAGCCCATGCAACCTTTCACATCAGAAGATCCCCTTCTTCATGGGCAAACCAGAGGAGAAAATTCACTTTCCCTCCTGCCAGGCTCTTGACTCTTCTTGCCAAAGAATACAAGGCTCCTGATCTGACTAGAATGTCAGAAAAGAGCATGGTTAACAGGTGGTACCCCATCAGCAGGGAAAGGATCGATCACTGGGGCAAACCCCTAAGGTACACCAGCCAGTCTCGCAACTGTCCAAACACACCACAATCCCAATTTGAAAGTACAGCAGCCCTCAAGGATCCAATGGATAAAAAGTAGAGGAACACCTTCGAAAATTCTTGAGGTGGCTGGCATGGCACGCTCAGCGGATACCGCCGTATGGTTACCTGCAGGGCTCTTCATAGATGGCTAGACATACTCACTGAAAATATTACCGAGGACTCCTCCCAAGCGGACACAGCAGAATGTGCCACTCAAGCTGTGAAATAAATCATGGACGCTTCCTCCGACATCTTCAGGTTTGGGGCTCAAACCACAGTACTGGCCAACAGAGCCAGAAGAGCACTGTGGCTAAAACTTTGGCAGGCAGACAATGAGTCCAAACCACCCTCCTTAAACTACCCTTCAAAGAAGGCACCCTCTTTGGAGAAGGACTAACCCCATATCTCAAACAAAGAGGGGAACACAGACACAGGGAAACAAGACATATATCTCCCCACAGACAGGACTTTTCATCCCAAAAGAAATTTTTTCAAATGCAAGCCACAATCATACCAGCCTCAGAACCAAAGCAGTGGTCCCAAAGACCACATTTTCAGCACAAATCATACAACAGCAAACCTAGGGGCATACAAGAACCCAGTATACCAACAGAGGACGAAACCACATTTCAAAGCTCAAGGTAACAAAAATGAAGACAAGCGGGCCCACGAAACTTACCACTGGCAGGAGGCTGAGATGGTTTGCACACCAGTAGGCCCACACAACATCGGACAAATGGGTGCTAGAAGTAGTTACCAAGGATATGCCATCAAATTCAACAGCAAGCCGATAAGACACTGACCTTTTCTAGCACCCACACCAAGAGACCCACTCAAGGTACAAGCATTACAGAAAGCAATACAGGAATTACTCTGCATTGGGGCTATCACACAAGTCCCCACAGAGGAACAAGACACAGGGTCTACTCCTTGTTCTTTGTCATCCCAAAGAAAACAGGGGATCGTCCTATTAGACCTCAAATATCTGAATCAAACAGTGATTTACAAGAAATTCAAAATGGAGACCCTCTGCTCCACTCTGGCATCCATTCAACCTGGTGACTTTTGACCTCAATAGATCTCAAGAACGCTTACCTCCACATTCCCATCCAAACCTCACATCACCTTTACCTTTGATTCAACTCTAAGGGTGACACATCCAATATAACTGCCTACCATTCGGTCTGGCATCCGCCTCCGGGTCTTCACCAAGACCCTTGTAGTTCTCGCAGCACACCTCAGAAAACAGGGATCCACATACACCCTTACCTGGACAATGCTTGATAAGGGCAAGAACAGCGGACCAAGCACTAAAAAGCACACAATTAGCAACCAGCTGCCTACAGCAACACGGGTGGATAATAAACATGGACAAGAGCCAGTTGACTCCCACCCAGTCCATCACCCACTTGGGCATGACAATGCAGACAATGCACAACAAAGTAACCCCAACACCAGAAAAAGTCCACAACATCCGATCACTGGTGTTGGCCTGATCAGCAGGCCGAACAGGCCTGTTGCAACTACTCAGGTACTGGGAGTCATGGCAGCACTGATCGACATGGTACCATGGTCCAGAGTACACATGAGAAGACTTCAAAGATTCCTAATAGAATCTTGGGACCAGACAACCAGAACTTAAAATTCAGGATCACACCCCACCCCAGCTATTAGCCGGATTACGATGGTGGACCCTCACACCACACTTAATGCGAGGAATAACACTAACACAAGTAGCACCACAAGTAATCACCACAGATGCAAGCCTCTTCGGGTTGGGGGCAACATAAACAACCATGTAACACAGGGACGGTGGACTCAGGAGGAATCCTATCTGCCCATCAATATCCTGGAAATAAGAGCTGTGCGCCTGGCCCTTCTCTTCTTACGCCCTACTCACCAGCAGGACAGTCCTAATATGATGCGACAATCAAGTGGCAGTAGCATACATAAACAAGCAAGGAGGAACACACAGCAAAGCAATGATAAAGGAGTCACTGCAACTCTTGCACTGGGCAGACGAAACCTACTGTCATTAAATGCAATATATCTAGCAGGAGAGGACAATATGGAGGTGGACTGGTTAAGCAGGGTCACTGTCAACCAGTCAGAATGGAGACTTCAGGTCCATTTTTCAGAGAATACTGTCCAGATGGGGACCACTGCAGGTCGACCTAATGGCATCATGGACAAACATGCAGCTACCTCATTACCACTCCAGATTTTCAGATCCCCAAGTTCAGGAGATCGATACACTTTCAGCCCCTTGGAACTTCACAAGAGCCTACATATTCCCACCACTGCAATGATACCCAAGGTACTACACAAGATTTGCCGCATGGGAGTGTCAGTGGTCCTGGTGGCTCCCAACTGGCTGAGATGACCGTGGTACTCACTCATCCAAGACATGTCAGTGGGCACCCTGATGAACCTTCCAATTTGGCCCAACCTTCTGTCACAGGGACCCATTCACCATCCAAACCCAGCCAGCCAGAATCTGATGGCATGGCTATTGAAAGGGAAAGACTGTTTAGCCAAGGATACCATACCAGGGTAGTGAATCACCTGCTTCAATCTAGGAGACATTCCACAAATAAGACTTATTTGAGACAATGGCAAATATTCCACAAATGGTGCAGGGAAATGGGTACCTCACCCTTGGTGGCGGGTTACCACAAATCCTGGACTTCCTCAATGAAGGGCAAACAAGGGCTTAAGTCCAGCATCACTCAGGGTACAGGCATCAGCTATTTCTTCCATTAGGCCCTCTTCCGGGATAGGTCACATTGGTTCCCACCCGACACCATCCGATTCCTCAAGGCAGTTACACTAACAGCACCAAGGGTGAGACAGAGATGTCCACCATGGCAACTTAACACAGTACTAGATGCTCTGCAGTTACCCACCCTCCAGCAAGAGTCCTTTCACTGGTGCATTATTAAGACAGTCTTCCTTGTGGCAATTTGCTCCATAAGAAGAATAGGCAAGCTTCAGGCCCTCTTATGCAAGAAACCTTTCATCACATTTCATAGCGATAGGGTCATTCTAAGAATGGTACCATCTTTTTACCAAAGGTGGCATCACAGTACCACAAGGAGCAGGACATCCTCTTGCCCTATCTAGCCCTGAGTAACCCACTAGACACATTGACCCACCATCCTTTCAATGTGGGCCGCCAGCTATAAAGATACCTCAGTATCACTAAGGATATCCGGAAGTCAGACAGGTTATTCATGCTAACCAAAGGACACAGAGTAGGTCAGGCAGCCTCCAAGGATACCATAGCCAGATGGATCAAACAGACCATTAACGAGGCCTATAGGGCAGTGGGGCAAACATCTCCAGAAGGTCTTAAGGCACACTCTACCAGGGCAATAGCTACTCTCTGGGCAGAAAGTGGAAACGTGTCTACTCAAGACATTGGTTCAGCTGCTACCTGGTCATCCATACACACCTTCACTAAGCATTACAGGTTAGACATAGAGTCTGCTGAAAGGACTATCTTTGCCAAGTCAGTACTCGAGGCAGGGAACACGCAGCATGACACCTGAACTAATCTGTTCTCCTTACCCACCCAGTACTCACTCCAATAGTACTCTGCTACTAAGGTCCCACTGGTGTTGACTACGGAGTACTATAAAGGGTACAAAATACAGTATAATGGGATTTACTCACCTGGTGAAGGTGATTATCTGAGTACCTTTATGGTACTGCAGGCCCACCCAGGACGGCAGATTACACTCGGGTGGGTCAGAGATGAGCTGCCCCCTAGGGGACAGGCAGAGACAAAGCCTTATTTATCTATTGTTGTACATGAAGAATTAAGGTGACAGTAAAACGTGTCTCTTGACAAGTGTTTATACCAAATTTCTTTGATGACTGTTGTATATGACAATTTTGTTTCTACAATAAAGGTGACGGGTAAAAAAATGAAACCCTGGATAAAGTCATCCATTTCTAGTACAGTATAAATAAACAGTTCTCAGCCTATAATCTCAGGCTACAGCTCACTAGGGGCTCAGTCCTCACTGGGCCTACCTCAGACTGGACGTAGTTCTGGATAATATTCTTCTCGATTTTTCTCTTTCACTATATAGCTATGGAAGACTCACACTGGAGATATTCTGATTAGGGTAGAGGATGTCCTCGTCCACCTTTGATTTGATTGGATGGTGCATCAACCTACAGGATGGACGAGGAATACCCACTGGTGTTGACTGTGGAGTACTATAAAGGGTACTCCGATAATCACCTTTACCAGGTGAGTAAATAACATTAGATGTGTTTTGGGGTGTGAGATGTATATATTAATAAAGAAAGGTAGGTGATTAGTGGTGGGTAAAGTCAGGAAATTTATTTCCCAAACCCTTCTCAAATTATTCAAACTTCAATTCGCAGGCAGATGCAATTCATGTAGTTTTTGTCAGCGAAGTGCCCAACTTTTGTGCTGTGAACTACAATTTGTGAGTTCAACAGTTACATAGTTTTTGCTAGATGGAGTAGACCCTACGCCAGCAAAACTATGAAAATTACAGCCATTAGGCTGCCTTTGTCACTAAAAAGCCCCAAAAGGCTTAAACACCTTGCCCTACCCTCTATACCATACATTTCCCACCCCAGATAGTTTTTGTAATTAATCCTCCTCACATCCCCCACTGGCACCATTTAAAACTAGGACCATTTAAAAAAAAACTCCTTCAGCACCTATCCTCTTCTAGCCGCTGTAACTGCCATTCATAAACACAACATTCACCCCACCCTTCCCATGCCCTTTACCTAATTTCACCTGCTCTCCAATACCCATTCTCTCTTCACTCTACCTACCTTACTTACCCCTAACTCCTTCCCTCTCTGTACACCACCCATCTCACTCCCATACACCCTACCCCATTCAACTACAGTTCCTTACTGCCTCCCCATTCTTTCTGATCACTCTCCTGCCTAACAAAGTCAATATTTTGACTGCTACCGAGCTACATGCTAGATATGTTTTTGTCTACTAATTTGTTTGCACAAACTCTGTATCACTGATTATATTTTGCTGTATCTTGTATGCTCACAAGTTTCTTGTAGGTCTGTATTTATTTGTCTTTTATTATAATGCCTTCAACTTGTTGGCACTTACACTGTATCATGGATTGTTGTATTTTACTGTACCTTGTATGCCTGTAAATTGTGCCTGTTTATGACATGGAACCTTTGTAAAAGAGCTTCTAGCTCAAAGGCGTTTCTCCAAGACAATCAATAAATAAATAAATAAGACCCTCCCTCCCCATTCTGGTCAATTTATATAGGTTTTCCCTTCCCCCACCTACACACCAAACGCACTTCCCCTGCCTCCCCCACCCTCAATGATGTTATGTGTTGCGTGATGTGCCTCACTGTATGTCTCCTCGACACATTCGCTGGTCAAGGACTGGGGTAAGGAGCCAGGGTCACAAGGGATAGGCACTGTCCACTGTAGGAAACATTACCAAATGTTAACACATGTTCACTCTGTAGGTTACCTTGTCCACTTGGCAGTCCCTACTGTGTTGTTCATCCTGTGTACCTGTACATCCTCACCTCCCCACCCTCCCTCTATATCTCTTGTGGGTGCTGTATTGTGCCACTGTCCCACCTTTGGGAGGATAGTGCTTGTGTTCTAAGCAGTTACTCACCAACAAAATGTCCACTGGGTATTTGCCACCCTTAAATGTCTGGCACAACTACATTGGTGCCAGATGAAGGCATCATGGGCACTGCCAGGGTACCATGCTAGGACATTGATGATGCACCAAGTGACATCACACACACACCTGGCAATTGATGGAGTGGCACCCTTCCTGTCCTCCCACTTCACCAGGGAGTGCCCTGATGGCAACATAGGTGCAGTCAATGACACCAGTTACTGCTGGTAGGTGTGCAACCCAATGGAATTGTGTATTGTTTCTCTGCACTCCACTGCCATGCTGGGAATACAATAAATTCACCAGACTGTGGCAACAGGGTATCTAGGAATTAGGCTAGGAGGCGTGGGGTAGCAGACTGCGTCATGCTGACGGTATTCGCAACCAGTGTCTGGAAGGTCCCATGGCTAAGAAACACATCGCAGCTGTCACCTTTCCTCTGCTGACATGGCATGGCTGCACTTGGTGGTTGACTGCTGCTGCTCTGCAGGCGCTCACACAGCTGCCTCAGCATGGCCCTACTGAGTCGATACCAGCCCACAAGGTGATCATCTGTGAGTGTCTCAAAGGACACTTGGTGCTGGTACATTCTTTTGCAGCATATCTCCTCCTTGGCCTACAGAGTGGCCCAGGGTGATCTTCTTCCATCTCATCCTCCTTGATGACTGCAGCCATCAGAAGCGCCATGAAGCTGTTGTTGCATACAGCCATGTTGCATGTTGCTGCTGTGTCCATGCCCTTCCTTGTTTTGCCCAGAGTTAAGACTACCTTTTGTGGGCATTAATTTGCACTCGCTGAGTGTCGTGGCTACTACATGTTGTGCGGCACTGTTGCACTGAATATACCATTGTGCCTATATTAATGTCCCCGCCTCACTTTGCCCCATGCATACATCATTTTTGGCACTGGCACTACACTGTTGCAGACTGGTGCTCTTTGGCCTTTTGAATATTGCAACCCCAGCAAACTGGGTACAATCCAGGCACAAACTATTTGTGCTGAGCACAATGTTTTGAATATTGGGCCCCAGATGTTTAACAAAACTGGGCCAAGACTGGGTATATCAAAGGGTGTCTTGGGTCAGAGAGAAAACAGAAGACAGAAGTGCTCAGTCTGTTGTTGTACAAGCTGGCTGTGTGTGACAGAAGGGGAACACTGGCACAATCCTGTCTGATGTACTCATTTATTCTTCTACCTATGTCATTTGTTCCCACATGTACTGCCACCACTGGTTCCTTCCTGCTTTCCCTAAGAATCCCATCCATTTAAACACCCTAGGTTCCTCATCCTTGCTCCTAGGAAGCAAGTCATCATCTCATCCTCCTTATCCCCAAAGCAAACTGTACCATCTACGAACCTGACTATAGTGGCACCCATGATTAATAGCTCCTCCACAGAGTCTGCCCGCCACTTCCTGCTATGTAGTAGCTCCCATCTTGCTAGATTCCCTCCACCCCAGCCATATCAGCTAGTATCCCCAAACTGTTCCTGAGGAAGTCTTCCTAGCACTCTGCTCCATCTTCGGTCTCCCATCTTGCACCCTTGTCTAATCTTCTTCCTGATACTCATTCTGTTCCTCCCTCCTGCTGCCTCTACCATCTCATTTAAATCTCCACAACCACATCAGGCATAAATTGGACATTCGGTCTATCCTCATCCCCTGCACGCCCACTAAGGATTATTTGACAAATTCTTCAATAACCTGATGTTGTGCATTCTAGCAAGCCTGACTTTAGTTCCCTAATTTCATCTTGCATGCAGTTGACCGGCTACACCTTGTACATGAAATCTTCGCAATACCTACTAGAGATGAAGTGAAGCCATCCCAATCAATCAATCAAAAAAAAATCAAATTAACCGCACTAATAATATATTAAAAGTCATTATATGCTTGTTTAAAAGATATGTTTTAAGTGCTCCCTTAAAAGTTTTGACGGTTGGGCAATCTCATACCTGACGAGATAGAGAATTCCACAGGGTCGGGGAAACAAAACTAAAAGATCTGGCCCCAGAGGTCTTCAGGCGAACCTGGGAATCTCTAGCAATCCCTCGTCAGTGGATCAGAGAGAGCGGGGGACAGTAGGGATGAAGACGATCTTTCAGGTAGCTAGGTCCCTGATCATGTAGGGCCTTATAGGTCAGCAAACCGACCTTGAAGGTGATACACCAGCATTTTGTCAGCCAGTGCAGTCCCATGAAGCACAGGCATTATATGACTGGTCCTAGAAGAACCTGCCAATAGCCTGGCTGCCGCATTCTGCACTAGCTGCAAGCAGCGAATATCAACCCCTGTAGCCCAAGATACAGGGAATTGCAGTAGTCAAGATGGAGGTAATGAAGGCGTGGACCAAAGTAGGAAGATCATCAGGAGGAACCAGGTGCTTCACCGGGCAATGTCCCTCAAGTGGTAAAAGAGGCTTTGACAACTGCCAACACCTGTGATTTAAGTTTCAGACAGCTGTCAAAACAATGCCTAGATTTGGCACCTGATCTGAGGTAGTTAGCTGGACACCCCGAGCCATAAGCCGGGAGATCCGACCAAGAGACCCACCTCCCGGCGACCTGGGTCCATGACCAACACCTCAGTTTTCTTGGGTTCAACCGCAGCTAACTCACATTCATCCAGTCCTGGATTTCGCAAGACAGTTATTAAACACCGAGAAAACGGCATCTTGGCCAGGTACAAAGGACATGTACAGTTGAGTATCAAATGCATAGCAGTGAAACTCAAACCGCACTGCCTAATGATCAATCCAATGGCAGCATGTACACAGCAAACAACATGGGTGCCAAATGGAACCCTATGGTACCTGCAGGATAGGGGAATGATGTTGAGGAAAATCCCAGACACCACCCTCTGAATCCTACCTCGAGGAAAGATTGAAACTAACTGAGGACTGTACCAGACAGTCCACAGATAAACTGCAGGCATTCAGCAGCACACTATGGTCCACTGCGCAAATGCCGTGGAGAGATCAGAAGGAGCAAAATAGAACAGGTCCTTCAATCTCTCGCCATCAGGAGATCATTTAGTACCCAAACCAGAGCCATCTCGGTACTATGTCTCTTCCTATATCTGGACTGAGAGAATCATAGACATCGTGGCTGGTTAAATGATCATCCAACTGCATCACAACCACCTTCTCAATAACCTTTCCACAAAGGGTAGGTTAGAGATGGGTCTATAATTAGCCAGACAACCCGGTCCAAGGAGGGCTTCTTAAGAAGGGCTGAACCTAAGCCTCCTTCAGAGGATTTGAAAAACTCTCTCCAAAGACCTCCAGACTATCTCAGCCAAAACTGGACCGATTTATCTACAGCCCACTGAGATGTGTAGGGCCGGATCCAGACCACAGTTGGTCGGACAGTAATCGGATGACCATCACAATGTCATTGATTGTGGGAAGGCTGAAGTCAGACCACATAAAACCGTGTCCAACATCTCCTGTCAACCACCACTACTCCCACTAGACAGCATCAGATGACAACAGACCTGATCTTGGCAACCTTATCTGAAAAGAATTGAGCAAGCTCCTCACACCATTCTTGAGAAAAGACTCTTTCTTCTAGGCTGAAGACAGATTGGATTGCACAACCTGTCCACAGTCCGGAAAAGCTGAGCTGGTCTATTCTGAGAAGCAGCAATCTCTGGACAGGAATTCTGCCTTCTTACGAGAGATTGCTGATTGATAAACCACATAATGGTTCATCAGTCTAAGTTTGTCACAATCCAAGCCCGACCTCCACCAACATCTCTCTAATCTTCGTCCAACTCTCCTCAACTCCCTTAGAGTCTCATCAAACCAAGGAGACCTTGGGCAAAGAGTGAGAGGACGTACACAAACAGGTGAATGGAAACCAGGGCCCCAGTCACTGCCTTATTATAGGCAAGTACCAAGTCCCCTGGATCCATGCAATCACTGAAAACCCGATAGGTCCAGCACCGCCATCAGACCATCTGGGAAACACCTCAAAGGGCGGTACCGGACCATCTCCATAGGGGCTGGCCTACTAGGGTGGCCTCAAAACTGAACCTAATGGAATGATGGTCAGACCATCTGACTGGTTCCATCACCAAATTGGATATCTCCATCCCCAGTAGGAACACCAAGTCCAATGAATGACCACCAATATGGGTCGGGGAGGAAGCCCAGTGAAATCATTAACTGGCAGAAGTCTTGACCAAACTGCCAGAGTTCATCATCGACCCAGGCATTGAAATCACCCAGAACCAACCATCTGGGGATCCCAATGTCAGGTCGACAATGAAGTCTGCGACTTCCTGCAGAAAAAACATTCCCATCACCTGGTGGACAGTAGACGAAGAATCCTCGCCCCACCCTCGCCCATAATACATTCAAAGGAATTGGTATTCCACTGGTACTTCCACTAGAGCCCAGTTGGGATCTAAAACAGATGGCAACACCCCGCCCTATGATCCATCCTAGGGCAGTGTATCATCGAGTACCTGGCTGGAATTGCTGAAGCCAAAACCGGGCCAGCATTTTCATCCAGCTAGGTCTCGTGATGCACACCAGGTCTGATGTTTCAACAAGATCTGCTATAATAGCGGTCTTGTTTTTAATAGACCTGGCATTACATAACACCACCAAGTAGGATGAGCATCCGAGGATGACTGTGCTACCTGCTGACTACCAGCAGAACCCTTGGGTATGGGAACCAGCCAGGGAGAACCCCTTTCGTGGACCCATTTCGCCCCCAGGCATCTCCTTGTCACCACTATCCCTATCCGCCCACTCCACTCCAGTCCCTCCAGGCCCAGCCCTTGTCCTCCCCTTTTCCTAGTAATCCCCAGAGCCCTACACCATCTATATACCTCTGGTGACAGAGGAGGACAAAAATGGACAGAGGTCTCTGAGCCTGGAGGAGTAACACCCGACCGCCTTAATACCATCCCAACACATATTTACTGCTCTAACTAAATCCAAAACAATCCCAAAATTACAAATTCAACCTAAATCTAAACCCAAATAAACAATAAAAAGAAACCACAAAAGAAATATAAATACAAAATAACTCAAACCCAAAAGTATGAAATTTATAATAAAATGAAAATATAAAAACAAAACAATTCCTTCCTTCAGCTGCCAAAGACCCTCTCACAGCCTAAGGAAGCTAATAGAGCACAGGTACTCTCACTACCTGAGCCAAAGAACCTTTTACTTTTACATTATCATTCCAACCCCTAGCACTCTCACTACCAGGGGACCAGGAAGGCACTCTCACTGCCTATCAGGTATAAAAATAAAATGATTTCTTTGTCTTAAAATCTTAAATGAGACTGTTTAAAAGGACTGGTCTCAGTACAAGTCAATCGGAGGATACAGAAAATCCTGGAAGATGGGTCCAGTATGAACACTTGCAGACCAATAATGAGTGAGGACCCTCCACCACACCCCCAAAGACCCAAACCAGACTACCCCACACAGGACCCGCAGCCACAGATACCCAGAGGCCAGACTAAAAGGCCAACCTCAGGATACCTTAAGAGTACCCCAAAAAGAGTACCACACAGGTGTGCACTGGTCATGGCTGCATTGTGCCACAACACAAGGAGAGCTGCACGTATACCCATGCACACCATGCTGGTACACAGCCCTGTACTCACATGCCCTATGGGATGCCACCTGTGTCTCACACCACAGCCTTCAACACCTTCCACAGCCATAGTCCAGAGTCGATGCCACCACTTCCAATACCTCTCTGAACACGGGATGCATACCACAGGACTGGAGAATGGCCCATGTGATACCGATTCAAAGGTGGCCCAAGGGACGATCCAGGTAACTACAGACCAGTGAGCTCACATCAATTGTGGGGAAACTCATAGAGACAATCCTTAAGGAGAGACTGGTGACATTTTTAGAGGACAACAGTCTCCAGGACAGGCAGCAACACAGGTTTGTCTCAGGCAGGTCCTGTCAGACAAATCTGATTGAGTACAATGATTGGGTAACAGGAAACTGGACCGGGGCCATGCAATGGACATCCTGTACTTGGACTTCAACAAGGCCTTTGATTCAGTGCCACATTGGAGGCTAGGGGTGAAGCTGGATATGTAGGTGGGCACTAAGATGGGCAGCTGGATTAATATCTGGCTGAAGGGAGGCAGTAAAGGGTGATGTGGTGGAAAACTCATCGCCAAGACAGATAACAAACGGGGTGCCACAGGGTTGGTTCCTATGACAAGTGCTGTTCAGGATATTGATAGCAAATATCTCACATGGGACCCAGAGTACGATCAGTCTGTTTGCAGATGATACCAAGATGGGAGCTGTGGTAGATGACGATGAGAGGTGGAGGGGACTGCAGGAGACCTGACTAAACTACAGCAGTGGTCGGAAACATGGCCGTTGGGGTTCAATCCTGGAGGGGTGCAGTTGGGGAGCACAGAGAAGGAGAAGGACCTGGGGATGTTTATAACAGGAAGATGAACAACTCAGGCAGCAGTGACAGCCAACAAGATGCTGAGCTGTACAGCAAGGGGATCTCCTCTAGAAATAATGAGGTGACTCTTCTCTTATACAGGTCACTGGTTAGGCCACATCTGGAATATTGAGTGCAGTACTGGTGCCCATTCCTAAAGAAGAACATCAGGCTATTGAGGGGGTGCAGAGCAGAGTGATGAAGATGGTCCAAGGTTTGGAGGGCAATTCCTACAAGGAAAGACTGAACAGGCTCAACATGCCTTGTCTAGAGGAGAAGACAGATAAGGGAGACATGACTGAGACCTTTAAGTATCTGAGGGTGATAAACAAGGCTAATACAGGAGAGATATTCTGGATCAGAAGGGGAGGGATACTAGAGGGCACCAATTGAGGCTGGAGGGAAAATTCAGGAGGGAAATCAGGAGACATTACGTCACAGAAAGGGTGGTAGGCAAAGTGGAACACTCTGCCTGAAGCGGTGGTTTCTTGTAGGATGGTGGCCTGCTTCAAGAGGGGTGGGACAGAGAAGGGGGAATGACTGTGGGGAAGGGAAGGAGGGTGGATCAGCTGCAAGTTGAGGGGCAAGCTGCACATTCAAGCAGATTCAATAGACCACATGGCCTGTTTCTACTAAATTTCATATGTCCATAAGATCACATGTCCACTACAGGGTCAACAGGTCCTGCAACCTCTAATGGCCATGGCCCTCCACCCGTGGCATGCAGTGCATGGTGTCATGCTGCTAGGTCATGCTTCGCACAACACTGTAGATCATTCCACTGTTTGCATACATCCACTGAGTGACCCTGCCACCAACATGGCTGACCTCCACTGTGATCTCTCCCCACAAGACACATATTGCGGCATCTGTTGTCTTGTAGCATCACATGTTGTTCTACCTGGCCTTGTAAGGATATCACTTTGAAAGACTTTGAAAGACTGAAACTTGCAATACTGAGTGTCAGAATCCCAAGACTGATTGCCCAAAACTTGGAATCCTGACACTCAGTAGTTACCTCTGTGGAGTTTGTTATATTAATTAGGGAGGTGCGGGAGCAAAGCCCACCGCAATATGGAAAACCTCTACCGCAGGCAATTACCGAGTGTCGCGATCCCGAGTTTCAGGCAGTTAGTCTCAGGATCCTGACACTTGGTATTGCGATTGTCAGTCTTTCATAATAAATCCCTTGTAAGCATCAGCCAGGGCCTTCATTCAGCTGCTCCTAGAAAACCTGTGGCTTGAGCATTCACAGCCACCAGAGGCACAAGGTGGGGATGGAAGTGATCCAGTGGTCAGTGGCTGTTCTGTAAGTGTGTGTGTGTGTGTGTGTGTGTGTGTGTGTGTGTGTGTGTGTGTGAAAAGAGAATCTACACAACCAGTAGGCCACACTGTGGCTTCAGTTGTGGGCATGCATCACAGAGATGTAGGGGTTGGACCTCCTCCAGGCTTTCCCTTCCCAGAAATTGCCCCTGCATGTCCATCCTTGCGGTGAACACCTGCCGGTGTTTTGTGCCACATACGTACCAGCAGCAGCCTGCATTATGCAGGTGCAACAGACCCTGTGTTTTGACACTACACCAGCAGGTGTGGGATGTGTGTTGGATGCACAGACCTGTGTTGTTGGCCATGTGATCACAGTGTCTGGGTTGTTGCACAGCACAGCACAGCACAGCATGGAGTATACATCCACAGTATGGTGTCACAGAGATCTGCCTTGGAACCAGTATGCCTGTGTTGTGTGTTGTGACAGTCCCCCTTCGAATGTACAGCATACCTGTAGACGCACACAGGCGCCATTTGTGTGTCATACTGTGTGACTCCAGCACCACTGTCACAGCGTATATATGTGATAGGAGAGTAAGACAGTGCTGCGCACTGTTAGTACACACCTGCCAGCTGGGCCTGGTGCATGTGACAGCATCATTGAGCAGTACCTGACACAAAACACTGCACATATGTTCCCCATCCATACTGTAGCCCCAGGTCACTGTAGCAGAATACACACGCTCTTGCAGACCACGATAACTGTGTATTGCCTGAAGATCACCTACCTGTTATTGTTGAACTTGTCTCCTGGGACATGGTTAGGCTTACTGTTGCAATCACAGACATCAGTCTACTGCTTGCAGTTCCAGTGAGCTGTGCATGTGGTGCTGTGTCCCCAATGAAATAGCCTGGGCAATTCACATGGTAATGCATGCAAATCAGGCCATAATGACATGCTAATGTGGTGGTTTGCACTCAGACTGCCTAAGTAGGCTCATTTGCATAGTACCTCTGAATATTGCATGTAATTGCATCGGGCAAATGGTTAATGCTGTGGTGCAGTGTTATATGAATTGCACGATGCAACCTGTATTTGTGCCACTCTAAACATGCATGCATGATGATGTAATCACTGGGAAGATCATGCAAGAGTCACACATGCTCAGTAAGGCCATTTCGATAGTGTGGTGCTGTAGTGTTTTGCACAGTGCCTTCCTTTGCTAGCCAGGCTAAGTTACGCATGTCCATTTGTGTTTTGGACAACATTCCATGCACATTGGTGTCAGGCCAGCTACAGTACAAGTATGGTGAGCATGGGAAGTCTCGGGCAGTGGTTCAGAGGGACCAGAGGTGGGGGAGGTGGAGCTGGCCAACATGGTGCAGCTGGTGTTGGCCAGGGAGTGCCAGCTCTTTGAAGAAGTGCATGAGGGGATAGACCTCCAGCGTGAGGTGTGGTATCCATGATATGCCACCTCACTGCCCGCACAGGCATCCACCACACTGTGGAGCAGAGCAGGCATTGTTTTGTGGACCTGCAGTGGAGACAGAGACAAAGGCTGGACAGGTTCCGGTGCATGTTGCGTGATGGCACCGTGTCTGTGCCAGGTAAGTGGACACATTTCTCACAGCAAAGCACTATGCATGTCGAAGGGTGTGGATGGCATGAACTCAGCACATATGTGGGTACATATTTGTAGGAGAGGACACTGCACAGATGTCTATCATGCTAAAGAGTCATTCTCATGCATTACTGAGTGCAGACCACTGTGGGTATAATGGTGTATGTGTGTGGGTCAACAGTGCCTGTGTATATAGTAGTGCATGTGATGTGCACAGATGTATCATGTGACAGGTATCATTGGTAGTGTAGCACATGCTGGACATGTGCACATATATATTACTTGTTGCCGGGTTTTAGAATCCCAGTAAGACCTAGTGGTAGGCAGGAAGGCAGCTTGTGAAACTCCAGTTAAATGGGTTTCACACTGTCTCCTCTGTTCTCAGTCTCAGTTGAGACTGAGGGATGACATCACCAATAGAACTTTCGCAGGCTGCATGAGCCACATTGGAATCTGCAGCAAAGGGAGTTAGATAGAACGTTGGGAGTTTTCAGGTCAGTCTTCAGTTGGTGTTCAGTGAGTGAAGTTGGAAGTAGGAGCTTGCTGGTAAAGCAGCTCAGTGAAGGCTCTAGGAGCCTCAGCCCTGACAGAGGGCTACTTTTAAGTAATAGGGTGTGTGTCTCCACCTTAAAGAGAGACACAGAAGAGTACTGAAGTGGTGGAGACCACTGTTTTGGGTCTCAGTGCCCCCTCCCTCCGAGGGATGAGAAGGATTCCTGCAGATTCCTGGGGTAAACCCCTAGTTCTGCTTGTGGAGGTAAAGCTGCCTATATGTTCCAGTATTTATTTGGGAGAAAAGATTTGTGAGTCGCCTGTGGAGCACCTGCAACGAGAGGGTGAGTGTCTGCTCTGGCTAAAGGGCCTATGTTTTCACCCTGGGACTTGTGTGACAATGTGGGATTGAACTACTAAATATTGGAAAGCCTAGAGAAATGGGCTAAGCAAAGTAAAAGTAGTTTAAAGTTCCAGAGTTTATTGGGATGCAAATAATATGTAGAGGTGATGTGACAGACATCTACCCTTAATCTACATTTTAAAGTTCAGTAAAGGAATTGTTCAGTTTTCCAGAGAAATGGCCAGGTATGGGCTGTGGGAGCTGGAGGTGGGTGGCTCCCCATCTTAATGACCAGGTCCACCTCTCACGGATTTCTTCTGTGGTTTTCTACTTTGCCTCAGGCACTTGGCCAGTGATGGGAAGTACCCAGATGTGGGATTGTAAGGAAAATTCTCTCTAGGAGTCGTAGACTCTAGTGTGGTGTGGGAGCCACGACAGGATAATTGGTTCATTCCTCAAATGGACCGCGGATCAAGTGGCCGGCAGGGAGCCGGGCCAGTGGGGAAAACCCAAGTGTGTACAAGTCAGGGCTGTGTACCCAAAGCTGCGTGCAAGTCCGGCTGTGTGCCTGGTGGGTTCAGAGCCTGAGGGTTGAAATGGTGATAAAATGTTCTGTAGTCTCTAATCTGCATTACCAGGAAATGTAGCCCCATGGGGTCCGTCTATGCATTGTTTGTTCAGCTAGTATGTGAATAAAAGCCACACTGAAGAATCCCATTTCTGGTTCTGGACATTACAGTTATTGCTTCCTGTGTTCGGATTTACTTGGGTGCCCTGTGCAGAGTAGTCAAACCTAGGTCCCCTGTGCCAAATAACCTCATCCTCCCTGAACCCAGGTCCCCACCAGGTACTGCTGTCAGCTTCAACAGTATGCTACCTGTCGTTTTGCTAAAAAGGCAGGGGTGAGGGGTTACAAAAATGGAGCCACCACATTGGATTTTGTTCTGGGAGGAAGGTGCTTGGGCAAGGGGGCTAGCGTTTTGGCTATCTGGCAGTGGGTAGCCAAAAGCTGAAGCAATTTTCTAGTGTGTTGCTGTGTGCTGTGGATCTTGTGCTGCTGTTTAAAATTGCCAACTGTTTACCAAGGAGCAGTAAAGCCAAAGAGTGTGCCCTTGTCCTGCATCAAATAGTTTACAGCATTTTGAAATGCTTTAAAATGAACTGTGGTAAACAAAAGTGTGGAAGACTAGGGCAGCAACAGGAAAATTGTGCCCTGGACATTTGAAATGCTTTAAAATGAACTGTTGTGAAGAAAAGTGTGGAAGACTAGGGTAGCAACAGGAAAATTTTGCCTGGACGTTGGAAATGCTTTTGAATGAAAAGAGACTGCAGTGTAAATGGCTATATTAAATGGCTGAAATGGGCTCCGCCGTAGAGTCAGTTGGGAAAAAGTTGCATTCTGCAGTTTAAATTTGCCTGCTCAACGATCGCCGTGAGGAGAAGAGCCCTCGCGAGGAAGAAGAGGCTCATTTGCATGGGCGTGTGGTTGGTCAGGCTGCAATCAGTCCTGCCCTCAGCCAGCTCTACAGAGACTGCCCCAGCATTCGAGAGAGAGTGAGAGTGGAGTCGTGTACTGGCTAGTGGAGGAGCTTCATGGAGTGTTAAAATCGCTGTAAACCTTATAAAAATAGACTTTGCTATTTAAAATCAGGCTCAACCCACTAATCGATCGTCGGAATTGCAAGTTTGGTGGTTGAAAAGGCGATCGGTAGGACTGCCCCCGTTTCTGTTCTGAGGCCTCCAAGAACTGGCTGCAGGCCGCTTTTCACCATCGCAGCAGATTGCTACTGATAATGGTAAGTAACAACCAAGAAACTGCTCAAACAGTGATTTTCAGCCCATGCCATATAAATGTGTGTGTGCAGCAGTGTAGCTTTGTAAGTAACGACTGTGTAAAGTCCTGCCAGCAAGTGCAAGTCTGTTAAGCCATTGACTGTGTGCATAGTAATGAATTTAGCCTCAGTTTAAAGTTTGCAGCCAGAGAGAGACTGTGGGTTGTAGCCAATGTGCAGCACTAGAAATACAGGCAATCCTGTGCTAAAAACCTGAAGCTTTAAGGACTGTAATAAAAGAAATGATACCAGCAATTGAAAAGTCCATGGAAAATCCTGTAGAATGTGTTTAAAGCAAGAACAGAGCAAGTTGTGCAGTTTGAGCAAAAGTTATCAGTAGTTTGTGTAAATCAGGTGCGAGTGGCATGACCCAGATTCTGAATGTTGATGCACAGGAGTGCTGCCCCGCCATTACAGGGTGGGGTAGTAAAGTAAACACAGCAGCAAAGGAGCCATTTTACAACTAAAGAGTGTGTTCAATAAAGTGGGACTTTCAGTTACAGTGAACTTTTGTTTGTTTTCTGCAGTTATGGCCTCAGGACCAGCTCGTTACCAGATCATGCCCGGTTGCAGTAACAGCAGCAGTGAATAGACTGAGGGATATTGAAAAGTGGTGCTATGGAGGGCAACTGCCTCCTCATGTGGCGATTCCTAATTTCCAGTGCATGTATGTCAAATATGCTTGAGAGCTGGAAGGACGTCTTCATGATTCCTCACTGTGCTGGATGCCTAGAAAAATATGGCTTGTATAAGCGCCTCAAATTCGTTTGGCTCCCACATGGACAAAGGTTCGGGAATCTGCAGTTGGCAGCACACAGCACCAGGCGAAGCCTGTGGAGAAAGGCCCTTGGGGAGTGTGGCACAAACTAGAGGGTGCAGAGTTAGAGCAGAACCAGAAGTTGAAGTTTCGGATGCTGGATCCCAGAAGGAAAGTTCAGATAAAGCATCAATCGACCCTGGAGGGGGGCCTAGCCCAAGTCTCTTAGATGAAGATGAGATGCGGGAGGCCTTGAGTGGGAGGTGTCGACCTCTGCGCCTAGTGATGAGTGGATAGTCTCAGGAGTGAGAACGACTGCTCACCCTGGGCTCAGATCCTCAGTGAAGAGGAAGATGAGGGGAAGCCTATGTGGCCTTGTGAAAAAGGAACGGTACACAGCCTCAAGATCTTGCCTCGAGGACTGTATGGAAGAAAGTGGTGATGCCACTGCCCTGGCTTTACAGGAGGAAGAAGTCAGGATCCGTTTCTACTTCTTTAAGGATGTGAAGCTGCAGAACCAGGACTGGCCACCCCAAACCAGGCCAGCGGTCTCAGATTGACCAAAGCAAGTAAAGAGGAGAGACTGGTTCATAGAAAGGCAAATGAGATCTATGGTATGACCTTTCCTACCTTTCCTCAGAAAGTCTGGAAGGTGATTGAGAACTGCAGGAAATCCTGGATCTGGGATGAAGCCATGAAAAATGTGCATCCTGGGGCCAACAAATATGTAAAGAATAGACTGTTCCACGAAAAGTATACCCAGTGGAAGAGAGGCAGGACACTGTTTATAGACAGACTGAGAATAGTGGATGGAGAGGATGTGAAATCTCCCACTGTGTGAATTATGTGCGCCCAGACGGGTAATAATTCAAGATCCTGACCCTGGTACTATTGGCCTCAGTGCAAGGACCTCTCAGCAAATGTGCCCGTGCCTACAAAATGGAGAGCCGAGCAGTGGTAGTCAATACTGCCACACCAGACTGTGAAATGCCTTTATTGATTCACCAATATGGACATCCAGAACTCAGGTGCCCACATTCATCAGTCTACAGTGTACTGGCCTTTCCAGAAACCATCGACTGGCCCACCAGATGACTTCAGATCCAGAGAGGACACCAGCCCAGCTGTATCCTGTTCATCGCCTGGTAATCGGATGACGTCAGACCAGCTGTTTTCTTTTTGTTCCTGTTCTAGGTTCCATCTCCAGAGATGACATCAGCCCAGCTGTTCCCAGATGTGCCCTCCTGTGGTTCCCGGAAGATGTCCGCCCAGCTGTATCGGAAGAAATGCTGCCAGAGAAGTCTTCGTCAGAGGTGCAGGTCGGTTAAGAATTTTTCGTACTACAAGTGGCTGGTAAGTCCGAACTTTTCTATCTTTATGACATTGCAGTACACACCCTACACTAGCAGACTTCAAATGTGTGAACTGTCCTCAAAGACTCTCTCTTCGGGACTTTGGCCTGTTAGAACTGTGCTTCACGGGCTCCGCCCAAGAGAGACTCTTTATTGACTAGCCTTCGGGCATTAGGTCACTAGTTGGGACTTTAGGCACTCCATCCCCCAAATGTGTATTGTAAATAATGTTGTTGATTTCTAATGTAAATACTGTTTTTCTACCTTCTTTCTAAAAAAAAAAATATATATATATATTTTGGGGATTCTGCAGTGTTTTGATGGTAGGGTTTAGGTAGACTGTGTATGCAGATTAGAGGTGTGTTGTCTTCTTTTTCTTACAGGTGTTCCTGGGAAGACAGAAGAGAAGACAAGAAGAGGAGGAGGGCTCATCGGAGTTCCTCACCAGTGCTTTAGTGTATAGCAATTTAAAGTACTGTGGTGTTATTGTTATGGTTGTTATTGCTGTATTAACTTTCCTTTCCACAGGTGTGGTTGTGGGGTAGGGAGGAGGCAGTAAAGTGGTATTTTAATGGTGTGTGGTTGCAGGTTGCCCAAGGTCAGGAGGCCCCTGGTTGTTTTTGTTTTGAGGGTATTAGTTAGAAGGCAGATAGGTGTTCCCTAGAGGGTTAGGGGGACAGACAGGCTGTGGCCCTGACCTGCAGTAGGGACCGTGAAGTGCTGATCTATCAGGCTATGCTCTGGATGGTTCTACCAGAGCCACTAGGTGTCCATAATAAGTGGATAGTGTAGAGGCTGATATGTCAGCCAAAGGCCCCAGGCCCTTAGTGTTGCCTGCCTGTGCTTGCACATGGTAGGAGGGGCTTGATCACCCTCCACAGGTAGCACATAGGGTGGGATGGCCTAAGGCCAGGTAAATAATGACTGTGGACAGTCATTTTCCTAGTCAAGGCACGTGTAACCCCTTGTTACCCAGGGTTCTAGAATCCCAGTAAGACCTAGTGGTAGGCAGGGAAGGCAGCTTGTGAAACTCCAGTTAAATGGGTTTCACACTGTCTCACTCTGTTCTCAGTCTCAGCTGAGACTGAGGATGACATCACCAATAGAACTTTCGCAGCTGCATGATCCACATTGGAATCTGCAGCAAAGGGAGTTAGATAGAACGTTGGGAGTTTTCAGGTCAGTCTTCAGTTGGTGTTCAGTGAGTGAAGTTGGAAGTAGGAAGCTTGCTGGTAAAGCAGCTCAGTGAAGGCTCTAGGAGCCTCAGCCCTGACAGAGGGCTACTTTTAAGTAATAGGGGTGTGTCTTCACCTTAAAGAGAGACATAGAAGAGTACTGAAGTGGTGGAGACCACTGTTTCGGGTCTCAGTGCCCCCTCCTCCAGGGGCGGGATGAGAAGGATTCCTGCAGATTCCTGGGCAAACCCCCTAGTTCTGCTTGTGGAGGTAAAGCTGCCTATATGTTCCAGTATTTATTTGGGAGAAAAGAAGATTTGTGAGTCGCCTGTGGGGCACCTGCAACAAGAGGGTGAGTGTCTGCTCTGGCTAAAGGGCCTATGTTTTCACCCTGGGACTTGTGTGACAATGTGGGATTGAACTACTAAATATTGGGAAGCCTAGAGAAATGGGCTAAGCAAAGTAAAAGTAGTTTCAAGTTCCAGAGTTTATTGGATGCAAATAATATGTAGAGGTGATGTGACAGACATCTACCCTTAATCTACATTTAAAAGTTCAGTAAAGGAATTGTTCAGTTTTCCAAAGAAATGGCCAGGTATGGGCTGTGGGAGCTGGAGGTGGGTGGCCCCCATCTTTAGTGACCAGGTCCACCTCTACGGATTTCTTCTGTGGTTTTCTACTTTGCCTCAGGCACTTGGCTAGTGATGGGGAAGTACCCAGATGTGGGATTGTAAGGAAAATTCTCTCTAGGAGTCACAGACTCTAGTGTGGTGTGGGAGCCACGACAGAATAATTGGTTCATTCCTCAAATGGACCGCGGATCAAGTGGCGGCACGGGGAGCCGGCCAGTGGGAAAACCCAGTGTGTACAAGTCAGGCTGTGTACCCAAAGCCGTGCAAGTCCGGGCTGTGTGCCTGGTGGGTTCAGAGCCTGAGGCTGGAAATGGTGATAAAGTGTTCTGTAGTCTCTACTCGCATTACACAGAAAATGTAGCCCCATGGGGGTCCGTCTATGCTTTGTTTGTTCAGCTAGTATGTGAATAAAAGCCACACTGAAGAATCCCATTCCTGGTTCTGGACATTACAGTTATTGCTTCCTGTGTTCGTTTACTTGGGTGCCCCTGTGCAGAGTAGCCAAACCTAGGTCCCCTGTGCCGAGTAACCTCATCCTCCTGAACCCAGGTCCCCACCAGGTACTGCTGTCAGCTTCAACAGCATGCCACCTGTCATTTGCTAAAAAGGCAGGGGTGAGGGGTTACACATATATGTTACAAAGGTTGTGCAGTTGGATGGTGTATGTACAACACTGAATTGTCCAGTCACACCTCTGTAAATTGTCAAGGTCTGTTGTGGGGGCCTATCACCACACACTGTCCAGATATGTGTGTGTGTGGCTGCTGACACACTGCTGCATGTGGGTGGGCATGGTGCATACTGTTTGACAGGGTCAGGACTGTTGCTGATCACTGCCACATATGTCAATAACTTCTTCCAGGTGTGGGTGAACATATGCCTGTGAGTGATGGATAGCTGATGGTTATGTTCCATGGGTTCACTGCAATGTGCACTCCATGGGCCACGGGACATTGGGCCCTGCTGTGATCAGTGGTCGGCTGACACACATCAGTCACAGTACTGGGCACTGTAGTGGCACTGTCTGTTAGCCACAGCTGTGTCATCATATCCCCAGTCTACCATGGTCATACAGTCATGCAAGACTTACGGGCTCATCAATGCCCTCCCCGTATATACTGACAATGTGGCATGGTCCATTGGGGAGGCATAGGTGGGACATGGTGTGGCCCATCCATGCTTTGTGTTTGGGATATACTGTCAGGGGTGCCATTTGGTTATCTGCCACCCAAGACATGTGTTGGGTGCATACAGATGTGTACACGTCTCTCCACTGTTGTTTGTGCATTGCTTCTACAGATAACATCAGATGGTCTAGCATGTGTGATGTACATGAACTACTACAATACAATGTACCAACATTGCACGTGTCCCATTTGCCAAATTCTGGTTAGGGAGGGACACAGTACACTGTTGACAGTTGCACACAGTGTAACTGGTACAGTTTACAGGTATTATTGATCTCCATGACAGTACTGACACTGTTCTATTCCTTCACTCTGCACATTGCACCACCAGGGGACAGTAGCCACAAGGGCGCAGCTGGGGAACCGTGGCTCATGGCCAGCAGGCCAAGAATGGCAGTGATGCAGTGATGGGCAGCAGGATGCACACATGAATATGCTCCTTTGAGATTTAAGATGTTCCATTCCTTGCTGGGTGAGGCATATATGATACCCTTTTGCAGCACAGTGTTGCCACCATATGTGCATTTGCCCAGAGTCATGTCACTGATCCTAGGGGCATGTGGCCACGGGGTGCCCAGTCTGCTGTGTTGCTGGGCATCGCACACACCTACTGCAGCCTGCGGAACACTGCACCTGCCCAGTGAATCCACTGGCCACACATCCTGTGGGCCTGTGTTATGAAAGCACATGTCAGTTCACAGTCCTACACTGCTGCAACATGGTGTGTCATGCATGCCCAGACCATGCAGTGCTTGTACTCTGCCGTAGCACTCCCTACATGGGCACACACCCACATTGATACTGATGTCCTGCATCTAAACCATGAGAGGTTGCATATCAGCCACTCAGTGGTCCTGTCTCAAATGTGTGTCTGTGACATGCTGGCCCCTGTACCTTGCGCATCAGACTACATGTGGTGGCGTATGGTCCACCATGGGCATAGACAGTCAACACCAATGGGCCATGTAGGGGGCGCTGTTATCCCACTGTGTTCTTCATGTGTGGTGCATGAACCATTTGCTACTATCCCACAGTTGTATTGTACCACTGATTGTAGCTGTCTCCTCCTGTGGCATATGGTGTACTACTCCGTATATCTGCCATAGGCATGTTTGCATTGTATACATTGTACAGCAGGCATGTAATGTGTAGTATTTATGACTGTGTGATGATGGGTGGGTGTATTTTCTGGTTCCCTGCGGTTGTGTGTATTCCCACAGCATGCATACTTTTCATGCTGTGCCTGTGGCTAGAGATGGACTCCTCAGATGTTGTGTGTTCACAGTGGTGTGAGCAAGTGTGTGCCACCCGTGTCAGGCATGCATATCGATCATATTGCACTGTGTTATACCAGTGGCCACCTTGACAGGACTGTGCTGCACGCTGTGCACTGACCTGTCGTCTGACTGCTGGGAGTTGTTGCTACTAATTGTGGCTTCGTGGTGTGTCATGGCCTAGAGTACTGTGTCCATTATATGACCACATGATACACTTGTGTCATGGACAGTGTATGTGTGCTGTCCACGGGAGTGTGGAAATACTTGCACAGTGTCCGTTATGCAACACTCTGGATTGGCACTACAGGTTGCAGTTTGTTGCCATGTTGACTGTGGTTGTGAGGTTTTTATAGTGATGTTGCTATGCTTCATAGGTCTACATTCCATTCCATTGGGCAGCACGTCCCAGTCATTTTGATGCTACAGTTTAATTGATATTGCTACAGGGCTGACTGGGGTTTACCTCAGGGGGCTGTGTGGCAGTATTGTGACAGGGCTACATTGGGTATGCATGGGCAGCATCCATCAGTAGTAATGGTAATGGCCTTATGGGCCTTCACATCTGCATGGGATGGGCTTGTGTGTACCATGGGGTTGTGTGATGCCGCATACTGGCACACATCTGGTGGCATGTACACTGTTTTCATTGTTGGGTATATTGGCATACTAGATGGGACATGCTGTCCTTCTCTGGGGCTACATCCTGCATTCTACATTACTCCACAGTGTCAGCTCACCATTCTTACATGGGCATCTTTCCCCACATATGTCATCATCACAGTTCTGCATGGGCCAGATGAGGGAGAGGCCAGGGTGACCTGCTGTGGTGTCTCGTGAGGCAGCAGCAAATGATGCTGGAACAACAGCCCGTGTTGGTGGGACTTTCCAGGCAGACTGTGGAGCTCCTGGAGCATCTGGTGCAGGGGCAGCACCTGGCTGCTAACCAGTAAACTCCCCATTCCTCATTTTTCCTCTTCCATGTTTCACCCTCTCTTGTTTTCTTGTTGATTGTCCTGTTGTGTTGTACATAGTTTCTGTTGGTGTTTTTACAATATATATATTTGGTTGTTATGATCCTGTGTCCTGTGTCTTTCTTGGTTACCTGTAGTCGGTTTCACTGCTGTGCTGTATTGCACCTCATGACCATTTGATTCTCCCTGGTGGCTGCCATCCTGGCCTGTCATGGGCAGGGGTTCCCACAGCTCTCCTGCAGTGTTTGTGGCTGCACATCTGGCTGTACATTGTTTTGGGCATGGTAGGTTTTGTCCTCCAGTTGGCTGACACATTTGTTCTCCAAGTGTACAATTCATGGCCTGTTGCGTGCTAGAGAAAACATCTGGCCTGTGACTGCCATGGACATGGTTTGGTCCCTGTTCCTTGGGTGGACCCCACCAGCATTGCCTGACTGGGGGCTTGGTCTGCTGGCCTGTGTGGCTTTGTCCATGTGGCCATGGATGTCAATCCCCTGTGTCCTCCTGCTGTGTGTCACCATGTGGCGTGTTGTCCCCTGCTCTGTGTCAGGGATCCTTGTCCCCTCACCCTGTGCACAGTGGGCACTGGTTGAGGTCATACTGGCACACCATCATGGTTGGTTATTTGTGTGGGACACTTCCCTACAGTCCGTCTCCACTCTTTTCCACAGTTCACATCTGTACAGTGTTGCTACATTTTGGGTTACATCTCTCTTGGCATTGCCTTTGGTGTATCTGTTGCTGTTATTTGTGTTGTACACTGGTTTTTGCTCAGGTTTTCACATTTTATGCATCACGTCTTTGCTGGCACCCCAGTGGCCATGTGGTTCGCCGGTGCCTGACTCCACCTCTGTGTGCACTGGGCTGCTGTTGCTGTTGCACTGCTTCATTGCTATATTCAGAGCTGTCCTCTTTGCTATGCAACTGCCCCAGGTCCTAGCCTTGCCCTCGCATCACCTCCCCTGGTCCTTCTTGTCCTTCCCCTTTGCACCATCCTTTATCCTCACACCTCTCCAGTTTCCCACATGTGAACTGTATGTGCAAACAGGTTGGCTTCAGCTAAATGGGAGGATTCACTATCAAACCTGCTTGCTAACTAAAAGGCACTTCTCAGGCTCCTGCCTTCTGGTGTTACAAACTCACTCAACCCCTTGCAGCTCCCAGCACACGCGTAGCTCAGTCAACCAACTCTTCTCTGTCCCAAGATGCCAGACTACACAAGGGCAATGATCATTTGCATGTAAAGCACCACTATGGTTTAATGCGCTGCTAGAAATATCTCTTCCTTACCAAAATTGGGACCATTTAAAGCACTCTTCATCAGCATCTTACAGCTAACAGTTCCTGTGACTGTTTCAACTGACATGGCACTACCTCAGCAGTACTGACACATCCTTGTGTACCTACAGTACTTCTCCCCTTCTCTATGAATGACTACTTTTACCCTAACCGCCCTGCCCTATTTCCTGCCTCTTTCCCTGATCCTTCTTTCACCTCACCCCTCTCACCCTCCGCCTTCTTTCCACCGTTTATCTTCACTTACCTGAAATTTTGTTCACCCAAATCTACCTATACCTATTTGAAGAAGCGTGTTGGGCTGCCTCCTTTTATTAGGTTATTTTGATTTTCTACCGATTCATAGTTTTAATTTTAGTTGCAATGTTAATGTCACATTGTCATTTTAAATGTTTTCTTGTCAAAATTTTATGTAATACCATCCGTTGTATGTCTGCCACCCTTCCTACTGATGTGGAACCATTTGTAAAGAGCTGCTATGTTCTCAAGCGTATTGTAATCCGAGAATGAATAAATTAAAAAACCAATTCTCCCCTCTACCATCTGTCTAGCTCCTACCTGCTCATCACGTTTGCTAGTACTCAGTGTACATTGTCAGTCTGTTCAGCTTTCCTTGGCCTGCTTATTACCAGTAGGCTTGCTTTGTAAAGTCCGCCTATTGTGAATATGATGTATATTTTGTATATGCCTGTATATCTAGCATGCCTGCTACTTACCGGTAGGAGTGCTCTGTAAATTCTGCTCCTGTTATGTATATAGTGTATATTTTTATCCAGTGTTATTAATTTGTACCAGGACTGTTTGTATTCTTATATTTGTCTTTCTGTATATGTTCCTGACATATGTTCCTCAGGACCTCCTTGGGAATGAGCTTGCTCAATGGATTTATTCCTGCAATAAACTTGAACTTGTTATAGTCAGAGCTGTCTTCTTTGCTGGGATGTCTTTGCATGGCACTCCTGGACATGTTTGCCTGCCTTCCTTTGCCCCCTATATTCAAATGTGTTTGCCCCAGGCTATTGCTTTGAATATTGTGTGCAATTAGCTGTGGGCTAATTTTGCCCACCGGCAGAGAAAATTTTGCCCATGGGCAAAGTTTTGAATATTGGACCCATTTTCTCAAGTGCACTGATTACCTGGTTCTCACAAAATGAGTTATGCATTTTGGCCCTATGCACGAACTAATCACAGAGCCACATTAAAAGGAACAAAAGAAAGAAAATCTCTTCTCCACTCCCCTGCTGTGTGTATTTAAAATGAGTCACCTACACACACCCTGCTGCGTGTGGCTAAAAGGGCTGTCACCACCACCAACCCCGACCACCACCCCTCTCCTGAAAACAAAACCTCTGGGATTTTTTTTGTAACACTGTTTTTTTCCTTCTTTCTTTTCTTAGTGGTACTGGAGAAATGACCACTGCGTGAAGATGGGGTTTACTAACTGCCATAATAAAGCATGCACGCTTACTGCTGGGTGGTTGTCTCTTTCTTCAGAGAGCAATAAGCAGAACTGTTTCTTTAAGAACTTTAATTAAAACATTTTAAAACTTTCATTTGCTGTCCCCTGTAAACAACAGGTCAGGAGAGTTTGATCAGACTGCAAAAACGGAAGCCTCACACAGTTACTCTCTGCACTGTACTCACCAACAACTCTGAATAAAGTAAACTCTCTCTCTCTCTCTCTCTCTCTCTCTCTCTCTCTCTCTCCTGTACAAATGTTCACATTTTACAGTAGCAGGACAACAGACCCAGGTGATGACATAGTTGGTGTAGGTGACAGCCGAAACAGACAGACTAGATCATTACTGAAATTGGGAGGGAGAGCATTTCCACTTTTACATGATGGCTGAAAACAACACATCACAGCTCCACCTACTGGAGAAACACAATAAGGGACTTTTTTAATAAGTATGCATCCACACGAAACTCTAGATAAAAACTCCTTTAAAACTGATTTTTATTTAAAGCAAGCTATTGTATAATAGCAATAAGGAATTCCAGGGATGTGTGTTATTATGTAATAACATAACTTCGGTGTTGAACCCATTTGTCCTGTAGCCTCGTGCTTCAACCACCCAAGGCGTGACATTATTACACAATAACACACACCTTGTCATGCCTTATTGCTTAATTTGTACGTCCTTTTCCTGATAAAGTTGTTGTTGTAGTAGTAGTAGGAGTAGGTTTTATTTACATGGGCACTTTTTTTTTTTTAGTCTTTGGTAACCAGGTAAGGCCCACTAGGCACAAATGCCTGTTTTCAGGTGCAACCTGGGAGCACTGGGTGGTTAAGTGACTTGCTTAGAGTCACACAGTATGCCAGTGGAAGTTGTGAGAATCAAACCCAGGTCTTGTCTGCTGGATGTACCAAGCTCGTTCACAGCTCGTAACTCTAGCCTCTAGGCTATACTGCCAGAGACCCAGGGCACTTTACAAAACAGTAAAAAATAATAATTGAGTAAATTTAAATAAAACAGTACATGCATCAAACAATAGACAGTTAAAACCCATGACCCATAAAACTCAGCAGGGCAACAATTAATGGAGATAACTCAGTCCCCAAAGGCTTTCTGAAACCAAACATTTTTCAGACCCTCTTAAAGGCATCCACCATGGGGACCTCTCTGAGAGTCCTTGGGAGGGAGTTCCATAAGACAAGGACAGGAACCTCAAAGGCCCAATTGCCCGAGGGTTATAGTCTTGCCCTCAGTACAGCTAAGAGGCCCACCTCAGTGGAGTGAACAGAGTATGAGGGCACATAAGGATTCACAAGATCTAACAGATAACCAGAACCTAACCCATGTAGGGCCTTATAGGCTAGAAGACCAACTTGAAAGGAGATATACCACTTTATCTGCAGCCAGTGCAGTTCATGCAGTGCTGGGAGACATAACTCTATTTAGAAAGGCTGGTCAGTAACCTAGCAGCTGCATTCTGCACCAACTGTAAGCACTGTAGCATATCTCCACTGACCCCAAGGTATACAGTGTCACAGTAGTGAAGTCGAACATCTCAAATGCATACGTATCAGTGTCACTAGGTCTCCAGAGGGGATAAGGGATCTAATCCAGTTGATGTTCCGCAGATGGTAAAAGTCACTCTAGATGACTGCTGAAACCTGAGCCTCAAATGTAAGCCCTTTTCTAGGATGACCACCAGATTTCTCATGTTATTTGCAGCTGTAATCATAGATGAACCGAGTCAAAGCCATTCTCAGACCTGGCAGCTCCACTCTCCCCGTATGACCAGGTTCAATTGTACTAGTTTGTACAAGATTGATAGATTGTACAAGTATGTGCTCATTCATTGGCAGCTCAGTTGGCAGCCGGCCATGATGGACAACAGAGAGCTGTTCCAGTCACCGGCTCAGGGTCAGGGTGGGACGGGGAGTAAGGTGGGGTACTACTTGCTGGGATGAGGGTATTCTGCTAGACACCAGGAATGGACAATCTTTTTATTACAGGGACTGGGGATAGGGAGCGGGTCTGCTAGACACCAGGAATAGTAACACCTTGAGATCAGGATGGGGGTCCACTGGACACCAGGGAATACTACAAATAACACTGGCTGTGGGTGCAGGTGGGGAGGGACCGCTAGACACCAGGGAAAGATTTTATTTTACATCGGGACAGCAATTGGTGGGGGCCACTAGACACCAAGGAATAATCAGAACATTAAGTGGACAAATTTGCCATTGGTAACTGCCTTTGTTTGGGTGTTTTAGGTGCACAATAATCTTTTTGCACTTAAAACACCAAAAAGCAAGGCAAAGTTACCAATGGTGAATTTTTAAGAAACTAGTAAACTTCACAAAATTATCTATGGAGGTGGATTTGGCAACTTTGCCAGAAATTCGCTGGCCAATTAAAACTTCTCATCATCTCTGTTCTTGATAGACTGGGATGGTGTCATCCATCCAGTGTTTTAGAATTCTCTTTTAGCTACTGCAGACATCAAGGAGATATGGTATCTTCTCATCCCACTATGTTTTGTAGGCCAAGACTTAGGAGACAGGTGTGAGGTGTGAAAGCCTTTCTAGACCTATGGTGGCTCCATCCTCCACTGAATTTAATTCCATAATGGGCGCTTGAGCAGTCCCACAGAATGCTCTTGTGCATACCCAATTCTAGACCACACCTGGTGCATGTGCTCCTGATAACCTAATAGCCTGATAACTAGAAACAAACACCTGGAAGTGGGCTCACTAAGGACGGCTGATGAAAATGTTTAATCACAAAGCCTAAATCCCCTGACCTGACAGTAGTTTGCATGACACTTAGCATGACCATATGCTGAGCAAATCGAGCTAGGTGTCACTGTCTGAAGGTCTGTCCACTGGGCCCTGTTCGTGATGATGACCCCAATGAATAAAACAGAAGGCCGATCAGCAACATGTCTGTGTCCGTGTTCCATGAACAAGGGAACATTAAAAGAGCAAGGAGCTAAACAATTAACCATAATTAGACACTGAATCCATGAATGGATCGGTAATTAGGGCCTCCAAAATGGATTGGGGGTAAGGGAAAACAGACCAGGGAAAAACTTGACCCAGAACATATCCAAGCTGGGACACAACTCCAAAAATGATAAAAGGCAGCAAGAAGGTTTACAGTACCTGAACGGTTAGGTCCTTTCTTCTTTGAGCACTCAGGTCCTTGGTTTCCAAGGAGGTAAGAAGCAGTAGCGGGTTTCTGCCACATGGTCCACCCAGGAGGAATTTACATCTGTACGAGTATCAGAATCTTTGCAGTACGGAGGATCTTCCCTTGGTAAGCAGAAGGAGCTATGTCTGAGTCAAGGGCTGCAAACCTATTTGTGCTGGAGAATTTTGCAGTCCATGGGAGGGTTCCAGGGATCCAGAGCAACATTTTTGGCTACAGGAGCAGCAGTTGTCAGCCGGAGGGTCTTTTTTCGGAATTACCTCAGTACCATGATCTCTTCTCAGTCTCTTCACCAACTGCCAGGATGAGTACATTGTATATTGTTGGATCTTGTGGCTCAATGAGGGATGGCTGCCATCTGGGGTCCAATGCAGGAGGGTATCCATAGGGGTCTTTGCATTCAATACCGAGAGTGAGTTTTAAGGAAATTCTCAATTGTCTATGGGGATGCAAAGGGTTGTTGCACCCCATTCACTGTTATGTATCGTGGTGGTCGGACACCGCATGGAGTACTATAACCCCATCTGTGCCAACCTCTTTCAGGCTGCAGTAAAACCTAGCATTGATTAAACAATTCCACTGAGAAGTCCTGAAAGAGTCTTATAGTGTGGCTCTGCCAAATTAATGGACCACACTCTCAAGACAGTCCAAGGATGTTGTCCGGAACAGGGAACCGTGTAATTTTACAGTGATGAGCCTTACGGGTTGACCAGGAGAGGGCCACAGAGCAAGACTGCAGTGCGTCCCTTCTATCTCAATTGACAGGCAGTCTGGAGCATTAAGAAGCAGTGGTATAGAGGTCTAAAGAAAGCAGACCATATCCAGTATTTCGACCTCCTCCGGGAACCCCTATTCTCATACTGTTTCTTCTGGACCTGTTTTCCAGCTCATCTATTTTTCCAAGGAGGTAACATGGAAACATGGACTTTGACGGCAGATAAGAACCACTTGTCCCACCTAGTCTGCCTATTTCTCTACCTAATGGATAAGCTGCAGATCCTAGTTAACCAACAGCCTATTTCTTCCTACCCCCACAGGAATTGCCTTATGTCTGTCCCATGCATTCTTGAATTCTCCCACAGTTTTAGACCCCACAACCTCCTCAGAAAGGCGGTTCCATGTGTCCACCACCCTCTCTGTGAAAAAATACTTCCTCACATTGCCCTGAGCCATCCTCCCTCTGTCTTTAAATTGTGTCCCCTTGTTCTTGCACATCTCTTTTCTGGAAGATGCTACCCTCTTGGACTTTGCTGATTCCACTGAGGTACTTAAAAGTTTCTATCATGTCCCTCCTCTCCTCCTTTCCTCAAAGGTATACATATTAAGCTCCTTAGTCTTTCCTCATATGACTTCTGTTGCAGACCCTGCACCATTTTAGTTGCCCTCCTCTGGACTGCCTCCATCCTGTCTATGTCCTTGCGGAGATGGGGTCTCCAGAACTACATGCAGTACTCCAGATGGGGTCTCACCAACTGTCTGTACAGAGGGATAACAACTTCCTGTTTTCTGCTGGTGATGCTCTCTCTATACATCCCAGTTACCCTCCAGCCCTCCCTACTGCCATCTCCACATTGCTTGCTAATCTTAAGGTCATCTGAAATGATTACCCCAGGTCCTTTTCTATTTTTGTCATTGTTACTACCCCCGGTGCATTATTTTGTACTTCTTGGCATTGATCCAAGCTGCCATACTTCTGACCATTACTCCAACCTTGCCAATTCCCTTCTTATCCTTTCCACCCCTTGTGTATCAACCCTATTGCAGATCTTTGTGTCTTCTGCAAAGAGGCATACTTTTCCTTCCAGGCCCTCTGCAATGTTACTTAAAGACATTAAAAGGACTGGACCAGTACTGAACGCCCTAATAACCCCTCTTTCTTCAGAGTGGACTCCGTTTACTATTACCTTCTGTATCCTGTTGTCCAGCCAGTGTTTTACCCAGGCTACCACCCTGGGACCCACTCCCAGGCTGGCTAATTTGTTTATTAATCTTTGTGTGGGACTGTGTCAAATGCCTTGCTGAAGTCTAGGTAGGCCATGTCCACAACCTCTCCCTGGTCTACTACTTTGGTCACCCAGTCAAAGAAATCTATTAGATTTGGCTGACATGACCTTCCGTTGTGAATCCATGCTGCCTTGGGTCCTGTGCCCCACTGGCCTTTAGGTACTCACAATTCTTTCCTTCAGAAGGATTCCATCATTTCCCTACCACAGAGGTCAAACTGACAGATCTGTAGTTTCCTGCCTCTGTCTTTGCTCCTTCCAGGGTTGTCCCTGAGGACAAAACAAGGGAGAGTAGAAGGGATCTGTTTGAGCCTAGTGTACTAGGTCCACGACTTTTTTTTCATTCGGCAGCAGCCTGTCCTTCTGCAACCACTTTTCCAATGTACTGAAGTCCTCCTGTGGCACAGGCTTCAATTCGATATGCTGGCAGTGGTTCTGTATAGTACAGCATCATCCGTAATCTATATTACAGAGCTACCACCACAGTTGTTGCACAGATCATTGACGAACAGTGAAAACAGGAGGATCCCAGGACAGAACCTTGAGGTAACCCTCCTTCATAGGCAGACTATCTGATAACGATCCATTCCACTTAACCTGCTGGGTTTGATGGGAGCAGCAACTCTCAAACAATGTGAGGGAGTAGGTCCATCTTCTTTAACCTGTCTGCCAGCAGGCTGTGGTAGACCAAGTTGAAGGCCTTTGTGAGGTCAATGAAATGGCTCCAGTGGTGTAGCCATTATCAAAGGCCCTGAGGGTGTCTGTTGTAAATTTGATAAGTGCAGTGCCAGTGCCATGATTTGAAGTGAAACCATGTGGCATTGGTACTAGTAGCTGGTGCGTATCCCAATAATTCCAGAGCTGGTGATAGATAAGTCATTCCTGTATCTTAGCCAAGATACAGAGGAGCAAGATAGGCCTATAATTGCCAGCTGGTTCCCTTCTGACCACCCTTATGTACAGGGGACAACATGGGCCTCTTTCCATCTGGCTGGGACAACTCCTTCTAATAGGGACCTGTTTATTAGCCAAGTAACAGGAGAGGCAATAGCAGGGTGCAGCCTCTTTCAGTAATCTGGGACCAGGCCATCTGGCCCTGCAGTTCCCCTGGTCTTTATTTTCTTAAGTAGATTGAGTACATACTTCCGCTTCACCTTTTTCAGATGGAATTCAGGATGTAGGGTTCCAGCCTGTTGGGGCACAAGTGGTCAGAGACCTTGGGGGAGGGGAATTTAGCCTTGTATTTCTCCAGATCAGTAAAGAACACGTTGAAGGCATTGGTTGCCTCCAGGCTGTCACTAATAGAGTGGCCATTGAAGACAACTGGTCCTTGCAGGGGTTTACTCTTGCCTTTCAGCAGACCATTGATATGCTAGCAAAACATCTAGGGTCAGTGAGACTAGCCTGCTACAGGTGTTTGACATAATTCTCTTGTGGCAGTTTTAAGCATTTTTGCTTTGGTTTCTCAGCTGTCTGTATGCAACTCAGTCCTTGGGTGCACTAGAGGTCTTGTATTTCTCCCAGGCTCTATCGCATTGCTTTATGAGGGTTTTTAGCTTGGTGTTATCCATTTATAGCATTGCCCCTTGACTGAGCTTTCTGAGTGGGGCATGCTTGTTGGCTGCTGACAAGAAGCAGTTCTGGAAGTGGTCCAGTGGTTCTCTATGGCTGGGAGAAGCTGAATAGGGCTCCAGTCAAGGCTGAAGAGATAGGACTGGAATGCAGGTGCTGAGAACTTAAGAGTAATCTCTAGCAGTGTAGACCTGGGGAGAGATTCTGGGGGTCTGTTCTTCCATATGCAAAATATGGGTGAATGGTCACTCATGCATCAGAGAGGATGCCCGCTGCCTGTATATTATGGGGTTTGAGGCAAGTGCCAAGTCTATTATCTGAGTGATTGACTGATTTGGTATTTTGCCTTGTGGGTACAGTGATGAGCTGGGTCAGGTGCACATCAAGTAGCCAAGACCTGTACGCCAGTTCTGAGTCAGTCTCCTAGTGAAGACTAAAGTCTCCAGGAGGAGTATTTCTGAAGGTGCATAGTCAGCCAGCATTTTTGTTAAGGCCTCTAAGGCCTGTTGGCTACTTGGTGGGGATATGAAGTCCTCCTAGAAGCAAGAATTTGGCGTTGCAAGTATTTTTTATATATATACATTTTTGTGTAATCCCCTACAACTGGGGCTCCTAAAGGTCTTCCTTGGGCTTGCCTAAATGCCACTGCCAGGCTAGTGTTCTGTGTCCTAGCAATTTAAAAGTGTCTGCATGTGAGTGCCCTGTTAGCCTCCGTGCCTGTCTTTTTAGAGGTGCCTATTTTGTAGAGTCTGATTAATCTGGGTAGGGGCCAGTAGTTTCAGCCTTGAGTCCTGCCTCAGCTGCAGTATTATTGCTCCATTCTGCCATTGCTAATTGTGCAGAGGAGCCTACAAGATCTGTAACTGTTTGCTAATTATCTGCGTTAATAATAAAGATACTGTAGTTTGTCTAACCTGCCTTCATTTGCAACATGGACATTTTCTGTTAATCGGCACCATCTTGGTTCTGGACTGCTTATTGGGACCAATCAGTACTTTTGGGGACCCTAAATGGAGTTTGTCCCCAGGGTCTTGTGGGACTGAATTTCTGTACAAATTGTAGTTTTTACACTTTGGCACCTAAATGAACTTGGAGGGAGCTCTGGCTGTGGCAGACAGATGGGTCAACCAACCAAACCTTTTGAATCTCTAGGTAAAGTCCTGGTGCTGCCTGCAGCAAGGAGTCAGTCTGGAGTTAGAGTTGAACAAGTGAACAGTTCGAGAGATTCGAGCAGCTGTTCCTCGTGGTGTGCAAGGGAAATCGGAAAAGAAGGCTGCATTGGGCCTGCTAGTTACCATCTTCAAAGTGAAGAAACTTTGATCCTGAGATCGGAACCTGACTTGTGACAAAGTGAATTTTCCTGAAGTGAACTGAAGATTTGCCTCGGTACAATCGGCCTGCCAGGACTTGAGACTGCTGCAGAGTTACGGTTTCGCAGAGACACTGTAATTGCAACCGGACTGCCATCCAAACTGTGTTATTTGCTTGCTTTACTATAAGTATGCTGATTGAGGATTGTGAGTCGCGATTTGGTTCCTCACCTTGCTTAATGTGTCATTCTTGCTGGAAGCTGCATCCAACACTTATCAGACTGAATCGCATTCATCTCCAACTGGTCTGGGCCTCAACATCCCAGCTCAGACAGCCACTCATGCTGCAGATAACCAACTGACGAGAGACCCACCTGGTGATTCGGCTCCTTGCTCAACATCAACGAACAGGAACGATACCATGGTGAATTGTGTGGGCCGTGCTTCTCCTGGCGATTCAGCACTTCACCCTGAAGTCTCCCTTTCGTCCATCCTGCATCCTGTACTGGGCATGAGTAAACACCAGGTAGCTCCTGCAACAAAGCTCAAATCAAAGTGTGTCAATTGATTTAATTGTTGTTGCTAATCATTTGGGACTGAGCCATCCGGCTCCAGATTACAAATTGTGGGTTAAAGTGCTTGCATGTTTTCTTTCCATCACAGGGTCCAAACCAGCTGCAACAATGGCCTACCCTGGTGCAACTTCTGGCTAGCCTGTAGTTCCAGCTGGGTGTGTGACTGTGCGACAGGGACCTTAAGTGCATGCCTTATAGCCTAAACATTTCAATCGTTAGATTTTACCCCTTCCTTGTTACTGCCCCTTAAATAAATCAGATCTAAATCTTTCTGCATTGAAACTGGTAGCTAATGATTAAGTTTTGTTCCCAGAGTTGGGCCAGGGTTTGAGTGGAGGTTTCCTCTAACATTGGCATTAGTGATCTGGTTTCTGAGTTGTGCAAATTCATCTTTCATTTCAGTTACAGATTGCTTGAGGTCCACTGTGTCTCATAGGACATGAAACATATTCATAATCTGTGCATATTTGTAGTTTGGGAGTTGACATGCTAATCTTAAGTAGTTGAAAGCAGGCTTTTCCGGTGCTTCTGAACAATGGGCTAGGGCTAGGCCTAGGCCTAGGAATGATGGGTGGTTTCAGAAGATCCGTGTTCTTAGCTCCAAAGTTTGGTATTAATCAGCTGTAAAACTGTTTTCCTCTTTCATGCTGTCAGACTAGGCTTTCAGTAATGCACCCTGCTGGTGGACAAAGAACAATTAGATTGGCTAAGTATAGCACTGAGTAAATCAAGCTGCCATATTGGTTGGTGGTTGGCTTTTCCCCTAGTAGGTTTTATTTCTACAGGCACTCTTCTGAAGAGACCCAGGGCACCTTACAAAACAGTACAAAATAATAGCAGTGTAAATTTAAACAAAACAACACATAACTCTACATTAGACAGTTTAAAAACCCATGACTCATAAAACTCAGCAGGCATTACAGCTAACAGGAAATGATTCAGTCCCCAAAGGCTTTCTGAAACACAATGTTTTTCAGACCCCTCTTAAAAGGCATCCACATGGCAGCCTCTCTGAGAGCCCTCAGGAAGGAGTTCCATAGATCAGGGATCAGGGATAGTAAGGAGAGTCTGATAGATACCAGAGAATGGTATAACACCTTGGGATTGGGATGGGGAACCACTGGACATCAGGAAACTAATCTTATGTTAGGTGGGTGATCAGGTTGGGGAGGGACCACTGGACACTGGGGAATACTACAAATAACATTGGCAATGGGTGTGGGTGGGGTAGGGATGCTAGACATCAGGAAAAGATTACCTTTAACATCAAGCCAGCAATCAGTGGAAGGGGAACCACTAGACACCAGGAAAGATTTGCATTTTACATCAGGATGGCAATCAGCAGGCGAGACCACTAGACACCTGGGAATAATCATAACATTGGGCAGAAAAAATTGCTATTAGTAATTTCTCCTTGCTTTGAGTGCTTTTAGGTGCACAATGACTTATTTACACCTAAAACACTCAAAGTAAGGTGAAGTTACCAATGATGAATTTTTTGATAAATAGGTAAACTTTCGTAAATGATCCTCGGAGGTGGATTTGGCATCTCGCTGAGAATTTGCCAGTCCATTAAAACTTTGCAACATCCCTATTCTTGATAGGTTGGGGTGGTGTCATCCAGGCAATATTTTAGAATTTTCTTTTAGCTACTGTGGAAATCAAGGAGATGTGGTATCTTTTCATCCTCACTATCTGTTATAAGTCAAGACTCTGAAGGCAGGTATGAGGTGTGAAAGTTGATTCTAGATCTAGGGTGGATCCCTCCTCCATTGCATTTCATTCCATAATGGGTGTGCCTTTGGGCAGTCCCACAGAATGTGCTGAGTATAACTGATTCTAGGCCACACCTTGTGCATGTGCTTGAGTTTAATAGACCCATTTATGTAGTTTGACTTGTGTATAGTACATGTTATTAGCTACTTTATATTGCATTTGTCTGAGACCACCAAACTTCAAATACTTGTATATGTATTTCCACATCTTGGCTCTGAACTCTGGGTTCAAAACGTTCTGGAATTCATTGGCCCAATAATGACACAGATCACTATCCCTGGGGTAGATAAGGAGATTCATTTTTTGTATAATAAGGAAACTAAGTGCGATGAGTTGCAAGTGTCTCCAAATCATCCTACATGAGGAATTTCTCAGTGTTCCATGGCATGGGGCCTAGTGTATATACTAACATATATTGAGGTGGATAAAAGAATACAGAAATGGTGGTGTGAGCATAGTTCCATCTAAAGTGTTCGAAGGAGATGGGTTTGCCATCTTGGACCAGGTAGCTAAGTTTGGCAAAGTCTGCTTGGCCCAAGAAGGTAGAAAGAATTGGGCAGCCCTGAATCTTAAAAGTGGGGTTATTTGGAATAGATTAAATGGGTTCCAAAATAGGAACTGTACCAATTAGTCTGTGTAGTTGCTAACTGACTAAAAGGGAGGTGCCTACTAGGGTGGGTTTTAAGTGGGGTTGGTAGTTTGTTAAAGGAACACCTAGTAGGGGTATCATGTCAATTTTGGCTATATGGCAGAGGTCTAGCTCAATTTGTTTCCAGTGTGGAAAATAAGGAGAGTCTGTCTCCAATCGGTGAGCCCTTCTCCACCAGAGGAACTGGATAACTTGCAGAGATAGGTAGTATAGGCAGAAGTCAGGAGTTGTAACCTCCTTTTCCTTAAGGAAAGTGAGTTTGTGGTAGGATTTCCTGTCCTGGGCTTCTTGTTGTCACATAAGAATTATGTTAAAAGGACCTGAATTTAATGAACGAAGTTTGAGGGGAAAAAACTGTCATTTCCATGGGGTAAAGTATGCTAGATAGGATGTTCATTTTAATTGTATTAATTCGGACCCAGAGTGTTAATAGTAGGGACAACCATCTAGTAAGAGTAGTGAGCTAGGTTCCTTGAAAAAAGGAATACTTAGTTTTACTAATCATTATACCTTAGTATTTCAGTCCATCTGGGACCATGTACCTCCTCACTCCATCACCTGGGATTTTCAAGTGCAGTGGTAAGGGGCATGAGGTTAGTTTTGCGAGGTTAAGCCTGTTACCCAATATCCAGCCAAATTGATACAGTATTTGTAAAGCTGTAGGAATAGACATCCCTGGATTCTCAAGAAGCAGAAGACTATCATCTGCATAGGTGGATACTGTATATTTCTGAGAGCCAACCTCTACCCCTTAACTGAGTTTCTCAAGAGGAGGTGTCTTGTTAGTGGCTCAATTATAAGCTGAATAAAAGGGAGAGTGGGCACCTAATTGGGTCCCCTTTTGAAGAAGGCAAAGGTTATGAGAGGATTCCATTACATAAAATTTAGCCAATGGTTTAGAATATAACAGCTTAACCCAATCTATGAAAAACAAGGAAGCCAAATTCTGCTAGAGACATATAGATAGGGCCAGAACACACTGTGAAAGGCTTTTTCTGCATCCAGGGCCAACAGGACTGCTCGGTGATCTAAGTTTCTGGAGAAGTCAAAATATGACTCAGATTACACAGATGGTCTGTCACAAGCTGCCCTGCATAAAGCTTACCTGTCATGGTACTATAAGGAGTGCCAAATGTTACTGATTTGGTTGGCTAGTATTTTAGCTAAGATTCTGGTGGCTGTAGTAACCACAAAAGAGCAGGTCAAGAATGCGGTGCATCATTTTAAAAACACAGGACTTGAAAGAGAATAATAAAACCTCACCCAAAGCCTTATTACAAAATATGCTTCTTGAAAAAGTGCACCTGGAAACAATGGAGCATTCTGTGGCTGGGGCTGTTGCCTGTTTTCCTCGTTTGCACAATAAATGTTTTCAGTATATTTTGTAATAAGGCTTTGAGTGTGTTTTTCATTTTGATGTCTATGTTGAGCAATGAACTGGGCCTATAGCTTCCCAATTGCTCTGGGTCCTTATCTGGTTAAGTTAAGAGTGAAATCTGAGTTTCCTGTAAGGAGGGTTCAAAGTATGAGTTTTCTTTTGAAAACTGAAAGTGGGACCAGCAGGGGTGAAACTAAGAGCCTTATGTGATTATTCATGGAAAAACCATCGGCCCTGGCACTTTAGCCAGAGAGAGACTATTGATGGCTTGTCTAACTTCTTCGACTGTAATGTTCTTATCAAGCCCTTCTATTTGTGCAGGAGATAGCTTGGGAGTTGAGCTCTGACAAGAATTGTTGCAAAAGTTGATCAGAGGTCAGTAAGTCAGCTGTATAGAGAACCTGTAGAAAGATTTAAAGGTCAAGACAATGTCTTATGGGTTCAAGAGAGGTGGATCTTGGGCTGTGGATCTAATGGTATGGGTGATTTTCTTCATGTCATGTTGTCACAGCCTATGGCAAGAAGCTCCCAACTTTCTTCACTTGGTCTACATAATTAGCCTTGGCCCTAAAAGCTATAAATTTGTCTTGTTCCCAGGTAAGTTCTATTACCTAGCCTTCGCTAAGTTTAGCTAGAGTCAGTCACCCTGGGAGAGTACCACGAGATGTTACTTTCTCTTTGTTTAATTTCTAATAGGAGCCTAGTACATTCTTCAGATCTTTTTAGTGGTTGCTATTCTAATTAGTTCACCCCTAAGAGTGTATTTAAAAGCACCTCCCCCATATATAACCATGATTGGGAACAAAGATAGTGTTATCAGCAAAAATTGTTCTGCTTTCTGTTTAATAATTTCAAATGTTTTAGGATCTTTTAACAAAGAGTTGTTTATCCTCCAGAGCCTATCTTTCAGTGACTGCCTTGGGAGAGTGAAGGACAGTTGAATAATTCGTGGTCCGACATCACCCTTGCTAAGATGTCACACTTAATTATGGTATCTAATAGATTAGGGTATTCAAAAGTAATTTAGTCATGAGAAGGATTCATGGACTGCAGACCAGAATATATATTCCCTTGTACCTGGATGAAGGGTGCACCAAATCTCAGTCAGGCTAGGAGTACTGTCGCTTCTTAGCACCCCTTCCCAGAGACACCGGTGTGTTAAAATAGTTGTAAATACCCATGGATCCTCTGTGTTGGGGCCAAAGATGGATGCTAAAATGACATCTGTTTAGCCTAATGTACCTTTAACAATTAAAAACCTCCTTCACTTCTGTGATTTGTTCTATAGGTGTGAAGGGTATGCCATGGTGGAAAATAGCTGTGCCAGCTTTCTTATTGTTATAGCCTGAAGCAATCCTTGTCCACCACTCTCATCTCCATAGATTTGTATTAGGAGGGGAGTGTTAGGTTCCTCGAAAAGCACAATTTTACAGCCCAGGGGTTTAAGATGCCATAAAACCCGGTATCTTTTCTGTGCTATCTGCCCACCCTTTACATTCCATGTTGCAATGTTATAACTGTGACTAGCCATAATAAAAATAAAAGTCTGATCAGATCCACCACAGCTGCATAATGACATTGATGAGGTTGTGTGGATCTGTTAAGAGACATGGAGAAACAACACAATGATTTTTAACTAGTAAGATTCATTTTATTTTGCAGTCTAAGGAAGGCAGACACATTATTAAGAAAGATATTCAATGGAAGGAATGGTAAACAATATAGGTTTGGCAGGCAGACTAGGTGGCAGTACATGAAAAAGTAACGGCTGGCATATGTTCAGTTTGGGAATTATTTACACAGTTTTATAGAGCAAAACTTGGGGTTTGTCCATGCGGTGATGTAAGTTATATTTAAGTAATGTGTTGATGTCAGGCAGTCAGGTGTAATGATGGACTTCATTAGAGAGAAAATGTGATGGTAACTTTTATAAGGGTCGACCTGAAATCATCCAAGCAGGCCACTAAAGCAGTAGGTACTGTAAGGCTAGGGGATGTTGGGGTGTATTAATAGGTATCACAAGTAGGAAGAGGAGATAATAATCCCTCTTTACAAGAGACTGGTTAGGCCCCATCTGGAGTAATACATGCAGTACTGGAGTCAGCACCTGCACAAGGACATTAACCAAATTGAGGCAGTCCAGAGAAGGCAACCAAAATGGTGCAGGGACTGCATCAGAAAACATATGAGGACAGATTAAGGAGCTCCATGTGTACCCTAGTGCAAAGGAGGGAGAGAGGTGATATGATTGAAACATTCAAACACCTTAAGGGCATTAACAAGGTGAAAGAGTCTAACATATTTCAATATAAGAAAAATAGCAGGACAAGAGGACACAGCATGAGATTAGAGGAGGCCAATTAAAGGATAATGTGAAGAAGTTCTTTTTCACAGAAAGGGTGTGGATGCATGAATGGCCTACCTCAGGAAGTGGAATATGAATACAGTGCAGAGCTTCAAACAGGCATGGGATAGGCATAAGGGAGCAATACAGATGAGTATGATATATAGGCCATTGACAGAGCAAAGGCGATGGCACAGCCATAAGGTACAAAAAGAAATGGGCAGCCTGGATGGGCCTTGCAGTCTTTATCTGCCATCATCTTCTATGTTTCTGTGTTTCTATGTCACTGTTGATAAAGTTAAGGTAGTTATGCCTGTGATAATGGGAATATCAGGACAGTATGAGGTCTATACAGGAGTGGAGTACAAATATGCACTGTATCATAAGTATGTGTTCAGAGTGCAGACAAATGCAATATGCAGGTTTATTTTACATACAGTAGGAAAAAGTAGGGATAGATGCAACTGACTGAAATATAGACAATTGCATAGATAGACATACAGATAGACAGATAGACAGACAGACAGCCAGAGGAAGAAGTTAAAGTCATGGCAGACTTTGGAGAGGCAACTGCCCCTAGAGTCACAGTCATGTTCACTAATTTGGGTTGAAAAACTTTTCAAGCAGCATTATTTTGCTGTCAGTAATCGCCTGTGTGTTTAAGCATGTATTGGAATGTCTTAACACAGTTATAGTGCAGGAAAACAATGAAAGCAATTGTGTTATAGTTTAGCACTGAAACATACATGTACCATACATGTTGTCACCTTGCTCCAATGAGCACCTCCCCAAGCACAGTACCAGTCTTAAAGAGCATCTGACACCTTCAGGATAAGTGAAAGAAAACATAATATTTAGACACAGTTCAGTTTATATTTCACATTAGTTCTGTATTTTCCCCATTATTTTTACTGAGGCCATTTGCATGAAAAGAGGACCGCTGCTCCTGAAGTGTTCATGTATTCCTGGTGCTTCTCCCTACCTGAGGTCATAATACATCAATCAATCAGTCAATCAATCAATCACTTTATTTAACCAGGCATAAACACCATTGAGCAAGCTCATTTTCAATGTGGTCCTAGGCATTAATACAAAACAGTACACTTCATAAGATTACAATTGCGGTGGACAGCGGTGCAAAAAAACAAAAACATTGTGAAGGTGCCGGTCAATTGGGCCTATACATACCAGTCAACATAATTAACATGCAAAGGTACATAATGATAAGCTTTACTGTAATGAGAAGAGATAACAATCCCATATAGTCTCCACTAAGTAAGAGCTCATACCTCAATGATAAAAAATAAGGAGGTATTAAGGAATAGGGTAGAAATTGGGGTGAAAGAGTAGGCAGCCAAGAGGGAGGCCAGAATAGGTAAAAGGTAGAGAATAGGCAGGGCCATCTCGGATTAAGGGAACTAGGCTTGTAGGTCCTAGGTTTCTGTTGTTAGGAATGTGGGTGGATGAGATGCTTAGGTGTAGGATTTGAGAGTGGCACCAGGGGCTTAGGGGTCATAAGCATCTGAAACAGTTGCATGATTCCTTCAGATAATCCATTAATAGAGCTTTGAATGTGGAGAGAGGATAATTTTAATGAGTCTTGCATAGTGTTCCAAAGTGATGGAAGTGAGAAGTTGATTGCTGCCGAGCCAAGGGTAGTTTTCACTCTAGGAATCTGGAAGCAGATTATGGAGAAGCATCTCAGGCCATAGGAACCTTTGACCAGTTAGAAGAGGTTCGAGATGCATGCAGGAGGTTATCAGATAATGCTCTAAAAACCAGAGGAGAGCATTCCTTTTCTCCTAGTTGAGTGAGGTCCATCCCGAAACCTGGTATAGACGACAGTGATGTGTACCACGTGGTAGATTTAGGATAAATCTTAAAGCCCAGTGGTAAAGGGTGTCCAGTTTGTTTAGCATCGTTGATGGGCAATGACTGTAAAGGAAGTCAGCGTAGTCCGTATAGGTGGAATGTAGTTTGTACTAGTCTCATTCTGGCTTCTAACATAAGTAAGTGTTTAACGCAATAGAATAAACCTAATCACTGTCTTAGTTTCCTCGAGGTTTCATTTAAGTGGCACAGAAAGTTGAGCTTGTTATCCAGCCAGAACCCTAGGTATTTAAAGGTATCAACTACTTCAAGGGATTCATCTAAGAGTGTTTGGATCTGTGTGATATGTGGACATCCAGAAGTAGACTTTGGTGAGAGAATCATTGCTTTAGTCTTTTGGCATTGAGGAGGAGCTTATGAGTGATAAGGTTGTATTGGAGGATGACTAAGTCTTTCTGTAAATACTCATGGGCCAAATCCAAGGATGAATTTGTGGTATAGAGTACAGTATCATCTGTGAATAAGTGCACATTGGCTGTGCCCAGCTGCGAGTCAGATTATTGATGTATATTGTAAAGAGGATAAGCCCCAGGATGGAGTCTTGTGGGACTCTCGTAATAAGGATTTTTGTGGGGACAGATCTCCTAAGGCTTTGACTTGTTGTAACCTATTGGTTAGGTAGCTGGTGAACCATTTAATGGCAGAACTATCAAGTCCGATGTTACTCAGTGCAGTAAGCATGATGGTATGATCCACAGTATCGAAGGCCTTACTTAGATCAAGGAAGAGGGCAAATACATGCTTCTTAGAGTCCAAGGCCATTTGCCAGTCTGTAGTTACTTTGGCAAGAGCCAATACTGTACTGTGTTTGGCTCTGAAGCCGGACTGAGCTGGGTTTAGCAACTTTTGTGAATCCAAATGTTTTCTAAGTTGGATTTTGACAATTTTTCAAGTAATTTAGAGAGGATGGATAGTATAGAAATAGGCGGTAATTGTTCAGATCACTCAGATCCTCAGTCTTGAATAATGGTAGGATGTGGGCAGTTTTCCATGAGACAGGTAGCTCACCTTGAATCAGAGAGGTGTTGAATAAGTGTGTAATGAGGGTGGTCAGATAGGTATGGCCAAGTTTTAGGAAGTAAGGTTCAATATTATCTGCACCCGCACTCTTTTTGTACCAGAAAGGAGGAGGTCCTCACTTGCTTGAGTGTAATTGTAAGGAAGCTGAATGGGGTGGGAAGCGGTTGGTTATGGTTGTGGTTATCAGTGAAGCCAACAGTGTAGTATCTTGCCGGGCTAAGTTTGTTGATAGGTGAGGTGTCAAAGGCAAGCCCTGCAGTGGCAAAGTGATCATTAAACTTCTCTAGTATATCAGCTTTGTCCGTATAGGTGGTACCATCAGACACAATTTTGTTTGGAAGGGTGTTGCAGTGGACTGACCTTCGACTTCTTTGAGGATGCATGGCTTGTGGCATCACAGTTACCCCATGACAGGAGACTGTGATGTCACAACATAGCATATGACTTGAAGTAGGGAGTAAGCTATAGAGGCAGATGAACTCTGACAGATAAAGACCATGTATTCATCCAAATTTCCTCTGTAATAAAAGATAGGCAGGAGAAATCTACAGAATATATTTAAAATGTAAGCTGAGTTGTACCAAGTTATTAGTTTTTCAAAGTTTTCACTGTGGCATCAGCAGTTCTGATTATATAGAGGAGAGCTGAAAAATGTGTCTCAAAGTAAGTGCAGAATAATTTTCCACTGACTGACATAATTTACATTAGTCTTGTCACAAGAAAGGTGCTACTTCTTTTTATCATTAAATTTAAAAAAGGAAAGGCCTAATATATTGAAACAATAATTTTTCTTAAATCTGTTTCAAGATATTAGGCCTTTCCTCTTATTTTAAATTTAATGATAAAAAAGAAGCACCTCTCTGTGACCAGACTAATGTAAATGATGACAGTCAGTGGTTTGGGATATGCTAAGTGTCCCCAGGAGCAAGGTGTGCTCCTTCGCTGGCTAGAGAGTAGCTTGTTATAAAAAATAAATAATTAAAAACACACAGATCAGTCATTCTACCAACGAGACATGCAGAGGTACAACAATCGGGGGCAAGAGTTATTTGGGACTGAAGCTTCCATTTTGAAATGGAAAAAATTTCATGTTGATCTTGTCTCCTGTTCTAGCCTGAAAAGAACATATTTTAAATGCCTGTTTTAAGTGTGTATAATGGACTGTTTGCCATTTAGGAGCCAAATAATGAGTGTGTAACAGGTGACATTATGGTTACCTAGCAATTATATGCTAAAGTAATGTAGGCATGTAATTACGAACTGGATCAATGGAAAGCCATTGCCAGGTTATTATACACACTGGCGGAACTTAAATTATAGCTAACAAATTGCTGCACAGTACTTTGAGGATGCACAAAGTATAAAACATCAATTGGGAATTTTAATAGCTGGATGCTGAGCTGGTGTTTTAAATAAATGTATAAGAATTCTACATGAATGTTATTTTTTCTAGCTACTCTTTATCATCTTGTATTGAGACACCTAAATTTTCAATATAGAGCTGTCTTAGCACTAGTATCACAAGATGTACCAACAGTAATCACTGAACCCACATAAATGGAAAATGAAGGAGGTCTGCATATTCCACTGAAATTAGATTTGTGCTGTCCATTGTGTGTCATAGCAGCATTTCTAATTCTGAACTTGGCACCACCACAACAGGGAGTTCTTTATTTCTTCAACAACAAAAATAAAAACACACTTTATCATTAAAGTCTATATTTACCAAGTACTGTGCCCATGATTAAAATAATTTGAACCCCCAAAAAATATGTCCTGACATGAAACTGCATGTTTAACTACAAAGACAATTAAAATGTATTTCTAAATGCATTACTAACACCAGTGCTTCATGATTAGAATAATTTGAACCCCTCCCCAAAAAATGTGTCCTGACAAACTGCACTCTGGGAAGATTGCCTGGGACAAGATGCAATAAAAAATGAATAGCAGGTTCCTGGGAGTAAATGTTAACATCCTGTTTCTAGTGTCCCTGATAAAAAAAAAAAAAAATACAGTTGAGATTTCTTCTTAATGTCAGCTCTGATCAGAAAAGCTTTTAAAATCACCAATTGTTTTCTTCTTCATTGTTTTCTAATACATACTTCTCAAACTTAAAAGAAAAACACACTTTATCATCAAAGACTGTGTTTACCAAGTACTGTGCCAATGATTAAAATAATTTGAACCCCTCCCTCAAAAATGTGCCCGACAAACTGCACTCTGGGAAGATTGCCTGGGACAAGATGCAATATAAAAACCCGAATAGCAGGTTCCTGGGAGTAAATGTTAACATCCTGTTTCTAGTGTCCCTGATAAAATGAAATAAAAAATACAGTTGAGATTTTTTTATGTCAACTCTGATCAGAATAGTTTTTTTAAATCACCAATTTTCTTTTCAATGTTTTCTAATACATACTTTTCAAACTTAAAAGAAAAACACAATTTGTCATCAAAATCTGTGTTCATCAAGTATTAACATTGTGCAGGACCTAGAAGGCAGAATTTCGCTCGTTGATGACACAAAGGTTTATAACAGAGTAGACACACCAGAGGGTGTAGACTAGAATGAGAAGGGACCTGCAGAAATTTGAAGAATGGTCGGTGTTTGGCAGTTGAAATTCAATGCAAAGAAGTGCAAGATAATGCATATGGGGCACAAAAACCCTGGCACAATATATCAATTGGGGTGAGGATATAGCATGTACCAAGCAGGAAAGGGATTTTGGGGTTATCATCTCTGATGACCTCAGGTAGGAAACAGTGTGACAAGGCAGCAGGTAAAGCAAATAGGATGCTGGGATGCATAGGCAGGGCATCACCAGCAGAAAAAGAGTGGTCATAAGTCCACTATACAAGATACTAGTGAGGCCCCACCTGAGTAGAGTGTACAGTTCTGGAGACCTTACTTGTAAGGACATAGACAGGGTAGAGAAGGTTCAGAGGAGGGCAACAAAGATGGTACATGGATTGCATCTGCAAGTCCTATGAGGACAGGTTGAAGGAATTGAATATGTACTCCATGGAGGGAGGAGGGAGAGAGGGATATGATAGAGACATACAAGTATCTTACAGGGAGGAACAGGGTGCAGGAATACACTATTTTAAGTGAAAAAGATGTTCCAGGACTAGAGGGCATGGGATGAAGTTGGAGGAGGACGATTCAGAGGAAATGTGAGGAAGAATTTCTTCACAGAATGGGTGGTGGACAAGTGGAACACCCTGCCAGAGGAAGTGAGGGGCTGAAACAATCGCGGGATTTAAGAATGCATGGGATAGACATAAAGGAATTCTGGAGGTCAGGGTTAAGGGCAACAGACTTCTAGGAAAACATAAAGTGAACTTACAAGCTCAAATGGGCAGACTGGGTGGGCCATAGGCCCTTATCTGCCGATACTGTTTATGTATCAATGTACTGTGCCCATGATTAAAATAATTTGAACCACCTCCCCAAAAAATGTGCCCTGACATGAAACTGCATGTTTAACTGTAAAGACAATTAAAAATGTATTTCTAAATGCATTACTAACACCAACACTTTCAAAGTTTTGAAACTACTAAAAAACAAATTATATATAAACTATTATATATATATATAGAGAGAGAGAGAGAGAGAGAGAGAGAGAGAGAGAGAATAAGGTAAACAAATATTGTTAATCCCAAAAGCTGAACTTTATGTTTTAGTATGTAAATGTTTAAGAAAAACCCATGGCTCTTACTGTAAATTAGAATGCTGTGTCTATTATTTTCCTTGGGAGCTATAGTTTCTGATAATCATTTGTTCCAAAGGATTTTTAAGTCAATTTGAAGGCATTAAATATTTTCTGTTCTCCTAGTCTTTAATAAAGGCATTAAGTAGCTTCTGTTCTCCTAGTCCTTAATAAAAGCAGGGCTCCACAACTTGATCACTGCACAGACTTGTTCTGTTGGTTGATACAGGTCCCAAACTAGTGTGTCTTGTTACAGCATGATAGAGCCACCTCATGCCCCTCCCACATGAATCAAAAAAAGTTGGGGTGGATCTTTAGGAGTTTCTTGGTGGGAGGTGGGGTGGATCTTACTCCCCTAAAAACTAATGCTGCCTCCCACTACTCAGGTTCCAGTTCTTGTACCACCCATTTAAAAAGAAAATAGTACCCTGCAACCATTGACTAACATGAAAGCTTATTTATTTGGGGGACATTGTTTGGAGGAGGGTAAGGTGGAAGAGACTATTTACACCTTCAGTCAGTTCCACGGACAAAAACATGACATCACTCCTTTTGTACATGCAAACATCTGCAGGCTCCACCTACTGCAGCCATAAAAAGGTTTAAGTTCCAAGCCTAAAGCCAGTCCAGTGGCATGGAGGGCTTAGGTGCCATCAACATCTTATCTTCTGCCATGCCGGCAACCAGTGCTCATTCGAGCATGGATTGTTGGGGGTCAGCCATGGAGGGAGAGGACTGAGCACCCAACAGCTGCTCTTCTCTCCTGGGGGAGGACCTGCACACTCCACTGAATGACTACTACATGGTGAAAGCCATGTGATAGTGCAGGTTGAGGAGGGCAGTGGAAGGGAGGGCTGTGTGACTCTGTGGTGTGCATGGGCCTTCACAAGTGCACGCTCATGAGCATGCCCTAGAGTAGGGGATACAGGACCAAGAAAATGGGTTGGTATAAGCTTAATGAAGCTCCACCTGCCTGCCTCTGCCCTGCACTGCTGACCAATAGCCCTGCCCTGTCTGCATGTGTGTCACCGGGTGGGGAGGACAGCTCTCCCTTCCAGCCCTGCCACAGGGGAAAATAAGTGGGGCATCTCGGGCATGGCGGTCTGGTGAGACAGATGCTGGGTGGGAGGAAACAGGGATGGAGCCTGCCCACACCAACCCCTGGAGAGAAAATGGATAAAAAAGTTGCACGCCCAGAGTTAAACCCCTTTGGATTAGTGATTAGGAATATTCCAAGGACAATTGTGTACATATGTTAAAACAGTCATCCCAAAACCCTAACAGTATGACAAGCATTAAGGCTAGATCACTGAGCTCCAAATGGTGAAGTCAATAGTAGTTGTTGCAAGCTGGTGAAGACCTGAAAAATGATAAGCAGTAACACATAGAGAACATAAGGAACATGTAACATCAAACAATAATAACAAGACAAGATAAACAATCCCACCAAAGTGGGTAACTGTATTAGACAAGTAGGGGCATTGTTGATGTCAGCTTGAGGCCTCTTTGAATAGGTGACCACTAGCACCGCCCATGCAAACCCAGTCAGCAGTTCTCTGTAGGGCTCGGTTGGGAAGATTGCCTCAGTCCCTCCACCATAAAAATTCTTGGTATAGGAAACTAGCAAAGAAGAAAAGCAAATTTGTCAGTCTTATCTTTGGTATAGTAGTACTAGACAGGGTGTACCAATTAATACTGCTGGCTGTGTTGCGTTGCATAAAACGCTTTTGAGCCATTCTATGTTGAAGTGTTTTTCGCTACATCCTGTGCTGTTATGTGCACTCCTGCATTTACGCTGCACATTTCAAAGTATGTCTTCAGCTGAACCGCAGCAGGTACAGCGCCAGCATGAAAATTGCTCCCTTGAGATTTGGTTGTTTTCAATACTGAGAATACAACGAGCTACATCAATGTTTTAAATGATAGCTCTGCTGTTATATCTGGACCTATTAGCACACGCCAAGCATTACACAATTTGAAAGATCTGCACAGAAGATTAAGAGACTGGTATGGGAGGAAATTAGTTTAAAGACATATCTGGAGGTTAACAGAGCACCTAGAGGTTTACTAGTGTTAAAATGGCCCAACTGTGGCAAAGATAGAAAATGTTTCCTGGAGAAATGGGAATATATTAGCCACAGAGCCAGTAAGGAATACATTGAGTTGATTTTGACTGAAAATGCAAGAATACAAAAGCAGGTTGAGGAAGAGTTAATTAAAAAGAAGAAGCAGTGTTAAAAATCTCTCATACCCTCAGTCTGATCAATTACTGGATTCATTTTCTGAAAATTTGAAAAAAATACGAAGAGAAAATTAAACTTAACAAAACACAAAGTTTGAAAGGGGCAAACGGACTATAAAGAGGGAGAGTTTTTGATTGGACAACACCGGTTAGTATACAAATATCCCATATGGATATCCTTGTTGTTTCCAGTGTTTCAACTACTGCTTCAGGAGAGTATTCAACTACCTTTAGACAGACAGAAGAAGAAGAAGATATCTTTTTAGGCGAGGAAGAAGTGGCAATATGTGCTTCCCCACCCCCAAAAACATTTAGGACCGTGGCGCAGTCAGCGGACCACCAAGTGGATTCAGGAAGAAACGTTACAAGAAGGAGGTGCCAAATGGAGGAGGAAGAGGTTCTGGAATAAGTGGCCAACAAGGAGATCATGGAGGAACAGACGGGATGAGGCAGGAGTTCAATGAATATCATTAACATTTCTAAATACACCCTGAGTGACATGGAGATACAAGTTCTAAATAAGGGACTTTCATTTACTCCAACTTAGAAATGTGATTTATTTGGGACTATAATGGATTTACATAAACTAGGGAGGAACCTTAGTTTGAAATCCTTCTTTGCCAAGAATAACAATGGAGTGCAGGACAGTTCATCAGGTGAGACATTACAAAATAGTTTGTTCGGCAACAATCTTTGTTTGCCTCCATGTCACCTGCTTTACAGGTTTTTGAAAAGCTGTGAATCTGACATCAAACAGCTGTCAGGAGACACTAACACTAAATTCTTTCATAATTTGAGTAAGAATGAAGAAATAGCCCTTAATGGGCTGGGATTAATCCTGACATTACTATTAAACAGGCTGACAAAGAAGGGCCATTGTTATTATGGACACTGTGAACTATGAAAAAGAAGTTAAGACAACGAAACAAAACAAGTTTTATACTAAACTGGAATCTGACCAAACAATGGAATATAAGAAAATAATTGATGGTTATTTATTACTTGTTAAAGAAAAGGGTGGTTACCTATGAATGTTGTTGAATATTTAACTATTGATTACCATGTTAGAGCCACTTTTTATTGTCTCCCAAGATATACAAGAATCTATTAGATCCTCCAGGGAGGCCTATAGTTTGGAATAATTCTCTGACTGAACCACTTGCAAAGTATGTTGACCATTATCTAATTGATTTGGTTAAAGCTGTACCGTCCTATATCAAGGACACAGGAGACATCCTAAGAGTCCCTGAGGACATTGCTATAGAGGATGACTGGTACTTGGTAACCTTTGACGCCGATGTCTCTATACCAATATTCCCCATAAGGAGGGTCTTGATAGCCTGGAAAAAATTTTAAATACCAGGGATAACATGAATCCACCCACTGGGGTTTTGGTTCACTTGTCTGAGTTTGCTTAAATGTAATACCTTTTTATGGAAAGAATTATTATTTACAGAAAAGGGGAACAGCAATGGGTGCAAGCTTTGCCCCAAATTTTGCAAATCTCTATATGGCCAAATGGGAGAATGAGGTTGTAAGAAGCATCAATAATCTTTTTCTCCACAAAACTGATTTGTGGAGATGTTTTATTGACGATATATTGGTCATTTAGAAAGGTAGTGAAGAAGAATTGCTTTGTTTCAAACAATATCTAGAAGAAAGCAATACAAATCTCACTTTCAGTATAGTGATGCATTTGACTGAGATTCATTTTCTAGATCTTACTATTAGGAAGGATGGTAGGGAGGCTTGGTCACTGATTTATTCCGTAAATCTACAGATCGCAACACTCTACTGATGGCTAGTAGTAGTCACCCTAGACATGTTATATGTGCCATACCTAAAGGTCAGTACATTCGCATTAAAGAAATTGTAGCTCTGATAACATGTATTCAGTGAGAGCTGATGAACTGACACAACATCTTCATGATAGGGGTTATGCCAGTAATTTGTTATCTGATACCAGGAAGATAGTGGATGAAATACCTCGGATTACACTGTTACAAGAGAAAAACAACTAAGGTTTTAGATCCTCAGGTCACTTTTGTGAGTACTTATAACCCACAATCTGGACAGATCACAGGTATTATCAATAAACATTGGCATATTGTCACACAAGATCCAAGTTTAAAAGATATTGACAAGAGGGGACTGAAAATTGTTTTTAAAAGGCAAAAGCATTAAAGAAACTATAGTTCACTCACTACAACCTGCTTCTGATAGTTTAACAAATGTGGTTACCAAATAAAACTAATGGTTACACAGAATGGCAATTGTAAATATTGCCCCAAAATTAAGAAGGTTAAGACATTAAAAGACCCTGTTACAGGGAAAGAAATTGATGTCAAGAGCTTTATTACATGCAGTTCTTGTGGCTTGGTTTATCTGGCCACATGTAAATGTGGATGTTTTATATAGGTAAAACCACAAGGGCTTTTAAGATACAAACTGGTGAACATGAAAGAGCCATTGAAAATGAGGATCTTACAAAGGCATTAGCTATGCATTTGTTTACATTGAGAAATAAAACAGAACATGGCTTTCTCTACACTGTTATTGAGAAACCTATGTTATCACGAAGGGAGGAGATTATACCAATCTCCTATTAAAAAGAACAAATTCTGGTTTTTACTTTTAAGACCATAGAATGTCTAGGCTTGAATGGTGGAATAGAGGTTAAACATTTTTGAAGAAATAATATTATACTCTGTGCTTGACTATTTTATGTGCTTTTGATATTCATGTAATCTATGTTTTTCTTTTTATATGGATTTGCACCAGTATGTTCTGACTGCTGATATATTTCAGAACTAATCTTTATGCAATTTCTAAGTTTTCTAAAGTCACTACTGGCAGGTTTGATTTTATAGATACCTATAGTGTATGTAAAAAGTACATGTAATTTTAGGATTTAACCACTAGAGTGCAGTATAAGTACTGAATATGAGTAAGCTTCATACATTTACACCTGTTGGTGCCATAAAGAATATAAATCTCATGGCAAAAATATATTTTTAGGTGATATTGTAAATATATACGTATTCTGAATTATCTCATATTAATCAGCCTTTGCACCTACAGGTTATTTAACATTTTGATGTTTTTTATTTAAGGTCTTGGTTATTGTACATGTTTTCTGGTGTTTTATACTGTATCACTTTAAATGTTGTAGGGTATTTAAGGGTACTTCCTTGCAGGTCCATTACACCTTTGAGAAAGCACAACGTTCGAAGCGGCGATGGGATGGCGATGGGCGATGTTTTGTCACGTAACAAGGAAGTTGGTTGTTGGAGCATGGTAGCATTCTGGATTTTATACAGGCATTTTAAATTAAATAAAGGATTTGTACTTGCATTCAACCACTTGGATATGCTTCATCCTTATGCATGGTGGGTCTGAACACTTCAGTGGCAATTTTTATTTGTTTCTTATGGCATAATCCTGGCGTTAGGCAGTGGTGATTGTCTCTACCCTTTTCCATATTTATTATGGCCACTAGTAAGGAGAGCTGGAACCCTCCCTAATAATTTAAAATGGGTAGTAGCCACCATGAGTAACACTGTTGCATGGTAAGTTCAATTACACTGTGTGCAGTTTAAGTAAAATGCTAATGGGGAGATGCCAAAATTGATTAAAGCATCCTGGTTGGTAAATGAAGCTCTAAAATTGATTTAAGCATCCTGACAGGAAAATGAAGCTCTACACTGGATCCCACTTCTAGTGCTCCGAGATAGAAGCAGATCATCAGAGCAGATCATCGAGGTCTGGGATGCGGAGGGGGGCAGATCCCCAGTTACCCCTGAAAGCTACCAACGTGTATTCCCTGCTAGGATAAAATAACATTACTAACATTACTAAGTGTGATAAAGTCCAGGAGGCACTGCCAGAGAAACAAAAATGAAAACAGTCCTGCATATAGTTAACATTATGGCTGTCTCTGATATATCACTCAGTCCAGTAGTGCCGTAGAATTACCCCTCTCCTACAGTACAGATTCACCAAGAAAGTAGCTGAGAATGGGCCCAGAGGGTGAGCATTACCCTGTCCCAGTTGGTAGTCCATACCTTCTGCTGTTAAAACAACTGCCAGTGATCTTTGGTTTGGAGAGAAGCACTGCACAACCTGGATCACTTGCATCCATTTCCGTGTCCAACGCTGGCACTCGATCGCTTGAGGAGTACACAATGGCTGCAATAACTGTGCAGTCTTGCAAATGTTCTGCATGAGAATTCCTTTTCATAGCAAAGACTGTGGCCATTCCATTGATGGATGGTCCTATGGAAGGGCATCATCTCCATTTTTTGACAGACAACTGTGATCTATCAAAGTCCACTGTAGTTGGCATCTGCACTGACCTGGCTAGGAGAAATGGTGGGAAATCTGGAAAAGAAGAAGGAAGGGCTGTAATCTAAGGGGTAGTGAGGCAGCCATGCTAATCTCTATTTTATGGACGCCATTGGGGCTAAACGACAGTATGAAAAGAAGGCACATACACACCTCCTCACAGAGAACAGTCAAAAAATAAGACTATCTAGACTCTGTGGCACATTAGCAGGCATTAGTGAGGAGTTCAAAAGTATTTACATCTTTGAAATAATAATACCAAAGCAAACTTTAAAATAACAACAGGTAGAAGGAGGTAACAGATGAGAATAGGGTGCAGGGAAATATTCATGCAAAGTGCCTCTCACTTGACCAGGAGTGACACTTCAAAGGCAATGCCTGGGATGTAGTGGTAGTACTTTCTGTGTAATTTCAGTGCTGGCAAACTCTTTGATGCCCAGGTTTATGGTCAGCAGCAGGCACACAGGGTATAAAATCCTAAACTTGATGTTCTCAGCATGGAGTGTTTTTTAACTTGTTTGCATGCCTGTTGCTTTCTCTCATGAAAGGCATTACATCACTAAAGATGTGGGTGCAATGACCATTCCACATCAGAGTTCCTTCTTGCTAACTCAGTCTTGAATAGGCATTTTATCTAGGAAATTAAGACACCAAAGGACTATGGCCTGAGGCTTGAAGACAGAGTTAGTTGGGGTCATAGACAGCGTGGGCTCGCTCGATGACATACTGTGTCCATCTCCAGAGGGCCAGCTACCTCTATCGTGAATTTCTGAATGAAGGACAGCATATTAGTGTCCACTACTTTCTCTGGTATGTCCACGATCACTAGATTATTCTTCCGGCTTCTTTCTTCCTTTCTTCAATATGATCTTCCAGTTTCATAACTTTGCAATGAAGGGCAATCAGTTCTGAGCTGTCATTAGCCTGCTTATCTTCTATGAAACTGATGTGTGCCTCAGCATCTCCAACCCTTGTGGACAAGACTCTAGGACAGGTTTAAAAACTCTAAGGTCCCCTGCCAGCTCCAGGATGAACATCTTAATTGTTGCTAGGTCAGCAAAGAATCATTCAAGCTTCTCAGAGGTGCTCTCCATTTCACCAGCTTCAGGCAGAGAAGCAGGAGGTGAACCCTGCTTCTGTTTCTTTGGAGCAGGTGCTCATGGTGGCACAGGCGGTGCTGAGGAACAGTCCATTATTTGTGAAGCATCCATGGCAATCAACGAGAACAAATACCAAATCTTGAATGTAGAGGTGTCTGCTAACACTTGGGATGGAAAAATAAGAAACTTTATTTTTTTAAAAGACAAAGGATTTGCCATGATTAAATTCCAAAGTGCCACAACTGTGAGAGAGTAGACCATTCACGTCAAGCACATCACGTGACTCTCAGAAGGAACCTGTTTTAAAAAACAGGTTTCCAAAGCATTCCTTTAATTCTCTTCTAACATTACCTTGTAACCCTTTCAGGTCTACTGATGCAGTATCCCTTTTCCATAACAGCCAGTACAGCACACAGTGAAGTTCAAACTCACATTTTTTCAACCATCAAATTCTCAATCCTGATCCATATCTGGACAGAAAATCAGCATTTACATTCTCTTTTCCAGATGTTTGCATCACTTTAAATTTAAATGACTGTAGTGTCAGGCACCACCTTGTGATTCTGGAATTGTTATCCTTCATTTGGTTAAGGCAACAGAGAGGACTGTGATCTGTCATAAAAACAAAGTCAGATCCCACTTTGCAACAAGGCACTCCTTTTCAATGGTGGAGTACCTTTTCTCTATTGTGCAATTTCCTACTGATGCATAGAATGGGATGTTCCTTCCCATCTATATTGTAACTCAAGGCTGCACCTAGGCCTACCTCAGCCGCATCTGCCTGTAATAAAAATTATTTCTCAAAGTCTGGGCTTCTAAAACAGGGGCCGAACATTTATCTATTTATTTATTTATTTATTTATTTCATGGTTTGGATATAACCTTTGAGCAAGGTGATCATTTTCAAAGGTTCTACGTCAGTATTAAACAATACAATACATACATACAGTACATACATTATAAGGACTTCAGTTCACAAAAATATAGAAGGGAGTACATTTTACAAAGGTAAGGGATAATTCAGGCAACTCCTTGTACAGTCACTAATAACCTGACATATAGCAAGTAAAGGATAATTCAACCATGGCAAGGTTCAGGCAATGAATTAGTTGACTTACAGTAGATGCCCAAGTTCAGAGTACCCTGACACAATGAGTAAAGTTAACAGATGTTCACTTTATTGTTCAACTGATATAGTAAAACACATCATTCAGTTTTGGAAAAATAAGTGCAAGGCAGCCTGGTGGGTAGGTTTCATTGAGGGGTGGCAGCTAGATGATAGGCTCAGTCCAGGATGTGGAGATGCTTAGAGGAGGAGGAGGAGGAGGAGGAGGGGACTTGAGGGAGACTAGTGGGAGATCAAATTTAGGCAAGAGGGAGTAGGGGGCGGGAGCGGAGGACAGAACAGTAGTGTGAGTGCACACTGATGACCTGAAGAGCTTCATCGCACTCTGTGCACCATTTCATATTATTCAGGTAGGAAGAAACTAGAAGGGAAGGTGTTGTATTTGGTGGCGAAAATAAGTACCTTTAACACATCAAGGTCTTGGTAGTAAGGAAACACATCACACAGAAATCTAGGCCTTCTATGTTTGTTTCTATTCAGCTCAGTTATAAGAGGAAACCTTATCTCAACACACACAGGAAGATTCACAGGCTCACATGGGAAGTACATTTCTTAAAGCTGTACTGTCTAATATTTCTTAAAGCTGCACTATACATAACAATCCCTCCTCACTTAGCTTGAAAGTACATAAGTAAATAATTAAGAAAACAGTATGAAGCTATTAAAGTTATTACTTCAATGTCCCTTTAGTTAGTCTATGTCATTAGGCTATATCTTTGCAAGTCCATTCTCTTTGGTGGACATCTTATACATTCTGAATGATGTAGTAAGACTGAGGCTGCTGCTTGAATCTGGTTAGCGTCAGCCACATCTTGTTTCAAATGCTGTGGTTCCACTATCAGTTCCTGTTCTTGTTCTGGAACTATTAATGCTGGATAACTACCCTGATTCTGGGTATCCCTTATTTGTTCTGTCTCAGTTCTAGTATGTAATTGGTCCACGCTGTTTTCACTCTCCTCTGGTTAGTCAGTTGAACAACATTTCCGAACTTTTTCACCACGCTTCTAGCCATCTCTTCGGACTGTATATATCCTAACCCACATGAGATCATTGGGTTTGAAGGATCTGGTCTTAGGAAGCATTTCAGTTACTGACTTACAGCTCAGAGGGTGAAGAAGGTCCAATTGAGTTTGAATCTGATGTCCAAGCAACAATTCTGCAGGGATATTCCAGTGACATAATGTGGTGTTGTTTGATACATCGCAAGAAAGCTCAAAAGGGCTATTTGTATTGCCATCGGTGTAATAGGATTAGCTTTGTCCATACTCTTTTAAAAGTCTGAACCAGGTGTTCTGCTTCACCATTCAAACTTGGATGTTAGGAAGGCGAGAAAATATGGTGGATACCACGTTGCTGGCAAAATGCTTAGAATTCAACAAACGTGAACTGTGGTCCATTATCCGAGACAGTCACTTGCAGAAAACAGTGGGTAGCAAAGATAGATTTCAGCACTTTGATAGTACTCTCAGCAGTTATCAAAGACATTTGATGAATTTCTGCCCATTTACTATATGCTTTAGTTAAGAGTAACCACATGGAATTTAAATAAGGTCCTGCAAAATCAATATGCAACCTTTGCCAGGGTTTGTCAGGTCGTTCCAATGGTGAACTAGAGTTCTTGCTGGATTTCCCATCGATACAGCACAACCTTCACATCTTTGCACAACCTGGTATATGTCTCTGTCAATAGAAGGCCACCATACATGAAGTCTGGCCAGGGATTTCATTTAGCAATGCCTGGATGGCCCACATGCAAAAAGAGTCAACACATTTGAGTGATAACATTGGGGTACTATGACACACAATCCACACAGAAGACATGCCTCAGCAGTGGACAACTGCTGTCTCTTTGTATAGTTAGGGTTGTAGTGCAGTTCAACAAATAGTGCCTTGCGGTCAACCCTCAGGCGTATACTGATGCACCTGTTTCAAAATTACATCTTGATTAGTTGCTTTTGCAATGTCATTGGCTAGTACTGGAAGCTGATCTAACTGTTTTAGCTCCATTGTACACACAACAGTAGAGTCCTCCATATCTTTGAATTGCACTGGAAAACTATCTGGCCCCACCTGGCATACTAATGGCTCCTCTTAAGTCCCACATCAAGTCCATTTCTCTGGATATTGGTAACCGCGACAAAGCATCTGCATTTCTGTGCTGGTCCGTTGGTTGGTATGTAACCTCAAAACTATAGGCAGACAAAATGAATGCCCATCATTGAAGTTGGCTACGGCTGTCTCTGGAATTCTTTTTCTGGACTGAAAATTGTCACTAGTGGCTTGTGATCCATCTTCAGGTGAAACGTGCGACCTAGCAAGTATGGGCAACATTTCTGGACTCCAAACACAATCGCTAATACCTCTCTCTGAATCTGGGCATAATTCCTTTCAGCTGCAGTGAGTTTGCGTGATGCATGGCTATCGGCTTCTCCACTCCTTCTGGATCTGTATGGAAAAGGACAGCTCCTATACCCACCGGACTAGCATCACAGGCCAATGTGATAGGTAAGTTAGGGTCATAATGAGTTAAATTATTCACATCGGTTAGAAAAGAGTTTGATGGCTTGAACAGCATTACTGTGGCCCTTGGTCCACTTCCACGAAGTACCCTTATGTAACAGTTCATTCAGAATAGCACATTTAGTGGCAAAGCCAGGTATGACACAGTTATAGTAGTGCACCATACCCAGAATGAGTGCAACTGTAAACATTCTACAGTTCAGGCATGTGCACAATGGCTTCACCTTTTTCATCATTAGGACGAATTCCATCTTTGTTAATAGTGTGACCTAAGTACGTGACACTTGGTTAAGAAAATAGAAATGTTTCTCTCCTGAGTCTGAATCCACCCTGTTGCAACTCTCTAAAGTCTTTTGTAAGTTAAGTAAATGCTCTGCTTCTGTCTTGGCAATGTTTTGGGGCTGTTGGGATTTTTAAACCTATTTTGTGTACAGTAAATGGGATGATTTGTCTTGTTTCACTTGGTAGCAGGCTGAGTTTTTCTTACTTCTTAAAAGGGCTAGCACAGATCTGTTTGGGAGTTGTTGAAACTTTGAAACTTATTTTGGTGTGCTTTAAGTGAGGCTGTCATCTCTATAAATTGGAAGCCTGTTTCTTCTGATTCTTCTGACTTCAAACCTATTTTGGTGTGCTTTTATTGGGGCTGTTCTAGTGGGGCTGTTTCTTTGAATTGGAAACCTATATCTTCTAATTTCAAGCCTATTTTGATGTTCTGTATTGTTGTGAGACTGTTCGAATTGGAGACCTGTTTCTTCTGGTATCAAACCTATTGTCTGTGCTTTTAGTGGAGTTGTGCTTGTTTTTGTTGTCTTCACTAGCTGCAAGTTTAGTGCATAGTGGGGAAGGGTGCTAATTGTCTGGTCAGGGGCCTCAGCTACCTGATTGCCCCTCACCCCACCTACCCCAGGTATATAATTTCCTTTGTATGAGGGGTACTGACATCACTTTCCCCAAAGGGCAAAGGGCATGCACCTGTCATAGAAGAAGCAGACATCCAGGAAAGGAACAGCAGTGAATGAAGAGGTGACTGCTATCTCCATGGAAGGGAAGTAACTGCAACACAAGGAACTTTCATTTTACCTGTTTGCATTGGTGTTTGCATTGTGGAAAGGAGGGTAGGAATTAAAGGAGGCTGTGCAATAGTTGCTTACAGTTTCTTCTTGGTGTGGAAAGGAGGGATATGAACTTAAAAGGAGCTGCTCAATCTATCTAGAGTATAACAATGAGGGTAAGGAAATTGAGAAAAGGAGAAGAATGTTTTGCAATGATAGAGGGTGACTTTGGGAGCATTGGGTATCCTTCATCTGGAAGGGTGATGGGTCACTGGTGGGCAATGAGAGCAATGGGTAGGGTGGTATGCTGCAACAACTGCAGTGAGCCAATCTTTCTAAACTTGCGTGGAGGGTAGGGGAATGTTTAGTGTGCAACCAAATAGAGAAACTTAAAAGGAGATTGAGGGTCTACAGGAGGAACTAAGATAGGCAAGGCAGACTAGAGGAGGTTATAGCCCAACATTGGAGGGAGGGAGGAGGGAGGGAGATGAGGGAGGGCAATTTAGGGCCAACAGGGGAGGAGAGGGTCAGAAGAAGGAAGCAGAGACAGGGGGCCAGGCCAAGAAGAATGGTGCACGGCAAACCAGGTCAAGGGGAAAAAGACAACAGGACGAGGGAGAAAGGGACTGGTAAGGGAGGAGGAGGAGGAGGAGTGGCAACAGTCATGGAGTCGAAAGGAGGAAATGGGCTACAATGAGAAGAGAGGAAGCGGCATTGAGGAAGGGTCTTCAGAAAATCATTTTGCTGTACTAGAGGGAAAGGAGGAGGAGGGAGGTAATGAAATGGAGGAGTAATCTGATAGGAGTCTGGATGAAACTGGAGGGGGCATTTTACTGGGGAAATACAACAGGGACAGAAGGGGGAACTACTGTGCAGGAGGAAAAGAGGAGCTGGGAGTGAGAGGTGGAGGAGGAAGCAAGCAGTTAGTAACCAGGGTGGAATATTAGTGCTGGGGACTCAATACTAAGAGGAGTCAGGTGGGTAGCAAAGGGAAAAGCATAGTTTGATTTGGGTGAGGCCATGCCAGGAATGACAGCAGAAAGGGCAGGACAAACTGTTCTAAAATATGCTAGAAGGGGTAGGAGATGCTCATTTAATTTTACATTTGGGGATGAATGATCTGTCTGACAGGACAGTAGATATATGTGGAGGAGGTTTGAGGAACTAGGACAATTATGTGAGGGACAGGAAGATCAGTAACTTCTCAGAGATACTTCCAGCTCCCAGTGCAAGCACAGCAAAAAGCTGAGAATAAAGGATTTTAATGAATGGCTAAGAACATGGTGTCATGATAATGGGTGGGCTGGTGGGGGAGACCTGGGAGGAGAATAGTCTCTATGCCAAGGATAGACTACACTTGAGCGAGGAGGAAAAGAAAGTGTTGAAACAGAGGATGGAGGAGTAGATAGAGGAGTTTGGAAATTAAACTAGGAGCAGGGGAGGCAAGTGAGCAAGGGACATGCAGAGACCACAGGATAGGAAGCCATATGAGCTTAACCCCTATAACAGTGACAAAGGGCAAGTACTAGCTGAGACACTTGGTCATCATCATTACAGATGATTTGAAATCATCCAAGCAGTCTCTAAAGCAGTAGGCAAGGCTAGAGGATGTTGGGGTGTATTAGTAGGGGTATTGCAAGTCATAAGAGGGAGATAATTCCTCTTTACAAGACACTGGTTAGGCCCCATCTGGAGTACTGTGTGAGATCCGATTTTGGACAGTATGGAAAGGAGAACTGGGACTGCTGCAGGCTTATCCCAGATATTGATTTTGCGATTTAATATTTTATGCAGACCTTTGGAGAAATCTGGATTTGCACATACCTAAAGTTAAAACGTTGAAAAAGACTCTAGATTGCCTTGGATTAATGATAGACTATTAAAACAAATTTGGATTAAAATAGAATCTGGAAAGAAGCACTGAAATCCAAATTAGAGAAGGATTGGGTACTTTTTAAGGCAGCTAGAAATAAATGCAAAAGGTTAATTAAAATTTCTAAAAAGTCCTATTATAAAAATAAAATTGAACTGAGTACAGACCCAAAACATTTTTGGAAAGTAGTTAAACAGCTAACTAATCTGGGAGGAAAAACTCATGAAGAAATAACAAGGTTAAAAAATGGAGATATCTCTATTGAAGATCCAAAGGATATTTCAAATGTATTAAATGACTTCTTCATTGACCTTCCAAACTGTAAGATCCCTTATAAGCAAGAAACTGTACATCAAAAATCAATTTTTCAAGATGGATTGCCTCCTTTTAGATTTAAAATCTTACAATCACTAGTGTTTATAAAGTATTACAAAAATAAACATTCACAAGGCCTCTGGTAGGGATGGTCTTGAAGGTAGGTTCCTGAAGTTAGCAGCATATCATATAGTACCAGTTATTTCTTATTTATTTAATTGGAGCCTTCAAATTTGTCACATTCCATCATCTTGGAAAGAAAGTAGGGTAAAACCAATTTATAAGGGGGAAATGTAGTAGAAGTTAATAATAATAGGCCCATAGCCCTGCTATCTTTATTGTCAAAAGTCTGGAGAAACTTATTTCTGTTCAGGTCATGGATTATTTAAATAAATATAATCTCCTAACCCCAAACTAATCTGGTTTTAGAAAGGATTTTTCTACTACTACAGCCCTTTTAGAGTTTAATGACCGGTAAGCAGGTCATTGGGAAATAGCATGGAGACAGCAGTAATTTTGTAGACCTCTCAAGGCCTTTGACCTGGTGGACCACCCTTATTGATTGAGAGACTGCAAGGGCTAGGTATTAGTGACGGTCCTCTTTGCTGGTTTAAATCTTTTGAGCAATCGTTTTCTGGTGGTGGAGGTCCAGGGTTATTTATCTGAGAGCAGGGAGTCTCTCAGGGATCGATCCTGGGACCTCTTCTGTTTCTTATTTTCATAAATGACCTTCTTCAGTGGCTGAGCATTCAGAAATCTGGCTATATGCTGATGATACAGTAATTGTTGCATCATGCCACTCTGTTTACGAGTTGCAAACAAACTTGCAGTCTTATTTTTAAAATTGAGTGGTGGTTCACCAGGTCAAGGCTGATCATGAACACACAAAAATGAAGTGCATGAAATTTTTATTAAACACAAAAAATGATATTTCTTCCAAAATACAAATCAATACAACTAATTTGATTAAATTGGGATAGGTAATGGATTATAGTTGTTTGGGAGTAACCTTTGATGAGCAGATATCTTTTTCAACATATCATGGCCTTAGCAAAAAAAGTGAACTAAAGGGTGGGGGCTTAAGGAGAACCACAAAATGTTTAATATTAACAGACAGGAAGAAATTAACTGAACAGTTAATTATTCCATTATTAAGATATGGTGAATTGATATACAGAAAAGCCAATAAAAACACTCCTTGCCAGACTGGATAACATTTATTTTAGAGTGGCTAGGTATGTACTTAAGGGAAATGATCATACACATCATTATTTATTGTTAAGTAAAGTAAATTGGTTGCTTTTGGACACAAACTACATCTGTCAATGGTTAGCATTAATTCACAAAATGAAATATTTGTGTCTTAATCATCCATTTCAAAATTACTATTCCCAGCAAACCAACATACTAAAAAGGTATTAATGAGGTCAGTACATTTAAATAAGATTACTATGGAAAAGTTACAAAAAATATGTGGACAGGATTTTAATTCACTAAGCTGCCATTATTTGAATTCACTTCCCCTGACGCAAGGGAAATCGTAAATTATTCCATATTTGTTCATACTATAAGAGATTTGAAGGCCCATATTTGTAATTGTTAATTGCCATTTTCATGTATTGAAAAGTTTGATTAATCTTTGCACCTTATGAAGGTTTGAAGAGATTTTTATATTATTGTTAATATTGTTGCTATATTAGCAACATTTATAACTTTATGTATAAGTGTTAATGTTTGTGTTATATTGGAAGTTTGTATGTATTACGGCTTATCCTAGTTTGATGTTGTAACTATTGTCTGTATTTTTAGATAGAGATTACACAGGTCTGTCTTGTAAACTGGACTATTGGTCCAAATGACATATATTACCTGTACAAAATAAATGTTTGCCTACCTTTACCTAGTACTGGGGCTGCACCTGCACAAGGACATTAACAAAATGGAGGCAGTCCAGAGAAGGGCAACCAAATGGTGCAGGGACTGCATCAGAAAACATATGAGGACAGATTAACAGAGCTCAATATGTATACCCTAGAGCAAAGGAGGAGTGAGGTGATGTGATCAAAACATTCAAACATCTTAAGGGCATTAACAAGGTGAAAGAGTCTAACATGTTTCAATTTAAGAAAAGTAGTAGGACAAGAGGACACAGCATGAAATTAGAGGGAGGCCAATTAAGGGGTAATGTGAGGAAGTTCTTTTCACAGAAAGGGTGGATGCATGGAACGGCCTACCTCAGGAAGTGGTGGATATGAATACAGTGCAGGGCTTCAAACAGGCATGGGATAGGCATAAGGGAGCAATACAGATGAGTATGAATAGACAGGCATTGACAGAGTAAAGACCAATGGCACATTCATAAGGTAGAAAAATAGGCAGACTGGATGGGCTTTGATGTCCTTATCTGGTATCAATGTCTATGTTTCTATGTTTCTAAAGGAGGGCAGAAGGGGAAGGGAAGGAGTGGCAGGTGGTCACCCTGAATGCTAGGAGCCTTGGAAGAAAACTACAGAGCTACAGACTCTCATGGCAGAGGGGAGATGGACATTGCAGCCATCAACAAAACATGGGCCACCCAATACAAAGACTAGGACTTGTTGATACCAGGGTACAGGATATTTTGTAGGGATAAGTGATTGGGAAATGGGGTGTGGCACTATATGTGAGGAAGGATTGAAGTGTGTATGGGAGGAAGGGATGAGGTAGTACGGAGTCACTATGGATGCAAATCCGGATTCCAAGAATAGGACTCTCAGGATGGGAGCGGTGTACAGGCTGCTCTCTCAGACAGAGGAGTTAAGACAGGAACTAGCAGGACAGATCAGGAGGACCTGCAAGAAGGGTAATGTGGTGATTGTGGGGACTTCAACATGCCAGGAGTGAACTGGAGTACCCTAACAACCAGGAATAGAAGGAGCAGGTACTGTGGATCCCTTCCAGGACAGCTTCCTGATGCAAATGATCAGTGAACCAACCAGGTTAGGGAATACCCTTGACCTCATGCTGGCAAATGGAGAGTCTGTGAGGGAACTCTTGGTGGAAGAACAGCTGGCGAAGTAACCACCACTCAGTCTGGTGCACTCTGGATATGGGTAAGGAAGGAGTGGAATCTGGCATAAGGGTGATGGACTTCAGGAGGGCTGACTCTGGGAGGATAGGGAAGTGGTAATGGGTACCTGGTCAGAATTAACCTTAGTGAGCACTAACCAGAGGTGGGAGCTCATAAAGCTGGGGATAGGGAGGCAACCAGAACCTGCAGCGAGGCCCAGAGCAATAAGACTAGGCAAAGAAACCAACTGAGTGAGCAAGGAAGTCAATGAAAAGATAAGGGAGGGAAAAAGCTGCCTTTAGGAGGTACAAAAAATGAGGGTGGGGGTGAGGACAGGAGGAGTACCTGAAGGAATTTAAGGAGGTGACAAGGGCAATAAGGACAGCTAAGGTGTCTACTGAGCTCAGACTGATGCAGGGCATTAAGAACAGGAGAATGACTTATTCAGGTACATCAGGAGAAAAGGAACTGCAAGGACCATATAGTAAGGATTAGGAAGGAGAGGGCATTTACTAAGGAGAAGAGTGGGGTGATACCCAAGGGGAAGGAGGGCAGAAACAGGGGTGATGGACAAGGAAATCATGGAGGCAGGGTTCTGGAGGGTTTGAGGGCACTGAAGGTGGACAAGGTGCCAGGCCAGATGGTACTGAAAGAGCTGGCAGATGTACTAATGGGACCTTTGGCAGACCTATTTAAACTACACTCAGAGTGTGTACCCCAGGATTGGAGGATGGCTCATGTGGTGCCCCTCCACAAAAGCAGCTCCTTGGATGAACTGGGGAACTACAGACCGGTGAGCCTCACATCCATCATGAGTAAGCTGATGGAGGCTATCCTGAAGGAGAGAGTAGTGGCTCTCCTGTAGGCCAAAGGACTACAGGACAGCAGACAGCATGGCTTTGTAAGGGAGATCCTGCCAAACCAACCTGGTAGAGTTCTATGACTGGGTAACTAGGCAATTGGATGGGGCCATGCAGTGGATGTCCTGTACCTGGACTTCAGTAAGACATTTGACTCGATGCCACAAGGGAGGTTGGGAAGTAAGTTAGAAGGCACTGGGGTGGGTGCAAAGCTGGTGATATGGGTAGGGAACTGGCTTCAGGAAGGCAACAGAGGGTGGTGGTGGATGGGCAGCTCTCATCCCCAGGGTAATGACGAGTGGTGTTCCACAGGGCTCAGTGTTGGGACCAGAGTTGTTTGGGATATTGATTGCAGACATGTCATTGGGAATAAAGAGTAAGACCAGTCTGTTTGCTGAAGACACCAAGATGGGAGCGGTGGTGGATGACCTAAGGGACGGGGATGAAAGGGGTTCTACGATGATCTGGTAAAGCTGGAAACCTGGTCAGACACTTAGCAACTGGGGATCAATGCCAAAAGTGCAAGGTGCTGCATTTTGGGGTGAAAACCCAAGGAGGAGTTACCAGCTGGAGGGAGTGCAGCTAGCCGAGACAAATGAGGAGAAGGATCTGAGGGTGCTCATTATGGGGTCAATGAACAACTCGGGCAATGTAGGAAGGCAGCTGCAAAGGCCAACAAAATGTTAGGTTGTATTACAAGGGGTATATGCTCGAGGAGGAGGGAGGTGATTCTGCCACTGTATAGATCATTAGTTAGACCACACCTGGAGTGCTGCATGCAGTACTGGTGCCCGATATGAAGAGGACATTAAGTTACTGGAGGGGTGCAGCTCAGGGTGACAAAATGATCAAGGGGTTGGGGACTTACCATACAGGAGGAGGCTGAGGAGTTGAACATGTACTCACTGGAGGAGAGGAGGGACAGGGGATGTGACTGAATCCTTTAAGTACATGAAGGAATAAACAGGACAGAATGTGGAGGGCTGTTCAAAGTAAGGGAGGAGGGACACCCAGGGCCACGATGTGAGACTGGAGGGAGGAGGAAGGTTCAGGAGGAGATGAGGAGACACTTTTACAGAGAAGGTGGTAGGTGGGTGGAATGCATTACGGTGGAGCGGTATCCAGTAGAACAGTGGACTGCTTCAAAAGAGGCTGGGACAGTGCAAGAGGGAGGGTCAAGATAGGGGAAAGGTGGGAGGAGGAAGCTGCAGAATAAGGGATGCTAGCTGCACATTTGAACAGACTTGATAGACCACTAGGCCTTTATCTGCTGGCAAATTTCGTATGTTCATACATACCATCTCTTTATGAGTTCTGTGAGGGTAGCTAATTGGGCAAAGCTGGGAATGAACCTCTGATAGTAACCAGCCAGCCATAAAAATTACCTGACATGTTTCTCTGTTTTAAGGACATGACTGTTAGCTGCAGTTTCTATCTTAGAAATCTCTGGCTTTACTTCCATTCCTCAAAACATATCTCAACTATTTGGTTTCTGCATGCCCAATGCACACTTGGTAGGATTAATGGTCAGGCCTGTCTTTTGATAGATTTGATAACTGCTTGTAGGTGTTCCAGGTGACTTTTCCAGTCTGGACTATACACCACAATATCATCCAGGTAAGCAGTACAATAACCAGTGTGAGCAGCTAAAATTACATCCATGTACCACTGGAATGTGAGCAGATGGCAACAAGTAAACTAAACAGCATGGTAGTGAACTGATAGAATCCATAGGAGTGGCAAATGCAGTTTTGTCTCTGGATTCTTTAGCTAGGGATGCCAGTAACCATTGATGTGATCGAGGTTACTGATGTATTTGTCTATTCCTAATCTGCCACTAAATCAGTTATCCTGGACATAGGATAACTGTCAAATTCAGACACTTTATTAAGTTTCCTAAAATCAAGGCAGATTCTTACAGCCCCTTCTTTTATGGCTGCAGTGAGTGTAGCCCTGCAGACGTCTTAGAGCACAGTAGAGAAAAGGAACCTTTCCAGATACGAACTGACTTTTTAAATAGTGGAGGTGAACAGCAATCACTGCACGTTCACCACACTATTTAAAAGTCTGTTAAGAACACGGCACTGTTCACGGGAGTTTTCTGCACATGCACAACAACCTGTGTTCATTGAACTTCAGCGACTATAGTACTCTAAGAAACTTTGGCTCAACTATATGTATAGTTGTTTTCCCACCAGTTCTCATTCTTCTACTAAATTAAATTGATAAATACTAAACAAATTACATTCACAGTAGTAATGCAAGTACATTGCATGAAACTTAAAACCTGCTGACAACAGCAGGTTTCCATTCTAAAGATAAAGAAGACAATCTGTTTCGAGTTAATTTTTGAGACGTAGATACATTCGATCACATCCCCTCAGGTGTGCCAGTACAGGCACTAAACACAAAGCAATCTACAGCTTCTCCAGTGTGTGTTCACATTTTAAACACATCTATTTTCCAGAAACAAGAACACTACATTAACATGCTACATTTTAACAATCTTGTTCCTTACAAGTGACTCAATTTTGTTCACAAAATACAACAGCTGGATTTATTTCTGCTCCTCAGTCCTCTTTGTTCATTCATTTACCTTCAGTGGTTATCTTTTACCTGTCCCTGCTGTTTAAAACCTGTTTGTTTCTGTTGTTGCAGAGAAGGACTGCCTAGTTGGATGCCGACCGTGACCCTTCACTTCAGGGTAACCGTGAGGTCACAACTGAGGCTACTGGTTGCCAAGGATCGAGGTATCCAGTGGCAGATTAGACCATGGGTGGATAAATGTGGTTGCCACTTAAAGGCAACCTGAATTGTCAGGGGTTCCCAGGAACTTGATGGGGAGAGTGTGGATTGGCTAGCTATGGGGTGGGGAGGGTAAGCTAGACTCAAAGAAAGGGGAGGAGGTCAGTTGGAGGGGAGGATTATGATGCCAACAGGGTAAGTAGAGGGAGGGCATAACATAAACAGGTAAGTCAAATGACAAGGTGGGCACTTGGCTCAGGGATTGGGCAAGGGAGGCATAGGTGTTCTTCCAAGAGGTCCTGAGGGGTATAAAAAGTAAAGTAGAACACAGATCCCACTTCTTTGCTGGGACTCATCGAGATTATAGGGATCTCAGCACATCGATTGGCAGCTTCAGGTTTTATCAGTTGTATGGACAAAGGATTTTAGGTAAGGTAGAGGGGGTTATTGTTTGCTTGGTAGAAAATATGCAAAGATGGATGGTTGGTGATTTGGATGGTTTTATAAATATATGGGATGCAGAATGTTAAGGGCTTAGTAGGTTTTGTATAAAGAACGTGTAAGGGTAATGGTGGCCTTAGGGCAGACAGCGTTGAGCCATTTAAGGATAAATTATGGACTGAGGGCACATTTCAACCCCTTTCAGCAGCGTTAGTAAATGTGTTGTGCTGTGTGATGGCGGTTATTAGTTTCACTGGGCCAGCAATAAGCCATGTGGCTAACATGTAGGTGCTTAGGAAGCTAAGGCATTGTATTGGTAGTTTGGGCTAGAGGGATCGTAGTTGGTGCAGTAGCAGGCAGAGAATAAAATGGCAAGGTTAAAAGGAATAAAGAAATTGAGATGTGTGTAATCCCTAGGTTGTGCTATCCCAAGGGATACTACCCCTGCCTGCATGACCAAGTGCAGGTTAAGGGTCCTGGGTACTGAAAACGGGTGCCTCCGCACCCAGAGGACAGGGTTACTTGTTGCACCCTCGGGACACTATTGCCGCTCTTTTCCTCTAGCGGCTAAATGGTTCACAGAGTACACAATTGCAATTAATACCTGACAGCAGTTTTAACCCCACACTTGTTGCAGTTACCACCAGGGCTGGATCAGCTGGCTCGGCCCTGAGACCCCCTGTAAAATGAGATCTAGCAAAACAACCAACAGTATTTCAATGCTGTTCGTGCAGAGGTACACCACAACCAGTTTAAATGCAAAAGATTTAGATCTGATTTATTCAAGGGCAGTAACAAGGAGAGGGCAAAATCTAGTGGTTGATTCAAGATCTAAATAATTGGGTTATAAGGCATGCTCAAGGTCCCTGTAACACAGTCACACACACTCTGGGTACCCGTACCCAGTCAAACTATGGCTTGCCTGAAGCATTGCCCGGGTAGGCCAGTGTTGCAGTTGGTTGGGGCCCTGTGATGGAAAGAAAACATGCATGCACTTTAGCCCACAATTTGTAATCCGGAGCTGGATGGCTCAGTCCCAAATGATTAGTAACAACAATTAAATCAGTTGACGCACTTTGATTTGAGCTTTGTTGCAGGGAGCTGCCCTGGTGTTTACTCACGCTGCCCAGTACAGGATGCAGGATGGGCCAAATGGAACCTCAGGATGAAGTGCTGGATTGCTAGGAGAAGCAGGGCCCACACAAAGCATAGGGTGCCGATTCTGTTCATTGATGTTGAGCAGGGAGTCGAATCCCCAGGTGGGTCTCTCGTCGTTTGGTTCTCTGCAGCATGAGCAGTTGTCTGGGCCAGGTGTTGAGGCCCAGACCAGTTGGAGATGAATGTGGATTCAGTCCAGTAAGTGCTGGATGCAACTTCCAGCAAGCATCACACATTAAGCAAGGTGGGAACCAAATCACAACCCATAATCACAATCAGCACACTTATAGTAAAGCAAGTAAATAACACAGTTCGGATGGCAGTCCGGTTGCAATTCACAGTGTCTCTGCACAAACCATAACTCTGCGACAGTGTCAAGTCCTAACAGACCAATCACATCGAGACAAATCTTTGGTCCACTTCATGAGAAATTCAGTTCATCACAGTTCAGGATCCAATCACAAAGCTGCAATTTTGATGAAGTCGGATCTCAGGCTAAAGGTCTCTTCACTTTGGAAGATGGTAGCAGACAGGCCCAACACAGCCTTCCACCGATTTCCCTGTGCACAACACAGGAGCAGCTGCTTGAATCTCTCGAGCTGTTCACTTTTCTCAACTCTAACTCCAGACTGACTTCTGCTGCAGGCAACACTGGGACTTCCTTCTGATCCAAAAAGGTTCGGTTGGTTGATCCATCTGTCTGTAAAAGCAAGGGCTCCCCCTTCAGGGCCATTTAGGTGCCAAAAGGCAAAAAACACTTCCTACAGAAATTCACTCCCATGAGACCCTGGGGACAGATTCCATTTTAGGGTCCCCAAAGGTACTGATTGGTCCCAATAGGCAGTCCAGAACCAAGATGGTGGAGACTAACAGAAATGTCCATGCTGCAAATGAAGGCAGGTTAGACAAACTACAATATCTTTACTATTAAAGCAGATAATCAACAAACAGTTACAGATCCTCAGAGAGCTCCGCATGAAAGATAATACAGCAGCCCAGGCAGGACTCGAGCCTGAAACTACTCGGCCCCTACCCTGGAGGAGAAGAGGAGAGAGGGACATGATATAGACATACAAGTATCTTACAGGGAGGAACAGGGTGCAAGAATACACTATTTTAAGTGAAAAAATATTCCAGGACTAGAGGGCATGGGATGAAGTTGGAGGGAGGACGATTCGAAGAAATGTGAGGAAGAATTTCTTCACAGAACGGGTGGTGGTCAAGTGGAACACCCTGCCTGAGGAAGTGGTGGCGAAACAATCATGGGATTTAAGAATGCATGGGATAGACATAAAGGAATTCTGGAGGTCAGGGTAAGGCAACAGAGTTCTAGAAAACATAAACTGAAGTTACAAACTCAAATGGGCAGACTAGGAGGGCCATTATCTGCCGACACAGTCTATGTATCTATGTATCTATGTACACTATGAAATAGAGCGGCTCTTAGAGGATATGCGGAGGCTACGGTACTCCCATGCAAACACTTTTAAATTGATAGGACACAGAACACCGACCTGGCAGTGGGCAGTTAGGCAAGTCCAAGGAAGACTTTGGGAACCCCATTTGTAGGGGTTACACATGTATCTACCTAAGTTACCTGTGGTTTCAGAGTTCCCAGTGGCTGCAGGGTCCCTTGCAGGCACAAGTGAGAAAGATCCACCAGTTGGTTTAGAGCTCTGCGTTTGGCACAAAACCCCAAAATTCAAAGGCAGGATGCAGCAGTAATGGATCGGGGCTAGCATGCGGGTACCAGCAGAGAAGCCTGAGTGTTCGAGGTCCAGTATCCTGTGGAGTGTGGCCCAGAAGCATGTTGAAAGGCCAGAGTACACAGGGTGAAAGAATAGTAGGCCGTGAGGTGCATAGAGGTCACTGGGTAGTTGGTGAGGCCAATGGGAAGGGTAGTTCAGATGATGTCAGCGGGTAAAAGATGGCATGCAAGGCAGGAGGCAGTATTTTAAAATGGACAAACAGAGATTGTCCACCGGCAAGCAGGCACTGGATTTTGGGGCCAAAACGGAAAGTCCAGGCATGTGTTTTTCACGGCCAGCGGATTGAAAGCAGGCCCAAGTGGACAGGCCCAGGACCATATTTGTAGTTCTAGGGCCAAAGGGACACTACATTATAAGGAATAAATAGTACACAGAGTGGGGGCATCATTCCAGTTTTGATCTAGAATGAAGCTGCACGTGCCTAGATTTGAAGGGCAGAAATGGTTTTAAATTAAAAAATATATATATAAAATAAAATAAATAAAAGAATAAATAAATAATAAAGTTACCATAGGTTTAGACTGGTATGTTAGGGCTGTAGGATATAAAAACAAAAAGGAAAAGCAAAAGGGGTTAATATTATAGACAGAGGGCACTAGGCATGGGGGTTAATAGTTTAAAGGAGTAGGATCATTATAAGAGTAATGAAGGGGAATTAAGTGAATAGTAGTGATGTGGAGATTAACAAATTGTGCTGTATCCTTTATATATTAATGTGAGTAAGTATTAGGATGGCAGCAAAGACAACAGGAGAAATAACAAGTGCTCAGATGATGGAGCAGGCATGAGTTGATGGCAAAGGTGAATGAGATACTGGAGATGGCAAAAAGAAAAGAGGCAGATAAGGAGCCAGAGAAAGCCAGAGCAAAGAACACACCAGGTAAAGGACTGATGGAGAAAGTGACTGAGCTAAGAGAGATGCAAGAAGAAAGAAGGAGGAAGAGGAAAAGTGGCAAAGAAAGGAAGGGCCCCACTGGGAGGACTGGGAAGAGCTAAGGAAAGCGACCAGTACAAGGAGGTGAATAGGGGTGAAGCGTAGACCGACACAGAAGATACAGAAATTGGAAATGGTAAGGATAAGGTTGACCTGTCACAGGATGGGGATTTGATGGAGTATTTATGGTATTATAGGGGATATGGGGGAGAATATTTAGATAGAATGGAGCAGGCATTTAAAGAGATTCAGGGGCAATGGTGAGATGGTGGATAAGGGGAGTAGTGATCAAGATAGGAATGACAGGATATCGGGTATGACTTTGGGTGATGACATACCTCAAACCATTAAAGAGAAAAATATGGTGATAATATATTTATATTTTTTCACTTGTGGATAAGGATACAGCGAAAAATACAAGCAGAAGGGAACAGTGGGAAAACTGAAATGGCGGTGGAGCTAGCATTAGTGGCTAAGATGGCAGAGGAAACTATCTACAAAGGTAAAAATATTGATACATGGTAAGCAGGTTTCACAGTATTTAGTTCCATCCTTCAGGAAAAGAAACCAGAAGTGGCTATTCCATTGCTGACATACTCAACCATGATAAAAGACGATACAAGATGAAATTAGGTTACAGATGGTTGAGATACAATGAGGCATTCAGACAGAGGATGGCGGAAAGAGGAGATCTAAGGTGAGATTCCACAATATGAATTATGGGTCAGGACTTTATCAGGACAGGTAGGGGGAGGGAAGGGAACAAGCAATGGGGAAGTAGCCAGTCGGGAAGACTTGCTGAGGATATAATAAAGCATCTTGCACGTGGGCAAACTGTAAATTTAAACGTGCAGTTCCAAATGTTCGCATCCTCCAGTGTCATGATGCAGATTAATGGGGATAGGCAGGGGAGCAAGGTTTTAATGGGCAGCCCTTTTGGAGGGCCATGGCGGCAAGAGGGGGAGTGTACCAGCGCCGAGAGGGAGGGGGGTTCAAGGGCTGAGGTCTCGGGCAGTGATATAGTGGGGAATAATCAGATGGAAGGGGTGAATGAGAATGAGGGTTTCAGTTGGCAAGTGGGAAGGATGCTGAGAGAGGTTTTGAGAGGGGTTTCGAGTTAGGCTACCGAGGGTTCTGATTTAGGCTACTGAGGGGTTGGAGAATATGAAGGCAAAGAATTTAGGCTCCATAAAAAAGGAGGATGTAGTGTATAGAAAGATTGAGAAAGAATTGAAGGCTGGCAGGGTGGAAGGACCATTTACAGAGACACAATTGGGAACTTTAGGGTGTCACCATTAGAGATGGTGCCAAAAGAAACAAGTGGGTGAATTCAGGTTAATTTACCATTTATCATACCTGGAAGGGCATCAGTGAATGACCACATTCCTGAGGAGCATTGTACTGTGTCCTATGTGACGCTGGATCAAGCAGTGGAATTGATCAACAAGGTGGATGGGCATGGTTAGCAAAAACCAACAATGAGTCAGCGCTTGTCTGTTACCAGTTAGGCTGGAGGATTGGGATTTGTTAGTTTTTGTTTCAAGGGAGTTATTACTTAGATAAAGTGATGCCTATGGGATGTTCAACCGCTTGTGCCAAATTTGAAGCTTTTAGTACATGGATGCAGTGGGTATTTGGGGAAAGATATGGCTATAAACCAGTGGTACACTATCTGGATGATTTTTATTAATAGGACAGAGTAAAGAGGGACATCAGTGATGCTAAGGAAATTCAAGGAGATGTGTGTTATTATGGGGGTACCACTGGCAGAGGATAAGACTGAAGGCCCTGAAAGAAAATTAGAATCTTTGTGTAGAGGTGGATGCGGAGCAGAAGTTATTCAGGTTGCCACAGGATAAAGTGCTAAAATTAAGGGAGCTACTGCTGCAGGTCAGAAGTAGGAGAAGGGTGCCATTGAGGACAGTGCAGCAACTCTTGGGGCATTTAAATGTCACATGTAGGGCAGTAGCATTGGTCAGGGCATTTACCAGCAGATTAGTGAGGGCAATGGGCAAGGCAAGCTCCCACATCATTGGGTAGACATAACAAAGGGATACACCAGGACTTGGAGGTATGGGAGCAGTTTCTGAGGGGTACAATGGAGTCACTTTCAGCAGGATGAATGGCTGTGTAATAACAACATGGATTTATACACAGATGCTTCAGGGGCAGTAGGATGGGGACATACTTAAGGATGCATGGATTTCAGAAGTGCCAGAGGAGTGGAGAGACACAGGACTCTTGAAGGACATTGCATTCATTGTAATATTCCTATATGGTGGCAATGTTAGCTTGGGAAACGCAGCTGAGAAATATGAAGATGGTTTTCTGGTGTGATAACAAAGCAGTGGCGGAAGTTATCAACAGGCAAAGGGGTACACTGAAATGGCTGAACAGGGTACTGTGGCAGCTGGTGTTAGTTGGGCTGAAGATAAACCTGTCATTTAAAGCAAAACATATTGAAGGGATTAACGAAATAGCTGACAGTCTCTCCCATCTTCAGTTGGACAAGTGCAGGTCTGTGGAACCACAAGCTGCATTACAAAGAACAAGGGTGCCAGCTCAAGTGTGGGAGATTGGCTGGAAGGAGCCCACTGGCTGTTTAGGAGCTCATGGTCTGTGAACACGCTAAGAGCTGGCAAGGGGCATGGAATGCTTTCCAGGAGTTCTGGCAGCGAGAAGGGTTTAAGGTAAGTGAGCTAGTGACACAGGATCAGGTGGCAAGTTTATGGTAGAAAATGGGAGTCAGGGATGGCAAGTATAACTGTGGGAGTGCAGCTAACCAGTATTGGGTGGGCATGTAACATCAGGGGCTGGGTGGAACCGAATAAGTTTAAGATGGTAACGGGCATGTTAATGGGGTGGCAGAAGTTACAAGGCCAACCTGAGGATAGTAGGAAACCTGTGGCAGGGCAGGCGCTCCAGAATTTACTGGGGGTTCCGGGACAGATATGCAATTCAGAATATGAGGCCTGTTTGTTTAAGACAATTTTCTTAGTGATGTCAAAGGGATGTTTAGAGCAGACGAAGTGGTGGTGAAAAGCAAGAATGATATAAATGGGTTGCTGTGGGAGGAGGTTCAATGGGGTATGGAGAGGGGTGGTAATTTTGGTGAGATCATCAAAGACCAATCAAATGGGTGTGGAACAGAGGTCAAGCTGGAAAGACATCTAGTTGAAGGGGTATGTCGTAAGGGCTCTCAAAATATATTGGGATATAAGACCGAGGGCGGCAAGATGTTCTTCGTGCACAAGGATGGGAGACCAGTCACATGTTACCAAGTAATAGGGATTTCAAAGAAGGGCATGTCAGCTATTGGAAAAAACCAGAAATTTTCATCCCACTCATTCAGAATAGGTGTAGCATCAGAGTTAGTAGCTCAAGGGGGTTGGATAAGGAGGTTAAAAAGTGGGTAGATGGAGATCTGTTATAGAAGGTATGTGAGAAAGTTGTTGTAATGATTGTCGACATTATTTTCAACAGGAAAAGGCAGGACGAGGCAAGTCTGGATCATTAGGCATGCCTACACATATTGGTCAGAATGATGGGCCTCCATACACCCAGGAGGAAAGCAACTTGGGTGGGATCCAGATGAAACTAGAATACATTGGAAAGGAGTCTGGGGCATGAAATGGGATCAAATCATCCCGACATCAGAAGAGCAAAATTAAAAAGGCTGAAACCGGATATGGTCACAATACATTTGGGGATGATTTTGGTGAAAGGCCTTGAGGGTTCTGTTAAAAGACATACAAGAGGAACATTGGGGTGACACAGCAGTGATGGCCAAAGGCCAGGATAGAATGGTCGGAGATCATATGCAGGATGGTTTGGTGGCATGCCAGGGATATCAAAGAGGAGAAAGAGCCAGGAAGCGGGTGAATAGGAGAGTAGCAACATGAATGCTCAAGTTAAAGGGTGGTACATTGTATATAAGGATATTTCATATAATAACCCAGGTTCATACCGCTCAGATGGGGTTCATTTATCAATGGAAGGAATGTCATCATTTGTCTTGCAATTAGGTGATATAGTTGAGGAATGGGAAAAGAAAGAGGGGAAAAGGTGGGATTCCATCATCCGTCTAGGCTGGAAATGGGCTAGTGGAAAGGTGGGGTAAAAGGTGAGGGGTTATAGATGGGGGGTAGGGTGGGAGGAATCAGGCATGGGCTGGGTCAGGCGCACCCAGCTGTTACTGCAACATAACAAAGAAGGTTCAAAAGAAGCTGGGGGTTGGGTTTAGCAGCACCGAACTCAGGTTGGAGGAATTTGTTCACATTAAGCAGAAGGGGTGTTGGGTCCACAGATCCAGACTCCAAGAAGATTTTGTCAAAGGAAGACCAATCAGATGCAAGTTTGGTCTGAGTTTTCAGAAAGAAATGAACTTAGTAAGTGCATACTGAAGAATATTTTTCTCATGGCAGAACCGTGGTTAGACCCATGAATGAAACTGGTTAGACCTTATAAAAGAAACTGGGACTGAAAGTTTTACGTGAGTACCAGGCTAAAAAGTAATTTTCACTATGCCTCAGTAATCTGTCAGGTCAGCACTGGGTTTAGACCTATAAACAAAGCCTGGGACTGAAACTTTTACACTTAGGCTAATAAAATTCTACAGAGCAGCTGTGTGTAAGCTAATTTTCCAAACCTACTCTCACTCGTAGCACTGGGGTAAGGTCTGCACCAGTTCAGATTACCTCCTCCCACTGCCAGTACCTACCCCAGCCATTACCTGAAATAGGCAGGCCTGACTTCTGTCCTTCTTCTCTCCACAGCGGTCTCTGTGGTGACTACAAGGGCATGAATCCAAATATCTACCTGTCCTCCCCAAGCTGCTGGACACATGTTTGGTACAAAATCTACAGTCGCAGGCAATTTGTCAGCAAACGGATGCTGCTGCAGTGGAGGTTTTGTCCCGTCACCACCCTTGGTGAGCTACTGGATATATAGCTCAGTAGCTCAGGGTTACATGGTGCAACTTTCTCTCAGAGACTCTTCTGCCTAAACCACCATCTGCAGCTTATTTTGTTGGCCACTAGAGGTCACATCTCACCAAATTCACTTACAAGACCAGCTCTAAGCACCTATTCTCTCCTTGTTAGCGTACCTCGCCACTTCTTTTGCTTTTTCTATTTTCAACTCCTCCCCATCACTCAGCCCTTCACACCATGGCTCTTTAATCTTCTTTGTCCTTATCCTATGCATTTCCTTGGTGGCCCTACTCCCTCCCATCTATCCATCAGCTCCAATACACCCTCAAATGACACTCCCTTGCCTCCGTTCCTCCAAACTCTGGCACCATCACCTGTCTCCTGCTTCCCACCACCATACCCTCGTACCTGAGCACTTGGCTCTGTCCTTATTTCCCTAGCTTTATGCCCACTTAATTGCTTTGAGATTCCCACCACTGACTGCAGCAGTGTCACAAATCAAATCCCCACTCCTGGTCAGGGGTCCCAGACTAGCCCTATCCAAGTTCCTAGTAATCATGCTGTTGTTGATGGCAGGGATGTCAAACCAAATCCAGGCCCAACCCCTCCCCACACCTACCCGTGGCCTCGTGATGGTCCACCCTAAACATCTGTAGTCTCCTCCCAAAATCGAGCTTCTCCAGCCAATTGCCCTACCCAAAAACAGACATACCTATCATATCTGAGACCTGGCTAAAACCACACATTAAGGAAGCACACATCTCTATCCCTGGCTACAGTACTCTGCCATGACCAAAATAGTGGTAAAAAGGGTGGTCTGTGATAGCTTTTGACATAAATTCCCTCCCCACAAGCTAACACCATGGAACTGCCTCCGTCTAAAATATCCTCCTCTCACACCAGCCCAATCTACATAGTTGGTAATCTGCTGTGCCCGCCTCCACCTGCTTCCCATTTCTCTATAAAGGACCACCTTGCAGTCCTCAAATCCCATGCCCCAGGTGGGAGCTGCATCCTAGGCAGCTTCAACTTAAAATGGCTCACCCCACCAGCTCCAAAATATAACAGGAGGTGGCCACACTAAACCTGACCCAGCTGATCACTGAACCCACTCACCTGAACCCCAAAACACAAAACCACTCCCTTCTGGACTGGTCCTCACCTCTCACCCTCATCAGATAATCTCTCAGGCCTCCTGACTGACTCCCAGCAACTGCCATTTTATATTTGCAATAAGGAAGGTTTTCAGGCAAAGGCCCCCAGCAGTTTATCTAAGACAACAGTGAGAGGATCTCAGGAGGCTAAAACACAACAAATGGGGTGTAAAAGAAGGAACTCCTTTTCTATCATTAGAGGTTCCATTTCAGGTGGGAATCATTGTAAAAATATATATGCACTTTAAGAGCTCAGACTTGCAAACTAATATTTGCTTTGTTTTACTAATGGGTGGGGATATTGAAACAAATCCAGAACCCCAGGGAAATTGAGCTACAGGGATACACCATGTATAGGAGAGACAGGGTAGGGAAGAGAGGAAGTGGGTTATTACTATATCTAAAATGGGAACTAGGCCAAACTACTATAGCTTACTCAGGAGAATTTGGGATGATAGAATGTTTGTTGGTACACATTAAAATTTAAATATGGTATTGGGATTAATTTATTCCCCAAAAAGTTAAAATAGCAGAATTTGATAAATTGGCTCATTTACTACAACAGCATACAATGGGATTGGACCTACTATTGGTAGGTGATTTCAATGCAGCATGGAATAAATTAAGAGGTAATGCCCTCTGGACTAGTCTTATTCCTTTAAATCTGAATCAAAATATTGCAGTTTTACTAGGAAAACATATATCACTAATGAAGGAACATTCTGGATCTTGTTTTTACCTCAGATGGAATTAAAATTTTGATAGTAACTGTGAAGCAAACCCATATTTGGGGACCATTCCTCTATTATCTGTGTAGGTGAAGTTATTGATAAAGGGGAGTTCCTATAAATTCAGGTCCCAGAGTAGTAAGGCATCGAAACTTTAAAAGATATAATAAAGAAGCCTTCCTGTATGAATTAAGAAAAATCAGGTGGGTCAGGTTGTTCCTAATCCCTGACTTGGATTGGACTGTTGAGGAATTCACCAAATTGTATGTTCAGGCCTGTGATAAAGTTGCCCATTTTGAAACTAGTGTATGTAAAACAAATGTACCTTGGATTACTGATAAAATAAAACATAATATTAGATATAAAGATAAATTATGGAAAAAGCTAATAAAACATTGGATCCTAAGGATTGGGAAAAATACAAAATGAGCAAAATAAGCTTAAAACTAAAATTAGAATTTGAAAACAATATTATAAAACAAGGCTGAACAAAGTACTGATCCCAGACAATATTGGAACTTGATTAAATCCTTTGAAACAACAGTGGTGAATAAGCATCCCATCCAGATCAGGGAGGAGACACCTTGCTGCCACCATTTGATTCTGCAGAGAGGTTGAAACAATATTTCGTTTCATTATCTGATATAGATATTCCACAACAGATTTACACAGATGCTGATATAAGGGAAAATTGGCTACCAAATAAAATAAAGTTCAGGTTTAAAGTTATTTCTTATAGAGAGGTTAAGAATGAACTAAGGAAGCTCCACTTAAATAAAGCTCCTAGACTTGATCAGTTAGAGAATAGGTTTTTAAAAGACTCCCTTGAGATAATTGCCCCAATATTAGTCAGACTCCTAAACTAGAGCCTGATGGAAACAGGTTTCCAACCTTGTGGAAACAAGCAAAATTGTCCTGATACACAAGGGATCTTCCGTTGTGGAGCCAACAAATTACAGGCCGATCTCATTGTTGTCTGGTCTATCAAGGTCTTGGAGAGATTGGTCCAGAGACAGCTGAGCAGTTATTTAGAAGAAAATTCTCTCTTGTCTTATTACCAGGCAGGATTTCATAAAGGACATTCCATGGACACAACGCTCACCGATCTAATATTGTAGATAACATCGCCTCCCATTTAGATGGGGGCAGGTCGGTGGGTGCAGTGTTCATGGATATCTCCAAGACATTTGGTACTACAGACCATAGAATACTGTTTGGAAGAATGATGGGTTTAGGTATAGATTACGAAACACTTCCTTGATTTAAATCATACCTGACAGAAAGAGCCCAACAAGTACACATTGGCGAAACTTCATCAAAGCCAGTCCCTGTAAGGAGAGTAGTCCCCAAGGCTCACTTTTGGGCCCTTATTATTTATAATGTATGTGAGTGAGCTCCCAAAAGTAGCAGAGACTACAGTTTGAGAATGTATGCAGATGATACAGTACTACTGGCTTATGGTGATGCCCTACAGGAAATGGAGAAAAGTCTTCAAAAGGACTTTAGTAGAATGGAAACATGGTTATATCAGTCAGGGTTGGTTTTAAATAATAAAAAAAATACTATGGTTTTCCAGAGTAATGGAAAAACCACAAATACCTTTCCTAAGATTTTAATCAAAATGGCTAAAATGAATCACTAAACCAAGTTGAGTCATATAGGTATTTGGGGTTATTGTGGACCAAAATTTGAAATTTGATTCCACATAAAAGTCTTGTTTTAAAACAAATAACAAATTAGGGACCTTCCAGAGATCAAAATAGTGTCTAAATCAGAAAATGAGAAAAGATATAATAAATCAGTTGATCATCCCATGCATTTAATATGGAATCCACATTTATGATATGGCTAGCAAGTAGGTACTGTAGGTAGGTAGGATAGGTAAAGTTTATTTTTATACAGGTAATACATGTCATTTTGAACCAATGGTCCAGTTTACAAGACAGACCTGTGTAATCATATTCTAAAACACATACTACAGTTACCACATCAATCTAAGATATACCACGGTACATACAAACATCCAACATATCACAAAGTAGACATTTACGTACAGTAGGTTTATAAATGCTACTAATATAGCAACAAGGTAAACAAAGGTATAAAAACATTGTCAATCCTTTTTCTGTAAAGACATTTTCCTCCCAAATTTCTCCCCATTCTAATGATCCATGCCCCTTAGAATTTTGTTATATTAATACCAGGGGGTAAAGTGCAGACATTGATCTAAACTTTACAATACATGACAACTGCAACTAACAATTACAAATGTGGGCCTTCGAATCTTTGATAGCATAAACAAATGTAGAGTAGTTTGCAGTTTCTTTACATCAGGGGAAGTGAGTTCCAAATAGTAGCAGCTTGATGAATTAGAGTCCTGTCCACATATTTATTTTGTGGCTTTTCTATGGTAATTTTGTTTAAATGTACTGACCTCTAATACCTCTTTGGTATATGGATTCTCTGGAAATAATAATTTTGATATTGGATGGTCAAGACTCAAGTATTTCATTTTATGAATTAATGTTAACCATTGGCAAAACATAATTTATGTCCAAGGGCAATCAATTTAATTTACTCAACAATAGACAATTATGTGTACAATAATTCCCTTAAGTACATATCTAGCCATTCTAAAATAGATTTTATCCAGTCTAGCAAGAAGTGTTTTGTTAGCTTTTCGATATATCAGTTCATCATATCTTAATACTGGAATAATTAATTGTTCAGCTAATTTTTTCCTATCTGTTAGTGTTAAACAGTCCCTGGTTCTCCTTAGAGCTCCCACTCTTTTATTTACGTTTTTGCTAAGGACATTATATGTTGAGAAAAGGACAACTGCTCATCAAAGGTTATTCCTAAGTAACTATAATCAGTTACCTGTTCCAGTTTAGTTGAATTAATTGTATGAATTTGTAATTCAGAAGAGGTACCATTTTTTTTTGTTGTTTTTAATAGAAATTTCAAACACTTAGGTTTTTATAGTCATAATCAGCCCTGACCTGGTGAACCACCCTCAATTTTTAAGAAATCAGACTGCAAATTTGTTTGTACTTCATAGTCAGAGTGACCTGATGCAACAATTACTGTATCATCGGCATAAAGCCAAATTTCTGAATGCTCAGCCACTGGTGGAAGGCATTTATAAATATAAGGAACAGAAGGGTCCTAGGATCGATCCCTGAGGGACTCCCTGGTGACTCCTCTACTCTCAGATGAATAACCCTGGATCTCTACCACCTGAGAATGATTACTTAGGTAAGATTTAAACCAATCAAGGGGCCATCACTAATACCTAGCCTTGCAGTCTTTCAATCAATAAGGGTGGTTCATCAGGTCAAAGGCCTTCAAAGGTCCACAAAATTGCTGCTGTCTCCATGTTGTTACCCAATGACCTGTTTACCAAGTTATTGAACTCAGAAGAGCTGTGGTAGTAGAATAATGTTTTCTAAAACCAGATTGATTTGGGGTTAGAAGGGGTTATTATATTTATTTCAATAATCCGTGACCTGAACAGAAATACGCTTCTCCAGGCTTTTGACAATAGAGATAACAAGGCTATGGGTCTGTAATTATTTACTTCTTCTGCATTCCCCTTGAAAATTTGTTTTACTTACTTTCTTTCCAAAATTATGTAAAATTACCAATTTGAAGGCTCCATTAAATAAATAAGTAATAAGTGGTGCTACGTGATATGCTGCTAACTTCAGGAACTTACCTTCAAGGCCATCTCTACCATAAGCTTTATAGATATTTATTTTTTGTAATACTTTATAAACACTTGTGATTGAAAGAATTTTAAATCTAAAAGGAGGCAATCCATTTTGCAGAGAAATAATTTTTGATGTACAATTTCTTGGTTGTATGGAATCTTACAGTTTAGAAGATCAATAAATCATTTAATACATTGGAAATATCCTTTGGGTCTTTTATAAAGATGTCTCCATTCTTTAATCTTGTTATTTCTTCATGACATTTTCTTCCTGGTTTGGTTAGTTGTTTAACTATTTTGCAAAAATGTTTTGGGTCTGTACTCGAATCAATTTTATTTTGTAATATGACTTTTGAGATTTTAATTAACCTTTACATTTGTTTCTGACTTCTTAAAAGATACCCAATCCTTTTCTAACTTGGTTTTAATGCCTTCTTCCAAACTCGATTTTTAATCCTAATTTGTTTTAATAGTCTATCATTAATCCAAGGTAATCTAGGAGGTTGTATTGAGTTTTAACTTTAGGTGCTGTAAATCACAAATTTCTCCAGAAGTTTGAATAAAGTATTCAATCACATCATCAATGTCTGGGATATGTCTGCAATGATCCCATTTCTCCTTGTCTATACTATCCAAAATCAGATCTCAGAGAATTTTCTAAAATCTCTCAGACAATTTTGGTATTGATAGGCATAATTTTGTTGCCTATCTCTGAACTGGGACCATGGCAGAGTAACCCAAACTGGATTGTGATCACCAAGGCAGGAGATAAAGTACCTGAGGCTTCAATCTCAATTTGGGTGGAGATCAAAATTAAATCCAAAAGTGACCCATTTGTTTCATTAGAGGTAAATCTGGTTGGTTTTTATACTGTAAGTTGTTTTAGTCCTAATATCAAAACTATATCCTTTAAAGTCTTCCTGTGAGTTTTTCCAATCACAGTTTAAATCACCCATCAGGAGTAGTGGCCTACATCTGACTTTATCCACTATATTTGTTAATATTGATTCTAAATGTGATATATTTGTTTTGAGGTGAATAGACCACTGAAACAACTAAACCAATCTGTTCCAAATTTACTACCAGGTATTCTATGTTCTTATTACTACCCTGCAACAAGATTTCCAATTGGCCAAGAACTTGTTTTAAGAAAAGCATTAACCTCTAGATTTTCTATCTGATCTCCATACCTGATAATTATGTGTACCAAATTTGTAATTATAATGTTTATCAGACAGCCAAGTTTCACTCAATCCTAGAACACATGGATCGTGTTCAGCTAGTAATGTTACCAAAATATAATTTTTTTCCCTATATTTCTAGCATTATCATGTAAAAACTTCATATTCAAAACATCAGGCCCAGGATTTATTTCAGTGTCTCACCCCAATATCAACAATATGCAACAAGCTTCTGAAAAATTCTTAACTGAAGTACTAAATCTGTAAGGATTAAAAGATCTATAGCAACCCCTGAGTTTAAACTCCTCCTGTATGCCTGAAAAGAATTTCTCCTCAATTTAGTATCATTGCTTTTAATGGTTGATTATAAAAGTCAACCAATTTATTAATGATTTATCTTGTAACTTATTAGTTGTACTAAGATTATTTGAGGCAGCAACACTCAGGAGGAGGCACAGGATCAAACAACCTATAAACTTTAACAGTAACATTTTCAGTATAAAATAACCAAAGTAAAGCTCTACTACTATTGTGGCTCTATCCTATAACCTAGACAATGTCAGTAACTTATAAACTATTAATTGCATAAATTAAATGTTACACCTAATAAATTTAAAACATAGAGGAAACAATAACCCTGGGTGCCCTGAGATGGCGGTAAGTGTTTAAGCGTCTTTTCCTCTGAAGATAGTATTAAACTATACTAATAATTTTCACTCACAAAGTGCCAGAGCAAACCAGGATCAATCTCTCTCTCCTGCTCTATTCTAAAATGAACAGTTCCTCTTAAAACTTTAAATTACAATGGTTAATGCCAAATTACAATTTTGTTTTTTTTTGAGGGCGCTCAGCCACTCATGCTCGCACCACAGCACTCATGCTGTGAGCTGCGCAATTTTAATGCTGAACTGCCCTCCTCCTCAATGATGCTAGTCTCAGTTCTCCTCCCACTGCTGCAGCAAATTAAACTTTCATTTCTCCGTTACCGGACAGAGCAGGAGCTGCAGGGGTTTAGCTTAGAATTACTTCTGAGGTAGGAGCACTGGCACACACCACACTGTAGCTGGAAACAGTTCTGCTTTCAGGATTTAAATGTCCTGGGCTATAGCACACTGATGGTAAAACTGCAGACAAAACAGCAAGTCAAACTTAAGAGCATTCAAGTTCATTATAACAACATGGCTAGATTCATATTAAATTGTGATTACCATACTCACCACTGTGAAATGTTCATGACATTAAAATGGGTCCACTTAGAGCAAACAACGGACCAAAATGGTTGAAACAAATTCATGGGGTGATACACAATCAAAGTCCAAGTACCTTGTTGATAAAATTCCATATTAAACACACATTCATTATTATTACCTAAGAGGCGAGGGGGAAATAAATATGTCATGCCTAAAATACACAATAAATATGGTGATATGACCTTTGGAATGAAGGTTATTAAACTGTGGGCCCTAATTGATGCAGAAAAGAAGCAAACTTCAAAACTGAACATTTTATGAGATTGATTAGTTATGACTTAAAAATGGAATGCATATGCAATGGATGATATATTTATTATTGGATGGTTATGTCAGCCTGTAGAAGAATGTTTGTGGAGGTTCTTCTTAAAATTCTAGAAATATAGTTATAAGTTAAAGCCTGAACTTAAATGGGTATTGTGTTGTCAATTATACGTTAGAATGTGGATTAATTTATTAGCTGACTAATGTATGTTCTTAATGTATGATGTGACACTAAACTGTTTGTTTAAACTGTTTGTTTATTTGTTCATTTTAAACCTAAATGTAACAGGTCCATCTTGAAAATGTGTCTATGACCCAATGATGTAAAACATTTCTAGCTGTATAAAATAAACTTTTACCTACTCCCCAGAACCCTGGTGGCTACATCCTTCAAATCCCTGGACCTTGTGTGCCTGCTAAATGATCTTGTAAATATCGACTGGTCTGCCATCTCTCATGCCTCCTCGCTAGACCTTGCACTGGATTTTTCAAGACAAAGTTCCTCGCCATCTGGGACTTCCATGCCCTCTTAGACACATCCATGTAAGGGGGCACACCTGTCTTGGATCTCTGCCAACATCATGGCCAGCCTCAGAGCCATGGACCAGGCTTGGTAGGCCCATAAAGCTACCAGCACCTACCTAGCCTACCAAAAATACTGCACTCTTCAGAATGCATGCACTAGGCTAATCCACCAGGGTAAAGCAAATTACTTTTAACCACTTTCCAATCAAATATAAACAACCCACCAAATTTTAGAAAGTATTTAAATCTCTTTTATTCCCTCCTCCCAACCCCCACCCCAGTCTTTAAGTCGGGCAACTCCACTCTAGATGACCCACTAGCAGTAGCAACTGAGTTCAACATTTTTTCACAAATTGCACGGCATCCCTGCTGGTCTCTCTCTCCAGTCATCCACACCAGCCCAGACCACCCCACACTATCCACACTAGCAACATCCCACGCCCGCACTACCTTCCTCAAGCCACATCCCACACCTTCACATTCAAAAAGGTTCCCTGGCAGACATTTACAATGCCTTGCTAACTTTAAACCCAGCCAAAGGCAAATGCCCTCAGATCTAGATGCTAAAATGCTCATCCTGTCAGCACCAGCCATGCCTCCCCACTGGCCTCTCTTTTCAACCTTTCCTTCTCCTTGCTTCTCTTCACTCTGACTGGAAACATGCCACAGTTATCCCTCTTCCAAAGGAGGCAACCCAGCCTCCCAGGAAACTACCACCCAATCTCCCTTCTCCCCATTCTAGCTAAGCTCCAGGAGCACCTTGTCCTCTCTCAGCTCTCCTCTTTCCTTGACTACCTCTTTCTTCACTCCATACCAGTCTAGGTTTAGGAAGTCCCACTCCACTACCACCTCCCTCCTAAGGCTCACTGATGTCATACTCACTGGCACAGATAAATCCCACATTACCTCAACCATCTTTGTCGACCTTTGCAAAGGCTTTCAAAACATTTTTGCACACTCTTCTTCTCAACAAACACCACATAGCTGGGCTCTCCAGTATATCAACCACTTGGTTCCAATCCTATCTGGTGGGCTGGACTCAGTCTGTAAGGACTGGTAACCCATTTCTCCCCTCCCTCTCACCTTTGGTGTTCCACAAGGCTCAGTCCTAGGACCCTGCTGTTCTCTATTTTTCTAAATGACCTGCCCTCACACACATCCATTCACATGTATGTGGGTGACACAGTCCTGTATACATCAGGCTCCTCTACCTCTGACATGGCAACCAGACTACAATTCAACTTCAATGAAGTGCTGGTTTTGCTCCAATCAGCTGTTCCTCAACACCAAGAAAACAGTCTCCATGACCTTTGGCACAAGGCAGAGACTATCTCGGCTTCCCTCCACTCCCACTTTCCACACCCTAGATGGGACATTGCTGGAGGCATGCTCCTCCTTCAGATACCTCAGGGTATGGCTTGATCAACACCTCGACTTCTCTGTACACATCAAGGTGCTCCACATGAAGCTGCTCCCAAGATTGGGGTCCTGTACCAGAACTGTGGCTGTGTCCTGCTTCCAGTAAGGTGGGAAATTGTACAGAAGATGATCCTCTCCATTTTTGACTACGCTGATACAGTCTATTGTGCCACTCCAAAGACTTCCTTAACTAGACTGGACACCCTTTTCCACTCTTTCTGCTGCTTTGCCCTTAACTGCCCCCCACACACACCACTGCTCCTCTATCAATTCCTCACCTCCCTCCCTCCAGGACAGGTGGCTCTTTCACTGTGCCAGACTCACAGCCAAGTTCTGGTACCAGTCCCTGCCCCTACCTTGCTAGTGCCCTGAACACCCCCCACCACCTTTGCACTCCCTCAGGAACACTGACTCTCACTCGTTAAGCATCCCACACAGGTCTCTAACTCAGGACAAGCAGCATTCTCATACCATACCCGACTGTGGAGCTCATCCCACTGGCCATTCGGCAATCCAAACACGCTAGCCAACTCAACTCCCTATTCAAATCCATTTCCACTCCTTGTGTACTTGTCCCTTGTCTACATCCTCCTAACAAATTAACTAGGCAGTATCCTAGCCAGAAATAATAGTCACCATTGGGAAATGAGTGGCTAGCCCCAATCATAGCTACAAATCTTGCTGCCTCCTCTAACCTGGCAATTATATATCCCACCCATGGGTAGGTCCTGGTATGAATTCATCTTCCAAACAATATTGGTACCTAGTCTTACTGTTGCATTTTTCATGATGCTGTGTTATAGCCTGTACATCTCCAAATTACCATTGTACACTGTATATGATGTCTGTATCAAATCACCTACAGTTTTATACTCAGTATTTTCTGTACTTATGCATCACTAATTGTACCTTGTATTTAATTGTTTGTACATTGTTGTATTTAAACTCTGTTTGTTGACTCTACCCCTCCCCCAGGTCGCATCTGGAATTGAGTGGTAGTCTGCTCAGCACGCCTCCTGGTAAACTTTTTAAATAAATAAATACTTTGAGAATGCATAATTGTATAAACAAATGGATGAGTTGTGGATTACAGTGAAGGCAAATTTGTAAAGAAAATAAATTGATTGCCAATCGAGCACCCACATAATTTGAATCTGTGTCAATTTCAAAGAGATCTCCCTCTGCAAATATGGTTGCCCTTTAAAGGCAACCCAGATTGTCGGAGGATTCCCAGGAACTTGACGGGAAGGGTGTGGATTGACTAGCTATGGGATGGGAGGAGGGTAGGCTACAGTCAAAGAAGGGGAGAAGGGGGAAGGAGGTCAGGTGGAGGGAGGGATTATGATGACAACAGGGTAGGTAAACATAAGTAGAGGGAGGGGCTTTGACAAAAGCGGTGAGTCAAATGACAAGGTGAGCACTTGGCTCAGGGATTGGTCAAGGGAAGTGGCCAATAGGGGTCCTTCCAAGGGGTCCTGAGGGGGTATAAAAAGTAGTTAGAACACAGATCCCCTTCTTTGCTGGGATTCATTGAGATTATGCCCACCCACCATATGAGAATGGATACAAGGTGAAGTAGGAGGACAAGGAAGAGAGGGATGGGGAAACTAGGGTGAACAAAATGGTGAAGGATGGAAGAGGAGAGGGAATGAAGTGGGTTGTCGGAAGAGGGTGACTAATGGAGATAGAAGGATATAACCTGCCAGGAGAAGGCAGGGTGGAGTATGATGGATGGCTGTGTTGATGAAAGACAGGTAATGGTGACATGTGGTGAATGGAAGTTATGGAGGAAAGGGGACAAGGGATGCCAGTAGAGGGCAACATCATAAGCGATCGTCCAGCCAGGTTCACCAGGGAAGACAAAGGAGGAGACAAGAGGGGTAAAATGGGAGGAAAGGTGGGGTAAAAGGGAGAGGGCTATAGATGGGGGATAGGGTGGGAGGAATCAGGCACAGGCTGGGGTCAGGTGCACCCAGTCATGACTGCAACATAACAAAGAAGATTCAAAAGAAGTTGGGGGTCAGGGTTTAGTGGCACCCGAACTCAGGTTGGAGGAATTGGTTCACATTAGCAGAAGGGGTGCTGGTTCCACACATCCAGACCCTGGGAAGATTTTATCAAAGGAAGACCAATCAGATACAAGTTTGGACTGAGTTTTCAGAAAGAAATGGACTTAATAAATACATAGAAGAATATTTGGAGAATGTATAGTTATATAATCAAATGGATGAGTTGTGGATTATGATGAAGGTGAATTTGTAAAGAAAATAAATTAATTGCCAATCGAGCATCCACTTAATTTGAGTCTGTGTGTCATCTCCCTCTGACAAGGGATTTGATCACCACAACTAGTCAATTGACAAAGAGCAAGGCTGGGGCATCGGAAGAACCCTTTGTTTCCTTTAGGGCTTGCACTGTCATGTTTCCTCAAACAGACCAATATACTATAGTCTAGCACCAGATAATACAGGGCTGCCTGCAACTAATTTCTGTTACATTTAAATTGCATTGTTAATATTTCAATTATTAGCACTCTGTGAAACCTTAAAACTATATGTGTGCCTCACTCCTGAAATCGAAAAGTTATATAACAGTTTTTGGAACAATTACATATCTCATTTGGCAGTTCCTTATCTAGCTTTGTGATCTTCTGACCTTGACAGAAACATAGAAATACAGAATTTGTTGGCAACATAGAAATACAGAATTTGTTGGCAGGTAAGGACTGCTTGGCTCACCTAGTTTGGCCATTTTGTCGCTGCCCATACTATCACAGGACTTTACCCCTCCCACACACACACAAACACACACACACACTTTCCTACTAAGATTCCTTATTTGCCTATCCATTCCTTTGTGCTAGCATTTTTGTAGCAACAATTGACCCTTCACTTTGTTCTCAGCAGTGGGCATGTGGTCATTGCCAATATAAACATCAAAGAACCAGTGGGAGGTAGTTACCACAAAAGGTAACTTATCTGGTGACAGGAATAATAGTATCTCAGTAATCAGGACTCCAAACTACAAAACGGCAGAGTATGCCAGGATGAGGGGTCTGGTGGCCTGGGCTGAAGAAGCTGTATGAGGCTGGCAGGCTGCATTCCTATAAGTAATAAATAAACAAGGTAAAAGTGCCCCCTTTCTAATTCAACATGGACTTCAGGCAGTGGAACAGATAGGGGAGTAAAAGAGTATTTACTACCATTTTTGCATATTCCTCTCACTTTTTCTGATTTTAGGAATTTGTTTTCCACACTGCACATTTACAGTATGTTGATACATTTAGCTCACAACTGGCAGCACCATACAGTGCTACCAGCAGTATCTCCACACACTGACAGCTTGGGGACAAAAACACATCATCAGCATTAGTTGTATACAGTGCCGAGAGTATGCAGCCCTCTCCCTCCTTCTCAGTAATGCATTTTAGATACAAAAATACAAGGGTTACATACACATTAAGCAGCATAAGATTAAAAGAAGCTTAAGTGAGAAAGGGCATGGGGTCATAATGTCATTATGCAGCATGCATATACTGCGCTGCCACTACAGCACAATATATGCCATGCAGCATAAGTCTGCACTCTCAAACACCCCCAACTTAAATAACTAGCTCTGTGGGGGTGGTCACTAATATCGCACAAAGTGTGAAAAAAAATAAATCATAGGCGGTGGGACCGGAATGGAACCCGTCCCAAACACATCACCTGGTTTCCTTGCTGCCAGTAGCTCACTCCATTGAACTACAGCATCTGCTTGGTAGAACCCTGTCCCAGCAGAGGTCTTATCCTCTGCCTGGGACAATGAGAGGGTGCAATACCATGCACAGACCCATTTGCAGTATTGCACCCTCATGCTCTATTTCACTGCGCTGTTGTAATTTCGGGAACTGTCATATGCTATTAAGCGATGACATTTTGACCCGGTAGGGTGAGAAAGATATGATAGTCCTGGTCTTGAATTCCTTAAAACATGGCTGTCAGTGTGACAGCCTGATTAAAAAAGCAATAGAATATTGGCTTGCATAAGGGGAACTTTGTTAGTAGGGACAGGAAAGTGATTATGCTCTTTTACAAATCCCTTGTTAGGCCTCATTTGGAGCATTGTGGATAGATCTGGAGTCCACAAACTGAACAGATAATGATGCATATGCATGAACAGGTGGGAAATATGCCCCAGAGGCACATACCCGCCTGCGATAGCTCCGCAGCCCCGGACAGGATAGGGTACATGGTATTCACTACTGCACATGCCTACAGGGCACCTGTTTGTGGCTCCCTCCGTGTGCAGGACTGTGCAGGGCAGAAGAGGGTGGAGTAGTGGAGCCAGTCGGGTATTCAGTTGAATGCCCATCCTGGGTCTCGGAGGATCTCTTACACCAAGGCACAGGTCCATGTGAGTGAATGCCATGTGCAGGCACCTGGACCAGCGTGCCCATGCCCCTTAGCCCAGCCATCCAAGTAAGAACCATGATGTACTGGGCAGCCTCATCCCCATCAAAGTGCAGTCCCCTAACACATCCAAGCCCCAGTCACAGTTTTTGCATAAGTATACCTCCACCTCCGCACACAGGTGCCCCAGTCCTGCTGTTACAGAAGAACGCCCATCCCTGCAAACACAGGTGCCCCAGTCCCAGTAATAAATATGACTCCCACTGCTCACACAGGTACCCCAGTCCACACTTTCCATTCATCACCCCTGGTACCCCGCCCCTTCATTGGTGTTCAGTGGTCTCCTCCCACCCTTGCAGCACCAAAACACTACCCCAAATCCCCTTACCTGCATGTCAGTGCCACGGTTCTGGATGACCAGTGGCAAAGTCCTCCTCACATCTCCATGGCGATGGATGTCCAAATGAGTCTGGCAGCACACTGCCTTTGGCAGTGTTCTCCAGCATAATTTGGACAGCTGGCAGCCAAGGTGTGTGTGGCAGGCTTTGCCACTGGTCATCTGAAGCTGCAGCACTGACATGCAGATACAGGGATTGGAGGGGGTGCTGTCAGTGCCAGGTGGGGGGAGACCACTGAACACCAATGAGGTACAGGGGTACTTGGGGTCGGGGAACAGGATAGTGTGAACGGCACCTGTGTGTGTGGGGGGTTCTTTCATACATCAGGACTGGGGCACGTGTGTGTGTGTGTGTGTGTGTCAGTGTGTGGAGGCTTGTGCATTACTGGGGCAGAACTGACATAAGTGGGGTGGGGTATGCCCCAGCACAATGGGTAAGGGGCTGCCACGTGTGGGGAGGGAGAGCCTTGCGATGACTACGGGATGGTGCTTGCCTGTGTTGGGGGTTGCCTTTGCATTGGGTCGGGCCTGGGGCACCAATGTGTGCAGGGAGGTCACAGGCATAAAGAATGGGAAGTGGAAGCTGTTGAGCCAGTCAATTTTCTGCCAGTGGCTACTGTGGGCACTCTGGCACAATACTGCAGTTGTAGCAGGGTCTCACCACTGTAACCTGTTCAGCCCTACAAACACCTGTGAGCAGCACTACACACCTTTGTGAATGACATATAGTGCTGGCATGCCCCGGCCTTTTGCTGTCTGCGTGGCCAGGGATAGGGTGCATACAAGATGTGCACCTTTCATGCATCCCATGTAGAGGGCACAATGACAGCGGGGTGGCCGCACCACAGATACACAGTGCATAGGAACTCCACACATTGTCGTATAGGGCCTAATGTTAGAATGGAGATTATTCAACATAAGGTTACTAGAATTATCAGAGATCTGATAGGGATGGAGCATATTTCAAGACTCAGGAACTTTATATATTCTCACTAGAGAGGAGAGAGAGAGAGAGGAGGATATGATTCTTTGTATAGAGCATCCAGAAACCAGGATTTACAAAAATGTATTGCCTTCTCTCCAAAACATGGGGAATGAAATCTGAAAAATACAATCACCACCTAAGGTGTGCATATTTTAGGTTAGAAGAAAAAAGCATTGGTTTTCTCAGAGACTAGTGGAAACCTGGAATGGTTTGCCAAAGAAAGTTCTAAATAATAAAACCTTGGTGGCATTTAAAAGAATCTAAATAAGTATGTGGAGCATAAACATTTAAGTAGAAACAAGTGCTGAGAAAGTGTCGACAAACTGCACGGCATTGGCCTACTTTTGTCTGTATTACCTACAAACCTTGCCAGTGAGTCATGCATAATCCTCCCTCATTCAGTCTACCAAGAAACCATGTCCACAATGTCAAATGCTGAAGAGAGATCAAGAAGAACAAGAACTGACCACTTTCCCTATCCTTTGCCCTGAGAAGGTCATTATGCACCCTGACCAGTGCAATCTCCATGCCATGCTTAGACATAAACCTGGATTGGTGAGGCTAATAGATGTCAAAGGCTATGAGGTACACCTCTAGCTGCAGCACAACATTTTATTAATAACCTGCCCCAGAAAGGGAGGTTAGAGACCAGTAGGTAATTCATCAGAATGCCTGGGTCAAGAGATGACTTTTTCAAACAGGACTTCAAATAGTGCATCTTTCAATGCAACTGGAAAAATCCCTCTGACAAGGACCACCGTACAGTTCCAGTGAGCATGGGGACTAAATGCCCACAGTAGCCACTGTGACATGATAAACCCTGTAATATTATTATTATATAATATTTGTATTACAGACAAATGTGAATGTCTGCTAGATACAAACAGGCCAGCTGCTTCAGTGAGTGACCTTTGACCCAAGGGTTCAGTGATGCTGAAAACAACAGAATGTTATAAACAGACCAAGGGAACCTAATTAAAAGCCTTCCTTCCAGAGGGACATTTTATTACATTTTATAACCTGCTAATGTTTTAAAGTTGGTTCCCATGTATGTATTTATGATGTAGCAGGATGGGAAGTAATTTGGCTGGTTTCTCTTGGTTTTCACATAGCTGAGAATTAGTAACATGAGTGTGGGGTTGTGAAGCATCAAAAGAAAATGTTTGATCAAAGCCTGTCATATTTGGGAAATGGCTAGTGCTGATTTTCACAGAATTAACATACATCCTTGTAGATAACTATGTTAAGAAATTGAATCTATGGGAGGATCTAACTGTGACCTCAGAAAAGGAGTGGGAGACGGTGTTTGAAATGAAACATGCATCTGGGGAATATGTAGCATATTATTCTGGACTCAGAGAGAGAGAGAGAGAGAGAGACACACACACACACACACACACACACTTCTCTGGACTTGAAAGCACTTATGGTAACAACTAGATAGGAAATAATTTAAGTAATTGTGGTCAGAGCTGGTGTTCTGTAACTTCCCATTTTTCTTTTATTGTGATTGTAAGTTCACGATATAATTGCTCTGCATTTTATTTCATCTGTTTTACAATTTTTAGTAAACTACCTTTTCTTTAAAATGCTGCCTGTGCTCTTTCTCCGTTATTTTACATGTGATTTGCTGAACCTGTGTTAAAGTCTGACAACTGGTAAAGGGGCTTGACTGTGTTACTAAGCTTGCTTAAAAAGGTAAGAATATACCTAGGTCTCATATAGAGTTGTAAGGGTACATTTTGGAAACCTGGCTAGGTGACCCTGGATGAAAGAGTATATTGCATTTCCCAAAGAGAATATTATCTGAGCATGTTAACAGGGTATGCTAGCATAAGGTTCACATTGGACCCCAAGACTCGAGACTAATAGGTGATTCGGACCCAAAATAGACAGGAGGGTTATCCTGTCTGTCTCCTGTTCACACTATTGCACTCAAAGGTTGGCATTGAGGGAGCAGAGGGCCTGACATGTGGAGTGTGTTTGTGACAGCCACGTCTAGCCAGGATCCTATTCGCAAAATGTTGGTCACAGCTCTGACATCACCCCACTCACTTCTTCAACTGTCACTGGTCTTAACTCAGCCAGGAAAGCTGAGTGTGTCTGGGATGTGTCAGCTCAGGCACTGGGTCCAAACAGCACTGACAAGAATAGTGTTGGCTAGCAGTGGGTAGTAAAACGGCACCAATTTTTGGGGAAGCTCTGCTGCCACACCCCCATCTTTAGGATTCTCACTCTGAGGGAAAGGAGTGGATCCAAGGGAAATTTAAAATTTATGGGTCCATGGAATACTGTTTCTATAGCCGCATGTAACAGAAACAAAGTCCAAAATAATAAAAAAATTTAGAGACCAGGATTAGAACCCTAGTTTCTTTTGCCACTGGCCGAGCTGCTCCATGCCTCAGACCTCCACATCACGGGAGCAGCTCAGCCAGCCTTCTGTTTCTTGCAGCTCTTGTCCTGATTACAGGACCATGGACAGCGACTGGGAGCACTTACAGCAAGTGCTGTAAATCCTTGCTTGCTGTCCATGTGAGCGCTACCAGACTAGCGCCATATAGTGTGGTGCTATTCTGTAGCATTCACTTGTCGGGGTACCATCAGCTCAGACCAGTTTGGTGGCCACAACACACTCAGGAAGATCCCAGCCTGAATAGAAAACACCCTGTCCAAGAAGAATTGTGTAAGTTCCTCGTGCTTAGTGGGTGAATAAGCTCACATGGACTCCATGCAGGCCGGATGAAGAAGCCTGCCTACAATTCAAAAGAGTTAAGTTGGTCAGTTCTTCCTGGCAGTAATCTCCTAGACAATAAAAAGTTGCATTCTTCTAGGTGACATACAAGACCATTTATTAATAAGAATAATCACAGAAATACAATATTATGACTAAAGGTGGATTAGATTATCTGGGGTATCTCACTCCAGTTTGTGTTATTACATTTTGAAGTTATATTCTTAATGAGTTAATCAAATATTGATTAAGAAACAAAAACTAGTAAGTAGATTTATTCTAATAAATCAAAATTCTGTTTCATTTTATTCCATTTCATGTCCAACACCTTACCTTCCTCTTGTTTCTTTTTCTATTCTCTCTGTATTTTCTTTTCACTGATGAAAGCCTTAACTTGTTTGGGGTCATAAAATAACCTTTATTAGTTCCACAAAGCATCCAGCATTTTGCTAGAAATAACAATTTGAATTTAGCATCAATATCTCCTAGAACGTATTTGCATGCAAAACTGCTTATGTCTGTGCTGTGTTACTGGGACAATAGCCAGAAATATGTAACATTTAATTTATTTGTAGTTTAAAGCCCCAGTCTTTTCTGCAGTTGTCAGGACCAGGTCCAAAGCTGTATCAAAGGCTGTGGTAAGCATTACTGTACATAGGAACCATATTCCTCTCAATAGTTGAGCAAAAATTGAATATTTGATTTCAAAAAGCTTTATTGAATTATCTAATCAGGCAATATACATGTAACTTTTAAATCATGTTATAGTGTATTTTGCAAATTGTTGTCTGTATGTTTTAGTGATTTGTATTGTTTTCTTAAAGAGTGGCTGACACTTTTCAGGAGAACTTAAACAAAACATAATATTTAGACACAATTCATCTTATATTTCCTATTAGCGATGTGTTCCTTCTCTCCATTATTTATTACTGAGGTCATTTGCATGGAAACAGGATCTTTGCCCCTGAAGAGTTCATCTATTCATGTTGCTTGTTCCCTACCTGAGGTCATAATGCACTTCTTGTGGCATCATAATTGCTCCGTGGCAACAGATTGTAATGTCACAACATAGGGTATCACTTAAAGTAAGGAGTAAGCTATACAGGCAGATGAACTCTAAAGGAACTCTAAGGAATAAACATCATATATTCATGCAAATTTCCTCAGTAATAAATAATGGGATAACAATCTACAGAATATAAATGGAATGCAAGCAGAATTTTACCTAATTATTATGGTTTTTTTAAGTTTTCTTTGAGGAGTCAGTAGTTTTAAGTGTGCTTCACACAGGTCTACAGTTGAAAATAGGATTTTGTATCCTAACAGTATGTACCTATATATAAAAATAAAGTTTTATGAATGAATGAAAGAAATTGCAGGCCCAATGTAGGCTGAACAGCAGATGCTGTACTTTGGACTTCATTAAAACTAGCAGCACTCAGGTGACAATAGCCTGAAGTGGTTTTGATCATCTTTTCAGATGTTTTTTGTTTCTGTTGTTGAGAGTCCATTCAGTTCTCATTTATTGAAAATGAAGTAGGTGATCTCCTGAAAGGTACTCAAAAACCTTTTGATATAAATGGTAGATTGTCTTCTGAAGTTTAAAGTTGTTATGACAAGATCTTTTAAAGGATCTTTAAGTGTTGAAAAGGCCATATCATGAAGTTTGGGATTACCAGCAATCTTAGCTTCTTAAAGTGTGTATGGAGTTCTCCATGATTTCTACTTTTATTTGAAGACTTATAATTGCTTTTATATTGGTAGAACTTAGTACTTCATTGGTGAGACATTTTGTTTGTAAGAACTTTTTTTTGGAGTTCAGTTTGTGACTTCTGAACAGTCTTTATATCCCATTCACATTTCTTATATCAGTATTAGTAGTGTCTGGTCTTGAAATCATGAAATCCAGTTTTTGCATCAAAGTTCTGCAAGAAGGTGAGCATTTTGAAAATGACGGACTTCTTTGAGATTTTAAACTGCAGTTTGATTGAAAAAGCCTCACTGTGGCTGAAAAGGGATTTGCACAAGGAGAAGTAAAATCTGCAAGGATTTGTTCTCACTGCCATCAGAGATATTTCTATAGTAACAGTTCTTTTGTCTGAGGTGCATGACACCATTGAAGTACATAGATTTAACACTGGAGTCGCTGGTACAGTCTCTGATATAGTGCACAGTACATGCAGTTCTGACAAGGTTGAACAACTCAAAAATAGGATGAATTAAAGTTAAAGGTATGCTTTGTCTGAAGGTTGGTGTCTGCAGGTCCTCCTGAGGCTACAGGCAGGATCCACACACTAGTCGGCATTCATGCTGTGGCAGTTGCTTTTGCAAGACCAGTGCTGACCATCAGAAAGTGATCAATCAGTATTTTACGAACCAGTGTGTCAAGATCCAAGAGGAGGAATCTTTGTTCCTCTTCTGCTGTTCCTTCTTTGCTTGCAGTTTAGTTGATCTGGCTGCAAATTTTTCATGCTCTATAAGGTAATTTGGTTTTTTTAAGCTTCTTTATCTCCCCAGACCCAGAACTCTCTCAGGCTGCTCAGCTCACGATGCTGCTCTCCACTGTGATCTCCACCTCCTCAAGAACTTTACTTTCTCCCTAAACCTGGGGCCTAAGGCCCAAGGAGATCAAAGAGGGCAGAGGCAAGGATGCAGTGTTGGGCATGTGGTGGTTCTGCACTGTGATGGCCATCACCTATCTTGGCTGGAGGGGTATTTCTGCATTTTGTCCTGTGAGCTCCCCGCCCCTGAGCATGGTGTGCAATGATGCCAAGGCACACTGCAACCCTGCCAGCATCTGCCATGCTCCTCTACAATCTGGTCTTGTGTGCTGTAATGCCTCTGGTCTCCATTAGAGGTCACCAGTATGCTGGACAACCCAAAGCCCTACCCCAGGGAGGACAGCAGTCCTCAGAGGCTCAATCTCTCCCTCCCCTGCTGATCCCTGGCGCCCGAGCTCACTCCCAAGCCTGGGTTGCTCGGAGGCAGTGAGGTGTGGCATCCAGTGCCTCAAACCTTGGCGCCACCGGGCCTGCACTATAAGGTAATGTAAAACCAGAAATTATAAAATTGAAAAGAGCTCTATTGTGCAGCTGCTACCCCGTCACTATCTTTTTCTCTCATTTCCAGTGCATCAGTTATTAAATATCTTATATACATATGGATTACTTATCTGATCAAGGTTTGAAACTGCAGAATGAGAAGTTTAGCATTATCCTTCCACCTTTGTATACTGGGGTTTGGATTGTTCGTCTATGTATCAAGTCACTGTTGTCTTGCTTGTTTTCAAACATTTTGCATCAGTTTTGTTGTATTTATAATTTGGCACTACTGCACCTTTTGCCTTTCCTTCTGAAGGATCCAAAGAATATAGCTCTTAAAACTAATTAAAAAGGCATTTACATTTTGCACATAATGTACTTTACTGTGTACTCCTAGTGATCAGTGGCACAGCTGATCTTCTGAGATGTGATGGGTTATCTTCCAACCATATCACTCAGGGATGCTTATAAGAAGGGGCCATTTTATTTGTTAGCCACACCTCCCCTGATGAAGAGCCAGAGTGCCAGGAAGAGGAAGAGCACCTCAAAGCACAAGGTTATGGAGTTCTTTTTCCATCTCTTTGGTTGTCTCAATAAATGCACTAGCAACTGATTGAAGCAAATAGTCTGCACTGTATTTTTGAATATTGCTGCTCTGTGGCTACTGCAGCAACACCAGCACCAGCCGGGTGAGGTGCATAGCTTCTGTGGTACGACACCTGGGAAGGCAACCAGGATGCTTGAGTATATACCAAGGGATCCTGTAGTAGGAGAAGGAGTTACTGTTGCCCCTTATGGGTCTTGGTGAATCTGCACCTGGAGTACTGTGCCCAGTTCTGGAACCCACATCTGAAAAAGATAAAGACTTTGTAGAGCCTGTGCAAAGGAAAGCGTTACTTATTTACATAGTTTCTACTGACCAGGTAGCACACTAAACAAATGCATGCTTATTTTTAGGTACTATCTGGGAGATTAGAAAGTAGGGAAAGCAAGGAAAACATCATACAAAGTAAGCATGCACAATATTGTGCAAATAGAATTACAGAGGATCAATAACAATAAACATAAATCAAGTGAATATTGTTATTCTTCTAAGCAGAAACAGTGTTGTATTGAAAGTTTCATGTGCCATTCCATTAACTGAATGATTCATAATGCAAAGCTCATGTTTTTGCTTCTTGTATGTGTGTATTGTGAGAATCCAGTTCCTCCATGAAAATGGCATAAGATGTCCTTGGAGCTACCTTGTTAAAAATAAACAGTAACAGGGGACAACAAGTCCAAACACCAAACACACATTGAAACATAGCTCACAAATTGAAAACTCAACTGAAGACATAAATTGACACGGCATTCAAACCCTACAAAGTTATCAACTTTACAGAGTTATCAAGACTGACCAGCAATAATACAGAAGAAAGAAGAAACAGTAATTTAGTTAAGTGCTGTTACAGATTGAGCCAGCCTTCACAGTGTTACCACACTGAGATGACATTTTCCTGTAGCTCCATAGCAATTTTGTGTCTTCCTGTTGATTCCAGTGTGTCCTATGGAAATTCAATTGCTCTGTTTTCCAGTATAACCAGTGCAAGTCTATGGAGCAGTATCCTGTAAATGGCTTCATTTTCCATAAACCAGGAATTCCAATATATCTGGGAGCCCTGCTTCATGTAATTCAAAGGATCTTCTGAACAGTGAGTGGGAGGAGGAGCTAGGAACCAGAAATGGAAAAGAATTCCAGAACCTAGCTGCACATGTATCAAAGGCCTGATCTCCATAGCAGTATGGCTTTGGGAAGATCATGCATATTTCGTTAGCTTTGACTCATGGTACACTTAGTTTAAATACTTTTACAGCTCAGTTAGGGTGGTAGGATGGCATATCTGATAACCTTATCAGTAAAGCAAGTCAGGTTAAAGAGATGACTATCAGCTGGGGACAGACAGCCAAGTTTATCATAAAGAACACAATTATGTGTAATATGGGTCACAGATAGGGCAAAGCCTGCAGATATTGTTCGACAATATCCCATTTAGCCAACTAGGATTTTCCAGCAAATGTGAAAGAAGCAAGTCCATAGTTAAGACAAGTGAGGACTACAACTCTGGCAAAGGAAAGCTGAGCAACTGGGGTGAGAATGTGCTTGACTCTGTAAGCCATGCCAAGGTATTGTGTGCTGCCCTACTCACCATGAGGCTATGCACATTGTGTGGAGTGGTTATGTGCTGCGCATCTCTGGCACATAGCCACCCGCACCCGTGCGCCCGGGGCCTATGCATGAATGGGCAGAGTGCTCCATGCCGGTATCTGCGGTGCAGAGCCACTCCACGCCATTGTGCCCTCAGGCAGTATGCATATAGCGGCATGCAACCCTCATGCAACTGATCCCCTGGCCGCATGGACAGCAATGCGCTGGAGGCATGTCCCAATAAGCACCATGCACTATGGCACAGTGTGCTGTGCACTGGGGTGTAGGAGGGTGCCCGCTATGCCAGGTGGAACCCTGACATTAGCCACTGCATGCCCCCATGGACTACACCCCGGGTTGTGGCAGCAGTGGACCCAACGCCTGAGCCTCCCAGAACACTAGACAGATGGGGAGCTGGGGCAGCTAAACAGGCAAGCGCCACACATGTCCTTGGGACCTCCGGGTGCCATCCAACTCTCACCTAAAGGTAACCACCTCGCCCAGTGAATGCTGGGACCCCCACCTCCACCACATACATGGGAACAGTGACAACCCCACCCGTGCACATTGGTGCTCCGTCACAGTCCCAGATCCCCAAGCCAGGACCCCAGAAGGCGTTGGCCAGTGGCTGGTAGACCCCACCACCCACCCACCCATGGCACCAACACTGACAACAAGGCAAACAAGTGGTGGCCCTGTCTGGCTGGCACAGTGTTCCCACAAACTCTAATCTGAATCTCCCCCCTCACCCACATTGGTAGTCAGTGGAACCACCCACCCCTGGGAACCAACACCACCCGCCCGTATTCTGCATAGTCAGCGCCATAGCCAGACAGCCAGTCGAACAGCCCTCTGCACACCTCGACAGTCGCCAGCCATCCAAGTGATGCTGGAACATGCAGCCTAGGTATAGGGCATGTTCCCAGCATCATTTGGATGGCCGGTGGCTGAGGAGGTGTATGGAGGACTGTGCCACTGGTCATCCGCCGTGGCACCGACTATGGCAGGAATGGGGGGTGCTGCACCGGGGGTGCCACTAACTACCAATGCAGGATGGGGTCATGGGTCTGTGTGTGTGCCATGGGGCAACTGTGGGGTGGCATGTGAGGCACCAGAGACAGGCCTGATCTGGGTGGAGGGGGGACATGGGTAGGCATGTGTTTTGGGGGTGCTTCTGAGACACAGGGACAGGGTGGCAGGTGTGTGTGGAGGGCTTGCTGCATGACACTGGGCTGCCATTGTGTTGGGGTGGAGGTGCAGCGTGTAGCTCCCATGCACAAGTGGCTTGGCCCTGGGGTCCACCACCAGCTGGGACATTGCTGCATGGGTTCAGTTGTCCACTGGTGCAATTCCCACACCTAGACCTGCTCCTGCCTGTGTAAGGAATCCACTGTGGGACCCATGCCAGGCATCCCACTGGATGCCTGACTGGGTCACAACTCCGCCCTGGCTTCTCTGCAGAGTGCTGCACGTGGGGGCTGTATGCCCATGAATAGGATGTAGCCATTGGTGAATACTGGTGGTGGACACCTGTATGGAGGTGCAGAGCTACGTAGGTAGGATCAGCACATCTGGTATGTAATTCCTGTCCGTTCTTGCATAGGCCCCTCATACAGGATGTAGAAACAGGTGTGCTGCCTCTATGATCCCGATCTCTGGCTGTGAGGATAGAAACACACTGGGGGTTGGGGGCATGCCAGCACTATGTGCCATGCATAAAAGCACATAGTGCTGCTCGCGAGGTGCAGAGGTGGGCACAGGTACACCAGAAAGAACCTGCTGTAAGTGCCCTGCATGCTTCGTGCACACAGACCGCTGCCCAGACATGGCAGTAGCCACCATCCCCGCCATCAGGACTCCAGCACTCACCCCTGCAGACCAGCTGGTGCCAGCCATCCCATCACACCTCGTGCCCCAGCCCTGTGATGGTTGAACCCCCATGCACGCACACACTAGGGGCACTGGCCTGGGTATGCAGCACCCCCCATGGTGCTGCCAATCCACCCTCTTGTCTCCCATTCCTGAGTGCAGAGGCTGCTGCACAGGATGGCCAGTGCTGTCACGTCTCCATCTCCTCAGCTACTGGCCATCCAGAGTGATGCTGGAAGCACACTGCCCATATATAGGTGCTGCGCTCCCAGCATCACTTGGATGGCGGGCGCTAAGGAGGTGAGAGGAGAAATGTGCTGCTGGCCATTCCATGCAGTGGCCGCTGCACTCAGGTAGAGGGGATGGGTGTGTGTGTGTGGCAGTGCTGCGGGTGGGCAGCATGACATATGACAGGGATGGGGCCACCATGTGCCTGTGGGACCAGGGGTGCAGGCACCAGGGCATGGATGGCATGGAGGGTGATGGCATCTGGGGGGCTGGCCATATGGGACAGGGATCCTGGGGGACAACATGGGTCTCGTGGCCCTACTGGGGCATGAGCCGGGTCCCCAGCCAATAAGGTCAGGCTGTGTGGGCTCGGGTGCCTGCACTGGGCATTACAGCAGCCAGACCTGTGCCCTCATGTGCAAGGGATCTACTGTGGGACCCATGCCGGGCATCCAATTGGATGTCCCACTAGGTCAGCGACTCTGCCAGCAGTCTTCCTTTGGAGACCTTCACACCAGGGGGCAGGCCCATTGACAGGTGGTGGCCATTGATGAATATGGCCAGTGTGCTCCTGTCCCCAGGGTGGAGCTACATGGGGATATGCACTCCGGCTGATAACCCACCCATTCATGCATAGAGCCCCTATATGAAGATAGGTAGATAGATAGATAGATAGATAGATAGATAGATAGATAGATAGATAGATGAATATAGATATATACTGTATATATATAGATAGATAGATATATATAGATATTATATATATATATATATATCTATATATAGATATATATTCATGGCAAAAACTCTGTTTAATGCATCAGTTAGGTTCTTCCACAGCGACAAAAGTGAGAAATTCAGTGTTAGGGTTGAAACCCTAACTGCATATTCCCCTACCCCCACCTCCACCACACACACATATACATGCAACTAGGGGATACATGATGGGCAGGGTGAGATATGGGAAATATTCTTACTCCTGCAGAGTGAGCTCTGTATTCTCACTAGTGCAGAGGCACAGTGAGAATGCACAGCTCACTCTGCAGGAGGGAGAATATTTCCATATCTCATGACATGTACATCATGTATGCTATTTATACAAATGGGGTGAGAGCGTATGAAGTGTCATGTTTTGTTGTGTCTTTTTTCCTGTATCTATGTGCTTTTTTTTGTTTGAGTTTTTAGTAACTTATTTTTGGTAGGCAGGTGAGTTTTTAGAGTACTGGGAAGTTAGGTGATTTGTTTAGATTTACACAGAATGCAAGTGGAGGCTGGGAGAATCATACCCAGGTCTGGTCTGCTGGCTGAATCAAGCTTGATCAGAGCTCATTACTCCAAGCTGTCTAGGTTATACTGAAAGCACTGTTTGTCTGTTGTCTGAGAGTGTGAAGTGTTTCTCAATGGGCTGGGATTGTTAGAAGCACTGTGGAACACAGGTGATTGTGTTTGGCTGTGCTAATCGTGTTAGTTGCAGCTTACAGTGAGAAAAGAAACTGCTTTATAATTAATGGATTCCATTTTTACATTGAAAAAAGCGTGTATTAAATACCGTAACACCTGAGTAGGTGTTACGGCATTCACGCTCTCTTCCCCACGAATGCACTCAAGACACTACAGAAACACACTTGAGTTTAAAACTATCCGTTTGCTTCTCTTCACACTACTGACCTGAAAAACTCAGGTTGCTTCTTCAGCGGGTCAGCGGGAGGTATTCTCGCAGTGGGAGGGAGTACAAGAGAATTTGCAGTCTGAGGGACAGCCTGGGGGCCTTACATGGACAAGTCATACCGTGCGATCACGGCTCTTCAGTGCTGCCGACCAAGATTAAACTTTTAAACCAAACATCTACAGGTAAAAAATGTCACTCTTCAATTATAAATAACAAAATATGGGTACAGTGTGTTTTACTTGAATTTCACACACTCTCTTTGTTGGATAGCTAATAAACCCATTGGACTTAGCCCTAGGGTTTATGTGCTATCTAACAACTCGGAGTGTGTAAATTCTCGTAACACACTGCACCCCATACTTTATCCTATATGTCAAAGAGTTTCATTTGAATTTAGGGATTTTTTGAAGCTGAGTTTAGCACAGAAATGGGCTAGGAGTGCTAGAAACTTTGGGACACAGGTAAGTGTTTTCAATGCTAACTGAGTGATTTGCAGGCTTCAGTGAGTCAGAAACTAACTTTTGAAGCACTTTCATTTTAGAATGCTAGCTTGAGTGAGTGGTGATGACATCAGCAGAGTATGGATAAATGGAATATATCTCACTCCACTGATGTCATCAGCATTTATCTCACCGTGAGAATATCTCAATTTATTGCACTGGAATAGCTCTCACCCCCATTGTATAAAATATATATATATATATATATATATGTTGTTTTAATTTGTTGATCGAGTAGCCCCAAGCACATCAAGTCTAATTTCAAGAAGAACCGAGAGATAACAAAAAATAAGACTACATAAATATCATAAAACATCAGTATCATTACACAGACATCATGAGAGAGATTCATACAATGTTCTTTACCTGAATATATACAAGGAGCAGTCTAGTTGGAGGTCCAGAGTCACTCCAAGGTATCTGAAGGATGAGAAAGCAGTAAGCGGAACTGTTGGCATAGGATATAGCCAGAGGTTCAGATCAGGCACTAATTTTAGCCAAAAGAATGGCTTGGGTCTTCATTCTGCATTAAGGATAAGCCTATTGGGCCTATGCACTAATGGGGTGGAGTGGCTACGTGCACATATCTGGGGCACACAACCACTCCGCACCCTACGATGCCCATGCAGGATGCACAAAGGGAGTGTGCAGCATACAAGCCCAATCCCTGGCCACATAAAGAGCAACGCACTGGATGTGGGCAACGGTGTGCCAGCACTATGTGCCATGCACCACTGCGCATAGTGCTGGCAGCAGGGGTGCAGAGTATGCCAGGGAGGACCCTGCCATAAACCCCTATTCACCCTGTGCACACCCCGCAGGACAGGACGAACAGCTTACTGATCCTCCAAGACCACAGGAAACAGCTGTCCAATGCCACCCCCACCCCAGCACACAGCAGTGAGTGTGGTGCCCACAACACCCATACCCCTCACAGGGGCACTGGCACAAGGCTGCCACCCCCATCCCCAGTGGCACCACATGTTAAGTCCTCCTCCCTGCTTCCAGTGGTAATATTTCCCCCTTCTGCCAGCAGGCATGCTCCCCATCCCACTGCACTACATTGGTGCCATCAGAGAGGCCAGCAGCATTACCTCCTACCACCCTCCACAGCCGCTGGCCATTGGACATCCACGGGGCGCACTGCCAAGCCGCACCCACCAAGTACAGGATCCACTGTTGCACCCAAGCCACTGGATCCGCAACTCTGCCCACACCATCCTCGCAGATCTGCATAACAGGGGGCAGGGCCACAGACAGGTGGCCAGCAGTCGTGAATGCCACTAGTGCACACTGTCCGCAGGTGTGGAGCTGTGTGTGCAGGTTAGGTGCCTTTGGCATGTAACTTGCGCCAATATGTGCATAGGGCCCATTGTCAGTAAGCCAGGCCTGGATACTATGGAAGTCAGCAGTGAGCAGGAAATTAATAAGTTCAAAGTTCTAACAACAAGAGTCCAATAGTGATGTCATGTAAGTTGCATCATCTCCAGCTTGAGATGTTGCACTGGAGATTTTAGAACTGGAATAGACTCCATTTCTTACTTTAATATGTGGAACATTCCCTATACTGGTCAGATTTGTTTTCTTTGCTGAAGAGCAGACACCCCGTCCCATCCAGTCCTAGTGACTATGATTTGTTATTTTACAAAGTTTAAAGTGGAGAACCATAGTTCAGTTAGTTTTTAATACTCTTTGTTAGATTAGTTTTATTTATTTTATGTTTAAATCATAGTTTTCTCCAGTTCCTGTCAGTTCGAAATTAAGAAAATACAGCTCAGCACAGTTCCACCAAGAAGTGGGAGCCAATTAAAAAAAAAAAAAAAAAAAAAGTGTTTAACTAAGTTATTTACTATAATTACTTTATTTGTTAGCATTTTAGCTGCATATATTTTGGAACCAAATGTTTTGATTTAGAGGTGATTTCAGTTAATTGGCAGGGATGATGGACCTAAAAGAAAGCAGGGCCAACAGGATTTAAAAATTCTAAATCCTGTCACAAAGTGTCTGGTGAAGGCACACAACCACGAGCTGTGCTTTAAGTGTCTGGATACTGATCACGATTTTGAAAATTGTAATTTTATGTAAACATTTCTGCCCTAAAATACAAAAGAAAATAACTAAAGTAAAGGGAGTCTTTCAGCTCCCCAGTCTGCTCCTGTGTCACCTCAAAGCTCTCCTGTAAATGGATAGTTTAAAGGGACCTGGCTCCCTTCATGACACTTATTAAGGAAATAGAGGGTATTTCCATCCTGACCCAACAAGCACAGGAATATTGATCCCAGGATACCTATTTTATACCTTAGTTGGCACTTTACGGAAGTAGGACATCTAGACTCAGATGTGTCCTTTTCTAATCTTCCTATATATATTTGAATAGAATACCAATCTCACCTATTGATTGTTTTAACCATTTATACTGCTATTTGTTTTGAAGTGTACATTGTTATGAATTTTGTTCTTCCTGGATTTCTTTGAAAAAATCTTCTCTTTTCTATTGGACAGGGTTACCCTGATGATAGCAGAAAGTACCCATTATGAGGACAGCATTGTAAGTTACTGCTGAATCAGTATATAGACTGGAACTCATTTATCAATTTTCCTTGCCCAATTTGGGATAAAGTATGTTTGTACCACCAAGCATTTGTGTAATGGCTACTATGTCCTCTTATGTTACACAATAAAGTTTAAAAACAAAAGCTTTCCAGTAAAAATCTCTGAAATGTAGGGATATCACTGATGGAGGAAAGCACGCATCAGCTTTTTCTCACCTCCCAATGATCACTGAATTAAAACATGCTAAGCCATCCTTGGATCCTGGGACATCTGATGGAAGTCCTGATGCTAAGGAAGTAAGACTCACTCAGAGATACGGGTGCCAGTGACAAAGTCGAAATCCTCTGAATCAAAAGTCACGGCACTCACAACTCACTTATTTATTGAGGTCTCTTCCTTTGGATTAAGGGACTGGCTTCATCGGTGTAGCGGAGGCGGAGCAGAGGACCAGTACCGTGAGGATTGACTGTTCTACTACTGCGAATTGGACCTGCGGTGTTCGATCTGATCCCGAAGGATTGTGGAACCTGGAGAGGACTTTTCCCTGGTATTGGACCTGCTTTTGAGTTATTTGTGTCCTGGATAGAATTTTGGGCTGTCAGCTCCTGGCTGCCTTGTAGGCCTTTGGCTCGTATCATGGGCTGCCCTTTGGACACCTATCATCTGTAAGGTGGTGGGCTGGGCGGCTGCGGCTGTTGGCGACAGGCCTCCTGGCTCTTCTGATCCACACGGTATAGCTAGAGAGCTGACCAGGTGGCGGTAAGGTCCAGTGAGAGGGTTGTTTTAGGGTTGTTCACTGCACCGCAGTGGCCTTTGAGTTCCCTCTTTTTCGTGGATCTATCTTGGAAACTTTTCTCTTTTATAAAATGGAAAGGAAGTTTTAATACACAGATGCTGTTAAAGTGTTCCTGAGTCGGACTTCCTTGGGGCTCTTGAAGAACGAGACAGTTTGAGCAGCAACTCATCGTGGTGGTGACAGCCCATGTGGGATTGTAAATCTAACTGTATTTTGTTTTATTAATTGTTTGGGACTTGTTCACCTCAGTTTATTATTTTGGATATTTTTCTGCCTTTTTGACTCCCACTGGTGGTGAGAGCTCCTTTGTGAGGTCCAAATCGGTGGGGAATTTCTTTGTTTTTGGGGTTTTGTTTTAATTTTAATTTATTTTGCTGGTCATTGGAAACTTGGAATGAGAGCCAGGGTGTTATATATGGACATTTTTGCAGTGGAAGGTGGGAGCTCCACTGTTTTAATTTGTCCTTTAATATCTATCCGAATGACTATTATTGTTAAAGAATTATTAATGTTTATTGTTTTTGTTTTTATTTAGATATTTTGATTGTATATTTAAATTTGTGATAAGTTGATTTGTGTTTTATGTTTTAATATTTTATTCTTATTGAGATTTCCGGGTGTTTTGAGATCTTTGTTTTGGCCTGTTGTTTGTGGATGCTGCCAGATAGGTTATTCTACCCCGTCATGCACTACTCATCCGCGCTCTTCATGCCCCCTTTCTTTACCCCCCTTTGCTTTTCCCTATTTATCAATGCTGTAGGGCTCTGGGAATTGCACGTGGTGGGGTTCGGAGGGGCTGGGGGCGTGAACAGCAGGGAGATGGAGGAGGGGTGCCCGCATTTGTGTGGTTGAGTCCAGAAGATGCCCTGGGGCGAATGGAGTACCGAACATAGTTCTGCTTGTTTGGTTCCATAACCAAGGGCACCACCAATTTTCTAAATAGTGGGCAGGTGGTCCGGGCTTCCTGAGAGTCCTATCCAACTCGGGCATTGTTGTGCAATGCCAGGTCCGTGGTGAACAAGACTGCTATTATGGCGGACTTGGTTGGCACTGCGGACCTGGTTTGCATCACCAAAACCTGGCTTGATAGTAATGCTGCCCCAATCTTGGAGGCTGCAATTCCAGCTATTGGTGATTCACGCCGAGATTGGATCGCAGGAGTGGGGGTTGCGGTCTGTTTCAAGACGAATTGGACCTCACTAGTGTTCCAGTGGAGGAGACCAGATCTTTGAATGTGTTGTGGTGGCAGGTGGGGCTATAGAATGGTGCTTGTTTATCATCCACCCGGTGACGAGAACTATTTCTAAAGGAAGTGGCGGATTTGTCGTCGACCTGGTATTTGGATCGCCTAGGTTGATGGTGCTGGGCGATTTCAATGCCTGGATAGGCAACGAACTCTCACAATTTGGTCAGCACTTCCTCCAATTGATGTGTTCATTGGGCCTCTCACAGGTGGTTACCTCTGCCACCCACAAACATGGCCATTCTCTTGATCTGGTCTTCCTGCTGGGGTTGGAGGCCTCAGATGTGGGGTGGAACCAGTCGGATGGTCTGACCACCACACTGTGAGATTCAATTTATGCACCCCTTCGTAGACCTACCCCAGTGGAGATGGTCAAGTACCACCCTTTACGGGATGTTACTTCCACTGGTCTATCTGCGGTTCTTGACCTATCAGAATTTCCTGGGTTGAGCTTAGATCCCGAGCGATGGTGCTAGCCTATAATAAGCTGTCACCTCCACTTTGGATTCAATTGCTCCCACCGTATGCGGCCCTCTCCTTCACCCCGATCCCTTGGTTTGATCAGGATCTGAGGGAGTTGCGGAGAGTAGGTCGCGGAGGTTGGAAGATGTTGGCGAAGTCTGGCTTAGATACCAACCATCTTAGACTCCTAGAGCATTATAAACTCTATCAGTCAGCAATCACTCATAAGAAGGCAGTGTATGCTGGCCCGGTGGTGCTGAGGAGTTGGGCGGCGGGGCGCCACTCGCGCTGCGCCCGGCGACCGGGTTCGGGAGCCGGACTAGGAGCTGCGGGGCTGGCAGGGAAGGAAGGATTGAGCGTCCTGTGACAGCTCTCCTTCCTTGAAGTGGGTGAGGGATGCATGCGGCGCTGCGGTGACACCCAGCGGAGGCTGAGGGCCGACAGTGCACGCATTTGACGGGGGCCGACGGAGCGTCTGCACGTAGTGCGCTGGACGCCATTGCACATCGGCTCTCAGGGATACATTAAAATACAAAATGGGGACTCCACCTCTATGAAGCCCTCCCGGGGTTCCTCCATGTCGCCAATCCTCCCAACCAGTTACAGGACCGCGGTTGGGATGTGGAGAATCAGCTCTGTGGCCCCATCCTCTGGGGAAAGCCAGGGGTGACCAGGGGATTGACTGGCATGGGGGACCTTAGGGGCCGTGACAGAGGCGAATACCTGGTGGAGTATCAAAAAAAAAAAGAAGGCAGTGTTCCTGTCCGGAGGATTGCTGCTGCTCAGAACCGACCGGCCCAGCTCTTTCGAACTGTAGACAGGCTGTGCAACCAGCCTGTCTGCAGGTTCGTCATGCCTTTCACAGATGCAGTGTGTGGAGCTCGCTCGATTATTTGCAGATAAGGTGGCCGACATCAGAGTTGAGATTTGCACCGCCCCTCCATGGGAGTTGCGGTGGCCCAGCCTATGGTCACTAGCACACCGTTTACCTGGAGTACCTTCATAAGGCCAGAAATCGAGGATGTTGTGAGGATTGTCCAGGGTATGCACAGTTTAGACCCAGGCCCCACAGGCCTGATCATGGGCTGTGGGAAGGTTATCCTCCGGTTCTTGCCAGGATAGTCTGATTTCCCTAGACACTGGTGAATATCCCGCTCCCTGAAGGAAGCGGTGGGTGACACCAGTGTTGAAAAAGGCATCATGGACCCCGACTCCTGGCTAACTACAGAACCTATCTCGAACTTTCCCTTTGTTGGGAAGATAATCGAGAAAGTGGTGGCATCCCAGTTGGACAACCATCTTACCATCCAGAACATCTACGATCCTCTTCAATCAGGTTTTCGAAAGAGGCAAGCACTGAGACTGCGCTGGTTCGGGTCCTCAATGATCTCTTGATGGCGAGAGACCAGAAATAATGGTCCATTTGGTCCTTTTGGATTTGTCAGCAGCATTTGACACCATAGACCATGGGGTGCTGCTTGAGCTCCTGAGATGCATCTGTGGTCTTTTGGGCTTAGTGCACAGATGGTTTACTTCTTTCCTCATAGGTAGAACTCAGAGGGTGGTATCGGGATTTTTTCCTCTGATCCACCGCTCTGACCTGTAAGTGCCTCAGGGCTCTGTGCTGTCCCCATGTTGTTTGCAGTGTACATGCTTCCCCTCGGAGACATTGTTAGGCGATATCGCTGGAGTTTCATTGCTATGCTGATGATACCCAGCTCTATCTATCTTTTGGCCTGACCAGAATAGAGCACTCTCAGTGTTTAACAGCTGTCTCAGTGAGATCTAGGATTGGATGAGGTCCAGTTGGTTGAAGTTGAACTCGGGAAGGCGGAGTGTTGGTTGTGGATCATGGCCGCGGATTGAAGGGTTGGGGCACTTCTAACCTCGGGTTTATTCCTAGGGGATGTGGAGCTCCTGACCTCTAACGGTGCGAGACCTGGGGTGATTATTGACGATCAGCTGACACTGCGTGCGCAAGTGTCGGCGGTTGTCAAGGTGTCCTCTTACCATCTTAGGAACATTGCCAGGATCAAGCACCTTGTTTCATCCGGCGACCTTCCCACTCTGATCCATGCCTTTGTGACCTCGGCGTCTGGACCACTGCAACTCCCTTTACTCTGGGCTGTCTGGGGTTGATATCCGCTGCTTGCGCTAGTGCAGAACTCGGCAGCCCGGTTGTTAACGGGACTTCTCATTCCTCCCATATTACACCGTGCTCCCGAGATCTGCACTGGCTTCCACCGTGGCAGATCACCTTAAAGTCGGATTGCTGACTTATAAAGCCCTACATGGGTTGGGCCTGACTACCTGAAAGAGCTTCTGGTGCCTTACCTACCAATCGACCACTCCACTCTACCAACGAGGGGTTGCTAGAGATCCCAAGGGTTACTTTAAAATCTTCCGGCGCCCAAGCTTTTATGTTTGTGGCGCCGACCCTCTAAATTCTCTACCACATTGGATTAGAAGTGCATGACAGTGGAGGGTTTTAAAAGGGTTTAAAGTCCTTCCTATGGAGCAAGGCTTTGCTGATAACTTGCATGTTGATTAATTGGCGTGTTGCCAATTTAGTTTTAATATGTTTTATTCTGCATTTTATTGTAATGCTTTGATTTTGAGAAAGCGAGATAAATAAAGTTATTATTATTATTATTATTATTATTATTATCACCATGCAAATGATTTGCAAAAAGTTGGAGTCCCAAATCAAAGTGTCCTTCACCTTAATGTATTACAGTCCAACACACAGAGGAACACTCAGCACAGTAGGAGCAGCAAATGTGTATCGTTTCACCAATAGGCTTTTCAAACAAATAGTGCCCTCTAGGGCATAGCTTATTTTATGTCAGTACATTCATCTGAAATCAATCATCTATTTAGAAACTTTAAAGCCACACAGTGCAGTAGTGTAAACATATAAAACTGCTGATCAAAACCCATATATTCACCCATACCCTTAACCCATGATTGACATACAGTACATATACATTATGGCACACATATAGACAAATATTGTCCTCCACTCATGTACTGCTATTGTCACTTTCTTGCAGAGACAAAAGCATTTTCTTTTCTTTATCGAACTTCTAGTTGTACCATAATACTTTTAAAGGAAAGCTGTCATTATCAAGAACACCACATCCCCAAAGATTTACCGGTAAGGCTTTTCGGATGTAAAAACAAAAATTTCTCATGTTAACTCACTTAGTTTTACTTCTGAAAACTCCACGATTCCCAACCATGGCAGATGGTGTGAGGCTCCATTAGTGTGAAAGTGCTGTTCAGCACCGCTCACTTCAGTACAAATGTGTTGAGGCGAGCAGTGCGGTGCCACACTTTCACATTAAATGGGGCCGCACAATCGCCTGCCATGTTTCAGAATCACAGAGATTTCAAAAGTAAACTAAGTAAGTTAACATGAGAAATTTTTTTTTTTTACATCCAAAAGCCTAATCGGGGAAAACTTGGGGTGCGGTGTTCCTGATAATGACACTTTTCACTAAAATAATCAGAGAGGATGGACCAGAGACCATAACAACAGATCAGTACTGAAAAGGATTGTGCCTTACTGTATGTTACACTATGAGGTGATTCTTTTCAGAGTTCATTAAAGCCTAAACATATACTGAAGGGGCAGGGGAGAAATGGGATCTAACCGGCATCATTCAAAACAGTGCAAAAATAAGTGTGAAATGTCACAACCTTATATATAAAAAGCGCAAAGGGACATAAGACATAATACACACACACACACACAAACACACACTGAAGGCACAGAGGTCAAATGAACACAGTGGGAGTCAACATCAAAAAGGGTTTTGGGGGTAAAAGAGTGTGGGACTGGGTACCAGCTGGTGAAAAGGTCAAGCCACCTGGTATATTGAGCAGAGAGCCATGAACCAGTGTATGGGAGTCAACATCCTTCTGTCCAAGCCCTCCTAGAGTTATTGAGGATTTGTCCTCACATTCCTACTTTGAGAAGCAGACCCCATTTGAATGTCCTTTGCTTTCTGGTGACAAAACAGAAATGTACATGGAAAAGAGGATAAACAAAATCCACTTACAAAAGCAACCCAGAAAAAAAAGGCCTTCATATCTTACAGGCCTTAAGGAGAGGTAGTGGTAGGGCCTATTACCAAAGGTCCTACTCACACTATCAGTACCCTGTGCAAAGAGGTATTGCCATTGGATAAGGGCTGGAGAGAGGCCAAAGGTAAGCTACAGTCCTTAAGCCACAGGGAAACAGAACCCCTGACAATTGTGTCCAGGCTGCCATAAACTCATTGCTAGTGGAAGGCTGCCTGGCCCATTCTTCCAGGAGTATCAAAGCATTACACGCAGCCGAGTAGGTCCAAGAAGTAGTGGGTCAGGGTCTAGCTCTCCAGCTTGTAAAACTTTCAAAACTGAAAGCCAAAAATGTTTCCCAGTCCACAGACTAGAAGGCAACATTATTATGGAACCGAAGTAAACAAGCTGCTAAAGCTGAGAGCTGTGGAAAGGTCTCTGCCTCTCAATGGAGAAGAGGCCTCTTTACAGATACTTCCTAACCCAAAAGAAAATGGAAACTGGAGATCTATTCTGGATCTAAGGTTCCTGAACAGGCACATCAAAATAGAAGGGTACAGTTGTGACACTGGGCACTGTGATCCTATCTCTCAAAAAGGAAAGTGGTAAAGTTCCTTGAAACTGAAAGATGCATACTTCCACATTCCAGTAGGCCCCTCATACAAAGTACCCAAGGTTCAGAGTTGGAAAGTGTAAGTACCACTTTGCAGTCCTACCATTGGTTGATCTTAGCTAGCAAGGTGTTCATAACATGTCTAGCTGTTTTGACAGCACACCTGAAAGAAAGGTGTGGTGTTTTTTCCTTACCTGGATGACTGTCTAGTCACAGAAAGAACAAAGGATGATTCAATAACTCCATAACCTTAGTATGAAATACTCCAAAGGGCTGGGCTTCCTCGTAAACCTGCAAAAGTCACACCTAGAACCCATGCAAATACTGGAGTTTATAGGCACAGACTTGAACACATTGTAGAAAAAGTAAAAAATCTAACTCCCTGATGGTCCAGTGGACCTAACTCCATGCCGATCACGGGCTGTAAAGAAATCTAACTCCATGGTAGTCCAGTGGACCTAACTCCATGCCCGATGCAGGCTGTAAGGATATCAACTCCTGGTGGTCCAGTGGTGCCCGTAGCCCCTCCAACCGCCCACTCAAACCCACCACCTCCCCTCGGTCAGCGTCAGGCAGCAGCACCCACCGCAAGCCTTCTGGCCACCCACTGACTGACAGTGTACTGCGGCTGTAGCGTTAGTCCACAGCATGGACCAATAGGCGTGCATTGTACTACATAGTCACGATATGTGAAATGGAACTCCATTCACATATCGACTGTGTAGTATAGTATAGCCTGCACACCCATTGGCCCATGCTGTGGACCATGGGCGCATAGCCATACCGCCAGGCGTGCCGTCAGTCGGCGGACGGCCGGGCAGCTTACGGGTGGGTGTTGCCACCCACCGCTGACCGGGGAGCTGGAGGGCAGTATGAGGGGCAGGTTGAAGGGGTAGGTACCACTGGACCACCAGGGAGTTAGATATCTTTACAGTCCACAATCGGGCATGGAATTAGGTCAAATTAATTCACAGCCCGAGATTGGGCAATGGGGCACGCTGCCAGTAAGGGCAGGGGCGTCAATCTAACGGCAGCACTCTGGCAGGCGCCAGGCGCAGTCGCAGGGATCGGCGCACCTGCATGCAAATGGGGCCATAATGACATGCAAATGGCCCCATTTGCACCTTGCATACATTAAGCCCCATTTGCATGTCCACCGCTGAATATCGCGGTTGCTGCACCTAGTGTAACGGCACTTCATGCGCATTCCTGCTCCTCTGGCCACTTGCACTGGCGCAGTGCCACTGCACCATGCGCAATGCGGTGGCCACGGTGCCATAGTCAATGGTGCGGAGCCATGGCGCAGCACCGTTAAATATCACCCAGGCCATGCCATGGCGCTGCCCCAGTTGCGCTGCGCCTAGCTTGCACCCCTGCTGCGCAGTTCTGAATATCTCACCCCAGATTGCAAAATGGCAACAAAATGGCAACAACTGTTTACTTTCAATTGTCTGAGGATATTTGCCTATTGAATGTTATTGATACAGCATTATAGATACATATTTAGTTACTTTCACAGGCTAATCAGTAATTTTAGGGACAATACTTTAAAATAAGGAGGAAGCTGTTCATTCAGGGCAGGAAGAGAAAAAATCTTCATGTTAAGAGCCTGTCATGTTGTTGATGTATTTTTTTAGGGGGCATACTGAGCACCAAGTGTTGATCAGCTTAGGAAATTGACGGATATTTTCTCATGGTGTTTTACTGAAATAATTTGATTAATACAGAAAATTGGAAGCAAAGACTGATTTTTGAATGTCATAACATTATGCACTGAGCTGCCAGGCCCTTGAGGAAAATTATGTCATTGTTGCTTGAATGGAATCAGCACTCACCCAAGATTCTGCCAGTTGGTCTGAAAGTGCCTGAGGGATTTTCTCAGAAACCTTCAAAAAGACAGGCAGGAAAACAGCATCTGAACATGAGAAATGACTGTTCCTGCACATTACAATACTGTATATCTGGAGTGGTTGGTCTCATGGTGAGCAAATCAAATATGGTAAAAGTATTTTAAAATCACAGCAACTGATCTTTAAAAGTGGAAAATAGTCCACATATAGGCCCAGATATTCAAAACTTTGCACTGGGTGCAAACCATTTCTATGCAGGTTTAGTGTGGGATTAGCGTGGCTCTGCAATATTCAAAAGGCCAGATAGCACACACAAACTGCATTAGTGCTGGGCAAAACCATAATATATGCAAGGGCAAACTGAACATGAATACAGGCGCAATGCTACATTCAGCGACTAGCGCCCGTGCTAGTTGTTTTGCGCAACTTAGTGACACTTTGTTTGGTACAAATTACCACCCAGGAAAAGTTGGTCTTAACCCTAGGCAATCCTGCTTTGCGCAACATTGTGGCTTTGCATGGTGTTTGCATGGCTTTATGCGGCTTTATGACCCTAACATATGAATATGACACATAGAAAAAGCTAGACATGGAGGACACATGCTGTCCACTGAAGGCACCACACAGATGCCAATAGCTGCCACCAGTCCCAGCCATGCCAAGCAATAAGGGATGAACTGGTCCCCAGGGACACCATGGTAGTGTGGCCATACAGCACACACCTGCAGATCATATGTCTGTGGTGACTAACAGATGCCAGCACACACATGCAGCACTGTGGGCATGGTGGCTGTTGAGGGAGGGTGTATGGGTGGCCAGGCCTCACCACAGACCAGGTGTGGCCACAAGGCTGGGACACAACACATAGTACACATGGGCCAGTATTGGGACCACCCCATCACCAGTGTGCCTGTCGGATCATACATGCCCCCTGCCACATATTGCACAACCATACAAATGCCACAGCACACACAGCCAGCCATGTATATGTCACTGTGAGCATCCCATGCCAGAGGTGCAGCATTTGTGGATCACACAACAGCATAACAGTATTGTCCATTGTCAGTAATCACCTACACGTTGGGCCTGTCACTGTGTACAGTGCAGTGGTCATCACTGCCCTACATACCATATGCATTGTTGTGTCCCTCACACTACTGGCCCTCTTGCTACTGTAGTGTCTGCTGTGCACTGTAGCATGACCTACAGTGTGACAGGTGTATGCAGCATCACCATCACCTGTGCCTATGCTGTGTTGTCCCCTGGTGTGCAATATGCTATGCTGTACTATATACATGTTGCCTGCAGCTATCATCATGCACTGCCAGACTGACCTACAGGTGGCACTGTGGGCAGATCTGGAAAGCCCCTGTACTGCCAGACTGACCTAAAGGTGGTGCTGTGTGACCCTGCAGTAACGCTGGGCAAACTGCATGCAAATCAGGGCATAACGAGATGCTAATGTGGATGTTTGCCCAGGACTACCTAAGTAGGCTTATTTGTATGTTACTTTGAATATGGCAAAGTTTAGTGCCAAGCAAACATGTTTGCACCAGGCAAACAACTTAGCTCTGTGTGAAACCCTGCAAACACGTTGGCGCCGTGCAAACAGTTTGGGACTATCATACAGTTTTGCACATTGTACTTTCACATGCGCTGCTGCCTGCAGCTGTACTAGGTCCACACATTTGCTGGCACACATTGGCCACATAGGTCTCCTCTACCTACCTTCACGTCACTGTACACTGTGTTGCTGTTGTGGTCTGCACTTCCTGATTGCTATATTCAGAGCTGTCTTATTACAGGGCTAAGTTTGCCCTGCACTCCCAGCCCAGTTTGCCTGGCCTCATTCCCATTCTGTATTCAGAAGATGTTTGCCCAGGCTATTCTTTTGAATATAGCTTGCTTTTTTCTCGGGCTAAGTTTGTCCACGGGCAGTGCTAATTTAACCTCGGGCAAAGTTCTGAATATCTTGGCCCCAGTGTGCTAATAGAAAAGTGTGTTACTGAGAGGAGCACTGCCCTGAGCTATAACAGTTATAGAAATGAGATGGGCACGGATGGCTGGTGCAGCGGTTGAAATTCCACTTGTGACACCGGTGACCCAGGTTGGGAATAGACCTGGGTCATCGGAGAGCCAGCTGGGGAAGAAGGATTGAGCATCCTCCAGACTGCTCTCCTTCTCCAGAGGGAGGGTGGCGACGTTCACTGCAGAAGCAACACCTGGTGGAGGCTAGGTTCATCGCATTGCATTGACACCAGTTTCTCTCTGGGACGGGGCAGATGCTGGCCATTATTGTACATCCCCGCCTCAGCCTAAGGGGGATAATCCTGCTTTGGCCATCTCCATGAAGCCCTGCCCAGGCTTCAACTAGCCTCCTAGCTGAGCTCTCCTGACCAATCCCAGTTTTGAGACACTGGTAGCTGGATAGTACTGCAACACCACCCTCTGGGGAAAGCCAGGTGACTGGGGAGCTCCGTGATCTAGGAGGTGGAAGCGTGAAGGGTGCCATGACCAGGGCAGATGATCCAATGGTCTGGAGCAACCAAACGCACAGTAAAAAGAAATGATAGGGTGGTGGCTGTGGCCTACCTGGATTTCAAGCAGCCTTCCAACACACTTCCACATAGGAAGCTTGTAAACAAGCTGGGCAGCCTGGAAGTGGGACCCAAGGTGGTAAACTGGGTCAGAAATTGTTTAAGGGCTAGGACACAGAGTATAGTGGTAAATGGAGTTCAGTCATATTACTACTATGTCCCCCCAGAGTCACTTGTTGCCGAAAACAAGTGGTTTCATGTGCCTTCAGCCTGAGCAAGAACAGCAAAGCGAAGCAGGATGTTCTTGCTCAAGCTGAAAACAAATGAATCCACTCGTTTTCAGCAACAAGTGGCCTGGGACGATAATATATTATTGATTGAGAGCAATCAATAATATATATATATTTTTTTTAAACTTCCCAGAACGTGCCTATTTCAGGGCATCTGCACGCGAGATGCTCTTCACAGAATAAGAGTGCCTCATGTGCAGGGGAAAGAAGCTCTCCAATTGGTCAGGAGGCGCCTCTCAATCTATAATGAAGAAAGGAGGGTGACCAGTGGAGTGATACAAAGATCAGTTCAGGGCCAGTCCTCTTTAATGTCTTCATAAGTGACATTGCAGAGAAGCTATCAGGGTACATATGCCTCTTTGCAGAAAACACTAAGATCTGTAACAGGGTTGACACTCCGGGGTGTGGAAAAATTAAAAGGGACCTAAGCAGGCTTGAGGAGTGATTAAGAGTGTGGCAGCTCAAATTAAATGCAAATAAGTGTAAAATCATGCATTTGGGGTACAGAAACCCAGGAAGGAGTACAAGATTGAGGGGTACTGATGACCACCAAACAGGAAAGGGACCTGGCAGTAATCATATCTGATTACCTAAAAGCGACCAAAATTATGAAAAGGCTGTGGGAGAGCCAGTGGGATGCTGGAGTGGTATCACCAGCAGAAAATAGGAGGTGGTGATAACACTGTACAAATCATTGGTGAGACCCCCATCTGGAGTACTGTGTCCTGTTCTGGAGCCCGCATCTCTGGAAGGATGCAAACAGAGCAGAGGCAGTTTAGAGAAGGGCAACAAAATTGCACAGGTTTTGCACCAAAAGTCATATAAGGAGAGACTAGAGGACCTCAATATGTATACACTGGAAGAGAGGAAAGAGAGGGGGTATGATAGAGGACTGATGCCTCAAGGGCATAAATAAGGTACAAGAGGGTAACATCTTTTGGGAAAAAGATGTTCAAGAACAAGGGGTCGTGATATGAGGCTGGAGGGGGAGACTCAGAGGCAATATGAGGAAGTATTTTTCACGGAAAGGGTGGTGGATGCCTGGAGCAGCCTCTCAGCGGAGGTGGTAGGGGCAAAATGGTTGGAGAATTCAAGAATGCATGGATAACACAAATGAACCCTAACAATAGGAAAGAGAGGGCAACAGTCGGACATCAAGTAGGATCTGTGGTATTGCAGTAGGTAGGAAAAATGGGCATACTAGGTGGGCCAAATGATCCTTATCTACTGTCAATTTCTATATTTCTATGTCTCTCCTTACCGGGCAGGTTTGCCTGTGGTTTTGGACTATGTGGTGCACTTAAAGTCTCTCAGTCTCAGGCCCTCCACCATGAAAGTGCTCTTTGCAGCTGCTTCAGCCTTTATGTCAGCAGGTAAAGAAAAATCTCTAGCATCACAACCAGTGTTTAAAAGATTTTTAAAGGTCTGATTTACCTACACCTCCCAGTATAGAAGATAGTCCCACCATGGGATTTGAACATTTGCTCTTGGGACAGCTACTTGAACCTCATTTCACATCAATGGCCTCCACAGATCTTAAGTATGTTAAATGGAAAACAGTGTTCCCCATAGCAATGACTTTGCAAGGAGGGTCAGTGAATTCAGTCTCTACGTACAAAGCCTAACTGCATCATCACACATAGGAACAAAGTGGTGCTTAGGACACACAGGAATTTCTCCCTAAAAGTGGTGTTACAATTCCACTTGAATCAATCTTTATCTTTCCTGTACTTTTCCCTAATCACTGTAGCTTGGGTGAACGCTGCTCACGAATGCAGCTAGCTCCCTATTCAGCAGCTGCCCCACCCCTCCCACTACCTCCCTTTACCCTCCCCTTGCCCTGTCCCACCCCTTCTTGAAGCATTCCACTGTGGTACATGCCATCACTTCAGCTGGTAGTGCATTCCACTTTGCTACCACCCTCTTCGTAAGAAATGCCTCCTCACCTCCCTCCTGAATCTACCCTCCACTCTCATGTCATGGCCCCTAGTGTCTCTCCCCACCTCATCCTGAATTGACCTCACTGTCCGTTTTGATGATCCCAATCATGTATTTAAAGGTCTCAATCATATCCCCTGTCCCTCCTCTCCTCCAATGTGTACATGTTTAAGTCTCTTAGTCTGACCTCATATGGCAATTCCCCAAGCCCTGAATCATTTTCATTGCCCTGTGCTGCATCCCTCCAGCAGCCTAATGTCCCTTTGTGAGTGCGGTGCCAGTACTGTACACAGTATTCCAGGTGGGGTCTAACCAATGATCTGTACAACAGTAGAATAACCTCCCTTCTTCTCGAGGTAATTCCCTTGCAGTGCGCCCCAGCATTTTGTTGGGCATTGCTGCTGCCTTTCTTCATTGTGTGGAACTGTTCATTGCTCCCATGATGAGCACCACCAGATCATTCTCCTCTTCTGTTACCTCCAGCTGCACTCCCCAGTTGATAGCTTATCTTCTGATTTTTGTTCTGAAGTGCAGCACATTGCATTTTTGTGTTGAACCCCAGCTGCCATCTGTCAGACCATGCCTCCAGCCTTGCCAGATCCTCCTGTAGCCCCGCCACCCCGGTCGTCCACCACCACTCCCATCTTGGTGTCATCTGAAAACAGGCTGTTTTGCTGCTGATGCCCTCCAAGATGTCTGCAATAAATATGCCAAACAGCACTGGGCATAGAGATACTACTGTACCTTGAAGAAAACAAGGATGCCAGAACTGTCAGCACAGTGCTGTTTCGTCACTTATGGAAAGGTTGGTAAGGGTAAAACAACTTCCATGAAAGGCTACGCCACATAATTCTTGTATTCCTTTTTCATTTGTTATGAGAAGGTTGGCACACAGCCTAAAAAGGCCTATAAACACACTATTTACAATAAGGAGTACTGCAGCTTCAGTGACTATTTCAGGGCATTCTCCTCCAAGATATCTGTAAAGCAACCACTTGGTCTACTGTTCACCCCTTTAGAAGGCATTATTGTCTGGACATCCACTCTAGGATGCAAGCCAGTTTTGGGACTGTGATCTGACAGAAACTATTTCCTTAATAGGTCCCTGACAGAACCTATTCGTTAACTAGGTTCCAGACACCTCAGCCTTGTTATCTAGTACAAACTACATTCCTACCTATACTGGACTACACTTACTTCCTTTACAGTCATTGCCCATCAACGATGCTAAACAAACTGGACATCCTTTACCACCGGGCTTTAAGATTTATCTTAAATCTACCCGTAGTACACATCACTGTCGTCTATACCAGGTTTCAGGATGGACCTCACTCTCAACTAGAAGAAAAGAATGCTCTCCTGTGTTTTTTAGAGCATTATCTGATAACCTCCTGCATACATCTCAAACATCTTCAAATGGGCTAAAGGTTCCTATGGCCTGAGACGCTTCTCTATAATCTGCTTCCAGATTCCTAGAATGAAAACTACCCTTGGCTCAGCAGCAATCAACTTCTCACTTCCATCACTTTGGAACACTATGCAAGACTCATTAAAATTATCCTCACTTCCAAGCATTTTCACATTCAAAGCTCTATTAATGGATTATCTGAAGGAATCATGTAACTGTTTCAGATGCCGATGACACCTAAGCCTCAGGTGCCACTCTCAAATCCTACGCCTAAGTATCTCATCCACCCACATTCCTAACAACAGAAACCTAGGACCTACAAGCCTAGTTCCCTTAATGCAAGATGACCCTGCCTATTCTCTACCTTTTACCTATTCTGGCCTCCCTTTTGGCTGCCTACTCTTTCACCCCAATTTCTACCCTATTCCTTAATACCTCCTTATTTTTATCATTTAGGTATGAACTCTTACTCAGCGGAGACTATATGGGATTGTTGTCTCTTCTCATTTCAGTAAAGCTTATCATTATGTACCTTTGCATGTTAATTATGTTGACTGGTATGTATAGGCCCATATTGACCGGCACCTTCACAATGTTTTCTTTTTTTGCACCATTGTCCACTGTAATTGTAATCTTATGAAGTGTACTGTATTGTATTTATGCCCAGGACCACCTTGAAAATGAGCTTGCTCAATGGTGTTTATGTCTGGTTAAATAAAGTGATTGATTGTTATCCATGGACCAGAACCCTGAGTGGCCCCTACCTCACAGACAGTAATATCTAGGGCACAGGCACTTATCATGTAAGCATAAGTGTCAAGTTGAGTTCTACTGTACTTCTACTGAGATTCATAATGTATTTGCCATTATTCTAATTGTACCACTTGGGAGACACCTCTGTTTATACCATTGTATAATCATTAGTTAGACAATACTGCTATCTTTAGTTCTAGCGCAGAACAGCAGTTACCAATGCAATTATTTATGTAACCACAAGTGGCCTTCACAAGGTCCTTTGTTTAGTTATCTTGTCTTTCTGCTAGCTTCACAAGTGGCCTTCACAAGGTCCTTTGTTTAGTTATCTTGTCTTTCTGCTAGCTCAGCATGCTTCCCAGACTAGTAAGAAGTCAGGTTATTTGCCACTATCCAATGATGAGACTTTTATATATCTTTTAGTAGTTGCTATGGTTATTATCAGGGGTATAAGATCCTTTGCATTGCACTTTTCTCTGAGAAGAAGAAACTTGTTGCTGCCTATAGGTAAGAAAGATTGGAGGTGTTCTCCCAGTGTTTATCACTGTGATCTGGTTGTAAGCCTGCTTTATATACCAGAAATAAATCACTTTTATGTGCTGGACATCACTTGTCTGTCATTTCTTTACTTTTGTGCAGTTCCAACAAGAATCTGAGAAAGGTAATTTTATTACCCAGTTAGAGCCTCCTAAGGCACTACAAGGAGGTCTGCAACTTGCATGACATCAGTACTGCAATCCAGTTAGAAGAAAAAATTGCTCACAGTAGTAATGATATTTCTTCTAATGGGTCCAATAGTGAATCTTACAATCCTGTCCATACCTCCTATCTAGAACCAAGTAAAAAAAAAGTTTATGTTTTTCACACATTTCAAATAGAAATGGTTAAACAGCATGTTAAAAATGTGTATTGTACAATGTTTAAGTCTACTATCATTTTATAAGTAGTGGCAGGGTGCCTAGGTAGGTTATCACTGCTGCATTTGCTCTTTAGCTCAAATCTGACTAATAGAGGAGCATTCTTCACAGCACAGTTTAAACTGGATTCTATTCTAGCTCTAAGTTCTAAAATCTCTAGGGCAACATCTCAAGCTGGAGATCATGCAACTTGTGTAAGACTCACTATTGGACTGCTTAAAACAAAAATCATTGCTATGATGAGTACTTTTCTTTTTGGAGCTGACTGGGAATACCAAGTCATCAGCACACATGGTACTGGGTGGAATGGCAGTAGGCATGTGCTCAGTGGAGATCATTAATGAACAGCAAGAACAGGATGGTGTGGGAGGTCATGTGATGCCACCGAGCTAAGCAGCAGCACAGTTAAGCAGCTCTGTCCTTTCCCCAGTTTAAAATCATTATTTTCCTGTCTCAGCACAAATTCCTCCCTTTGCTACTGATTTTGTGGTATAAGGATGGCTACTCAACCAGATTTGGAGAAATCGAGTACCTTAGCCAAAAATAAATACAAGCGTTCCACTTATCCACGGCAGATGATGGACTGGGGCCAGCCCAGATACACAGTTCAAGCAGGAATCTGATTCTAGTCTACTGGCTCAGGAGCTCAGGAAATTAAAACATTTATGTGTGACATAAGAAATGACCTAAACTACATCACTGTGCAACTTACCACAGTCGACTGTCCATGGAGGCATTGGGGCACTGTGTAGAACATGTGGAAACTAGAATAAGTCAAGTGGAAGATTAGGCAAACCCTGCAGAGAGATGCCTGGAACTGGCTGGGAGGAGAGATCTGGGCATTGTGGGATAAGGCGATGATTTGGAGTTTCATAGCCACAGAAGCAACATTTGACTATTTAGACTCCCAGAACAATCCAATGGTCCCAATGTGATAGCCTATCTGCGATCTCAGCTATTGATCTGGCTCCAGCGAATCCAGGATCCACAGGAGAAATCGAACATGCTCACAGGGTCACCACCGGCCCCTCCCAAGACTGTGCCTCACATCCTCATCCGATTGTGTTTAAATTACTCAGGTATCCTGACTGCAAATGGATTTTGAAGGATGCCCGAACCTTAAAAGATATCCGCATTAATGGGGCATGATGGTTCTGACAAGATTTTCTTAAGCAGGTTATTGAACAGCACAAGGCATTTGATAAAGCCCGATATCTGGTCAAGGCATGGGGATTGAAGAGTTTTTGATTCCACCCACTACTTTGAAGATCATGGACTGTAATGGAGTGAGTTTTTCTCCTCATCATAAGGCAATGCATTCTACATAATCATGGTGGAGGAGACTAGATCGATCTGAAAGGAGCCACAGAATGTGTGGCATCCCCTCCACCACCAGCCACAGCAAGTAAAGGATAAGCCAGCTCCGTCATCAGTGATGGATGGAGCAATGCCTAAGGGAGCAGATACAAACGGAGATCTCACCTCATCAGAACCCCAACAAGTTGAAGACACTATGGATTGAATCGGAAGCAGTGGACAGGACATATTCTTTTCTGAAATATGGAGCAGCTCCTTCCAGGTATTTGGAGTTGAGCAGATGGCGATTTTACCTGGCAATATTTTGGGGTTATGTTACTGTTGAGTGACTGGGCTTTATTCCCAGCCTGAGTTGTTTTGGGGCATGGAACTTTAGGGCTACTGACTTGGGTATCTTGAGGATGATGTTGCTTTGGATAGGGGGTGGATTAGTCTGCTTTAACGATAAGGGGTTGGAGAATATTGGGAGATTAAATTCTGGGAGGGTGGAAAATCAGGGCATAGTAACAATGCAGGTGGTCAGGGCTGATATATCTGGTAGCCTCAGCCTTCACCCTTCCTCCTCCTTATTTTCAGTTTTGCTCCTTTCCTATCTTTTAGTTTTGAGTTTCTGCTAGGGAGGGTGATTAGAGTCTTGAACATGGGTTGTATTTCAGCTTGTACACCTTACTGATGGCCAAAAAACATTTGAAAGTGCAGAAGAATCTGCTCGGAACTCTAAACGACATCGAGTTACACTGTGCCAGAGACCGACCAGGACCTCTCTGGACGCCAAACTGGTACAGAAGGCCTGAAACAGAATGTCACAGAGAGAGAGCAGCACGTAGGGAGAGCGACTCAGCACTTCAGCAGATAGTGGAGGGACTGAAGAAACAAGCCGCGGCCATGCCTGAGACTGCATCACCCAGTCAAGCAGTGAAGTGAAAGGGCTCGTGGACTTATTGTTTCTTTTCCCTACAGGTAAGCTGCCTCAGTTGTCCCCCTAAGCTTAAATATCCCTCACGACTTCTGGGCTATCCACCATCTTCTGAGTACCCACCCACCCCCGCAGATCCATACTTGTACTGTGGTGACACACACGAGGGGCCCTCCACCTCTTACATGAGGGGCTGGGAGCCTTCTCTTTCTTCAAGTGGGTCAGTCCAGGATGGTCTAGTGCAGCGTGGGCAGCATGAACCCCCATCACACCCATCTTTTCTGATATAGTGGTTGTATTGTGTGACTCCTGTAGTAGCGGGTAGAAAAGAGTTGAGGGACGGAGACCGGTGGGTTGCGGGGGAGGAGCTGGATGGCTCTTCTGGTCTCCTCATAGCCGTGGAAATAGCAAGACTATAAGCCAGGTCGAAAACACTTTTCAGCGCAGTATCTACTCAACATGTTGCTCCCATCCTTTTCCTGATGCATTCTATTTATAGGCATGGGCTGGCTGCGGCTCCAGGTGTGCGAGGGGAATTATGAGGGAAGATTTGCCCTCTGGGCCGAAAGGACAGTCATACAGGATCGAGGCTGTGGGACTTGTTCCCCTCCCCCACCAGGGTCACTTTGCGGCTGCTGGGGGTACCATGCTCCCATGTCACCTCACTTTTGGATGCAGTCCAGTCCCCCCGTTATGCCCCACCCAATGCTGTCCTGGGTGGGGGCGGAAGGGTCGGGGAAGATCTGGTCTCCCAATTCAGCTTACTCTTCTGTCCTGCTGGCTGGGCGGGCCGAGCATAATAAGTGCCACAGCAGACTAGCATTGTGTACTTGATTAGCCCAGCAAGTGATGTTACCTACAGTTAACAGCTGAATTTAAAACTTTAGGTAAACGGTTCTCACTAGCAGCCTTGGTGGAGTTGAGGCATGATTGCACCTCTTCCTTCATAAGTTTCATAGGTTTTGCAGCGCTTTATTTAGACCGAGGTCCATTTTAGCTCAACTTATCCACTGTAACCCAGGATATTTTTCTATGCCAAATGCACATCCAGGTGGTTCTTAAAGCTATACATACTGCTGCTGGTAACTACTTAATGGAAGCTCATTCCAAGTTTTACCACTCTAACAGAAAACCAATGCTTCTTTCTAATGGTGTTGAACCTTCCAGTTTCAATTTGTGAAGGTGAGATCTAGTACTAAAAATATTATGTCTAAATTCTAAACCCAACATCTCCTTAAATGCACATCTGTTGTTTTATATACCAGACACATATCACCTCTTAATCGCCTGTATTCCAAAGAATACAGACCAAGAGTGTCGAGTCTAGTTTTATAATCAAGACCCCATACCTGTGTGATCCTACAAGTCGCCCTACGCTGTATCCTCTCAACAGCATGAATCTCTTTTGCAACCAGGAGACCAGAACTGAGCACAGTACTCAACATGTGGCGGCCTAACCAGGGATGTGTAGAGGAAGAAGAAGAAGAACATCCTTCCTTCTGCTCTTGATGTGTTTATTTATACAATACGGTATTCTGCTAGCTTTATTACAGAGACGCGTTTACGTCTGGTCCACCTATAGGCAGACTAAGCCAAATTTGGCACACTCGGGAACTGGTTGCTCTCTAGCTTCCAGCCCCATACAAAGCCCTCTTTCAGTCAGCAGCACCTGCCCAGTTGGCAGGATACTGATTTAGGTTGTTTTCCAGTTTTCCCACTTAGTGTTAAAACCCAGTTGTTCGATGTTCGAGGGTGTTTCTCCTCACTCACACCCCCATAGGCAGTCACAGCTTCGCTCTGCAGGCTTTGGACTGGGCAGAATTTCTGGATTGGAGTCTAGGCATGGGACCCAGCAGCACTCCATATGTTATCAGAGTTTTAAATGGTTAACACACCACTTCAGATTTTTTCTTTGAATGTGAATGGACTGGGCAGCCCTGTCAAAAGATCGAGAATGATTTCAATGTTTAAGAAAAGTCAGACAGATATTATTTATGTACAGGAAACGATATGACTACTAATGAACACAGAAAGCTTACCAGAGGAGGATTCACCCAGGTGTTTCCTCCTCCTTCGCTGGTGGAAGGAAGAGGGTTGCATACTGGTCTCTGGTCACCCCCCTTCAGCCACCCTGGAATGGGCAGATTCAGAGGGCTGCTTGGTAGTAATCCGGGGTTGCTACAGGATAAAGAGGTAACCTGGCTAATTCCTACTTTCCCGAGGTCAAACACACCAACAATTCGATGCCTCCTGAGTAAAGTAGTACAATTGACCAAGGGTACCTAATACTGGCGGGCAATTTTAATATCGCCCAGTCCTAATCTGGATTCCACAGGGGTGGCTAAGGGCAGGCAACCTGTTTCACAGACATTTTTAAGCGATTTGTCAAGGAGGTGGGCTGGCTAGACGTGTGGCGTACTCCTCCATCCCAGGGATAGAAGATACTCATTTTACTCAGCTGTTCATGGCACATATACCTGGATAGATCATTGCTATACACAAAAGGAATGTCTGGACGTCCTTGAGAGGCCTCCATCGGTGATATTGCCCACTCTGACCATGCCCCGTGACTGCTACTTGGGAGCTAGGGATGGAGAGAGATGAAATACTTCTTGGAGATTTAACCCAATCCATCTTAAAGTGCATCCTTCCAGGATTTCCTGGATGATAAAATACAGGAGATCCTGGATGACAACTCTGATCCAGTGATTGCCTCATCTATTAGGTGAGATACCTAAATGTGGTCCTTCGACGCCACCTAATACAGTACACATCAGCCTTGGCGAAAGCAATGCAGGGAAAGACAATCTCGTCTGGAGCAAACCCTCAATTTCTCCAAGTTGCACACCAGCAGGGTGACCTATCGGTCACAGCTCAACTTAAACATATACTAAACAGGAGCTGGACATGCTGTGTGTGCAGCACAGGATACCCTCACTTTTTAAGACAGAGATATGGACATACTGACCCCACCGGGCCTCTCATCTCCTAGCTTTTCGCCTGTGCAAGCAATGGTTTTTCAACCATAGCTGCCATTAGGGACCCTAGCACTGGCATCTTACACAATAGACTGGGCGCATTACCTAGGCCTTTGTGATTATTATAAGAACCATACACCCGACCACCTCAGAACCTAGTGCCATTAATGCCTTCCTTCCCATTAGACCTCCCCAAGTTCAATCGGGATTAGATGCCAGCGTGGCTCAGCTGGTAGCACATCCGCCTCTGGACCAGAAGGTCGTGGGTTCTAACCCACACCGGGATTGGACTTGCACCTAAAAATCTCTGGCATCCAGTGCAGTATTGGGGGTGCTGTACTGCTGGGTGTGCCGTCCACGCATGAGACGTTAAACTGAGGTCCCTTCTGCCCATCCTGGTGGGTGTCCAGGTGGAAGTAAAGAACCTGGGCACTCTTCGAAAGAGTAGGAACATTCCCGGTGTCCTGGCCAACATTCCCTTCCCATAAACCAGTTCATGCAATTATCCAGGCTGTGTGTGGGGTGATAATGTGTGATATGGCTGCCACCACATTTCAGTCACTTCGCTACCAGTCTAGCATTGCTTGTAAGCGCTGGGATACACTGTGTATGAAAGCGCTATATAAATGCTGATTCTTCTTCATCAACAGACCTGTCTGATCTCCCCATATCCCAAACAGAATTAATGGCAGCCATTTCCTAGTCCAAAACTATGAAGGCCCCTGGCCCAGAGGTTATGGTGCAGAGTTTTAAAAGAACACTGTGCAGCAGGTTAGTCCCGTCCTTCTGCAGGTTTACAATGAAGTATTGCAGGGACTTGGAGATCCCCACCTAGCTGGTCAGATGCTGTTGTCTCCCTCATTTCTAAACCAGATAGGATCCCCTACTATGTAATTCATACCACCCAATCTCGATCCTAAACGTAGATTATAAATTCCTTATGTCTGTCCTGGCTAAACGCCTGACAATGTCCTTCCCTCCTTAATTAACTTGGACCAGACAGGCTTTGTAAGCTCCAGATCTACAACAGATAATACACATGGAGAACTCTACCTGGGCCAGGAGATGCAATCCTGCAAGGCCCCTCTGTCCTTCTCAGCCTAGATGCTCAGAAGGTGTTCAACAGGGTCTCATGGCCTTCTCTATTAGCTACTTTGTCTTAAATGAGATTCCTGCTCCTTATTTGATGATCAAAGCACTTTATTCCTCTCCCCAAGCTTGTGTCAAGGTAACTGGTCAACACGCAACCTATTTCCCCTATTTAGGGAACTCGCCAGGGCTGCCCTTTGTCCTCTGGTTTATTTGCCATTTTATTGAAACACTGGCCCAGGCTATCAGACGCTCCCTCAAATAAGTGGGATCCAGATGGAGGGATGGAACATCGCATAGTTTTGTATGCGGACAATGTCTTGCTTTTCCTTGCTAGTCACTCAATCTGTCCTAACTGTTTTAAAATTTTGGAAAACTTCAGTAGATGCTCAGGATATAAACTTAACCCTCCAAAGCGGAGGCTCTAATATTTTTCCCCCAACTGTTTAACCAGTTGAGACACACTAAGCTTGAAAGTTTGTTTACAGGTGCAACCTGGTAGCACAGGAAATTAAGTGACTTGCTCAGGGTCACACAGTATGCAAGTGGGGGCTGTGGGATTCAAACCCAGGTCTCCAGCTTTACAGCTCAGAGCCTTAAACCACTGCGCAATACTGCCTCCAGTTTCACCCCTTTAGTTTTACCCTTCCTAACTTTTAAGCAACACTTTCCATTTCGTTGGGACCTGGAAAATAGAAGTACTTGGGCATTTATCTCTCAGATCATGCAGGAGAGCAGTGAGAAACTCCAGGCTGATCTGGCTAGGTGGAGTGTCCTCCTGCTGAGTCTTCTTCAGAGTGTGGAAGCTATTCGATGATGACTCTGCCCCAGGCTCTTACCTCTTTCAAAACGCACCAATACATTTATTTATTTATTTTCTTTGTTAACCAGGTAAGCACACTAGACAACCAGGTGCCTATTTTCAGGTGCAACCCGAGAGTTACAGTGCATACAAAAACATGATACAAGTCAGAGTAACATACAGGAGCCACAGGCTCCGACAAGTGGGTGGTACAACTCAGGCTCAAACAAGGTGAGGTAAGTAGTCTAGCTACAAGTTACATAACAGCATGGTGGTGGAATACTAACTAATAACTAGTCACAGCTGGAGATGAGCATTAGAGAACAGCACAAAAGGAAAAAATAAACATCAGAATTTACAGAGCATACAAAAACATGATACAGAGTCAAGGTAACATACAGGAGCTAGTGGCTCAAACAGTGGAATGGTACAACTCAGGTCCAAACATGGTGAGGTAAGTAGTCTGGCGACAAGTTACATAACAGCATAGGGTGGTAGAATATTGACTAATAACTAATGCAGCTCGATATGAGCATAAGGAAACAACACGAAAAGAAAAGAAAATCAAGAAATTTTAGAGCATACAAGTTTAGAAATTACCTTAAAATAATTGCCTAACAAGAGAGAAGGCTAGAATACTGTACAGAAGGGGCGAGTACTGATAAGATCGGGTCACCATTCAGGAAGGGACGGTAAAGTGCCATTATCAGGTTTACAGCAGAGGTACGACAGCAGCCGTAGAAACTGTTCACCGGGCCGCTCCCTCAGAGAATCAGGGAGGGAGAGAGTATGTAGGTCTATGTAGAATATATTCCAGCTAAAACATTTCAAGTATGGAATAAGGCCATCATCAGATTCAATATGGGCTGGGAGACGCCCTAGAATAAGGTCTTCTGTTCTCTTCCTCCTAGAACACGGGAAGGGGGGCTGGTTCTCCCAACCTTAAATTGTATAATTGGGCCTCACATCTTTCCTTTATCATCATTCGTTATATGAGAACCAGCCTGTCCTCTGGCAGGAAATGAAGAAGGTCTCTTACCATTTAATAATTTAGTAAAGGCAACCTATACCATTCCCCCTCCTTGGATCGGATGGATCTTGGCCATGGATCATACAATCCGATTAAAACCTGGAACACGATCCATGAGCACTTTCCCTCCCCATATCTACTTTTTGATGCCCAATAGCCCTCCTGGAGGACTTTCTCCGGCCCGTATGGACCACACACTCAGTTCCTGGGACTGTCTCCAGCTCTTAACCTCTCACCATTTTTAAATGGGAAAATTTTAAATCCTTCCAAGAGCCAAGTCAAACCTTTGATCTAAGGCAATCAGATTTTACCAGTTCCTGCAACTGAGACATTTTACTACTCACTCCCAGCAGGGTTACGAAACCCTGAGGATTTTCCTCCCTAATATCTTTACTTCAGAAGTCCTTCACCTCCACTGAGATGGCCCACATTGTCTCAGTTCTGTATCAGGCCCTAGGAGATACTATGGGGACAAATACTGAGGGAGCCATGGAAAGTGGAACATAGAATTAGGCCTGGATATCTCCACACAACAGTGGTACAAGGCTGTCTTTGTTATCCAAACCCACCTACTCCCACTGCTGGAGATTGTTCTCGTGGCAAATAATGACCAGATGCTTTCGAACCCCAGCCATTTATTTATTTATTCATTACAAATCGGGTTTACAACCTTGAGTAAGAGACTCAGTTACAAAGGCACCTCGCTGGGGCAGACATCAAGACAATTATTACAGTGCAGATTAAAACAGAGGATAACATTACAGGTGCAGTAAAGGAACATTTAACATAGTTACACTTAGGTTACATAATGTAGTAGTTTGTATGTTACTTAGGTTACATAATGTTACGTAACTGTGAGTTACACTCATGGATATAGTAGGCCCTCAGAGAAGACAGCGGTTACATCCCTGTTTGGACCTAGTAGGGAAGGAGTGGGTCTGGGGAGGAGAGGCTGTCCAGTGGATGTTGTCAAGCCAGGAGGCAAGGCAGGCGGGCACTACAGGTTACAACAGGAGGTTAGTTGCACCTACAACAGTGGATATTTAAGATATGGTTCAAGGGCGGTTTGAAGAAGCCAATTTTGGCAAGTTGAGATGCAGCTAGGGAGGAGTTGAACCTGGTGGGGCTCGTGGAGGAAGGATCTCTGGGCAAGAGAGGTCTTGGTTCTGGCACCTTGAAAGTGGCCTTAACAGAGCTACGGGTGGTGATGGACAATGATGACAGCTGTAGGGAGGTGGAGACCCCAGGGGAAGAGTCCTAGCAGTGATTTCTTAGGCGAGAAGGCAGGTCTGGCAGAGCAGTCGCTCCTCAAAGTTGAGTAGATTAGTGGTAGTGTAGAGAAGGCAGGTGTGAGTTCGGCTGGGGCACAGGTCAGAAGCATACAGGCCTTATTGATGGAAGTTGGATTTTGGAGAGAGGGCAGTGTTGTCAGCTGCGGCGTGAGATGGTCAAGCCATAGTCCACGAGGGACAAGATGGAGGAGGTGATGGTCAGCCTGAGGGCAACCTGAGGCAGGTAGTCCCTGTGCCAGTATAGCAGGCAAATCCAAGAGGTAATGGCACTGACAGGGCATTAATGTGGGTGTAGAAGGAGAGGGCAGTGTCGAACATGATGCCTAGGTACTTGTAAGTGGTCACTTGTTCTAGCGGTGCAGAGTGCGGGGATAATCAAGAGGGGGTATTTTTAGCTTTATTTTGGTGGTGGGAGAAGAGCACTGATTTGGTTTTCTTTAGGTTAATGACCAGTCTGTGGTTGCTGAACCACCTTCGTCTTGGATGTAAGCTTGCTGGAGGGATAATTGGAGGGAGGTGGGATTGGGATGTGAGGCAAGGACTGCATCATTGGCACAGAGGAACATTTACCAGTACAAGAGCTGGGGAAGGTGTTGAGGTACAGACTAAAAGTATTGGACCCAGGAAGGAGCCCTGAGGATCCTGGAGTGAACGGAAGAGTGCTGGAGAGGAGCCACTGATCTTGACACGCTGGGATCTAGCAGAGAGGTAGCTAGAGAACCAGGAAATGGGACCACCAGAGAAGCCAAGTTGGTGGAGAGAGTCGAGTAGAAGGGGATGACAGACAGTGTCAAAGGCCTTATAGAGGTCAATGAACACTGCTCCTGCAAGGCTGCCAGAGTCGACAGCAGCATGCAGGTGTTGGGAGAATTCCAGGACAACCGTGGTTATAATGTGTCCTGGGTGGAAACCGTGCTACACTGGGCATATAATGTCGACTTGGTTAGGCATTCAGAGAGCTGGATCAACACCCACTTTTCAAGGGCTTTAGAGAGTGGGAGAGAGGATGGAGATCGCCAGTAATTGTTGGGGGTGGACTGGTCCCCACTCTTATGTGCTCACTTTTCAACAACTAGATCAGAGGTATGTTGGCACCAGTGTGATGAGCTACTAGCACACCACGCTCACATATTTTGGTCCTGCCCCAGCATACAACCTTTTCTGGCCTCCTTACAGTCCAAGTTGAGTGACCTTCTTGGGCATCCACCACCGCTACAGCTGACCTTTATACTGCATTTATTTCCCGAGGGCTTAGGGACTCATACATGCTATCTTGTGGGATAGCCTCATTGGCAGCTAAGAAAGTTTGACCAGACACTGGCTCACTCCCCAGATCCCCACAATACTGGAATGTAGAGAGACAGTGACTCGTATTATAGGTCAGAGAGGATTTCCCATCACTTGAATGATCGTTCTGAGCTATGTTCACTGAAATGGACTACATCGATCTTATATGGCTAAAGACCCAACCTTTATCCCTTGAATTCACTGATTCTACCTATGGACACTGGAGCTGTTAGTTATACTGCGACATGTGGGAATCGTTTACCAGTCTGCAGGGGTCTGGAGGAAAGGGACCTTTGAAAATATGTATGAAGTTTAAAGTTGATCTGAATCTTTTGTTCCTGATATGCCTATGCCTGAGTCCCACCATCTGGACTGGGTCTTGGATCCTTATATACTCTGTATAATCTGTATAACTTAAACTGTCGATTTGATGTCCTGCATCCCTTAACTTGTGTGTAACAATGAATTTGTGACTGTCAATACCCTGTACCCTGCCTATGTGTAAAGTTAATAAAAATTATAACAACAATAACAAGAAGACACAGACAACAAGCTGGTAGCCAGCATAAACAAACATTGTAGCAAGGGTTGGGGAAGGATCATGGTACTGGAGGATTTTAACATGCCAGGGTAGATTTAAGAACCATGGCATCAGCATCTTCAAAGAGCAAAGATACTGGACGCCTTTCAGCATGAGTTTCTAATTCAACTAGTGGGTGAGCCAACTAGGGAGGGTAATATCCTGGACTTGAATGGGGACCAGGTAAAGAATTTGATAGTGGAGGACTCCTGGCAGGAAATGATCACGCAGTAGTTTGGTTCACTTGGACCTAGGAAGGAATGGAACCAGACCAAAATGACTGAGGTGGACTTTAGGCGGAGCTGACTTCAGGCAGATGGCTGACATACCAGGGGCATTTAAGAAACATCAGGCCAGGGACAAGCACAGAGAGTCAGTTGGGGATTCTGAAGCTGGGCCTCTTGAGGCTACAAAAAAGTCTGCACTAAATCCCATCACAAGACAGCGAAGGCCAGAAACCCTGTTGGTGGTTCAGAGAGGTGCAGCGGGGTGAGGGAAGCGGTTGGACTTCAGAAGGTACAAGCATTCCCACAGGGAATCAGATCAGAAGAGTACTGCAGGATCTCAAACGAGGCCAGTAGAAAGGTTAAGAGCAGCCAAAGTAGCTAAGGAGCTTAGGCTAGCATAGGGATCAGGGTTGGGGAAAGAATTTAACAGGTATGTTAGGGACAGAAGGAAGGAAGATAGCAGATAAACAGATTAAAGAACAAGGAAGGGTTGGACTGAAAGAGCAGTAGAGCAGAGCAGAAAGTACTCAATTAGTATTTCTGCTCAGTCTTTAATAGGAGAGTAGGTCCATTACCACAATGGGAGGCAGGATCGAACAGTGGATGGGGGACACTTACAGATTGTGAGATCCATGAGGGAGGGTGTGGGAGGGTCTCAAGGTCTTTGAGGACTGATAAGGCCCCAGGACCAGACAGGATCCACCCAGAGTTCTTTGGGAACTGGTGGATATCCTGGCTGCTCCAATGATGGAATTATTCAATTCCTCCCTCCAATCAGGATGCGTACCCCTGGACTGGAGGACTGCACATGTTGTGTCACTCCACAAGAGTGGACAAAGGCATGAACCGGGAAACTACAGACCAGTCAGTCTGACATCCATTGTGGGAAACTGATTGGAGGCCATCCTGAAGAAAAGGATGGTATGGTTGAGCTCCTGGAGGCAAATGGCTTTCAAGATGAAAGGCAGTATGGGTTCGTACAGAGGAGATCATGTCAGACCAACCTAGTCAAATTCTTTGTCTGGGTGACAAGATCCCTGGATAATGGAAAGTCGGTTGATGTCATATAGTTGGACTTTAGCAATGCTTCGATTTGGTCCCACGAGGGCTGATATGTCAGCTGAGGAACCTAGGGGTGGGATAAAAATGGTGGGTTGGATATCAATTGGCTCAGTGACCAGCAGAGAGGGTGCTGGTAGGTGGGTGGCATCAACTCACAAGAGGGTTATCAGTGGGGTCCCTCAGGGACCAGAGTTGGGCCCAGTCCTGTTCAATGCAATCATTTCGGACATTGGTGAGGATACAGAGCAAGATGAGCCTATTTGCAGATGATTCTAAGGTGGGTGCGGTGGTAGACAGCGAGGAGGCAGGAAGGCATTGTAGAAGGATTTTGTCAGTTGCAACTAATGCTCAGAAACCCTGGGTATAACTATCATCGGGGGACAGCTGTTGACATCTAGAGGGAAAAGGACCTGGGGGTGGTCACTGATGCCAGGATGAATAACTCAGAACAGTGCCAGACAGCAACTGCTAAGGTAAATAAAATACTTTGGTGCATCTCTAGGGGAATAACATCAAGGAGAAGGGAGGTCATTCTGCCCTGTACAACTCCCTGGTGAGCCTCACTTGGAGTATTACGTACAGTTTTAAGGATGTTACCCTTTTGGAGAGGGTACAGAGATGAGCCACAAGGATGATCCATGGCCTGGTGGGATTGTCCTATGAAGAACGACTGGGGAGTTGAACATGTACTCCCTGGAAGTTAGGCGGGACAGGGGATATGACAGAGGTCTTCAAATATATGAAGGGATAAACAGGGCAGACACAGAGAGACTCTTTACATTGAAGGGTGGGAAATATGAGAAGCATATCCTTAAGTTACGAGGGAGGTATGGAAACACTATTTCACAGAGAGGGTGGTGATACCTTGGAACACACTACCAGGGGCACTGTTGGAAAAGGAAACAGTGGAAGGTTTCAAGGTGGGATGGGACAGATACATGGGCAAGGTGCAGGTTGGGGAGGTAAACAGCAGGGTGCTGGGGAGGATGCCAGGTAGGGGGAGCACATGAAGGGGGCAGCTGCTGAACAATCAGGAGCTGCATCTCACGAGACATGATAGACCAATGGGCCTAATCTGCTGGCAACTTTGAATGTATGTATGTATGTAAATCAGTCCAGACCATAAGGATTTAATTGCAATTAATCTCAGGAGACACTGGCAATACAATAGTAAACATTTTATTATTGTCTAAAACTACAAATGAACTGAATTTATGAGACTGTTAGCATTCCTACAGAGGAAAACAATGTGGAGTTTTGCATACTGGACATAAAGCAGTGCTGAGGCTGTGGGACCTGCTAAGATGTATAAGAATGCATTTACTTCTGTTCACAGGCCCCCCTCAACATTTCACCTCTTTCACAATGCCTCGCCTGCACATAGCACACAGCCATATACATATAAATCCCCATACACTCTTTTGATGTCACATCACGCGCACACACACACACACACTCTTCTCTGCATATATTCACATATACACGCCATGCACTCTCCCAGTTTCATGTACCATACACACACACACTCACTCTTCTCTGCCATGTATAAACGTATACACCCCCCACACCCTTTCAGCATCATGTACACACACACCGTCACTGCCATGTACACATACAAACACTATTTCTGTGCCATGCGTGTACACACACTGTACCATGCACTCACATGCACACCCTTTAACTGTCATGCAAGTACACACACACCATTTTGAACCATGAATGTGTACACACACACACAATTTTACACCATGTGCATGTGTGTACACACACATACACAAGTGCATGGTGTATCACACTCACAAACACAAAAACTACCATGACACACACTTTCAGTAGACAGACAGATATACAGACATACACAATGTTAACTGCCATGTACAAACTCCCACCACTTCTGTTCCACGCTGTGCACAAACACACAGCAGCAGCAGTAAGTACAAGAAATCAGTGGGACATACAAATCATCACTTTTTTAGAAGGGGACATAGAATAGCACCTGTGCCTTAGGTGGGCATGAAGTCATGCCTCCGAGTGGACCCACACAACCATCACCAACTGCTGGAAGCAGCAAACAACATTGTAGTGAGGAGTTTCATGATTCCTCCTCTAGTCTTGCCTCTTGAGCAGCATTCACTGGCTGACACACGGTAGCAAGGAAATGGTTACACAACCTAATTTAGCAGGTATCCACTTACGCATAAACTTTCACAAACATAAGCCATTCTGTTCTAACAATGTATTACAGAATATGGTTTCTAAAATCTCAGTTGTACTTGGCAGGGTTTACAGTAATCTCCGCCAGCTAACCTATGAAGCATGCTTAAAGCACGTCAATTAAGGCTTTCTGACTGAACCGTGGGTTTAGGAGATCTCAGTGCTTCCCGAGATAAAGGACTGTAATGTTGCAAGCACAGTAACTGCAAAGTTGACTGTTGACAATACACTTGTTTTTGGACCGCACATGCAGATGATTACATGCTAATTTAAATGCCGTATTTGAAATAACAGCCACAGTCAAGGATATAGAACATATTACTGTTACATATTGCAACAGTTGTAAACATTATGTAACGTAGTTGGAATAGTAGCTGCAGAGATATCAGGCTGAAAAGGAACAGCATTTCCTTTGTTTAAAATGGTGAAAAAAATACAATACTGTGGTTCCTCCGTATGCTACCTGCAGCACGCCTCGACCACTTATTGGGAGTTCCCTATCTGTTTACAGCTAGATCACTGGATACCTGCTTTATGCTGGAAGCTTCCGCAATAATGCAGCAGCCCAACAAATCCTGTTCGTGTCATACATGCCATGAAGAGGGACTGATGAAAAGTGCCCTCTAAGTTTAGTTATAATAGTCTATGATACAATCAAGGTTATTCTGGAATGGATTTCAATAGTTATTAGCACTGTAGTGAGAAATTCAAACTTCATCAGTGGAACTTTGGTGGAAGTATGATTTTACTTCAGGAAAATTTCACAAAATGTTGCCAAAATTGAATTTTCAGTTGTTTTTTCCGGGGCTCTACTTTAAAACCACTTGACAGAAATTCCAATAAGGTAACTGTCAAATGTGAAGTACCAAGAAGAAATGGCTGATGGCGAGAGGCTGAGGCGCCGGTGCTTTATCTCTCACCATGCTGGTGATCCAGGTTCAGGAACGAGCTTGGGCTGCCAGGGTTGGCCGTGGGAGAGAGGGATCATGTGCCCGTAGGACAGTACTCCTCTCTTGGGGACAGGTGGGTTGTGAAGTCCTGGCACTAGCGACACCACGGAGGCGTGTTGTCCTGCAGACAGGGACCACAACAAGGGCATGGGGAGAGGTGACAGCAGGCGTCAGCAGGATGACTGCAGGAGCGCACTGTTGCCCGCACTGGCGTCATTGCACGTCCGCACCTCTAGAGGAACAAACGCTGAAATACCCCTCCAGCCCGGATAGGCGACGGCCCTCACAGTGCCGAACCACCACACGCCCAACACTGGATCCTTGCTCTGCCCTTCGATCTCCTCGAGCCCCAGTCCTTGGGGAGGGAAGTGTCCTTGAGGAGGCAGGGGTCATAGTGGGCGATAGAGCAGCATAGGCGAGCTGAGAGGCCTGAGAGAGTTCCAGGTCTGGGGAGATAAATAGAGTTAAAAAAAAAAAATGGTATGCCATTGCCTGCCAGGTTTCAGATCTCTGGCTCCATGAATGGCGTAAGATATAGGCTGCCAAATATTTCACACATTTTCATAAAATCTTGCAACTTTGTCAACTGTGACACTGTGATCCTGTAACTCCAGAACAACCAAATGAAATGTCATTAAATATGGAAGGCTCTTTATTCCTATAACAAGATGGTTTTGTATGCCAATCAGGTCATTGGGTGGCAGTTACAAGCAACCAAAGTTTCTTAAAATATGTTTAGATTCTATAAGTAAGGAAACAGCAAGATTTTAAGCCCTCATAACTTTGAAACTGGATAACACAACGCCACCAAATTTGGAAGGTGTAAAAACCCAGAATATAGTGGCATCTATCAACGTCACAGCTCTTGTATAAACAATGGCAAAGCTATCAGCAGCCAGCAAATGCAAAGAAACAGAAGTTCCTGAGGTTGAATTTTGCAAGCTTTGTAAAAATAATAAAACTTCATGATAACTCACAAAAGCTATACCCATAAATTCTGTCCAGCCACACACACGTGCTTAGCCATGGAGGAGGAGGAGGAGAAGATAAAGCTGGGTGGAGTGGTAAGGACGGTGGTATTCTTTGGGACTCCATGGTTGGGGCACTGGCTGAGCTGGATGGTCACTGTATAACGATATTGTAATACAAATGTAACCCCTTACAAATGGGGGTTCCTAAACTGTCCTCCTGGCTTGCCTAGATGCCCACTGCCAGGTTGTTGTTCAGTGTTCTAACCATTTAAAAGTGCCTGCATGTGAGTGTCCTATTAGCGTCCGTGCCTTCTCTTTAAGAGCTGTCATATTTGTTGTAGTGTATAATTAATCTGGGTGGGGCCGAGTAGTTTCAGGCTCGAGTCCCGCCGGGCACTGCAATACAGCCGCTTCACTCTGCCATCGCTAATTGTGCAGAGGGAGCTTTACAAGGGTCTGTGATAGTCTGCTGATTATCTGCTTTAATAATAATAATATCATAGTTTGTCTAACCTGCCTTCCTCTGCAGCATGGACTTTCTGCTAATCACCTCTATCTTGGTTCTGGACTGCCAGTTTGGATCAATCAGTACTTTTGGGGACCCTAAAATGGAGCCTGTGCCAGAGGTCTTGTGGGAGTGAATTTCTGTAGGAATTCTAGCTTTTGCTCTCTGGAACCTAAATGGACCTAGAGGGAGCTATAGCTGTGACAAACAGATGGATCAACGAACCAAACCGTTTGGATCACTGGAAGTCCCACAGCTGCCTGCCACAGTGAGTCAGTGTGTAGTTGGAGTTGAGAGGTGAACAGCTCGAGTAATTTGATCAGCTGTCTACGCAGCGTAGAGGAAATCGGTGGGAAAGCTATGTCTGGCCTGTCGCTACCATCTTCCCAAGTGAAGAGACCTGAGTTTGAAATTTGACTTATCCAAATTGCAGCTTTTGTGATCGGACCTGAATTGTGACAAAATGAATTTCACCTGACGTGGACTGAAGATTTGCCTCGGTTCGATCGGCCTGTCAGGACTTGAGATCAAGAGCGCACGGCTTCCTCGCAGAGACACTGTCAACTGCAACCGGACTGTCATCTGAACTGTAGTCGGCTCATCCTTTACTATAATTGCTGAATATGAGTGTGGGTCGCAATTTGGTCCCCACATTGCTTAAATGTGTCATGTTAGCTGGAAGCTGTATCCAGCACTTTAATGACTGTATCGAACTGTTCACCTGGTCTGGGCCTTGCAATCTTGGCCTAGATTGCGCTCACATTCACAGAGTTACATCCGACAGAAAGACCAGCGAGTTTGGCTCCCTGCTCAACATCAGCAAACAGGAACCACCACCACGGAGCGCCAGTGAGCCTTGACTTCTCCTGGCAAACCAGTACTCCATCCTGAGGTCTCTCTTTCAGTCCGTCCTCCATCCTGGTCTGGGTAGTGTGAGTAAACATCAGGGTAGCTCCCTGCAACAAAGCTCAAATCACAGTGTGTCACCTGATTAAATTGTTTTGATTGATCCTTACGAACTAAGCACTCCAGCTCTGGAATACAAATTGTGAGTTAAAGTGCATGTTGTGTTTTTCCTTCCTAAGGGCCCCAACAACAGCTGCAACGCCGCCTACATGGGGCAAAGCTTCAGGCTAGTCTGCAGACCAACTGCGTACCCACAGTGTGTGTGTGTGAGCTGTGCTAGAGGGACTCTTAGAGGCATGCATGCTTAGCCTGATTAAATCAGAACCAGAATCAAACACCAGATTTCACCCCTCCTTGTTCATGACCCCAATAAATCAGATCTAAATCTTTTGCATGTACACTGGCTGTGGTACACCTTTGTGGTGGGGATACTGTGTTGCTATTGCCTTTCTCCATTGCAGGTCTTATTTTACAGGGGGTCTCCAGGGCCAGTGCAATTGATCCAGCCCTGGTGGTGAGTACACCAAGTGTGGGGTTAACATTGCAATATGGTTTAAATGGTGATTGTGTACTTGCTGATCAGGACAGACCACTAGAGGGGATAGAGGGGTATCAGTGTCCTGGAGGGCTGTACCCAGAGCAGCTATGCTACCTCTAACCCTGTCCTCTTGGTGGAGGCACCCATTCACAGAACTCAGGCCCCTCACCCTGCACTTAGTCACGCAGGCAGGGTAGTATACCTTGGGATAAGGCCACCTAGGGGTTACAAAATGAGATGATTTACCTGCTGCAGCAGAGGGTGAATGCATACTGTCCAGAGCCAGGCAGTGTAGCTGGAAGCAGGGACAGGGTATGACTCTGTCAACACTGGCACAAATTACATGGGCAGCACAAGCCTGAGGGCATGAGGTCATTCACAGAACAAGGATGTCCTGAAAGGAAAGGTATCCAGGGTGATCTGTTCCAAGATCCTTGTGGTCCTGAAGGGCTCATCCTTGAGAGTTGATCGTGGACCACTAGCTAGGTTACTTCTTACTAAGAGTCTGTTAGAAGAGGAGGGTCATCTTCGCCAAGTGGAGGGCATTCTTTAGGGATGCCAGCATATCCAAGGTGGGCTGCACCTGTGCCCAGAGCAAGTGGGGGTACTGGCCAGGCTAATGGACAATCGTCAGATCCAGAGGTAGAGAGGCACTCACAGTTTACACAGAGAGCTAATACAGCCACAAAAATAATGCACATTCTGTACCAGACAGGGTAGATGAGCTAGCAGCTAAGTGGGAGGTTACTAAGCTCTGTGTGGAATTTTGCACTGTCAAGTATCTCGTACTGAATTTGCACTGCTTGTTATTGTCCATCAGCAGCCCGTGCACAGTACTGCACTTTCTAAGTTACTGTTGTGGAATTCTGAGTACTGTATTCAGAAGACTGATTTTGTGTGCAATAAATTTACAACAAACAAACTTCACAAGTCTGAAGGTTTATTCAGTATAAGACCAAGGTCCCACTGTATTTAGTGCATGCTGTCATACCCAGGGCTTTACTTAGCTCTATACTGTATGTAACCACTGAGTACTCTATCTCTAGATCTGATGCTTAGTTGATACGGACTTAGCCAGTCCCATGAAGATTAATGACCCCTATCCTGAACAGTGCCAACCTATTGATGGGACAGGAATGAACAAAATAGTTGGGGGACATAGTGGCACCTCCCACAATGCAATACAGTACTGTGACACTGCATCACAAAAGGGATTTCCAGCCACTGAACTTGCCTTGTTTACTGCAGTAACTCTGCTGCAGTATACTGCAGTTTTGTGTTGCATCCTGGCTGGCACCACTGTAAACTAGAGTAGAGTGGAAGGGGCTAGGGCAGGGTGCACCAGGGCAGCAGTCAGTTGCTGGGGATCTCCAAGAGGACAGCGGTACTGGGTGGCACCTGAAGAGGAGACACTCAGGGAGAGCTGGAAAGAATAGAGGATAAATAATTTTCACCTGAATGCAGGACGTGAGACTCACAGTCAGCAAAATTGGCAAGCTGGAGAGCCTTATGGCCTTTAAAAGCCAGGGCCTGCTAATCATGCCTCCATCAAGGACAAAATCAGTCAGTAACAGGGCTTTTCAGTTGTGGCCCCCAGCCTTTAGAATGCTCTTCCATTGGTTATCTATCTTTCCTCTTCTACTGGTATTTTAAATTCACCTTCAAAGGCATCTTTTTAGCACTTGCATTTCAGATGATCTGTAATTCTGCTTGCATTTTGTAAGGACAATGTGCTGTATTGTATTCTGTTACGTCCGTGCTGGATGTACTGTTAACTTAGCTCGGAACGATTTAATAAAAGCAGAGCTACTACTAATTCATGGTTGTTGACTGTTGCTTGTTAACATCAAGCTGAATACTAATTTGGTATGCAAATGATGTAACAAATAGGTGTGCTGGAATCAAGCCAAGATCGAGTCTGTTGCTGGCCTGTGTTAATCTTTTGCCTTAAAGAGCTTTTTGAATTTCTGAGTAATAGAGTAACTGTATATCAGGTTAGAGGCCTTATTTCCCATCCCAGTGTCTTTTGTGGGGACTCACGCTCACTCTAAGGAGTTTAACTGATTCTTATGTTTTAGTTTTAGCCATGTTTTGTACTGGACTAATCCATCTAAAGCTCAAAGAACTGTAATGCAACTTTTTTTTTTCAGTCTTGACCCATTTCCTCAATTGGTGCAATTCCTGCATGTTGTCTGTTTTAAATCAAGTGCTATTACTGCAAGATGGGTCAGCTTCACTGTGAAGTTTGCCTGAGGGGCTTGAATTGGGGGTTCAAGAATTTGGGAACTGTTTTTTTTTTTACAATGGTGTTGTTTTTAATCAATGATATCCCTATTGAGATGCAAGATCTTATTTTTATGCTGTCCGATTTTGCCTATTTTTCTGGATGGACTGTATAGCACTGGGAGGTCACATAAGCTGCAAAAGGTCAAACAGTGAATATTTGTCAGGGTGCTGCAAATGTGTAACTGGGCATATTAAGTCCTAAAGCTTGAAATCAATCTATTTATTAGGCTGGGCTCGTTTGCACTTTATGATCCAGGTGTCATGGCGGACAGGAAACAGTATAGCAGACAAGAATACCATCAGTACTGTGGTCCAGAAAAGTATCGTGCTAAACTATAAAGTTGATAAGCGGAGGGGTGTCAGCACCTCTGCCCATTTAGCACAGTGGCTAGAGTAATGGACTATGAATGAGGTAGGCCATTGCTAGTGAGTGGGGTTTGTTTCCCACAGCCTCCACTTGCATTCCATGTGACTGTTACCCAAATGACCGAATCAATGAAATCTCCAAGTCTCGCTTTTTGAAATAATGTGACTGTAGAGTTAATTATATTTATTTACAGGAGAGGGGTGCAGGGTGGGGCACAGCCCCCATAAAATACATTGTCCAAAGTTTTTATTTTTTTAGCTAAAAGTTTTATTAAGTATTTTCAATGAAAAACAGACATATATAAAAGTTATGGTGCTAGACGGTGTTCCGTCCACCACACTATTCCTGTCCGCCATGACACCTGAATCATAAAGTGCAAACACCCCTTAAGCTGTTGTTAACAGATGTTTCGGTTGTTGCGGTTATGGAGTGGTAAATCAGAAAGTGTTCCTGTGGAATATGTCTGTTTTATTGTAAGCATTCACTAATGTTTATTTGACATAGTACATCTGGGTAGTGAAAAAATGCCTGTTTTGGGCTGGCACAGTGGCACGGCACGTAGAGCTACCACCCACCATGTTGGCAACCTGGGACCAGGAGTGATCTTGGGTTGCTGGAGGCCAGGTATGACAGAACTGCGTGTCCGCTGGACTGCTCTCCTCACCTGGGAGAGCAGGTTGCTGGCTTTGCTGCCTGACTGCCACCAGGTGGAGGCCTGGAGGTAGGATGAATCGGGAAACAGCAAGGAAGAGAGGAGCTACGGGACTTCTGCAGGCGTGCATTCCACCATAAGCAGGCACTGACATGCATGCCTAGCTATGGGAAGGGAGGACTGGAGAACAGAAAGGGTGCTGGAATGGGTGTTATGAAGCCAGACTCGTTCCTCTGTGACCCACTGCCACTCAAACAACGGATCACAATTTGACTGCACCGAGGGATGGGGGGTCTGACCTCCCTTTTTCTGGTCTGAGGGTGCAATCCACTGGGGAGACTCCTGGTGGTTGGGGAAGGTAGGTAGCGTCAGAAACAGTGGGGACCCAGCTGGCAACCACCCATCCACCCCATGGCAGAAAACCTTTATGGGGAGGGGTTGTTAACTTTTTTTATAATTTTAAATAGATCTCAACAACAAAGGGTGTTCAATTACTTTAGTTGATTTATTATTAACATGCAACTGAGGAAGAATTGTCACAGGTGAGCTAATTTGTAGGAGAGCTCTGAGTAGGAGCCCCTCTTCAGTCTTTTGTGAGTTCAGCTCTGACAGTTTGGAACAAAGAGCTCAGAGTAGGAATTTTATTTCTTCTTTCTCTAAGTAAACGTGGTTTTCCAACTGTGTATTGCACTGCATTGTGTTAATATATATTTTATCACTTTTCTGTAAGTAAAAAGCTGGGTTGTTTGTTTAGGTTTTAACAGCTCGTGTAACTTGTTAATGTAGCTCAACTAATCGCAGCTTCTTGTTCTGAGGGTCCTGCTCTACACCCATTTTTTCTCAGCTGGACAGTGTGTAGAAGTTAGAGGTGAGGTGAGCTGCAGAAGGTCATGCAGAGAGTATTTGGCTCTAACAGGGTTTGTATAATACTGTGCATGTTTTTAGCTTTGTGGGAAGTAAGATAAAATGTTTAGTCTTGTTTATGAAAATATGGTTTTAAAGTGAAGGTAATAAAGTTTAAAATGTTTTGGATGATGTCATAATTGATTAGCCTGGGTGTTTCTTATTGATCATGTCAAATGAGTTATTACAGTGGTCTTATTTTGATAATGGCGTTATTGATTTATCAGAATGGTATTAGTATCTCGATGATATCACAGCTGATTTTTCAGATTGCTCTCATTTTGTTGATGATGTCACAATTGCTTGACTAAGTACTGAAATAAGATTTTGTCTGTTCTTCTATGGGAAAATATTCGCCATATCCTACGACCAGTTATGTTATTGATTTTTTGGGTTCCAGTCTCCCACCCTCCTCGTGAGGGTTGGACCCCTGCCCTTCGCTGCCCCCTGTGCCCAGGTTTTACACCCTGGGCCGGGGCCACTGGGCAGGCACCTCCCAAAGAACTTTGGTCTCTGCCCCTGGCTTATCCCCAGGAAGGGCCATGGGAGCAGGACCCCCCCTCCCGGTGGGCATCAGTCTCAACAGGAGCAGTGGTGGCGGGGCCGTCATAGATGGAGTCGGCTTTTAAGCTATATTTGGATCCCTTGGGGTGGGGGATGTGCAATGATGCCAGCATCTGGCTGCCCCGAGCGTGTGGCACCGGCAGTGGTGATACCCCAGTCTCCGCCAGAGGTCCATGAGCACTGGACCTCTCCCCCTGGAGAAGGACAGCAGTCCCTGGGATGCTCAATCTTTCTCTCCCACAGCCAGCCTCTGACCCCGGGTCTGTCACTGAACCTGGGATGTCGAGGCGCCTTAAGTGGGGCCTTGCCACACTGTGCCGGTGGGCTGGCCAGTTATGTTACTATTAGATCTGAGGGGTTAAAATCTTTATGTAAATTTGTCCCAAAAATATTGGAGGTCTGGATATTTTTAATTTTATTCTTTGGTAACGGGTATGGCCCACTAGAGCACAGGTGCCTGTTTTCAGGTGTGCCCGGCAGACTGGGAGGTTAAATGACTTGCTCAGAGTCACACAGTATGCAAATGGAGGTTGTGGGAATCAATCCAGGTCTGTCTGCTGGATACACCAAGCTCATTCACAGCTCATTACTCTAACTTCTAGGTCATACTGGTAACCCAATACCAAGCCTGACTCCAATTGCTTTGGTCCCACTGATTTCTCCCTGGGCATCATTTACTTTAAATACCCTGAAAGAGAGACTGCTGGATGAGGAAGATTTCCTCATCAGAAGCTCAACAGAGTGCGCGCCTCTGTGCCAGGCCTGTCAGCATGACTGCAGTATGTGAGAGAAAATCTCCCTGCTCACTATGGTGATCCTGTAAATTTGACATTGTCCACGAGACTGCCTTTGCAACTCTCACTGTCAAAAATTAAGTTTTACATTTGTGCTCCATCATCTGCACCCCGCTCCACATTAAAACTGGCATGACAAGCAGAGTTTGAACAGAGAAAAGATGCCCAGTTGCCACTGCAGTCATCAACAAGATGAAGTATTTACTTCCACTAAGATATACTGGGCGCTTCAGCCATTTCTTGTTTAAATACAAATTCAACCAACTGAATGGACATTTACAAAATGTCACACAGAGAACACTGAGGCGGAAGAGTTATGAAAGGAGACCTAGAAACATGTGAAACATGGTCCTGATTATGGCAGCTGACATGAACAAGTCTTTTGGGCAATCGGTTTAAATGCTTCATTGGCAAGCTTTTAAACTAGTCAAGGGAGAGGCACTGATAAGCAGCAGGAAAATCCCAGCCTCTCCTACAAAACAAGGGTACTAAATGAGAAAAGACTGAGGTAGAAAGGTCAGTGGGGATGCTGCTACAGAAGGTAAAGCCATCAAAAATGGAGAGCAATGAGTACCAATGCCCGTAGTCTGGGTAACAAGCTTCCTGAATTAGTGGCCTTGATGGAGGAGGAACATCTGGATATCATGGCAGTCACAGAAACATGGTACACATAGAACCATGACTGGGGCGTAAACATACCAGGATACACTAGCTACAGGAGGGACAGGGAGGGTAAAGAGGAGGAGGAGGAGTAGCTCTCTACATAAGGGAAGGAATCAAAGCAACAGAACAAAGGGTAAACAGGGAGGAGAAGAAGCACTGTGGGTCAATTTGGAGACAGGCAATGGCACCACAATCCACACAGGGGTTGTATCAGACCCCCCTCTCAGGGGAGAAAATGGACAAGGAAATGATAGAAAGTATACTTAGAATGGTAGAAAAGGGGAGATATTGCTGATGGGTGATCTGAATAGGCCAGATGTTAACTGGAGTGCAGTTGCAGCAGCCACTTCTAAGAGTGGGTTATTCTAGATGCCCTACAGGGGGCATGCCTTAGACAACTAGTATTGGAACCCACTCACGAGAGGAGCAATCTTAGACCTGGTTCTCTCAAATGGAGATGAGAGAGGATCACAGATGTAAGTGGGTAGCCATCTGGAACTAGCAACCATCGAACAGTATGGTTCACAAAAACACAGCAATAAAGTCAAGCCATACAAAGGCAAAAGTACTGGACTTCAGGAGGGCTGACTTTGCCAAAATGGGTGAGTGCCTAAAGAATGCACTAGCAAATGGTCAGGAAAGAAGGGTGGAAGAACAATTGGGAGTAATAAAAACTGCCATTACAGAGGTAACAAGCCTTTGTGTGAAGCAAATAAACAAAAGCAAAACGATGTAGAAACCACTATGGTTCTCAAAGGAGGTGGCAGTGAAGGTTCAAGAAAAAGAAAGCATTCAGGAAGTACAAGGAAACACAGAAGGAGAAGGACAGAGAATTGTAAGTTAAAAGCAAAAGGCTGGGAAGGTAGTCAGTACAGCAAAGGCTCGAACCGAGAAAAGACAGCCAACTCAGTTAGAAGGGGATAAAACCTTTTAGGGACATCAGGGAGTGAAGGAAGACCAAGGGAGGATAGTGAGGCTTAATAAAGGGAGGGAGGGGTGGGCAGAGGTGACTGTGAAAAGGCAGAGATACTAAACAAATATTTTGCTCAGTATTTACAAATGAAGAGGAGGTACCTAAAACAAACAACAGAAACACTCTGGATACAGAAGTTGATACCAGCCCATTTACAGAAGAAAGGTTCTGAAAGAACTCTTAAAACTGAAGGTGGACAAAGCAATGGGGCCTGATGGGATTCATCCCAGAATTCTAAAAGAACTAAGGGTAGAACTAGTGACACCACTGACTACCCTGTTTAACAAATCATGGGAGGATAGGGTGGTACCCGAGGACTGGAGGAGGGCAGATGTGATTCCCCTTCACAAAGGTAGGAGCAGGACAGAAGCAGGAAACTACAGACCTGTTAGTTTAACCTCAGTGATAGGGAAAATGATGGAATCACTTCTGAAGGAAAGAATTGTCGAGTACCTAGAGGCCAGAGGGGCACAGGACCCAATGCAGCATGGATTCACAGCAGGAAGGTCATGCCAGGCAGAATCTAATAGATTTCTTTGACTGGGTGATCAAAGTAGTAGATCAGGGAGGGCTGTGGACATGGCCTACCTAGATTTTAAGGCATTTGACTCAGTCACACAAAGATTAATATACAAGTTAGTCAGCCTGGGAGTGGGTCCCAAGATGATAGCCTGGGTAAAGAATTGGCTGGAGCATAGGACACAGAGGGCACTAAGTAAATGGGTCCACTCTGAAGAAAGGGGCTAATAGTGGGGTACTGCAGGGTTCAGTATTAGGACCAGCCCTCTTCAATGCCTTTATAAGCGACATTGCAGAGGACTGCAAGGAAAAGTATGTCTCTTTGCAGATGACACAAAGATCTGCAACAGAGTTGATGCACAAGGTGGGGTGGAAAGGACGAGAAGGTACTTGGCAAGGAAGAGGAATGGTCAAATGTATGGCAGCTTAGATTCAATGCTAAAAGTGCAAGGTAATGCACCTGGGAAACAAAACCCAGGGAAGAGTACACATGGGGGTGAGATACTAACAACAACAAAATGGAAAGGACCTGGGGTAGTCATATCAGATGACTTAAAGGTGGGCAAGCAATGTGAGAGGGCAGTAAGGAGGGGGGGATACTGGGATGCACAGGAGAGGCATCACCAGTAGAAAACAGGAAGTTGTTATCCCTCTGTACAGACAGCTTATGAGACCCCATCTGGAGGACTGCGTGTAGTTCTGGAGACCCAATCTCTGCAAGGACATAGACAGGATGGAAGCTACTCAGAGGAGGCAACTAAAATGGTGCAGGGTCTTCACCAGAAGACATATGAAGAGAGAGACTAAAGGAGCTTAATATGTATAGCCTCGAGGTAAGGAGGGAGGGGGACATGATATAAACTTTCAAGTACCTCAAGGGAATCAACAAAGTCCAAGAGGGTAGCATCTTTCAAAAGAGGTGTGCAAGAACAAGGGACACAATTTGAAGATAGAGGAGGCGGCTCAGAGGTAATGTAGGAAGTATTTTTCAGAGAGGGTTGTGGATGCATGGAGCGGCCTTCGGAGGTTGTGGAGTCAAAATAGTGGCTGAATTCAAGCATGCATGGGACAGTCATAAGGCAATTCTAGGGGTGGGGTAGAAAGACGAGGCTGCTGGTTAACTAGGATCTGCAGCTTCCATTAGGCAGGAAATGGCAGACTGGGTGGGCCAAGCGTCCCTATCTGCCGTCAAATTCTATGTATGGTTGATTTCTCCTAGTTTTGTATCTCCACTTACTATTCCATCCCTGATAGCGCTGGGATTCAGGTAGTACCCAGTAATTCAGGCAGCATGTGTGAGTTACACTATATCTGATTTTATATCACTTGCTGTACTGTCTTGTTAAGTCTTTATGTATCCTGTGCATCATGATGTATTTTACAATGTATTGTTCTTTCCACAGCTATATCCTCCCCAGGTCACACCTGGAAACAAGCCTCGCTCAGTGTGCCTTTCCAGTAACTACAATTTTAAATAAATATACAAAAGAAGTCCACAAAGATAATACAGGGGCAGTGGTGGAGGTTGTATGAGGACAGATCATCAGACTTTAACATGAATACACTGGAGACCAGGAGGGAAGGGTGGGGATATGGCTGAGACATAGAAGTTTCTGCAAGGAATCAACAAAGTGGATTATGAGGGCTTGTTCACAAAAGTCTAAGGCAGTGGCTAGAGAGAATACGGTGAAGACTTGATGGTGGGATTTAAGATGGACATGAGGATGTTGCTCTTCACTGAGCGGGTGGTGGATGAAAGGAACAGACTGCCCAGTGAGGTAACTGAAGCAGTGACTGTGAGAGGGTTAAAACATAGGTTGGACAGACATTAGGAAATAGTGGAACCCACAGGCAAGAAAGGGAAGGAATACCCATGGATGGGTGACAATCGCCACAAAGGCTATTAGATATCTAAATCCAGTCTGACGTTAGACTGCACATGGAGCTAGGCAAGGAAATGGGCAGACTGGATGAATCTCTGAGTCTTTCTGCTGACACAGTCTAGGTCTCTATGTTAAACACTTCAGTTTTAACACCAGTAATGAAATGGGTCTAAAGAATGCTCAATGCTGACAGGCTGAGAGCTACTTTCAGCTGGGCCGTTATCCCAGCACAACAGCCCAGCTGAAAAGACCCCACACAAATCAAGCGTCCACCTCCAACCTTAGCAATCTGCCTCTTGTCTGGGCAAAATACCCACAAGTGACAGAGCAGCACACAGTACCAATCAACACAACGAGGCACATCAAGACAGGTTTCCAACAAAAAACCTTTTCACCTTAGTATAAACTGCAGCTAAATGTAACCTTTTCCTCAACACATTCAGCCTTCTCCCTCTCACTTGCTCCATCTTAACCTGCACACAAGTGAAATAAATGGCTGGTAAACAACTAGACCCGACTCCATCCAATGGTTTAAAAATGCAACAGTCATTCACCCGACTGCAAAAGCCCTTGGTCTGACTCTACAGAAGCTGCCATCCCCGACCACAAACCACTCGATTCCACTCTACATCATGGCAGTGCAAGCAGCGAAACCACTGCCTACCCTCAATACTACCAGTAAAGCATTTTTGTTTAGTCTGACACTTCATGTTATATCCTTTTTTAAATAAATTTAATAATAACAAATATATGTTTTTTTAAATACCCTATTCTGTACAAAGTAACCCATTTCATAATCTTAATAAGGACTCCAAAGGGCTGTTATCCACCACAACTTACCCGTCATGCCTTATTGCTTACATATCAAGTCAGCTATATACACTACCGTACTACAGTAAGAATGGGATGCTCTTTGTTCATGCTTGTGATTTGGAAAGCAGTCTTCAGGCGTGCAGATTTATATTTATTATATTGGTTATTCAAGTCACTGCTTGGTGGGCGTAATTATTTTAATTAATGCACTTCATATTTAGAACCTTATTTAGAAGCGGATGTATAATAACAACTAGTGGCCAAAGCTGTATTGTATTACAGAGCAATGATCTACTTACGCTTTATAAGCCTGCACTTTTTATGTGTTGTATTATCAATTGAAAATGCATGTGTGTGGGGTGGAACCAGCGACTCTACTGGAAGGCAAGGAAGTGGAATTTTTAATTGAAACCTGAAAAACTCTATTAAAGCGTACCTTCTGCCTTTCCTTTGGCAATAGAAATGTTATCTGTCAAGAGATAAAGAAAGAAGACATGGTGCCGCCCAGTGTCGCAGAGGGGTTGAGGTGCTGGCGCCTTACCTTGAGCTACACCGTGACCCGGTTCGAACGGATTCCGGGATGCCAGGGACTGGCAGGGACAGGAATGAGCATCCACATGACTGTTCTCCTCTCCTGGGTGGGTAGCAGGGGGCATCGCCTGCAGCAGCCACTGGTGGAGACCAGGAGCACTGCAGAGGCGACATGGGGAGAATACCACAGAAAAATGGAAATCCCTTCACGACCGACTGAATGACAGCTGCCAGTCCTCCATTGCCACAATGCCCTGAAGGAGCCTTCACCTCAGCTGCACCCTGAGGCCAAGTAGTTAGCGCTGGTTGCGCGCCCGGAGGAGGGACATGCCGAAGGGTTCACGCCGGGCGGCTGCTATGAGACTGGAGGCTCAGGAAAGGACAGGTGGATCGGAAGGTACCTTGGCAGCCTGAAGAAGTGGTGGGTCATCAGAGACACATGGAGGAAAAGAAATATCACAAAAAAGAAAGATGACATACCCATTGCAAGTTTGGCAATATTAGAGGCTTTGAGGTGGCAACAGACTCCTACATGTACTCGGGTAGCAGAATGGGAAGAGAATTCCTATAGACTGGTATGTGTTTGCAAAGCAGGCTTTTGTATCCCTGCTTGTGAAGCAATGGCAGTAGACATACTGGATCCAGAGTCCTTTTGACTTTAAATAACTATGGTACTATGGACATGTGGGAGAAGGGGCCAACTACAGGATGATCCAGGAAATGATCAGACCCAAACAGTAGGTCCAGCAGCCATATTGACCCCACAAGCAGACTCGGACACTGCTAAAGCCATCTAATGCGATGCTCTTAAAGGCCGTCAAGTGTTCGACAAAAGGGTAAGGACATACTGCTTGTGCGACCGTGCTGGACACGAAATCTGACACAGTGAAGATGGAGTCATAATCTAGGAGAGCCATGGCAAATCACACATTTAACCTCCACTGGATTAATCAAAAAATGCTCTTTTCAGACTACGCATGAAAAATTCAGAAAATTCAGCCTCGTGAACAACATCCTCACTATACTGTAGGGCTACCCGAGAGGGACAAGAGAGATAATCCTAACATATTTGTCTGGATCTGGCTGCATGAAGCTCTAAGCCAGACTTTGTCCCTGCGCATACTGGATGACTTCTTGACACTTCACCAGCCCAGAGCCTCAAGTATGTGCCCTACTGGTGGTAACAAACCATGCTAAAGATACTTCCGATTGGCGAAATGCATCGGCCTGACTGGCAATATCCGACCCTGGGGACTCAAAACACGGTTGCCCGACATGAGGATTTGTGCCCCGGAGTAAGTCCTTAACTACGGGGCGAGGGCAAAGCCCCGAATCCTCCTGAGGCAAAATCCTGATGTCGGGCAACCGTGTTTTGGCGCCCAGGGTCGGGATAACGACGGTTGGACGATGCATTTCGGCCAAGTATATATCCACAATGCCAAAGAAAGGATCTCATCCTACAGGCCTGCAACATATGGGGCTGCTTACATTCCAGGACTCTCAGGTTAAGACTGTTCCTGATCTCAGCTATGAAGGGCATTCTAGATGTACTTTAAAGTAAAAGCTTTGAAGGGGTGCCGGGCACTTGAGGGATCTGTGTATAAACCCCATCCTTATGCTTCCAGTGGCGTTAAAGATCACCTATAGTGAAATACCATTATACACTTTGTCCCTTAAGATGCTGGCAAAATGGTACCCAACATTAGTAAAGAGTTTGACATTGGACTCGGGTGAAAAGGCTGGTTTTCTGCTTAGCTCTGAAGTGCTAGCTGGAAGAACTGTGTTTCTTTTCTGCTGAGGGTTTTTCTCTTTAAACTAGCCCACAACACCTTCCTCTGGTCCTGACCACCCAGCCCCATCTGCCACTAGTCACACTGCTGCGCAAATCTCACATTTTCCATCCACAGCAGGGTCTGGAATGGGGATCGTATCCTCCCCAGTTACTCAGTTAGGATTCTGGGCAGGCAGTGGGCTTCATAGGGTGAGCCAAAGCGTACCAGCTGTAGTCAACATCTATTTATCTTTATTCATTTTACTTTTGTATTGTTATATGCTAGGTGTTTGTATGTTGTTGTATTTTGATGTTTGTTTGTATTTTGTTACATGAAACTGGACGTCTGTGAAAATGGGCACTTTTGCTCAGAGACATTTCAGTATAAAATAAAAAATGAAATAATTTAGAAGAAAAGCTAGACTGTAACTGCTACTGATGTAAACCAATTGAAAGTGAACCAGATTAAGCTGTTGGTGGTATTTTTAGTGAATAGGACAAATTTTGCCAGGACATCGGGTAAATTCCACTACTCCTTTTGAGAAGTGCCATGGAATCTTTAACATCCATCTGATCAGCTACTAGAAAAGGTAGATAGGACCCCAGTCTGACGTCTCATCAAAGGATGGCACTCAACAACAGTACAGCATCCCCTAACACTGCACTCGGGTGCCAGTGTTTATGGAAAGTTCAATCCCAGTATGGGAATGGAACACAGGACACTCTGGCCAGAGTCAGATGTGCTACCAACTGAGTCACACTGCCAAACTGCTCTAGACAGAGACTGGCCATTGTCTCTCATTTATGTTCCTCCTGCTCACCTTCCATGGTGCTTGGCAATGTACAGTGGCCCCGTGCACACAAAGACCACAGCTTGTAGAGAGCTAGCTCCACAGGTGTTGCTGTGGTGCCGTAACCAGAGGCAGGCCTCACAGGTAGTGCTGCCGATGACAACAGCTCCCAGTCTTCTCGGTCCACTCAGTCAGCTCCAAAGTCTGAGTCACCCTTTGTTTCTTGGTCTTTTATCGATAAAGAGGGCTGACTGGGAGGGAAAATCGCATACTAAGGCTTACATTATTTGTCATTGTAAGTCTAATTAAATATTCATGAGCCTTGCGTGGATCTGATTGGCAGCTGGATCAGTCATTAATGTCTCAGAAATGACCGATCTAGCTCCCACATGATAAGTGGCAAACATTTCAAATGCAAGAAATACTCGTGCCATACTGCTAAAAGGGCAAAATAAGTATTAAAAAAAACCCTACAAAAACTAACGTTGTCATTGCAATTAGACTTCTAACAACAAACTTAGAGACAGTCATGTCCTTGGAGTAACAAGTGGCTAGAAGTAAGTAGACCTCGGTTGTGCCTCAGAGCACCCATCCTCCCAATCAATTTTTTTTTTTTTGAACTCTATTTTCACCCCTGCCAGTTCCTCCAAACTCTCTCCAGCAACCTCCAACCACCGTCTCTACCTCCTTTACGTGACTCAGCTACCCTTCACTCCTCTCCAGCACCAGGCATCCCCCAGGTCTGCCCTCCGGAAAGGGTCACCCCTGCCCAGGCGTTCTATCTATAGTGTTGAGCCACCAGGATGGACAGGGAACCAAGGGAGGGGCTGATTCAGGGTGTGGATCGTGGAGGCGCATCGCCTATCAGAGGCGGGGGGCTTTGCATGCTTAGTCCCTATGAGCCCGACTTGTCCACGTAACGATGCCATGGCTCCATCCCCCAGGTTCTCGCCCGCGCCACTGCTTTCCAGCTATCCCAGCCATCGCCAGAGGTCGCTCCTTGAGCGAGTGGTGTGTCTAGCTTCTCCCGGGAAGAGACAGCAGTCCTCCAGACACTCAATCTCTTCCCTCCCCTGCCAAATCCGGGTTGCCAGTGTGGCGCGAGTTGTGGCGTCCAGCACCTCAACCCTCAGCCATCGAGCCAGCTTCCCAATCGGTTTTGAATCCTCTGAAATGACTAGCTTCTTAGTAGTTACTCCTAAAGAAAGGAAAGGGAATTGTTTGACCAGGAAAGGCACACTAAGCTGAAGCTTGTTTCCAGGTGCGACCTGGGAGCACAAGAAACTAAGTGACTTGCTCAGTTTCACACTATCATGAAGTAGAGGCTGATGGGATTCAAACCCAGCTTTCCAGGTTTGTAGCTCGGTGCCCTTAACCATTATGCTATACTGTCTCGCTTAAATGTAACAACATCTGTAAAATGGTGACTCTGTGGGTTTCCATGAACTGAGGCCTTCTTCCCAGAATCCTCTGAGGGTACAATTGTTTCCCACTACTGGACCTTATTAAATACTGTGAGTGTTTAAACACGGGACAGAGCATAGCTCAACTAAGAATTTAATTGTTCCAGCAGGACATGTAATCAAGATACTTTCTTTCTAGCATACACACTTAGATATCAACAGACCTTCTGTTTGTATTTCACTAGTTCTGATTGTTCTGTTTGTCCCTTTAACCAAAGGTCTCTATTATCAGCATCTCTATTAAGTGGATTCTATTGTACACTCTTCTTTTTACCACTGTATCAATTGTATTCTGGACTTTTTGTACCTTGTCTGCCATGTACCCCTTCCCCAGGATGCACATGAAACAAGCCTTAGCTTAGTGTGTCTTTCCTAGTCAAAATGTATAAATACTAGAACATTTTCATACAGCCATGAGCCTCAGATTCGAAACTGCCTCTGTACCAATCCCTAGAACAAAATACTTTTCTGCACAAATTCTGATAATTTTGAAAAGGTTGCAGCAGGTGCTTAAAGTGCTGCAGACTCCCTGAGAAAATATTATAAATTATACATAATGTAGTCACATTTTTGGTACTTTCTGCTTTTATAGTTCAGTTTTCTTGATTACTAAGGACATTTGTATGGAATCAGGATCTTTGTTCTTTGGATTTCATTTTCTCCTGCAGTCAATCTACATGTGATGTCATCAATTCCCAACTGAGACAGCAGAATCAATACCATGGCAACTAACTGTGATTCATAAACAGAGGTCATAACAACACGTGCAGCAAAACAGCAGGCGCAGATGTAGTCAGAGAGAAATGGATCCTATATTCCAGCAACGGTCCTTACTGAGGGACGATCTAGACAAACAATATGTGAAATATAAGCAGAACTGTATGTAACTATAATGTTTTCATAAAGAAATCCCCAAATGGCACAGAGCATGGCCCTGATTCTCAATCTGCAGTCCTAGCAACCAGTTCTCATCTACAGCCTTAAGTACATAGAAACTGATACCACTTGGGGCTAATCTAACATGTGTAACCCCCTGCAAATGGGGTTCCAAAAAGACTTCAGGAGCTTGCTTGAATGCTCCAAGCCTGAATGGTGTTTGGCATTTAAGCCATTTATCAGTGAGTGTTTTAGAGCCTCTGGTACTGTCTCTTTAGAGCTGTCTGATTGCAGACATAATTAGTTTGTATGGGGGACTGTGTACTTCTCTGAGTACCACTCGAGCTGCTGCTAATTCACTTCATTTTGCAGTCACTAGGGTGCAAAGGGAACCTATCTGAAAGATGTAACTGTTTGCAGAAATTATTTGGAGTAATAATGAAATTACAGTTTGTCTAACCTGCTTTCTTTGCAGTCAGAACTGTGTCTGCTAGTTCCCATTCTAGTTTTGACCTGCTGAACTGGACCAATCAGTGTGGGGTAAGCTAGCTCTAAAATGGTCCCTTAGACGAATCAGAACTTGGACTCATAATCTGAGCCAGCCACAAGAGGATTGTATGAGCAGTGACTCTGGGAGATGTAGTTTAGACTGCAGCACCTTTTTGGACCAACAGCAGAGTCTATTGTGGTGACAACCAATCCAGTCAAGAACTGGGAGGAACTCAAAGGAAGTGCCGGTTTTGTCGGTTGGAGTTTCAGTTGAGCTTTGGCAGTGAAGAAGGAAGGAGCCCTGTGCTTTTCCAGTGTGCAGTTTTAGTCAAAACGTGTGTAAGGCCCAGAGTTCCGGTCTGCAGCTTGTGTAACAGCTTGTTAGGACTGAATCCGTCCTGTGAAAAGAATCAAAGGATCTCTGAAGAGTAGAAACCAGGCTCACCCTGTAGAAGACTGGAGGAATTGCTGAAAATTGCACTCGGTCTGTCAGGAACTGAATCTGCTGTGTGTCTCCCGGGTATTGTGCAGTAGTGCGATCGGGATACAGATGCAGCCTGCCTGGTATAGTGCTTTCTTTTATGGATGTGTGAGAAGAGGTTTGTGTACCTCAAGTGAGCCCTGCTGACATTGAAGGACCCTATCTTATTTGGAGTCGTGAGTACTAATTCAGGATCGCTCCTGTTGGATTGCCACATTAAATCCAAATGGAATTACTGTACTGCTGACTGTTTAATTCTCCTTTTCTCTGTGTGAAAGGGCCCTACCAGCTGCCACGGTTTGGACTAGCCACTAGGGCTTGGGTACCAGGGACAGTAACTGATAGGGATAGGCCTGTGCACAGAGCCATAAATGAATTATTAGAGTGATAAGCTAATTAACCTGATTTCCCCTGTCCTTGTTATATCCCCTAAATAAATCAGAGCTGCTTGTTTCAGCAAAGTTATACTGCCTGAGGTATTTGTCTATGTTAAAGTACTGTACTGTGATTGTTGCACTGTATCTCATTTCACAGGAGGTCCCAGTGCGGAACCAGACCTGGGGGTAAGTGTATACTGTGAAGGTAATTCTGATATATTGTGTGGGCCACTAGTGGGAAGAAAGGGGGTTGCAGTGTCCCAGAGGGCTTGACCAAGTTAGTTTAACCATTGCAAACCCTGACCTCTGGGTGGAGGCACCGCCATTGGATCCAGGCCCTCAACCTGTTAGTGGCAAATCAGGCAGGGGTAGTAGCCCCTGGGATAGTGCCATCTAGGGTTACACATGCAACTGCCAAACAATTCACAGACCAAAGAATGGGGTGGGACAGGTACAAGGGCAGGAGGAGGTGGACATGGGAGAAGATAAGGCAGGAAAGATGGTTATTAGGACCATCACAGATGTATGAAGTAGTTCAGCAAACTGGTGGGCCTTCTTCCGCCATCTTGTCTATGTAAAGGAGCACTGCATTAAACCTGCAAGCCATTATGTTCCCTCAGGAAGTTGTTTTGAAATACTAGTTCCGAGTCTGTTACTGTCCACCTTACCGGCTTTTAGTAAACTCTGTGTCTGTTTCTGATCTCACTGAGCTACTTTGTGTCCTTACAACCACAGTGTTTTATAGCAGAATATGGGTGCACTGTGACAGCAAAGTAAGAGTCTAACAATACATTGTAAAATGGGGAGAAAATCCTGCTTTCTGATTGGTTATCACCTGTGCATGAAATCTGTTCCATGCACAGGTAATAAGTTCTAAAAGTGGGACATGAGTGCTCACAAAATCACTCTGCTATTAGAACACACAGTTTTAAAATTCCTCCATTTTTCCTCTCCGTTAGCGAGGAACAAAACCACCGTGTATAAAATCTGAACACATTTGGTACAGCTTTAAAAGAAATTACATGCCCACAATTTTCTGCCTATGAAATGCTGTTAAAATATTTGTTTAGAAACTCTGTCTCTATTTTCTGCTGCCGATTCGCTGCTGCTCTCACACACGTCCTACTCCTCCATCTGCGATTGTGATTAGGCTCCCATCTTGTAATAGTGGTCTCAACTCCCATGTATTAAAAAAAAAAAATCAATCAGCCCTACCAACCAAAACAATTCATTTTATATTTTTTTTACACTTGCAACTCCACGGCTTTCAAAGAAGGCCTCGTACCTCCTCCTACTCCGTCTGCCAGGGCAATCCCCAAGGTGTTCCATCCCCTTAGCATCATTTTGCCTGTAGGGCCGGGGTTTTATCGTTTTCCCGATTTTCTCCCTTAGTTTCCCCAGCCCCTTAGGACACGGTGCCTTTAGGACTAACATCCAGAGGCGTGACGTGCTAGTACATGTCATCCTCTCATGCGCGTATGAGCGTCCCCCCAACTCCGGCATGTCGGGCCGCGATCACTTGAGGCCAGTGGTTCCACAGCTCTCTCTGGGAGTGCCGGGCTTCCACGTCCCGGTAACCACCCCTGAGGGAGGAGGCATCCGCTGGGGCGCTCGATCCTCCCTCCCCTGCCGACCCCCAAACCCGGAGTCCATTCCAGACCTGGGTCGCGGCGTAGCGTGAGCTGTGGCGTCCAGCGCCTCAACCCTCAAGCCCATCGGGCCAGCTACCATTCATTTTTAGATGCTAGCAGCCATACAGAAACATGACAAAACTATCTCCATCCTAATTTATGTGATGCTGTCTCCAGGCACGAACTGTCATTCCTATGGCACTGCCCCTCCCCCAACGCCACTCACTTGCAGCAGCAATCCATCCCAGCTGTGCCGCTCCACTTCCTAGTCTGTAACTTTTAACTGAAGAAATGGCTGGTTTAACAAAAAAAAGAGACAGTTTGAAAGATTCGCCTCCATGCAGTTTGAATGATTGCACTCGTGCAGATCGTTCCCTCCCTGCAGTACACCATCTTGTTGATCAAGTGTGGCCACTTTAAATAGTGACAGTATATATAAAAAAAATTGAAGGTATTAACCATTAGACTGAATAGATAACTCAACCTGCCAATGCTTCCAACTTGTGTTTTTCTTCATAGCTGCCCCACTGTCCTGCTCTTGTCTCCTCTTCCTGTAAACAAAACTCAAATAACAAAACAAAAAAGGAGAGCCAAAGTTCTGTCTCATGTCCAGCTCTCTGATCTCCTCTTCCCAAAAACACACATTACAAAAGTCAAACAAAAAAGTTCTGTCTCATACTGCATTGCAAACATTTCAAAATTGCACAAATTAAACTACTTATTAGGATGGACAAGCAATCTAAAGCAAAAAAAAACAAACAAAAAAAAAAAAACAACTACAGTGCAAGCAGGCGGAGGAACTATTTTATGAAATATTTAGTCAAACATTTACATTTTTAATATTTAATACTGTTAATTTCAATTGTTTCTTTATTCCAAAATACAGGGACCCATTTATAAGTGCAATAAGACACTCAGGGTGGGGCTAAAGGCCGCGAGGCCGCACTATGCCTCGCGCGTGCGGTAATATCTGTGCAATGCACACCCTGTAGTGTCTTACTGCGTTCATAAGCTACATCATACAGATCTAAAATAAAACTTTTACCACCAGTGTGTAAATCAGAATCATTCAGCAACTTACTAAAAGGTCAGTAACAATGCAGCAATAACAGACTGTGAACTCGTCTCTGAAAAATGATCCTATAGAAAACACGGGCTTGCAGGGTGAATGCAGTTGTCCTTCAAGACTCCTGGTAAGGCCACAGCAAAGTCACCAGTAGCAGGACCATAAGCCCGCTGCTCTTAATGTGGCCCATCTGGAAAAACAATCATTGCTGACTGCCCAGGTGAGGAAAGTGGCAGCACTGCACTGCCATGAAGGTGACTGGAGTTCGGGATCATGCGTGGGGGACCGTGTCAGGAGACAGGCCAGATCACAGCAGCTGCTGCTCAACAGAATGCTGTCATCAGAAAGGATGATGTTGGGCCCCTGGTGCCACTGGGACCCTGCGGTGGGCCAACAGAGTCTAATGCCTCCACAGGATGTTGCTGCGTGCAGCAAAGGTCATCATTTAGCTCCACCCATGGCAGGAGGGAGGAGGGAGGTCTGGCATACAGGGAGAAGCGTGTATGTTCTCTAGACAGCCTGGCTCCTGGGGCCCAGCCCTAGCAACAGTTGGGTCCTAGTCCCCACAGTGGACTGCCTAGGAGAAGGATGGCCCTCCCAGAGCCCTTGCAAGGAGGGAATAGATGTGGGGAAGTTGAACAGGGCAGGGACCTGAGTGGGAACAGAGATGCTGGGTGAGACAGCTTATGGTTGTGTGCTGCAGAGGTGTGCAGTGAACCCAGATAGTCATGCAGAGGTAGAAGACTCCTAACACTTTGCAGCCAGAGAATTTGGGGATTGTGACAGTCGAGACAATTTCTGGAGAGAGGAGGTCGTAGCAGTGAAAGACACAAATGCTCTGAAGCAAGGGAATGTGTGTATGTGCTGGGGTGGGGGATTCTTGATGACTGTCACTATAATGACTTGCACCAGTGGTGCAACAGTTGTGGCAGCAAATAATAAAACTGCCTGTTAGTGCCTTAACTAAAGCAGCTGTCTCCATGGATTTCTCCAGTCTGCCACAGGCATATTTTAACCTCTCTGCTCCTTTCGTTTCCTTTGCAGCAGCTCCCTGCCAACAGTGTACAGGACAGGGGTGCTGATTTATCGGTTTATTTGGATTTTGGTGACCAGGTGAGCCAATGAGACTGGAAGTCCTTTTTCAGGGTGACCCAGGTTTAGTTACATACAACAATCAATACAAGGGCAGCAACAAAAATCAGTAGGGCAATGCAAGGTCAAGTTTTCCACAACAGTAACAATAAAGAAATAGGACAGTTTACAATAAAAAGGCAAAACAAACGGAGGACTGTAATTCAGGATAAACAATGGCTATAACTGCAACAACAGATAAGATAAGCAGAAGCACTTGACAAGAAAGAAGGAGTGCTTGTACAGAATTGTGTAGTATTCTCTAGAATCCATTCTGTATGCACCAAGTTGGATTTTCTGTACTTCCCATTCTGCTTTCATCCCAGTTCCACATGTAGAAACAGAAACAGAAGTTCTGAGCCTGCCTTGATGCCCTCTTTCTTAGTGCCAGTGTCTCAGCTTGTAGTACACAACCTGTCTCCCTCCCTTCCCTCAGTGTGCTGTGTGCAGGGTCACGAGTGTGCCATTGGCTGCTGCACAGGTACAGAGACCTCCAGCTGGGGGTCTCTGGAGTGCTGCTGCTAGGCTGGCTCCACCACCCAACATCCATGGCATGCAGCACTGCCTCCTCCTTATCCTTAGTCCACATGGCACCTGTCTTCAGCCATTGCCACCTTTCCCTGCTCACACCCAGCCACTCCATGTCCAATGCCCCCAGCCACTCAGACCTTCCATCGAAAGCACATTAGTCAGACTCAGTCCAGTGTAATACTTTTTATTTTAAAGGTCTTTTCCTGCCAGTCTCTGTCGCTTTTCCCACTCTATCAATGCACCCAATCATGTTCCCTTCTGTCCTTTGTCCCTGAACTGCCTGGGGAGGTAGCCAACTCAAGCAAAAGCCCAGGGAAGCATGCTTTTTGCCTGCTGCACTAAAAGGCATCTGGCACAGCCCTGCTTCCAGGGCTTTTCTTGGGTCAGTTACCTACAGGTACTTTAACTCTGGGACAAAGGACTGAAGTGGCAAAGTCAAAGGGGGATTACTGTAAAACATTTATTATTTTGTTAGCAGCAGTATGTGACAGAAAGGGGCACACTGGAGGACGCTGTTGAAAATAAAAATCCTAGCATCCTGATGGAAAGAAATAGTGATGTGGGTGGGGGTAGAGGCCTAAGGGATTGGGGAGGAGGAGGTTGAATAAAATTGGACTAGGAGCAGCTGGTGGATCAAAAAGACGATCATGGAACATCAGGTTCTGAAATGGAAGCTCGTGAGGCTGCTGCCTCATTAGTGATCCATTCCCACAGCACAACAGACTCCTCCAGGACCCTAGCAGCAGCAGGTATAGTGGAGGAGGAGGCCTTTCTACCAAACTCAGATATGGTTTCCGATTCCACATCCAACTGATTTCTAGGATTCAAAATTTTGATTTTGAATACTGAAATTCTGAGCTCCAACAAAAGCTTGGAATCCGAGGAATCTGTTTGGCAGATTTGAGCAACTTTAGTACAGTTTATTTATTTATATTTTTGTTGTCAAGGTGGGTGCACTGGGCTGATATATAAGCAACAGACCATGAATGGGGTGTGGGTTTAGGGTCACCACCTTTGGATGAGGTAAAAAATGGATGCTAACTCACACCCCAAACTCGCCTCTGGCTCCACCCTTTTTATGACTGGCGAGTATATCGCTCCTCCTCCAAAGCCATTTGTATTGTTGGAAATAGACATTACTAGTGATAGGAAATCATTTTTATACTGATATTTATTATATTTATTTATTCAGTTATTTATTTTTATTCTTTGGCAACCAGGTTAACTCCCATAGGCCACATAGCCCATTTTACAGGAGTGACCCAGGAGCACAGGAAGGTTAAGTAACTTGCTCAGGGTCACACAGTATTTAAGTGGAGGTTGTGGGACTCAAACTCTGGTCTGCTGGATGTGCCAAGCTCATCCACAGTGTACTGCTCAGCCCTCTGTTAAACACTCTCCCGTTTTCCTTTCCATGTCAGTCATGTATTCTGATGCCTTGACCAATTTTGATAACTAATTATTGGTGCTTGTAGTGCCCTTAATACTGCACTATGTCCCCTTTACCTCAGCAGCTACTGCTGTTTCTTTCATATTTCTAAGACATTCCACAATTTCAGACACCATTCCATGCTGCTAATCTGAATGACCTGTAAAAGTGTAGCTAATATCAAGGAATGTTCGGCAATACAAAAATGAGAGCAAATGTAGTGATAAAGACAATAAAAGCTAGAATACTACTTTAACAAAAGTGGGTCTAAAACATACCACAATATAGGACAAACAAAAAAAACACATGAGAGCACATAAAGGTGTATAAAGCTGTTTCCTGTCATAGCAGTAAAGACCATATTTACAATTCAGAGTGGAAGAATAAGGTTAATTTACAGCTAATGACCTTAATGGCCATACTTTGCACCAGACAGACTGGTTTTAGAAATAAAGGCAGTGGACATGCAATGCAGCTAAAACTGAATGATTTGCTACATCAGTTTTAAGAGTATATGAGCAATCAAAATTGCCCAAAAACCGGACTGCATTTAATCAAAACGGATGACGGATAAGGATCCTAAAAATGGATTATCGGTCAAAAACCAGAGAGGTGGCAACCCACAGTGGGCTGTGCTCTGATAATCCACTCCAGTATTCCCCATTCATTATTTTAGCATGGTGGGCCACCAGTCTATATTTTTATGCAGTACTAATTGCTTCTTTTTAAAATCCTCCAAAACTGTCCTTTATTGTCATCCTTTATTGCACTGTTGCCCTGTTCTCATAACAGTGCACAATATTTTACTAAAATTCACTTATGCGCATGTACAATTGATATACAGCTCCAGGTGGTCGTGGCGGCAGTCAGGATCTCCTGCCCTCCCCTGAGCCCGCCGATCAACGAAAATAGGACAGCTCCAGGTGGTCATGAGGACAGTCAGGATCTCCTGCCCTCCCCAGAGCCCGCCTATCGCCGAAAATAGGACAGCTCCAGGTGGTCGTGACGGCAGTCAGGATCTCCTGCCCTCCCTGAGCCCTGCTGATCGCGAAAATAGGACAGCTCCAGGTGGTTGTGAGGGCAGTCAGGATCTCTGTCCTCCCAGACCCCGCCGATCACGAAAATAGGACAGGTAGTGACCCGCTGCCCAAGGCAGAGCTCCAGCTTGCTTGTTTGCTCTGTGTGAGTGTTGGAACTTTGGCGCCTTTTTAACAAAAGACTTACTATTTCTTATCGGCAGAGCAATGCTGATAGTTTTTCTTCTGGCTGGCTTACCTCTCTGCCTTGCTGTATTTTAATCCAGGCAGGAGGAACGTTAAAGGATTCATTTTGTTTTATTTTGCTTTATTTAACCAGGCAGAAGGAACTTTCAAGTGAACATTTTATTGCTGCTGTACTGACGTTTTAGACTGAAGCTTAAGGCTTATGTGCCTGTATGTTGGTTAAATTTGGCCTTGTTCTGCTGTTTCTGTATTTAGCTGCCTAATGTAGCAGCAGGCTCTCTATTTGATCAGGCACCCTCTCCAAACTGTACTACTGAGCTACAGAGGCTGTGTGAGATTTTAATTTTTTATATATCCTGCACGCCGATGTCCCTAAATTAATTTGGGACTTAAAGAAACTGAAAACTTAATTCAAATCCCTAAGCAACAAACGTAATATTAATCCCTTAGCTGTAATTCAATTTCAGGCACAACTTTGTTCATTTAAATCAGAGCAACTTGAGATTTGGTGCCTCCTACTGCATGTAATTCATTGTGCCTGTATTTCAGCTCCTCCTCCTCCCCTACCTGATATAATTACTCCATTTCTTTTCTCTCCCCAGCTTCCAGGTAGTCGTTAGGGCAGTCAGGATCTCCTGCCCTCCCCTGAGCCCGCCATAAATAGGACAGGTAGTGACCCACTGGCCAAGGCAGAGCTCCAGCTTGCTTGTTTGCTCTGTGTGAGCAGGTCCCCGCGCTCTGCGCGGCTGCCCCACCACCCCATCACCACCCTTGGTGAGCCTTTTTACTATATAGGCTGTCCTTCTGACTGTCTGAACCAATCAGCCCACTTTCCCTTTGCTCCTAATACACTTCCAACACTAGTGGCTGCCCTTGAGCAGCTGCCGCCCAACTCACTTTAAAATGCTGCCACTCTCCCTAGCTATAGTCTATCTACTCATAACCTTATCATCCTCCCACCTCCTCCTACCCTACACAGCAAAACACACTAGCACTCATCACTGGAAAAGCAACCTCCCCACTCTTCTTCTGCCCTTGCACACCACTCTATATTGCTGGCAGAACTGGGTACTGGGAGCTGCCATCCTCCCTCCCTCTTTTCACGCTGGGTTGTCAGTCATTAAATGTCTCCTCCCATTTGACTCTATGCCAACCTTGAGTACTCCTCTCCACCTCCCTATCCGCCAACCACAATAGGCCATGCGCCTAGTAAAATGGCTCTTGTCTCTACTGCTCCTCATTGCCGGGGACGTTGATGAAACCCTGGTCCAACCCCCACACTAATGGCCACCTCTCCTCCCCGACAAACCAACTCCCAAGAGGTTTCAAAATAGTACACCTAAATATTTGCAGCATTCTGAACAAACTCGCAGCCCTACAAATGTGCATCCTATCCTGTGCCCTGATATCTTAATCATTACAGAAACCTGGCTGAAGCCCCACAACCTCGATGCAGAGTTCTCTATACCTGGCTACTCCCTCATTTGGCAGGGACGTCAGGGTAAAAGGAAGGTTGGTGGGACTGCAATGTTCATCTCCACTAAGTTCCAGTTCACCACAATCAGGCTTTCCACACCCACGTTGTCAACAGACCCCTACTAATCAAATCTCTCTCCCTCACTCCAGTTCCCATGTACGTAGCAGGGTCTTACTGCTCTCCGGACACACTGCTGCCTGGCAGTCCTAGACCACTTGGGCACCCTGAGGTCCCTCGCGGCTGGGGATGAGCTACATATCCTTGGGGATTTCAACCTGAACTGGCTCACCAGTGCTAGCTCTAAATTACAAGCCAAGTAAATGCACCAAACCTGTCCCAACAAATAACCAAACCCACTACTTAAACCACAAATCCAAGAAACATACTCTATTGGACTGGGCCCCAACCTCCCACCCCCATCGTATTATTGACGCTGGCCTACTACCAGACTCTCTCAGAGATCACCACATGATTCACGTGGTGCAGAAAATATTCAGACCAAAGGCCCGCCCCATACACTATATACTAGATCATATAAATCCCTAGACCAGACCACGCTCCTAAACGACCTGACTAACATCGATTGGTCATACATCCCAGGGCTCCCTCCATGGATGCAGCCTCGATTTCTTCAGCTCCAGATTCCTTGCTATCTGGGACTCTCATGCGCCACTCAGAAGATCTAGAGTAGGGGCCCCACCTACCCTGGGTGTCCGCCAATCTCTTAGAGCAACTTCAATTCAGGACCGAGCCTGGAAAACCTACAAGGTAACAGGTTCTCAAATGGCTCTGCAACACTATCGCTAGCTCATGAATGCCTGCACGAGGCTTATCCAGCAGGCCAAATTCAATTATTTCAAGTCTGTCTTCCACAATAACTTTACACACCAGCTCAATTCTGGAAGTCAATTAAATCCCTCTTCGCCCTCCTGCCAATCCCTTCACCAACCCTCAATACAGCAGGTATTACTATCGCTGCACGAAGCGCTGTAGCCATAGAGTTTAACCCTTTTTCACAAGCTGTACGCCTCTTTCTTATTCTTCCCAGGCAACCAACTCCAGATACCCCAGCCTTTTCCTCACTCCTCCAACTTGCTGTCACTGTTACCCAACAGAGGTATTAAAAGCACTTTGGTCACTCAATCCTCCAAAGGTAAAATGCCTCTGGGACTCGACTTCAAAATGCTCCATTTATCTGGACTCCAGCCATAGCCAGTCCACTGGCTGCTCTCTTTAACCTGTCATTCAGACTTAGTTCTATCCATCTAAATGGAAACATGCCACAGTCATCCCCCTCCTCAAAGGCAGCACCCCTCCTCCCGGGCAACTACCAACCCATCTGCTGCTCCCCATCCTAGCTAAAGTCCAGGGCGCCTTGTCTCTCTCAGCCTCCCAATGCCTCGACTCCACCTCCTTCTTCACTGCATCCCAGGCTGGTTTTAAGAAAACTCACTCCACCATCACCTCTCTCCTCCAACTCACGATACCATCCTCACGGGTATGGATAAAGGGAAATCACCGCGCTGTCTTCATCGACCTGGCTAAGGCTTTCGACATGGTCTCTCACGCCCTGTTACTGTCCAGACTACCCTCCCTGGACTGACTGGGCCTGCCACCAACTGGTTCCAGTCATACTTGGCAGGCAGGTCCTAGTCAGTCCGTATTAGCTGTGCCATTTCCACCCTCTCCCTGTCACCTCCGGGGTCCCACAAGGCTCTGTCCCAGGCCCTTTGTTGTCTTCCATCTTCCTCAACGACCTGCCTTCAGCCTACCCTCATCGTCCATTCACATGTATGCAGGCGACACAGTACTGTATGCCTCTGGTCCATCCCCTCCCGCAGTAGCTGCTCTCTCTACAGCAGGATTTCAACAATGTCCAACTCTGGTTTCATTCTCATTAGTTATTTCTAAACCCCAAGAAAACTGTCTCCCTAACATTCAGCACTAGGGCAAACTTTCCCATCTTCCCACCACCCCACTTTCTGCACACTCGATGGCTCCCCCAGGAGGTATGTACATCCTTCAGATACCTTGGAGTCTGGTTAGACCAGCATCTTGACTTCACTGCTAAATTGATGCTATACATAAGAAGCTACACCCATGCTAGGTGCGCTTATACCACAATAAAGTTGCATCCTCTTGCCAACATGCCTGGCAATCGTTCAAAAGATGATCCTCCCCAATCCTGGACTATGGGATGTAGCCCCAAGTCCTCCCTGGCCAGACTTGGTCCCTCTTCCACTCTTTCAGTTGTTTCGCCCTGGACTGCCCCCATAACCCATCACTGTGACCTCTACCATTCCTTAGACCTTCCATCTTTCCACAACTGGAGATTGATACACAGTGCTAGAACCACTGTGAAATTCTGGTCTCAGTCACTCCCATCCTACCTGCGGCCGCCTAGCAGCTCTACCTCACAGCATACTTCCGGCCAGGAGCAGCGATTCCCAGCTTCTTCACATCCCCCACATGTCCACAGCGCTGGCCAGCTGCCTTCAGCTACCAGATGCCAAAACTATGGAATTCTTTGCTGGTTGATATTAGGCACTCCACCAGCACACTTCACCTCAACGCATTACTCAAGACTCACTTCTCACTACTTGCTCATGCAATTTGCAATACTGAAGCCCAAGTAGTCATTGTTGGCTGCTGCCTATTTCGCCTGTATATTTTATTACTTCTGCTGCTGACTACTCTGTAAATATGAATGCTGTTGTCTACTCTGTATAATGAATGTACTGCAATATGTATTTTCCTCTGCATTCTCCCTCTCCCCACACCCCAGGGCGCATCTGGAACCGAGTGGTACCCTGCTCAGTATGCCTTCCTGGTAAAACGCTTAAATAAATAAATATAGGAGGTCTGGAAAAATAATGCACCTTTGACCATACCACCACTACCTCTGCCCTATATTCTCAGACACTGAGAATCCTGCACTCTCTGGGTGTGTTTCACCTCATGACTTCAATCATCCATAGAGTGAATTATTACAGCACTAACCCTCAACAACTTGGTGGTCTACTGCGCTTATAAATGAGACTAGCTAGCTATAAAAAGGGCTTTGTTTAAGCATGAAGGAAAGTCTTTGTTATAGAGGCTGTATTATCCTGCAAGAGAAAACAGTTGCTCTGAAAACAATACAACAGTAATATTAACCTATCACTGTACTGTGCCACTAACATTCCATAACTGCAATATATTTTTTACTGAAGGTCTGCCGCTCGGAAGAGTTTTGTTGTTGCAGTGACCGAGTGTATGTCCCCCACACTAGTCATGCTCAAGTAACCTTTGGGCCCTTGTATCAGCAGTCTACTTACGCTGGCTGCTGAACAGTCAAGCTTAGCTGTGCTGTTGCACATTTATACATGGGAGCTGGCTGCACACTTAATGATTAGAGAGAAAGAGAGCGATATAGATGCTACAGATTGTGAGACACGAAGAGAAAATCATCTATCAAAGGCTGGAGAGTCTGAAAAGAGAAGGCCTGTACAACAATAATACTGAAGGGAACTACTGAGTTTGTGTCAGCTGTGGGTCTGGCATAGTGATTTTTTTGTCATGAGATTTGGCATCACATTAGGGAGCTGAAAAAGTACCTCAGAGCACATATGTTCTCTTAACCCACTGACATGAGGTACAAGTTGACCAATAAAAGATCTAAGATTTTTACAACCTGTTTTTCAAAGCTATTTTCAGTCGCAACATGGGTATTTGACAAAGCACAATAACAAACCAGTGCAATATAATTTACCCACCGCGACTGATATTCTACTGCTTTGTCAAAGTCTGTCACGAAGAGGAGACTTGACCAAGTGGTAGACTTACATGTTACGGACTAGTACATACTCTCAACCTTTCTTCAACAAGATGTGTGACAAATAAGCAAATGTGTGACATATCATCAAACACAGCACTGCAAGCTCAGAACACTATTGCTCTAGTGCACTAATGTTAATAATGTTTGCTGATAATTGAGCACAATAGGTAATTACCAATTTCTGCTTTAAAACCTCTGTGAGAAATGTGGAATATCACTACCTTGATGTGGGACAAGGGATTTCTGAGGTTAAAATGAGTGGCGATACCTCGTAATGTGTGACAGTTGAGAGGTATGGACTAGTAGGGCACACTGAGCTGCTTCAACAAATCTCAGGGTAACGCAAACAACCAAGAGGGTCCTGCACTCAATACTCCTTTCTGTTGTTGTAAGCCATGAATACAGTAACATGCTACCTCATGTTGACCTTCATCGACTCTGGGCAGGTAAATTATGAATCAAACAGAAGAAGGCCAGAAAACGAGATCGTAGTACTGAGAGGTGAGGCAATTCAGAGTTACTAGGCAACCCCAAAGGCTGACCTGTCGGAGAACAAACTATCTTGTTGTCTGTCAGATTCTTGTTTCTACCTAGGCACTTGGGCTTGAGATCTGATACCACAGCACAGAGTAAGGGTGTGGCTCACCTCAACTGCTATAGAGTCAAATCTTTCCCCAGGATCAGCTGTCTATTTCAACTCTAGTTGTTTTGCAGGATGAATACATGGCCATCACTTCTCTCACAGTTCAAAGGGAATGCTGTCAAGTGGGCGCTTAGTAATTGCAGACAGTCACACACAACTGTATGCTATTCCTACAATACAGATTGCATGAGATGTCAGGTGTGTAGTAGCGTGTGTCAAATATTTTACTATTTTTAAACTTTGGTTAGTTTCTGAAACTTGGCTTTTGAAAAATGTCTGGCTCCCAGTAAGTACTCAATAACACATGACAGGGTGTGTGGTAATGCTAAATTACCACACACCCCAAGTGAGTTGTGAGAGATAGAGCACAATTGAATGCTTTCAACCATCGAGAAGTGCAGTAACTCATGGCAGTACCACACACCCTGAGTGTTACTGCACTTGCAAAGTAGTTTAAAAAGTGAAAACTTAAAATTTGAACCATGCAGTAATGTGAAATTAATGCATGGCCATGGACCAGTTTTGGCCAATCAGGCTGCTTGTTTGATCCGAGCCATTTTTGTAATTTATGTTTGTGTATTCAGTTTATTCAGTATGTGTCATTTTGGTCTCCAGTTGTTTGTAGTTGACAGGTACAGTTTATTACTGCTCATCTTCTACGAATTTGTTCACATAAATGGTTATTTCAATAGGCCTCATAACTTGGTATAGTGTTATGCTTGTGCAACTTAGATAATCTTTCACTGTTAGCCTCTCTATCCATGATATATACCACCTGTAGGGGTATGAAGACAAGGAACCCCAAAAGGAGGGTTCCACCTCTAGAAGTGCCACGGAATGGTTTCCTTGGCTAAAGGTACCTAGGAAGAAGCCCAAAAGAGTGTCGAGCAGCACTTTTGAGGTGACGAAGCTTATCTGAACTGAAAACCTGCATGTAGGTCAGTAGTTGTGGTATGGTCAGGAGCTTGAGTAGAGTAGGAAGGAGACAACGGATGAATAGTGACTGCTCATAGGTCAGAATGTAAGGCACGGAGGCATGACTTCCTAAAGAAAATGGGGAACAGCTACGGGCTACTATCCGCTCCATCCAACAGCTAAACCTGACTACACAACCCAGGACATATTACTATGCCCATCTAGGTATTAGGACCATTGGCACAGAGGAGAGGAAAACCCCCTTTGAGGAGGAAACCTCTGACCATCCAAGGCCTAGGTCACCTTCCCTTCAGGCTTCAGGACATTTAATTTAGTGACGGTTCTGCTACTGCAACTTGGTGAGCCAATCCAGGGTGGATTCAATTTAAGGAACACTCACTCTGCTCCTCTAACAAGAACACTGTGAAGGGTTGTGAGTGATCTCTGCAACACAAGGTACCAGCCTCCAAGGTGGGAGGAGGAGAATAACGACTGCCGAGGCACTCAGCCGGCCTACCGATCTCAGAACAAACTGGGTGAATCTGAGGCAGTCATGGTAAGAGTAGCTTAAAGGATGCTCTGAACCTGCTTGGGCAGCTAAAGGGCCCTGCGTGAAAGCGCCACCCCTACTGCTGAAGTCTTAAATTCACATCTAGAGGTGCACGCTAGTATGGTTGATGACTGAGTGAAGACATTCCCACTATGGGCCAGATGAGAAGGACCCACTCCGAGTTTCACATGCTCAAGATGCAGACTTTGTGGCTGCAGAGCGAGACCTTCGCCACGGGCTACCCTGAGCCATGGAAGTAATGGACACAGTTGGCATGTCTCCAAATGTGGAGAGAGCATAAAGTCAAGATGTAGCATGTGACCTGCATGTGGGTCATGCTGGGTGTTCGAACATGATGACTAGACCTTCATGTAAGTCGGACTTGAGCAATGGGTACCCTCACATGGGTCTAGATAAGGCAGAGAGCATTTGTAACCACAGGAATACATACCAACCAGATCATTAAGAATCCTGATTAGGAGTGAAATTAACTTTTAAGAGTGGGTGATTTATTTATTTAGTGATTCAGAAAAGACCTTTGAGAACAAGCTCTTTTACAAAGGTTCCACATCATAGATTGCAAAACAAAGTACAATAGGAGAAAGCAAAGGTACATTACAATGAATGATATAGCTTGATTCAGAACTTACAGAATAACTCAAAACATAGTACAAGTTAAAATAACAAGAAAACACTTTATGAAGGTGGGGGGTAAGCAACCACAAAGTGCCTTGTCAATAGTCTAGAAGGACAGGGATTGCTGGCAGTGGGGTGAAGGAAGGAGGTACAAGAGAGCGGTAGATACTCGGTGAAGATGAGGGTGGGAAGAAGGGCAATAAGGTATAGGGAGAAATGGGGGTGAGGGAGGCTGAGCGAGAAGACATGCTAGAGTAAATGGTGGTGTGTGAGGCATGGTCAGGCAGCCTGCAGTAGTAGTGACTGTAAGGAAAACTCCATGGGACTGTGAGTTGGGGGAGGCAGGTACTGAAGAAGCATGATGCAAACTGATTGCTGAGGCAAGTCATGGAGAAGGGACAAAGGGAGGGGGTACCTGAGGCCTGGCTCAGTGCTTGCTGGGGGGGGGAGAGAGAGCAGGTGGCTGGACTCAGGGCAGGTGCACTAGAGAGTGTTATTAGGTGCTGTTTATGGTCAGTTTTGAATTGTGCCAGACAACTGGTGGCCAAGAGGTACCCAGGAGTGGGAGATGGTAACGGACAGCCGACAGTCAGGCAGGAGGAGGCTGCAAAGCCAGTACATGAAGAGGCGAGGTTCGAGAATGAATTGATTTGAGAGGCTGATCGCATTAATGCCATGAAGGCTGGTATGAATGGCTGGGCAGGCCAGCTGCTGATGAATGATGGTAATTTATGGAAAACATGCTCCCATTGTTTGGAATCAGGTGCCCATTGCAACAGCACAGTCCCCTGCCATGGGAATAACAGAGAAGCTATGAGCTAGACACTATGATACCAAAACATTAATTGAACTAGTAAAGATTAAACAAATTGAGTGCAGCTGACCCATACCAAACAGTAAGATAAAATAAATTGATTGAATGCCAGCAGCTGTAGCTGGGCTGACATGCCGTGGGGTAAACATTCATAGGCAGGTACTTAATGTTAACCAATAATGAGTTTTCGAATTTACGAGGATATCAGATGCCATGAGTCCTGCAGGTAGGACTAGTATGTAATAATGAATTACGGGTGGTAAGGCAGGAAACCCCAAAAGAGGACACAGTGGAAGAGCAGGAGAGGAGAGCCAGAAATGCATCAGTGAAATGCGAGCGGTCAAAGCCATGCCGACAGGCCTGCCCACCGGAGGGCCACAGTCCAGGATAGGGAGACCGGAAGAGGCTCCTGAAAACAGGGAGGTCACCCAGCCGGACAGCAGGCATGAAGGAGAGGGCCCCGGCCGAGGCGACAGCAAACCGCAAGGAGAGGAAGGTGGGGAAGAGCAGATGCGGGCCACCGCCACAGCGGCCATACAGCAGGAAGGCAAGACAGAGGAGGGCATAGGAAATGGGCCGAAGAGGGCAGACAGGATGAGGGGGAAAACCAGAGGGAGTGGAGTGAGGGAGGGACAAACAAAGAGCCACGGAGCAAGCAACACCAGGAACGAAGAGATTGGGGCACTACAAATGGCTGCATGGCAAGCAACAGACACGGAGAGAGAAACAATGATAGGAGAAGCAAGCCGGCAGTCGGAGGCAAGCAGTGGACAAACAGGAAACAAGCACGAGCAGCAGGAGAAACCAGGGAGGGAAGTGAAGGAGAGAAGAGGCCTCCGGCCGCAATAAGAAAACGATCGTGGAAGAGTTAGAAGGAGCGCCTTTATGGCCTGGAGCAGGGCGTGGTTAGTTGCTCCGCCCCCACTGAACTACAGGCATAGTCTTCCAATTATGGAATCTGTTAATGTAAATGGTCATCTACTCTTTTTCCTACAAAAATGGAAAAACATTCCTCAGGTATTATCACACCAAAATCTGTTCTGTTCAGTCCTTGTTCTCCTCCTGCAGCATATATCCTGCACTCTGTGGAATATTCCTAGGGTTACCACCTTTTAAGAAGCCCAAAGTGGGACACTTCTTACTGAAACATTTTTTTTTTTTTTTTTTTTGCAAGACAGTACCTCACCCCGACCAATGCAACATACTTTTTTCTCTGTATAATTAGAACTAAGGCTAAGTATTGTAGTTTCTTGGCTGCTTCTATTGTTCTTATCATTTTAAGGTATTTTAGTTAAGGTATTATAGTTTTCTGCAACATTTATTGGAAAGTTAGAAATAACTTTTTCTGCTGTAAAATCAGGACATGTAGTATTTTCATGTTTTTGCAGGACACAGCTGGCCAAATCAGGACAGGTGGTAACCCTAAATATTCTCAAACAGTCAGATCTTTCATGATTGTACTAGTCTCCTCCATCTGAGTGGCTAGACTGGTGGTGGTGGTGGTGATGGTGGTGGGGGCACTCCCAAAACTCAAAATGGATGTTGTGGCCATGGAGCTGTTCTAGGACTGTATCAAACATGTTTTTGTGTGGTAATACCAAATGGCTGCTAGACAGTTTCTCACTTTTATTAAAGGAAGCAGCTACAGATCAACCAGCTACACCAGCAAATTCTAGCGGTCAGCAACCCATCAAGCAGCTTTAACAACTAGGGACAATGGGGCCATCTGATGATCCAGTGGCTAGCTAAATCTGCTCCTGAGCCAGGGATCCGGGTTCAAGTGCTGGGTCATGCAACCACAGGGGTGGGTTAGTGCCGCGGCGGCAAGCACTCCTAGCCAAGGAGAGATAGTAGTGCTGTTCCACTGCACAGCAACTCCTGCAGTGAGCAGGGAGCTCGATATCACTACCCTGGGGAGGAGTCATCCTCTGAAGTCATATCCCTCTGTACAGACACAGTTGGCGAGACTCCATCTGAGTACTGCATGCAGTTCTGCAGACCCCATCTCCGCAAGGGCATAGACAGGATGCGGGTGGTCTAGAGGAGGGCAACTAAATGGTGAAGGGCCTGTACCAGAAGCCATACGAAGAGAGACTAAAGGAACTTAATATGTATACCTCTCGAGGAAAGGAGGGAGAGGGGGGCATGACAGAAACGTTCAAGTACCTCAAGGGAATCAGCAAAGTCCAGGAGGTTAGCATATTTCAGAAAAGAGATGTAAGAACAAGGGACAGTTTGAAGATAGAGGGGCATGACTCAGGGCAATGTGAGGAGGTATTTTTTCACAGAGAGGGTGGTGGACGCATGAAACGGCTTTTCCTGAGGAGGTTGGGGTCAAACAGTGGGGAATTCAAGAATGCATGGACAGACATAAGGCAATCTAGTGGGGGTAGAGGAAGTAGGCTGTTGGTTAACTAGGATCTGCAGCTTATCCAATAGGTAGGGAAATGGGCAGACTAGGTGGGCCAAGTGGTCCTCATCTGCCATCAAAGATTATGTTTCTATGCTACATCTTTGCAAGGCCTAACAGGGCACTACCCAGTGTCAGGGAGGTGGCAGGGCTTAAGGGGAACCGGGAGAAACCAGAACATTCCTAAGTCTCCTAGGTTACATGTATGATGGCCACCATACTCCGGGCTGCACACCACGTGGACCCCACTGGCTCCAACAGTGAGGGAGCTGCAGATGGGGACAGGAGTCTGCGGCACAAGGGCCAGATGACAGGTAAAGTGGTGGTCCAGGGCAAACAGATGTATGAAAAATGAAAATCTGGAACTCTAAAACCTGCAGCAGGAGTGTGTGACAGATAACTGTAGTAATCTGATGGTAGAACTAGGTCTTAGCTATGGACCAAACAGCTGGACCATGTAAGCTGGATAGCAGTGGTGTGTACAGGACCCAGTATATTCAGATTCCAGTATTTCCCAGTGTGAGCACCCAGGCCAGACTATGCACATGCCTCTATACCTCCCTTCCCCAAGGACTATATGGGGAAGGTATCTCTGAAGATGAATGGACATTTAAAAGTAAAATAGGTAAGGGTGCTTTTAGAGGGTATAGAGGGTAAATGGGAGTTTCCAATGCTGTGTGTATGTTTGGGTGGGAAATGAAATGACCAAATGTCAACAATATCTTACCAAATCCTAATCCTGAATCCCTGACATATGACGCTCAGACCATTAGGCAAACAGTCATTACGCCACAAGACAGACGTATACGGTCCTCATAATAAATAATTGAGAAACTGATTAGACTAGGAATCGATTTATTGTATTGTAAACTGGGTATATCAGTGGTTGAGTAATAGGAAACAACAAGTAAGGCTCAGGGGTTGCTTGTCGGAACCACAGAGGGTGGGGAGTGGAGTTCTCTAGGGTCGTGCTGGGACCTCTGCTGTTTGGAATTTTATAGGTGACTTGAATATCAATAGTTTAAAAAGATGGTTAAATTTGCAGATGATATTAAAATCAGGTGGTGGTGGATACTTTCGATGACAGATTTACGCTTTGTAGAGACTTATTAAAAATTTGAATGGGCAGAAAGTAACAGTATGGAATTTAATAAAGAAAATCTATTAAAGTTCATCTGGGTAGGCATAATGCATCAGGATTATTACATGAAGTGTTTACAACTGAAGACAACAGTATGTGAGAAAGATCTGGGGTTTATATATAGGATGATTTAAAAGTAGCTTACACTGTAGGAATATGTCAAATAGAGCTTTGTTCTTGTGAACAGTATAAGAAGGAGTTTTCATTCAAGAGGAATAGAAGTGCCGATACCACTGTATAAAAACACTGATTAGGTCTATACTGGACTACTGTTCTACTGTATGGAGTCCCTCTTAATCAAGGATGTAAAGTTGGTAGAAAGGCAGCAGAGGTCTTACACAAGACTGATATCAGGATGTATGGGTTTAAATTATGAGGAAAGATTGGAAAACTGGGTTTATGGTCTCTGAGGGATAGGACAGAGAGGGACTTACTGAGTTTATACAAAATACTAAGAGACAATAGTATGTTTATGGAGATGAAATTAGAATTCAAAGATAAACCATATCAGCTGAGAGGGCATGATGGCAGTTGAAGGATACAGTAAGCAGGACAGAAATAAGAAGAAACAGTTTTATATGTAGATCAATAAAATGTGGAATGGACTGCCTCAGGAAGTGGTGGAAGCAGATAGTGTGGGTACATTTAAGGTAAGATTGGATAGGTATCTTACTGAAGTTGGTAACTCGGTTATCACCAGTGAATAGTGGGGGAAAGTCTATAGGGGCTATGCCTTTTCGACTTTCCTATCCTCCAGTATGAAATATATGAAGGGGTGAGAGCAGTGCATCTTTTGTTTGAATCCTGGTTCTGTGTTTAGTACAGCTTTTAGAAAGCACTGAAAAGCATGCTAGTAGTCTTATATTATATATTACAATCACAAAGGCCACTATTATGGATTTAAGAGTAGTCTCACACTGGTCATGATTCACTATGCCTAAGCACAGCATATCTCGAATGCTCGAGGCACCCCTTACTACGGGAATGCTATGCAGTGGAGGTCCAGCAGGACCCCGTGGCATTCACTACTGGCGCCTTGGACAGATGGGCAACCAAACTCCTGGCGCCTGAGCAGATACATGCTAGAGGGGCATGCCTGCACTCTGCAGCTTCACAGGGCGTGAGTGCTGGGTGGTGCGGGACAAGGCACGCCGGGATCTCACCATAAGTGTTCACCCCCAATGATCACTGGCAGGGCACAGCAGCAATGGGGTCCCCTGCACACTGCTGCCCTAGCCCACCAGGCTGCCAGGGTGGGCTGGCAGCAGCCGCTCAGCGAGTGCCAGTGGGTTTCAGGGTCCCGAACCGCACTGTCTCACAATCCCACACACCACTGTCACAAGGGATCCATTCAAGATTCCAGGATAGGCATCCAATTGGATGCCTGTTCTGTCCTCGAGATGCAGCCCCGATCCAGCTGTGCACCTGGGGACCCACTGGGCTTGCAGTCATGAATCCAAGACACCCTTATGCCCATTTTGGCGGTACACTGCCCCCCTTGTGAACAGTGGCCACTGTTAGGGTATCAGAACAGCTCACCTTGGTTTGTGGTTCTATACCTCAGAATGCACACGAGACCACTGTTAGAAACATAAGTGTGGTCTCCACATCAGAAGCTGTCCAGTTCTGAAATTTAGAACCAGACTGATCCTCACTTTAAAAACTGTTCTAGTGGTTTGACATGTGAGTCATTAGCATATAGCTAATATGCAAATGTATGCACATTACCAGGCTCAATAAGAAGCTCAAAAACTAGAAGCCTTTAAACTTTTTATGCTCTAATTAGAACCAATTTAAAGAGTTCTGCTGCCCTGCTGATAAGCAGGAGGACTCTGAAAAGACGAGCTAGAGTTAACAGTTCAGAAAAGAATGAAACTGATCAAACTGCACGTCTTGGGATCCCAGCATTTGGCAAGGTGGTCACAAGGGCTTAAACCAGAGTAACCTACCAAACCAGTCTGAACTTTGAAATTTAAGCAAATGGTTCAACTAGAACTGCAGAAATGTCCCTACCAACTAATTACATTGGACCGCTTCAAATTAAATTTGCACAGAAACACACAGTACAGTAAGTAAAGCGTCTCCAAGCAATGCAATGCTTCTGCTTCAAACTGTCAGAAGTTATAATTTCTCTATGATGTAACCCTCTTTGGCACAGAAGTTAGAAGGTGTGTTTTTTTCCTGATACTGTGATATACAGGTTCAAATCCTTGTGCTCCCAGTCAGTTATCTGGTGTTTCTTCTTAAGAAACAGGTGCCCTATTGAGAGAGAGAGAGAGAGGAGTCGGAAAAGGATTGCTCTATCCAAAGCTTTAAGGGCATTAAAACACATCTTTTTAACCTTGCATATAATGATTTTAAATGTTGCAGCATTGGATTAATTTTAATATTGTTTTAATTATTTATTGATTTTATTATGTTATGTACAGGTGCCTTGGATTTGAAAGGTGCCTTTTATAAATAAAGTTTGATTTGATTTAATTTGAAAACACCAAGGGTGGACTATAATAAGTCACTTCAACACTAGTTTTCTTGTATTTGTGGATTCCAGTTGGTTGGGATTCTTTGAATACAATAAGGTATTTTCTAAGGTCACATTACAGGCTAGATGACTGTGCGTAATCAAATAGTCTTTTACCTTTTCCAAAGTAGGCCTTTTGGATGCAAACACACGCACAAACAATATAATCTGTTATCGTTGTATTTATACACCGAGTACTTACAATTAGTCACCACAATAGACTTAGGTTTCAAACTATGCAAACAGCACTGAAAATTATGTATTCTGCTTTGATGTACAAAGCATTAGTTTCAACTCAGGAATGCATATGTTTTATTTTGGCACAGTAGCAGATTTCCCAGTGCATGTGCCCTCCCTCCAAAATGTTTTTTCAACACAGTGTGGTACAGCAAAAGGAAAATGATCACTAAATGAGTAACAAGACGATAGAATTCTGTTTAGAAAGCATGCGGAGTCAGACATGTGGGTGGGGTAGTGGAAAGTACTATACATTGTCAGACTGTGAGGCAGCTTAGCTCTCCACATAATTAAATATCACTAAAAATCTTAGTTCATTGCTTTACTGACAGCAAATGACAAACTGTACTAATGCCTTCAGACAACAATCAAGCCCTCACTAAGAAGGTAGTGGGGTTGGTTCTCATCTGTATTCTTACTAACCACCCCCCAAAAGGTTGTTTTCTTTCTTTCCTTTCAAAAAAGGCAACAAAGCATATTTCTTCGTTGCTTTTATTCTTACACTCCACTTTTCTAAACATCCAGGATGCCATGGCTTAAGATGAACATCACTTGACTTCCGTACAGGAATCCATCACGTGACTGGGAGTTACTGCCAACCAGTTTTACATACAGAAACATGGTATGGAGGCCAGGCCCAGTGGCATGGAGGGATAAGGTGTTGAATGCCTTATCTCCTGCCACGCTGGTGACCGGTGTTTGGGAATTAGCAAGGGTTTGCTTGGGGTGGGTGGGGCGGAGGGATTACACATCCCAGAGAATGCTCTCCTCTCCCAGGGAGGGGTGGGCAGTCATCTTGGTCTCTGACTGCCACCCTGTGGAGGCCTGCTGGTAGTATAGGTTGTGAGTGACTCTGAGGACAGGGCTGCGGTTCTGCAGGATGTGTGCTCCTCATGTGCATGTACTGTTGTGTCGCCACAGCAGAGTCTGGGAGAAAAGGCTTAATGATGCCCTATCCACTCCCTCATGGCTGCGCTGCTGCTTGATGCAGGGGCCTAGATATGTTGACCTCTCCTCCCAGCCCTGCCACGGGGAGGGGGAACCATGGAAGACTTCACTCTGTATGCAGCCCAGATATTATCTTAAATGATGCTGCTTTGGCAGCAGTTGTAATAGAGCTCCCTCAGCATCGCAGAATAAAGCGCCAGTAGTTGCTGACATCCACAGGCCCAGTAAATAATATGGCCATAAAGGGTGGGATAGAGAGAGCTCCCTTCCTATTATCCGCTGCCTCGGACAGCCAACTGAAACACAAAACCATCTGTATCGAACACCATGTCGCTTTACAAGGTAGAACCCAGAAAAGAGATGGCCCCCATCCAAACCTCCTCAGTACAAATACATGAAGTGAGGCCCTCCCACCCAAGCACCCTTGCCTGAGTAGAAGTGCCTCTGCTTACCCCTGTATTCCCGCATCACCACCAGGCCCCTGCCCCCAGCCGCTCTCAAACTAAAATAGGCAATAAAGTAACCCTTCCTATACCCATTAACCAGTATACAAATGCAAGCTATTCCCAGATGCCGTCCTCCCCTTTATCCCCTAGTAGGTGTGGCAGTATTAACTGTCATGTCACCTTATAATAGACATATTACTTAAATCATTGTATATTCACAAAGGAGTCCTGGGAGTTTCTGCACATCTGAAGAGTTTGTAGAGTGTGTACTGACTGGATGCTAACAGTTGTAGTGACAGCTTCAGCATCAATACACTTAGTCCGTTGACGTGCTGTGTCACAATAGTAGATAGCTTGCATCACTCACAAACATACCTCTCTTCAGTCCACTCAGTAGTCTCTGCAGCTGAGTCTGCTGTGAATTAAACAATTCCTCCTTTTCACCCCTTCCAATCTGGTTTTAGGAAATCCCACTCCATTTCTACCTCCCTCCTTCGCTCACTGATTCCATACTTACAGGTATACTTAAAGATCTGATGACTCCTGCTGTTTTGCTGATCTTGCTAAAGCTTTTGACCCTGTGGCGATCCCTCTTACTGGACAAACTTAAAGCAAGCGGGCCTTTCTGACTCTTCAGTCAGTTGGTTTTGTTGCTACCTTAAAGGCAGGTCTCAAGCTGTCTGGATAGGTAAATCAATTTCACCTTCTCTTCCCATTAGCTCAGGAATCCCTCAAGGGTCTGCCCTGGGTCCTATTTTCTTTTCAATATTCCTAAATGACTTACCCTCTGTCAGTTCCTCTGCATCCATTCATATGTATGCTGATGAAACAGTTCTTTTGCTTCTGGCTCCTCTCCCGTGACCTTACCTCCCGACTACAGTTGATTTTGACAACATTCAGTGCTGGTTCAAGGTTAACCAATTGTCTCCTAATGCCAAAAAAGTCTCAATGACTTTTGGCACCCATCAGAGGCTTGCCAAACTTACTTCTCCTCTACTATTTAATAACTTTGATGGTGCTAAACTTGAAGAGGTCTCCTCCTTTAAGTACCTCGGAGCTTGCCTTGACCAGTATCTTGAGTTCTCCGTGCACGCTGATGTAATTCACCATAAGCTCCACCCTAAGCTTGGTGCTTGTACAGGTGTACCCCTCCCTCTCCTATCCTAATCCTTTCTCTGACACCACTGCAATTAAGATGTATATAACTGCTATGTAATTGCCTGTGTAATTTGATCCCTGTTTTTCTGTAATTTTGCCCTATCTGTAATGTTTTGTCCACCACTGACTTGAACCTTTGAAAACGAGTCCTTGACTCAAATGTATTAACTCTAAACTGAAATAAATAAATAAACAAACATGTATACTGCTCCCTGCCGCCGAGAAATTGTACTAAAATTGTACCCGAGGACTGGAGGAGGGCAGATGTGATTCCCTTCACAAAAGTGGGAGCAAGGCAGAAGCAGAAAACTACAGACCTGTTAGTTTAACCTCAGTGGTAGGGAAATGATGGAATCACTTGAAGGAAAGAACTGTTGAGTATCTAGAGGCCAGAGGGCTCAGGACCCAAGGCAGCATGGATTCACAGCGGAAGGTCATGCCAGACAAATCTGATAGATTCCTTTGACTGGGTGACCAAAGTAGTAGATCAGGGAGGGCTGTGGACATGGCCTACCTAGACTTTAGCAAGGCATTTGACACAGTCCCACACAAAAGATTAATATACAAGTTAGCCAGCCTGGGAGTGGGTCCCAAGATGACAGCCTGGGTAAAGAATTGGCTGGAGAATAGGACACAGAGAGTAATAGTAAATGGAGTCCACTCTGAAGAAAGGGGGTTACTAGTGGGGTACTGCAGGGTTCCAGATTTAGATCGGTCCTCTTCAATGTCTTTATGTTTACATTGCAGAGGGACTGGAAGGAAGGTATGTCTCTTGCAGATGACACAAAGATCTGCAACAGAGTTGATGCACAAGGTGGGGTGGAAAGGATGAGAAGGGACTTGGCAAGGTTAGATGAATGGTCAAATGTAAGGCAGCTTAGCTTCAATGCTAAGAAGTGCAGGTAATGCACCTGGGAAACAAAACCCAGGGAAGAGTACACAATGGGGGTGAGATACTAACAACAACAAAAATGGAAAGAGACCTGGGGTAGTCATATCAGATGACCTAAAGGTGGGCAAGCAATGTGAGAGGGCAGCAAGGAGGGTTGGGGATACTGGGATGCATAGGAGAGGCATCACCAGTAGAAAACAGAAAGTAATTATCCTCTGTACAGACAGTTGGTGAGACCCCATCTGGAGTACTGCGAGTTCTGGGAGCCCAATCTCCGCAAGGACATAGACAGGATGGAGGCTGTCCAGAGGAGGGCACTAAAATGGTGCAGGGTCTGCACCGAAGACATATGAAGAGAGACTTAAGAAGCTGAATATGTATAGCCTTGAGGAAAGGAGGGAGAGGGGGACATGATAGAAATGTTCAAGTACCTCAAGGGAATCAACAAAGTCCAAGAGGGTAGCATCTTTCAAAAAGAGGTGTGCAAGAACAAGGGGGCACAATTTGAAGATAGAAGGGGGCTCAGAGGTAATTTAAGGAAGTATTTTTCACTGAGAGGGTTGTGGATGCATGGAACGGTCTTCCGGAGGAGGTTGTAGAGTCAAAAACAGTGGTGGAATTCAAGCATGCATGGGACAGTCATAAGGCAATTCTAGGGGTGGGGTAGGAAGAAGTAGGCTGCTGGTTAACTAGGATCTGCAGCTTATCCATTAGGTAGGGAATGGGCAGACTGGGTGGGCTAGCTGTCCTTATCTGCACAAATCTATGTTTCTATGTAAAATGATCCTTCCAATCTTTGACTATGATGACTAAGTCTACAGTAGTGCCCCTAAATCCTCCCTTGCCAGACTGGTCCCCTTTTCATTCTTTCTGTCACTTTGCTTTAGATTGCCCTTCTCGCATACTTACCACTGTCTCTTTACTCAGCTCTTCTCTCCTCTCTTGATGCTAGGCGATTCTCATTGTGTCTTTTTGTCCAAATTCTGGTTTGGCACCCTTCCTCTTATCTAAAACCCTTCTTTACCCTCCTCCTTATTCCTTCTACCCTCTTCAACGATACTTTCCATTCTTGTAAAGGGCCCCTGACATGATCAGGCAGGCAACTAATACATGTAGCTGCCTGCCCGTGGACCTTTTTCAGACAAAATTAATATTTTCTGTGCAGTGGATTTTAAAATATTTTACTTGAGGGGCGGAGCCAGCAGCCTAGCCAGCAACAGCAACTTTCCAGAGGTCCCAATCTAAGACTTAATACTTCAAATAAAAGCTTTGTTTTTTTGCAAAAATACTTAGCTACTAATATATCTCGTAGAGGAAGATTTGCTGCATCTAGAGAACCAAACACCAGATGAAGATGGGTCAAAATAAAACCGCTAAGCAAGATTTATTCCTGCCACAAGCTTCCAGCTCAAAACCTCCCGATGAAGCAGCAGGCCCCATGCAAGCTATGATTTCTGACTCGAAGGCGCACTTTAAAACTCTGCAGATCGCAGTAAATGCATTGACCAAAACGTGCAACAAATGGATCAAAACTGGATGGCTTTACTGAAAATTTCTCCATGGAACATAGATTAGATGCCATGGGTGAGACTACGAAAACGGTAGAAGCCACGGTGGAAAGGCCCTAGCTGCAACTGCTACTTCCTTAAAAGAATAGGCCGCTTACGCAGTCAAGTAGAACAGCTGGAGAATATAGCTGCAAATTAAGGGTACTCGGTCTCCCGAGGAATCGGAGGGAGAAACACTCTTCCCTACCTTCAAACCTGGTTGGAAGACTTAACTGGACTTTCGGATTTCCAGTAACAAGAGCCTACAGGATCACCCCCAGGAGAGCTCAGAATAGCATGGACAATCCCATACAGTTCTTCTTACCCTTCGGTCCCTGGGAGAATAAGATATGCTGCTTGGGGCAGTAAGAAATAAGGGTCCCATATATGTCCAAGAGGCTCAGATTCTGTTCTTTCCAGATGTCGATATGCTACACGATGCAAAGAAAGGCATTTGACGGAGTTAAAACAGACCCGAGAATTGGGCATCTCATTTACTTTAGCTGCTCCCAGCCCGACTCTGCTTCATGGAGGGTCAGACAATACCGCTTCACGGACCCAAAAGAAGCCAGATCCTGTGGAGAAAATAGCGCCAAAAGACAACGAGAGAGATGCTCCTCGACGACGAGGATCTGGATGGAGACTAAAAGTTCTTCCACCGTAAGAAGTAGTTTCACCATACCGTGGACAGACTTTCTTAATGGGCTAGTTGTCCACTATAGTGGAGGGACTCACTTTCCGATGTAACCCTAGTGGTAAATTAAAACTTTAATCAGTGAGGACCCTCTTTATAGACTGGCTGTTCTGGAGAACTGTGACTCTAAAATACCTTCTTTTGGTGGTTTTCTTTTACTGCTTTTCATTTAGGCAGATTTTCCTCTTAAAAACAACCTGCAGATGTAAAACAAATGCTTATTCAGTTTCTGATTAGTTTGTTTTAGCTATATAGTAATTCCAGGGAGCCCTGGAGACTTGAACTCCTTTTTTCTTTTTCTGAGTGCCTTAATATATTTATACTAAAGGCACATACAGGTCTTGATGTAGCTTAAATTTGCTTGATTAAGGTAGGACACTAGACAATTGTGTTTTATTTATTTTTAGGGCCGATATCCCTGGGGATATAAAGATAGACCCATATTTATTCCCACCAAGCCTATGGGAGCTCTAGAATGAAGATCTATAATATTGTTGAGTAATGTTAACATAGACCTTCTAAGTTAGAGTGAAAATTATTATTTTTTTTTTATATTTGTAAGCTGAAAAGTTAGGCATTGGCTGCCTATCACTCCTGAACTGAAAAATTAATGTACTGATGAAAAATATGTAATCTTGGTCACCCCAACGATGTACCAACCGAATAGATAGTCTTTATCCTTTGCCATGTCCTTCTAGACGATCAAGTAGTTATACCTGTTCAGAATGTAAGTATTTGTATGCTTAAGTACAAAATGCTATAAATAAAAATTAAAAAATATATATATATTTTACTCATAAACCCTGTATACCTAAAATAAGAGTTTCAAGGAGTGGAGACAAGGAGGAGTGATGTGCTTTGGGACCTTTTAAATCTGGTGGTTTGAGGTATCACGGAGACCTAGTGAAAACTCTGGCTCTGCAGGGTCACCACAAATTCAGATATCTGCAGGTGTATGATCATTTATGTCCTATGAATAGACTGAATTCTGAACTACCTAGCATAAATAGGCTGGAAAGGGAGATTATGCAGGCCAGAACAAATCCAAAGGGATCCATGGCTTGCATATTCTCGCACCTGAGAGATGTGCTGCCGCCCAGTTCAGCAAAGTGCGTCGACTGTAAAATCAAGACCTGGGAGTGGAGATTTCAGAGAAAACTGAAACACAATATGTGAGTCCCACATGGGATTGTTATGGTGTAATAAGTATAACCAGGCACAGTTTACATTTATTCATTGCCTATACCTCCCACCAGTGGTTGTAAGTAAAGTCTCCCCAGGAGCCTTGTCTATATGTGGGAGGTGTGGAGGGTTAGAGGCACCTACCTGCACTACTACTGGGAATGAGCTACCTTACGATTGTTCTGGGTGGTGGTTAGAGCACAGACAGAGCAGAGAATGGGTACTTTGATACAGGACGATGCCTGTCTATGGTGCTTGGGACTTACCACTCAGGTAGTGTGGACTGGGACCCTTATCCCATGATTAGGGTTTTACTTGTATTGGCTCAAAATGTATACAGAATACGTGGGTCTGTACAACCCCAACAGCTTGGAATGTGGCTTCATGCTAATAAGCAAATCAGTTGAAATAACAACATATGAATTAAAAGAAAAGGGTCATTATTTGAGAGGGTGTAGGGACAGTTACAGACTAATTTCCACCTATGGAGGCAACAGTGCTCCAACTGAGTACCACTATTTAGTCCTAGAAAACTGCCAAGAGCCAATAATACAATCTAGAGTACTTATTTACATATTTTAAATATCAAATTATCCAGTTTCTCTCACACTACTATAAAATGCAGTGCGAAATGCTATGATATATCCAGCACGTGTTACTGCTTGTTATAATTTTTATTGTTCGTATTCGCAACTATATGTTATTATGAAATATAGCTGTAAAACTATTTTTAATGACCTGGTATGATTGTTTTAATAAGAGATGAGGCCAGAAGGGGAAGAATCCAGATTCATTTCAGTGTAGTGCAGTAACTGCTCATTGCTGTTTTTGTTTTAAACTTAGATTTGTGGGCTTTTAGCGGTACTGTTATTTCTTTGCTGTCTTCTTGAAGGAGGAAACAAGCTGCTTTGAAACAACTGGGAGCTGTGTGGGAGACACTAGCAATCTGCAAGAAAACTCACTCTTGCTCAAATCGGAGGGAGGTGTACCTTATTTAACTCTGAATTTTAAACTTGGTATTGCTTTGTGTCTTGTCTTTTTCTTTTGAAACAAGAAGGAGTTTGCAAAACTGCTAATCTTGTGAGTTTAACTTCAGAAGGATTTAAATACTGCATAATTGGTTTTCCCTTGTGTTTAGCTGGATCATTTATCTACTAGTATTTTGTAACAGGTTGTACCAAACTATTTTTGGTACAGTGAACTATTTACTGGTGGCAGAGGATTTTTCTTTGTGAACCCTGCAATCTGTGTATTCAACACAGACTGTGCCTCAGGTTGTGGAAACTGGTTCCTCTAATTGTCTTCAGAGCACAGAACATCAGGTTGTATTGGGTCAGGGAGGCTTACATCGTAGGTATTGGGCCCAACTGCTTGATTTTTTCTCTGACTTAAATTGTTTTTGCTGGGTATATTCTCTGGTAGATTGTTGTGCAGGTTGTCTTGTTGAAAAGGTCAGCACTCACCAGGGTGGTGCGGGCTGTCTTGGTGGTGTAGGCTGTCTTGCTGACAGGAAGGTCAACACTCTCCGGAATGGTGGGTCAGAGCTTGTAGCTGATTGTTTCCAGAGGGCAAAGGCAGCGATATTTGCCCAGAGTACAGATACAACTAGATAAGCCATTTGTTACAGCTTATATTTGCACAGAGGTATATACATATCCAGATAAGCTTTTTGTTGCACTGCATATTTGCACAGAGTATAAACACAGGCAGAAAAGCCATTTGTTGCAGCACATATTTGCACATAGTATATATAGCTAGATTGTGCCATTTGTTGCAGCGCATATTTGCACAGAGTATATACACAGCCAGATTAGCCATTTGTTGCAGTGCATATTTGCAAAGAGTATATACACAACTAGATTAGTAATTTGTTGCAGTGCATATCTGCATACAGTATATACACAACCAGATTAGCAATTTGTTGCAGCTTATATTTGCACAGAGTATATACACAGCCAGATGAACCATTTGTTGCAGCGCATATTTGCACAGAGTATATACACAACCAGATTAACAATTTGTTACAGCACATATCTGCACAGAGTATATACACAGCCAGATAAGCCATCTGTTGCACCGCATATTTGCACAGAGTATATATATATCCAGATAAGCTTTTTGTTGCACTGCATATTCGCACAGAGTATATACACAGGCAGAAAAGCCATTTGTTGCAGCACATATTTGCACATAGTATATACACAGCTAGACGTACATTTGTTGCAGCGTGATATTTGCACAGAGTATATACACAGCCAGATTAGCCATTTGTTGCAGTGCATATTTGCATACAGTATATACACAACCAGATTAGCAATTTGTTGCAGCCGATATTTGCAGAGATATATACAGCCAAATATGCCATCTGTTGCAGGGCATATTTGCATAGAGTATATACACAGCTAGACATGCCATCTGTTTTGTTTTTTGTAGACTCTGTTTCGCCGGATCCCGAGGAACTCTCTCCAGTGACCTCTTCTGCCCAGGCTCTACCTCTTTGTCTGAAGCTTGCTTACTGCAGGCTGACACAGCCCACCACATCACCCTGCTCTGAGCCCCCGAGGTGGGACCAACTTACGCCCTGGTGCTCTAGCTATAATTTAATGCATTGGTCTGGAGTCGGGAGGTACCTTGGAGAGCGAGCCCAACGGAGGGAGTGTGGCTGGGACAGAAGGTGTCTTCGCCATCCCTGAGACTGGGATTTCTCTTTAAGTTACCCCTAGGAGGCGTGGATGTGCAGTGACACCTGCACAGAGGAGCCGGCGCCCACCGTGCTCCTCCCCACGCAGACACCAACTGCAAGTAGTACCCCTGGTCTCCACTGGGGTCTCTACTGCACTGGGAACCCTTGAATCCTCCCAGGGAGAGGAGAGGAGAGCAGTCCATCAGATGCCCGATCCCTCTCTCCCCTGCCGACCCCCGAGCTTGTTCTCAAACTTGGTCGACCATGTGGCGCGAGATGTGGCATCCAGCGCCAACCCTCAGCACCACCGGGCCAGCTTAGACATGCCATTTGTTGCAGTGCATATTTGCACAGAGTATACACATAGCCAGATAAGCCATTTGTTGCAGCATATTTGCACAGAGTATATACACAGCTAGACATGCCATTTGTTTTTGTTTTGTAGACTCTATTTCGGCCAGACCCTGAGGAACTCTCTCCAGCGACGCCTCTGCCCAGGCTCTACCTCCTGTCTGAAGCTCGCTACTCAGGCTGACCCAGCCCAGCGATCACCTGGCTCTGAGCCCCCGAGGTGGGACTGCCTTACGCCCCTGGTGCTGTAGCTATAATCTAATGCATTGGGCTGGAGTCGGGAGGTACCTGGAGAGCGAGCCCAACGGCAGGAGTGTGGCTGGGACAGGAGGTGTCTTCGCCTCATCCCGCGGCCAAGGATTTCTCTTTGGGTTGCCCCTAGGGAGAGCAGACGCGGCAGGACATCTGCACAGAGGAGCCAAGGCGTCCGCCATGCTCCTCCCCACGACACCAACTGCAAGTAGTACCCCTGAATCCTCCCAGGGAGAGGAGAGCAGTTCATCAGATGCTCGATCCCTCCGGTCTCTGCCGATCCCTGAGCCTCGCTCCCCAACTCGGTCAACAGTGTGGCGCGAGGTGTGGCGCCCAGCACCTCAACCCTCAGTGCCACCGGCCAGTTTAGACATGCCATTTATTGCAGCGCATATTTGCACAAAGTATATACACAACCAGGTTAATCTGTTGCAGCGCATATCTGCATAGAGTACATACACAGACAGATAAGCCATCTGTTGCAGCGATATTTACAGAGAGTATATACACAACCAGATTGGCAATTTGTTGCAGCACATATTTGCACAGAGTATATACAAAGCCAGATATGCCATTTGTTGCAGCACCTGTTTGCATAGAGTATATACACAACCAGATTTATTTATTTTGTCTTTGGTAACCGGGTAAGTGCACTGATCCAAAGACTGTTTTCAGGCACAACCCGGGCCCAGGGTGGCAACATTACAAGACTCAACAATACATACATGGCAAGGAAAATGCACACCCAAGCATGGGTGGTGTGGAAAATAAATAAATGTGTTGTGGAGACTGCACTGGATTTTACAATTGCATTACAGAGTATACAATAATTGTAAATGACAGACAAGGTACAAATGTGCCAAAGAACAAACAGCACAAGTATATACACTAGCAACATATGGTATCATGGGTAAATTTCATACAGACACTAGTCACTAATGTTATGCAGGTACAAGACAGCCAAAACATTCCATTGTTACTAGGACTTAAAGGTTGAAAGGTGGGAGGGTGTAGGACAAGAGAAGAGGACGGGCTAGCTAGGCTGGGGCAAGAAGTGCGTTAACTGCTTTTATATCAGGGGCCCTAGATATTAGTGTCAGGTGCAGTGACAATTTGCAGCATCTAGGAGCCAGTCTTTATATTCTATTTAAAAGCCAGGTGGGTGGGGGATAAGCTATGTGTTATGGTGCATATCTGCATGGAGTATATACACAGCCTGATAAACCATGTGTTGCAGTGCATATCTGCAAAGAGTATATACACAGCCAGATAAGCTATTTATTGCAGCGATATTTGCATAGTGTATATACACAGCCAAATAAGCCATTTGTTGCAGCTTATATTTGCAGAGAGTATATATACAGCCAGATAAGCCATTTTTAAGCGCATATTTGCATACTTTATACACAGCCAGATATGCCATTTGTTGTGCCGTATATCTGCACAGAGTATATACATAGCTAGATATGCCATTTGTTGTACTCGATTTGCACAGAGCAATATACAGTCATTATATGCCATTTGTTGCAGCACATATCTAGTCAGGGCAGAAGCAGCACACAAGCTGTAGACCTGGAAGACATAGGCAGGCAATACTATATTTGTCAAGCTATGGAGTACTCATTCATTTCAATCAACAGGAGCAATTCTGTAACCATTTTTAGAGGCTAATGGGAAGGGTAGGCTTAGGAGATGGTATTACTTGTGGAGTTCTCCTTTGATGTTCTCTATCTTTATCTGAAAATAACTAGATTTTGGCAACACAGGGTTTTATGAGGGTGATCAGCCTTGTTTCAACTGAAGGACTTGCCAGGAATACTGCCTTTGGACACCTAGGCCTCTTTAACAGTGGAGTGGTCGATTTGACTGTAAACAAAGGGCACTCTAAAATAGGAGGCAGTCTGGTCACTGAAGGAGACCCAGGCCTGAATCCCACAAGTGCAACTTACGGTGAGCAAATTACATCTGTGCTTATCCTCTAATTCCGAAAAATTGTCGGAGGGGGAGCTGATGAGCAAGATTGAGTAAAGACGGTCTTCACCTCGCTAGTCTTCCACGATAAATAATACATAATTTATACAGTTAGGAATCATACTAAAACTAAACTAAACTCACCTAGCAAATCGGTGGTAAGAACGGACTAATTCCTGATACAAAATCCAGTGAAAACCCTCAGAACGGCTTCAAAAATCAAAGAAAACAACCACCCACAACGCAAGTTGAGAACTCGGGGCCCAATCTCTGTCTGCAATGGAGGTGAGTATGCTGGGACGGAAAGTAACCCAGTAGGTCTTGGCACTTGAGCCAAGACTTGACCATCTCGAAAAAAATTTGATAAGAAACTGCAGGAATTGGTAGATCTGCATGCCTCCCAAGCTACTCTGCCTGAAAGAGGTAGAGCAGTAGGTCCTGGACCTAGAAGATTCAGTGGGCCCAATCTCAGATCAAATAGTAGTGTTGCAAAGGGAGCTAGAGGAATATAAGGACCAATTTGATTATCAAGAGAACTACCATTGCAGGATGAATCTCTGCTTGAGAGGTTTAATGAGGGGCTATAGGGCCTGAGTGCCCTTGAATTCTGTGCCAGGAAGCTGCCGCATTGCTGAACCTCTCTCCTAAAAATGGCAAATACAAGCTCGAAGAGCCGACAGAGCTGTGATGCCAAACCAAACCCAGACCAACCACCACACAAATAATAATGCGCTTTCATAATTACAAGGACAGGGAAGCCATTCTGGAGGCATATCGTTCGACTCGAATCTTCAATATGAGGAAAGAGACTTTTCCTCTCTCAGGATTACTCTGCATGCCTCCTTAAGAAGTGCCGAGTTTTCAACGTAGTAATGGCACAGCTCCAGGAACTGAAGGTAGACTGTTTCTTGATTTACCCAGCTATACTGAAGATTAAACATGAAGGTGCTAATTATTCATTCTGGGAGGTACAGAAGGCAAAGAACTTTGTTAAAGAGCTTAAAAAGAAACTGGGCTGAAAGGAGTGGCTCTGCTAAGTAGCACTCTGCCACGCCTGATGGCCTACAAATTAGTCTCCAATGCTTCCAGGACCGGATTTGCTTTGCAGAAAGTTAACACTTTTGTTTATACTGACTGAAGCCTTAATAAGTTGACTTTTATGGATTTAATCTGTGGGACTAAAGGGTCTCTCTTTTCACGCCAGGTGCAACCTTGCAGTTTGGGGCTGAATAGAACTCCATAAAAGAGCCTGTAAATACCTAATCAGGACCATTGTTTTCAAGGAATTTACGTAGGGTACACCCTCAGTTTAAATGGAGAATTATGACTGGAAAATAAGAGGGTTGTGAGAGGACTTATGAGAAATGTGCTGGACTGAATGGATGGCGCCACTGAACTTGAGGAGATACGGAGATACTGTCTGGTGAGAGGTAGGATGGCCTGGGGAGGAGGGGCGGCGCATGATGCTGGTTTGTGCCGCCCCACCTCGCTCAGGCAGTGGCTAGCCCCAATTGATCATTTCAACGGAATACTGCAAAGGAAGGGATACTGAATGAAGTATATGGGGGGTAGTAGTGACCCCTTTGTTCCCCTGTAGCATGAGGGAGGAGGGAGAGGATTGATGTGCCACCTTGGGGGAAGTGGAAGGGATAACCTACATAGTTGGAAGTTAGCAGTGTATGAAAGCACAGTACATTGCTGCAGAGGCACATGGATGGAAATACTAAGGCTCTGATTCTAACGTACAGCAATGTGGGAGGGGGGTGGAGTTAACACGATCTGCAAGTGGGGCATTTGTGTGTAAAATTTTTTGCAGCATTGCCATTCTGGTTACAACCAAGTGGGGTGAATGATGATACAATCACCGCTGGAGGGGTGGGTGGGTTTGTTTCAGTTTTAAAGTTTCAAATGTTTAGGAAAGGAGGAGGATAGGTAGACTTCATGTGGTGTTTTTTTTTTTTTCCAGTGTTTACAATTTGCAGGGTCCACAGATGTTATTATTGCCTGTTACATATATCTTAAGGATGAGAGGAGAAAACCCTTACCAGACAGCAATATGGGGAAAATACAGGTTACTCACCTGTAACAGGAGTTCTAGGAATGGTATATGTTGTTCATCCACACTGTCTGGCAGGTTCCTTGCCGCTTAAATCTTGCCAGAAGGTCTTCAGTTGGCTCATCCCACCCACCTGGGTGGTAAAACTCGGCCCGCCCCTGACGCCAGATCTAGCCCACTGGAAGCCAGGTCTGTGCGCTAGCCGGAGGTCAGGGTCGGGATGAGCAACATATACCATTCCTAGAACTCCTGTTACAGGTGAGTAACCTGTATTTCTAGGACATGGATATGTTGTTCATCCACACTGTCTGGCAGACTCCTAGCAGTTCTCCGGGAGGAGGGAGGCAAGGCGCACACTCCTACTTAGGGAATAATGACTGAGAACCGAGGCCCCAAAACCAGCATCCCGGCGTGACTCAAGGTCGATGTGGCAGTGGGTGATGAAGGTGTGTGCTGACTTCCAGGTAGCAGCCCTGCAGATTTCCTGGATAGGGACATCCCTGGAAGCAGCCACCAATGCAGCAGTATGGCGGATAGAATGAGCTCTTATCCTCTGGGAGGCTCCATGCCCGCCAACCTATAGTAGAGATCTATGCAGGAGGTAACCCACCTGCCTATCGCCCACTTGGCTGCAGGTCTGCTAGGTGCGGCTTCAGTGAGGTGACAAACAGCTGGCGAACTCTCCGAACTTCAGCAGTCCGCCTTGTAATAAGCAAGCGCCTTCTAGGTCCAAAGTATGGAGCCTATATTCGGCCCGAGGTGATTGGGGTAGAACACCTGGTTAAGGTGCAACTCCGACACCACCTTCGAAGGAATTTTGGTGGGGCGCAGGACAACCTTGTCCCTGTGGAAGACCAGATAAGGAGACTCGATGGAAAGCGCCTGGAGCTCTCCCATCCTTCTGGCTAACGTGATAGCCACCAAGAAGGCGGTCTTCCACGACAGATGAGAGATGTCACTCCTGTGCATCGGTTCAATGGCTTGTCCATGAGCTTAGCCAATACCAGCAGTAGATCCCACGGAGATGGAGGTCTCGCACCGAGGGGACATGTGATCAAGGCCTTTGAAAAAGCGCTCGACCACCTTCTCCTCGCAATCGACTGCTTCCTGCCCACGCCTGTAAGCAGAGATGGCTGCCAGGTACACCTTAAGGGTCGCCAACCAAGCCCTTGCTGAGAAAGGGACCACAGCAGTCCAGAATGCTTGCCAAGGAACAGGAGGAAGGGTCCAGAACCTGCCCTGACACCAAATGGAGAATCTCTTCCATTTAAAGGCGAAGCATTTTCTGGTCGACTTTACAGGATGCCTCAACGGCGTTGAGGACCTCGTTGGAAAGACCCAAGGCCTGGAACTCTAGCCCAGGAACCAGGCCGTCAGGTGCAGGGACTGAAGGTCCGGATGGAATACCTTCCCTGACTGAGATCAGGTCCGGGCAGGCTGAAAGCCGCCGGAGCCTGGAGCTGAGACTGAGGAGATCTGATACCAGAACTGGCGGGCCAGTCTGGGGCTACCAGAGTCATCTGCGCCTTGTCCCTCCTCACCTTGAGAAGCACTTTGTGGATCAAGGGAAATGGGGAAAGGTGTAGAAGACGCCCTGGGTCCACGGCCTCAGAATGCATCCCACTGCAGCGAGCCCTGGTGAGGGGAGGCATGAAACAGTCTCAGCTTTGCATTCTCCTGAGGCAACAGGTCTGCCTGAGGCATGCCCCAGTGGGAGAAGAGATCATGTACTACCTCCAGCAGGAGAGACCACTGTGAGATGCAGCCCCTAACCGGCTTAGGGCATCGGCGAGGAGATCCGCCTCCAGGCTGCGCATGAGAGACCAAATGCGGAGAGATTCCTGCACAGAGGCATGGAGCGCGCCCTGCCCTGGCAGTTTAGGTAGTACATGGTCGTGGTACTGTTCATCTGGACCTGAACCACTTGACCTCAAGAAATGGAGCGAAGGCGTGAGGGCTAGACAAACCTCTTTAAGCTCCAGCAGGTTGATATGGCATCGGAGTCCCGAGGGGACCAGAGGCCGTGGCGCTCTGTGCTCCCCAGATGGGCACCCCAACCCTCAGAGAGGCATCGGTCGATAGAGAGAGGCAGTCTGCTCGGGCGGACAAACGGGATGCCCTCCTGCAGATGTGCTGGAACAGTCCACCACTGGAGAGCATTCCACATCCCTGGGTCACTGTTACTAGCTGATCCAGCGGATCGAATTGCTGTGACCATTGGCTGGCCAGCCCCCATTGAAGGGGACGATGTACCAATGGGCCCAACGGACCACGCTGGTGCAGGCCGCCATGAGACTCAGAAGTCCCGGGAGGCGCGATTGCCCAACCTGAAATGATTGGGCAAAGGAGGAAAGAACCTCGGCCCTGTCTGCCGGGAGCCATGCTCTGGCTCAGAGAGTCGAGCCTCGCCCCGATGAATTGTATCACCTGTTTTGGCACGAGTTCGACTTGGCCTCGCTGATGAGGAGGCCAACCTGAGAGCAAACCTGGAGGGCCAGATCTCTGGACCGCCCACCTCCGCTATGGAGGGGCTGCAATCAGCCAGTCATCCAGGTAGGGTACACCTGACCCTTCACGCACAGGAATGCTGTCACCACTGCCATGCATTTGGTGAAGACCCTAGGAGCTAGGAAAGGCCAAGGGCATGGCCCAGAACTGTAGGGATCCCTCCGCCTGAAGTGGAGGAATCTCTGGTGGACGGACGGATTGGGACGTGAAAGAACGTGTCCTGAAGGTCCAGAGAACAGAACCACACGCCTGTTCGAGGATGGGATTACTGAGCCAGAGTGACCATCCTGAAGGTCCGAGACCTTAGGAACCTGTTCAGGTTGTGCAGGTCGAGAATGGGCGCCAGCCCCTGTCTGTTTGGGGACCAGGAAGTACCTGGACACAAACCCTGGGTCTGGAGGAGGATCCACCACCTTCCTGATCACCTCTTTTTAGAAGCAGGCAATATCGGCTCAGCGGGCCGACAGAGAAGCTGCGGACCCCATAGCCCCGAGGGATGACGGGCTCAGAAGGGCGGGCCTGCTCGAACTCCAGAGGCAGGCCCTTCCTACCACCTCCAACACCCACCGTCCATGGTGATAGCGGACCAGGCAGAAAGGAGTGGTGGAGCCATCTCCATGGGGAACCCAGGAGGGAGTGACAAGGTTGGGGTGACACCCCTCAACCTGTCACTGGGCAGGCTTGGAGGAGGACCGCTGAGGACCTCCTGGCCTTTACCTCCCTGCTTCCTACTGGAGGAAGCCGCTGGCTTTGGTTTGGGATGCCAAGCATAAGCCTGCTGGGCCTGGTGCTGGTGGGCTGAACACAGAGGCGCAGAAGGACGAAAGGACTTGTGCTGCTGTTGTCGGCGCCTTTGTCCTTCTGGGCGGAGGTGACCGAGTCCAGAGTGGCATTGGACTTTTCGATCCGCTGGAGGTGACCTTCCCTCCAGGGCCAGAAGAGGTCGGTCCCCAGGAAGGGACATCTGCCAATTTGTGCTGGGTATCCACCCTGAAGGTGGATATCCTCAGCCATGCCTGCGGTGCATGGCCATCAAGGCCGCAACTGATCTGGCACAGGAGTCTCCTATGTCCAGAGCAGTTTGGAGCTGCTGCTTAGCCACTGCCCTACCCTGGTCCCGCACCTGCCGGACCGTGGGTCTGCAGGTCGGCCGGGAGATGAGGGATCACTTATCCAGGGAGCCCATGAGGGCATGGGAGAAGTGTGCCATCAGCATGGCCGAGCTGGCCTAGTGGAGGCCGAGGGAGGATGCAGTGTACACCTTGCGCCCGGCATAGCCCAGCTTTTGGACTCTTTGTCGGGGCTTGTCCACGCCCCTCACGCTCCCAGAATGCCGGAAAACGCTGTCGGTGACCAACCCTTCGGCAGAGGGGTGTTCCAAACCCGGGCAAAGAGCCGGTAGGGACCGTGATACTTCCTGAGCCATCCTGGTCAAGGCACAGGACAGGAAGCAGGCCACTGCCAGAGCTCCAAGGCTGGGCCAATAATGGCTTCAGCCACCGGAAAGGCCTCCGTGGTGAATCCCTGGTCCAGCATCTCCGCCAGGGGATACTTGGCCCACTTGGATATGGGCTCGAGCTGCATCCCGTGGACTCAGAGATGAGCCAAGCAAACCCATGAAGGACGATGGGCTCGCCCATCGACTGACCCGGATGACTCCAGGTCAATGGGCCTGGAGAACAGGGAGGAGTCGTCGTCGGACTCGAGGAGCCCGCGAAGAGCTGCCTGGGGTTTGAGCTACCCTCCACCTGCCGAGGATGGTCAGGTGTGAGGTGACCGACAACCTGTGGGCAGGCCTTGACCGACCGAGAGTCCTTGGTCGGCGCCTGATTTTGGTTGTGGAGGCAGAGGTTCCACCACAATCGTGTGGGCAGCTGGTTTCGCTGAACAACCGCCCAGGCTTGGGCATCTCGACTACAGTGAAGGGTTGTTTCGCCGCCGGGTGACAGCCACTTGATGGCCGGGAAGGCGACGGCGCCAACTTGCTCCCAGACAGGAGTAACTGCTGCCACATCAGGTCCTCGAAGGCCAACGCAATTTGCGCTGAAGCCTCCCTCTTCTGAGGAGGAAGATGAGGACGAGCGGCGGAGCCGCTACCTCAGTGCTGAGACCGAGACCGCCGATGTCGGCGGGATCGGCTGGACCGAGACGATGTCCGAGACCGAGATCCTCAGTGTTTCCGAGGACGGGTCTGGGAAGGAGCAGGGGACACCCGCCTTCCTTCGCTCGAAGCCTTAACCGGGGACTACTGCACCGGGGCGCAGGCAGATCCTCGGTCTCCACCGGGGAACCAGTGAAGAAGGGCTGTCGGCCTCACCAGTCAACAGCCCGTCTGACGGGTCGAGAAAATCTCGATCTCGCCGACGGGTGTCTCAGCCGCTGGCCTGACGGGACGCGCAGAAGTCAGCGGCCTTAGCCGCAACCTCAACCAAGTCGACAGTCGGCTTGTCCGGGAAGGAAACCTCTCCCGCCCCATAAACGCTGACAATGGGACTTACCTTTGAGTCCTCCTTTTCGACAGAGAGGAATGTCCCGATGGCCCCTCTCCCTTTGTGGAAAGGGATTAGCAAAGCTCTTTGAACGGTTGAATACGAGGTACCCAGTGACAGCGGACTAATGCTGCGATCGAGGAAGAGGAAGATGCGGCCTGGGCCGCCTCCTCCTCGAGGGCGATCATCTGCTCGAGTTGCTCAGCTGAGCCAACCGCCGCTGATGTCGTCCAGCGGGCCTCCTTCGACTTAACCCGGCTGGTGGCGCTTCTGGGCGCGTAAGCTGTAACCGGCAGCGCATCCTCCAGGATGTTGCTGTAACGAACGGCATGACTCGTAGGCCCGCGGGTCGCGTTCCCAGGCCAAGGCAGTAGACGACGGAGTGCGGGTCCGCCCTGGACATCTTCTGCCCACAAGGGCACTGCCGAAACTGGAGTCGATTGTCCATCGCAGCCACGTAGGAAGAAAGATGACCAAGTCTTGAAAATTTTAAAATGAGTTTCGCTAACTGAAGAATTAGGATCCAGTCTATCACGCAGAGCATTAAGGAGGGAATCTGAGCTTCCAAGTGGTAAGAAGATCTGGCATCATGGGGCGGAGCCGAGTTTTACCACCCGGTGGTGGAGGAGCCAGCTGAAGACCTTCCGCAAGATTTAAAGCGGCAAGGAACCTGCCAGACAGTGTGGATGAACAACATATCCATGTACCTAGAACTATATTTACTGTAATGGCTAAGTTACAAGAATTAACTATTGTTACATGGCATGTCAGAGGGTTATCTTCACTGGTTAAAAGAACAGCGCTTGTACACTTAAGTTTACAGGCGGCCCAAGCAGTCATGCCCGAAACCCATCTGACAAATAGTGAGTATGCCAAATTGGCCAGAGGGTGGTGGGGTGAATGCCATGCATCATACAATTCACATAAAAGAGGGGTGGCGGTCCTTCTATATAAAAAATCTCCTTTCAAGGTGGGACAGGTGGTTGTGGGCCCAGGGAAGGTCGATAAGTATTTGTCTAAAGAGACATGTATGGGGAAACAATGACTTTGCACATGTTTATGTCCCAGTGGTGCACAATCCTAGCTTCTACCTGGAGGTTATGTGGTTATGGTCCAGGAACAGTTTAAAGGTCTGATATTAGGAGAGGACATGAATTGTTAAATGGATCCTGAATTAGACCATTCTGATAAAAAGGTAAGATTAAAGAAGCTGTTAGGCACTGGCAGACAGGAATGTGTGATCTAGATTTGATTGATGGCTGAAGAACTGCAATCCCAACGCTAGAGTGTACACTTTTACTCCCACCCCATAAGACCTGGTCCAGAACTGACTACTTGTATATGCCGAGGAGCTGTTTTTTTAACATAATAAACATCAAGCACAGCCCAATTCATATCTCAGACCATGCCACGGTAGCGTATGACTTTGGGTCTAATAGAGAGACGGAGGGCCTCCACCATGGAAATTCCTGAATTACCTGTTGAGTAATTAGGATTTTAAAACATATCTGAAGGAGCAATGGGAGCATTATATGCAGCTGAACAAGGACACAGCCCCTAGTAAAGGGCCTTGTGGGATGCAGGGAAAGCCTACATGCGGCGTAATTATTACCTTTCTCCTTTGGTTCAAGACAAAATTAAGGGAGAGGAGGGAAATCTTGAGAGGCACCTGGAGGTACTGGAAAGAAAGGCTGCTCTAGGTGAGGGCAGGGATACCATCAGATTGCTGGCAGTGACAAGGGAGGCACTCAATGTGCTACTCCTAGGGAGGCCCGAAGACATGTTTATTTGTGAAAAACAGTTTTTGAGTGGGGCAACAAGCCGGGACCAATGTTGGCCAACCTGATTAGGGGAAGAAGAGGCCCTAACCTGATTCTGGGACTCAGAGGGAGGACGGTGGCCTCAGGAGAGATAAACCACAAATAAGAGACAGATTCAAGCAGTTTTTTAGAAACTCTACCAAGCTGAGTGTGAAGGTACCAGGGATTTGATGCTGAACTTTTAGAGCGCACGATTTGCCCCGCCTCTCAGGGCCCAAGCAGCAGTGGCTAGATTCTAAAATTACTAATGAAGAAATTGGGAGAGTGACAGGTGATCTGAAACATGGAAGACCAGTGGGCCGGATGGATTTCGGCTGAATATTATAAACAGCTGAAAGCACAGATGATTGGCCACCTGTGGGAGACCTTAAATGAGGCAGGGAAAGAAGGGAGGGAGCTCCTGGGGCATGGAAGGAAGCAGTGATCTATGTGGTCCCCAAATCTGGGAAGGACCCCATAGAATGTGTCTCATACAGGCCCATCTCGTTACTCATCTGCAATCTTAAAATATTAGCAAAGATTTTAGCAGGAGATTGGACAAAGTGTTGCTGGAGCTGATTCTCCCAGACCAAACCAGGTTTATTCAGGGTAGATTTTCCTACCACAACATGAGAACTTTGAATGTAGTATGGGGGCTTCCATGGACAAACAGCCACAAGAGTTACCTCAATGGATGCGGAAAAGCGCTTTGACCGCATACAGTACGATTATTTATTTGAGGTGCTTCCCTGTTTGGTCTGGGAGAAGGATTTATAGGGCTGGTTAGCAGATGTATAGGAGCGAGCTGGAAAACAGGTATCAGTGAATGGCATCTTGTCTGAAAGGCTTAGTTTAAAGACAGGAACAAGGCAGGGGTGCCCCCTCTCTCCCTTCTGTTTGCCATGGCCTTAGAGCCCCTGGCAGTAGCCATTAGAGCAGATCCCAACATTCTGGGAGTCAAAGGAAAGGTGGTAAGGACTATAAGATCACCCTGTATGCAGACGACATGCTGCTGTTTGTGACCAGACTGCAACAGTCAATGCCACATCTACTCCAACTTAGAGAGAGGTTCTCCTAGTTCTCAGGCTATAAAATTAACCTTGGGAAGTTTGAGATGCTAAAACTAGGATCAGTTGAGGAGGGTAACACAGCAGGGGACAGGGGGCCGAGAGTAGTCAGATTCCTTTGTTTACCTGGGGATCTGTATAGGGAAGGAACTGAGCTCCCTGTATGAGTTAAATTATGCACCGATGATTAAGACTGTGGAGGCGGATCTGTCTCAGTGGGGATCGTTGACCATATCATGGTTAGGGAGAATAAATTTAATAAAATGAATATCCTCCCTAGGATTTTAGACATCATACAGATGATACATGTGGACCCCACCAAGGCAGATATTAAAAACTGGAAAAAGCCTTTTCGACCTTCATATGGCAGGGTAAGAGACCAAGGCAGGCTCTAATGCGCTTGAAAGCAACAGTCTAGAATGGTGGACTAAACTTTCCAGATTTGAAAAATTACTACCAGGCTGTCCAGCATAGATATTTGCAGGACTGAGTTAATCAGCCTAGGAAGCTGGGTGGCTAGACCTGGAGGAGAGGGACTGCCCAGATCGACTGTCGGCCTATCTAACCAAAAGGGCTGCAGGGCATACTGTAATCTGGGAAGACTCAATCAACTGGTCCTAACAGTATTGGAAAGCTGGGAATGTATGGCTAGGTCCAGAGGTGTTGATCAGGAAGAATCTCTTTGCCCCCCTGCTTCAGGGAACCCATTTTTCCTACCAGGGACAGGGGACATAGGCTTTAAGGAAGTGGAGGGAGTGATGTGCCTGGTGGACCTATATACTAAAGAAGGCCTTAGCTCTTTTTCTGAAATACAGAGGACAGGCTTGGAACAGCACTTCTTCCGATTCCTGCAAGTCAGAGCATACTGTAGAGGACTGGGAAGGATTGGATAGAGACCTCTTCTTGGGGGGAAACACAGCATATAGTTCTCTTCCCGCTGTAGAGATCCTAAAGGAGTCATTCATAGAGCTGCTCATGAGGGGAAGATGCACCTAGTGGATACAACAGGGAAACCAAAAGTTTGTGGGAAAGGGACCTGGGGATGAGGATTACGGAGGACAACCAAGTGGCAATACTAAACCCTCATACGGGACTCTTGATTTATAATAAATATAAATAACCTTTTATAAATTTATACACAGATTGTATTGTCCCCTATTAATAGTTCATAAGTTTAACCCCAACCTTTCCCCAGTGTGTATACACTGTAATACTGGATCTGGGATCTTACTACCACTACTTTTGGGCCTGCCCAGTCCTACAACATTTTGAGGGAGGTAGCAAAAGAACTGGAGAATATAGGGCTTCCGTGACGCCATGCTCTTCATGCATCTTAGGCCAAGGTGCTCCCGCTGTGATCAATATAATTCCTCCAAATTTCAGCGCTTTCAGGAAAAACTAAATAGCATAAACTACACGGAGGATATACACATGTCATGAGCAAGGGACAGACTGAAAACTAAAACTTTCACTATGCCAGATGAGGAGAGATTGTCTGAAGGTGGCTCGGGAGAGTGAGGGCCCCGAGGCCTCATCCGCCTCAGCATCAGTAGCATGAATACCTGCAGCCACATTCCAACGGATATGCTACAAAAGCAAATGGCGAGATGCTGGATGAACTCTGAGATTTTCTGAAGGAGATGAGATCCACCATCATAGGCCTACGCATTCGATATCACAAACTAGAGAAGGCAAGAATCTACGAGCGCGCAGGGTCACAGAATGGCAAGGTAGACAATATTAAGAGGGCTATTGTGCAGCTCCACAAGAGTATAAAATACCTCAAGACAGGGCAGAGGACGCGGAGAGTAGGAATCGTCAGAATAACATCCACATTGCTGGCGTTCCCGAAGGAGTCGAGACTTGGACATTATTAAATTTATTCAGAACACCCTCCGCAAGTGCTCACCCTCCCATCGCACCTATACTTTGGAGTTCGACAGTACCATCGTGACCTAGGCCCGAAGCCAGCCCCTGGAGCAAGGCCGAGAGTGATCTCTAGCTAAATTCCTCCACTTTCAAGAGAAGGACAGTGTCCTGCATGCACCGTGGAGGAAGGGGTGGTTCTCCTTAATGGCCAACAGCTGTATTTTGAAAATGATTTTGCCCCTGAGATTCATGCAGAGGCGAAAGGCCTACATCCCCATAATGAAGGCACTCAAAACTGCATGCGCTTTGATTCAGACCCATACCCAGCGAAGATGACAGTCTATTTTAATGATGGTACCCTTACCGACTTGGCAAATGCAGCAATGGCAGCCCTGACGCCCAGAAAGATAGATGTCCCACTGCAGAGATCCAGAACCGACCCAGCTGGCCCCTCCATAGCGGCGTAGACTGTCACAGAAGATGTGGAGTGGTGGCCAATGCGATGCAGGCCACCGAGATGGCACAGAGGTAATACTGGACATTGTGAATGCTCTCAAGGCATGGCGATCCGCCTCCCTCGATTGTCTGGATTCCTCGGAGGCCCTCCATGAGACTAATTCCAGCTGTCCTGGGCAGCAAGTATTTTCCATGTTATAGACACTGCTAACTTAAATGTGCCACAGTTTGATAAAACTGTTGTGGCCTGGCCGGGGGTGGTGGTGTCGGGTGCAGCTTACACAGGTATAAAGACATAAACTGCAGCTTTGGAGGGCTAGTGAGGTCTAGTGTTCCTGCTGCTTTGTGCCCTGCTGGCGTGGCTAATGCTGGGCCTCGCCTCCCTTTGCCCCCTAGAAAGCCTGGGTGGCTGGAGTGCCTTGCTGGGGCCCCCTCTCGTTCCCCCTCTGGTGTTCCCTGCATCTCCTCCTTTCTTCTGGGATTTGTTCCCGCTAGGATCTCTATCACCGGAGATGTGGCCTGGGACTGTCCCCTTCTGGGAGGGGTGCGGGGCACACTGTTGATGCTGCTCAAACACTGGCGTGCTCCATGGAAAGGGCCTGGTGTTGGTGATGCAGCATGTGCCTCTAGCCAGACCTAGCAGATGCTAGTATTGGGAATGGCTTTATTTAGAGCAAAGGCCCTGCCCTTAGGGATAGGAGAGGCCCACATGGCTTAGTAACCCTTATGTTTGAATCCAGTTATCTCGAACAACAAGTATTTCCCTGGTATGGACACCACAAATATAGATAGTGACTTGTTTGGTTTAGGGGCTGGGGCTTTGGGGGTCTGGGGTGCAAACCACACGGGATAATAATATAAACTACAACTTGGGGAAACTGTTGGGTCTGTAGATTTGTTGCATCTGGCCAGTCAGAGGTGGCTCCTGCTTGGCATTCGCCTTCAGTATCCCCTCCTGAGGGTGCTCGAATGTGGGCGTGTTCACCACCGAATGTTTTTGTTTTTCTCTCCCCAGCCAGTGTTCCCCTGTCTCCCTCTCCCTCCCTTGGGAGTCTCTATCCCGCTTGGATTTCAATCCGGGTGCTGTGGTGTGACCTGCACTCTTTCTTTGGGGGCAGGCATAACGTTGCTACTGTCAGGCGTCCTGGCCTGTTTTATGAGAGGCCCACTGATGTGCGACGTGGCTGGGTGCCGGGCTGAGCCTGTGGTGGTTTGACGAGGTGTGCGTCGCGATCACAAGGAAGGCCCTGGCCATATCGGGATGAAGCGAGCCACACATGATTAAGCATACACCCTTCCTTGAGTTAGAGAGAGCGGGTCTGTTGGCCTATCCCCTGATGCACTGTGACTCCGGCTCTGTTTGGGATTGGGTGGTGGGCCTCCCATACTGTAATGAGAGTGTTGGGGACAATGAGGGCTTCCTGTCCACCCATTACCCCGCATGCTCCTCTCCTTCCTGGACCACTCTGAGCCCAGCTGGGTGGTGGGGTGGATATGAGTTTAATTACAGGCATGTTGTACGCATGTCGCTCAACTCCTGCCAGTTGAACTATCCATCTGCATGCTTATGGCAATACTAAAACTTGATATTTTATTAAGGGTTAAGCACTTCACTGCAGCTTATTATAGGAATCCAAGTGTGTTGGCTGTGCGGGCGGTGGAGGGAGAGAGGATTATATATATTTGATTGCTGCTCTCCATGACTGGCCTGGCCTCTCATTTTGGGAGTTTGCTGTAGGCTGTATATATCCCTGCTGCAAATGGTTAATTGCGAGCCATTGGAATGGGAGTCGCAGTCTTAAGCTGTCTGGGCCGTGGAGGCCAGTGATGCTGCTGGGCAGGTTGGATGGAGGGATTGCCCCTGATTCCCTGCCCACTTGCTCCCTGTCCCTGCCCCCTCCCCGTGGAGTTGCAGTACCCTGCTGTTGGAGTGCTGCTTACCATACTGGTTGGCTCCTCATCTAATTCGGAACGGAGTTGCTAGGCCTAACTCCCCAAGACAGCGACAATGGAGGACACAGCAGCCCCCGCCGCTGGATGAGGCTGGGGAGGGGTTCTTGGAGATACACTGGTTCCTGGTCCTCACACTCTATTTGGTAGCTCTAGAGAGATCCTGCTCGAGGCTAACCCTTAACCATTACATCTCTTAAAGGTTGATCACCCTTATATGGCTTCTTGTATATTCTTTGTTACCTTCCTTTAGATTTTACTTTTTCCTTCTCCGGCATCCTATTTAGACAATTATAGGTGTCTGAGAGGACCCTTTAAGGGACTACTCCTCCTGGGAAGGAAACTTCTCATTCCAGGGTCTAGAAATGACCTGCTTCTTAGAAGTACTAGTTTTCATTTGTCCGCACTGAGGCCCAGTTGGCTGCTTGTTGGAGCTTGTTACTAGTTAGAGTTCTAATTCTTATAAATATTAATTCTCTGTTATGAGTTAGCTTTTCCCAAGAAGTACCTGTTGTGAAAGGTTTGTATGAATGTCGAGTTTGTTATCGTTGTAATATTCTAGTCGACTTGTCATCATGTAATTGGATCAAGAAAGCTTTGATGGAGGACACCTGTGGTGATTTGGTTGTTCTGAGGGAGGGTGGGGACCCACTGGCAGCATCTTACCCCAACTTACCCTAGACCACCCCACATCTGAAACTTTTATCCCATAATATAAATGGCTTAACTTCCTTAAAGCAGAGATCCAGAGTACTAGCATATTTGAGGAAGAGCAGATCTGATCTGAGTCTGATCTACCTGCAAGAAACCCACTTAAGCTCTGCAGAACATTCCAAATTAGCACGGCTTACTTGGGGAGGTCTTTACTCTTCTCATGTAGTGGCAGACGGAGGGGAGTGGCAATCATATACACCCACACACTTCTTCAGTCCAGGACTATGATGGGCTGACCCTGAGGGTAGACTTGTTATTGTGCAGGGCATGATCGGTACTAAGCAGGTTACCCATGACGACGCCTATTTTCCCCAGGTCTCCCTATCTCTCAACTGAAAATACTCCTAGATAAAATAGTCCAAATGACTAGTTGGACACTTCTGCTGGCAGGAGATTTCAACTCCTCCCTGATACCATTATAGACTCCTCCAACCCACACCCTCCAAGACAAACAGCTAGCCAAAACTCTTTAATAGATTCACACAGGAGATGGGCTGGTGTGATGTTTGGCCCATGTACACCCTCAAGCACGGAACTACTCCCACTACTCCTCAGTACACCGTACCTACTCGAGCATAGACCAAACCTACACCCAAGTTGAGAACCTTGACATATTACAGGATGCAAGGATTGGTGACATAGCCCTCTGACCATGCTCCTTTGATCACTACCCGTACATGGGATTACAACCCAAAAATACCCGATGGAGACGTGAATCCTTATTATCTCGGTCCAAGCAGTTTCAAGAATTCCTTCAGGATAAAATTAAGGAAATCATAGAAAACTATCCCCGGAAGAGTCATCCCTGCAGTACACTGGGATACTCACGAAGTCTGTCCTCCATGGACATATAATTCAGCACACTGTGGAACTAAACAAGCAAAGAAGAAACAGAAGACCAAACTAGAGGACACATTACACTTTTACAAATGGCCCACAAACAAGGGGATACTTCAATCTTTCCATAGCTACAACAAGTTAAGTCAGACCTTGATCGCTAGTCCTACAACAAACAAGAGATTGCTTTAACTTTTTGAGACAAAGATACTATGAAGTAGGGCCTAGAGCAGCAAGATTATCAGCCTACCAAATCCGTAAACAAAAGAAATCTTCAGTTATAACGTCCATTAGACACCCTGCCCATGGTCAGTTGCTAACTAAGCTGCATGATGTCAGGAGGCATTCACCTCCTACTATTCCACTTTATATACCCCAGAACAACCCCCACAGCCCACCAAATAGATCAATATCTCCGCTCTATCACCTTGCTCAATCTCTTAGACCCACAGAAGGAAATCCTGACCAATCCGTTTACAGAAAATGAGCTGGCCGCCACCTTAACCAGAGCAAAAACCCTGAAGGCTCCTGGTCCAGATGAATATGGAACAGAATTCTATGGAGTAACTAAACCTAGATTTTCCATAAACTTCTGAGATGATTTAACTCTATCCTGGAAGGAGACCTGCTCTCACCCTCATGGTCGTGTCATCGACCATCTCAGTTATCCCTAAACCAGGAAATCCCTGCAGCTCTGCAGTTCCTACAGACCAATTTCAGTTCTAAATGCTGACTATAAACTATTCATGTCTGTCTTGACTGCTGCTAGACCCTTTTCTCCCCAGTTTTACGGCTAGAGACCAAACTGGCTTCGTGAGTACCAGCTCCATCACTGATAATATTAAGCGTATTCTCCATCTGACCCATAAGATGCATTCTACCAATACCCCTCAGTCTTAATTAGCCTTGGCGCTGAAAAGGCGTTCGAAAGGTGGCTTGGCCATTCCTTTATCGGGTTCTTTCACAAGTTAGGATTCCCAGCCTTAATTAAGTTATACAAAATATATCACCTTCCAGGCTGTGTAAAGATAGATGGACATCATTCTGGATATTTCTAGCTGGGTAGGGGGGACAGACTGTCCCTCTCCCACTCTTGTTTGCTCTATTCATTGAACCCTTGCACAATCTATACAGGACTCACAAAATCTAACTGGGGTCACGCTGGGGGTACAGAGCACCAAGTAGCACTGTATGCTGATGACGTGCTACTTTACCTCCAGAACCTGGAAAATCACTCCCAGTAATCAGGCAACTTTTAGATGAGTTTGGACAGGTGTTGAATACAAGCTTAATCTCTCCAAAACTGAGATCCTCATATTCCACTACTCCCATCGCCTAACGTATAAAACCTATTTCCATGAAGCTGGTCCCTGACAAAACTGAAATACTTGGTATCCAGTTGTCCCGGCTCTGGCAGACTATTACAAGAATAATTATGCCCCTTCAGTCCCAACTTAAAACTGACTTGGCCACTTGGAACACACTGCCACTAAGCCTCTCCAGAAGAATAGAGCTGATAAGAATGGTGGTACCCTAGGGCCCTTTATTTATTTCAGAATGTCCCTATATTACTTAAGCGAATAACACTTTCCGGATTTGGAACAGCTCCATCTCCAGATTTATTTGGGCAGGGCAAAGACCTAGAGTCTGCTTTAAGGTGTTTACCCTCCCAAGATCAGAGGGTGGACTTGCACTCTGATCTCCGACTCTGTTATAATGCTGTGCTACTTACACACCTGATGGCGAGGCAGAATGGCATAACTACCCCGCACGGCAGAAATTGAAATGTCACTTATCAGTAACAGAGAATACTTTGGAAAATATATGGGCAGCACAACGACCCCTTCCATCCAATCTGACAAATCCATGGATAATTCATTAAACTCCTGGAGATCTGTAAGGAATACACAACTTAGAACCTTTCCTTCCCTTATATGTCCCATAGCAAGCTTAGACCAATTCATCCCTAACCGAATGGATCACGGGTTCTTGGTCCGGGGAGACTGGGTTTGTTATATCTCACACAGGTCATAGCGCAGGGGAAAATGCAATCCTTTAATGAAATTCAAACGCAATACAATCTGCCAGTAGTGACTTTTATAGATTTCTACAACTCCGTCACTACTATGAATCACTGCCTGTCTCAGTTCGAATGTCTGCTCAGATACCCCACCTGATCAATCTTCAAACCCGCTGAATAACTCACATGAGCAAAGACACACCTACTCTCAGCCTACTACCACTCCCAAAAGCTCAACAACTAACTATTACAGATAATGTTAGACTCCAGTGGCAGGAGGAGTTAGAGCACCCTGTTACCCCTGAAAAATGGCAGAAAGCATGCCAATATGTTGCTAGGTAACTAGCTCGCACCAATGGCGTGAATAGGCATGGAAAAACCTTATTAGACATTTCAGAACACCTATAATTACTAGTCACTACACACAGTCTGGATCAACAGCATGCTGGCGTCAATGCGGTGAGGTCAGGCGACCAATCCGCATATCATGTTAACCTGCCCTAAACTGCAACCCTTCATAACAGCACTTCAGGCTAATCTGCAAGAACTTTTTGGCCCACAATTTCAATTAACTGGGAAACATATCTTTTACTATTAATCCCAAGAGAACTAAGGAAACCATCTATTAGATACTCTCCTTCTTCTTCTCTCAATGGCGGCCAAGAAGGCCATTACAAAAGTATGGTTAACCACAAAAATCCCAACCATTCAAGACTGGTGGCAGATCTCCAAACAAATATATTATATGGAACGGATAACACATAACCTAAACGACTGCAATGAGCAATTTAACTCCAGATGGTCTGGGTGGCAGCTATACTATGTCTGCTACAAGAGGCAGTCCTTTTATCCCTGAATCTCACTTTGGGAGAGAGCATCCCCAAAATAGTTACAACTACTCAGAGCTCCTCTAATTATCAACATTTACCTAATCGTCCACTACCCCCAAATCCTACCCTCCAATATATATAGATCCCCTTCTGCCCGCCCCTCCTCCCCTTTCTGGAGTTGGTTGGGACGCCATGGAGACATCCATTGGTGGCTCCTTCCTACCACCTTTATTTTAACTGGGAGGTCACTGGAGACATGAATTTCTGTTACATGTAAGAGTTTGGAAAAAGTCACTCACTAATAGGTGGTTTTAATTTAAGCTAAGCTCTAGCTGGCTCTCTCTCCTCAATATTAAATGCAACAGACTGATCCTGTATAATGAACATGGAATGTTGTGATTTTCGCCTTTTCTCTGCTATGTAATAAGTTAAGTTAATTTACTGAGACCTCTGTCACTAAGTTATAAACCCACTGTATGAATGCTTATTGGAATTGATTCATAACCATTTGTCAAATCTGAATGCTGTAAACATTCTGATATGTAAACTATGTATGTAAAATCCAATAAAATGAAATTATAAAAAGAACTGGAGAATATAACGGGAGGAAGATGCGATCACCGTTGTTCTTGTTGTTTGGAGTAGAGAACCTAGGGGAGGGAGGGTGGTGCCCTTGGCAACTGGGCAAGAGCAAGCACTATCTTGGCCAGGGGTCAGTACAAGCTGGTGACTGGGGCAGGACCACTAGCACCAGGGAGTTTTCTTTGTACATTATAGGCTGCGACTGGTTAGGAGAGTGCCAAGGACCACAGAGGAGGTGGGTGTGCTCCCCAGCGGCTAAGCAGCTGCATTACCTCTGGCAGCCATGGGTTGTCCAGAGTAGGTTGGGTCTTGTTTGGTGGTATCTGCACTGCACAAAGGACCCATGAAAACCTTTTGCTCAGTGCAAAGATGCGAATATAGAGTAGCATGGCTATTCATGGCGCACTACTCCTGTTGCCAGCCCAAACATTATGCTTTGTGTAGGTGCTAACCCTCTTCGCCTATGCAATAGCCCCTTATAAAATGGAGATTGCAAAAACATTAGTGCCCCGAAACTTTGAATATTGGGCCCTAGAAGCTTTATGATACAAGAGTTAATTAAGCACAAATTATTATATTGTACTTCACCTTTCTCATCTTCTATAATTGCTTTAATGTTGCACTGTAACATAGAATACATAGTGACGATAACGTGATGTCTTTTAAAGAGAACTGTGGCAATACTAAGCTCCCCACCCCGGCTTACCTCGATTAAACTTTCGTACAAACCCTCTTTTTTCAGCGCTTACTTTATTTTTATTTTCTAAAATCCACGAACCGGAAATATGGCGCACTGTGTGCAGCTCCATTTCACGTAACAGTGCGGCGCCACACTGTTACAGTAAATGGAGCTGCACACAGTCCGCCATATTTCCGGTTCGTGGATTTTAGAAAATAAAAATAAAGTAGCTCTGCTGGAAAAGAGGGGTTTCAGTCGAAAAGCTTAATCGGGAGGTGCTTTTTGGGGTGGGGAGCTTATTATTGCCACAGTTCTCCTTTAAAGAGGATCTTCCTTATGGTCCAAAAGTTACAGCCTGTAGTCATTATATGAAGTACTAGACATGAAAAAGGTGTATGCATTTGTCATTCCTGGCCAAGGTTTACTCTGCCTTCTATAATTTGGATTTGTTTTTGAGCCCTGCCGCACTTGCCTTTGCTGGTCAGCTGCTGGGCTGCTAGCTCCTGATGACATCACTGTAGGATAGAGGAGTGACTCACACTGTGCAGTACCATGCAGTTCCAACAATGTGGCAAGGAAACCTACCAGTACCCAGTGTACATACTGTGTTCCCCCTTCCCCAAGACACCTGTTAGCAATGCATTACGCTAAAATCTAAATGCACTGTCTGTATGTTTTTTGTGTGAAATTGACTCGACCTACAATGATGTCAGCAGTACAACCCTTGGCTCATTAGCAACACCCACAGGCTTGCCAGAAGCTCTGTTCACCCTGCAGTTTATAGCAGCTCAGAATGCAAAACTAACTGCAGCAGTCAGTAATGAAATACAATTCCAGAATCAATGCAAGAATGGGTAATTAATGCATGAAAGTCAGAGTGACTGGGAAGGTCCTCTTTAATGTACTTTAATTTACTAATATCATCCTCCAGGAATTAGCTCTGAAAGGGTTGCTACGGTCTAGTCTACCTTCCTGGGTGAACCACCAAAATATCAAAATAAGCTACTGAACTTGCATTTAAACATTGCTTGTTGTTTTTCTAGTGCTAGTTACAATGAATTTACTTATAAATGTGCAAGAAAATCCAGCTTTCTGTAGCGATCCACATTGCTAATGGGTAGCCATTACTGATGGAGTAATGTACACCCTACTACGGAAAAGCGGCACAAACCAAAGGCTGAATCAGCCTAGAATGTCGGGCACGTGAACAATCCGGACAGCAGCAACTCTCCAGTCTTTGCTGTGCCACTGAAGGGAGCAACTAACAAGCTCTCTGAAGAAAAAATTAGCTGCTAGTTTTGGGGTTGCAAATTCTGCATAACTGGTTGGGGCTACCTGGTGACAGGGAGCACCTAATTTAAAATCATGCCTGTTAATGCTGCGTTTCAAATTGGCTAACCTGCTCATCCCATTTCCACTGCCTGTGCTTGGATTGGGGCCACGCCTGCCACTTAGTTCAAGGGTGTGTATTTAATCAGGTCTCCAATTTTCTTTAGAGAAAAAAAAAGTGCTTCAGGTGAGAATCTGTTTCTTCTTCAGGGGTTCAATCTAGGACATCCATGCCGGCCCAGAAGTCTGTGGTTCTCTGACTTAGTGAACCTAGCTCAACGTGCACTGCTTTGCCTTCCTATGCAGTGGGACCTTCTCTCACAGGCCCCATTCTGCATCCAAATCTAGGAGCGATCAAGCTTGTGGCCTGGCTTCTAAAGGAGGAGACTCCTAAAACAGGGTTTCTTTTTTTTAAACTTTATATTTATTAGATTGCATATAAGCATGTGCATTTACAACATACGTCTTGGAAATATCACATTTTACATACATACAAGGAAATAAATAATTCCTATGATACACAGGTTTAAGTCTTCCAAGCTAATCCCTTAGAGGGGAATCTAAAATAAACAAGTACACACTACAAGACACAGATTCTGTGTAGCTGTAGCCCAGAGCAGGTGGATATCGTAATTAAAATATCTCCTTAAATGTAATCCAAATTACCTCGCTCACAGAGCTTAGGGTCCATCTCTACACCTAAAGAGAATTAAAACCCCTAAAAGGACTTCCAGACAACAGAGAAAAATAGCTCAGATTTCAATGCTAAAAGTTAAATTTAGACCTCGGGAGAGTACAGTTTAATTCTCCGACATCACATATTACTGTTACTTAAGAATAACGATGGGGCTCAATGGCCACAATCTCATTAATGTTACTTTACTTTAAACAGTGAAAAAATATTGCAGGTCAGCTAAGGTTAACATTTTGAAATACTTATTTTCTAGGCATTTAACCACATTAAGATAACTTTCAACAACAGTCTGACCCTAAACCATAGCGACAACTTAATGTCCCACTGTAAAGGTAGATAAATATCACCAATTCAGTCCCATTCAGGTTTCCTCAGAGGATTCGTCTTCCGATGGGTGATCACAAATCTGACTGCTGAGCTTCCACCTTAGTAGCCCATTTGCCAGCGCTGATCGGGTCAGTAAAGACAAACACCTTATCCTGGTATACAATATGGAGTTTAGCTGGAAGAGAACCGCATGGGGTATAGCAAGGTCCTTCAGTTTACGTTGAACTCCATCGACTTTTTACGGTGTTGCCGAGTGGAAAATGATAGATCCGGAAATAAGTGTACAGTGTGATCTTGTACACTAAGCGGCCCAATCTTCTTGCAAGTCCCAAAACTGAGTCCCTTGTGCCCATACTGTCTGCCACTACATAAGTACACGTGGTGCCTCAGCGGCTCGCTTACCACGTGACAGATTCTATAGGCCTTAATAAACCCAATCTGAGAAGTCTCCAATCCCTTAAATTGTTCCTGAATCCATTCTCTGAAGAAAAGCAACGGATGGTCTCCTTCTAACCCTCCGTAAACCAATCATCCTTAGGTTAGCACTCCTCACTTGGTTCTCCAGTAGTTCAGCCTGTTGTTGAGACGCTGCACTTCTTCCGCTTCCCACGCTTAGAGCATTATATTTAGTCACCTGCTGCTGCTGCAAATCTTCCACTGTGCTGGATAGCTGCTAGACTGATGTCTCCACCAGGGTGATCTTTCCGCAAGGCTGTCCAATATAGTGTTCATCGCTGTTACAGAGGAAATCAAAGATTGCAGCTTGTGGCCAAGTGTTTGAATGGTTTCTTCTTCTTCCTGGCAGGTAGAAGGTGCCGATTTCACCAAACTTATGGTTGTGGCACCAGAGGATATGTGGGCATGATCTTTCTTCTTAGGGTTGCCCATTCTGATCCCTGATATCTGAGCTGCCAATAAAGATCTTTTACTGTTAGATTTAGTTGGTAAAATATATTCATTCGTTAGTTTAATTTTTTATCGATGCAGGCCTGCGTTTCTCGCGTCTGTCTTGCTCGCTCCACAGCACCTCCCAAAAATAGGGTTTCTCTCAGAAGGTGGTGGACATCCTGATGGCTGCCAGGAAGAATTCCACGTTGGCAGCTTATGCTCGCATATAAACCACCTTTTCTGGCTTTCGGTCTTCTAGCCATGGTTCCGTAGATTTTGGATTTTCTGCAGGAAGGAGTGGAGAAAGGTTTGGCCTTGGAACACCTTGAGAGGTCAGGTGTTGGCCCTTGGAGCCTCCTTGGGACCATCCCTAGGGACTAACCAGGAGGTTATTTGTTATCTGTGGGCTGTCAACAGGAGTTGACCTCTGTTCCGATCCCCTGTCCCTCCATGGGATCTGAACCGGTTCTGAATTCTCTTTGTTAAGGAGCCTTTCAAACCACTTTCATCTGTTCCTGTTAGACGTGCTGTCTTACAAGGTGTGTTTCTTAGTTGCCATGTGCTCAGCCAGGAGGACTGGTGAGCTCCAGCCTTTGTTCCACAAAGAACCATACACTGTCATGCATACAGACAAGGTGGTTCTCAGAACAGTCCCATCTTTCATTCCAAAGGTCTACACGGCCTCCCATGAGAACCAGGAAATCTGTCTCCCATCTTTCTATCCACAACCTACTCACCCAAAGGAGATGCTGCTCAAGTCAGATTTATGATGAGCCATCAGGACATACCTTAGACGGACTCCTGGGTTCCAGAAATCGCATAGCTTGTTTGTTCTTTTCGGTGCTGCCAAACAGGGCAAAACCTCCAACGCCACCATGGCTAGGTGGGGAGGGCCTACACTGCCAAGGCTTATGCTGCAGAAAATAAAAGCCTCCAGCTCTCATCAAAGCACATCCACCAGGGCTATGGCCACCTCCTGTGGAGAGAGGTGAGGCATCTGTTTTAGAATTGTGCAAGGCAGCTACAGGTTCCTCCATCCATACTTTCACCAAGCACTACAGACTGATGTTCAAAGTTCTGCTGATGTGTCCTTTGGTCGCAGAGTTTTGCAGGCAGCAGTTAGCAGGTAAACTCCTTTCCTGTACCTGGTTGATGCATGGAACAATATTCTCCTCGATGTTCTTCTATGGGTACTGCTTCTTGAACCCATCTATAATGACTCACCACTGACAATGTGGAGCACTACAAAATAAGAAATTCTTCATACTTACCATAATTTCCTTTCTGTAAGCTCCAACATTGTCAATAGGACTCACCCGAGACTTGCTCCTGCTTGAGAATATCATCCAATATGCCAATACTGGGATGTCCATTGTTCTGTTATAAATTCTGATTGTAAGACTGACTGGACATCCTCTAAAGTTACCTGCTGCGCTTGCATTTATACAGATATGTAAAAACATTTTTTAAAAAGCAGTTCCACATTAGAATGTTGGTTGCTAATATGCAGATCTAACAGGTTTGAATTTGATGTTAACCAAGGCACCTCCTTTGTTGCAGGCGAGTGCTCACGCTGTATGCAGTCTTTTCCATGTATCTGTATGCATTATTCCTTTTGACAAGTCCGTTCTAGTCGGGTCAGTTCTGCAGGACCTTCCAAGAATTAGAGAACTGGAAGACGAACCTTGATCCCTTGCCTCTGCCACCTGATGAGCTTGTCAACTATTTACTGTATTTTATTGTGACTAAAGTCCTTTCTGAGTAGACAGCTGATTTGTGTACTCTTGTATCAAGTCAACCGGTATGGTATTTGTTTTCCATATTTAGAGGCACTCGCGTGATGACAGTGACTGGAGAGTTGCTGCTGTCCGAATGTTCATGTGTCCCAACATTCTAGGCTGATTCAGCCTTTTGGGCAGTGCCATTTCCCAGTAGGGTGCATAATACCCATCTGTAATGACTACCCATTGACAATGTGGAGCTAACAGGAAAGGAAATTACGGTAAGTATGAAGAAATTTCTTTATCTTATTGGCTGAGAAGCACTCCAAGCTGTGTAATTATTAGCCTATAATTACACGGGTACAGCCCGGCACAGCAGTAGCACTATCGCTGCATCCGTGACCTGGGTTCAGTGAACGAGCCCGGGAGTTGGAGGGCTAGCCTGGGGAGGAGGCTGGGCATCCAAGGGACTGCCTCGCCTCTCCAGGGAGGGAGGGGGCTGAGGCTCGGTGCTTGACTGGCCCCAGGTGGAGGCCTGGGGTACAACAAGCACCCAGCCATATGGGGAGGCGGACAATGTCATCAGTTACGCCTTGACGTCATGGCACACGCCACATCCACAGAACAAGGAAAATCACCTCCCGAGGACCGGAAGAGCTCTCTCCTGCCAGTCCTGTCGGGACCCGATGAAAATGATCGTTCTGGGGTACAGGCCCTGCCTTGTCCCTGCTTAGGGGAAGAACCACGGCTCCATGGGGATACCCACAGGCTCCAGGTAGGTGAAGAAGCAGGGCAGACACCATAGCAACTCCCAATGGTGCAGGGGCTCAGGGGGGGGGAGAGGATAAATGCAAGAAAAAAATAAATAATAACTACATGGCTGGCAGTACCAGCCAGAAAGCCTGCTATATCACATCAGTGCCTCCATAATATTCATCCACTCACTGCAGCTGAAAATGACCATCACTTCAAAAATGCAAACCATGTCTTACTTTCTCCTCCTGCAGCTACGGCAATGAGCTCATCTTGCTCCCTTAGCAGCATTACTCACAGATCAGAATTTGGCAGCGGAAGGCATGTTAGCAGAGCTGGTGGCCCCAAACATGGTGACTCTTCCCAGGTCGACCTGGTCTTGGAGGTCAGCTTGGCAGTGGGAAAAACAGGTTACTCACCTGTAACAGTAGTTCTAGGAGTGGTATATGTTGTTCATCCACACTCTTTGGCATGTCCCTTCCACTTTAAATCTGCACAAGTCTTGAAGCTGGCTCCTCCCACCCACCTGGATGGTATATACCTCAGCTCCGCCCCATGACGCCAGATCTTAGCCTGCTGGAAGACAGGTTTGTGCCATCTCAGCGGGAGGTCGGTAGGTTCAGGAGAACACATAGCACATTCCTAGAACCACTGTTACAGGTGAGTAAATACAGGTTACTCACCTGTAACAGGAGTTCTAGGAATGGTATATGTTGTTCATCCACACTGTCTGGCAGGTATCCTTGCCGCTTAAATCTTGCTGGAAGGTCTTCAAGCTGGCTCCTCCCACCCACCCGGTGGTAAAACTCGGCTCACCCATGAGCGCCAGATCTGGCCGCTGGAAGCTCAGGTTGTGCGTTGAAGCGGGAGGTGGAGGAAGTGTAGGATGAACAACATATACCATTCCTAGAACTCCTGTTACAGGTGAGTAACCTGTATTTCTAGGACATGGATATGTTGTTCATCCACACTGTCTGGCAGACTCCTAGCAGTTCGGGAGGAGGGAGGCAAGGCACACCCCTACTTAGGAATAGAGACTGGAGAACCGAGGCCCCAAAACCAGCATCCCGGCGTGACTCGAGGTCGATGTGGTAATGGGTGATGAAGGTGTGTGCTGACTTCCAGGTAGCAGCCCTGCAGATTTCCTGGATAGGGCGCCCCTGGAAGCAGCCACCGTGCAGCAGTATGGTGGGTAGAATGAGCTCTATCCCTCTGGGAGGCTCCATGCCCGCCAACTTATAGCAGAGATCTATGCAGGAGGTGACCCACCTGCCTATCGTCCGCTTGGCTGCAGGTCTGCCAGGTGCGGCTTCAGCGTAGGTGAGAAACAGCTGGCGAACCTCTCCCAAATTTCAGCCAGCGCCCTTATAGTAAGCGAGCGCCTTCTAGGGTCCAGAATATGGAGCCTATATTCGCCTCCGAGGTGTGATTGGGGTAGAACACCGCAGAGTCAACACCTGGTTAAGGTGAAACTCGACACCACCTTCGGAAGGAATTTCGTGTGGTAGGGACAACCTTGTCCCTGTGGAAGACCAGGTAAGGAGACTCATGCAGAGCACCTGGAGCTCTCCCATCCTTCTGGCTGACGTGATAGCCACCAAGAAGGCGGTCTTCACGACAGGTGAGAGAGTTCACACCTGTGCATTGGTTCGAATGGCTTGCCCATGAGCTTTGCCAGTACCAGCAGTAGATCCCACGAGGTGGAGGTTCTCGCATCGAGGGAAATGTGATCAAGGCCTTGAAAAGCGCTAGACCACCTCTCTCCTGCCATCGACTGCTTCCTGGCCTGCGCCTCGCTAAGCAGAGATGGCTGCCAGGTGCACCTTAAGGGTCGCCGACCAAGCCCTTGCTGAGAAAGGGACCAAAGGTAGTCCAATATGCTCACCAAGGAACAGGAGGAAGGGTCCAGGCCCTGTTCCTGGCACCAAATGGAAAATCTCTTCCATTTGAAGGCATAGCATTTTCTGGTCGACTCCCTACGGGACGCCAACTACGACGAGGACCTCGCCAGAAAGACCCATGGCCTGGAACTCTAGCCACCAGGAACCAGGCCGGCTAGGTGCAAGGACTGAAGGTCCTGATGGAATACCTTCCCTGACTGACTGAGAGCAGGTCCGAGTAGCTGGAAGCTGCCTCGAAGCCTGGAGCTGAGGCCGAGGAGATCTGGGTACCAGTACTGGCGGGCCAGTCTGGGGCCTATCAGAATCACCTGCGCCTTGTCCCTCCTTGCTTTGAGAAGCACCTTGTGCATCAAGGGAACGCGGGAAAGGCGAGAAGAGGCCCGGGTCCACGGCCTCGAAGGCACATCCCCTGCAGCGCAGCCCCTGCTGAGGGGGCAGGCATGGAACAGTTCAGCTTTGCATTCTCCCTGAGGCAAAACATGTCCACCTGAGGTGTGCCCCAATGGGAGAATAGATCTTGTACTACCTCCGCAGGAGAGACCACTCGTGGACGCAGCCCCTATCCAGCTTAGGCATCGGCCAGGGTGTTGGAGGCTCCTGCCACATGAATGGCTAGAGATCCGCCTCCAGGCTGCGCACGAGTGACCAGATGCGGAAAGCTTCCTTGCATAGAAGCATGGAGCGTGTCCCCCTGGCAGTTTAGATAGTACATGGTCGTGGTACTGTCCGTCTGGACCCGGACCACTTGACCTCAAGAAACGGAGCAAAGGCGGGAGAGCTAGGCGGACCGCCTGGAGCTCCAGCAGGTTGATGTGGCATCGGGACTCCCGCGGGACCAGAGGCTGTGCACCGGGTTCCCCAGATGGGCACCCCAACCCATCGAGAGGCATCGGTCGACAGAGAGACCGCCGGCTCGGGTGGACAAACGGGATGCCTCCTGCAGATGAACTGGAACGGTCCACCACTGGAGAGCTGCCCACATCCCCTGGGTCACCGCCACTAGCTGGTCCAATGGATTGCAGCGTTGAGACCACTGGCTGGCCAGCCCCCACTGAAGGGGGCGATGTTCCAGCTGGCCCAATGGACCACGCTGGTACAGGCCGCCATGAGACCCAGGAGGCGCAGGGAAGTCCCGGTAGGCGCAATTGCCCAACCAGAAATGATTGGGCAAAGGAGGAAAGAATCTCGGCCCTGTCCGCCGGGAGCCGTGCTCTGGCTTGAAGAGAGTCGAGCTCTGCCCCGATGAAAAGAATCACCTGCTTGCCAGAGTTCAGACTTGGCCTCGCTGATGAGGAGGCCGACCTGAGAGCAAACCTTGAGGGCCAGATCTCTGACCGCCCACCTCCTGTCTGAGGCTGCTATCAGCCAGTCGCCCAGGTATGGGTAAACCTGGACCCCGGCGTCAGAGAGGATGCTGTCACCACTGCCATGCATTTGGTGAAGACCCTGGAGTTGGAGATAAGCCAAAGGGCATGGCTTGAACTCGAAAGGGATCCTCCGCCGAAAGCCGAAGGAACCTTTGATGGGACGGACGGATAGGGACGGAAAGAACGCGGCCCTGTAGTTCCAGAGAGCAGAACCACACGCCGTGTTCCAAGGATGGTATTATCTAAGCCAGAGTGACCATCCTGAAGGTTCGAGACCTTAGGAACTTGTTTAGGTCGTAGGTCAGAATGGGGCCAGCCCCCATCCGCTCCGGAACCAGGAAGTACCTGGACACGAACCCCGGTTTGAGGGAGGGTCCGCCACCTCTTATTGCCTCCTTCCTCGAGGAGGAGAGCGAATGTCGGCTCGGCGAGCTGACAGTGAGGCTTGACCCCGAGGCCCCCGAGGTGCGACGACTCTGAAGGGTGGGGCCTGCTTGAACCTCGAGAGGCAGGCCCTTTCCTACCACTTCCAACACCCACCGGGTCTGTGGTAATAGCAGACCAGGCGGAAAGGAAGCACCGAGTCGCCCTCCACAGGTGGAACCTGGGTGAGTGACGAGGTTGAGGCGACACCCCTCAACCCGGCCACTGTGCAGGCTTGGAGGAGGGACCGCCGAGGGACCACCTGGCCTTACCTCCTGCTTCCTGGAGGAGGAAGCCGCGGGCTTGGTTTGGGACACCAGCGCGAGCCTGCTGGCCCTGGTGTTGCTGGGCCGGATGTGCCAGGGCGAGACGGACTTAAGGGCTTGGGTTGTGGTCTGCGGTCCTTGTCCTCTGAGTGGATGAGACCGAACCAAGGTGGCATTGACTTTTGATCCTCTGGAGGTGGCCTTCCACCCAGGGTCAAGAGGTCGGTCCCCAGGAATGGGACATCCGCCAATTTGTACTGGGTATCCGCCAGAAGGTGGATATCCTCAGCCATGCCCGACGGCGATAGCCACTGAGGCCGCAACTGACCTGGGCATGAGTCCTCAGTGTCCAGAGCAGTCTAGTTGCTGCTTGGCCACTGCCCTGCCCTGGTCCCGCACCTGCCTAACCGCGGGTCTGCAGGTCAGCCGAGATGAGGGACTACCTTGTCCAGGAGCCCAACAGGGCATGGGAGAAATGTGCCATAAGCATGGCCGAGCTTGCCTGATGAAGGCCAAGGGAGAATGCAGCGGACTTTCAGCCAGCATAGTCCAATTTCTTGACTCTTGTCGGAGGTTTGTCCACGCCCCAGCGCTTCGCACGCCGAAAACGCTGTCGGTAACCAACCCTCAGCTGAGGGATGTTCCGAGAAACCGACAGGGAACCGTAGGGACCGTGATACTTCCTAGCCATCCTGGCCAAGGCGCAGGGCAGGAAGCAGGACACTGCCAGAGCTCCAAGGCCGGCCCACAATGGCCTCGGCCACAGGAAAGGCCTCCCGAGGGGAACCCCTCGGTCCAACATCTCCGTGAGGGGATACTTGGCCCGCTGGATACGGGCTCGAGCTGCATCCTGGTGGACTCCGAGATGAGTCTGAGCAAACCCAGGAAGGACGGAGGCTGTCGCCCAGTGACTGACCTCCAGAGGACTCCAAGTCCACTCGCTGGAGAAAAGGGAGGAATTGTCACCGACTCAGAAGAGTCTGCAAAGAGCTGCCTCGGCCTGAGCCACCCTCCACCTGCCGAGGGTGATCGGGAGTGAGGGTGACCGACAGCCTATGGGCAGACCCTGAGCCGACCGAGAGTTCCTGGTCGGAGCCCCAAACAGCGGCTGGGGAGGCGGAGGTTCCACCGAATCGTGGAGCAGCTGGTTTTGGCCGAACAACCGCCTGGGAACAGGCCCTCGGTAAAACGAGGGTTGTTTCGCCGCCCGTGACAGCCACTTAATGGCCGGGGGCGACCGCCGCTTGTTCCCGGTCAGAAGGAGCTGCTGCCACATGAGGTCCTCGTACGGGCGACGTAATTTACGCCGTAAGCCTCCCTCATCTGAGGAGGAGGACGAACGCCCGAGACCACCTATGACGGCGGATCGGCTGGACCGCCGAAGAAGTCCTAGACCGAGACTGAGAACCTCGGCCTTCCCGAGGACGGTGCAGGAGGGACGGTGGAACTGGCCCTCCCTCGCCTCGAGAGGGTTCACCAGAGGGCTCCGAACCGAGACACTGGCAAGCCTGCGCGATCCCCAACCCCACCGGGAAAGGGGATTTTCGGTCACCGGTCGACAACCCGTCCAACGGGTCGAGAAAGATCTCGACCATGCCGACGGGAGTCTCGGTCAACTGACCTGACGGGACACCGTGAGACCAGTGGCCGAAGTCTAACGATCGACCGAAGTCGGCGGTCGATAACTCGGGAGAGGGACCTTCCTGCTCCCAAGAGCATCGACGGGGACTTACCCTTGTCTTTCTTTTGGACCCAGAAGAAGGTCCAGCAGACGCCGGTCCTTCTCCTCTAGTGGAGAGGGACAGACAAAGCTCCTTAAAGGAAGCTGTGTAAGAGGAACCCAGGAGAGCGGGATAAATGCCGTGGTCGAGGAAGATGCGGCCACCGCTGCCTCTCGAGGGCGATCATCTGTTCTAGCTGATCCGCCGAGCTCGCCACCCGGAAACCGCCCAGCCGGCCTCTTTTGACTTTACCGGAGGAAAACGCTTCGGGGCGCCCAGTTGTAAACGGGCAGCACGGTCTTCCAGGACGAGGGTTGAGGTGAAGAGCACAGGTCGCAAGCCCGCGGGTCGTGCTCAAGGCCTAAACAGTAGACACACGTGGAGTGCGGATCCGTCCGAGACATCTTCATTCCCGCAAGGGCACCAAAACCGGGATCAATTTGTCCATCGCAGCTGCGAGGGATGAAGACCAAGTCTATAATGCAAAACTTTTAAATTCGGAAAACCCAAGAATTAGGAACCAGTCTTTATACGCAGAGCGCTAATGAGGAACCTGAGCTTCCAAGCGTAAGGAAGATCTGGCCATGGGGCGGAGCGAGAGTTTTACCACCCAGGTGGGAGGAGCCAGCTTGAAGACCTTCCGCAAGATTTAAAGCGGCAAGGATACCTGCTAGATAGTGTGGATGAACAACATATCCATGTCCCTAGAACCTGTTTTTCTAGGATTGTGGCTATGTTGTTCATCCACACTCTTGGCAGACTCCTAGCAGTTCTCTGGGAGGAGGGAGGCAAGGCACACACCCCTACTTAGGGAACAGAGACTGGAGAACTGAGGCCTCAAAACCAGCATCCCGCGTGACTCAAGTTCGATGTGGTGGTGGGTGATGAAGGTGTCTGCTGACTTCCAGGTAGCAGCCCGGCAGATTTCCTGGATAGGGATGTCCTGGAAGCAGCCACTGATGCAGCGATATGGCGGGTAGAATGAGCTCTTATCCCTCGGGAGGCTCCTGCCTGCCAACTAGTAACACAGACCTATGCATGATGTAATCCATCTTGCAATAGTCCGCTTTGCTGCAGGTCTCCCAGAAGCGGCTTCAGCGTAGGTGACAAACAGCTGGAGAACCTCTCCCCAAATTTCGCTGTCCTTCTCCTGTATTAGAGAGAGCATGTCTCAGGTCCAAAGTATGGAGCCTGTACTCGGCCTGAGGTGTAGTTGGGGTAGTAAACTGGCAGAGTCAACCACTGGTTAAGGTGAAACTCTGACACCACCTTCGCTAGGAATTTCGGGTGGGGCTAGGACAACCTTGTCCCCATGGAAGACCAGATAAGGGAGTCCACTGAAAGTGCCTGAGTTCCCTTGTCCTTCTGTCAGACGTGATAGCCACCAGGAAGGCCGCCTTCCATGACAAGTGTGACAAGGCTTACTTGTGCATTAGTTCAATGGCTTGCCCATGAGCTTTGCCTGTACCAGCAGAAGATCCCACGGAGGTGGTGGTTCACGCACTGAAGGGATATGATCCAGGCCTTGAAAAAGCACCCAACCACCATCTCCTGCACCAGTGTCAGCTGACCGCATGCGCCCGGTAGCAGACATGGCTGCCAGGTGCACCCTAAGAGTCCATGCCTGTAGACCCCTTTTGGAGAGAGACAAAGGTAGTCCAGAATGTTAGCCACTGGACAGGATGGAGGGTCCAGGTCCTTGCTTCTGACACCAAATGGAAAACCTTTTCCATTTGAAGGCATAACATTTCCTGGTCAATTTTTTAGATGCCTCACCACAGTGTAGACATCATCGGAAGACCCAAAGCCTGGAACCTAGCCACTCAGGTACCAGGCTGTGAGTGCAGGGATTGAAAGTCCGGATGGAATACCGTCCCTGACTGAGAGATATCAGGTCCGGCATGCTGGAAGCCGCTCTAGGGGCTTGCAGCTGAAGCTGAGGAGATAGGATACTAGAACTGGCATGGCCAGTCTGGGGCTACCAGGATCACCTCTCGCTTTGTCCCTCCTCACCATGAGGAGCACTTTGTGGATTAAGGAAATGAGGGAAGGTGAGGAGGCCTGGGATCCACGGCCTCAAGAAAGCATCCCCTGCGGCAGGCCCTGCTGAGGGGCGGTCATGGAACAGCCTCAGCTTGGTGTTGTCCCTGAAGGCAAACATCGGTTTGCCCCAGTGGGAGAACAGTCTGTAAGCTACCTCTGGATGGAGAGACCACTTGAGGATGTCTGGCCTAAGCGGCTGAGGAGCATCCGCCAGATGGTTTGAGGCTCCTGCCACATAAATGGCTAGGAGATCTGCCTCTAATCGCCACAAGGGTCCAGATGCAGAGCGCTCCTGCACAGCAGACAGGAGTGCATACCACCCTGTTTGTTGAGGTAGTACATGGTCGTGGTATTTTCCATCTGGACTTGAACCACTTGACCCTGGAGCTGAGGAGTGAAAGCTGACAGTGCTAATCTGACTGCTCTGAGCTCCAACAGGTTGCTGTGGCATCAGACTCTTGGGGTCCAGAGCCCATGGGCCCTTTGTCCCCATGTGGGCTCCCAGCCCATGAGAGAGGCATCAGTTGTGAGGACGGCCATTGGCTCAAGGCAGACAAGCGGATCCTTCCTACAATCGGTCTGGGGCGGTCCATCTTGGGGAGTATCCTACATCTTTTGGGTTACAGTGATCAACTGGTCGAAATGACGTGGCACTGAGTCCACTGGGTGGCCAGCTCCCACTGAGGGGCGATGTGCAACCGGGCCCAACGGACCACTGAGGTGCACACCGCCATGTAACCCAGAAGGCGAGAAAGTCCCAGGCAGGGACAGTTGCCCAACCAGAAATGATCGGGCAAGGAGGAGAGAACTTCCACCCTGTCTGCTGGGAGCCGAACTCTGGCTTGACAGGAGTCTAGCTCTGCCCGATGAAACCCATCACCTGAGAAGGCACGAGTTCCAACTTGGCCTCATTGATCAGGAGGCGAGCTAGGAGCAGGTCTGGAGGGCCAGGTCCCTGGACCTCTCCACCTCCTGTTGGGTGGAACCTGCTAGAAGCCAATCATCGAGGTACGGATACATCTTGACACCACCACCCCAGCGCCTGAGATGGGCTGCCACCACTGCAGCGATTTGGTGAAGACCCATGGGACCGATGACAGGCGAGCGGCATGGCTCGAACTCGTACAGGGTCCCTTCAACCCTGAAGTGGAGGAACCGCTAATGGGATGGACGGATTGGGATGTGAAAGACTGCGCCCTGCAGATCCAGTGAACAGAACCACATGTTTCGCTCCAAGGATGGTATGATCTGGGACAGAGTGACCATCTGAAATGTACGGACCTGAGATATTAAGTCAGGTCATGCAGATCTAGAATAGGGGTGCCAGCCTGCCATCCGCTTGGGCACCAGGAAGTACCTGGAGACAAAGCCTAGGTCTGCTGTGGGATCCACCACTGGAGCTACAGCCTCTTGAGAAGGAACTGAATGATGTCGTCTCGGAGAGCCGACTGAGTCTGAGCGATACTCTTTCCTCCCGAGGGCACGGGTCGGCTTGGAGGGTACTGCTCAATTCCAGAGGCAGTCCCTGAATGACCACTTCGAGAACCCACCTGTCCGGAGGTGACAGTGAACCAGGTGGAAAGGAAGTGGCAGAGCCGCCCTCCACGGGAGGACCCAGAACTGGGGTGATGGAAGAGGGGTTGGCAGCTCCCGCCCTATCTCTGAGCAGGCTTGAAGGAGGAGGCTCCAGGACCGAACCTCTGCTTCCTTTACGGGCCTGGGCCCGGCTTGGGCCGAGGAGCGCAAGCTTCAGCCTGCTGCTGTTGTTGATGCTGCTGTCCCCTTGAAAGGAGGACTGCTGAGCCGCAGGGGAGAATGCTGAAAAGGCTTCTTCTTTTTCTTCTGTTTGTTCTTGCCCAAAGAACCCTTGGCAGAAGTAGCATCCAAGGTGGCACTGGACTGCTCAATGTGCTGAAGGTGACCAGCCACTCCTGGGCCGAACAGGTTGGTCCCTAGGAAGGGCACATCAGCTAGTTTGTGCTGAGTAGCTGCGGGAAAGAGGAAAGCCTCAGCCAAGCCCCGACAAGAGGCAACTGTGGCTGCCATCGAACAGGCACAAGAATCCCCAATATCCAGGGCTGTCTGCTGCTTGGCTACAACCTCGCCCTGATCCCAAACCTGCTTGACTGTAGTCTGCATGTCTGTGGGGAGATGTGGGAAGACTTCATCCAAAGATCCGAGAAGAGCATGGGAGAAGTGTGCCATGATGACAGCTGAACTTGACTGACGAAGGCCCAGGAAGAAGCCACACAAACCTTCCTGGCTGAATGATCCAAAAGCTTGGACTCTTTATCAGGAGGTCGGTCGGTATTGACAGAACTGCCACTATGTCTGAACACAGAGGTGGTCACCAGGTTCTCGGCTGAAGGGTGCTCTGTGAACTGCCAAGAAGGACCCCATGGGCACCGCATACTTGCTGGCATGCCGGGCAGATGGAGCTGGACAAGAGGCAGGGCAAACAATAGCCTCTGCCACAGGAAAGGCCTCCTCAGGGTATCCCTCTCTTGAGGATGGCTGTGAGATGGTACTCAGCCTTTTTTGGATTCGCCCAGGGCATCCCTGTGGACTCAGACATGAGGCAAAGAATGCCCTGAAAAGACGAGGGGCCTTCCTCAGTCTTTAAGCCAATGGCTGATTCATCATCCCTGGATGAGAATGCAGGCTCGTGACATCCGAATCCGAGGAATCTGGATATAATGGTTGACCACCCAGGTCACTTCCGACCCTCCAAGGGTGGTCTGGGGTGACTGTGAGCGACAAATGCTGGGAATCCCAGTGTCTGGCCTATCTTCCTTGGAAGGAGCCCTCCAACAGGCTGCTTGGGCAGTGGTTTCTCCGCGATTGGTGGAGAGACGTTTAGGCCGAGCTGGGGTTTCTCAGCTCTGCGGGTGGGAGACAGCCAGCAGTCAGCTCGAAGGGTAGACTTCAGCCTAGGAGGCAAAAAGCCAAGTAATGGCCGGGGTGGAAGCTGGAGTCGACTTGTGCCCGGTCCAAATCAGCTGCTGCCACATGAGATTCTCATAGTGCCAGAGTTTCTGCTGGAGCCTCTCCTAGACCGATGGCGTCGCCTCTTTTAGAGTGTTTATGGCTCTTCCTCTGCCTTTCGGTCGAGGGGTCCGAGACCTCGATCGAGATCAGACAGGCTGATTCGGTCGCCGAGACACTGGCGGGACGGTGATTTCCTGGGGTCGGGGACTTCACTCGATGGGAGGCCCAACAGGTTGTGTCTCCTTGTCGGGAAATTCAGAATAGGAGTTTGTTCGAGGGAACTGTTGACTGGAGTCGCGATAAAGGATCGATTGGATCGATCATGATTTCTACATCGTCAATCAACAGTTCGATCGGCTGGCCCATCAGCAAAGCTGAGAAGCCAGCAGCCAAAGAAGCAATCTCAACCAAAGTCGAGACTGCCAGTTCCTGGGACCAAGATCTCTCGACTCCCAAGAGAGTCTCACGAGACGAAGACGATCTTGGATCCTTCTCCTTTATGGGATCGAGAGGAGTGCATGTCCACAGGACCCTCTCCTTGGTCGGGAGAGACTGGACAGCTCTCAGAAGGAACCTGAGAAGGTGGAGCCCAGATTGGCGGAGACGAAGAAGCTCTGAGAAGTTTCTGGCCCGAGCCACTTCCTCTTGAATGCTTGCATTGTTCCAGTGCTTTCGGCGGATCCGCGCTGTGAAACCGCCCACTGAGCCTCCTTGGATTTCACAGGAGGTTCCGTTTCTCCGTCCTCCGCAACCGGCGCTGCGGGCGGTCATCAAGGATGTTAGGATGGAAAGAGACACAAATTGCATTTCAAGGTGTCATGGTCGACACCGAGACAATATACGCACACGGTGTGGGATCGGAGCGCAACATCTTCTGTCCTCAAGGGCACCGGACGAACCGGGGAAGACTTGTTCTCCATAATCAAAGATGAAAATTCACGATCGCTAATGCGAATAAGAAGGATTTTCAGAATAACCAAAGGTTTTAGAGCCAGGGCCTACAAAATGTGTGGGGAAGAGGAGACAACCTGAATCTTCCAGTGGAAAGGAAGATCTGGCGTCGTGGGTCAGAGCGAGGTATATACCACCGGTGGTCGGAGGAGCCAGCTTGAAGAATTCTGGCAGATTTAAAGTGGAAGGGACATGCCAAAGAGTGTGGATGAACAACATATCCACAATCCTAGAAATGGCATTTTATTTCAGTTTACCCTGCTCCTGTGTCAGAACATGGAAGTCGGTTGTGGAAATAGCTCAGCTGAACAATTGGATAAAATGGCAATTTGCCCCACTCCTGTATCAGAACCCAGAGAGGCCGCAGGAAACAGCTCAGCAGAGCAATTAGAAGTCAGCAGAGTATGGGGACTTAAAACAACCAATGATAGAAGTAGTTTTTCCCACAAATTTATAGCATTTTCTTCCTTTTTAAAATGTATTGTGCAGGACACATTTTGTAAGTACAATGAAAACTCTAGGTATGTATGGTTATGGTCAGTAATCACACTTCTGACTTGGGTGTTTAAAGGCACTCAGTGCAAGTGCCTCCTGCTTAACACCACCCTCAAGAGGCATCAGGAGAGTCACGAGGGCTGAATCCTTCCTGCCAGCCCTCCTCAAACAGCTTTTGTTCTTCTCTGACGCCTGTTAGAAATGGTGATCATGCCCGCCTCACCCACTTAACGGACTTCCCACCCACTGCCAACAAGCCAATCAGGCTGAGGAATGGGAATCCACCAGATTTTGAATCTGGCCAAGTGACTCTATATTATGTGGTCTACTGTATCGGCATCCAGTTACTGCTGGAGCATCAGAAGAGTTGCAAGGACTGAATCCTTCATGCCAGCTCTCCCTCAAACAGCTTTTGTTCTTCTCTGGGAGCCCCATTAGAAACAGTGGACTGGGGGCACCAGAGCAGCTTCAGGCAAGACGCTTTTCCCCACAGCTCCACAAGAACAGCTCCTAAAAAGCTAATATTTTGGGGAGTAACAGATTACAAACTGAAGATATTCACCCACTATTGAATTCCATTGCTTGGGCTCTCAGATGATACCTGCCTTAGCATGGGGCGACTAAAAACCCCAATCGCAAGCGCCTGGAGGTCCGCGCCTACAGGACCTCAGAAACTACTCGGACCTACAGCTGAGGTAGCAGGCACCTCCACACAGTGCATCACCAGAACCGCCTGGCAAACTATTCTTTCATCAGTAAGGGCCATGGATGCTAAAATCGAGAAAACCCTGGCAAAATTAGGCCAGACGCCGCACTGATACGCTACAAGGGACAGTGGAGGCCGAGCAAACGTCCTTCAGGCGCAAACTTCTACAGTAGCACTGGTGAAAGAAAATCAGCAATTACAAAGTAGGCTCAGCTGTTGAGAATGGACTGAGAGCGGCAATGTTCGTGTGGTTGGACTACCGAGGGAGTGGAAGGCCACATCTGCTGGACTATACTAAAAATTGGATGGCTGAGAGTTTGGAATTTCGATGGATTTGAATGGTCTCAATTCACGGCAGGCTTACCGTGTAGCCTGAGGTTCAATCAACCAGACACGAATCAACCGCGGCATCAGACATTGAGAACTGTGGGACCAGAAGTTCGAGATGTGATAATTGCTGCTGGAAGAAGGATGTACCCAATAGAAGTGCAGGGACATGATATTAATTCTACCCGACCTCTCTTTCCAAACGAGGGCCGGAGAAAGAAGTTTGATGCTGTCACGCCGAAGCTGAGGTCTTTGGGGTGTTGCACTCTTTCATGCTGCCCGCCTGCCTTCGAGTCTCGTATGGAGGCAAGAGCTGGCAGTTTTCTGACTCGAAGATGCTGGGCGCAGCAGAGAAAATAGAGCAAGAATTTAAGTCCAAAGTACCCGGGAATGCAGGAATGAAGATATGGATTCAGAGGAGGGAGAGGAGGACTGAATTATGAACAGTTTAAATTGTGTTGTCTTTTTTTTTTTCTCTCTCTATTTTCAGTGGGACTGTATAGTGGACAGCTTTGCTATAGTTGCTTTAAGTAACACAGCAACATCGTTGATTATTAGTCAAGGGGACCGATTTGGTCACATGGGAGGACTAAAACATAGTTAATAATCCTGTATTTGTTCTCCCATCTGAGTAACATGGCTGACTAAGCGTGGTTTTAAGTTTAGTAAAAGCCGCTGTTCTGCAGTTCGTATCTGTTTATGTTAGAGCTATGATAAGGGTATTTGTTTTTGGGAGCGTGCTGGGGCTGAGGGCTAACCTGATGATTTTCTTCTTTTTTTTTTTTATGTGGCGATGTTTATGGCTCAAAAGCACTATTAGCTTAGTGCTTATATTACTCTATTCGATATTTCCTAAGGAAGTAGCCTAAGCCTTTGAAGCAGCTGGCATGTATGGACTGTTAAATATTACATGGTCTTGAGGTGCTTTTGTGCCTCATATTAATGAGTTACCCCAACTCCTACTGTATCAGATTGTAAGATGACCCTATATGTACCAATAAGATGTATAAGTTAGTCTTCGGACTGCCATATGTGTTTCTCTTACATGAGAAAGTTGAATGTAATGTTCATTTATGAAAAATAATAAACAGTAAAACAAAAAAAGAAACAGTGGATCAGTGCCCATCTCGCCACTGACTAGACCTCCCACCTGCCGCCAACCAGTCATTTCAGGCGAGGAACAGAAAGGCACCAGATTTTGAATCTGGCAAAGTGACTCTATATTGTGTAGACTACTGTATCGCATTCAGTCACTCACACAGTATCAGGACAGTCATGAGGGCTGAATCCTTCCTGCCAGCCCCCAAACAGCTGTTGTTCTTCTTCTCTGGAAGCCTCACTAGAAACAGTGGACAGTGTCCGTCTTGGCCACTGAATGGACAATCGGGCGGTCTGCTCCGTATATCAGGTCTGTACTGTCAAGCGGCCCTGTGCGCAGCCCCATGTCAAGGATATCACTGTCTGCCTGGAGTCTGCCAGTTCTTACGGTCACTGGCTCCATTTACCGCTTACGTCTCTATCTACTGGACAGGGCATGAGTGGTCTCTAAGACAAACACATATGTACTGATGTTCCTAACTTTATGTTAGAGGACTCTGAGACTTGAGTTTGCTAGGTGTATTGATGTTAACTAAACACCCTATTTAGGGTAGGCTTGGATGTTAAACAGAATACTCATTTAATGCTGCTTGCTGCCATTTATGTCTAGTGGTGTTGGAATGTATTGAGATTAACCAGGTTTACTGGTCTTAGCTAAATACCCTATTTAGGGTAGGCTTTTCATTTTGAGACTTTAATTCTATTTAATGCTACTTGCTGCCATCTGTCTGGTGAAGTCAGAAGGCCTAAAGCTTAGCCAGGTTTAGTGGTCCTAGCCTAATACCCTATCTAGGGTAAGCTTGCATTTGAGCTTTGATACCAATTCATTGCTGCTTGCTACCATTTATACCTCGTGTACTGAGTGTATTCACCACCCCGAAACCACTGAATCCCAAAGGAAGCAGCCCCCGAGGTCCTGTGAGGGCTTAGGGACGCCCTACCCCACCCCTGAAACCGCAGAATCACCGTAGAATCCAAAAGGAAGCAGCCCCCGAGGGGTCCATGAGGGCTTAGGACGCCTACCCCACCCCCAAACCGCAGAATCACTGCAGAATCCCAAAGGAAGCAGCTCCTCGAGGTCCGTGAGGGCTTAGAACGCTTCCCCACCCCCCAAACCGCAGAATCACCGTGAGAATCCCAAAGGAAGCAGCCCCCGAGGGTCCGCAGGAGGGCTTAGGACGCCTTCCCCACTCCCCCAAAACTGCAGAATCACCAAGAGAACTGAAGGAAGCAGCCCCAGGGTCCGTGAGGGCTTAGGACGCCTCCCCACCCCCGAAACCGCAGAATCACCGAGAATCCCAAAGGAAGCAGCCCCTGAGGGTCCGTGAGGGCTTAGGACGCCCTTCCCACCCCCAAAACTGCAGAATCACCGCAGAATCCTAAAGGAAGCAGCCCCCGAGGGTCCGGTGGAGGGCTTAGGACTCCTCCCCACCTCCGAAACTGCAGAATCACTGCAGAATCCCAAATAGAAGCAGCCCCTGAAGGTCTGTGTGGGAGGGCTGACGCCTCCCTCACCCCTCAAACCAAGAGAATCACCACAAGAATCCAAAGGAAGTAGCCCCCGAGGGTCCGTGAGGGCTTAGGATGCCCTCCCACCCCGAAACCCATGAGAATCACCTTAAGAATCCCAAAGGAAGCAGCCCCGAGGGTCCGTGGCTTAGGGCCCTCCCACCCCGAAGCCATGGAATCACCAGAATTCCAAAGGAAGTAGCACCTCAAGGGTCCGTGAGGGCTTAGATGCTCTCCCACCCCCAAACCGCAGGCACGATTAAACTTCCGATAGTACAGAGCTGTGCTACTCCTGCTGTGCTCAGGCTCTGGAAAGGACTCTATAGGACAAAGGACTCAAATTTGGCACCTTTTTTCTAAAAGCAGTACCTTTAAATAAGCAAATTTATATTCCCACATGAATGCAGATAGTTTTTTTGCTTTGTATTTTGCCTGTTTTGTATGCCTGCAAGTTTAAATTAAGCAAATTACGACTGATAGCTGCACCTTTAATTTGGGAGCTGTAGCACAAGTCGGATTGCCTGTTTTGTATGCCTGCAAGTTTAAATTAAGCAAATTACGACCGATAGCTGCACCTTTAATTTGGGAGCTGTAGCACAAGTCGGACTGCCTGTTTTGTATGCCTGCAAGTTTTAAATAAGCAAATTACGACCAATAGCTGCACTTTTAATTTGAGAGCTGTAGCACAAGTCGGAACATTTCTCAGCACTGTATTTCAGCTCATTTCCGAATTTAGCCCTTGCATTTTACAAATGCGTAGCTTTTTTCCTTGCATAGCCCTGTATCTCAGCTCTAGTAAGAAATTAGCATAGAGTGTTACAGTGAGTAAAAGAACTACTGCAGGCTTCTCCACCCCATCCCCCCATACAGCCCCTCATTTAGAAATCTACCTGTATTTAACATCGTCCTGTTTCTGCTTCCTTCCTCAGAATCACTGCAGAATCCCAAAGGAAGCAGCCCCGAGGGTCCGTGAGGGCTTAGGACACCCTCCCCACCCTCAAAACCGCAGGTACGATGAACGTCCGACAGCACATAGCTGTGCTTACCTGCTGTGCTCAGGCTCGAGAGGACCTCGGCCCACTGGCCCTGCACTCCAGCTCCCCACTGCCCCCACCACCACCCTTGGTCATCACTCTATTTTATAGCTAGTGACACATGACCATCGAAACCAATCAGTCCACTTTTCCATCTGCAAGCTATCAAATCCCACCACTAGTGGCCACTGCAATAATAATCCTCCAAACTTGTAAGCTTCCTAGCTCCACCACCAGAGGCCACTGTAAAGTTTCCAAAAAAAAAAAAAAAGGTATTGACCATGCCACTCTCTGCCTTATTCGTTTTTGCTCTACACTCTGCATGCTATTTCAGTCCTTCCCTTGTGCTCAGACATCACCACCCCCACCTCATTCTCCTTACACCTACCCTCCCTCCGCCTCCCTCTGAACCCCCACCCCGCACATCACCTCAACCCAAATCTTTGATCACTCTTCCCTTGTATCGAATACACCCCCCCAACCTCCACAACCATTCACCCTTCCCTGCTCCACTACACATGCTAAACCTAGAGGCATTCTCGGTGCCTAAACTTGCAAGCTCCACCCACAAGGCACACTCATAGCAGATGCAAGATGCACACCCACCCTCCCTACCCCTGCTACTCTTACTCCTGGCAGGAGATATTCACCCAAACCCAGGCCCCACATCAACAAAAGTTCCCTAGTGTCATCAGCCCCCAACTCAGTTTCTCACCAAATTCACTCCCAAGGGCCTCCAGATATTCCACATTAACATCAGGAGCCTTCTCCCAAACTGCACACCCTCTCTGTCTGGTCAGTACAATACAAACCTGACATACTCTGTATCACAGAGACCTGGCTCTCAGGCAAAATCTCTAACCTCTCACTCGCCATACCAAATTACATCTTGTTCCGCCAGGACCGTGGCAAGTGAGATGGAGGGTAACGCTGTATATCAGACACTCCATTAAGTGCACTGTTATTTTCAAAGAATCACGCCCCTCCCACGAATCCTTAGTTGCTCACCTATCCTTCCCCTCATCCACTTCTCTTACATAGGTGTTCTATATACCCTCCAAAGCCTTCACCCGACTCCTCATCCCAGTCTCTCCTCCATTTCTTCAACCACCTCAAATGGCGAACTCATTCTATTAGGCGACTTCAACCTAAACTGGCTCTCCCTCCACAAAACCAGCAGCTCTGAGGATCGAGGCCCTAAATTCACCCAGCTAATCCAGGAACCCACCTGACTAAATCACCGATCACAAAACACACCCTTCTTGACTGGATTCTAACCTCCCACCCCATAGGATCACCGCCTCAGGTATCCTTTCTGATGCCCTTAGCGACCACTGCATAACCTACTGTATCCGTAAAATCAATTCACTCCACCTGGCCCCAAATTCACTGTAAGCCTCACACCTCCTCCTTGATGAATCCGCCTCTTCACGCGACCTGTCAAACACAGACTGGCTCCCTGTCCTTGCCTCACTCAATGTTGACACTGCCCTCTCCCACTTCTGCAGTATCTTCCTAGGCATATGGGACCACCACGCTCCACTCAGGAAAGCCAGAGTTAGGAAAATCACCACCCCTGGATCACTGCCGACCTCATCTCCTGGGTCGAGTCAGAGATAAGGCCTGGAGGCTGCAAAACCTTGTTTGCATCCAGGGACCTCCTATCCTACAAAACGTTTAGAAAAAACTGCACAAAAGCTATTCGACTATCAAAGGCCCAGTATTTCAAGGCCCAACTTACCGCTCACCAAGCCTCCCGGCACCTTTCTGGAAGGTGATAAACTCTCTTATCAAACCCACGCCTCCAAGCAAGCTAGCCCCAGCCTAAACATTGATGGCAAAATAGCCTCCAATCCTGCCATAGTCTCCGAACTCTTCAACTCTTTCTTCATCTCCTGCACCAAGCCCGACACACCCCCCCACCCTCCCATACAAACCCCACCCTCTCACCATCGGCTTCCACTTTCCCCATTCACACCCCTGGAAGTTTACACTTCCTCACTCTCTAAACCTGTCAAAATCCAGTCCAGACGGCTTGCATCCCAGCCTGCTCCACATCTCCCAGCAGCCATAGTCACACCTCTAACCCACATACTAAATCTCTCGATCGACACAGCCACTGTCCCTCCACCTGGAAACTTGCCAAATCCTACCCTCCATAAAGGTGGGACCCTCCTCCCAGGAAATTACAGATCCATCTCTCCTCCCTTCCCTGGCCAAAATCCAAGAAACCCTCATGCTATCAAAACTGTCTCCTTCCTCTCCACAAACAGCTCCCTCTCCCTTTTCAATCAGGTTCAGAAAATCCCACTCTACCACCACCGCCTTACTACGAGTAACTCGACACCATTTTCTCCACCATGGACGCAGGGCAAACCACTACTGCCATCTTCCTGACCTAGCTAAAGCCTTGATTCGTCTCCCACCCTCTATTGCTAGGCAAATTGAGCTCCTTTGGCCTTGCTAAACAGGCCATAAACTGGCTCCATTCCTACCTCCAAAACAGGATTCAAGTACAAGTCGGAGACACCATCTCCAACCCTCTACCCATCCTCATGGGTGTCCCCAAGGCTCCATCCTCAGTCCCATTCTTTTCTCCCTTTTCATAAACGACCTCCCTCAGCCTGTCTCACCTCAAACGTGCATCTATACGCAGACGACACCATTATCTACGCCTCAGGCCCCTCCCATGCCAGTCGTCCATCCAAACCTCCAAGCGATTTCAACCGAGTACAATGCTTGGCTCCAAAAAATCAGTTAAAACTTAATGCAAAAACTGTCTCCATGGTTTTCAGCACAAGACAAAACTCGCCTCCCTGCCTGCCCCCCGATCTCCACCCTGGATGAAATTCCCCAGAGTCTGTACCCACCTTTAAGTACCTGGGAGTCTGGCTGGACACAAACCTCAACTTCTCCACCCACATCGACGCTGTCTGCACCAGACTCGGCCCAAACTTGCCATCCTCTACTGCCACAATGACTGCCTCCCCTTCCTACTCAGAGTGAACTCATATGTAAACCATCCTACCGATACTGGACTACGTGGATATCATTTATGGCACAGCTCCTTCCTCCTCCCTTGCAAAACTCGACATCCTGCTAAACTCCTTCATGCGCATTGCCACTGCCTCCCCACTCACTCATCACTGCAAACTATTCTCAACTCTATCTCTGATGCCACTCTCACATAGGCGGACCACCCACAGCGCCTCACTCATAGCGAAATATTGGCCGCTCCTTTCCCTCTACCTAGCCTCCCGCCTCCTCAAGCCAACCCTCTGCTACTCACTTCACCACAGACATGCATGTACCTTCCACCTCTCATGCCCCTGTCAGCCCCAGGCAAGCTGCCTTTTCCTACCGCTCCTCTCCTATGGAACAACCTCCTCCCAACCTTCACCTGCCCTCCCTATCAGCCTTCAAACAGCTCCTTAGGCTTCTCCCTTCCACTCGCTGCCACAGCTGTACACCCAAGCCCTCCTCATATGGTCCTAGCGCTACCCTAAATAGCCTCACCAGGTAATAAAATAAACTCCTCACGCCAGCTCTTACTCAAAATCACCCCCCCACCGCACCCTCTCCCCTAAAAACTCAATTTTTTCGATAACCCACTACTGTAAATATGTAAATACACGCACCAGAAATTAAGGTTATAAATGGTCTAGAAATGAAATGAAGTAATTTTTTTCAACCCTGTTGTTCATTCTAAAGTGTACCCTCTCCACCAAACTCCATGTAAATGTACCATAATGTATCACTCGTCTGTTACTTGATAATCGCTGTATATGTATTTCCTGTCTACCACCTTGTACTACATGTACCGGTGCACCTGGAAGCGAGCCTCGGCTCAGCGTGCTTTCGGTCACCAATTTTAAATAAATAAATGTTTACAGCTAAGCCAGGTTTACAGGTCTTGGACTAATACCCTATCTAGGGTAAGCCTGTATTTGAAACTTTAATTCTATTCAATGCTGCTTGCTGCTATTTATGAATAGTATAGTCAGTATGTTTAGAGAATTAGCCAGGTTCTACAGGTCCTAGTCTAATACCCTATTCTAGGGTAGGCTTATTTATTTATTTTTGCAACTCTTGTTTGCTTGCTCTGTTTCCTCTAGCCTTCCTTTCGCTCATCTCTCTCACAGTATTCTCCTTTCTGGAACCCTCTGATCCTACACTTGTTGGTAGGTTAATCCTCAGTATACGATGTATCCTTTACTATTTCCTAGTCTGTCTTGCTTCAGTCTGTGCTATTCTCGCTTCCAACTCTGGTCCCTACCACCAGTCTCTCTTTTATCCCTGCTGAAATGAACTTACTTGACTTTACCTTCTCTAACTCGCTGGCTGAGACTATGTTATCCCTCCCTAGGCTGATAACTCAGTCCAGAGTTACTAGGCTTCACCGTTAAGTACATAACTAAGTTGAAATGTTACCTTCCCCTAAAGACATTTGTGGTATTGTCTGCTTCCATTTGGCTCATAGCCCTCTCCCTATCCTTATCAGGTGATGCAGAATCAAACCCTGGCCCTCTGTCCAATCAGAAAAACTTGGCCCAAACAGTCCCATTAATGGATACACGTTAAGGGTCAACATTACTACACCTTAATGCTTAGGCGCCTTATGGTCAAATCACTCTGAGTTTGAAGCCTGGGCTTCACTGTAACCCTGATAAAAGTACTTGGTGTCTCTGAATCCTGGTTAAACCTCTATACTGGATTCTATGTGCTCCCTCTCTGGGTACCACATGCTTCACACCAACCACCCTTAAGTGAAAAAGGGTGGTGGCCTTGTTCTATTCTTTAATCCGCATCTTAACCTCAATCTCTTGCCTACCCTCCTCCAATTCTTGTGAAGCTTTACACTCCTTGCTGGTCCTAGGTGGGAACAGAAGCTACATACTGTCTGCACTTGCATTCCTCCAAGGAGCGGTAAACCTGGACTAACTGAACTCATGAACTACTTGCCCTCTGCTGTAAAAATAAAATCCTTCTTATGGGTGATTTCCACTTAGACTGGTTCGGGTCTAACTCAAAGTTCATCAGTCCATCGAAGCAAGGCCCCTTTCCCAACAGATTACTGACCCTACTCAACAGTCTAATAATGGGACTCACCCCTCTCTCACTGATTGGGTCCTAACAAATAGGAAAGACAGGCTCTAAGCTGCGGGTACTCTTGCCGACTCGATCAGTGATCACTCTACCAGCCTTCTGTGTATGGAACGAAGCCCCCTTCCTGCCTCCTAAAGTGCTAACCTAAGAGACTTCTCAGCGTTTAACCTGTCGCCTTCATTGCAGACTTTGGCTGTGTTGACTGGTCACCTCTTTCTCCACCAGTAATGTTAATTGTGCTGCTGAATATTTCACCTCCACCCTCACCTTCCTTCAACTTAACACATTCTTCACCCTTTGGTAGTGCTGACCTCATAGGAATGAACCAAAAATACTTAAGCTGGCTGCCCTCATTGCCTCCCGTCACCTGACTCTTCAATCTCTCACTTACCACCTCTACCATCCCAGTATATGGAAAATGGCTAAGATTATACTCGTGTTTAGAAAAGCGATCCCAAGTCCATTAACAACTACCGCCCTATTGTTATTCTACCCTACGCTCAGTAAACTCTTGGAAAAACGTATTTCCCTCAGGTCTTAGAATACCTACTAAAATATAACTTCTAGCCCCTGTCCAACATGGATTTAGGCCTGCCCACAGTACCTCCACTGCCCTTGCCCGGTTCACTAGTGATATAAATCTAACATGGACAAAAATGTACTCACTGGGCCATCTTCATCAACTTTACCAAGGCCTTTGACCTAGTTAATCACTGCCTCCTGCTAGTCAAACCTGAGACCCTTGGGGTCTCCACCTCTGCCACAGTGGTTCTCTAGCTATCTCCATGGCCGTCATCAGTTTGTCTCTTTCAATGGGCCCTCCACCTCTGCCTCCATTAACACTTGCGTTTCTCAAGATTCCATCCTGGGCCCGCTGCTCTTCTCTGTCTTTATCAATGGCGCTCCCAACACCCCTTCCCACTGTCATACTCTTCTGTATGCAGATGACTTGTGCTCTACTCAGACTCTAGATCCCTGGATGATATTAACCCCGGCTCAACTCTGACTTCCAAAAGTCCAAACTTGCCTCACCCAAAACCGCCTTTGTCCTGAACGCTGACAAGACCCAGGCCATGCTTTTCGGGTCCCCTTTTAGGTTTGCGCCTGTGCCCCTGGTCTTGTTATCTGGTGTCACAATGACTCCTTTGTTGCTCTAACTCTTTCAAATACCTAGGTGTTACACTCGACCCTGCCCTGGACTTCTCACAACACATTTACAACATCTGTAAATCCATCAATACCAAACTTGGCCTTACGTACAGGATCCACTATGCCCCTTACTCATGCAGCCAGAGTCGCCATCGCCCAGGGTGTCTTATTCCCCAGCCTATGCTATGAGATTGCATCCTTTTAACAGGCCAGTGCTAGCTTCACCTATAACGTGTAAGGTTTGCCCTGTCTTCCCTTGTCTCACCCACTACTGCTCGCTCTGTTCGGATTTAAATTGCACCCCGGGTATTTAAATTCAATTTTTTATTATTATTGTATTTTCTCCACCTTCTGTGTGGGTCGGGAGGCAGCTCCTGCCACTCCATAGGAGGGCTCACCCTCCGAGCCAGCCAGCTCCACCCCAGTCCTGCCACAGATTGCCCGCCATGGTGAGACAAAGTGAGTGCTGACCCCAGAGTACAATTCAGAATCCAGGAGGTGCATCCAGGCCATCATGGAACCTGCCAGCTCAATTTTCATTTTCTCCCTCCCCTTCACTGCCAGCAAGCACATGTGGAGAGTACGCGTGTCCCTGCCCTGGCCTGCACTGCTCCTCAGGCCTCCACCGGGGGCAGTTGTCTGTGGGGAGTGGCACCTCCCTACCAGGGTGAGGAGAGCAGTCCCTCAGATGCTCAATCCATCACCTCCCCCAAACCCGTGTTCACTCCCAAACACAGGTCACCAGCGTGGAGCAGGTGTGGCGTCCAGCGCCTCAACCCTCAGCACCACCAGGCCAGCTACATTTCTACATGCTTTGCTGCTCATTAGATAACAGCATTAGGTCCTCGAAACCTGCCTCACTTGCCTCTATGCTTACTCCCAGTGACTCTGCCTATCTACCGCACTCCAAAGACCAGGCCCTCCTGACTGTTCCCAGATACTCCTCCAAAATGAGTGAGCAGGCGTTTGTTCACTTTGCCCTAGAACCTGCAACTCCCTACCCTCTAACCTTAGGGTCTGCCAGTCTCACCTTTAAGGAGAGTTATTCAGTTATCTCAGCTCTTCTGATAAATGTTCCTGCTCCTGACATCTCCTAATCTCAGTCTGCCCTCACCTGTTTCCTGCTCTCCCGCCAATGCTGTGCACGTTCTTCCCTTCTCTGCTTTGTACCTCCAGCTCCTTGCCAACATTTGGCATGGTTTACCCTGGATATTGATGTGCGTACTTACTTGATGCACTACCCTGCTGACTCTTATGTTCTTACGTGTTTTCTGTTTCCTGAATCCACATCTGCTTACTTATTTCTAGGACCACAATTGTTGGGTACCTTGCTACTGTCTGTTATTGGCTATTGTTTTATTGTCTGTCTTAGTAGTTAGTACTGTACCATGTAACTGCCTTCCTGGCCGCTGTCTGGAAACTTTGTACTTACTGTTCATTATTCTGCTATAGTGTATGTTAGAACGTTGTATTCCTTAAAATCTATCTTTTCCTAGTCTTGTTGTACCATCGCTGGCGTCACGATGTTGTTGTACCATCATTAGTACATCTAACGATGGTACAACAGCTCCTGATGCATTTGCACATGCGCAAAGTTGCAGTTCGGAGTTGTTTGAAAAATCCACGGCAGTTCATCGAAGGCACAGGAGGAAGTTCAAATCTGTCAGCAAGTGCGTATTTTTAAATAGTAGCCAGCACACAACAGGACACCCATATTTCTTTTTAAATCCATCAACTACCAGTATCTTGTTGTACATGGGAAGAGTGGAGTGTTTTCACGGACACGTTATTGAGTGGGTCAAGACATCACGGCACGCGACCGTGGAGGCAGTCAACAGCTAATTTGTTTTACTTCTGTCCATACACTATAAAAGACATTGGATGGGCAACAGTAAATAACAACACTGTTTCTCACTTCTAAGGTTTCATGACAACCAAAAACCTCTAAGCTTCCGCTCGGGTTTACTTGGTTGTCATGACAACCTCTCAAAGTGAACAACAGTGTTGTTGTTCACTATTACCCATCCACTATCCTCTATGTTTCACATATCCTGCTGCATTTGTTGTTATTTGCTGTTGTACTCTTGTTACTTGCTACTGTATTGTCCCCGGTCGTACCTGAAAATAGGCATTTTTGTCTCATGCACTTACCTGGTAAACAAAAGCTAAATAAATAAATACAGTAATAAATATAGAATAATGCATGGGAAGTGTGGTTTTATGGGATTTTATGGGCATCACACACCAAGGTGTGCATAAAATCCTTAAATACACTTCCCATGTTTTATCTTTATATTTACTGGTTTTAAGAATTTCACAGAGAGGTGACTAACATTTAGTTGTATATTTATTGTACAAGATGCTTACGAAGCAGAAACTAGTAATGTAGGTAACACAGTAAGTCTGCTTTTGGGCAGTGAATTTTGGACTGATCTGCAATATGTTTTCCTTTTTACTTCTTTTGATGAATCTGTTGAAGACTGTGGTTCCATAATCAATGATTTCACGTCATCTCAATGGGACCCTTTCGTTCGTTATGAAGAAGCGGGATGCTGTTGCCATATTTATTTAAGAAATGAAACACTTTTTTGTGTGTTTTGCCGCTTTGTGAGGTTTCGCTCACCGTCGACAAGCTGTGTCTCATGCTGACTGACCGAAGGCACAGCATTAATGAGCGTCCAGTGCGAGGACAGCTTGTTCAGCGTTTTTCCTGGTGATGCTGCGGTACACTTCTGATTGTGGTTTATGGAGCTCCGCAAACCACATGTGTGAATTATGGAGCTATTGCGCTCCGGCTGGCAGTAGTTAATCACCACTAACCAGTAAATACTGACCCATAATCACACACACCCCTGTCGCGCATTACTGCATACGTACAACACATGTCTGCTGTGGGGTATGTAAAGTAGTAAAACCTCTATGCAAATGTTTAAGAGATAAGAGAAAGCCATTTTCAGTAGCTCTTTAGCTGACAGATAGATTGCACTGAGCTGACCGCTGTAACAGTTATATTTCTAGTATTAGGTCAGCAGAAAATTTAGCTCTATGTTGGAATACATTTACTGACATTCGCAGTATTGGCAAGGAATATTTTTCTTCCCAGTCTTCACCTCAGTCCACCCTCTTCTTCCAACAGTACCCTGCAGAGCCTCTTCCAGCCTTGCTGCACATCATCCGTGCCAGGGGCCTGCCCTCACAAGGTACTGAGGTCCCAGTCCCAATGTGAGAGGTCACTGTGACAATGGGCAGTGCTGTCTTCCTCTCCAGGCTGGGATGCGGTCATGGGCAGAACTCTTCCCAGCACAGGTCGCCTGGCTGCACACACATATGTCAACTCCTGGATCCAGGTGGCCTGCGCGTGGTAAGCGATGGGCTAACGGTGGCCACCTTTCTCTATATTGACAAACCGTTTATAGGGATGACATTCAATGAGGACTACACCATGTTTATAAGACTACAGGGTGGGATGGGAAGCATTACAACAAGCACAAAATATTCTAAAGTTGGCAGTATAGCCTTGAGGTTAGAGTACTGAGCTGTGAACCTGGTGACCCAGTAGACTTGGGTTTGAATCCAACAACCGCTGCATGCATACTATGTGACCCTGAGCAAATCACTTAACCTGCTTGAGCTCTTGGGTCACACCTGCAAACTTGCTTCAGCGCAGTGTGACTTTCCTGGCAAAAATTCTAAATAAAGAAATAATACTGTAGCACAAACTGAGGACATGCCATACTAAACTACAGCCCACCTATGTTGTCTTTATACAGGTATGGCACAAGTGGTGCATGGGAAATAGTGACAGCCAGCTTGAGGGCAATATTCAGACAGCATGCTTTGACTGGACCCTGCTGAGTGTCTGATTATGGAGCTATGTCAGCGCAAAGCACAATGATTATGCAAAACACCCACACAACTCCCTACTAAAATATGACCCATAGTTTTTATTATTTCGGTGGGAATGGAGATGGCGTGTTACAAACAGGCAACAAAATTGCTCCTGTGAGTCATTTTCAGCCATAGCATAAGGCACTTGCCATTTGCTTCTCACTATGGGTCTTTTAGCATATTGCCATGCACCACTTCGTTGTGGCATTGCGTGGGCAGTGCTATCCAACCCCCAATCTGACACTTTAAACCTGGACATAAACCCATTCCCTTGTAGCCCGTGGTCTTGATCTGACACTTTAACCATGACATTATCCCATTCCCTAGTGTCCAGTGGCTTAGCAGCCACTTCATCAACAATCCGATCCCACCCCAATTGACAGTCTGATCCCCATTCTACCTGCTCAGGCCCCTCCATAATCCCCACTCACCCAAGCAGTCAGTTCCATTCCAAAGACGACCAACACAGCTCTCCTGCTCACCACCTTGGCTGGTCACGGAATGAATGACAGGAGCAAGCAAGCATGCAACTACTGGTGCAACAACGGTTTGTGCAGCAGGCAGGGTTCGATCCACGTCATTCAGATGGCGGCTGCTGAGGTGGTGAATGGAAGGGCTGCTCAGTTGTATTTCTTTATTTATTGAAGTTTTGGATTACAACCTTGAGCGGAAGGCTTTTTTTCAAAGGCTTCAAGTCAAACAAAAAGACCTGACATTACACAGTCAATACATCAGATAACATTACAAAGCATGACAAAAACACATGTGTTACATATGATTATGTGATAGGAGGGTTCACTATAAACAAATACATCAACTGCGGTAAGACACAATATATGACATTGAATACCACCATCAGGCATTTCAGGTTACAGTTGCTAAGTGCAGATTTGAAAAGAAATGGCACTTCGGTGGTGCTGATTCTTATGGCAGTTAGTGCAGTTTATTAAGAGCAAGCTGGGATAGATAGATAAGGGAGGATTACTAGAGGAGGGTGTGGGTATAATTTGCAGCCAGAGGGGCTTTGTCAATATTGCTTCAGTGGTGGACAGGATAACTGAGGTATGGCACAGTAGTGTCGGGTGAGAGAGGCTATAGTGTAACATTTTACTGAAGTGTCATTTTTACTTAAGTATAACCTTTTACAATATAATCAAATGTCTTGTGATAACCTTATAATTTCACAGCACTTTATATTTCACAATATTAAACATCAAATGTCCTATAATAAACTTATCAGGATGGTGGGCCCTTATTGGAATGGTATACACCTGCTAAGGACGTGTGCAACAGAGAAGGTTGTAGAATATTGTGTAAGAAATGAAGCAATACCTATGTTTTGAGTGAAATTCACCACACCCTAAGATTAATAGGTAATTGTTATATGATTGGCTTGTAATGGGGTGTGGACATTAATTTAAGATAAGAAATCTTTATATAAACACAGTATGTAAATTAAATAAGCAGTTCCAATATAGATGAAGGAATGAACATGCATGTGAACCTGAATAACTGCAATAAGCTCTTAGAAGAAATCTGAAGGCTCAAGTGAATTTCTTTTGCAAACACAATGCAAACCTTACAATTGGTGCCATGACTGGATGTCTGAATACAGTCTATACAGTTCCTGATGACATTAAACGGACCGAAGGGGCCAAGCAGCAGGAACGCCTTACTGCACCTGACCTGATCAATCAAGTGCGGAAGGGAGTCGAACAAGGACTCAGGAGGGACTGTGTGAAGTCAGACATGATTTGCCAGGCACAAGATAGACGTAAGTATGGATACCATTTACGTAAATTTCTAGAAACACATTTAATGAAAGGTCTGCACCGCTCTCCTGAACAACAGGAAGATGCGTACTTATGTTTTACTAAGCAATGTATGGACAGAAATGAGAAAGTTAAAGTGATAGAACTAAGTTAGCCAACCTCTGTCAAATGTATGTACAATACCAGTATGCAATAATAGTTAGAATGTAATATAAAGAGGCAAATGTTAGAAAATGAAGAGAAATGTAATGAAGTTCAGCTCTCCAAAAAGGAGTCAGAAAATGTGTTACTGAAACAAAATGTATGGAGGAGAAATTAGAGAAGGAAATGCAAAAATGTGCCACTGATACCAAAGAAATGGAGTATAAATTAAGTGTAGCACAAGGGAGGTTTATGGGTTAAAAATTAAGAATAACCAGTTAGAAGAAGATCTTAAATTTGTAAATAAGTCAGGCTCAAATTAATGCACTGACCAGACAATTGCAGCAGGCAGTAGAAAGATTAGATCATGCAAATCAAGAATATGCCCAAGACCTCTCATATAAAGAATAATCCTTGTATACATTACAAGCAGAGGCACAGCTGCAGTGCCAGATCTCCTTAGAACTGAGACACCAAATTACCTCATTGGTGAATATAAAATGGCACCTATGCAGGTTAAACACCCCTTTCAGCCAAAAGCAGCACTGTGGCTGCAAGGGAGAGTTACAGATAGTTCCTCGAGCTCCAGTAGTTCTGAGCGTGAGGAAGAACCCAGACAAAAGAAAAAGGGAAAATGGCTCCATTTTGTGTAAAATGAAAGGAGACGGTTCAAAAATACCCTAGAAGGTAAAAGCCTTATCAATTTACCTAAAAAGGTAAAAGAAGGATTTTGGCAGATATTAGTTTGGCTAAACAAAAACAGAAACCCTATCAGGAAACTGGAAAAGACGACCAGTGAAAATGCAAAGAAAGAGATTGAGGTTAAAATAGGTGTATAAGAAAAATCAAAGGAAAGATTGGAACAACAAATATTAGATGATTGTGCAGCCCGTGAGGAGGAAGCAGCCATACAAAAGGCCAGTGAAGAAATGGAATATGTCCAAAAGTTCTCCCAAAGAGATTTGACTATACAGGAGTCAATGCAGTTAGTGGACCAGTTAGGTAAATGGGAACCTGGACAAAATCCAGTACCCTATTTTGCAAAGTTGAAAACCCTGGTAGTAAATTTTAATTTGACTAACAAAGATGCATGTAAAGTAGTAACGTCCCTACCTGCTGTATTATTGCTGAAGTCTCCCAGCAAAATGGTTGAAACCCAGGTTAATCCAGACAGTGATAGGACATGGGCAACTGTGGATGAGATCCAAGCTGCTTTACAATCAATGCATGGTGTGTCCCACACAGACTGGGGAAAGATTTATGAAGTACAATTACTTCCTGAGGAATCCTTGGTTATGTTTATTAACCGATTACATGCTGCACTCATGCCATCTATGGGTGTGGGTGAACCTAGTAAAGATAAGGAGCCGTTTCTTGGTTTGATAGATCGGCAGGCTACTTTAGTCCCTGCCAATATGCATGTTGTGTAAGCCAGCGCTTACATGTGCAGAAAAAGAAGAGCTGTTGACTGACTGGTGGCAGATGCAACAGGATGATCAAAGCCAGAAAGGAAAGGACAAGCGGAGTGGCAGCTATTGTCAAAACAGAAGGTAAAAGTAGATATACCTGTAATAATTGTAACAAAGAAGGACACTATAAATGAGACTGTTGGGCAAAGGTGGAGACATGGAGGAAAACAAAACAGGTATTAGAGAGAGAGCGAGCACAAGCTCTTGGTAATGATACTAAACCAGGTGGTAAAGGCAGACTTGCAAATGTACTGAACTGCTCAGTAATTTGATCAATACTAAGGCTGTGGCAGCCAATAAAAGGAACCTGATGAAGAAGAATTGATACAATTAGGGCAATGACAGGACGAAGCCCCCACCTTCCAAATCCTAGGTAAATTAACAGAGGACTGGGAGGGTCGCCCTACTGTATCGGCTATGGTCAGGGGCTGCTAGACTGTGATACTGGTCGATACTGGAGCTACAGTTAGCATTACAGATAGTGATATACCCTTAACAACCCATGGGAAGCAGCAAATAAGTTTGCAGGGCTTTTAGGGGGTGTTAACAACATACTTAACAAAACCAGTTATGCTCCAGATTGGAGAACAGCAATTAAAATGTATGTTTTGGAAATGTAATACACATGAAGGTACCATCATGGGTATGGACATTCTAGCACAACATGGTTTGATAGTAGATCTTAGTAACATGATTTTATGGAAAGGAAGTACTACTACTAACCCAGGACCAAATGTGGATGATTCACATAGTAGATACACTGTAAAATCTTTAAAATCTACCATGTAGAGGATTTTATGGAAACACATAACTCAATGGATAGTATCTGTGGTTAAACAACATGAAACAATTTGGGCTAAAAATGCTACAGAGTGTGGCAGGATGTCTAATATGGAAGTCCAAATTAAAGGACCAGACCCCCACAAAAAACAATATGCTTTTCCTAAAAAGCTTATGAAGAAACAGGTGTCATACTGAAACAGTTACAGTCACAGAAGATCATTAGACCTTTATGTGAACTCCCCTATTTGGCCAGTACGCAAACCCAACGGTACCTGGCGATTAACAGTGGACTATAGGGTGTTAAATAAGGTCACGCCCTTGGTCACCCCTGGTATTGAGGCTTCCTGACTTGATATCTCGGGTTTCCTACGGCTACTGTTTACACTGTACTAGATGTGTTAAATGGCTTTTGGTCCATCCTCTCCATCCTGATAGTCAGTATAAATTTGCATTTACTTTTCAGGATAAACAGTACACTTTTCAGTGTTTACCCAGGGTTTCATTGCACACCAACTTTGTTCCATCAACGTCTAGCTGAGATATTGTTAGGATTTTCTCACCCTGAGGCAATAATTCAATATGTGGATGATATTTTGTTACAGACTGACACACATCAGGAACATGTCAGTTTATTAAACGAGCTGTTAACCATATTACGCAAAGGAGGGTTAAAACTAAACCAGAGCAAAGCTCAAGTTGGGCAATCAAAAGTCACCTTTTAGGATTTGTATTAATCAGGAAGGACGTACTGTAGGCCAAGATAAAACTGGGTCATACAACAGTTACCCAGACCTAAAGCGAAAACAGCACTTGACAGTTTTTAGGAATGGTAGGCTTCTGTAGAGATTTTATAGAAGCATTTTCTAATCTGGCAAAACCACTGTACAATTTGTTAAAGGGAGGAAAAGAGACAGATATCCTCCAGTGGGAACCAGAACATCAGCAATCTTTATGGTTTTAAACAAGCACTAATGATGGCTCCTGCCCTCATTAGCCCTTCTGAGTCATCAGATTTTGTACTACAGGTACATGCGACTGATCAAGTAATCAATGCAGTACTGTTACAAACATGATCAGGGACTTTACATCCAGTAGGATATTTGTTTGGTGTTAACTACAGCAGAAGAAACTACTGAAAAATGAGTAAAACACGTTATCAGCTGTATATTGGGCAATACAAGCTACTGAACATATTGTGGGGTTTAATCACATTGTTCTGCAAACTTCACAAACACCTGTAAAATTTCTCTTAGAAAGGGATGTACGGAGTGTCCTCTCAGAGACTGGTGAAATGGGCATTGGCTCTACAAGGGAAAAATATCACAGTGGAAAATGTACCTCACCTATGTCAGTAGATCTAATGACATGGGAGAGAATCGCATGACTGTGGGAAGTCATGGTATTGAATATAAACCAATTTTGCTGCTGAACCTAATTTTATGGGTATTGATGTGTATGTGGATGGCTCCCGCTTTTGGGATGATGGCCATTTCCATACCGGATATGCTATTTGGACCCCTGGAACAAATGAGGAGATATCAATGCACGCTGTGCATCCTCATTTTCTGCCGATCGAGCAGAATTGGAGGCAGTCCACATCTATTATGGCGTACCCACAGGAAGTCATTAATATCTTTTGGACTGTGCTTTTGTTGTCAATTCCTTGTTAGATTTTCTTCCTATTTGGATGAAAGAGGAACGCAAACAGCCACCGTGAACCTGTGGCTTTTGCTCCCATATTACAACATATAGGATACAGGAGCTCAAACACCGCTGAGAATTGCTATTTGCAAAGTTAGAGCTCATCAAAAGAATCCAAAAGATATCCATGAACTAAACAATAATTTGGTAAATAATTTGGCTCAAATAGCTGCGAAACAAACAAACTTATGGGTAGACCCTCTAGGAGGTGATTCTACACAATTGTGGGAGATGGACGAATTTGACAAACAGCATATTAAATGGATAGCTGCCATCTCACAAGTCCCAAGTTTGGGGCATATACAAGATACAGATACTTGGATAGTGGGTTGTCGGAACCAATGGAAAGACACTGGACAGTGTGCAACCAAACATGTTACCATACGGGAAGATATGGCAGTATGGGAACGACAACCTGGAAGTAGGAAGTGGATACCACCCACTCCATTTAAAAAGATATTATCATGGATAATCATCGAATTGGAGGTCATTGTGGACTCCACAAAACATGTAAAATGTTGGCACAAAATAATTGGAGGCCAAAAATGGGAAAAGATGTCGAACAACGCCTGGAAGCTTGTCTCATCTGTGCACAAATGAATCCTCCAGTGCCTGGTAAGAGGGTTCCGTTAAGTCGTATACCCCTGGCAGATGGTCCTTGGTCCAGCTTACAAATTGATTATGTGGGGCCCTTGCCTACAGCAAAAGGGTGGGTTCGATATTTACTAGTCATCGTTGATATATTTTCCAAATGGATAGAACCACTACCAGTACGCAATGATAGTGCACAAGCTACGGCAAAGCATTGTGGGAACAAGTGTTCTCACGCTGGGGTTTTCCCCAGAGTCCTTGAAAGTGATAGAGGACTCACTTTACAGCGAAGATAATGACAGCCTTGTGTGATATCTTAGGTATCACTCAGCGTTTGCATTACCTACCATCCATAATCCTCGGGAATGGTAGAAAGGTTAAATCATACTCTGAAAACTGCACTGAAAAAGCAGTGTTGGATGCTGGTAAAGGGTGGTGGCGACTTACCAGGAATCCTACTGGGTGTCAGAAGTATGGAAAACAAGAGTACTGGCTATAGCCCATACCAGCTGATGACTGGAAGGATATGCGGCTGTATTATCCTTGAGATCCAGATTTATCAACACCTGTGTTAGATCGCATCAAAACTGATGTACTTCTACAACAAATACTGAAGCAGTTAGCTCTGTATTTACCCCATGCTGCCAGAAATATGGCACAGACTCACTGGAAAACAAACAGAGACATGATGAAAAGTGATACAGCCCACTGAAAGGGTCATCCGTCATGGTGAAAAAAGTTGGTCAAAAGGGACCATGGGATGCTAACTGGATGGGGCCCTATACTGTCATTGATGTTTTGGGGCCATGGGTCATTCAGGTCGTCCGATGAATCTGACAAGGGTCTACAGAGACCAAATGGGTCCATGTGGACCAATGTAAATTGCATCAACCTTTAAATGATGACAACTGATACTGCTCTGTTTCTCCCAATAGGTGAAGTACAATAATGTATTCTGTACTTATACTGTGTAGTACTCTTACCGATCCTGGCAACTTCCGACAGATACAAAAGATGACCAGGGCACATACTGAAACAGTTTATACAACAAGAACTATGCCAATCGTACATGTGGGGTCTTCCAGTGATGTTGGGAGAACAACATGAACACACTGGTTATCTTCTTATCAAATGGTACTTTATTTGCTGTAAAGACAATGTCAAGATCGACATGGGGATGCTTGCCAGAAGCCTGGCCTGTACGGCGATGTGTGTAGTGAACACAGCAGCTCAGAAAGATCTATATCCACTCCACTTTGGGGAAGCTATGAATCTGATGAAAGAGCAACAAACATTGTTTAGAATAAAACTAAAGGACATGTTACATTATCCGCCTAACATAACATTGTTAAATACATCATATTTTGGTATAAAGGCATCAAGCGTAATATGTGGCATTTTTATATAATACATCTATTGTGAAAAACTATACAGTAGGGTTGAAGCAATTTTTGCAGTATTGCCTTTGACAAATAAATATTCTTTGTTAACGTGATACTACAAATGCACGATGGCCTGGAATGGCCTGCAATGTATCTTTAATTAGTAAATCTGCTGTATGGAATTTACAATACCAAAAACAAGGCATGACAGGGCAAAAATTCTGCCCCAATCACATGGTATTATTCTGACGCAAAATGCATATCCTTTGTATCATCTATGTAAGATGGAGTATTATAATATTTTGCTACATTTGCTTTTTCGACGATTACCGCTTCAATGTAAGGATCGGCTTCTGTAGTATTGTGGCAACAGTATTATAATAATACTTTAAATCAATACCATGATAGACACAGAACGTGGTCATTTAAAATTCCTGTAGAAGCATCACCAGACTTATTTCAGCCGTAAAAGAGACGTATGGGGCTGGTTAGGCTCAGGATTAGGATTGCTAATGGTATTGATTCTATGGTTTTAAAGGTCATATTCGCTCTTTGGAAATGACTTTAAAAGATATGACTATTGGACCATTATCAACTACTGTGAAATCAGCAGCTGATAATGAAGAAATTGATTGGTTTGCATTTAGAGAAACCTTACAGAATTTTAAAATTATTGCTCAGATAGCAGTCCGCTTTTATAAAACTCACTTTCTAATACGCCTAGAGAAAGCTATATAGAACTGGCTTGCTCTCAATTAGCTGCTGAAGCACATGCTTATATAGTCAATTAACTGAATAAAATTGAAACAAATAGGTTACCTTCAGGAATAGGTGAGACCAATGTGACTAAATTATTGGATCATCCCACTGTATTCTTACCACCTTGGAAGTATGGAACTCACCAAATCAATATGCACATGTGCTGCGCATGTGATTCCCATACTAGTGATAATACCTATATGTTTTGAACCACTGAAAATATTGTGGCTAATCAGTAATTTGGGAGTATTAATACATGACCAGATCACGAGACTCCAAATACCAGGTGATACTGTTATCACAGTACACAATGAATAGTGTGAACAAGAACATGAAACCTTAATATGTGGGGAAGAGACATCAACCGCCCTATGGTTTCCTGAACAATGTAAATTTACCTTAACGCTCTGAAATGAATACCGCTAAGCTATGAGATGGAACCAATCATGGGCGCCAATCGAGGTCAACCTTGGAATGTATTGGGGTGTAGTGACAAGACCTGGTGGGTTGCAAACTGACCTCCAGGAACGCCCTGCCTATAGCCAAACGTATGTTACCCATATCGATAGTTCCAGTATGGCCTTGGATTTACTCACTAATTTGGCAACTCCACCTCATTTCAATTACACAAAACTTACAAAATTACACTTGGTGCCTTGTTGTATCATCAACAAAATGAAGGACTTATTTTCTCACAAAGGTCTCTGCTAAAGAGGTAGAGAAGCAGTCATCATACTGTATATCCCTATTATATCCTGGTGGGATTGGGGTTGAGCTGTTCTGGGTACTAGTCCAACCCCAGTAGTGGTAGGATGTGTATTGCAGTAATCAGTGTTATTATTATTGTACAAGTGTTATTGTACCGTAAGATGAAACCCATGATTAGACAAATACAAATGTTACAATGGCAACATCTTGAGTGATCTCCAATTATAGAGAGTCACGGGGTTGTAGTGTAACATTTTACTGAAGTGTAATATTTACTTAAGTATAACCTTTACAATATAATCAAATGTCTTATGATAACCTTATAATTTCACAACACTTTCTATTTCACAATATTTAACATCAAATGTCGATAATAAACTTATCAGGATGGTGGGCCCTTATTAGAATGGTATACACCTGCTAAGGAAGGTGTGCAATGGAGAAGGTTGTAGAATATTGTGTAAGAAATGAAGTGATACCTGTGTTTGGAGTGAAATTCACCACACCCTAAGATTAATAGGTTATTTTGTTATATGATTGGCTTATAATGGGTGTGGGCATTAATTTAAGATAAGAAATCTTTATATAAACACAGTATGTAAATTGAATAAGCAGCTCCAATATAGATGAAGGAATGAACATGCATGTGAACCTGAATAACCGCAATAAACTCTCAGAAGAAATCTGAAGGCTCAAGTGAATTTCTTTTGCAAACACAATGCAAACCCTACAGAGGTATTGTGGGGGAGGAGTAAGTCGAGGATATGGTATGCCACTGGCTACCTAAGGTGGATGTGAGCAGTTAGTCTTTATCGAATGACAGCCAGAAGCGGAGCCTTTCTATATGGGCTTAGCTTGTTTATTACTAGGAGGTGCTCTGGGAGGTCGATTAGCCACTTGGGACCTCGGTACACCAGGGACCTTTGGGCAAAGAGGTAAGCATGCGTGGCATCTGCAGAACCCCCTTGCCGACCCCCTGGTGTTCTTGGCAATCATTGCAGATCTGAAGAGCTTGCTGGTGGAGTTGGGTGTTTGGCCAAGCAGCGTTTTTCCCTAGTAGACAGCTCTGATATTTTAATCTTTGCTGGAGTGGAAGCCACCCAGTGTCCTTGTAAAGTGAACATGAATGTGTCATAGCCTGCTCCCAAAGCCAGCCTTGTTTAGGAAGGTCCTTACCCTCTTTAGACCAGTTTCTGTGCCTGCTCCATAAATCAACAAACCATAATCTATGGTTGATAGTATGAAACTGCAAGTTACAGTTTCAGAGCTTCTGGTGTCATCGACCATCTGCACTAGAAGACATATGAAGAAAGACTAAAGGAGCTTCAGATGTATAGCCTTGAGGAAAGGAAGCAGAGGGGGACATGATAGAAACTTTCAAATACCTCAAGGGAATCAACAAAGCCCAAGAGGGTAGAATCTTTCAGAAAAGAGATGTGCAAGAACAAGGGGCACAATTTGAAAACAGAGGGGAGACAGCTCAGAGGCAATGTGAGGAAGTATTTCTTCACAGAGAGGGTTGTAGATGCATAGAACAGCCTTCCTGAGCCGGTCATAGAGTCAAAACAGTGGGGAATTCAAGAATGCATGGACAGACATAAGGCAATTCTAGTGGGGTAGGATGAAGTAGGCTGTTGGTTAACTAGGATCTGTAGCTTATCAATTAGGTAGGGAAATTTGCAGACTAGGTGGGCCAAGCGGTCCTTATCTGCCATCAGATTCTATGTTTCTATGACTGTCTATGGCAGTACAGCACTCCTAGTTTGGTGTTTGCTGATTTTATAACATGCTTAATATGTGAGTTGAAAGTTAGGTATCATCTAGGTGTATTCCCAGATACTTGAAGGTGGGGACCTGTTCAATTGTTTCACCTTTGTGGCTCTTGATTATCAGAGGCCCATATTTGTCTTATGTGGGAGGTGAAAAGCATGTCCTTGTTTTTTTTTTTTTTTTTATAGTGCAGCAAGAGCCTGCTCTGCTCAAACTACGATTCCAGCATTTGGAAATTGGATTGGAGATCTGAGGTTATTTTAGACAGTTCCTTACCAGTTACTGAGATTATGGCATCATCGCGTGAGAGTATCATATAAGCCGGGCAGGCAGATGGAAGGGAGTTTATGAATAGGCTAAACAGTAACAGTCCAAGTAGGTATCTTTATGTAAGCCAAGTATAACATTGCTTGGTTCTGAGAGTTGACTGCCTATCCTCACATACTGCTTCTGCCTGAGAGATAGCTCTCAAACCAAGCAACAGTATCTGGTGATAGGCCCATGGAAAGCAAGTTGTTGAGAAGTCTATGATTGACTGTATCGAATGCCTTTGTGAGATCTATAAATATAGATCCCACTGCCAATCCTGCGTCCAGTGCCTCGTGAGAGCAGGCTAGTGTAGTATACCAGTGTGGCTGGCGACTATGCTGCTTAAGGAAGCCATGTTGCTGAGGACAAAGCAGATTGTGCTTATCTAGATAGTCATTTAATTGGTCCAAGATGATCCTCTCAAATGCTTTCGATAGAGGCGGAAGGATGGATATTAGCCAGTAATTAGATAGCCTAGTTTTGTCGCCAGTTTGAGAACTGGGGTCACAGTGCAGATTTCCATTTGGTAGGGAAGACTCCAGTGCAGAGTGATTTGTTAAATATTTTTGTGAGTGGTAGAGAAACCTCTTCCAGTGTTAGGCTAGCAGCTTCATGTCTACGTGATCGCTTCCCATCCTAGTCTTGCCTAGTACCCCAAGATACATCTAAGCGGTGTCAGTTCTGCTGGCGAGTCTGAAAATAATGCGGTGGTGTATTTATGTCTGTCCGAGTTGGCTGGCTTGGATTGTGTGGAATTTCATGTGGGTGGTGTGTGGGGAGTTCAGATAGTTGCCGGTAGTATTGAGCTTAGGTCAGTGAACGTAGAGTTGAAAGCATTGACGATGTCTCTTGGTTCATGTAAAGTTTCAGATGCAGTAATAATTAGGTCTGGTGGAGATTTACATACCTTTCCTGTGAGGGATTTAATGGCATTCCAGAATTCCTTACCATTGTTTCAAGTATTGCCTAGTAGTTCTGCGTAATAGCTGGCTTTGGCTTTTCTGATGAGTTTTGTGCATTGGTTTTTAGCAATCTTGTAGGCTGTGAGTTTTCATCTCCAGAGTCAAACTGACTACTTGGGTGAGTGGGGGCCATGGAGTAAGAGTGGCAGTGAATGGGCCTGAGCTGAGCGGAGTCAGACTGTGCATCGGGAGAATGGGATTAGACTGATGATAGGGGTGGTGGTGGGAAGACCACTGGACACCAGAGAACAGGTTATTGCCTGGGTCAAAAGTGTCAGATCAATGATCAGGGTGTGGGGAAACCACTGGACACCAGGGAATGGGTTTATGTCAAGGTTTAACATGTCAGATTGGTGACTGTGGTGTGTGTGTGTGTGAATCACAGAACACCAGGCAATGAGCTTTTGTCAGGGTTTACAGTGTCAGATTGGCAATCGGGGTGGGGTGAGCTGGGGGATCACTAGAGCCATGGATACTATATTCTTATGACCTGAAGGCAGTGTTCCAGTGACGAGGGTGGAAGGTAGGTATGGGAAGGACTGACAGCTCCTACTGTCAGTCCGCTACCCAGCATGTGGCCATGATGTGAAGTTACACATCACTGTGAACAGTGATGAGAATAGGGTTTTAAATTCTTAAACAGCACTGTGATGGAGGCTGTTTAGTGCTTTCAAAACGATGGACACTGCCACTGTGCCCTGTTTGCAAGGGGAACCTGATTAGCATTGGTGCAGCAGTCTATTCTGTGTATTCGCTCTATCAGATATGCCGGCACTGGGGACCTTTGAATATGACCACTGCTACGTCTCAACCATGCTATTCCTGGCTAATGTAGCACTAACATGGTAAGACCCATGCTAACCTATTGAATGTGCGGGCCAAGGTGTTTTGCCTGGTGTCAAAACAGTATGCAGACAGTTAAATGGAAAAAGCATGAGAGAATACTGGATGAGTAACTATGCACAACCAGTGTGTTCTGCCACAGAGGGTTTCTGGTTCCTCTGACCTCCAAAGCAAAGCTCAAAGAGGTCTGTAGTAATCAGAACCCGAGGTGGCAGAACACACTGGTTGTGCATAAAGTTGCTCATTCCGTATTTTTTATTTTTTCCCATATGTATTTTATGCTTTACCCCAGTCCCCCCACCCCACCCCGACAGTCCTGGGACCGGCAGACACAGCAGTGCATGCACATGGAGGTGCACACGCACTCCAGGTACCAGCTCGGCCCTTCTGCCACACCCTGGCTATCGCCAGGCCCAGCGTAGCCCACCAGGTGGCAGCCAAGGCTGGGAAACCCTCATCCCTCCCGGGATAGGAGAGCTACCTCGTGGCAGCTCAATCCTCCACCCCGCTGACCTTAGACAACCCAGGCTCATTCCCAAACCCAAGTCTCCTGCGTGGCGCAAAGTGTGGTGTCAGCGCCTCAACCCTCTGCACCACCGGGCAGCTCATTCTGTATTTTTTATAGCGTATAGTATTCGTGAAGCAGGCATGTGGCGGTTCTTTTGCTTTCAGAACAAAATGAACTTGTGTAATTCTAGAGGTTTCAGAATGCTATTGTACCACAGAAGGGTACAATCACATTTCATGACATCTGAACTGTGGTACAACAGCATTTTGAAAAGGACGGAGTTCTACACAGAACAATGCTCTACTATACACTATAATTGCACTTTTTTTTATTTAGTTGTTTAACCAGGTATAGCACACTAAGCTGAAGCTTTTTACAGGAGCACCTGGGAGCACAAGGAGGTTAAGTGACTTGCTCAGGGTCACACAGTATGCAAGTGGAGGCTGTGGGATTCAAACCCAGGTCTGGTCTGCTGGATGTCACCAGATTTGCAGCTCAGCGCCTTAGACCACTGCGCTTATACTGCCTCATTAATGAGCATTTTGTGCTCATTGTTGTTCCAACACTGCTGCCACCTCCCACAGCACTTCTGTAAATGTATTTTAATTAAATGGGTTTTATGCCTAGTAAAGCTATACAGAGACAAACGGTGTTTGTGTAGTAGAAAAGCATCAGAGTACGCCTCTCTCCCCACCTGCTACTAGGAGGAGTCAGAACCCTACAGTCTGTGTTGCTAAAAATGTATACGCAATATGTAGTAACATAAATCACAGTACTGCAACCTGTAGATCTAGGTGGGGATATTTCCCCAAAGACAACACAGAACGCCTCTAAAGGTGAGGTGAACTTCTTGTTTACAATTTTATTTATCCAGGATAGCTCGGATGAGATGCAACATCTTGTTCCCCATTGGGTTCTGCTTCTACCCACTTCTGCAACTGGGCAGACTGGAGCACTTAAGACTTGCTCAGGGTCACACAGTGAGTTTCTGGTTCTACAGTAGCTAGGTTTGAACTTGTGATGATCTAGCTCACAAACCAATGCCCTAACCACTAGACCACACTGCCTCTAATTCCCAAAATCCCAGTACTGACACTGTAGTGCAGCATGAGAGGGGTGCTGCACTTCTGAGGTGCCGCCTTCGGATGAGACGTTAAACCGAGGTCCCATCTGCCTGGATTGGTGGTAGTTCAGGTGGATGTTAAAGATCCCATGGCACTTATTGAAAAGAGTAGGGGTATGTTTATTACAATCAAAGCATATATACAACAACTCAGTATTCAACAATAGAAGCAAATAAATCAAAAATGCATACAAAATCTTCAAAGGAGAAATTCAAAGTCCACCTTGCATTCTGAGAGAAAAACAAAGAATTAGAGAAGAAGAGAAAACATATACATATAGTCAAAGAAAAATTCAATAGAAATCCTAATATCGTTCCCACATATTCTGTTTGAGAAGTTTCTTTCTCCTTCTTTAATACGATCAATGTGGGCTATCACTTTCATGAGTAAGTCCTCAGGAGTAAGATGACGTTGCTGAAATAAAACCAACACCTAACCTACCATACCCAATACAATATTATAATTGTCATAATATTCAAAGTACTAGAATTACACCCAGCCCAAGAGACTGGAAATAAACAAAAATAAAGCTCTCTGGTCCCACTGACGCCAAACTTTATTCCAAAACGCATGACGCCACAAAACCAAAACCGTAAAATGAAAGGACAAGAGAAATATAAATTAGACATAGACTCTATAAGAGCTGAACAAGAATCCCGAAAACAATAACGATCCAGTACTTGTTTATGTTTGTGCTTACCACGTACATTAATTTTTCCATGTGCCCCTAACCAAGCAATATCCCACAGTGCCACAGGAATATGAGCATCAACAAGACGATGTCCAATCTGTTTCTTTTCTGTCAATGTGAACTCTGGAAAACTTCTTCAAATAAAATAGGACTCCACTATCACTGTATACAACTTTTTCCGAGACAAATCCTTAATCATAGGGTACTGTAATATGCCATGTTTTAAGCATGTCAAACACCATGACCCAATCTGGAGATAAAACATATTTCCTTTTATTTTTATGGATGAAACTCCCTACACCCCATTCCTGTAAAATCTCATAAAGTGAAATTGTACAAAGGGAACCCAAAGCTAAATTGAGTCAATAACTAAAGGTTTCAAATTGGTAGAGAAAAAGAGAATAAAAAAACACTATCGGGTGAATCATAGAGACCCCTCCCTGTCGGCAGTTTTGCAACAAAATGTTACGCTTAACCGGTTGAGGCGACTACCCCAAAAACAAGAAAAGAAAAAGGCTTAAAAGGGCACAAAAACATCTAGGCAATGGAAAAATATGTGCTACATGTAAAAAAAAGGTAACAAACACGTTTTAATCAAAAAATCCGCTTTTTACCCAGAAGCCATCTATTCCACTTACATACCTTTTCCCTACCCTTATTCAAACATATTTCCCAACTGTACATAGCCATATCCGAACCCCAAAATAATACCTAATAATTTATGTGGAGACTCCACTAACCTAATACCCCAATAGAGGAACTACCCTCCAGAGATGGAGCCAAATTAAACACACACTCTTCCGTAGATTTAAACTGGAACCAATAACCGATAAAAACCGTAAGACCCTACATAATAACCCACCAAGTAGCAGGCACCAAAACGCATAAATCATCAGCGTAATAAATTACTTTTTGAATACTGCAATCCAAACCTGAAAGACCCAAAAGTCTAGGGGATTTGTAGAGTAGCCTAATAATGGGATCCAAAGCTATTACAAACAATAGGGGGCTCAAAGGACAACCCTGGCGGACTCCCATGAATGTAACAAGGAGATCCAATCCACCCATTAACACATGGTCTAACATAAGCTAGGAATAACATAAAATGAGCCAATTAACAAAAGTCTGTGGAAACCCATAGGCTCTAAGGGTCAACCATATAAATTCTTGAGAAACCCAATCAAAAGCTTTGGAGAGATCAAAATTAAATAAGTAGCCATGAAGAGCCCCCTTTTGACCTTGAGAAAATAATTTCTTATTAAAAGTAAAGCATCTCGGATGGACCTACCAGAGACTGAGCAATACTGAAATGGCAAAGTAAGGAAGGCAAATGTTTCAAATCCTATTTCCCAGTAATTTGGAAAAATTTTATAATCAGTATTTAACAGGGTGATAGGCCTCAATTTCCCAAATCAGATTTGTCACCTTTTTATAAAGAAACAACATCAAACCTTCATACATCTGATCTGCCAAATGGTCCTCATGTAAAAGGCATTGAATACAGCTAATAACTGAGTTGGCATAAATTTCCATAAGGACTTATAAATTTCCACGACAACCCATCAGAGCCAGGAGCCACCCTATCCTAAGACTAGAAATAACTCCTTTCACTTCCTCTAAAGTAAAAGGTGCTACAAGCTCATGCCTTTGAATTGCCGCAGGGTAGGTACATCAATGCTTGTAATAATAGTGACATATCAGAGGATTCAGCAACTGGATATTCAAAAGTATGTTTCACAAATTTAGTAACACATTCCATAATATTCGTCTGCCCTTTGACTATATGCCCTGATCATCAAGAAGTTGAACCATCTGTTTACCACAAAACTTTTCCTTAGTAACGCCAAAAGGATTAAATTGACACTGTGTCCCAGAAGTCCGAAATTTCTGTTCAAAAACAATAGATTTTGTCTATCATACTGGACTTTAGTTAAGGCAGTCTTAACCTCCTTTATACGGGCAGAACAGTCAGAGCCAAATAAATGAGATTCAGTAAATAATGCCAACAATTCAGCTCGTAGGAGACTGGAAGTATGGTGTCTAGTATCAGCCAAAAATCTAGAATAGTGTCTAAAATAGGCCACCAAATATAATTTAGTATCAATCCACCAGTCAATCATGGAATCATAAAGAACAACTACGGAAATGCGATCCAAATCAATTCCAAAAAACCATGGTGAAACTCTGGAACCAATAATAAAAAGTATTAACTCTCCAAACCCCAGGCCCCTGTGATAAAACTTGCCCCAACTGAATCCGTATCCTAATAAATGGTGATCAGAAGTAGCCATAGGCACTGTTACACCTGCCACTGCCCCAATAGTATGTGAACAGAACCAAAATCAATCCTAGAGGTTAATTTACCTTTCGAAAAGGTAGGCAACGAGGACTGGCAAATACATCAATCAAATTCATCTCTTTAATAATGAGTACGTAAAGCTTTGAGTATCACAATAAACTTTCTTATTGGGAGGGACTTCTAGACTAGAGTTGAAATCTCCACCCCATAAAATAATCCAGTTTGTAAACAAATAAGGCTTAATTAGACGAAAAAGTTGAACCCTAGCAGCCTTCTGTTGTCGATTGAATATTAATAAGTCGGAAGGTAAACCATACCATAAAAGATCCAATAATAATACTCTACCTGAACTAAATCCACTATCTTCTGCAAAGTAAAGTTAGATGAAGTAAAACAATATCCAATGCTGGAACAAAGGTCCTGGCCCAGGGACCAATATGAGGGCCCAACCCCAATCCCTTGAGGCTGTAGCTGCTTCCCAGTAGTATAAAACCTGACATCCTGCAACAAATAAACCTCATAAGCCAAACTATGTAAGGCTGAAAAGGTAGCTGTGCATTTGTACTGTGAGCGAATGCTATTAACATTAAGACTAGCTAAGCGTATAGAAGACATGAAAGAAGGAAGAGGAAAAACCATATCAAGATTAACCATATCATTTCTTTCTCCTAGTTCTAACAGTTTTCTTTTTGAGGAATCCCAGAGTTATCAGCCAGGGGCAGTGGTGCTGAGGTAGCCATAGGAAGAGGAGAAGGAACAGAGTCCCCTAATTCTTCCTCATCCATGGCATCACCCCAACTCTGCAAAGGTTCATATGGATTGGATACTGGGACAGAAAGTATAGAGACTGCTTCCACTTGTTTGGTGGAGCCGAGTCGTCTAACAACTGGTGGTGAGGGCTCCAAAATTACCCCTGGCTCCAAGTCTTCCCTTGCGGGAGAGGTGGAGCCTGTACAGGAGTAGGGACTGAAACACTAGGGAGGTAAGCAACTTATCAGGCAGTGGTGCTTCTGAGGGATCTGGAGGGTTTGGGATATTTGAAACATCAGGGAAACCGAAAAGGAGGAACCTTTACCTTATTATTGGGAATATGGCCTGAGCCGGGGGTTCTAGAGGTAGCGAAAGATTTAGCTATATAGGAATCATGTTCTGTATAATCAGAGGTATTATGGGCCGCAAGGACAAGCCACAAAACATGAGTAGTTTCACCACATAGGTTACAAGTGGGAGGGGACCGTACAGGATAACACTGAATGACCCAACATTCCACAAGATGCACATTTTAATTGGTCACAATCAGAGCTTAAGTGAGTTAGTGAGCACATCTATAACAAGAACGTGGCTTGTCCTGGATAAAACAGTATACCACGATCCCTCCCAAATAAAAACAATTAGGAAGATGGTGAATCCCAGCCTCAGTCATTTTAAGTTGCACATTAAATTTCTCCCCGTCCAAAACCCATTATCATCAATCAATGCATGGGGTACTCCATTCACTGTACAACGTTGTTCTAACCAATACAGAATATCCAGTACATTAACTCCTTCATTCCGAAAAAGAACAGTAATAACTTTAGTAGTTGGTCTGGTAATAGGTATTACCACAAAATGTTTCAGATAGGGTCTATACGAGCAGCATAGTAGGCAGACCAAAATTTGTCCAATAAAGCAGCAGAACGAAAGGAGACATCAAAATTATAATCCCCAGAAGAGTGAATAAACGATACACCCGGAGGTCGAATCCCCAAAGAATCAATTATTAAAGTCTTGCCCACAAAATTTCGATCAGGAGGGAGGTCCATACCCCTTTATAATATATGCAACAAAATGTTTCCTAACAGGGACATCAGCAGTTTTGAAGAGGGAGGCATAGCTGGCAGGTTTTACAGTATGTGCCTGAGGAAGTCTATGAGTAAGACTATCCAGAGAACTAGCTGATGTGTCGTCTTTACAATTTGAGGCACTGACCTGGTATTGTTTACGACGTAGGTCCAAACAGGAGTAGTAGACGTCAAGGATCAAGGAAACTGAGAAGCCTGACCAGAGACCGAAAATCAGCCACAGGATCAGTCAAACAGGGCTCCTGGCTTCAGTACTAGCAGGCGAAATGACACGGTGGTCGGTCCGACTCTGAAACCGCACCTCCTCCAGAGCCCTAGAACACAAAGTTCCCGGTCGGTTCAATCCTGCCCCGTAGAGGAACATAGGGGATCAGGAATCCAGGCGATGAGTCTTCACCCAACCACATTTGCTAACGCCACCTCCGGAGACCAGGTGGCAAGCCGGCCAAAAAGGAAAGGAATCAGCATCCAAATCAATAGCGGGGACATCCGCGTCTGCTGCCAACAGGTCGTCTATGACCTGCACATTACTTTTTGAAATGCCAAAAGAAGCTACCTGGCCACCTTCGGCGTTTTTTTCTTATCATCTTCTGTGGCCAAAGCAGAACTGGGTCAGAAGTCGTCCCACCTTTGACAGCTGCAGGCTGAACCAATCCACTTCAGGTAAGATATCACTTGGGACTTCCATATTTTCTAAACAAGTCGAAGCCTCCTAGGTACTTCAACCAACTCCATAGAACAGTCTTCCAACACCTCTGCACTCTCCACCGACTGAGACATACTGAGCATAGTCCAGTCGTCTCAGGAGGGGCCCCCTACCATCAGAGTGGGGAATTTCCCGGTGTCCTAGCCAAATTTCCTCATTCACTAAAATACCACCAACAGCTTAATCTGGTTCAAGGTCAGCTGGCATTCATCTGTATCTCCTCTCCGGTTGTGCTTGAAAATAGGCAGGATTTGTCTAGTGCACTTACCCGGTCAACAAAAAGCTAAAAAAAAATTAATTCATGCTACTGCAAGTCTCGCTAATTTCTAACAAACTGAAATATTCCTATTTTTAGAAATATAGTCATGCCAAAAGAAAGATCTAATAAACATTAATGGAATAAACAATATTATCAGATTCTCTACAGTTTTCTTCATGGGACTAGGGATTTAGAGTTCTGACATGTCACTTCATTTGTACAGGGCGCCAAGCATAAAACTGCTGACCTATGAAAGCAGGGCTCAAAGTTCTACAAACGTGACGTGACAGAAGTCAAAACACTGGAGTCCTGGGCGCTATGAAGACAATTCTGCAGAAAGTTGTTCATCAAAAGAAAACAATAAAAAAATAGTTTTTACATCAACTTTTATCTTGGTACAGTTACATAAGAATCATTTGGGGTATTAAGTGCCATAAAAGAAAAAGGGATAACAGGGTACAGTATGCCCACCAAGTTGGGGGACTCCAACGAATGTCGTCCTTTTTTCCCCTAAATTCCCATATTCATAAATAGGAACACTGCAAACAGACACTAATTAGCAGGAATTTCAGGTCTCCTTTAAAGCACAAACAGGAAGACAACTCCTGCACACATTTCTGCTCAAAACAGACTGGTAGGTTACAGAACAAAATGACTCACAGGTTCATCACAGTTCTCGTTTAGGCGTAGTTTCTGCTGCTATTACATGCTGTCAGTAAAATAAAGTAACCAACAATGTGTCCAAAGAGCTTTAAGGTGTGAATATATTCTAACAACCCAAGACCTGCATTTATCAAACATATTAGCGAGGCTTTGTATGGTTAGTCTCCTACTCTGAAGCAGAACTACAGCCTTACAGACCCCACTCACAAGTGGATCGAGACATGGCATGCAAATACAAAAGCTGTTTGTATTTCTGCTGTGTGTTTACTTCTGTTTGTACCTTTATATTTTGTCAGTAAAAAGAAAATATTTTGCAGAAACACACTTGGTGTTGCTTCGTTTTTGTGCCATGGTATTTGTTTGGCTGGTTGCCTTTTTGTAGCATAGCACCAGACCGGGTCCAGCAGTGTCGCTTAAATCTGTTTCTGAAAATACAAAAGCAGTACAGGCCAGACAGAGCAGGATGTGACAGATGGCTGTCAGCACTGCTTTTGTTTGTGTTTCAAGCCTCACTACACAATCGGCTAAAACACTCTGTTTAAACAAAAATCATGGCAACAGTCAGACATTAAGTGAGGAAATTGTTATTTACAGATCCCATTAATTAACCTTTAAAACATTTTCATCATTTTATGAATGTTATAAGTGTAATATAAAAGGGCAGCAAAAATCCAGTTAATATCGTGAGTGACTCACCTGCCAGCCAATTTGACCTCTCTGATGGGGCAAACCCAGCTGTTTGATGCAAGAACCAATTTACCAGTGATAAAGATTTATTTAATCTTTTTTTGGGGTACCATTTATAAATGCAGTAACACACCAAGGCTTGTGGTTACTGGGTAGTTATTATTACAGGTGGTGTTTTACAGGTTTTACAGTTTTATCTAACATTAGGATAAGCTTTCAGGGTTACTGCATTTGTTGACGACTGATTGTTTCTGCTCTTACCTCCTTGTTCTTTCGTCCGTGGTTGTTCTTTTTCGGGAAGGGCCCAGCCACCCACCCCCACTCCCAACCACCCACACTACACTCCTTTTATAGGTACCATGTCATGACATTTCCTGTGGCAGAGCAGGAAGGAGTGGATCAGTGGGGCCTCCACAAGGTGAGCTCATTTACAGGGGCACTAGTAATTTAACTTGTTATAACAAGTTAAACAAACACAATCAAACCATTACTTGCATTTTTTCCTTTTTTTTCCTTCTAATTACTCTGACTAGGTTATAAACCCAACTTATCTGGTATGGATATCATTAACTGCAGGTACTGTGGAACAATTTTCAGAAGGACAGTCTTACAGGATTTAGGACACTGTCCTACATGCTGGGCCTTTGGAGATCTTAGGGCTCAGCTCCGGGCAGCATGGGCAGAGATTGCACACCTCAAATTTCATATTCAAGAGGAAATACATTATAAGAACCACCCGCCATTTCCCAGCATCCAGCAGAAAAACCTCGACCGCAGAGGGTAGCTGGTCCAGGAGGTTGGCAGGTGGTTAGGAGGGCAAATCAGGTGCCCCATCACTCTGCTCTCCAACATATTACCTCCAAACACCATATAAACACTCAAACAGGTATCTGCCTCTATCTCTGAAATCAAACAAAGAGGCAGAAGACACTGCAGAGCAGGACACTGCAGCACAGGAGCTAGCACAACAAAACTCACCCAAATCAGGAACCAAAACAAAGAAAGCAAAAGGAAATCCAAAACTTCTGATCATAGGAGACTCCATGATTCAGGGAGTTGATACCCATCTCCAGCCAGGGTAATGGTCAGATGTCTCCCAGGTACATCAGCATGGAGAGACACTGACCGCATTGCTAAATTGTTTACAAAGCAGGAGAAAACATTGATGTTTTAGTACACATAGGACTAATGATCTCGCCAGCAGGTCAGTTGTGGAGACCAAGGAACACCTGACCAGGCTGGGTGACAAACTATCATCTATTTCATCCGCATCTCCTTCTCTGAGATCCTGTCAGTCTGGGAGAGGGAGCAGATGGACGGAAGGTCAGAGAAGGGAGATAGGGAGCTAAACACGTGGCTCAAGGGCTGGTGCCAGGAAAAGGACACAGATTTGTAGGAACTGGCAACAGTTCTGGGAGTGAAAGTTCTTTAAATTTGAAGGACTGCATCTGACTAAGGAGGGAGTCAGTGCATTGGGGCAGAAGTTTGACATCTTTCAGAATATTTAAACTAGCAAATGGGGAAGAGGGTGCAGCACCCCATACGTCGAATGGGAAGAACACCCTCCCCTCAGCTAGTGGTCAAACAGGGATTCAGCATGTTTGCAGTTCATTTGCATCACCAGCTAAGAAAAAGGTTTGTCTCCCCATACGACGCAGACAGGGGTAATGCCAAACCTCACCCAACAACTAACACACCAAAATCTGGCCAATGGAAAATCATGTACACAAATGCTCACAGCCTGGGAAATAAGATCCCAGACCTGCAGGCAATAATGTCAGAGGCTAAACTGGACATAGTAGCAATTAGTGAGACGTGGTTTACCAGTAACCACACTTGGGAGACTTCAGTACCTGGCTATGTATTGTTCAGAAGAGACCGAGGTGCAAAAAGGGGAGTGGCCCTGTATGTCAATGAAAATATCAAAGCTACAGAAATTCAGAATACACATAAGGAGCCAGAAGAACTGTGGGTCACCCTGGAAACAGGAAATGGGACAGCCATAAGAACTGGGGTTGTCTACAGGCCCCAGACCAGGGGAGGACATAGACACATTACTGTTAGAAGATATACAAAACATGACAGCTAAAGGAGGTTCTGATAATGGGAGACTTAACATGCCGGATACAGATTGGTCAATACCAGCAGGAACATCTGCCAGAACTAGACACATAGTGGATTACCTGCAGGAGGAGGACCTCAAACAACTGGTACAGCAACCCACAAGAGACAGGGCTATCCTAGATCTAGTACTGACTAACAAGGAAGGGATCACAGATCTCCAGGTAGAAGGTCACCTGGGGGCAGTGACCATCACATGGTATGGTTCAATTTGGCTACTATATCTAAATCATCCCATTCCAAGGCAAAAATATGGGACTTCAGAGGAGCTGACTTTGATAAGATGGCCAACAGAGTTAAGCTAGCCCTGGCAAAAGAAACACAGGTGAGGGGTACAGGCAAGTGCAAAAGCATTAAGGATGCAATACCTGAAGCAACATCCCATTGTGTTAGACAGAAAAGGAAGTGCAAAAGAAGAAGGAAACCACTTTGGTTCTCAAATACAGTAGCAGAAAAGGTCAGAGCCAAAAGGCTGGCCTTCAGGAAAACATAAGGGAACACAGCGATGAAGATAGGGAGGCATACCAAACTGCCCTAAGGGAAGCAGGAAGGCAGTAAGGCAGGCAAAGTCCCAAACTGAGGAAACACTAGCACGAACAGTAAAAGAAGGTGACAAGACTTTCTATAGATACATTAGTGAAAGGGAGAAAGTCCAGAGGGGTATTGCTGTTTAGTGGAGAAAAGGAGCATGTGAAGAGGAGGACCCTGTAAAGGCATCTATCCTAAATAGATACTTTGCTCAGTATTTACTGAAGAGAAGGTAGGGCATGGCCCACAGCTCAGCATCATGGACACAGGGGAGGAGGTGAGCACTACTCCCTTCACAAAGAAAGGGTCCTACAAGAGCTTGCTAAGCTCAGGGTGGATAAGGCAATGGGACCTGATGGCATACATCCCAGGGTACTTAAGGAGCTAAAGGTGGAACTAGCAGAGCCATTAGCAGAACTGTTTAGTGAGTCTCTGAGCACAGGAGAGATCCCAGAAGACTGGAGAAGGGCCATGTGATCCCGCTCCACAAGAGTGGTAGCAGGGAAGAGGCGGAAACTACAGACCAGTCAGTCTTACCTCAGTAATGGGCAAGATTATGGAGGCACTCCTTAAGGAAAGGATAGTGCAACACCTGGAATCCATAGGGGCACAGGATCCAAGACAGCATGGGTTTACAAAGAAGGTCCTGTCAAAGTAATTCATAGATTTCTTTGACTGGGTAACCAGAGTGGTGGACCAAGGGGAGCAGTTGATGTCGCCTACCTTGACTTCAGCAAAGCTTTTGACACTGTTCCACATAGAAGATTGATAAATAAGCTGGGTAGGCTCGTGGTCAGAAGTTGGTCAACTGGGTGGCAAACTGGTTGACGGGCAGAAAACAGAGAGTGGTGGTAAATGGTATACAGTCAGAAGAGATGCAAGTCACAAGTGGGAACCTCAGGGATCCGTCCTGGGGCCAGTCCTCTTCAACATCTTCATTAGTGACCTTGCAGATGGACTACAGGGTAAGGCTTGTCTGTTTGCAGATGACACCAGATCTGCAACAGAGTAGATGGTCCAGATGGGTGGGCAGAATGAGAAGAGATCTGGATAAACTAGCAAAATGGTCAGAAGAGTGGCAACTGGGATTTAATGTAAAGAAGTGCAAAATCATGCACATAGGGAAGAGAAACCCTGAAGCCACCTACAGGCTGGGAGGGAGTTGCTAGCAGTCACAAAGAAGAAAGAGACTTGGGCATCATCATCACTGATGACCTGAAATCATCCAAGCAGACCTCTAAAGCAGTAGGTAAGGCTAGGGGTGTTAGGTATATTAGTAGGGTATCACAAGTCGTAGAGGGAGGTAATAATCCTCTTACAAGACACTGGTTAGGCCCCATCTGGAGTACTGCGGCAGTATTGGAGGCCACACCTTCACAAGGACATTAACCAAATTGAGGCAGTCCAGAGAAGGGCAACCAAAATGGCGCAGGGACTGCATCAGAAAACATATGAGGACAGATTAACGGAGCTCAATATGTATACCCTAGAGCAAAGGAGGGAGAGGTGATATGATCGAGGCATTCAAAACACCTTAAGGGCATTGACAAGGTGAAAGAGTCTAACATGTTCAAATATAAGAAAAATAGCAGGGACAAGAGGACACAGCATGAGATTAGAGGGGGGCCATTAAGGGGAATGTGAGGAAATTCTTTTCACAGAAAGAGTGGTGGATGCATGGAATGGCTTACCACAAGAAGTGGTGGCTATGAATACAGTGCAGGCATCAAACAGGCATGGATAGGCATAAGGAGCAATACAAATGACTATGAATAGATAGGCCACTGACAGAGCAAAAGGCGGGGCAATATTTATAAGGTAGAAAACAAATGGGCAGACTGGATGGCCTTAGTGGTCCTTATCTACTGTCAACTTCTATGTTTCTATAGTTACTGCACTCCTTCACCCAACTCGTGACTGAACTGCACTCTACTAATGCCTCATGCCTCCAACCCATGGAAGGGCGGATATGATAATTACACATTATAAAATGGGAGAAGAATCCAGTGATCTGATTGGTCAATACCTTTCTAGACCAGGGCAATAAATAACCAAAAACTGCACAAGTCTGAAAAGTGCCTTGCAAGTCTTGGAACTATACTGCTTTGGAATTCTCAGTAACTGTGACAGTTGGAAAACTAAGAAAGGTTCAACTAACAACATGTGACTTACCAGCCTGCCATTTTGACTTCTTTGATGGGAAACCAATTTACCAATGATGAAAATGTATTCATTCTTAATTAAAAGATTCAGTCAACCGCCCTTCCGACAGGCCTAACTGGCATTCTGCCAGGTTGCTCCTCAGGACTACGCCCTGGGATGGCATAAGCGGAGGGCTTAGTGAGATATAAATACCCCAGCAGCTGCAGGCAGATGAAGCTGCCCTGCCACCAACACCACTGTAAAGCCCTTCCAATTGCTCCCTCGCCTCACTGGCCTCCTCCCAGACAAAGACTATCAAGTGAAGTATCCATGCTCAGGCTTGGGGGCCGGAGGGTCCCACCCACCGAGGAAAAGAGATGGGTTACTATCAGAGTTTCACACACGATCTAAAGCAGAGGCTGGTGGCAGGGTCTGGGTCCAAAGGGGACTGCTACAGAGGGCAGAAGGCTTGGGCACGTGAAAGGAGAACCTGGCAGCTGGCAAAGAGAAAACTGGGACAAAACAGAAGGCAAACAAATAATGGCTGTTTGCCTCATTATACTTTATTATAAATGCATTGCCTAATACTCAGTACTCTGTGCTACATTATGCAGTGGATGGTTTATAAATACAAACGCTGTGGTACTATACTGTGTGTTCAGGATTACAATAGGGCTGCTGCCATATCAGGTTGGGTTTGGACCAGAACAAGGATTAGAAGTTTCCTCATAAGGAGAATATAGAGGATTACATATGAGCAATCATACACAAGTCTGGTTACTGTAGTAACAAGAGACCTCGGAGAGCACAGCTCGAGAGGTCTCCGTTACCATGAAACCACAAGGCTGAAAAACAGACTTGTTTGTGCAGGCTGCTCATACACAATCTTTATAGTGTATGTGCAACCATTTTTCGAACCTGTTTGCCAATAAACGTCCCTCCAGTACCTAAAACTACCTGTCTGTGGCGCGATTCGTTACAGTGCAGCTCACTTCCTGGTTTCTCTCACCGCTGCTGCTTCATCGCGCATGTGTGAGCACGCTCTAAATTGTTGTGTTAAAGTAGTGACATAGCTAGTGCAGCACAACAATTTTACTTCACTACTGCAGCAACAAGGTGATTCAGTAATCTATTTTTATTCTGAATCACATTCTACCATACAGTATAGTATATCTAATTTGAATGCCATCTAATTAGGATGCTTGGAACTGTGGAATCAGATATGTCAGATTCTGATCTTCTCTTTAGGAATTAGGATTTCTGAATTGAAGCCAAAAATCCTAATTTCTGAAAAAAACGGTGGGATTCGTTCTACACCTGATATCTGACCAGCTCCCACCCTACCCAGCCAGCTTAATTTTTAAATTTCTTGCCACCTCAACACCAGCACCACAGACAGGTCACGCCACGCAATACATTAACCCCCTCCCCGGTCAGCCCATTGACTAAATATTTACATTAGTAGCCAAGACAGTAGTTAGGCCTCTTTTCCACAAGACCATGACCGCTCTTCTTCTAGCCTTCTGTTTTCCGATTCACATCAGTTCTCCACAGACCCTCTGAACCCCTCCCACTTCATCCTGAATAGGTATTAAAGTATCAGACCAGAGGTGAGTGGCGCCCCTCAGTCAGGCACCGAATGAATGAATGCAAGAGCATGGACAGGCACTCACATTGGGTGGCTAGCTGAGGAGGAGTGAGGGTTGCCAGTGCCCCTGGCCTAATATTTTAATTTCTCATTGCACAGGGGTTGGAGACCCAGATGGACTCTAGAGAACTGATGAGGATCGTAAAAGGAGGCCTGATGAGCAGTGGGTGGTCAGTGGACTTGGTAAAACAGACTACTGCAAGTACGTCCTGTCAATGACCCACCAGTGGAAGAGTTAAAATAAGTGTGAGTGTGTGTGTGAAAACTAAGTATAGTGCTGGAGCTAGAGGGCTCTTCCAATTAAGAAGAGGAAGGGCACGCAGAGGGCACAGTCTCAGAATGGAGGGGAAAGATTAAGATTCACGGAAAGGGTGGTGGACAAGTGGAACACTCTACCACAAGGGGTGGTGGCCTGTAAGACGGTGGTCAGTTTCAAGAGGGATGGGACAGGGTGAGAGGAGAGGGTAAATCTAAGGAGGGAGGGCAGCTAGCTGTGAGGGCTAGCTGTGCAATCAACACACTCAAGTTCAAGTTTATCGAGGAAAACTCCATTGAGCAAGCTCATTCACAAGGAGGCCCTGAGACATACATACATTCACAATGAGATCCTGAGACTGATGTACAATCAAATAGGTTAAGTGCTTACATAATACAACACAGTATACATAATGATAAAGAGCTCCAAGGGTACTCTAAGTTCATGATGGGAAGTTGCACTGTTTATAAAGACAATGCATTATATACATTAGGATTTCCTCAGAGAAATTAAAATTCCTGGAGGAAGTAACAGTAATTACATAACAATAAAATAAAGATTCCACCTGGGACACTGAAAGTGGTGAAACAGAACTGAGGAAGTGGAGAATGGAACCTGGGATATCATGGGTCACTAGATTGTAGCCCGGGGACAGTATTTGTTAAAGACAGTTACAGGTATCTTTTAGTTTAGCCATGGCTAGCCTTTGAAAAAGTTAACAGGGACAATACTGGGTAATTTCAATAAGGATTGTAATCGATTCCAAATAGTTGGCAGTGAACATGATATAGTGCGTTTTCCAAAGGAGGTGCGGGTCCTAGGTACATCAAGAAGGAGAAACTCTGTCTTCCTAAGTGAGTAAACACTGCGTGATATGTGTATTAAAGAGGATAGATATTGCAGTAGTTTATTCTGGAGAAGTTTTAAGTCCAGGTGCTGGCGGGACTGTCCGTCAACGGTGAGCGAGGGCCAGCCAACTAAGGCATATAGATCCAGTGATGAGTTAGTGGAAGGGAGTTTGTTATGAATCGTAGGGAGCAGTGATAGAGAACATCTAGTTTATGGAGATTAGTAGAAGCCAAGAATTATAGATTACATCGCCGTAATCAAGGAGGGGGAGGAAAGTGGCCTGAACCAATCTGGTTCTAATCTCCGTGGGAAAGAAAGATCTATTGGAAGAAAAACCTAACCTGGTTTCAGCCTTTAGCCAAGTCATCAAGGTGATCATTAAAGGAAAGCCTGTTGTCGAGCCAGAAACTGAGATATCTGAACTTTGAAACTATTTCAGATGCTCACCTAGGAAGTATTTATAAAATCATTGGGTAAAACAGGAGTAGTAGTGTGGGAGGAGCATCGGCAAAGGATCATGGCTTTCATTTTTGGCATTAAGGAGTAACTTTGCATTAATTAGTTTTTTCTAATTAGAGAAGTTGGCTTGAAGGGTGTCCCTAATTTCTTCTAGCGAGGGCCAGATGTATACAGGACTGTGTCATCTGCAAAGAAGTGTAACTGGGACTTGGTAATCTGATGGTCAAGGTTGTTTATATATAAGGAAAGAGGGCAGAGACTAAGATAGATCCCTTGGGACTTTTGTGTGCTGCCCGATAGGTAGCTTTTGAACCATTGGGTTGTGGATGGAGTAAAGCCAAGATTAGTAAGGCTGTGAACTAATAGATTATGATCTACTGTATCAAAAGCTTTACTTAGATCCAAGAACACCACACTAGTAGTTTCTTAGAGTCCACTGCAGACCCAATCATTAGTAACCTTGGCTAGAGCTGTAATGGTACTATGGTTTGGTAGCCAGATTGAAGAGAGTTTAAGATATGTTGAGTTACAATATGGTTTTCAATTGGGCGAGATCAGTTTTCAATGCTTTTGACAGGATGGGTAGTATTGAAATAGGTCTATAATTATTGAGATCACATGGATCTCCAACTTAAATAAGGAGAGAATATGGGTGGATTTCAACGAGGGAACTGTGGCGGTTGAAATAGAAAGGTTGAATAAATTAAGTATTGAGGGCGGTAAGATACGGGTAGCCAAGTTTTAGGAATAATGGATCTATGCTATCCTCCCCGCACTTTTTGGAATCCAGGTTAATAAGTGATTCCTCTACTTCCTTGTAGCTAAGAGGGAGCAACTGGAATGAACAGGCTCGGGTATTGGTGATGCATATGTGCTATCGATGTTCCTTACTTGGTGGTATGGAGAAGTACCAAATGCTAGGCTGGCGTGTGATGAAGTAGGAATTAAGTTCTTCCAATATTTGATATGTACTTTCAATAGCTGATCCATTGATGAGGATCTTTGCTGGAACAGATGGGTAGTTGAGCGACCCTCAATTGACTTGAGGGTCTTCCAGATTTTATAGGAGTTTCCTTTGGCCTGCTCTGGTAGAAACATAATAGCTAGATTTAGTTTCACGGCACTCGACAGAACGTAAGGCCCATTTCTGCTGGTATTTTCACATGTTCGATCCAGTCTACTAGGCATATATAGGAAGACAAAGTGGAATTTCCAATTCTGTGTAATGAGGGTTTATCAGAATCAGATTTAAATTTGGCTTAGAATTAGAAATTCCTCAAATCCAACACAAGCATAACAAGCAAAATCCACTGCTTCCAAGCATGTCTACATCTAATGATCCTCAAAGTATGGATTCTGAAGGTTCCTTAATTGCTACCGAGACACTTTACATGAGGTAAAGATTTAGGTATTTCAGTTTACATGGACACTGAAGGCACTCTATTTTACTTCAAGTGAGGTTGGTACATTTTAGAAACCACTGAAAGACATCATAGTTGTATGGAAATGTGATCCTTTCCCTAGAGTTCATTATTGCTGCTGACTGATCATCTGCTTGCTGTCTGTGACTTCACAGTTTGTTACCGTGAAAATGATCACAATGCCACAATGGGAAAATTGTGACTTCAGCAAAGATCACACAGTAGCAACAGACCAATTGTAGTGGACAAGGATCTGTTTCAACAGAAATTAGCTTGGCAATGAAGAGAACGTAAGTAATCAAAAGGAAATCTTTAAAATGTAAGCTGAACTGGCTCTAAATATTGTTTTTCAAAGTTGTCCCAAAAGTAGTCAAATTCTCTTTAACTAAAGTATTATAAACTCTTATTTGTACACTACGGTTAGGAATTATTTAATCAATACTGATGTGTCTTACATACTTGTAGCCATATCCACATGAATAAAGACTGGAGCTTTATATTTATAATTTATGATGTATAGAATAGTGTGGTTTTCAGTTCCCAAACCTCACCTTTCTAAATGTGTCTTTTGTTTTTTCAGTTCACAAAACCTGGCCTTTCTAAACCTGTGCATGTGTGATGAAATGTACGTTTTCAGCTCCCAAAACCTGGCCTTTCCTAGCGTGTGTGTGTGTGTTTTAGTTCCCAAATCCTGGTCTTTCTAACGGTGTGTGTGATGAGTAGTGTGTGTGTGTGTGTGTGTGTGTGTGTGTGTGTGTATGCAGCATGCATTTTCAGTTCCCAAAACTTCACCTTTCTAAATGTGCTTGTGTGTGTGTGTGTGTGTGTGTGTGTGTAGGCGTGTTTTCGGTTCCAAAACCTCACCTTTAATAAATCTGTGTGTGTGTTTTCAGTACCTAAAACCTGGCCTTTCTAAACGTGTGTGTCTGTGTGTGTGTGTGCATGTGTGTGTGTTTAGTCCCAAAACCTCACCTTTTAAACATGTGTGTGCATTTTTCTTTTCCCTCCCTAGAAAACTGCCTTGACTTGAATGTGGGTTTACAACTTGTACACCTCATACTGGTAAGACCACTTAGGAAAATGAGCACTTTCCAAAGTAACACTTTCTAAGACAGTGAGGACACGCAGAGCATATCTGAGTATGGTACAAGTATCTGGCACATACTGCTACTACCCTTTTACCACTGGGCAAAACAGGCTATATTTCCTGTGAATACCTTTGCTCAAGATGTGCAGACTCCAATACTACCCACGGTATATCATTAGAACGGTGACTTAAAACTGTTGCCACAATTATGATGCAGTAACAAGGGCAACAGTGAAAGGGTGAGCTTGAGTTTAGATGGCCCTCACTGATGCCACCCTGCGCCCCACACTGTTACATTCTCCAGGGCATGCTGCTGCGAGGTTTATTAATTTTGGGTGGTGCGGGGGCCAGGACTGTTTCTGGATGGCGCTCTGGCACCATACGTCCGGGAGCAGCAATGCCTGGCACCCTAATGCCAGGTGGCGGAATGCCTTTGTCCACATCCATGCAAACAAAATGACTGTCACACCGATATGGGTGAACCACTACCCACAACCCTTGGGCAAAGCAGGATTTAGTGGTGAGCTGAGGATCGAGAATAAAGCAATCCTATCAGCTATCATTCCAGAGGAATAATTTAGGGAGAAAAGGGACTTATAGGTGTTTTGTGAGAAGCTGTTTTACACCCACCCACCAGTCTGCCCACCTGCTCAACCGAACAACTGCTCACCTACCCAGCCACTGCCATTATTAGAACCCTCCCTCCGTAGCTGTGACTTGATGCTCCCCTTTTATTTCCTATGTCAGCGATGCTGGTACACTTGGGAGTATCAACGGCTACAGCACAAGTTAAATGGTTCCCATGTTCCTTAAGTTCAGTGGCTATTACTACTGCAGCAATCACTTTTTCAGTGTATGGATTTTCATATACTAATGTCTACATCCAAACACTGTATACCAATACACTTTGTGTTTCCATTATCAATAACTTAATCACAAAATAGCTACCCTATTATAGCAATATAAATCTTGCTCTATGTCAAGCACTTCCGCCGATATACAAATACTGTATCACAGTTTCCATATATTGCTATAGTTTCATTTCACAATCATATCCATGCTGGTCCAGTGTCGTGGAGGGATGAGGTGCCATCACGAACATGAGCTGGATTCGGAAACAGACTAAGGTGGCTCAATGCCAGCTTGGCGGGGGGAGCACTGCAAGCTCTGCTGCATTACCGCCACCTGGGGTACCACGGTTGGCAGTGCACGTGGAGCCACAAGGGGCGGACGGCACCTCCTGACTGGGATGCATGTATATGTTTGTGTTAGTGCAGTCCTAGCTCATGGAGCACCTGAGGAAGGGGATAAACTCAGCCAGAAAATGCCTTGGCCAATGCAGGATGACACTGTGCTCCCAGCAGGCTCTGCACCTGCTGCCACAACTGAAAAGCAGTCTCCTCCCAGTCCTGGGAAACCTGGGAGGCTCAGCCATGGTTGGGGGAGAGGGGTTAATTTTTCTCAAATTTAGTTCACAGTCAAACCAAATAACATTCAGCCAATTTTAGACTCATAAGCATTAGCAAAGTACTAGGACCATGTCGCTAAAATCACAAAATGTTAATTTCATGTTTAGTAATCCTGAACCTTCTTGCTTTGGAAGACAATAAATATAAGCATTATAAACGGCAAACAAAAACATCAGAATACACGTCCCTTGAGTTAACTGCAACAAACCTAAAGTTGAGCCCCTTAACATAACACTATCCATACATACACTGAAAGAGGGGAAACTGGTCCAAAAGGTGAACATTAAAAGGAAAAACCATGTAACAGCCATTTAAATGTCAAGCCTTCAAACTGTTACAATATCTACCAGTCGTATAAATGCAGACCTTGCACACACTGGCATGCCACACCTCTAGGACAGACATGCCCCTGGCCCACTGCAGGGGTCATCAGAGTGGCAGAACCCAACACCCACCCTCCCCGATCTGGAAATGCTGCCCCAGAGCTGTGCACTTCATGCCCCACCTTCATGAGCTCATCTCTGAACTCAAGTCACCAGCATGGGGGCATACCATGCTACCAACTGGGTAATTGGGTGGCCCTTCTTGTGCTACTTTTACAAAAAGACTTCCTGCCACAGACTCCAGGAAGGTGTATGTGACCCTGGTTACACTGTGTAAAAGGCTCTCTGAAGTGACTCCCTAGAGAATGTTTGAATATATGGCTTATTTTATGTTGGCTCGTGCTTGTGCACCAGCCAACATATTGAAGTAGTGGCAGATTTGGAGGCACGGTCACTGTGGGTGAATGCAGGGCACGATCAGTAGGTGCGCCCTCATTCCCCAATGAGGTGGCAGCAGGCACCACACCAGAAACACGTAACATTGTGAGGATATCTCAGGAAAGGTCTGCTACAATGAGAGCTAGCTTGTCACGCAGCGGCACCTCCCAACGAGGCGCTGCTGGTGAAGCACTTCCTCAACCTAAACATGGTGGCACTGACTGCCGCAGCCACTACATTTGCCCATGGGGGAGCCCACTCACCCCATTGGCATGATGCCCCTCCCACTGTATGTGTTTGCCGAGGGGTGCCCAATCCCTCGGCATCCTGCACCCTCCAACAGTCTTTCCTTGCCGATGGGGAGCCCCAATCCCCATCAGCTTCAGTGCCCCTGCCTAGTTTAATTTGGCCGACAGGTGAGCCCACTTCCTGTCAGCATAATGTCCCCAGCCCCAATGTGCGCGTGCCGAGGGGGTGCCCAATCCTCACCATCAGCGGTCCCCCACCCATTTCTGTGCCGACAGGGGCCCAATCCCACTGGCTGCAATCTCCCTCCCGTTATGCAGGTGGTACACTAGGAGCCCACCCCAGCGCATCAAACAAACACCTGCTACAAAAAAAAAAAAAGAACCGACCCTAGCTTTTTTTTAACCAGTAAAAAATAAAGGCCCTTGTCTCTCTGCCCCTCAACCCACGCCCACCCTCTGCGCATTCCTGCCTCCCCATACCTCCCTCACCCTATACTTACCTCCGAGTCCGGCGTGATGATCTTCGTGGACTGGGAACAAGTCTACACTCTTCAAAACCAACCGCGAATTGAAGAAATGCCGGTAAGCTGTATAATGGCATAAATAGGTTTTTTTTTCCAACTTTGGTGCATATCTTGGACATTTTTGGGAATTTTGGCACCAAATTTTCAACATGGGGTTATTGGGACCCTCCTCATGAATTCTAGCTACCGCGTGGAATCACCTTCGGAATGAGTAACCTAAACAACAGTGCCACTGTTCATGAGGGGGTCTCAAAAGCCTATGTCACAAATTTGGTGAAAATTCCAAAATGGCTGTTTCACGATCGTGCATTGCGCAGTTTCCACACACGCCATACCTTCGTGAATTTGTAATATTTTCACCCAGATTTTAAAATTGTCCTTTACCACACCTCCTTATGAACAGTACAGCTGTCATTTTACATATCCTGGCTGAAATATATTTTGAACCTCCAGTGCTGAATTGCGTGGTCGCCAGCGAAATCAGTTTTCGGACAATTTGAGAAAATGACGGTGACACTGTTCATGAGTAGATGTCCTAAGATGCATATGTTGAAAATTTAGTGAAAGTCCATAAAATGACTGTGTTACAAGCATTGTTGTGCAGTTTCCACACACCCTTGTAACTTCTCGAATTTTGCAATATTTTCATGCCAGATTTTCAACACTGGCATTTTTCCACACCTCCTTATGAACACTACAGCTGTCATTTTTCACATCCTGCCCAAATGTGTTTTCGCACCTGCGGCGCACAATGACGTGGTCGCTGTGGGAAATCAACTTTGGGACAGAATAACAAAATCACAATGCCAGTGTTCATTAGAGGAGGTCCCAAAATGCCTATGTTGAAAATGTGGTTAAAAATCCCAAAATAATTGTTACGGACGGTGTTGCACACGCTCTATGCATGCTCATGACTTCACCAATTTTTCATATTTTCACTTTAGATTTTCAACGTTGCTATTTTTTTTTTTTTACACCTCCTCATGAACAATATAGTTGTCATTTTCACAGCATGCCCAGAATGTGTTTCATCCCTGTGTTGCCAAATGGCATAGCCGCTGTGCAAGACCATCTTTCAGCTAACAAACTGATTGTGCCACTCTTTATGAGGTAGGGTACCAAATAGCCTATGTTGAAAATTTGGAGTGAAATACCAACAAACACCTAAGACGTTAGGGTTTCCAACTGTAACACCCCATCCTGTAGAGAATGACAGGTGTCATGGGTGTGACTTGGGATCACTGGCTGTAATGTTCAACCATTACACCCCACCCTGCAGCCAGTGACAGGCTCGAGGTGCCTTGGAGTGTCACAGTTCACCCCATTCTCCTATACTGCACCCATCTCAGCGCATTTCTTTACAGAATGGGGAAAGTATAAGGCACCCAAAGACCCCAAGCACACCACCATACTTGTCAGTGTCTACAGGGTAGGGCGAGGTACAGTGGCATGAGCGTTATAGCTGATTTACCCAAAGGCACAACCCAATGCCTGTCAGTCTCTGCAGGGTGGGGTTGGCTTCAGTTCAATACTTCACTGCCATTCCTATTATGCATCTCTAACTCCTGCACTACCAATGCCAATGCCAGCGAGACAACATTCGGCACTGACAAATGCTTGTTATAATGGCATTACGGTACTGTACTCCTCGGGTTACTTTATCAGTACGTAATCCAACCTCACATGCTCAAGGCCTCAACTACTGTACACCCTCGGATGTACCTTAATGCTTATAGACCAAGACATACCTTAATGCTTACAAACACTGCCCAAATGTATTGTACTCTCCAAGATTACATGATTTTGGGAGCCTATGTGCACATACAGTACTGTATACCCTCTATATTAATGGTTTTCATTTTTCTCCAGCAGGTTTCTCAGTCGATAAAATCATATAAAATGCCATAAAACAATCTAAAGATATACTCATTGCCGTTTGAAAGTTGAAACACGCTGACAACAAGGAGCTCCACCAATGGCAGCTAGGGTAAATAGGCATCTGGATGTGATTATTTTGGAAAACATATTTTAATCATGACAGATATAAGAATATTTGTCAGGTGCAAAATGGTGACTTTGACATAACCTTGAATGCGCTGTATTACAGGTATATTATTACTAACCATTGGTTTAAGAGGCATTCTTTAACTTAGTCAGTGTCACACCAGTCTTCTTGCTTGTTGTAATTACTGATGATTACATTAAGCAATAAGGTGCGACAGGAATTATCCGACTGCAAGTTAAACACCCTACAGAGGTGTTGCTTTCTGCTGCCCCTGGAGGGTGATTAAGAGGTAACATAATAATTATCATGCATTGTTGCTCAAATGATTATAAGCAACAGTGACAAATCGTCAAGGCTTCTGGTAATTTTTAGCAGCTCTCATAACACCTGGAACTGCCAGCAGATTAGATCAACTCTAAGCTCACGATCTACAGGAGATCAATACCAAATGTCTTAGCGTAACGTGAGGTATTTAGTAACCTGAGACGAAGAAAAGCTGGTTAGACAGCATCCGCATATGATTCTTGCAAAAGATAACAAATAGATGTCAGGATCCGCTTAGGAATACTGCAGCACTGTGGCAAATTGAAAAGCAGGTCAATCAGCCACACCATTCGTTAGATGGCCATTACAAGGATCACTGCTCAGGTGCTGGGCTAGAAGCCAGATAGCCACAAGATAAGGGATGTCAAGCCAAAACTTGAGAGGAACGCTATAACTGGTGCAGCGGTGATGGGTATCACCTGCAATAATATGGCAGACATGGTGAGAACAGGGTTGTCTAGCATGAGAGGGATACTTCACGTGTTACAAAGCACAGGCTGATCTAAGTCTATGTTACTATAATTGACAGAAACAGCATAGGGTTAAAATATTACTTTGAACTCATAATTGTGTTGGGAATCTTTAAGGTGTCCCTGATTTGTCAGCAGCTTAAATGGAAACACATTCAAACCTGGGTGACTTCAACAAATGTCAGATGACGGTTCTGTTGATGTACATATAGTTACAGGTAAAGGGTAAGTGAAGAGAAAAATGTTTCTGAGCCAGGAGGTCCTAGAGCTACACCCCACATAAGGACTTGGGGCAAGTCTGTAGACTGGCACTTCAGTACAGCAGAGATGACTGGGGTGGGAGCTAAATGTTCTCTGGACCAGAGGTTCATACCAGTACTGACCATGTAAATACTGTAATGGGATAACAATCTACTAGTTATGTGCATATAATTTGATATAAATATATGTTTTAGACTTCTGCTTAGGAAACAGGCCAAGCAGCAAAATGTCATGGAACATAGGATTTGAACAGCGAGAAAAGAGGGATCTGCCCTATCCCTGACCCAGTGGATAAACTAATTAAAAGCTTCCTTTGACACCTGCCTGTCAAAGCCTATGTTAGCTGATATAACAGGTTGTAAACCAGCCACTGCTTTGAACCTAGGAAACCTATTATAAAATATTGCATTTTACGACCAATCAGGAGGAAAGCAAATTCTGACAGAGACCTGGGAAAATCCTCACAGCTAAGAAAGGTGCTTTGCAGGATATTGTTCTGAGCAATCAAAGGGATGTTCTGTCCTGTCATAATTCATGCTCTGTGGCTCACCAATTAAAAAGTATATCTATTTTTTTAATTGGAATTTTTAGCAGTGTGCAGTGGCATGTGACTAATTCCGTATGTAGGAATGAGAGGACCTACAGCCAGTATCACCACAGAGCTTTGACCTCACAAACTGGTGGTACTCCGGATATTCTCAAGTTGCTGAGGAACATGGCATTCTTGTGTTTGGACTTTCAAGAGACACTTGTGTTCTGGACTCTTAAGAAGCACTTCTACCAAAATTAGGTAATTTCAGCATCACTATTTACCAACTGAAACTGGGGTAGGATCAGTTACTCAGTATAAGGCAGTTTGTTTATACTTGTCCATTTATTTTTATGACTTACCATTAGTGTTGTATGTTCTGTGTTTTGTATTTTATTTACCATTTTAATTTTAATAAACTTTGTTTTCCTTGAAATCCTGCCTGAGCCATTTTCTCATTTTGAGTGTGAATGCTGGGACAGTGTTCATAATTCTGACATAACTGTTAAAGTGCTTATAGTGTGTCACCATATGCAGCAAGGTAAGAAATACCTAGGTCTCAACTGAGTCAGAAGGGATTGTGAACCAGGTTGTGTGCCCACCAGGTTAAGTATTGCCCTGCTTTCCCGAAGAGGTGTGATATTTGGACCTGTTACCTGGGTGTGCTAGCTAAAAGGGTTCATATTTGACCCCTAAGACTCAAGACTGGTAGTTGCTCAGACCCAAAACACACAGGAGGGTGTCCTTTTGTCTCCTGTTCACATATTGTACTCAAGTTGGGCACTGTGGGAGCAGAGGGCCGACCCCGAGTGCGTTTGTGACAAATACCACATCTGACATCCATGCAGTCTCACATGAGAGGCCAAAACTGACTAGGTATGGCGTTTGAACCATCCTCTTACTCAGCTGAGGTGGTAAATCCAGCTCAGGATCAAGGCACGGTTGTGACTCAGGAGTGAGAAAGTTAGCATTGTGTCTGTCTGTCCTGTTGCTGTAATGCACATTCTGTAGTTATAGGTCCATTGGCAGGTTTATGTGTGTTAAAATGTTACCCGGAGAAAATATGCTGGGCTGCTAAGAGCGGATTTGAAGGTGTGTCCTAGGAAAGACACATGAGATCAACAGAATAAAATTAATAGCATACTAACACTAAATAAAATAGGTGAGTTTGTGCACACAAGAACAGATGAAATGAGCAAAGAAATAGTTAATGAGATAAAGTAAACAGAGAAAAATGGAAGCTGGCAGAAAAAAGGCTCATGGCTTATACAGTCAGCTCGGCCCCACCTAATGTTGATTAAGAGGGCCCTAGTGACCTTCCAAAACAATGAGGCTGCTAGCTGACTGATGGTGAAGTACTGCCATGCTGGCAACCCAGGGTTAGAGGGAACTCCAGCAGCCAGTTGGCAGCCCAGGAGGTAGGTACTTAAAACTGGGGAGGGATAGGACTGTGTTTTGCTGCCACAGCAACTGCAATGGAGTGACAAGTCAATTTGTTCCAGTCAATCAACTCCCATGTCAATTCGTCACTGGACAGTTTGCTCCCACTACATATACTGTACTCCAACAACAATTACAGTATGACTTCCACTTCTACAACCCTTGAGCACATTGCCTCTTCTGGTGGGCAACCTGCACCCCCCTGGAATTTATTTTATAAAATTTACTTTGGAGTGAATTGTCCAGGGACAAATTCGACGGGAGCTAATAGTCCAAGGAGTTGTCATGGAGCAAATTAACTGGGATGAATTGTCATGCAGCCCTGACGTGGAGGATCAGGAGCATGCTTCCTTCAGGACACTGTCCCAAGTGTGCATGGGGATGACAGATGGCCATTAGCAGGCACCACAGGGAGGGAGGTGGTGGTGGGGGCTGAAACTGTAGGGAGTAATGCCAGCTGCTCCTCGGGCCCTGCACCATGAACCCTCAATGAACGAGACTGGTGAAGTTAAGAGTTCAGGCCTTGGGAACCCTCCACAGGGCATGTGCAAAGCCCGAGGATGTGGCAGATGGTAGACGATGGAGAAAAACCTATGGTATATGAAAAAGGAAAACAGGTTTGATTGCCAGCTAGGGATGGAGAAGCCACTGGACATCCAGTCCATTCCCAGATTTGCTCTCCTGAAAGGCAGCCAACAATGCAAGGGCCTGAACCCGAGAAGGGTGGGAGTTCAGAGGGTAGAGAGTATGCAGGAGAATGCAGCTTATTCAATGGAAGTAAGCAATTAGCAGGAACTGAGTGATTACAGACACAGGGAGGAGTTGGTGTGAGAAAGGAGGAGAGGTAGTGGGGGGGGTGATGTTACTCCAGAATTTGAAGATGAGCAGGATACTATGCATAAGCTGCCTTCCTTCCTTCCTGGGAAGGACATCTCAGGCAGGAGTACATCTCTAACTGGTTGAAGTGGGGAGACAGTTAAGGGTGGACCAGCAGAAATCACAGTAAGGAAGACTTTGGCACTACTCTATAGACAATATTATGAATGGTCTGCCATCTGGCAGCCAAGGTAAGATAATGAATTGCTAAGGGTGAGGGGCAAAGAACTTGAGGAAGAGTTTGGTGGAGAGGAAGTCGATGCGGTGAAGACGTGAGGGAAAGGTCCTTCAAGACTCCAAGGTATTTTAAAGACATGGCACGTGCTAAGCTACCACTGGCCTAAAGTTTGTGGAGGTGTGTTTAGTCAGCCTTGGTTTGGAGCCACGGTTTTCATTCAGGGACAGCTGGTTAGTGTGGAACCTATAGTGTGTTAAACCCAGAATTCTATTAAGAATGATAACGTTGAAAGAAAAGGGTTACAATGTTTTCACTGTTGGCACTTGTATAAACTGATTCCTATTGGTTGTGTTAGTGTCCATCTCAACAAGTCACAAGCATACTAGAGCTTCTTCTTCTCACTTACTGGTGTAGCCTGACAGTGGGTGGAATATTGTGTTGGGAGACATGCAAGTCTCTGTCTCTGTCTCTCTCTTCTTTGGATGCAAAATGGGGCTGATGGAGTGGTATAGCCCTGTGTAAAGTTTAAGGTGTTACTAATGAACTGGTCTGGTGAGCCTTTGAACTTATACATACAGTAGGCTTCCCTTAAGAGATGCAACAAACCAGCATTGGATGGCATTGAAATCAGACTATGATCACCGGTTAGCATTTTTCCAGGATTTCTTTATTCGCCACCCATGACCACCAGCACTACCACTCCTCTGGACAGCCGAACGCACTCTGTTATTCACCCGACTTCCCTCACTACTACCACTAGGGACCCATCCAGACTTCTAACCTGCATCCTGGGGCCCTGCCCCCGCCAATGGCCTCCCTCCAATTGTTGTGTTGTTGTGGAAATAAGCTTCCTGGAATGCCATTCTTCCTTCCCACTGGGCGACTTGCCCTGCTGGGGCCTCCTCAGGACCTGGAGGAGGAACTTAGGCAATGCTTCAGATGCGGTGAAAGGACCCTTGTGATATTTCTGCATTTCTACCCGTTTCTTCCCACAATCACACACATGCTTTGGCTGGCTTGGGGAGGGGTGCTGACGGCACATGGCCATCCACACCATAAGAGGTTCTCGCACCACCACCAGCAATTATAAAGTGGTTCAGTGATCACCTCCTCCCACATACACACAACACTTGGAAGGAGAACACCCATGCTGTGAACCTCTCCCAGGCCTGTAGCACAAAGCCAGGTTGCCAGCATGCCAGAGTAGTCCTCACTGCTCAGCACCATGGAGCAGGCTGGTTGGCATTGGTAATAAAACACATAGCTGTTTTGTACTTCTCTATTATGACCGACCTGTGTAATCATCTTCTGTCAATAAAGCTTGAACTTGTAGAGCCATAAGCAGGGGTCAAACTGGCACCAGCCCACTAGACAAATGCTGGTAGATTTTGTATTGGGCTTGTAAGTTTTTCCTTAAACAGTCCTGTGGGTTTGTAGTGAGAAAGTGACATTTCAATAAGTACATCAGCTGGGCCAGTGGAAAATTCTGTGGGGCTAGTGGATTTTCCCAGTCACTAGCCCTGCTAGCTAGTGACTGCAAAACTTAATTGCAACCCCTGTGTAAGGCACAGTGTCACACACTTCATTGCTGCCATGGACTGCTGGTCACAACACCACCACCAGAACTCATGGTGGTGTTCCTCGCAGCCAACCCATTTCCATGACAACTGCGTGCTTTGCTACTATGCAAGACCAATTTACAAAGTGGTCCCCTGCAGAGCTATATATTATTTTAAAGGTAACAGAGTTGCCATGTATTCAGAACAAACAGTCAGACAGCTATAAAATCAGCTTTCAATTGCAAATGCTACCCAGTAATTATAAAATAAACAATATATGGGTTGTGTGTCAGACCTAGAATGTTATACATACCCTCAGTGTGTGATGCTTTATGGAACTCTTGCGAACTTTACTCAGGCTTTATGTAGTACCACATACCTTGGATGTGTATAAAATTCAGAGTAAACACACAAACCCATCCTTTATGTAACTGGTTTTCAAGTGAGCAAATCCCTAAGCCACTGGCAAAGCATTGCATCTCCCATGTACACCTGGATGTGGGAGGAGACAGAGGCAGAGGGCAGGTCATTGAATAAAACAGAGGGGCCAGCTCTCTGGCACTGAGCAGCAGGGAAGTGCTCTGGCACGCAGTCAAGCAGGTTTGCACCCAAGCCTGGGACATCAGGAGCAGACGCTGGCAGAGAAGGTGAAAATCAGTTGTTATAATGACCTCTCTGGGAGAAAGAGGCCCTGAAGGTAGGAGGAGGTCCCTGTCAGCATGGGTGACCACATGCTGGCAGACCCCATCCTTTGAGGCGCTGACATGGTGCATGCTTCAAGTGTGGAGGCAGGAAAAATACCCCACCAAGGCAGCCTTGCGTGACTACCTCACTATATGCTTCCCCAGACCACCAGACCCTCAATGGCAGTGCTTCTGCTACCCAGCCCCAATGCCTGATACTGGCTTTGGTTGCACAATTCTCCTCCCTTCCTTCTTATGCCCCATGGGAGGAGGGTGACCTGGGAAGTGATAGAACTGACTCAGGCACCAGGGGGCACACTGGGAAGATATGCATTTTGCTATGTACCCCTACCCTTGCTTGTGTACTGTACTTATCCACCCAATGTTACTACCTGTTGAATTTTGCTTGTACATATCTCCTGTTCCTCCCTGCAGGTTGCACTGGGGACGAGCAATGTATTGTTCAGTGTGCCTTCCTGGTGAAACATTTAAATAAATAAATAAAAACACTGGGAAGTGATGGTGGATGATGCTGACAGCAGTGAGCCTGACGGGAAGAGGAGTGGCACAATGTGGGGCCTGAAAGAGTGAGGCTCCTGGGGCACAGAAGATGACAAAGAAAACAAGAAAAAATGGAGCCTAGTACTGGGCCAAGGACTGATCCACGGGCAACTCCTATGTCTACTGGGAGGAGGAGAGCTGTACCCACCTACTTGAAAAGATTTTGGTTCGGCACAGTAGCAACTGAACCAGGAGGTTGTCTGCTATGAAAACCCAGCTCTGACTTAAACTTGTTGAGAAGGATGGGTGGGAAACTGTCAAAGCTTTGAACAGATCAATCAACATGGTCAACGTGAAGAGTCTCTGATGCGCCGCCAGCAGGTATGGAATCAGGAGCCTAAGGTGGGGCAATAGTGGAGCAACTGGAACAGAATCCAGATTCTAAAGAGCCAAAGAGTAATGAAAAATAGGAAGAGTGGTGAGTTAGGAATGGGCAACGTGCTCCTGAATCTTGGAAAGGGTGGACATAATGGAAATAGGCCAATATCTTCCTAGGGTCATGGTATCCCTGCCCTTATAAAGAGGGATGACTTCAGCTATTTTCCAGGCCTGGGGCACTTTAGAGGAGAGGTGCTGGAGAGCAGAGATGGGTCCAGGAATGACGGTGACAGCAAAGAATAGAAGTGACTGGTCCAGCTGTTGAGGCTGTTCTTTCTGGATGAGTGAAGGGCAAATAGGGCCTTGAGGAATCAGAAGTGAGATACTAGGTAAAACTAAAGTTGGTCCGAGGAAAAGAAGAAAGGGTCAGAGGCAAGGCATGCAGGAGAAACTAAAGTAACAAGAATTTAGTTAACAAACTACAAAACATGAAGAATAAGCCCAACTTAATGGCTGACACTCTCCTCTTCATATAACTGGTTCCAATAGCGTGTCCCCAACTGTGTGCGTAGATGTTGCTGAGTGTACAACTACAGCCAAATTTACAAGGCTGACGTCGCACTGCTAATCAAAGTTCTTTCAGATGATTCACATATGAAAGGAGCTCTAAAATCAAAATGTTCTACTGTGAGGTAGGTTCCAAGTTATAGGTCAAGCAGCATTTCTCATCCCCATGCTCTTGCCATGGCTGTCCCACTCGCTCCCTGCTTGATTTGTGATACAGTTTACTAATCCTGTTTGGTATTATGGACTTCCACTGATTTGGCTCAGTGTTTTATGGTTCTGAACTTTGAAGTATGGGCTGTAAAAAAAAAAAAAGTTCTCAGTGTTTATGTTTCTGAAGTTTGAAACATGGGCTACGCTCCACTCCTGCACTGTAACAAAAACAAACAAAAACAAACAAATAAAAAGTTGACTGTGCCTTCAATCTCACAGTATGCTCATTTTGGCTGCTGCTTGTTCTGCTGCACTGTTTTGTTTGTTTCTCTAGGACTGAAATGTATTTAGTTATTGTTGTTTTGTAATCCGGTATGCCCACTGGAACAAAAGTTCCTTTTAGGGCGACCCAGAATTAGTACAGGAAATGTACAAAGGATCAAAAAGGAGCAGGAACAGCAAGATAAAAATAAAAACGTCATGTAAGCTGATTATACAGTGCTCCCTTGCCACAGCGAAGCCCTCTGAAAGGAATTTCTGTTACTTCTCACCTGTGAAGGCTCCCATTATTATCTAATTACGCATATTAACACCTCAGTATGTTGAACCATAGCTATCGTGAACAAACTGGCTGGCTCCAGAGGTGTTCCTTAGAGACCACTGTAGACAGGTAAACAGGAAAGTAAACTCTGCAACAATAATACAGAGAATATTTAAGCGGATGCTTATTGTTTGAGCTCTCCCCACTCCCAACCCTGGTCACTGAAAGTGGGTCTTTCTGATCTCTGTTTGTCCGCCTGGTAAAATACATTCCAACAAATACAAATAATTATCACTTTTTGCAAGATAAGAATCTGGCTAAAGGATTAGCGTATCTTGCCTGAGCAAGTCTGTTTCTCTTTCAGGTACCAAAAATAAATAAAGAAATCTTTAGATCACAGATACATATCTCATATAGGTCTATGAAAAAGCATTCTACACCCAAAAGTATTTCTAATGAGAAATGCTGCTGCTGTTTTGTAGTTCTGTAACAACTGCTATTCTAATCAAGATGCACCTCATGACTGGTGCTTTACCACCAAATGCACTGATACGTATCACGCCCACTGAGACTTTGTTTACATTCAGAATATGCGAAAACATATGGTTGTCATGCATCTCTGCTACCTAAATGGGTCTACTGGGAATTTTATCTATCTTTTTATGTTCCATGATTAAAATGTATGTTTCCTCACAAGAATCCTATGGCCACAATGCTTCTTTTAATGCTCCGTCTTACTGATGCAGTGATGGAAGGCCATGCATTTCTTCCGTCAAAGATTACACAGCAAAGCACTTGGGCACCACAGTAAGTTTGCTACATTTCACAGCTACAGAACTGCAAGCAAAATCTAAATGACAGCAGTTTCACAATAAACATTTACACGGCTGGAGAAATAACCAAAGTGGTGAGTTTTTTTTCATAGACCTTAATGTGTGGCGCTCCACACAAACGAGTTCCAAAATCAAAATAAAATGTTATCATCAAGTCTCTGCTACAACTGCAGTGGTTTCCAAACTGCATGAAAGCTGCAAACTGCCAAGCTAAACAGTTTCCTGAGCCTGGCTAGTGGCTAACAAGATGGTGGCGCCAGTGGTGCCAGAGGTAAAGGCAGCTAGAAGGCTCCTCAGCTTAATACTACACACCAGCCCCATCCACAAGCTGGGCTCCAGATGTGTTGCTCAAATAAGACCTCATTTGTGGTGAAAGCTCACCTGCCTGATGCTAGTAAAGGCACCCCTTTCAAGTCAGTAAGCTGTCGAGGCGTCCTCAGGTGAGTAAGTATTGCTGCAGCACTGCTCAGCACTCAGTAACACCTGGTGTAAAATTCGCTGAAGGTATCTGCTGCTCTGACACAGTACCGCCCTGTTTTGCTCGGAAATCATACCTGCCTGCAGTGGTGAGGTGAATTCCACCGTTCTGCTCTCTGACAGGTACCTATTAGGTCACAGTACTGCAGGCTCATAAAAAAAAAAAAAAAAAAAAGGCAAGCTGGACTATATCCTATGAGCTGACAAATTCACAGACATGTGAACAGACACTACCTTTATTTTGCAATAGTGGAGAAAGACCTCTCCCTGTGTTGTTCAGAGCTCTCCTTTAGTTTTAAAGGCATACTGTGAGACACTGACTACTCTCCTTGGTTTGTTGTTAACACGTCAAGTCTATCCAAGATTTTGCATGACTTGACTGGTTCATTTGCATTTTTGTTTGGGAGCTTCCATTTTCTGAGATTCAGGAGCAGCATGGTGGACAGGCCACACAAAATGTACACTTGACAGCTTTTCACTGGCTTGCAGCAGTTTCCAGGTGTCTCCCTCTGGCAAACAATTATATGTTTAACACTAACCTCAGCCCACATAAGCCCAACTGAGTGAACACACATGGTGATGTCTATAAATGACGGGTTTTTATTATTATTCACACTTCCTGCTTTACTGGCTTGTTAATCCCTCCTTTCCTGAGTTACCACACTCTTTCACATCCTGTTTCAGTGAGAATGAGTTTCTACTTGTAATTAACATGCCTAAAGGTTTCTTTAGCATTTTCTTGTTACAGCTTTTCTTAGTGCATACTGCCCCACTTGTAACTTTTCACTCATTTTCTTGTAGGATACTGCAGTTTTTAAACGATTACTGCACCTTTAAACAGCACTGTACATTGAAGCATGTTACTAAGCTGACAAATGGCATGTTGCAGTAACCTTATCTTCCAATTATAAAATGGGCAGGAAAATCCTGTAACCTTATTAGTTGAAACACGTCACGTCACTATTGATTAGTTTCTGACACCTGCACCCTCACCTGAACTATACATCTTTTAACAAATAAAAGCCCATTTACAGTGGATAACACACTCCAGGGTGCAAGGTCATAAGGAAAATAATGTACTTTTCAGCGGATGCAGCATTCAGCTATGCCTCGTGCCTAACAACCAATGGAGGCATGTATTATTCTCTTTATAACTGCACACCCTGTCATGTGTACCCTTACCATCAGAAAAGCAGATGTATGAAGAGAACTGACGCCATGCTGCTGCACTAAGGCAGACCACCCTGATAAATTCTTCTATTCCTGGGCCAGCTGTGGTGTCAGTATCACAGGACTGGGTGGAGCGAGGCAGACATTATTGCAGGAGGCAGCCCCCTCCTCCAAAATACAAAGGAGGAGCTGCCAATGCTAAGGCAGCACTCTGCATGAGTGCCTCTCACAGGAGTGGCAGAAGTTACCTGTACAATTGTGTGTGCCTATGGTGGATATTTTATTTTAAACAAAATACTGAAGGCTAGTACAGCATTTTATGGGCACTGCTTCAGATAAATTATTATGTAGAGAACTAAGTAGGTGCACAAGAAACCAGTTTTATTTTGTTTGATTTGATTTTTATTACTCTAGTACTGCACATTTTAACCATGATGCTGCTGCTGGTGGTGTTTGCAGCTGCCCTTGCGGCTGCCAACAAATGAACAGGTGGCACTACCTGAATCCACAACTTGCACTGTTATCGCACATCTATGTTTTGTATCCAGACTTTATCAACCGCAGGGCTTGGGGAGATGCATGTCTGTGGACTCAACTGAACGGTCAGATTAGCAGTAACGAGCTGGCACTATGTTTAGGAGAAAGTTTACATTTATGAATTGTGTATAGAATGTACAATGCAAGCATTGTTTTTAAATGTATAGGTATGCTGATTGAGTTGTTCAGACACAAAAACATACAGAGGAGAGACATATAGTAAGTATGAACATCTACCATGCCTTCCTTGTGACATTAAACCTGTGCCTGGCAGGGAACTCGCTGACATAAGTTAGGAAAGACACGTCATATTCCAGGCCAATAAAGCCTGGATTTAAAAAGGAACTAACAACTTTTACACATTGAAATCACGTACCTGATGCATAATTACACTGAATGCACAGGCTAGCACTCTATCCTTCTTGACGTAGGGCTCAGTAATGTACAATATACCATGCCAGGCACCTTTTTAAAGGATACCTAAACCCTTTAGTTGACACACAGCCTTGTAAGGGAAAGGCTGTTGTTTACATCAATGCCAAAACTGTATTTATTTATTTAACGTAATTAATGTTTCATAGCATTTGAAAATGTAAACAAAAGCCCTCCTCTTTCAAGAGTCCACTCTGACTCGTCCTTAAGATGGATGCCGACATGCAGCGTGATGTGCTGTAGCAGCTCTTCTCCATTACTGTACACAGCATAGTTACACTAACTACACTGATCTCTGATTTCATGCAAAGTTTAACAAAGGTGATCAACATAAACTTGCATATTAGTTTTACTAATATGCAACTTAAGCTATGGTTTCAGTGTGTTTGTATTAACGTTTGCAGGAAATCAGTGCAGTTACAAACTTACTGTGAGTACTGCAACAGATGTGCTGAAGAAATGGCTCCATGTGAGTCAGGACCCTGGTATCCAATACAGGCAGGTCAAGCTCACATCCTTATACCAGAAATTACCCTTGGCCTATCAACACATACCCCCACCCCAATACCATTCTGAAATCGAATGTATAAAATAATGGTGAATCAGCAAAGCAAGCCCCTCCATAATACAGATCCCCCAGGAGCCACTCACCCAAGTACCCGATATCCGACCGGAGTTCCCCTTGGATGTCAGGCCCCAGACATAAGGCAGCATAACCCTGGCACTGGGGAGTAAACATTACAACACCAAGTCTTTTTCCTCCTGGTCTGATCACTATGGAGTAGACAGACTGTGGCGGACTTCAGTTGTAGAGAATGGCTGAAACAAAAAGCAAAAGTGCTCAAGTAAGTTCACCAAATCTCATGGTATTCAGGCTGCTCCTCCAGTCCACTCTGTCCTGACTCCCATCGGCACACAGCACAAGTGGAAAATCCAGGCATCAGACTCCTGCAAGATGTTTAAAACCTCTCACAGCAACGGGCCGGTAGGCCAGCCCAAAAGATGAGAAAGAAGGACCAGTCATGACTCATAAGTCAGCCTGAGTGGAGGTAGTTAAGAGGTTGAACGCTCTCGCCTCGCTCAATCCTGTGCTATGGAAGAGGTCAATATATTGAAAATTATTAATCTCTTCATTATCTGACTTCAACTATAAACAGTGCACGCCTATGCTGAGCACAGAAGCATAGTTATTAAACAGCAGACTTCCGTTTGCTTGTATTGCACTGGAATAAAGCAAATTTGCCACTGGAATTAAGGAAACTGGCACTTCACAATCTTATACTGCCACTTATTGATTATGGTATTATTTGCATGTCAGCTTCACAGGTGCTTGTTCTGTCTCTTTCTCTAACGTTAAAGGGATTGTGTACCCTATACCATAACTTTAGCTAATTAGCACCCATACCACCCGATCTAGTCCTCTATCAGTAAAGGCAAGAGCAACCAGTATAGCAAAAATACATATTTTAATCTTTTATATACCCCCAGTAACCTGAACCACCATGACATCTTTTTTTTTTTATCCGGCTATTTTTATCTCCCGCTCACGGCACACTCCGGCTTGGGGCATCCAGCTGCTGGCTCCGCCCACCCAGAGAACTGGGTAGCTCGGACTGCACCCAGGAGGATCCGGATGGCCATCATGCCATCCTGCTGGAGAGCCACCCCTGCCTCTACCAGCCAGGACAGCTCAGTACGCTCCCAACAGGACTCTGCCAAAGTCCTCCAGGCGCTCGGAGCGTACACTGCTGCACGGCCTGGCCCAGCCATTCTTCCTCCAGTTGGCCCCTTGGAGTGTGGACGTGCAATGACATCCAGGCACTAAGTGCCACGCCCCACCAGGCCCTCCATGACACCGACGCTTAGTAGTGCCTCAGGGCATCCCCAGTGGCCGCCACAGCACGGTAAAGTGCCCCAGCCTCCTAGGACTAGGAGAGTAGCTCCACGGATGCATGATCCTAGTCCTCCCGACCAATCCCTGATAACTCAGGCTCGTTTCGAACCTGGGTCGCTGGCATGCCGTGAGGTGTGGCGTCCAGCACCTCAACCCTCAGCGCCACGGGCCAGCTCCCACCACGACATCTTGATGAAATCTTGTCTCTGTTGATGGCGTTCATACCTCACCACCTGTGAACATGAGCGATCTAGCAGCCAAAGTGTCCATGGCTCCCAGGCCACAGCTGTACTGTATGTACACTGTGTGTAAGCATAGAACTGGCCACCCCTCCACCACTTTCCACCCACCAACATACCTGGTACCAGAAAGAGTCCAGGATTATGAATAACACATCCTGATTCCCAATACTGGTAGGTGATAAAAGAACCATGCCACCGCGTCTCTCCGCTGTACACTGTGTGCGTGCATACCACATTTATTCACAGGCAGCCCAGGATATCTATTATATAACAATTATGGCATAAAAAAAAAGTAAAGTGTTCTTTTCAGTGTAAAACATTTACATTGCTGGCAGAATGGTGCCTTCTGCTAAGGGTAACATATTAATTTCAGTTTTAAACAGAGGACCTTGATCGCATATCCTCTGTTTAAAACTGAAAAAGTGCTTTATCCTTAGCAGAAGAAACCATTCTGCCAGCAAGTATAGGTGTCTTAACTGGAGAAAGGAATACTTTGCACTGTGTTGTTTTTTGTTTTGCTGTTGTGTATGAGTGGGCATGCACGTACGCACACACTGTGTACAGCGGAGAGACACGATGATGTGGTTCTTTACCACCGACCAGTGTCAGGAATCAGGGCATGAGTTATTCATAACTCTGGACTTTTCTGGTGCCAGGTATGTGGGTGGGTCAGTAAGTAGTGGTGGAGGGTGGCCAGTTATATGTGTATATGGACAGGGTACACAGTATAGCTCTGCCTGAGCCAAGAGCTCTCTTTGGCTGCTAGACGCTAATGCTCTCACAGGTGGTAAGGCATGAACGCCATCAACAGAGACAATGTTTGCTACCCGTGTAACTATAGTTCATCAAGATGTCATGGTGGTTCAGAGTACTGGGGGTATATAAAAGATTAAAAATATGTATTTTGCTGTACTGACTGCTCTAGCCTGTACTGACAGAGAACTAGATCGGGTGGTCTGGGTGTTAATTAGCTAAAGTCACGGTATAGGGTACACATTCCCTTTAAGGTGCTCTAAAACACAGCAGCACATTTTCTACTTAATACTGATGTTGGGCATCACTGCTCTCTTCAGCACAAGGCTTGGGTGGCTTTCCTGCATTTTAGAATACAATATTTCACTGGTCTTCTTGCATGGGCAAATCCATCGTCAAATGGTTCCTACTACTTTAAATAATTTACTTTGTAAACAAGAACATGTCCATAACTTGACTTCCAGTTCTGCCTTCAAGCTTAATGGCTGCAGACTATCAGCTCCGCCTAAACCCCCAAAACCCCAGCATTTTCGGCCCATCTATCGCTAATCATGGAAATAAGTGCTACCTCATAACTATGAATAGCAGGGGAAACAAGGATTGAACCCCCAGGGGAATGGAGATTGGAGGAACCCCAGCAGAGGATCTAACTACTGATTCCAATGCCACAGATACAGATGGCACATTGCCTAGGCCTGCGTGGCCTACCTGAAATCTAACAGCATTATACCAAAACTCCAAAGGCAAAGAAACAAATCAAACTTGATACCATCTACAATGAGCTTTGTGCTTTTGGGCTGATATCAAGAAGCTATATGGGGAAATGCACAGAGACATTACTCAGCTCGAACAATGAGCAGATGACACAGAGCAGCAGATAATGGCAAATGAAAATCGTGTTGATGACATGGAGAATCTAGTTCAGCAAATATAGGAGCAACAGGAGTTACTATGCCCAGCAAGAAGATGCTGAGAACCAGGCGTGCTGTAAGAATATCCTTATCTATTGTATTGCAGAGAGAGAAGAGGGAACAAACATCAAAGAATTTGTTGCTACATTGCTATAGACCTCCTTAGGCCTTCCTCCCGATATGGTGCTTAATTTTGAGAGGGTTCACGAGCCTTGGCCCCCAGGCCCACCTCCTCCATAGCCAGTCCTTGATCCATCATAGCCCGATTTGGTAGTTACGCAGTTAAGGAGCAGATTCTCTTAATGGCATGGCATAAGAAACAAACGCTCCATGGTCAGAGTCGCCTCCTATAGATCATGACTATGCCCCTAAAACTATGACGCTCAAGAGCCTACCTCCTCTCCCTGCCAGTTCTCAAAGCGCAGGGGCAGAAATTCACCATGCCATATCCTGCTAAGCTGATTGTGCACTTACCATCAGGAAGCAAGAATTTACAACTGCCTAGGAGGCCCGTGAGACCCTTCTTAAAGGCGGCCTGGTGTTCCCGGAGCGCCCATCAACAAATCAAAAGCCCCAGCCCCGAGATGGCAGACACGTAACCCTGTACAAATGGGGTTCTTGTAAGCTGCCCCAGAGCTTGCCTAAATGCTCCCTGCCTAACTGGTGTGCCTGCCCAGCCGCCCAATGTGGGCAAGCAGAGTGCTTCCAAAGCCCAGGATTGTCTCTTCAAGAGCTGCCTGCTCGCAGGCTCCAGTGGGTTGATATGGGGGGAGAGCTGTGTTACCCTGTTCAAATCCTGCCTGAGCTGTGGTGAAATCGCTTCCCTTGTGGCAGTCGCTATATGCCCAAAGGAGCCCTTTTAAATGATGTAACTGTTTGGCCATGACTAGCTAGCATGTTGATGAAATTGCAGTTTGTTTAACCTGTTTCTTTTGCAGCGAGACTGTTGTGCTGTGCCCTCCATTTTGGACCAGGACGTTCTGAAGGGTCCAATGGGGCAGGGGTATCTCAAATGGAGTGACCCGACTCAACCAGAATTAGGACTCTTTAGGAGTCGGTGACCAATGAAGATACAGCTAGTAATTGTGGGAAGTGAGGTCTGGACCATGGCGCCTTTTCGCATCACTGAGGGCAAGATTAAGTGACTGGCATCTTTAGCCAACCAAAGGGATTGGGTGGCGCCCAAGCAAGAGGATTGCCCCATACTGCCAAGGGGGCAGAGGCGCTTGTGGTTGTGGGATGACGAAGGAGCTCTGGGCTCCCCGCGCTGAGTGTCTGCTGGAACGATGAAAGGCCTGAGGGCGGCCGCTTGAATCGGCCGCGATCTACGGACTATATCCACGGGCAGCGGTCAGAGGAGGCTGTGCACAAGCACAGCTACCTACCAGGCTCAACCTGTAGAGGACTGGAGAATCTGCTGAATCGCGCTTGGTCTGTCAGGAAAGTTGAAACTGCAGTGAGACTCGATAGCTGTGAGTTCGGTCGGGCCCTAGGAGCAGCTGCCTGGTATGGTACCCTCTGTTGCTTTCCATATAAATGTGTGGAGAAGTAGTCAAAGATCAGGCTTAGCCCTGTGAGTGGTGTGAAAGCAGTTTTCCTCTGGGGTTGTGAGTACTAAAGCAGGGTAGCTCCCCGTTAAATATTTCCAGCAAGGGCAAGATCTTCAGGTTGCTTTGCTGACTGCACTAACTGAGCCTGCTGGCTCTCTAATCTTCATAGGAATTAAACGCTCATTTATGTCAGGGCCCCAACCAGCTGCATCAAGGAACTAGTCTTTAGGGCTTGGTACCCATAGACAGCAATTTATAGGTTAGGCCTGTGCACAGAGCCCTAGGTAGATACTCATATATTGTAGTGGTAAGCCAATTACTCCGATTTCCCACAGTCCTTGTTATTTCCCCTTAAATAAATCAGATTGCTTGCTTTGCAAAAGTACACTGACTAGTTTGTGTGTTAATGGTGAAATACTGCACAGTGACTATTGTGTAACTGTACCTTACTTTTCAGGGGGTCCCGAGTGAGCTGAGTGGTTTGAGCTGGGGGTAAGTTTCTATGGTAAGGACACTGCAACTGAACTGTGTGGGCCACTAGTGGGAAGAAAGGGGGTTGCAGCAACCCAGAGGGCTGTGACCGAGTCAACCTTGACTGTTCTAACCTTGACCTCTGGGTGGAGGTACCACAACGGATCTGGGCCCCTCACCCTGTTACAGTTAAGGCAGGCAAGGGTAGTAGCCCTTGGGATAGCACCCCTGGGGTTATATACATGAGGTGAAACAATGCAGAAGGAAAGAGAACAAAGGGCAAGACCAGGATCTGAAACAACGCTATTGAATTTAGAAGAACAGAGAATGACCAGAATACCTGACAAAATAGAGGAGCTGCACTCTACTGCATAATTATATGCTTGAGGTACCCGTGTGGGTAGGGATGGGGTAAGGAGGGCAGAGGTGGTTTGGTAAGAGTATCTCCTGCCTGGGTCCAGATGGTGGGCCTGACTGAGCCATACACAAATGTTTGCTTACCCTCTATAAATCTGGGTAATTTCTGGGCCACTTGTCATGGAACCAACGAAGGGTCATACCCACCCCCAGTCCTCTTTGCGACTCCTTCCTATGCCTGGAGGAGGTAAAAAATTAGTAATATTCCAACTCCAGTTATATAATATAAGCTGGACAATGCAGGTTAGGCTTGAAAAATGATAGTGATCTGACGCGTGGAGAGAATCCATATATTACGATCCCAATTCAATTCTAGAACCTGGGAACAAGGTTTGGGGACTCAATTGTGCCTATTACGTTATAGAACTACTCAGAACTATATGAGACTATGTGACGAAGACATTTAAAATACATCAAAGTCTCTACTTGGGGGGATTTTCCTACTTGTTTTATCATTTCTTTACTTATTTGAATCTGGGGGTTTTACATACAAAGGTAATGTTTCTATGTTTGGGGGGCAGGTGGTGAATACGCATTATTGAGCCAAGGGCGGATTCAGGGTAATTTCGGCTTTTTCCCCTCTTTATATTTGATTTGGAGCCCACTGATCCACAGGGGCCCGAGGTCAGACGAGCAACGGACTTACCCCTTTTCTGGTAAGAGGCACAACCACATCTGTGTATTCCCAGAAGTAACAGGGAAACTGATGGATGTTTCCCTCACGTTGGAAGTCCTATTTAAACTTCAGCACTTATTTAACGTGAATAGTTGTTTTATAATGTGCAAACAGATTATTACAGACCTAAGGATTGCCTCGGTTGGCAACAGGTCATGATTTTTCTTTGATATTGGTTTCAAGATAAATTGGTAGGGTAACAGGCAATACGTTGAATGTTAGGAAACAGAGAATTTTGCAGACACTCTTTAAGGGATACTTTATTAAGCTAGTGTGGGGCTGGTTAGACAAACTGGCTTAGACAGCGAGGAGAACCAGGGGAGTTTGGTTCTCATACCCAAGTTCTCCTGGGCAGCTACAGAGATTCTTTATACTACAATGGTTAAACCGGCATTAATACTTTCATTTAATGTAAACGGCATCCATAATCCAATTAAGAGAAGAAGGCTACTAAACCTGTTTAAAAAGAGAAACCGGATGCATTCTTTGCAGGAAACACACCTCCCTCAGACTGAACACGCTAAATTAAAGTCCTGGGGTTGCAGGCGGTGAGGAGCTGCAGTACTGGTCCCTAGTGGGGTACCAAGCTCCATCTTCAACAGGAGATTATAGATGGGAAGGGCGCTATGCCACTGTAGTGGGCAAACTTTATACTACTACCATTACCCTAGCTTCAGTCTATCTCCTCCAGGTTCCCAGTCCAGGACATGAGTAAGTTTTTAGATCTACCTTTAATGCACTCACAGGGTATGTGCATCATAGGAGGGACCTGAATGTTACTCTTAACACTAAATTAGATACAACCTTTCTTTCCAGACACCGGCCACACCACTCCAGAAATATCTTAAGGGAACCTCCTAAGTTGGGTTTGGTAGACGCTTCGCCATTTTTCCCTCCACTAGATCATACACCTACCACTCCCCGAGCCCCATACATCTTCTAGATTAGATTACTTTTGTTTCCAGTAAACACCTGGATTTAACCTGAGATACAACTGTCAAGCCTTGCTTTTGTCTGACCATTCCCTCTGTACTTAAAAATAGATGTTATACCACTGAGGGCTACTTCTTCTGGCACCTACATCTTATGCACCTGCAGGATCCAGAGTTTATTAAGATGGTCCAGTTGGCCATACCACAATTTCTAATAGACAATAACTCCTCAGAAATCTCCTAGTATAAAGATTGGACACCCTCAAACAGTTCTAAGAGGGAAATCATTAGATACTCAACACATAAGAAGAAATTAAGGAGAAATTGTATAGGAACTGCAGACACAGTTGTTGCACTTTAGACCAAACAACTTCAAGGAGACCGCACGGTCAAAGAGGAAATTAACTAAGGTAAAACAAAATTTACAGAAGTTGGTTGATCAGCAAAATAGAGCAGCAATTGCTTTATTTAAAGCTAACGCATCAGGAGGGAGGACTCGAGGAGCCAGAAATCTGGCTAGACACCTCGAGGTGCAAAAGCACAGGCCATGGTCGAAACTTAGGGACCCTGTCTCAGGTTGGTTACTACTACACCGGTGAGATTAGACAAGCGATGGCAAATTTCTATCGTAAATTATACACAGAAGAGACCCAACCCACCCCAGCAATTAGTCACTTATCTAGCTAACTCCCCAGTGCCCAGATTGTTTCAGGCTCAAGCGGAAGGGTTGTTATGCCCTATTACAAATATAGAAGTATGGGATACCTCAAACGGACCAAATATCAGAAAGTCGGACCCTGATGGAGTTCCTACAGAATTTTACCACATATTTCATAGATTATTAACTCCCTCATTATTAGCTACTTATATAGACATCCAGGAGGGACAACCCCCCACCCTCATGGCGATATAACGGAGATGGTAGCAATCCCTAAACCTACAAAGATCCATCTTTAATGGCTTCATATTGACCTATATCGAAACTTAACTGTGATTACAAGCTACTCATGTCAATATTAGCAAACCGAGTGACAATTTTATTGCCTACCCTAATAGACGGAGATCAGGTGGGTTATTATGAAACGCCAAGCTCATGATGCAGTTCGGCAGTACTTTGCTCACAGAACACGATTTCTAGGTAAATCCCAACTGTCCTTCCTGGCCTTGATGCCGAGAAGACGTTTGATATGGTGTCATGGCCCTATCTCTGGGCCACTCTTAAAGGGTTTGCATTTCCTGATAAACATATCTCCCAAATACAGGCCATGTATCATATGCCCTTAGCGCACCTTAAGTTAGATGGGTCCCTTCTCAAACATTTCTATCTAGGGGCTCAAGGCAGGGTGTCCATTATCTCCACTACTATTTGCGCCTATCTAGAGCCTTTAGTTGCCAAAATCAGGCACATGCCCAGGTAGAGGGGTCCGGTAAGGGAAGATCCCATAAATTGACTCTCTTTGCAGACGATATTCTGCTGCCACTCACCTCCCCGAGACATTGGTACCAGCAACCTGGGCACAATTAGCTATTTTTAACGGGTTGATGAGCTATAAGATTAATGATACCAAGGCGCATCTTGACCTACTCTTTCAAACCTTCCTAGCTTTAAAATGAAATTCCCATTCCACTGGAATAGGGTGGAGATGAGATACTTGGGTATTAAAATACCTTATAAAATGTTGCACTTAGAGCTGATGAATTATGAACCCATCACTCAACAAATGACATCAGATTTATCTAAATGGGCCCTTCTTCCGATGGGGATTCTCCCATGAGTGGAAACTATCCAGCAAAATGTACTACCTCATCTGCTCTTCTTTTACAGACATCCCAACACTCCCCACAAATACTTATTTTCAAACATGGGATAAGTTACTCTAGGTATATTTGGGGGTAAAGCACCCTAGTGAAATATTCCACATTACAACTATCCAGGGCACAAGGGGACTAAATCTCCTAACATGAAAATATGCTCAGGCAGCTCACATACAGATTTCTCCATTACACATGGCTACAGATTATAAGACACATTGGAAAGACATCAAGTAGCCCTAAATGGATTGGAGAATTTCCCACTCTATATATTGGGGAACCTTCTGAGATGTCTCCTCTTTCTAAATTTATGAGCCTCGCTCAAAATTTCTGAGCACCTGATACAAATGTGGAGAACCTTTATTCCTTCGGAGAGAAGATACCAAGAATGATCCTGATCTCCCATTGGGAGAAGTTTGATTTACATTATACATTTCAAGTAGTAGGTCCTATGGGCATCCACTCTTTCCCATGTCTGTAAACAGAGTATGAACTCCCTAGCAATCGGTACAAATTTTATGAGATTTTGAGGATACAATGACACCATTTGAAGAACATATAACAGCAGTAGCCAAATCTCCTTTTCTACTGCTCCTGATGGTGATATTTCACCTGTGAGAACGGCCCCAAGAGCATGTCATTGGGAACTTATATTCGGCATTAAGGACATATGACAAGACATCTTTGGATTATGTTAGAATTAAGTAGTCAAAGGATATGAACTTAGAATTGGATCTGGAGCAATGGCAAATTTCAACCACACTATACTCCAGAATCTCCTCCAATGTATACTGGCGGGAATATGCTTGGAAAGCCAGATTAAGATATTTTAGAACCCCGGAAATCACAGCTAAGTTTAAGGGACATGGATATGGGAGCTGCTGGAGGGGATGTGGGAAGAGGGAGGCGGGAAAGGACATATAATTTGGTCATGTCCATATATACTAGGATACTGGCAAGACATCATAGGTGAGTTAAATATATACAGGAGGCCGGAGATACTTACTCGACCTTTGTATTTATAGCAATACCTCTGGTGGGAGTTAAGGTTCAGGGTCACTTTTTAAAATGTTATCCCTATTAATAATAGCGGAAAAAATCATAACTCGCTTATGGCTTTCCACCCAGATTCCCAGCCAAAAGGCTTGGAGAATACTGACATATGAAATGTATAACCTTGAAAGGATCTCAGCAAAACTGACCAACAGGATCTCTGCATTTGATAACTGATGGAGAACTTGGGTGCTATATCAATTAGGGCAATATGGGACTTTGTTCCTTAAATATGTACTATTATATTTAAAAGTTTATGGGCAACCGAGCCTACTGACGGGGAGATTGGATATTTTAATTAGTTAAACATCGATGGGAAAGATAATATTTCCCTCTACTACCATTATTTTATATGACAGCCATCAATATAAACATTTTATTAAGGTTTATAACAGATAACCAAAATATGTTTGAGACTATACAGAGCCGGAGATCTCTGAAAGTATTTAGCAATGTCTGCCTACTATCAGCACTTTTCTTCATTGTACTACCTCTGAATATATTTTTGTATTGCATTTGGTACTATAACGAGCTGCCAAAACCAATAAAATATAATGGAAAAAAATAACACATCCATAACTTAAGATCAGCTGATTTTGACACTATGTTTATTCCTTTATGAGAACCTCTTTCAAAGATCTTCTGCATATCAAGTTGTGAAAACCTAAAAAACACAGTTACATATGAACTTACTGTAACAGTAGATCTTCAAGATGAGCTCTTGCAGCAGGTTATACTGTTAGGACTGAAGCGGCAGGTGCCAGGACCCCACGGAAATCTTCTAGCTAGCAGTATACATCAGGGGACCGCCTCTGACATTGGTCTGCTCTCGATGTTTGCCTATGGTATAAAAGCGGTGGTCCTCAGCCCTACCTCAGTTCTCCGCCAGAGACCCCAGCGTATACTGAAACTGAGAACTGAGGAGGTTCCTCTATAATGAGGAAAGAAGGTAACAACGATGGAGAAGCAGTCACCAGGGGATGGAGGGACGGAAGCAGCACCTGCTGCAAGAGTTCCTCTTGAGGATCTACTGTTATGGAAAGTTATTACATAACTGTAGTATCTCACTGGGGCACTTGCAGCAGGTTACACCATTAGGACTGAGTCCAAGCAGAGAAAGGACTGACCTGGTCTGAGAGGAGGCAGAAGTCAGTGAAAGGCTCTGAAGAGAGCAAGCCCTGCAGGACTGCCAGTCCAAACCTGCACTGCGCATAGATGCAATGTCTAGACTGTAATGTTGGATGAAAGTGTGGACTAACTCCAAGTGGCCGCTGCACAAATGTCAGTAATGGACACACTCAGCAGAAGGCAAAGGAAGCAGCCATGCCCCTGGCAGAATGGGCTTTACCGTCCCAGTAAAGGCTTGTCGATTTATGGAACAATGCAATTAACTAACCATTTGGACAAACATGGTTTTGAAACAGGAACCCTTCTTTCTTCAGAGCAAATGAAATGAATAACTGATCCATTTTTCTGAGGGCTTGGCTGCGTCCAAATAATAGCAAAGCACCCAGTGGACATCCAGAGTCTGCAGTAAAGCCCTCCTTGGTTCGAATACTGTGGATAATAAACAGGCAGGTGGATGTCCTGATTTAGAGTAAACTCAGACATCACCTTAGGAAGAAACTTAGAACTGGTTCTCAAGGACACCCTGTCCTTGTGGAAAACCGATAAGGCTCTTTACACATCAGAGCCTGAAGCTCAGAAAATTCTTGAGCAGAAGTAATAGCAACTAAAAATAACACTTTCCAGGATAGAAAGCGTGCCGTAGCAGGCTCAAAGGGAGGCAAAGTAAGCTTTTCCAAAATGAACAAAAGATCCAGGGGAGAACAGGGTCCGTATAGGGATGCTTTAGATGTAGTATGCCCAATAAGAAAGTGCGGAGAGGTCTAGCTAGGCAAGAGTCTTGCTGCTATAGGTGCATGGTATGCAGAGATGGTGGATAAATGCATCTTAATTGAGGAGCAACTCAAGTCTGAACTGACAGGGAAAGAAGGTACTCAAGAATGAGATTCTCTGGACAAGTAAAGGGTTCTAGGTGATGAGGTGGTCCAGATGCAGACTCTTCCACCCATAGCATCAGTGGCTCTAGCGGAAGACTTCTTGGCTGCCACTAGAATGTCTGCCACCTGGGGAGATACCCCAAATTGGGCAACTGCTAAGTCTGCAGGAGCCATGCGTGAAGGCGCAGCAACTTGAGGTCCGGTGGACCAGAGTGCCCTGTTCCTGGGAGAGGAGGAAGGGAAATGGGAAATTGTTTAACCAGGAAAGGCACACTAAGCCACAGCTTGTTTCCAGGTGCAACCTGGGAACACAAGGAAGTTAAATGACTTGCTCAGGGTCACACAGTATGCAAGTGGGAGCTGATAGGATTCAAACCCAGGTCTCCAGGTTTGCAGCACAGTGCCCTTAACCACTATGCTATACTGCCTCCTAAAGGAGGAGGTTGGAGCACAGAGGCAGGGGAATTGGAGATTTTGCCGCTAGTTGCTGGAGAAGTGGAAACCATATCTGACATGGCCAGTAAGGTGCTATTAGAATCATCTCTGGCCCTTTGACTGCAGCTTGAGAAGCACCCTTTGCAATAATGGAAAGGAGGAAGGCATACAGAGACCTCCCTGTCCAGGAGAGGGACAATGTGTCTCACCAGAAAACACCAGGGCCTGGATCTAGTAAGCAGAAACTGGGCAGTTTTGCATTGGATGGGGATGCAAGAGGTCCAACTCGGGACAGCCCCACCTGTCAAAGAAATCTTTGACCATGGAGGGAAGACGCTCCCACTCATGAGCTTTGACTGGGAACGGCTTAGGCTGTTGGCCAAGCTGTTTTGAATGCCTGAATATGCACAACAGTCAGGTCCAGGTGATGCTCTATGGCCCAATACCAAACTCTCATGGCCTCCTGCAGACGGGTAAGAATGAGTGTCCCCTGCTTGTTTATGTAAAAGACCACTGACATGTTGTCCGCCTGGATCAAGAGAGGACCCAGGAGTAGGATCGATGGAAAGGCCTTTACAGTATATAGGATCGTCCGCATCTCCAGAGCACTTATGTGGAGATGCTGCTCCAGAGGAGACCATGACCCTTGAGTCTGACGGTCTGCCAGGTGGGCACCCCAGCCCGTCCCTGTGGTCAGGATCTGTCAAGGTGACTTGGACTGAAGTGGACCCCTGGAGAGATTGGCAGGGTCCAACCACCACGTCAAGGTCTGTTGCACTAAGTTGGATATCGATACTGGTTGTTCCAAACTGTCTGCATGCTGATCCAATTGGACCTGGAGGTTCCACTGGCTACCCTCATGTGCAAACAAGCCAGGGGCACTGTTGCGATGGTCGATGCCTGAGAAATGCTCTGGCCGGAATCTGACAAGACAGAGACCAGCTGAGCCTGTGCCTGAAGGCATACTGCCCTGTCCAGGAAGGAAAGTCTGCCTTGGACAGTGCCCAAGATTGCCCCTGTGTATTTTTTTTTTAAACTTTTATTTATTGAGTATGTCCAAATACATAAACAATATACTTAAACTTGGTTCCATGCTCTAGAAAGTTACAAGATATAGGTCTTCTGCTAAGGATTATAAGCATATCACCCTTCAACATCAGTGGAGGGTTAACAAGTATAGGTCTGTGTTTGCTCTTGTGAACACATGTAATCTAAATATATTCTTTAAATGGCTACTTCACCAAGACCATGGACTTTGTACTAAATATCTGTACCGAAAAGTCCCTGAGTGAAACACTCTTGATGTTGCCTTAATGGCATATCATAAGTCCATGTAAAACAACAATTTTCTCAAAAATAATGGAGACGCCTAGATATGCATTTGCTCCTTACACAGTAGTTACAGATAGTATTATTACTACTTTTCTCAATGAGTAAGTATAGGCTGAGAATTGAAGAAATAACTGAGGTTTACAGACTATGTAACCCTGCCCTATATAAAATCAACAAATAAACTTTAAACTCAGCGATTATCTAGTTAACTCTGATAGTCCTCATACAGGTAAATGGCTCATATTTAATGAACAGTTAAGGCTCTCTCAGTCCCCTCAGTCTCTGAGTCTTCAGATTCCTTGCTACTGGCAAAGTCCGATTTGATTTTCTCGAGTCTCTTCCCTGCTTCTGTTGGGTCATTAAAAATAAAGTTTACCTGCATACTGTATCACATGATTTAGCGGAGATATAACAGTGCATTCGCGATCCCAGCTGATGCAGTTGGATCTCACCACATCAAATGCCTTTCGTCTTTCAGGTAGATAGGAAAGGTCGGGAAGAAGTAAATCCAAGAGCCATCTGGTAGGTGAAGCAGTCCTTCTCTTTAGCTGCAGCAGAATTAGTTCTTTAGTAGTCGGACCTGCCGTGACCATCAGAATAGTTTGTGGTGTCCTTCCTGTAGGGGTCTACACCGTGGGTGATCTGGTATGCTTGCATGATCACTCCATCCACTGAAAAGGCAAGAGTAGTCTGCACCAAAGTTGTCAAATATTCCAACTGATTATGACCTTCAGAGATTTCTGGGATCCCTAATATAAGTTGGTTAGGCGGGCACCATTCTCCAAATTTTCCAGGCGTTGGCCTTGGTAGGCGTTTTGCTCACCAAACCTGCGGTAGCTGTAACAGCCTTTTCAGCCATCGTGTGTGATAGACTACTTTGTGTTGCTACTCCTTCTAATTTAGTTTCCACCATAGTGACCGGAAGGTAAAACCGCTCACCTTCTTGTCTAGTTCCTTGACTGAGGCTTCTAGGTCCTTAACCGCTTTCAGGACTGCTGCTAGAGGGTTTGGTGTCCGAGCCATGCGTTGGACCCTGTTGTTGCTGATCTTAGGCCTCCCATGTTGCCTCCAATAAAGTTGGCGAGATTACCATTTTTTTTATTTTAGCTGTATTTTCCAGCTGTAGGACACTGAGAGCCAAAATCGATCCTGTAAGTTGCCCAAAGTTAAGTTTTGCAATTGCAAATATATTGAAATTAAGCCTGTAGACAGGAGCTCCTGTGAAAGACGCCTTGTCTGTCGGCAGCCAGCCATGCCCCCTGCTCCTATGTATTGAAATCTTTGGCTTGGCCAAGGGAGGATTTGGGAGGCCGAGTTATCCCAGATCCCAAAACAGACAGAAAGTGGCCTCCATGGTTCTGAGCAACCACTGCTTGGTGGGAGCTGTCAGAAGCCAGTCTAGGTAAGGGAAGGGAAGGCATAATGACCTAAAGACTCTTGGGACTGAGAACAGGCAGAATGGCAGAACCCAAAGCTGGCAGTGGTTTCCTTGGATGAGGAAATGAAGGAACCTCTTGTGGGGTGGAAACTCTAGGATGCAAAGATAAGTGTCCTGCATGTCCAGAGAACAAAGCCAATCCACAGAGAGGGTGGTAGACACATGGAATAGTCTGCCACAAGAGGTGGTGGAGCGAGCACAGGGAGGGTTTAAACATGCCTGGGACAGGTACAAGGGTACCCTGAGGTGGGAAAAGTGATGAAAAGCCACTGACCAGATAGGGTCGGAGGCGCAAACAAGTATAGGGCTTACAGGCAGACTGGATGGGCCTAGTGGTCCTCATCTGCTGACAATTTCTATGTTTCCATTTCTATCCCCTGATGAAGTAAGGGAGAAGGCCAGGATGAGGGCAATCCTGAACCATTTGTATTCTACAGTATAAACTGGTTCAGGTGGCTGAGGTCCAAGTTGGGACACAGGTCTCCCATTTTCTTTGGGACCAGAAAGAAATTGAGCAGAACCCTTGCCTCGCTCTGCTGGTGGGACGGGTTCATGGATTTTTCTTGGATAAGGGCAAGATGAGTCTGAGGGTAATGGAGGCTGGAGGATTGTCCGGGGATTCTCAAAAATTCTAAATCGTGCCCTGTTCCACTAACTGCAGAACCTAATGATCCAAGGTTATTCTGCCACTCTGACCCCCCACCGCCTCCCCCAGAGATCTGGGCTGGGGTCAGGTCAGAGTCAGGCAGAGAAGCCAGGGAGAGGCAATGTGGCCTGGGAGATTCTGGAAGCTCTGGGGACAGAACCTCCTGTGGCTTGGGAAGAAGCCTTCCTCTTAAAGGCACTTCTGGGTTGTTTGCCTCTGGTTGCTGCTTAGAGGTGCAATGAAAGGACTGCTGCTGGGATGATTTTGGCTGAGATCGGTACAATGTGTGAACCCGGATGTATAGCCTTACCAGACTCTTGGAGATGAGTGATTATATTTTGAGAATCCTAACTGAACAAAACAGGGCCTCTGAAAGGGGCATCCATGATCTTAGACTGGACATTCGGAGCAAAGCCGGACACTCTAAGACAGGAGTAGCGACAAAGCAAACTCTCATAGCCGCTGCCTTACCTGTGGAGTCATAAGAGGTTCAGAGAACAAGAGTCCCCAAATCTGAACCTCAACTTCAAAGGTGTAACAGTTCAGCCCTTCCAAGGAGATCAGGCTGAGCCTGTGCCACCTCAAAAACCTTCTCCCACAGGACATTCTGATATTGAACCACGAGGGCTAGGAAGTTTAGGAGCGGATAGCCCAGGTGACTGAGGATTAGACCTTCTTCCAAAAAAGTCTTTCTGCCTGGAGTCCTTGTCAGGGGCTGAGAGCTAAGGTGCCTGGGTTGCTTAGAATGGTCTGGGCCACATTAATAACAACCAAGTCAGCCTCTGGGTGTTCCCATGAAAAGGTTCATCCCTTGGGGCATTATACAGGTAATCTGTCTTTTGACGCCGCTGTGTGGTAGAGGGATGCTTCCAAGCAGACCTATTTACATCCTTGAAGGAGTCAATAAGGGTGGGACAATCAAGGGCAAAGACTCCTTTACGGAGGAAGATGGCTAGCCGACATTGCTCGGGATCCAATTCTTCCATGTCCCAACCCATGAGGGTCTGGATGTGCCTCATCACATCCATACAAGTTGGGTTGTCTGGTGGAGACTGTGGGTGTCCTTGGCCTCCTCTCCCAGAATATTCGTAGCCTGGCCAGGTAGAGAGTATGGAACCGAATGGCATTTGCTCAGCGCCGGATGATAGGAAGATATTTCTGCCGCTGTTGTTGGCTTTCCTGTGGGAAATTGTGGTAAAAAGAGCGATGTGTGAGGTAGGTGACCTCCTTTTTGCCCATGCACGCCACAAATGTCCTCTTTGTACTATACTAACTAAGCTTGAAGATGATTGATCATGGACGCACATTAGGGTCTGTCAGCTTAACCTGCAGGAGCAGTGGGCCCTCTTTATATGGAGTTGGTATGTGGAGGTAGATCTAGGACATCTTGAGAAGATTCTCAATAAAAGATGACATTGGTGCCACTTCCATGCCTTCAGGAGACCATATAGATGTAAGTTGTCTCACGTGATCGTCCCTCCAGGTCCAGGCATTTAGCTTGCAGTTTTCCTGTCCGAACTACTAGGGTGTGCACTATTTGAGAGAATTGGGCTGCATTTTCCTCTGCTTCCACCACTCTATCCGAGTCATGCATGTCTCCATAGTCGCTAGTTGTTCTGGACTGCCCGAAACTCCTGCTTATTCCCTTTATGAGATTCTCTAATTTCCATCAGCAGGGTTTCAAATCAGTAGCGTGATAAATGCTCATTTTCCCTTCCGGTATCGTAGTCAGCCACATGTGAATTTGCTGGGAGACTGATCAGCTGGGAGATTCATCAGTCAATCTCTGGCCATCCTTAAGTTTAGATTTGTCTCTGTGCTGATTTCTGCCTCGAGGTCTGTTCGTACATCCTCTTCCAGGGTTTTGAAACATTTTGACTTGATTTTTTGTAGTTTTGGAGGAGTATTTTGTTGGCTGGGTTCTGAGTGTCTGGATCTAGGCTCCTAGTTGCTCCGTGACATCACCGAAGTCCCTCGGACTCCTCTGGTTCTAACGGAAAGTCAGAGTCCCCAGAATCATCGTAAGAAGAGGAGGAAGAATATCCACATCAAATCAAATCAAATCAAAATCTTTATTTATTCAGGCGAACATCATTGAGCGTAGCTCATTTACAAGATGGACCTGAGTGGTCATATAAATAAGGGTACAAGTTTTTTACAAAGACATGAGAATAGCATAACATTAGTACAATCAAATAAATAAGAGATATATACAAAATTTACAGATATACAAGGCACAGTAAAATAACTTAACCTGTAAAATGAAGAGGATAATAGATATAGCAGGGATAATAATCAAATAATAGGGCTTTTGTAGGCTTTTATATGAAATGTGATAACTGACTGGGTAGGAGAAGGAAACTAAACATAGTGGATTACAGAAGGGAGGTTAGGTTGGATGGGAGACTAGGCCTTATGGAAGCAGTTGAACAACTCTGGAAATAGGGCGGTGTATAATCTTTGAAGGATGACAAGGGTAAGAGGGTATTCAGATTCATAGACTTTGGAGTGAGTTCCAGACAAATGCTAGGAATAGCTGATAGCAGCCCTCCCAAACCGGTGCAGGTAATGGAATCTTTAGCATAATGAGCTTATTGATCCTTAAGGTGTATGGCCTAGATGTGATTCGGTGAAACAGTCTGAGATATAGGAGGGAGTTTGCCTGATAAAGCTTTAAAGATCCAGATTGCAGCATTCCTTTTCTTCTGTGCTGTAGGGATGTCCAATTGACTGCCATGTAAAGAGAGCAATGATGGGTGCTGGAGGAAGGTCTGTAATAAATCTGATGGCTCTATGATACAGGGTGTCCAGCTTATTTAAGAGGAGAGTGAGCAATGGCCGAGAGAAAGTCAGCATAGTCAATAAGGGATAGGAATGATGCCTGGATTAATCTTTGTTTGGAGTCTCTGGTAAGGTAGTGTTTTATTCTGTAAAATAGGCCAAGCCTTTGTCTCAACTTTTTAATAGCTCTTCAATGTGGACAGAGTAGTCAAGCTTATTGTCAATCCAGACTCCAAGATATTTGAATTTATCCACAAATTCCAGCTTTTCTCCAAATAAGGTGGATAACTGTGGGTGATGAATGATGGGGTAGTGGCAGAGCAATTCTTTGTTGCAAAGAACATAGCTTTTGTTTTTTGGCATTTAGAAGTAATTTTTTTCCAATAGGTTGTGTTGTAGGATGGAGAATTCTGACCGTAACAGTTCACAGGCTTTTGATGGTGAGGGATTGCTGACATATAATACAGTATCATCAGCAAACAGATGAATGTTAGATTGAGAGAGGTTGGCATCAATGTTATTAATATAAATGGCAAAGAGGATGGGGCCTAGGATAGAGCTCATGTACACCCTTAGCAGTGGTTTAGAGGTAGATAGGTAATTTTCATTTTTACCAGTTGTAACCTTCCAGAGAGATAGCACCTAAACCAATTGAGTGAGAGTGAATCAAGGCCTACAGAGCTAAGAGAGGAGATTAATGATTCATGATCCACTGTATCAAATGCTTTACTCAAATCCAGGAACACAGCACAGGTACTATTCTTTTATCCAAGGCAGTCTGCCAATCGTTAGTGACTTTGGCTAGGCAGAGATGGTGTTATGTATTGATCTAAATCCAGATTGTGCTGGATTTAGGAGGTTGTTGGTGTCCAGATAGGCCCTTAACTGTGAATTTACTAATTTTTCAAGCATCTTGGATAGTACTGGTAGGATGGAAATGGGCCTGTAATTGTTAAGGTCCATGGGATCACCTGATTTAAGTAGTGGAACTACTTGAGCTGTTTTCCATATGGAGGGATGGAACCAGTAGCTAGGGAAAGATTGAAGAGGTGAGTGAGGGGGCAGATAAGGGGCAATGCTACTTTAAGAAAGTAGGGTCCAGGAGTCTGCACCTGCACTCTTAGAAGTATCTAAATTGGATAGTAGGTCTTCTACTTTTTAAGGATATTGGTTCAAGGAGAATGTTGAAGCAGCCTTTGTCCCACAGTGGATTGAAGGTTTAATGATGATCTCAAGAGATTTGCAGGTGAAGAGTCAAATGCTAGGCCAGCTGTGGTGAAATGGTCATTGAAGGTATTTAAGATTTCTTGTTGGTCAATGATTTCTATGTCACTTAGTAGCAGTTTGGAGGGTAAGGCAGGGGTAGAATTTTGACCTAGAATTCCTTAATAGTACCCCAGAATCTGGATGGGTTAGTATAGGATGCATCCAATTCAGCTCTATAGTAGGCAGCTTTGGCATTTCTTATTTGTTTTGTGCATGAGTTTTGCTTTTCTGAATTGAAGCCAGTCTCTAGTATCCTTTGTTTTTCTTGCCTTTTTCCAGAGTTTGTCTCTGTCTAACAAAGCTGATTTAAGGTCAGCAGTGAACCAACGACAAGATTTTACTTTAGTTCTGACACTGGTGATTGGTGCATGTATATTGAGGGCATTAGTGATAATGTCCTTTAAGATCTGAAGAGCTGTCTCAACTGAGGTTGTAAGGTAAAAATCTTGCCAATATGTTGTATTGCACAAATCATGGAGATGTCCTGAGATGTTGAAATTCTTTTGACCTTTATGGAGACATTTTGCAGGATTGGATGGCTTGAGTGTAGATCTTATGCCAGCTATAGGACAATGATCACTTACATCACTGGGTAGCACTCCAGCATGAGAATATAAGTGAGGCTTGTTTACCATCATAATATCCAGGAGTGAGCTGTTGGTAGTATTTTTAGGTTAATCCTTGTTGGATCTTTGATTAATTGAGTGAATCCATAGATGTCACAGAAGGTTACTAGGGTGCAGATGCATTAGATAACCAATTTAAATTCAAATCACCACGGATGATGGTATCTTCAGGGCCTAGACTGAGTACTGATCCTAGGTGGGATAGGAGTTTGAGGCCTGCAGAGGGGCCTATAGCAGCCAATCAATTTAAAGGAAGACATGTTAGGAAGGGATATTTTAATTGACAAGCATTCAAATTCCTTTGGTTCGGATGTATTGATGAGGCAGGATGCAGAGATGGTTTCCTGTGTAGATGGCCACCCACCACCCCTGGAAGGGCGATCTGATCTGAAGAGCTGGTAATTGGGAAGGTTTATATCACTGTCTTTTGTTGTAAATCTGAGCAAAGTTTCAGAGATAACCAGGAAGTCAGGTAGGGTATGTGCAACCCATGCCTGTATTAAGGAGAACTTTTAGGAGGCTGCAGGCATTGAAGTGAAGGAAACTTAGCCATTTATGGAGGTTAGATCAGATGGGGATAAAAAACTTTCAGTGGGCCAGGATTGATTTCAATAGTACCAATACTGATCAGAAGGAAGAAGATTAGTTTGAGGAGGGCACCAAATGATACGGATAGGGAGTGATCAGAGCATTCCTCCTCTTCTTGGGGAACCACTGTGTAATGGGTGAGGGTCCTGTTATATGGGTGTGGAATTTATCACAAAGTAATAATCTGATGGACAGGCATAGTGGGTTAATGTAATGCCAAAATGGATGCAAGGCACTTGAGGAGTGTTGTAAGGATAGAGAGCCTTTTGTGGGATACCCCAGGGATTGCAGTGCAAAAATGGCAGAATATAAATAAGGAATTGGTGGGTGTCCACTGGGGATGGAGGGGTGGGCAGGCCATATTCACTGCCTTAATCACCATGGCATGGGGTATATCATAATTGTCATTTGGGATTGAGGAAGATGAGAGGCTCAGAAGCAAAGTAGCATTGTGGAGGGAAGGTAGGGGTTAAAGTAGAGGAAGAGAAATAGCTATGGGCATGACTCATCTGAGTCCAGAGAGGGACAGTGATGATGCTTATGTTGGTGGGTTATGGGTGACCAGCACCAGCTCCATCTGGTTGGGAGTAGACTCCTTAGGAGGTAGGGTCGTGGTTCTCCAAGGGGAACCAGCTCTTAGTAGGATTGGGAGGAGGGTCCCTTGGGGTCGGAGTTGAGGGCCCTTCAGGGCCTCCTTCAATCAATCAAAATCTTTATTTTACCAGGTGGAACACCATTGAGACAAGCTCATTTACAAGATGGACCTGGGACAAAACAACTCACAACAGGGTTAAGACATAACAGGTTGAGTGAACGTATATAACAATTACATAGTAATAATAACGACATAATAACATATAACTATCACATGTAACAAGATACTTGCACCAGAACATAGCAATAGGTTCAACAGGAGGTAGCGCCATTTGAGTACAATTGCATGGATACAGATATATGGACGTAAGTTAATGAGCTAAAGTTTATACAGTAAACAGCATCGGAGGAGTCAAAGTGAGCAAGAGCGGCAGTTCCTCTAGTCAAAGTGTGAAGAAGACTGAGATGTAAGAGTCCTTTGACAAGTATTGCAGGCATGTCCTGGCAAGTGGGTGGGAAGGAGGCGGGTATAGGAGGGGATCCTTATCATTCAAGTATGCTCATCAGGCCACAAAAGGGTGTTAAGGTCTGTGGGTGGGTTCTGAGGCATGGCCAGGGGAACCGCATCTGCAGGTGTTTGCCGAGAGGGCCCCAGCATCGATGCCTAGGCTGTCAGCCTAGCACATATAGGAGGGCAGTCCTCACATCTACCTTAGTTCTCCCCAAAGACCCCATATGGGAAGCTAAAGGAGAACTGAGGAGGTTTCCAGAGCCAAAAGAAAGAAGCAGTGCGAGAGAAAAGAGCAGGGGGGAAGGAAGGAGGAAAGCAGTGCCTGCTGCAAGAGCTTCTTGAAGATCTACTGTTATGATGAGTTCTTATGTCACTGTACTATCTTACTGAGGAAGGCTCTTGCAGCAGGCCACACCAGTAGGACTAAGTACCAGGTATCACCAGGATAACACCACTGGGAGGAGGACAGAGCAGCAGCCAAGAGCTCAGGAGAGAAGGCCATGAAGGACTGCCAGGACGGAAACTGACCCTGCGACGAGAGGCGATGTGCAGGCTGTAATACTTGGTGAAAGTGTGGACAGAACTCCAGGTGGTGGCTGCACAGATGTCGGGCAGACACATTTCTGAAGCAAGCCATGGAGGCAGCTATACGCCTGTTGGACTGGCCTTGACCACTCCCAGAAGAGGTTTCTTGTACTTATGTAGCAATAAACAATACAACAAGCTAACCACTTAGACAAACACTGGAAACAGGAGCACCTCTCTTGGGGGCGAATGAAGCAAACAACTGTTCAGATTTTCTGAAAGGCTTGATGCAGTTCATGTTGTACCGCAACATCCTATGTACATCCAACGATGGAGCAACACCTCCCGGATTAGAATACTCAGGAAAATAAACTGGCAGGTGGATGGATTGATTTAAAGTAAATTCAGACACCACCTTAGGTAAGAACTTAGGATTAGTATGCAATACACCCTTTTTGTGAAAACAAACAAGGCTCCTTACCCATAACAGCCTGTAGCTTGGAAATCCTTCAAGCAGAAGTAACAGCAACTGAAAAGAGCACTTTTCACAACAGAAAGTACAGCTCACAACTCAGGGCTAGTTTGAAGGGAGGTAAAGTGAGTTTCTCCAACATAAAGTAGAGGTCCAAATGAGGTTTCAGATGCAAAATGTCCGCAGGAATGTGTGAGACACCTCAAGCTGGGCAACAGCTTTGCCCTCAACAAGTGCATAGTATGCAGAAATGGCAGAAACTTCACCTTAAGGGAAGAGTACCCAAGGCCTGAATCCAAAAGGGAAAGGAGATACTCCAACACCTGACTCACCGCCAGATGAACGGATCCAAATGGCAGGCAGTGGACCAAATGAAGAAGCGCCCATTTCATAGCATAAATGGCCTTGGTGGAGGGTTTCCTGCTGCCACCAGAACATCTGCAACCCCAGAGGATACCCCAAAGTGGGCAATGGCTAGTTCCACAGGAGCCACACATGGAGATGCAGAGACTTGAGGTCCGTGATGGACTAGGGTGCCCTGGTCCTGGGAGAGCAAGCACAGGGGAGAGGCACTGAGGCTCCACCGCCAGCTGTTGCAGCAGGGGAACCAAATTGGCAGGGCCAGAAGGGGGCTATGAGAATCATCTCTGCCCTTCCAGCTGGAGCTTGAGCAGAACCCCTGCAGAAGTGGGAAGAGAGGAAAGGAGTACAGAAACCCTCCCTTTCCAGGAGCGGACAATGCATCTCACCAGTAAACTCCAGGCCCAGGATCGAGTGAGCAAAAAGCAGCAGTTTTGTGCTGAGTGGGGACAAAGAGGTCCAACTTTGACAGCCCCACTGTTGAAGAGATCTTCAAACACTGTGGTTAGAAGCTCCACTTGTGAGCATCGGGACCTGAAGCGGCTGAGACTGTCAGCCAAGACATTTTAAATGCCTGGAACACGAATGGCTGAGAGCTTCAGACTGAGGCTCTCATCGCCTCCCAACACAGGCTCTCATCGCCTCCCAACACAGGGGGTAAGAATCTCAGTTGTTGGTGTAGTACACCACACACATGTTGTCCATCTGCACAGACAGTGGACCTGGGAGGAAATGAGCCTGAAAGGCCTGCAGGGCACAAAGAACTGCCCGTATTTCCAGGACGCTGATATGAAGATCCTGGTCTACATCCGTCCGGGTACCCTGGGTCTGGTGAGTGGCCTGATGAGCACTACAGCCCAGGCTGGATGCATCTGTCATAGGCATCTGCCAGAGGGTCGACAGCTGAAAAGAGATCCCCAAGGAGGCTGGCCAGATCAAACCACCACAGCAGAACCCTCCGGACTAGATCAGAGACCAGGACCAACTGGTCCAGATCGCCTGTTGGTCCCACTGGACCTCAAGTTCCACTGAGGAACCCGTGACATGCAGGCGGGCCAGGGGAATCATGGCAATGGCCACTGCCATGTGGCTGTGAAGGCGCAGGAAAAACCCTGTGGGGACCTGCTGGCTGGAGGAAACCAGACAGGCCTGCTCCATTAGTCACTCTGCTCTGTCCTTGGGCTAAAAGCCTTGCCCTGGCTGATATCCAGGATTGCCCCTCACGTATTGAAGGCCCTGGCAAAAGGCAAGACTTTGGCAGATTTATAGTGATCCTCGGCCTGAAAGAGATGGAAGGTGTGTTCTAGGGTCTGAACTAGACGGTCCTTGGAGGTGGCTGCTAACAGAGAGTCATGCAGGTAGGGGAACACCTAGAAGCCCTGCCTCCACAATGCAGCTGCCACCACTGCCAGGCATTTGGTACATATCAGGGGGCTGAGGAGAGACCAAAAGTAGTGACCGAATTGTAAATGGTCCCCTGAAAGTAGAAGCTGAGGAAGTGACGATGGGCAGGAAAGACCTCGATGTGCAGGTAAGCATCCTGCATGTCAGAGAAGAGAGCCAGATCCTTGGTGAGAGGGGTTACAGCCCCTAAAGGCTGACCATCCAGAACTCAATGTACAGATTCAGATGGCTCAGGTCCAAGATGGGCTGGAAATCCTGGTCTTCTGGGGACAAGTAAGAAGTGACAGTAAACCCCTTCCCCACTGAGCCTGAGAACGGGCTCTATGACTCTTTTAAGGAAGAGCTTGAATTTCCTCCCAAACCAGAGAATGTGTGTGTGTGTGTGTGTGTGGGGTACATGGAGGGACAGGAGGATTTTCAGGTGGCCACTCTAGAACTCCAGAGTGTGACCGTGAACTATGATCTGGAGTACCCAGTCGCCTGTGGTCACCTTCTGCCACCCATCTAGGTGGAGGGAGAATGGAACTCTGACAACCCCCTTGGATCCTCAGCCGGGGCCAGCTAATGAGTCAGGAGGGCGCTGGGGCTCTGGCAGCTGCAGCAACATGGCCACTGCAGCCTCACGCTTGTGCTGAACCTTGGCAGGCTGGTTCCGAGATTGCTTGTGGGAGGACCTGCAAAGGACTGACACTGGCCTGCTCTGGGTTGGGTGTGAGGCGAATGGACCGACTTGAGGGCCCGCCCCTGACTCCTGCAGGGCAGAAATGATGTCCTGGACATCTCCCAACAGGACTGATCCCTGAAGGGGGCATCCAAAATGCTGGCCTGCATGTCCGAGGCAAAGCCGGATAGAAGAATGGTGTCAGAGACTGACCCCAGAGACAGAGCCCAACAGCTGCCCCAAGCCCATAGGCATTAAAAGCATCATAAGGTGCCCTGAGGACATGATTCCCAACATCCGAGCCTGACTTCAAAAGCTGGGTGAGGTGCGCCCTAGTGGATCCTCTGGCAAAGTCCATACCAGGTCCCTGGATTGGTCCCAAAAACATTCTGGTATTGGACCATGTAGGACAAATATATTATGGCCCGGATAGCCAGAGTAGTGGAGGCAAAGACCTGTTTGCCAGGGTGATCCATCTGCCGGGACTCAAGGGTCCGGGGAAGGTTACTAAGGTGTTTGAGTCTCTTAGCACGGGTGTGCACTGCATTAACTACCGCATATCCACCTTAGGATGCTCCCACAAAAGGCTTACCAGCCAGGGCATGGTAAAGGTGGTCAGTCTCTTTAGGCAGAGGAGGGTGGTAGAAGGGTGGTTTTAGCATTTTTCTCAGTTCCCAATAAGTTCTGGAACCAGAGAAAAAGTCTCTCAATGTGGTTGCAACTCTATTGTGGGAAAGTACAGTTACCTAACAGTAGATCTTCGAGAGGATCTTTTATATCAGGCCACACCAGTAGAACTACAGCCACTGGGCACTAGGACCACACAGAAAATTTTCTAGCTAGCAGTCTACCGGGCAGCCCACAACAACATCAGATGCAGTGACATTCCTCCCATATAAACGTGGCAGCACTGCGCTCCTCCCTCAGTTCTTCTCCTGTTGGAGACCCCATACAGAGGATCTATGGCCAGGGAACCGAGGAGCCAGAAGTTCCCACCAAAAGGATAGGTGAAACAGAATGTGAACTGGACAGAGGCAGAGAGACAGACACAGGAAGCTCAAAAGCCAAGTGAGATGGAAGGTGGATGGCATGGCCTGATGCAAATGATCCTCTCAAGATCTACTGTTATGGTAAGTTCTTATGTAACTGTACTATCTTCATCAAGAGAATCTCTTGCATCAGGCCACACCTGTAGAATGAATCCCAAGCAGTTACAGACAGAGAGACAATCTGGGTGGCTGGTGCTTATAGGCCTGAGACAGAGGCCTTGAAGCATAGCCAGGCGAAGCCTGCACTTCTGCGACACTCAATGTCCAGGCTGTATTGTTTAGTGAAAGTGCGGACAGAACTCCAAGTTGCAGCAGCATAGATCTCTGTGGTTGAAACATTCCTGAAACAAGCAACTGAAGTAGCCATGCTTCTGGCTGAATGCCCATGAACCATACCAGGAAGTTCCTTACCATACTTCCTATAACAAAAGTAATACAGTTCACTCACTCCACGCCGCGACCCGGTTCAGGAATGAGCCTGGGCCTGGGGGGGTCGGCTTGGGAGAGAGAAGATTGAGCGTCCAAGGATAGCCTTCTCCTGGGAGGGAGGGAGGGGGTTCTGCTCAGCGCTTGACCGACCTCAGTGGAGGCTTGAGGCTCAGCAAGCGAGAGCAAATGCTATGGGGGAGGCGACATCAGGCAGTGATGCCTTAACGCTGGGCACGCGCCACTACCCACAACAAGAACAGGGAAAACACCTCCAAGCTCTGGCAGACGGAGCTCCGAGGTCGACTCCCGATGGCTCCTGCCTGTCTGGTCCTGGGGTCTCCCAATGAAAGTTGATTGTCGGATGTTCCGCCCACCTCGCCCACGCCTGGGGATTATCCGTGGCTCCATGGGGATGAACCGCAGGATCAAGTAGGTGGACGAGCTGGGGCAAGTCCTTCAATGGAGCTCCCAAGTGGAGTTCAGAGAGAGAAAGGAGGGATAAAAAGTAATTAAAAAAATAATAATACAGTTGTCCAACCACTTGGATAGGCACTGTTTAGAAACAGATACACCCTCTTTCCCAGAGGCAAAAGAAACAAACAGCTGCAAAGACTTCCGCAGTCCTTCGTATGGTGTGTATAGTAATGCAAAACTCTATGTACTGTACATCTAAGGTATGGAGTAATGCTTCCCTGATTCACATGCTCTGGATAAGAAACAGGCAAATGGATGGTCTGATTCAAGGTAAACCCAGACACCACCTTAGGAAGAAACTTAGATCCGTATGCAAAGACACCCTTGTCTTTATGGAAAACCAAATAAGAAGGCTCACACATCAGAGTCAGAAGCTCTGAAACTTTTGAGCTGAAGTAATAGCAACTAAAATAACACTTTCCACAACAGAAAGCACAGTCAGATAAGTCGTAGCTGGCTCAAAAGAGCTAAAGTAAGTTTCTCCAGCCCAAAATTCAAGTCCCATGACATATCTGGATTGCTAATAGGAGGCTTCAGATGGAGAATACCTTTCAAAAAGTACGGGACGCCTCATTTTGTACCACCATATGGCCATCAACAGGCACATGGAAGACTGAAATGGCTGATATATACACTTTAATAGAGGAGTACTGCAGGCCAGAGTCTGAAAGGGACAGCAGGTACTCCAGAATCTGTTCACTGGGCAAGTGAAAGGGTCCAAGTGATGGGAAGCAGCTCACAGAGCAAAGCGCCCACTTCATGGAATAAGTGGCCTGGGTGGAGGGCTTCCTCGCGCCATCTCTTGGGACACCCCAAATCTAGCCATGGCTATATCTTCAGCAGCCATACATGGAGGTGCAGTACCTTGAGGCCCAGATGGATCAGAGTGCCCTGCTCCTGTGATAGCAAGCCTCTGCACAGAGGCAGGGGCACTGGGAGGGTTCCACCACCAGCTGCTGCAGCAAGGGAAACCAAATCTGATGAGGCCAGAAAAGGACAATCAGAATCAGAGTGGTCACTTCCATCTGAGCTTGCTTCAACCCTCTGAATCAGAGGAAAGGAGGAAAGGCATAAAGGAACCTCCTTTCCAAGAGAGGGACAATGTGTCTTGCCAGAGAACCCAGGCCCTGAGCGAGTGAGCAGAACGCAGCAGTTTTGCAATTGAGTGGGGACACAAAGGTCCAACTCTATGCAACCCCACCTGTCAAACAGGTCCTCTACAACTGAGGTCAGCAGCTCCTGCTTGTGCATTCAAGATCATGCACCAGCTTAGCCTGCCTACCAAGACATTTTAGATGCCTGGAACATGGATGGCTGACAGTTCTAGACCATGTTCTAGAGCCCAATTACAGACCCTCATCCTTCCGACACAGAGGGTACAAGTGGGTCCCCCCCTTGTTTGCTGGATGTAGTGTACTACACTACACTGATGTTGGCACTCTGCACTTGTAGATGGCCCAAGGACAGATGGGTCTGGAAGGCTTGTAAAGCATACAGAGCGGCTCTCTTCTAGGATGTTGATGTGGACGGCAGCTCCACTCTAGACCACATTCAGAGTCTGATGAGGCCCCAGATGAGCTCCCCAGCAGCCCAACCTTGAAGTGTCTGTGATGACAATCTGCTGAGGGCAAGGAATGAGGAAGGGAACCCCTTTCAACAGGTTGCTGGCGCCCATCCACCACAATAGCACCTTTTGACCAAGGATGACATTAGAACTTACTGTTCTAGGTTGTCGGTGTGTTGGTCGATTGGACCCTCAGTGTCCACTGAGGAATCCACATGTGCAGCCTGGCCAAAGGTACCATGACAATGGCCGCAGCCATTAGGCCCAAGAGTTGCAGAAAGGTTCTGGCCGTGACATACCTGCTGTTGTAAAGCAGCTGGGCCTGAGCCATCAGGTGGTCTGCCCTGTCCTGCAGCAAGAGTACAGAGCCCTGGGCTGTGTCCAGTATTGCCCCAATGTACTGTAGGCACTGAGAAAGAGGTCAAAACTAACTTGAGCAGGGTGACCGTGATACCCAGGGCATGGAACAACTGCCTGGTATGCTCCAGGGTCTGAAGCAGTGCCTTGATCAACTAGTCATCCAGAGAAGGGTAGACCTACAGACCTCCCTTCTGAGGGCAGCTGCTACCACCGCCAAACATTTGGTAAGATTTGAGACACAGAGGACAAGCCAAAGGGCTATGCCCGAACTGGCAGTGCTCCTCTGGAACTGGAACCGAAGTACTGTCTATGGGGAGCACACACCTTGATATGTAGGTATGCATCCTGCATGTCGAGAGACCATATCCAGTCTCCCTGGTGCAGCAGTGGCAGCAGACCATATAATCACCATCCTGAACTTCATGTACTAAATGCAGAAATTCAGGTTCCTCATATCTAGGATAGTCCATAAACCCCTATGGATTTCGGGACTAGAAAGAAGTGGAACAGAACCCCTTGTCCCTTTGATCCATGGGGACTGGCTCTATGGCTCTTTTTGCAACAGTGTGAGAATTTCCCAAGGCCGGCAAGGTTGGAAAGGATGTCCTGCATATCTGCCCTGAAAAGCTTGTAGCCTCTGAAGGAGCATTCAGGATGGACTCTTGCATATTTGTAGAAAAGCCAGACAGCCTAAGCAATAATGCCTTCGCAAGCAGATGCCTACTGCCACTGCTCTACCAGAAGCATCAACAGCATCACAGGCAGACTGCAAAAGCTGCTTGCCAACGCTAGCCCCAGACTGGAGGGTCTTAAGCAGTTCCTGCCTCTGGGGACTCTCTGGGAGGGCTTGAGAAGTTGCCTTGGCCCTCTTCCAGAGGGCATTCTGGAATCTGACCATGGGCAACTATAATTCAAGACCCTAATGGTTAGTGTAGCTGAGGCAATGTCCTTTTCCCATGAGGTCCAGCTTGACCTCATCAGGGAAGCAAAGAGCAGAGATGCTTAGGCTTCTTGGTCCTATCATGGGCAGCATTTATCACCACTGAGTCTGCCTTGATTGCTCAGCAAAGTAGGATTCTCTGAGGGAGCTTGCTAAATTTGTCTGCCTTCCTAGGCATTGCAAGGACCAAAGTCGGACTGTACCAGGCAGCCAAAGTGGCATCTTTAAAGGTCGATATGAAGGAAGGAATAATAAGGGAGGAGAATCTGGCAATTCCAGGTAGTATGTCCGATTCCTCCTGGTGACATCCTTCTCAGCATCGCACCCCATCACAGTTTGTAACTGTCTCATCACTGAGATGAAAGAGGTGTCATCAGTGGGGGATCTCAGGGTAAAAGCAGTGGAGTACTCACCCCGGAAGAGGCAGTGAAGGTAGAATAGGGAGGGCTGGCAACCCTTCGCCCACACCCTTATCATCATACTTATCGGCCATGGGGGAGGAGATCAGGATGGTATTTGTCCTCATTGCCAGACTCTGTAATGAGCACCAACAGTGTCAAGAGCGAGGAAGAGCAGGATGTGGCAAAGGCAAAGGCTCAAAGGCAAGACTAGAAGGACCCAGCATCATCGGCCCTGGGAGGAAGACAGTGCATGAACTCTCAGAAGGAGTAAAGCATGCCCAAGACGTCAATGATAGGTGGTGGCGGAATGCCGAACGTGCCAGCGAGGGAGCGTGATCCTGGTGTTGGTGGTACAGTCTGTGGTGTCGACGGGTGGGCTGAGGCTCTGACATCAACAGGTCGGCCTTGGACGCCGGTGGGGTAATCTGAGACCCCAAAGACAATAGGGTAGCCTGAGGTGACAACAGGGAGGCTGGTGCCCAAAGTCAAAGTGGAGTCCAAAGTACAGGCTGAGGATGTCATTGGAGTAGGTGGAGCCCTGGTGACAACACACCAACACTGGTCAAAGGCGATCCAGCGAAGCTCCCTGTCTGGCGCCCACACAGAATAGAGGCCGGAAGTGGCGTAGAGGAAGTCCTGGCTGAGGAGCCACCACGGGCCAAGGTTAGACTGGTGGGGTGCTGCCAAAGCCAACCACATGGAAGAAAGGGTGGGTGGCAGAGGAGGCCCTGCCAAGCAGACGGCGACTCCTGCCACAGCTGATGCCCAAAGCAGCGACTCAACAAGCCAGGGAAGACTGCCCTTACTCTGGTCCATCCCAGTGTTTGTGCTTTCCCAGCTGACTTGTCCTGGGCCTTGAGGAATGGAAGCCCATGGACGGTGCCGGGGAGGTGGAGCAGCTTCTGGCATGGAGCACCTTCGCCATCTGGGCAACCTTCTGTAGCAGTAGGAAATTTTCCAGGCCTTCCGCAGTGCTACCAGGTAGTTTGGTTGAATCCTGCTGACTTTGCAGGCCTTAATGTTGTGGTCGAGACCTAGGCAGTGGACGCAGATGTCGTGGTCATCTGTATCAAAGATCTTCTGGCTATACTCGCAGTAGCAGAAAAGTTTTCCAGGATCAGTAGGCATAAATCTGAAAGCCCAAATCACTTTAAAATAAAGTGATCATGAAAACTAGGGTAAGAAAAAAAAAAGAAAGCAAAAGTTAGAAAATCTGATGGTCGACTAAACCAGTGGTGTCTCCATGGAGTCCAATGTGTGAAGGTCGATGGCAGGAAAAGAACTGAGGAAAGCGAGGGCACCCACGCTTATATGGGAGGGAGATCACTGTGTCTGACATCATTGTGGTGGCCCCTTGTAGACTGCTAGTTAGAAAAGTTTCCATGTGGTCCTAGTGCCTCATGGCTGCACTTCTACAAGTATGGCCTGATGCAACTGATACCCTCGATGATCCCATTTTTCATTTAAAAGTAACAAAACTACTACTTATTTTACTTATGTTATAAAGCAGTTTGTGCTTGTTTCCTTTATTGAACCAATAATATTTTTAAGAGTTTTCAGTCGAGTGGCATGATTGAAAAACCTAATGGAAGGACAGGGCCAACATGATTTAAAAATTGTGAATCTTGTAACAAGATCTTGATGAAGGTCCCCCCACACACACACACAACTTTTGTTATGGACAGTTTGGGTCCCTAACAACACTTATTTAAACTGTAAATAGTATAAATTGCTTTGCCTCAAAACTCAAAAGAAAATGGAAAGCTCAGAGTTTCAGTCAGCCACAAAGTTAGCTAACAGCTTTCTTAAAAGAACTATAAAATTGGGCGTAAGTACCTCTGATGGTGGCAAGCACATATTCTCAAAACAAATAAAGGGTGACAGAAAAGCAGCAGTCTCTGATCAAAAGACAGAAATGCTACAAAGCCATCATCAAGCTCAGATTAGAGCTCATGATGTCCGATAGTGGGAATCTAATGCTAAAGATGTCAAAGAAAACAAGCATTTGTCAATGCCGAGAGTTCGCTGTTGGTATTGCTCTTGTACATGCCCCCATATGCTTCTCTATATTCCTCTGTCTTGCATTTTAAGGGTGGTGTTACGTTAGAAACCCTAACGCCCTGGGCGCTTGTTGGTATTTTGCTCAAATTTTCAACATGGGCTTTTTGGGACATCACTTCATGAACAGTGCCAGTATCATTTTGTTACTCAATCCCAAAAGGTGATTTCGCGCTGGCAGTGTGCTGGTCGGCACCACAGGTGCGAAACACATTTCAGGCAGAATGGAAAAATGACTACAGTTCACATGGAGGTGTGAAGAAATGGCAGTGCTGAAAAGCGGAGTAAAAATATGAAAAATGACGGTTACAAAAGTGATGGAAAATTGCTAATGCACACCATAACGTAGCTGTTTTAATGCCACCAAATTTTCAACATGGCCTTTGGGGACTCCCTCTCATTAACAGTGGCACTGGAATTTTGTTAATCTGTCCCAAAGTAGATTTCGCGACAGTTACCACGCAATTCTGCACCACAGGTGCAAAAACACATTTTGGGAAAGAAAAAATGACTGCTATACTGTTCATAAGGGGTGTGAAAAATGGCAATGTTGGAAATATGAAGTGAAAACTTAAAAACTGATGACGTTACTAGTGTGTGTAGAAACTGCGAATGGACGTTCAGATTGCTGTCATTTTTGGGAATTTTTTCACCAAATTTGTAACAGGGCTTTTTGGGACCTCACCTCATGAACAGTGGCACTGTCATTTCATTACTTGGTCCTGAAAGTGATTCCGACAGTGACCTCGAAATCACCTTTGGGACTGAGAAACTAAATGACCATGACTGTGTTCATGAAGTGGGGTCCCAAGAACCCTGTGCTGAACATCTGGGACCAAACTCCCAAAAATGGCTGAGATATCAACCTAATTGAAACTCCTCCATTCACTGACATTATAGGACTTACCATAATTTCTTCAGTTTGCAGTCGGCTTTTGAAGAGTGAGACGGTTCCGGTCCACTGAAGATCATACCCGACCTCTGCAGGTAAGTATGGGTGAGGGAGCTGGGGTGTGCAGAGGGAGGGTGAGGGTTGGGAGGGGCTCGGCAACCACGAGGGACTGTTTTGTGTCTTTCAGGTTTTAAAAAAAGAAAAATCAGAAGACTTTATGGTTTGTTTTTTTTACAGGGAAACTATGGATGTTGACACACTGGGGTGGGTTCTCAGATACCTAGAGACTGAAGCTGGGCCTTGCTGAGAGCAGGACCATTTCCATGATTTTATCAGGGGATGTTATTTTTTTCTTCCTTTAAACAGAGAATATGGGAGCCCTCCCAAGAAATTGTTTAAATGGTAAGCGTTCAAATTTGCAAGCTGTTGCACTTTGAAGGGTAAACTAAACTCCAGTTTTATAGGTAACCATTATTTAAAATCAATGCCAGCCACTGTTTATTTCATTGTTTGATCTACCCTATATTAATCGTGAACTGATCACTTACTACCCTAGTAGACAAGTGACCATTAATGTGCTTAAATGTTCCATTTTCCACTCTATCAGCAGCCTACTACAGCATGTGTAACCTAACTGTGTGTGTTTGTGTGTGGGGCCAGAGAGAGAGACACACACACACACACTCTAGCAAAGTGAGCAGCTTCAGGTTTCACTTTCAGTCCCTGGAATGTTACATGAAAGATAAGCAAAGTTCTGTTACGTCTCATCACACCCCTGATTCCAAGGAAAAAATATAATTCTATGGCTGGCCTCAGTTACCTAGAGACTGCAGCTGGACCTGTAAATGCTTGGGGGTTCTATGAGCAGGCAGGCTGACAGCACATGTTGATAGCAGCTGTGCTTGCTTATAGAGCTGATTTATAAATGTCTGTTCGCACATTGTTTTCGAAATCCACCGACATTCATGCCTGAACAGTGTCATGGTGAGACTTGTTGATTATTGGTCAAGCCCTTGCCTTGTACACCTCCTGGACGGGACCACTGTGACATACCTCTCAAAATCCTGTACACAGCAAAATGTTCGACATGCGCTAGTGTGCACGGTGAAATAAAAATGGGGATTGGCAGCCCATTCTGGCTTAAGGTTCCTGAACAGGCACATAAAATAGGGAATGTTCAAAATGTTAACACTAACAGTGATACCATCACTGCAAAAAGCAAAGTGGCTGGGATCCCTGGATTTGAAAATGCCTATTTTCACATCCCTGCAAGACCCTCTCACAGAAAATATCTCAGCTTCAGACTAGAAAAGACCATTACCAAACACTGCCTTTTGGTCTGACCTCACCTCCAATAGTGTACAAAAGTGCCTAGCAGAAGTAGCTGCATATCTGTGAAGAGATGGGGTAGTAGTGTATCCTCACCTGGATGACTGGGTAGTCATAGGCAGATCAGTAAAGGAAGCACTATGCTCTCTGGCACTGGTTAAGAAACGCCTGGAAAATCTAGGTTTCTCCTGAACCTAGAACAATCCCATCTTTAACCCAGTCATGTACTGGTGTTCAAAGGGCTGAGTTCAATACCACACAGTGAAAAGCTTTTCTACCACAGAGAAGTTTAAAAGCCTGCTGTCCTGTGCAAGGTCCTTCAAGCTAGGAAAACCAGGGCCTGCAAGGGCCTTGCAAATATAGGGCCACATGTCAGGAGCAAAGCTGCAGTGCCATTGGCTCACCTACAGACTAGATGTGTAGTACCACTTAAAGAGGCACTGGCATCAAAAGTCAAATTCACTAAGTACCAGTCACAAACAGTCTGGGAAGGGCTCTAGACTGGTGGAAAGTGGTGAACAACCCCAAAGAAAGAATTTTCTTTCAGGAACTGTCCACAGTTCTCACACTGACAAACAGATGCCTCCCTACTAGGATCGGAAGGGCATCTGGAAGAACGCCAGTAAATGGTGGATGGTCCTAGCAAGAACAACAGGAGCATATAAACAGTCTAGAGCTCAGGGCAGTACTCCAGTCAATGCACTATTTTCAGCTCTACTGCAGGATCAGGCAGGTCTGATAAGAACAGACATTACCACCATAATGTAGTACATAAACAAACAGGATGGAATAATGTCGACAAAGCTCTGCACAGAAGCGGTGAGATTCTGGAATCTGGCTTACTCACTGAATGCAGAAATTGCAGCAGTACATCTTCTCTGCATGGACAATGTACTTGCAGACCCCTGAGCAGGATAAGCTAGGAAACCACGAGTGGTCACTGGACCAACAGGTGGTAAACATTCTTTCCAAGAGATGGAAACCCCAGAGGTAGACTTGTTCGCCCATGGGAAAATCACAAACTACTACTGTTCTGCTGCAGGTCACCCCATAGGAGAACTGTGCCCTAGGATAAACTTACTCAGCTCAGCTTGAAGGAATGTCCTTATGTGGCCCCTCCATTACCTAGGATACCCAGAATCCTCCAGAAGCTGAGGAGGCAGTCATCAATGATAATTCATTCTAGTAGTATCAGACTGGACAAGACAGCCATGGCACTCTCTCCTGCCGCTCCTGTCATGAAAGAACCCCATCTCACCATGTTGCACATTCTGAAAAGCTGAAGAAAACCATCCACAAGAAAATCCTACTCCTCAAAATGGAAACAATTCTCATTATGGTGTTCAGGCAATGGAGTATCTCCCTAAGGAGCTGGTTTGCCCCTGGTTCTTAATTACCTGAAGCAACAGCACTCGAGTGAACTTAGAAATTCATCATTGAAAGTCCACCCGACAGCACTACCAGTTTTTCTGTCTATGGAAAAGGTAAATCTTTGGCTTCTCACCAGTGTTTAAAAAACTTCTAAGGTCTGTTTTACCTGCAACCCCCAGTCAGGAAACCAGCACCTTTCTGGGATTGGAATATCGTAGTGACACAGTTGGTACAGGCTGCTCCTTTAAGCAAATGATCTATGTGGACCTGAAATTCATTATCTGGAAAACCATATTCCTCATAGTTATGACCTCTGCCAAAGGGCCAGTGAGTTCCAAGCCCTGTGCACAGAACCAAACTAAGTCTTTATGCACAGAGATGAAGTGGTTCTCAGGACTCGCAGAAAATTCATCCCAAAAGTGGTATCAGAGTTTTGTCTAAACCAGGCAGTTACTTTGCCTGCACGACTCCAAGCACATACTTGTTCAAGAGAACAGAAACTGCATTGTTTGGATATCAAGAGAGCACTTACTTACTACCTTGACAGAACAAAGTACCAGAACAGACAGCAGCCACAGTTTGTCACTTATGGAAAAGCTGGTAAGGGCAAACCTGCAGCAAGAAGACCACCTGTAGCTGGCCGGTGTCTTGCATCCAATACTGTTATGAGAAAGCTGGCAAGTAGCCCCATTAGGTCTCAGGTACATTCCACAAGGGGACTGCAGTATCAGTAGCTGACCCAAGGGATACTCCATGGCAGACATCTGCAGAAAACTGTTCATACATTTACAAAGCATTACTGTCTGGATAATCTATCCAGGTAACACAGAAACATCCATCAGCTAGACAGGGAGTTCTGTGCAATCCCAGTTATACAGCCTCACACAAGTACAGGTTACCACCACCAAAAAAATGTTTGCAGCCATGCTTTCCCAGTAGTATTTTAATGGAAGTGCATCCATGCTTTAATTTTTGCAATCTGAAACCCCATATTTTACAGCAACAACCCCCTTCGACGATGTTTTCAGAAGAATGTTGGCCTCCAATCTTGTTTCCGTGCAGTATTTCTGGCAACACAGAATGAAAACAAGAAAGGATTGGCAATCGGAGAGAGAAGGTAAAGTGCAGAGAGAAACAGAACAGGGGAATTATATTTCTTTACTACTTCTTCTGGTTGCGGTAGGCTCAGTCATTAGGTGGTCAGTTGGTATGGGCAGTCCCTGCTCTTAAAAAGGGATGCACCATGGGCAAAAGGTATACCAGACTCCTCTATAGCCTAGGTCTTATTTGTACAGACCTGTCTGGATTGCATCAAGGTGTGGATAACTTTGCTGAGCAACCTGCTATCATAAATCTGCACTCAGGAGTTAGACAGAGGGTAAAACCTCTGATGCTGTTGATGAAGAACTGGCCCCTGCTGAAGAAGGTGGTTGGGGTGGAGTGGTTCACTCAACACCAAGTGAATCAGCTTGGTGTATCACATTCTTTGAGATCAACGGTTTCTTAACAACTGCTCAAGAACCTGTGATATCGTAGGGCATGTAGGGAATGCATAAAGGGGCATCTGCCAATGTCAGGAGAGGCAGTTGATTCTTAGTAACTGGATGCTACTAGTATCCTGAATCAGCATTTCCAACATCAGCAAATCAAGTGAGGAGTTCCCACTCCCTTTGGTGAAGCTCCTGTTCGCTCTGCCCACTGACTTGACAAGTGAATGCATCCACTTAGGGCCACCACTGACAGTGAAGAGGTTCGCTCCACCAAGCAAAGCAGCTTCAACAGGTATGCCTCCTCTGCATTTTCTGCAGCCTTACATCAGAGACATGTTATGGTCACAGCACTGTATGACCAGAATGGGACATGTTGCTTCCTCAGTCTACCTCTTAAAATGTGAGCAGCGCCCTGATATCACTCCCACTGCAGAAAAGTACAGTCATGTAAGAACTTACCATAATAGTAGATCTTCGAGAAACTCCTGCAGAAGGCAACACCACTAGGACTAAGTCACCAGGCACCAGGACCCCATGGAAAACTAACTAGCAGTATACAGTAGGGGACCACCCCTGATGTCGGCCCACCCCGCTGCCAATGGTATATAAGAGGCGGTACTCACGCCCTGCCTCAGTTCTCCCACCTGAGACCCAGCGGCATAGCTGAGAGACAGAGGAAGGACCCAGGAAAGAGCATGCACAGGAGGAAGGAGGGAGGGAATGCAGCCTGCTGCAGGAGCTTCTAGAAGATCTACTGTTAGGTAAGTTCTTACACAACTGTACTTACTATCTTACTTTGAGGATAGCTCCTGCAGCAGGCAACACCAGTAGGACTGAGTCCCAAGCAGTACCCGAACAAACCCCATCCAAAGGGAGGAGGAAAGAAACAGTGGAGTTAATCCTCAGGAAAGGAGTCCCTGCAGAACCACAAGGCCAAAGCTCCATCCTGCTTCTGGAAGCAATGTCTAAACTCTAGTGCTTGATGAAAGTATGGATGGAACTCCAACTGGCTGCTGCACAAATATCTACCACTGAGACCTCTGCAGTGAAGTAAAGGAGGCCGACACTCCCTGTGGAATGGACTTTAACCGCCCGTAAAGGCTAATCATATTTCTGGTAGCAGAATACAATGCAGTTAACCAACCATTTGGCTAACGCCTGCTTAGAAACCGGAGCACCCTAAGGCCTTCGGGCAAAGACGATAAATAATTGATTCAATTTTCACAGAATGGGTGCAAGTATGATAATAATGAAGCAACCCTATGGACATCCAGACTATGAAGTAAGGCCTCCTCAATTTGAATACTCTGGTAATAAACGGGCAAGTGGATGTTCTGGCTCAGCGAATTCAGACACCACCTGGCAGAAACTTAGGACTGGTCTGCAAGGCACCCTGTCCTAGTGGAAAACCAAAAGGCTCTTTACACATCAGAGCCTGAAGCTTGGCAATCCTTCCGAGCAGAAGTAACAGAAACTAAAAATAACGCTTCCATGACAGAAATCATAGTTCGCAGTCTGCGGCTGGTATGAAGGAGGCAAAGTAAGATTTTCTAACATAAATAAAGATCCCGCAGAGGGACAGGGTCCCTAATGGAAGTTTGAAGGCAGAATGCCCTCAAAAAGGTACTGGACATTTCCAGCTGAGCAAGGCTCCTGCCCTCAAATAGGTGCATGGTATGCAGAGATGGCTGACAAATGCACCTTAATGAAGGAGTAACCCAGGCCAGAATCCAACAGGGCAAGGAGGTACTCCAAAACCAAGGTCACCGGACAGGTGAAAGGTTCATGGAATGGGCGAAGCCCACAGGCAGAACCATTTCCACTTCATAGCATACTTGGCTTGGGTGGAAGGCTCCTAGCAGCCACCAGGACCTCCACCACCCCAGGGAGACAATCAAATGGGAAACGGTTAGGTCTGCAGGAGCCACGTGTGCAGATGCAGAGACTTGAGATCCGGATGGATTAAGTTGCCCTGGTCCTGGGAGAGCAAGTGGGAGTTCAGGGCAGAGGAACTGGAGGCTCCACTGCCGGCTGTTGGAGCAGGGGAACTAAATCTGCTATGGCCAGTAAGGAGCAACAAGGATTATGTCCGCAGCTTCTGCCTGAAGCTTGAGAAGAAACCTCTGTAACAGAGGGAAGGCATAAAGAAACCTCCTGTCTAGCAAAGGGACAACGATCTCACCAGAAACACCAGGCCCTGATCGAGCAAGCAGAAACTGGGCAGACTGACACTGAATGGGGATGCAAAAAGTCCAACTCTGGATGTCTCCACCTGTCGAAGAGGTAGTCTGTGACTCTGTAGAAGCTCCCACTCATGGACCTTGACCAAAACCTGCTGAGGCTGTTGGCCAAGGTGTTTTGACGCCTGGAACATGGACAGCTGTTGGTTCCAGACTGTGATCTAAGGCCCAATACCATGGCCTCTGCAAAGAGGATACAGGTGGGTGCCCCCATGTTTGTTGATGTAAAAGATCATAGAAATGTTGTCCATCTGAATCAGCAAGGCCTGGAAGGAGATCCAATTGGAAAGCCTGCATAGCATAAAGGATCACCCTCATCTCCAGCACACTAATGTGGAGCTCTCACCCAGTGAAACCAAGTCCCCTGAGTCTGCTTGTTGGTCTCATGGGGCTTCCCAGCCCTGGTTGAAGGCATCCGTGGTCAGGATCTGAGTAGGTGGGTCCTGTGAGAAAGGACCCCTTCATCAAATTGGGCAGGTCGAGCCACCACCTGAGTGTCCTCCAGACTGCCTGTGAGACTAGCACCTGCTGATCCAGATCATCTGATTACTGGTCCCATTGAACCTAAAGGGTCCATTGGGGCACCCTCATATGAAGGTGCACCAGAGGGACTGTGGGAATGGCGGCGCATGTGGCCCAGAAGGCTGAGATATCGTCCGAGCTGAACCGCAGAGACGAAGAGACTAGGTGAGCTAAGGACTGGAGCCTTTCCACCCTGTCCTCTGGTAGAAAAGCCTGTCCCTGTTCAGTGTCCAGAACAGCTTATGTACTGAAGTCTGCGACTGGGCTATGGAGAGGACTTGGGAAGATTTAGGGTGATACCAGAGACCAGAAGAAGGCTGCTGAGCCTGAAACTGCTGGCCTTGGAACAACGTAAAAGCCAACACTTGTTGGGGGCAGCTCGGAGCGGTACATTCTGTATACAGATTGACCACTTTCCTGAATCCTGGAGCCCCAGGATAATCCTTTGGTGGGTTTCCAAAAGCACTGGGCCTTAAAAGGAGCATCCAGAATTCCTCTTGAGATCTGGGAAGTCAGAGACCCTGAGCCAAGAGTAATGACTTAAACAGATGCCATGCATGTGGCCGAGAGAGCTAAAGTGTCCAGTGGAATTGTAAGCACAATGCAGATGTCGTTTACCATCGCCTCTCACCCAAATGGAGGATATCCAGTAGCTCCATAGTTTGGGGTACTCAGGTTGACCTTGGCCAGTTCTAAGGCCTTCTTCCACAGGGTGTTCTAGTATTTCACAATGTGAGCCAAGATGTTGAGCGAGTGGATGCTATATGCGGCAGAGGAGAAACTTTGTGGCCCAGCTGATCCTGAAGATGGGAGCTGGACCAGGACCCTCCTTTCCTTATCCCGTGAGAGTGCTTTCTGGGACTTCTTCTCCTGGGGAGTGCTCGAGGAGGACGCATGTCCCGTGAGTCTAGAAGATTCCATGGTGGCCAATTGTTGCTCAAGCAGAAAGCTCTTGAGGGCCTTCAGGCAAAGATCCTAGTCCTCCAGCTGAAGCTGCAGCAGTGCTGGCAGGCCCCGTGTCGGGTTGGGGCCCAGGCAGAAGAGGCAGGATGAATGTCCATCAGAGTGAGGAATCTGCTTGCCACAGGCACACTTATTCATCCACCACTCTGGAGACAAAGACGATGATGAAGTCGCCATACAGGAACAAGTTGAATACTGTGAAGTAAAACAAAAAGCACAGGTAACACACAAAAGACATCCATGGAGCTGATTGTGCAGTTCGACAGTGGGAAAAGAACTGAGGTAGGGCTGGGGACTGCCCTTATATATACTGGCCAACGCCAGGGTGGCCATGTCAGGGGCAGTCCTCTGTATACTGTTAGCCAGACGCTTTTATAAGACCTGGCTGCCTGGTGGCTTAGTCCTATTAGTGTTGCCTGCTGCAGGAGCATCCTCAAGTAAGATCAGTGGTTCCATTAGGCTCCATCTACCTAGAGCCGATGCCATGCCTAGTATCATTTCACAGCCCAACGGGCTGGCAGCCTTTATGAGGCTGAGCCACTATGCCTTCTGAATAAACATTTTCAAAGACAGAAGTAGTCAGAGAGACGAGGTCTACTAAGAGTTTGACTGTGGATCCCACAGTTGCAGATGGTGGAGTTGTAAAGGTGCTACAGCAATGCTTTGGCCCACTGATCCAAGTTGGTGCTTGCTGTTGTCAGATCCTGCAGGCCTGCGCCTGAACCTCTCTAATCCCTGTAGAGAGACACACCTTGCATGGCTGTGCTGACACTGCTTCCAGGTGTGGACTGTGCTACATTAAGTGCAGTGTGCTCTTGCTGTGGTTGCTCTATGCATTTGTGGCATTGCAATGCTCTAGTGACAACTAACACTGTCTTCTGTGCTGCAGTCTGAGGATGTGCCCTAATGAGTGAGTCATCCAGATATGGATGAACATTGGTACATTTCTCCCTTGAAGTGCCTCCAGCACAATCAGGACTTCTGAACACACCCTCAGTGTGGTGAACAATCAGAACAGTAAAGGTTGTGTACTGAAAAGTGGTAAACACAGATAACTATGTGTTAGATGAACAGGAATATGTCGATATGGTTCCTGGAGGTCTAGAGAGACCAGGAAAAATCCTATGTAAACCTTGTTGCTATGGAGGAGCACAGCATTTCCAACTGAAAACAATGAGTTCTTGATTCTTTGGGATGCGCTTGAGGACTGACAACTCTGATGCTTAATTATCTTGGGACCAGTGAAGATGATGAAGTATAGGCTGTGGGGAGAACAGCTGGATTGTCTGATATCTTTGAGATGCCGACAGCAGCATGACTCGGTTAGACCTTGGCCTGACTGTAGTGGCTGCAGAAAGAATTCCTAGCTTGGAGAATACCAAAACTAACGGAAGACACCACCAAAATACCCACTGATCTGACGACTTCCCCCACCAGTTCTACAAATAGCAGGGGCCCTGCCCTAGTGTGGAACTATGGACCGGGATTGGCCCAATCTCTAAATAACTTGTTCTTCTGATCTCTGTTGTCAAGGCAGATGACCACGTGCTGCACCTTCCTACAAAGTAGCGATATGTCTCATGGTAAGATGAGTTTTGCCCTTGTCTTGCAAGAAGCTGAAGAGGCATCAAGGGTGGTACCGTGTGCCTCAGGGTCAGAATGTCAGGAACCCTTGGAGTGGAGTAGATTTCTTCATAGTAGCCAAGATCTGTGCATGTAACCCAGGGCTCGGACCCTGCAAAGCAGTATGCTTGCCACCCCATGAAGGATTTATAGAACTCCTTGGAGTATAGTAGTAGATTTTTTTTTTTTTTTTACAGCAGCCAAGATTTGTGCCTGTAGCCCAGGGCTCAGACCCTGCAAAGCAGTATGCTTGCTAACCCATCAAGGATCTGTAGATCCTTTTTTGCCTTTTGCAGAGCCTGTGCCTGTTGCTCTGTATGAAGCCATGGGGCTGAAATGGCCACAGACCCTTGTACCCAGCTTAGTCTGAAAGAGGGTAAGGTAAGCTTTGAATATATTGTGCACCACCAAATGGTATCTTGTCACGAGAGGGGCAGCAGGAGCCAGCCAGTGAAGACTGGAGCCAGTGTGGTAGAATCTGCCCCTTGTAGTCTAAGTATTAGCTGCTTACTGCTGGTGCCTGATGGTGTACACTGCAGAACCTGTTTTTGTTTACCTGGGAACAGCCATAGCTTCAATGGAAGGTCTGCTGCCTTGACTGAACTTCCCAGTTGTGGGGTGCCCCTCATCAGTGTCCTAACAGAAGAGATTTTTTTTTTGCTTAAGTCTTCTACGTGCCTCAGTGGTCCCCATCTGCCTGACACAGTCCCAGCCTCATCACCCTGATGTCTCCCAGGACTTGTGTGGGTCCCCCAGAGCTTTCTTCCTCTGGCAGGGGCAGTGGAGGCCCCATACCTTCTGCTGTGAACGAATCTGGTGTGGGTGGGACCTGCCTGAGCAGCCAGGTGGAGGGCCTGCAGGCTTGACAGTACCACCCTGCCTTACAGGGACTTTTCCATTGTCCTTTCGATTCCCTTGGGATGGCAGTGACAAGGACACACCAAGCACATCCCACACAAGCATGGGGTGCCCCAAACATTCCCACTCACACCAGCTGCTCTAGCTGCACTGCCACCCCTGGTCACCCAGGTGGCAGTAAAGCAGTGGAGCTGGCTGCCCTGTGGAGCATCCATTGAGACACTCCATCCTTCTCCCTGTTGACCCCCTGCAGTCCAAGCTCATTCCCGAACTCGGACTGCTGACACGGGAGAGCAGGGCGCTACCTCAGTCCTGCGCCACCGGCCGACTTAATGGAAGAGATTTGAATGACCTAAATTAATCCCTTTGATGTTGTCCCAGAGGAAAAAAAAAAGACATTTCTGTGATCACAGAGGACTTGGATCCTGTCTCTGGGGAGTTTCTCAGTTTAGCAGAGCCTGAGGTGGAGCCTGATGAGCACGGAGCTTCTTTTATCTTACAGGAGGATGCTTCATCATCAGGTAAGCTGTCGGGACTGACCACAGTGCAGCAGAGCCTGGCCTGGCCTGGCCTCTTTACATTTTGGAGCCTTAAATCTTGCTTTCTTAGTGCTGCTGCTGTGAGCTGATGCCATGGGCGCTGCATGATTATACCTGAATCTAGTCTCCGATGCATAACTCCACTCTGCTGCCTCCATGCAGGAGGGAGCATTGGGCTTCGCTCTGGATTGCAGGAACAGGCTTAGTGACACGGAGACAACAGGAGTTGACCACTACTAAGCACTGAAGCATAGAGTGGCATTTCTTTGCACTAGTGGCCCTGAGATCTTGTCTTCTTGAATGTGACATGTACGTATTCCATGTTGAGGCCTGGAGGGTCCTGAATTGGATGTCAGAGACTGGCTGGGGAGAAGGATTGAGCATCCATGGGGACACCCTCTTCTTTCCGAGAGGGAGGTTTGTGTGCTTCCCTGTAGCACTGCTACCTGGATGTCCATGGGTGATGATGGTGCAGATGGGGACGCCGCCAGATATTCATAGTGATGTCACACTAAATGTATATGGCTAGGCTCTGTCACCATTGCCGATGTTCTTCCAGGAGAAGTACGTAAAAGAAAAAAATGCCTCAGCTCAGCAGGATAAAGACCCTTCTCCCCAGTGTCATGACGCTTGGGTAGCCAGAACCACTCAGCTTTGCCTTGCAGTCATCTCACCAACAACATGCTTGGAATCTCTTATACCAAAGAGACAATCCATAGAGGCCCTATAGCACACGCCTACATACTTCACTGTTCCCAGGGTAATATGGTTGCAGCACAGATTTTATACGCCTGTAGGGTTGTCAGCACCCACTGAAGTTCTGGTTCTGGTCTAGAACTGTTCAACAGCTCTAGGGTTTTAATCTTCTTCAGATTTCAAACTCTTTTGTGTATGGGACTGGAGAGAAAGGATGGAGGAGGGACAGAGAGAGAGAGAGAGAAATACTACAAGGAAAAAACGACCATGCTTCTTGGCCCAACAATATACATTCTGTTTCACAGCACATGTGGAAAAGCCAGGAAACACTGTGTGCCATTCAAAAAAATGCCAAGCCTCACAACTGATGCACTGTAGTCTGGCACAGCTGCTGCACAAAGGTATATTGGAGGAACAGAATGTTTCATGCTGTAGGTGTCTCACAGAAAAATTTTAGAATACATTTTCTGATAACCCATTTGTTTTCCAGACAGGCATGTCTGATTTTTGAAACACCTGAACAGAACACGCTGGAGAGCATGATTATGAATGTAATTCAGTGAATTCCCAGACTTGCTGTACCATCTTGAGTGTGTCACTATGATGCTACAACAACATCGAATGTCCCGCGCTCAACTGCCTCTGTCAATTTTTTCCCACTTGTTAGTTTCATGTGTCACTTCTGACACAAAATGAGCTATCGGCAATGGCTTCCCTGGACTTTTCTAAACTCTTCATGTTGCGCAGCACTGCCCATACACTATAAAAAGACAACGGATGGGCAACACTTAACAACAGTGTATTTATTTCTTGAGGTTGTCATGACCACAGACCTCTCGAAGCTTCGCTTCTTGAGGTCTACTTGTTGTCACAACAACCTCTCGAAGCAAACACAGCGCTGCTGTTAACTGTTGACCACCCATTATCCTCACATTGTTTAGTGTTTACAACCACAGGTGTTGCACCAAACAGAACACAGAATGTGCGGCAGAAAGAACCAAGCGGCTCATTTAGTCTGCCCCATTTTCCTGCTTAACACTACACCCTGGTTGCTAGTTGGTTACAGGTGTCCTCCCTTACCTCTTCTTATACCCATGTGCCTATCCCACATTTGAAGCTCCCCACTGCCACACCACCTCTTCTGGCAGGCTGCTCCAGGCATCCACCACCCTTTATGTGAAAAGTGTTTCCACATTCCTCTTAAATGCTACCCCACACCCAGCTTCACAGTATGTCCCTGTGTTCTGGGACTCCTCCTCCCCTGTCAAACAACCTCCCTCCTGCATCTTGTTCACCCTCGTGGACGTGCTTATAGGTCTCAATCATGTCCCTCTCACTCTCCTCTCCTCCGAGGAGTGCATGTTGCGCTCCTGCAGCCTCTCCTGTATGGTTTCTCATACGACCCCTGCACCATTTTAGTAGAACCTCCGGACTGCTTCTACCTTGTCCATATCCTCGTAGAGGTGCGGCGTGTTCCAGAACTGGACACAGTACTCCAGGTGGGTCTCACAAGTAACCAACACAGAGGCAACACTACTTCCTTCTGCTGCTAGAGATACCCTCCTTATGCATCTGGCTTGCCTTGCTGGAGTTCTACTTCTAAATTATTATTCTAAATTAAGGGAGGTAGTATAGCAGTGGTTTAAGGCTCTGAGCTGCAAATCTAGAGACCTGGGTTTGAATCCACAGCCCCCACTTGCATACTGTGTGACCCTGAGCAAGTCACTTAACTTCCTTGTGCTCCCAGGTCGCACCTGTAAACAAGCTTTCAGCTTAGTGCGCCACTCCTGGTTAAACAACTGGGAAAAAATTATCACTCAAACACCTGGATTCTAAAAATGTTCTACTGTTAGCTTTTTTGGCAATTTTTGTATCCCTGTATTCTGTTCCTCTTGTTTCCGGGTCTTCCCATTGATAACATATTTAGTCACTTCACCACAATAAAATTTGGAATAATGGTGTTTTTGTGAAATACTATTGTAACCCCTAGATGGCGCTATCCCAGGGGCTACTACCCTGCCTGATTTGCCACTAACAGGTTGAGGGCCTGGATCAATGGCGGGTGCCTCCACCCAGAGGTCAGGGTTTGCAATAGTTAAACTAACTTGGTCACAGCCCTCTGGGACACTGCAACCCCTTTCTTCCCACTAGTGGCCCACAAATATATCAGAATTACCTTCACAGTATACACTTACCCCAGGTCTGGTTCCGCACTGGGACCTCCTGTGAAATGAGATACAGTGCAACAATCACAGTACAGTACTTTAACATAGACAAATACCTCAGGCAGTATAACTTTGCTGAAACAAGCAGCTCTGATTTATTTAGGGGATATAACAAGGACAGGGGAAATCAGGTTAATTAGCTTATCACTCTAATAATCTACCTTATGGCTCTGTGCACAGGCCTATCCCTATCAGTTACTGTCCCTGGGTACCCAAGCCCTAGTGGCTAGTCCAAACCGTGGCAGCTGGTAGGGCCCTTTCACACAGAGAAAAGGAGAATTAAACAGTCAGCAGTACAGTAATTCCATTTGGATTTAATGTGGCAATTCAACAGGGAGCGACCCTGAATTAGTACTCACGACCTCCAAATAAGATAGGGTCCTTCAATGTCAGCAGGGCTCACTTGAGGTACACAAACCTCTTCACACATTTATATAAAAGAAAGCACTATACCAGGCAGGCTGCATCTGTATCCCGATCGCAATTACTGCACAATACCGGGAGAACACACAGCAGATTCAGTTCCTGACAGACCGAATGCAATTTTCTGCAATTCTTCCAGTCTTCTACAGGGTGAGCCTGGTTTCTACTCTTCAGAGATCCTTTGATTCTTTTCAGGGACGGATTCAGTCCTAACAAGCTGCAGACCGGAACTCTGGGCCTTACACACGTTTTTGACTAAAACTGCACACTGAAAAGCACAGGGCTCCTTCCTTCTTCACTGCCAAAGCTCAACTCAAACTCCAACCGACAAAACCGGCATTTCCTTTGAGTTCCTCCCAGTTCTTGACTGGATTGGCTGTCACTCACAATAGACTGCTGCTGTTGGTCCAAAAAGGCACTGAAGTCTAAACTACATCTCCCAGAGTCACTGCCCATACAATCCTCTTGTGGCTGGCTCAGATTATGAGTCCAAGTTCTGATTCGCCCAAGGCACCATTTTAGAGCTAGCTTACCCCACACTGATTGGTCCAGTTCAGCAGTTCAAAACTAGAATGGGGAACTAGCAGACACAGTTCTGACTGCAAAGAAAGCAGGTTAGACAAACTGTAATTTCATTATTACTCTAAATAATTTCTGCAAACAGTTACATCTTTCAGATAGGTTCCTTTGCACTCCTAGTGACTGCAAAATGAAGTGAATTGGCAGCAGCTCGAGTGGTACTCAGAGAAGCACACAGTCCCCCATACAACTAATTATGTCTGCAAGCAGACAGCTCTTAAAGAGACAGTACCAGAGGCTCTAAAACACTCACTGATAAATGGCTTAAATGCCAAACACCATTCAGGCTTGGAGCATTCAAGCAAGCTCCTGGAAGTCTTTTGGGAACCCCCATTTGCAGGGGTTACACCTTCCTGGCCTGGGAAAGCTTGGCGTCGCGTCAAGCAAGTACCCATAAGTTTCAACTGCAACCATATACATTTGCATTAGGCTCGCATATGTAATCATCAGTCAATATATCATTTTACCAAGAACACATTTCTGAAACATTGCAGTGTCCTACTTTACACAGTATTACATACACATTGTACCATAACTCAAGTTATTATCTCTTGTACATGAAACCTGAAGGAGGGGCCCTTCCTATCAGTTACCTTGGGGCTGGATGGGCAAGGGCACCATACTAGAGGGCAACACAAGTAACTTGGAGTTAGCACTGATGCTCAGTTTGGGCAATGAGCTGGGGACACATACACTCCTTTATGGACAACATTGAGAGGCAAGTCCACAGGCCTCCCAAGTGAATCATAACTGAGGTGCACCACAGGCTTTACAGCTCGACCAGTCTTTCTAGGGGAACTGTTATAGTCTCTGCACTCTGAGCCTCATTTTCAGCATTGCCCTCACTTGTCAGGAGAGTCTCCATGGGGGTAGAGAGGCTAGAACTTGGGGCACTTTCAGCTCCAGGAGTTACAGTTTCTGAGTCCACAACATTTGGCTCGCATGGAAGCTTGGACACTGGCAGTGGACTGTCAGGGCACTCAAAATACTCTTCTTGTTCGGTGTATCACCAGTCTGCCCCAATCTATCATTTCCTCCCTGAAAGCTCAAACAGTTCAACCATGCACAATGATTCCATTTCATCTGATCTGATGCTTTGCACTTCACTTTCTGGGAGCATTGGCTCCAGGGATGAAGCTGGGGCTTAGACAGTCCAGAAGGCCCAGCTTTGTCTCCAGTATTGACTAGGGATTGCCCAAACAATTGACTCAGTTCGTAAGAAGGATAGTATTCAAAGTCACTCTCACTTTCTTCTGATATGGACTGACAGTCATGCTCAACTGGGACTTGTGGAGGGAACACTTTAACTTTGCTTCTGTAGGTGCAGACTTTCTTGATCTTTTCTTAGCAGCAGCTCTAGTCACTGGTCCAGAGGGGCATCTTCTGGGGCTCAGACTCAATCAGAATTTGTCCAATGGGCAGTAAATGATTTCTATGCATTGTTTTACATCTTTTGAATTATTCTCAGGCCTTACTTTGTACACTGGCAGATCATCTAGTTTGCCCACTACAATGTGAGGGAGATGGTGCCATCTGTCAGCAATCTTGTGCTTGCCATGCAGTCCCAGATTTCTTAGCAATACCGATCTCCTCCTGGAGTTCCTGTGCTTTCACCTTTTATCATACCTTTCTTTGTTGGCCAGATTTCTTTGGCAGCCATGGTTTGAGCCAGTTTAATACATGAGTTAGCTGGGCCTTTAACTTTTGCACATACTGTAAATAGTTGTCAGCTTGAACCCCATCAGGAGAGCCCAAAACACACATCTACTGGTAGTCGAGCTTCTCTTCCAAACATCAGGCGGTAGAGGAGAATCCAGTGGCATCACTTTGGTGCAGTTATAAGCATGTACCAGGGTGCTAATTTGTTGGCTCCATCTAGGCTTGTCCTTTGGTGCAGGTGCTAGCATATCTAGCAAAAGTCACGGTTGAAAGCGTTCAGGCTGTGGGTCCCCTGGGGGTGGTAAGGAGTGGTTGGACTTTCGCCTCCCACAGAGAAAGCATCTCTTTGATCAGACGACTCTCAAAGTCTCTCCTTGATCAGAATGGATTCTTTGTGGAGCCCCATAGTGAACAAAAAGTTTTCTACAAGTACTTTGGCCACAGTGGATGCTTTCTGGTCTTTGGTGGGAAAGCTTGGGCATATCTCGTGAAATGGTCAGTGACCACCAGCACATTACTGATATTTCTTTGATCTGACTCCAAACTCAGAAAATCAATACAGACCAGCTCCATGGGTGCACTGGTGGTGATGTTAACAAGGGGCAGCCCTCTGGGGCAAAGCTTTCCTCTGTAAGCAGCGACATACAAGTTCGAATGTGTTGCTCCACATCAGCCCCATCTTAGGCCAATAGAATCTGGATCTCATCAAGTCAAGTGTTCTGTCTATACCAAGGTGCCCCATGTGGTTGTGCAAGGACCTCAGTACTGAGTCTCGAAGGCAGTGGGCAGCACTAGTTGTTGTTTGTCTTTGTCCCCTCTGTCTACTGTTTCTCTGTATAACAGTTTATTGATCAGTTTCAACTTAGGACCTTCTTTGTATAACAGTGCAGTTCTCAAATCAGTGGGCGTAATTTGGACACATCTTTTCCTGCATAGAGGCTTCTAAAGCTGCTTTGATCATGGGATCGCGGGATTGAGCAGCCGAATACTGTCATTGTCCAGCTGAGGCAGTGCACCAATGTCTATTGCAGAAAAGTGGCAATAAGCAGCAGGTATGCAATTCTCAGAGGCCCCAAGCAATCCACCATGCAGTCCACTGCGCCGTGGACATTGTTCCTCCCTGTCAAACTTCCGGCAGAGTGCCCGAATGTCAGGTTCTGCCAATCGGACCCAATCATTCTGGGAACAGGCCTCGGGAGAGAGCATCAGCATCTATGTGGTTCAGACCTGCTCGGTATTCGAGAGCATAGTCATATGTAGATAATGCAGAAAGCCACCTATGGCCAGTGGCATCCAACTTAGCTGAGGTCTTCACATAGGTCAAAGGATTATTGTCAGTTTTACTAGTATTTTAGCCCCATACAAGTACTCATGGAATTGGTCAACAATAGCCCACTTCAAAGCTAGGAACTCTAACTTATGTACAGGATAGTTCTTTTCGGATGGGGTCAGGCTTCTACTGGCAAAGGCCACTGGTCTCAGGCCATTCTCGTGCTCTTGGTACAACACAGCCCCAACCCTTGCAAGCTAGCATCAGTGTGCAGGCGAAGGTTTTCTTGGATCGGCATAGGCCAGCACTGGAGCATGGGTAAGTTGATATATGATCTCATGAAAAGCAGTCTCACAATCAGGAGTCCAGCGGGCCCCAAATACTTCACTTGGATGAAAATACACTCTTTCAGTCTTGAGGACGTTGACTTTTGGTATTTTTGTGGGTTGGGGATACCCTTGAGTAAGGTTAAGTAAAGGCGGATCACTCTTGAATAGTCCTTGATGAAGCGCCGATAATAACCACAGAATCCCAGGAATCTTTGCAGTTCTTTAGATTTTGGCTGTGGCCAGGTGGTCAAGGCCTCAACTTTACTTGGGTCGGTCTCTATTCCTCGGTGGATACTATGTGTCCCACATACTTTACTGATGTTTGAAATTGACACTTATCAATGGACAATTTAAGGCCAAAGTCCTCCAGTCGGTCCAATACCTTAAATAATCTGCTTTCATGTTCCTCCAGTGAGCTGCCAAACACAATAACATCATCTAGGTATACCAGGCACTCTAGTAAGTTCATGTCCCCACTGCACGCTCCATCAATCGTTGAAAAGTGGCTGGGGCACCTGAAATCACTGAGGCATCCTCATGAATTCATAGAAACTAGAGCGGACAGATAAAGGCAGTCTTCTCACGGTCCTCTGGGGCCATGGGATCTAGTAGTACCCACTGCGAGATCCAGCACAGAGAACCACTTGCTCCCGCTTAGGCAGTCCAAAGCATCCTGAATGCGGGCATTGTGTACTGATCAGGATAGTCCGCCGGTTTAAGGTACGATAATCCACACACATCCTTACTGTTCCATTCTTTTTCCTCACTACCACAATGGGGAAGCATAAGGGCTTCTGGATTCTTGTATTACACCAGCAGCTAACATCTTGCAGATGCCGCCTCACATCATCTATGTCAGCAGGTGCCAGGCGTCGAGACCTCTCACGAAATGGTCTTCGTCATGCAGCCGGATATTGTGCTCAGCTCCTTGCCGCATCCTACATCCCATTCCTTTAAAGAAAACACCTGGTCTCTCTGGGCAAGCTTCTCACTGATCCTCACTTTCCATTCAGCTGGCAGCGAGTCGGAAATCAAACAAGTCAGGCGTTACTCTGTCATTCTTCCTTGAACTCTTGCTGCTGGGTAGCACTGCAGTGTCTGCACAATGCACATTAGCCAGGATGCAACCTCTGTTTACTCGAATGTCTCTTTCAGACACATTATGAACTTGGACCATTACCCTTCTGGCATAAGCATGGGCTCTAGCGGGCAAAATACTAGGCTTGACCAGCAGTCCTCTGGCAATTTTCCATCGCCTGGTGCATCCAACATTAATATTTTATTCTTAACATCCTTTCTGGTCTGGACCTCTCCTGCAAGGTACACTGGGCATTTGCGCCAGGATCAGAGACTCAGGATCCTTCTTCCATACAATTCCGACCGGTTCCTCTGGTTCTGTTTTTCAGCATCTCTCTGTGCCTCATAGGCCTTCTTAATTAAAGCCGGAACTCTTAAAGCTCTACTAGTCTTTGACCCTGTTTTTCATAACACAACTGTGCCAGCCTTCCGAACATAGGAGCATTTGTTCCAATCAACAAAGGGACACCATCATACAGTCCAGTGGGGGACACACTAAGGCTAGGGTCTCTACTTGTTCGGCCACTCCAGCCACGGAGGTGGGAAAGACAGCCAAATTCGGATATACCCGGAATAGGGTGAGGCCTTCTCCTTAACCCCATACATGCAGTCCTTCTAATGGTTGTAAGGTACGTCTGACAAATGCTTCTGATACCAATCCTGGAACATAATTGTCACTTGGGAGCCACTGTCTATACAGCTCTTGTAGACACTCCATTCACCTTTACAGTGGTCTCCATGGAGGACCCACTATTCTGAACCAGTCTGGAGAGGCGGTAGTGGGGCCTGGGCAACTGACCTTGCCACAAAAGGACGTGAATTAGCATTTTGGTGCCCTCACTGGGATCATGTCGTGCACCTCTTAACCACTGATTTCTTCTCCGAAGCTCTCCTTGTAGCCTATATGCAACTTTGTCAGTGTCTTTGGGGACTGGCATTCCCTTTCATGTGCCCATCTTTCCCACAATTATAGCAAAACATACTTTCTGGAGTTTGAGCTGGCCGGGCGCCACACTGGGAGCCAGGGCGGGGTATTACTAACTGGAAACCTGGGTGCCATCTCTGTCTGCGGACGTGATAAGCATTTGGAGACATCTCGTCAGTTTCTCCACTTCCATGGTCAAGGAATTGAGTTTGGAGCTGTTATCAGCAGGAGATACATGGGTGGGTACCCCACCCCATAGCAGATGCAGTCGGATATAGGTCAGGGCCTGTACTTGCAGGCGTGGCCTTCATAAAGGGACTGTTTTTGAATTCGGATCTCTCTCAACAGTTTGCCCCATTGTGGCATATCTTTTCCTTGTCAGAGCACTCATTGACTGTCAACCTCTGCCCTGAACTTCACTTGATGGGTCACCCTCAGTCACTCGGGTCGTAGCCACAGCTGTTGGTGCAGGTACCTCCCGAGGTCGCCTTTTCTCAACTCCTCGAATTTCTCTCATTAACTCATCATAGGAGGGTGGGGATTCCAGTCGATTTGCTAGGCGTAACTGAAGCAACAGCAGTTCTGAGAAGGGGCAGACTTAAGGATTCTGTCCAGTCTGGTTCGGTCCAGTTCAATCGCTGGCAAACTACCCCTTTCTGAGGCATTCTTGCAACAATTTTTCCAGCGAGAGACATACACAGACAACAACTCCCCTTGGTACTGTTGTGCATTTCTTACTCTCCACCATAGGTCCTCATCAGAATCTGGGCTCCCATACACATTCTCCAAGGCCTCAAGATAGGCCTGTGCAGTCGCTTCAGGGTTACTGGCCCGTTTAGCACGGATGGTAGCCAGGGCAGGACCTCGGAGGCTCTCACTAACCCTCTTTCGCCGCCTTCCGAGCATTGCCATTCTAGCACTTGGGGCAACATAGTCTATCCAGGTCTCCCAGTCATCCTCCCTTGGGGGTGGGAGGTGCCAGAGAAGATCCTCAACCTTGGTAAGAGTCGTGACTAATGGCAGGTGCAGAAATAGGAGTCTGCATTGGTTCAGCCACCATTACGGGCACTGGAGCAGGAGAGGGTGTTGGGGAGGAACACCCCAGGTGGCAAGAATAGTTTCTTCAAGTCCTCCACAGTTTTCCCTCTCCAGCAACCATTCAGCAAATTTCTCCTCAAAAGTTTCAGATAGTGGTGGGGGCTGATTCCCCCGGTCTTTACTGTCCTTAGTTATCACTCTCCAAGCAGTGAGGGCTCCCTCTGGGGTAATGGTCTGTGGCACTTTGGAGCTATCTATGGGATCCTTAAACTCTACTAGGGCCAGGAAAGTGTGGGTGAGCAGATTAGCATGCCGACCCACCACCACAGGGTTTTGTAAACCTTCCACCTTGGAAAGTACTCCTGCACAGTGTCCGTATTGATACCCAGGGGATGTCCAGGATAAGCATAGCATTTTGGGGTTCGATCTCCTCCCAGTACACCACTCCACCAGCCGGTGCACAGCCACTTCTGTCGGGTACCCATTTTTTCTTAACAGTGGTTCGTAGAATATGGCCACTAGAGGACACACAATCCCAGCGGTGAGCCTCAAGATGTAACCCCTAGATGGCGCTATCCCAGGGGCTACTACCCCTGCCTGATTTGCCACTAACAGGTTGAGGGCCTGGATCCAATGGCGGTGCCTCCACCCAGAGGTCAGGGTTTGCAATAGTTAAACTAACTTGGTCACAGCCCTCTGGGACACTGCAACCCCTTCTTCCCACTAGTGGCCCACACAATATATCAGAATTACCTTCACAGTATACACTTACCCCCAGGTCTGGTTCCGGCACTGGGACCTCCTGTGAAATGAGATACAGTGCAACAATCACAGTACAGTACTTTAACATAGACAAATACCTCAGGCAGTATAACTTTGCTGAAACAAGCAGCTCTGATTTATTTAGGGGATATAACAAGGACAGGGAAATCAGGTTAATTAGCTTATCACTCTAATAATCTACCTATGGCTCTGTGCACAGGCCTATCCCTATCAGTTACTGTCCTGGGTACCCAAGCCCTAGTGGCTAGTCCAAACCGTGGCAGCTGGTAGGGGCCCTTTCACACAGAGAAAAGGAGAATTAAACAGTCAGCAGTACAGTAATTCCATTTGGATTTAATGTGGCAATTCAACAGGAGCGACCCTGAATTAGTACTCACGACCTCCAAATAAGATAGGGTCCTTCAATGTCAGCAGGGCTCACTTGAGGTACACAAACCTCTTCACACATTTATATAAAAGAAAGCACTATACCAGGCAGGCTGCATCTGTATCCCGATCGCAATTACTGCACAATACCGGGAGAACACACAGCAGATTCAGTTCCTGACAGACCGAGTGCAATTTTCTGCAATTCTTCCAGTCTTCTACAGGGTGAGCCTGGTTTCTACTCTTCAGAGATCCTTTGATTCTTTTCACAGGGCCGGATTCAGTCCTAACAAGCTGCAGACCGGAACTCTGGGCCTTATACACGTTTTTGACTAAAACTGCACACTGAAAAGCACAGGGCTCCTTCCTTCTTCACTGCCAAAGCTCAACTCAAACTCCAACCGACAAAACGGGCATTTCCTTTGAGTTCCTCCCAGTTCTTGACTGGATTGGCTGTCACTCACAATAGACTGCTGCTGTTGGTCCAAAAAGGCACTGAAGTCTAAACTACATCTCCCAGAGTCACTGCCCATACAATCCTCTTGTGGCTGGCTCAGATTATGAGTCCAAGTTCTGATTCGTCAAGGCACCATTTTAGAGCTAGCTTACCCCACACTGATTGGTCCAGTTCAGCAGTTCAAAACTAGAATGGGAACTAGCAGACACAGTTCTGACTGCAAAGAAAGCAGGTTAGACAAACTGTAATTTCATTATTACTCTAAATAATTTCTGGCAAACAGTTACATCTTTCAGATAGGTTCCTTTGCACTCCTAGTGACTGCAAAATGAAGTGAATTGGCAGCAGCTCGAGTGGTACTCAGAGAAGCACACAGTCCCCCATACAAACTAATTATGTCTGCAAGCAGACAGCTCTTAAAGAGACAGTACCAGAGGCTCTAAAAACACTCACTGATAAATGGCTTAAATGCCAAACACCATTCAGGCTTGGAGCATTCAAGCAAGCTCCTGGAAGTCTTTTGGGAACCCCCATTTGCAGGGGGTTACACTATATTTTACCATCCCGACTAAATTCTCACCACTTGCTGATCCCCTCACCTAGTCTATACTGGCACTGAAGCGCCCAGTATGCGCGGCTCATGAGCGTGCTCATCTCCCCAAGTCATGGTAGTTTAGTTGCAAATGCAATCTTGTGGGATTCACGGAGTTTGCCACAGTATGCTTTATCTGAAATGAGCAGTTTATCTAACAGAAACTCTTCTACAAAAGTCATGCTTTGAGTCCAGGTATGCAGCAGTGTCCACAATTTTCTTATGTGTGTTAACTGCTGTCAGTAACTGTACTGTCCACTGGATAAAAGCTTGCTTTCTGCAGAAACCTCTGTGACCTAAAAAGGGCTCTGTGTAGCCTGAAACTTTGGGTTATGACATTTCTTATTCTAATAAAAGGTATCTACCCACTTTGTCCATCACTTGCAAAGATATTATACAGGCTCGTGCCAGTACTGAGCCTTGCAGTACCCTGCTTGTCACTCTCTCCTCATTGGCAGGGTCACTGGGAAATGCGCCATAATTTTTGCATAATCCGCACTGTCACCATTCTCTGCAAAACTGACATGTTACACAATTTCTTGCACTTTTGAGTTTTATATTAATCTGTGTACAACGTATTAACATTTTTAATAACATACTCTCAATATATGATAATTTTGTGTGCAGACTTGGGTTTAGCTGAAACAATGCAGTGCAAGGGTTTTATGTGACACCAATATCTTTTGAATCCTTGTCTTGTTTGGTTTCAACATCCACTAGCAGCGTAAGTACACTTAAACACTTAACATTTGTTTTGTGTTGAAGCAGTCTATCAGAAAACCTTATGTTGACACAGAGACTGAGAACAACAGATGGGAGAAAGGTGCAAATTATCCCATTCACTTAAAGGAGTGCTAACTATGAAGCCTTTTTGTAAGTGGCAGGGCAAGTTATTCCTTGTGAGCATATTTTCATTCAGACTAGTTTTGATTCAAACAGCTGAAGACTTTTGGACGACCCTGCTGATTTTAAATTTGAATAAGCTAGTTGCTAACAGTGATCTTACTCTTAGCAACTACCCCTAGATACTCACATGCAAAGACTACAATAAAAACCTGACTAAAGTCTAAAACAAGCTTATAAAACATAAAATGTATATGAACATTTATCTTTAACTAAACAAAATTATTGCAGCCAGAGTAAAACAAAAGTAAATTACAGGGTACCCTGACTACTGTATGATGCAGTAAAAAAAAAATATATATATATATATATATTTTTTCACATTTTAGTAACCACTTAATGCCCACTAGGCACAAATGCCTGTTTTCAGGTACAACCCAGGAGCACTGAGGAGGTTAAGTGACTTGCTCAGAATCACATGGTATGCAAGTGAGGCTGTGGGAATCAAACCCAGGTCTGCTAGATGTCATCAGCTCATTCACAGTTTGTTACTCTCACCTCTAGACTATACTGCCAGCCCCCAATAACCACCAGATTTAATGTTTAAATATGTGATTATCAAAACTAGTTTACAGTACCTACAGTACACATTATGACCATTAAACAATTTAATAACATTTTACTAAAACTCAATAATTCACCACTCTGTCTGCTTATGTTTTCTTGTACCAAAGTGGTGAATAGCTGGCAGAGCACTGTAAACAACTGTTGATTAGGCTTCATTATTCTACAGCAGAAACAAAAATAATTTTCTTTTGGCTTTATTTAATATGTATTTGTTGTGACTCACTTTATAGACTCTATTTAGCACTGTATGAGGCAGATGCTTTTAAATTTTGGAAGACAGGCAAGCTTATGATAGCTTATCAGTTTAGTATTCTTGTTAGGAACATAAACGCTTTATGTTTTAAACATATTCAGGTGTCAGTGTATTCATTTGGCAATTTATACTGACTAAAATATGCTGCAGAAAACATTAAAAGATTAATTGTGAAGCACTCAGGGTCTATAGTAGAACCCCGCCATTTCCATAATTTCTGCAAAGCGCTCCACAATTTTGGGTAGCCTTTTTCCACAATTTTCCAGTGGCCCTGCTCATTAGAGTGAGTGCCTTAATCCTCTATCTATCCATTAACCAGTTCCTTATTCAGTTCACCATTCTGGATCCCACCCCAAGGCAGCTCAACAGTGTCTTTCTCTGTCTCCCGAGTGGTACAGTGTCGAAGGGCTTGCAAAGTCCAGATAAGCCACATCTACTGCCCTCCTGATCTATTCGTGGTTCCCCAGTTGAAGAAATCTTTCAAAACTTTCAAACTTTTTATTGGATATCAAATTGAGATAATATTATCTCTTTTGTAATTGAATCCAACCTACGACATCACAAATCAAAACAGACTTGCATACAAGATTTCAGTTTCAGTACAAAGTTAATTTTACATTATAATATATGCCTGTGTAGAGCTCCCTGATTGGCTGGTCTCACTCACCTGAGACAGAAGTACTCAGACGTGTGGCTTAATGTAAGCCTGCATCCCTGTACTCTGCTTCTAATTTATATATTTTAATTTAGCCTGGTCTGCTCGGCCCTTATAAAGTAACTACCATTCCCCTGCTACTGTTTATCTCCTACTGTATGTGCACTGATTCAGTGCTAGCTCTACAAACTTCCCTTGATTTTGCCTTGAACTGAGTTTGTAAAAAGTTTTACTGGTTTTGTTAATATATATTTTTTCAATCCTATTTACGACTGTACTGGGTTTACATGCTTACTGTTATAGACTTAGAAAATTCAGTGAATTGTAAAATCTGTGTAGCCTCTGTCTTGAGCCTAAGGCTTCTACCCTTGACTTTCATTCTTAATCATCTTTCTTTGCCCCCTGTCCTCCTCTGTCTCTGTTCTGTCCCTCCTGCCCTCCCCATCAGTCTGTTCTTTTGTGCTTGTTTTGGATTCCCGAGTTAGCCGGCATATTGCCTCTGTCTGAGACTTCCCCTGATTTGTCTTTCAGGTTGGTGCTTAACTCTTTTGTGTGTCTCTGTTTAGACACATCCCTGCCCCGCCCCCATCTGCTCCTATTTAATCTGCTGTCTCCTTCCTTACAGATGCCACTTGCCCCTTAGGCAGTGGTCACGATCCAACCATAGCACCTCCATGGTGCAAAGCCTGATCCACCTACTCCCCAAAGAGATAGATAAGGTATGACACTTGAAAAATTGCCACAGTTTCTCTGGGCTGTGTGAGCGCTGAACTGGATCATCACTTGCAATTCGCGTTTTCAATTTCAGTGCCTTCTCAGGGTGGCGCTACTGGCTCCACGCCTGTGTAGAGCTCCCTGATTGGCTGGTCTCACTCACCTGAGACAGGAGCACCCGAGGCGTGTGGCTTAATGTAAGCCTGCATCCCTGTACTTGGCTTCTAATTTATATATTTTAATTTAGCCTGTTCTGCTTGGCGTTGTAAAGTAACTTACCATTCCCGCCTGCTGCTTATCTCCTACTGTATGTGCACTGATTCAGTGCTAGCTTGCAAACTTCTCCTTGATTTCTTGTCTCATTCCCCAGACCTCCTTTAAATGCACACAGTCTCCTCCCTCCCTATCTGATGTTTCAATTTATTTGGTTACTTACTGTCAACAACTGCAATTCCTCCATCCCTTTTTGCAACTAAGCCTTCTAGCAGCCTTATCTCATTCCATCTTGCTGAGGCATACTATTTTGGTACTTTAGGTTTGCTTATTGCTGACTAGCATATCCTGTCCTGCTGACTAGCATATTCTGTCTTGCTAAGGCACTGTTTTACTTGAAACATCCCTTTTACTGAAAAACAAATTACTGAACGTGATTGATTTGCCAAAAAAGTGTTTATTGTGGAAAAATGTTCCCAGCAACCAAGTGTTACAGCCCTTAAGTGACTTTGTAGCTCTCTCCAGACTGCAAGGTGCCAAGGAAATCATGCAGCCTTTCAGTTGCTAATTGAGCTATTTTTTGCTCAGACTGCTAGCCTTTGTGTTGCCCCACTATTAATTCCAGCTACTCTCTCCTTTCTCTAGCCGAGGCGGTATACATTTATCTTGCGTAACTCCGTTTTAAACTTCCCAAACAAATCGCATATGGAGCACCGTCCCTGAGACCTATATAATCTTCCATTGGCCCACCCACTCTGCACAGGCACCTCTATCAGCCCCAATGAAGAAATATATCTCTTGCAATCCAGACATTTTCTGTCTTCCTGTCCATTCTCCTTCCCTTAACGAGGAGCCCACATCAAATAAATTTTGTTCAGGGCATTGCCACTGTCAGGGCTACTCTTAGATCCCCTTTAGTGCATATTGACCCCTATCATACTACAGCAGTAACTACCCATACAACACATTTGGGGACTCTGGTTAGCAGCTCATGACAGTACACTCCACTTTTGAATAAGCTACCATGGCAGGTCTCGGCTGGCTTTAGTTACTAGCCTCCATTTCCCTGATACCTAATATTAGTGGACCCCTGACAGATCTGACTCTAATAAAGGGACATGCCCTACGCCACTAAGACATCCACATAATAAGACTATGTATTCATTATGCTGCCCCTGGTTGGCCCTGATTCAGTCATATTTTGGTGAATCCACTTCGAAGGGTGACTGCAAACTACTTGGCTATGCATGGCCCCAAACCCCAGCCACCCATATGCTGCATGAGTCAGTTGTTACTCTGCACGGACCTTAAGCTACGTACTGGCAGGGCAACACAAGAGGTCAACTCGGTCCCTGGATCCCTGCAATCTAACCTACACAAAACGCACAAGGCCCGTGCTTTTAAACATCTCCTTGTCAATATGAGAAGTACTGTGTTCCTCTTACTACTGTGCTCAGGAGATGTCAAGCCCAATCCTGGCCCCACAAAGTTGATTTAATCTCCATCCGAAATTAGTACCCTAAAAGGAATCAGTTTTCTGCATGCCAATGTCTACAGCCCTCTAAAAGTTGGATTTTGTCCAGTCCTGGATTATCCACACTGCCCCAGACATATTTGTGACCTTGGAATCCTGGCCGGGCATCCACACCAGACAGTGAGGTTAATATCCCCAACTACCTCCGCATCAGAGCAGACAGAAAGACTGGGGGAGGGTAGCCATTTATGTTAAAACAAATTTACAGTATCTATATTAGATGCTACTTCCGTTGCAGGGGCTTTGAGCGCCTGTCTCTCAGAGTCGAACCATCCCAATCTGTGGCACTCGCATAATAGGTTGCTATAGACCCCCAGCAGCAGGACCACAGCTCCTGGCTCATCCGTTCACAAATGGACATGACACCTCTGGAAACAATTATATTAGGTGACCTTAACTATGACTGGATATCGAGCGGATCGCTACCCCTAAAACAATTCTGTGACTCCCACGGGTTCACCCAAATGATTCTGGAACCAACGCACATCAACAAGAAAAATCCAATGAAAAGCACACTTCTGGACGTCCTTCTTGTCAACAAACCACACTACTTTTCCCATGCGGTATCCTTCCAGCAGATGTTAATGATCACTGTCTCATAGCTGGCATAAGAACCATCTCGAACCCACTATCTACATCAAAGTTTTCTACTAAAAGATCCAGGCGGAACTTTGACCCTCTGGCCTACATACAAGAACTAAAAACTCCTTGCTCTGGCAGACTTTCTACCTGGCTAAATCAATGGGTGATGCCTATAATGTTCTGCATGAAATCATAGCCAGTGCCCTAAACAACCATGCTCCTCTAGTTAAAGCATGAATAAAAACCAGAACCTGTCGTTGGTTTCACTGGATCTGAAGAATGCTTTACTCAAAAGAGACCAGCTATGGAAAAAGGCCTGGAAATCGCAGAGCCGATGCAGACTGGTGTCTCTTCAGGACAACTAGAAATGCCTGCACGAAAATGGTCAGAGAGGCCAAGGCCAATTATTATCAAAACAAATTACTATCCGCATCCAACAGCCCAACCAAATTCTGGTCCACCATAAAGGAACTGTCTGGACACTCCCTAGGTAGTGCACTACCTTCCAAAATCACCATCGACAATGTCACTATCAGTGATAAATCTGAAATTCTTCAAGCCTTCAACAACCACTTAGCCACATGAGCATGGCGATCGATAATGCACCAGTAAGTAGTCTCCGTCCACAGCTCACTGCCCAGCCTCCAGACCAAAGTAACAAAGATACGATCTTCTCCTTTTCCCCAACCACCATAAAGAAGTTGAAGACCTTATGCTACGGCTAGATACCAGAAAAAGTGCAGGAGCTGACTCCTTTTCGACCCATACTTTCTGAAAATAGCATACCACATACTTGCCCCACCTACATCACACTTATTCAACCTGTCCCTAGCCCAGGGCTCTATCCCATGGAATGGAAAACCGCATCATGTTATCCCCTATTTACAGCAGGGGACCCATGCAACCTGAACAATTATAGGCCAATCTCTCTTCTACCTATACTCTCAAAAATGCTGGAAAAGTCGTGGATTTACAGCTGAGATCATTCTAGACAACTCTAGATTGCTTAACCCCATGCAGTCTGGCTTTAGAGCAAAGCATAGCACTGTTATGGTGCTGGCCAAAGTCACTAATGACTGGCAACGGACCTTGACAACAAAAATTTGTTTGTGCTGTGTTTTTAGACCTCAGCAAGGCCTTGATACCGTGGACCACTGCCTACTTCTCTCCACCTTAAAACCATAAGTATGGACTCAACCTCAATGGACTGGTGCCAGGATTATTTCTCTGATAGCAGCAACAAATTAAGGCTGAAGGTGAGCTCTCTCCTCTCAAACCAATAAAAGAGAGTCCCACAGGAGTTCCATACTGGGCCCTCTACTGTTCGCCATCTACATTAACAACTTGGACCTAGGCATTACAGAAGCCAGTATCCACTTGTTCGCCCGATGATCACGGTGCTCTATCTAAGCCGTGACTCCTGGAGCCGCATGCACAGATCTACAAACTGAATTCAATACGCTGCAGCATCAGCTTCTTAGCAAAAAGCTACTGCTAAATGAAAAAAAAACTAAGGCCATGCTCTTTACCCCGTCTAGCACTAGGGCCTACTCTGCTGCTGCTAGTACCCTTCCTCTCATAGCTACCCTTCTAGCGAGAAGATCTTGAGTTTGTGCCTAAATTCAAATATCTGGGTATATGGCTGGACAACAAACTCTCCTTTGCAGAGCACACAAAAGAATTGATGAAAAAGCTTAGGCAGAGGCTTGCTCTTCTTCAGAATTAAACACCTTCTGACCGCAGATGCAAAGAAGACAGCTTGTTCAATCAACTTTCCTCTCATTAATCAACTACGCCAATATTATCAATGGCCAATGCTCCGCCTCACACCTTGCAAAACTGGATGTCCTGTACCACAGAGCGCTAAGATTTATAACTGGTCTCCCATCCTCCACACATCACTGCTTCTTTATATGCAGCCGTAGGGTGGCCTTCCCTTCAATATAGGCAGTGTAGAAATGCAGCACTCTGGACATTCCGAGCCCTTACCAACAAACTCCCAGATTACATTGTTGCCTGCCTCCCCTGAGCCCAATCAGTAGCTACGCACTAAAAGCCACTCGCTAATTTCTCTGAAAATCCGATCAGTACCCACTTTGGCAGGGCTGCCATAAGCCACGCTTTACCTCGCTCTGGAACAGGGTACAAAAGATCCTTGAGACTCAGCTCTCCTGTCAGTTTTGCCCTGTTTAGGATCATTTATGACAAAGCGTTAGCGAAATCTGTAAGTGTTTCCATAGTTTCTAGCTGTCCTGCTGACAGTTCACTCCGTATCCTTACCACAACCAGCCACAAACCTAGTTTCTCCCTCCCTATTTTAATCAAGTCCACTAGTCAGCTGCCATAGTGGCCCTCGGCACCCAAGGCACCACTTCTCCCATATTACTCTCCTCTCACCATTTAAGCGGAACATACAGACCTCATTAGGGTCCCTATGCAGCCCAGGACCCTTACCCAAGTATGGTAAACAATCACTGAGGGCTGAAATGCAAAGAATTGTACCCTCTGATGGAGGCTTGACTAAGAATGACTAAACATACCACTTCAACTTCTGCATACATGGAGTCTGTATATACCACAGCAAAGTTAAGTGATGCATGTATGTTCCTACAAGAACACTTGGAATGTATATCGCACCTACCACTTTTCTGTAAATTTGTTTTAACTCTTTGTACATGTTGTACTTTGTATTCTCAATCTATGTATGTATAACTGTCTTGGACAACAGCAGGTCCATCTTGTAAATGAGCTTGCTCAATAATGATCGCCTGGATAAAGATTTGATTTGATCTGAATATAAGCATAAAAGAATATAATTTATCCATAACAATTACAGTGCTTACTGTACAAGATCATCATAAAAGTCCTAAAATGTTTGAATGGTAACAATACTGTACTGTCTATCTATTTAGACAGTCGTTCCCATGTTTTGGGCACTAAATTTGATATGGTTTTATCACCAAATTTTGTCCTAGATCTTGACATATAAAACTTATTTGAGTAAAAGACCTTAGGAATATTGTTTTGTGTCCTTATTTGTAATAAGTTTAATAAAAGACCAGTAATAATTGCAGCACAAAGTGATACACCAATAAATTCCAGTGGATATCTCTCTATCAAACAATGAGAAAAACTGAATTTTGATATAGAACACAGCAGTGAGTTCTAAATGGAAGAGCTGTTACAACTCTTAGTGCACTACTGAATAGAACATCCAAAGAACACAGTAGTGATTTTTTGCATTTTTATAAATTATATCACCGTAGTCCAATATAGGTAAGAACAAGGTAGAAATCTTAAAATTAAAAGGATCTATTCCTATAAAAGAAACTCAGAAGTTTTTAGTTTTGTAGATATAGATGTTATGTGCATTTCAAAGTTAAGTTTTTATCTAATATAACCTAAGTATTTATAGGAATCTACCGTTCTATGATAATTGTTGATAAAAATCTAAGTTCTTTATTAGTTGTCTCTTTAAGATCTTCCTTCCCAAATAACATCCATTGTGTTTTTTGTTTGTTCAAAAGCAGTCTCAATTTAACAAGTTCCCTTTGTATTTTATTAAAATCTTGCTGCAAGATCATCATTGCTGTGTCCACATCATCACATCTGGTGCACAAAATAGTGTCATCAGCATAAAGTTGTATACAGGTTTTAGGTGAACAATAATTTGGTAGATCATTTATGTATAACAGAAAAAGAAGGGCGAGCACAGACCCTTGAGGTACCCCAATCAGATTAATCCGCACCCCCCCGCATCCATGCATCCTTTGGTCTTGTAGCCCACTGGATTCAAGATATTCTATAACAATCTTACCTTTAACAGGGTTTCCATTAACTTCCCCACCACTGAGGTGAAACTGACAGCCTATAGTTGCTACCCTCCTCCCTGCTGCTGCTCTAATAGAGAGGGACCATATCTGCTCTCCTCAGTCCTCTGGAACCATGCCTGTTTCAGTGAGTTGTTGAATAAGGCTATCAGTGGGCAGCTAGTATCTCCCGAGTTCCTTTAGTGCCCTGGGTGTATCTCATCCGGACCACTGCCTTGTACACTTTCAGAGCTGCAAGTTCCTTCAAGACTTCTTCCTCTGAAAATGGACTTGTATCCACACCTCCTTGTCCCGCTGCTGCCTGATGGTCCCCCTTCCTCCATTGTGAAGACTGAGCAAAGGTACCTGTTCAGGATGTCTGCTTGTTCTTGATCCTCTTCTGCGAGTCTCCTCCTGCTTCTCCATCAGTTCACAACCAATATTTGTTACAGTTTTACAAATGCATTCACTTGGGCACATCCAGCACTTCAGTTGATCAGACTTAATAAACCTCCTATCAGTGGACCTTGCCCTTTGTTACAGATTCACCTGGGATTTGAGTCGCCTAGTTAATGATTATGTTTTTGGTGGTTGGGGGCATATTACAGCAGCTGGCAGGTAAACAGACATTACACACATGATACAAGGTGTTGCTAGGTAATGTACAACACCAACTATACATCACATACATAATTACTATCTAAACAAGTTATACCAAAGCTACTTACTTAACAGAAAGTAAGTACTATAAACTATGTACAAAATACAAGCTAGAAGACAGTCAGTTAAGGGTATTGTGTCAGAGGGTAGATTAAATGGCAGTGTATATATAGTCTTTGAAAAAGTGTGTTAATGCACCAGTTAGGATAGCTTAATGCCATAAAGGCTGGGAAATGTGGGGAGATGAGTTTCCAACCTCAACTCCCCCTCCCCAAGCAGCAAAAGGAAAAAACAGTAGGGTTTTGGGTCTCTGGAGTCTTGGCAAATCAGTGCTGGTTTCTTCTTTGGGGTGCTCAACCCTAATGCTCACCCCCCAGCACGTAGCCTCCTGTCCAAAGCACAAGGTACAGCTCTAAGCCAGCGCCTCATAGTGTTACACTCTTCAGAAGTCAAGAAGCATGTCTCGCTAAATGTTGCTAACACAATTTGTTGTAGCTTTCTTCATGCAGGGCCCACAGGGCTCTGCATGAGGAATGGACATCATATGTGAGATTGTTTGTTCAGGGAACAGGTTGCCATTAGGGTTGACAATCCCAAGGAAGACCCCACCACTGATTTACCAAGATTTCGAGACCCAAAATCCTAATGCTTTTTCATTTTGCTGCTTGGGGATGGGGTTGAAGTAAACCCTAGCACCACATCCCCCACTTTTGTGCCATTAGGTTACCCTAACTGGTGTATTAATGATGTTTTTGCAAAGAATTACCTTTCTTTCTGAGATAATGGAATGTATGCAAATGCCCTGCACCAAGAGAAGACTCTGTCCATCTTGTGGGCTGTGGAAGCACAGGGCTCTTGGTTCCTGCACGCTCATGTGGCTGCAGATACAGATGTTCAGGGTGAAGAGTGCATCTATCAGCCAATGCACAGGGCCCTCTGCCACTCATGTGCCCCATGCCAAGAGGACAGCTGTCTTCACTTTATGGAACCTGGGCCCATGTGGACAACCCTGCCCTTTTCATTCCCTGGCTTGGGGGGTCACTAACAGCACCATGCCACACACTTACCCCACCCAGCTGGGTGACTGAGCTTACCCCTGAACACAGCTCACCCACAGGGATCACAAAGCATACCGCTGGGGTCAGGACTGGCAGTACACACAAAGGTTTTTTTGTTTTTTGTATTGTTTATGCTCCTCAAGCCCCTCAATCGGACACTCTTTCAGGCTGCCCAGAACCACCACAACCCATGAGTACCTCCTGTCACCATCCCACATCCTGTACCTGTGGCCCCCAGTTTGCCCAATGTATGCCTTCATGGAGGAGGGCTCCCCATACAGGGACTGGGGAGTGCTTACCAAAGGCATGGAGAATTCTCTAAGGCACACTGGCGAGATCAGTATGAGCACTCCCGGACTATGAGGTGGGCGCCATCCGGACGGTTGAGGGCATTTCCCATTTTCTCCCTTTCACCTTCCTCCCCAAGATGGCTGCACGGTCATTGGCATCCTAGTGAATACTGTGGCCCGTGGTCACCCCATACCCTAAGATGCAGCATGTAACCCAACCATCATAGAGCCGCACAAGAGCGACGCAGGCTCCAACCCCCGGAGGAGCATCCCACAGCACGCAAAGGTTGTTAACAATTATATACATCTTTTGAACGTTGACCCAAATTTTTCAAGATGCTCATTTTATGATTCACCTTACAAACATGACATGTACCATTGCTAGTATACTGGCCAAAATGTCATTTTACAGAAATACAAAACATGTCTCATCCAGGGTTTAAAAAATGACTTGTTCACTTTTATGAGCTGGTGTGGAAAATGGCTATGTTGAAAGTTTAGAGCCATAATATTGAAAATTAGTGAAGTTATGAGCGAATGTTGAAATGCTGCAGCGTTCCTCATAACCTGGGTATTTACCATATTTGTACACCAAATTTCCAGCACAGCCTTTTATTACCGACAGCATGAACCGGAAAGTAAAATGTTCAGAAGCCCCAAAAGCGTTATTTCTGCACCACAGGCAGGAAAACACATTTTGGCCAGGATTTGAAGAGCCAGCTGTCACGTTCATGAGGTGTGAAAATAGGCTACGCTGAAAATTTGGCATCAAAATATTTAAAATTACCAAAACTATGAGTAAGCATAGAAACATTTCAATGTACTTGTATAACTTACCATTTGCACATATTTTGACCCCAAATTTTCAACATAGCCTTCTTATGACCCACCTCATGAAAAAGGGTGGTTAAATTTTAAAATTCTGCCTGAATGATGATTTCATAGCGACCGCAAAATCGCTAACCTGGGCTGGATTTGCACCTTCCATCACCATTGATCATGGTAGGGGACCCCAAAGGCCATGTTGAAAACTGGGTATCAAAAATGATAAAGTTATGCATCAGAGTTCAAAACTCCATTGAACCCACTTAGTTTTGTTTCTTATACTGCAGTCAGCAGTTCCAGCAGCAGAAATGTCTTTGATTGGAAAGTGGATCTACATCCTGGGACATGTTCAGGTGAGTGTGGGGGTGGGGGGATGGGGTGGTGGGTGCTGAGTGGGAGGTCAGGGCTGCAGGTATCAGACCAGTGAGGGACCGTTTACTGCAGGGAAAAAAAAAAAAAGGTAGTTTTCTTCTTTACAGGGGACCTGACACAGACATTCCGACACTGGGAATGGGCATCCCAGTGCCAGGCTACTGTTCAGCGGCACCAGGGGTGGGCACCCTGGTGCCTCATCTACAACATGGGAACTGGGTAGGGGACTGGGGGTTAAGACAAGTGGCACGGAGTGGGCACCCTGGTCTACGTAACAAATACATTAGATAAACAGACAGCTAGATAGAGACAGACAGGAGAACAGGGATTGGCAGCTCACTACTGTCCCTGCAGCAGGCCTCCAGCTGCAGCACTCAAGAAAGATCCTGCTGTTCCTATACAGAGAGCATGGGTGAATGACTCATCTTGCTAAGCTGGGCATCCTGGATTTGGGTGCCCAGAAAACAGGTTATTCACCTATAATAGTAGTTCTAAGACATATGAAGAGAGACTTAAGGAGCTTAATATGTATAGCCTCGAGAAAGGAGGGAGAGGGGGACATGATAGAAACTTTCAAGTACCTCAAGGAATCAACAAAGTCCAAGAGGGTAGCATCTTTCAAAAAGGGTGTGCAAGAACAAGGGGCAATTTGAAGATAGAAGTGAGGGCTCAGAGGTAATTTAAGGAAGTATTTTTCACAGAGAGGGTTGTGGATGTATGGAACAGCCTCCAGAGGAGGTTGTGGAGTCAAAAACAGTGGTGGAATTCAAGCACATGCATGGGACAGGCAATTCTAGGGGTGGGGGTAGGAAGAAGTAGGCTGCTGGTTAACTAGGATCTGCAGCTTATCCATCAGGTAGGAAATGGGCAGACTGGGTGGGCCAAGTGGTCCTTATCTGCCGTCAAATTCTATGTTTCTATGTTCTAGGAGTTGTATATGATGTTCATCACACTTTCTGGCAGTCACTTTTCCATTTAAGACTGGCCAGAATGTCTTCCAGCTAGCTCCTCCCACCCACCCGGTGGTAACTCCTTGACTCCACCCCATGATGCCAGATCTTGCCCGCTGAAACAGCTATGTGCACCAAAGCCAGAGGAGGTCGGGTGGGTCCATGTGGATGAACATCAATACCACTCCTAGAACTACTGTTACAGGTGAGTAACCTGTTTTCTAGGGAGGTGGATATGATATTGTATCCACACCTTCTGGCAGACTCCTAGCAGTTCTCTGGGAGGAAGGAGGCAAGGTGCATATCCTACTTAAGGAACAGAGATTGAATGAGGCCCCAAAACCAGCATCTCAGTGTGACTCAAGGTTGATGTGGTGGTGGGAAATGAAGGTGTGTGCTGACCTCCAGATAGCAGCCCTGCAGATTTCCAGGATAGGGATGTCCCTGGAAGCAGCCAACGAGGCAGTGGTATGATGGGTGGAATGAGCACTTAGCCCTCTGGGAGGCTCTACCCGTAACCTATAGCAGAGATCAATGCAGGAAACAATCCACAAGCCAGTCATCTACTTGGCTGCAGGTCTGCCAGGTGTGGCTTCCACGTGGTGACAAACAGCTGGAGAACCTCTCCAAAACTCCAGCCATGTGCTCTTTCTAATAAGTGAGCGCTGCCTCAGGTCCAGAGTATTGAGCCTGTGCTCGGCCTTGAGGGTGACTGGTGAAGTACACCACTGATTAATCACCTGGTTAAGGTGAAACTGGCTAACCGTGAGGAACTTCAGGTTGGGGCGAGAAGGACAGCCTGTCCCTATGGAAGACCAGGTAAGAAGACTCCACCAAAAGTGCCTGGAGCTCGCGGATCCTTCTGGCGGCGTGATAGCCACCAGGAAGGTGGTCTTCCACGACAGGTGAGACATGTCACACCTGTGCACTGGTTGAATGACTTGCCCATGAGCTTTGCCAGTACCACCAACAAGTCCCAAGGTGGTGATGGTTCACGACCAGAGGAGAAATGTGGTCAAGGCCTTTAAAGAAGCGCCAGACCAACTTGTTGTGCACCACCAACCACTGACCGTCCGCACCCAGTAAGCAGAGATGGCTGCCAGGTGCACCTTGAAGGTCGTTGACCAAGGTCCAACTGAGAGAGGGACCACAGATAATCAAGCATGCTCTAGCCACTGGACAGGACAGGGAGTCCAACCCTGCCCCAACACTAAATGGAGAACCTCTTCCATTTGAAGGCATAGCACTTCCTGGTCGACTCCTTCTGAGATGCCTCCACAACAGTGAGGACATCTTCAGAGAAACCTGGAGCCGAAACTCTAGCCGCTCAGGAACCAGGCTGTCAGGTGCAGGAAGTGAAGATCTGGATAGAGTACTTTCCCCTGATTTATGGAGAGCAGGACTGGGTGGAGAGGAAGACGCCTTAAGGGCCTACTGCTGTGGCTGAGGAGATCAGTGTACCAAAACTGACACGGTCAGTCCGGAGCCAATGGAATCACTTGTGCCTTGTCCCTCCTGGCCTTGAGAAGCACCTTGTGGATCAAGGGTGGGAGCAAGACAAAGAAGAGGCTGGGGTCCAGGGCCTCGAGAAGGCATCTCCTGCAGCATTCCCTGCTGAGGAGGGCGGGCACAAAACAGCCCCAGCTTTGCGTTCTCCTGGGGCGAACAGGTCCAACTGAGGGTGCCCCACTGGGAGAACAGACTGTGGATTACCTCTTGGTGGAGAAAACTCATGAGATACCTGCGCCCACATGGCTGGCTAGGAGAATGGCCCCAGGCTGTGCACGAGGTCCATCCACAGAAAGTTTCCTTGCACAGTGGCAGAGAGAGCACCCTGCCTTGTTTGTTGAGGTATTACATGGTGGTGGTGTTGTCCATCTGGACCTGGACCACCTGACCTCGAATGTGAGGGGCAAAGGTAGTCAGTGCCAGCCGAACTGCTCGAAGCTACAGCAGGTTGATGTGACACTGGGACTCCTCGAGGGTCCAGGAGACTATAGACTCTGTGTTCCCCATGTGGGCAGCCGAGCCCATGAGAGAGGCATCAGTCATCAGGATGACAGTCGGCTCTGGGTGGACAAATGGGATCCCTTCCTGCAAATGGTCTGGGACTAGCCACCACTGGAGTGTCCGACATCTACTGGGTCATAGTGACCAGCTAGTCAAAGTGACCCCTGTGTTGGAGACCACTGGCTGGCCAGCTACCACTGCAGGGAGTGCATTCTTAATGTGCTCATCGGACCATGCTGGTGCAGGCCACCATGTAGCCCAGCAGAGGCAGGGCGTCCGAGGGCAGGGCACCAAATGTCAGCCAGAAATGATCAGGCAAAGAAGGAAGAGCCTCCGCCCTATCCACGGGAGCAGGACTCTGGCTCTGCAAGAGTCAAGCTCCGCCTGATGAAGATGATCACCTGTGAAGGCACGAGTTCCGACCTGGCCTCGTTGACCAGGAGGACAAGGGAGATGCAGGTCTGGAGGGCCAGATCTCTGAAACGCTCCACCTCTTGCCTGAAGGGATCTGCAATCAGCTAGTCATCGAGGTAGGGGTAAACCCAGGCGCCTTGAGTGCGTGGAGCTGCCACCACTACAATACACTTGATGAAGACCCTGGGGGGCTGAGGATAGGACGCAACAGAATGGCCTGGAACTTGGAGAGGTCTACCTCTGCTCAGAAGCGGAGGAATCTTCTGTGAGATGGTAGTCAAAGACATGATTCACTGAATCAGTGCAAGGGTCCAAGGTGATGTTTGGCAGCCCAGATGGCAAACCCTCCACTTCCAGGCATGTGGTGCAGTGGAAGGCTTCCAGGTAGCCACCAGGATGTCCCCTACCCTGTTAGAGACCCCAAACCTGGTTATGGCTACGTTCTCAAGAGCCAGGCATGCAGATGAGGGGACCTGAGGTTGGGATGGACTAGGGTCCCTGATCCTGGGTCAGCAGATTCCTGCAAAAGGAAAAGGGACCAGAGGTTCCTCTGCCAGTTGCTGAAGCAGAGGGACCATATCTGGCGAGGCCAGAACTAAGCCACCAGAATCATGCTGGCCCCTCCATCTGCAACTGATTAGCATCTCTGGATCAGAGGAAACAGAGGAATGCATACAGAAACCTCCCACTCCAAGAGAGGGACAACACATCTCACCAGAAAACTCCAGGCCCTGGATCTAGTGAGCAGAAACTGGGCAGTTTTGCATTGAGTGGGGATGCAAAAGGTCCAACTCTGGGTGACCTCATCTGTCGAACAAGCCTTCTGTGATAGATGAGAGAAACTCCCATTGCTGAATGCTGGACTGAGTCCTGCTGAGACTTTCACCAGGGTGTTTAGAACACCTGGCACATGAACTGCAGTGGAGTGTCACACTGTGCTCTAGTGCCCAGTTCCACACTCTTATGACTTCCCTGCAAAGGGGTATCGCGTGTGTCCCACGCTAGTTGATGTAGTAGACCACACTCAAATTGTCCGACTGCACCAGCAGTTGGCCCGAACAAAATGCTCATGAAAAGCCTGCATGGCACAAAGCACCACTCTCATCTCCAGGACACTGATATGCACAGTGGCTTCCCACTGGGATCAGGAGCCCTGGGTTGGAAGGGACCAGGTGTGCTCCCAGCCCAGACCCAAAGCATCCATGGTCAGGATCTGATGTGGGGAAGAGATCTGGAAGGAACCCTTGAAGCAGATTCAGGGATCCATCCACCACTGCCGTACCCTCACTGCTGGAGAAAAAGACCAGGACAGGTTGGTCCAACTCGTCCAGATGCACTGATCTCACTGTACCCCGAGGGTCCACTGGAGGGAATGCGCATAAACCTGGCCACTGGAACAGCAGGAATGGCCGCTGCCATTAGAGCCCAACAACCTGAGGTACACCCTGGCTGGAATGTACCAACTCCACGACTTCCTGAGCTTGTACTATAAGGCACTCTGCCCTGTTTTGGGGCAGGAAGGCCTTCCCTTTGTGGAACTGGAACTGCCCCTATATACTGCAGTCTTCGGATGGCACTAGAACTGACTTGGGCAGACTGACAGTAATGCCCAGGGAGTGGAAGAGCTGGAGTATGCTCCAGAGTCAGCAAAAGCTGTTTCCTAGACAGGGCCTTGAGAGCCAACCACCCAGGTAAGGAAGACACACAGTCCCTCTCTTCCGAGAGCTTCTGCGACCACTGCCAAGCACTTGATAAAGACTCACGGTGCAGAAGATAAGCCAAAGGCTGCACTTTGAACTGATAATGCTCACCCTGAAAGGCAAAACAAAGAAAACTCCTGTGAGAAGTAAAGACCAAAATGTGCAGGTAGGCATCCTGCATGTCCAGTGAACAGAGCCAGTCTCGGTCTTGAGGAGGGCATTAGGCCTGGCAAAGTTATCATCTGGAGCTTTTGTACTGGACAAACAGATTGAGCTCCTTTAGATCTAAGGTGGGCTTCAGATCTCTGGTCTTTTGGGGACCAGGAAAACCTGGAATAAACCCCTGGTTTCTCTGGCACTTGGACACTGGCTCGACGGCCTGCTTGCACAAAGATACTGTACTTCCTCCTGAAGAATGGACAAATGAGCTAGGGGTAGTTGGAGAGTGGGGGGTGTCTGGAGGCTACTGTATGAGCTCCAGGATATGAACTTTTTCTATTATCTGCAGAATCCATGCATCTGATGTTATGGTCCTGCATTTATTCAGATGGAGGGAGAACCGACCTCTGACCACCTGCCTCCTGGGTCTGAACCAGAGGAGGGAGGTCTGGCAAGGAGTTAAGCTGAGGTACAGCCAGATGCAATGGTTGGTCCCTCACTTCTGGGGCACTTGACCACCACTCCAGCACCAGAGGGGCAGGCAAGGAAGCCTGGCCTCTGCATTTTCCATGGGTGCGGGAGTTGATCCCGGCTTGCTTATGAAAAGTGGGCTGCCTTCTGCCCCTTGGCTGGGTAAAGTGGGAAATGGACCACTGATGGTCGTGCCAGGGTGCAGATCATTTATGAGGTCCTGGACATCAGGGCCAAATAGCTTAGTGCCATTGAAAGTAGCATTAAGCACTCTGTGCTGCCGCTTGCTGCAAATCCAGATACTCTGAGCCAGTAGTGCCTACATAGGCATATGCCAGTAGCAGCTGCTCTGACAATGGTATCCACCATGTCATAGTGTTCTGAGGACGTGTTTACTAACATCCTTAGGTGCCTGATAACACTGAAGCAATTCCTGCTTTGTGTGCCTTCTGGAAGGCCTGAGCTGCAGCGGTTCTTCTTCCAATTGGTAGTCTGGTATGTGACCATGTGTGACAGACAGTTTGCAATCCCCAGGCCTAAGGTGGAGGAGGCATAAATCCTTTTCCCCAGAGGCCAATCCTATGAGATTCCTTGTCTGGGAAGGGAACCAAGGTGTCTGGGCACCTTAGATCTATCATGAGCTGCCTTGATGACCACTGAATCAGTTTTGGCCTGGGCAGCAAAGTAAGGAAGACCCCAGGGGTGTGATAAAGTTTGCCTATCCTGCGTGGCATAGCTGGCACCATGTCTGGTCTGGTAAAAGAAAGAGGAAGGATTAACTCTGACATAAACAAAACAAAACATCTCTCAAAACACAGATGTTAAAGTAAGTGAAAAAAGTTGTAGGTTGAAAAAGGTGCGAAAACTGTGACAGAAATCTACGAGAACCCATGAGCGAAGTCAATGGTGGGAAAAGAACTGAGGAAGGTGGGGCCGCCTACACAGGGTTGGTGACATCGGCTGACATAGGCGGCATGGGCAGCACCAGTTGTATTGCTGAAAATCTTCCATGTGGGATTCCCCTTCACCGATGGCAAGGTTCCTACAGTGTAACCAGATGACATAAAAGATCTAGTAGAATCCTAATTCACTAGCAGAAGCTGTGAAGGAGAGACTTGTTCCTTACAGCAGAAGAGTGCAGTGCAAAGGGGGTGGAGCTGGAGGACCCATGTTGGGTTATAAGAGGAGTCAAGCTCAAACAGCAGTTGGACGCCTTTGGAAAACCTTGAAACATAATACAGTATTCAGACATAATTCAGCTTGTACTACATATATGGTCTATGGATTTTTCTTCTCCATTATTTATTACTGAAGAAATTCTACAAAACAAGATCTTTATCTCTTAGGGTTCATCTGCCTCTATAGCTTACCTCTTACTTGAAATTACGGTGTTCTGCTGCAACATCACAGTCTGTTGCCATTCTCTCCCAGGTTCCATCTGAAACAAACAGGCTCAATGTGCCTTTCTCAGCTGAGCTTTGGCTCAGTGTGCCTTCTCTCAGCCAGGAAGAGATAAAATAGTTCACAGAAAGGTCACTGTACCCAATAGCTCTGTATGAAGTCCGACCAGCCATTGATTCTCCTGATACAAAATGGCTGCCCAGGGTATAATGAGTTAAGGCAGAAAGGAGCTCTGTAGCACTGGCAACTTATTTACATATTCCCAGGTCATGCCTGAAGATACATAAATGTTAAGTCTAGTGCACCTTACCTAGTTAATACCAAATAAATAAATAAATTCCTGTTCTTTTTCTGTATAGGTCTCTTTTATCTTATGTTTTCTGCCTCCTGATCCTTAAATTCAGCTCTGTGTGGCCCCCAATGTGCCATGATAGATGCACCAACTAGTGAAATAATTTCAGCTGCAGTCAGTGAGTGGGTTCTGACATGGAACTGCTACTTAAAAGTAGCAGTCCTTGAATGGACTGATGACAAAGTCTGGTCAGAGCCAATACGGCTGCGAGAGCTTTTTAGGAGTGGCAAAAGCTGTAGAAAAAATGTCGGTGCTCTCGCTGCACGGAGTCCAGCCATAATACTGCAGCAATTACAGTACTGAGCATGCGTGATACTTTGCAGTGTCCAGTTGAGACAGCCCTACGCAACATGGTGGTGCTGACATCTACGTGTAACAGCCAGTCCCCTCAGGTTACTAAGATCCCATTAGTACTAGTCTTAAGCAGGTAGGAAAAGGCAGCTGATGGGGAGCTCATTAGGGGCTTTCTATATAATGACATAATTGTTTACTCAGCTAGCCTGAGAGAAGGATGATTATGTCATTTAGAACTCTCACAGCAGCATAACCATTTTAGAATCAGCTGCTCTTGGGGAGCTTAGAATGTTCATCAGTCAGTTCAATTATGGCAGTCAGGTGGCAGGAGGTCAGCCACTGGGGCTCTGTCAAAGGAGCCCTAGTATTTCTCACCCTTATCTGGTAAAATCTTTAGTTTGCCTGCAGGACTCTTCAGTTTCCTCCGGGAGTGAGAGGAATGCAGTTCTTGTGGATCCAAGGGCAATCCCTGAAGTTCACAACTGCCTTAAAGAAGAACAATGAGCAGAATCGACAGATACCAGAGAAAGAAAGGTGCCTTTTGTTCTTTCCATGACTGGGAGGAAGGAACAACTAGTCTGTGAGTACAGAATTGGAGACTGTTCTCTGAGGGAGTTGTCTGAGGTGTCGTGCCCTAGATAAGACTAGATCACACGGTCAGGACCCCTTTCATCACAACAGTAGAATCGACAGCTACCAGAGAAAGAAAGGTGCCTTTTGTTCTTTCCACCACTGGGAGGAAGGAACAACTAGTCTGTGAGTACAGAATTGGAGACGGTTCTCTGAGGGAGGTGTGTGTACTAGATAAGGCTAGATCACACCAGTCAGGACCCTTTCATCACAATGAGTAGACTCTAACAGCTACCAGAAAAGAAAGGTGCCTTTTGTTCTTTCCATGACTGGGAGGAAGGAACAACTAATCAGTGAGTACAGAATTTGAGACTATTCTCTGGGGAGTTGTCTGAGGTGTGTGCCCTAGATAAGGCTAGATCACACCGTCAGGACCCTTTCATCACAACTGTGCTGAATTTAAAGTTGGGAGTCTTTAGCAATTTATTGGGGATTGAGACTGGGTGTAACCCTGAAGGAATGGCTGTTTGGAGCAAAGGGTGGGAGGACACATCTGGGGTTTCAGGCTATGCAAAGTGGTTCATGGATGGGCACCAGTGTTCCCTGGGCAAAGACCATGCACCAGGAGGATTTTAAAGTGTGGCATATCCCACAGATATACACTTTGGAAGAGAGACAGATGTTTTTGTGGAAAACAGTACTGCCTAGCAACATGTCCTGCAAAAGAGTGTGCCTGTATGGCAGGGATAAACATTTGAGGGACCACCCTTGCTTTAAGTAACATCTGTAAATAAAGCCATACAGCAAAATCCCAGTTACTGCTTTAGACATTCCGCTTATTGCTTCTAGTGTGAACGTTATTGGGGCTCCTCAGCAGTTAGGTCTAGCATATGCCTAGCATCCTCTCCCTCGACCTGGCTGTAAATAAAAGAGGTCAATTTTAGTATGTACCCCCATCCTGTAGATAATGAGCCTGGTATACACTCCAATGTTAGGGTGGTGCCATGAATGTAGTTCTGCCAAAAGAAAACTATATGCCATGTAGTTGGCAGTAGTTCTTTAAAGGGGTGTCACAGCCAAAGGTTAGTTAAAACGTTTATGTTCAGACAGGAGTTTAGGTGGAATATCACATCATTAGGACATAGTCCTATTTACAAGATGGTCCTGTTGAATGTTTTTAAACAAAATCAAATACATATAAATTCACAATCAGACATTAATCCCACTCATTACAAATAAAATTTCCAAGACATCATACATTTCACAATTTAGTACAGCATATAATTATTAAATACAGACACCTTAATTCCGTTAACTTTATCCATCGTATCCATAACATTCACAACGTACTCTTAATTCTATCTTCCGATTAGTTGAAGTGCTTTTACATCATTGATTTGATTGCAAATTACAGGTTTTAGAGCCTTCCATAACCTATTAACAATTACTAAAACCTTAAATTACTGTATGCATTTATGATTTTGGGAATACAAAATTCCTTATTTGATATCTCATAAATTATGAATATATTTTTCACTTCTAATTTATCACAGAGATATTTAGGTTGTTCCTGTTTTACCACTTTGTAAATCTGAGTTGCCCAAGTGGTCCGGTGTGTTTACTGTCCTGCATAAGCCATCCTAATTCATTGAGTAAATCACAATGATGAGTTTTATAATCTTTTGTGTTATAAATCTTGCCATCCTATAATATAATTGGTCAATTTTAATAACAAACTTTGTTGCCAAACCACAAACATGATTACCATATTCCAAAACAGGAAGGAGAACTTGATTTATAAACGTTCCCTCATAAACCTATTCATACAAAAGCCAGAGCGCCTAAATTCTTCAGCCTTTCATTTACTTTTATTACCGTGTCTAATATCGATAATCAAATTTTAAGGATATATCGATCCATACTCCCAGGTATCTATATTCCGACACTTGCGATAATATTTCATTTTGTAATGTTTTATGTTTACTGTTTCTTTACAATTATTTAAATGTTTTGTTTTTTACAAAAACCGTAAGTTTAATTTTTACTATTAAGTATTAAACCAGACTCAGTCAACTATTTACATAGCCCTGTAAAATCTACCTGTAAGTTCTTCTCCATTTCTCTATAAGTTCTTCCAAAAGTGGTGTGGGGGTTACATACATATGCCGATACTCATGCATGTACACTTTAAGTCAGTGCCACCATGTTACACCACGTGCGTCAACTTCTGCAGTTGCGGAAATAAAAAGCAGTGTGCCAAGAAGTCGGTATGTTTATGCGGCCGCAGAAGGGAAAGGGCTGTATAAACAGAAACACTGAAACTATGCTGGAGCACTGGGGCAGAACATCAGACAGCAGCCTGGTTACGTGCTTCCACAGTGCTCTTTTACAAATCTGATGATGGCATAACATCTTTGGAACTTAGCCACACAACCATAAAAATCAGACTCAGGAGGAGACTATAAACTAGATATCTGGTCTGGGATTTGCTTGTCATCACAGTCACTTTCTCATTCTTTTCTAAGCAGTAATTTCTGTAAATGTGCCTAACCATATTGATCTCAGTGCTGGCAGTCTACTTCAGGTTTTCCCAATTGTATTAGGTGGGGCTGTAGCAGTCTTGAAGTGGTAACTGCCAGTGGTGGCATGCTCTAAAATGTTCTAAAAAAGTGGTCCCCATGCTTTATCTTCACATTTTCCTTGTTTTGCTGTTAAAAAAAAAAAAAGGCCCTTTAACACAAAACAAGGAGTCAGTTATCAGCCTCCACCCCCACCTTTCGTTTCAAGTGAGGAACATAATTATGGGTTTGCATCAGATGTATAGTGGCAGCCATAGATGCATAATATTGTTAAACAACAATCAACTCTATGCAAAAAGCTTTTTTTTGAATGTGCTTTCTTAATGTTATCAATTCCACTCCACCCATTTTGCACTCTGCCCTGGTTCTTTGCCCCATGTGCATTATTTTATATTTTTGTCTTCAGAACAAAAGGCTTTTCAAATAAGGGTAGTCACTAATCTAAATTAGTTATAGTTTTTTTTTAAATTGCCATCAAAATGAAATTTTGTAAAAGAAAAATGGAAATACCATCCATAAATACAAAGTACAGAAGATCATATTTTACAAAATACAAGAAATTCAGATTAGTGAACCTCATTTGAAACTTAAGACTATGCTATTTTTGTGCACCTGGAGTAGTTTTAAAGATACTTAGATTTGTTTGGAATGTGTGCACATTTGCAAGGAATTCTGCACAATGCCTTATGAAATTCTCAGTAAGAAGCAGTTTGGAGTTCTGTCTCAACATTCTAAACACACAATGGTCTGAATAAGTTAACAGGACAGTAACTGATTACTTATGTGCAGGTGTTTGAAATGTTTCTATTGTCATAAATTATATTCATACCTCTAAAGGATCCCTATTTAACTGTACCTGAATAAAAGCTGAAGCTGCCAGTTGTGTTTTGTTTTGGTTTTAGATTTATAGGACTGTTATTTAATACAACAGCAGATTATGTACATGTGGATACATGGACATATTAGAATAACAATATCTTAATTACAAGAGGGTCTATGTTAGGTTTGGGTTTTGAATATACACATACACTAGTCACTTGTTACAAAATTGCAGATATATCATGTTTAAGACAGTATAAGTCTGACTATTCATGAGTAATATGGACTTATTGTACACAGGTTTAAGAGGAATGTATCTGAATAGTACACTGTGTAAAATTTGATTGACACCACTGTGTGAAACAGCTGGTGAATGTGAATTACACTAGGGCAGGCTGTCTTCTCACCTATTTCTGTACTCGACACATAGATATTTTCATTATGTATAAGACTTCTAACATTATTTACTATGCATTGCTGAAAGAGCTACTGACACCTGAAGAAACTTTGAAAACATAATAAGTAGGTAAAATTCTGCTTGTATTCCATATATTCATTCTAGATTTCTCCTCCCCATTATTTATTACAGAGAAATGTGCATAAATACGTGCTTTTTATCCCTTACAGTTAAAGTTTATCTGCCTCCAAAGCTTACTCCCTACTTCAAGTCTTAATGCTCTGTTGTGACATCACCATCTGTTGCCATGAGAGTAACTGTGATGTCACAAGCAGTGCATTTTGACCTCAGGTAAGGAGACAGCAACAGAAACAGATGAACTCTTCAAGAGCAAAAATCCTGTTTTCATGCAATTGACCTCAGCAATAAATAATGGGGAGGAAGAATAAGAACTAATGTGAAATACAAGCCGAACTTTATCTAAATATTATGTTTTTAAAGTTCTCTAACATTATCAGCTACTCTTTAAGCTTATTTTTCCTTGTGGTTTTAATCATTGTCATTTACTAACGCTAGCACAGACACACACACACACACACAGAGGTTTTAAAATGAAGTTTCATTTGGTTTATAGGTTTCTCCAGGAGTGAACTTTCAAGTCAGTGTCATCTGACCTTGGGACAGCTTTCTTTTGATGGAAATTTTGCTGTCTTTATATGGGTATGTTGAGGTTTTTGAATGCAGTTTTAACCAATGGGGTCCTTAACAACTTTTCATCTTTTTTTGTATGATCTGGGGTTTGAGAAAGTATGTTGTTCTAAACCAACTGCCAGTGTTTTCTGACAAAGGATTCTGTGTAATCCAAAAGCTTAAAAGCACCTGTGTTCTTTTGTAACAACTCTGTTGGTCAATAAATGGTATCAAATCATCTGTTTCTGTGGATCTTGTCACACACAGACCAATATAGCAACAAGTTTTTCTGTGACTTCACGGTTTCAGAAATGTTAGCAGGGACTTATCCATGAAGCCATGAAGTGATATAGTGAAAACTCCAAATTCTTGGCTCCATGAAAGGAGTGTACAGAATGTTGTCCATACAAAGAAAATAATATAAACACAACTGACAGCTTCAGCTTTATTCTGGCACAGTTAAATAGGGATCCTTTAGAGGTATATATTTAATTTATGAAAACATTTCACACAGCTGCACATAAGTAATCAATTCCTGTCCACTTTAAATTAGGCATGACAAGAGATGAACAAGGTGGTCGGTTTAAAATTTCATTGGCACAGTACTTTTAAAACTGAGGTTGTTTAGAAGTACAATAGGAGTTATGCCAAACAAATGTAAATATCTCTAAAGTTTACAAGTTACAAATAAAAAAATAACATGAAAGTTGTTCAGGGCAAAAATACTTTTGAAATGAGCCTATTCACTAAGCTGCACTAATTATTTTTTTAAACTATGGCCATCTGATTACCTGAATTTTCATTTTCACCTTTCAGATGGCCATATTTAAACAAATCTAATGAACTCAGATTAGTGACTACCCTCACTTGAAAGGTCATTTGTCTGAACAACTTACATGTTGGTTGTATATTAGTAGCGTGTATACTTTCCGAGATATTTACATTTGTTAGACATAACTCTACTATGTTCTCTCAAGACAGAAAAACATGAGGTTGTTTGGGAGACCATATTTTACAAAATATAAAGATAAGCATTACTGTCTGACAAAGGAGGATTCTACTGGGGAATTAATGTGTGGTTGGGGGGTTGTAGCACGAGGCTCAGCGAGTGCCTAACCACTCAACCATGCATTAATTACCCAGTAAAGCCAACTCCGAGGGCATTAATGTGTCTGTAAACGGCATTACTTATGTTGTTGTGGTGTCCGTTGTCACAGTTCTGTTCGGCTTTGTGTCGGTGCATTGAGATGTTCTGTAATTGTCGCAATGTGCATTCTGGTTGCTGCTGTGACAGCTAGTGGTGCTGGAGCTTGACCGGTGACCCCCATGAACAATAGTTGGAGCAGTTCTTACTGGGAATTAACCACCAGCTCCAACTTTGGTCACCGTGTTGTATCTGGTCAATGAAATGGCTTTATTTTCCGTTTCTGTTTGATTGCGTGTTACAATTTAGATTAGTGACTACCCTCATGTGAAAGGTATTTTTGCCCTGAACAACGTTCACACTATTTTTCTGGTGCACCTTGAATAGTTTTAAAGATATTTATATTTGTTTGGAAGGTGTGTACATTTGCGCTCAGAGAAAAGCAGCTTGAGTTCTGTGTCCATCATTCTAAAAAGAAAGAAGGAGTATTTTTTAACTGCCATAGGGATTTGCAGTGTTATGGAAGGATACACTAAAACTACTAAATGTGTTTCACGGAAAACCATTTTCAAGTTAAAGCGATAACATGGGTTCACCCAGCCATAAAATGGGTAACTCCTCTATGTGGTCAGTTTACTTTCTTTTCATCCCTCTACACCTTAGGCATATGACTATCTGACCCCGCGGCACACCCAATCTTCTCCTGTACCTACTCAACCTCACTCACCTACCTCCATCAGCCTTAAACACCCCTCAGGTGGGGTTGCAGAAAGAGGGATGTGCCGCCGATAGCATCCACTCATCAGGCAATGGTGCCATGGAGGCATCAGGCCAGGAAACACCTGTGTCCATCATCCTCAGACATCAGGGTTATGTTTGCTGTTTTCACACACACACACCGAGATGCCAAATACTATGGCACCACGTGTGAGTATGCATGAAGAGTGTACAGCTGTACTATAATGGCCAGCATCTTACCAACCTGAAAAGGTGAGGACCAACACCACCACCTGTGGTCAGCTAGGTGGCACAGCTATGCAGCAAGACACAGCTTCCCTCCCAAGAGAGGAGGTGCCTTCTGGGACATGCAGTCTCTCTCTCCTCCAGTCAGAATGCTCAAATTCCAATGAACTAGCAACTTATGCACGTACCAGTGCCAGGGTCAGGGTCAGAAGCCTCAGACTTACTGCAACCAATGAAGTCACAGGATGCAGCACCTAAAATGTCGAGGAGGGCAATATACAAAACAGGGTGACAGAAAACAAACAAATGATGGAAAGAGAATAGGCAAACAAGTATAAATTGAGAATGCTTACTTTTCTCTACGTCTTTAAGCGTGCAAACCTCTGTGCCTACAACAAGGCACGAACTTGATAGAGCACTGCAGTAAAATGCCCATCAGAACCTGCCGATTGGCACAGTGGTATAGGCTATGGTTAGCAATGCAGGCAACCCAGAATTACTGGTGGGGTGGCGGAGAGAGAGGGAAATAGAGCAAGCTCCCTTTCCTCCAGGTGGAAAGAGTACCAAACTTCACTGCTACACCACCCACCCTTACTTGACCACAAGGGGATGTGCAGTGGGGACTACAAGAGAGGAAGAATGTCTCTGATGTCATAAAAGCATGTGCACGTACATGCATTACATGACATCCCACTGAGCGTCCTCAGGGGACTGAAACAGAGATGGAAACCCCACCAGCACTGCAGCTTGCGGCCTTGCCAAACACAGATCCCATTTTCAACCTGGGCACTCTCTGAATGACTGGATAGCAGTTTCCAAGTGGTCTAGCCCCAGCCTGAGGGCCACACCATGGTAAGGAAGCCATAAAGGAAGCAGCACGCTCCAGGAGAAGGCGAGGAGGGGTTGGAGCGCAGCAGATTAAGAGAGGTGGCCAATGGTCAGATTGTTGCAGTGGCAAAACAGAATGCAAAAATGTCCATCACTTATCAAAAGAAGCTGGTTTCTCCAACCAAGTGCAGCACTGGACCATTTACTGTTGGATTTGTTCATTCTCATGACAAACTCCATTCTTCCACCATGGATCACCACTCAAGTAAATATGAAAACTGAAAATATAATTTTTACAAAATGTACAAGTCCTGTAAGGATCTGAACCTTGATGGCTTGCTGAAAGTACGAGAGTTAACTACCTCTGCAGTGAGCCACCAGCTGGTACAGAGGTTAAACCTGCCTTTGAGACATGTTGGGCCAGATATTCAATAGGATGCACAAAGCGCAGTGCAAAGGCTTGCGCCACACTTGCGCTTGCATCAACCCAGTGGCACTATATTCAGTCAGCAGATCAATGCTAGCCAACTGATATCAACCTGTATCCGGTGCAGCTGAAATGTCATGTATTTTTGTCTGCTTTTTGTTTAATGGTCTTTGTGTGGTTTTACAAAATCTCCCCTCCACTCAACTACAGATTAGCCTAATAAGCGAAGTTGCAGATTTGCATCTTCATTCTTGTAATAATTATCCTGTGTGTTACAAAATACCACTTACCTAAAAGAAGGGTGCAGACTGGCGGGTGGCGCTGAGGGTTGAGGTGCTGGATGCACACCTTGCGCTGCACGGCGACCCAGGTTCAGGAATGAGCCAGGGTCATCGGGGAGGGTGAAGAGCGAGCGTCCATGGGACTGCTCTCCTTCCCTGGGGAGGGTGCTGTCACGGTGCTCTGGTGGCCTCTAGCGGTGGCTGGAGGTGAAGCAATGCTGAGCAGGAGGAGCGTGCTGGGGCAGAAACTGGGAAGGTGTGTCTTGATGAAATGTGCATGCCTCACATGCCATGGGGAGAAAATGGGGAAAAAACTGGCACTGGCTGTGGTGGCATGATAGCCATCTCCGATGGGAACAGCGGCTCGGTATGCAGCAACACACTGGATCCGGTCTCGGCAGAGGCGTGTGGGGGGGAGCCTAGCTGTGGGACCTGAGCAGGACTAGCTGCAGGACCTGAATGGAAGTCGGGGATCCCTGAGATGGCAGCTGGAAGACCTGAGGGATGCCAGGACATGATAGAAAGGTAGGCAGACCAGGGCCAAGGGAAGAAAAATGAATGACAAAATAAATAAATAAATAAATAAATAAATAAAAGAAGGGTGCAGAGCTTCATTGTTTTGGAATATAATGGTCACAGTGAGTTTCCTTTCTCTCCTTTTACCGTATCAATTATTGTATTGCTGATGTACATATTTTATCACTTTTATAGTGGTCATGTATCAACTGGTATTAGTACTGCACTTTCTTTTTTTTTTTTACTTTGTTGTAGCCCCAGCCACTGCACTCACCAGCTTGCTCTGCCGCCTGTGTTCCCCTATCATCTTCAAGTTCATTCACGGTTCCCGGGTTGGTAAGGACAACCGGGAGACCGATAAGACGTCGGTGGGGCAACCAGCACTGGGCGTGTGGCAGTGGCACTGGCAGGGCCATCGTCTATCTATAAAGACGAGAACTGAGGTGGGTGCACGAGGCAGAGTAAGGGAAACCGTGCGTGTGGTTGCCGTAATAAACACTCCTTTATTAGGTAAATTACCCCATGGTTTCCCCATGGGAAGAAGGGAAACCAATTAATTAATCACAAATTATTTTCATTATTCCCTCTTTTATCAGATATACCTAGCTGTCTGTTTTTTTTTTTTGGGGGCAGTTCTGTTATGGCAAGTCCATTTACTAAAAGGTTTCTAAGCCTCATCCTTCTTAAACCAGAAAATCCTCAACTGTGATTTAACATTACATTCTAGAAACAAATTAACCTCCACTTATAACTCCCCAGTAGTCACAACCTGTCAACTTTACTATGCATTTGAGTTCTAAGTTTACTAAAACACACACACACACACACACACAGGAAGAAATGTTGCAATTCCTATTTGGTGCTAGACACAGAGGTAGATATACAGTAACTAAGCCCTTCTTTTCTGTCGGGTTTTGAAGGGTTAAAGCTCTGTATCCTCCTCAATCCAAGTGCCAGTTCACCCCTTCCACAGATGATGTGCAACTGGAAAACAAAACTACACACACACACAGTCACACACACCCTTTAAGAAAGATAACCCGTTATACTGTTAACTCTGAAGCATTCCTACAGTGGTACACACATATCACAGGCTAGGAAATCAAACCTGGATTTCCCATCTGCTCCCTATATATTATTCCTTTTCCTGCATGTGATGAGACTGTTTTTTGAAATCCCAAATCCCGTTACTCACAAGTGTTTAACTCCTGCTTCTGCCTTGGAGTAGGGTCTTAAGCAGTAGCATAGATAATGGGGAGCAGGGTGCTCCCTCTGAGCAATCGGACCAAGATTTTGGAAGCCCTAAGATTTTTCTTTATTCCCAGATTGGTCATAGGAGCCACGTTTTTAATTTTGTTCCAGTAATGGTTGTGGGACTGCACAATGGACAAGAGTTCGGAGTTCAGACCCATGAAATGACAAACTCTCTAACCCACAGTCACTCCAGACCATAAAATGCCCAACTGTCCTCCGTGTGTCTTCACAGTAGTGACAGGCGCTCGCTCCTGGCTTTGTGCCTGGCTTAGTCTCAGTGTGCAGCTGCTGAAAAACATCTGCATCCACATACTGGGGTCAGTTTGAGAAGGCAGCGGCGCCGCACTGAGACTAATCACGTGGATGTATACTTTGTGAACTGCTGCACGGGGAGGAAAAAAAGGTTTCAATTTTAAAAATAGTGATGTACAAGACAGCGTCGAGCGAGGACCATCCTGGCAAGCCAGTCGTTACCAAAAGTCAAGGAAGTGTCTACTAGAGGCTTTCTCTGCAGGATCGTTCGAGGTGTGGCCTCGTGCAGCCTGTGAAACAATCCTGGTAAGGCCGTAATTCCAGTCACTATTTGTCTTCTTGGGTCATTTAGTAAGCTTGGGGAATGCTGGCTAAGGGAAAAACTAAAACCTGTCTGAGTATGAGTGTCTCTTTCAAAGTTGTTGGTGGTAAAAGGTGGAGTAAGAGGGTGGGGGTTCTGCTGCACTGTGGGTCCAGAGAGTACTGCACTAGTCTGGACAGCACCGATCTAAATCATTCAGCCAGGCTAAGTGATGAGATCAGTGCTGTCCAGAAGTGTTCTCAGCCGACACAGAGTCACCAGATCAGGTCATTATTCTCCTTTAATGGGATAAAGATCAGTATGGTGGTAACAGGTTAGATACATTCTTGTTTCTGCCACACTCCGAGCCATCATCTGTGTGTGAGGACTGACTGAGGAGTGGGGCAATACTAGTCAAAATATATCGAGATCTCTCAACCACTGATTACCAATCATGGAGGACAGGATATGAATTAAAAAATACACAATTTATCGGGAAAACTCCTGTCCAGACCAGGATAGAGGTGTTCCGATAAACTTATTTTTTTCAGTTCAGATTTTCTTATATCTCAGCAGGTAAGCCCTATGGGTGAAGCATCTTTGTAATGCAGCCTGACAGAAATCAAACTTACCAGTGGGATGCTTTGCAGCTGAATCATGTCGGTACAGTATTGTCCAGAGCATGTCCTGGGGAATGATCTGCTAAGCTGCTGATGTCATCAGCAGTTTAGCAGGTCATTCCCCAAGAGATAACCTGGCGAGTTCCTGACCCTGACAGTACCTCAGGCCCTTCACTTTTCCAGCTGGGTTAACTAATTCCTTAGGAACACCCTACCTCTCGTTTGTTATTGCTTAAGCAGTGTTCTTTTGTGGTTTAAAACTTTATTTATTTATTGGTTGAGCAAGGAGGTCATGGAAAAGGTAAGGAGGAAAGAGCTGCCTTTAGGAAGTACAAGAAAACAGGAGGGGAGGACAGGGAGGGTACTTGACAGAATCGAGAGGAGGTGACAAGGGCAGTAAGGGGAGCCAAAGCATCTCCAGGACTCAGGCTGGCACAAGGCATTAGAAGGGAAGGACTTCTTTAAGTACATCAGGAGAAAAGGAGCTGTAAGGACCACATAATGAGATTAGGAAGGAGGGTTGGGTGGAAGCAGGGTGCGATAAAAGTGAAGCTCTAAATGAGTACTACTGCTGTCATTTACTAAAGAGAAGAGGGGGTGACACCCAAGGTGGGAGAAATGGCAGAAGCGGGGAGGGTGACAGATGGGGAAATCATGGAGGCAGAGTTAGAGAGGTTTGAAGGCACTGAGGTGGACAGGCGCCAGGCCCAGATGGCATCTACCCCAGGGTACTGAAGGAGCTGGCACAGGTCCTTGCAGGACCTTTGGCAGACCTATTTAATGCCTCACTACATTGAGTGTGTACCTCAGGACTGGAGGATGGCTCAGGTGGTGCCCCTCCACAGAGTGGCCCAGATGAACCGGAAACCACAGACCAGTGAGCCTCACATCCGTCGTGGGTAAGCTAATGGAGACTATCCTGAAGGAGAGGCTGGTGGCCCTCCTAGAGGCCAAAGGACTACAGGACAGCAGACAGCATGGCTTCATATGTGGCAGATCCTGCCAAACCAGCCTGGTCGAGTTCTATGACTGGGTAACTAGGCAGCTGGACAGGGGCCATGCAGTGGATGTCCTGTATCTAGACTCAGTAAGGCATTACGACTCAGTGCCATGGAAGGCTGGGAAGGAAGTTAGTAGGCACAGGGGCGGGTGCAAAGCTGGTGAGATGGGTAGGAAACTGGCTGCCGGAAGGCAACAGAGGTGGTGATGGGTGGGAGCTCTCACCCAAGGGCAGTGACAGCGGTGTTCCACAGGGCTCACTGTTGGGACCAGTGTTGTTTGGGATATTCATTGCAGACATATCATGGGACATCAAGAGCAAGATCAGTCTGTTTGCTGATGATACCAAGGTAGGCGCGGTGGTGGATGATCTGGGGGATGGCAGGGGTTGCAGGATGATCTGCAAAGCTTGAAACCTGGTCAGACACCTGGCAACTGAGCTTTAATGCCAAAAGTGCAGGTGCTGCATTTTGGGATGAAGAACCCAAGGAGGAGTTACCAGCTGGGGGGAGTGCAGCTAGCCCAGACAGAGGAGGAGAGAAGGATCTGGGTGTGCTCATTACAGGGTCAATGAACAACTCGGCACAATGTAGGAAGGCAGCTGCAAAGGCCAACAAAATGCTGGGTTGTATTGCAAGGGTATATCCCTCGAGGAGGGAGGTGATTCTGCCACTGTATAGGTCATTAGTTAGACCACACCTGAGTACTGCGTGCAGTACTGATCCCATATCTGAAGAGGGACATTAAGTTACTGGAGGGTGGCGCAGAAGCGACAAAGATGATCAAGGGGCTGGGGGACTTATCATACGAGAGGAGGTTGAAGGAGTTGAACATGTACTCACTGGAGGAGAGGAGAGACAGGGGTGACATGATTGAAACCTTTAAATACATGAAAGGAATAAACAAGACGGGTACAGAGGGCTGTTCAAAGTAAGGGAAGGAGGGCCACCAGGGCCATGATATGAGACTGGAGCGAGGAAGGTTCAGGAGGAGATGAGGAACACTTTTTACAGAGAGGTGGTGGCTGGCTGGAATGCGTTACCTGCTGAAGTGGTATGCAGTAGAACAGTGGACTGCTTCAAGCGAGGATGGGACAGGACAAGGGGAGGGTTAATGAGGGAAGGGTGGAAGGCAGGGCAGCTGCAGAGATAAGGGTGCTAGCTGCACATTGAGCAGACTTGATAGACCTCTAGGCCTTTATCTTCTGGCAAATTTCGTATGTTCATATTGTTAGGCCATGACAGAAAGAAAGCTGAGCTTCAGTTTGCCTCATCTTATTTTCCAACATGTTTTCCTTAGACTTGATTTTGCATGAATAAATGCTAGATTTTCATGTTACAGTTCAGCATGGAGTTTTACCTGATGTTTCCCCTGAACAAAAGATATAATGCATCTTCCTGTCGTAACCTAACAAACTTAAGCCCCATAAAAATAAAACAATTAAAATGTTTTGCTTGCCTCTCATCTGCTCAAAGGGGCAACAAAAGTGATAACTCTAGTCGCAGTAAAGTTGGTAATTTTGGTAATGATATCTGTTGCTTGCAACAAGTCAGAGAAAGCGTTAAAAGCAGCCAAAAAGTGTTAAAATGACCATAAAATGCACCAGAATGCATCTAAAGCCTGATAGCTTCTGGGGGCCTAGGCGGCTCCCCAGACCCTGGCCTATTCCTTTAGTTTTCTCAGGTGAACCAGGACTTATCAGTCTTTGCCCCTCCTCCCGGTCAAAAAGCTAGCTATACCCCTGGTCTTGGGGGTTTGATACTACAGAAGCAGGGACTCCTGCACTAAATTACACCTCCTTCCCTCATTTTAGCCGATTCCATCAAACAAGTTAGCTATATTTATACACTACACACAGCAAACTGGGTGATACAAACCTGCTGTGTTCCAAGTTGCAAAGTAACCAGTCCTGAAGCATCAATGATCTACAGTCAAAGAAGAGATCTCAAGATGAGAGATGATTCATTTGCATTTGAGCTGACATCATCCAGTCATGTGAGTAATTGAGTAATCAACCTTTGTCAAGACTAGGGATGGACATTAGGTAGTCTGGCACTTGTTACATGTACATAGCTACTGTCGTTATTCATTTTAGCAAATCGGTGACAAAGAAATCTGAAACAGCAGAGCCAGAGGCTCGTTTACAAAGGTTCCAAGTCAGGTGACAAAATACAGAGCCATTGAGTTACATCAGTGAAAACACTGTACAGAGAAAGGAACAAGGGTGACACCAGACAAAAATTAACATATCTGTGAGTGAAACAGCTGGTGGCTACATAACAAAAATACAGGCTACTAAGTGCAATGAACAGGTTTTAAGTGCAACTGGGCAGAAACAGGCAGGCTGAGGTGTGCATGGCAAAGCAACCACTTGTCTGCAGTAGTGAGGAATTGCCCGTAGGATAATTAGAGGTCTAGACAGGTCCGGGACAATGACGCTATAAGTTGGGGGTGCAGTCAGGAAGGCATAGTCAGGTGGGGGTGAGAGAAGGGTGGGGAGCTGTTCAAGGCAGTATGGGGTGCTGGGGAATGCGGAAGGTCCTCTGGTGGCATTGATAAGGGCTAACAGTTGCAGGTGGTCTCACTTGCCAGCAGGTTGTGGAGTCCGGATTTGACATGGCTAACTTGCTGGACCCAAGGAGTTTGGCAGGTAGGTCATTAAGCCCTTTAGGGTCCCTGTAGGAGAAGGATCATTTTGCAAGTGTGGTACACTTAAAGGCACTAGGAACACTCCTTTGGTAACACTTCTGGTGTTACAGTTGGTTGGGTGTAGTTGTATAGTCTGGAGGTGGACTCAGGCATAAGGCCAGGCCAGGCAAGCAATACCCAGTAGACAAGCCTGGTATTTGATTCTGTGATTCAGGGAAGCCAACCAGTGTCCAAATACAAGGTGCATGTATCGCTCTGATAGTCGGCACCCAGGACCAGGCAGCAGGCCTTGTTGAGGAGGGTTATGATCCTCTTCAGGGCGGTGTCAAGCCAGCACCATAGATCATTATACCATAGTCAATGGTAGACAACACTGAGCTGCATGTAACCAGTTTAAGAGCTTCCAGGGGCATAGGGTGTCTATGTCGGTTGAGAACTCCCAGTTTGGCGTTAGCTATTTTGATGACATGTTCAATGTGTGCTGTGAAGAGTGTGTCATCAAGGCACACTCCAAGATATCTGAAGCTGCTAATCTGCTCTAGCAGCTCACCTTTTGACTTGTTATGTATAGGGGCCCATGCCTTTTCCTTTCTTTTGTGGCACCATGAAGAGCATACACTTGGTTTTTGTAGTTGAGTACCAGTTTATGATGAGAGAACCAAGATTCTAGCCATTTAAAACTGGCCTGTGGGTCAGTGGTTTTAATGGTGATGTCCTTAACAGATGCCGAAATGACTGCATCATCAGCAAAAGCACAATTTTTGCTCGCAGGCAACAGGTAGTTAGTTTATAAATAAATAATAAGAATGGACCCAGTATGGAGCCTTGGGGACTCAAGGTTGATCTCCTAGGCTCAGAGAGAATGTTAAGGATCTTCACATTGTGTTCTCACGTGAGAGGTAGCTTTCAAACCAGGTAACACTGCTAGATGAAAGGCCTATGGAGAGGAGACACAGTAGTAGGAGTTGGTGGTTAACAGTGCGAATGCCTTGATGAGGTCAATGAATGAAGATCCTACTGCCTTCCATTATCCAGAGCCTCATAGATCTGTGTAGTGTAGTCTAACAGGGTTGTTTGGGTAGAGTGATGTTTAAGGAAACCATGCTGCTGCATACTTAGCAGGTTGTATTTTCTAAATGCTCAGTAAGTTGGTCAGATACTGCGTTCCAGGGCTTTAAAGAGAGGTGGTAAAATGGAGATGTGGTGACAGTTAGAGAGCAAGCTTGGTCTCCACTTTTGCGGACTGGTGTGACGTCGCTGCCTTCCACTTGTCTGGGAATACGCCCGTTAGTAGGGATGTGTTAAAGATTTTTTAAGTGGTCCAACTAAGCTCATTTAGTGTTAGGGCTACTAACTTCATGTCGATGGCATCACTCCACATCCAGGTCTTGCCAGTACCGCTTGACGTACTGTTTTGTCTCTCAGCCTTGGAGAGGTGTCTGAAGTAGAAAGGCGGTGGGCCACTGGGTGTAGTGAAGGCAGGCTCAAGTTGGGGCTGTCAGACTGGGTGGAGGGAGGTATTCCCTGGGGAACACAGCACTTAGGTCCATGAAAGTAGTATTAAATGCATACGCAATGTCACTTGGATCCTGGAGTGTCCCTGATGGGGTAACTAGAAGATCAGGGTGTGCCTTGGTGGTCCTGCCTATAAGGGATTTCACTGAGTTCAGAATTCCTTTCGCTTCCCCAACTCCTGTTTAGAAGGTCTTTGTAGTAGGAGGCCTTGGCCTGTCTGATAAGTGCTGTGCATTTATTTCTGGCTGCTTTGTAGGCAGTGAGGTCACCCATATTCCTGATGCTTTGACCCTATCCCAGAGGTTGTCGAGGTCGCACAAAGGTCAATTAGGGTTCCAGAGAGCCAAGGGCTACTGACTCTCTTACTTTTTGAGCTGTAAATATCAGACATTTGTAAAGACTGAGCAGAAGTAATCTAGGGCTTGCTTACAATCTCTGGCGGTGTCGAGGGTGACCAATATATTAACCTTAGGTGCTGTGGAATTATTCCAGCAGACTACTGGGTCTTACAAGTCCAGTTCTGATGATCTGAGGTGAGTGCTTTGTGAACTTATTGGAATAGGTGCACATAACTGGGGAGTGGTCACTTAGGGAGTCAGGTAGAACAGAGACCTCCATGATATGGTTGGGGCAGGTGGACAGGAGCCAATCAATAAGGGTACTGGAGCCAGTCCTATAATTTATCCTTGTGACTTGTGTGACCAATTGTGTGAGGTAGAGGCTGGCGATTTTGTCTCTAGCTGCTGCTGCATCTTGGGATTGCCAACTGACATTGAAGTCTCCGACTACGAGCTGTTCCCAGTTTTGACTGATAAGCCCTTGGTTTCTAAAGAAGTGATCCAGTCAGACACGTTTACCAGGGTAAATATACTGTTGAGAGCATGAGGACCTTATTTTGTTGACCAATACAGAGTTTAATACTGAGAATTTGCACATCCTTGCTACGCAGTGGCTGGCAGAACTTGACCCCTTATATCAGATTGATGTAGACCAGGCAGCCACCACCCCTCTTAGACAGCCTATCCTGCCTGAATATGGTGAAACCATCAAGGGCTATTGCAGTATCAAGGATCCTGGGAGACAGCCACATCTCGGTGACGGCAATAACATCCGGTTTGATCAATTCCACCCATGCCTGGAATTGCAGGAGCTTAGGCATGAGGCTTCCAATATTCAGGGATATTATCCTTAGATGGCCCAGCTTAGAGTTGTCTCCTGCTAGGGGACATCCAGGGTCTGGGTTCGGTGCACATTGCCAGACAGTATAAGCAACAGGAGGATCAGTTTTCTGAGGGATCGTGGTGAGAGCAGCCAAGACAAGCAGGCTTGATTTTGCTTATGGTTCCTGAGGTGTTTGTTGGAAACTGCAGAGGTCCACCCATGCAGTAAGGCAGCTATAGATACAGGACTAGGTACCTAGTGGCAAGTACTGGTTCAGGGAGCTGGTCAGAGGAGGTACCCCTCAAATTATTCAGGGGTTGTGTATTAAGGAAGGTTATGTAACCCCAGTCAAGGTAAGACTTCAGCCAGCAGACGAGAATTAGGAACAATGTCCAGTGAATATGAGTCTGCATTCTAGGTAGATAGAGTGTGTGTCTGTATGTAGGCATTTTGTGGTTGAGCTAAGCTAGTGGGGGAGTGGGCAGAATACAACAGTAGAGACAGGCACAAACCTTAGTAGATGGTACAGTAGGTGTCAGCGTGGCTCAGTTGGTAGCACATCTGCCTCTGGACCAGAAGGCCGTGGGTTCTCGTCCCACACCAGGATTGGACTTGCACCTAAAATCGCTGGCATCTGAGTGCAGTATTGGGGGTGCTGTACTGTTGGGGTGTGCCGTCCTTCGGATGAGACGTTAAACTGAGGTCCCTTCTGCCCATCCTGGTGTTGTCCTGGTGGGTGTCCAGGTGGAAGTAAAATAAACCCAGGGCACTCTTCACAAAGAGTAGGAACATTCCCGTGTCCTGGCCAACATTCCCTTCCCATAAACTGGTTCATGCAATTACCCAGGCTGTGTGTGGGTGATGATGTGTGATATGGCCGCCACCACACATTCAGTCACTTCACTACCAGTCTAGCATTGCATAAAGCACTTTGGGTGTATAAAAGCGCTATATAAGCTGATTCTTCTTCTTCTACTGGGTTCAGTAGTTGCTGCCCTTTAAGAGGAAGTGTATGGAACTCGATGCTCTCTGTATGTGTTGGTGGGTGGGTGGGGCCAAAGTGTATTAATTAAGACTTGGGGGTAGGCAAATTTCACTGAGCAAAAGGTTCAGAGCACTACGAGTCTGAGCCCAGTTTAAAAATTGGAGATGCAGGGCAGCCTGGCCAACCGGGGGACTCCCTAGGTGCAGAGCATCCAATGAGGGCAAGTCCCTTGGTGGCGCCAGATCTTGAGTCAGCTCCAAAGCCTAGGGACAGCCATGGCTGTACCTGGTGGATAGTCTTGGGAGGGTGGTGGCAGCAGTTCTCCTCATGCCGTGGAGGCACTCCAGGCTACAATTCTGGGCCGTGGGTTGCGGTGCAAGTCCAGAGGGCTGTGGAGAAGTGTGCCAGTGGTACAGAGGGAATGGATAGGGATTAGATAGCCCAACAGGAAGAGGAGGCACAGTAAAAACAAAAGAGGGCAATCAGGCTGAAAGGGCTAGATTGGGGGCGGGTCCAGTGGCAGGCTTGGTGCCGGTAGATTTAGCAAGTTAAATTTACAGACAAAGGGCTGTCTGTGATGGCCAGGAGGAGGTGTGGGAGAATTGCAGACACGTGGGACCAGAAGTAAACATTAAAAGAGTGTCTTTGGACTAATCACCGTTTCTAATCTATAAATGCCTGGCCCTACTAGAGACCTAAAAATGCTCTAAATATTGCCGCAGTACAAGAACAATTCTGTGGGCTAGACCCAAATATTTAAACAAGAAAAAATCAGTCCCAACAAGCGATCTTAGTCCCCTAGGTTAAACTGCAGTACATGATCATTGCTACAGACTAAACAGTTACTTAAACAAGAAAGAATCTGCACCAGTATGAGATCTTAGTGCTCTAAGTAAGAACAACAATACATGCACAATTCTAGGGGCTGGGAGTAAGTCCAGACAATACTGCTAAAATAAAAATTTCACCAAGTGAAAGGTTCAGAGCACTAGAGTCGAGCCCAATTTAAAAACTGGAGATGCAGGGCAGCCTGGCCAACCAGGGAACTCCTGGGTGCAGAGCATCCAATGAGGACAAGTCCCTTGGTGGCACCAGATTTTGAGACAGCTCTCAAAGCCTAGGACAGCCATGGCCATACCTGGTGGATAGTCTTGGGGGCGGGTGGTAGCAGTTCTCCTCGTGCTGTGTAGGCACTCCAGGCTTCAATTCGGGACATGGGTTGCAGTGCAAGCCCAGAGGGCTGTGGAGAAGTGCGCCTTCTTGATTTAAATATGTATGTATTTATATATGTATGTATGTGCATGTGTATACTGTATATATTTATATATTTGCAAAAACTTTGTTAATGCATCAGTTAGGGTTAAACCAACAAAAGTATGTAAAGCACAGTTACGTAAGAACTTACTGTAACAGTAGATCTTCAAGAGAGGTTCCTGCAGTAGGTCATAACATGTAGGATTAGCGCCACCTGGCATCTGGACTGCACAGCAGGCTTTTCCAGCAATGCCTGGCGGGAGGACGCACACCTGGCGTCGCGGCGACATCAGCGTGACCCTATATAGTGGGCAGGCCCCACGCCCGCCCTCAGTTCTCCGCCAGAGCCTGGCAGGAGAAAGCTGGATCTGGAGACCCAACAGAAAAACAGGGGAAAGGAGGGAGGAAACACGTGACCCTACTGCAGGAACCTCTCTCGAAGATCTGCTTCTGATAAGATTCTTACGTAACTGTACTATCTTACTTCGAGAGGATTCTTGCAGTACAGTAGGTCATAACATGTAGGACTAAATTCCAAGCAGTCCCTCCAAGAGAGACAGAGAGAAACACGGAGGAGGAGGAGAAACACAAAGAGGGTCCAACACGACTAGCCTAGGACAGAAGGCCCTGCAGAACAGCTAGGCCGAACCTGGCCCTTCGCCTAGAAGCAATGTCCAGACTGTAATGCTTGGTGAAGGTATGGATGGAACTCCTAGTTGCTGCCACACAAATCTCAGTTGCAGAAACATTACGGAGAAAAGCTGCAGAAGCAGCCATGCCCCTAGTAGAATGACCTCTAACAGACCACAGCAGAGGTTTGTCGTACTTCTGATAACAGAAAGCGAATGCAGTTTGCTAGCCACTTAGAGAGGCACTCTTTAGGGCAGCCTTCCCAAAGTTTTGGGGGCAAAGGAAACAAAGAGCTGATCGTCCTTACAGGAATCTTTGGTACTGTGGGTATAGCACCTCAGAATTCGTGCACATCCAAGGTGTGAAGTAGAGCCTCAGCTCTATTCACGGAGCCGGACAGTAAACCAGTTCCACTGTCTGGTTCAGCATGAACTCCGACACCACCTTAGGTAAGAACTTGGGATGAGTTCTGAGGACTGCCCAGTCCTTATGTAAAATAAGATAAGGCTCCTTACAGACTAGGGCCTGGAACTCAGAAATTCTTGAGCAGGAGTAACAGGAGGAAAAACAGCTTTTCCAAGACAGATGGTACAAATCACAGCTCACCATGGGTTCAAAAGGAGGAGAGAAAGCTTCTCCAACACAAAATTTAAATCCCAAGGCAGTGTAGGGCTGCGAATGGGGGTTTCAGATGGAGAATCCCTTTCAGAAAGGTTCTGGATATCTCCAACTGAGCAATGGGCTTACCATACATGAGCATGTGATAGGCCAGTGGCACACAAATGGACTTTTAGAAAGGAACACGACAACCCTGAATCAGAAAGATGAAGCAGGTACTACATGACTTGAGGGCTAAACAAACAGAGGGTCCCAACCTCTAAGCCACCCAAACAGAAAAGCGCTCCACTTCATGGCTTAAGTGGATCTGGTAAAGGGCTTCGAGCTTCAGTATGACTTGTGCTACTCTGGTGGAAACCCCAAAATGCGATTTCACTATGTCTGCAGGAGCCATGCACGTAGATGCAAGGTCCTGAGCCCAGGGTTTCAAGTCAACCTTGGTTCTGAGTGAGGAGGGTGTCTCGTCAATGGAGGCGGAACCAGCGTTCCCTCGCCAACTGTTGAAAGCGGAAACCAAATTTGTCTGGGCCAGAGAAGAGCAATAAGGATCATTCATGCTCTCTCTGCCTGCAGTTTGATGAGTACTCTCTGAAGAATGGGAAATGGGGAAAGCATATAAGAATCTCCTGTCCAAGAGAGAGACACATAATCGTGCGGAAAGCACCATGCTCTGAAATGAGCGAGCAAAAGCTGGGAAGCTTTGCGTTGGATGGGGAGGCGAAGAGGTCGAGTTCCAGTCATCCCCATCTCTGAAATAGTGACTCTGCCACTTCCTGGTCTAGTTCCCATTTGTGAGCAAGGGTCCAAGATCTGCTTAGACTGTCCACCAGGACGTTTACACTCCTGGAACATGCACTGCTGTGAGAGACAGATCGTGCTGGACTGCCCAGTTCCACTCTCACCGCCTCCCTGCAAAGGAGGTGCAGAATGAGTGCCTCCCTGCTTTGATGAACCAGACTGCCGACATGTTGTCTATCTGGACTAGCAGTAATCCCCTTGGGAGGATGGACTGACATGCCTGAAGAGCATACAGAACCGCTCTCATCTCCAGATCACTGATGTGCAAAGATATCTCCAAGTGGGACCACAGCCCCTGAGCTTGATGGTCCCCAAATGAACCCCCAATCCAGATTGGAAGCATGTGGTTAGAACTCAGAGGGTTGGGCCCGAAATGGGAGACCAAAGACAAGTTCAAGGATCCTTCCACCAAATTGAGTCTCTCTGAAGAGCTGAGGAAATTAGGACCAGGTGGCCCAAATCATCCTGAAGTTGATCCCACTGAACTCACAAGGACCACTGAGTGATTCTCATGTGGAGCCTTGCCAGGGGAACCGTGGAGATGGAGGCCACCATCAAACCCAGTAACCGAAGAACCTCTCGGGCTGAGAGAGATCTGGAAGAGGCTACCAGAGTAGTCTGCTTGATCAGAGTTCCCCTCAGTCTTGGGGAAAAGCTCCGCCCTGGATTGTATCCAGAACTACTCCAATAAATTGCAGATTCTGAGAAAGAATCAGTGAAGACTTGGGGATATTGACTGTGATCCCCAGCCTGGAAAACAAATCCAGGGTGACTGAGAGGCCTCTGAAGAGAATCCCTGGACGTAGCTGAAATCAGCCAATTGTCCAGGTAGGGAAAACTGATATGCCCTGATGCCACAGCCACTACTGCTAGGCACTTGGTAAAAGCTCTGGGTGCGAAGAAAGACCAAGGGAGGCTCAAAACTGATGAGTGCTCCCCTGGAAGGAAAAGCACCAGAGCCCGAGGCGGTGACTGGGGAAAATCGGGATGTGCAGGTGGGCATCCTGCATGTCCAGAGCACACAACAATGGTTCTCCTGAAGAAGGGCAGGAGGCTCTGGAGGTTACCATCCTGAACTTTTTGTACTCGATGAACAGGTTAAGCCTGCTGAGGTCGAGAATGGGTGCATGAGTCGCCTGTCTTTTAGGAACCAGAAAAGTGGGAGTAAAAACCCTGCCCTCTGTGCTGAAGAGGGACCGGCTCTATTGCTTCTTTTGACAAGACAGCCTGAATTTCCTCTCTTATGAGAAGTACCTAGTCTCAGGAGTAGTGACCTTCTTGGTGGAGATTCCAGAACTCCAGAGCGTGTCCTTGGGACACTAGTTGCAGGACCAAGCGTCAGAGGTGATGCTCTGCCACTCCTGTGTGGAAGCTAACCTCTCCCCACTGGCTTCTCGCCTGCGGCTGAAGAGGGGTGGGGCTAGTGAATCAGGAGGTGGCAGGAGGAGCACCCCTCGCATTTCTGCGTTTGAAGGCCGCGAGGCGTGAGGTGCCTGTGGCCCTGCACTTGCCCTGGTGGCGATTCTGGGCCTGTTTATGCTGCCTCCAGGTGCTTTTCCAAAGGGCTGCTGACCCTGAGTGCCCGATCGGTACATGGACTTGATGGACCCAAGGGCCTGGCCATGATCCTGTAGGTCCGTAATATAATCTTTAGGCGTCCCACCAAACAGCACCAAGCCCCTGAAAGGAGCATCATGAATTGCAAACAGGACCTCATTAGTGAGGCAAGAATGTGAAGTCAAGCATGCCAGCGAAGGGAGATGTCGGTCACCGAGGTCCAGGACACTGCATCGAAAGAGTCGTAACTGGCCTGAACAGCATGCCTGCAAGAAATCTTGGACTGGCTAATGTCCTTGGCAAGCTCCTCCTTGAGGTCTGAAGAGTCCATAGACTGGACACGGGCCTCGAGCTTGGCAAGGGTGGCCTTTGGTGGGACACCATGTGGGCTACATGAATCGAGGGACTGCAATGCACGTAGCCGATAATAAACTTTCTTCCTGTACTGGTCAATCTGCCTTGACTCTTTCTCAGGAGGAGAAGTGCTCATGTGCTTGGAGCAGAGGGTGATCGTGAGCCACTGAAATGACAACACAGTCAGCCTTAGGAAGCAAACTCAGGAAAGAAGCATCCTTAGGCGCCCGTTAAGTCCGTCTGCTCTCTTGGGGATGGCCTGCAAGGAATGGGGCAGTTGCCAGATGGTGCGTGGTGCAGTCCTGATGAGGCCCAATCCACAGAGGACCAAGAATGGGGACAAAGACTCAAGATACAGATGCTCATCAAGTCTTTGTCTCATGGGATCCTGTTCCTCTGACTCCCATTCATAAAACTGCTGTATGGACCTCAAAAGGTCCAAAAAGGAAGAATCCTCAGGAGGTGACTTGGAGAGGCCTTTCCTTTAGGGACCAGGGATTTGTGGCCCAATGACTCTTCCAATGAATCCTCCCAGAATCCAGATTGTCTCCTACACCAAAATGTGGAGAGCTATATCCTGCAGGTTGGTCCCTGACATGTACCCCAGATGGAGGAGAGCTCGGAGGACAAGGACCTGGGAGGAACAAGGTGTGAGGTCTGCTCTCCAGGTCCATCACCAACTCAGACCACGCCTCCTTCCACCAGGACTGGATGAAGGTCCTGGAGTCCGCCGAGAAGTCGGATGGGGTGCAGGAGGGAGGAGGAGGTGGAGGAGGGATAGCATGGGTTGGCTGATAATAGTACCCCTGATGAGAGTATCCGGTGCAGGGTGTACCCTGGGAAGTAGTGCCCCACAGAACTCCAATCATGTGGTGGACCAGCCGAGGAGTAGTCAAGGAATACCCAGAAGGGTAATGAGGGACATGAAGGATCTCGAAAAAATCCCCAACGTCAGAAGAGCTGGCGTTGGAGGAACCTGAAGGACCAGCCATAGTGTATAAAGAGGGTGGTCCATTGTAGGGATAATGACGTCGGAACCGCAGTCAGGACCAGCGCCGCCAGGCCTGGCATCAGAAATGGATCTGGCATCAGGTAGGCTGGCTTGGAACCCGACACAGGGTATCCGACAGAAGAACCTGGTCTGCTGAAGGAGCACATGAGCAGGTCCCAGCAAGGAGACAGAAGTCGGAGGGTCCAGCGTCAGGTCTGCAGCGGAAGAGCTAATCCTCCTGGGGAGCAGGAGGTGCCTCCATGTCTTCAGACAGATTAGGAGGACCTCCTCCCAGAGGAGTGGGAATCAGATACTGAAGCGTGGACCACATCCAGGAGACCAGCTCTCTCTACCTGGGGTAGCTGGATTTGAAGGCTGAGCTACTGGCGGGGAGAAGGGTATAGAGGGCAGTCTTCCCGGGCTCGTCCGGACGTCGGGTGGGCTGACAGGCGTCCCTGACAGGAAAGCCACGTCTGTGCAACTGCCAGATGAGGTTGACTTCTCAGATGTCAGAGCCAGGCGGGAGGAGGAGCCCACACTGCCAGCTACTGGCAAGCTGGGCAGGTCCCGAGGTGGGAGCCAACTTATCGCGGTTGGGCGGTCCTGGAGGAGCTAGGGATGACTTAATGGCTGAAGCAGGCAGTCGCCAGGAGGAGCCGGGCCGACTTCATTTGCCAAGACCGGGAGCAAGGTTGTGATAGTGCTGCTGGCAGGAGGGCCTGGAAGCCTCAGCCTTGGAACCCTCTGAAGAGTGCTCCCACTCCTGGTGTTTCTTCTTTTCTTTCTGTTTGGAAGGAGATGTGGAAGAAAGGTGATGCGACTCCCTGATCTGCTCCATTTGCTTCTCCAGTAAAGCCAAAGCGAGACTTCAGCAAATGGGCCTCCAGAGCCTGCTGTCTTCATTTCTGGGTGGTCTGGTTGAAAGGCTGGCAGTCTGGGCACTTAGCAGTAGGATGATCCAGGCCTAGACAAATGACACACTTATGGTGGCCATCCTTGTGCGGGATCTGGGTGCCACAAGTATCACACTTCTTCTTCAATGTGGGTGAGACACACACATCGAAAAAGACTAAAAAACTTCAGTAAGTGAAAAAAAAACAATGGTGATCACTAAGCAAATCTAGCGCGAGTAACTGCATGAGACAACGGCAGGAAGGAACTGGGCCAGGCGTGAGGACTGCCCACTATATAAGGCCACGCGAAGTCATCACATGACGTTGGGTGGGCGGTCCTCACAGGCATGCTGGAAAAGTCTGCCGTGGTGGTCCAGTGACACCAGGTGGCTAGTCCCACATGTTATGACCTACTGCAGGAACCCTCTCGAAGTAAGACTGTGTGTTAGGATCCCAACCTCAGCACCACACTCCCCATCCTGCAAGCAGCAAAAGGAAAAACCATTATGGTTTCATCTCCTGAATCTTTGCAAATCAGGCCTGGGGTGTTCCTTGAGGTTCTCAACCCTAACACTCTGTTGTTGCTCCGTTGGCGATGTTGTCCATTCGTACCAATAGATGGCCTGGGGACAGCTGGGTCTGGAAGGCTCACAAGGCAATCAGAACAGCCCTCATCTCCAGGGCGCTAATGTGAAGGGCGGTCTCCACTTGCACCACATCCCCGAGTCTTATGAGGACCCAAATGAGCCCTCCTGCCCAACCCTGAAGCATCTGTGGTAAGGATTTCTTGAGGTGAGGGAATAATGAAAGAAACCCTTTCAGCAGGTTGCTGGGTTGCATCCACCAAAGTAGCACCTTTCTGACTGGAGAAGACACCATGACTGGCTGTTCGGGTTGTCAGTGCACTGATCCCACAGGATTCTCAATGTCCACTGTGGAATCCTCATGTGTAGCTTGGCCCAAGAAACCGTCACAATGGCCACAGCCATCAGGCCCAAGAGCTACTGTAAAGCAGGCGGGTTTGAGTCATGAGATGGTCTACCTTGTCCTGAGGCAGGAAAGCCATACCCTCTGCCATATCCAGTACTGCTCCTATCTACTGTAGATGCTGACATGGGGACAAGACTGATTTGAGCAGACTGACGGTGATCTTTAGGTCATTGAACAGTTGTGTTATGCGTGCCAGGGTCTGGAGCAGTTGCTGCCTGGACTGTGCCTTGAGGAGCCATTGTCCAGGTAGGGGATGACATGAAATCCTTCCCTCCTCAGAGCTGCCGCTACTACTGCCAAGCATTTGGTAAACACTCAAGGAGCCAAAGACAAGCCAAATGGCAAGACACAGAACTGAAAGTGTGCTCCCTGGAACTCAAATCTGAGGTACTGCTGGTGGGAGGCACAAATCTTGATATGCAGGAATGCATCCTGCATGTCGAGGAGCATATCCAGTCTCCTTGATGCAAAGAGGCAGCAGACCCAGTGGGTCACCATCCAGAATTTCTTGTAACGGATGTAGAAGTTTAGACTGCAGAGGTCTAGGATGGGCGGAGATACCCTGTGCATTTGGAAACCAAGAAGAAATGTGAGTAGAAACCTTTGTCTCTCTGATCCTCAGGAATGGGCTCTATGGCTGTTTTTGCTAATGTGAATCTCGCCGAGAGAGCCAGGATGTAGTCTGGGGATAAATGGACTGAACTGGAAATGCTCCATGAGCCACTCTGGGAGTTCAGAGTGTAACTGTGTTCTATAAGCTGCAGAACTCAAGCATCTTTGGTAAGCTCCTGCCACTTGTCGAGGTGTAGGAGAAATGACTCCCTACTGCTGCCTCCTGCAGTATTTGGGGAGGGGGATCAAGTAGGGAGTCAGGCTGAAGTAGCACCTGCAGCCACAGCTAACAGGACCCTGGTGCCAGCCCTTGGGGAAGGGCAAATGCAAGCTTGCATGAAATCCCAAAGGAGTAGGCATAGATTGAAAGTCCACTGAAACAGGCATCAGGATGCCAAACGATGCTGGCTGTGGAGGCAGAAGAGCCGGCATAAGAGATGGGGTCCAGGAGGCAATGGAACAAGCTGAGGAACTGGTGTTGGCCCAATGGCCTAGGTCATCAGGTTCCTGGAGGAAAGTATGATGGAGAAACTGCCTGGGGTGACATCGGTGGAGACTGGGACCCGAGGCCAAGACATGGGCTATGGATGCAGCTAACAATAGTGTCTGGGGAGCAGGCTGAACCCCAGCCTGAGCTTAGCTGGCACGACAAAGCCATATCAGCAGAACCACCTGACTGATGGCCTACAGAGAATAAGGACATGAACAGCAGGGGCCAAGGTTGGCAGGGTTGAGGAAGTACCCGACGCAACAAACTGCACCTACCAGAGTAATACACCATCGGGAGTAAGGGGCTGCTACAGCGAGCCCTGTAGATGAGAGGGCATTGGTGGCAGGGAGGACCACTCCGAAGTGGAAGACGGCCCCACCATGGTCAACACTCAATGCAGTGACTGAAACAATCCGTGAAGACCTGCTCAGCCTAGTCCTTATTCCGGTGCATGCTTCCGGCTGACTTGTCCTGAGCCTTGGATGAATGGGAACCCGAGAACAAGGCTAGCAAAACTGAGGAACTCCTGGCTTGAATCTCCTGCTAAGATCTTCTGACAGCGAATTCTGGTAGCTTGGTTGAAGTGGCAACAGAGCTCACAGGTCCACATGTCATACTCTGGGCCTAGTCAACGGATGGAGGTGTCGGTCATCCTTCTCGAGGATCTTCTCCCACAGGCATAGATTCAAAAGAGTTTCTCGGAGACAGAGTTCTGCATAAAAAAAAAAGAAGAAAAACACTGAAACAAAGAGATATCAGAAGCTAGAGAGAGAGAAAATGAAAATAATAAAAACAAAAAGGCAGTCGACTGAAACTGGCGGTATCTTCTATGAAGTCAATGTGCTATGGTCGAGGCGGAAAGAACTGAGGAGGGTGCGAGAATTGCGCCCGCTTATGGGAGGACGTCGTCAGTGACAATTGGCAGCCCCTGGTAGACTGCTAGCTAGAAAAGTTTCCGTGTGGTCCTAGTGCCCATGGCTGTAGCTCCACAGGTGTGGCCTGCTGCATGAGATACCCTCGATGAAGATCCACCAATATTTTCATTTTTTCACTTTCCAGATCTTAAAATCTGCCTATCTAACTGGAGCAAAACTTGGCAAATCAAGAGATCTTGCCCCAAGACCTATCATGCAACATTTTGTGCAAATCCATTGAATGGTTGTCAAGCTACTAAAGTGCAAAGTTTGGGGTAAGTATACAATATAGAGATATTGACACAAATTACCTGGGATACAGTGCAAACCTATGAAGTCAGTGTAATCAAGATCTGCTCTCTACTTATTAGGATTTCAGCTACAGAAAAGGACACATGCAGACTGAGGGGTTAAGCTTTACAGTATTTGCTCCTGCTTTGTGCTTCCTCATGTATTTACAGGATGTATATTTTTCAACAGCATGTGAGGACTCCTCTGTATACGTAACAATTTCCCTATAAAAACTCTGAATTGGGCTGTATTTATTCCACTCAGATGTTAAGGTTTGGACTGCACTCTGAAGGTTATCGTTCTTCCACTCATAAATGCCGTAAACACACACACACACACACACACACACACATATACTAAGTCCATACCCATGCACACAGTTTGAACAAGCCTTTGTCAGTGCTGAATGTGTGCTTGCTTGTACTTGGCTTTGTAGTTCTGGGGCACTGGTAGTGCAGAAGGTAAAATAAATAAAATTAATAACAGGAGTTATAGTAGTGACATTGTCATGATTGGGGACGAGGAGGTTTACGCTGCACCTGGACTACTGTGTGCAGCTCTGGGGATAACACTGAGGATGGACTTGGAAAGGTTAGAGGCGATGCAAGAAAGGCGACAATGACAAAAAGCTCTGCAGCAAGGCGGACAGTGAAGAGGTAATAACAGAGTTGCAAAAGAACCTGGAAAGGACAGAGTGATGGTCCAGTAATAAGGGAGTTGCAAAGTAACCTGGAAAGGACAGAGTGCTGGTCTAGTAATAAGGGGCTCAGTTTTCAAATGTTAATGCAGGGTTTGTGTCAAGCCCATTCTTTGGCGCAGCTGTGCCAAACTTCTTTGGCCTTAACTGCACCCAATTTTAGTACATCAGGTGCAGCTGCAACACTTTCCACACTTTACAGCAGCTTGTACTAAATATTTGGCACAAGCCCCATAAACGAGTCCACACATACCGCAGTTAGAACCAGGAAAATCTGGTCTAACTTGCCTACATGTGGCCCTCAGGATTAAAAATTCCAGTCGCCAGCAGGCAGAGAATGTTACAAACCTGTGCACCAAATGATTGGCATCAGGGCTTCAGCATTATTGGGGCTCTGAAAACTGATCCCCAGGAGTTGCAAAGAACCTGGAAAGATTAGAGCGATGGTCTAGTAGTAAGGGATCTGCAAAGGAACCTGGAAAGATTAGAACAATGGTCTAGTAACAAGGGAGTTGCAAAGGAACCTGGAAAGATTAGGCTGCTCTAGTAATAAGGGAGTTGCAGAGGAACCTAGAAAAATTAGAGCAATGGTCTAGGAATAAGGGAGTTGCAAAGGAACCTGGAAAGATTAGAGCGATGGTCTAGTAATAATAGAGATGCACAGGAACCTGGAAAGATTAGAGTGATGGTCTAGTAATAATAGAGATGCACAGGAACCTGGAAAGATTAAAGCGATGGTCTAGTAATAATAGAGATGCACAGGAACCTGGAAAGATTAGGCGATGGTCTAGTAATAATAGAGATGCACAGGAACCTGGAAAGATTAAAGCGATGGTCTAGTAATAAGGGAGTTGCAAAGGAACCTGGAAAGATTAGAGTGATGGTCTAGTAATAAGGGGTCTGCAAAGGAACCTGGAAAGATTAGAGCAATGGTCTAGTAATAATAGAGATGCACAGGAACCTGGAAAGATTAGTGCGATGGTCTAGTAATAATAGAGATGCACAGGAACCTGAAAGATTAGAGCGATGGTCTAGTAATAATAGAGATGCTAGGAACCTGGAAGATTAAAGCGATGGTCTAGTAATAATAGAGATGTAAAGGAACCTGGAAAGATTAGGCGATGGTCTAATAATAATAGAGATGCGCAGGAACCTGGAAAGATTAGAGCGATGGTCTAGTAATAATAGAGATGCAAAGGAACCTGGAAAGATTAGGAGCGATGGTCTAGTAATAATAGAGATGCACAGGAACCTGGAAAGATTAGAGCGATGGTCTAGTAATAATAGAGATGCACAGGAACCTGGAAAGATTAGAGCTGGTCTAGTAATAATAGAGATGCACAGGAACCTGGAAAGATTAGAGCGATGATCTAGTAATAATAGAGATGCAAAGGAACCTGGAAAGATTAGAGCGATGGTCTAGTAATAATAGAGATGCACAGGAACCTGGAAGATTAGAGCGATGGTCTAGTAATAATAGAGATGCACAGAAACCTGGAAAGATTAGGCGATGGTCTAGTAATAAGAGATGCACAGAAACCTGGAAAGATTAGAGCGATGGTCTAGTAATAAGGTGCTGCAAAGGAAACTGGAAAGATTAGAGCGATGGTCTAGTAATAATAGAAATGCACAGGAACCTGGAAAGATTACAGCGCTGGTCTAGTAATAAAGGGAGTTGCAGAGGAACCTAGAAAAATTAGAGCAATGGTCTAGTAATAATAGAGATGCAAAGGAACCTGGAAAGATTAGAGCGATGGTCTAGTAATAAGGGAGCTGCAAAGGAACCTGGAAAGATTAGAGTGATGGTCTAGTAATAAGGGGTCTGCAAAGGAACCTGGAAAATTAGAGCAATGGTCTAGTAATAACAGAGATGCAAAGGACCTGGAAAGATTAGGCGATGGTCTAATAATAATAGAGATGCACAGGAACCTGGAAAGATTAGGCGCTGGTCTAGTAATAAGGGAGTTGCAGAGGAACCTAGAAAAATTAGAGCAATGGTCTAGGAAAAAGGGAGTTGCAAAGGAACCTGGAAAGATTAGAGTGATGGTCTAGTAATAATAGAGATGCACAGGAACCTGGAAAGATTAGAGCGATGGTCTAGTAATAATAGAGATGCACAGGAACCTGGAAAGATTAGGCGATGGTTTAAAATATGGGAGTTGAGATTCAACACCAAGAATGGAATAATGCACATAGGGAAGAGTATCCTATGACAGAATACTGGTTGGGGAGGTGGAGGTCAGGTTGGCCACTACTACCAAGCAAAGGAGCTCTGAGTCATTAAAGTGACTTGCACAACAAACCAGTACATGCAATAAGGCCTACAGTAAGGCAACCACAATGCTGAGTGCAGCTGAGGGATTTTAAGAGCAGGAGGAATGAGGTGATACGGCACTGTACACAAGTTCTGAATAATGAAACAGCGGTAAGATCACTTTGAGAACAATATCCCAGCAGACAGAAAGCGGAGGCGAACCTTGTTGCAGACCATGGTACTGAACGAGGAACAACTTTCTACAAATTAAGTTGATGTGAGCTGAGAAGTCCAAGCTACTCAGTCACACACAGGGCACCCCATCAAGGAGGGTGTTAGCTAGAGTCCTGAAGCCAGGGTTCTAGATATTGAGCAGTCCAACTCCTCATCTATATTACTGAACAAATGATCGATCCTATAAATGGGCTATTTAGCCCAGTGTTCTTCCCTGTTAATTAATTAATAAATGAATAAGAGTGTCACATACAACACTGACCCATGAAGCAACTTTTCTGTTGTGCTTCTGAAGAAAGAGCAAAGTTGAACTTCTGCGCTGCAGGTGGTACACCCTTAAACAAATAGCAAAAAGATAGATAAGGGGCTACTCACTGACCCAGACAACGTTATACAGTATATACATTTATAACACTGCAAGGAAAATTCTGGAATCTCACTGGCAGAGATATCACCTGACCGTGCATCAGAAAGCTAACAAAGCACGATTAGGTGCAGCACCTCATAACCAAGGAAAAAACCTCACTGCCTAAAAAAAAAAAAAAGGACTATTTCATGTATACCATGTTGCCATTTAAACAGTATTTAAATAAATTATTTTATTTAAAAATCATATTAAAATATTTTTATTTTACATGTAATACACAGGAGTATCAAGGCATTTGTAAGTGCAATAAGCCACTCCAGGGTCTACTTGGGCTTACCGCTATAAAAGTCAACTTACTGATGCATTTATATTTCAGTACAGATAAATGCAAACATGCAATACAGCAGTCTCCTTCCATGTGGCTGCTTGGTATGTCAGCACAGCTAGGCGCATGAGCCTCAATATCTAATCATAAGAGAGGTAATAGTGTTAAAAAAAAAAAAGAAGCAGGCTGACTCTGAGCCGAAGCGAGTTTCGGCCGTGGAAGCTGAAAGTGAGGGACTGCTCCAGCTGAGGGCTCCACCTCTTGCATGATGTTACATGAATGCGCTGAGAGTTCCCTGCAAAACACGTCACCTCTTGACTCTTCTTCCTGAGCGTGCTTTGATAGTTGGCGAGGTATCTGAAATTCAAGATGGAGGAGACAAAAGATTCCCGAATCAAGATGGAACCAGAGATGAGGCAGCTCAGCCCCAGGATGAGTACAGCGATATCATTTTCTTCTCAGACCAAAGACAAAAGCAGGACTTTGGTATGTAGAAAGGACTGAGATGGAGTGTAAGGAGCCACCTGGGTTTGTAAGTAAATGCCCATACCCTTTTAGTAGGGGTGAGGGCCGTGAGCATGAGGCGGCCTTTTAGTAGGGGTGAGGAGCCGTGGCGTGGTGAGGCCATGAGATGTTTAGAGAGGCGACATGGCAAAGTTACAGAGAGAGGTGGCAGCAGGAGAGGAGGAGCTGCTGCTGGTTAATTCACTCCGGACTCTGCAGCAGAGGCTGGTTACTTTCACATGGCTGACTGCACATAGGGAAAAGAATTTAGACTCATACTCATATAGTGAGGTATAAATTAGAGACACGATTATATCGGACTATTTTATCATCAGAGATCGCTCTGGAGGATATATATATATTTTTATTTTAGCCATGTATGTGTTTCTCCTTTGCCCTTTGGTGAATGTGGTTGCAATTTATAAAGAAAATATGGGGCTGGTGTAGAAGTGACTTCTATGTTATTTACAGAAAGCACCAGGAAAGGGTATCTGGTTTCACATTCTTTGTAATCTTCTAGTCAGCCACAGCCACCCTTTTAATGCGGATGCTTTCAGGTTTCCAGAGTGCTGTTGATTGACCAGAGCGAGTTCAGCAATAATACATAAAAATAAATATTTATACAAGACCAAGTTAATAAAAATGTAAGACATTTACATTAACACAATCAAAACAAAGTAGCAGTTAGGCAATATTTTTCATATGTCTGAAAACTGCACATATAAAATTGAACAATAATTTAGCAACATCGATTATCATTGGATTTGAAAGGCAGGGCTCACGCATTATGTGCCATCAGCGCAAAAGATAAATTGTTTATGGCAATGTTTTCATTTTGGTGCTGTTTTGGGGAACGAAAAAAAAACTCCCTTATTCATCTATTCCAAAATGATCGTGTGCCTGTGCCCACACACACTTACCCACTCACCAACAGCAAGGTTCATGGTGACACAGTAGCCAACATTCACGCCGTGACTGCCCTAGAGTCCCTTTGCATACCACGTGCACTGAGTTACAAATCTCATTCGCAGTAGCGATGCTAAGCTCCTAGTACTGTCCAATCACAGTCAGATACAGATAGTGCACTCATGTGATGGACAACTTACTGCAGCCAACCCACTTAACTACTGGCCAATCACTTGATGCCCAGCTGGGGAGGACCAACCAGATGGGTCATCATAGTGATTGGCAGTTCTGAGGACCAAGCAGCTGGACTGTGAGCGGGGTTCTAAGCACTGTACACAATGAGAGACTCGTTAGTGTGACCGCAGTGCTCTGAAGCAGCAGTTGCTTGTTGTGTTTCTCTGCTGTGAATTGTATGTGGCAGCAGGCACATCTGAGGCATTTTAAAGTTATAAAGACTTGCTACTACTAGATGAGGGAGTGTAGGACGGGGCTTTCTTTCCTGAGAGGAATAAACAAAATTAGAAAGACAACTAAGGAAATACTCAGGAAAAAAAAAAAAGGGGCAGACTTGGTCCTTTTGGACTCAGCTGAGCTAGTAGAGCCACCGCAGCGATCTGCCTTCTCAGTGCTGTGCCTATAATAAATGAAGGCAAATGCAGTGTGAAATAAATTGGAAACAAAGTACCACTAGTCCTTGTGGTCTCTGCTGTCTGTACATTACCTGCAAGCGCAATGTGAAATAAAAACATTTAGGGACTACAGTGAGCACTTGTGGTCTCGGCTGAGCCACTCAAGCATATGAGCTGTGTTGTATTTAACTGCAAGTGCTTGCAAAACAAAAATTAAATCTAGGGACTACTGTGTGTCCTTGTGGTCTCAGCTGAGCTACTCAAGCACTTGCAATGTGTCTGTCCTTAACTGCAAGTGCATGTAAAGAAGTACTGTGGGTTCTTGTGGTTTTGGCTGAGCCACTCAAGCACTTCAGCTGTGTCTGTACATTGCCAAACCTGTGTAGTCAGCTACTCTTCTGGATCAACTGAATGTGAGAGACTGTTTACCTTGACAAAAAAAAAAAAAAAAAAGAGACTAATTTTGTTCAAATAACATTTTAATAGTAACATCATGGGCTGTAAAAGAAAAATATAGGTTACAAGTGAATCAAACAATAAAATCACTCAGTTTTATACCACAAGAGGTACTAAACTAACAGTAGTAGTACACCAAACACAGAACAGAATAAATAAAATGAAAGGCCTACAAGTAGCTCTGCTCCATTACATTCACAGACTGTGTGCTCTGCTGCATCTCGACTGCATGCTGCCCCATCTGTGAAAACATGAACATCAGTAGAGACAACATCTGACCAGCCTTGTACATCAACCACTGCTACAAAACCTGTAGTATCTCTAGAATTAGAGTACCAGTGCTTTGCACCACCTAAAAGTTTGCAGAAATAACAACTGACCAGGCGCATTCAGAAAGTGCTGCCTCCCTGCGTGAATTCTGGCCATGTTCACTCCCACTGCATCTTCAGAGATTCTGAGAACAATGACTCTGAACCAGCTGAAATAACCAGTGGATCAAAAGGCGGGCAACTAGGAGATACAGTGCAGGATTTTACTCATTCAGATTCAAGAGCTGGTGTTTGCTGTGGCAGAGCATTCAGACCAGCCTGGAAATGCGACCGACCATGGCTGTTGTACAAAGCAAATGAATGTGTGGTGTACTGCCCAGTTTGTTTAGATGCAAAATTAACAAATTCATTCACAACAGGCTGTTCAGTCATGAAAGCAGAAGCATCAGTGAACACAAACTATCAAGGGCATATTTCTGCCAAGAGCACGAGGTATTGGCAAAACAATTACAACAAGGGTAGATTAATGCTGTGAGAAAATCAGAGGTGCAATAATAGCTGCTCTAAAGAAACTCTGGTCAGAGCGATACAGCTGCTCATAGTAGCAAGAGCTCCTGAGAGCATTAAAAACAATATCTGGAGCTCTTGCCGCGCAGTAGTAGCAGTGCGGTAACTCACGCATGCAGTTTAGTTTACCCTTGAGGCAGCCATGCACAACATGGTGGTGATGACAAAACTATGCTGTGCCTATGCACAGTTTAAGATACCCACGTGCTGTGCCGCGGCGGCCGTCTCTTCAGCAATTGCAGAAAGGAAAAGTACTGCGCCGGAAGGGGTGTGTTTATACAGCTAGTTAAGGGAAGGGCCACTGAAACAGCACCACTGAAATCTATGCCAGAGCACTGTGAAACACACTGGACAGCGGTCTGGTCACATGCTTCCACAGTACTCTTAGGATATCATGATTGATGGCATAAAGTCTGCGGAGCTTCAGCCTATGCAGCCGTAAAAATAATACTTAAAAAATTATTTTAATGCAATGTGTGTGTCTCATGGGATATACAAATATCATTCCTTTTTTTTTGGTTCACTAACCTGGACAGAAATGGATGGAATAAACAAACAGGTCTCCCCAGATATGTAGGGTTTCTTTTGGTATTTACAGGAAAATTGTCACCACGCACTGGTAACAGGAAAGAATTATGTAATTTACAGGAAGTGCAGGAAAAGCATCCCTGAGTTACAATGACATTTTCAAATTGCGATTTCACTCTGCAGGAAGAACAGTTGATGAGTACAACACCTTTACCAAATTGCTTAAAAACCAGCAACTTGAGAAACTGACACCAGAGTAACCCTCAATGTGGACTGTACAAAACAAAACATAACACAACACCCAGGCACACACACACACACACACACACACTCTCTCCATTGCAGTATTTCATCTTTACATGTTTACCTAGTTTCGAACAGAGGAGAGAGATCCATGGATACTGTGAATGTCCCTGTGTCTCTGGAATCTTAATATTGTTTAGCAAGGAATTGACTACATGCACAACTGACAACTCGGATATGGGACTTGATGCACTGAGGAACCTTTTGTTTTATTTTTAGGAAACTCCTATCAAGTCCCTTAATGCAGCAGCGGCTGCAGGAAATATCCGATTAGGGCTTTTAACATAAAGTAAATGTTTTCATTACCTGGTGCCCTGGAATTTTAATAAAAAGAGCCACTCACTCCATAATGGCGACAGAGCCTGGGCAAACATCTAGCACACCCTGGATGACTTCTGCCATGAAGGTCATGCTAGTAGGGGGCTACCAACATCTGCCATTTGTTGATATTAGCCCTCATTAGCATAACCTTCCATGGCAGAAGTCACCAGTGTGAAATCTGCCGAGGTTCTGTCGCCATTAAACAGAATCTTTTGAGTGGGGCACAAGCTGTAAAATTGCTTTTTTATGTTAAAAAGCAATCAGCACTTCTGCAACTGCACTACTGCACCTGGGGACTCAATAGGAGTTTCCTTTAATTTATTTTTATGCCCTGTTTTCCTGTTTTCACCCTGTCTGGCCACAGCCAGCATGTGAGGCACGCTGCCCACAGCACCAGGACACCTCCCACTGCTTGCAGCCCACTGCCTGCAGTTCCTGTGGACCTCCATCCAGGGAAGTGGAACTCGGTGGGTGAAAAGTCCTTCCTGGGAGGAGGCTGCCTTCGGCTGCTCAATCCTCTCCCTCTCTCCCAGCCCCTGCGGCTCTCTGATGACCTGGGCTCATTCTCAAACATGGGGTCCTGGCTTGCCAGGGTAAGGTGGCCAGCACCTCAGCCCGAGTGCCACTGGGGCGGCTACCGAGGAACCTTTTCAACCGACGCTGCTTTGGTCCCACATCGATTGCCTCCCGGAGTAAACAGAAACTACAAATGATCCCGGCCGTTTTGTACATCAGTCTGGGTTTATTAACCAAATAATCACATATAAAGGAAGACAAAGGCCATGGAAGTCCAAAAATTCAGGAGAACCTGAAGCTCTGTGGGTCACTCTCAAACCTGGCACAAACCGGCCCTCAGACTGGGAGTGATTTATAGGCCCCCAACAAGGGGCAGAGGTAGACAAAGCTTTGCTGGAAAGCATAGTAAAATGGCAGAAAAAGGAAAAGTCATACTGACGGGGACTTCAACCTCCCAGCGTGGGCTGGTCCTCCTGCACGGCATCCACAGCCAAATATAGAAATTTCCTGGACACCTGCAAGGTGCTGGACTCAATCAACTCATTACAGCCCCACTGGGAAAATGCAGTCCCTAGACCTGGTGCTCACAAACAGCAGCAAGGTCAAGGGAGGTGGAGGTGGGGTGCCACCTGGGGACAAGTGACCACAAATCGGTCTGGTTCAAGGTCAACACTAAGGAGAAACAAATCACTCTAAGACACGGGTCCTGGACTTCAGAAGGATAGCTTCTGATCAGATGAAAATACACTTTAGACATACCTCAAGAGTAACTGGGGGGTATGCTGGACTAACATAAGACAGGCAATAGCAGAGGTCACGGACACATTTCCAGACTGGTCAGTAAGACAAGGAAAAGGAAAAATCCTCTCTGGTTCACAAGAGGTGGCAGCTACAGCAAAAGCAGCGAGGTAGCATATAAAAAATACAAGGGCTCAAATAGCAACAAGGATACAAGAGCAGCTTGAAGGAAACTTCTAGAGTGATTAGGTGGAAAAGGCACAAACTGAGGTGGAAATTGCACAGGGGTAAAACAAGGTAAAAAACTTCTTCAGGTGTATACGTGACAAAAGGAAAATGTATACGGTATTGTTAGTCTAATAAGCAGTGATGGGAAGAAGATAGAAGAAGAGAGAAGGCAGAGGTCTTAAATTGTTACTTTTGCTCTGTCTTTACAAAGGAGGAGCCTAGAAATCGCACACCTCTGAAGGAGTTAATAATTGCACAAGAGGAGTAGACACAAGACCTTTCACAGTAGAGAGGTAAGGACTGAATCAATAAACTAAAGACAGATAAAGCCATGGGGCCTGAATGCATCCACCCATGCACACTGAGAGAACTTAGGGATGAACTGGCAGTACCTCTAGCAGATCTTTTAGCAGGTCCCAGACAGAGGAATTGTTCCACAAGACTGGAAAAGGGCAATAGTGGTTCCCATATATAAAGAAGGGAGGAGCAGGAGGCAAGTAACTACCGCCCTGTCAGTCTCTCCCTCGGTGGTAGGCAAGAGGATGGAAACCCTGCTAAAGAAAGAATTTTAATTTTCCTGGAAGACACTGGACAGCAGGCAATGAGGCTTCATGGCAGGAAGGTCCTGCTAAGCTAATCTGATCGAGTTTTTCAACTCAGTTACTAAGACAGTGGACCGGGGAGCTGTGGATGTTATCTACCTCGACTTTAGCAAAGCCTTCAACTCAGTCCCACACAGAAGGCTACTAAATAAGTTTGAGCATATAGGAGTGAGACAGGAAGTGGTATCAGGGTTGGAGCTGGCTTAGTCAGAGGAACCAGTTGGTGATGGTCAATGGGGCAGCATCAGGGATAAGGGGTGACCAGCGGGGTCCGTCCTGGGTCCTTTACTCTCAATATTTTCATAAGTGACATCACAGAGGGGCCAGGCGGGAAGGTGAGTGTCTGCAGATGACACAAAGATCTGCAACAAGTGGACATTGCTCTGGGAATGGAGCAAATGAAAAGTGACCTGCTCAAGCTAGAAAATGGTCAACATGTGGCAATTATAACAATGCAAAAAAAATGCAAAGTGATGCATTTGGGCAGGAGTAACCCAGGGACGTCTACCATCTGGGAGGGCTGCTAACAGCCACCAAACAGGAGGCGGGATCTTGAGTCATCACCTCTGATGACTTAAAGTGGGCAGACAATGTGAAAAAGTGGCACAAAAGCCAGCAAAATGCTGGGATGCATAGGAAGGGCATCACAAGTAGAAAGTGGGAAGTGATCATGCCACTATACAGAGTCCCTGGTAAGGCCCACCTTGAGTACTGCATACAGTTCTGGAGGCCTTATCTCAGGAACGATGTGGATAGACTACAGACAGTACAGAGAAAAGAAGAAAAATTGTACAAGGGCTCCACGAACTGCCATAGAAAAGCAGATTACGGCAACTCAACATGTACTCACTGGAGCAGCGGCAGAGATAGGTGACATGATAGAGACATTCAGGTTCCTGAAGGGCATAAACAGAGTCCTGCCCAGGAACCTCTCTCATCAGTAGCTCCACAAAGACAAGGGCCAAGGAAATGAAATTAAGGGAGGGAGGTTCCAGGGTAACATGTGTAAGTTCTTCTCTACGGAAAGAGTGGTGGCTCCATGGAATAGCCTACCTGCAGAAATCATTGACTCCAACACAGTAGGGCAATTCAAATCTGCTTGGGATAGGCATAAGTGGATTGTCTCTAAGAGATTCTGGTGGGGGTAGCACTCAGGGCAGACTAGATGGATCTTTGATCCCCATCTGCCATCACTTTCTGCGTTCTCTGTTTCTATTTCAGCACTCAAAGATATATAAATCCAACTTTTTTTTTTTTAAATTGACATTCTTTCCCTCCTTCCTCTGCAGACAGCTGACAGTCATCCAGCCGGCACCCACACCCCTGGACCCGGGTCTGGTCAGTGACACGCTCCTCCATGCAGGCTGGCCCACAGTATACCTCCCATGGAGAGCTGGATCCAATACCTGGGTAGCGCACCTCTCTAGGTCGGGGGGTGTGGTGCATAGCCATCAACCGCCATGACTGCCTCGCAATTTTCCACCTGGATTTTTCCCTGGAGCCAGATGTGCAATGGTGTCAATGCACTAGGTGCGAAGGCCTGCGTCGCCAACCCCCAGCTGTACACTGCTTCTAGCAGTGCCTAGAATACTGCCAGTTACGCTGCAGGCGTAAACCCTTACCCACCCCAGAGGCAGGGCAGCTGTTGTGGGAGGCTCGATCCCCCCCTCCCTGCCGACCCTGATGGCCTGAATTTGTTCCTGAACCGGGTCACCGGCAAAGCGTGGTGTGGCATCCAGTATCACGTCAATTTGTTGCAAACAAACAGTGCAAGCATTACAGCGCAGATAAATTATTGAAATAAAATTCAGCGTAATTGTTAAACTGCCGCAAGTCCGCTCAGCGCATCATACAATCAACTGGCTAACTGTTGCAGTGAAATATACAAAATAAAGGCAACTCTGGAGCAAGGAAAACCCAGTACATGAAATATACTAGCGATCCTAACCTATCCACTCAGTGGTTTACTGCTAAGCTCATATCCTGTACCCTCACTCTGCTGTTTTCTATATCGTTTCAATTGTGTTCTTGTGTTGTTCTGCTTTAAGTACATGAAATATAGAAATAACGAAATGGAATAAAATGTTCTTCAAGCATCATACAATCAACTGGCTAACTGTTACAAAATAAAAGGCAACTCTGGAGCACCGGTTTATTATTATTTAATTAAAACCCAGTACATGAAATATAGAAATACCGAAATACCGAAATGGAATAAAATGTTCTTCAGCACAGCAGCGTACCCTTACAGCGCATTGCAGTGAAAATATACAAAATAAAAAGGTAACTCTGGAGCACCGGTTTATTATTATTTAATTAAAAACCCAGTACATGAAATATAGAAATACGAAATAACAACTGTCATGTAGCAGAAACTGATCCCCATTATCAGACAGGCAGTATTCTTTTGGTATTTTAATTCAACTAAACTTAAAGGCAATGCAGGAGCAACACATGCCTTTTGCCTCTGCCTGTGCTGTTCGTTTCAGACAGCTAACAGAAGGCAGTTTACTTGCAACAGCTCGATGTAACTCACCGGTGGCTCCTGCCACAATTTGCTGTGTTCTCTAGTGAGGTAATTTTCCTTCATTGACTGCAATTACTTTTAACTTCAATTTCACCAGCATCTGGCACATGATTATGGGAATTTATGTAGCATACGATATCGTCACGATAGTATGGCATCTTGCAGTGCACTTCAGTTTATCGCACTTCGCACATTTCCAATAAGTTTTACCGGAGTGAACTCTCTTTACGTACAAATATCCTGTTCTGCAAGCAGTTGCTGCCCTCGCTACAATAGGAACGAATGACAAAGGCATGTTGGAATCAGTGATACAATCACTAACATAATGAATATATTTAAATGCATTTATTAGGTGATTGAATGAAACCAGTTACTAATTGTCTGTATGTCTGAATTATTGTGTTGCTATGCGAAATAATGACTTGAGAGTTTTCGATTAGAAGGCTCTTGGTGAATTAGTGTGGCGATGAATTTATATGCGCTGATATTGGCTGCTGACTTGTATGCGCTCAGATAATTTCAATGAGTTGACATGGAACCGTGGCATCCAGCTCCTCAACCCTCAGCATCACCAGGCCATGGTTTTAGTTTTGCATCATTTTTCAGACATATGTTGTATATCTACTTATACACGCTGCAGTTGGGATTGCTTTCAGGAAGTTGTAGCACGCTGTTTCACAGATACTCACACAAAATACAGGTAAACAACTACAAGTCCCATAAGGAAGCAAGAGAGCATACACAAGTCTGAGTCTGGACTTCAGCGTGCACAAAACCAGAAGGAAAAGCATCCACATAAAAATATGACTATCACCGATTTCTAGAGCACAAGTTGAACAATGGACTACAATTCCCAGAAGGCCTTGTGAGAGAAGCACTCTGTGCCAGCTGCAGCTAAGCATGAGGATGGACCCACCTGCAGTGTTAGCAGAAGCGGGACCTCACCGTTCAAGTGTATGTGTCTAAAAGTGATGCTAGTAGACATTCAAGTACTTCAAGCAGGGTTTATTCATTTGCCGTTAGTTGTTCACCTCTCAAGTACTACTGTGCATGTACAGTTTGCCCTAGAGGCAGCCGTGCGCAACATGGCAGTGATGACAAAACTATGCATAGCGCAGTATGCATGCATACACAGCTTAAGATGGTGCCGCCATGTTAGCGCGACGATGGCTGTCACTTCCGCAATTGCAGAAAGGAAAAGTAGTGCATCGGTAAGGGTGTGTGTTACTGCAGCCCACGGAGGAAGGGCTGCTTAAACAGCACCACTGAAATCTGTGCCAGAGCACTATGGAAGCACACTGCACAGCAGTTCAGTCACGTGCTTCCACTGTGCTCTTAAGATATCATGATTGATGGCATAATGTCTCGGACCTCCATGCGCGGCTGTAAAATGTGGACTTTGCTTCAAAACTGACTCTCCCAAATACAGCAGCCCTTAGATAAATCGACTCTGCATCGCACATAGAGCTGAAGACCTCAAAACTCTAAAAGTAGTTATACTGTACACACGAACTGCAGTCACCATACTTCAACTAGAGATTTCCAATCAGCAACTGTTTCTGTGATTGAGGGTGGTATCACTGTGAAACTGAAAAGCAGTCCCCATTTTAATACTACTAGATTAATCAACTGACACTGCAGTGGATCACTATCTTATTGTGTATGTACGATTTAAAATGTGGATTCAGGGCTGCCTGAAACACATCTTTTGTCTCTGACACAACTTCCTGGAGCCATTGCAGAGATTACTGTGAATCAACGTTTATGTTTTAAAAGAGAAGTGCCACAGAGACCTTAACAAGATGTGCGGTGTTGCTATAGATGGGGCTGCAACCATGACTGGGGTTAAGTCTGGAGTGGTCAGTGGACTAAAAGACATATCCAGGTATCTTGCCATGTCACTGCATTTTGCACAGAATGGCACTAGTAGTTGCTGATGCCACTGACAGCAGCCCTCATCTTGTGAAATACCAAGAGTTGCTTAACAGCATTTGTAAGTTTTTGAAAATTCATCCAAAACTCTAATGACTTGAAAGAGATTCAGAATATTCTGAATGAGAAACAGCAGAAATTTAGTGAGGGTTTTCCCCACAAGATGGCTATCATTTGAAGGAGCAGTTCACTCATTACTGGTGAATTATTCTAGTCTGCTCAGCGTGCTTGCTGACATGAAAAGTGCAAAGCGATGCCGGCTAAAATTAATTTCTACATATAAATTTCTGAATGTTTATCATTTTCTTTCAGATGTTCTTCACTAGCTTGGACTTATAAATAGGACATTCCAGTGAAAAGACTTCCATTTGGCAAAATGCATGGCATGATGGCGTCACTGTTCAGAAACTCTCTGAACTCAAAGCTGGAATCAGTGTGTGCATTACAAAGTTTACAGACTGCACACCATATGAAGCTGGTTCTGAATGTAAGTTTTCTAGCAACACACTAAAAAACTGTGGCAAACACAGGACAGAAGCCAATTTACTCTGTTGATCATTTGTTCAGAAACTTATCCAGTCCAGACAATAAAAGTTTCAAAGTGACACAGATATTGAGAAGAGGACTTGGCAAGGTTGGAGGAATAGTCAAATGTATGGCAGCTTAGATTCAATGCCAAGAAGTGCAAAGTAATGCACCTGGAAACAAAAATCCAAGGAAGAGTACACACTGGGGTGAGATACTAACAACAACAAAATGGAAAGGGACCTGGGGGTAGTCATATCAGATGACCTAAAGGTGGGCAAGCAATGTGAGAGGGCAGTAAGGAGGGCTGGGGGATACTGGGATGCAAGGGAGGCATCACCAGTAGAAAACAGGAAGTTGTTATCCCTCTGTACAGACAGCTGGTAAGACCCCATCTGGAGCACTGCTTGCAGTTCTGGAGACACAATCTCTGCAAAGACATAGATAGGATGGAGGCAGTCAGAGAAGGGCAACTAAAATGGTGCAGGGTCTGTACCAGAAGACATATGAAGAGAGACTTAAGGAGCCTAATATGTATAGCCTCGAGGAAAGGAGGAGAGGGAACATGATAGAAACTTTCAAGTACCTCAAGGAATCAACAAAGTCCAAGAGGTAGCATCTTTCAGAAAAGAGGTGTGCAAGAACAAGGGGCACAATTTGAAGATAGAGGGGGATGGATCAGAAGTAATGTGAGGAAGTGTTTTTCATGGAGAGGGTTGTGGATGCATGAGACGGCCTTCCTGAGGAGGTTGTGGAGTCAAAACAGTGGGGAATTCAAGAATGCATGGGACAGACATAAGACAATTCTAGTGGGGGTGGGGTAGGAGGAAGCAGGCTGTTGGTTAACTAGGATCTGCAGCTTATCAATCAGGTAGGAAATGGGCAGACTGGGTGGGGCCAGGTCCTATCTGCCATCAAATTCTATGTTTCTATGGTAGTTCAAAACTCAGGAGTCAATTAGCTTTTCAGGCCAGAATTCATCTTGCTAGATGATCATTCCTCTTCTTCATGTCATGGTTCTCCTTAATCTGATGATGATGTGGCAGCTTCTTCTCCTCATCTCCAATTTTCAGACATGTTTGCCAGCACCTGTATTAGAATGGAGTTCATCCCCATCACTTAATCAGGTTTGGAAGAAACATGCAGAAAGGAACACAGTCACTTCAGAACACTGATGGAAGAAAAAACATTAGCTGAAAACTGTCACGGATGTGTGTGAATTTATCATCACAGAAGGGAAGGGTTTACCCTGTTTCGCATTCTTGCATCTATTTTCATGGCAATGCCAGTGTCCATCATGGATTGCGTAACATGGATTCAGCAAACTAAATGTCACTAAGACTCATCTGAGGAACTGTCTGAACACAGAGATGCTGCATAATTTAATGATAATATCAACTGAAGAACCCCCGGACACAGAATTTGCATTTCATGAAGCTTTTGAGAAATGGGCTGTGAAACCCGTCACATATTGTCACGCAACAGTACTGGCAACAATTAAATCTAAGTGGCGCAAAAAAAAATCCAGAGCCAGCCCTGCAAAACACATACATGAGATTAGATTCAAGGCATTCTTATAGGCAGCAATATGCTTTATTAATAATTTGTCTCTCCATTTTTATCCTCTCCGAAGGTAGAAGTCACCCGTCCATTCCCTCCGTCACCAGATGGAAGTCCAGTGGCAGTAAAGAGTGACTGGTAGGGTGCGGCGTCCCATAGCACATGATGTGCATGCCTCCACATGTATGTCACGTCAGGGATGCACAGGATGGGATCAGGAGAAAGCGAAAAAAGCAAACTAAAATACATATGGGAAAAAGAAAACTACAAAAATGCTCCAAAGAAAATGGAGAGCAAGAGTTTTTCTCATACCTTAAATCCAAATGTTTTAGGGAAGCGGTCAAAACAATTAAGTGTAATAATATGCCTCTCTTCCAGTTTAAGAGGCATTGTTAAGTATAGTTCAATAAACAGGATACTCACCTGTAACAGTAGTTCTAGGAGTGGTATATGGTGTACGTCCACACTTCTGGCAGTATTCCTTTTCCTTTAAATCTTGGCAGAAGGTCTTCAAGCTGGTTCCTCCCACCGAGTGGTAACTCCCTGGCACCATCCCATAACATCAGATCTTATCTGCTGGAAGCAGAATCCATGTGCCACTTGCCAGGAGAGGTCAAATAGGTTGCATGGATGTACACATATACCATTCTTAGAACTACAGTTACAGGTGAGTAACCTGTTTTCTAGGGATGTGGATATGGTGTACAGATCCACACTTTGTGAACTCTAGCAGTTCTCCAGGAGGAGGGGCAAGGCGCACCCCCTATTTAAGAAGAGAGGTGCGGCCCGGTGGACACTGAGGTTGAGCACTGGGCGCCACACTTCGCGCTATGCCGGCAACCCGAGTTGCGGGGCGTGTTTGGGCGCCAGGTGAGGATTGAGCACCCGCTGGGTGCTTTCCTCCCAGGGACGACGGGACATCATTTGGCATGCCAGCAGCTCCTGGTGAAGACCAGGGTACTGCAGCGCGAGGGAAGCATGACATAGCGTGGATGACGCTTGACAGGGGTTACTGTGCGCAGTAATCAGGGACTGCACCACACATGGGAGGGGAAGCGCACACTGAACAGGGAAAACACCAGTCTGTGGGGTGATGATGGCACCTGCCCCATGCCCACTGCGGGTCTATCCTGCTTGGCCTTCGTGTCCTCCACCCAGGCTTTCAACCACAAGCGGAGATTGACTGTACAGAGCACCCAAGAGGAGGGTGACCCCACCCTGGAGGGGTTAAGCTGGGGTGCCAGCTGTGTGGGTTGAAAGGGAGGAGAAAGGAAGCTCAGGTAGGAAGACTTCAGGCAGGGCAGGAACAGGCAGGATGCCTGAGAGGCTCGCAGACTGCGAATCGGAGGGGAAAAAATAGGTAAAAAAAAAAAAAACAGAGAGACGCTGAGAACCGAGGACTCAAAACCAGCATCCTGGCATGACTCAAGATCGATGTGGTAATGGGAGATGATGGTGTGTGCTGACTTCCAGGTAGCAGCCCTGCAAATTTTCTGGATAGGGATATCCCTGGAAGCAGCCATTGAGGCAGTGGTATGGCGGGTGGAAGTAAGCCCTTAGCCCTAGGAGGCCCCTACTCGCCAACCTATAGCAGAAGTTGATGCAGGATACAATCCACCTGCCAATGGCCACTTTGCTGCAGATCTTCCAGGTGCGGCTTCAGCGTAGGTGACAAACAGCTGGCAAATCTCTCCCGAACTCCAGCAGTGCACTCCTTATAACAGACAAAGCGCTCACAGCAGGTCCAAAGTATGGAGCCTGTGCTGAGCCTCGGAGAGTGTGACTGGTGAAGAACGGAGACTGATCACCTGGTTAGGTGAAAATCTGACACACCTTTGGGAGGAACTGGCTGGGGCAAAGGACAACCTTGTCCTTGTGGAAGACCAAATAAGGAGAGCCACTGAAGTACCTGGGTTCACTAATCCTTCTGGAAGATGTGATAGCCATCGGGAAGGCAGTCTTCCACGAAAGGTGAGACATGTCGTACCTGTGCATCGGGTTCAAATAAGCTACTCCATGAACTTTGCCAACACAGCAACAAGTCCCAAGGTGGTACGTGGTTCTTGCACTGGAGGGAAATGTGATCAAGGCCTTTGAAAAGCATCACAACACTTTCTCCTGCATTACCGACGCATACCGCCCATACCCGTATGCAGAAATGGCTGCCAGAGCACCTAAGGCTGTCGACTAAAGGTCTGACCGAGTGACCAAAGGTAGTCAAGAATGCTATCCACCGGACAAGATAAAGCGTCAAACCCCTGCCCTGGCACCGAATGGAGAACCTCTTCCCTTTAAAGGCATAGCATTCTGGGTCAACTCCTTCAGAGAAGCCTCAACTACGGTGGGGACATCTTGGAGAGACCCAAACCTGGAACTCTCAGGAACCAGGCTGTCAGATGCAGGGATTGAAGAGCCAGATGGAGTACCCTCCCTGATTGCAAGAAAGCGTGCCCAGGCGTAGGGATGATGCTGTGGGAACCTGTAGCTGAGGCTGAGGAGAATGGGGTACCAGAACTGGCAGGGCCAGTCCGGAGCCACCAAGATCATCTGTGCCTTGTCCCTCCTGGCCTTGAGCAGCACCTTGTGGATCAGTGGAAATGGAGGACGGCATCTCCTGCAGCATTCCCTGCTGAGGAAGTGGGCACAATACAGCCTCAGCTTTGCATTCTCCATGGAGTGAACAGGTCCCCAGAGGGGTGCCCCACTGGGAGAACAGACTGTGCACTACCTCCTGATGGAGAGACAACTAGCAGATGCCTTGCCCACCCAGCTGAGGTGTCCGCCCGCTGGTTGGATATGCCAGCCACATGGATGGCCAGGAGATCAACATCCAGGCTGAGCATGAGGGTTCGGATGTCGGGAGCTTCCCTGCACATAGGAAAGGTGCATTCTGCCCTGTTTGTTGAGGTAGTACATGGTGCGTGGTGTTGTCTGTCTGGACCTGAATGACCTGACCCTGAATGTGTGGAGCAAAGGCTGTCAGTGCCAGCCAAAATGCCTGAAGCTCCAGCAGGTTGATATGGCATCGGGACTCCTTGGGGTCCAGAGTTCGTGGATCTGTGTTCCACAGGTGGGCACCTCAGCTCATCAGGAGGCATCGATAGTGATGGTGACTGTCAGCTCCAGGCAGACAAATGGGATTCCTTCCTGCAGATGTTCTGGGACTAACCACCACTGGAGGCGTTCCCATCAGCTGGATCATAGTGACTGGCTAGTCACAGTGGCCCTGGCGCTGAGACCATTGACGGGTGAGCTACCACTGCAGAGAGCACATTCTCCACCGAGCCAAACAGACCACGCTGATGCATGCCGCCATGTATCCCAGGAGGTGCAGGAAATCTAAGCAGGTGCAACTACCCAACCCGAAATGATCAGGCAAAGGAGGAGCGAACCTCCACCCAGTCCACCAGGAGCGGAGTCCTAGCTCTGCAAAAGTCGAAATCTACCAATGAAATGTACACCTGCAAAGGTACAAGCTCCAACCTGGCATCATTTACTAGGAGGCCAAGGGACAAGCAGGTCTGGAGGCCAGGACCTGGACCGCTCCTGGAAGGACCTGCTATCAGCCAGTTGTCCAGGTAGGGATACTGGGACCTTGATGTCTCAGGTAGGCTGTCATCACTGTAATGCACTTGATGAAGACCCTGGAAGCCAAGGAGAGGCTGAAGGGCATAGCCTGGAACTCATAGAGACTCCACTCCACATGGAACCGAAAGAACTAGCAGTGGGACAGATGGATGGGAATGTGAAGAATGCATTCAGAAGCTCCAGAGAGCAGAACCACATGTTCTGCTTTTGGGAAGAATGATCTGAGACATCCTGCAGGAGCAACTGAAGGAATTTGTTCACGTCCATGCAATCTAAGATGGGGCACCAGCCTCCCCAATCCGCTTTGGGACCAGAAGTACCTGGAGACAAACCCTAGGCTTTGAGTCACTACCTCCTTCTGGAGGAGCTGGGCAATGTCCTCCGAAGGGCTGACAGCTTGTCTGCGGACATCATAGCTTCCAGTGGGGCAATGGCTTGGCAAGGTGAGTAAGCCTCCAACTCTAGAGGCAGACCCTGGCTGACTACTTGAGGACCCACCTGTCCATAGTAACAGTGGACCAGGCAGAGAGCGCAGACCCGACCCCCATGGGAGACAGGATGGTAGCGAGGAGGTGTTGCCCATCCCATCACTGGGCAGGCTTGGAAGAGGAGGAGGGACCAGTTGAGGAAGCAGCAGGACCTCGATCACTTGGTTTGCAGATGACCCAAGTAACTGATTTTGCTGGAGGATGCTGCTTGGCCTGCTTGCTCCAGCTGGGGCTGGGACAGCCTTTGGCCGCGAGGGCAGAGAGGGGCTGAAAGGGCTTCTTCTTCTTAAGTTTTGGAGCCTTGGGATCCCTCTGAGCGGAGGTGACTAGAGACCATGGTGGCACTAGACTTCACAATTTGAGTGAGCTAGCCTTCCACCTCTTTTCTGAACAGGTCGGTGCCGAAGAAGGGACATCCATCAACTTGAGGCGGGTATCTGCCATAAAGGTAGAAATCTGCTGCCAAGCCTTGCGGTGCATTGCCACCACAGCAGCCACGGACAGGTGAAGGAATCGATGTCCATGGCTGTCTCAACTGCCGCTGCTTGCCACTGCTCAGCAATGGTCCCGACTTGCTTGACCGTGGTCTGTAAGTCAGCTGGGAGCTGAAGAAGCACCTCATCGAGAGTGCCTAGAAGGAGTGAGGTGAAGCAGGCCCATCAAAAGTACGACTCACCTGCCGATGGCCAAGCAAAGAGGCCACAGACTTTTTGGTCATATGATCCAATTTCTTGGATTCTGTGTCGGGAGGCCTGTCCATGTCCCGACATTGCTGGTACCCAGAAGACTGAGTGGACCATGGATGCTCAGTGAAACCCAACAGGAACCTGCAGGGACTGGAATACATACGGGCCATATGGGCTGATGTGCATTAGCAGGAGGCAGGGTGCTGCCAAAACTCCAGAGCAGGGCCAAGAATGGCCTTGGTGACTGAGAAGGCAACCCAGGAGTCCCCTAGATCGAAATTTCAGTCAAAGGTTCTTGGCCCATTTTTGAGTCAGGCTCCTTCTGCATCCTGGTAGTTTCTGAAATCAAATGAAGCAAGCCCCCAAAGGAAGTGGGACCGTGCTCCATAGACAAATCCTTCCCCAATTTATTTATTTATTTAAGAATCGGGTTTACAACCTTTGAGTCAAGGACTCATTTACAAAGGCACCTCATCACAGGGAGGGCAAACAAGAAAAACAGTGTGAGGTACAAAGAGGAAACATAACAGGTGCAAATACATATTACAATAAGAACACATTTCACAAGATTAACAGACAATGTTGCATAAAGTAATTACAGTTGTACAGAGTAGCAGTCAGAGGACATTTGTTATGTAGAATAGCAGTGCACCGGGCTTGTCAGGCTAGAGGAAAGCGGCGCCAAGTATCATCGATCACAGTAATTCAGCGGCAGTTACAGCTTCTGGTGTCAAAGGCGAAATTCTGGAGGCAATTTTAATGGGGCCAATTTTGGTGAGATTCGTGATGGAGGCGGGAGGAGTTGAACCATGTGGAGGCACGTGGCGGAAGGACCTTTGGGCTAACAAGGTCTTGGTACGGGACACCTGGAGGGTGGATCTGATTGCACTCTGGGAGGAAACAACTGTGGATGCATGCTGCAGGGATGTGCGACCTCTGGGGGGGTGATAGGCCTAGTAGGATTTTTTGGTGAGTAGGCAGGTTTGGTATCACAGGCGTTCATCAAAGGTGAGCAGGTTATGGTTGAATAAAGCAGGCAGGTATGAGTCGGTGGGATGCACCAGACAGGAGCCTGCATGCTTTATTTATTGAGGTCTGTATCTTGGTGAGAGGCAGAGTTGTCAGCAGCATGCATAGGTAGGCTGTAGTCTACTAAGGACGAGGTGAGGAGGCTGATAGCCAGGACGGTGGGCGGTTTGGGGAGGCAATCTTTATGTTGATAGAGAAGGCCAATATGAGAATTTATAGCTTAGGACAAGGTATTTATGTGGGTATGGAAAGTAAAAGCTGAGTCAAAGGTGATGCCCAGGTATTTGTAGGATACCACCTGTTTGAGAGGTCGGATTACTGGCGAGAATGTGGAGAGGGTATTTTGGCCTTGTTCTGGTGATGAGAAAGAGCATGGATTTGGTCTTCTTGAGGTTAATGACCAGCGGTGGTCAAGGAACCACTTTTGGCTTGGCTAAAAGTAAGCTGTAGGAATTCCTCAGTGTTGGGGGTCAGGTGGGAGGTAATGAGGACAGCATCATCGGGCGTGAGAGGAGTATACTGCCAGAGCATGCACTGGGTAGAGTGTTGAGGAAGAGGCTGAATAGAACAGGCCCAGGATGGAACCCTGGGAGACCCCAAGCGAATGGGCCAGGAGTTGGATGGGTACCATTAACCTTTACACACTGGGATCTATTGGAAAGTTAACTGGTGAACCAAGCAAGGAAGGTAGGAGAAGCCAAGTTGATGGAGGAGTCAAGTAGGAGGGTGACAGACAGTGTCAAAGGCCTTGGAGAGGTCAATGAACACTGCTCCCATGGTGTGATCAGAGTCGAAGGCTGCATGGAGAAATGGGAGAATTCCAGGACGGCAGTAGTGGTGCTATGCCCAAGGCGGAAGCCATGCTGTTCTGGACATAACAGGTCGTTTTGGCTAGGTACTGGGAGAGCTGTGAGGCCACTATTTTTCAAGCACTCGGAGAGCGGGGAGAATGGAGATGGGTCTGAAGTTACTGGGGAGGTTTTGTCTCCGCCTATGGACTGGGGTGATTTCAGCAGTTTTGCAGGCACTTGGGAACTGGCCCAGACATAGCGACCGGTTTATGAGGTCGGTTAGTGGGATAAGCACAGTGTCCAAGGCTAATCGGAGGATCCTGAGTCAGAGGATCAGAGTTGGGGTTGTTGCTAGCTAGGGCTTTTGTAGATGAGGCCTGGCTTCAAGGAGAGATATGGCGCAAGAGAAAGGGGCGGTCCAAGGTGGGGTGGTGGCTGGGATAGGGTCGAAAAGTGGTTGGGAAGGACTGAGCTAAGATCTGAGAAAAGGCGTATTGAGGGGCCTCAGCTAAGAGGAGTGGATCTGAGGTGACTGTACCGTTTATGGCAATTGGGGACTTTCCATTTAGCTCCTTCATATTGTCCCAGAAGAGCCAGAGAGCCCCAAGTGGATCTTGAGGGAGGTTTGATAATAGTCAGCCTTTGCCTGCCTTATGGCCCAGGTGCAACTATTATGCGCTGCGTTACAGGCTTGTCTGTCAGCCAATTTGCCAGAGGCAATAGCAATATGCCATAGATTGTCTCTTTGCTTCAGTTTTGGATAAGGATGGTCAGATCCATGGGCGTTCCATTTTTAGTCGGGTTCTAGTCGGGGGCATAAAGGTCACAGGCCTTGCTGAAAGAACCAGAGAAATAGGCTAGGCCAGAGTCAATATCTGCTGCAAGGCGGATAGGGGACCAATCAAGCTGGGGCTAGGTATATTCTTAATTTTCTGAGACCCCCAGGCAGGGCCATGGGAGGTGACCTGGGGCATTTGTTTTGGTGTGGGGATGACCAGTGACATAGGACAGGAGAGTGGTTGCTGAGAGTGCTGGCAGTACATTGACATCACTGATTTTGTGGGGCGGTTGGACAGAATTACATCTAGGAGGTGCTGGACCCACTAGACTGGTTAAATCTAGTGGGTGAGGTAACTAGCTGGGTAATATCTAGAGCAGCAAAGGAACCCCTGATGGTGGAGAGCAGGTGCCCAGCCAGTTGATGTTAAGGTCACCTAAGATAAGCTGTTCTGCCTTGTGTGGGAGTGTGGTGATGTAATCGATGAGGGACTGGGCAGCTTGACCCTGGTCCCTCGGGGTATGTAGCGATGGTAAGGAAGATGGGGGCCCTGGTAGGGTCTGGGGTAATCTTAAGGGTGAGGGCCTGAGCACTAAGACTGAGTTCACAGACAGGGTGCATGGGCTGGGAGGATATCGCATGAAAGACTGCACCCGCCACCTCATTTGTCTCGGTCCTCCCAGAACAGTGTGTAGCCGGTGGGGAGATGATAAAATCGGGCGTTTTTGGAGAGCCAGGTCTCGACTAGTGTTAAAATATCCAGTCTATGCTACACAAACCAGCACTGGAGCACAGCGGCTTTCTTTGGAAGGCTACAAATGTTTATGGAAGCTATTCAGAGGCCAGCTCCGGTGGAGGCATGGAGTGACTAGTTGCCAGTGGCCCGGGGTTGGGGTGAATGTTTCGGAGAGCAGAAGGGTAGAGTGATTAGTCTGATGAGTGAACAGTGTGTCTAGTGCTCTTGGTTCAGTACTGATGCAGTTTCTGCTATTGGGGTGCAGGGGATGGGCAGGGAGGCGGAGGGTGGATATGGCAAGGAAGAGGTGGGTCCAGGGTGTCCTAGAGAAGGACGGGGGTTAATTGGCGGTGGGTGCTGAGGATGGCCAGGGTAGGGGGTGGGTTCGATTATGGGGTGGTAGCGGGGTGGGGCACAGAGTGGGGGCATGGGAGTAGGATGGGGCGTGAGCTGAGCAAGAAGGTAACTAAGAATAGGCTGATGATAATAGCCATGGTGCCCACTGTTAAATCCTGTTTGGGGTATAAGGGGGACAACTGATCTCCTGTGAGGGTGGCTGCCACCATGGAGTAGTGGTAGGGCTGCTGCCTTTGGGGCCAGAGGTACCAGGTCCAAAACCCGGGGTCATGAGGGGTTTAGGGACCTTGGTAGAAGGCTGGCGGGACTGGCAAGTGGGCTGTGAGAGGCTGGAAAAGGTGCCTGAGGGGTGAAACAGCAACTCCTAGTGGCACCTCTGGTGATTAAGAATGCTGGGGGGACAGAGAGAGGTGGGCAGAGGAGGAGCAGGGAAAAAGGACAGAGATGGGAGGGTGGAGAAAGGTGACAAGTGGGGTGCGAGGTACTAGGCAGGAGACTGGGCAATAGAGTGCCTGGGTGGACAGAGTGCCTGCAAATAGTAGAGACAGGGGATGTGCAGAGGTTGGCTAAGACAGGAGGAGTTTCCCCAGTGGCGGAAAGATATAAGCTGCAAATGGGAGAAGTGGTGACTTAACAGTACAGAAGTCACATGACAGGAAAAGGTGTATATAATGAGGTCGGGCTTGGTGGGAGGGTGGTTGGGTTGGGTGAGGGCAGTTGGCGCGGCACAGCGTCAGGCTAACTTCTACCACACAAAGATGCAGCAGAAGGAGGTAATCTTTACCTCTTAAGGCACTCGTTGTTGTCCCTGCTCCAAGAGGGAGCTGTCTATGCTGGCTTGGCGTCAGAGAGGAGGGACTGGCTGAGGCCTATATGGGAGAGGAACAAAGGAGATCCATTAGTATGCAGCAGGAGCTATTCCGTGGGCCTTCCCGACTGTGCATGTCGCGAACTGTTGGGCTATGTCCAGCACAGCTCAACAGTGCGCATGTTGAAGCATGATCAAGATGGCGATATGCAGCTTCAGGTAAGAATCTCAATTACAAATATCTCGACTCAGCGTCCAAAGGGCGGGAATGAGGAAGGTCCTCCAGACTCTGAGAGTTTGCCAAAAAGCAGTCGACTACATGAGTCCCGCTGAACCTCGGGTCGATCAGAGTCACCAGGTCATCAGGTGACCGAAGCTAATAAGGAAGTCTGAGAGTGCAGGGGATCCTTAGGAGGGACCATCCTTTACCTGCTGGAAGCAGCTCCACGGAATAGGCTGAGCCGGAACCATCTGAGCTGCAGCATCCTGGGGCCTCGATGGCGGAAGCCGTGGAAGAGCTTGGATGTGGGCAGGAATAGACTTAACCCGGAAAACATGAGCTGCTGCCACATTAGCTCTTTGTAGCATTGCTGCATTTTGCATCAGAGCCTCTACTTGTCCAGTCACGAAGAACAGTGGTGGTGTTGCTTGCCCAGTACCAAGAGCAGGAGCATGCCGATGTTGGTGAGGGTTGCTCGACTCGGACTGTCGACCTCGACCACTGGAGAACCTGACGGCGAGAAAGTGAGGTAACCGGTGAAAGCCAGGGATCCTCTGAGGTAATGGGATCCCAAGGGTTAGGGACCAGATCAGCATGCTGGTCCAACCTCCTGAGATGTAACAGGTAGGATCAGAATCCTAGAAAGTGAGGTATCCACCTCATCCTGTACAATGCATTGACCCGGCTTGAGAAAAATCTTGACAGGTTGGTTACAGGGCATCTCAGCCAACTGGACTGATGGGGAGACCGTGGAGCCAACAGCCTGGACCAAAGATCAACCATAGTTGAAACCTCCAAGGAAGCACGGGCCCGAGGCCCAAGAGCACTCATGGTCCCAATACTGTTGACAAGACTTTTCTTAGTCTCCTGTTTTGAAGATTTTGAGGATTTCGTGCCCTTAGCGGGTCCCTGCTCAAGGGTGGGAAGGGACTGGCACTAATCTCTAAGGACCCCATAAAGTGGCACCAAAGAAAATGGCACAAAGCTGAAGACAAAGTGGCATGCTCCGTGGCTGAAGCCACCACCTCCTCAAAAGCTATGAGTTCTTCTGTTGACCCCACAGCCACAGAGACTGCCTGACAGGCATCTTGCATTCAAACAGGAGGGTCCCGTTCATCTGGTGGCCTTTGAAGGAGTGGAGCATGCCAGTCCTCAAATACTGGGATGCAAGGTGCGACATGGGCCACATGCCTACTGGAATCGGGATTGTGGCCTGGGCAGTAGATACACGAGGGTGCATGGGTCCGTCTGGGACATCTTCTGCTGCAGTGCGCTTTTTAAAACCAGGTGCTGACTTTGGAGTCATCCATGATGAGGGTTTTGAATGAATTTTAAAATTGCTTGAAGACTTTAATCGAACTTGAAGTTTTGAAAGCAAAGGGCCTACTCAGTTTAGAGCAATAAGGAGGAACCGTCTTCTTCCAGCAGAAAGGAAGTTCTGATGTCACGGGGAACTGCTGAGGGTTACCACCCTGGTGGGTGGTAGAAGCCAGCTTGAAGACCCTTCCGCAAGATTTAAAGGAAAGGAATACTGCCAGAGTATGGATCTGTACACCATATCTATGTCCCTAGAACTATGAGATATTTTGTTCTCTGCAAACCATACAGGAAAAATTAGGTCTTTATGGAAGCAAGATCTTTCTCTCTGTAAAAACAAAAAGACCATTTTTAAAAATGCCTTCATACAAACACTTATATTTATGTTAGCTAAATAGTCGATCCAGAATCTTTAGAATCTCAACTCATGAGGTGTATTCAAAAGTGTAAAAATCCCTGTAGATGTAATATACTGTATAAATCCAGGAAATGTAATATTGTTATCCATCCACCAACTTTTCAGTAAGACATCTTAGCGGCCCTGGGTTTGAATCATTGTTGATAAAGCATATTCAATAACTAAGGAAGCCAGCCTGCTGGAGCAGCGTTAGGCGCTACCACCTCTTGATGCTAACGACCCATGTTTGATAAGAAGCATGGAGCGTCAGAGGGTCAGCGTGGGGAGGTAAGATGAGCATCCCATGGACAACTCTCCTACCGAGGCGGGAGGACTGTGCTGACGCGCATACCAGTGACACCAGTAAAGACTGGGTGTGCAGGCTGGACCACCAGGTAGTGGGTGGAGGCGTTGGCGGATCTCTGTGGGCAGAGTGCAGTAGTGCACCTGACCTGTGCTGTCACTGCCGTCTGCTCCTTCTGGGGAGGAGAAACCTAAGAGGAAAACCCATGGGCACGGCAGTGCTGTGAAGCCCTGGACCACCACCTGAATGACGCCCCAGGCGTGAGCTTCAACTGGGACTCAGGTTAATCTCGTGTCTCCCCTCGGGAGCCCTGCCGCAGGGGGCAAGCTGTGGGCCTCCCAGTCCGAGCAGCCTGGGGGTGATGCCAGGTGGTCAGTCCAGGTGCCAGTGAGGGGTACATCCCGGTGGGTCCAGTGCCAGTGAGGTACATCCCCACCCACAGCCTGAGCGAGAAAAAGAAAAAAAAAAAAAAAAGAAAGACTAAGAATTTGTAATTTCATGAACATCTATGGAGGAGGCCCATTTCTGCTCTTACATACACTGTAGGAGTAGATTTTGGAACTTGAAATACTGATTTATAGAAATTAGAAAAAGGAACCTCTCAAAATGAACATGGAACAGTAACTATTTTTAGTATAATAGAAAATAAATCGTAACAAAGATTACATGGCCAATTATTTGCACATATTTTACAAATAATTTGAGTAACTGGGTATGCATCAGTAGCAACTACAGGCAGACAGGCTTAAAGTGATCATTTACTGCTTGTTTGAATTTTATCAGGACTGCAAGTGTTTGTAACTATATGGGGGTTATTAATTTGGTGCATAGCACTGGAAAGCCCTGTTGGCTGTGGCTGACTTCATACTGGATCAAATTGTTCATGACTAGAAGAACAGCAAGCATGAACACGATCTGTGATAAAAACAAAAAGTAATGTGAGAGCTTTATGCTGAAGATGACTGAAACATGATTTTGTTTGGCTATATGGGAGAGTGTCTCAAGAGATACAGGGAAGGTGTACATATTTTGATGTTGGCTGTCAGCATTGCTTCTGTGGTAGTAGCCCAGCTAGTAGTCAAAAACGTAAGGTCTAGCTGTGAGGTTTGGGGGAAGTGCTCACATGTGGGAAGGCCGGTCTCTATTTTGCAACTCTGAGGCCACTCTATCCCACTTAGAGCCTTGTACCTGTCATGTTGTACAGTGAGACTCATACTGCTGCTGGTTAGAGCCCCTCATTATATCAGCCAGAGTTTGTCATGCCCGTATGGACAGAATGTTTCCATGTTTGCTGCAATTTTAAAGCAAAGCTTTGTAATAATGCTGTTATTTTAGTAATACCACGATTAGCCAATAAACAGTCTTCATTTCCAGAAACTCTGACCACCACCATTTCTACAACTTAGATCATATATAACCTCACTTAAGAGATCAAGTAACATACCCCAAGGACTGACCACCTGCTTAAGACAATTCCGCAATTACACACCGAGAGCTCGAAGGAGACATATCTCAGCTTTATACAAAGACATCAGACACCTCTATGGGGACTCTATGCAAGAGATAAAACAAAAATGGGAGGGAGAGGCAGACAGCCAGCTTTCCACAGAAGACTGGGACAGGGTATTTTGTCAGCCCACAGAACAACACATTCACTCTTGTGGCAGGAATTCGCTTGGAAAATAAGAACAAGATACTTACACACCAGTAATACAGCATAAGTGGGAGGGGACACCTGCGAGCCATTGGAGGCAGTGTGGGAAACAACAGCCCATCACACACACATATTATGGCTCTGTCCGGTTCTAGAGCCTTGTGGTGACAGGTTACCCTAACACTTGCTGAGCTGTACACATGCTCTACACCACCGACACTGGTAAATTTAATACTAGGCCTACCCCCACCCCCAAGAGGTTAGAGGAACAGATGGGATGTACCTCTGGAACCTGCTTCTGGTGGCGGTACATAAGGCCATTACTAGGAAGTGGCTGGCCGAGAACCACCGACATATCAACAATGGGTATCCATAGTACAAAAATACAAGATATGGAGAAGCGACATGCAAAATAAACCTAAAACACACACATCGTTACACGCCTCTGGACCAGATGGTTCTGTTGTTGGGAAATATCCCAGATAACCCACCTAGAGAAACAACTATTGATCAAGCCTACTACAAAGAAACACACAGTATAGATTTAGACAGGAGATAACCTAAGAGCTCATATGAGCAAACTGTTTGTCACTCACCAGGTTTTCTGAGAATGTGATTCAATGAAATTGTATAACCTGTTATTAACGAAAGATGAATTATGCCTATACTGGAAAATTGCTGTATGAAAAATGATTCATGTACCTGAATGTTTCAATAAACCTGAATTTAAAAAAAAGTCCTAATTTCCATTGTTTGTTTTCACGATTCACTATTTGGTGGGATTTATGTTGCATCCCAGAGGAATCACTTTTTGGGGTGGTGGTGTCCTCCTGTCTTGTAGAGCATGAGCTGGCTACTATACCCCGCCTGTATAAACAGAGAGATGAGAGAGATGAGATAGCGAACTAGATACTCCAAGCAAACGGACCGGACAAACTGGAAGTGAAGCTGGTGCAGGAAAAGAGATACAAACACCTTGAATCAGCTACTGTTGGAGTTACTGTTACTTTGGCAAGGCAGTTTCTATATATTCCCTGTGTACCTGGCTGGTTTCCTTGGATTAAGTATCAGGTGAGTCCTGCTCTGCTTGTTTCTGTGGATATGGTGGAATAAGAATCGAAAAGGAAGTTAGCTTTCTTGTCTTCAGCCTTTGAAGTGCTGCAAAATGAGAAATATGTCATTGCCAAAGAAATCTATCAACACATGCCTGCATGGGTAAGTAAAATAATAGGAAGAGGCCAGCTAACGATAGATAGCGAGATGCTTTTTTCTTTTAAATGTTACTCTGGTGTTCGAAAATGCTAGTACGTAGATGACAGTCTTTCACTTTCAGTTGGAAGCATTATGGCTGCATCCCCCAGCCCCAACTGAGCAGTGAGCACTGCAGAGTGAGTGGCTACTTGTTCCTTGGTGGGTCATGGGCGGGCTGAGTACTGGAGAGAAAGCATGTTTGAATTCCGTGACTCACTGGGAAGATCAGTGGAGTTACAGTGTGTAGTGTGTGTGCCTACCCCAATGTCCTACTCTGTTACAGCCAGGAGGGAGACTCAGAATGGTGGGGGAGGAAGAGGCTAACCATCAACTGTTGTATTGGTAATTGGCAACTGGGGCTCTGTTCTGTAATTGTGCTTCTCCCTACCCCTTTCACCAGGTGGCACATGGAAGCGAGGCTTGGCTCAGAGTGCCTCTCCCGGTTACCCATTTAAATAAATAACTGGGCGCTAATGAGCACAATCGCGAGGACGCTTTTCTCCCTCGCCTGCAAACCACCAAGAAATACAAGTTTAATTTTATTTCTAATTCGCTTAAAAGTACAGAAAAGCAATCTCACCAGTTCGGAGAAGATCATGGATGAGTATCTCACGGTCGGTCTGACCAAAAATTCGCACATAGCAGGCAAAAATATAAAAAAAAAAAAACAACCGCCAGCAACTCGGGTTGAAAAATATAGGGCCCATCTTTGCTCTCCGCTGCTGAAATGTGCGCTGTATCGCCATAAGGTAACGAGCAGGTCCTAGCTTTCTGGAGCCCTGCATCTTACTAGCTTGGCATCTAATTTCACTGCAAGCTTCAAGAACTTGTAGATCTGCATCAAGATGCTATGTTGCCAATCTGATATGAAGCAATCTATCATCGATGTGGAGGATGCCAGCACTGGTCCCTGAACAAACTGCAGCTCTGCAAAGAGAATTAGCAGAATTTAAAGACCAATTTGACTACCAAGCAAACTACTGGCGCTCAAACCCTGTGACTTCGGGGCTGCGGAGGGCCTTGAGGCACTGATGTTTTAGAGCTCTGTGCACGGACTCTGCCTGAGATTCTGGGGCTATCTCCAAAAATGGTAGAAGGAAGCTTGAAAGAGCCCACTGTGTGGTATGTTCCCCAGACCCCTCCGGACCAACCGCCACGACAGATAGTGATGCGGTTCCATAAATTTCAGGATAGAGAGCTGGTGTTGAAAGCTTATAGAAATAGGTCTACCCTGCAGTATAAAGGTCATAAACTCAACCTCTTCCAGGACAATTCTGCCAGTTCACTGAAGAAACACCAGTCTTTAACTCAGTGATGACACAGCTGCGAGAGGCTCAGATCGAATGTTTTATGCTGTACCCTGCAACCCTCAAAATTAAATACGAAGGGGCCACCTACTCCTTTTGGGATGTGCAGAAGGTAGAGGTCTTCGTGAAGGATCTGTCTGCCACTGGAGACTGTTTTGTCCTGTAAGCTTGCCGGATTCCCCTCTGCCTGATACTATATCCGAGTCGGACTTGTCCGGAAAGGGGATTTATAATTGTAAAGAAGGAGGTTTGAGGGGAGGGGGAACTTGCCTTGAGATTCAATGGCGCTCAGTGGTTATTGTGTAGGCATCACTCATACATCATGGACATGGACTCTGGGAAACTCTCAGATTCTGAGGGGCTTGAAATCTGTGTCTTATTGGAATTGGTGGGAGGAAGGATGCAAGACCGAAGATGTCGGATTCCCATGGAGGCATTGCTCGGAGAGACAACTAGTGCGGGACAGGGGGGACAAAGGAGACACTGTACTGTTTAATAGCAATGTGTTCAAATATATGGTAAAGTGAACTTGTGATGGTGTTCTTGGTGGGGCGGGGCGCATTCTTGCTAAACTTTGGGAGGTGTGGAAATCCTTGCTATATGCAATTCTGGTTACATGGGGGGCAACTTGTTTTCTTTATAAAGAATTGAATGGGAAGGAGGGAGGTGGAGGGATATTGGGGTGTATTTAGTTGCTATGTACTGTTTGTTATGTTGTTGTATGTAAACTACTGAGATCCAGACATGACTACAGAATACTAGATGAACACTATGATATGTTGAAGGGGCTTGGATTTGGGACAACCCAGCGCTGGAGGGAAGATGGCTTAGACACTATCGCTAATCCCACGGAGCTAACTATAGCATCATGGAATGTTAGGATTTCCACCCCAGTTAAGCGTCCATGCTGTTAACTGCTCTCAAATGACAGAATGTAAGCATTGCACTGTTGCAGGAGACCCACCTCACTAACAAACAGCATACCAAGTTAAAAGAGCTGGGTTGGAGTGCCATGCAGCGTCCTTTACTTCTCATAAACATGGGTGGCGGTCCTCCTGCACAAACGATTGCCATTTAAAGTGAACAGGGTAATGGCTGACCCGAGAATGGTCTTTATGTGTTTGTAGTGGAGAGCTCATGGAGGAAAAGTTAACTTTTGGGAGTGTGTACGCACCCTGCAGTGCACGACCCCACATTCTACCGGTCCCTCACAGCGCTTCTCATGGCAGAACAATTTCCAGGACTGGTCCTGGGTGGAGATCTAAATTGTTTGAGAATCCCACACTGGACCACTCAGAGGGGAGGGGTACCTGTGGGCGAGCTATCTCCGGACCTGGATGGCAAGGATGGCTGATCGGAACCTCATCGGACGTCTGGAGGATGGCCAATCCTACTTTGCGTGAATATACATTTTCTCCCATCCTCATAAAATGTGGTCAAGACTAGATTATCTTTATATTCCAAGGACTTGGTACTTTAGGCTGCTTCAGACTAAACATGGCCCAATTCACATTTCCGACCATGCCATGGTACTTGAGTCTTTGACACTCACGGGAGGAAGGAGTCAACCCCCAACATGGCGGTTTCCCAATTATTTATTGGCTAACAAAACATTCAGGGACTACCTACAGGACCAATGGAAGCAATATGCACAAAATAATCTTGAAACGGCTCCTCAAAAGCTATATTCTGGGACATGGGGACAAGCATGTATGAGGGCTCTATCATTAGTTATGTGGCGCACCATAAGCGATAGGTCCGGAGAGGAGGAACACCTTGAACAATACCTTAAGGTGCTGGAAAGGTGGGTGGTTTCTGAGTTGGGACGCTGCCCTTGATTACATTGGCAGTGACAAGGGAAGCTTTAAATAACTTGTTGCTGGGGAGGCCAGAAAAACATGTTTATTTGTCCATAAACATTTCTATGAATGGGGAATAAACCCAGTACTATGCTGGTGAATTTAATCGGGGAAACGGACACATATTTGATTTTGCAATTAAAAGTTCAGATGGTCAGCAACAGAGGGACAGGAAACTCATAAGGAATGGGTTTAAATGATTCTATGAAGAACTTTACCAAACACAGACTGGGGATACACAGATCAGTATGTAGACCTTCTTAGATGAACTGGAGCTACCCAAACTTTCTATTCAGTAATGAGAATGGCTAAATGCTAAAATTACAGGAGAGGAAATAAATATGGCCATCGTAGGGTTAAAAAGTCTAAAGCTAGCGCCCAGACAGTTTCTATGGAATATTATAAGGCTATGAAGCCACACTTACTTAGCCACTTTGGGGCAGTATTTAATGAAACCAGAGAGGAGGAGGGTCACTACCTCAAACATGGAGGGAAGCGGTCATTTGTCTGATTCCAAAGGAAGGCAAGGACCTGCCAGTGTGTATCGTTTAGGCCTATCTCCTTGCTAAATATGCGATTCCAAAATTCTCGCTAAGGTATTGGCAAGTCATTAGATAAGCTCTTACCAGAGCTGGTTCATCCAGACCAAACCGGTTCATACGGAACAGATACTCCTATCACAACTTGAGAACCCTCCTGAATGTGATCTGGGAGCCTCGAATGGGTATGAACCAGTCCATATATTATCTATGGACGCAGAAAAGCATTGACTGGGTTGAATGGCCATATTTAATAGAGGTTCTAGCCGTTTGGTCTGGGAGATGATTTTATAGAGATGGTCCGCTAATGTATAATGCCCTACGGCTAGTGTACTGGTCAATGGCACTCTCACAGATAGTTTTGGGTTGCAGAGAGAACCAGACAGAGGTGTCCTTTGTCATCCCTCCTTTTTGCCCTGGCCCTGGACCCTTAGCTGTTGCAATTAGGAAGCATCCCGAGATTTTGAGGGTTTGGGCCAATCGGGAAGAGCATGTAAGCTCTCTCTCTGTATGCTGATGACATGCTCCTCTATGTTACCAAACCAGCTCAATCTATGCCACCACTTTTACACCTGATAGACCAATTCTAAATTTTCAGGGTATAAACTGAATTTAAGTAAGTTAGAGGAACTTAGAATAGAGCAGGGGCTGGAGAGGAGGAGGGGAACAGATTGGGGATTCGGAAGGTTTGTAACTCATTTGTCTATTTGGGTATCAGAGTTGGAAAAAACAAAAGGCCCTTTATGAACTAAACCATGCCCTCACTGCTGTACAATCATAGCTGACCTTGGGAGTTGGGCTAAATTACCTATAACATGGCTAGGCAGAATAAACCTGCTTAAAATGAATGCCCTGCCCCGACTATTGTATGGTATGCAGATGCTTCATGGGGACTCACACGAACAGATATAAAGCACTTAGAAAGGGCATTCTCAGACTTCCTGTGGCAAGGTAGGTGACCAAGAGTGAGCCTTGCCAATTTAAAAACTCTAGTTGATAAAGGAGGCCTGCAGTTCCCAGATCTAGGAAACTACCACCTTGCCATACAATGCTGGTACTTCAGGATTGGGTGGGCAGACCATCAGAGGCAGGCTGGCTGGACCTGGAGGAGAGGGATGCCTGGCTGAGTGACCACTTACCTGTTAGAGAAAGGCTATAAAGCGTATATGGGCTTGCTTAAACCTAACCCTTGGTTAGGTCAGTATTAGATGGCTGGGGACACCTGACCAGACGAGAGGGGCGGAACAGGGAGACCCTGCTTCTTCCAATTGCTGGGAACCCTTTATTCCGGGCTCTGGCAGACCCAGGATTTAAGGAATGGAGAAGAAAGGAGTAATGTGCTTAAGGGACTTGTATACTAGAGAGGGACTGGACACCTTCGACAGTATCCAGACTAAGACGGGCTGAGGCACCAACATTTTATCGATACCTCCAGTTCAGAGCATATTGCAAATTTTTGGGGAGAAGGCATGGTAGAGACTCTGCATGGAACAACTGAACAACTGATACAGGATGGAAGGCACCATATGTAGAGTGGCTAAGGCAGGCAGGCAGCTGCTCTCAGATATGACGTAGAAACTAGGCAACTCTGGAAAGGGCATGGGAGCCTCCATTCGGAGGACACCTGGAAGGTGATGACTCAACTATATCAGGGCATCCTGATTTGTAATAAGTATAAAGAATCCTTTTATAAATTTTGTCATAGGCTATACTGCCCACCCCGATTGTGAACAAATTCAACCCCTCGGTCTCTTAGCTTGTCCCCACTGCAATGTTGGCCTGGCCTCCTATTATCATTATTTCTGGTCCTGCCCTATTTTACAGGAATTTTGAGGGAGATAATGACAGAGGTCCAGGCACTCACAGGTAGGAGGATCCCACAACTACCTATAGTAATGTTGTTTGGACTGGAGGAAGTGGGTGAAGCAGATTGGGCCTCCCTGCCTAGGTGGCTTAGGGTCATACTGGTAATGGCCAGACATTGCATTTTGAATACATGGGTGTCTGCAGCTAAACCCACTATACAACAATGGAAAGCACTAGTATTGCAGGCCCTTACCTTAGAAAGGCTTACTTTTGTAATGCAGGACAGAGGAGAACAATTTTATAACACCTGGCAACTATACCTTAATGCTCTAACACCTGCAGAGAACCGGACACTGGGGAAGGCTGGATATAGAAGGCGGGGTTGTAGATAGTGGTAAACTAAATGGAATTGAAATAACCTAATTTAATGCAAGTTACCCCATTAATTATATAAATGATGTTCTCATTCCACAAAGGGTTATATTAAGTTTTTTACAGCTAAGGAACTGGATCTCTTTGTACATAAGATAGGCATTGTTTTTATTTGTCTGTGTATGTTGTTATTGTCTCACCAGAGTGTGGCTTGTTTGTCTGTTTATTAAAAATCTGAATAAACATATAATGCAAACAAAAAAAAAAATACAAAAAAAAATAAAATGGGCGGCAGAGACAGATAAGCAGTACAGTAAAATGTAAAGGGCGAATCGAAAATGAGGAACAAGCCTTAGGTGAGGGACCAACATACTTTGTAATATTAAGCTAATCAGTGACTCGAGAAAACCAGCCAGTACAGCAAAGTCTATGGGATGCTGGATGTAGAGGGTTCAGACAACAGGAAGGAAAGAGCTGATACTGCCCTGGCCTATACGATCACTGGTGAGGCCTCACCTGGAGTGCTGAGCCCAGGCTTGGGCGCTCACCTGAGAAAGAGTCAGACATTGACAGGCTGGCTCAGTGCTTAAGTGAAGGTTTGATTCAGGGCCCAGAAGGGATGATCACACATGTACTCGCTAGAGGACTAGCGGCGGGGACATGACCATTAATAGGTTCAGTCACAGGTAGGGACAGCCAGTGGACTCATAATCCAATCATCGGGGAAGAAGCAGAAGAGAGGCATGAATAACTCCAATGCGGCCCCTAGGCCAGAGGTCAGTTAAGGTAGTACCAACTCTGGGCAGATTTGACAGACCATGGGTCTCCTTCTGCCGTATGATTCTATATTTCTATAACGGGAGGGAACCAGCATGCTATGGGAGCACTGGGAGCAGGGCTACTACCAAGCATCTTCTAGAAGAGGGCGGGCAGCTACCCAGCTAGGTGACAGAACAGTGTATTGTGGAAGGTGAGGAGGGGACTGAACATACTGGTAAAGGGGAGGAGAAAGTCACCATACTATGGGAGGGGTCTACCAGCACACTGGGGAGGGTTTCACATTTGAAAATCTGCTGTGGAAAAGGGAAGGGGTCTACCTGGGCTATAAGGATGCTGGATGCCTACAGTAGCCCATTTGATCAGGAAAAGGAGGAAGAGGAGTCAGGTAAGGATACAAAGCAAGCAGCCAGAACATGGAAGATGCCAACAACCACAAACCACACTCCTTGTAATAAAAGAGCGTAACAGTGAAATATTGTAGCAATTAAAACAGGTACAAACTTTTATTGTAGATACCAAATGACAACATATTACTATTTTGACGTTATGGCTTTTTATTACAAGAACACGGTTTGTGGTTGTTGGAGCCTTGTTTTCCACAGCATCTGTCATTCACAGAGCATATTGAGGACTTGCTAAAGAGACTAAGACAAGGCTGGGCCTTTTCTTTAGGATTAAAGAGGGCTGACTTTGGCAAGATGAGAGAGTACCTTAGAAAGCACTAGCAAACAGGCTAGATGGAGGTGGAGCAACAATGGAAACATCAAAACTGCCAACACAGAGGCAACAAGCCTTTGTGTGAAGCAAATAAATCAAAATGAAAGAAAAAGCCACTATGGTTCTCAAAAAGGGTGGCGGTGAAAGTCAGGAGAAAAAGATAGCATTCAGGATGTATAAAGAAACACAGAAGGAGCAGGACAGAGGCTGTACCAGTTAAGGCAGAAGGAAGCAGGGAAGGAAGTCAGAATAGCAAAGGCCCAAACTAAAGAAAAGATGAGCAACCGGTTAGAAGAGGCTAAAACCTTTTATATAGGTACATCAGGGAGCATAGAAAGACAAAGGCAGGGGTAGTGAGGTTGAACAGAATGGATGGTGGGTGGGCAGAGAGGGACAGTGAAAAAGCAGGGATACTGAGCGAATATTTCTGCTCAGTATTCTACAAAGGAGGAGGTGCCTAATCCAATTAACAGAAGCACTCTTGATAGAGGTTGATCCCAGTCCTTTCACAGAAGAAAGGGTTCTGAAAGAACTCCTAAAACTGAAGGTGGACAAAGCAATGGGGCCTGATGGAATTCACCCCAGAATTCTAAAGAATTAAGGGAGAACTAGTGAAACCACTGACTACCTTTTTAACAAATCATGGAGGATGGTGTGGTACCTGAGGACTGGAGGAAGGCAGATGTGATTCCCTTCACAAAGTGGGACCAAGACAGGGCAGGAAACTACAGACCTGTCAGTTTGACCTCTGTGGTAGGGAAAGCGATGGAATCACTTCTGAAGGAAAGAATTGAGTACCCAGAGGCCAGGGCACAGGTCGCAAGCAGCCTGGGTCTACAGCAGAAAGGTCATGTCAGATGAATCTAATTGATTTCTTTGACTGGGTGACCAAAGTAGTAGACCAGGGAGGGGCTGTGGACATGGCCTACCTGGAGCGTTAGCAAGGCATTTGACACAGTCCCACACAAAAGATTAATTGTCAAATTAACCAGCCTGGGAGTGGGTCCCAGGGTGGTAGCCTGATAAAACACTGGCTGGACAACAGGACACAGAAGGTAATTATAAATGGAGTCCACTCTGAAGAAAGAGGGTTACTAGTGGGGAACCACAGGATTCAGTACTGGGTCCAGTATTTTTAATGTCTTTATAAGTGACATGGCAGAGGGACTGAAAGGAAAAGTATGCCTCTTTGCAGATGACACAAATATCTGCAACAGGGATGATACAAGGAGGCGTGGAAAGGATGGGAAGGGACTTGGAAAGGTTGGAGGAATGGTCAGAAGTATGGTGCTTGGATTCAATGCAGAGAAGTGCAAAATAATGCACCTGGGGAACAGAAACCCAGGGTAGTAAAACAACAAAATGGAAAGGACCTGGAATTAATCATATCAGATGACCTTAAGGTTAGCAAGCAATGTGAGAAGGTAGTAGGGAGGGCTGGGGTATACTGGAATATATAGGGAGAGGCATCACCAGCAGAAAACAGGAAGTTGTTATCCTCTGTACAGACAGTTGGTGAGACCCCATCTGGAGTACTGCATCCAGTTCTGAGACCCCATCTCCGCAAGGACATAGACAGGATAGAGGCAGTCCGAGGAGGGCAACTAAAATGGTGCAGGGTCTGCAAGAGAAGCCATACTGAGGAGAGACTATTGGAGCTTAATATGTATACCGCTGAGGAAAGGAGGGAGAGGGGGACATGATAGAAACCTTTAAGTACCTCAGTGGAATCAACAAAGTCCAAGAGGTAGCATCTTTCAGAAAAGAGACATGCAAGAACAAGGGACACAATTTAAAGATGGGGGAGGAGGTTCACGGGCAATGTGAGGAAGTATTTTTTCACAGAGAGGGTGGTGGACGACTTGAACAGAGCCTTCCTGAGGAGGTTGTGGGGTCTAAAACTGTGGAGAATTCAAGAATACATATAACAGACAAAAGGCAATTCTTGTTGGGGTAAGAAGAAATAGGCTGTTGGTTAACTAGGATCTGCAGCTTATCCTGTAGGTAGGAAATGGGCAGACTAGGTGGTGAAGTGACCCTTATCTGCGTCAAAGTCTATGTTTCTATGTTCAGTGATGGAGTGATGGGAGCCCTTGTGTTTCGGAACAAGAAGCTACACACTCACCAAATATCAGCTACATTCCGTATCCAGCATTCCTGTCTGGTGTGGTTGACACAGCATCTGGGGAAAGGGTACTATGTTTTTGAAAAGGTTTCTTATTAGGGACTGTTCATCATTATTAGTACACCACTGTGTTGTTTGGGGACTTGTAATATTATGATGCGAGCAAGGCAGGGCTAGGGTGGTGGACACATGGCCAGGTTTGCAATGTGCCATCCTCTGTTAAAATTTCTGTTCTGGCACATTGACTCTCTCTGAATTTTGTGCTTTTGTTGAGTAAATCTTTTCATGGTTTGTTTTTTGCATGTGTCCCTTGTGTTTGTTCAACCCACTCCGCAGGCCAGTGCTCATTTATAGAATATTTGTGGTGTGTTTTCAGTGCTGCTTTGCCAGCTTCCTTTTCTGTCCCTTCTGTCCACTTTTAATCTAAAGCACAAACAAACACAACAGAGAGAACAGAAATCCAAAGACTCACAGCTATTCCAAATACTCAGGATGTGAGCAAACACTTGGGGGACGGGTGAACATGCAACCATGTTTGTAATGTGCCTTTCACAATTCACAGCTTGTATATTTTTCTGGCACTTTGCCCCATTCTAAATGTTGTGCTTTTAAGGAGTTTTCATGTTTTTTGTAGTTTGTTCCATCACATAAATCCTTTGATGTTTATCACCGCCTCTCACCCACCCCAAAAGCCTTTGTTCGTACATTATATTTCTGGAATATTTGGTTTGTATTCACTGCTCCTTTGCCAGTTTTCCTTACAGTCCCTTTCTACTTGTTTTTGTGAACTGCAAACAAACACCGAACAGAAATTTTAAACTCAGAAATATATGACAATGCAAGAAAACACTTGTCGGGGATATATTATAATGTGCCTTTCACAATTCATACTTGTCTGTATTTTTTACTGGCACTTTGACCCAATCTGAATTGTGTGCTTTTTCGTAAGTTTTACAGCTTTTTTCTTGTGGTTCGTTCCATCACATAAATTCCTTGCGTTTGTCCAACCTCCTCCTCAGCTTTGCTCACATCATTATACTGCTAGAATGTCCTCCTCTGTCTTTCTCGCATCATTATATTTGTTAGAATGTCCTCCTCTGCCTTTACTCGCATCATTATATTGTTTGAATCTCCCTTCGCTTTGCTCGCATCATTATATTGCTAGAATGTCCCTCCGCCTTTGCTCACATCATAATATTGCTAGAATGTCCTCCTCGCCTTTTGCTCGCATCATTATGTTGTTAGAATGTCCCTCCTCTGCCTTTGCTCACATCATTATATTGTTTGAATGTCCCTCTGCCCTTGCTCGCATCATTATATTGTTTGAATGTCCCTCTGCCATTGCTCGATCATTATATTACTCGAATGTCCCTCCCCTTTGCTCGCATCATTATATTATTTGAATGTCCCTCCGCCTTTGCACACATCATATTGCTAGAATGTCCCTCCGTCTCTACTCACATCATTACATTGCTAGAATGTCCTCCTCTGCCTTTTATCTCATCATATTGCTAGAATGTCCCTCTGTCTTTGCTCACATCATTATATTACGAGACTATCCTCTGTCTTTGCTCATATCACTATATTGCTAGAATGTCCCTCCTCTGTCTTTGCTTCGCATAATTATATTATTTGAATGTCCCTCCGCCTTTGCTCGCATCATTATGTTGTTAGAATGTCCCTCCTCTGCCTTTGCTCGCATCATTATATTGTTTGAATGTCCCTCTGCCCTTTCTCACATCATTATATTATTTGAATGTCCCTCCGCCTTTGCTCGCATCATTATATTATTTGAATGTCCCGCCTTTGCTCACATCATTATATTGCTAGAATGTCCCTCCGCCTTTGCTCACATCATAATATTGCTAGAATGTCCCTCCTCCACCGTTGCACACATCATTATATTGCTAGAATGTCCCTCCATCTATACTCACATCATTACATTGCTAGAATGTCCCTCCTCTGCCTTTTATCTCATTATTGCTAGAATGTCCTTCGTCTTTGCTGCATCATTATATTACTAGACTATCCCTCCGTCTTTGCTCATATCACTGTATTGCTAGAATGTCCCTCCTCTGTCTTTGCTCGCATCACTATGTTGTTAGAATGTCCCTCCTCTGCCTTTGCTCGCATCATTATATTGCTAGAATATCCCTCCTCTGCCCTTGCTCGCATCATTATATTACTTGAATGTCCCTCTGCCTTTGCTCATCATTATATTGTTTGAATGTCCCTCTGCCCTTGCTTCAACATTATATTGTTTGAATGTCCCTCTACCCTGTCGCATCATTATATTATTTGAATGTCCCTCCACCTTTGCTCACATCATATTGCTACAATGTCCCTCCATCTCTACTCACATCATTACATTGCTAGAATGTCCCTCCTCTGCCTTTTATCTCATCATATTGCTAGAATGTCCCTCCATCTTTGCTCGCATCATTATATTACTAGACTATCCCTCCGTCTTTGCTCATATCACTATATGCTAGAATGTCCCTCCTCTGCCTTTTATCTCATCATATTGCTAGAATGTCCCTCCGCTTTGCTCGCATCATTATATTACTAGACTATCCCTCCGTCTTTGCTCATAACACTATATTGCTAAAATCTCCCTCCTCTGTCTTTGCTCGCATCATTATGTTGTTAGAATGCTCCCTCTGCCCTTGCTCGCATCATTATATTGCTTGAATGTCCCTCTGCCTTTGCTCACATCATTATATTTGTTTGAATGTCCCTCCGCCTTTTGCTCATCATTATATTGTTTGAATGTCCCTCCTCTGTCCTGTCGTATCAATAAATTGATTGAATGTCCTCTGCCCTTGCTCGCATCATTATATTGTTTGAATGTCCCTCTGCCTTTGCTCACATCATTATATTGCTAGAATGTCCCTCCGCATTTGCTCACATCATTATATTGCTAGAATGTCCCTCCGTCTCTACTCACATCATTACATTGCTAGAATCTCCTCCACTGCCTTTATCTCATCATATTACTAGAATGTCCTTCCGTCTTTGCTCGCATCATTATATTACTAGACTATCCCTCCGTCTTTGCTCATATCACTGTATTGCTGGGATGTCCCTCCTCTGTCTTTGCTCGCATCATTATGTTGTTAGAATGTCCTCCTCTGCCTTTGCACGCATCATTATATTGCTAGAATATCCCTCCTCTGCCCTTGCTCACATCATTATATTGTTTGAATGTCCCTCTGCCTTTGCTAGCATCATTATATTGTTTGAAAGTCCCTCTGCCTTTGCTCGCATCATTATATTGTTTAAATGTCCCTCTGCCCCTTGCTCGCATCATTATATTGTTTGAATGTCCTCTGCCCTGCTCGAAACATTATATTGTTTATATCCTCTGCCCTTGCTCGCATCATTATATTGTTTGAATGTCCCTCCGTCTTTGCTCACATCATAATATTGCTAGAATGTCCCTCCTCCACCGTTGTACACATCATTATATTGCTAGAATGTCCCTCCATCTATACTCACATCATTACATTGCTAGAATGTCCCTCCTCTGCCTTTTATCTCATCATATTGCTAGAATGTCCCTCCGTCTTTGCTCGCATCATTATATTACTAGACTATCCCTCCGTCTTTGCTCATATCACTATATTGCCAAAATCTCCCTCCTCTGTCTTTGCTGTCACTCATTATGTTATTAGAATGTCCCTCCTCTGCCTTGCTCGCATCATTATATTGCTTGAATGTCCCTCTGCCTTTGCTCCATCATTATATTGTTTGAATGTCCCTCCGCCTTTGCTCATCATTATATTATCTGAATGTCCCTCCGCCTTTCCTCACATCATTATATTGCTAGAATGTCCCTCCGCTTGGCTCACATCATAACATTGCTAGAATGTCCCTCCTCTGCCTTTGCTCGCATCATTATATTGCTAGAATGTCCCTCCGTCTCTACTCACATCATTACTTGCTAGAATCCTCCTCTGCCTTTTATCTCATCATATTGCTAGAATGTCCTTCCGTCTTTGCTCGCATCATTATATTACTAGACTATCCTCCGCTTTGCTCATATCACTGTATTGCTAGAATGTCCTCCTGTCTTTGCTCGCATCATTATGTTGTTAGAATGTCCTCCCTCTGCCTTTGCTCGCATCATTATATTGCTAGAATATCCTCCTCTGCCCTTGCTCACATCATTATATTGTTTGAATGTCCCTCTGCCTTGCTCGCATCATATTGTTTGAAAGTCCTCTGCCTTTGCTCGCATCATTATATTGTTTGAATGTCCCTCTGCCCTGCTCTCAATCATTATATTGTTTGAATGTCCCTCTGCCCTTGCTCGCATCATTATATTGTTTGAATGTCCCTCTGCCTTTGCCGCATCATTATATTGTTTGAATATTCCTCTGCCTTTGCTCGCATCATTATATTGTTTGAATGTCCCTCCACCTTTGCTCGCATCATTATATTATTTGAATGTCTCCGCCTTTGCTCACATCATTATATTGCTAGAATGTACCTCGCCTGCTCACATCATAATATTGCTAGAATGTCCTCCTCCACCGTTGCTCACATCATTACAATGCTAAAATGTCCCTCCTCTGTCTTTGCTCGCATCATTATGTTGTTAGAATGTCCCTCCTCTGCCCTTGCTCGCATCCATCATATTGTTGGGATGTCCCTCTGCCCTTGCTCGCATCATTATATTGTTTGAATGTTCCTCTGGCTTTGCTCGCATCATTATTTGAATGTCCCTCCTACTTTGCTCACATCATTATATTGTTTGAATGTCCCTCTGCCCTTGCTCGCATCATTATATTGTTTGAATGTCCCTCTGCCTTTGTTAGCATCATTATATTGTTTGAATGTCCTCTGCCCTTGCTCATCATTATATTGTTTGAATGTCCCTCTGCCCTTGCTGCAACATTATATTGTTTGAATGTCCCTCTACCTTGCTCGCATCATTATATTATTTGAATGTCCCTCCACCTTTGCTCACATCATATTGCTACAATGTCCCTCCATCTCTACTCACATCATTACATTGCTAGAATGTCCCTCCTCTGCCTTTTAGCTCATCATATTGCTAGAATGTCCCTCCGTCTTTGCTCGCATCATTATATTACTAGACTATCCCTCCGTCTTTGCTCATATCACTATATTGCTAGAATGTCCCTCCTCTGTCTTTGCTCGCATCATTATGTTGTTAGAATGTCCCTCCTCTGGCTTTGCTCGCATCATTATATTGCTAGAATGTCCCTCCTCTGCCCTTGCTCGCATCATTATATTGTTTGAATGTCCCTCTGCCTTTGCTCGCATCATTATATTGTTTGAATTTCCTTCTGCCTTTGCTCGCATCATTATATTGTTTGAATGTCCCTCTGCCCTTGCTCGCATCATTATATTGTTTGAATGTCCCTCTGCCTTTGCTCGCATCATTATATTGCTAGAATGTCCCTCCTCTGCCCTTGCTCGCATCATTATATTGTTTGAATGTCCTCTGCCTTTGCTCGCATCATTATATTGTTTGAATTTCCCTCACGCCTTTGCTCGCATCATTATATGTTGTTAGAATGTCCCTCCTCTGGCTTTGCTCGCATCATTATATTGTTTGAATGTCCCTCTGCCCTTGCTCGCATCATTATATTGTTTGAATGTCCCTCTGCCCTTGCTCGCATCATTATATTGTTTGAATGTCCCTCTGCCTTTGTCGCAATCATTATATTGCTAGAATGTCCCTCCTCTGCCCTTGCTCGCATCATTATATTGTTTGAATGTCCTCTGCCTTGCTCGCATCATTATATTGTTTGAATTTCCTCCGCCTTTGCTCGCATCATTATGTTGTTAGAATGTCCCTCCTCTGGCTTTGCTCGCATCATTATATTGCTAGAATGTCCCTCCTCTGCCTTCTCTGCATCGTATATATTGTTGAATGTCCTCTGCCTTTGCTCGTATCATTATATTGTTTGAATTTCCTCTGCCTTGCTCGCATCATTATATTGTTTGAATGTCCCTCTGCCCTTGCTCGCATCATTATATTGTTTGAATGTCCCTCTGCCTTTGCTGCATCATTATATTGCTAGAATGTCCTCTCTCTGCCCTTGCTCTGATCATTATATTGTTTGAATGTCCCTCTGCCTTTGTCGCATCATTATATTGTTTGAATTTCCTCCGCCTTTGCTCGCATCATTATGTTGTTAGAATGTCCCTCCTCTGGCTTTGCTCGCATCATTATATTGTTTGAATGTCCCTCTGCCCTTGCTCTCATCATTATATTGTTTGAATGTCCTCTGCCTTGCTCGATCATTATATTGTTTGAATGTCCCTCTGCCTTTGCTCGCATCATTATATTGCTAGAATGTCCTCCTCTGCCCTTGCTCGCATCATTATATTGTTTGAATGTCCCTCTGCCTTTGCTCGCATCATTATATTGTTTGAATTTCCCTCCGCCTTTGCTCGCATCATTATGTTGTTAGAATGTCCCTCCTCTGGCTTTGCTCGCATCATTATATTGTTTGAATGTCCTCTGCCCTTGCTCGCATCATTATATTGTTTGAATGTCCCTCTGCCTTTGCTCGCATCATTATACTGTTTGAATGTCCCTCTGCCTTTGCTCGTCATTATATTGTTTGAATGTCCCTCTGCCTTTGCTCGCATCATTATATTGTTTGAATGTCCTCTGCCTTTGCTCGCGTCATTATATTATTTGAATGTCCCTCCGCCTTTGCTCACATCATTATATTGCTAGAATGTCCCTCCGCCTTTGCTCACATCATATTGCTAGAATGTCCCTCCGTCTCTACTCACATCATTGCATTGCTAGAATGTCCCTCCTCTGCCTTTTATCTCATCATATTGCTAGAATGTCCCTCCGTCTTTGCTCGCATCATTATATTACCAGACTATCCCTCCGTCTTTGCTCATATCACTATATTGCTAGAATGTCCTCCTCTGTCTTTGCTCGCATAATTATATTATTTGAATGTCCCTCCGCTTTGCTCGCATCATTATATTGTTAGAATGTCCCTCCTCTGCCCTTGCTCGCATCATTATATTGTTTGACTGTCCCTCTGCCTTTGCTCGCATCATTATATTGTTTGACGGTTCCTCTGCCCTTGCTCGCATCATTATATTGTTTGAATGACTCTCTGCCCTGTTCGCATCATTATATTGTTTGAATGTACCTCTGCCTTTGCTCGCATTATTATATTGTTTGAATGTCCTCTGCCTTTGTTCGCATCATATTATTTGAATGTCCCTCCGCCTTTGCTAGCATCATTATATTATTTGAATGTCCTCCGCCTTTGCTCACATCATTATATTGCTAGAATGTCCCTCCGCCTTTGCTCGCATCATTATGTTGTTTGAATGTCCCTCTGCCCTTGCTAGCATCATTATATTGTTTGAATGTCCCTCTGCCCTTGCTCGCATCATTATATTATTTGAATGTCCCTCCGCCTTTGCTCACATCATTATATTGCTAGAATGTCCCTCCGCCTTTGCTCACACCATTATATTGCTAGAATGTCCCTCCTCTGCCTTTGCTCACATCATTATATTGCTAGAATGTCCCTCCGTCTCTACTCACATCATTACATTGCTAGAATGTCCTCCTCTGCCTTTTATCTATTCATATTGCTAGAATGTCCCTCCGTCTTTGCTCGCATTATTATATTACTAGACTATTCCTCCGTCTTTGCTCATATCACTGTATTGTGTATTGCTAGATGTCCCTCCTCTGTCTTTGCTACATCATTGTGTTGTTAGAATGTCCCTCCTCTGCCTTTGCTCGCATCATTATATTGCTAGAATGTCCTCTCCTCTGCCCTTGCTCACATCATTATATTGTTTGAATGTCCCTCTGCCTTTGCTTGCATCATTATACTGTTTGAATGTCCTTCTGCCTTTGCTCGCATCATTATGTTGTTAGAATGTCTCTCCTCTGCAACTGCTCGCATCATTATATTGTTTGAATGTCCCTCTGCCTTTGCTCGCATCATTATATTGTTTGAATGTCCTCTGCTTTGCTCGCATCATTATATTGTTTGAATGTCCCTCTGCCTTGCTCGCATCATTATATTGTTTGAATGTCCCTCCCTTTTCTGCATCATTATATTATTTGAATGTCCCTCCGCCTTTGCTCACATCATTATTTTGCTAGAATGTCCCTCCGCCTTTGCTCACATAATAATATTCTCGTCCCTCCTCCACCGTTGCTCACATCATTATATTGCTAGAATGTCCGTCTGTCTCTACTCACATCATTACATTTGCTAGAATGTCCCTCCTCTGCCTTTTATCTCATCCTATATTGCTAGAATGTCCCTCCGTGTTGTTCGCATCATTATATTACCAGACTATCCTCCGTCTTTGCTCATATCACTATATTGCTAGAATGTCCCTCCTCTGTCTTTGCTCGCATAATTATATTATTGACTGTCCCTCCGCTTTGCTCGCATCATTATATTGTTAGAATGTCCTCCTCTGCCCTTGCTCGCATCATTATATTGTTTGACTGTCCCTCTGCCTTTGCTCATCATTATATTGTTTGACTGTTCCTCTGCCCTTGCTCGCATCATTATATTGTTTGAAGGACTCTCTGCCTTGCTCGCATCATTATATTGTTTGAATGTCCCTCTGCCTTTGCTCGCATTATATTGTTTGAATGTCCTCTGCCTTTGTTCGCATCATATTATTTGAATGTCCTCCGCCTTTGCTCGCATCATTATATTATTTGAATGTCCTCCGCCTTTGCTCACATCATTATATTGCTAGAATGTCCCTCCGCCTTTGCTCGCATCATTATGTTGTTTGAATGTCCCTCTGCCCTTGCTAGCATCATTATATTGTTTGAATGTCCCTCTGCCCTTGCTCGCATCATTATATTATTTGAATGTCCCTCCGCCTTTGCTCCATCATTATATTGCTAGAATGTCCCTCCGCCTTTGCTCGCATCATTATATTGCTAGAATGTCCTCCCCTCTGCCTTTGCTCACATCATTATATTGCTAGAATGTCCCTCCTCTGCCTTTATCTATTCATATTGCTAGAATGTTCCTCCGTCTTTGCTCGCATTATTATATTACTAGACTATTCCTCCGTCTTTGCTCATATCACTGTATTGTGTATTGCTAGAATGTCCCTCCTCTGTCTTTGTCGCATCATTGTGTTTTAGAATGTCCATCCTCTGCCTTTGCTCGCATCATTATATTGCTAGAATGTCCCTCCTCTGCCCTTGCTCACATCATTATATTGTTTGAATGTCCTCTGCCTTTGCTTGCATCATTATACTGTTTGAATGTCCTTCTGCCTTTTGCTCGCATCATTATGTTGTTAGAATGTCTCTCCTCTGCAATTGCTCACATCATTATATTGTTTGAATGTCCCTCTGCCTTTGCTCGCATCATTATATTGTTTGAATGTCCCTCTGCCTTTGCTCGCATCATTATATATTGTTAGAATGTCCCTCCGCCTTTGCTCACATAATAATATTACTCGTCCCTCCTCCACCGTTGCTCACATCATTATATTGCTAGAATGTCCTCTGTCTCTACTCACATCATTACATTTGCTAGAATGTCCCTCCTCTGCCTTTTATCTCATCATGTTGCTAGAATGTCCCTCGTCGTTGTTAGCATCATTATATTACTAGACTATCCCTCCGTCTTTGCTCATATCACTATATTACTAGAATGTCCTCCTCTGCCTTTTGCTCGCATCATTATATTGTTTGAATGTCCCTCTGCCTTTGCTCGCATCATTATATTATTTGAATGTCCCTCCGCTTTGCTCACATCATTATATTGCTAGAATGTCCCTCCGCTTTGCTCACATCATTATATTATTTGAATGTCCCTCGCCTTTGCTCACATCATTATATTGCTAGAATGTCCCTCCGCCTTTGCTCACATCATAATATTGCTAGAATGTCCTCCTCCACTGTTGCTCACATCATTATATTGCTAGAATGTCCTCCGTCTCTATTCACATCATTACATTGCTAGAATGTCCTCCTCTGCCTTTTATCTCATCATATTGCTAGACTGTCCCTCCGTCTTTGCTCGCATCATATTACTAGACTATCCCTCCGTCTTAGCTCATATCACTATATTGCTAGAATGTCACTCCTCTGTCTTTGCTCGCATCATTATGTTGTTAGAATGTCCCTCATCTGCCCTTGCTCGCATGTCATATTGTTTGAATGTCCTCTGCACTTGCTTTCAGCATCTTATATTGTTTGAATGACCCTCTGCCTTTGTCGCATCATTATTTGAATGTCCCTCTGCCTTTGCTCGCATCATTATATTGTTTGAATGTCCCTCCTCTGCCCTTGCTCGCATCATTATATTGTTTGAATGTCCCTTTGCCTTTGCTCGCATCATTATATTATTTGAATGTCCCTCCGATTTTGCTCGCATCATTATATTATTTGAATGTCCCTCCGCCTTTGGTCACATCATTATATTGCTAGAATGTCCCTCCACCTTTGCTCACATCATTATATTGTTTGAATGTCCCTCCGCCTCTTGCTCGCATCATTATATTGTTTGAAGGTCCCTCTGCCTTTGCTCGCATCATTATATTGTTTGAATGTCCCTCTGCCCTTGCTCGCATCATTATATTGTTTGAATGTCCCTCTGCCTTTGCTCGCATCATTATATTGTTTGAATGTCCCTCTGCCTTTGCTCGCATCATTATATTGTTTGAATGTCCTCTGCCCTTGCTTTCATCATTATATTGTTTGAATGTCCCTCCCCTTTGCTCGCATCATTATATTATTTGAATGTCCCTCCACCTTTGCTCACATCATATTGCTGAATGTCCTCCGTCTCTACTCACATCATTACATTGCTAGAGTGTCCCTCCTCTGCCTTTTATCTCATCATATTGCTAGAATGTCCCTCCGTCTTTGTCGATCATTATATTACTAGACTATCCTCCGTCTTTGCTCATATCACTATATTGCTAGAATGTCCTCCTCTGTCTTTTGCTCGCATCATTATGTTGTTAGAATGTCCCTCCTCTGCCTTTGCTCGCATCATTATAATGTTAGAATGTCCCTCCTCTGCCCTTGCTGCATCATTATATTGTTTGAATGTCCTCTGCCTTTGCTCGCATAATTCTATTGTTTGAATGTCCCTCTGCCCTTGCTCGCATCATTATATTGTTTGAATGTCCCTCTGCCCTTGCTCGCGCATCATTATATTGTTTGAATGTCCCTCTGCCTTTGCTGCATCATTATATTGTTTGAATGTCCCTCTGCCTTTGCTCACATCATATTGCTAGAATGTCCCTCCGTCTCTACTCACATATTACATTGCTAGAGTGTCCTCCTCTGCCTTTTATCTCATCATATTGCTAGAATGTCCCTCCGCCTTTGCTCGCATCATTATATTACTAGACTATCCCTCCGTCTTTGCTCATATCACTATATTGCTAGAATGTCCTCCTCTGTCTTTGCTCGCATCATTATGTTGTTAGAATGTCCCTCCTCTGCCTTTGCTCGCATCATTATAATGTTAGAATGTCCTCCTCTGCCCTTGCTCGATCATTATATTGTTTGAATGTCCCTCTGCCTTTGCTTTATAATTCTATTGTTTGAATGTCCCTCTGCCCTTACTCATCATTATATTGTTTGAATGTCCCTCTGCCCTTGCTCTCATCATTATATTGTTTGAATGTCCCTCTGCCTTTGCTCGCATCATTATATTGTTTGAATGTCCCTCTGCCTTTGTTCGCATCATTATATTATTTGAATGTGCCTCCGCCTTTTCTCGCATCATTATATTATTTGAATGTCCTTCGCCTTTGCTCACATCATTATATTGCTAGAATGTCCCTCCGCCTTTGCTCGCTTCATTATGTTGTTAGAATGTCCCTCCTCTGCCTTTGGTAGCATCATTATATTGTTTGAATGCCCTCTGCCCTTGCTACTCATCATTATATTGTTTGAATGTCCCTCTGCCCTTGCTAAGCATCATTATATTATTTGAATGTCCCTCATGCTTGCTCACATCATTATATGGCTAGAATGTCCCTCCGCTTTTGCTCAATCATATTGCTAGAATGTCCCTCCGTCTCTACTCACATCATTACATTGCTAGAATGTCCTCCTCTGCCTTTTATCTCATCATATTGCTAGAATGTCCCTCCGTCTTTGCTCCATCATTATATTACTAGACTATCCCTCCATCTTTGCTCATATCACTATATTGATAGAATGTCCTCCTCTGTCTTTGTCGACTATGTTGTTAGAATGTCCCTCCTCTGCCTTTGCTCGCATCATTATAATGTTAGAATGTCCTCCTCTGCCCTTGCTCGCATCATTATATTGTTTGAATGTCCTCTCTGCCCTTGCTCTCATCATTATATTGTTTGAATGTCCCTCTGCCCTTTTCGCATCATTATATTGTTTGAATGTCCCTCTGCCTTTTTCGCATCATTATATTGTTTGAATGTCCCTCTGCCTTTGTTCGCATCATTATATTATTTGAATGTCCTCCGCCTTTGCTCACATCATTATATTGCTAGACTGTCCTCTGCCTTTGCTCGCTTCATTATGTTGTTAGAATGTCCCTCCTCTGCCTTTCCTCGCTTCATTATATTGTTTGAATGTCCCTCTGCCCTTGGTCGATCATTATATTGTTTGAATGTCCCTCTGCCTTGCTACATTATATTATTTGAATGTCCCTCGCCTTTGCTCACATCATTATATTGCTAAATGTCCCTCGCCTTTTGCTTCACATCATAATATTGCTAGAATGTCCCTCCTCCACTGCTGTTTCACATCATTATATTGCTAGAATGTCCCTCAGTCTTACTCACATCATTACATTGCTAGAATGTCCCTCCTCTGCCTTTTATGTCATCATATTGCTAGAATGTCCCTCCGTCTTTGCTCGCATCATTATATTACTAGACTATCTCTCCATCTTTGCTCATATCACTATATTGCTAGAATGTCCCTCCTCTCTCTTTGCTCGCATCATTATGTTGTTAGAATGTCCTCCTCTGCCCTTGCTCATCATTATATTGTTTGAATGTCCCTCTGCCTTTGCTCGCATCATTATATATTGTTTGAATGTCCCTCTGCCTTGCTCGCATCATTATATTGTTTGAATGTCCGTCCGCCTTTGCTCACATCATTATATTGCTAGAATATCCCTCTGCCTTTGCTCACATCATTAATATTGCTAGAATGTCCCTCCTCTGCCTTTGCTCGCATCATTATGTTGTTAGAATGTCCCTCCTCTGCCTTTCCTCGCATCATTATATTGTTTGAATGTCCGTCTGCCTTTGCTCGCATCATTATATTGTTTAAATGTCCCTCTGCCTTTGCTCGCATCATTATATTGTTTGAATGTCCCTCCGCTTGCTCGTCATATATATTGCTAGAATTTCCCTCTGCCTTTGCTCACATCATAATATTGTTAGAATGTCCCTCCTCTACCTTTGCTCGCATCATTGTTGTTAGAATGTCCTCCTCTGCCTTTGCTCGCATCATTATACTGTTTGAATGTCCCTCTGCCCTTGCTCGCATCATTATATTGTTGGAATGTCCCTCTGCCCTTGCTCGCATCATTATATTATTTGAATGTCCCTCCACCTTTGCTCGCATCATTATATTATTTGAATGTCCTCACCTTTGCTCACATCATTATATTGCTAGAATGTCCCTCGCCTTTGCTCACATGATAATATTGCTAGAATGTGCCTCCTCTGCCTTTGCTCACATCATTATATTGCTAGAATGTCCCTCCTCTGCCCTTGCTCACATCATTATGTTGTTAGAATGTCCTCCTCTGCCTTTGCTCGCATCATTATATTGCTAGAATGTCCCTCCTCTGCCCTTGCTCACATCATATTGTTTGAATGTCCTCTGCCTTTGCTCACATCATTATATTGTTTGAATGTCCTTCTGCCTTTGCTCGCATCATTATATTGTTTGAATGTCCCTCTGCCTTTGCTCACATCATAATATTGCTAGAATGTCCCTCCTCTGTCTTTGCTCGCATCATTATGTTGTTAGAATGTCCCTCTGCCCTTGCTCGCATCATTATATTGTTTGAATGTCCTCTGCCCTTGCTCTCTCGCATCATTATATTGTTTGAATGTCCTCTGCCCTTGCTCGCATCATTATATTGTTTGAATGTCCCTCCGCCTTGCTCGCATCATTATATTGTTTGAATGTCCCTCTGCCTTTGCTCGCATCATTATATTGTTTGAATGTCCTCTGCCTTTGCTCACATCATTATATTGCTAGAAGGTCCCTCCCGCCTTTGCTCACATCATAATATTGCTAGAATGTCCCTCCTCCACCGCTGTTCACATCATTACATTGCTAGAATGTCCCTCCTCTGCCTTTATCTCATCATATTGCTAGAATGTCCCTCCGTCTTTGCTTGCATCATTATATTACTAGACTATCCCTCCGTCTTTGCTCATATCACTATATTGCTAGAACGTCCCTCTCTGTCTTGCTCGCATCATTATGTTGTTTGAATGTCCCTCCTCTGCCTTTGCTCACATCATTACATTGTTTGAATGTCCCTCCTCTGTCCTTGCCCGCATCATTATATTGTTTGAATGTCCTCTGCCTTTGTTCATCATTATATTATTTGAACGTCCCTCCACCTTTGCTCACGTCATTACATTGCTAGGATGTCCCTCCGCTTTGCGCACATCATTATATTGTTTGAATGTCCCTCTGCCTTTGCTCGCATCATTATGTTGTTAGAATGTCCCTCCTCTGCCTTTGCTCGCATCATTATATTGTTTGAATGTCCTTCCTCTGCCCTTGCTTCGCATCATTATATTGGTTGAATGTCCTCTGCCTTTGCTCGCATCATTATATTATTTGAATGTCCCTCTGCCTTTCCTCGCATCATTATATTATTTGAATGTCACTCCGCCTTTGTTCACATCATTATATTGCTAGAATGTCCCTCCGCCTTTGCTCGCATCATTATGTTGTTAGAATGTCCCTCCTCTCGCCTTTGCTCGCATCATATTATTTGAATGTCCCTCCGCCTTTGCTCGCATCATTATATTATTTGAATGTCCCTCCACCTTTGCTCACATCATATTGCTAGAATGTCCCTCCGTCTCTACTCACATCATTACATTGCTAGAATGTCCCTCCTCTGCCTTTTTATCTCATCATATTGCTAGAATGTCCCTCCGCCTTTGCTTCATCATTATATTACTAGACTATCCTCCGTCTTTCTCGTATCACTATATTGCTAGAATGTCCCTCCTCTGCCCTTGCTCGCATCATTATATTGTTTGAATGTCCCTCTGCCTTTGCTCGCATCATTATATTGCTAGAATGTCCCTCCTCTGCCCTTGCTCACATCATTATATTGTCTGAATGTCCTCTCTCTTGCTCGCATCATTATATTGTTTGAATGTCCTTCTGCCTTTGCTCGCATCATTATATTGTTTGAATGTCCCTCTGCCCTTGCTCGCATCATTATATTGTTTGAATGTCCCTCTGCCTTTGCTCACATCATAATATTGCTAGAATGTCCCTCCTCTGTCTTTGCGCATCATTATGTTGTTAGAATGTCCCTCCTCTGCCTTTGCTCGCAACATTATATTGTTTGAATGTCCCTCTGCCCTTGCTCGCATCATTATATTGTTTGAATGTCCTCTGCCCCTGTCGACATTATATTGTTTGAATGTCCCTCTGCCCTTGCTCGCATCATTATATTGTTTGAATGTCCCTCTGCCTTTGCTCGCATCATTATATTATTTGAGCGTCCCTCCACTTTGCTCACGTCATTACATTGCTAGGATGTCCCTCCTCCTTTGCGCACATCATTATATTGTTTGAATGTCCCTCTGCCTTTGCTCGCATCATTATGTTGTTAGAATGTCCCTCCTCTGCCTTTGCTCGCATCATTATATTGTTTGAATGTCCCTCCTCTGCCCTTGCTCGCATCATTATATTGGTTGAATGTCCCTCTGCCTTTGCTCGCATCATTATATTATTTGAATGTCCCTCTGCCTTTCCTCGCATCATTATATTATTTGAATGTCACTCCGCCTTTGTTCACATCATTATATTGCTAGAATGTCCCTCCGCCTTTGCTCGCATCATTATGTTGTTAGAATGTCCCTCCTCTGCCTTTGCTCGCATCATATTATTTGAATGTCCCTCCGCCTTTGCTCGCATCATTATATTATTTGAATGTCCCTCCACCTTTGCTCACATCATATTGCTAGAATGTCCCTCCGTCTCTACTCACATCATTACATTGCTAGAATGTCCCTCCTCTGCCTTTTTATCTCATCATATTGCTAGAATGTCCCTCCGCTTTGCTCGTGCACCATTATATTACTAGACTATCCTCCGTCTTTGCTCAGATCACTATATTGCTAGAATGTCCCTCCTCTGCCCTTGCTCGTATCATTATATTGTTTGAATGTCCCTCTGCCTTTGCTCGCATCATTATATTGCTAGAATGTCCCTCCTCTGCCCTTGCTCACATCATTATATTGTCTGAATGTCCCTCTGCCTTTGCTCGCATCATTATATTGTTTGAATGTCCTTCTGCCTTTGCTCGCGTCATTATATTGTTTGAATGTCCCTCTGCCCTTGCTCGCATCATTATATTGTTTGAATGTCCCTCTGCCTTTGCTCACATCATAATATTGCTAGAATGTCCCTCCTCTGTCTTTGCTCGCATCATTATGTTGTTAGAATGTCCCTCCTCTGCCTTTGCTCTCAAAATTATATTGTTTGAATGTCCTCTGCCCTTGCTCTCAACATTATATTGTTTGAATGTCCCTCTGCCCTGCTCGCATCATATATTGTTTGAATGTCCCTCTGCCCTTGCTCGCATCATTATATTGTTTGAATGTCCCTCTGCCTTTGCTCGCATCATTATATTGTTTGAATGTCCCTCCGCTTTTGCTCGCATCATTATATTGTTTGAATGTCCCTCGCCTTTGTTCGCATCATTATATTATTTGAATGTCCCTCCGCCTTTGCTCACAGCATTATATTGCTAGAATGTCCCTCTGCCTTTGCTCACATCATAATATTGCTAGAATGTCCCTCCTCCACATTGCCACATCATTATATTGCTAGAATGTCCCTCTGTCTCTACTCACATCATTACATTGCTAGAATGTCCCTCCTCAGCCTTTTATCTCATCATATTGCTAGAATGTCCCTCCGTCTTTGCTCGATCATTATATTACTAGACTATCCCTCCGTCTTTGCTCATATCACTATATTGCTAGAATGTCCCTCCTCTGTCTTTGCTCGCATCATTATGTTGTTTGAATGTCCCTCCTCTGCCTTTGCTCGCATCATTATATTGTTTGAATGTCCCTCCTCTGCCCTTGCTCGCATCATTATATTATTTGAATGTCCCTCCGCCTTTGCTTGCATCATTATATTATCTGAATGTCCCTCCACCTTTGCTCAGATCATTATATTGCTAGAATGTCCCTCCGCCTTTACTCACATCATTATATTGCTAGAATGTCCCTCCGCCTTTGCCGCACCATTATATTGCTAGAATGTCCCTCTGACTTTGCTCGATCATTATATTGCTAGAATGTCCCTCCTCCGCCTTTGCTCACATAATTACATTGCTAGAATGTCCCTCTGCCTTTGCTTACATCATTATATTATTTGAATGTCCCTCCGCCTTTGCTCACATCATTATATTGCTAGAATGTCCCTCCGCCTTTGCCCACACATTATATTGCTAGAATATCCTCTGACTTTGCTCGCATCATTATATTGCTAGAATGTCCCTCCTCCGCTTGCTCACATAATTACATTGCTAGAATGTCCCTCTGCCTTTGCTTACATCATTATATTATTTGAATGTCCCTCCGCCTTTGCTCACATCATTATATTGCTAGAATGTCCCTCCTCCACGTTGCTCACATCATTATATTGCTAGAATGTCCTCCTCCACCGTTGCTCACATCATTATATTGCTAGAATGTCCCTTCTCCGCCTTTGCTCACATCATTATATTGTTAGACTGTCACTCCACCTTTGCTCACATCATTATATTGCTAGAGTGTCCCTCCGCTTTGCTCGCATCATTATATTGCTAGAATGTCCTCTGACTTTGCTTGCATCATTATATTGCTAGAATGTCCCTCCTCTGCCTTTGCTCGCATAATTACATTGCTAGAATGTCCCTCTGCCTTTGCTTACATCATTATATTGTTTGAATGTCCCTCCGCACCTTTGCTCAGATCATTATATTGCTAGAATGTCCCTCGCCTTTGCTCGCATCATTATATTGCTAGAATGTTTGTAATTTGTATTCACTGCTGCTTTTGCCACTTTCTCTTACAATCCCTTTCTGTTCCTTTTAATGCAAATTGCAGACTAACACAGCACAGAACAGAAATTCTAAAACTTGCAGCCATTCCTGAAATACAAGATGATGATAGCAAACACTTGTTGGGGAGGAGGTGAACACACAGCCATGTTTGTAATGTGCCTTTTCTCAATTCATGGTTGTTTGTATTTTCTCTGGCACTTTGAGCCATTCCTAAATGTGCCAGCTGTTTCCCACCTGCCATGCCCCTTGCAGAGGTACTGATGCTGTAGTTAAATGGTGTCGAACTATTCGCAGGACAGTCTGGCATTGTATCTGGAGCAGTTTTATTCACCAGCTGTTCCCTTACCTGCCATGCCCCTTGCAGAGGTACTGATGTAGCATGTGTTCTGGGTAAATGCCATTGAACCACTTGCAAGGCAGTCTGGCAGTGTATCATTACTAAAACAGTGTGCTACAGTGATTGTTGACCATCCTCAGATTCTTCCAGAATGCAATCTTGCATTCTGGGGCTCTGTGAACGACTAAATTCCTTGCCTCAGTTGAAGTTCTTGCTAAGTTTGATCCTATTATGTAAGAAAATGTGAGGCATGTAACAACAGGAAAAGTTCATGACCACTACTTAAGCAAAGATATTCAAAATGAACTAATTCAGCTCATCTCAGGAAAATAAAGACAAAAATCATACAACTTGTGAAGCTTGCAAAATATTTTTCAGTTATTGTGGACTGCACAACAGACCTAAGCCACAAAGAACCAACATCACTGACAACTCAAGTAGTAAAGTTGGAAAGGAACAAATTCAATTAAACAGCACTTTTTGTGGGTTTTGTTTAGAAGATGATACTACAGGGCTGCATCTTATCATACATTTGCTGCAAGAACTGAATAACATTGGCCTCTCCATACAGGACTGTAGAGGACACGGTTTTGATAATGGGTCCATTATGAAAGGGAACAGGAGTTCAGTGCAGAATTTTGGATTTGAACCCATGGGCTTTTCATGCCATGTGGTTGTCATAACTGGAACTTGGTGCTGGTGATGCAGCAAAATCCTGTGTTGAGGCTATATCCTTTTCAGTGCAGTGCAGTGCAACACATTTATGTCCTTTTTCTGCTTCAAGTCTCTGCTGAAAGTCTTTAAAGATCATGTGCCCGGCTTGAATGCTAAACCTCTTTGTGAGACAAGGTGGAATCATGGAGTTGATAGCATCAAGTTCTGCGCTATCAGATAGGTGAGATCACGATGCTTTATTTGCACTGATGAAGGAAACCAGTAACACCGAATGTCCAACATGAAGCTGCAACACTGACCAAACAGCTAAAAAGCTTAACACTTTTGGTCTCTCGTGTCATGTGGTATGACATTTTATTCCAGATTAACCCTGTAAGCAAAAATGCAAAGTGCCTCATTAGACCTTGGCTTTGCCATTAAGCTAACTGAGTATACTTAACTCTTTCCTAGTTAACTACAGGACAACTAGCTTTACAAGTGCCAAACTCACTGCCCTAGTTCTTGCGAATCACCTGAAATTGAACCAATGTTCCCCAAGGCAACCGAAAGTAAGACCACGGGACAGGGTAGAACAGGACCCTGTCCCATTTGTTTTGATAAAGTATTTAAATGCATTGCTCTATATTCTTTCCTTTTCTCTCTTCTGTCTGGCTGCACAACCAAATTTTCCTGTGAGGCTTCAGACTTGATCAATCTGAACAATCTCGCAATTCTTTGCCTCTCACTGTCTCTGTTTTCTCTTGCTGTTTTTCCTCCCTTGCATATCGATGTCAGCTAATATAAAATATATGAGAATCAGTGTATGGAGTGAAACTGATATTGGGATCTCTTTGTTTAGAAAATGTTTAGTGTTGCTGTTGAAATGTGTATGTATTTATAATTTGAGATAACTGTAAAAGCCAGAGGTTATTTGAGTGCAATGGCTGAGCCTTTTGCAAAGGCTGGGGGAACTCAGGAAGCTTTCAATGTTTTAGCAGCTCCTCAAATTTACAAAGAACAGGATGCTTGCAAAGGATGGTGGTTGAAAAGCCTTATAAAACAGCTGAGCTGAGCTGCAACTAGAGGAATTACAAGATATTTTATTTTGCTTCTGTATATAGTTATTTTGAACAGGTTTATTTTATGTTATTGCAACTACAAATAAACACTTTTGTGGAATTTTACAACTGCCCTGGGTTTCTCTAGGGTTCCTGACCTGTGCCTGGATGACAGATCACGCCAAAAGAAACAACAGTTTTATATGAGGCTTAGATGAACCAGTTAACGATCAAGAAACAAAGTTTAGGTGGGATTTTTGAATGTAGTGGTGGACATGGCAATCAGGTTTGTGGCAAATACATCAGTTCAAACTCGCATGGGACAGACATTGTGGACACATCAGGGTGCAGTCTAAATAGTGAGGGGCAGAAACATGGGCAGACTAAATAGATCATCGGTCCCTATCTGCCGACCACGATTCCTAAGTTCCTATGAAGCACAGTGAGAGCTTCAGTTTTCTATGACTTCGCAAGCTAAAGGATGTAGACAGTGATACTCTGCCAAACACACTAGCGAGGATCTGGAGCTCTCAGTTCCTCCTGAAGGCTCTTCAGATGTTGATTCGTTTGAATTCTGTGATGAATTAAAAGCACTTTCACACATGATACCAGCATAATCCTCACCTCTGATGCACTGCAGTTCATTTGTACACAGAACTATATGGAACAGTACCCAAATGTAACAACTGCATTGCGTATTTACTGACCATGCCAGTCACTGTGGCTTCAAGCAAGAGGAACTTTTCCAAACTGAAGCTGATCATGAATTACCTTCGCAATTCCATGATTCAGGAAAGACTGACTGATTTAGCATGTATATCAACTGAAATGAAATTGCCAGGAACCGGACTACAGTGACCTCACACATGGCTTTGCCAATAAGAAAGCTAGAAAAGTTGTTTTTGCTGACCATGGAATTGTCAGTAATTAATTATCTTAGTTGTAAAATTAAAGTGCGGAAATTAGTGGTCCAGATCTGGCTAAAATATTTTCCTCATTTTTGAGAACTTTCAGTTACTGATTCTATATGCCATGTACCTAGGTTTGGCAGTATGTCTTGCTTCACAGTTGTTTTTTGTTAAAATGTTTTAGTTGTATTGGCTTGCTTTATGTTTGCAGTTTTTAAACATATAAAGCATCAATATAAAAACTGTTTTTACTGTATTCTTACAACTTTTGTGGTGTGAGTGGAAATAAGCGGAGCAAGGATGAATGTGGGGGGAGGGCAGGAGTGTGTGAGGGTGAAAGGCTCCACAAGTTTGTTTGCTTGGGATGCATCAAGTCTAACAATAGCCCTGTTTGCCAGCACTGTCTATGTTCTATGTTTTTAAATTTGTTTAAGATTCGAGTAACACCTTTGGGCCGGAAGGCTCATTTACAAAGCTTCCAAGCTGGTCAGATGTAAGACAACACAAAGCAAGGGTGTAGGCAGGCATACTCATTGTACACATTTGAGTACAGTTTTGTTGGGTGCCCGTACAAACCATATGCTGTTCTGTTAACATTTTCATTCTAATCTGTGGTATTTGGGTTAGTGTAGGCTATTGAGGAGTGTCTCTGTTTAAACTTCTGTTGTTTAGGAGACAGATACATGTATAACCTCTTTAAAGATTAGAGGAATCATCTGACAACAATCTGACTTGTTTGGAAGGGGTGCCATTTGGAAAGGATGTGTACATTTTTAATGGGGGTGTAACTGTGGAAGATTGTGTACAAAATGGAAATTTCTGGCTACACCTGACACAGAGGGTACAAGCAAGTTCAAACAAACAGCAACAATACTACAGACAAAGTTCTATACAATTTTGGTCTAAAAGTTCGATTTAAATACAGCAGCACATCAACAAGTGTGAGACCTACAAAGGTAAGTGACAAAGCCGGCCAAGTCATGAGACTCACACGTGACAGATGAGGAGAGAGACAGTAGTGGCTGGTGGCCTTCTCGGTGCAAAGGGGAAGAGTTAGTTTAGGCTCGGAGGTTGCAGGGCTTGAGTGAAGGAATTGCTCAGATTGAACAGCGGGTGAGAAAAGAAGGGTTTCAGAGATGTTTACCCGATATGTACAGTATTTACACATCTCTATCATATCCCCCTCTTCCTTCTAACCTCAAATGAGTATTTGTTGAGGTCCTCAGTCTTTCCTCACAGGTCTTGCTCTGTTGGCTTTGGATCAGTTTTGTCGCCTTTTCTTGCATCGCTCTCAATCTGTCAAGTCCATCCTCGTGTTATCTCCAGAGCTGCACACAGTAGTCCAGGTGCAGCATGTAAACCTTCTCATTTCCCAAACATGCCAATGACACTACTATAACTCCTGTTATTAATTTGTTTATTTTACCTTCTGCACTACCAGTGTCCCAGAACTACAAAGCAAGTACAAGCAAGCACACATTCAGCACTGACAAAGGTTTGTTCAAAGTTCCTGTAGAACATACTGCAAGCTTGCAGTGAGTTACAAAAGGATCTGCTGAATTCATTTGGTGATGTTCACTGTGGCCTTGTCAAGAAATGGAAATTACGACTACAGTAATTTTGATCTTCTTGACAAAGTCTCCACCACTCATTCACACTAATGGGAGTATGCTGAAGGTGTTAGGACCCAGCAGGAGCAAACTTTTCCCAGGAGGGCCAGCGCCGAGATGGAGCTACAAGGAATGGCATTGTGAGCCCGCGCATGCGGTAATGACTAGCTTGGCGTTGACCCTCCAACCCGACTCAGTACCTTTTTCCAAGGAGGTGCAGCATTAACTAACCTAGAAAGGACCAACTAAAATTGGACATAAGATAGTCCAAATGACCCGTGCAAGAAGGGTCAACAAAAGTCTTCACAGCTCATCCACTGAGGGTGAAGACCATAAACAGAAAGTGAACTCAGGGATGCAGGTGAGGTGGAATGAGTGGTGGAGACTTCGTCCAAGAAGATCAAGAATTACGGTAGGTACATAATTTCCATATCTTCCTGGACATAAAGTCTCCACCACTCATTCACACTAATGGGAGAGTACTGAGCTAAATAATCCACCGAGATGAGCAGCAGGAGATAAAGAGCTCACGTGCTTAGGACAGAAGTCTGTTAAGAATGGTCCTGCCAAATGACAGATGTCATCTAGCATGGACTTCAAGGCATAGTGCTTAACAAAAGCATGCACGGAGCTCCAGGTAGCCGCATTGCAAATATCTGCAATGGGCATGTTACGGATTTCCACCAGAGATACCACGACTGCTCTGTTAGAGTGAGCATACACTCTGCCTTTCAGCTTGACCTATGCCACAGAATAGCAATGGTGAAGGCATGCCACCAGCCATGCTGAAATGCATCTGACAGCAACAGGTTTACCCAGCCGGTCTCACTGAAGGAAACAAACAGTTGTTGAGCCTTGCAAATTTCTTTTGTTCTATCTAGATAGAATCGCAACGCTTTCTTAACATCCAGCAAATTGAGGGTACGCCCTTCATTCTGGAAGTTTGCAAAGTAGGTAGGAAGGACTAAAGGTTGGTTTAGATGGAATTCTGAGACAACCTTAGGGAGAAACTTAGGAGGAGTCCTAAGAACTACTTTGTCCTTGTGAAACACAGTGTACAGGGGTCCATGACCAGTGCATGTATTTCAGATACTCTACGGGCCAAGTAATAGCCACCAAGAAGGCTGTTTTCCAAGTGAGGAACTTCAGCTACATAAGTAGCTAGAGACTCGAAAGGCTCACGAGTGAGCATGTCTAACAGAAGGTCTAGTAAGCAGAATACCCTAAGAAACCTCTTAACTATGGGCAACTGAGCCAGTGACATGGAAAGTACCGCTCATGATATGTCAAATGGCACAAAGATGAACTTTGACCTGTGTTTGAGAGGTCTAAAAGATACTCCAAGACTTTATTCAGTGGGCAGGAAAAGGGTTCCAAGAGAATTTTGCACACCAGATAGAGAAACGCTTCCATTTAGCTGTGTAGGTTTTTCTAGTGGCCGCTTATGCGCAGCCAAAAGAATATCTGAAACTCACGAGAAACATTGAACCTATTCACCTCTATCTCTTCAGGAGCCAAGCGTGAAGGTGAAGCGACCTCAGGTTGGGATGGACCACAGGACCCTAGGTCAGAAAGATTTGTCTGACGGTGAAGCATTTTCAAGGGGGGTGTTCCGATAGTCTGTTAAGTAGCGGAGAGTACAGTTACGTAAGAACTTACGTAACAGTAGATCTTCGAGAGGAGCTCTTGCAGCAGGCTATAACAGTTAGGACTATGCTGCAGGCACTAGGACCCTCCAGAAAACTTCTCAGCCAGCAGTACCAAGCAGGGACCGCTTCAAGCTGGCCCCACCCCGTCAGCCCTGGTACAAAGGGGTGGACCCAGTTCCACCCCAGTTCCCCGCCAAGGCCTGCGAACAAGCCCTGATAAGAGAAGGAGACAAAGCACTCGATGAAGATGTAGGCGAAGATCTGCACACCTTGAGGGGGGTGGGTGGAAAGGTGCTTGCTGCAAGAGCCCTCTCGAAGATCTACTGTTATGGTAAGTTCTCACGTAACTGTACTATCTTACTGAAGTGGGAGCTCTTGCAGTACTAAACAGTTAGGACTGAAGACCAAGCAGTCCCACACCAAAGAGGTAGTCGACCCCGGAAGGTGGACTATACAGACTCCAGAAGCCTAGGACAAAGTCCCTGCAAAACAGCCAGACCAAAACCGCACGGCATCTGGAGACGATATCCAAGCTGTAATGCTTGACAAAGGTATGCACAGAGTTCCAGGTAGCGGCCGCATATACATGTCCCTTATAGAGACATTTCTCAGGGCGGCATTAAGAAGCAGACACCCCTAGTGGAGTGGACTCCCTGACTGGACCCGTAGGGGTTTATTGTGCTTTCATAGCAGAAGGATACACAGTGGACGCATCCACTTAGAAATCATCTGCTTGGTCACCGGTTTGCCCAAGCACTGTGGTGCTAAGGCCACAAAGAGATTCTCTGACTGACGGTGCACAGCCGCTTCTGAGAGGTAATACCTCAAAGTCCTGTGGATGTCCAATGTGTGAAGGAGAGCATCCCTCTATTAGATGGGGAAGGAAAATAGACTGGAAGGTCAACCGACTGGTTGAGGGTCACTCCAAGACCACTTTTGGAAAAACTTAGGATTTGTTCTCAGGAAACTCTTTCCTGTGGAAAACCAAATACAGCTCTTTACACATCAGAGCCTGAAACTCAGAAACCAGGGATTTATATAACTCTTAAAAATTGATTAGCGTTTTGCTCATAAAAGTGCTAAATCTTTGTGAAAATGCTTAGCTCTTGCCTCACTATGTTTAACAAACACAGCACTTCAAGAAAATCTATATAAATACTTTCTGTACAGTTAGTATAGTCCCAAGAAAAAAATGCTAATCAATTATTTAAAATCCTGGAAACTCTTCGAGCTGAGGTAATAGCAACCAAAAAACACACCTTCCAGGAAAGAAAACGAGCTCACAATCCGCTGCCGACTCAAAAAGGAGGGAGGGTAGCTTCTCAACACAAAAGGAGATCCCAGGGTGATAGGATCCCTAATGGGAGGTCTCATATGCAAAATTCCTCTTAGAAAGGTGCGGGCTACATCCAACTGTGCTAACACTTTGTCTCCAATCAGAGCATGATAGGCGGAGACAGCCCACATGTGCACTTCAATAGAGGAGTAACTCAGGCCATGTTGGTACAAGGAGAGGAGGTACTGTAATGCTGAGTTCACTGGACAGGTGATGGGGTCCAAATGCCATGACGAGGCCCATAAACAAAAACACTTCCATTTCATAGCATAGGCGGGCTGGTGGAGGACTTCTTGCTGATACTAGAACTGCCGCTACCTCCGGGAAACCCCGTATCTCTGTTGAGCTATGTCTGAAGGAGCCAAGATGCAGATGTAAGGAACAGAGATCCGGATGGACCAGTGATCCTGTTCCTGGGATAGCAACTGGCAGCTTATGGGCAGCAGAGTTGGAGGTTCCGTGGATAACCACTGCAGGAGTGGGAACCAAATCTGCCGAGGCCATCGGGAGCTATTAGAATCATTCGAGCCCTTTCTGCCTGCAACTTCAGCAGCACTCTCTGAATGAGAGGAAGAGGCGGAAGGTGTAGAGAAACCTCCTTGCCCAGCAAAGGGATAACGCATCTGGCCAGAAAACTCCAGGTGCGTGCTCTCGTGAGCAAAAATTGGCAGTTTGGCATTGCGTGGTGACGCAAAGAGGTCCAGCTCTGGATGACCCCACTTGTCAAAGAGCTGATTCACAGGACTGTAACAGCTCCCACTTCAGCGCCTGAATGAGACCTGTTTGCTGTCGGCCAGATTGTTCAGGATGCCTGGAACATGCACTGCAGACAGCAGAATGTGCCGCCCAGCGCCCAGTGCCAGACTCTCATCACCTCCTGCAAAGGGGACATGAATGAGTACCTTGCTTGTTGATGTGAAGATGACCGCCATATTGTCTGTTTGAATTAGAAGAGAGACCGGCACCAGGCCCTCTTGAAAAGCCTGTAAGGAATAGAGAACCGCTTGCATCTCCAATACATTGATATGGAGAGATCGCTCCTCAGGTGTCCAAACCCTTTATGCTTGATGAGCAACCAGATGCGCTCCCATCCCAGATCCAATGCATCTGTCGTAAGAGTCTGACCTGGTGGCTCGGACGAAACCTGACCCCTTTCTCCAAATTCGGGGTCCATCAACCAAAGCAAAGTTCTCCTGACTGGCTCGGTGATCCTGACAAGAAAGTCTAGATCATCGAGCCCTGGTCCCACTGTACCCTGAGCATCCACTCTGGGACCCGCATGTGGAGGCGGGCCAGAGGAGTGACTGGAATGGCTGCCACCATGTGCCCCAGCAGCCTGAGGAAGTTCCGCACTGGAACCTGAGGAGTTACTGAGATCCATTCGCAATCTCTTGCATGCGATCGCCCCTGTCTGGGGTAGGAAAGCCATGCCCTGGATAGAATCCAGGACCGCTCCAATGAAGACGAATCTTTGACTGAGCTCGGGGACAATTTTTGAAGGTTCAGGGTGAACCCCAGCTCTCGGAACACAGTATAGGTGTCTCCAAGGTGTGAAGTAGGCTTGATCTGAACAGGGCTGTAAGCAGCCAATCATTGAGGTAGGGAAAACGCGGTGCCCCGGCCTTAGAGCCGCAGCCACCACTGCCAAGCATTTTGTAAAGACTCATGGAGCAGAGGAGAGGCCTAATGGTAGAACTCAGAATTGGTAGTGCTCCCCTTGGAAGTGGAACCTCAGAAACTTCCAGTGGGAGGAAGACCCGATATGCATATATGCATCTTGCATGTCTAGGGAGCAGAGCCAGTCTCCTGCAGCAGGGGCGAGACCTGAAGGATCACCATCCTGAACCTTCTGTACTCTATAAAGAGATTGAGAGAGCCGAGGTCCAGAATGGGACGAAGATCCCGCTCTTTTTGGGACCAGGAAGAGTGGGAATAAACCCTTTCCTGCTGATGCAAGGGCTAGCTCTATTGCCTTTTTGCAAGAGGGTCTGAATTCTCCTTCTATCAGTGGGATGTGAGAAGAAGGATATCGAGAGTACTTTGGTGAAGTATTTGGAGGAAACTCCGTGAACTGTAGCATGTGCCCTCTCCTGATAATGTCCAGGACCCACTGGTCTGCAGTTACTGACCTCCACCCTTCGAGATGAAGGGAGAAGCGACTCCGATCATCTCCCGGAGTCTTCCTTTGGAAGGGGCGGAAGGGAGTCATTGGGCTGAGCTGAGTGTAGGCAGAGAGGCCTGGGAGGACTTGGGCCCATGGTTAGGAGCACCTCCAGGTTGCTGGTTACTGGCTCTCCTACGAAGCTGCCTATCTGACCCTGCTGATTACCACGGACTTGTCCACCTTGACCACCTGAGGGTTTGCGAAATGGCGTCTCCTGCTGTGACGTACATTTGCGGATTGACCAGATGGACTTGCCCGACTCCTGGAGATGAGAAATCAAAGCTTCCATCTCCTGCCCAAACAACACAGTACCCTGAATGGAAAATCCCTGATACCGACTGCAGATCCTGGTGAAAACCCGAAACTCTTACCCAGGTATGGCGCCAAGGCACAACCCAGAAGCGGCTGCCCTGGCTGCTGTATCTGCAGTGTCGCACGAGGCTCTCAGGACATGAGAACCTACGCCGGAGCCCGATGAATAATGTCCAGAAGCATCTGGTACTGGATCATATATGCCAGAAAGTTAAGGGACCAGATGGTGCGGGTGGAGGCAGAGTAAATTTCTTGCCCATCTGGTCCAAATACCGAGACTCTGGATTGGGAGCCTGTGAGCTAAGGTGCTTGCTGCCTGGACTTGTCATGGGCAGCCGTGATAATCAATGAGTCCGCCTGAGGGTTCTCTGCTAAAAGGCTTCTGCCCTCGGGCCTTATACAGCCTGTCCGATTTTTTGAGAACAGCCGGGATGGAGGCCGGATGCTTCCAGGTAGTCAGAGTCAGGTCCTGGAAAGTGTCCACTAAAGGAGGGACCACCAATGGTTTCAGCTCCTTTGCCCCAGGTATTTGGCAACTTCCGCATTCCAGATCCAGGTCCTCCGCTTCCCACTCATTGGAGGCTTGGATATGTCTCATGACGTCCATAAAGGTTGGATCGACTGGAGGCGAGCGAGGCTGGTCCTTCTCTCCGGGACCACCCGGACGCTGAGAGAGGAAGAATATGTCGAAAGAAGAGGAAGATCACTACTAGGTCTGGAATAGTCAGATCTCTCCTTATGACCGACTCCCTCTGTCGTCGGTAGCTGAGGGACCGCGCCGGTCCGAAGACCAGCTCTGGTCCCAAGACCGCGACGGAGAAGACCAACGCCAGTCAGAGGACTGACGTTGGGAGCGCCTCATCTAGTGGAATGAGAAGGGCTGTGAGTGTGAGACCTGGACCGCGACGGTCTCCAGAGTCTTTGAGCGTCGCGGTGGTCTTTGGACCAGGGCACAGGAACGAGCCCTGGATGGAGGTGTAGGTGGTTGCTCTGGGGACTTCCTCGGGAAGGCTCACCCAGGCTGTGGTTTGCCCGCTGGGTCCGTACCGGTATCTGGTCGGCGACCGCTTCTGGACCTGCTCCCACCAGACAAAGAACAACTCCTGCAGTTGGTCCTTCGAAAACGCCACCGCCGACCCAGAAAGGGAGTATCCAGAACATCAGCACGCCAAGGGGAGCCTCTTGGGAGCCTGAGGAGGAAGACTTGGGGGACGGGACGTTGGCTGATCCGTGGTCTCACCCTAACTCTTCGCCCTGCAGCCCAGGTCGCGGAGGGATAGACAACGGGGTGTCTCGGGGCACCAGAGAGTCCTTTGGCTCCAGAGGCACGCTTTAGGAGGCGAGCTGGAGCCTTTGGGAGGTGATGTAAGCTTTCATCTCCATGTCTTGTGGTAACCCTTAGCGGGTTAGTTTTCCACTTGGCCGGCTTCTCCAGTGGGCCAGCCTTGGCCTGAGACGACTTTGGATGCTCACCTGAGCCCGGGACATACGGGCCTTTTGCAAGAGGGCAGCGAGTGGGAACAGGACCCCGACCAGGACCGGTGTCGGAACCTACTGCAGTCTTTCCCATGGCACTTGGTCTTCTCCTTGCGTTTCCCCTCCAAGTGTGCAGATTCATCTGTTTTCAAGTATAAATGCTTTCAGGGCCTTAAGATGTCTGATCCAGGTCCAGCTGGTGAACACCTGGCAGGCTGAGCAGGCCGTAGTATTGTGGTTCGCCAGAGACACAAGGCACTGGCGCTTGTGCCCGTCTTTAGCGAGGATCTGCCATCTGCAATCGCACTTGTTTTGGTGAAACTCGGACAGACCAACGACAGCGAAGACATCCATCGAAACACTGAAAAACATCAAAAATGGTACAAAAACAATATATAAAAGTCAATTTCGCTGTTCCTGGCAAGCTAAGGAAGGAGGCTCTTCTCATGTGCACGGGTGGGAAAAGAACTGAAGTGGAGCTGGGTCTGCCCCTTTGTACCAGGGCTGACGCCAGGGCGGGGCCGACATTGGGGCAGTCCCTGCTTGGTACTGCTGGCTGAGAAGTTTTCCTGGAGGGTCCTAGTGCTGCGTGCATAGTCTAACTGTTATAGTCTGCTGCAAGAGCTCCCACCAGTAAGATCCATATCTGCTGAGGCCAGAAGGGGCAATGAGAATCATTCTGCCCCCTGGGACTCAATTTGAGCAGTACCCTCTGAATTAGGGAAGAGGAGGAAAAGCGACAGAAAGCATTTGTCCACCGCAGCCTGAACGATCCTGACAAAAATGCCAGGTCCTGGATTTCTGGAGCAGAAGAGAGGCAGTTTTGCATTGAGTGGGGACGCAAAAGGTCCAGGTCTGGAGTTCCCCACTCTTTGAAGAGTGACTGAACGACGCTTAAGTCGAGAGACCACTTGTAAGGATCCACCTCTGTTCTGCTGAGACAGTCTGCCATCGGAGCCTTGTGCTCCAGGCACCATTCCCACACTCTCATTGCTTCCCTGCATGATGGGTAAGAGTGTGCACCGCCCTGTTTGTTGATGTAGTACATCACTGCCTTGTTGTCCATTTGAAGGAGAATGTTCTTGTGACGGATTATGTCCTCCAAAGCTCGGACTGCATAAAGGACGGCTCTCATTTCCAGGTCATTTATGTGAAGTTGAGACTCATTCTGAGTCCATGTACCCTGGATGTGGAGATCCTGGCAGTGAGCTCCCAACCCATCAAAGATGCATCCATAGTAATGGAGATCTGATGATCCAGAGGGGCGTAAGGGCTATCCTTCCGAAGGTTGTCCTCCTGAGACCATCAGGTCAGCGACCTCTTCAGAGGTTCCATCACTTTGATGAGAAAAGACTGAGGGTGAGTGGTTGGGGACCACTGAGTACTGAGCATCCACTGAGAGGTTCTCATGTGAAGACGGAGCTAAGGGTACCGTGAACACTGAGTATGCCATGACACCCAGCATTCGTTGCATCGAGATAGCTCGAACCGAACTGTGTTCTCTGATGTATCGGGCCATCTGTAAAATATCGCCCTTTGTCCTCTGGAAGAAAAGCCTTCACACAGGAGGTGTCCAGAAGAGTTCCTGTGAAGAGGAGCTTCGGAGGGCGGCAACTGTGACTTGTTGAGATTCAGCAGGACTCCCATGGACGTGAGGAAGTCTGAGGCCGTGGCCATAGCCTCCAGTGTTTCTTGCCAGAAGGAACTTGCCAGTGCCAGTCATCCAGATATGGGAACACTTGTATTTCAATTTTCCTGAGGTGACTGTGAGAATTGCACAGCACTTTGTAATAACTCGAGGCGCTGAGGATAGCCCAAAGGGTAGGACTCTGAATTGATAATGTTGACCCAATGCCACGAACCTTAGATATCTGTGGTGCTTTGGGTGTATGAGGATGTGTTGGTAGGCATCCTGCATGTCCAGCGAGGCTAGCCAATCATGTCAATGAATCAAAGGTAGCAGGGTACCAAGTGATATCATCTTGAACTTTTCCTTGTATAGGAACTTGTTTAACTTTCTGACATCCAGAACAGGCGCATGCCGGTTTTCTTTGGGACCAGAAAGTAATGGGAGTAAAACCTGTGTTTCACTGATCCAGCGGAACTACGCCTACTGCCCTGTTGCTCAGAAGGCCTTGTACCCGGAAGCAAGAAGGTTTCACTGTACCACCGACAGCCTGGGCTGTCGTTTGGGAGATGATCCGGAGGGGTTCCGGAGAAAATTGAGAGAGTACCCTTACGGATTATTCTGAGGACCCACTTGTCTGATGTTATAGATTTCCACTGGTAGTAGAACTGAGTCAGATGTCCTCCCACTGTTGAAGAGGAGTCCCCCTCAGGCAACTGAGGTGGGACCTGGGCCAGAAACTCAGAAGGTGGCACTGGGCACTTTGGGCCTTGTGCCTTCTGTTGCCCTTGAAAGGACTGATGGTTGTGAAACTGGCATTTATTTCCACCCCAGGAGGGATGGTCACAGGTCTGGCTGTCTTAATGGCAGACCTAGTCTTCTGTGTGGCCTCTAGAGCTTGCTTCACCTGAGGTCTGAACAGATACATACCATCGAAAAGTAAGGCCATAAGTTGCTGTTGGGCGTCATTCGTGCAAGTCAAGTACGCAGCCAAGAGTGGCAGCTCTCACCTCCAAGGCGGAGTTGCCCGCCCTTCGTAGTTCCGCCTCACTGGGTGGAGGTCCAGTAGGAAGCGTGGGTGAGGGAGTGGCGAATGCCAGGGGTAGGGTGGAAGGGGCCGGTCGGTACCAGCGTGTGCCTCACGCATTGCGCGTACGTGTCTGCCAAGGTCTTGGAAGCAAACAGGGAAAAACACCAAAAATTACATGCGAGGGGAAAAAACTTTAAAAGGAATGACAAACAAAGGCTTATAATGAGGAAGTAGGGGAAAGGAACACCCGACTCCAACCTCTCCTCACCCACAAGCTTCTGGAAAACAATCCACTCCTTCCTTGACCCCCCAGGCACCCTCTCATCCTCTCAGTGGATGGCTCATTGGTCTCAGACCCCAAGTCTGTCGTGAACACCTTCAACAATTTCTTTACCACTTGTGCTCTTCCTGACCACCCCTCTGCCCCCCCCATCACCTCCACTCCTTCCTTTCCACAGATACCATTTCCCAAATTTCCCAGCAGGAAGTCATTCAAGCACTCAGTTCCCTTAACCCTGACAAGAACAGCCCAGATGGCACTGACCCAAAGCACCTCTGCATCTCTGCTCCAGCCACTGCCCTCCCCCTCACACACCTCTTGAATCTTTCCTCTTCTGGTAAGGTGCCTCTGGCCTGGAAGAGGCCAAGGTCCTGCCTCTCCACAAATGTGGTGACCCAGCTTCACCTGGGAACTACCGTCCTATATTCCTCCTTCCATCCCTAGCCAAATTCTAGGAGTCCCAGTCTACACTAGGCTTGCTGAATTCCTCTCTGCCCCTGACACCATGTTCCTGTCCAAGCTGGCTTTAGGAGGGTCACTCCACCACATCCTCCTTATTGTGAATTACAGACTCTGTCCTCTCAGGGATAGACCTTGGGCACCTCACTGCTGCCGTCTTCATAGATCTGGTGGCTTTCAACTCGGTGTCCCATTTGCTCCTACTAAATAAGCTGCACTCAGTTGGCCTGGCGGCTGTGACAGTGAACTGGTTCAGCTCCTACCCTCATGAGCAGGCATCAGTCAGTTCAGATGGGTTCCACTCTATCTTGGCCTCCCCAGGGGAAGATAGGGTGGAACCCACCTGGACTGACCAACACCTATTCATGATGGCAGGAGCTGAACCAGTTCACTGTTGGTGTCACCAGGACAACTGAATGCAGCTTATTTAGTAGAAGACAGTATAGCACAGTGGTTTAGGGCTCTGAACTGCAAACCTGGACACCTGGGTTTGAATCCCACAGCCCCCACTTGCACATTGTGTGACCCTGAGCAAGTCACTTAACTTCCTTATGCTCCCAGATTACAGGCCAGAAACAAGCTTCGCTTAGTGTGCCTTTCCTGGTTAAACAATTTTCCCTTTCCATCCTTGTCGAGATCCCCCAAGGCTCCATACTGAGCCCAGTCCTCTTCTCCTCTTCATCAACAACCTCCCTACTGTTTGCTCAGACTTCCAACTCCACATGTATGCTGATGATACTAAAATCTACACCTCTGGTCTTTCCATTCCAGACATGGAGGCCCTCTAGCACAATGTTAACAATGTACTAAGCTGGTTTCAGGCAAACCAACTAAGAGTCAACACCAAAAAAACTGTTATGATGACATTCGAGACGAGACAAAAACTGGCCAAGCTCCCATCTCTTCCTTATTCGTCATCCTAGATGGCTTGCCTCTTGAAGCAGGCCCAGCATTCAAATACTCGGCCTGGCTTAATGACAATCTTGACTTTTCTGTCCATATAGACTCCATACTCCAGGCTCCACCTGAAGCTTGGAGTACTGTACTGAAATAAAGACTGCCTTTCCCTTCCATTCTCTGGGAGCTGGTAATCAAAACTATTCTCCCAATGTTTGACTATGCAGACACCGTCTACAGCACCGCCCACCTCCTCCTGGCCAAGTTAGACACCCTCTTACATGCAATTTGCAGATTCGTCTCAAGCTCCCTTTCTGCACACACCACATTGCTCCTCTGTTCTCTCTTTCTCTCTCACATTCCTACCATCACTAGACCCACCTTGGCACTAACTGCTAAGTACTGGTCTGGTTCCTCCCATCCTGTCTCTCCCCTCCTGTCCCCTGCCCATTCCTCCTCCTATCCACTCTACCCAGGGACTCCGCCCTTCTCCCTTCTACACCCCACTCAACCTCTGGTTAGTCTGCCTTCCTACCATCTCCCTTCCCTCTTGAATCAACTCTCACCTACCCTTCGCCAAGCTACCTATCTCCATGCCTTCAGCGCCTGCTTAAACTCTTACCTGCTGCCCTTGCTCTGCCCTCAAAGCTCCCTAACTACACTGCATGCCCAACTGAGCTGCGCTGAGGCCTTGTTCATTTCAGACATTATATCCGAGTGGTATAAATTATTGTATTATGATCACTTTGCTGTAATGTTATCTTTTTACCCATATTGTATACCCCACCCCTAGGTCGACTCTGGAAATGAGCCTCGGCTCAGTGTGCTTTCCCATCAGCAATTTTTGTGTTTTATCTTTTTTTACCCTCCTGCAATGCTCCGGCATCTGCTTCTCCTTAGACTCTCCCAGCCTTCTCACTCCCCGACGCTGCCACAAACCACATATCGCAGCCAACCCTCCAAGTCGCCCCAGAGTAATCCACCTCTGGGTGGGTCTCCCTTCTCCGAGGGGAAGGGGAAACTTCAGCACTCTATTATCCTTATTGACTCGGGTGCTGCCATGGAGGGCAGGTTCCCAGAGGTTCCGAGGGATGTGGAGAATGCGGAAGCCATCATCCGCGGCCACCAAAGTTGTTTTCCACTTTTCTTGGTTGTCCCTCCTGCACTGCTACTTAGTAGTGCTCCCGGTCTCCACTGGGGCCGCTACAGGAGCAGGGCTACCCATCCAATCCACCCCAGGAGAAGAGAGCAGTCCTCCGGATGCTCAATCCTCTCCTTCCTGGCCAGCCCCAATGACCAGAGTCCGCCCTCGAACACAGGTCGCCGCGTCGCCGATTCTGACGCTGTCCGGAAAATCTGAAAAAATTATTTGTTTTGCCCAACCAAAGTAGGATCCTTTCACAGTGATCTCCTAGAGAATGCACTCTGTATCTGCTGCTCAGAATGCATTCTGTACCACTTGTTCAATGCAAGAATTTTAGCTGTGTCTTATACACAAAACTGTAAGTGACTGTATGTGTATGTATTTTTATTTATTCTCTAGAATGATCTTTTAATGACGACTAAACAATAAACAGCCAACCAACCAGCGTAAATAAGAACTTTCTGGAAACAGATCACAGTCAGACTCAGAACCAGGTCCCAGCTGAACCTCCCATCCCGATTTGAAAGACTAATGATGTCATACAAACTACAGATAATGCCATTAAAGAACAGTCGGATGATAATCTTCACATTCCAGATGAATTAAAAGAACATATGTTTGCAGACCAGGAAAGAGATCCAGGGTTGTAGCAGGATTTGAAGCGGGTGTAAACAGTGAGCAGCAACAATCAAGGAGTTCAACAGGATACGGATATGCTATGCTATGCATCCTACCGGAACTGAAGGAAGATCAAGGGATTTGATATTGCAGGGCACTAGTGAAGTACTTAATGCTGTGCCCAGCTGCACAGTGGGGCCAATGATTTTCTGTTTCAATGGGAAAATGGAATTTGTAATTTCTAAACTAGCACTTGGGGGTTCATTGTCCAGAAAATAACTATTTGCACTATCATGAAAACAAAATCACTTTGCATCAGCTTTTGTGCAAAACCCTTGTTAGCCAATTTCTGTACAAAATATGCCGATTTGTCCTCAATTTCAGGAAAACATGGATTTTAAGATTTTGTCAAATGGAACTGGCCATTTTGAAAATGGGAAATCACTGGCCCCATGGCAGGAGATAGTTTTCTGTGTGAAATAGCCTACTGTCTTCTGTTCCATGTCAGTGATGTATTCGTTATAATAATTAACAGCTTAACCTGTTAAAATATTAGTTTGCATCTGTATTCCCCTCCTCCGGGATAGGCTGTAAAAAGAAAGCATATCCCAGCCCTTCTTTTCCGCCAACAATAAATACATAGATAATAATTATCTAGTTTGGGGTGCCTCAAACTACACTGTACTCCCTTCTCCTCCACAGCTACTCCTGCATATCTTTTCATATCGCAGGGAATCTGATTACATGGCACTAACACCCACCTGTGGTTAATCTGCACCAAAGTAGACAGTTCATCATGCACCATGCAGAGACCCAATGATGTCTGATACAGCTTTTCCAACTTCAAGCATTCCAAGAACAGATTTCAACAGAAGCTTCCCTAGTTTATCCTAGCTATACATTCATTTTCCATGTAAGCGCCCCCAAATTACCCAATGTTTCCTATATGAGAACTGGGAGAACATCTGAAAAGCCGAACTGAAAACCTGAAGCTCAGTTGATGGCGGCAACACTTTTAATCACTGTGCCCAAGAAGTAGACAAGACAGAGGTGTATGTATTACTACAAGAAGCTGAGCGTGAGTACATTGAGTGAATTGCATATGAAAGTGCTTGGAGCAATTGTGTGTAATAATGCAGGAGAATTTTGTGTGTGAGAGTGGTGCATAAAGGACTACATTGAATACCGTGTTTACACGGCAGCTTTCACTCCTGCTGTGGGCGTCTTGGTGCTGCCCCAACCGCCCTGAGGCTGCTGCCTTGTGTGCTCACATGGCCCCTTTCAGTGCTGATGCAGGACATGCTGAAGGGGCCGTAACTCATGTGAGGCAGCCGAGGATTGGGAGGCACTGGAGGTTGCTGGGACTGTGCGGAGACAGCAGTGCTGCCTGCTCCTACTTCTGCTTACGCTGCTCACCCGAGTGCTCCTGGACTGCAGCAACTTCAGGACTGGTGCAGTGAATGTCTTACCATGATCCGTAAGTGTCCACATGGCTACTTTTTTTTTTTTTTTTTTTAATCTCTTTACCCCTCCTACACAACTCCCCAAGCTCTGCACCTTCAGGACCACCCATTGAGGCTGCCCCAGCTCCTGCCACCTTCCTGAGCGGTCCAGATTCCCCCACGGAGTCGCAGCTATACCTCCCAGGTGGGACGAGGTGAGCTTCTATATCCCAAACTTTTACATTTGGTCGGGAATCGAACCGCCAGGCAGGTGGGAGCCATGAGGGTCTGCTCCAGGAGTCTGCCTACGGATCCTGGAGAGTCCTTTTGCGGTGTTCTTGCTGGGTGTTGCAAGTACCCTGACATCCAAGGTGCATAGCGTTGACATCCGTGACATCCTCCCTTGTTTCAGCCTATGAGCATGCTGTGCCTCAGGCCCCACCTGGGGCCAGACGTACGCCGTTGCTGCCCCCGGAGAAGTTATCTGTCCTTGGGACGCCAGCATTCCTCCCACGGCCCGGCCCTCCAGCTCCCTGGGCTCGGCCTCGAACCCAGGTCGCTGGGCCGCAAACGGAACTAACTGCTGTGCCTGCAGACCGCCTATGGCTACTTTTTTAACACAGCAATCCAAGTTCTCATGTTGATCTGGTTCAAAAATGGCCGTAAATGGCTCTTAAGAGTCACTGTAAGGAGGCACTTACTTTTTCTCACGCCTGTTTGTATGTGTTCCACAAATATGCTCATCACACTCATGTGTGACTGTTACAAGTAAATATTTGTGTTGCCATTGGTGTGCATTTGAGAAAGAGTAATGTGCTGGGACAGCCCAGGTTCCGTTGTCTCAGTGGCGCAGCTGGTTAACGTAATCAGAATGGTATTCGGTGGCCTGGGTTCAAGTCCCAGCTGAGGCACTTATTCTTTCTCACCTCTGTTTTGTATGTGTTCCATAAATATGCACAACACACCCTGTGTAACTGTTACAAGTATATATTTGTGTTTACTGGTTGCGCTTTGAGAAAGACTAATGTGCTCGGGGACAGCCCAGGTCCAGTTGTGTCAGTGGTGCAGCTGGTTAGCGCAATTGGAACGGTACTGCAGGCGGCCTGGGTTCAAGTCCCAGCAGAGGCACTTACTTCTTTCTCACCTCTGTTTGTATCAGTCACTGTAAGGGAAGACCTGCATGGGGATTTAGAGTCAGGGCATGTGGAACTTCATGGGATCTGCACACTAGAGTGTAGTATGAGAAACTGTAGAGGAATTTACATTTAAGAAACACTTCAGGAATAAACCGTGTGAGTTCTGCATTAAGTCAGTGCATAGGAAAACTGCATGGAGAGCTACATGTGCGAGTAGGTGTATGGTAAACTGCACAGTGAGTAGGTGTATAGTAAACTGCACAGGAATCTGCTAGGGAGAGTGGGCAAATGGAGGAACTGCCTGTGAGATGCAGTGCACAGGGGACTACATGTGAGTCTATGCAGTGGAGGAACTGGACAGGATCTGTGCAAGAGAGTCCATGAATGGGGAACTGCAAGGATCTGTAAATAAGAGTCAGTATCTGGCACTCAGCACTGGGAATTAGTGCATACCGATTTACGTGTTGTCAAGGCACGACAACTGATTGGGGATCTGCGTGACAGAGCCAGTTCAGGGATACTGAAAGAAGACCCAAGTTTGAGAGTCAGTGCAGGGGGACTGAATGATGATCTGCATGTCAGGAGTCAATACGAGGATCCGGATGGGGATCTGGCCATCACAGTCAGTGCATGGGGAAGTATATGTGGATCTGCATGGGACAGCTGATGGGGAACTCCATGGGGATCTGCGTGCAAAGTTAATGTATAAATAACTGCATGATGATTAGCACCAGTCACTGCATGTGGAGCTGCATGAACCAGTGCATGGGGAACTGCTTGGGGATCTTCACGAGTCACTGCGCGAGGAACGCATGTGTATCTGTGCAAGTCAGTGCATAGGGATCTACAGATCAGTGCATGGGGATGTATGAGTCAATGCATGGGGATCTGCAAGTCAGTGCCTAGGGATCTGCATGAGTCAGCATGGGGATCTGCATGAATCAGTGCAGGAGAACTGCATGGCATCTGCACAAGTTAGTGCATGGAGAACTGCATGGGATCTGCATGAGTCAGTGCATGGGGAACTGCATGGGGATCTACATGAGCCAGTGCATGGTTAACTGCATAAGTCAGCTCATGGGGAACTGCATGAGTTAGTGCATGGAGAACTGCATAGGGATCTGCATGAGTCAGTGCATGGGGAACTGCAGGAGCCAGTGCATGGGGAACTGCAGGAGCCAGTGCATGGGGAACTGCAGGAGCCAGCTCATAGGGAACTGCATGGGGATCTCGTATGAGTCTCATGAGGAATTTGCATGGGATCTGCACAAATCAGTGCAAAGGGAACTGCATGGGGATCTGAACACATCAGTGCATATAGAACTGCATGGGGATCTGCATGAGTCAGTGCATGGGGATCTGCACACAGTGCAGGGAACTGCATGGGGATCAGCACAAGTCAGTACATGGGGAACTGCACAAGTCAGTAGAGAACTGCATACTGAATCTGCATGAGTCAGTGCATGAATAACTGCACGAGTCAGCTCATGGGAAACTGCATGAGTCAGTGCACGGGATCTGCATGAATCAGTGCATGGGAACTGCTTAGGGATCTGCATGAGTCAGTGCATGGAGAACTGCATGGGGATCTGCACGAATCAGTACATGGGGATATGCATGAGTCAGTGCAAGGGGATCTGCACAAGTCAGTGCAAGGGGAACTGCAAGGAATCTACACAGGTCAGTGCATGGGGATTTCGACAAGTCAGTGCACGGGATCTGCATGGGTCAGTGCATGAAGAACTGCCTGAGGAACTGCTCGAGTCAGTGCATGGGGAACTGCATGAGGATCTGCATGGAGAACTGTATGGGATCTGCATGAGCCAGTGCATGGATAACTACGTGAGTCAGTTAATGGGAAACTGCATGAGTTAGTGCATGGGAGCTACATGGAGCTCTGCATGAGTCAGTGCATGGATAACTGCACGAGTCAGCTCATGGGGATCTGCATGAGTCAGTACATGGGGATCTGCCTGAGTCAGTACATGGGGAACTGCATGGGTCAGTGCAAGGGAAACTGCATGGGTCAGTGCAAGGAAACTGCATGGGTCAGTGCAAGGGAAACTGCATAGGGATCAGCACAAGTCAGTGCACAGAGAACTGCATGGGATCTGCACGTGTCAGTGCACAGAGGACTACATGGGATCTGTGGAGTTACTGCATGGGATCTGCAAGAGTCAGTGCATGGGGAACTGCATAGGATCTGCAAGAATCAGTGCATGGGATCTGCATGAGTCAGTGCATGGGGATTTGCAAGGAATCTGATCTGCACAGGTCAGTGCTTAGAGGATTTGCATGAGTCAGTGCATGGAGAACTGCCTGGAGAACTGCACGGTCAGTGCATGGAGATCTGCATGGGGATCTGCTCAGGTCAGTGCATGGAAACTTCATGAGGATCAGCACGAGTCAGTGCATGAAGAACTGCATGGGATCTGCATGGGAAACTGCATGGGGATCTGCATGAGTCAGTGCATACAGAACTGCATGGGGATATGCACAAGTCAGTGTATAGGGAAACTAAATTAGGATTTGCATCTGAGTCCATGCATATGGGAACTGCATGGGGATGTCACAAGTCACTGCATTGGGGAAATGCATGGGGAACTGAGCGAGTCAGTGCATGGGGAACTGCACAAGTCAGTGCATAGAGATCTGCATAAGGAGCTGCATAAGTCAGTGCAGAAAGAACTGCATGGGGATCTGTATGAGTTAGTGCATGGGGAACTTCATGGAGATGTGCATGGGGATCTGCATGAGTCAGTGCATGGGGATCTAAGGAGCAAGTGCATGGATAACTGCAGGAGGAGTCAATGCATCGCGAATGGCATGAGTCAGTACATGGAGAAATGCACAGGGGACTGCATGAGTCAGTGCATGAGGATCTGCACGAGTCACTGCATGGGGAACTCCATGGGGTCTGTACAAGTAAGTGCATAGGCTAACTGCATGGTGATCTTCATGACTCACTGTATGGAGGAACTGCATGGGGATCTTCACAAGTCACTGCATGGGGATCCTCATGAGTCACTGCATGGGGGTGTTCACAAGTCACTACGTGGGAGAACTGACAGGGATCTGCAGGAGTCATGGCATGGGGATCTTCACGTGTCAGTACATGGGGAACTGCGGGGCTCGTCATGAGTCACTGCATGGGGATTTGCATGAGTCAGTGCATGGGGATCTGCACAAGTCAGTGCATGGGGAACTGCATGGGGCTATGCATGAGTCAGCGCATGGGGATCTGCATGAGTCAGTGCAAGGGGATCTGCACAGGTCGTGCATGGGGATCTGCATGAGTCAGTGCATGGGGATCTGCATGAGTCAGTGCATGGAGAACTGCCTGGGGAACAGCTTGAGTCAGTGCATGGAACTGCACAAGTCAGTGCATGGGATTTGCACAAGTCAGTGCATGGAGAACTTCATGAAGATCTGTATGAGTTAGTTCATGGGGAACTGCATGTGGTTTTGCATGAGTCAGTGCAGGAAACTGCATGAGCCAGTGCATGGATAACTGTGTGAGTCAGCTCATGGGATCTGCATGAGTTAGTGCATGGAGAACTGCATGGGGATCTGAATGAGTCAGTGCATGGGGATCTGCACATATCACTGCAAAGGAACTGCATGGGGGAGCAGCACAAGTCAGTACATGAGGGATCTGCATGAGTCAGTGCAAGGGGAACTACAGAGTCAGCTCATAGGGAACTGCATGAGTCAGTGCATGGGGATCTGCATGAGTCAGTACATGGGGATCTGCATGAGTCAGTACATGGGATCTGCATGAGTCAGTACATGGGATCTGCATGAGTCAGTACATGGAGATCTGCATGAGTCAGTACATGGATAACTGCATGGGGATCTGCATGAGTCAGTACATGGAGAACTGCATGAGCCAACGATAGATAACTGCACAAGTCAGCTCATGGGGAACTGCATGGGATCTGCAAGAGTCAGTACATGGGGATCTGCACCAGTCAGTGTATGGAGAACTGCATGGGGATCTGCATGAGTCAGTGCATGGGGAACTGCACAAGTCAGTGCATAGAGAACTGCATGGTGATCTGCACATGTCAGTACATGGAGAACTACATGGGGATCTGCACAAGTCAGTGCACGGGGAACTACATAGGGATCTGCACAAGTCAGTGCATGAATAACTGCACGAGTCAGCTCATGGGGAACTGCATGAGTCAGTGAATGGGGAACAGCACGGAAATCTGCATAAGTCAGTGCATGGAGAACTGCATGGGGATCTGCACGAATCAGTACATGGGGATCTGCATGAGTCAGTGCATGGGGAACTACATGAGTCAGTGCATGGGGATCTGCATGAGTCAGTGCATGGAAAACTGCCTGGGGAACTGCAAGGGTCAGTGCATGGATATCTGCATGGGGATCTGCTGAAGTCAGTGCATGGGAATCTTCATGAGGATCAGCACGAGTCAGTGCATAGGAAACTTCATGAGGATCAGCACGGGTCAGTGCATGAAGAACTGCATGGGGATCTGCATGAGTCAGTGCATGGGGATTTACATGAGTTAGTGCATACAGAACTGCACGGGATATGCACAAGCCAGTGTATAGGGAACTAAATTAGGATTTGCATGTGAGTCCATGCATAGGGGAACTCCATGGGGATGTCACAAGTCACTGCACTGGGAAATGCATGGGAACTGAATGAGTCAGTACATGGGAACTGCCCAAGTCAGTGCATGGAGATCTGCATGAAGATCTGCATAAGTCAGTGCAGAAAGAACTGCATGGGGATCTGTACGAGTCAGTGCATGGGAACTTCATGGAGATGTGCATGGGGATCTGCATGAGCAAGTGCATGGATAATTGCAGAAGAGTCAGTGCATGGGGAATGGCATGAGTCAGTACATGGATAACTGCATAGAGAACTGCATGAGTCAGTGCATGGGGATCTGCATGAGTCAGTGCATGGGATCTGCATGAGTCAGTGCATGGGAACTCCATGGTGATCTGCACAAGTAAGTGCATAGGCTAACTGCATGGTGATCTTCATGACTCGCTGCATGGGGATCTGCATGGGATTCTCACAGTTACTGCATGGGGACCTTCACAAGTCACTGCATGGGGATCACTCAAGTCACTGCATGGGATCCTCATGAGTCATGCATGGGGTGTTCACAAGTCACTGCATGGCAGAACTGCACAGGGATCTGCAGGAGTCATGGCATGGGGATCTTCGGCTCAGTACATGGGGAATTGCAGTGATCGCCATGAGTCACTGCATGGGGAACTGCATGCGGATCTGCATGAGTCAGTGCATGGAGAACTGCATGGGGATCTGCACAAATCAGTACATGGGGGAACTGCATGAGTCAATGCATAGGGAACTGCATGGGGATTTGCATGAGTCAGTGCATGGGGATCTGCACAAGTCAGTGCATGGGGAACTGCATGGGATATGCACGAGTCAGTACATGGGGAACTGCAAGGATCTGCACAGGTCAGTGCTTGGGATTTGCATAAGTCAATGCATGGAGATCTTCAAGAGTCAGTGCATACAGAACTGCCTGGGGAACTGCACGGGGATCTGCACAAGTCAGTGCATGGAGAACTGCATGGGGTTCTGCATGAGTCAGTACATGGGGAACTGCACGAGCCAGTGCATGGATAACTGCATGAGTCAGCTCATGGGGAACTGCATGAGTTAGTGCATGGAGAACTACATGGGGATCTACATGAGTAAGTGCATGGGGAAAAGCACGAGCCAGTGCATGGATGACTGCACGAGTCAGCTCATGGGAACTGCATGGGGATCTGCACACCAAGTAACGGGAACTACACAAGTCAAGTGCATAGAGAACTGCATGGGGATCTGCACACGCCAGTGCATGGAGAACTGCATGGGATCTGTGTGAGTTAGTGCATGGGGATCTGCATGAGTCAGTGCATGGGAAACTGCATGGGGATCTGCACGAGCCATTGCATGGATAACTGCATGAGTCAACTCATGTGAAACTGCATGAGTTAGTGAATGGGGATCTGCAAAAGTCAGTGCATGGGGACTGCACGAGCCAGTGCATGGATAACTGCACAAGTCAGCTCATAGGGAACTGCATTGGGGATCTGCATGAGTTAGTACATGGTGATCTGCATGAGTCAGTGCATGGGATCTGCACACAGTGCAAGGGAACTGCATGGGATCAGCACCAGTCAGTGCATGGGGATCTGCATGAGTCAGTGCATGGGGAACTGCACAAGTCAGTGCATAGAGAACTGCATAGGAATCTGCATGAGTCAGTGCATGAGTCAATGCATGGGGATCTGCATGAATCAGTACATGGGGAACTACATGGGATCTGCACGAATCAGTACATGCGATATGCATGAGTCAGTTCAAGGGGATCTGCAACGAGTCAGTGCAAGGGGAACTGCAAGAGAATCTGCACAGGTCAGTGCATGGGATCTGCATGAGTCAGTGCATGGAGAACTGCCTGGGGAACTGCACGAGTCAGTGCATGGGGATCTGCTCGAGTCAGTGCATGGGGAACTGCACAAGTCAGTGCATGGGGAACTGCACACGCCAGTGCATGGGGAACTACATGAGGATCTGCATGGGTCAGTGGAGAACTGAATGGGGATCTGTATGAGTTAGTGCATGGGGAACTGCATAGAGAACTGTATGGGGATCTGCATGAGTCAGTGCATTTGCAATATGACGAGCCAGTGCATGGATAACTGCGTGAGTCAGCTCATGGGGAACTGCATGAGTTAGTGCATGGGAACTGCACAGCCAGTGCATGGATAACTGCAGAGGTCAGCTCATGGGGAACTGCATGGGGATCTGACGAGTCAGTGCAAGGGAAACTGCATGGGATCTGCACAAGTCAGTACATGGGATCTGCACACGCCAGTGCATGGGGAACTGCAATACCGCCAGTGCATAGAGAACTGCATGGGGATCTGCATGTCAGTGCACAGAGAACTACATGGGATCTGTAAGAGTTACTGCATGGGGATCTGCACGAATCAGTACATGGGGAACTGCATGGGATCTGCACAAGTCAGTGCATGGGATCTGCAAGGAATCTGATCTGCACAAGTCGGTGCTTGGGGATTTGCATGAGTCAGTGCATGGAGAACTGCCTGGAGAACTGCACGAGTCAGTGCATGGAGATCTGCATGGGGATCTGCTTGAGTCAGTGCATGGAGATCTGCATGGGGATCTGCTTGAGTCAGTGAATGGGGAACTTCATGAGGATCAGCACGAGTCAGTGCATGGGGAACTGCATGGGGATCTGCATGAGTCAGTGTACACAGAACTGCATGGGGATCTGCACAAGTCAGTGCATAGGGGAACTAAATTAGGATTTGCATGCGAGTCCATGCATATGGGAACTGCATGGGGATGTCAAGTCACTGCACTGGGAATGCATGGGGTACTGAACGAGTCAGTGCATGGGAACTGCAATGTCAGTGCATGGAGATCTGCATGAGGATCTGCTATGTTGGTGCAGAAAGAACTGCATGGGGATCTGTAAGAGTTAGTGCATGGGAACTTCATGAAGATGCGTGTAGGGATCTGCATGAGTCAGTGCATGGGGATCTGCATGAGCAAGTGCATGGATAACTGCAGGAGGAGTCAGTGCATGGGGAATGGCATGAGTCAGTACATGGAGAAATGCACAGGGAACTGCATGAGTCAGTGCATGGGGATCTGCATGAGCCAGTGCATGGGGAACTCCATGGGGATCTGCACAAGTAAGTGCATAGGCTAACTGCATGGTAATCTTCATGACCACTGCATGGGGTACTGCATGGGGATCTTCACGAGTCACTGCATAGGGATCTGCATGAGTCAGTGCACAGGGGAACGGAATGGGACTTTGCATGTGAGTCACTGAATAGAGTTCTCCATGAGAGTCAGTGCACTGGGAACTGCGTGGGGATTTGTATGCGAGTCAGTGTATGGGGAGCTGTACTGGGATCTATATGTGAGACTCAGTGTATGGGGAGCTGCACAGGGATCTGTGGGTGGAAGTGGTAGGAGCTGGCTAGTACTGTACCCCAATAAAGGGCAGTACATCAAAATGAGAGTAGAAGAGGGTGGGCAGAATGGAGGAACCAAGTAATGGATGGGTGGGACATGTGAATAAGTTAGGGACAGAGGAATAAATCAGCATGGCAGATAGTAAACCTCAATGCCAGGAGCCTGAAGAACTGCACTGGGATTTGAATGTGAGTCAGTGCAAAAGGAACCACATGTGGATCTGTGTGGGTATCAGTGCACAGGGAGCTGCACGAGTCAGTGAATGGAAAAAAACGCGTGGGGATCTACATGTGAATCATTTCATGAGGAATCTGTGTGTGAGCATCAGTGCATTGGAAGCTACACTGATATCTGCACATAAGACTCAGTGGAAAGGGAAACCACATGAGATTTGTATGCAGTGTCAGCTCATGGGAACTGCATCAAGATCAAGATCTGCACATGAGAGTCGGTGTAAGGGAAACGGCATTGTGATTTACAGTAAGTGCAAGTCAGTTCATGTGGAACTGTATGGAGATCTGTGAGTGGATCTTAGTGCATAGGAGCTGCACATTTATTTATTTGTTTTTGTTACCGGTAGGTGCGCTAGACATAAAAATGCCTATTTTCAGGCACAACCCAGAAGAGTACACAGAAAATACAGTAACAGTCCACACAGAAAAAGAGAGTACAATAAATACACAACAATCTTCATAGTCAGCATGATATAACAGTGAATAAAAAATCAGAGGGTAGGGTGATACAATAGTAGGGACAACAATAACAATAATGATAGTAACATTATAAAATTCAAGAAAGAAGCAAATAGGCAATACTTGCTAAAACAAGGAGAAAGGCAGTAGGGTAGTTAAATTTTCTTGTAGAAAGAGGAGAAAAGAAGATCGGTAGAGTCTTAGCTTAAAGATTGGCAACAGCTGAAGTAGGCAACAGGTAGTAAGTGCATGGAGCAGGGCAAGGCAACATGTTTGAAAAGTGCCAATATGTTCAGGGGGATGAAGCAGGAGCAAAGGTCAGATTGTAGTAGATGATTCCTGAGGTAGTGTTTAAAGCTGGCATGAGGGGGTGAGATGAATATCTGTGGGCAAGGAATTCCATTGAGCAGGGCTAGGTGAGCGAAAGTTTGTGCCTCATGGCTGTTTTACATCTGGGTACATGTAGTAGTCTCTGATCCCTGGAGAGGAGGGCATAGTGGGGTTCTCAGGAGTTAATAGCCGAGCTAGAAAAGGGGAGAGACCAGATCGCAGTATATTATTGGTCAGGACACCAAGGCAGTAGATAAGGTGGTCCATGAGTGAAAGCCAATGAAGGCTGCTGTAGACATGGCAATGATGAGTTCGTCCTTATGTGATGCCAATGCAAAACAGCATATGTTATATGTGGTGTCCCATTTAAGCAGGCTGGTCTTAGATGCACTGGTGTATGTGATTGAGCCACAGGTAAGGGCTGGCAGAAGTATGCACTGGGCTACTGCAACCCTAGTGGAGGGAGTGAGACCATGCCTGGTTCTGTAGGCCAGTCCAGTCTTAGAGTTAACAGCTTTACAGGTAACGGAGATGTGGAGGTTGAAGTCAAGGGAGGGAATCAAAGGTGATACCAATATTTGAAAGACTGAACATTATCCAAAGCTACGCCAGATGGGTCGGAGACAGCTAACTGGTTTTGGCATTTCTTCAGTCTAGGAACAGACCCAAAAGCTTGGTCTGAGTTTTACTAATATTGAGGACCAGTCTGTGTCTAGTGAGTCAGTCAATGGTTTGGGAAAAGTCAGCTGAGAGGGTAGTGTGAACTTCAGCAATGTCCTTAGCACTGTGGTAGAGGATGAGATCATCAACATAAAGAAGGGAAGAGGAGAAAGAGGCATTAGTAGAAATATCACTGATGAAGATCGAGAAAAGAATGGGGCCAAGGATGGAGCCTTGCGGTACCCCAATGTTGATGGTAGAAAGCTCAGAGGAAGTGTAGCAGTATTTAATGAATTGTTGTTCGTTGGAGAGGTAGTTCCTATGCCAAGTAACCACCTCAGGGGCAAGCCAAGGAAGTCATTTTAGTCATTAGTAAGGCATGATCAACAAGACTGAAGGCTTTAGTAAGGTCAATAAAGATAGCCCCTGTAAAAGGCCAGAGACTATAGCTGTTTTAACATTATTAGTGAATTGGAGAAGAGTTGTAGTAGTACAATAGTTCTCAGACTTTATCACAGTGAGCCTCCCCAAATCCATGGAAAAGATTTTGAGCCTCCCCAAAACTGAAATAATCTTGGGCCTCCCAAAGAAAAAATAACATACTGCACTTTGTGCAGTATGCCATGAATAAATTTAAACCCTTTGAGTACTTGGCTCACATTCAGCTTTTTGTCTTATACTGACATGGGACCTTTGAAAAGCGCCCTGTGCTCAAAGGTGTTATCTGAATAACCAATAAATAAAATAAACAATTATTATTCAGCTTATTGTAAGCCACCACCACCCCATTCAGGCCAGTCTACTTGGTCCGCTATTTTCATTCTTGAACCATTGTTACCCCTTGTTGCAGTACCTTCATGGGTAAGACTGCTTTCTCTCTATATGAAATAACCTTCCTAATGACTTCTCTTCTCTCTCCCCTCTTTCCCCCGCCTCCTAAGCAACTTCTGAGATTACTGTACTTTGCTCTTCCTGCTATTACTCTTAGCACTTCTATGCTCAACCCTTATATTTGGACTGTTCTACCATCAGTCTACAAATTAATCAGTTACCACCACTCATTATTTATTGTTCATATTTGTTTGCATTATTGTTCATAGTGTATTTCTTGATTGTTTTTCAGTTACTCTTGAAATGTAATCACTCCTACCCTTCCCTAGGTACACCTGAAATGTGCCTTGGCTCATTCACCTCCCTTGTCAACTATTAGTTAATAAATACATACAATTCACCTACTATTATCCTCTTTCAGTTTGCTTCATGTCTTCACACAAAATACATAAAACTCAAAATTTAAATACAGTACTTTTTCAGACCTGCTTGAGCCTCCTGAACAGGTTGGGGCCTCCCAGGAGGCTGGCCTCACCATTTGAGAACCCTGTAGTAGTACTGTGGTCCTTATGAAAGCCATGTTGGGACACAGAGAGAAGATTATGATCTTGAAGGAAAGAGGTTACTTGGAGGGGGACACATATTTCACGTAGTTTACTTAGGACAGGAAGTATGACAATCAGTCTATAGTTAGTGATTAATTTGGAGTCTCCTTTTTTGAAGACAGGGACAATCCTAGCTGTCTACCAGATATGGGGTTTTATTCCTGAGCCGAGTGATAAACTGAACATTTTTGACACTGGTGCAGCGAGAAGGGGGCAGCAAATTTAGTTGTGGCTTGAGGCCATCCGCACCAGCACTACTGCTCTTCTGAGATGGTCTTAAAAGACCAGAGACTTCTTTACATGTCACAACTCAAAAGTGAGAGTGGTGAGTGGTGGAAGGGTATGGGCAGGTCCAGGAGTGGTAGCACTAGCAGCTGGGAACGAGCTAGTGTAAGAAGATGAATCAGCAAAGTGTAGATTAAAGGAGTTGGCAATTGTGGCAGGATTATTGCAGCACTGGCCATTTAGTACCATATCGTTGGAGGATTGAGAAGGTTTAGTCCCCATAAAATTCTTAACATCTGCCCCCAATTTTTTTTGATCACCAGCAGCATTAAGTAGGAGAGTTTTGCAGCAGGCACCCATGGCTAGGCGAATGGCACGCTTACAGAAATTTCTCTTAGATCGATACTCCTGAAGGTCTGCTAGTCGGCCAGAGGATTTAAATTTGGACCTACATCTGTCATGGGCTTTTAGTTCGGCTAAGAGATCCTTACCAAGCCATCTGGTGGGTGTCCTCAATTCAATGGGATATGAAGGGAGCATGCTGGTCCCGTAAAGGCCCAACGTGTGCTAGGAAATAGTCAAGGGCATTGGTGGCACTGTCAGAGTTGAATAAGCAAAACCAGTCAAGCACAGCTAAATCATATAGAAACAAATAGGTGTCAAGATTAGAGAAGCCACGGAAGGTAATGACTTTAGGTGGGGGAGTTGGGGGCAATAGTACACCAGATACAGAATATTGGACAATGGTCAGATATGGCATCTGAGAGGGTTCCTGCTTCAGCATCTCTGTCTGTCCTGTTTGTCAGGATTCAGTCAGTCTATGTCTGGAAGCCCAAGTTCACAGACACTCTAGTGGGAGAGGTGATATGTTGGTGAAGGTCATACTCCGAATGATGAGTTATAGGTTTTATGAAATTTGCTGGACCAGTTCAGGTTTATGTCCCCAAGAATGATAATGTCATTATGGCCAGCATTTGAGTCAGTGCATGGAGAAACTACATTGGGACCCACATGTATTTTTTTTTTTTATTTAGTCTTTATTAACGGGTAGGCACACTAGGCACAAGTGCCTGTTTTCAGAGGCGACCCGAGAGCTTCAGGCTGGTCAAGTGACTTGCTCAGAATCACACAGTATACAATATACAAGTAGAGGTTGTGGGAATCAAAACCATGTCTACAGATACCAAGCTCATTCACAGCTCATTACTCTAACCTCTAGGCTATACTGCCAGCCAATGTAAATCAGTAAATGGGGATTTGCATGCAAAAGTCAGTTTATGGAAACTATATAGTGATCTGCTTAAAGATTTAGTGCATGGGTGGACTGCACAGGATCTGCACATGAGAGTCACAGGAGCTGCACATAGGTGTCAGTGCATGTAGAAACTGGAAGAGAATCTGCATGTAAGTATCAGTGTAGAGGGAAATGCTCAGGGATCTGCAGATAATATAATAGTCAGTGCATGGGGATCTATATATGAGGTCAGTGCATAGGGATCTGCTTGTGATAGTGCATGGAGGAACTGCATGGGGATCTAAGTGTGATGGCCAGTGCATGGGGATCTATGTGTGAACCAGTGCATGGGCTCTGCATGTGATTGTTAGTGCACAGGGGACACACAGGGATATGCATGTGAACCAGTGCATGGGGCTCTGCATGTGATGGTTAGCATGGGGAACTACACAGGGATATGCATGTGAACCAGTGCATGGGGATCTACATGTGATGGTCAGTGAATGGGGAACTGCATAGGATCTGTGTATGATACTCAGTGCATACGGGGGCTACATGGGGATCTATGTGTGATAATCAGTGAATGGGGAAGAGCATGGGGATCTACATGTGGTGGTCTGTCCATGAGGATCTACATGTGATGGCCATGCATGTGGGACCTACATGGAGATCTACATGTGATGGGCAGTGAATGGGGGAGCTGTATATGGATCTGTGTGTGGTCAGTGCATGTGGGAACTGCGTATGATGGCCAGTATGTATGGGGAAGTACATGGGGATCTGCACATGATGGTCAGTGCATGTGGGAACTGCATGGGGATCTGTGTATGGTCAGTGCATGTGGGAACTGCATAGGGATCTGTGTATGATGGTCAGTATGTATAGGTGAAGCACGTGGGGATCTGCACATGATGGGCAGTGAACTGGGGAAACTGCATGGAGATCTGTGTTTGATGGTCAGTCCATGGCGCCTACATTTGATGGTCAATGCATGGGGAACTACATGGGTACCAGCGTGTGATGGTCAGTGCATACTGGGAGCTGGAGGGGAACTGCGTGTGATAGTCAGTGCATAGGGATCTGTGTGCGATGTTTAGTGCATGGAAATTTACATGTGATGTGTCAGTGCATTTAGGGAAGTGGATGGGGATCTCGCGCATGATGGTCAGTGCATGGGAATTTACATGAGATTGTCAGTGCATATTGGGAACTGGATGAGGACCTGCGGTGATGGTCAGTGAATGGGAATTTACATGAGATTGTCAGTGCATACTGGGGAACTGGACAGGGATCAGTGTGTGATGGTCAGTGTGATGGTTTTCATCTAGGGAGTGGGTGGGGGGTATAGTGGTGAACAGTTGAATAAACTGCAGACATCCCAAAACCCCTGAAGCCGAAGTTCCTAGAACTGGACTGTCCAGAATGTACCTCCAACTGTTTAACCAGGAGTAGCACATTGCTGAAAGCTTGTTTACAGGTGTGACCTGGGAGCACAGGGAAGTTAAGTGACTTGCTCAGAGTCACACAGTATGCAGGTGGGGGCTGGGATTCAAACCCAGGTGTCCAGATTTGCAGCTCAGAGCCTTAAACCACTGCGCTTATACTGACTCCCTATTGGGATATACAAAATAATTTGGCTATTTCAGGCTACTGCACTCAATCTCCATTTCCCAAAATAAAAACAAACAAAAATATATATTTTCTACCCCCACAGCAATCATTAGGAGGCAGTGAAAACTGGAGAGAGAGCGAAAGACGCTAAAGAAAGAGAATACACCAGAACATGGTCAAGTTAGGGAATGCCCCATACAGCAGGTATGTGGAGTAAGGTGCTTGATCTGCCCAAATTGTTGTAATATCATTTTTTTCTTTAGGATTTTGGAAAATTCAATTATAAATCAGAATGCAAAATCCTAAACAACAAAAAAACCCTAGCACACACAAGTACAGGCCTGCACTTCTTACATGTTATCAGAATCGGATTTTGGATTCCAGAATCTTATTTCGTAATTGGATGCCTAGTCCAATTTAGCAATTTTAAGATTCAAAATTTCAGTAATCAGTCCCACAATCCTGAAAACAGTATGGAACCTGACAAAATTGATTCCATTACATTAACTGGACTTGAGCAACTCTAATGTGAACCACAGATGTAAGGTACAAAGTGGAAAATACAATATATCTGCACTGCAAAGATAATTACAATTGCCCCAAGCCGGCCCATTGGCACAGTGGTAGCTACTGCTCCTGACACTGGCTACCCAGGTTCAGGAATGATCCTGGGTCATCGGGTTAGCTGGGGAAGGAGGACCAAGCATCCCACAGGATGCCTCTCTCCCGGGGCCGGGCTGCTTTCAGGCTCAAACCAGTACTCGTCACCAGTGGGAAGCATGGGCTAAGTCTGGAAGGGAGGATGCTATTAGGCACTTGGCTAAGCCGCCCATCAGCACGCTGTCAGGCTGGATGTATGTCCTTTGTGCCAACACCTTCTGAGGTCAGGGACCAAAGGGGGAAAAACTGCAACAATCCCCAGCCTCTAGCAGCGTGATGCCAGGATCCCAGTATTCCGGACTCAGCAAGGACTGCCGCTGGGATCCTGGTATACTGGGACCCAGCTGAGAAATCGGGCGGGGTATATCCCCGAGCAGCTGACTAGGGAAAGTAATAAAAAAAAAATTACAACTGACCAAGAAAACAATTAGCTAAAATAATAATAATACGGTGAAGATTTTTGTGCTCCTATTTTTTATGTTGTTTCTCTATGTTTGCTTTTCTCCCCATGCTACTCCCACCTCCTTCCTGTGTCTTACCCTTACCATTGGTCCTCCGCTTACAGTGACAGCCTACAGGCTCTTTCCCACCACCACTGTAATCTCAAACCTGCCCCTCCCTGAGTGGCAGGAACTGAAAAAGAAGAACCCCATTCACTGGTAGAGGTAAGGTTGACAGCCAGTACTACTTACATGGCATTAGTTTAGGTCAGGGGTCTGATGAATCCACAGCCTGTGACAGGCACCTCATTGTACACGGCAAGCCTGTTCACAAGAGGCGTTCTGCCTGGGTGTGTCTTCGCCTTCTGGGCAATCAGGGGTCAGAGATGGAGTTGCAGATGCCACACATTTTCCCGGGATGCGATGGACATACCTCTGAGACTGTGCTCCACCTTCTGCGGCCACACTAGGACCTCAGGCTCAAAATCTAATCAGGGTCTCCAGCATGGGATGCACATGTGCTATTTTTAGGTTGTCGGGCCAGCCAATGTGTATCATTTCTGAATGACGCTCTCCAGACTTAATTTACCTAATGAGGTTTCTGACCAGCACTGAATTACTGTGGGGCTGGTCACATTACCTGAAAGAGGACCAGGTCAGTTGTGTTCTAGTGGGTCACAGGATGCCACTGGCCAAGGAGGGCCTGGAGGCAGCCAGGGAGCAGACAGCATGATCAGGTTTTAATGAAACAGAGGGAAGATACTGCTTGTCTTAGTTCACAATGCCATGGTATGACAATGGCTGCCAGGTTCAGGGCTGAGGACCAAGCAAGTTCCAGCAGCAGTGAGTGTGTGTTTGGTACATGCACAAGCATGTTTTGTTGGTCAGTGCTGCTCATGTGGACAGGCCAGTAACCTACTGATGCCATTCGGGCAGCATCAGGCATACACTGTGTACTTTGTAGAGTATACTAAAATTAAGAAACTTGGTGGGCAAGAAACAGAGGGAAGCAGCCACCAGTTTAATAAAATCTTGCCTGTAAATTATTGCAGCACTTTTTGTGTCAGCCTGTTAAATAGTGACTTGATCAGTGAGAAGGTGGGTACAGGCCATCACTGAGTGCCATGCCCTCGGACCCCTTGCTGTTTTTTTTTTTTTTTTGATAGTCCGTGCAATTAAGTCAATGGCACCGTGGCGGCTGTACTTTCATGCAAATAAAAGTAGCCACCACATCCTTAATGCGACCTTGTTTCCGTAAGTGCTGGAATGGCATATTTACCGTATGGGAAGGAGGAAACAAGAGAAGTAAGCTGGGCCAGGCTGTCCCGAAGTCGGATACCACCACAGCAGCAGTCAGCAGGCAGAATGCACTGTAGCAGCAAGCAGAAATCGAGAGAGAAGACATCTGAGTTAAGTAAGGAATGAGCAGCATGTGAGCTGGGACCTGGGTCTCAGGGTACTGCAGGACAGGTTACTCGACTCTGACACTGACTGTGCTGGGACGGAGTGAGCCAGGCAGCTGCCAACTTGTTGTTGCTGGCTGAGCGATCATGTGGTGAGCAGGGTGGTGAGAGGTGGAAAACAGTGGCCAGAGAGACTAGCTGGCCAACCTTGTGGGCTATGCAGTTAGTGTTTGGTTAAGAAAGAAGGCACTGTGTGATTTCTGGTTATGCTGACTTCAGATTCTTCATGAAGTTACAAACACTAATGCTGTTGCATTGACATACATATTTTAGGTGACTTTAGTTTGCATGATGAGGCACATCACCTGCTGTGCCTCTCTACTCAGTACATTAGACCTTACAAATCAGGGACGAATGACAAAAATCAGAGAGACACTGCTTACAAAAAGGAAATAACTGTAGAGGCCTATTAGATAGTAGGGTTTCATGTGACAAGCATTTTCCAAGAAAACTACTGTGGCTAGGAACAAGATTAATGTCTCGGCAGTATTTTATATTTCAAATCCTACTTACAGAGGCAAATGACAAATATAAGAGGGACCAATATATTTTTGGGCAAATCAGGAATAGTTGAGGTACAGTATGATATCTGATTGAGTAACTCATTTTCAAGAACATCATGGTATATTTTTTGGGGTGGGAATACTGTACTTCCCAGAGGATCTGGAAGCAAGTTGTCTTACTAAGCTACTTATAAGCCCCTGATTCTCATTCACTTGTAGATCATGTACTTTATCGAGTACAGTTCTGTGATGATATTAAATAGACACTATTAATAGCATGTGCATGGCTGGGTGTGTTTATTGTAAGTGAATGAAAGACACCCTAGCCTAAGTCTACTCATTGTGTTCTAGTGTAACCCCTAGGTGATGCTATCCCAAGGGCTACTACCCCTGCCTGCGTGGCTAGTTGCAGGTTGAGGGCCTGGGTACTGAAACGGGTGCCTCCACGCAGAGGTCAGAGTTGTTAGTGGTCAAGCTAACCTGGGCACAGCCCTCCAGGACACTGTAACCCCTTCTTTCTTTTAGTGGCCTGACCAATACACACAATCACTTTCACAATGACCCTTATTCACCAGGCAATTACCCACACTGTTTGCACTTACCACAGGGCTGGTTCCTCTGGCTCGACCCTGGAGACCCCCAGAAACAAAGTTATGCACAGCAAATTGCACCAGTACAGTACTTTTGGCACAAACTGGAACCACAGTCAGGTTAAATGCAAAAGAGTTAGATCTGATTTATTCAGGGGACTGAACAAGGGAGGGTGTAATCAGGTTTATTTGCTTAAAGGCTATATCAATCAGACAGTTATGCATGCATGTCAGAGTCCCACACAGTCACACACACTGGGTACCCAGGTAGGAAGACGGTGGGCTAGCCAGAACGTTGCTCAGGGAAGGCCTGCGCGCTGCTGGTTGGGGCCTGTGATAGAAGAAAGCAACATGCACAACACACACTGTTTGTAATCCGAGCTGGAGGGCTCAGTTCGTGACAGAAAAGACAACAATGCGATCAGATGACAACACTTTAGATTTAGCTGTTGTTGCAGGGACCTACCCTGATGTTTACTCACAATACCCAATACAGGACACAGGCAAGACAAAATGGAGACGGCAGGTGGTTGAACTGGAATGCCAGGCTAAGCAGGGCCTACACGAATCACTAAGGGATCATTCCTGTTCAAAGCGTGAGCAGGGGCTGATCCCCAGGCAGGTCTCTTGTCGATGGCTTTCTTTGTGCAGCGAGTAGTCTGGCTGGGCCAGTGGCAAGGCCCAGGCCCAATGGCGATGAATATGGATTCAGTCCGTGGGAGCTGGATGCAGCCTCCAGCAAGCAGAACACAGTTTAGCACACAGTGGAAAACCAAATCACGACCCACTAACAGCACACAGCACATTTACATGTAAGAAATTCTACTGTACCAAGCAGATTGCTATCTGGTTGCAATTACAGACTCTCTACACAAACCGGAGTTCAGAGGTGGCTGGGAATCCTGACAGGCCGATCGCATTCAGCAAATTTTCAGTCTTCTTCAGGCTAAAGCCTGGTCACAGTCCAGTGGCTTAAATCGTTCTCACAACTCAGATTCAGTCCGAATCAACTCCATTTTCCTCCTCAGGGACAGCAGGCAGACAGGCAGGCCAAAACTCAGCCTTTCACAGTTCTCCCACGCAAATCCACGCAGGAATTGTTGCTCGACTATCTTGAGTTGTTACTCCTTCACTTCCCAACTCAGATCTGAACTGAAATTGCAAGCAGTCTGGGACTTTCCCAGGATCCAAAAGGTTTGGTTGGCTGATTCCTCTGTCAGTCACAACAAAGGCTCCCCTCCAGGTTCATTTAGGCACCAAAAGCCCAAAACTACAATTCCTACAGAATTTGCTCCCAAGAAGCCCCTAGGACAGGCTCCATTTAGAGTCCCTAAAGGTACTGATTGGCCCATTTCAGCAGTCCAGGACCAAGATGGTGGAGATAAACAGAAATGTCCATGCTGCAAAGAAGGCAGGTTAGACAAACTGCAATACTATTACTATTCTAATAAATGATCAGCAAACAAGTAGATCTTTTAACAGGGCTCCTCTGCACTAATAGCGAAGGCAGAATGGAGCAATTATTTACAGCCGGCAGGACTCGAGCATAGAAATGCTCAGCCTCCTCCCAGATTAATTATGACTGCAATCCAGGCAGCCCTTAAAGAGACCGCATACAGAGGCTATAAAGGCACTCTCTGGCAATACATTTAAACTGCAAAACGCAGGACACCAGCCTGGCAGTGAGCATTTAGGCAAGCTCAAGGAAGACTTTTCGGAACCCCATTTGTAAGAGGGTTACACCAGTCTCCCATTAGTTGCCCATTTACCCTGTCTGGACTAGCACAGTACACTCGTGATTCAGCTGACTGCATTCTGACCAACACAAGAGAAATGCTAACAGTCCTGCTTTTCACTTGCAAAACATTCCTAGCATCCTTCTCTGCACACAAAAAATATATAAGAGCCCGGTATTCTTGACCAGTCGTCTGCGGGGCTGCGCCGTCCGACAGCCCCACCCAGAGGGGAAGCCTGGGTGATGGCCACTCCAGGTAAGTCCCAGTGGTGGGCAGGAATCAGGGAGTTGGGAGCCGAGTCTTTGAGGTTTGGCACTGTGACAAAAAGCACAGTAAATAAAAAAAATTCAAAAATTAAGTGACCATCTATTTTTACAGAAGAAAAACACTGGCTGGAAACACAAAGAAAATATTTAGTAGAATGATGTATTATGTCATTTTTATCTTAAGGTTTGTTTGAATAAAATATATGAGCTATTTGTGTGCTTTGTTGATAAAACAAATACCATATCATTCTTCTCCGAGAGCAAGTGTTAGCCTTTGGATTGAAAAGAGCTTCTAGTAATGCATTGCTTAAATGGAAACTAGGCTACAGCTCCAATTCTGAATCGTCAGATCATGTGCAGCCCTTCCCGAGTCTCCTCGTGATGTTTTATGTGTAACTGGCCAGGATGCATGACTGTGAGCATCTGCAGTCTTACTGGCTGACTTATAAAAGCGTATCAATGTATGTAATGCCAATGCTGTGAATCTATTAGGATCACTGGCTTACTACATATTGTTGACTGAAATGGGGAGGGCTATGTCTGTGTGGTGGGGCAGTACAACCTTTGGTTTGTGTTTACATGGGGGGCAACAATGCTGTCAGCTCCAAGTACAAGTTTAAAATTCCTGGCTACACCCCCAATTGCATTCATGTGGTGGCAGGGTATCACAAGCAATGCAGCTGGTAAGGGACACTGCATCAAACAGGGATACTACACTCCTTATGTGACTTACATCCTGTAGATGCCTTTAAACAAGTTCATGCACACATTTTCAAAATCGTGCCTCTAGTTTAACAACCAATTTCTGTATGTGACAGGACTGACACAGCTAAATTATCATTTAATGTGGAAGGAAATACTGAACCTAAAATGGATGTGATGGTTAATGATTAAATAATTAATGTCACTCATGCCACAACTGCCGACAATGAAGGGATAGCCCAGTGGGAGGGCCTTTACCTTTGGAATATAAGCAGTAAACAGTGCCATGCACTGGCAGGGTAACTTTGGGGAGCAAACATAGTTTGCTTTGGAAGAGATTGAGCCATGTATCAAATAGGCAATGGAGCTACAAATACTGAAAAACACTTTACTCAACAGAAATACAATAAAGTGAAACTCTCAGCACACAGAACTTAAGGCACAATACACAATGGAAGACTCGAGAACACATATACAGAGCGTGAATAAATAAATGTGCAAGCAGTTCCCAATGAGCAGTGCTAATCTGCCTGGGGTTATTTAGGTAGTGTTGCTTTCATTCCTGTTGGATTCTAGCCTTGCATATGTTAAACAATGCCAACCTGCTGATTTATAAGTTCAGCAAGTTCCACAGCATTCTTTTCTCCACAAATCTTTAAAGAGGGACTACAGTCAAAATTTCTGGCATCAATAAATTTCAGAATTTGGATCAGCATAGCCCCAGTCATCCTCATGCCAAAAATGAGATATCTAAGTTACTTTGTTTAAAAGTTACCGTCATTGTACAACCTAAATTCACTGTCTGTTCAAAACAGCCAGTTTCAGTGAACAGCTGCTGATGATGTCATCTCCAGAACTCAGAGTCTAGTCTTCCCAGTCAGCAAGCTTATAGAACCCGTTTCTTCAAAGGTTGGAGTTCATGTGCAATAGTTTTCACAAGTAAGACAGGCAGCAACATTCAAAAAACATTGCTATAAAACTGTGTGTTTCCAGATTTTGTAAAAAGTTGACGGTATTTTTTATTTATTTATTGTGGTGCTTTTATGTTGTGGTCCTTGTCTCCAGAGTTGCTGAATGCTGAATCATAGCACCTGCAGTGAGGTTTAGTTTCAGTTTATTTTTATACCGGAAAGGCACATGAGCAAAGGTCTTGTTTTCACTGGTGAGGTTTGCGGACTGAATAATTTTCTGATGTGGGAAGGTTGTGATCATTCACACTGTCATTCAACTGAAGTGATTTCTCAGGATGGCACTTTAAAACAATCCTACCTCCCTGTAAATGGAAGTGGGAGAGGTAATGCTGTTTTGAAACCTTACTATGAGTTTCTCATGCAGTAGCCAACTCAGCTAACCTAGGGCCAGATATTCAAAACTTTGCCAGAGGGCAAAATTAACCCAAAACCATTTGCATGCCCTATTCAAAGGAATAGCCCGGGGATAAATTAGTTGAATATAGCATGCAAATGAAGGCGCGCAAACAGAGCTGCGAGTGCAGTGCAACAATAGCCCAGCAAATAAGACAGCACTGAATACAGCAAATGACAGTACTGCAAACTGCATCAGCGCCCAGCGCACACAGAGGTGAGGAGGTGAGGCAGAACAATGTGGGCAACCTGTGTGCTAGCAAAGCAGTGGAGCACAACAGCAGCAAACAGTGCAGGCCAAATACTGCAGAACCATACAATGGAACATTACTGTATTGCGTGGCGTTAACACATTTGCTGCGGCGCTGACATGTCTGCCCGGTGCTAAAGTTTTCTATATTCAACTGCAATGCAAATGAGCCTACACAGGCAATCTATGGGCAAACAGCCACATTAGCATCTCATATACAGCCTGCTTTGCATGTGGGTTGCCTGGTGCTATAATGCGGTGCACACAGCTCCACCTGTAGGTCCGACTGGAATTACAGGTCAGTACCACGCTTCTTTTGTGCTCACAGCTCCACCTGTAGGTTCAACTGGTATTACAGGTCAGTTGCCACATTTATTGTGTGCTCACAGCTCACAGAACATTAGCTGCAGTCTTGGTTTGGACACAGATGCAAAGACTAATACGGCCCAGGGAGCAGCACTACAAGAATGGGTGGTCGTGCCGCATGCCAGAGGTAAATCATTGTTCCTGCCACAGTGTAGATGGTACAGTACCATAATAGGCAATACTGTAAGGTACACAGCAATGACTATGGTGTGTCAGGCAACAGTGACTGGTACTATCCACACAGTGACAAGCACAACTGGAAGGTGTAGTCTGACAGTGGACACTACAGTCATACTGTCCTGTGACCCTCATGTGCTGCACCAGTGGCATGGGATCTCCACACTACCATACACATGGCTGCCTGTGTGTGTGTGTGTGGGGATCCGGACAGGTGTAGGTATGTGCCCGGGGCACACATACCATAATACTGGCACATTACTGTCAGAAGCAGTCCCCAGTGGAACATGTGCACTGTGTGGATGGCTCAGCCATGTGGCAGTACCTACTATGTGGTATAGCCTGGTCACCTGTACACCCTCCCTCAACACCCTCCATTCCCCACTGCAGCATGTGTCTACAGACTGTGCTGGTGTACCCCAATGAGGGAACTGGAGGTGTGTGCTGCATGGACGCACTGCCATGGTGTCTACTGAGTGCTGGGTACCCACTAATGCTTGGCAGGATTAGGACCAGTGCCAGATGACGGTGACATGGCCAGTGCTGTGTGTGTGCAGCATGTCTCTGCCATGTAAGTGTTCTGTTCATTGTTTTTATCACCTTGTCCACTAGATAAGCACACTGACCAAGGCCCAGTGTCAGGAATGACCCGGAGACGCTAACTGTGTGGCTGAGATGTAACGTGTACAATAAAGACATACGATGCACAACAACACACAACACACAATACACAAATATCACGTTAGGTAACATTACAATACCGTACAAATAGTTTGTTGTCAAGTGGTGTTCTAGCTCAGTTGCAACACTTACATGGGTGTTCACTTACAGCACTGTTGGGGCATTGCATTCCACACTTTGTGTGCCTGTGCATATGGAGTGGCCCAGGGTGGCCGCTGCCCACACTGCCTCCTCACTGGATGCATACAGCCTTGTTTCCTGTTGTTGTGTCCATGCCCCCACATCCTGGGTTTGCCTGGCATCGAGACCACATTTTCATGGGTGGTAATTTGGCGCTACATGCTGCACTAATGCATGCATGTTGGTGGAGCTATACTTTGAATATACCACTGTGCCTGTATGCATGTCCCCTCACTTTGCGCCTCAATCGTTATCTCATAGCATTGTAAGCTATCATGTTGCATCAGTGCTATTCGCCTTTGAATATAGCACTCGTGCAATTGTGGTGCAATCGATTTGCACCAGGTGCAAAGTTTTGAATATCTAGCCCCAGTGTTGTCTCCCTGACAGGCTGTTACTTAACCTACATTCAGACTCATCTATGTTGTACTCCACATCAAAATGATAATTTTACCAGGGCTAACACTTCCATCACTAGCAGGAATTAACACATATTAGGCCCCTGTTAAAGAGCATCTTTCATGATGGTCCAAAAGTTACATCTTGTAGTCATTATATGCAGTACTAGACCACGAAAGGTGTGTGCATTTGTTATTTTTGGCCAAGGTTTACTCTGCCTTCCATAATTTGGATTTGTTTTGAGCCCTGCTGCACTTTCATTTTGCTGTTCAGCTGGCTCACAGCAATTCTGCAAGGAAAAGTACAGTTACGTAAGAACTTACCGTAACACTAGATCTTCGAGAGAGGCTTTGCCACTATGTAATTACATATAGGACTGATGCCGCGGCGCCAGGACCTGATGGAAAAATTTCTAGCTAGCAGTCTCTGGCGGGAGACTGCCCCACGTCAGGTGACCGACGTCATGCGGCGTCAGTATAAGGGCAGTCCCTCGCCCACCTTCCAGTTCTTTCGCCAAGGGCCAAGAGGCAAGATGAGAGAGAAGCTGATATTTACACTCCTGGAAAAGGAGCTGAAAAGCTTAGGGGATGGAGGGCGAGAGTTATTTCATTGCAAGAGCCTCTCTAAGATCTACTGTTACGGTAAGTTCTTACTTAACTGTACTATCTTACTTTGAGAGGACTCTTGCAGTAGGTAATTACATAGGACTGAGTCCCAAGCAGTCTGGAACAAGGAGAAGCAAACGGGAGGAAGAAAGCTACTCAGAAGTAGACTCTCTGGTTGTGAAGGCCTTAGGAAAGGAGGCCTTGCAAAACAGCCAGCCCAAAGCCTGCTCTATGGCGAGAGGCAATGTCCAAACTGTAATGTTTCATAAAGGTATGGACAGAAGTCCAAGTGGCGGTTGCACAAATGTCAGCCGCGAGCGCTGACACATTCTTGAAACAAGCCACATAGGCAGCGACTCCTCTGGTGGAGTAGCCTCTAACTTGACCTGGCAGGGTCTTGTTGTACTTGTCATAAGAGAAAGTGATACAATGAGCCAACCATTTCGATAGGCATTGCTTAGAAACAGCATTGCCTTCTCTTTTATGAACAAAATAGACAAACAGTTGATCAGTCTTTCTGAGATCTTTCGTCCTTTTGGTGTAGTATCTCAGAATTCAGTGAACATCCAAAGTATGCAGGAGGTACTGTACTTCCATGATTAGAGTGCTGTAAAATAGGCAGACAACTCTATGGATTGCTTCAGTGTCGATTCCGCTACCACCTTAGGGAGAAACTTAGGGTGGTACGTAGAGCCACATGTTCCTTGTGAAATATCAAACACGGATTTTACACTTCAGGGCCTGGAGCTCAGAAATCCATCCAGCAGAAGTAATGGCCACTAGGAAGAGAGTCTTCCAAGAAATGAACTTTAGGTCCGCTGAGGCTGCCAGCTTGAAAAGAGGCAGAGTAAGCTTCTAAAATGAAATTCAGATCCCAAGGAGGGGCAGGAACCCAGATAGGGGTCGTAGTGAAGGACCCTCTCAAAAGATCTTAGAGACCTCCAGCTGAGCAAACATTCTGTCTGCAAAGGGGACATGATGGGCTGAAATGGCAGCCATGTGAACCTTTAAGGATGAATGGCTGAGACCCAGATCGAAGAGGTGTCGCAGGTAATCCAGAAGTTGGCCGACAGACCACAAGAAGGGCTCGACATCATTGGAGGTGGCCCAAACAGAGAACTGCTTCTATTTCATGGCATAAGTAGATCTGGTTGAGGGTTTCTGGCCTCCACCAAAATCTCAGTTACTCGGAGAAACCCCGAATCGGGCTTGAGCTCATCTGCAGGAGCCACGCGGCAACTGAAGGGACTTGAGGCTTGATGGACCAGGGTCCCTGATCCTGAGTCAGCAACAATAGTGACAGAGGAAGAGGAAGCAGAGGTTCCTCTGAGTACTGTTGCAGAAGAGAGAACCAAACTTGCCTGGGCCAGAAAGGAGCGATCAGAATCATTCGAGCTCCTTCCAACCAAGTTTCTGCAAGACCTCATAATCAGTGGAATCGGTGGGGAAGGCATAGACGAATCTGCCCTTCCAGTCTAGAGGCAGAGCGTCTCTCCAAAATGCCACGCCTGGAGCGAGCAAACAGAAGATGGGAAGTTTTGCGTTTTGAGGATGCAAACAGGTCTACCTGTGGAGTTCCCCAGCACAGGAAGATGATAGTCTCGACCCCTGATCCAGTTCCCATTAGTGAGCTAGAGCAGATGACCAGCTGAGCCTGTCTGTCAGCGTGTTCTCGACCCCCAGGATGTGAGATGCCGTGAGGTGAAGGTTGTGCTGCACTGCCCACTCCCAGACTCGCATTGCCTCTCTGCAAGGGGGTAGGAACGAGTTCCTGTTTGTTGATGTACCAGACCAGACACATATTGTCCGTCTGTACAGCTAGGTGACCGGAGACAAAAGCAGATGCAAAGCCTGAAGAGCATATAGCACTGCCCTTAGTTCAAGCACACTGATGAGAAGGGACTTTCAAGCTTGGACCAGAAGCCCTGGGTCCTGTGAGGACCGAGATGGCTCCCAACCCTGCCGAGGCACCCGTAGTCAATGTCTGCGGGGAAGAAAGACCAAGGAACTCCCCAGCAGATTCTCCTGAACCATCCACCACTCCAAGTCCCGAGCCATGCGAGTGGAGACCAGGACAAGTTTATCTAGGTCGTCCACTAGCTCATCCCATTGAGACCGAGCGTCCACTGAGAGATTCTCATATGGAGCCGGAGCGAGGGACTGTCGGAATTGCAGCCACCATTAGCCCGAGAGGCGGAAGGACTGACCTGGCACTGACCGGCTTGCAGCTGGACAACAGGCTGACCTGGGCCTGAGAGTGGCCGCCTGTCCTGATAAACTGGAGTCTCTGGGACAGGATCAGATGGGACTTGGCCTGGTGGATGGTAATACCCAGGCAGGCAAAGACCTGCTGGGTAAGGGAAAGGAAGTGCAGGAGTTCCTCCCTGGACGGGGCCGCCAGGAGCCAATCGTCCAGGTATGGGAAAACCAGCACCTGTATGTTGGTCACATATCAGGACTGTGTAGTACAGTACGGTCTGCACGCCCACTGACCCACGCCGTAGACCAATGGGCGACAGCGTCATTCGTACACTGTCAGTTGGGCGGCAGCCGGGCGGTTTATGGTGGGAAGTTGTCGCCCGCTGATGGAGAGAAGCAGGGTGGCATGGTCTGCATGGGCGACTGGGAGGGGGTACCGCTGGACCACCAGGGAATTTTCCTTTCACAAAGCCCGAGATCAGGCTTGACAGCGGGTCCACTGGACCACCAGGGAACTTTCCTTTCACAAAGCCCACGATCAGGCTTGGCAGCGGTCCACTGGGCCACCAGGGTTATTATTTTACAAAGCCCGTGATTGGGCATGGGGGGCCCGATGCCTGTCCTGTGTCTCGGGGGGTGGTGGCTACCCACAGCAGGCGGCTGCCACGCTGCGCCCAGCAATATGGCAGCTGGCCTGTGGGTGTCCCCGACTGTTCCTTTTTTTCGGCACATCTTTGCGCCCTGTGCGGCGCAGGCAGGTGTGTGCACGCATATGCGCCTACACATTCCGGGCTGAATATTGGGATGTGCCGCTTATGCTTGGGGCACGCTCTCCACACTTGCGCTCAAGATACATTGCTGGTGCGCCCCAGCACATCGGAATTTGTGCAGCGTAACTCCCCCCCTTTTTTGCATTATATGTTTTATACCTCCCCATGCTCACTGGCTCTGATCTTCAGGCTCCACAAGTTCCCCGACCCCATTGACCTAGCCAGCCCTCCCTCAGGTCCTCAAATCGCAGCCGATCTCGGATATCCCGGCGATCCTATCGCTGGTGGGTCCCTCCTCCGAGGGGAAGGGCACCAGGGTGACAGGGAAAACCCCAGCACACACTTCATTAGGGCCCGGGATGCTGCTGAGGAATAGAAGGCCCTGGGCAGGTACTGGAGGTGCTCAGGGAACGGAGAGCCATCATCTCGGCGCCAGTGAGCAGTTTTTCCGTTTTCTGTGGGGGCAGCGTGGAGACATCATGGCATACGCCGACGTCCGCTCCTCCCCAGTTAACTTTGGGCCTTGCTTCCTGTGATGCTCCCAGCCTCCGCTAGGAGCCAGCAGGCACCGAACTCATCCCTGCCCTCCCCGCCCGGAGAAGGGAGAGCTGTTGTCGAAAAAGAGCGTAGAAGCTACTATGCCTGCAACTGCTTTTTAAAATGAATGCTATCTCTTGGGGATGGGGTGCCTCATGGGAGCTGCAATAAGGCATCGGCAGAATATATCTCACTATATATGGGGCAAACAGTTAATATTATCGACTCTAGAGGGTATCATCTCCAGGTGTGCGAATTAATACTGCATCTTTATGTAAAGTAAAGTAGACGGTACTTTGCTGCAAAGTTATTGGCAGAACCATTTGGAAAGTATCCTGAGGGAGACCTGGGCCTAGGAGTCCTTTGGTGGCCCCTAGAGTGCAGGAGGGACTACCTATGGGGAGTGGAGATAGGGAAGGGAAAGTCACCTAGGTTTGTTAGGTTATTAAGAGGTGGGAGTTTGGAGGATGTCGATCTAACTTAAAATGTAGAAACTAGGGCAGTCCCTAACCGCTAGGGCAATGTGTACTGTGTACAGGAGGGGCAACACAGGAAAAGAGGAAACAAAGATATAGGGGAAAGGAAGGCTCCTAAGTATTAGTTGTTCCATGGGCTTTGGGCTTTGGGCTTGGTCTTGGAGTTACTAAGATAAGGGTGAGGGCGGGGGTAGCACAGGAACGGGTTCATCCATGATTCGATATTTGGCAGGTGGACGATCTATGGATCAGGGACTGGTGGGGCAGGGGAGGTTACTGGGGCTGGAAAGAGAGAGATCCAATATAGAGAGCAAGGTGGATACAGACCTGGAGCGGACAAAGAGGGTGGGCTTAATTAAAATAATTCTGATGTTTATCAATGTCAAGTGTTAAAATAATTTCTTGGAATGTTAAGGGACTCGGGTAGACGTAAGAGAATGCTGATTTTGAGGCATATTGAACAAATGGAGGCTCATATTGCCTCTTGCAGGAGACACTTGCTGACGGAGGAACTGAGTGGTCTTAAGAGACGATGGGTGGGACAAGTATACTGGGTAGGTAGGGAAAGAGCCTCAGGAGGGTGTGGTGATATTAATAAAGAAATCATGCCCATATGAGGTGGTGCAAGTGATTACAAGGGAGGATAATAGGGATATATATCTTGGGCACACTGTTGGGTAAGGCAATTCTGTTGCTCTCTATATATGGGCCAACGCCTCGGATCCTGGGTTCTCTGCCTCAGTAGAAAGGGATATAGCTGTTCTCTCATCACATTCTCTGATTCTGGCGGGTGACTGGAATACCTGCCTTAGTAACTAGGAGGATAGAATACCACTGTCTAAGGGGCCTTTGACCAAGGCTCAGATTGCCCTGAACAGGTTACTGGAGGTGACGGCATTGGTAGATCCGATTAGGATGCATTCGAAAGGGGTAGGAGTATGACATTTTATTCGCAGCCCATAAGAGCCAATCCCGAATTGATTTTTCCTGGTAAACAGGGAGGCGATCGGGAGATTAGGGAGGTGACAACGGGGTTAGAACCTTTTCAGATCACTCTCCCATCCAATTGTTGTGGGAACCTGAACCCATCCTTCCTAGGCCGTACAGGTGAAAGCTGAATGATTCCTATTGGCAGAGCCTTCAGTGCGGATAGGTTGGAAGATGCATTGCTGAAGATCATATAGCAGCAAATACCCACACTGCAAAATAGGAAGTTGATGTGGCCCACCTGCAAGGTGTTATATGTGGGGTTGCCCAGGGTATTACAGCACAAAGAAGCAGAGAGAGAAGAGCCGAAGAGGAGTTTATTTTGGGGCAACTGACTTCGGCTGACGCCACTGGAAGGGTCCTCTGGGAGACCGACGTTGAACTTAAAAATTTGAGGGAGGAATTGGCGGATATTGTTAATGGTAAAACAGAATTTTGTTAGAAAAGATTAATGCTAGATACCTAATGCAAGGAGATGTCCCAGGGCGGTTACTGGCGGCTAGAGTTAGGGAATGGGAAGCAAGTAGAACGGTTACTTCTATTCAGTAATGGGAAAACTCTTAACCGATTCTCAAGAGATGACAGATGCTTTTGCATCATATTTTAAAGAAATTTACAAGGCTAGAGATCTGGCTGGGGAGAAAGAAATTGAGAGTTTTTAGAGATCCTTACCAGCCCTGGATCCAATACAGGCCAGGCAGTTAGCGGCTCCAATAAGGGCATCGGAGATTATTGGGGTGGTGCAATCGCTACCCGCTGGTAAAACCCGGGCCGGACGGTCTTACAGCTAAATTTTATCAGGTACATATACAAACTATACTCCCTACGCTTCAGGAACTATTTAGCACTATAATGCAGGAAGGGTGCCTCATCCTCCTCTGTATCAGGCATATATCACACTAATTCCTAAACCAGATATGCCCAGATATTATAGACCCATAGCCCTAATGAATCAAGACATTAAGATTCTTATAAGAATCATAGCAAATAGAATTTTGCGACGCTCAGAGTTCAATTAGTCAGGAACAAGCGGATTTATGCGGAGGGGTGCACATGATGCTCTTAGGAAGTTACATAATATATTATGCTATGCTCCGATTCTCAGTTACCCTTAGCCTTGATATCTTTAGATGCGAAAGGCTTTAGACAGGGTCTCCAAATCCTTTTCTTTTGCTATAATGGAGAAGATGGGATTTCCGTAGGGTCTTCTTAGGGTATTAAGAACTTATATGCTGCGCCAAGCCAGGGTATTATGTAATGGCTATGTCTCACATGAAATTCAGTTGGAGAATGGGACCGCACAAGGATGCCCTCTCTCACCGATACTATTTAATATCTATCTGGAGCCCTTCTGAGAGCTATTAATAGGGATGTACATATCAAGGGGATTAAGATGGGGAGGGAGCTGAAACTTTCAGTTTTTGCAGATGACATACTGCTGCACTTGCAGGATTCAGCACCTAGCTTTAAGAGAGTAACAGAAGTAATAGTGCGATTCTCCAAGGTTTCTAACTACAAAGTAAACTTGAATAAGACTCAAATTCTCCCTCTGACACCACCGTTTGCAGGGCAGACTTTGCATCACTGCGAATACAATGGAGGACAGATAAAATTAAGTATTTAGGTATTTGGATCTGCGACTATGGAGGGGGTGGAAACAAATATGGGGAATTATATCAGCAATTAAAGGATATAGTAAGATGGAATAAACTACCTTTAAACTTTATGGCTCGATTGGGTCTTATAAAGATGAATTTACTAACCGACTGTTATACCCGGTGTATTTAGCCCCATACAGCATCCGCCAAAAATGGTTTAGTATAATTAGGAAATTAATTTCGAATTTCTATGGAATGCTAAGCCCCTAGGTTAAAGCATATTTTGCTTATCGCATAAAATGGAGGGATCAAACCACCTGACCTTCACATATATTATGTGGCGGCCAGCTGGGCCTGATGAATCGTGAGTTAAAGAGTTCGATGGGGAGAGTTATACTCAACTTGGCTCCAAATGGAGAAACAAATGCTAAGAGACTCTGGCCTTACCCGAAGCAATGCTGTATGCCAATGTTGGAAAACTTTCAAAAGGGTATGGGAACCCAATTGCAAAACGGCAGACACTTGGTGGTCATTCTTCTACTCCTGTGCAGAAAAGGCCAAATGAGGGTTGGAGACCAGCCTGTGTTGGGTAACCTTAATCTAGTAATTGGGAATCGGGTAATTAGTTCACGGTGGGCTAATCAGATGCTGGGTCTGAAATTAAGGAAATCATTCAGGGTAACAGAGTGGTCCTGCCGACACGATGTGAGGAATGTCCTTTTCAACAGTTACAAATTAAGCGTATGATAGAGGTGTGATGAAGAAGCTAGGGGGTGTCACGGACAATTTTTCCTGGGGTAAGCTTAAGGAAGTTGATCTGAGAGCTAACTCCTCTCACAAATATACAAAGTACTCTTGGATTTTCTTAGCCGAGCTCTCCTAGGAGAGTTTCATATTGGGATAAAGTGATGGCCCTGAATTTAGCTTGGGATAATATCTGGAAAGCAGCAAGTATAATATTATACTCAAATCTAAGAGTATGCAATTTTTATTGTCTCTAATTTGTATTTTACTCCTGTGAAACTATGTGATAGAAACCTTAGACAGACAGACCTGTGTTTTAGATGCGAGAGGGAGCAGGTGACCTTTTACATGTGATGTGGGGATGTAGTAAAGTATCACATCTTTGGGGTGAAATTAAAAGACATATGGATCCATTGCTGGATTATTCAGAATTTATAACACCAGAGATATGTGTCTTGGGCGATTTTTCCAAATCTAGGTGTTATGCCTAGATACCACCTCTCCTTGATGGCGTAGTAATCAAAGCCTTCTTATTAAAACACTGGAAAGATGATCAGGTATATGCTTATGATCGTTGGGTAAGAGACTTAATGGGGACTTTGGATAAAATAAAGAGATATTTATACCTGGGGGAGAAAAGGGTTATATGTTAAAAGATGGGCAGCGTTAGATGCGATTTGTTCACTGCAGGTCACAAATGTTCAAATACAGGCCTGTCTGTCGGATGGTGACTAACGGATGGTAATTATCTTGGAGTGTGAAATTGTTATTTCTGGTTTCATTCTGAGTTATGTAGAATGATTATGATTTATATGCAAGGGTAGTTCTATGATGGTAAGGGTCTGCTGGCTTAAAGGGGGATGGGGACTCTCTCTCTTTCCAGGGACACAGCAGGATGCCACCTTTGAGGGAAGGCTTCAGGTAGTAAATGGTACTTTGATGCTGACGGTGAGGTTACAGCTGTAATGGGATTTAGGATACCTATGGGTAGAGTAAATTTATATACGTACCCATTACATAAGGGTATGGAAGATATGGGAGAGTCTGACTGTCCTTGGGGTGGTTTTACCTGCTGTGTATGTATATAGGTGGGTTGTACATACTTTGCACGGTCAGTTTGGGACTGTGTACCTGGTTTGCGGGTATGTGAATGTCTATCTTTTCTTTGAAAATTGAATAAAGATGGTTTAAAAAAAAATCAGTGTTACTTGCTTTAATTGCTGTGAAAACTGATTTTCTAACTGACTCCTCCCCTCACATTACCGAGGAACCCAAGCTTGGCACTACAATTCCTACTGCACTCTCACCTTCTATCCTCACACTCCTGTACCTGTCCCTGATCCTCTACTCCTGATGATGGACTAAGTCTTACCTTCTGGTCTTATTTCCTCCAGCCATAATTGGACACGTCCAGCCTCTCTCCTCTCTCTCTCGCTCTCTCTTGCCCCTTTCTAACAATGGACCACGTCCAGCTTCTTCCCTTCCTGCTATCCTGCTGCCTTCCATCCCCTAGTCTCCTGCTGAGCCACCTTACATTACCTGATCTTGGCTCTTCTCCATTGCATGGTCCAGTGCCCAGACCTTCCTCCCTCCTACCTTCTCTCTGCACTGTACTGTACCTAGCAACGCTCTAATGTTTCTATTGTTTGCCCTTTATGTAGTATCTATTGTAATACAGTATGCTCACCATGTATACAAACTGTACCAGTTTTGCTTTTGTTTATGCTAATGCTTGTTATGCCTACTGTCTCTGTACTTGGCGTGGAAAGCTTTGTAAAGAGTCTCTGACTCAAGGACTGTAATTCGAATAACCAAATAAATAAATAAAGATGTTCGATCTTCAAAAACACTGTTGTGATAACGACCAACAGTGATTAAACATGAATGTGAAATGGCTGGCAATCAAAATCACGATGTTATGGAAAGGATCACTGTACTTACGGTCAGAATCTCAGCGATAAAAAAAAAAAAAATTCAACAGATCTTCCTTCTGTACTTTTGCAATTTATCTTGTGTTTCTATGCAGACATCTTTATTGGAATTATCAGTTATGATGAATCTTCTATCCAAGCACACTGCTTTCATTTATACTTACATACCTCTCTACTTACGTTATACGGATGAAACTTGTTTATGTCTCCATAAAGTAGTTCTTTTAAGGTTCTGGTAAGTTTCTTTAAATACCTGGTGTGTGCTCAAATAATTTCCTTATAGTATGTAAACTAATATTGTCAAATCAAAATTATTTAAAATAGATTTTTTTTTAACTTGAATTTTTATTGAGGTTTTGTACAGACCAATGATATAGACCAAATAATGTATTGATTGCACAGATGATTATCTAAGTAAACTTAATGCTCATAGCAGGAAGGGTAAATCCACTTATTATATCCAGTATTTAATATCACTATATTATAAGTTCACAAAACTGTATTTATGCCCCATCTGTAAATCCATTGTCCTCTCTGTGAGATGATCTGCCCGGTGTAGGTGGGGAGCCCTATGCGATTCCTTGCTACGAATCACATCAAACACTGAAGCCATTATGAGGAGCAGCCACATGGTCCACCTACTGTCTAGGATTTGTATGGTATGTTGTAACTTTGCTGTAACTTTTTCAATTTTGTAAATGTCTAATAGCATGTCCTCCCACTGTGTCTATGTGTGAAGGGTTGGAGTTAGCCATAAAAGTATTATGGCTTTTTTCACAGCTGTCAATAAGATACCCAGAAGGTATACGACACATTTTGTTTGATGTGTGGGAAATCTTGATAACAGTGCTGCTTCTGGAGAAAGAGTTCCAAAGTCAGGAACAGAGTCTGTATTATCTGTGCCACTGTGGAACAGAAGGATGCTAACCTGGGACATGAGCACAAAATGTGCTTATATGCGGCCACCTCATGTCCACATTCTCTGCAGCATGAGGCACTAGAGGTGGTCAAATATTTGGCTGTAATCTGAGGCATTCCAATAAAAACGACTCGCTGTCTTCCATCTAAGCTTCAGCCAAATGTAGGAGTTTGTAAATTTGCATTGCCTAATCCAGATGCCCATTCATTCTTTATCAGAAGGGACTATAGTCAGCTCTGCCCCCAATTAAATTGGTAATTTCCATGGTGGTTCCTTCTCCCATCAGTAATGCTTGATAGAGTCGGCAAATGAAATGTTCCCTATTTAAATTAGTCATTTCGAAGTTCAAAAATGGAATTATGGGAGGTAGGCTCTCTGCCTGTATACTATGTTCCAATTTAATCAGAAGATATGTTCTAATTTGCAAATATCTATAATAATCACTTCTGTCTAGTTGGTATTCCGTTTTTAATTACTCTAAAGATTTTAGCGTATCGAGGATAAGTGTGAATGCTGTGTTAACCCTTTAGTCATCCATTGTCGAAATCTGTGATCTAGTTGGGCTGGGAGGAAATTAGGGTCCATAGCAGGTCTGCTGAGCCATAGTTCTCTCTTTAAGTGTTGTTTCTGGGAGAGAAACGTTCTCCAAGTAGCTAAAGTCCCTTGTGTAAGGCTGAGAATATTCTGGGGTATAGCTAATCATCCAGGGCCAATATATATTAAAGTCTGTATTTCTGGTGGAGCCAATTCTAGTTCCAATTCCACCCATGAAGGGCCCTGCTCTGAGTGGGTGCAGAAAAGCATGTGCTGTAATTGAGAACCTAATGCACACAGTGCCAGATTACGTAAGGGCTAAGCTTCCCATAACTGTAATCTTTAAAGCCAGTATTATTTGTTACCTTCCATACAAACTGTGACAAAGTTTTATTCCAAAGGAAGGAGGATTCTGGACAGGTGAGGGTTAGGTTCTGCTAGAGGCATATCAGTCCTAGCAGTTAGGGTGTCAAAGGGTTTGCTTAGTTTCTTTCTTTTTAGCTAGAGTAGAAAGAAACAACACTGGGCAAGCTTGAGGTAAGGGGAAGAGGGCTGTTAAACACTTTTAATTTGAAGCAAAAACAACCAGATTTTCAAAGCTTTTGTGTAGGACTGGGGTTAAGGGACATCAAAAGGAAGCTGGGAATTCTGGACAGGTAAATGTCAGGTTCTACCACAGACAAATCCATCCTAGCAGTCCACTGTTAAACTCATAGAGGTCCGAGCAAACTTTCACGTGAGCAGCCCTGAAGAGTGAGGAAGACAAAGGAGGACAGCACCCACAGGAAGTCCACAGGTTTACATGGCACTCTGGTTGAGGCAACACTGAGGTGGAGGTAAGGCACCAGGTCCTTCCACAAGGAAGTTATGCTACACTCGGTGTAACTGTGGGGATAAAAGGACTGCCACTGTGTGTAGTTTCTTTCTTGCTGCAGCAGGTAGCAGGTAGGATGCTCTAAAGGAGATCTACTTAGGGAGAGTAATTTAATTAAACAAAAGCGGCAGTAGGGAGGATGCTAGCAACTACAGGCCAGTCAGTCTCACGTCAGTGGTGGGGAAGTTAATGGCGACACTACTGAAGGAGAGGCTCATGGAGAACCTGGAGTCAAAAGGGCTGCATGACAGCCAGCAACATGGCTTCACAGGGAGGTCTGTCAAACTAATCTCATAGATTTCTTTGACTGGGTTACCAGGGTGGTGGATGAAGGAAGAGCAGTGGACACGCCTATCTGGATTTCAGGAAGGCTTACAACACTGTGCCGCAGAAGGCTAGTTAAGAAACTGAGCAGCCTGGGGTGGGGAGAAAGTGACAAGCTGGATATCAAACTCGGTAAGGATAGTAGGCAAGGGTGGTGGTGGTGACTAATGGAGTGCCACAGAGTTTGCTGTTGGACTGGTCCTCTTCAGTGTCTTCCAGAAACGACACTGCAGAGGAGCTTGAAGGCAATGTGTGTCTCATGGATTATACAAAAATCTGCAGCAGGGTTGACACTCAGGAAGGGTGGAGAGAATGCAAAGGAATCTGAGGAAACTAGAGGAAAGGTCTAGGGGTGGCAGCTGGGTTTCAATGCCAAAGGGTACAAGGATATGCACTTAGGGCTGCAGAACCAAGCGGTTGTGTATAAGATGGGTGGAGTGTAGCTTACAGTAACCAAGCAAGAAAGAGACGTAGGGACATCATATCATATCTGATGACCGCAGGGTAGCTGGGCAATGTGACAAAGCAGTAGAAAAGGTTAGCGGGTGCGGGGTGCATTGAGAGAGGATTTCTAGCAGTAGAAGGGAGGTGGTGCTATTGTTGTATCACTCACTGGTGGGACTCCACCTGGAGGAGTGTGTCCAGTTCTGGAGGCCGACTCTGCAAGGACATTGAAAGGCAGAGACAGTACTGATGAGCAACCAAAGTGGCAAAAGGGTTGCATGAGAAGCCATATGAAGAAAGGCTGCAGGAACTCAACATGTATTCCTGGAAGAGAGAACAGGGGACATGAGTGAAACCTATAAGTACCCTCACTGGAGTGTACAAGGTGCAAGTGGAGGATCTACTTCAGAGAAAGGAAGGCACTAGAATAAGGAAGCATGCAATGAAGCTAAGAGGGGAAATTTATGAGGCTGCCTATACAGTGGCGGATCACCTTTAAAGTAGGTCTTTGACCTACAAAGCCCTACATGGGTATGGTCCTGACTACTTGAAAGAGCTTTTGTGCCTTACACCCGTTTGAGACAGCTTCGCCGCTGACGAGGGGTTGCTGGAGATTCCAAGGGTTAATTTGAAGTCTTTGGAGCCCGTTTTTGGCTTTGTGGCTCCATCCTCTGGAATTCTCTACCCGTCCGCCTCCGAGAGAGTATAACAGTGGATATTTTTAAGAGGGCCTTAAAGTCCTTTTTATGGAATAAGGCCTTTCCATCCTTATTGTAATTGGTTTTACTTGTTGAAATTGCTGTTCTGTTTTATTGTATTTGTTGTCTGATCTTTTGAACTGTACAGCGCCTTGAAAACTTGAAAGAGGCTTAATTAAATAAATTTTATTATTATTATATATTATATGTGGAAATACTTCTTCACGGAAAGGTGGTGGATGACTGGTACAGCCTATCAGAGGAGGCAATGGGGCAAAGACTTTGGAGAGCTCTAAGCATGGGTGGAATAGGCACAGGGCATTTTAGGTAGAGGAATGGGGGAGGACACCTATGACCAATTAGGGTTAGTGATAATGGAATACGCGAGTGACAAGGGCAGACTGGATGGGACTAAAGGTCCTTTTCTGCCGACAAAATCTATGTTTCTATGATCAAGTAAAAGGGAGTGACCTGGGGCAGGAAGAGTGAATGCTGTCACTAGATATTTCAGGACTCCTATAAAATCCTATCTGAGGTACTCTGTTAAATAGGACCTTAAAGGGAGACTGCTTCAGTACCTCAGGTAGACAGCTACAGTAGATGGCGGCCCTAGGGCAACAGTCAAGGCACAAATCTATGGCAGCCAGTGGTTGTAGTAGAGGATGCGATGAGTACAGGGTGACAGCCTGGCGGGAGGGAGGCATAGTAGTCAGCAACACCTGTGGAGCAGCCAGTGTCAGGAAGGTCTTCTGGAGACAGTTATGCTACCCGGCACACAGCAGGCTTGCCACACTTGCTGCAGAACTAGCCATTGTAAAGGCTAAACATGACCTTGTATGAAGTACATCTGAGCAGGGGCTGGTGCAGTCAGCACTACCTCTTCCCAAAGGACATCAAGTGTCCAGACTGGGAGTGGACTGTAGTCATCAGGAGAGGAGACTAGGACAAAGGCCCACCTGGTCAGGAGTGTGGGCCCTGTGGTGGTGACAGTGGACTGGCTCACTCCCTTGTGTGATTCGTTAAGTCCGTTATCCTCAAGGAGGGGACCAGAACCTTTACCTGTGGGGATATCAAGTCTGTCCCTACGGTGACACCATTGATGATGAGTGTGGAATCCAACAGGTAGCAGAGAACTAGAAAGGTACCAGTGATAAAGGACCCAGTCATTAGAGGGACAGAGGGTAGTGGGTGTGTGGGTCAGCCGCAGAAAAAATACAGTACATGCCTTCCGGAAGCTCTAACCTGAAGGGATACAACTGGGGTAGAATTGATTGTCAGAGGCACAGGAGGGGAGGGCTTTGTCCATCTAGGGACCAATGATCTGGCTAGCAGACCCCTAGGGAAGTGAAGGATAGTTTTAGGAGGCTGGGTGGGAGGTTCAAATTGACAGCAACCTCCGTATCTTTTCTGAGGTTCTGCCAGTTTGTTTTGGGATAAGGAGGCTTCTTCTGACCACCGCTAAACTCATGGGTAAATGAATTGTTCAGGAAGATGGCTTTGGGAACCTGGATGACTGGTGGCACTCCTGGTGGGATCAAGGCTATATACACAGGATGGCTTAAAACCCTCTAAGAAAAGACCAGGGTGCTAGTGTGCAAGTTTACAAAGAGCACAGAGGTGCTTTTAAACTAACTTCAGGATGGAGGCAGATCAGCTGCTGATAGATGTGCCTACTCAAATGAGGCAGGCGTGGATGGCTTTGCCCTAAGCGGATACAGAGGAACAACAGGGCACAAAAAGAGTGAAAACGGAGGAAACAGACAAAGATATAGAAAAAGTATTGCAGCAAGTCCAGAAGGGAAGAGGGTGGGGTGCAGTAGTTTCAGGGCTTAGGATGACAGCAGGGAGGAAAATGGGTATAAAGGAATCACAAAGCGGGAGGAGCAACTGACAGGGTGGGCTATGTGCGCCAATACCAGTAAACTAAGGTAGGTAAAAACTGGAGGGGTAGAAAACCATAGAGGTTTACAAGCCGAAATGGGTAGGATGTGCAGGAGAAAAGAAGGCCTTCAGAAAACACATATCCATCCCACCAGAGGAGACAGGGAAGTGTTTCTAAACCAAGAACAAGGGAAGCCAACAAGGCTGAGAGAAGGTAGAAGTCACATGCTAATGGAATGAAGAACAGGAACAAAACATTCTTTTGCTACATGAGAACAATGGCAATGCAAAAGAGAAAACAGCCTTAAGAAGTGGGAAAGATGGGAGGAGGAGTACGACAAAGTGAAGGCAGACATACTCAACCAGTTTTTCTGTTCAAATCAAATCAAAATTTATTTATAAAAAGCGCCTTTCTAGTGATCAAAGCGCTTGCACATTGGTCAAAATAAACACAATAAATTAGAGTCACAAATTATCAAACAATCCATTCAAAATGATCAAATCAATACATTAGTAATTCTCAGTGGCTCTATATATTAAAGTTATATCACTAGCTAAAATCATCAGGAAGCTAGGCTAAAAGACAGAAAATTCTTGTAGTGTTTTTATTTCATTTTGTGCTGGGATAGTGAGAAGCCTGTGGGAATGGGTGGAATTTTCCAGTCACTAGCCCTGCTGATAGTGGCTATATAAGTTAGTTTCAATCCCTCAAGAGGACGTCAGAAAGAGTTTCTTCACAAAGACTGTGGAAGGCGGTGAAATAGACTACCAAAGATGTAGTCAGTGCACAATTAGTAAGGGGGGTGGGACAGCTACATGGGAATGGCTAAGGCAGTGGGGAGGGTAAGGAGAAGAGAAGGGCCAGTAGGGGCCTCACAATCAGCCATAGGTAAGGCTGGGCAGACTTGTTCTGCCAACTTCTATGTTTCTTTGGCTCCTGATGATTATATTGGTGAAATTCATTGCTCAACCCTTTAACAAGGATGCCTTTGGCTCAGAGTTTTCTTCTTCTGGAAACTGACTACGCATCCTGTTCTATTATCCATCCAGAGAGGGCTGCTGGCCTGGGTGAAACCCTTCTCAATCAAGTGGTAACAAATGCAACCCGACTGCCTCACCGTACTCATCACTGTGACCTGTACCAACAAGTGGGATGGCTTCCATTAGAACAGAGGTACCTACTTCATTTAAATATCCTTGCAAAGAGGTGACCCTTAGTTGTGTCCCTACTTCTTTTCATTCTATTTAACAAAAATAAAATGCTGTTTCTACCCTGTCATCTTTTCATTTCCTGTTTACTGTTCCCGGTATGAAGACCCCTCCTTGGTCAAAAATGAATGCTCTGCAAACTACCATCTTCGTGAACTCACTACCTTCATTCTTATCTGCACCAGTAACACTGTGTCATGTTTCAGACATGCTTTATAAAATTATTTCATTGCTAATTTTTAGTGTAAATGCTTTTCTGAATAGATTTGTGTAACTATATTTATATAGTAGTCTCATCTGTTACAAGTATGTTTTGTATACTTGTTGTATGTTCTGGTTGCTCTTATAAATGGATCTTTGGCCCCATATCTTACCAGATTTAAATAAACAAACAAAACAAACTCTGGCCTGCATAGGATATATCCCTGATATCAAGGTACATTCCTCGATGGTGGTGGAACAGGGATAAAATCCAAATAAAAAAATAAGCCTGTTTAGTACTCCCTCTAGCTGAACTCGTATCCATTGGAAGTCACATGACTATATATTTACAAGAAATACAAAATCACACATACCCCATAAATAGTGCAAAGAATCAAGGGACTTCTCTACAAACCACCATGAAAATTTAGGCTTGTTTTGCTTTAAGGTAATCTCTGCCTCAGTGTTTTGTTCTGAGGTTCTTTAGTTTTCAACTTGCTTTTTTTTTTATTTTGGACCCACCATGACCCAAATCCATAAGACCACATTAGGGCTGGCTTGTTTTTCCGTGGGGTGACATACATGAGTACGAGGCACATAGTTGAGTCCTGAGCAGGAAGAAACATGTGTCTGTCTTCTGTTCTCACGCTCTGCAGATTGTTTGAGAGGCCTACTGGCACCATGCATTGCTGGTTAAAGCAGAACCAACCTAAATGGTCAAGGTGATTTGATATATATCCCATGATGCTTTGCAGTATGGGGTATGTGTGACATTGTACTTCTTGGAAACCTGGCTTTATTGCCAATGCCCTTTCTGGGTACCCCTTGCCTCTGTGCTTCTGTGCGAGTTTGACTTTTTAGCTTGTATACGTTTATGCTGTGTTAATTTATATTATGCAGTGGGTGTTAAAGAAACTTGACTATCAACATTATTGACTGTGGCATTATCACACAATAACAACTGGTAAATATGCATCCCTCCACCCAGAGCCTCATTACATTAATTAGCATGGTACAAATCCTAAATCCAAATAAAATGGCACGTCTGAGGTAAAGTTTCACTTACACTCCAATGCCCATCCAGACTGAGATGTCCTTTGATCTCTGAGGTGGTCAATCATTTCAAGCTTTGGTCGGCTAGTCGAAAGCTGTAAAAAGGAAAAAGTGATGATTTGTAGACATGCAGAGGTTACTGAATCCAGCATTACTTAACTGGTATAAATGAACAGAATTCAAAACCCCAAATTAAATGGGCACCAAGGTGTTAGCTGACTGGATCACAGAAAAATACTGTACTTAGACTTTAAAACAATAATTGCTGAAGAATTAAAATCGCTCCTATGAGAGTTTTATGATGCTGTTAGAAATACAAAGGAGAAACTTATGGCATTTAAGCATATGTGTGCAACAGAGCTGGTATAAATAGACTTCTAAATGAGCCACCTTTTCAGTGTTCATTCAACGTGAAGACAGACACCCATTTTATCTCCTGTAAAATAAAGGCCTTTGTTGGAGTAGCTAAGAGTCTCGTGCGAGGCTTCATGTATTACAAATCCCTATGTCCAGTCAAATCTTTGAAAAATACATAGAAAATGTCTGCCAGATGCTCTGGCTTTTTAAGCTACCCCACAGAACACCACAAAAATACCTGAATAATGGAACTGACTGGTATTCACAGGAGCCTCTCAGAATTAACTCACGTGGGCTCATTTCTCACTACAATAAACTGCCAGCTTAGCTGTTACATACAGCGGAACCAGCCACGTGCAATGCAGTAAAAAAGGCTTACTTGCTATAGAATTACACTGATCCCTGCAGTATACTGCAGCATTTTGTGATATACTGCAGCATGACTGCACTGCATCCTAGCTGGCGCCTGTGCATTGATTACTACATGTGATGTACTGTTGTACAAATCCTGTCAAATGCCTTCTTAAAAACAAAAGAGGTTACAGTATATAGGTGTGAAACTTCAGTCTGAAGTTACTGGATGCCCACCGCAGCAGAATGCCACTAATGGAGCACCTTACTTCACAGAGTCCAGTCTACGGAAACCACAGCACTTCATGGAAACAAATAATTCCTCAAAGTCTACCAGTGTAAATTCTTGCTCTGCCTGAACTAATTTGCAGTTCAGACAAGCAACTTATTCTTCAATAATGATCCTACCTTGTTCTACCAGCAGTGATCCTACAGAATACACAAACTACTAATCATCAGGCGGTTTTCCTATGACTTCACCAAAAATGGCTCAACCACAAGCTTTGCAACCGCCATCACCAAGTAGGGCCAATGATTTACTCTATTGTACTCTACAGAGTGTGTGCCTGCATGCTCCATTTACTGACATAAAATGTACTAGTGCAGAGGTGTGTTTCACAATAGAGATGTGGCAGTGATTTGGCTTTCGGCTCCCCAGTGCAAAAACAATCCCTTCCCTTGTTAAATACTGGCAGAAATACATTAAATTTCTATTATGGAACTTCCGGTTCCGCCACAGTATGGGCTAAAGCTTAAATACAGAGCTTCCCCATGGGAGAATTAATAAAACCCTCTTTCTCCAGACAAAAAAGCTGTACAAACTACCAAAATGCCTCCGAAGGAAGAGGAGAACACAAGGCATCGAAAACTCAGGCAGACAAGCTATAAACAACGCTGGATGGCTCCGATTTTGAGTGCTCCCAGAGGACAGAAGTCACAGCCCTACACCACCACAGGTGCAACTGCAGCACTTGAAAAGAGCACAGATACTCCCAATTCTGCTCGAATGGACATAATTCTGAGGAAATCCAAGCCCTAAGAAAAGAAATCGGTCAGAATTCCAAAATTACACGACAAACTCACAGACCTCTACGCAGTCATTGAAGGAGGTAGATGGCAGAGTTACTGCATTGGAAATGGAGTCCACGAAGCAAAATAGCACCATTACAACCCTCATAGAACATACAGACCTCTTACAGGTCAACTGTATCGATCTCAAGCAAGATCAAGAAGAGACAACCTTAGGCTGTCGGGACTCCCAGAAGAGGCAGAAACTGAGAATATGGCCCTGTTTTTGCAAGATCTGCTCTGCAATGTTCTCTTGTTACCATCCACTCTAGAGCTACGTATTGAGCGGGCACATCGCACTCTGGGCCCAAGCCATCTAACCCAGCAGCCAGGCCACGCTAAGTACTGATGAAATTAGCCAGCTGCATGATCAAAGAGGAGGTTCTTAGCGTGCGTAGGCAACAGAAAGATATTTCATACAATAGGGCTAGACTTTTCTTGATCAAGACTACCCCAAAAACAGAGTACGCTTGTTATAAGACCTGTCGGAAAGCCCTCAGAAGTAAGAAAATATGATTCCAAACCCCTATCCAGCCAGCATGAAAATATACTGGGATGAGGGTCCTCGGATATATGGCACTCCTACAAAAGCTGAAGATGCACTTAGACACAGGTGAATCACCTTGGAACAGATAACAGGCCTTAGATTAACAGCAGAAGACAAGAACCTTCAACAATTGTGCAAGCTGTTCCCAGGGATCAGATAGCAGGAGGCGTGGTCCGCTCTTATTTAGTTCCCTTGGACACGAGTTGGGAAGGACCATCAATCGATGGAACAACAAGGCAAAGTAAGGAAGTAAATATGGACACCTGAAGAACAGGTACTGTAACTGGGGTTTTGCTTGTGATTCACTCCCATATAGATGCTCTGCAGTAGAAAGAAGTGTGGAGCGGCCCATCGAGCGCAGCGGTTGGATTTCCGCATGCGGCCTGGCGACCAGGATCGAGAACAGACCTGGGTTGCTGGAGGGTCGGCGGGGAGAGATAAACATCCCAGGACTGCTCTCCTTCTCCGGGGGAGGGTGGGGAAGTGCCCAGACATGATGACCCCTGGTGGAGGCCAGAGTCACACAGCTACGGCACTGGCATGTATAGGAGGCGGGCGGGCCGGGCGTCATTGCGACCCGCCTCCTGGAGAAAAAGCGGAAAAACAGTTAGCTGCCAGCCGCCGTTAATGAAGCTCGCCACGGCAGATTCGCTTCCCAGGCCAGCCCTCCGACCTAGCCGAAGACTGCGGCATGGAGAGTGCCACAGCCCCCGTGAGGGTAAGCCACACAGGTGTCGGAGGGCCCGAGGCCGATTTGGGAAGTGGAAGCCCGTGGCCGGCCGAGAAATATCAGGCGGCAGGCAGCTTGGGGTGGAAAAAGAATAAATAGAAAAGAAAAAAAGAAAGAAGTGTGGATCAGAATCAGAGCTGAAATGGGGGGGAGGAGGAGGAGGAGCCCTACCACCTCTAAGGCAAGAGGTGCTAAAGAGCTGAATATTAAGGCCTTCATCTCATCGTAAAAACATTTTTTTTTCTCTTAAATCTAGCACCTAAACGAGGGACAAGGGGCCATCGAATGGGCAACAGCCTATCTCCTTCAGGATAGCAGATCGAGGTGGACCTTGCTTTGTAACTGGAAGATAAAATGGTTGGTTGGGATGATGAGGAAGCACTAAGGAAAGAGACATATGAACTTACTCGACTCTGAAAGCGACTGAAGGCGGCTGGGGCTCAATATAGAATCTGGAGAAACTTTTTGTTTTGTTTCACCTTCTAATCTGGGGACATTAACTGGGAGGGAGAAGGGTGGGAAAGAATAAAGCGGTATTTAAGAGAGTATATAGTTTTCACTCTACAAAACATAAATGGGCTTAGACCAGCGCCAAGACTGAAATATATCTTGATGCTATATTACGAAAATGGGGCTTACAGCCAAAAAGTCTGCTTATGGGGTGGAAACATTATTGAAAGGTGAGGAGATGTCAGATTTATTTAATAGGGCAATGGTTTTCCTATCTACTACAGCTAACAGATTGCCCTGTAGTGATCCCGTTATGGAGGATCTTCCATAAACTACAGCCCTCTGAGGTGTTTCACCAGGCAGGAAAGGAACACAGTTTCAGGCTCCCCTACCTTGGAAGCTACGTGTTAAAACATTTTATAACTGGTTTTATAACAAGTTAATGAGTTCTTTTATTGTCATATTTGTTCTGTTATTTACTGGGTAAACTCCCCGACTTCAGATTAGATAGGAGCAGTGGAGAGGCAGGGGGCACTGCCCTTGGTCAAGGTATATACAGACAAGACGTTTTAGATAGAAGTGGAGTCAAAATTTTGACATATAATGTCAGTGGTCTGACAAGCCCAATTAAATGTAAAAAAACTTTACAGTATATAAAACAAATGAAACTGGATGTTATTATCCTCCAGGAGACATATTTGTCTGTAGAAGAATATCAGAAATTATTGAATTTGGGTTATTCAGAAGTCTGTTTTTAGATCTTATAATCGGGAGTAGCGATGAGGTTGCCATACTGGTTCAAGGCATACCCCTTGGTCATAGAAGGTTCAGGATAGTGAAGGGAAATATGCCTCTTAAGGGTTCCCTCAATGGACACAAAATCACCTTGGCCTCGGTATATGTGCCCTAATTCTACCTATGAAGTATAGAAAAATACTTTTGCTCCTTACTGAAAATGCTGAAGGTACGACTATTTTGGGTGGGGACTGGAACATGACCTTAGATCCAGTCAATGATACTACCTCTAGAATCCCACGAAATCCTATAAAATCATAAAACAGATCCGTTCCCTTTAACCAGACTAGGATTGCAGGATGTCTGGACTTTTTAGAAGGTCAGAGAAAGGATTTACCCATTACTCTGCTACTTATCAGTTATACTCTAGATTAGGCTATTTTTCATATCCAGGGACTCCCTGGGACCAGCGCAAAGATGTTGCTAGGTAATCTCAGGATATCGGATCATTTCCCTTAACCCTGACAACTGACCTCTATTTCACAACGACCCATTTTTGGAGACTAAACTTGTCACTTTTAATGACCCTGAGGTCTTGGATCAGATCCCAAAGGTAATGAACCAGACTACGCAGGAGAATGAGGCCTGTGGAGTCAGTAGGGGATTTTATGGGACTCTATTAAAGCGGTGTTATGAGGCAAACTAATCGCATAGCTACAGCCCGAAAAACAAAGGGCAGCGAAACAATGGGAAGCGCAAATAAAAATTTTGGAAGAACAACAACAAATCAGACTGGATAGGGAGAGGGGTAAAAGCTTAAGAAACTGAAAATACAATGAAACAATTTGTTGGACCCAAGGGTAGAGAGAAACCTACATTTTTAAAACAAAAATATTACGAAGGGGTCCCTGGTCTCTGAGGTTACTGGCCATTAGACTTGGGTAGGAGAGCCTGGGCTCAGATTACCCATATTATCCACCCACATACTAAGCGAAAAGCTACTAACTTATCTCAAATATCAGAAGCATTTATGGAATACTATAAGGGCCTTTATGCTCCACGAACAGATCTGGACCCAGGCAAAATTCAAACTCTTCTGAGTAATTTAGGACTCCCCAGATGGCACAGAATTGGAACTCCCAGCTTTTGGCCTCATCACTATGGAAGAAATTAACACAGCAATAACAGAGGGAAAGACAGGCAAATCCCTGGCAATGATGGGCTACACCCAGAGTTCTATAAGAAATTTCAGTCAGACAGTCATCTCATTATTGAAACCGGCCTATCAGGAGATGTTGAAAGAGGAACAGCCCTACCACCTTCTTGGAGGCAGGCAGTTATATCTGTGGTGCCCAGACCAGCAAACACCTAACAACCTGTGCATCATACAGACCAATTTCAGTCCAATATATCGATTACAAATTTTTACTTCTATAACAGCCAGACAATTCCAATCCATAATACCAAATCTGATCCACAGAGATCAGGCAGGATTTATCCCAAACAGGAAGGCTGCAGATAATAAATACCAGTAGAACCATACATATTATAGACCATTTGAATAGGACTAAAGAAGGAGCATTAATACTCAGCCTAGATGCGGAAAAAGCATTTGATCAGTTAATTGGAAGTTTCTGTATGAGATACTTGCAGGGTTTGGGTTTGAGAAAACTTTATAGCTACAATAGCCATGTTATATATTGACCCACAAGCATATATCCCACTAACAGCATGGTTTCTAAGGGGATTACCCTGGGACGTGGCACACATCAGGGCTGCCCTTTGTCTCCTTACTATTCGTCTTATATATTGAGCCTCTAGCTCAATGGATAAGAACAGACCAGAATATAAAGGGGTGCAGTTAGCAGGACCATTCATAAAATTGCACTCTATGCAGACAATGTCCTTCTATATCTGACTACACCGACCTCTTCCCTACCTAGAGTAATGGACATTATAGAGGAATACTCTTATTGTCCAGGTACACACTTAGTACCACAAAAACAGAGATTTTAAAATCAATTCACCCCCAATAGCTTTGCAGAAAAATATAAGATGCATTGGATTTATATACACTGAAGTATTTAGGCATCACCATAAGGGCAGATACTAGCTACTTGTACCTTGATAATTATAAATCAATAGTTACACAAATAGAAATAGACATTAAAAGATGGCTACTGCTCCCTTTCCTATGTATTCCAGAATTCAAACAGTAAAAATGAATATATTACCTAGGATTTTGTATTTGTTCCAGTGTGTCCCTGTTGAACTATCCCAAAAATGGTTTAGGGACCTACAAGGAAGATACTCAAGTTTATGTGGGCTAACGAGACCTAGATTATGTAACTCTTCTAATGGCAAGGAAAAAGTGGGTGGCCAGGCAGTACCAGGCGTATTAGAATATTGGATTGCCACCCGGGTGAAATATGCACTCCTTTGGACCCACACCCTTCATGGACACACTGGCAGGACATGAAACCACCCTTCTACAGGGAGATACACCACCTTCATGTCTCTATCAGCCCTCTACACAGAGACCCGAGTAGTAAAAGATGATATGGCTATACAGACTACTCTCATTGTTTGGGACATATTCTGTAAATACCCTACTGTTAAAACAGAAATATGGAAATACTACTGGCTGATGCATGCCTGGATTTTCTACCTGGTGGTGTGCATCCAGTATGGGCATCAGGCAATGGGGGATTCAGATACCCTAAGCAGATCATGAGGGGGTCATTGTTATTCCCTTTGAGGAATGTGCTCACAGATTTGGATGGGCAGAAAGGATAAGTGGCATTATTTGCAGATATCTACATACATCCAAAGGAAATTAAGAATGATGGCACAAAACCCCACAGATCCTACTGCACAAATGCTGCTTGGAGACTTGTTCTCCCTCACCACTTCAGACCAACCATCACCAAGATATATCAGTTTCTAAATGCACATAAAGCTAATACAAGTCAGTATATAATTACAAAATGGAAAGAGGAATGGAGAACCCACATCTCACTTCTAGACTGGAACAGGATCTGGGGCAACTCCACTAAAGTAACTTCCTCTCCATTATGGCAGGAATACTCTTGGAGGGTAAAGGTTAGTTTTATTTCTTAGCCATAATAGGGTGGCAATGGGAACCAACAGTGACCACAGCTTGCTGGAGACTATGTGGGAACAAGAGCTACCCTGCCCATGTATTTATTCCTGTCCGCTGCTAGAGGATTATAGGAGATAGGTACAAGAACAGCTACTAAGAAAACTGTTTCAGATCGAAGAACCTTTTCACCTTGGCATTTGGTATTTGGTCTACCTATGGGGAGATTAGGTGCCACCTCACTATATCTGTGGTACATCTGTACCACGGCCTATAATAAAGCCATATTGTAAGTGGCTAAAGCCACTCCACCTACTTTGGAGGACTGGGTGCCCTTATAATAAATATTCAGAAAATGGAAGAATTAATATACCAACTCCAAAATAGAACAGAAGTATATGTAGCTTGATGGGCCAGGCAGGATTTACAACAGGAGTAGCTATTAGATATTAGCAGCAACTGATATAATCTCTTAGGGAGTTTATTGATTACAATAGGTACAAAAAGCCTGAGTAGCCATTTCTTAGGCTAAAGGCCTTGCCTTGAGTTACCGAGTGTGCACCTGAAGTGGGAATAATCTTTTTATTGTTTGGTTCTTGACACAGTTTTGACCATAGGAGGTTGTTTCCTCCTATTTGAGTATATTATAAACCAAAACAGGCCCAAGAGAGGCCTATTCTTACTATTGTAATATTTGTTGACATGACACCTCATTGATGTGATTGTCTAAACCTCAAAGGCAGGTATTTTGTATGTGGTGACATGCTATGTGAAATTTTAATAAAGTAAGTATAATAAAAAAAATCTATTGCAGTCCACTTAGGTTTACCATATGTTTGGAAAGATGCAGTAGCAGGAAGCTGCTTTTTAAAGCAGCACTTAAAGATCAACTCTTCATGAAAATTCCTGCATTGCACCCATTTTGGGGAAAACCCCTTCATTTTGAACCAAATTTTGCAAAACACTTGCAGATTTGCCCTCAATTTTGGAGGAAATGAATTTTAAGATTTTGCCAAACAGAATTACCCATTTTGAAAATGAAAATCATTGACTCTAGTCAAGTACACCACACCACAGCACTTTTCAGCATGTACCTTTACCAAGTCCACCAAACTACGCTGCACTCCACCATGCTCAGAAACCAACTAGAACCCCTACTGCTACTACTAACAAACTACACAACAATGTCCATTATCGAAAACCAGACAATTTCAAATGCCACCAGTAATCCAGACCTCAGAAGAAAAGAAGCTAGCAGGCATATCTCCAGCCGGCACCAATGTTCGGCAGGCTGCATTCCTGGATAGAACAAAAACTTACTTGGCAGTCCTGCTACATCTTCTTGTGAAAACTCCACATAATGAACCTCTGACAGCATTCCACATGCCTCCTGAAAACTCAGCATCAGACCAAAACATGTCCCATCAAGGATCTCTCTCTCTCTCTCCTCCACCAGCAACTCATCATCTCCATTGTCCAGCTCAAATGAAGTTGTAAACCTTTAACTTGTCCAGCACAATAAATAAGCATTTGTCAATGCTGAGTGATTGCTTGCTGACATTAGCAGTGGAAGTGCAGGAGTTATACAGATGCAGTATAGGAATGGCAGTGATGTACTGAACTGACATAACTCCACCCCACCCTGTAGAGATGGACAGACACTGGGTGTGCCTTTGGGTTGTCACCCATAGTGATCACAACATTTCACCTCACCCTGCCCTACAGACACTGACAAGTGCCGAGGTGTGCCTTGGGGTGTTTGGGCTTTACACTCCCCTCATTCCATGAAATCGCTGAAATGGTTGCAATACAGGAGAATGGTGTGCGCTCTGGGGCCAAAAAAGTCCAAGGTGCACGCCACAGGCTGGGGGGGAGGGGTGGTGAAATGGTGTGGCATTACTGTCGACAATCCCAAGTTACACCCCTGATACCAGTCAGTCCCTACAGGTAAGGCAGACGCCTGTCAGACCCTACAGGGTAGGGCGTTAGGTCAGAAACTCCAAGGCCCTGGGCATGTCTTGGTATTTTACTCTAAGTTTTCAACATGGTTTTTGGTGACCCCACCGCATGAACAGTGACACTATCAGTTTGTTAGCCAAAGGTGATTTTGCACAGTGAATGTGCCATTAACACTACAGGTGCGAAAACACATTTCCAACATGATGTGAAAAATGACAGCTGTACTGCTCATGAGGAGGTGTAAAAAATGGTAATGTTGAAAATCTGGACTGAAAATATAAAAAAATGGTGAAGTCATGAGCGTGCATAGAAACTGCGCAACGCACACCCATAATGCAATTATTTGGGGATTTTGTTCCCACCAGATTTTCAATATAGGCATTTTGGGACCTCCACTCATGAACAGTGTTACCGTGATTTTCTTAATCTGTCCGAACACTGATTTCCACAGCGACTGCGCTATTCTGTGCTGGAAGTGCGAAAACACATTTCAACCAGGATGTGAAAAATGACAGCTGTACTGTTCATAAGAATGTGTGGAAAAATTCTAATATTGAAAATCTGGAGTGAAAATATTACAAATTTGTGGAGTTACGAGGGTGCGTGGAAACTGCGCAATGCACGCCGTAACACAGTCATTTTATGGACTTTTGTGACCAAATTTACAACACAAACATTTTAGACCTCTGCTCATGAACAGTGTCACTGTGATTTTCTTAATCTGTCCCGAACACTGATTTCACACAGTGACCGCGCTATTCTGTGCTGGAAGTCAGAAAACAAATTTCGCCAGGATGTGAAAAATGACAGCTGTACTGTTCATAAGAGGTGCAAAAATGTCAATGTTGAAAATCTGGAGTGAAAATAGTACAAATTCACAAATCTGCAGTGTGTGTGTGTACATGTGGATACTCACGCAACACTGCATTTCATGCTTCTAATCATTTTGGGCATTTTCATAATTTGCAACATAGGCTTTTGAGAACCCACCTCATGAACAATGACACTGTTGTTCATTAATCAGTCCCGAAGGTGATTCCGCCTGACCGCGAAATCACCTTCCGGACCGAATAACCAAATGACAGTCACTGAATTTATAGAGATGGGGTCCCAAGAACCCCATGTTGAAAATTTGGTGCAAAATTCAAAAAATTACCAAGAGATGCACAAAGTTGAAAAAAGGGGGCGAATGAGCAGCTAAAGAGAAAGGACGAAACCTCCAGAGCTCTCACTGTAAAGATTATAATTCCTATTTCTACAAAATACAGATCTCTTCAAAACCAGAGTAACCCTGAAAAGAGTGCCAATATGGATGAGTACCGACACCAGGAAAGCATCGAGGCAAGGGCTAAAACCAAAGGAAAAACCCTCCGGAGATCCCAGCACATGGCCCAGGCCCAATCTCCTTCTCAGCGACCAACTTCGGTGATCAGCAAAGCCGTCTCGGAACAGGTGGTGGCAGATTTACAACCGCTGATGGGACAAGAGGATAAGTCATTACAGGGCTAAGGCCAGAGCTTAAACAATATTCGGGCGATTGGCTGAGGTCACAACGACATCGGATTTAGAGGATAACTCTGGGCCAATCTCTGAAAAATGCTAAAATGGAACAGGCAAAGGAAAAAGTACTGAGAAGCACTCGACTACCAAGAGAACTATAGCCGACTTAAACAATCTAAGGATTAGAGGTTTACCGAGGGGGTCGAAAAGGGTAACTTACTGGAATTCTGTAAAATCACTCTCTAATCTGTTCTAAATGCACAACAAACCAAAGGGTCTAAAATAGAATGGGCCCACGGAGCACTTGCCCAAGGCCACCAGGATCAGCCACCCAGGAAAGTCATTTTCCGACTCCATCACTACCCAGACAGGCAGGCTATTCTATCAGCATATCGAAGCCTTAAAGATTTAATGTTTGAAGGCCACTGACTTACAATTCATCAGGATATGTCAACACGTGTTCAGAAAAAGAGGCAACAGTTAAACCCATACATGGATCAGCTACAGAGAGAGAAATCAAATTCTTTATGACATACCCAGCGGTTGTTAAGGTGAAATCGGAAGGCTACTCTCTTTTTGGGAGCTGGACAAGCTGAACACTTTCACTGAAGAATGGGACAAAAAGAATAAACAGAGGTGAAATAAGTGTCTGGTACCTCGGTATGATTTTCTCTCTTCTTGTCACCTAACATTCTTGAAACCCACTCTAGCTTGTGGGGGTTTGCTTCTGCCGTCCATTCGATGATGGAAATCCCAGCCTAAATATCCATGATTGCAAAATCGGAGACTATCGAGACACAAGAAAGAAAGGTAGCGCTTGTCATGGGAACAGAACTTAGGCAAAGTCAGGCTTACCGGTCGCCTTTAAGCGCTAAATCCCTGAGAAAGCTTCATCTCCTGATGCTTTGCCTTTTTTTCTATTGTTTTGTCTCTCTTCAAGATTATGCTAAAGGCATACAACCTCAATGACTGAGCAAAAATCTGCACAAAAGCCTTCCTGAGACACTTTGAACAATCATGGTATTATTTATTAAGTAAAAACATTTTCCTGATGGGAGGGTGGGAGGTAAGTCAAATTACATGTGATGTATGATCAGATGGATGGGAATGTTTACTTCCAACACGGAGCTGGGGAGGGGAGGCTGAAGAATGCATAGGCCTCTGGAGGAAAGAAGGTGGCTACTTCATGAATATGATAGGTAACGTCTGGGGAGGGATGGGGAAACAAGTGCTAATGCCTTGTGGGTAGGGAAGAGAGAGGAAGCTAGCAAACTGAGAGAGGGAAATGAGTTTGGAAGAAAGGAATGAAGAAAGGGATATTCGAAGGGGGAAGAAGAAAGGAAAGAAGAGCTGTAATGGAAGCATAAAGGGAATAAGAAAGAGGGTGCGGAGGGAGAGGGCGTTGGGGGCTTTGATATACAAATTTTGTACGCTAAACTACTAAATCAGAAATCTTGACTTACAAATTGTATTACCAGTTATTGTTCTAATTGCTGGGCTTGACGCTCACCCAGGACATTTACTGTTTTTGGTTGACAACCAAATGTTATGCTTATTTTTTACTGTGCAAGGCTGTATGCTGAATATTGTGTAGAGGTAAAGGGAAAGAAATACTATGTTCCTGTTAAAATGGATACGTGGGGCAAATCTGGACGAGGGCTGGTGGGGACCATGGCTGAGCTCAACCCTGTAATATAATCTCATGGAATGTAAGAGGCTTTACATCCCTGCCAAAAGAGCCAAGATCATAGTGGCACTTAGAAGACAAAATGCAATGATCGCAATGTTACAAGAAACGATCTGACACAAAAGAGCATGGAAAATTGGTGGGAGGATGGGTTGGGGGCCTGCCATGCGTCCTCATACAGCTCTCATAAGAGGGGAGTGGCAGTTCTCCTGCACAGGGGCCTACCCTTTGAGCACATATATGTATGGTTAGAGATCCACTGGAGGGACGGTACATGTTCGTAGTGGGGAGAATACAGGGAAGGAGGTCTTGCTGGCAATATTTATGCACCCACGGTGCATGACCCAGAATTCTACCAGAATATGTTAGATCTGATTAGAGAACAATTCCCCAACCTGACTCTAGCAGGGATTTTAACTGTGTCCTAGACCCAAAATTCGATTACTCAGGTAACAGAGCTAGGGATACCCCTCAGTAAAACAATGGCAACAGGGCTTGAGGGAACCAGACTTACTGGACACTTGGACTGTGGCAAATCCTGGTGCCGAGTATACATTTCATTCGAGCCCTCATGACACATTGTCCAGGCTGGACATATATTCATCTCCAGTGGCTTATTCCCTAGAGTTACGAAGGTGTCCCATGGCCCAATTTTTCTATCGGACCACGCCATGGTCTGAGACCTGGTTCACCGGGGGATGAATATTCCCATCCTATCTACTAACCAAACAGGAATTTAAGGAATTCTTCTAGGCACAATGGAAGGAATATAAGACCATGATCAAAGGGTCAGTTGAATCAGTAGGTACATACTGGGAAGCTGGCAAAGCTTTTATGAGGGAATCATAATAGGCTACATGGCAAAGATCAAGAGACTGCAAAAAGCAGCAGCACGAATTGGAGGAAAGGGTGAAGACGCTGGAAATGATGGTAACACAAACTGGGGACCCCAAATATAAGAGGGAATTGTTAATGGTGAGAGATGCCCTAAATTCAAATGTGACGGAGGAGGCAGGGAAAATTGTTTTTGCACAACAGAGAATATACTAGTGGGGAACAAACCTGGTCCCTTATTGGTGAAACTAATGAAAGGTGGTAAAACTATGAAAAGAATAACAGCAATTAGAGACACTAAGGAACTTTAATACAGGGGAAAGAGCGATAACATGATTTAAACAATTTTATGAAACATTATATAAAGGCGAATGTAATAATATGGAGGAAGCTATGGATAGCTTTCTGGAAGGATTGACCCTCCCACAGTGACTGAAACTCAGAGGGCCAGACTAGGAAATAGAATTATGACAGAGGAGATAATACAGGCCATAGGGATGCTTAAGAGTGGTAAGGCAATGAGACCGGACAGATTTGGCAGCAAATATTATAAGGAGCTCCGAGGGAGGTGGCTGCGACTCTCAGAGATGTCCTGGAGGAGGCGAGGGGAGACAGGGCTACCCAAAATGTGTTGTAAGACAATATTTGCCTCATCCCCAAGCCAAATAAAGATGAAAAGGAGTGCCTTCATACCGACCCATCTCATTATTAAATTATGATTGTAAGATTATGACTAAAGTATTAGCGCTTCAATTAGAGAAATTTTACCATCCATTATACATACAGATCAAACAGGTTTCATGCGGGTAGAATGTCTTACCATAATATTAGAAGACTACTGAATATTATGCACTGGGGATCCAAAATGGAAAAGGGCAAACGTGTCATTTGACAGAATCGAATAGGAATACTTGATGAAAATATTAGCTAGATTTGGGGTAGGGAGAAAGTCATCCAAATAGTGAGTGCCTTTTATATAACACCCACTGCTAGAATCCTTGTTAATGGGTCAGTATCTGAGGTGTTCCCTTTAGAAAGGGGACGGCAAGAGTGCCTCCTCCCCTCTACTCTTCAATGCCATAGAACCATTAGCGGCCAAAATTAGGGCAGATCCTGGAATAAGAGGTATACCTGGAGGCAGGTCGAACTCATGTCATCAATTTGTATGCTGATGATATTCTTCTCTCAGTGATACAGCCTGAGCAGTCGATCCCTCCCATACTGAGAATTGTAGAAGATTTTGCTAAGCTTTCCAGTTATAAGCTCGATATAAACAAATTAGAAATAATGTACCTGAGGAGTCGAGAGAAGAAAGGAGAAATGTGGGGATTTAAAACTGTGAAAGATGCCTTCACCTATCTGGGAATAAAGGTGGGAAGGACCTCCAAAGAATGTATAAGTTGAATTACAAAACCACTATAGACACAATATCTAAAGACCTACAGAGATGGAGAGCACTGTCCGTTTATTATTAAAATGAATGTGTTACCCAGAATCCTATATGTAACACAAATGACACCATGGGGCTTAAATAAAATAGACTTAAAACAATTAGAACGAAGATTTACTGACTTTATTTGGCAAGGAAAAAGGCCAAGGATTAGTTTAACAAGTCTAAAGGCTGACACTATAAAGGGGATTAAACTTCCCAGATATTAAAGGATACTATCTGGCCACACAACTCAGATGTATCCATAATTGGGTTAATAGAGGGAGGCGGCAAACTGGCTAGACCTGAAGAAAAAGTAGTCCCGGAAGAATCTCCAGATCTAGGAGAGAGCGGGCTGAAGTCTTATAAAGTACTGATGAATCCAAATCCCATTACTAACAACAACAAAATGGAAAGGGACCTGGGGTAGTCATATCAGATGACCTAAAGGTGGGCAATGTGAGAGGGCAGTAAGGAGGGCTGGGGGATACTGGGATGCACAGGAGAGGCATCACCAGTAGAAAACAGGAAGTTGTTATCCCTCTGTGCAGACAGCTGGTGAGACCCCATCTGGAGTACTGTGTGCAGTTCTGGAGACCCAATCTCCGCAAAGACATAGACAGGATGGACGCTGTCCAGAGGAGGGCAACTAAAAGTGGTGCAGGGTCTGCACCAGAAGACATATGAAGAGAGACTTAAGGAGCTTAATATGTATAGCCTCGAGGAAAGGGGGCTACATGATAGAAACTTTCAAGTACCTCAAGGAATCAACAAAGTCAAGAGGGTAGCATCTTTCAGAAAAAGAGGTGTGCAAGAACAAGGGCACAATCTGAAGATGGGGAGGGCGGATCAGAGGTAATGTAAGGAAGTATTTGTTCACAGAGAGGGTTGTGGATGCATGGAACAGCCTTCGGAGGAGTTGTGGAGTCAAAACAGTAGTGGCATTCAAGCATGCATGGGACAGTCATAAGGCAATTCTAGGGGGGTGGGGTAGGAAAAAGTAGGCTGCTGGTTAACTAGGATCTGCAGCTTATCCATTAAGTAGGAAATGGGCAGACTGGGTGGGCCAAGTGGTCCTTATCTGCTGTAAAATTCTATGTTTCTATGGTGGTCAGTTTAGAAGCATGGAGAGATGAGAAAAAGACAAAATATGAATCACATACACACCTTCCTTATACCAATAGCTAATAATCCAGTTTTCTACTGGGTTTAGAAGATGAAGGGTTTCTTGGAATGGCAGAGAAAGGGATTCGGTGCATGGGAGACTTGGTGGAAAAGGGAATTATCGCTTTCAAAACATTCAAAAAGTCTAAACATCCCTCTGTCCCATCTATTTCAATATTTCCAGACAAGGAACTATTGGAAGAAGTTGGATAGAACAGATATGGAACCTTCCATGTGGGAAGCGGAGAGACTAGTTATGGGAGCAAAACACAATGAAAAGGGACTCACTGGGAGAATGGTAAAATTTGACAGATCCCATTTTCAAGGAGACACAAAAGTAAAACAAAATGGAGCAAGACCTACAATTAGTGATCTCAACAGAAAACTGGGAAATGATCCTGGCACCCATATGGGTTTGCTCTTATACAATAAATTCAAAGAGCTCAATACAAGTTTTTACACAGACTATTACCCACCCAGCACTGTACATAACTTCAGCCCAGGGATTTCCCCATGTGTGGGAAATGTGGGAGAGACTACAGGTGCAATCATACATTATTACTGGGATTGCCCAGGAATCCAACAATACTGGAAATATATATGGGGAGAAATAGTTAAAATGAGGGGAGGGGTGAGGAGGTGAGATTTTCCTCGTGCTCTCTGCTGCTGGGGGTGGCTGATCAGGATGAAGAATCCAGAAGTCTTTACCCTAGATGGATCAGAATTCTCCTAGTAGTTGCTAGACAGGGGATATAAAATTTATGGATAACAAACCTTACCCCAAAGGTATCCCAATGGAAAAACTTAGCTAGTAAGACTCTCTCCACTGACAGGCTAACACATGCTCTTAAGGGCAAGGAGGAGGCTTTATGAATGTATTGGCGGGGTTCTTAGTACCCTATCCCGCTGAGACAAAGTGTTGCGGATGGGATGCTCTATATGAGAATAAAAACATACACCAGACAAGTAATAAACAGTGGATGCTTCTTTATTAAAACCCTATACCCAGTAATCACACAATAACTGAAGTCTTTAGATACCCTAAGATAGTAAAATATATATATCTATTTGACATCTTGACTTCTCTAAGTAATAAAGAATACAGCCACTTTCACCTTTATTCAAACTAAATAAGCAGTTTTGTATAAGTTATCCATTTGTAATCTTTTTCTCTTTTTATTGCATGTTTTAATACACAGATTCACTTCATTTACTTGCCTAGAGGCTATACTTCTCACTGTTAAAGGAAGATTTTACATAATGGTAGAATAGATACATGGAATTGAACAAATGAGAGAGTTTGTGTTTGCCTTGTTATATATGTGGACATGCACCACAAGAACCAATATAGGTATGTTAAAGCAACATAAGATTTTACAGCTGTAGATATAAAATCTGTAGAGGTGTTTTAAATAATTAACTGCTGTTGAGATCGCATGTTGGATAAGAAAATTGATACAAGACTGATGCATGCCTGTACTGTATCAGTTATATATTAAGTATGTCTAAAGCATGTTACACCTGAATAATTTTAATAAAAAGACTATACTAAAAAAAAAAAGCTGAAAAATCCATATTTATGCCATTATACAGCTTACGGCATTTCTTCAGTCTGCGGTCAGCTTTGAAGAGTGCAGACGTGTTCCCGCTCCACCGAAGATCATTGCACCAAGCTCAGAAGTAAGTATGGGAGTGGTGGGTGTGTGTGCTGAGGTGGGGTATCCTAAGGGTGCAGGGGGGGCAGAGAGTCAGCGAGGACCGTTTTCTTTTGTTACAGTTTTTATTTTACATGAATGACGTGGGACTTTTGCCATGCTGGGGTGGGTTCCCAGCATGGCACCTGGAAGATTTTAGGGGCAGTGGAGCCAATGGGGACTGGGCACCCCTGTTGGAGATACAGTGCAGAGGGAGACACATGAGGATGCTGGACCTCTGCCACACTGGGTGGGCTCCCAGCATGGCACCTGGAAGTTTGTTTTTGGGGAGGGGGTACTGGAGCCGGCGGGGATTGGGCACCTCAAGTCGGACATGTAGTGTGCTTGGGGGGGTGCATGAGCTGAGAGAATTGGGCAGCCTCTATCACCTAACAAAGGGGGCACATACAACCACCGCTACAATCAGTGGTGGTGGCGTGGGAGCAATTTGCATACTGCTGACGTGAGGCGGTATGCAGAGTACCTGATCTGCTGATTATGATAATTCTTTCAACTGTACCACTGTAATCCGAGCTGCTGTCATAGACAGCTGGGACATTCACTGATGCGGTGTGGCTGCGCCTGCAAACGCTGAGGACATTGGAGGCGGGGTGCCCACCTCTGAAAGCTTCGTATGGTGGCACTATGTTTCATGCATGCGTGCAAGCAAACATAACAAATGCAAACTACCGCTGACCCTCATCCCAAACAACCAGCTTGGCCTACTATAAATGAATTCCTATGGTACCGGCAAGTCAGAATGTTACATGGAAATGTTTCAACATATACCAAGCCTGAATTGCAATGATTATTTAAAGGACACCAAAATTTGCTCTGTTAAGTTTCTGAACATTTTTGCAGTATTTAACCTTGTTTACAACAAAAAGTTAAATGTATTATATAATTTTAGCTAGGATATTTATTGTTGTAATTTAGGGTTGTCAGATGTCGCGGTATTGATACTGCGTGCAATTTACGATACCGCGATAACCCATGATTCACGGTATACTGCAGTATTGAGACGTTTTAACTAGTTTTTGCATTTTCAGGGACAACTGTCCCTTCCACCTACGCTCCCTGATGCAAGAGTTTGAGGAGGCTTCATTCTTGTGCAAAATTACTTAATCTGTATGACCATAACGCTGATATTACATGTGACAGTTATACCGTAAGAATTTCATACCATGACAAGCCTATTGTAATTATTATTCCTATATTATTATAAATTATACCAAGTTCGAATCTTCTGAACTATTTCATTTTAGTGCATACTTATGCCTGTTTAAAACCAGTACATTTTTGTAAACCTCCTTCTTTTTATTTAAACTCTAGGGTGTGGCATATGGTTGGATATTGCCACTTCTCATTCAAAATATGTACCGGAGACATGGCATATCCTGCCACATCCCACACGCTATAGTGTATTATTAAATATGAAATGGGTATAAAAAATGCAGAAACCTGACTGGCTGAGGAGCTCAAAACCCAGAGCTGCTATCCGGCATGACATCACTAGGAAAAGATCTGTGGCCTCACTGACCTCTTTACTTTAAAAGCAGGCACAGTTATAGCAATAAACCTTAATTCATTTACTTGTATTTAAAACAAAATGTATAATCTGCCATCTATAGACCAAACAGCAAAATTACAATTGCTCAACAGAAAAAATGACTCACGGTAGTCATGTTTCTTTTAAAGGATCATTCACTATGTTTACACTTTATGCAGACATCCTGACTGATAGTGACACCCCAGAGACTGAACCTATGCAAATTTTAGAATTTGGAATGTACGTTCAAGCTCTGCCTCCACACTTCATTTTGGACACTGCTCAGATCTGTTTCCAAGACAAGAGAAGCAGCGGCTAGTGAAACTAACTAAAAGGCTACCAAAAAAAATGTAGAAAAGTTTTATAGAATTTTAAAACACCAAACAGACTGAAACAGGCTTGTGAAATGTTACCATCTAAACAATAACAACAATAATACAATTGTAGCAACAGTGATGCTCAAGAACCTCGATAAAAAGGAACTGATTCTTGTGTGAACCTATTTCAGCTTCTGGCAGGGAGGCACAGTTAAGGGATCACTGCTGTGCTTACACTCCTAAGAAGAAACAACATTACTACAGACAATCATTTTCCTTCTAACCCAGGAATCACTCACTTAATGTTTACACTTTATGCAGACTCAGCAGCGTTACCTTGGGAGGCTGGGTTCAGAATATAGTTAGGAAACAGGTTTTGCAAGACAGCAGTTCAAAGATGGCATCCCTTCTGAACTGTATGTCCAAACAGTAGTGCACTATGAAGGAGTGTACTGTTTTCCAGGTAGCTGCTTTGAAAATGTCTAACACTGGGATGCCCGTGAGTATGCTAAAAGGAAGAGGTACCCCTTGTGGAGTGTGCCTTTAAGCCTCTTGGTGGTATTTTTCCAGCTTTTTCATAGCAGAACTGAATGCAAGAGACTATAATGGGAGAGACAGATCTCTTTGTAGCAGTTCTGCCTTTGCCAGCCTCACCGTAATTAACAAAAAGCTGGGTGCTCTGGAACCGGACATCTTTTGCCCAGTCATTGCAGATAGTCAGGACTCACGCTTAGGTCCAGGCTGTGCAACTTTTCCTCACCTTGACTGGAACACTCTGGACAGAGTAGAAGGAGGGTCACTGACTGATTTAGGTGGGATTCAGATAGTACCTTAGGAATGAATTTTCTGTTGATTCTAAGAACTACTTTATCCCTGTGTGGGATTATGTAATTTGGCTCTGTGCAGAGGCTTGCATTTCACTGACCTCCTAGCAGAGGTCATTGCAATCAGGAATATAGTTTTACCGTGACACACTTCAGTTGAACAGTTTCCATGGACTCAAAGGGCCCCATATGCTGGGCAAGGCATATGTTGAGGTCGCAAGGGTGGAACAGGGTCCCTCAATAGTGGGTACAAGTGGCTTAAGCCTCTAAAAAAAAAACTTTCGAAAGTGGGTTTTGAGGCCAAAGACTTTTTCCTTGCCAGCTGATATGTATGCTGATACTGCTGCTAAGTGTACCTTTAAAGTTGAAGGCTGTAGGCCTAACAAATATTGGCATACTAGGTATTGCAGCATTATAGGCAACCCTACCTTTGTTGGGTTTATTTTTCTGGGGCACACCAGTAAGAAAACCTTTCCATTTAGAGGAATAATCTTTCCTGGTATTGGGTTTCCTTGAAACTGTAAGCACTTTCAGGACTTCTATGAAGAGATCCAGTTCAGAAAATTCTAATTCCTCATCAACCATGCCCTTAGGCATAGAGTCCTGGGAGTTCAGAAAAGTTATTCCGCCCTGAGACAAAGTCAACAGATTGTGACGAATGGCAGGATGATTGGGTTCTTGTTGGACAGAAGCATCAGTGCAGGCCTGTCTGGCCCAGTCTGGAATAGTTATGATCATTGTTGCAGGTTCCCTCTTGAGTTTCAGTACTTTCTGAATGAGTGGAAATGGTGGGAAGGCATTCAGAAACTTTTCTGTCCAGTCCAGCACCAGGCGTCCTCTAGGACTGTTACTCTGACTGGTGGTCTGCAACAAAACTGCAGGAGCTGATAGTTCTTCCAAGATGCAAGCGGGTTTATATTGGGAATGCCCCATCTTCTGAACACTGTGGCCAGAACCTGCTGGTTTAAGGCCCATTCATGATTTCCTAGCTGTTTCTGCTTGGAAAATCTGCTAGGACATTGTCTTTGCCTGGCAGATGCACTGCAAATATGTTTGCTTTTAATATGCCAGGTCCCAGATCCTCAATGCCAGTGTACACTGTTTTGAGGATCTTGTTCTCCCTGCTTGCTTATGTAGTACTTTGTTGTGGGGTTGTCTGTCTCAATTTGGATAGTCAGATCCTGTAGCTGGGGGAGAAAGACTGCATTGCTAGCATTATTGCTCTGAGCTCCAAGAGATTTGTGTGTTCTAGTGACTTCTGTGGGCTCCATGTGCCACTCACTGTGAGGTCCTGCAGGTGGGCACCCCACCCCAGGAGTGAGGCATCTGTAGTAAGACACTTGGTGGTGACAGCTGAAGAAGGAATGTCCTCTCTGAGGTTGCATTCTTCCTTCCTCCATTGCAATGATTTCACTAAGCGCTAGTTTTGAAAGTGGATCCCATCTTTGGGACCAGTTGTCCTTTAAGTGGTACTGGGTATCTCTCATCTGGAACCTGGCAGATGGAACCACAGCTGCGGATGCAGCCATGTGCCTAATAACTGCAACAAGTCTCCTGCAGTCTTGGCTGACCTGCTGTCAAGCTGTAACTCTGGTCTGTGGGGAAGCTTTCTCCCCACAGGGTGTTTAGCTCTGTTCCTATGAATTCCAGTACTTGAACAAGCTCTAGCTGGGACTTCTGGCAGGATGATCAAGAATTCCAGGTTCCCCAACATGTTTTTACCAACTGAACTGAGCAGCTTGCCTCTTCTTCTGTCTTCTCTGAGACTAGCCAGACATCCAGGAGCGGGAAAACCACCACACTTGTTTTCTCAGATATGCTGCCACCACAGCCAGGTACTTTGTGAAAACCCTGGGTTGAGGTTAGACCAAATGGGAGAGCTATGAACTGGTACTGGCAGTTCTCCAGCTTGAATCTGAGGTATTTCCGTGAGATTGTCTGACTGGGATATGAAAATATCCAGGAATCCCAGCCAATAACGTTTCTGCAAAGATGGTATCACTGTCCTTAGTGTGACCATCTTGAATTTTCTTTTCCACATTTGTTCAGAAACCTGAGGTCTAAAATGGATCACCTCTCCCCATTTTTCTTGTGGGTCAGGAAATATCTTGAGAATAGGTCGCTGTCCCACTAGGATGCAAGGACTTTTCTATAGCTTTTGATATTAACAGTTTTTTTTTTACTTCTAGTTCTAGCAGACTTTTTTCTCGCGGAAGAGTCAGCTGGAAACCTTCTGTGCTTCTGCAGGTTTGGAAAGTATCTGAGCTGCAGAGACAACCTGACCTACTACTTCAACACCCACTTGTCCGTGGTAATGCTTATCCATTCCTGGAAGTAATGTGCCAGTCTTCCTCCACTGGCAATGGTTGGCCCATCTGGGCAAAACTGTCAGGGGTTTGTTCTGGCTGGGGTTTAGGCACTGTAGCGCAGCATTACCCTGGAAGCCCTTTTCCCCCTTCCCTACAGTAACCTCTTTGTGGCTGGTACTCATAGGGGTGTAAGAGACACAGGCTCTTAGAAAGTATCCCCTGCCTCTGCCTCCCCTTCCATATGCTCTGTAGGAGGCAGAGGCTTTGTCCTCTCATGTTACTTTTGAAAATGGTTTTGTATTCATTCACTTTTCATGCAGGCATTTTGTCACCAAATAATCAATCTTCCTTAAAGGAGAAATCCATGGCCCTGTTTTGAGTATCCTGGGAAAGGATGGCAGTCCTTAGCCAATAAACCTTAACGACACTGCATGAGCCAAAACACTGGCAGCAGTGTTATTAGTATCCACTGCAGTGTGGAAATTATATTTTGTGGTATCAGGGCTAAACTTGCTGTGGCAATCAGGTCGGTGCCAAACCATCCTCTGCTCTGTCTGCCAGTGCCAGAACTGTGTTCCTAAGTGCTTTCTGGTACTGTGTTATATGTGCTGAATAAGCTGCCTGCTTGATAAGCAGGAAGCTGTTGTATAAACCTTTTGCCATAGCATCTAATTATTGAGTTTTTTTTTTTTGGGGGGCTGTGTAGATAGATTGATTTTGCTCTCTCACAAGCAGCAGCCTGAACTACCTCATGATGATCAGGCTGGGCATACAGATATTCCACTCCTGCTTGTCCACCTGATATTTTCTCTTAGTATTATTGTCAATGGCTGCAGCTAAAGTAGGTGCAGCCATACTTTACTACAGCCTTTTTAAGTGGTTTATGTATGGGAAGTAACATCCTTCTTGGTGGAGCTATTCCCAACATGTCCTTAAAATCAACATTCTCATCCTCCTCCTCCTCCTCTGTTTCTTGTGGAGGGATGTTGAGGGTCATCAATCATCTGTCTGACAAATGAGGAACAAAATGAGTAGTCCTCAATTTGCCTTAGAGGAGGTTGAAATCCTGCTCAGTTGTGCCCTCTAACTCCATGGAGTCACCTTCCTCCATAAGCACATAATATTCTACTTCCTGTGCTCCACAGGCAGATATGTTGAAGCCTGGCGGGGGAGGGGTATTTTATTCAAACTTGTCATGGCCTGCCTGTCATGAGGCACAGGTTAGGAAGCACAGGAAAACCAGGAGCAGTTTCAAAATTCGCAGATATCATTTTCCTCCAATAACAGTAAAATAAAACATTTTTTCGGTATTACTATTTACAAAGGCAGTACAAACACAGAAAACAAAGTCCTTCACTTGAGTGTTTACGTCTCAATTTCAAGTTTCAGTTTCTCACTCTCCTCGTTTCTCCAGCAAAAACACTGCTGCTCTTTTTACAAGTCTTTGTTTGAAAACTCGTAAGAGGGACTGCTTCTCACATAATGTTCTTGTAAGTTTACAGAATATTCTTGTCAGTTCGATGCAGGTGCAGCAAAAGAACAGTAACCAAGAACTGACCTCTTGTTTACAGCTCTCCAAAAGGCTTAAAACTGCATCTCAGGTTAACCCCGAGTTCCAAATAAATAGATTTTTGCAATCATTTCGACAGTATAACTATATACAGCTTTAAACAAAGGGATACAGTTTCAAACAAAGGATCCCAGTATCACTTACAGTTTCACACAAAGCTTCACATATGTTTTTATAACTGCAGATATGCAAGGGAAGAAAAGACAGAAATAGCAAGTGAAGGCAGAGATATAGCGAGAGGCAGAGAACTGCGAAACTATCGGAGTGATCAGTTCCTAGGTCTCACGAGAAAATTTAGTTGTGCAACCAGACAAACAAGAGACAGAAAGGGAGGATAGAACAGGCCCTTGCATTTAAACTCTTTCTACATAACAAATGGGGCAGGGCCTTATTCAACCATGTCACACCACACTGCCTGGAAAAATTGCTGCATTTTTATGTGTCCTTCATTGATGCCATTTTTTCTTTGCCATCTGCCTGCTCCTTCCTCTATACAGAAGGAGTGGCAGTGAAAAAGACAGTTATGAAAAAAACTTATCGCAACAGTAGACCTTCAGGGAATCTCTGTCATCAGGTCAAACTATGGAACTTGCTGTCAGGCACTAGGATCCCACGGAAGCTTTTCTGCAGCAGTGTATTAGGGCCGCCACACCGACATCAGACTCCATCATATACCCTATAAAAGCGTGGGCAGCCCCTTCCTCTTCAGTTCTTTCCCTAGCGGAAGGCCATGAGAGACAGGAATCCCACCAGCGAAATGAGAAGCGAGAGAAGGTGCCCAGCTAGCAGAAAGGTTGGAGCAACAGGACAGCTGAACTGCAGAGAGAGAGAGAGAGAGAGAGAGAGAAAGGGGGAAGGAGGGAGGGGCCGGCATGACCTTCTGACAGAGATTCCCTCAAAGGTCTACTGTTACAGAAAGTTCTTATGCAAATGTTCTGTCTTCTTGAGGATATCTCTGTCATCAGGTCACACCTGTGGAGCAGGTCCCACACAGTGTTGAGAGCAAGGACAGTCTGGGTGGCAGGAAGGCCACAGGCCTAAGAAAGAAGGCCCTGAAGCACAGCTAGGCCAAAGCCTGTCCTCCTTCTGGAGGCAATGTCCAGACTGTAGTGCATGGTGAAGGTGTGCACAGTACTCCAAGTGGCAGCAGTGCAAATCTCGGCTGCAGACATGCCCCTGAAACAGGCAACTGAAGTGGCCAAACCCTGGTGGAATGGCACTTAACAACCCCGAAGTTCCTTACTGTACTTCCTGTAACCAAAAATAATACATTTGGCCAAACATTTGGACAAGGACCGTTTAAAACTGAAGTCCCCTCTCTGCCAGGGGTGAAAGAAACAAACAACTGAGAGGACTTCCTGCAGTCCCTCATACAGTGTGCATAATAGCATAAAATTCTATGCACATCCAAAGCGTGGAGCAATGTTTCCCTGGATTGGCATGCTCTGGATAATAAACAGGCAGGTGGATGGATTGATTTAAGGTAAACCTCAGACACCACTTTAGGAAGAAACTTAGGGTTAGTACACAAAGAGACCCTGTCTTTGTGGAAAATCAAATAAGGCTGCTCACACATGAGAGCCTGTAGCTCTGAAATTCTTAAAGCAGAGTAATGGCAACTAAAAATTACACTTTCCATGACAAAGCATACGTGGCTACTTGGGACACGGCTGGCTCAAAAGGAGACAGCACCAGCTTCTCAAAAACAAAATTCAGGTCCCAAGCCAGAAACAGGTTATGGATAGGTGGCTTCAAGTGAAGACTGCCTCTCAGAAAAGTCAGAGGCACATCCAGCTGTGCCACGTACGATCCATCAATGGGCACATGAAAGGCTGATATGACCGACAGGTGTACCTTTTTTTTTTTTTTTTTTTTTTAATTCTTTTTGCCTCAGTCCTCCCTCAATGCCCCTAATGGAGCTTGGCCCTGCCCCACATGACGACCCACCATGCCCAGGCTTACACCCCTGGGCAGGGCTGCCAGGTGGTGCCCCCTCCCAATGGTCCAATGCCAGTGAGCCCCGGCTTACCCCTAGAGGTGGGCCAGGGAGCAGGCCCCCAGCGAACACTAGTGACAGTGGGAGAAGTGGCAGAGTGGGCGCCATGGCTGGGAAAGGAGACTTTGTGGCTGTGTTCCCCTGGGAGGCGGGCATGCAACCTCTCAGCATCTCCCCGCCTCCCACGCAAGCAGGCACCAACTTTCCAGTGATTCCCCGGCCTCCACCAGAGGTCACCAACAAGCCAGACACTCACCCCCCTCCCACATGGATAAGAACCACCCCTCAGGTGCTCTACCATCTCTGTCTGGCAGGTCCCTCAATTCCTGGGTCCATTCTTGAACCCAGGGCAGCCGGCTCGCAAGCAGCTGCCTTGCCCCTCTGCGGCTGAGTAGGCCGGCACCAACAGGTGTATCTTTAGGGAGAAGTATTCGAGTCCTGCATCTGACAAGGTCAGGAGATATCCCAGAACCTGGTTCACCAGACAGGTGAAAGGATCCAGGGTATGAGAAGCGGCCCAGATAGCAAACCCCTTCCATTTCATAGGGTAAGTGGCCCTGGTGGAAGGTTTTCTGGTAACCAACAGGACATCAGCCACCTTCTGAGATACCCCAAACTGAGCAATGGCTACGTCCTTGGGAACTATGCATGCAGGTGGAGGGACTTGAGGTCTGGATGGACCAGGGTCCCCTGGACCTGAGTCAGTAGGTCCTGGCAGGGGAACTGGAGTTACACAGCCAATTGCTGCAGTAATGGAAACCATATCTGCGAGACCAAAATGGGGCCACCAGTATTAGAGTGGTACCCTCTATCTGTGGTTTGATGATAACCCTCTAAATCAAGGAAAGGAGGAAATGTGAAAACCTCCCTTTCCAGGAGAGTCTTAACATGTCTCACTGGTAAACTCCAGGCCCTGGATCTAGCAAGCAGAAATGCAGCAGTTCTGCATCGAGTGGGGATGCTAAAAGGTCCAACTCTGGATGAACCCACCTGTTGAACCAGTCTTTTGTGACCGGAGGACAGCAGCTCCCACTCATGCACCTTGGACTGTGACCTGCTAAGGCTGTCTGCCAAGGCATTTTGGACACCTGGTACATGGATGCTGACAGTTCTAGACCGTGATCTACAGCCCATTACCAGACCCTCGCTGCTTCCTGGCACAGAGGGTAGGAATGAGTCCCGTTGCTTGTTGATGTAGTAGGCCACACTGAGATTGTTCAACTGCACCAAAGGTGGGCCCAGAGAACGATGGTTCTGGAAGGTCTGTAAGGCATACAGAACTGCCCTCACTTCTAAAATGTTTATGTGGAGCTGAGTCTCCCAAGTGGGACCAAAGACCCTGGGTCTGATAAAGGTCTAGGTGGGCTCCCATCCCAGACCCAAAACATCCATGGTGCGATTTTTGTGAGGAGTGGAATAGAAAGAGGACCCCTTTAACTCACTACCTCCTGGGCTGGCCATTTTGTGTCAGGTAAACAATGGACAGTTCGGACTTTATATGGAGCTATTGGAGGTAATGAGTTAAGAGATTGGCTAGGTCCTTTTCCAGTGAAAGCACTCTGCATACTAGTGAGGAGACAAAACCAGCTGATCTAGACTGTCTGAGCGCTGATCCCACTGAACCCTGAGGTCCACTGCAGAATCCTCATGTGCAATCTGGTCAAGCGTGACTGTAACAATGGTCATGGCCATAAGGCCTAGTAGACAGAGGAATGTCAGGCCAGGACATGCTGGCTCTGAGCAACCCTGGCCTGGGTATTGAGGGGTCTGCCCTGTCTTGGGGAGAAAGCCTTGCCCTGAGTAGAGTCCAGAACCACCTCTGTACTGCAACCACTGGGATGGGATCAGCACAAACTTGGGCTGACTGACAGTGATGCACAAGAGTGGAACAACTGCAAGGTGCGCTCTAGAGTTAACAGGAGCTCCCTGGACTGGGCCTTCAGTAACCCATCATCCAGATATGGGAACACATAGAGGCCTTCTCGCCAAAGGCTGCTGCTACAGCTGCTAAGCACATAGTAAATACCCATAGTGCAGAGGATGAGCCAAAGGGCAATACCCTGCACTGGTAATGCCCCCCTGGAACAGGAATTGCAGGTACCTCCTGTGAGGCAAACCACAGAGCATGCATGTAGGCATCTTGCATATCGAGGAGCACAGCCAGTCGCTTTGTTTGAGCAGTGGGAGAAGGCCATGCAAAGTGACCATCCATAATTTTTGTACTGAATAAAGAGGTTGAACTCCTTGAGAATGGGCCTCAAATCACTTCTTCTCCTGGGAACCAGGAAGAACCTGGAGAAGAACCCTTGTTCCTTTGCCACCTGGGAACTGGTTCTATGCCTTATTTATGCAGCAAGGAGAGGACCTCCTACCTGGGCACCTCTGTGTGTTCTGGAGGGTAAAACAAAGGGGCTGGAGGAATACCTGGAGGCTGTTCTAGAAGCTCTAGAGAATGGCCCTGCTGCTGATCTGCAGGACCCAAGCATCTGATGTGATGGTTCTCCAATGAGACAGATGGAAGGAGAACCAGCCTCTAACCACAACCTCCTTTCTTGGGAAGGAAGAGGGGTTCTATCAGAGAGTCAGGCGGAGGCTGATCTGTTGGCTGAGGCTGCACCTCCTCCTCTGGATTGTTTGGCAGAGGGACCAGAGGAGGGAGAGGAGAGAGGGCAGGAAAGGCAGAGCTAGCTCTGCTCTTACCTTGAAGTTTGGCTCAGGACCTGACTTGTGAGGGACCTTACAAAAGGACCGCGGCCTACTCCTGGGCTGGGTATGGTACAGAGACTAGACAGACCGAATAGCCATGCCAGAAGCCTGCAGTTCATTAATAATATCCCGCATTTCTAGACCAAAAGTTTATGACCCACAAAGGGCAGTCAACTCCTTTAGCTGGACATCATTCACAAAACCAGAGACCCTAAGCCAGGAGTGCCTTCTGAGGCAAATGCTGAGAGCAGCTGCCCTGGCTGCAGTTATCAACCATATCATAGGTGACTCTGAGGAGATGCTTACTGACATCTTCGAGGCCTGGAATACATTGAGAAGGTCCTGTTGCTGTGAACCCTCAGAGAGAGAGAGAGAGATAGAGAGCCTGTGCAGCTCCTCTGCCCTTCATCCAATGGGTATTCTGGTAGTTAATAAGATGAACCGAAGAACTGGAAATCCGAAGGCCAAGGATGGCAGAGACAAAGGTCCTCTTGCCCGAGGTCCAATCTCCCTAGACTCACGGTCAGGAGGCAGGGAATTAAGGTACTTAGGGTCTCAGTTCTGTCATAAGTGGCCTCGATGACCACTGAGTCGGTTTCAGGTTGGGCCACATAGACAGGCAGCCCCTAAAATTGCCCAGCGAACTTGTCGGCCTTCCTGGGCATGGCTGGCACCATGTTGGGCCTGTGCCAGGCCACTGGCAGCATCACTGAGAGCTGGCAGCAGTGGAGGAATAACCTTAGGTGGAGATGCAGGGATCTCCATGAAATCCACTAAATTCCTCCAAGTTTCATCTTTCTCTTCAGTTTGGAATCCCATGGTGGAGAAGAGTTGCTTCATAATGTTGAAAATGGAGGGATCCTCGGGGGTGGGGGACCGGGACTGTGCTTGACAGACTCCTCATTCCTGGAGCCAGTGGACCCATCCATTGATTCCACCTCACATCTTCCTCCTCATCCTCTTCCTCAGGAAGGATGAGATCAGGATGTATTCCTCTTGATGTTGGTGTGCTCTGAAGAAGGAACTGATGAGCGTAGGACAACGGCTCCCTGGAAGGTACAAAGCACACCAGTCAGTGACGCCGATACTGAAGCGATCGTCAAGGCGTGGGCAGCGGCGCTCAAGCCGTGGAACTAGCTATTGAAAGAGAGAAATGGTAATAGAGGTAAGTATCATATTAAGGTCGATGGCTGGAAAGGAATCATCATCAACATAGGTGTCAACAGAGGGACCATGTAGCCCTAATCCAACGACAGAACTACTAACTACAGTGGTAGCAGTATGGCTTTTAACGTCCACGCTGGGTGGTGAGATTGAACTTCTGGCAGGACTCACAGAGTGAGGGCGCTGTGACTGGGCCCAAGACAGCAGACACAGAGCTAGTGTATGTCAGTGGAGGATCTTCTTTCAGCAGCAATGGAGACAGAAAAGAGCCAACAAAGAGTAGTTCTCAACATATGAAGGATAAAAGAATCACTTTAAACTAAAGTGATTCAAAAGGTAAATAAAAGAAAAACAGTAAAGTAAAACTGGTGGCGACCTGAGTGACTAACCTTCCAGCGCTGTCACTGCATGAATGGTTGATAGCGGAAAGAAATGAGGAGGACTGGGCCACTGCACTTTTATAGGGTATGTGATGTCATAGCCTGATGTCGGCATGGCGGTCTCTAATACACTGCTGCAGAAAAAGGTTTTGTGGGATCCTGATGCCTGACAGCAAGTTCCATAGGTGTGACCTGGTAACAGAGATCTCCCAAAGAAGTCATTATTTTCTTTCAATTTCTTTTGGCAGACACTGTTTTGAGTGCCTGCTCTAAGGCTCTTTCTTTATTTTGCCATCACCATACTCAAGAGTTCCCCCTTTCAGACACCCTAATATCTGAACCAACTAAGCCTTACTGATGGCTGTGCAGCTTTTCTTTTTCATCACCTTTTGCATTATTTGCTGCTGTACATGAGGAGATGGACCCTCCTGATGTGTGTCTTCCCACCATCACTGGGACCACACCCTCAGAGCCCTGCAGGTATTTGGGGGGCGACTGACAGGATATGGAGACTGTCTTCCTCCTGAGTGCTTTGGACTGAACATACATAAGTGCTTGGTCCAGGTTATCTCATTTAAAGTTGTGATCTGTTTGTGTCTGCCTTCTCCTTCATTACATGTCAGCCTGCTTGCACTACATCTGGACTCTTATTTCATTGCTGTCTCTCTCTCTCTCTCTCTGCAGCCTACCAGGCAGAGCTGAACTTGTTCATGAACAGGAGTTACTCATTTTGCATGAATGACAAAATACATTTTCTCAAAGTGTAGGTTGCTGTTTGAAAAATGAAGCGGACTCTTGACATACCCCCTTAGCACTGAGCCAATGAGAGATCCTTCTTGTCCCCTCATTTGCATGAAGCATTTGCAGCATTGTGTTATTGTAAATAAATGAATAATTTTAAACTGCTTTTTCTTTTCAAGTCAGCCAGCTATTACTTCCATGTCTCAATCTCTGGTTTATTTAACTTAGTGAAGCAGCATTAAAACAGAGAAATTAACTACAGCTTGGTGAATGGAGATTCAGATTGGAGACCAAGGTGCTTTCAATTTCACATGCCTGTCTCTCTGAGCATAGCTGTTTAATCACTTGCATCTCCATGCCCCTACTGCTCTTTTTAACCCTTGATTATACTGGTAGTTTATCTTCAGCCTTCAGTGTGGTGGCATAGGTCTGTTATTTATTATAAACTACCTATCACCTCTTATTGCAAATGTCATATTACCTCACTGCAATAATACAGACAATTTAGATCTACTGGGTGTGCGTTCTGATCACTTTTATTCTTTAACTCAGATATTTCATGAGGCGTTGTTTCTTGGCTGTAATGTCTTTGGTAAAATAAACTGTACCTAAAAAGAATGGATTGAGCCAGCCTGGTGTCGCTGAGGGCTCAGGTGCTGGTGCCTCACCTCATGCCACACCAGCGACCGGGTTGGAAACGGACTCGGGTCATCGGGGAGATGGCACGGGTGGAGGGAAGAGGGTTGTTGCAGGACTGAGCAGCCGGAAGGCAGCCTCTCTCCGGGGATGGTCGCGCCCCAGTAGTCCCTGCCACCAAGTCAAGGCCAGGGGTCAGCGTAGGCAGTGGGGATGACACGTGAGTGGGTAGGTACCTCAAGATGCAGCGTGTGAATGCCTCCATATGAGTGCGCACATCCGAGGTAGAGGGCTGGGTTATGGGAGAAAGCGAAAAATACCATAAACTACGATGGAAAAATAAATAAATAATGGATTGGAGGAGAATAACCTATTCTAGATTTAGAATGGACTGGACTGACATAACATCTTCCAGATTTAAAAGCGTTACTTGTAACATTTGGGTATTATCATCATCCCTCTAGATCAAGAGCAAAATAAAGTTTACCTTCTGGAATGATGTTGGGAATCTTTAAAAATGTTACTGTCACTAAGGCAGAACCAGTGAGATCAGGAATAGGTTGTTTCTGTTATCAGGTACCTGGAAGCTAGAATTGTCCAGTGGTGGTGCATAAAGTCAAGAGCTGTGGTGTTCAAATCCCACCACAGCCTCTGACAATCACTTGACTTCCCTGTGCATCACTCATTCCCCAACCCTACCTGTAAAACAGGGTACAGCAGATCTAGCACTAAAATTGAGACCCTTCTCCGTTAGGCTGTCTTGATAGGCAGCTTAGCCAGAGCTGTAACCCCCACCCAGTGAATGCAGTGCACTGAAAGATAAATGCTAGAACAAAGAACTTCCCTATAACCAAAAATGCAGTGGTGGTTGCAAATGTATCCAAGAAAATTGTTCTTTCTTTTATATTTCAGTACAGTAGAGCTCTGTTGGAATAATACCACAACTTTTCTACTCAAACCTGGTGTAAGCAGGACATACAGGAATCACAACCTGTAGAAAGGTTTTTTTTTTGTAGGGGAGGAATAAATATTTAAATGTGCTAAAACTGCCTTTGGTAAGATGCTAATACTGTACAGGGGATATGGTGTTCAATCCCACCCATCCAATGACACCCACTTGACTTCCTTGTGCTTCACTTACCCCCAGCTGTAAAATTACTTTGAAGTAGATCCCACTGAAAATGAGATGCTTCTCAGTTGGGTTTTATTAGTAGGCCACTCAGCTGGTGCTGCTGGTGCCCCTTGGTGACATACGGTACCTGCATGGCAGCACCTCCTGCATACCATCTCATTCCCTCCATGCATAGGGTGAAAAGAATATGGGGACACGTTCATATGATCAAATGCAACATTTCTGCATAAATCACGCTTAAACCCACCGAATGACTACACTAGTACAGCTGCCCAAACTCAGGCCTGCTTTCTGGAGTCTAGGGACCGCTGAGATCCTATAATTCTGTTTTATTCTTTACTAACCAGGTAAGATGCACTGGGCACAAGGCCCATTTATAGAAGTGACCAGGAAGCATAGGAGATTAAGTGACTTGCTCAGGGTCACAGAGCATGCAAGTGGAGGTTGTGGGTATCAAACCAAGATCTGCTGAATGCACCAAGCTCGTTCATAACTCGCTGCTGGAAGCTCCAGGCTATTCTTCAGATACTGCACATAAAATGAGATACTTCTTTTTGGGCTACGTAATGTAAAACAATCAGATACTTCAGATTAATTCGCCATGTGAGAAAGACCTTGGATACAGAAGCCCTGAAATAACTTTGCTTCCATACTCCTGCGCTCATGATGGATCTGACACTAGAAGGGCTGTTTTAAAGTAAAATGAATACTTAAATGTGATAAAACTTCCTTTGATAAGGCACTAGTATTGTGTCTAGGAGGTAGAGTGTTTGAAATCCACCCCAGCCACTGACAGTTACCTGAATTCCCAAGTGCTCCACTGGTCCCCAGCTGTAGAACTGCGTTGAAGCAGATCCCACACTGAAAACGATAGACCTCTCAAATGGTCTGTTTGACAGGCTGTTAGCCAGTGCTGCAAGATGCCACCCCACCCCGTGGCAACAGACCCGTGAGTCAGTGTACTGAAAGACAAGTGCTAGCATTTTGTCAATAGTTTATTGGATACAGTTTCTATTTCCTGGCAACCAAACTTGCAAGGAAATGCAGTGATGGTTCCAAATGTAGCAAAGAAACCAGCAACAAACTATGCTGTTCTTTCATATATATTTCAGTACAGAGGGTTCTGTTGAACAACAGCACAACTTTTCTACTCAGACCAGGTGTAAACAAGACACTCAGGAATCACAGACTGTAGAAAGGTTGTTTGTTAGGGTAAAATACTAAAATGGGCTACAACCACCTTTTATAAAGTGCTAGTACTGAACCTAGGAGATGTGTTGAATCCCAACACAGCCACTGACAATCACTTGATTTCCTGAACTGTAAAACTGGATTAAAGCAGATCCCACACTGAACAAGTTTTGGTCAGAGCCGACACAACTTCATCAGCGCTATAAGGGACCGACACAAAGAGTGTGGATGAGTGGACGGAAGGGGATAGGAGATCTGCCAGAGACTAGAATCACTTAACTGCAATAATACATAACATTTAGATCTACGGTTGTACATTCTGATCACTTTTTATTATTTAGCTCAGACATTTCATGAGACATTGTCTCTTGGTTGTGATATCTTTGGTAAAATATATTGTACCTAAAAGAATGGATTAAGCTGGCCTGGTGGCGCCGAGGGCTGAAGCACTGGATGCCTACCTCGCGCAATGCCACGACCGGGTTTGGGAATGGACTTGGGTCATCTGGGAGCCAACGCAGCGGGGGGGTGAGGGTGGAAGTAGGACTAAGCAGCTGGAAGGCAGTTCTCCTCTCCAGGGGTGGTTGCCATCCCCGTGAATCCCGTTGCCACGGGTGGAGGCCTGGTGGTCAGCATTGGCAGCAGGGTGACCCGCAGTGGGTGGGCACCTCGAGACACAGTGTGCACATGCCTCCACATGCTTTACATACATACTGCTCGGGCACTCACCACCACGTATGATGCTAACTCCATGAGGTTAAAAGGAGAAGAAACATTTATTTTTAAAACAGCATATTTAAAAATCGCCTGATGAGTTTTAGATCCCATACTGAACCCTTTCTCAAAGGCTGAATTTATATTAGTTTATACCATTTAAATAGTCCATGGCATAGCTGGCCGGTGGCGCTGGCCGGTTGAGGTGCTGCCACGCCACACCGCCTCACACCGTCGACGGGTTCAGGAGCGGACTCGGGTCAATGGGGTCGGCAGGAGGGACAAGGATCGGGCGTAATGGCAGCCTCTTTCTCCGGGAGGGGTTACTGCATTTCCTCCGCTGCATTACCGCTCACCTTTGGGGAAACCCCAGGGTGGTTGGTGCAGATGGGGAGATGTTCCATAAGGATAGGCGTGGCAGGGCACTGGTTTGACGTGCGTCTCCACACGTGCCAAGAAGCCTTGTCCCCATTGCATGCCAACTGAGGAGAAACACCAGAACATCAGAAATATCCTACCCTGATCTAGGTGACGAGCCTCAGCATCGGTCCCGAGAGGCAGCACCCAAAGACAGCAGATTCCGATGTACGCTCCCAGTCGTTGTTCAGGGGAGATATGGGGATCTCCGTGCCCTGCCTGGAGGGTAATCCGAGGCTCTTCAGGTATGTGGGTAAGTGTTAGTACTTTAGGGGCAGACTACTCTGGGGGCTACTGAGAGGGACCTTTGAGGGAGCTCCGAGAGAGAGTGAACAGCGGCAGAAAGTAGGAGAGATAAAGAAAGAGTAAAAAAAAAAAAATAGTCTATGGCAGATGACATCACACATGCACAATGACTAACCATGCAATCTAATTGGCTGTTTCTAAAATTCAAATATTTTAAACACCAAGCTCCTGTTTTACAAAATATTGCACAGAACAGTAATTCCAAAACATAATGAGAAACAATAACAAATACAGACTTTGTTCACATACATACAAAAACATTCATACAGTTTCTGTTTCCTGATAACCAAACTTGCATGGAAATGCAGTGATGGTTCCATATGCATCAAAGAAACCAGCAACAGACTGTGTTGTTTTTCCAGATACATATTTCAGTACAGTGGGGTTCAGCTGGAACAACAGCACAACTTTTCTACTCAGACCTGGTGTAAACAAGACATTCAGCAATCATACACTATAGAAAGGTTGTTTGTTAGGATAAAATACTAAAATGGGCTACAACTACCTTTTTAAAGTGCTAGCACTGAACCTAGGAGATATGGTGTTCAAATCCCAACACAGCCACTGGCAATCACTTGAAATGGTAAGGATTCAGGAAATATAAGGGACTCAAAGGGAGGACAGAGAGGAGTGCCTGGAGTGTCTAAGGGAAGCGGATATGGCAGTAAGGAGAGCAAGGCACATGTAACCCCCTACAAATGGGGGTTCCAAAAGTCTTCCTTGATCTTGCCTAATTGCTCACTGCCAGGCTGGTGTCCTGCGTTTAGCAGTTTAAATGTGATTACCAGAGAGTGTCTGTATAGCCTCTAAGTACTGTCTCTTTGAGAGCTGCCTGGATTGCAGTCATAAGTAATCTGAGAGGGAGCTCTGTTGAAAGATGTAACTATTAGCTGAAAATCATTTAGCTGATAATGATAATGTAGTTGGCTAACCTGCCCTCTTTGCAGCAAGGACTATTTTGTTTATCTCCACTATCTTGGTCCTGGACTGCAAATTGGACCAATCAGTACTGGTGGGACCTAAAATGAGATGTCTGGAGCAGAAATCTGTAGGAATTGTAGTTTTGGGCTTTTTGTGCCTTTTGCACCTGAAGGGGGAGCCTTTGTTGTGACAGACAGGAGGATCAGCCAACCAAACCTTTTGGATCTTGGGGAATTTCCCAGGCTGCTGCAGCTAGTTTCAGTTTTGAGCTGAGAAGTGAAGTAGAACAGCTCAAGTGATTTTGAGCAGCAGTTCTGTGTAGTTTTGCATGGGAGAACTGTGAAAGGGCTGAGTTTGGGCCTGTCTGTCTGCCTGCTGTCCCTGAGAGGGAAAATAGAGCTTATTCGGACTGAATCCAAGTTGTGAGGACTATTTAAGCCACTGGACTGTGACCAGGCTTTCACCTGAAGACCACCAAAGATTTGCTGAATGCAATCGGTCTGTCAGAATTTCCAGCTGCTTTGAATCCCCGGTTTGTGCAGAGACTTCGCGATCGTGACCGGAGAACGGTTTGCCTGGTACAGTAGAATTTCCTTACATGTAAATGTGCTGTATTGAAAGTGGGTCATGATTTGGTTCCCCACTGTGTGAACTGTGTTCTGCTTGTGGGTACTGTAGAATCTTTTACATGTAAATGTACTGTGTATTGAAAGTGGTCGTGATTTGGTTCCCATGTGTGAACTGTGTTCTGCTTGCTGGAAGCTTTATCCAGCCTCCAATCAGACTGAACTGCGGCTCATGTTCATTCGCCTGGCTATGCCACGCTGGTTTGCCAGACTACCCCACTGCACAGAAAGCTACCGATGAGAGACCTGCCTGGAATCAGCCCACTGCTCCACGCTTGAACAGGAATGGTGCCTCAGTGATTGTGTGGACCCTGCTTCTCCTGGCACTTAACCACCTGCTGTCTCGATTTTCATCCAGCCTGTGTCCAGTCTTGGGTATCGTGAGTAATTATCAGGGTAGCTCCTGCAACAACAGCCTAATCTAAAAGTGTGTCATCTGATTGTCTTGTTATTACCTTGTTTTACAGAGGGCCCCAGGGCCAGGCAAGAGGAAAGCCCTGGTGGTACGTGCAAACAGTGTGGGTACTTGTGTGGTGTATCAGGTGTTGTGAAAGTGATTGTGTGTATTGTTCTGGCCACTACTAAGGAAAGAGGGGTTACAGTGTCCCGGAGGGCTGTGCCCAGGTTAGCTTGACCACTACCAACCCTGACCTCCAGGTGGAGGCACCCATTTCAGAACTCAGGCCCCTTAACCTGCTACTAGCCAAGCAAGCAGGGGTAGTAGCCCTGGGATAGCGCCACCTAGGGTTACACACAGACTGAGGAAGGTTTAGCACAGTCAGTTAAGAACAGGGACAAGACATTCTTCAGGTACATCAGCGAAAGGAGGGAAAAAAAAAGGATTACTAGGCTCCGAGGGAGGGAATGCATGGAGGGTGACATGGAAAAGGCAGAAATACTGAATAAATATTTCTGTTCAATATTCACAGAAGAGGGGAGGGACAGGGCCACAGCAGTACAGCAGTTGCCAAGGGGCTGAAGAGGTAGACAATAGTCCATTCATGGAGGAAAGAGTCCTGCAGGAGCTCACTAAACTGAAGGTGGACAAAGCAATGGTACCAGATGGCATACACCCAAGGACATTAAGAGAACTGCGAAGGGAGATACAGTAGCAGAACCTCTGGCAGCCATGTTCAGAGAGTCATTCAATACAATGGTGGTATCAGAGGATTGGAGGGGCACAGTAGCATGCACACAAATCTGGCAGCAGGGAGGACGGCTGGGGAGCCATAGGCCAGTCAGCCTCACTTCAGTAGTGGGAAGATCATGGAGACATTGCTTAAAGAAAGGATAGTGGAGCATCTAGAAGCCATCAGAGCCCAGGACCACAGGCAACACAGATTCACAGCGGGAGGTCATGTCAGACAAATCTGGTTGATTTCTTCAACTGGATGACAAAGGACGTAAATCAGGGTGGACAGTGGATGCGCCACCTTGATTTCAGCAAAGCTTTGACACCGTCCCATAGGAGTCTGATAAACAAGCTGCAGGCTGGGCATGGGGACATGGTAGTAAACTGGTTAGAAACTGGCTAACAGACAGGAGGCAAAGGCGGTGGTAAACTGGGTGCAGTCTGGGAGAGGGGTGACCAGTGGGGTGCCTCAGGGATTGGGTCCTGGGCAGTCCTGTTCAATGTCTGCATTAGCGACATTCCAGATGGGCTGGAGGAAAGGTCTGTCTGTTTGGGTTAATATTTCAGATGACCTGAAAGTGTCAAAGCAGAGTACTAAGGCAGCTGGGAGGGCCAGTGGCATGCTGGGGTGCATAGGTAGGGTATGCCAGCAGAAGGAGGAGGTAGTGATGCCATTATACCTTGATAGGGGGTCGATCCCAGTCCTTTCACAGAAGAAAGGGTTCTGCAAGAACTCCTAAAACTGAAGGTGGACAAAGCAATGGGTCCTGATGGAATTCACCCCAGAATTCTAAAAGAATTAAGGAAGGAACTAGTGAAACCACTGGCTACTCTTTTAATAAATCATGAGAGGATGGTGTGGTACCCGAGGACTGGAGGAAGGCGGATGTGATTCCTCTTCACAAAAGTGGGACCAAGACAGAGGCAGGAAACTACAGACCTGTCAGTCTGACCTCTGTGGTAGGGAAAGTGATGGAGTCCTTCTGAAGGAAAGAATAGTTGAGTACCTAGAGGTCAGTGGAGCACAGGATCCAAGGCAGCATGGGTTCACAGCGGGAAGGTCATGTCAGGCAGAATCTAATAGATTTCTTTGACTGGGTGACCAAGTAGTAGACCAGGGAGGGGCTGTGGACATGGCCTACCTAGACTTTAGCAAGGCATTTGACACAGTCCTCACAAAAGATTATTAGTCAAATTAACCAGCCTGGGAGTGGGTCCCAGGGTGGTAGCCTGGTAAAACATTGGCTGGACAACAGGACACAGAAGGTAATTGTAAATGGAGTCCACTCTGAAGAAAGGGTGGTTACTAGTGGGCACCGTAGGGTTCAATGTATTGGGTCCAGTCCTTTTAATGTCTTCATCAGTGGCATTGCAGAGGGACTGAAGGAAAGTATGCCTTTTGCAGATGACACAAAGATCTGCAACAGGGTTGATACACAAGGAGGCGTGAAAGGATGAAAAGGGACTTGGCAAGGTTGGAGGAATGGTCTGACGATGGCAGCTAGGATTCAATGCAAAAAGTGCAAAATAATGCACCTGGGAAACAAGAACCCAGGGAAGAATACACAATGGGTGGGGAGGTAGTAAATAACAACAAAACAGGAAAGGGACCTGGGGTAATCATATCAGATGACCTTAAGGTTAGCAAGCAATGGAGAAGGCAGTAGGGAGGGTCAGGGTATACTGGGATGTATAGGGAGAGGCATCAGCAGCAGAAACAGGAAGTTGTTATCCCTCTGTACAGACAGTTGGTGAGACCCAATCTGGAATACTGTGTCCAGTTCTGGAGACCCCATCTCGCAAGGACATAGACAGGATAGAGGCAGTCCAGAGGAGGCAACTAAAATGGTGCAGGGTCTGTAAGAGAAGCCGTATGAGGAGAGACTAAAGGAGCTTAATATGTATACCCTGAGGAATGTAGGAGGGGGGACATGATAGAAACTTTCAAGTACCTCAAGGGAATCAACAAAGTCCAAGAGGGTAGCATCTTTCAGAAAAGAGACTTGCAAGAACAAGGGACACAATTTAAAGATAGAAGGAGGGCGTTCAGGGCAATGTGAGGAAGTATTATTTCACAGAGAGGGTAGTGGATGCATGGAACAGCCTTCCTGAGGAAGTTGTGGAGTCTAAAACTGTGGGAGAATTCAAGAATGCATGGGACAGACATAAGGCAATTCTTGTGGGGCAGGAAAGATATAGGCTGTTGGTTAAATAGGATCTACGGCCTATCCTGTAGGTATGGAAATGGGCAGACTAGATGGGCCTAGCGGTCCTTATCTGCGCCAAAGTCTATGTTTCTATGTTTCTATATAAACCATGGTCAGGCCTCACATGGATTACTGTATGCAGTTCTGGAGGCCGCACCTTTGTAAGGATATTAACAGGCTGGAAGATGGTCCAGAGAAGGGTGACTAAGATGGTACAGGGCTTGAAACACAAGACTTATGAGGAGAGATTAAGGGACTTCAATATGTACTCATTGGAAGAGAGAGAGAAAGAGGGACATGATAGAAACATTCAAGTACCTAAAGGGTTTAAACAAGGTGCAGTGGGGAGACATTTTCCATTACAGGAAGAGCACAGGACGGGGGTATAACATGAAATTGGAAGGAGGGAGGTTAACAGAGAATGTGAGGAAATTCTTCTTCACAGAGAGGGTGGTGGATGCATGGAATGGTCTGCCTCAGGAGGTGGTGGGAGCAGCACTGTGGATAGATTCAAGCATGCTTGGCACAGGGAGCCACAGAGGTACAGCAGCAGGTGGGTCGGAAACAGTAATCCGGTACAAGGGCCTACGGGCAGACTAGATGGGCCAGGCACCCTTATCTGCCGACAATTTCTATAGTTCTATGTTTCTATGTACTTCACTCACCCCAACTGTAAAACTGGATCAAAGCAGATCCCCACTGAACAAATTCTGGTCAAGAGCCAACACAACTGCATCAGTGCTAGAAGGGATCGACACAAAGAGCTGCGAATGTAACAGAGTGACGGAAGGAAAGGAGATCTGCTAGAACTGGAATCACTGAACTGAGTGATGGAAGGGATAAGGCATCTGCCAGAGACTGGAATCACTGAACTGAGTGATGGAAGGGGATAAGGCATCTGCCAGAGACTGGGATGGGTGGGTGCAATTGCCGTATCAATGGCAGGATTTGTTGTGCGTGAAGGAGCCCTTTGGGAGGAAAAAGTGGAAACACTCCATCACATTCACACTCTTTGTCTTGTTCTTACTAGTGCTACTGCAGCCGTGTTGGCTCTGACCAATTTGTTTATTATTTTAGGTGAAACAAAGGCAGACTGAGAAGGCATGCTTTTAACATTTTCACCCTTTTTAAATGACGTTTTGGGCAAAAAATGTGACAAGACTTACAATTTATGAAGTTATGTTGTGGACCTAAACACTTTAAACAAAGCTTGTGACAGTCTGCCCTTGCCAAGAGCTGAAAACAATTTGTACAATTTTCTGATGGTCCACAAGGTCTCTCCGACATACTGATTTTAGAGAACCTTAAAATAATAAAACTACTACTTAAAAACAACACGGTACAAGAGTCCAATAGTATAATACATCTCTTGCATGAAGAAACTAATGCTACAGGTCAAACTGTGGCTCAAGGAACGATGAAGACTAAAGGAACAGCCAGAAACAGAAAGCGAAAATGCCCAGTTCTGTAAACTGGATGGCTAAAACAGCAAACCTCTAATAGCAGCAAACAAGAATGTGGCTCACTAGCCAACATGCCAAACATGGAAACAGCAGCAAGTAGGATATTCTCCAGTTCCTGGACTTAAACGGTAACCAGAGAAACCATAATTTACAGAAAACCCTAGCTAAATGCAGAGTAATTGAAAACTGACTAAAACACACTTTTGAAATAAACTACAAAATAAAAACCGACTGGAGAATCAGCCATTACTGGAGTTGACTATGGGGCAACTGAGTCTCTTCAGGCAGAGAAACAGATCTGAGCAATGACCAGAGTGGAGCGTGTGTGCGCAGTTTGAACCCACATTCCAACTTCTAAAATTTGCACAGGTTCCATCTCTGGGCTTACTTCTGACTGAGATGGCTGCATAAAAGTTAAACATTAAATGACTGATTCCTTGGGTTAGAAGGATTACTGTTTTTATTTCTCCTGTTTAAACTTTTTCTCGTTTTACTTATTTAAATAATTTTTAAATTATTTCTTTATGATGAATCGTAATGGACCCATTTCATAATCATAATATGGCATTTCAGATGCAGGAGCTGAAATGAAGTTTCACAACCTCTGGCCTCCTGCTTCAATCTTGTCCATGACGTGCTGTTATCCCAGCACAGAGCACACCCCATAATGCCTTACTGCTTAAACAACAGCTGCACCCAGTGTTATACATATTTGTATACTGCTTTCCTCAAACAGAGCACATAAGCCCTACTATAACATTAAACGTAGGTAAATACTGCCTGACAAAACTGCAAATGTATGCCATGGATTACATTGTTTAATGTGTATATTTTCTTTCACAACCAATGTTTACAGCAGCCAGCCGTGCCTGCATGCTCTGCAGTCTGGCAAGTGGTGATGCCTGGCCATGGAAAAAATGTATTAAAAATAAAGAAACACTAATCATTTAAATGGTTGGAACCACACCAGATCACTAGCCAAATCCCGCTGGACATTGTATTGGGCCAGTAAAACATTTTGTAATTAGGCCTCCTGCTGGCTAGTACAGAGAATTAACATTTCAGGACACTAGCTGGAACAGTGGGTTGTCTGTGGGCCAATGATCTTACAATCACTAGCCCCACTGGCTAGTGGTTGCAAAACTTCATTTCAGCTCCCGCATCGAAAAAGAAAAAAAAATCATATAGTATCACTGTAGTTGGAGACAGAAACGGGTCATGTTGCCCATCATGACTGTGCTCTACTCTCAATAGTGAAAGCCTGAATAGCTCTGTCCCACAGCTGCTTGTTCAGTCAGTAATATCGTGTCTGTCCCCATACATTACTTTAGTCACCCATCAAAAAAACAGGCTTTGACTTGAAGACAATTCTGTCTAGAGTGCTTCTGCTCATTCAGAAGAAAGCCGAGTCCTGACTGGGATAAGCTGGCACTTGAGACAACACAAGGAGCAGTAGGGGCTTCACTGGCCAGAGGTAGCTCCCAGAAGGAGCACTCAAACTCGAGGAGGCAATGGTCAAACATTAGAATGGATGGATCTTAGAGCAGCGAAAAGTAGTCGGTGAGCAGACGAGCAGCTGAACTGCCTGACAGAGAGACATGCTGGTGGGCAAACTCAGGAAGAAAAGAATGTAAAAACAGTGTCCTAAAAAGAAAAAAAAAAAAAAAAGGCTTTCTGGTGCTGTAGTGCAAGCGCTCAATTAGTGTATTTATTTATTTTGTTTCTGATAACCGGTAAGTGTAACAAGATACAAATGTGGTTGAGATGGTAAATACACAGTGTCAAGGAAAAATAAAACAAGACACAGTATAACATTTTGAAACGCATGGGAGAGCATTAGAAATGCTACAAGGTGAGAGAAATGGATGCAGTGGAACTGAGAGAGGGCGTGAGAGTATGGTACAGGGAATGTATATGTCCACTATATTGATAGACTGAAACCACAGTACTTCTTTCTGTCAGCATAGTGGAAATGGCATTATGAGTTATCGCTATTAGAAAAGTGCATTTCAGTACTACATTTATGCACCAAAAGTGTATCAGATGATGTCACCAGTAACCTCAGTGGTATGACTCCAAGCATATCTTTAAAAGTTTCTAGCACTAACAATTCAAAAGTTAGGCCTCTTTAAAGAAATGATCTTTTGAAATGGCAAACTTTGGAACTGTTAAGAAAAGAAACTTGATTCTGCTCCAAGGGTTGTTGACACGCTCCTGGCTGGCAACGATATCAAGGAGCTGGCTGCTCTAGAAACTAATTCAGCTATATTGGAAATTTTTTGTGCAGCATAAAAGAAATATTTACTCATAATACTCAACCTGTAATTTGCTGTGTCGCACATGCCACTGAGTGCTGCAGCCCACCCTAAAATAGGCATAATGATGACATGAAGTAGGAATGGGTTGCAGGTGCCTGTTTAGATGACAATAGGATCTGCGGATGGAGACTGCCTAAATGCTTTACACAGTCTTTGCTGGCAAGTCTACATGTGTGTAACTATAATACATATTAGCCCTATATATTACCTACCGTGGTACCAAGTTCCATCAGTTTATTCACCCCAAGTGCATTGAACAAAAGCAAGGTGGAGTTCAGGCAAGAATTGACTCAATGACCACTCCCATCCAACCTCCCAGATCTGCTGGGCCACGGCTCTCCTGTGGCTCCTTCTGCCATCAGAACACAAACACTGAAGCCAGAACCTAACCACACTTCAGAAGAGTGTGTGTTTGTCTGCAACAATGCTCAGCCCACCATCAGTTGCCTGAAATCAGCCCTGGGATCAGGGCACAAAAGGAAGCTGAATCCCTGGCCAGGCATGTTTAAACCAGACCAGGTCGGTGTTATAATGACCGGATGTCCCTCCATGTTGGAATGGTTATTTCACTGGGATGAAACATTTTTGTGCCTGGGCTATGCTCTGAATGCATAATTTCAGTGATGGCCTCTACCAGCCAACAATTCCCTCCTCATTGGGAGTAGTCATCTAACTAATGCCTGTCTTGTGCCAGCCCAGGCACTGAGTCAGATCGCAAAGTGCTGGCTCTACATACCGCTGTGCTGCAGCAGACAGTTCAGTACTGTGCTCAGGAGGATTGCCCATGTCCCAGTTGGGAGCACAATTCAGCTTCCATACTCATGTAGTCCAACTACAGGAATCTTTGTAGCAAGTGTATCTGAAACTTTTATTGTACTGCTGTTTGCACTGTCTTTGCCTAGACAAGCTGTCAGATTAAATATGAATTTCTACATGTTTAAATAAGCAGAATCAACAAAACAATGGCTTAACATGTGTATGATCCAAATAAAACACATTAAGTCATGGTTTGTTCACTATGATGGAATGCTAAAAGAAGGACATAAACAGAGCTTGTTGACACTACAGTGCAATGTAGCTGAATGCATGGGCTCCCATGACATCACAGCACTTGGCCAGCCATTTTAGGAGCACACAGAGCGGGTTTGAAATGGGAAGGCTGATGTTTACATTTTTAAATGCTACTAAAATGCATGTATGTTACTTACATAAATGCAGTTTTAGCATCAATATAAACAGCAGCTCTTCCTTTACATTTCTACAAAGCCAGATTTTGGAATGGTTTATAGTGAAAATAGGGGTTTAGTTGTCCTTTAAGGTATGCATGCCTATCCTAATTTGATGCCCCTGCCATAAAACTTCAACACAGTCCTTGAAGTTTTCCAAAGAACGTGGGATGGTTATTGGCAGCACCTGGAAAGAAACAATAACCGGAGCAATACATTCATTTTTAAGGTAGGCACCCTGCCCTCAAGGGACAGCAGGAGCAAAGTCCATACATACACTTAAATCTTCCGCTATCTCCTGCAGGGGATGCAGATGGTTTACTTGATACAACCTGAAAGCTGGGGTAATCTGGACCCTGAAGTATTGAACTGTATGTTAGGTGCTCATTTAAAAGGGAAGGAGTTGTTAACCGGGCAGAGTAATTGCCCTGAAACCAATAACATTCCAGATTTATCATAATTCATTTTATACCCAGAAATCAGGCCAAATTCTTCCAGCTCGGGCAGAGGGCAGGGACAGAAACCACTGGATCCCTAAGGAAAACAAAAAATGGTATTGTCCGTGATATAATCCAATTTTTGTTCTACCTGCTCTACACCCTAACAGCCCTAATATCTTCCTCCTCTTTACCTCAGTGTCTGGCACTTAGCCTCTGCTGGCCTCACCAGAGGCAGCACAAATACGCCCATGTGCAGCATCTCACAAAGGAGCCAGTTCCACAGCCCACTGCAAGGGTTACTGCTCTATGGATCCAGATGCCACCCTTCCCAGGATCGCTGCACTGACATCAACAGCTCTCCCAAGCCCTGGCCACACCTGATCCTTGCTCCCTATGTCTCTCTCTCAAATATGGGCAACACGATGGAAGAACATGAGGAAGTCCCAGGAATTATTTACTTTGTAACAGAAATCTGTTCAGCCATTGGCTAACATATGAAGTGATGTCATCAATTACATAATATTCTAAGCATAGGGCTGGCTTCAGGACACATGAAGAGGAAAATTAGTCTTGAATTGAAAATCACTGCAAACGGCTCTTCTGTGGTCCTCCTAGTTCTGCAGACAGTTCCACAGCTACAGACTTTTAGGAACTTATTTATTACACACAGGATCCTTTAGGCAGAGCCTATTTTCAAAGGAATAGAGTCATATACAAGAGCCCAGCATAGGTACAAGTATATTACATATTTACAGGTGAGCTTGACAGAGGTACAGTAAAGCAATACAATAGAGCAAAAAAACTTGGTTACATTAACATGAACTTAAACTATGCGATGAAAAGCAGCAATGTAAAACAACACAGAAGTCCAAGGTATACGTGGGATGGGAACGCAGCCAGAGAGGGGAAGGAAGAATTAAAGCGGCCATGGGAGGCTAGGGTAAATAGTAGAAGACAGGTCAGTAATAGCAGCCACAAGGGTTATGAGGGGTGAGGGAGGCTAGAAGCTGGGACTTAAAGATGGTTAGAGAGCCAGAGGTTTTGAGTGATGGGTAAGTGACTACCACAGCGGGAAACTGAAGATAAAACATGTCTGACCCAGTGAGGTTTTTCTATGTGGGAGCACCATGGAGTTATGGTGTAAACCTCTAGTTGGATACCTGGAGGCCACAGGGCTATTGAGGAGAGGACCCCTGGGGACAGTAGTCAAGCAAGGCTTTTCTATTGGTAACAATGGTAATGTAATGCAGTTGGATTCAAGGCTCATCATCCTGAGTTGTCGTGACAGGTACATACATACATAGATACATGAGACAGTGTCGGCAGATAAGGGCCTATGGCCCACCAGTCTGCCATTTATGTTTGTAAAAGTTCAGTTTATGTTTTCCAGGAAGTCTGTTGCCCTTACTGACCTCCAGAATTCCTTTATGTCTATCCATGCATTCTTAAATCCGTGATTGTTTCAGCCCCACCACTTCCTCTGGCAGGGTGTTCCACTTGTCCACCACCCGTTCTGTGAAGAAATTCTTCCTCACGTTTCCTCTGAATCGTCCTCCTCCAACTTCATCCCATGCCCTCTAGTCCTGGAACATCTTTTCGCTAAAATAGTGCATTCCTGCACCTGTTCCTCCCTGTAAGATACTTGTATGTCTCTATCATATCCCCTCTCCCTCCCTCTCCTCCAGGGAGTACATGTTCAGTGCCTTCAACCTGTTCTCATAGGACTTGTGATGCAATCCATGCACCATCTTTGTTGCCCTCCTCTGAACCTTCTCTACCCTGTCTATGTCTCCTTACGTAGGTAAGGTCTCCAGAACTGCACAGTGTACTCCAGGTGCGGCCTCACTAGTGTCTTGTATAGTGGAATTGCATGACCTCCCTTTCCCTGCTGGTGATGCCCCTGCCTATGCATCCCAGCATCCTATTTGCTTTACCTGCTGCCTTGTCACACTGTTTCCCTGCCTTGAGGTCATCAGAGATGATAACTCAAGATCCCTTTCCTGCTTGGTGCATGCTATATCCTCACCCCTAACTGATATATTGTGCCAGGGTTTTTGTGCCCCATATGCATTATCTTGCACTTCCTTGCATTCCTTGCAGGTGCATTTGTGTGAGTCCCATTTTGGTTGAGTGCAAAGTGGCAGGTCCTATTCATTAATCCACAGATCCTATCGAGCACTCTGCTACAGGCAGCACCACAGGTCACCAGGCCATAGTCTATGAGACTGAGGATGTAGCATCTGACAAGTTGTTGCTTAGTTTCAGGGAGGAAGGTATTTTTGTGCCTATAGAGTAGGCCAGGTCTAGAGTTGGCTGTTTTATTGCTGCGTTCACATGATATGAGTAGGTTAAGCCTGAGTAAAGGATGACACCCAGGTATTTAAAGGTGGCAACTTGATCAATAGGAGCACCTGAGGTGAGGTGATGACTAGTGTGGGGTGGGTAGGGGTTTTACATCTGGAGTAGAAAAGCATGGATGTAGTTTTCTTTGTATTTAGGATGAGGAGGTTGTTAAGAGAACCAGTCAGTGACAGTAGTGAAATCAGTTTGGAGGCTGTACTGGGTGTTACACTGGTGCCTGCATCATCAGCATATTGGAGTAGTTTTGTGGATTTGCAGGCTCTAGAAAGTTCATTTGTGAAGAAACTGAACAGAAAGAGACTAAGGATTGTTCTTGGGGACCCCACCATCACAGGCCTGAAGTCTGAGAGGGACGTTCAGCATTTTACTGCGTGGGTTCTGTCTGTGAGTTCGTTTTTAACCAGCTGGTGACCTCAACTGAGAGGCCAAGTTCAGTTAACCTGTGGTAGAGCAGAGTATGACTAACAAGGTCGAATGCCTTGGTGAGGTCATGAATATTGAGCCAACAAGCTCCCTTGTGTCTATATAACTTACACTGCCCATACTGAGAACAGCAGCAAGTACTATACATAAAACAGAAGTCAAGGTACACAGCAAAGGCATGAGATGGAAGTCAGGCCTGTTGTCAGGTGAGGTTCATACGGTTTTAAACCCCCCCCTTTGCCTGACGCTGTAAAAGGTCAGGTACTGCTGCTTTAAATGCCATTGACTTTTGTTTTATGTCAGTCTTTGAGTTTCGATTTGAGGAGTGGCACCCTGTGTTCCACTAGCTGGTGACCTCCCATGCCCCAAGAACAGTAGGTGCCCTAAGAGCGAAGGAAAGGTGGTGCAAGGTGTGCCTATGTACCAAAGCGTGGGTGGGCAGAAGGCTGCAGGGACAAAGCAGAGGGCAATTATGGTAACCACCATACAGAGAAATCTAAAACCCCACTGGTTGGGGGCTGACTGCCCAGGCCCCCAGCCTTTCTGAAAAAATTGCCCAACCCCACACTCTGGTAAAGGTCCAGACCTGACAAACGTCCTAGCAACAGCCTTGACAGCACAGATTAGAATCTAACTATAGAGCAGAAATAACTCGACAAAGCTAGGACAGGTATAGAAGATCAACAGGGCAAACCATGAACCACCCCAAACACAGGAACTAGGAATCTCATACCAAGGTAAAATGTGGTTCTCCAATCCAGCCACCACACAGAGAATAAACATACAGGACTTACTGTTGTGCAGCCCCAAAATCTAGCCTTTTTTGTTTACAATTTATTTATCCAGAACAGCCCAAATGAGATGCAACATCTCATTTCCAATGGTGTCCTGCTCCTTCCCTTTTCTGCAGCTGTGTGGAATGGAGCACTTTAGCCATGTTCACATGGCCACACCGCTCCTTCCCAATCCTCGCTCTGATACAGCTCCCATCTCCCAAGCATATGAGGGTTTTATTACAACCCTCTCTGAACTGATGCAAATCATGCTGAAGAGGCCGTGAGTCTTGGGGCAGGCAATAACTATTTGGTCTTTCCAAGGGCAAACCACACCATCACTTATGCTACCAAACTATGGGCAGTCTTCAAAAGCGAATGCTTTTTATCTGGAAAACTGAGCCACTTGTAACGGTGCCCCAAACAACAAGTTAGTCAACAGATTTCTGCAAACATCAACATGAATACTATTCTAAAGAGTGCTTGACAGCACTGGGAACAACGGCAAGTACAGTCCAGCAACTGTGTCTGCAGTCCCCATGCAAAGTATATAGTAATTTTATATGCTTTTACCAAAACATCAGAGTTCGTGAGGGCTTTGAGGAGATGAACACGTTGCAGCAATGCAAGCAGTACTGCCAGTCCATATTTATTTATTTAAGAGATTAACCAGGTGAAGAAGATTTGTAAATCTCGTTTCAGATGTGACCTGGGGGCTCATGCACCTACCATATGGCAGCAGCTTAGACCCTCACATTGCTGTGTGCATTCCCAACTCTGCTGAGACTGTAGGCAGTGGAGGGAGCCGGAGGGGCTGGGGGCAGTCGCCCTCCTGGCTGCCCAGTGTGAGTAGTGGTGCCCGCCACCATCTTTATTCACTGTTTAGTGGCCACTGTGGAGCCCATGATTGGCTGAATGGTTCCCCTCGGCTCCCAAATGCTCCCAAACCTAGCTCCACCACTGACTGTAGGTGTCAGTGGCTCAGTACGTAGCACACTCACCTCTGAGGCTGGGAGATCAGAGGGCTGTGGGTTCAGTTCCCATTTGGCACTTGGGTAAATATCCCAGTACTGACACTGTAGTGCAGCATGAGAGGGTGCTGCACTTCTGAACCGTCTTTCAGATGAAGACGTTAACCGAGGTCCCATCTGCCTGGATTGTGGTAGTTCAGGTGGATGTTAAAGATCCATAGCACTTATCGAAAAGAGGGTAGGGAGAATTTCACGGTGTCCTGGCCAATTTCCTCTTTCACTAAAAATACCAACAACTTCATCTGTGCCCCTCCCCCAAGGTTGTGCCTGAAAATAGGCAGGATTTGTCTAGTGCACTTACCTGGTCAACAAAAACTAAATAAAATGAAATAAATAAATAAATAAATAAAGGTGCAGAGTAAGGGTGGCTTACCACAATCTGGCAAGTGTCCAGATGGCCACACCCAAGTGCTTAGGTTGCTGAGAGCAAATGTTCCACTGTAAACAGCCATAAAAGCTAAGGGACTTGCCAAAGGTCTACACTAAGTATCTGACTCTGGCTGGCTTTGAACATATACTCTCTAGTTTTCAAGCTGCTGTTTTAACCAGCAGTCACCACTCAGCCTATGACTAAAAAGTCAACACAGAAGATTTTTTGTTTATTTACTCCCAGCTGTTGCCAATGCCCTTTTAGGATAACTTTGCCTCAGTCTTTTGGGCTGAGGTTTTGTGCCTTTTAGCAGGGATTTAAACATTAACCCTTGTTGTGCTGTGGATTGGTATATCTGTCCAGAATTCCTATACATTCTAGCTCTGTTAGCAGTGAAGTGTTAATAAATCTTGGATTGGGTGTGAGGTGGGAGCAATGGCGGTGCTGCACAATGCCTCTATGCATGAAAATGCACAGACACATCGCAGTGTGCTATGGTCAGGTAGTGGCATGCAAACAGTTCCTTAGTGTTTTGTGTGCCATGTGTGGTCATTAGCACACTGGCTTCTGAATATGGATCCCAGAGCATGAGGTGAGAACCTCTTTGAGACAGGCTATTCCCCTTTGGTGGGTGGGTATCTCTGTTGCCAGCAGGGGCTGTGGTGCTGTCGCGTATGCACCACTACCACAGCCCAATATTCTCTACGCATAGCTGTTTGTATGTATATGCCCTCCAGATCAGCTGCAATCTATTTTGTGAAGCTGCACCATCATTTGCATGGCACAAACGACTGCATGTGAATAACGGGCCCCATTGGACTACAAATGATAAACAAGGCTCTTTTCACAAGTCAACATAAACAGATTAGTGTAATGTAGAGTTATGGATAAAAGATGACCTCACCAGTGCACCCAGAATTAGGAAGATTTAATTTCACACCCACCTAATTTTGCATAGCACTGATCTATACCAAATATGCTTCAGATAGCATTTGGCAAATTTTATACAACATTTTAAGATGAAATGAAATGATATTTTAAAGTAGATTGCAGGTGTGCAGGGTTACTCTTACTCCAAAAGCCTATACAAAGCTCTTTAAACAGGGTACTGAGTGGCACAGGTGTCAGCAGTCCAGCATATCACTGTCTGAAATTTGTCAGTCTTAAATCAGGAGAGCAGCCATTTCATGGAATTCAGAAAGTGATGTCACTGCTGCAGCAAGCTGTGCCTGACAACTACAGCTTGCCTAACAGTGCCATCACCCACTGTCTCAAGTGTCCATGAAATCGCTGTTGTTACCTTGAGATAAGACAGGTAAGATTCAGAGAGGATTATATGCAGACTGCTGACACCTACAGGTTAGCTAACAGAGCCTTGTTTGAAAGAGTTTTTCATGGGCTTTGGATTTAATGAGTGACCCTGCACACCTACACTGAACTCCCCTTTCAGAAAATGTTCTTGGACACTACAAGGTTTTTAACTAGTGTACGCTATTAGTAAATCTTTTTTGTTTATTTTTCCAACTGGTGTGATTGTTAGAACAGTTAATGTATAAAATAAGTAATACAGGTTTTGAACCTTAGCTTACTTTTAATTTATTTTTTAACCCTTAGGCTGCCGACAGAATTAGAACATATAAAATTTTGGATTGATATATCAGTCCAGCGGCTCTGCAAGGGTTAATTTAGTTTGTTTAACCTGGAGGTGGCCTGAATTAAAGTGTCATTTTCACTGTGCCCCAGTGAATACTGTGTAATACATGTTTGTACAAGGACGATACCATTATTTAGAACAAAACATACAAACATTTGCATTTTCCTCTGCTCACTTTCTCTTGTCTGCTTTCTTGCATAGTTCCTGAAGTCTTCATTCTGGGATACTCTTCATTTATTCTTCTGCCTCTCAGTTTGCCATTCTGTCTGTTATTTGAATCTATTTTTCAAATGCATTATTGATAGACAGTCACCCCATTCACTGCTGTTCTCTTATGCTCTGGCTCCTGAAACCCTTGGTAGTAATATCACGTGGTGTCTGGTTCTACTCTCAAGCAATCCTGTGCTATCAGACACAGGTTAGTTTTCCCCTTCTTTCCCAGCATTCCATTTGGTGCCCTGCAACCGATTAGAGTCACAACCCCACTACACCACAAATGCCAAAGCATGTACATTTCCACCAAAATGCATAGTGCATATCTACTAATCAAACCTACCACTGAATCCCAGCCAGAAATCCGTACAGGCTTTTAAGGTAAGCTTTGACAAATTTCTGCTTACTAAGGGAATCACACCCTGGGTAATAGGCGGGTAGAGAATCCTTCAAAACTGGTCCATATTTGTACCACATACTTATTTCATCCCTGCTGATGAAGTGTGCGAGGTGCACCTGTGACAGACCCTGAGTCTCTTATGACCCTAAAATTATCACATGGTACAGTGGCTGGCGGGAATCATTCCAACTGAGTGGGAACACAGATACCAGGGCAACTGTCAGGAGGGATGCTACAAGTACAATGTTCCTCGCTATATATTATGAAAACTCGGTATAATGAATGAGCCATATGGCTCCCAATATAAAGGTGTTCCGCTAAACACAAAACCAGACTCTAATCACAGAACGAGACTCAAATCGCATGTTTTCTGCTACAGTGAGAAGTCTGCCTTTACTTACTGTTGGGTAAACCCTCTGTAAACAAAGCAGCCTTTCCCAAAGTGGATACATTCACTGGTTCCCGGGAGAAGACAGCATTACTGTACTGGTCAGAATTGTGGGTGGTATGATCAGCTGATCAACTGATCTGAAGCAGTCTCGAGTACAATCATCCGACACTGGTCTCTCTCTCTCTCGAATATAAAAAGCTCTCACCAAAATGAAATATGTACAGCAACAGTAACTAATAGATGCTCAGTGCTGTATTAGTTTACATTCCTCTTGCTCGCCTCAGTCGCTCATCTTCACTCACTTCCTCCTCACTAGGTGACCAACCTCAGGAGTCATCTTTTGTAAAGCACAATAATATGCTAATGAACAAATGCTGACTGCAAAACTACTCGATATGTTTATGATACAGTGCTATATGTTTATGAATTGAAAGCAGTCAGGAAAGTGGGCAGGCAGAGATGCGGCTGTGAATCTGGAAACTGTATTTAGTACCTCGTTTTAAATATCTTACAAAGCATCTCAAAGGGCCGGTGGTGCTGAGGGCTGAGGTGCTGGGCGCATTAACTCATGCCATGCGGTGACCCGTGTTGGGAATGAACATGAGCTGCCGAGGGCGGCAGGGAGTAGAAGGATCGTGCGTTTCAGGGACTGTTCTCCTTCTCCAGGGAGGAGAGTATCGTCCAGTGGTCGGTTCCGACAGGCCTAGCAGAGGCTTGGGACAGTGCGCAAGCTGCAGACAAAGGGTGGAGATGGGGCAGTGTACCAGGGGAGCACATGCGGACACGGGTGCACTCCCTCCATCTGCGTCATTACGCTCCACATCTCCAGGGGACAAAAAGTGGAAAAATGGCTCCTGGTCAGTGGCACTTCCTCGTTTGGATCCTTCCCAGTGAGTAGAGCTGGGGAGGCTCCTCACCTCCGCCGGGGAGCTGTGGGCGAACTGAGGAGGTGGCCTAATGTCAGGTATGTGGATTGGGAGGTCGGTTGGGATGTTCAGCCGACCAGAGCCAAGGGAGAAGTAGTAAATAGAAAAAAAAAAAAGCATCTCAAAAGTGTCAGGCAAAACTAAATAGTAGTAAATAAATAAACTGTTTTGACTGACAAACAGAACAGCTCTGGGATGCTGCTATGAGTCCACCAGGATGTGGGTTCAAACTTCAGTGGTAGCATGTTTTCAGTGTGCTTGATGTAACTAACAGGGAACTATACCATTTCATTCATTATAGTGAGGGAGCACTGTACTTTTTCATGGAAAGGGTGATGGAGGGATGGACTGAGCGGCCAGAAGAGGACAGTCTGTGTGAGATCAGGGGGGATTTAAGCGTGGGTGCAATAGATACAGGAACTTAGCAAAGTCTGTATCAGAAAGGGATGGGAAAAGGGCTAGGGGCTCTCTCATTCAACATTTGACAGGAGTGGGCAGACACGATGAGCCAAGGGTCTTTTTCTGCAGACAGATTCTACGTTTCTATTACTAACTACTAGGTTACTCTATAAATCCGCTTAAACACAGATGAACATCAGCTAGTTCTTATTTTTATACTTACATTTTATTGTTTAACAAAAACAGTAACCTGCAGCATTTCTCATGCCAGACATCAAGATGTGATACAGGAATGCATGTTATAATAAGGCTGAAAGTACTACTCTAAGCAATCAGGTGTTCAGGTGTCGGGTAGTAAATTATGTCCAAAACAAAATCCATATAATAATCCAAGACAGCTACACCTTGCAAGCAGGTGGAGGTCAGCTCTCAGAGAATAATACATTCCAAAGATGAGCAGTACTCAACACCCTGTGTTGATATGACTCCATCGTGAGCATTTTGGCTTAAAACAGAATATTTAACATTTCAGTGTCATCACATGATCAACAAACCAGAGAAAACTCATGGAATGAAAATATTAAACTGGTCAACTACTGTGGACTATAAAGCAGAATATGCCCTGTAACTGAAAGTGCAACATTGTTTAGCCTAATTTGAAATAAAGTTTCAGTTCAAGGAATAGGTAAACCTGTCATTCATCGAAAATACAATACTCCTGCTGATTTCAAGATAAAGCTGTCCAAATATCCATAGCTGCCTCAGGCGTCTTGTCCTCTCCCAAATCAAATGGATCAGATGCTCTCTCTGGTAGCCTCAAATTCAACAGCAATCGTCTCTGCTTGTTTTCCAGCCTCCTCTGGATCTGTATATTGAAAAGTGTATTCTATAGTGAATAGGCGGGCAGGCATGATAGTGAGTGTACAACCCAGGCTACTGGGTTTGAGTGCGAACACCATCAGATTTTTTCCTCCATCCTGGTGACAGGATAAGTCAGGAAAAATATGCAGCGTGGCACCACCATGGTTAAGATGATCAGCAGCTCTTGAGGGTCCCTAAAGCAGGTCCCTGATTTCCACACATCCGTTACCAACAAAGCAGTCCTAGGTAGATTGCTCCAAGCTCCTGCAGCACGAGGGGAAATCCTATAAGCCTGACGAAACGTTGGGCATATTCATGCCCCAGGCCCCAGTAGCCACTGCTGTAAGAAGGCCAGGAGATCATCACCTTCAGCTCCTCAGAAAGGCCAACTAGCTGCACATTAGAAGCTCTGTATGCGTCTTCATGGGCCTCCAAATGATAGCGAAACTGCCAATTTTTCTTGTACCAGCTTGTTGGCAGCAGCAAGAGCTTTCCCCACTTGTGTCTCCGCTGAGGTACTGTCTTTGTGGCCACCTCAGTTTTAAAATCCTGCTCCCCAGATGGCTTAAAATTGTTTCAATTTTAGTGTCAATCACCTGCATTGACAATTGCAGCATTTCCATGGGGGTTCACCTCTGTGGCCACAAGCCTGGATCCTCCAGTGGCTGCAATCCTGGCTCCAGCAGCCAACTGCTCTACTGGTGACTGATTTTAGATCCACCCAGACCTCCCTTTGCGATCAACCCATGATGAAAAAATTATATCAATCTATGCGCTCAACAAGCGGTATCGACTACAGGCATGTTTAATAAAGCCCAAACAGGTAATTTAGCGATATTAATGTTTAAAAGTTCCCTGATCTACAGAACAACATGGAGATGTCTATCGGCAGGCTTGCTCCACAGTCCCCACCCCATCATCAACTAGTTCTCCACGATGCAACTCCAGGAAAATGTTTGCTGGCTGCAATATGGAAGAATATTCTTCGCGAAGAAATATATAGTTCTTACTAAGCACTCAAATGACCAGTTTTAGCTAAAGCTGAGCAGGTACTTCTTCACCTCTCTTGTACAACAGACAGCATTTCAGGTTAAAAAAAAAAAAAAAAGGCTAGCTAGGCATGGCATGCTGGTGTCCTAAGTACTAGCAGTTTCCAACACAAACATAGACACATAGACAGTAATGGCAGATAAAGACTAAGGCCGGATATTCCAAACTCGCCAGGCTGTGGCGCGAAGCCTGAAGCGCAGCTCAACCAGTGCACAGGGGTGTGGCCTGGGCAATATTCCATAGGAGCTGCGCTGATGGCGCAGCAACTTTAATGTCGCACCCTGGCCACCCCACTGCACCAGCGCAAGTGGCCATAGTGGAGCATGGAGATGTGCTAGTGCAAGTGCCATTGCGCCATGCACAGCACCTGCGATATTCAAAGGGGACATGCAAATCGGGCCATAATTTATGCAAGGCACAATGGAGCAATTTGCATGTCATTATGGCTTATTTGCATCCCATTAGCATGCAGATGCGCCGATCCCGATGACTGCGCCCTTCCAGGTAGCAGCCATCGGGGACCGCCCCTACAGCGATACGAGCATTTGTCTCCAAAACACTCCCGTCCAATATCCCTGGTGGTCCAGTGGACCGCACTCTGCCCGATCGCGGGCATCTGTAAACATAACAAAGTCCTATTACCCTGGTGGTCTAGTGTACCCCCTACCCACCGCCCACTGGGCCCCACCACCTGCTCCCCCAGTCAGCGTGCGGCAGCCCCACCGCCTGCCGCCCGCCGACTGACAGCTCGGTGAGGGCTGCACACCCGTGATTCTGGCGTGAGCCAATGGGTGTGCAGCCACCTACTACTCAGTCGAATATGTGATTCATTCACATATCTGGACTGTCAATCTGATATGGGCTACACACCGATGGCTCACTGTAAGACTCAATGGCGTGCAGCCACGAGCTGTCGATCGGTGGGTCGGTGCTGCCGCTCGCCGACTGGACGGGGAGCGGGGTGGTGGGGGCTCAGTGGGCGGGTGGGGGGGGGCACTCCAGACCACCAGGGTAACAGGACTTTGTTATGTTTTAAAGATGCCCACGATCGGGCAGAGGCGGTCCACTGACCACCAGGGATATTGGAGGGGGCTTATTGACACGGATGCCCGTGATGGGCATGGGGCGCCGCCAGGTGCGGCAGGAATGGAGGCCACCCACAGGTGGCAGCTGCTGTGTTGCACCCTGCAATACGGCAGCTCACCTGTGGGTGGCCATCATTTGTTCTTTTTGGCTAACTTTGTGCAGGCGCGAGGTAGGGGTTGCGCATGCCTGACTTTGCACATCCGGGCTGAATATCGGGCTGTGCAGGTTACTATGAGCACGCCCCCACCTGTGCTGCAAGACATTGATGCGCCCGGCGCATCGGGACGCAGCGGCGGCGATTTTTCCCTTTGAATATCACACCGGGCGCATCAGTGGGTTGTGCATGGCGAACACTGTTGCGCCATGCGCAAACCCTTTTGAATATCTGGGCCTCAAGCCCATCCAGTCTGCTCAAGGTTGACTAACCTACCCCCAGACCTACGTTATTCGGGAACTCTCCCTTCAGCCTCCTCACTGGTGTAGAGTTTGCTATTATTCCCAGTATTCTGTTTCACCCATGCTTGAAGCCCTCTATGGTTCTGGCACCTACCACTTCCACAGGCTGTTCCATGGTTCCACCACCCTTTCGGTAAAATATTTCCTCAACCCTCCTGATGCTCCCCTTTCAGTTTCCAGTCATGCCCTTGTGTCACTGAGCTGGTGTTCTTACAATACTTCATGGAATTCACTTTATTAATCCCTTTCAGAAATCTAAGTGTGTCTATCATATCTCCCTCTCCTTCTGGCCTCCAGCAAGTACATGTTTTGTAATGCCCTCAGACATTTCTCATAGGACTGCCCTATAGATCATGAACTATCTTTGTCACCCTACACTGTACGGCTCCAGCCTATCCTTATCTTTTTTAATTATTATTTTTGGTCCAACCCCTCTCTTCAGGCTCTGTCCTGCTGCCGTTGTCCCCATGCCCAGGCACCCTCCTGGGTGGGGCCTCGAGGAGCTTCCCACTTCATAACAGACATTGTGGGCAAGCCCCAGATTACCCACCCAAGTTGGGGCAATGAGAATGGACCCCTGGTGGGCTTTGGAGGCAGTGGATGGCAGCGTGGAACAGCATATCATGCCGAGGGACCAGAATATTTGTTGCCGGGGCAGGAACATACAATGGCGTCCAGCGTTCGCCTTCCCCCCAATGTGCAGGCGTGATGCTGTTGGTACCCCGGCCTCTGCAGAGGTTCGTCCAGGCTGAACACTCCCCGAAAGAGAGCAGTCCTCGGATGCTCAATCCTTTCCCCTGGCTGGCCCTTCGACTCCTGGATCCGTTTTCTGAGGTGAGGCTCCAGAACTGGACACAATATTCTACGAGATGTGGCCTCACCAAGGATCTATAAAGGGAAATATTACTTCCTTCCTTCCTTCCACTGTCTATACCCGTCCCTATACACCCCAGCATCCTGTTTACCTTGCTATAGGCTTTGTAGCACTGGCCTGACTGCTTTTGAGTGTCACGAATAATGACTCCCAGGTCTCGCTCCTCTGCTGCTGTGCTAAGTTTAATCGCATTTATCTTTCTCTTCTCTTACTCTGTCCTGGGTTCTTTTCCCCAGCTGAATTAGCTTGCACTTCTTGACACTGAATTTCAGTTGCTACATATTTGACCATCTCTCCAGCCTGGAGGTCAGACATATGCAGTGATTTTTTTTTTTTTTTACAGAGAGGGTGGTGGATGCATGGAATAACCTGTCCCAGGAAGTGGTGGCTGCCTGTAGGGTGACAGGCTTTAAACATGCATAGGACAGAAATAAAGGAATATTAGAGATAGGGAAGAAAATGCTAAAGGCAATGACCAAATAGGGTCATAGGCCACTTCATCAGGTAGCATAAGCGGGCAGACTGGATGGGCCTGGTGGCCCTTATCTGCCGACAGTATCTATGTATTGTGTAATTCCCTAACTCCCTCAACATTATACACCCTTCTGCAGAGTTTTGTGTCATCTGCGAGAGGCTAATCTTACCCTGGATTCCTTCACTGATGTTGCTAATGAACCTATTAAAAGGACTGGGCTTAGGACTGATTCCTGTGGTATCCTACTTGTGACTTCCATCTCCACTGATTTAACCCTGCTGACAACAATCCACTGCTGCATAACCTTAAGCCAGTTTTCCACCCATCTGGCAATATCCTACACCCCCAGGTCCTTCATTTTCTTTAGCAAGCATCCATGAAGCCCTGAGTCAAAAGCCTTGCTGAAGTCGAAATACAGCAGATGTACTAAATGGCCCCTATCCAGCTCCTTGTTACCCAGTCAAAGAAGACAATTAGGCTGGTCTGACAGGACCTCCTGCCACAGATCTGTGTTGCTTACTATCCTGAAGACCATCTTTCTCCAGGTAGTCAATGAGATCCTTCTTGATCAGAGATTCATTCAGTTTCCCTACGATAAGAGGCAAGACGGACTGGCCTGTAGTTCTCTGCCTGTTCCTTATCCCTCATTTATGGAGCAACCATGTCAGCCATCCTCCAGTCTCTAGAAACCACCCTGTCTGTAGTGAGCTGTTGAACAGTTTTGCCAGAGGATCAGCCAGATCTGCCAGCTCCTTAGCACTCTCGGATGCATCTCATCCGGACCTGTGGCTTTGTCTATCTTGAGGGCTGCCAGCCCTATACACCCTGATGGTGTCCAGATGGTGGTTGAAGATGCACAGTGACGGAGCCCTCACGTGTGGCTAGGAGAAATGCACTCATGCTGTCCTGATGGTGGTTGGGAGATATGCCGTGATGATGTCCTGATGGTGGTTGGTAAATACACAGTGATTGTGTCCTAGTGGTGGCTGGGAGACACAGAGTAATGGTTTTCTGATGCTGGTTGGGAGACACAAGCAGTGTTGCTGTCCTAGCCGGTGGTTGGGGAGACACATGCAGCGATGGTGTCCTAATGGTGGTTGGGGAGGCATGCAGTAATGGTGTCCTGCGGTGGTTGGGAGACACACGCAGTGATGGTGTCCTGACGGTGGCTGGGAAACACACGCAGTGATGGTATCCTGATGGTGGTTGGGAGACACACAGTGATGGTATCCTGATGGTGGTTTGGAGACACACGCAGTGATGGTGTCTTGATGGAGGTTGGGAGACACATGCAGTGTTGCTGTCCTGATAGTGGCTGGGAGACACATGCAGTGATGGTGTCCTGATGGTGGTTGGGAGACACATGCAGTGATGGTGTCCTGATGGTGGTTGGGAGACAGATGCAGTGATGGTGTCCTGATGGTGGTTGGGAGACCACGCAGTGATGGTGTCCTGATGGTGGTTGGGAGGCTGCGCGGTGATGGTATCCTAATGGTGGTTAGGAGACACATGCAGTGATGGTGTCCTGATGGCGGTTGGGAGACACATGCAGTGATGGTGTCCTGATTGTGGTTAGGAGCGCACGCGGTGATGGTGGTTGGGAGACACACGCAGTGATGGTGTCGTGATGGTGGCTGGGAGACACATGCAGTGATGGGTGTCCTGATGGAGGTTTGGAGACACATGCAGTGATGGGTGTCCTGATGGAGGTTGGAGACACATGCAGTGATGGTGTCAGCGTGCTCAGTTGGTAGCACATCCGCGTCTGGACCAGAAGATTGTGGGTTCTCGTCCCACATCAGGATGGACTTGCACCTAAAATCACTGGCATCCAGTGCAGTATCGAGGGGTGCTGTACTGCTGGGGTGTGCCGTCCTTCGGATGGGGCGTTAAACCAAGGTCCCTTCTGCCCATCCTGGTGTTGTCCTGGTGGGTGTCCAGGTGGAAGTAAAGAACCCAGAGTGCTCTTCTAAAGAGCAGGAACATTCCGGTGTCCTGGCCAACATTCCCTTCCCATAAACCGTTCATGCAATTATCCAGTCTGTGTGTGGATGATGATGTGCGATATGCCGCCACCACACATTCAGTCACTTCACTACCAGTCTAGCATTGCTTGTAAAGTGCTTTGGGATACTGTATGAAAAGCGCTATATAAATGCTGACTCTTCTTCTTCTTCTTGGTGTCCTGATGGTGGTTGGGAGACACATGCAGTGATGCTGTCCTGATGGTGGTTGGGAGACACATGCAGTGATGGCATCCTGATGGTGGTTGGGAGGCGTACGCAGTGATGGTGTTGTGATGGTGGCTGGGAGACACATGCAGTGATGGGTGTCCTGATGGAGGTTTGGAGATACATGCAGTGATGGTGTCCTGATGGTGGTTGGGAGACACATGCAGTGATGGTATCCTGATGGAGGTTGGGAGACACATGCAGTGATGCTGGCCTGATGGTGATTGGGAGACACATGCAGTGATGCTGGCCTGATGGTGATTGGAGACACATGCACTGATGGCATCCTGAGGTAGTTAGGAGATGCACGCAGTGATGGTATCCTGATGGTCGTTGGGAGGCGCAGAGCAGTGATGGTGTCCTGATAGAGGTTGGGAGACACATGCAATGACGATGTCCTGATGGTGGTTGGAAGACACATTCAGTGATAGTAGCCTGATGGTGGTTGGGAGACACATGCAGTGATGGCATCTTGATGGTGGTTGGGAGACACATGCAGTGATGGTGTCCTGATGGAGGTTGGGAGATGCATGCAGTGATGGTGTCCTGATGGAGGTTGGGAGACACATGCAGTAATGCTGTCCTGATGATGGTTGGGAGACACGTGCAGTGATGCTGTCCTTATGGTACCTGGGAGACATATGCAGCGATGGCATCCTGATGGTGGTTGGGGACACGCAGTGATGGTGGTTGGGAGACCCATGGAGTGATGGCATCCTGATGGTGGCTGGGAGATGCACACAGTGATGGTGTCCTGATGGTGGCTGGGAGACACATGCAGTGATGGCATCCTGATGGTGGTTGGGAGATGCACACAGTGATGGTGTCCTGATGGTGGCTGGGAGACACATGCAGTAATGGTGTCCTGATGGTTGGGAGACATATGCAGTGGTGGCATCCTGATGGAGGTTGTGAGACACATGCAGTGATGGTGTCTGATGGTGGTTGGTAGACACATGCAGTGATGGTATCCTGATGGTGGTTGGGAGACACATGCAGTGATGGTGTCCTGATGGAGGTTGTGAGACACATGCAGTGATGGTGTCCTGATGGTGGCTGTGAGATGCACGCAGTGATGGTATCCTGATGGAGGTTGTGAGACACATGCAGTGATGGTGTCCTGATGGTGGTTGTGAGACACATGCAGTGATGGTGTCCTGATGGTGGTTGTGGGGCAGCATGCAGTGATGGTGTCCTGATGGTGGTTGTGGGGCCTTGCGCAGTGATGGACTGTGTGCTGATGATGGCTGAGTTGCACAGTGAAGGTATCCCACTGGGTGGAAAAGGAGAAAGCGGTGTTGTGGTAGTGCTGGTGATACACATAGATGGTGTCCTTGGGGAGGGACACACATATCAATGGTGCCCATGGAGGGGGATTTACAGGAAAGGTGTCCTGTTGAATTTGAGAACAAACAGTAATGATGCCTTGACAGGGAGGGAACAGACAGTAATGGTGTCCTGGGGCATAGTGACAGTGTGGTGGCGGTAGGGAGACACACAGACAGTGCCCTGGTAGGCGGGGCATAGACACACACACAGTAATGATAGCCTGGTAGGGATGGGAAGACAAACATGATGGTGTCTTTGTGATTGTGGTGGTGGGAAGACATATAGCACATAGTGACTGTGTCCTGGTGGTGAGGGAGACACACACAGTAACAGGGTCCTGGTGTGTGTGTGGGTGGAAACAAACAGAGACAGTGTCCAGGTTGTCCTGGTGGGGACACACACAGTGAAAGTATCCTAATTGATGGGGTCACAGTAACCATCCTGGTGTGTGTATGTTAGACAAATCGTGACAATGCCTTTGTGGGTGAAACACTGTGACAGTGTCCTGGTTGGGGAGGGGTACAGTAGTCACTGTGTCCTGGTGTGTGTGTGGGGGGTGACAGTGTCCTCCTGGTAGGGGCAAGACACACTGTGACTGTGTTCTGGTGGGAGGAGGAGAAACAGTAGGTGTGTCCTGTTGGTGGTGGTGCTGGTGGTGAGGCGACTGTGATGGTGGGGAGGGAGGAGAAACAGTAGGTGTGTCCTGTTGGTGGTGGTGCTGGTGGTGAGACATACTGCGGTGGTGGGAGGCAGGAGAAACAGTAGATGTGTCCTGTTGGTGGTGGTGGTGAGACATGCTGCGATGGTGGGAGGGACAAAACAGTGAGGTGTGTCCTGTTGGTGGTGGTGGTGAGACATGCTGCGATGGTGCTCTGGCAGTAGTAATCTCTCAGTAATATGCATCTTTCCTTATTTAATCTCCAGTGGTTAAACTGGAAATGTCTGTATCTAGATTTCTAGGTAGTGAAACTGTCATTTCTAGATGAAGGAACTCTCCTATAGTAGTCAACGGAGAAAGATGACAAGAGGTAGAGGAAATGTCATACAATTTCTTTAAGAGGCGGAGGAACCTAAATTATTCCCTTTAGCTGGAAGTATGTACAGTATTATCAGTCCTCTACACAGCAGCTCAATGGGAGTACCAATTTATGCTTTTTATGTTTGCTTGAGCATGTGCAAGAAACATTTTGTTAGCGTGAAGCATTTTGACAAGTGTGGCAATGGCCAATGTGGCTCAAGACTTTAATGGGTGGGAATTTTGTACTTGAAATGACTGAAGTGCTGCAATCAGGGATGTCTTCAGTCCTATTATTTGCATAAAGCTGACCAGCTTCCTGTCAGCTCCTCATGCATGAGTTCGATGTCCAATTCTTAAGATGTCTTCAGTCCTATTATTTGCATAAATCTAGTGGGCTTCACGTCAGCACTTCATGCATTGGTTCAGTGTCCAAAGTGTGCTGCATACTGTGCTCGGCATTCGTATGTGCAAGGGAAAGTAAGCAGAGATTGGTAGCCATTGCAACTGGTAGACTGCCAGCAAGTGCAGAACATGCGAGGGAATGCCGCCCACCGCGCAGCAGTTGGATTTCCACTTGCGATGCTGGCAACCCGGATCGGGAACAGACCCAGGTCGTCAGAGGGGAGAAGGGTCGAGCATCCTTAGGACTCCTCTCCTTCTCTGGGAGGGTGGGCTCATGTCTGGTGCATCAGTGACACCCAGAGGAGGCTGGGTTTACCCACACGCACAGACGCCACTGTAACACTCAGGGGCGGGCAGACACTGGTCGTCATTGCACATCCCCACCCTTGCTTACAGGAAGAATAAACTGCAGCCTGGGTCATTTTATAAGGCCTCCTGGGCTTCGATTAGCCTCTGGTGGCAGGCTCTCCCGACCAGGAAAGCGGCAGTGGCACTGTCACAGGAGGCGTATGCCGCAACCCCACCCTCTGGGGCGTAGCTAAGGGTAACTGTGGGGAGCACTGGGCCACCGGAGGCTGAAGTCCAGGGGCCGTGACCAGGGCTGTGGCAATGATGACCCAGGGGCACAAAAGTATAAACAGGAAAAAAAAGAACTGTGAGGGAGAGTGTGTGACAGAGCAAGCAGTTCTGCTGCACCTGGCATGCCTCCCAAAGCATTTCTCTTCTGCCCTGTGAGAACTGTCATTTAAGGTCACTGTCAGATGTTCCCTGTGGGTGATATGCCTCCCGAACCTGATCCCCCCCATGCACTCTCTATTCTGTTTGTGTCTGTGGAGAGAGCAGGAGACAAAGCTGTGCAAGCAGCTCACCCTGGCTGTGTCAGTGGGAGCGCCATGAGCAACTAGTGTTACCGCCCCTGCCAAATGTCTGTGCTAGTACTTATCAGAGGCAAGAGACTGCAGCAAGAGAGAGAGAGAGACACACAGCAGGACATGTTATAAAGACCAGTATCATCCATTTATTTTATGAATTAATTAGTATGCCACTCATGTGTTACTTTAGTCAGCTCTGTGCCTGCTCTGTTTGTTTGTTCATTTCAGCTGTATTGCTCAGGCGGAGACACACTGTGCAATCAAAGATGCAGACCTGGAAAGTCAGCTTCTTTAGTAGCGATTTCTGTGTGAGGTACTGCCCTCTTCTTGCACCTCTGTCCTCTCTGTCTGGTGGGAGCAAGAAAGTAGTGGCATGCATGTCCGCTGTGGAACCCCCCACCCAGAGTGTGCCCCAACATCATTCTGAGTGAGGATGGGGGCATCCCCCGAGAATGACACAGCGGAGCGAGCAGCACACTGAAGAGAGACAGAGACATGCATATTAGTAAGAGGGCTTCGAGAGCATGTGTCCATAGTTGGGAGGAGCAACATTTGGATCAGTACAGCACCCCTAGCCTTAGACCCAGATAGTGCCGAAATGATGCGGTCCATCTGCTGTAGGTTAGCACTGGTGCAGTTCTATGCTGGCAATGTGGTGGGAAGCTCAATGTTGCATTAAATATTACCTCTCTGTTCATGCACTTCTTGTGACCTAAGGGTCTTTGTTTTGCATCCCTCTATCTGCACAATCTACTTACTGAAATGCATTGAAGACATGTTTTATACTGAAGGAAAAGGCAGTGAGGACATTGTGATGCTATTTGCTAGTAGTCATTAGGTTTTAACAGGTGCAAGTATCCACATACGCCTGACATACACCCTGCAAGCAAACATTTGGCACTGACAAATGCTTGTTAACTCTGGTTACTCATTTACTGTCCTAACTGAAAGACAAGGGCAGTTTGAGTGGCTACCACTTTAGAAGTAAGCATAGTCCATAACCACTCTGTCAAGCAGCCTTAAAAATAGCATGACTGAATGGAATTATAAGAAGAAAATGTGTGGAACTCTATAAACGTGTATAGCTGTAATTAACTTCAAGATGAAATTATGTGTAGCTCTATAAACACAAACAAGAAGCAGTTTGGCAGAGGCCTAGTGATCAGAGCAGATACTAATTCCTAAATTCAGTGCTTGCCCTGGACAAGTAGCTAAAGCAAATCTAGTCCCACTGCAAAACTTACTACAGCTGAAAGAAGCAGTTTGCTAGAACTTGACATCAGGACACCCCCATGCATGATTTATAATGATTAAAAAGTGTGCTGGCCTCCACACAGCACACTGCTGTTAACCCGTGGCAAGAGGACTGTAGGGAGAGAAAAGTGGAAAAGATGTGCAGCTCCATGAAGCCCTGCCCACGCCCCCAACCCACATCACCACCTGCAACACCGGACCGCCTCTGATATGTGCTGGGCAGAGGCACACTTCCGGAGGGCAATCTGTGGGGAACATGAGGTCTGGTAAGTACCAGGAAGGCAGGAAAGGGCTAATAGCCCACCAGATGTCACCTGGAAGAAAACCTTTACATAAAGTAATAAAGAAAGAAAAATTGGTCAGGATTATGTAGACAAAAGTATAACACAGCACCAAGATCCTCATCCTTTCCAAGCACACTGTCTGGCTTTAATGCTGGTAGTCTCAACCCAGCAGTGCCCCACACATGGTCTTCACCCTGCATCAGACTTCATGTACTACACTCAGTACTGGGGGAGGGACTTCATAGTAACTAGTAAGGACTGGGTGGTGATGTCTAGCTAGGTTGGGGGGGCAGGTTTCACCGAATTACAAAAACAGCAAGACTGACATGCTGGAAGAGAGGAGGTCCTGAACTATATTCAGCAGGTGGCTCCTAATCACATGTTTTTAACAGCAGAGCCCTGACAAAAAGGTCATAGCTCACACCTCACAATCACTCACCAACCCCACTGCTTGGGGCTAGAGTACATATGAACCTATGGAAATGCCAGCAGAAACAGGTCTCACGGTCCATCAAGTCGATTGTGCATCAAGCCCTCAGCTTGCAGCTGCCCCACCCTCCCTTCTCATAACCCCCACTCTGTCTCACCCTCTCTTAAATCCTCCCACTGTTCTACACGATACTGCCTCCTCGGGCAGAGTGTTCCACTTATTTACCACCCTTTCTGTGAAAAGTGTCTCCTGATTTCCTTCCTGAATCTCCCTCTCATGTCCCTCCCTTCTGATCTGAAGACTCCTTCTGTATTAATCCTGTTAATACCTTAGGTACTTAAAGGTTTTCAATCATATCCCCCCATCCTGCCTCTCTTCCAGGGAATACATTTGCAGATCGCAGAAGGAGCAGAACCAAACTACACAAAAACACGATCCTGGATTTTAGGGAGACTTTGGGAAAATGGGAGATGCTTGAAAGAGGCTTAAGGGGAATGGGCAGGAATCAGGGGTTGAGGAACAGTGGGCAGTATTTAAACGGGATTATAAGGGCAACAGAATTATGAATCAAGCAGGTTAGCAAGGGGACAAGGACAAGGAGGCCATTATGATTTTCCAAGGAGGTAGCGGAGAAAGTGAAAGCCAAAAGATTGCACTCGAACAATACAAAAGACACAGGCAGAAGGAGATAGGGAGAAGTATCAGGAGAAGCAAAGGGAGACAGGGAGGTCAGTAAGGAAGCCAAAGCTCAGACAGAAGAGCACATTGCAAAATCAGTGGGTAGCGAGGACAAAACCTTTTACAGGCACATAAGTGAAAAAGAAAGGCAAAGGGAGGGATAGTGAGACTGAAGGGAGGATGCGCCCACGTGGAGGATGACAACAGTAAAGCTGACATATCGAACAGGTATTTCTGCTCAGTCTTTACTGAGGAAGAGGAGGGTAATGTGTCTGAAGGGAGCACAAGGAGTGGGAATGGTGCAGAAATGGACACAAGTTCCTTTAGGCGAGAAAGGGTCCTGGAGGAATTGGAAGTAATAGGAGTCGATAAAGCAATGATGCCAGATGGGTTGTACCCCAGGGTCCTTAAAGAGCTAAGAGAGGTGGTGGCTGAACCTCTGGCAATCCTGTTTAGTGATCACTGGAAACAGGGAGGTACCCAAAGACTGGAGGACAGCAGATGTAGACCCCTTATACAAAAGTGGGAACAAAGAGGAAGCAGGAAAATACAGACCAGTCAGCCCCACCTCGGTAGTGGGGAAGATCATGGAAGCACTACTGAAGGAGAGGTTGGTGGAACATCTGGTTGTCAATGGACTACAGGACCCAAGGCAGCATGGATTCACCAGGGAGAGGTCATGTCAGACCAACCTCGTTGAATTTTTCGACTGGGTGACTAGGGAGGTGGATCAGGGAGGACAGTGGACATGGCCTATCTGGACTTCAGTGAGGCCTTTGACACTGTGCCACATAGAAGACTATTACACAAACTGGGAATATAGGTGTGGGTAGGACAGTAGTGTGGTGGGTAGGTAACTGGCTGGTGGCAGGACACAGAGGGTGGTAGTAATTGGCTGTCACTCCACAGAGGAAGAGTGACCAGTGGGGTACCACAGGGATCAGTGTTGGGACCGGTCCTATTCAACATCTTCATCAGTGGCACTGTGCAGGACCTTGAAGGCAGAATTTCCCTGTTTGCTGAGGACACAAATCTCTAACAGAGTAGACACACCAGAGGGTGTAGACAGAATGAGAAGGACCTGCAGAAACCTGAAGAATGGTCAGGGGTTTGGCAGTTGAAATTCAATGCAAAAGTGCAAGATATACATATGGGGCACAAAACCCTGGCACAATATATCAGTTGGGGGTGAGGATACAGCATGCACCAAGCAGGAAAGAGATCTTAAGGTTATCATCTCTGATGACCTCAAGGTAGGAAACAGTGCGACAAGGCAGCAGGTAAAGCAAATAGGGCGGCTGGGATGCAGGGCATCATCCATAGGAAGAGGGAGGTCATAATTCACTATACAAGACACTAGTGAGACCCCACCTGGAGTACAGTGTATAGTTCTGGAGATCTTACCACGTAAGGACATAGACAGGGTAGAGAAGGTTCAGAGGAGGGCAACAAAGATGGTACATGGATTGCATCACAAGTCCTATGAAGACAGGTTGAAGGACTTGAATTTGTACTCCCTGGAGGAGAGGAGGAGAGAGGGATATGATAGAGACATACAAGTATGTTACAGGGAGGAATAGGGTGCAAGAATACACTATTTTTAAGAGAAAAGATGTTCCAAGACTAGAGGGCATGGGATGAAGTTGGAGGAGGATGATTCAGAGGAAACGTGAGGAAGAATTTCTTCACAGAACGGGTGGTGGGAAAGTGGAACACTCTGCCAGAGGAAGTGGTTGGGGCTGAAACAATCACAGGATTTAAGAATGCATGGGATAGACATAAAGGAACTCTGGAGGTCAGGGGTAAGGGCAACAGACTTCTAGGAAAACATAAAGTGAACCTACAAGCTCAAATGGGCAGACTGGGTGGGCCGTAGGCCTTATCTACCAACACTGTCTATGTATCTATGTATCTTTTAGCCTCTCCTCGTAGGATTTTCCCTCAAGTCCCTCTATCATTTTGCTGCCCTATGCTGCACCCCTTCCAGCAGTCTGATGTACCTCTTCAGGAATGGACACCAGTACTGCCGCAGTATTCAGATGTAACTGACCAATGACCTGTACTGGGGCAGGATCACTTCTCTGTGCCTGGAGATTCCCTCGCTATCCACCCCAGCATCTTGTCTGCCTTTGCAACCGCCTTCTCCTGCACTGAGCTTAGTGGTTCATACTCCCCATTATTAGTACCCCTAGATCCTTTCCTTCCACTGTGCTTTCCAACTGTACCCCTCCCAACTGATATTTCCTCCCCTGGTTCCTTACTCTGAAATGCAGTACCTTGCACTTCTTGGCATTGAACCCCAATTGCCATGTCTCCGACCATTCCTGTAGTTTGGTCAGGTCTTCCTGCAGCCCCCTCCACCCTCTATGTCATCTACCACTGCACCGATCTTAATATTGTCTGCAAACAGACTGATCCTATTCCAGAACTCATTTGAGATATCAGCTATGAATATCCTGAACAGCACTGGTCCCAGTACTCAACGCTGGGGCACCCTCCATAACATCCCTTGGTGATGAAAATCATCCCTCCCATGACCACCCTTTGCTACCTACCCTCAGCCAGTTGGTGATCCAGTTGACCATTTTGCCCCACCCCAATGTATTCCAGTCCCCACCCAGCCTCCCATGTGGCACCGAGTCAAAGGTCTTGCTGAAGTCAAATAAAGGATGTCCACTACATGGCCCTGTCAGTTCCCTGGTAACCCAGTCGTAGTAATTGACTAGGTTCTTCTGGCAGGATCTGCCCGATACTAAAACCGTGCTGATGACCATCTTGGAGCCCACTGTCTTCCAGAAGGTCACCAGCCTCTCTTTAGGACTGACTCCATGAGTTTCCCCACAATTGAAGTGAGACTCACCAGTCTGTAGTTGCCTGGATCATCCTTCAGTCCACTTTTAATGAACGGGCACCACATGGGCCATTCTCCAGTTCTATGGCATGCATCCTGCATCCAGTGATGTGGTGAACAGGTCTACCAGTAGTCCTGCCAGGATCTCCGCTGCTCCTAAGTACCCTAGGGTGAACGCCATCCGGCACCGGGGCCTTGTCCACCCTCAGTGCCCTTAGGCCCTCCAGCACCCTGTCTTCTGTGATTCTGATATCACCGCCTCCCCCTCTGCCCACTCCACCCTTCCCATGGGGTATCTGCCTCCTCTTTCCTTTGTGAACACAGAGCAGAAGTACTCATTCAGTGCCTCTGCCTGGTCCTCCCCTCCTCTGCCCACCCCATCTTTCTTAATCCTCACAATCTGGTCATTGTTTCTTCTTCTTCTCTAGCCAATGTATCTGAAGAAGTCCTTTTCACTTCCTTGATTCCTTGTACCAGTCTCAGCTCACTGGAAGCCTTGGCCGCTCTGACTAGCCTGGTAACCTCCCTGAACTTCTTCATGTACTCATCTTTGTCCCCTTGCCTTCCAGAGTTCCTAAGCTGCCAGAATGCTTTTCTCTTGGCCCTCACCTCTTTCATTACTTCCTGAGTCAGCTAGCTCGGCTTCTTTGCTCTCCCTTCTTGCTCTGTGTCCTGGTGCAGGTCTCATTAGCCTCTGCTAGCCCTTTCTTAATGATATTCCATTTTGGCTGGCACTCATGTATGTCTGAATTCTCACCAGATGCCCAGCAAAATGTACCCCATCCTTTTAAAGTCCGCTCCCTTAAAATCGATCACCCTGGTACCTGTTCCTCCTGTTACCTTTCCATATTGAGCATGAACCACACACCGTATGATGGTCGCTCCCAGCCAGGTCCTCCACTCCCAGATCCCTTACAGTCTCCCTGCTTGTTAATACCAGGTCCAGAGTCCTACTCTCCCTACTCAGCTCACGGACCAACTGCACCAGGAAGCAGTCCTGAAGTGCATCTAGTAATCTCTGCTCCTCTGCACACATGGTGGCTGGGTGTTCCAGTCCACCCTAGGGAGGATGGAGTCCCCACCACTATGATGTCCCCTTCCTATAGACTCTTCTAATCTGCTCAACCAACTCCCAATCCAGGCCATCCCCTGAGCTGGTGGCCTGTACACTACCTCCACCCTCAGTGTCTTTCTTTTAGAGTCTTGAAACTGCATCCATAAGGCCTCTGTCCCAGTACCTTTGGGCAGGCAGGGCTAGGTGGAGGCACACACAAAAACAGTCCATCAGGGGATAGGAAAACTCCTATTTCCATTTCCTCTCAGATCCATACGTTTTGTCACCACAATAAACTGACTTGGCTATGCCATGCAACCTATCATATAGCAATGTATCATGCAAGGTGAATGAAGGTGTCCATTTCACCAAACCGTTTTGATCTGCAAAATTCCAGGATTAGTGAAAATCCATGCACACCTTGCAATAAGGTATTTAGTATAATCCTGGCACAATTTCGTTGGTATGGGATGACTAAGGAAGATGACAATTCCTGCAAGGAGTATGCGGCTTAAATGATTTTAAGTTACGTGGATTTTTCGTTTGTCTTTGAATTTGCACTGCAAACCTCTTGTATTAAACTGGTACTTGTGCATCCTGAATACCTTCCTTACATTTTATTTTTGTCTTAGTTGCCTTGACTAAAAAAGCGTGCTGGATGAGAGTGGATGAGCAGAAATGAATAGGTCTGTGCTACATAAATCCTTAGTGTACCTGCCAGTATTAGCTACGAGTCCACATTCTTTCATCCTAATCAATGGTCTCGGTTTTATACTTTGCCACATGACCCCTGCTAGCTCCTTTACAGATTACCTTGTGAAAGCTTCGGTCTGTCCTCCACTGTTTTCAATACTGTCCCTCACTGCTACATGTGGTCCTGCTGCTAAGCTATTTCCTCTATTGTTATGACTAGATCAATACCCACTCTCTCTAAATAGAAAAAAGGTCAAGTCCACAGCAGGGCACTAATTATTTAACATCCTTGTACTTAAAGCCCATTAACAGAATCAGGTTGAATTCAATAGCTCCAGTTCTGGACTGGAAATCAATCGATGAGCCCCCATAGCTGGAAGTCTTGTTCAGTGGCACTGAAACATTCATTATTTTAGAGGTAATGATGTGCAGTGTGTGCGTGCCTTGTGCTGTTTGGGACAGAGATGTTTGATCTGGAGTGTTGAAGCAGGATGCAGGCCCCCGCCCTGCAGTTCAGCGTACTGTACCCTCTCAACTGTCACTCATTACAAGGGACATCCCTCATGTTATCCCTTAGAATGGCTCTGTCCTGCATCTCTCCCATACATAGAAGGTGCTGCCCACACAGAGAAGGAGCTATAAACTCAGACTTTAAGCAGAAATTCACAGTACTCTATATTAAAGCAAATATAAACTTGCAGAAGTAAAGATACTAGTTTCCAATGTTCAGAGTTTGACTCTTGCTCAGTGTTGGATTATGTGCCCCACATTTTCAGGGCCAGTATCCCACATTTTGAGAATCAGTGTCTTGCATTTCGGTAACACTAGGATATAGAACACCCTACCAGAGGTAAAACAGTAGGCATACAGGCGTACTGGCATTTCAGGTAAGCCAGGATGAATATGGGAATACCAAAGGACCAAGAGAATCAGAGGGTACCCTGGGCAAAAGGACGGATGAAGTATCCCTGTAAATGCTTTATCCCTGTATGTGTCTGCACAACAGACTTATTCCTGCTTATGAAGCAGGGGGTGGGAGAGGAACCTGAACAACAGACAGTCTCTCGGACCTCAAATTAATGTTACCACAATCCAGAAAGTTGCACCACTGAAGCAGCCCATGCTAGGTAAGCAGCAAGCGTGACTGGCAACAAAAGAGCCACACCAGTCCTCTGAATCACATGCACAAAAAAAATTTCCTATTCAGGGTGGAAATATACTTACTTTCATGAATGTAATAATTCTGTAGAAAATGCAGCATATAATTTACTGATGCTAATCTGTAATTAACTGAGGTTTGCATGATGCCACACTAAACAGACAACCTCACTCGAGCTTTTGGTAACTTTTTATTAACTATTAGTAGCAGAGCTCATTTTGCACTATTGTTTAAGCACCTTTCAGCACGGTCACTTTAAATCTTTTGTTCATAAGGGACTGCTTGAGTTGCATTCTGGACTCCTGAGGAAGCTGGCAAGCACAAAACCAGTCAAGTTGTTGTTCCCATATGTATCTTTTGTTGTCCATGCCACAGAGAGTTTTTCCACATTTGCACATTTTATATGCTTCTGTACTTTAAAGGGAAACAGCAAACACTTTGCAGGTGATTTAAAAAAACTCTGATTATGGATTTTACCCATAACTTATATTTTTTCCTTTACTTTTTGGTCAGTATAATCTACATAAAGGCACCATAACTTGTAAAGCTTGAGAAAGTGCGTGCACTCCCAGCAGGCTTCAGTGCTGTGAATGTGATAATTTGTGCTGCTGACTAATGGCAGAAGTCGGCAGCACAAATCAGCATATTCAATGCACAGGAAGCTGGCTAGTGCCAGAGATAATATGGCCATCTCCTGCTATCGAAGTTGCGCACTTACATTTTATGGATTACACCAACCAAATGTAAAGACAAAATTTCAATTATGGGTAAAAGTAATAAGAACTTACCGTAACAGATGATTTTTGAGAGGATCTCTTGTAGCAGGCCATCAGAGGTAGGACTTAGCCTCCAGAGCTAAGACCCCACAGAAACCTTCAAGCTAGCAGTCTACAGAGGGGCCACCACCTCGACATCAGCACCTGACATCAGCCAATCCTATAATGGTGGGTGGCCCCACGCCCTTCTCAGTTCTCCCGCCTCAAGACCAGTGAGCGCATGCGAAGGGGGACCAAGGAGGACCCTGAGGTATCCCAATAGCATAGAAAAACTAAAAGCAGAAGGCTCGCCCCTATGGAAGGAGAGAGAGACACACAGGAGAATGGGAAGACGGAGGAAAGCAGGGTCTGCTGCAGGAGATCCTTTCAAAGATCTGTTATGGTAAGTTAATGACTCTCTGGACCTCAAACTCATATATTTAACCATGGATACAGTCCTACTACCTCTCACTAAACTCCTCAGTCTATCACTCTGCCATGGACAGTTCCCCACATGCTGGAAAGCTGCTATGGTCACTCCAATCTTTAAAAGCGGGACAGATCCCAACCCTCTAATTACCATCCCATTTCTATCCTACCCTCTCGCTCTAAAATCACTGAAATGAATAGCCGCAGACCAGCTGACTGAATACCTTTAGAACTACCAAATACAGTGTCTGCAACAGCATGGGTTTTGGAATACACACAGCACCACCACAGCACTGCTAGGCTACACCAACTTCATTCATAACGCTCTAGACAGAAGTCACTTAGTGGGGTGATACACATTGACCTCACTAAAGCATTTGACCAGTAAACCACAGTTACGACACACTCCTTGCCTTAGGTCTCTCTGCTGATGTTACTGGATGGTTTAAAAGCTACCTTGGCAACGGACACAGAAAGTAAAAATAGGTGAGACACTCTGACAGCAGACTTGTGCGATCTGGAGTCCTGCAAGGCTCAATACTAGGCCCCTTATTATTTAGTATATTCCTCAACTCTCTTCACCAAGCAAGCTCCACTAAACTACTTCTGTATACTGATAGCGCTGTCATCTTCTCTAGTCACTCGGACCCTCTCACTCTAAAACAACTACTATAGAACAATTTCTCAGCAATTGAGCAATGGTTTACAGATCATAAACTTCTCTAAACTATAAAAAAAATGAAAACCATTCTCTTCGCTAGCTTGCACAACAGGCACAGACACTACCAGCTCACCATCCTTAACAACAGCAGCGCACCTCTGGAACAGGTCCCACAGTTTAAGTACCTCTGAGTAACACTAGACACAACCATGTCATTTTCTGCCCATTTGGATCATGTAGCTAAGGCAGTAAACACCAGGCTGGGATCCTTTACAGACACTGTCTCACATCTAATGCTCTCCACCTAGCTATCACTTGTTCCTTACTCTCCATTATTGACTATGGTCTAATTATCTATGGTGCAGCAACAAACAGTACCCTTAAAAGAATTCACACTGCCCTCAACAAAATATGCAGACTTGCCTCCGAACCAGACATACACATACATGCGAGTTGCATGCACAGACTGGCTGGCTAAACCTTAAGGGTCGAGTAATGTACCAGACCTGCCTGTTTACAAAGAAAATCTGCCTGGGCCTCACTCCTCCAAAAGCTCCTCAACCAGGTATCAAATCCCCACCACACTCGTGGCATGACTGCTCAGGCCTTCCAAGTCCCTTTCTGCCGTACCACTCTGGTCCAACGTTCCTTCAGATTCAGGGCACCTCACTGGCTAAATTACCTCCCATATCCATACATGACCTTTCAAATCTTGACCCTTTCAAGCACAATCTACACAATCACCTTACGACTGTTAACAAGTGCGACTGCACCCGTTGACATGTCCTCCTCCTTCAGTGATACTGTTATTCTCCCATCTAGGTTACCCACTCTCTTAACTCTGATATCTTCCCATAGCCTACTCTTTATGTCTGTTTCTACCACTCACTCCATCTCCTCCCTTCCCGCCATACTGCCTTTCTCCTCATCCCTCTCCCACTCTCTTACCCACTCTGTCCCCCTTTCCCCACCCCTTTCACTTGACAACACCTCTCTGGCTGATCTTAATATGTACTCAATCATGTTGTAGTATAATATTTAATCACTTTTATATTTGTAATAGTTCACATTTTATAATATTTAGCTTTCACCTTTTATATTACAATATGTAAGTTCACAATATGTAAGGATTGTAGTGTAATATTTCTTTAGAGTGGAAAATTCCATGCACTGTAGTATTTCTGTATATTTCCATTAACTGTTTTGTAATCACCTTCTTTAGGAAGGAATATTAAAATGTTAGAGAGAATCTTTCTTAAGGATGGTGTGCATTTACCTTATAAAACAACATGCTTGGACAAAGTATACGATAACAACATGCTTGGGCAAAGTATAAGATAACAGCATGCTTAGGCATTGAATTTTGAACAACATGAAAGGCAAGTCTTAAGTTGTTATGCGTTGCTATGGTGTGGTAAACTCATTGTTTACTTAGTTCAGAATGACCCATTAGCTTATGTATCAAGAAATATTGGGTAACAAAATGAAGTAAGCTGTGGAAAAGTACACCACACCTTGGTATCAACTTGTTATTCTGTTTTATGATTGGCTTATACTGAAATGTTAGTATTTTTAATGATAAGAATTGTAGAATTTAGCTTATAAAAACACTGTATGTAAGCTGAGTAGCTCAGCTCCAAACTGATAGCCAGAATGAACATGCATGTTACTCTGAATGGACCGCAATAAACTCTTTGAAGAAATCTGAAGGCTCAAGTCCACTATAACAAACACAACGCACTACAACTGGTGCGTGACTCGGATTCTGAAGACAGTGTATATGGTTACTGAAGACATCAAACGCAACGAAGAGGCCAAACTCGAGGAACGCTTTACTGCACCTGATCTGATCAATCAAGTACAGAAGGGAGTCTCACGAGGGACTGGTGTGAAATCAGACATGATTTTCCAGCCACAAGATAGACGTAAGTATGGATACCATATTACGTAAATTTTTAGAAACACATTTAAAGGAAGGTCCGTACGCTCTCCTGAACAACAGGAAGATGCGTATTTACATTTTACTAAGCAATGTACAGACAGAAATGAAAAAGTTAAACTAGATAAAATCAAGTTAGCCAACATCTGTCAAATGTATGTACAATATCAGTGTGAAATGACAACTAGGATGTGTAATATACAAAGGCAGGTGTTAGAAAATGAAGAAAACATAATGAAAGTTTAGTTCTTCAGTCACAAAGAGATGCAAAATGTGCCACTGAAGTAAAAGACATAGAATATAAATTAAGTGTGGCACAAGGGGAGGTTTGTGGTTAAAAATAAAAATAATCAGTTAGAAGAGAATCTTAAATTTGAAATAAACAGAGTCAGTCACAAATTAATGAACTGACTAGGCAATTACATGGCATTAGAAAGAGTAGACCATGCTAATCAAAGCACGCCTAAGACCTCTCATATAAGGAACAGTCCTTGTATACATTACAAGCAGAAGCACAGTTACAGTGCCAAATCTCCTAGAATTAAGGCAACAAATTACCTCATTGGGCGAGAAGTCCAAAAATATAAAATGGCTCTGGTGCAAGTGAAGCACCCCTTCCAGCCAAAGCATCGCTGTGGCTATGAAGCAGTGACTGGAACAGAGTTCAAGCTCTAGTAGTTCAGAGAGTGAGGAAGAGCCCTCGAAAGCTTAAAAAGGAAAATGGCTCCTTTTAGTGTTAAAACAAAAGGAGAAACTGAAAAATTGCCCGCCAAGTAAGCGGATGAAAAAGTTAACTCCTAAGGTTAGGGAAGGATTAGAGGAGGACATAAGGCTACTGACAGTAAATACTGAAAACTACACAACTCGTACTGAGAAAGCAGAAAACGCGCAGGATAAGAAAAGGTTAGAGAAGAAAAAGGCAGAGTGTGAAAGGCACAAAGAGGCTAAAATGGAAAGGTTAAAGGGGATCTTGAGGCACAAACCGTAGAAAAGGAGATACAAAAGGCTATCGAAAAGGTAGAAATGGTCCAAAAATTCTCACAACGAGACTTGACCATCAAGAATCTATGCAATTGGCAGAACAGTTAGGCAGTGGGAGCCAGGACAAAATCCAGTACCTAATTGCTCCCAGTTAAAACACTTGTAGCTAATTTTAATCCGACTAATAAAGATGCATGTAAAGTAATAACACTTTTCTTACCTGCTGTGTTACTCCAGAGCCTTCCGGCTAATATGGTCGGTACACAGGCTAATTCTGAAAATAACGAAACTGGGGCAACTATAGATGAAATTCAAGCAGCGTTACAGTCAATGCATGGAGTTTCCCACAATGACTGGGGTAAGATCTATGAAGTACAATTACTCCCAGGAGAGTCCCCAGTCATGTTCATTAATTGATTATATGCTGCATCGCCACTTATGGGGTGTGGCAGACCTTGGTAAGGACAAAGAACCTTTTCTAAGTTTAATCGATCGGCAGGTTACATTGGTCCTGGTGTCGATTCACATGTTATTTAAAATGAGCCAAGACATGGGCAGAAAGGAAGAACTGCTCACTGATTGGTGGCGAATACAACAAGATGATCAAAGTCCAGAAAGGGAAAGGACAAGCGGAGGTAGCCGCTATTGTCAAAACAGAAGGTAAGAGTAGATATACTTAATAATTGTAATAAAGTAGGACACTTTAAACAACATTGTTGGGCAATAGGTGGAACATGGAGGAAAACAACAACAGGTATTGGAAAGGAGACGAGCACAAAATCCTGGTAATAATGTTAAACCAGGTGGTAAGGCAGACTTGCAAAATGTACTGAAATGCTCAGTAATTTGATCTATACTAAGGCTGTGGCAGCCATTAAAAGGAACCTGATGATGAAGAACTGATACAATTAGGGCAATTGATGGGATGAAGCCCCCACCTTCCAAGTCGTAGGGGAAACTGGTAGAGGACTAGGAGAGATTAGTCCTACTATATCGGCTATAGTCAGGGGCTGCCAAACTGTGATACTGGGGTCGATACTGGAGCTACAGTTAGCACTACAGATAGTGATATTCCCTTAACAACCCATGGGATGGCAAATAAGTTTGCAGGGCTTCACGGGGGTGTTAACAGCATACCTAACAAAACGTTATGGTCCAGATTTGTGAAGAGCACTTGAAATGTATGTTTTGAAATGTAATACATGAAGGTACCATCATGGGTATGGACATTTCTGGCACAACATGGCTTAGTAGTAGATCTTAGTACATGATTTTATGGAAAGGAAGTACTACTAATCCAGGACCAAATGTGGATGATTTGCATAGTATATATACCGTGAAATCATTAAAATCTACCATTTAGAGGAATTATGGGAGCATATACCTCAGTGGATAGTACATGTTATCAAGCAACATGAAACAATTTGGGCTAAAAATGCTACAGAGTGTGGCAGGGTGTCCAATATGGAAGTCAAATTGAAGGACCAGATCCCCTCACAAAAACAATATGCTTTCCCAAGGAAGCATATGATGAAATATGTAATACTGAAACAGTTACAGTCACAAAACATCATTAGAACCCATATGTTCCACGGTGAACAGTCCCTTTGGCCGACACGCAAAACCCAACGGTACCTGGAGATTAACAGTGGACTATAGGGTGCTGAATAAGATCACGCCCTTGGTCACCCTGTGGTAGCATGGCTTCCTGATCTGATCTGTTGGCTGTCCCCTACAGGTACAATTTATACTGTACTAGATGTGTCAAATGGCTTTTGAGCCATCCTGTCCATCCTGATAGTCAGTATAAATTTGCATTTACTTTAGGATAAACAGTACACTTTTCAGTGTTTACCACAGGGTTTCCACTTGTTCCCCACTTTATTCCATCAGTGTCTGGCTGAGATACTGTTGGATTTTCCACCCTGAGGCAATAATCCAAACGTGGATGATATGTTGTTACAAACTGATACTTATCAGGAACATGTCAGTTTATTAGATGAGCTGTTAACTGTACTACAGAAAGGAGGGTTAAAACTGAACCGAGAAAACTCAAATTGGGCAATCACAAGTCACCATTTTAGGAATTTGTATTAATCAGAAAGGATGTACTGTAGATCCAGATAAGAATCGGGTCATACAACAATTACCACAACTAAAATGAAGACAGCACTTAGCCAGTTTTTGGGAATGGTAGGCTTCTGTAGGGATTTTATAGAAGCTTTTTCTAGTATGGCAAAAACCGCTATACAATTTGTTAAAGGAGGAAAAGAAACAGATATCCTCCAATGGGAACCAGAGCATCAGCAGTCTTTAATGGCTCTAAAACAAGCACTAATGATGGCTCCTGCCCTCATTAGCCATTCTGAGTCATCAGATTTTGTACTACAGGTACATGCTACTGATGAAGTGATCAATGCCATCCTGTTACAAAGCTATGAGGTCGTTACGTCCAGTGGATATTTTCTTAAGTATTAACTCCAGTAGAGAACCTATGAAGAATGTGTAAAACACTTATTAGCTGTATATTGGGCAATACAAGCTACTGAACATATTGTGGGGTTTAATCACATTGTTTTGCAATCTCACACACCTGTAAAATTTCTCTTAGAAAGAGATGCAGGGGCATATCCTCTCAGAGACTGGTAAAATGGGCATTGGCCTACAACAGAAAAACATCACTGTAAAAATGTACCACCCCCATGTTGGTAGAGTTAATGGCATGGGAGGAGATGCGATGACTGTGGGGAAGTCACTGGTATTGAATATAAACCAATTTTGCTGCTGAACCTAATATTAGGGGTATTGATGTGTATGTAGATGGCTCCTGCTTTTGGGATGATGGCCATTTCCATATAGGGTATGCTATTTGGACCCTGAAACAAATCAGGAAATTTTAGTATGATGTCCGTTCATCGTTTTCTGCTACAATGGAATTGGAGGCAATCGTGAAGCTATTATGCGTACCAAAGGAAGCCATTAATATCTTTCGGACTGTGCTTTTGTTATCAATTCCTTGTTAGATTTTCTTCCTATTTGGACAAAAAGAAGCATCGAACCAGCCGGTGAACCCGTGGCTTTTGCCCCATATTACAACATATATGGGATATAGGAGCTCAAACCCCATTAAGAATTACTATTTGTAAAGTCAAAGCTCACCAAAAGAATGCAAAGATATCCATGAACTAAACAATAATTTAGTAGATAATTTGGCTCAAATAGCTGCTAAAACAAACAAACTTATGGGTAGACCCTCTAGGAGATGACTCTACACAATTGTGGGAAGTTGAAGAGTAAGTAAAAATCATCCAAAATGGATATCAGCATTATTACAAGTCCCTAGTTTGAGAAGAATCCAAGATACTGATGCTTGGCTTCTTGGTTGTCAGAACCAATGGAAAGATACAGGACAATGTACTACAAACATGTTACCATATGGAAAGATATGGTAATATGGGAACGACTAACAGGGTTTAGGAAGTGGATCCCACCGCTTCATTTAGAAAAGATATTATCATGGACAATCAGAGAATGGGGCCATTGTGGGCTCCATAAAACTTGTAAAATGTTGGCACAAAAATATTGGTGGCCAGAAATGGGAAAAGATGTCAAACAATGCCTGAGGCTTGTCTCATCTGTGCACAGATGAATCCTCCAGTATCGGGAAAAAGGGCCCATTAGGGCGATACCCCTGGCAGACGGTCCTTGGTCCAGCTTACAAATTGATTATGGGTCTTTGCCTACTGCAAAGGGGGTTCCGATATTTATTAGTCATTGTTGACATATTTTCCAAATCGGTGAAGCATTGCCCATAGGAATGATAGTGTTACAGCTACTGCAAAACATTGTGGGAACAAATGTTCTCACATTGGGGTTTTCCAGAATCCTTGAAAGAGACAGGGGTTCACTTTACACAAAAATAATGACAGTGTTATGTGATATCTTAGGTATCACTCAACGCTGTATTTACCCTACCATCCACAATCCTCAGGTATGGTAGAAAGGTTAAACCGCACTTTGAAAAGTGCACTGAAAAAGCAGTGTTGGATACTGGTAAAGGTTGGGTGACACACTTACCAGGAATTCTAATGGGTATTAGAGGTACAGAAAACAAGAGTACTGGCTATAGCCCATATCAATTGATGATTGGACGAGATATGCGGCTGTATTATCCTTCAGATCCAGAGCTGTCTACACCTGTGTTAGACCGTATCAAAACTGATGTGTTTTTGCAACAGTTGCAGAAACAATTAAACTGGTACCTACCACATGCTGCCAGAAATATGGCACAGACTGCTTGGAAAAACAAAAGAGACATGATGAAAAGTGATACCACCCACTGAAAGGGGTCACTACGTCATGATTAATAATTTTGGTCAAAAGGACCATGGATGCTAATTGGATGGGGCCTATATGGTTATTGATGTATTAGGGCCATGGGTTATTCAAGTTTGTTGAATATGACAAGGGTCTACAGAGACCAAATGGGTCCATGTGGACAAATGTACAGTAAATTGTATCAGCCTTTAAATTATAACAACTGATACTGCTCTGTTTTTCCAATAGGTGAAAGACAATTATGTTTCCTTTGTTTGTACTGAGCAGTGCCTTATTGATTCCGGTAATTTCTGACCAAAATGGATGCCCAGGGCACATATGGAACAGTTTATACACCAAGAACTATGCTAATTGTACTGTATGGGGTATTCCAGTATTGTTGGGAGAATGACATGAACATACTGGTTATCTCCTTATGAAATAGTACTTTATTTGCTATGGACAATGTCAATATCCGACATGGGATGTTCATACAGAAGCCTGGCCAGCAACGCGACAGTAATGTTGGAGCAACACATCAGCCCAAAAAGGCATCTATATCCACTCTACTTTGGGGATACACTAATTTAACCAAAAAGAACAAGACTTGTTGTGAATGAACTTAAAGAGACATATTACAATACCCATCAAATACAACTGTGTTAAATTATTCTTATGGTTCAAGGCGTAATATGTGGCATTTTTTATACAATACATCTATTGTAGTGAACTAAACAGTAGGATTAAAGCAATTTTTACAGTATTGCCATTAACAAATAAATATCCATTGTTAACAAGTACTACCAATGTACAATGGCCAGAAATGTCCTGTAATGTTAATTTAACATCATGGCCCAATTCTGCTGCATGGAAAATACATCAGGCAAAACTTCTTGCCCCATCTGATGGTATTATTTTGATGCAGAATGTATACCATATACTATCCATGTAAATTACAGTATTATAATGTTTTGCTACATTTTCCCTTTCCACGAATACCAATACAATGTAAAGATCGGACTTCAGTATTGTTGTGGCAACAGTATTATAACAATACTTTGAATCAATACCATGAGAGACACAGAACGTGGTCATTTAAATTCCTGCACAAACATCACCAGGCTTATCTCGTCATAAAAGAGACGTGTGGGGTTGGTTAGGCTCAGGATTAGGGATTGCTAATGGTGTCAATTCAATGGTTTTAGAGGGTCATATTCGTTCTTTGGAAACCACTTTAAAAAATATGACTACTGGACCTTTATCAACTACTGTGAAATTAACAGCTGATAATGAAGAGATTGATTGGTTTGCATTTAAAGAAACCTTACAGAATTTTAAAATTATTGCTCAAATAGCAGCCGTTTTATAACTCACTTTCTAATATGTCTAGAGACAACTATGCAGAATTAGCTTGCTCTCAATTAGCTGCTGAAGCACATGCTCATCTAGTTAATGGTTAAACGGAATTGAGACCGATAGGTTACCCATTAGGCATAGGCAAGGATAACGTGACTCGATTATTTGATCATCCCAAAGTGATCTTGCCACCCTTGGCCATGATTAAAGTATGGAATTCACCAAATCAATATGCACACATGCTGTGACATGTGATTCCCATACTAGTGATAATACCTGTATGTTTTGAACCAACGAAAATATTGTGGCAAATCAGTAAATTGGTATTAATACATTACCAGATCATGAGACTCTAAATACCAGGTGATACTATCACAGTACACAATAAATATGTTGTATTACCTAAACAACAGTGTGTACAAGAACATGAAACCTTGATATGTGGGAAGAGACATCAACACTCCCATGGTTTCCTGATAAATGTAAATTTACTCTAATGTCTGCAAATGAATACCGCAAGCTATGAGATGGAACCAATCATGGTGTGCAACTGCCGTCAACCTTGGAATGTAAGGGGTGTAGTGACAAAACCTGGAGGGTTGCAAATTGGACCCTCTGGGAACATCCTGCCTACAGCTGAACAGATTTACCCATATTGATGGTTCCAGTATGGCCTTGGATTCACTCACTGATTTGGCAACTCCACCTCATTACGTACACCAAAATTGATAAAATGAAACTTGGTGCCTTGATGCATCGTCAGCAAACTAAAATACTTATTTTCTCACAAAGGCCTCTCCTAAAGAGGTAAAAGGCAGTCATCTTATATCCCTATTATATCCTGGTGGGATTGGGGTATGGCTGTTTTGGGTACTAGTCCAACCCTAATAGTGGTAGTATGCGGTATTGCAGTAATCTGGGGTTGTAGTATATTTAATCACCTTTATATTTGTAATATTTCACATTTTATAATATTTAGCTTTCACCTTTTATATTACAATATGTAAGGATTGTAGTGGACTATTTCTTTAAAGTGGAAAACGTCATGCACTGTATATTTCCATTAACTGTTTTGTAATCACCTTCTTTAGCAAGGAATATTAAATGTTTTATTTTTTATTTATTTATTTGAATCTAGGATTACGACATACCTTTGAGCCAAGGCTCTTTTACAAAGGTTCCACGTCAGCAGTACAGGCAAAAGCATCAAAATGTTGCAGATTGATTACAAGGTACACATAACATATAACAACTTAGGATGACATTAGGAATTAGTGGTGAGGAGGAACAAACAGACACTAGGTAGATAGTAGGTGGAAGGGATGGGATATGTGTGAGAGGGTAGAGTGAGGTAGCCGATGGGCTTTGTCAGGACAGATGTGGGGTTAAGTGCCTAAGAGGTGGCTGTGGACAGGTAAGTGCAGGTAGAAAGAGCAGAACAGAACTGGGGTGGTCAGAGGCAGTATGGGCCACGTTAGGAGGTGCAACCACAAGTGTAGGAAAAGGCGTAGCTTAGTTTTGAAGACACCAAGCATTGTTGCTGGAGATGTCTCCATGGAGACTGTTAAACCAACTAGGGTCCCTGTGAAAATGATCTTTGGTCTTGTGATATGCAGGAGGGATTCGCAGGGTTTGTGGCTTAGTGCTCCTGGTGTTGACCGTGTTGATTTTGGGTTTCAGGAGGTGCTGACTCTAGGTGGTGCTTTACCCAGTAGGATTTTCTTAGCTGTGATGCAGGTTTGGTATTTGATACAGGTTGTTTAGTTGAAGCCACCCTGTTTTGGAGTAGAGGTCACAGGTGTGGGTGAGAAGGTGGGGAACCAGTAATGAGGCGGCAGGTTTGATTGAGGGCAGTTGAAACTCGCTTGAGAGAGGAAGTTGTGGCAGCTCCATAGATAACGAGTCGTAATCGATGATGCTGATGATGGAGCTCTGGACGCACAGACAAAGCTTCAGGGGTTAGATGTTTCCTGCGTCGGAACAGAAGGCCCAGCCTGGTGTTTGCTACCTTTGCCACATTATTGATATGTGGAACTTAGGAGAGGTTTGAGTCTAGGGTGAGACCGAGGTATTTAAATTGTGGACTTGTTCAAGGGTGATTCCTTGTTTGGTTCTGATGGATAGTTGACATTGTTTGAGTTTGTTGTGGGTGCTACAGAATATCATGGTCTTTGTTTTCTTCTGGTTAAGGATCAGTTTGTGTTTAGCGAACCAATTTTTCGACTGCTGAGAAGGCCTGCTGGAGGTTTCCTTGGAGATGTACTGGATCATGGTGGGAGGCCAAGATGACAGCATCATCCGCTTAGAGTAGAAGTTGTTCAGGACAGGAATCTGGCAGTGAGTTCAAGAAGAGGCTGAAAAGGAGCTGGCCCAGGATTGAGCCCTGTGGACACCGGACCGGACTGGTCTTGGGTCTGAGTGTGTGTCCGCAATTCTCACTCTTTGGTACTGGTTGTGTAAGTAGCTCTTGAACCAATCTACTGAGTTGGGTAAGAGCCCTGCTAGCTGAAGCTGGGCAAGAAGTAGATGATGGTTGCCGGTATCAAAAGCTTTAGTTAAGTCAATGAAGGTGGACCCAGTTAGTTGACTGTTATCTAGTGAGTGATGGATTGCACCAGTAAATTTGAGTAAGGCGTGGAGGTGCTATGACTTTTCTAAAGCCATGCTGCTCCTTGCACATGATGCTGTACTTGTCAAGGTAGTCAGTGAGCTGGTCTGATACCATCCTTTCCAGGGCCTTGGAGAGTGGCGGTAGGATAGAAATTGACGGTAGTTCTCATGTACTGTTTTGTCCCATTTTGTGAATAGGGGTTACCGAGGTGGATTTCATATGTCCGGGAACTGGCTGAGGTTGAGGAGAGGTTAAAGATCTTTGTCAGTGGCCAGAGAACTTCATCAAGGGTGAGCAATAGTAGTTTGAAGTCAAGGGAGTCGTTGCTTGCTCTGGAGTTGCTGATGGCTTTGGTAATATAACTCGGACCTGATGCAATTTTATTGCTTTAAAGTGGAAGGGAGGGTGACTGGTGGGGGCTGGGGAGGCAGTGGGATCCTCCTTATCGAGAAAACCTTTGGGGACTACAGTTCTAAGGTCCATGAAGGCGACATTGAAAGTATCAGCAATGAGTTTCTTGTCGAGAGTGGTTACACCATTTATGCAGAGTACCGATGGGGTGATTTAGACTGCTTCCGGTGACTTATTTTATGTTATTCCAGAAGTCCTTCCGTTGCCCCATGTGTTAGTGAGGGCGCTATCGTGGTAGGTGATCTTCGTTTCCGGATTTGTTTGGTGCAATTGTTTCATGCGCGTTTGTAGTTAGTGATATCACTTTGTCTCCCAGTGCTTCTGGCAATCTCCCAGAGGTGGTCCTGAGCTTTAGTCACCTCAGTAGGTCACTGGTGAGCCAGAGGTTGCAAAGTGCTTTGGCTTTGCGCTTTTGAGGGTGCATACTGGTTGCATGCCTGATTAAAGATTATGATGAAGTGATCAAGTGCGGCGTTCACACTAGTTGCTGAGAGGATTGGGGACCAATCCTGTCGACGAAGGAAGGTCTGAGATGGGTAGCTTTCCTCTATGAAGGACTCTGCTTGTAATAGTTTTGGGGTTTGATGAATTTGTTGGACCAGAGTCAGTTGACAGGGAGTGTGTCAGGAGGACAGCAGTGTTAGTGATCCTGGCAGGGTGGCTGGTTAGGATCCAATCCAGCAGGGTGCTGGTACCCATTTTGTAATTTGTCCTGGTTGGGAGCTATTCATCTGGGTAAGGTTTGCTGCTTGAGTCCCTATATGCTCCTGTATCCGCAGCAGACCAGTTAATATTAAAGTCACTGAGGAGGATGGTTTCAGAGTCAGGTGCGAGGGATTTGGTAAAGTCCAGGCCTGCATTAAGTCCATTTCCTTGCTCCTTTGGTGGGATGTAGATTGCGACTACTGTGATTGCTTTATTGTGTGCACCAAGGAGGACCCTGATAGGAAGGATCTGCGCTTATGGTGTTTTGGGGGGGGCTGATGTAGTACCCGGATAGTGTCCTTGAGGTAAAGGGTGCAGCCACCACCTCTTTAGCTGTTCGATCGAGTCAGAAAACATTGTACCCAGGGAGGGTGACAGCATGATCGGGGACCAAAGGTGAGAGTCAGGTTTCTACAATTGCTAGTATGTCCGGGCTGTGCTGGCAGGCAAAAGTCTGAAGAGCGTCAAGTTTGCGAAGGAGACTACAGATGTTAAGTGAGATGACTGAGAGGGATCCTGCTTGATTGTTCTGGGTAATTCCTAAGGACAGGGTTGGGCCAGGATTAGGGTGAATGTTACCTGACAGAAGCAGGAGAAGAAGTACGAGTTTAAGAGTACTGATGAGTACCATGCCTGGCGCCTCTTCTTTTGGCCCGTGACAAGATTCCCAGGGCATATAAAGGATGGAAGCAGATTGTATAGTGTGGCAGTAGTGGCGATGGACAGGGGCGTTCCCAATAGCCATTCAGGAGAAAGGGTCAATTTCTAGTGATTGGCAGTGCCCAAAGCGGGTACATGAGATCGAGAGGAAGGGTGCCTTGGGGGCTGCTGCGTGTGTGAAGTTGGTAGATATTCGGACTGAGGGGAAGCAGGTACTAGTGGGTGTAGGGAGAGAGAATAGGGAAGCGATGAGGAAGGGAAAGGGCACAGGGTGCTGGCTGAGTACATGCTATGGGTGAATGTGAGGAGTAGGAGGAGAGCAGGTAGAGGAGCAGGAAAGGAGGGAGGCAGTGGGTGGGAGAGACAGTAGGTAACAGTGCAGTGGAAGCACAAGGGAGTAAGGAGGAACTAGGCAAGCAAGAGGCTGTGAAGAAAAGAGGGGAGGTGGAGGAAAAATGTATAGATAGAGGACAGGAGGTAAAGTTATGTGTAAATGAGTACAGCAGTGAAAGGGTGAGAGAGAGAGAATGCCAAGGCGGAGAGGTCAGAAATGGAAACCAAGGAGGAATCTAAGGGGAGGAGTAAAACAGGGGCGTGGGAACTGTCTATTTAATTAAGGCCGGTGGGGGGTGGGCGAAATTTCAGCGTGTACATTGGTATTTAAGGTACAGCAGCCCCAAGAATGAAGATAACAGCAGGCCAATCAGAGGCGCATAAGAGAGTGGTAGATCCAATCAGGATGCACTGCTGTGAGCAACAGCCACTGGCGGCAGCTCAGAGCAGCCCAGTGAGACAGGCAGCCCTTACGCGGTAGGAGTTTCCTCGGAATGGCTTGCTGGAGAGCTGCAGAGCGGCGGAGGTGCCGCACTACAAGTAGGTGGTCGGCTTGCCAATGCCTGGGCCCGTGGTGGCAAGGGCAGCGAACCCGCTTAGGAGGTTCATCGGACAGCTTGCTGGAGAGTGGCAGAGTGACCAGAGGGTGCCGTGCATGAAGTGGGTTGGCTTGCCGGCACGTGGGCCCATGTGGCAGGAGTGGCGAACCCGCTTAGGAGGTTCCCTCGGACGGCCTACGCTGGAGAAAGGCAGGCGTCCGGAGGTGCCGTGCCGCTAAGTGGTCAGCTTGCCGCGCATGGGCCGATGGCAAGGGCAGCGAACCTGGCTTAGGAGGTTCCTCGGACGGCTTGCTGGAGGCGGCTGGAGGTGCCGTGACACAAGTAGGTTGGCTTGCCGGCACGTGGGCCCATGTGGCAATGTTAGAAAGAATCTTTCTGAAGATGGTGTGCATTTACCTTATAAAACAGCATGCGTGGACAAAGTATAAGATAACAACATGCTTGGGCAAAGTATAAGATAACAGCAAGTTTAGGCATTGAATTTTCAACAACATGAAAAGGCAAGTCTTAAGTTGTTGTACATTGCTATGGTGTAAGTGAAACTCATTGTTTTACTTAGGTCAGATTGGCCCACTGGCATATGTATCAAGAAATATTGGGTAACAAAATGAAGTAAGCTGTGGAAAAGTACACCACATCTTGGTTTCAACTTGTTATTCTGTTTATGATTGGCTTATACTGAAATGTTGGTATTTTAATGATAAGAACTGTAGAATTTAGCTTATAAAAACACTGTATGTAAGCTGAGTAGCTCAGCCCCAAACTGATCATCCAGAATGAACATGCATGTTACTCTGAATGAACCACAATAAACTCTTTGAAGAAATCTGAAGGCTCAAGTCCAATATAACAAACACAATGCAACATTACACATGTATGCATTCATCTTGAGTACTGTAGTCCTGCCTCAATGCACTGTCCGATGCAACTATTTGTATAATCATTTGTGTAATCTGTCTTGTTCTGCTCTGTATACTGTAATTGTCACTAAAAGCGTGGAACCTTTGTAAAGAACCTCTGGTTCAAAGTTATTGTAATCCAATAACTTAATAAATAACTAAGTTCTTATGTAACTGTACTATCTTACTTCAAGGTATCTCTTGCAGCAAGCCATCACTGGTAGAACTGAGTCCCAAGCAGTTCTGGCAGTATAGACAGATAGTCTGGGAGGTAGGCCAAAGAACAACCTAAGAAAGTAGGCCTTGGAGAACAGTTAGTCCAAAGTTGGCCCTATGCCTAGAGGCAATATCCAGACTGTAATGCTTGGTAAAAGTGTGGACTGAACTCCAAGTGGCAGCAGCATAAATACAAAATCACACATGCCCACACAATGCAAAGCATCATGGGCTGCATATGCAAATCACCACAGAATGTTATGCTGGTCCAACTTAAAGCAGAATTGCATGGTGCCGAAGGCCTCACACAGTTTGCAAAGGGTGCTAACAGAAGACATAGACACGTGTTTAGTCCTACCAGGACTCATCAGTATGCCTCATCTGTTTGACACCCCAATGGAATGGACCAACTACCCTAAGACAGTGTGTCTTGGATATATTGTGGTGAACCCATTAAAATAAAAACTATTTAAAAGACAAAGAACCTCTGTGCTAAACACTGAGGCAAGGGTTACCCAAAGGGCATTTGGCTGGGAAGCTAAGTTTCAAGAAAATACAAAATCACACATGCCCACACAATGCAAAGCATCATGTGCTGCATATGCAAATCACCACAGAATGTTATGCTGGTCCAACTTATAACTATAACAACTTATAACTATTATAACTATAAAAATGCAAAGATGGCAGAGAGATGTACCTTAACAGAGGAGCATCGCAAACCGAGTCTGATAGGGATACAAGGTACTACAAAACCTGATCCACTGGACATGTGAAGGGATCTAAATGGTGCGATGCAGCCCAAAGTGCGACTCGCTTCCACTTCATAGGGTAAGTAAGCCTGGTGGAAGCCAGCTGCCACGAAGACATCCGCTACTCTGGGGAGACCCCAGACCTGGCAATGGCATGTCCTCAGGAGCCATGCGTGGAGATGGAAAAGACTTGAGGTTCAGATGGACCAGGGTGCCCTGTTCTGGCGAGGCAAGGGCAGGAAAAGCAGAGGTTCCACTGCCAGTTGCTGCAGCAAGGGAGACCAGATTTGATGAGGCCAGAAGGGGATGATGAGGATCATTGTAACCCCCATCTGGAGTTTGAGCATAACTCATTGAAGGAGTGGGAGGAAGGAAGGCATACGAAACTCTCTGTCCAAGGGAGGAACAATGTGTTTCACCAGAAAACTCCAGGCTCTAGATCTAGCGAGCAGAAACACAGCAGTTTTGCATTGTGTGGGGATGCAAAAGGTCCAACTCAGGCCAACCCCATCTGTTCAAGAGGTCTTCTATCACTGAGGTCGGCAGTTCCCTTTCGTGGGCTCTGGACGCGAGCAGCTAGACCACCTGCCAAGACATTTTGGTCACGGGTACATGGAGCGGGTGAGAGTTCTAGGCCATGCTCGATGGTCCAGTACCAGACTCATGGCTTCCCTGCACAGGGACAGGAATCAGTCTCCCCCCACTAACAGTAGCTTTGAAGATGAGGAGGTGGACAGTAGTCCTTTTCGGAGGACAGAGTCCTGAAGGGGCTCACTAACCTGAAGGAATACAAAGGAATGGGGCCAGATGGGGTACATCCAAGGGTAAAGGGAGCTTAGGGAAGTACTGGCTGCACCTCTGATAGTCCTATTTAACAGTTCACTGAAAACAGAAGTGGTTCCAGAGGACTGGAGGAGGGCAGATGTAGTCCCATGTCAGAAAGTTGCAGCAGGGAAGAGGCTGGCAATTACAGGTCAGTCAACCTGACATCAGTGGATGGGAAAGTTGATGGAATCACTGCTGAAGGAAAGGATTGTGGAATATTTTGAATCAAAAAGGTCAGAAGATCTGAGGCAAAGTGGATTCATGGGGGGAGGGCATGTCAAACTAATCTGCTAGATTTCTTTGACTGGGTGCAAGGAATTAGATCAGGATGGAGTGAAGGCATTTGACACCATTCCACATAGGAGACTAGTAAGCAAGCTGGATAGCTTAGGAGTGGGTCTAAACATGGTAAACTGGGTAAGCAATTGGTTAAGGATAGGCGACAGAGGGTGGAAATAAACAGAGTTCACTCCGAGGAAAGGATGGTGACCATAGGAGAGCCTCAGAGATCAGTGCTGGGACCAGTACTCTTCAATGTCTTCACACGTGACACTACAAAGGAGCTGGAAGGAAGGCCTGCTGCAGTAAAGTGGACAGTTTGGCGGGGAGGAAAGGATAGCACAAACCTGAGCAAGCTCAACGAGTGGTCAAGGTGTGGCAACTGGGTTTCAATACAAAAAAATGCTAAATAATGCACTTATGGCACAGAAACCCAGGGGCAGAATACAAAATCGATGGAGACCTACTAATGATCACCAAGCAGAAAACAGAGCTGGTGGTAATTATATCAGATGACCTAAAGGTGGCCAGGCAGTGACAAGGCAGCTGGGAGGGCTAGTGGGATGCTGGGGTGCAAAATAGGGTATCACTAGCATGAAGAGGAGGGTGGTGGCATGGAGGGGTGAGGCACTCATGCCTCACCTGCTGCCACGCTGGCAAACCGGGTTCAGGGATGAGCCTGGGCCACTTGAGGGAGGGATTGGGTGTTCTGAAAGGATGCTCTCCTCCTCCAGGAGGGAGGGTAGACTATCCAATCCAATCTAACTTTATTTATATAGCGCCTTTCAATCCAAGGCGCTGTACATAAAACATATACAAAATAATAAAATTTCCATACATTAAAATATGTCAGCCATGACTAAGTAAAAGCTAAATTGAATAAATATGTTTTTAAAGCAACCTTAAAACTATCAACGGTTGGGCATTCTCTCAACCAACGAGGTAGAGAATTTCACAGGGTTGGTGCTGAAAAAGCAAAAAGCACGAGATCCTGATGTCTTTAATCGAACCCTGGGAATTTCCAGCAATCCCTCGTTGGCAGAACAGAGAGGACGGAGGGGACAGTAGGGAATCAGGAGATCTTTCAGGTAACGGGTCCCTGATCATGTAGGGCTTTAAAGGTTAGTAAACCAACCTTAAGGTGATCCGCCACCAAACAGGCAGCCAGTGCAGTTCAGCGAGCACAGGCGTAATATGACTGGTTCTAGAAGTCCCAGTCAAAAGCCTGGCTGCCGTGGTTCTGCACCAGCTGAGGCGGCGGATATCAACCCCTGTAGCCCTAGGTAGAGGGAATTGCAGTAGTCCAGATGGGTAGTGACAAAGGCGTGGACCAATGTTGGAAGATCCCCGGAGGAACCGGATGTTTCACCCGGGCAATAGTCCTCAGATGGTAAAAGAGGATTTGACGACAGCGGACACCTGAGATTTTAGGGTCAGACCATCATCAAAGATAGCGTCCAGATTTCGCACCTGATCGGAGGTAGAGCGGTATACCACCAAGTAACAAACCTGATGGTTGTCCAGCTCCCAAACCCGCCCCGGACGACCTGGATCCACTACCAATATCTCAGTCTTATCCGGATTGAGTCTCAGCAAGCTGGAACTCATCCAAAGTCTGATCTCCATGAGCAGTTATTCAGTACAGAGGTGCATCACCCTGACCGGGGAGAAAGGACAGATACAGCTGAGTATCATCTGCATAGCAGTGGAAACCCAGACTGTATCGCCTGATGATTTCTCCCAATGGGCATATACACTGCAAACAACATGGGAGCTAAAATGGAGCCCTGTGGTACCCTACAAGGCAGGGAGTGGCGCCAGAGGAATAAACTCCAGTGACAACTCTCTGAGACCTGTCCGTGAGGTAAGAACGAAACCATTTGAGGACTGTACCAGACAGCCCACAAAAACCTGCAGGCGCTCAACAGCACTCCATGGTCTACAGTGTCAAATGCAGCAAAGAGTCGAGAAGGACCAGAATGGTACATGCCTTTCGATCTCTGGCCATTAGAGGTCACTCAATACCCAGACAAGGGCAGTCTCTGTGCTATGCCTTTTCCTAAAGCCAGACTGGAGAGTATCATAGACATTACAGACATTATGAGTTATAAGATGATCATCCAATTGCAACGTAACTGCCTTTTCAATAACCTTACCAACAAATGGCAGGTTAGAGATAGGCGGTAGTTGGCTAGACAATCTGGATCCAAGGAGGATTTTTAAGGAGTGGTCGAACGACCGTCTCCTTAAGGGGTCAGAAAGACCCCCTCTCCAAGAACTTCGAGACAATGTCAGCAAGGATTGGGCAGATAACTTCTACACATCCTACTAAAAGAGGTGTAGGGCCGGATCCAAACTACAACTAGTTGGTCGCATTGTTTGGATGATCTTCACAGTGTCCCCGAACTCCAGCCGGCGAAAATCTGACCAGACAGACCGAAGACATGCCACTTCTCTACGACCACTGCAGTCCCCTTAGGAGAGGTCGGACCGATGCCGGACCTGATGCTGGCAACCTTATCTGCAAACAACTGAGCAAACTATCCATCTTAGCTGAGAAAAAGCTTCTCTGGGCTGAAGACAGATTGGATTGCACAATCTGTCCACGGTCCGGAAAAGCTGAGCCGGTCGATTTTGTGCAGCAGAAATCTCTCTGGACAGGAATTCTGCCTTTCACGAGTGATTTCTGATTGATAGCTATCGTAATGTGCCATCAACCTAAGCCTGTCAGCTATACTGCCACCCAGGTTACCACAGGCGGTGGTACGTTTGAGCCAGGGGTTCTGGGTGGGGAACGTCCCTGACAGAATACATCAGCACATCCTACCACGCAAACATCCGCCATCATCTTGACAGAGCATCTGTGGGTTTGGGCAACCAGAACATGAAAAACACAGCTGGCTGCAGGATGACGCCTGTGGACTCTGCAGACCCCACACCACCTATCAGACATTGGGTCCACGAACCAAGCAAGGTCATCTGAGGGGATTGGGGCACCCTGAATGACCCCCACCACAGGGGGAATCTGTGGAGGAACAGGTGGCCCTCAGAAGTAAGTCCTGAAGATGGTGGGTGATGGGGTTGGGGTGCCAGGAGGAAGAAAGGGGCTACCTGGTTGGGGGAGATAAAGAGGAAGGTGGTGCTGCCCCAGAATAGATTGCTGGTAAGACCTCACCTTAAGTACTGTGTCCAGTTCTGGAGACCACATCTCGGAAGGACATAGACAGAGTGGAGGTGGTCCAGAAGAGGGCAACTAAAATGGTGCAGGGTCAGCATCAAAAACCCTATGAGGAGAGACTAAAGGACCTAAATATGTACACCCTGGAACAAAGGAGGAGAAGACAGCTATGATGAACCCTTTAAATACCTCATGGGGATAGATAAGGTACAGGAAGGAGTATTTTTCAGAAGAAAAGGTGCTCAAGAACAAGAGGGTAGATTCAGGAGAGATGTGAAGAAGTACTTCTTTCCAGAAGGAGTGATGGATTCCTGGAACAGCCTTCCAGCAGAGGTGGGAGGGGTGAAAACAGTGGTGGAGTTCAAGAATACACGGATAGGCATAAGGGAATCTTAGTGGAAAGGAACGGGAGGAGAAAGAGCTTGAGATCAGTTAGGGTCTGCAGTGATACTGTAGGTAGGGAAAATGGGCAGACGGGGGCCAAGCAGTCCTTATCTGCCGACCAATTCTCTGTTTCTACCACATCCTCATTGGTTACACTACTACAAAGCTTCATGTCATCTGCAAAGAAACACACACAGAGTCACAATATGGGTATACAGAAAAACAAGACTGCTGCAGCAGTCACAATGTAACCAACACTGAATATAAAGCACCGTGCTGGTGCGCTCACTCTAACAGTGCTGGGTTTCAGAGAAAGCTGCAGTGTAGCACTTACAAGTAGTTTATCATTCTGTATGGTAGTTTAGCTGGCGGTAGTGGAGATTATTGGACCAGCGCTATGCAAGTAGCATAAATCTTTCGTGAATGTAGCGCCTGCTTGTGCTTACTGTTAATGTTGGTTGTGTCTGGTTTGTTTGATTTGGGGCTTCACCCCAAACACCCTCTTGTTTTTTTTTTTTTTTTTATGGGGGTGTTGGGGTGAAGCTCACCAACTCAAATAAACTACTAAAAAATAACCCAGATTGATTTGAGAAAGTAGTGTTAACGTGATCCCACGCTAACAGCGTAGGTTCATTGGTGGTCCAATAATCTCCACTAACTCCGTTAAGCTGTCCGGTTGTTTAAGACCAGCAATGCCAGTTTGTAGTGAAAGTTGTTTTATTTTTCAGAGAGGGTGAGGTGAGAACAAGAGTGTCCGTTTTTGAGAGCATGCTGCAGATAAATTATAACCCTATAAGTGAATACTGCCCAACGCTAATAAAAATTCGAATCCGTGGTAACCATTTCAACCTGTGGGGAGCTTGCAATGATGGATAGTGTCTTGCAGGCACAGCCAGCACTAACGTGACCTAGTAAGCTGTGCAAAACTGTTTTGCTATGCTGTACTTTGGTTAATACAGGTAATAAACTTTGACAGGGCTGTAATTAACCATTTCTTCTATGAGTCCCATTCTCTATACAGTGCTTCAATTTTCCAGTGGAATAATTATATAGTTCAAGTATACTCAAAGGCCAAAAATGAATGCAGACAGACTAAGATATTTAAATGTTTCAAAAATTTCAACAGATGATGTTTTGTGTCACAATTTAAAATGGCCTGAAATGTATTTAATTTGCTCTTTGTGACAAAGACCTGAACAGTGTAAATGTATTATTTAAAATGTTTTATCAGGGCTGCTGGCTCAGAGGTAGAGTTACCGACTGCTACTGGCAGCACAAGTATGGGAGTGAACTCAGGTCACCTGGCACCCTCTTGCAGCTCCTGCTGATGCAGTTTGTCTAACTGGACTCTGAGGTGGCATATATACAGGTTACTCACCTGTAACAGGAGTTCTAGGAATGGTATATGTTGTTCATCCACACTCATTGGCAGTATCCTTGCCGCTTTAAATCTTGCGGAAGGTCTTCAAGCTTGCTCCTCCCACCCACCGGGTGGTATAACTCGGCTCCGCCCCCATGGCCTTCAGATCTGGCCGCTGGAAGCTCAGGTTGTCATTGAAGCGGGAAGGTCGGATGGAATACCTGGATGAACAACGCTATACCATTCCTAGAACTCCTGTTACAGGTGAGTAACCTGTATTTCAGGGACATGGATATGTTGTTCATCCACACTCATTGGCAGACTCTAGCAGTTCTCCGGGAGGAGGAGGCAGGCAGCACACCCCATATACTTACTTGGGAAAGAGACTGGAGACCGGGCCCCAAAACCAGCATCCAGGCGTGACTCAAGGTCGATGTGGTAGTGGGTAATGAAGGTGTGTTTGCTGACTTCAGGTAGCAGCCCTGCAGATTTCCTGGATAGGGACGTCCCTGGAAGCAGCCACCGTTGCAGCAGTATGGCGGGTAGAATGAGCTCTTATCCCTCTGGGAGGCTCCATGCCCGCTAACTTATAGCAGAGATCTATGCAGGAGGTTACCCACCTGCTTATACGTCCGCTTGGCTGCAGGTCTGCCAGATGCCTTCAGCGTGGGTGACAAACAGCTGGCGAACCTCTCCCGAATATCAACCGTGCGCTCCTTATAATAATGACGCCCTTCTAGGATCCAGAGTATGGAGCCTATATTGACCTCCGGTGTGATTGGGGTAGAACACCGGCAGAGTCAACACCTGGTTAAGGTGAAACTCACACCACCTTCGGAAGGAATTTCGGGGGCGAGGACAACCTTGTCCCTGTGGAAGACCAGGTAAGGAGACTCGATGGAAGCGCCTGGAGCTCTCCCATCCTTCTGGCTGACGTGATAGCCACCAAGAAGGCGGTCTTCCACGACAGGTGAGAGAGAGCCACCTGTGCATAGGTTCGAATGGCTTGCCCATGAGCTTTGCCAGTACCAGCAGTAGATCCCACGGAGGTGGGGGTTCCCGACTGGAGGAAATGTGATCAAGGCCTTTGAAAAGCGCCAGACCACCTTCTCCCTGCGCCACCGACTGCTTCCCAGCCCGCGCCGGTAAGCAGAGATGGCTGCCAGGTGCACCCTTAGGTCGCCGACCTAAGCCTTTGACTAGAAAGGGACCATAAATAGTCCAAGATGCTTGCCAAGGAACAGGAGGAAGGGTCCAAGCCCTTGCCCTGACACCAAATGGAAAACCTTTTCCATTTGAAGGCATAGACATTTTCTGGTCGACTCCTTACGGGACGCCTCAACTACATTGAGGACCTCGTCGGAAAGACCCAAAGCCTGGAACTCTAGCCGCTCAGGAACCAGGCCGTCAGGTGCAGGGATTGAAGGTCCGGATGGAACACCTTCCCTGATTGACTGAGAGCAGGTCCGGGCGAGCTGGAAGCTGCCTGGAGTCCTGGAGCTGAGACTGAGGAGATCTGGGTACCAGAACTGGCGAGGCCAGTCTGGGGCTATCAGAATCACCTGCGCCTTGTCCCTCCTCGCCTTGAGAAGCACCTTGTGGATCAAGGGAAATGGGGAAAGGCGTAAAGAGGCCGGGGTCCATTGCCTCGAAGGCATCCCCTGCAGCGAGCCCTGCTGAGGCGGGCGGATGGAACAGACTCAGCGTTCTCCATGGAGGCAAACAGGTCCACCTGAGGTGTGCCCCAGTGGGAGAACAGATGCTGTACTACCTCCGGCAGGAGAGACCACTCGTGGGATGCAGCCCCTATCCGGCTCAGGGCATCGGCCAGGGTGTTGGAGGCTCCTGCCACGTGAATGGCTAGGAGATCCGCCTCCAGGCTGCGCGAGTGACCAAATCTGGAGAGCTTCCTTGCATAGAAGCATGGAGCGCGCCCCGCCCTGGCGGTTTAGATAGTACATGGTCGGTGGTATTGTCCATCTGGACTCGGACCACTTGACCCCGGAGGAACGGAGCAAAGGCGGTGAGAGCTAGGCGGACCGCTCGAGCTCCAGCAGGTTGATGTGGCATCGGGACTCGCTGGGGACCAGAGGCCATGAGCCCGGTGTTCCCCAGATGGGCACCCCAACCCATCAGAGAGGCATCGGTCGACAGAGAGACCGTCGGCTCGGGGGACGAGATGACAGGATGCCCTCCTGCAAATGATCTGGAGCGGTCCACCACTGGAGAGCATTCCACATCCCTGTGTCACCGACCTAAGCTGGTCCAAGGGATCGCAGCGTGACCACTGGCTGGCCAGTCCCCACTGAAGGACGATGTTCCAGCGGCCCAACGGACCACGCTGGCACAGGCCGCCATGAGACCCAGGAGGCGCGGAAGTCCCGGCAGGGCGCAATTGCCCAACCAGAAATGATCGGGCAAAGGAGGAAAGAACCTCGGCCCTGTCCGCCGGGAGCCGCTCTGGCTCGAAGAGAGTCGAGCTGCGCCCATGAATAAAATCACCTGCCTGCCTCGAGTTCCGACTTGGCCTCGTTGATAAGGGAGGCCCAGTTGAGAAACAGACCTGGAGGCCAGATCTCTGGACCCTCCGCTCCTTCCTGGAGGGAGCTGCTATCAGCCAGTCGTCCAGGTAAGGGTACACCGGACCCTCGGCGCCCAGAGTGCTGTCACCACTGCCATGCATTTGGTGAAGACCCTGGGAGCTGGAGAAAGCCAAGGGCATGGCTTGAACTCAAGAGAGATCCTTCCGCTCGAAGCGAAGGAATCTCTGGTGAGATGGACGGATAGGGACGTGAAAAAACGCGTCCCTGCAAGTCCAGAGAGCAGAACCACACGCCGCGCTCCAAGGATGGTATTATCTGAGCCAGAGTGACCATCCTGAAGGTTCGAGACCTTAGGAACTTGTTTAGGTCGTAGTAGGTCGAGAATGGGGCGCCAGCCCCGTCCGCTTCGGAACCAGGAAGTACCTGGACACAAACCCTGGGTCTGAAGGAGGGTCCACCACCTCTCTTACCACCTCCTTCTGGAGGAGGAGAGTGATGTCGGCTCGGACGAGCCGCCAGTGAGGCTGGGGATCCAGGCCCCCGAGGCGACGTCTGAAGGTGGTGCCTGCTCAATTCAGAGGCAGGCCTCTTCCCACCACCTCAAGACCCACCTGTCCGTGGTAACAGCGGACCAGGCGGAGCGGAGTGCGGGCCGTCCCCAGGGGACCCAGGGAGTAGGTGGCGGGGATGGGGCGACACCCCTCAGCCCGTCACTGGGCAGGCTTGGAGGAGGGACCGGCCGAGGGACCTCCTGGGCCCTTTCCTCCCTGCCTCCTGTTAGAGGAAGCCGTGGTTTGGGTTTGGGATGCCAAGGCCGAGCCTGCTGGCCCTGAGTTGCTGGGCAGGCGCCGGGGCACAGAAGGACGAAAGGGCTTAGGCTGTGGTTTGCGGCCTTTGTCCTTCTGAGCGGAAGAGACCGAGTCCAAGGTGGCATTGGACTTCTCGATCCTCTGCAGGTGACCTTCCACCCCAGGGCGCAAGAGGTCAGTCCCCAAAAGGGAACATCCGCCAACTTGTGCTGGGTATCCAGGCAAAGGTGGATATCCTCAGCCAAGCCCGCCGACGATAGCCACTCGGCGCCGCCACCGATCTGGCACATGAGTCCCCTACATCCAAAGCAGTCTGGAGCTGCTGTTTGGCCACTGCCCTGCCTGGTCCCGCACCTGCTTAACCGTAGTCTGCAGATCGGGGGAAGATGAGGATGACCTCATCCAGGGAGCCCAACAGGGCATGAGAAAAATGTGCCATGAGGACGGCCGAACTGGCCTGACGAAGGCGAGAGGACGAGCGAGACTTTTCGCCCGACATAGTCCAATTTCTTGGACTCCTTGTCAGGAGGTTTGTCCACATCCCTGGCGTTGCGCTAGCCGGAAAACGCTGTCGGTAACCAACCCCTCAGCAGAGGGTGTTCCAAAACCGGACAAGGAACCGTAGGGACCGCATACTTCCTGGCCATCCTGGCCAAGGCGCAGGGCAGGAAGCAGGGCGCTGCCAAAGTTCCAGTGCGGACCCACTATGGCCTCGGCCACGGAAAGGCCTCCGTCGGAGAATCCCTCGGTCCAGAATCTCCGTGAGGGATACCTGGCCCGTTTGGAAGCGGGTTCGAGCTCCATCCCGTAGACTCGAGATGAGCCAAGCAGTCCTAGGAAAGGACGACGGGCTATCGTCCATTGGCTGACCTCCTGAAGACTCCAAGTCCAGTCGCTTGAGAAGAAGGAGGAATCATCTTCGGACTGGAAGAGTCCTCAAGAGCTGCCTCTGGCCTGAGCCACCCTTCACCTGCCGAGGTCGGTCGGGAGTGAGGGTAACTGACAGCCGATGGGTAAACCCTTAGCCGACCGAGAATCCTTGGTCGGAGCCCCAATTGGTGGCTGTGGAGGCGGAGGTTCCACCGCAATCGTGGAGCAGCTGGTTTGGCCGAACAACCGCCTGGGTATAGGCCTCGGGCAAGTCGAGGGGTTGTGTCGGCCGCCCGTGACAGCTACTTAATGGCCGGGAGGGCGCCGAGTCGGCTTATTCCCCGCCAGGAGGAGCTGTTGCAACATAAGGTCTCGCATTGCCGACGTAATTTACGCCAAGCTCTCCTCATCCGAGGGAGGAGGACGGGACGAAGCGCGACGCCGCTTACCGGGCGGTGCCGACGACCGCCATGACGGTGGGAACGGGCTGACCGCGAAGAGGTCCGACCGAGACCGAGTCCCGGAATTTCCGGGTCGGTGCAGGGAGGTGTCGGGCCGGAACCGACACTCCCTTCGGCTCGGAAGGTCCATCCGAGGGCTCCGGAACCGAGGCACAGGCGAGCTCACGGATCCTCAACTCCTCCGGGGAACCGGGAGAGGGGAATCTCGGCTGCTAAAGGCGACAGCCGTCCAATGGGTCGAGAAAATCTCGACTTCATCAGTGGGAGTCTCGGTCAACTGACCTGACGGGACACCGTGAGGCCAGTGGTCGGCCGAGCGGTCGATCAAGCCGACGGTCGACGGCCTGGGAGAGGGACCTTCGCCTCCCAAGAGCGCCGACGGAGGGACTTACCCTTGTCCCTCTTTTTGGATCGAGAAAAGGTCCAGCAGACGAGGCCCTTCTCCTTTAGTGGGAGGGACAGACAAAGCTCTTAAAGGAAGCCGTGTAGGAAGAACCCAGAGAAGCGGGATAAATGCCGCGCGAGGAAGATACGGCCAGCGCCGCCTCCTCTTCGAGGCGACCATCCGCTCGGCGAGCTGATCCGCCAACGCCGCCCGTGACACCGCCAACCGGGCCTCCTTGGACTTCACGGAGAAGCGCTCTCGGGACGGCCCAGTTGCAATCGGGCAGCACGGTCTCGAGGGCGTGGGCGAGAAAGATGAGCACAGGTCGCAAGCCTGCGGGTGCGTACTCAAGGCCTAACAGTAGACACCGTGGAGTGTGGATCCGTCGAGACATCTTCTGCCCGCATGGGCATCTCCGAAAACGGAGTCGATTGATCCATCGGCGCGAGGGAACAAGACTGAAGTCTTTTGAGTAATATTATTTCTTAAATCCGCAAACGGAGAAATAGAACTAGCCAAACGCAGAGCGTTAAGGAGGAAACCTGAGCTTCAAGCGTAAGGAAGATCTACGCCATGGGGCGGAGCCGAGTTATACCACCGGTGGGTGGGAGGAGCAAGCTTGAAGACCTTCCGCAAGATTTAAAGCGGCAAGGATACTGCCAATGAGTGTGGATGAACAACATATCCATGTCCCTAGAAAATGTATTTTTCTCTGTTTCAGGAGATACTCAGACTGTGGCTCGGAGCCGTGTATACCTTGTAAAACTGTACTGTTCCTAGCCTTGGTGTCTCTATGTATATTCCTGTACATATCTGAACTGTGCTGTCTACTGGTTAGTGTCAGTGGCTCAGTAGGTGGCACACTCGCCTCTGAGGCCAGGAGATCAGAGGGCTGTGGTTCCAGTTCCCACATCTGGCACTTGGTTAATATCCCAGTACTGACACTGTAGTGCAGCATGAGAGGGGTGCTGCACTTCTGAGGTGCCGCTTTTCAGATGAGACATTAAACCGCGGTCCCTTCTGCCTGGATTGGTGGTAGTTCAGGTGAATGTTAAAGATCCCATGGCACTTATTGAAAAGAGTAGGAATTTCCGTGTCCTGGCCAAATTTCCTCATTCACTAAAACAAAAATACCACCAACAGCTTCATCTGGTTCAAGGTCAGTTGGCATTCACCTGTATCCCCTCCCGGGTCCTGCCTGAAAATAGGCAGGATTTGTCTAGTGTACTTACCGGTCAACAAAACTAAATAAAAATAAATAAATAAATATTCACATGGTTCTATTTTGACTCTGTATACTGTCTAACCTCGTCATGTTGTGCTCTGTATGAACCTGTATCTCACTGTATCTGTATCTCATTGTGCTCTCCTGGGTCATTACCTGAAAATAGGCATATAACTTGTCTAGTGTACTTACCTGGTCAACAAAGCTAAATAAATAACATAGGGTCAAGCTGGGGTGGGGAAGAGAACTGAGCTTCCAATGAACTGCTCTCTCTCACCGGGGACTTGCTGCACTGTTATGGTACTGCCATCAATTGGAGGCATGGTGGTAGAGCAGCAGTCGCACCAAGAATGGGGCAGCCCATGGTAAGATGCTGGCTTGTCGTGCCTCCACACACACACTGACATTACTTCATGCCACTGGCCGAGGGCAGGGAACTCTGAGAAACAGCCGGAAGGATGAAACTTTCCTAGTCGTTGTATGCCCTGCACCATCTGCAGCTTCTGGACCCTTCTGGATTGGGTCATGGGAGCAGGATTTGGTCCACATAAGTCCCTGGGATGGTGGGTCATGTGGAGCCAAGGGAATCAGGCTACAGGAGGAGGGATAAAAATAAAATGTTTCAGCAGGACAAGGCTTACTGAGCAGATACAAGCTCACTTCACTTTCAGAGTGCGTCCAGGAGGCCAGGGTATATGTAAGCAATAAGACATGACAGGTGTGCATTGTACTGATATAACCACATGCCCAGGAAGTGCGGTTATCTCAGCACAATGCACATCCAGTCATGTCTGACTGCACCTATAAAATGGGCTTTTAATTTTAAAATATGGTTTATCAAAATGAACATTTTCAATTATGTATAAGGTGAAATTAATGTGTGTATAAGCTAAAGTAATCCTTCTGCCTACTAGGACTACATTGCATTTACTGGTTTCTTTAGGTCTTTGACCTAATACAGCTTCGTAGCTGTAGATTTTTATCTTCTGTGGTGTTACTGATTGATGCCCTGCATAACTGATTATTCAGTCAAAAGATACGGGCTGTGGAGGTATTTTTTGTTAATTATGCCTCCCCATCTTCCTGCTAGCTCTTCCCACTTAGCAAACACCGACTCTCTGATGGCTGATCGCCATCTGACTGCTCACTTGCTTGCTCGACCAGCCACCTGCACAATCACTGCTGGCTAATGCTTGCTAAACCCTCTTGCAACTCTTCAGTGGATACTGAGGAGGGAGCACAACAAAGTCTGTTGTTTTTTTAAGCCACTGGACCTGCTTCAACAGAAGTAGAAAATCTGTCCGATCTAGAGCAGCAGCAACATCTCCATGAGCGCCAGGGAGTGAGACTCTGAGCAACAGCACCTTCAGGATGAGTGATTATTCCCCACCAGATGGGGTGAAACCCAGGGTCGAAAGCAGTGGGACCTCGGCTGGAGAAGCCAGAGACGAGGCAGAAACTTCAAAAGTGACAAATGACTGGGACTACTGGCAATCACACAGGTAACATAGGATATTATAACAATAGCACAGGACAATGGAAAGTGATTCAGTTAAAATGTTAGAGGCCTAAAAATGGTGACTTCAAATTACTAAAATTCTAAATGGAATGTCAAAATGAATCACTGAGCCATCAAATTCTGTGATGCGGCTGTTTTACTGGGACTAGTTATTTACAGTGCATTATAGTCCTACACTGCACTATAAATAACCGATCAGATTACTCCATTGTTCTCTGCCATTTTATAAAGGAGCTTTATCAAGCAGATACAATAGTAAAAATCAAGAGTTTCACTGTTAGTTGAGATACATAAAATTTACATTTTGCAACACCCCTGGACCCACATGGAATCAGGGCAGCTTGTCGGATGTGCCCTTTTCCTGGTGGTAGCATTTTAAATAAATTAATTGGGTGCAGTAATCTAATTTCCTGTTTAAATGGAAAACTGGGATATTTATATGTACTGAGCAGGTCTTCCACATCATTTAATAAAGCTAGGCTGGTTTATTTACCAGTAGTTGTAGTAGTTTTTTTTTTATTACAGCACCCTTCCCTGAGGCTCAGGGTGCCTTACAGAAACACAGCATAACACAAATAACATCAGTCTCACAGCTAAAATAATACCCAGCACAAACAAACATCACAGATGCATCAAACAGCATCAGCACACTGATAGACATGTGAGGCAGTCACAAATTTCCAAATGCCACTTTAAAGAGGTAGATTTTCAGACCCCTCATTTATATGCCTCTGTACTTGAAGCAAGTTTTGTGGTATTAACAAGTAGTTAGGAGGCAGTATAGTGCAGTGATTTAAGGCTCTGAACTGGAAACCTGGAGACCTGGGTTTGAATCCCACAGCCCCCACTTGCATACTGTGTGACCCTGAGCAAGTCACTTAACTTCCTTGTGCTTCCAGGTTCCACCTGTAAACAAGCTTTCTGCTTAGTGTCTCTCTCCAGGTAAAACAAAGGTTAAAAAAGTCTGGACTCTTGTTGATAACAGCCTGTTCTGCTGAAATAAATGTCTTGTTTGTTATCTATAAATCACATGTGGATCAGTTAAATAAAACAGTTGAAGCACTGGATCATTCTGGTTAATAATCAGATGGACTGGTATACAGCTTCTTCTTTTATATTCTTTGATGCTACTTAGCTCAGTTGTTGGACTGAGATCTAAGAGACCAGAGAATGTTTTTTTTCCATTGCCTGATCTGTTGTATATGTGACTGTAACCCCTAGATGGCGCTATCCCAAGGGCTACTACCCTGCCTGCTTGGCTAGTAGCAGGTTAAGGGCCTGAGTTCTGAAACAGGTGCCCACCTTTGTGCTTTGTGTGTTGTAGTGGTCAAGTTAACTTGGGCAATATTCTCCGGGACACTGACCCCCTTTCCTTACTAGTGGCTGGAACAATACACAATAATCACTTTCACAATACCCCTGATACACTACCCAAGTACCCACACTGTTTGCACTTACCACCAGGGCTTTCCTCTGGCTCAGCCTTGGGGACCCCATTAAAACAAGGTTATACACAGCAAATAACGGCAGTACAGTACTCTTGCACAAACTGGAACCACAGTCAGGGTAAATGCACAAAAGAGTTAGATCTGATTTATTTATTTAAGTGACGAACAAGGAGGGGCATAATCAGGTTAATTTGCTTAAAGGCTCTATCAATCAAACAGTTATGCATACACTTCAGGGTCCATAAGCAGTCACACACTCTGGGTACCCAGATGGAGAATGGTGGGCTAGCCAGGAACATTGCAGCTGGTCGGGGCCCTGTGATGGAAGAAAACAACATGCACAACACACACTATTTGTAATCCGGAGCAGGAGGCTCAGTTTGTGAAAAGAAAACAACAAGACAATCAGATGACACACTTTTAGATTTGGCTGTTGTTGCAGGAGCTACCTGATGATTACTAACAATACCCAAGACTGGACACAGGCTGGACGAAAATCAAGACAGCAGGTGGTTAATCTGGAGTGCCAGGAGAAGCAGGGCCCACGATTCGCGGCGTCGTTCATGTTCAAGTGTGGAGCAGGGGCTGATCCCCAGGCAGGAGTTTCTCATCGTTGGCTTTCTCTGTGCAGTGGGGTAGTCTGGCAGGGCCAGCGTGGCATGGCCCAGGCCAAATGGAGATGAATGCAGATTCAGTCCGATTAGGCTGGATAAAGCTTCTAGCAACCAGAACACAGTTCACACAGTGGGGAACCAAATCCACGACCCACTTTCAATACACAGCAGATTTACATGTAAGGAAATTCTACTGTACCAGTCAAACCGTTCTCCAGTCACAATCGCAAAGTCTCTGCACAAACCAGGGATTCAAAAGCAGCTGGAAATCCTGACAGGCCGATCGCATTCAGCAAAATATTTGGTCTTCTTCAGGTATGAGCCTGGTAAAAATCAGTGGCTTACTTTGTTCTCACAAACTTGGATTTAGTCTGAAATAATTCTCTTTTCTCCTCTCAGGGGCAGCAGGCAGACATGCAGGCCACAACTCAGGCCTTTCCACAGTTCTCCTGGTGAAACTACTCAGACGGCTGGTTGACTGTCTCAAGTATGTTGCTTTTTCAGCTCCCAACTTAGATCTGACTCACACTGCAGCAAGCCTGGGAATTTCCCAAGATCCAAAAGGTTCGGTTGGTTGATTCATCTGTCAGTCACAACAGGAGGTCCCCTTCAGGTGCAAAAGGTGCCAAAGCCCAAAACTACAATTCCTACAGATTTTGACTCCAGACAGCTCCTGTAGTCCGCTCCATTTTAGGTCCCACCAGTACTGATTGGTCCAATTCACAGTCCCAAGCCAAATGGTGGGGATACACAAAACAGTCCTTGCTACAAAGAAGGTAGGTTAGACAAACTACGTTATCATTATCACTCTAAATGATTTTCAGCAAATAGATACATCTTTCAACAGAGCTCCCTCTCAGATTACTTATGACTGCAATCCAGGCAGCTCTTAAAGAGACAGTACACAGAGGCTATACAGGCTCTGGTAATCACATTAAACTGCTAAAATGCAGGACACCAGCCTGGTAGTGAGCATTTAGGCAAGCTCGAGGAAGACTTTTCAGGAACCCCCATTTTTAGGGGGTTCATGAAGCTATTCACTTTGTTGTTACCCTGGGGCATACTAAAAGCTGGACATATTGTGCATTTATAACCTCCCCAAAAATGGCGGATTGGTCTGACTAATGTACTCGGCTACCTTGCTGTGTTAAAAGGCAAACATGAATTTGTTATTATTGGTGATCTAAACTTTGACTGGATGGCAAGAGTACCAGTCAATATGCTGCTGAGCTAGGATGGCTCCACCTGACTCGGTTGGTATCTTCCTGACCAGGCTGCCAAATGGTGGCAGTCACCAGTTCCTGCTAGATTGAATTTTTACTAATAGACCTGATAGGATCAGTGCGTGTATGCCTTGCCAGACTGTCAGTGACCAATCTTTGGTCTACTGCATCTGGTAGGATAGTGCCCTCAAACCCCACCCAGAGAAATAAAGTTCTGGGACTTTGCAAAATGGACTAGAGGGTTCTTATCTCTGACCTTCACAAAACTGACTGGGCACCTATGTACCAGACCTCTGGCACTGAGCTTGCTGCACAGTACTTCCTCTCCTTGCTTCTGGCCTTGCAAGACAAGCATGTCCCAATAAAACGATGCAGAATTCGAGGAGCTGCTACCCATTGGCTAACTAGCAAGCTACTGGCCTCTTATCAAACTGAGGGACAAAATCTGGTCAAAAGCAAAACAGACTAAGTCTCCTGCTGACTGGGCCATGTATAAAAGGCTCAGAAACCTCTGTAAAACATCAATCCGAACTGCCAAGAACACCTACTACCGGCAGGTTCTCCACACCTCTGTAAGTGACTCTCTAGGTTTCTGGAGTCACATCAACTTTAGCATGGGAGAGAAAGCGAAACCATAACTGACATGGTTCAAGACGGGATAAATTGCAACAATCCTCTCACCATTGCTGATGCTCTTAATTCTTGTTTCTTGGATCTCTCTGAATCGCATCGCCCCATGCACCATCAACTGCACCACCACTGGACATCAAGGAACAAATAGACCCTACTTTTAACCTCCAACTAGTCACCATATCTGAAGACCTGCACCTCCTAGTCTCCATTCCTCTCATGGGTTGGCTGGGCTGATGGCTACTACCCAAATTCTTAAAATCCATTGCCCTCCTTATTTTAACTCTTGCTACATGCCTCTTCAATCTGTCACTGTCTACTGGCCATGTCCCTCCCCTGGAAGACTGCACAAAAGAGGGACTCCATGAATATGGAAAACTACTGCCCTATTGCTATTCTGTCAACACTATCCAAAATCCTCAAGAAAATTGTGGCTGCCCAGGTCTCAGACCATCTCAACCTCCACAACCTTCTCTCTCCAGATCAGCACAGTTTTCAGCTGGGGGCACAGCACTTCTACTGCCCTTGTCCAGCTCGCCAATTATGTCAGGCTAGCCATGGACAAAGGTTCTCTCTCAGGGCTATCTCTGTAGACCTCACAAAGGCCTTTGACTTGGTGGACCATTCACTGCTCCTATCCAAGCTGTCCACCCTTGGTCTCTCTACCTCCACAACCTCATGGTTCTACAGTTATCTTTCAGAGCATCAGCAATTTGTGCAGATTGGCACTGCCAAATCAAATCCTCTCTCTCTCTCTCCTGTACCTAGATAGGAGTTCCTCAAGGATCCATCCTGGGCCCCTACTTTTCTCGATGTTTGTTAATGATCTCCCCTTTGTCTGGCTCATGTTCTGCTGTTTTGTATGCTGATGACTTGGTGCTATATTCCAGCTCCTCTGACCTGTCTGACATCAACCTGAACCTTAACACCAACTTTAATATCTTCCAGCACTGGCTGTAGCAAAACAGACTCATCCTTAACAACAGAAGACAGTTTCCATGTTTTTGGCTCCGGATCCAAAATTTGAGCCTGCCACCTGCCTTTAAGCATAAGTGCATCTGATGACTCCTGCTCATCTTGTCTCTCTTCAAATACCTTGGGGTCACTTCGGATCCAGCCCTGAACTTGTTCTGCATCTCTCTACAACTATTAAATCTGTTGACCTACAACTTGGTCTGGCATATAAAGTTAGGCACAACCTCACCGCTGTAGCAAGGCTGGCTATGTCAGGGGGTTCTGAGACCTAAACTGGCCCATGGGTTGATTGTCCTTCCAGAATCTTCAAAGGGCTCCTCCACAAGTGGAATGTCTGCTATAACAACACCTGCAGCTTTGCTCTGTCAGTACTCCAGTTCACTCACCACTGTTCACTCTACTCCAGCCTGGGCTGGCTTGCCTCCATAGCTTACTCATCAGTACACTTACACTTGCTTTGTCAACAACATTACCTCCCAGAAACCAGACAAGCTGGCCCTACTACTAAAACCTGCTCACTCTGCCTACCCTTGAGATCAGCTGACAAGTCCTACCTTGCTCTACCCAAGAGCAACACCAAGATGGGAGAAATGCCTTCTATTATTGCCCTGAAATTATGGAACTCCGTCCTGCTGGCTCTCAGGAACTCGAAACCCTCCAAGTTTCAAGCAGGAAGTCTGTATGGTTCTTGCCAGCTCCAAACTCTGTTCCTGTGGTGGGTGCTAAGTCACCTTCCTGCCTGATCCTCTTAGCTCTTGCCCTGGCACTTGATCCCATCTCTATGTCCTACTCTCCCACAGCTTTACTGAACAATTATCTCCCATACTCATCTTCTGTTTGCACAATGTTTTAATTGCCCTGCAGGACAACTGTATCTGCCTTTTTCTTGTCTATGCCACTGCTACATGCACTTTGTACTAATCCCTTGCTTGACTTATTGCTACATCGATAGCTGCCTGTTTAATGCTTGCTTATTGTACTGCTTGTTATCACCTGACTTACAAGTTGTATTCACTGTTGTTTCTTACCCCACTGTATGTAACCTCCTGGGTCATGCCTGAAAATAGGCAGCTTTGCTATCTAGTGCACTTACCAGTCAACAAAACAAAATAAATAATATGAAGCCATGCAATCAAGGAATGTTTTTGCCTATTCTGATGTAAGTAAGCCTACTAGTACTGCTCTGATGAAATTCAAACATACATATTCTAGTCCAGTGTTGTTATATTTGCACATTTCTTTTTGTTTTAAACATACTCCATGCTGGGATGACCAATGGTGCAACAGGTAGAGAATGGCCTCACGCTGGGGACACAGGTTTGGGAAGCTGGGACAGGCAGCTTGGGACTGAGATGGCACTGCCATGTGTCAGTGCTCTCAGGCGAGGGAGGGTAGGACAATGCTGTGGTTCTGCAGCCACAGTGATCCTGGTGGGTTGGAGAGCTTGCCTCCTCTAAAGGAGGCTTGCTGCTATCATGTAAGCAGTGATGGGGCACTGCTCTGCATCAGTGAGTGGGGCTAGGGATGGGGCAATAAGTAAGAAAATAACTGTGCGCCTCCGGCCCCTGTATGTTAGCCACTTGTTCTCTCGGATCCCATTTTGCATAGATTCCCACAGGCTTGGACAGTGCGGTAAGCACACAATGGGACTGTGAGGTTACTGGACAGCGGCCTGAAGACAGGATGAAGGTGGTAGTCTGGGGAGCAAACAGCTAAAGTATACAAAAACAAAACTTTATACTACTACCTGACTGGACCTCCGTCGCTGCACCAATGTTGTTGCAGCCCAGCTGCTGAGGCCCATCCAGATGCACTCCACAGGGGCTGCCATTTGCCTGCAACTTCCCAGACTGCATCCTGGGAGAGAGGTGCTATCTATCCAGCACCTCAGCAGGCATTAGGGTTGCCACCTGTCTGGGTTTTGCAGAGATTGCCCCTTTGAGTACCCTGTTCTAGGAATTAAGAAATCAGCCTGGGACATTCAAAGTCCCAGTTTTAAATTGTTCAATTATGTTTTCAGTGCAAAGTCCCAGTTTTGTAGTAGAAAAATAATTGTTTCATGTAATTCAGAGTAAACAATGACTTTTCCATAGAATTCTCCTTTTGTTTGGAATTTTGCTCAAAATGCATCTGTGGATCACAGGCAGCTGCCAGTCACTGACTCAGTCAGTGTATTGTCACTAGGCAAAGGGTGGGGTGGGATGGATCACGTGATGGGTCAGAGGGCACTGCTGGGCTCCTGGCTGCATGTCTGTGACTCTGGGCCATCATGATGACACTGATGGACATGACCCACGCCACCCACCTCGACCTCCTCCTCCACCTCCACAGTGTGTGACTGTGCATGGCCAGCGCTAGCGGCATCCTCTTTGACTCCCAAATGCCCTGAAGAGCTCTTCTCTTTCAGAGTCCCTGGCCCTGCCAGCCTGCCTGCCAGTGTGGAGTGCATTGCGAACTGGTGTGTACTGATGACTTCTCTCCGCCCAGCAGCCCCGACGCTTCCTTCCACCGCCTGCTGCTGCCGGCCTGCCCTCAATGCTCCAATCCAGACAGTCTGTTTGGCTCTCACTTAGCTACTGGTGTGCAGTGCTGCAGAGAGAGAGAATCTTGATGACTGACTTTTAGTAGGCAAGTTTAATATACTTCAGTACTCTTTCTGATGAATGATTTTTTTTTTTTATTATGAATGAATAAATGGGGAGAGGGGGAGCTCCAGGCTAAAGAGGAGAGGAAGGAAGGATGAATCAATAGATGGATTGTTGTTCTTCAGGGGGTAGAGGGGTGTCACTGTTGTCTTCTTCACTAAAGAGTGGTGGATTCTTGGAAGTATTCCATTGGAGGTGGTGGTGAGAGGGAAGCTTCAAGCATGCTTTGCCATTTTGCGTGTTAGCAAATTAAATCCTGCTATTAAATTTGGTGCACTTGGGAGGGCAGCTTGCTGGCTAAGCCCGAGCTCCATACTACATGAGAGGGGGGCTCTGGACCCTAAAAAGAAGGAACATCAAGGACTGGGGCCTGTGGGTAGTGAACCAGCCATGCCCCCAAGTCAGAGCTGGAATTCCAACAGACCAGCCATCATCCTTGTTCGTGAGTCCCTCCTTAGCTTCTGGCGAACAATCTCTTCCCCAAGCACTGGCAAGCTCGTGTCATCCATTCCCTGTCAGCACTGTGTAGTACATTTCTGAGGTCCCACCCAGTCCTGTCAGCATGATTACAAGCCCATAACAAAGTTTGTTTTATGTTCAATAAAAGCCCCAAAGCTCACCAAAGAGCATCTATAACTACTAGCTTCTGGGGCCTAGTAGCCCCAGACCCCAGCTTTACATTGCAATGGGTGGGTTGGTTCATCACAACATTGTTGGTCAGCACAGCCACTTGTTCTTGGCCCCCAACCCCTAATTGGCCAGTCACATTTTCCACACCCATGACTTCAGGGGAAAAATTATTTTTCCCTGGAGTCAGGGATAGAAGGCCATAACAAAAGTGTGTTTTGGCTTGAAGAAAAGCCCCAGAACCACCACAGAGCTTCTAAACCCTAGAACTTGGGGCCTTGTGGCTCCAGACTCCTAGCTGTGCTGGCTGGATGTCCAGGTTTTTGTACTGAGAGGTGGCAACTATAGCGGCACTGACCCAACATCTGATCAGTAACCTCTGTGGGTCAAAGAGTCTCAAGGGAGGACAAGGAGTGGTGGATTAGGGCCCATGAATGACATAAAACAATGATTTGGCACACACAAAGCAGACTGCTGCAAAAACTTTAATTACAGAAAGTATTCCACAGAAAGGATGGTCTCCGCTGGCCCGGCTGAAGAGCACTAGAAGAGTGTTTTCATTAACTTGCTATGTATTAAGTGTGACTACAGCAATCACACTACCGAGGCTTACAATAGCTTATTTATAAGCCTTTGTGCCTAGTGCACCCACCTGATCAACAGAAAATAAATAAATCTATACAGATTTGTTTGAAGGAGCAGTAAATGAATAAACCATTGTGGGAATTTCACTGGCTAATAACCCTGTTTGAGCATTTGCATGGAAATCGTTCTGCCTCTTGTAATGAATCAGTGCTTTTCCTTGTACACCAGTTTTGGGGGTGAGGTGAAAGTTAAAATGTACTAGAGACCATTATAGCGGCACCCTGTGCAAGCCCGCTGAGTCACTTCTATTGGGAATGTCATCAAACAGGCAGGTTTAGTCCTACTGTCTCCACTGTGTGATGCCCATGGCAGGAAGAAGAGGTAGTTGGTTTTTCTAATAAAATGCAGGTGCATTTATTTCTTATTGAACAGTTTAAAACGGGCCTGGTGGTGTCAGCTGGTATGGCACATCACCACCACATGTGAAACTGGAGATGAATCAAAGCTTCTGGGCTGGTGGGGTCCACAGCCTGATGCACAGGCACTGCCCACTGATCCTGGGGAGGGAGCAGGCTGTCAGCTGTACAAGTGCATCCTGATGTGGTGGCACTGATGGAGTGGCTGGCCCCTGACACTGGCCACCTGACACCAACCTCCCTCGCTCACTGAAGACAACATGGGTGCCCATTAACAAATGCTGCATAGAGAGAAATGCTTAAAGGACTTAAAGCTGCCCACGCCTGGATGATGGTACATCTGCCTACCCCATCTTAGGAGCCACCAAAAGCCCTAATAGCCTTCCTGCCTCTTCTGCCCACTGACCAGACAGCTTGAAGCAACCACTGCACCCTGCTGTGTGGAGACAAGCTGCTGAGCCCTGAGAAGGACACCACAGATTTGGTCCTGAGTTTCAGAGGCAAGTAGCTCATGAGAGGGAAATGAGATGGACTGCAGTTACCTGAAGAAGAGGAGAGGAGAGGAGCGTGAAAGTATAAACATGCAGTGTGATCCTGGGGAATAACCATGTCAAATATTAAAACATATAACAAATTAAAAACACAGCAAATCACCTGCAGTCATTTCTTTTATTGATTTAGTTTTTGTTAACCAGGTAAGGTGCACTAGACAAACATTTGCCTACTTTCAGGCACAACCTGGGAGAGTACAAACTTTTGACCTTTAACAGCACATTCCAAGATAAGTAACAACATTAGTGTACGTGAACATAACGGCAACACTAATATACAGGGTGATAGTTCCTGTCTGTCGAGCCATCAGCCCAAAATACAGAGCTGGAACAATAACACGTTAACCTTTTGGCAAAACAACGCATGGTAGACATGGTAAGCCAACTGAAGACAAGGAGAGAAATGACAAACAAATGTAGTTCTAGGCAAGGCGACTGGTTCAGTTACCAGTTTGAATGCTGGGACAAATGTAGTTCTGGGCAAGGCAACTGGTTCAGTTACCAGTTTGAATGCTGGGTTTCAGGATTTACAAAATAAAAATTTTGCACTCGAATAGACTTCTAGAATTTAGCAATTTTAATCAAACAGGTTTCCAAACTTTTACCTGTTTCACCAGTAAAACTGTAAACCAGTGGCTTTGACTATACACAATTTCTTTTTGACTGGACTAAATTACATTTTTCAACGCTAGCTTCCTCACATCATGGTGCACAGAGCTCAATATTATACTAGAAAGTATAGTACAGAAGTCACATAATATGATTTATACAGAATGCAGTATGCGGAGTACTCACTTTTAATATTTAAAATAAAAAACAGTCATGAGAAGGTAGTAAAAGCTGGATCACACAGTTCTAAAGCAGATTTTTCCTCAACACTCCTAAAAAGATCTACCTTTAAGTCACGGAGACTGTTCCAGCTAGCTCACCTGAGACACAAAAAAGAAGAGCGATAGAAAGAAAATCACTGATGGAATGGAGTTGACCTTGAAAGCTCAGTTACCAGTAACTGTATATCACTGAAATAATCTTCTCCACAGAGCCACACATATTGAATTATAAGCACCTGCATCAGGACCCCTCAGTTTTGCCTAGCTTTTTGCCCACAATGACGTATCTCCACAGTGTCTCTATATAGACGGCAGCCCTACACCGCTCAGTTTCCTGCCACAGACTAACTCAGAATTATACAATTTGACAGAAATGGGAGACCAAAACCCTGTCCAGGCTGGCAGGAGGGCAGGGACAAAGACCATGCTGAGGGGCACAAAATGAGAATACCACAATACCCCCATCCAACAGAGTTCTAGGAAAATGTAAACTGAAGTTACAAACTCAAATGGGCAGACTAGGTGGGCCATAGGCCTTATCTGCTGACACTATCTATGTATCTATGCAGCAACTGGCATGTCTTCAACAGTATCCTGCCTAAAATACAGAAATGGGTAGGTGGGCAGGAGAGCTGCAGCTCTGTGGAGGATTCTGTCAAGCCCTACTATTACTGGTAACCAGCTAAATTACCTTCTTCGTGGATATCTCCATCAATAGAGCCACACATACTGAATACAGTTAATCACTGCACAGGATGAGGAAAGTCAGACGGAGAATACTTAGCTTGCTAAACATGTAGGCATTTGAGGACAGCAAAACGCTAAAGCCAGCCATCTAAGGAAGACCAGATACAAACTGAATGTTAAGTAAACGAATGGATACTACTTTATGTGGCAACAGAGCATACTGTATGTCAGCTGCCAGAACAGAAGTAAATCACAGAAGAGGCCATACCATGGGCAGAATGCCCAGACAGGTCGAGAAAGCCCTTTACTATGCATCTGGTAACAGATCCATTTGGAAAGGCACTGCTTAAAAATAATGGAGCCCACCATCCTAGGGAAGAACAAAACAAATGCTACAAGGACTACCAACAGTTATTTGTGCAATCCAAACAGAAGTGTAATGCTCTATGGTCATTCAGAGAACGAGGATGACCTCAAAAGCATTTGGTGGGAAGCAAAAATATCACAGGAAGGTGAACAGTCTGATTCTGAGTGAATGCAGACACCGCCATGGAAGGTACCAAGGAGGCGTGAAATGAAACCCAATCCTGGTGAAAATAAGGTACTCAAGGATTCACAAATTTTTATACAGCGGGTTTAAGTCATGCTCATTTGCCAGCTCGCCTGACCCAAGCGAATATCCTTTTATAGAGTTCAATAAACAATGCTCGTCCAAATGCTTCTTAAATTTGAGCATGGTTTCGCTGCCTACAACTTCTAGTGGAAGTCTCTTCCATAGTCCCACTACCCTTTGTGTAAAAGATCATGCCCTTTTCTTAGTCTTGTTTGTATGTCCCTTTAGCTGTAGATCATGCAAGTTCATGGAATATTCACTTTCCTTACATTCAACCCAAAGCAGTCACCCATAGGTTCTCTCTGTTAAATGCCCTATACAATAAACACATATCCCTCCGAGTTGTTTGTATTCCAAAGTGTACAGATCTAAAACCCTTAATTTGTCATCATAATGCAGATCCTTAACTGACCTAACCATTCTGGTTGCTCTCCTTGGCACCCACCATCAATTTTATGTCCTTTTATTAAAAGGTGATGAAAACTGTGAGCAGTATTCCATGTGGTCTCACCAGTGACCTATACAGTGGAACAATTACACTATGGTCCCGACTAGATATGTGCCTAGATATGCAGGATAGAAGTCCCTTTGCCTTATTTACCTTAGCTTGGCAGTTTCTGCTGTTTTTGAGATCATTGGTGACAATTACCCTCAAGTCCCTTTCCTCAGTGGTTTTTTCAGTACCCCCATCCAATAATTACGTTGTTGAAGGATTTGAGTGGCTCAAGTGCATAACAGCAAATTTTATCCAAATTAATCTGCAATTTATGTTCCTTTGCCCATATTTCCTAGCTTAACAGTTCTTGCTGGAGGGTCTGCATATCAGACACATCTTGGATTGTGCAGCAAGCTTGGTATTGTCTGCAAACTTTGACATCCAAACCCTTTGCCCACAATTAATCAAGATATGTACATATTAAAAAGAGTCGGCCCCAACACTGAACCCTGTGGCACTCCACTGGTAACCCTCTCCAGCTAGATGCTGCACTCTTCTAATTACAACAGGCTTCAAGCCATTTAGTCAGTACACCAGTTACCCTTAATCTGGCCAAATCAGCAACAAGCTCCCTATGAGGGACCTTAACAAAAGCTTTACTTAGGTCCAAATAGATCACATTAACCAACTGACCCCTATCCAGTTGCCTGCTCACTTGCTCATAGAACTGTATCAAATTAATTTGACAGGATCTGCCTGGCAATAATCATGCTGTGGTGGCTCACCACCATTGATGTTTTTAAATGAGTCTCTAGCACATCCTTAATGATGCCCTTGAATATTTTACATAAAACAGATGTTAGCTTACAGGTCTGTAATTACAGTACAGCTATCTTCTGCCCTTTTTAAATATTGGGACTACCATGTCTTCCTCCATGCTCAACCACTGTACCATCTTCAGTGACTCGTTAAAGGAAACTCCGATAAGGCTTCAAAGTGCCGCAACTGGTGCGAAAACATCCAACTGGGGCTTTTGGCAGAAAAGTTTTTACCTGCTACTTTCCTGTTTTAATCAAAGACCACGCTCCATGCTTAATGGTGGCAAAGCACACGGACATTTTTGTGCACCGTGGTGGCTTCCAGCGTGAGGTATGCTAATGAGGGCTACTAACTCGCCATTAGTTAGTGGCCCTCATTAGAATACCCTGGGCACCGAAGCCACCCACGTGTGTGCAAAATGGTCTCTCACTTGTTCTGCCACCATTAGCAATGTGATAGATTTTTCAATTAAAACAGGAAAGCAGCAGGTAAAAGAAAATCCTTTTTCATGCCAAAAGCCCTAACTGGGCATTTTGCACCAGCTACTGCACTTTGCAGCCTTATCAAGTTTCCCTTTAAAAATGTTTGTATTGGTTCAGCTAATACGTCAGCTAGTTTATGTAGGATCTTGGGTGCATTCTATCAGGGCCTGATGATTTATTCTCATTTAATGATTTAAGCCTGTCCCTTATGTCTAATGGATTTAGATCTCCTATCCTTTCTTCACAACATGTATTTATTACTTGATCAGAGGTTGAACTCTCATTAAATACAGAAACAAAACATGAATTAATTAATTTATGTATTTATTTATTGTAGTCATCGGAATTACAACCCTTTGAGTCAGGGACTGCTTCCAAAGGCTCCATGTCAGAGTTACAGAGAAGTACAGTCAATTACATATGAGCATTCCTTATAGACAAACAATACAGCGGTAGAGGTACAAATACAGTAGGAACACAGCAGGATTTTAAGAACTGTTGCAAACTGTTTACAGGTGGGGTTACAGGCCTATTCATCGAGGTAGCTAATGACACTTATCAAACTTGCCAGTTGACCAATTTTGAGACTGAGGGCTGATTAAGCTGGCTAGGAAGCCACTGCCATAGACTCGGAGTCTTGACAGAGGAGGGCCCAGTGGACTTGGGTTCACCGGAAGGTATACACGCAAGAGCAAGTAGAGAGTATATGATTCCTGAGGGCCTCTTTAAATATTCCTAGCTTAGGCAGACTAGTTACTGAAATGGGTAGAGAGTTGAACCAGGTTGGGCACCTGTAGCCGAACGTCCTTTGGGCTAGGGAGGTTCTGAACTTAGGGACTAAGAGAGAGGATTTGGAGGCACTGCAGGTACTGACTGAGGGACGGCTGGGAGAAGAGTGGAGGTGACTCCTGGAGGGTGAGACCAAGGAATATTATTTTTGGCCATGAGGCAGGACTGGTATTTGGCCCTCTTCAAAATTAAGCACATTTGTGAGGGAGTAAAGTGCGAGGAATGGGTGCGGTGTTCAGTGCCGGTCAGGAGCCTACATGCCTTGTTTATGGACAATCTAATTTTGCTGAGGGCAATACTGTCAGCTGCACTATAGATGATGAGGCTGTAGTCGACTAAAGAGAGGACCGACAAGGTGATAGCTAATCTGAGCGCTTCAGGAGGAAGGCAGTCCTTGTGCCGATAGAGCAGACCAATTTGTGAATTTGTGGCCATTGTGAGGGTACTGATGTGGTGGTGGTGGAACGTGAGGGTAGAGTCAAAGTGGATGCCCTGGTATTTATAGGAGGATACTTGTTCTAGGGGATGGAGAGGGCTGGAGGATACCTGTAGGGGTAGCCTTTATATTTGCTTTGGTAGTGGGCAAAGAGCACAGATTTTTTTTTTTTAGGTTGATAACCAGTTTTCTATCCGTGAACCAGTGCTCGATCCGATTGAAGGAGTGTTGGAGGGAAGATAGGAGGGCAGTGGCGCTTGGGTCAGAGGCAAAGAGGACTGCATCGTCTGCACAGAGAAGGATCTTTCCAGGGCAGGAGCTGGGGTGGTAGTTGAGATAAAGGCTGAAAAGAAGAGGACCAAGATGGAGCCTTGAGGTACCCATAGCAGACCAGGTGGGAGTTGGAGAAGTGTTGTTAAGTTTGACGATTGAGATCTAGCAGTTAAATAGCTAGTGAACCAGTCACCGGGTCCTTGGAAGAGACCAGATTGTAGAAGGGTGTCCAGCAGTAGTGAGTGGTTGACTGTGTCAAAGGCCTTGACAGGTCGATGAAAGCGGTGCCCACAAGGTGACCTTTGTCCAGGGCACAGTGTAGGAAGGTAGAGAACTCAAGGAGAGTAGTGGTAGTATTATGGCCCAACCTGAAGCCATGTTGCTCCCGGCAGAGTATGTTGTGGGTGGCAAGGTAGTCGATAGTTGGTTTGCCACAACTTTTTCTAGGGCTTTTGAGCTAGGAGAAGAACAGAAATAGGTCGATAGTTGCTTGGGGAGGAGCTATCACTTGTTTTATAGATGGGAGTGATGACTGCTGTCTTACAGGCCTGGGAAAATTGGCCAAGGCATAGGGAGCGATTGAGCAGGGCAGTGAGTGGTGCGAGCATTATGTCAAAGGCCAGTGGCGGAGAAGCCATAGGTTAAGCGGGTCATATAGGGCTGGTGGGCGCTCAGGGCTTTAACTAGATCGCCGGGCTTCCTGCAGTGAGATGGTACAAAGGTGAAGGGAGCTTGAGGGAGGGTGGAGGCGGGAGGGGCAACTGGGTCAAAAGTTGTTGGGAGGACCGAGCTGAGGTCGGTGAAAGCAGTGTTGAAGTAGCCATGATACAGTGGGAGTCTGAGGAGAGTGCTGTTGATGCTTAGTAGAGATGGGGTGGGGTATGGGACTTCCCATTTAGTTCTTTAATGTTGTCCCAGAAATTACGGGCAGACCCCAGGAGGAGGCTAGCGCTGATCAACAGTAGTGAGCCTTGGCTCAGAATGGCCCAAATGCATCTGTTGCGCTCGGCATTGAAGGCCTGTCAATCTGCCAGTTCACCAGAGGAGATGGCTTTATGCCACAGATTATCTCTGTGTTTCAGTTGTTTGAGGAGGGAAGGGGTGATCCAGAAGGCATTACGTTTTTGGTGAGTGTCTTGGTGGGGCGCAAACATATAGCAGGCTGTGGTAAAAGAGCAAGCGGAGAAGTCGAGTGCATCATCAATACTGTGGGCAGAGTTTATGGGTGACCAGTCCCAGAGGGCAAGATGCTGCCTGAATTAGTTAAGGCACCCAGGGCGGAGACGCGGCAGAGTTCCACCTTGGCATGGGTTTTGGGATTCGACAGGACCAGGAGAGGCTGATTGGACAGTGGTCACTTAGTGAGTTTGGGAGGACTTGAATTTCAGCAATTTTGTGGGGCAGTTTGAGAGGACGATGTCCAGCAATGTCTTTTGCATTTGAGGGATTGTGTCTGGTGGGTTGTGTTACCAGCTGGGTTAGGTCCAGGGCTGTGAAAGTGTCCTTGGCATGATTGGCAGAATTGGAAGCCAGTTAGTGTTAAGGTCCCCAGGAGGATCTGCTCAGATTTGTGGGGACATTAGATAGGTATAGAGGATAGCATCAGCCTGGTGTCATGGGAATTAAGCATTATTGCTATCTCCTTGTCCATTTCTAGTTTACCATCATTGTTTATTTAATGGGGCTACTCTTAGCTCCTTTCCTCTTGTGGAATTTACATAGGAGTAAAAGATTTATAATTATCTCTTACCCTAGCCACTAAACTGATTTCGCATTTCTCATTTCTTTTATGTTATTTTATTGCATTGTCTGGCTGCTTTAGTATAAACTTCCCAATTCCTGTTTAAGTTGGTCCTTTTAGCCTTTTGTATATTTTTTCTTGTTATTTATGGTCTTGATTGCTGTCCTATTATGCCAGGGTGGTAGCCTTCCTCTAGAGTTGTGTTTATTTCTAATGGGAACATACAATTCAACTACAGCGTTTAGTTTGTCAGAGTGTTTCCACATCTCACTTAATGATTTATTAGCAAAACATTCCTGCCAATTCCATTTGCTCAGTTCTTCCTCATGGATATATAATTATATGTTATATTTTATAAATTATATTATATATATTAGGTGTCCACCCCAGGGTACTAAAAGAACTGGCAGAGGTCCTAGAGGGCCCTTGGCAGACATGTTTAGTGCCTCATTGATCTGGTCATGTACCTCAGGACTGGAGGATGGCTCGTGTGGTACCCTCCATATGAGCGGCCCTAGGGATGAACTGGGAACTATAGGCCTGTGAGTCTCACATCCATCATGGGGAAGCTGATGGAGACAATCCTGAAGTAGAGGCTGGTATCTCTTATGGAGGCCAATGGGATGCAGGACAGCAGATGGCATGGCTGTGTCACCGCAGATCCTGCCAGACCAACCCAGTGGAATACTTTTTTGTTTATTTTTTTTTTTTGTATTCTTTGTTAACTGGGTAAGGTCCACTAGATACAGGTGCCTGTTTTCAGGGGTGACCCAGGAGCACTGGGAGGTTAAGTGACTTGTTCAGAGTCACACAGTATGTAATTGGTAGTTGTGGGAATCAAACCCATGTCTGTCTGCTGGAGGTACCATGCTCATTCACAGCTCGTTACTGTAACTTCTAGGGTATACTGCTACGACTGGGTAACTAGACAGCTGGATAGGGGCCATTCAGTAGATGTCCTGTATCTGAACTTCAGCAAGGCATGCGACTCTGTGCCACATGGGAGGCTAGGAAGTAAGCTAGAAGGCACAGGGTGGGTGCTAAGATGGTGTGATGGGTAGGAACAGGCTAAGTGGAAGGCAACAAAGTGGTGGGTGGGGAGCTCTCATCCCCAAGGGCGGTGACAAGTGGAGTTCCACAGGGCTCAGTGTTGGAACCAGTGTTATTTGGGATATTCATCGAGACATTTTGATGGGTATCGAGCAAGATCAGTCTGCTTGCTGGTGACACCGAGATGGGAGCAGGTGGATGACCTAGGGGTTGGCAGGGGTTGCAGGAGGATTTGACAAAGCTGGAGACCTGGTTGGACACTTGGCAATTGGGGTTCAATGCCAAAAAAGTGCAAGGTACTGCATTTTGGGGCAAAACCCAAACAGGAGCTACCAGCTGGGTGGGGTACAGCTAGCCATGGCTGAGGAAGAAAAGGCTCTGGGGGTAATCATAATGGGATCAATGAACAACTCAGCTCAAAGTAGGAAAGCGGCTGCAAGGGCCAATAACATGCTGGATTATGTGCCAGGGGCTTATCCTCAAGGAGGGGAGGTTATTCTGCCACTGTACAGATCGCTAGTAAGATCTAAGACCTGGAGTACTCATGGCAGTACTGGCACCTGTACCTGAAGAAAGACATTGTTGCTGGGAGGTGCAATGCAGGGCAACAAAGATGATTCAAGCTCAGGGTCTGGGGACTTACCATGAGAGCAGACTGAGGGAAACGAACATGTACTGCTGGAGAAAAGGAGGGACGGGGGATATGATAGAAACCTTCAAGTACATGACAAGCATAAACAGGACTGGGAAGGAGCAGCTTTCAAAGTGAGGGAAGGAGGGATACTGAGGCCATGCTATGAGATTGGAGGGGTAGGTTCAGGAGAGAGAGATGAGAAGACACTGTTTTACAGAGAGGGTAGGCTAAGTGAACACATTATCGGCAGAAGGGGTATCCTGCAGAACAGTGAGCTGCTTCAAAAGGGCTTGGGATGGGGTAAGAGGAAGGGTTACAGGAGTGGGGGAAGGGAGGCGGCTACCTGCAAAATCAAGCAGACTTGATAGACCTACAGGCCTTTATCTGCTGGCTTACGCTCATATAATTAGTTCCTTTAAAACACTTACAAGTAGCAGTCCCTATAATTGATATATTTTCACATTTAATCCCAAATTTTACCATGGAGTGGTCACTATCTGCAAGAGGATATGTTGTGTGACAGTTAATTTGTTCGCCTAAATTACTTATTACGAGATCTAAAGTGTGTTGCCCTCTTGTAAGTGATTTACCATGCTCCTCCAGGGCACTGATAAATTCACCTTCCACTGATGTTTTACCCGATCCTTTAAGCCAGTCTATTGTAGGAAGTTAAAATCACCTAAGATCAATATTGGCTTGTCCCCATGTAATTTAGACAACTGTTCCAGAAGCTTTATTTATTTATTTGCTCTTGGCAACCAGGTGAGTGCACTAGGCATAGGAACGTCAATTTTCAGGCACGACCCGGGAGAATACAAGTGGACAATACATAGCATACCATGTGACGAGCACATGAAATAGGTACTACAGTGGAGGGGGTCAGAACAATCAACACTGAAGGTTGGAGCGAAATACAGTTTAGAGACCAAGTCAGGGTACTAGCAGCATAACAGACAAAAGCAAGTGCAAAACAACTGAAAATACTGAGTACAAAGTGGATAAGCTTGGACAAGATATAAACAATATACAATAAGTGCCTAGAGGTAGTTAGCTTTTAGAGAGGAGGAGTGGAGGATGTGGTAGAGGCAGGGAGAAAGGGGTGTAGGGTGGTGGAGAGTGTGGAAGGGAGGGTCATTGAGAGAGGTGATAAAGCAGATAGGAGGGAGTAGATGCAGTGGGGTAGTGAGGAAATGGGAAGAGGATCTACAGCGGGTGGAAGCAAGCGCAGGGTTAGAAACGTAGATGATCTCGGTGGGTTTTCTTGAAGCTGGCATGGGTGGGAGCTAGGCGGATAGCTTGAGGTATGGAGTTCCAGTACTCGAGCAGAGTGAGAGAAAGCTTGTGCACCGATAGAGGTTTTGCCTCCTGGGGATATAGAAAGGGCTAGGTCAGTAGAGTGGAGCCCATAAGAGGGGACTGGGAGTGAAGCATGGAAGAGGATTGAGGGAGACCAGATCTAACTATTCTATCAATTAGGAGCCATAAGACGGAAGTCGACGGGCAGTGGGAGAGGACCAGTTTAAGCCAGCATAGAGCTGGCAGTGGTGTTTATATCTTGGTGATGCAGAGGCGAGCGCAGATGTTGTTATAAGTGGTGTCCCATTTATGGAGGGAGGATTTAGTGGCACCTAGGTAGGTATCCATGTCATGTGTATACGACTGAAGTCCATGTACCAGCCCATCAAAACTGTTTTTCAATATCTGGCTTCATTTTCAACCAAATAGTCTTTTTGTTTCCATAACTTATTTATTAATTTACCACAGCAATACAAAGTACAACAAAAGGAAAAAAATCTCACATTAAACACAGACAATAAAGGACAGTTACTACAGTAATACAACATTTACCCATTACCCCCCACTACCTCTTCTATATAACTCTGCCCACAATACCCCCTCCCTATTAGTACCCACCTGGATTACTCCCTCTAACCAAAAGTTACACTAACAAGATGAAAACAAAATAAACTAACAATAACATAGTCTAATCAATTGTGCAGGCTGTGACTACATTAATAATAGGTTTATCTTCCATATTATATCCTCTCAACTCATTCCCCAGGGTACCACCCCTTCCCTAATTCATCCTTTATATTTGCCTCCACTTCCCTTTCAAGTTCCCTATCATTTCCTTCTATCCTTGCAGGCCTTTTTCAATGTGCTCATCTTTCCTGGTGGCAATGTGGCCATGAATGTTTCCCACATCTCCCAGAATTGATCCTCTATTTTTGTTCACATAATATAATCTTTCCAGACATAGTACTTGCAGACACATATTTTCCATGCTTGAATCGTAGGCACTTCATTAGACACCCGTGTATTTAATATGCAGTGTCTGGCCAAAATAACCAAAATTGTGACGCATCTTGGAAGGGGTCTCCAGTCCTCATCCTCTAAAACATCCACCCCAACAACATGACCACTGGGTTCTGATCTATCTGCCTACACCACACCCTACCAACTTCCTGGCTATGGCTTCCCAAACTGTTTTAAGATTGGGCATTCCCAGAAGCAATGCATATATGTTCCTCTCCACCCGCACCTCCCACATAGAGGGATATCTCATGGCGGAATCTATGAACCATACTTGAGGGCAATAGAGGCTATGTACGAACTTGTATTATGATTCCTGGTATTTATTATAGACTAATAACTCTTTATGGAGTTGCAATAGTAGGCCCCAGCCCTGATCTGGTATCATCCTCCCCAAATCTCTATTCTATCGGGCCCTAGTTTCACTGGTATAGTCGGGCATCCATTGCCGCCCATCCTTGCCGCTCTTCCTATTACTCCACCCGCTCCATTCATGTACCAAGAACCATTGTTTCTATCTGCTCCAAGGGGAGTTGTCTGATCGGCTTCTCACTATTGTTTTAGCAGTTACTTGCTTGTAAGATTCAAACATCTCTGCCCCTAGGCATTCCCGAGCTCGACTCCGCCACTATCTGCCCTTTCTCCACATATCTTTTATACATTTTATGCCCTTTTCTCCCATACCAGGAAACCTTTGTCTTCTAGTCCTGCCAAAATCCAGGGTTCCCCTAATTGGTAGTAAAGTGTTTCTTCCCCAGATCTCCTCCGAACCATTTCAACAGCTGTTCCCAGCCTTCAAATACTGACATCACTAGTGGGTTCGGTTCCTTGCCTACCATATGCCTTCTTACGTCCCCTCCCAGGAAAGTTGATACTCTTACCACTCACTCCTTCCCTTCCTCTAGGTCTATTTACCCAGTCACCTATAAATCTATAATGCATGGCTAACACATAGTTTTTAAATTTGGTAGATTTAACCCACTCTTATCTCCCTCTGCCTGTAGTCGACAAAGACTCACCTTGGTCATTTCCTTCCATAAGAAGCCTACTGAGGCTTTATCCACCCTTTTCATATCTGTCTTGTTTAGCCCCATGGGCAACATTTGCATCAAATACAAAATTCGAGGTAGAGTGCTCATTTTTATAACATTTATGCGGCCTAACCAAGATACAGGCAGATTCCTCCATCTTCTTAGTTCTTCTTCTTCTATGCTCTGTACCATTGGTCCATAATTTAGCTTATACAGCTGGTTTAGGTCATGCCCATTTCGATTCCCAAATATATAAATTCCTTTTCACCTTTTTAAGACCCAGGCTGTGTTTTCGATTCCTCCTTCAATTTCTCCTCACAGCATTATTTCTGATTTGTAGAGGTTTATTCTATATCCCGGTAATGATTTCCCTATAAAACTAGCTAGCGGGGAACTGAGTTGGCGGATCCGAGCATATAGTAACATATCATCTGCAGTATAATGTAATCTTGTGTTCCTTACCCGACCTCCCGATCACCTTTAATGTCCTTCGAATTTCTAATTGCAATCGCTAAAGGCTCTATAGCTAGTGCGAATAATAAAGGTGAGAGAGGGCAGCCCTGCCTGGTACCCCTTGAAGTGAGAATTTTTGTTAATTTCCATACACTAACACTCTTGCCTCAGGGCTCTATACATACTTCTGATCCATCCGATAAATCCTCCTCTAATCCATACATCTGGATAACCTTCAACAAATATGCCCATTCTATATGATCAAATGCCTTCTCGGCATCCATTGTTAGAACTGCAATATTGTTTCGCTCTACGTGAGGCTTTCCAAATTACATTAAGCAGTTTTTCATATTATGATATGAGCTCCTCCCTGTGACAAAGCCTGTCTGGTCTGGGTGAACTAATTCCGCACGAGCTGGTCCAGTCTCCTTGCCAGCACCTTAGCCAGGATTTTAGCATCGAATTTAGTAATGAGATTGGTCGGAACGAGGAACACTCCTGCCCATCTTTCCCTGGTTTTGGTACCAAACAGATGACTGCCTCTCTAAAGGAGACTGGGAGGTCCCCCCACCCCCAACTTCAGAGAACACTTGATGTAGCAGATCCACCACCTGTTCTTTCATTGTTTTATAAAATTCTATGGGAATCCGTCCGTCCACCGGCCTTCCCTTGCTTCAACTCCTGTATTGCTTGTCTAATTTCCAGACGCTGCTCTCCCCCCAGCTGCCTCTGCTGTTGATCAGTTATTTTGGGCACCCTAACCCCATCAAGAATTGCTTTGCTACTTCCTCTGACCCGCACATTCTGCCTGATAGAGCTGTTGGTAGAATTGTTCAAATCTATCCCTAATTAAGGCCTATCATACTAACTAACATACTATTTGCCAGCAGATTAGGCCTTCACGGTCTATCGAGTCTGCTCGAACCTCAGATCCCTAGTTGGGTGCTGAGGCCCCCCTGTGTTCCAGAAACCCCTATCATCCATTCCCACCCCTCTGGGCCAGGCTGTCATCTGATAGATCCACTTTCTGTGTCTGTCCCACCCTCTCTTGAAGCCCTCCACTGTGGATCTCTGAACCAGCTCGCCAGGCAGTGCATTCCAGGTCCGCCACCTTCTCAGTGAAGAACCTCCTCCTTTTTCCCCCTCACCCTTCCACCTTCCAACTTCAAACCATGCCCTCTGTTGATACCTCCTGCTTTAGTCTAAAGATCCCTCCATGTTTACCCTATTTATTCCTTGAGGTACTTGAAGACCTCAATCATGTCCACTGCCTCCTCTCCTCTCCTCCAATGAAAACAGGCAGAGCTCCTCAAGTCTGTCCTCATACGTCAAATCCCCTAGCCTCGTATCCTCTTAGCTGCCCTCCTCTGTACTCTCTCCAGGAGCTGTATGTCCCTCTTCAAGTGTGGTCTCCAGTACTGTACACAGTACTCAAGGTGTGGTCTAACCAGTCCATTGTACAGCGGCAGAATCACTTCCTTGCTCCTAGAGGTGATCCCCTTACGATGCATCCCAACATCCTGTTTGCCTTGCTAGCTGCTCTCCTGCACTGCTCAGAGTTATTCATACATGCATCCACCATGACCCTAGGTCTTTTTCCCATATTGTGGCCTCCAGCGCCTCCCTCCCAGGGTGTATCTGTGTTTAGGTTTCCGCCCAAGATGCAACACCTTGCACTTGGTGATACTGAAATTTAATTTCCATGTGAGCCCAGCTTCCAGGGTGTCCAGGTCCCTTGCAGGGTCAACCTCCCTCTTCTCCTCAACTACTGCTCCCATCTTGGAGTCATCAGCGAAGAGACTCATTTTACACCCTATACCCTCCCTGATGTCCGATATGTATGTATTAAACAGGATCGGACCCAGGACCGAGCTCCTGCGGTACCCACTACCAACCTCTCTAGGGTTCGAGAGCTCCCCACAGACCACTACTCTCTGCGTCCAGCTAGCCAGTTTTCAATCCATCTGACCATCAAAGGGCCTACTCCTAACCCCATCAGTTTCTCCACCAGACCATTGTGGGGACAGAGTCAAACACCTTGCTGAAGTCCAAGAATAATACATCCACAGGCTTTCCCTGTCCAGTTCTGATGTTACCCATTCGTAGAACTCCACAAGATTGGTTTGACATGATCTACCTGGCACAAACCCATGTTGCCGACTCATCCAGACCTCCCACCTCCTCCAAGTACACCCCAATCGCCTTTAGTATACCCTCTATTAACTTTCCCACCACCGAGGTCAAACTGATGGGTCTATAGTTACCTGGTACTTCCTCAACCCCCTTTATGGATTGGCACCATATGTGCCTCTTGTCAATCCTAGGTACCCTCCCTGTCTCAAGTGACCTGTTGAAGAGCTCCTAGGGTGCAGCCAGTATGTCTGCCAATTCCCATAGTACTCTCGGATGAATGCCATCCGCCCAGGAGATTTGTCTTTCTTTAGGGCCTCGAGGGCTAACCACATCCTTTGGCAGAGATAGCATCATCCGTCCCTCCACCTTACCGGCCTTTTATCCTTATCCAGATGTGACACCCTGGGGTACCTCTCCTCCATCTTGCTCCATTTTTGTTGCTCCTGATCCCACTCACTGCCGCTTCTATCCCCATCATGCCTTGCTTTGTAGATATCCCATCCTCCCTAGTGAACACAGAGGCAAAGTACTCGTAAATACATCTGCCTGGTCCCTCGCCTCTTCCACCCACCTCCTTCTGATCTCAATCTGCTGAGATGGCCTTAGTTTTTCTCCGCCTCCCCAATGTACCGGAAGAACCCTTTTTCCTCCATGTATCCCTGTGCCAGTCGTTGCTCTTTACTGGACTTTGCCCCTCACCATCCGGGTGACTTTTCTAGATGCAAGATGGTACATTTCCTTATCCCTATCCCTCTTGTTGTTTTATATTTTTGTAGGCCACCTTCTTTTCTCTGACCGCTACCTGTACCTCACTGGACCACCAGCATGGTTTATGTGACCTTGCTCCCTTTCGCTTCAACTTAGCGCAGATCCTCACTGCCTCATGAAGTCCCCGCTTTATGACTTCCCATCTCCTTTCCACACTTGCCATTGATGTAATCCCTTCATGCCCACAAAGTCTGCCTCCTGAAGTCCACTGCCAGTGTCCTAGATCTCCCCTCCCCCATGCTTATTTGAAACCAGACAGTATTGTGGTCGCCCCAGTCAGGGGGTCCTCTACAACCAGGTCCCTTACCAGATCCCCATCTGCCAGAACCACGCCCAGGACATGCTCCTCCTCTGGGCTCCATCACATGCTGTGTTAAGAACACATCCTGAAGCCGCCCAGCAGCCTCTGCTCCTTGGCCACCTTAGAGGACACTGTTCCCTCAGTTTGTACCTGGCATATTAAGGTCCCCATCAACACCACTCCTTCCCTTTGGTCCACACTGGGCAATGATGTTGTCCAGCAAACCATCCTCTAGAACATCACTCATCCGGGAGCCTATATACTACACCCAACTTGACTTATCTCCTGCTGGGGATCTAAGGTGACCCATAAGGCCTCCACGCTTCTGCTCTTCTACCCCAGCAATTTCTATGTCATCTCTAATGAACATAGCCACTCCGCCCCTCTGCCCTCCTTTCTATCCTTCCTAAGCATAGTGTACCCTGCACGCTTAGGTCCCAGTCATGATTTTTGTTGGCCCACGCCTCCGTGACCGCCACCACATCCACCCCGAACAGCATGGCCTGGAACTCTGGCAACTTGTTTCCCAAGCTCCTGGCATTTACTAACACCAATCCCACCCCTTATCCCTGATCCCTTTGTCGAACGCCACCCAGGTTCCTTATACTCCATCCTCCCTCTGCTCCTCCTGAAACCTCCACCCCCAGTCTGTTTCCTCCCCCTTGGGTTTGAAGGCTACTCCTCATCTGGAGGAGAGGGTTCTGGGCAGCCCCTCCTTATCCCCCCAAGTCTAAACCCCACCTTTCTTGAATGCAGTCAGCCATCCCCTGCTTAAGGACTTCCTTCCTAATGGGGCAAGATGAAGCCTGTCCTTGCATACAGTCCCTTATCCTCCCAAACTGCTTTCCAGTTCCCTAACACCCCAACCCACTCTCTTCACCCCACTTCCTGAGCCAGTCATTAACCTCTGTGATCTTAATTTTTTCTCCACTGAGGCCTTTGGTACTGGCAATATCTCGAAGGAAATGTTGCATCCATTATCCCGACAGACTCTGGCAAGTTTCACTTGGTTTCAAAGGACAAAAGAAGGCTACTGCCCATTGAGATTGTCCCCACCACATCGGTGGGATATTATAGCCTATAGTTGTTAAACTCGAGCCAGCAATCCAGCCCCTTCTTGAAGGCTGTATTGGAGCGACTTTCTACTAAGTTTTGTGGGGAGATTCCACAATTTGGGGGCTCTTACAGTAAAGTAGTTTAACCTTTTGTTGTTTTAGCTTTAGATACAAATATCTGGTTGTTATGATACTGAGGTGACGTCCAACTGGTGGAGAAATGTAAGCCACAGTGGTGCATTAACTCTTGAGAATTCCAGATTTTGTACAATAGGAGAAGGTCACCTCTGGTACATCTTGTGCGTAGTGAATGTAACCCTGTAACTCAATCTTTCCTCGAGTCGAGTCTCGATAAATAAGGGATCATTTTGTGGCCCTTCTCTGCACCCTCTCAACCCCATCAACGTCCTGCCCCAGATAGGGACTCCAGCAGGGGATCCATAGTCCAAATGGGGTCAGACATAAGCCCTATACAAGGATTATGCATTCCTGCATCCTAGACACAAACGAACGTTGAATCCGAGTGAGCAATGCATTAGATTTCCTATTATCATCCTGCAGTGATCACTAGATGATAATTTGTCATTAATGATTACCCGAGATCTTGTTCTAATGGTGACACATGAAGGGTAACAACTCTCAGGAAATAGGTCTGTCTAGGGTTATTCTTACTGAGTGTACAACATGACACTTGTCTGAGTTGAGTGTCATTTTGTTTAAAACTGCCCATTCTTCATGGATTTTAAATTGTTCCTCATGGAATCCCTGTTTATCGATGTAGTACAGAGCCACACAGCTTGGTATCATCAGCGAATTTTGAAGAACAATTTGGGGGCTAGCCTGCAGATCACTAATAAAGATGTTAAACCAGGGTCGGCCCCAACACGGACCCCCTGCGCCACCCCGCTGGTCACACTCAGTGAGGAAAGTGTGCCGTTAATTCTGACCTGCTGATATCTTCCACTCAACCAACCTGAGACCCAGTTAATTATGCAGTGAGAAAACCCATATCATTCATTTTGTCGAGTAGGTGTCATGAGGGACTTTGTTGAATGCCTCTACTATAGTCGAGAAGTATCACATCCATAGGGATAGTATCACATCCATAAGGATGTTCTTGGAACCTGTTGATTTCCAAAACGCTATTTCCTCTAGATCGTTAGTTCCCAAATGCACCAGGAAATCTGGTTTCCTCCACAATCCCTAACCAGTTCATACACCATGAACTTTGCTCTGTGCACTGTCAGCCCAGAGATACTCACTACCTTCACCTGGCTATGGCATCCACCCCCTGTCCCTCCCACTGGATACCCCTAATCATCGAGTCTCCCAATAACAGACCTTAACACCGCCATCATCCTTATGGTTACCTCCACTATGCCCTCTCAGCCCCCATCCCCTTTATTCGTGATCTCACTCCATGGGAGTCTTCCTGCCTTATTAGAGACCCCTTGTCACCCTCCCCTTTCTGCCTCCCTCGTTATTTTGCCCACTTAACTCAGACCCCTCTGAATAGGTGTCCCTTTAACCCTCTCTTATCCGAACCATTTATCCTGGCCCTGATGGTTCCCCTTCCCCACACTGCCATCCTCCCCTTGTAATAGTACCCTGCTCCAGAGGCTCTCTGTGGGTCCCTTTAGCTAGGGCTCCATCCTTGGTACTGATCCTGCTGAAGGGGGCTCCTCTCCACCTCCTTGTCTCCAGTTTCTCTCCAGTCATGCTCTCTCCCTCATGTCTGCAATATGTTGCATCTCCCCCATCTGCTTACCATTTATGTTTCCCTTCCTCTGGGACTACTTCTATCCTTTCATTGACGGTCTGTGATGCCCTATGGGTATCTGACTCCTCCCCGGCCTCTGTATCAGTTTCCTCATTTCCACCAACCCCTACCTCCTCTAGGTTGCTTAGTAGCTTAAATTTAAATTTATTGTGACACTCTATGTCAGCCTCCATCAAGTAACCCGAGTTTCCCTGACTGCACCTCTAAACTGCCCTCTTCTTCACCTCTTGCTCTGTTCTCCTTAGGAGCTCCCTTCCCACAGTCTGCTGTTTTAGGCTTCCACAACAGCCCCTCCCTTCTCAATGTCTGCTCTACTAGGCTTCCCCACAATAGCCCCTCCTGACTCTTCCTCCACTCTTTGTATTCGAATGTTCACCCTGTACGCTTCCCTTAGAGCCAACATCCCTATCTAAGGGTCCTCTGTCCCAATATCCCCTCCTGCTTGCTGTAACATAACGTCCTGTAATTCAGAGCGTTGCCACAGCCTCCCTCAGCCCCACCCTTCTGCTGCCCATATCCACACCCTTATCCTTGACAGCCCCCAGCTTACTCCTTAACCAATATACCTCACTTCTGATATAAGATAGCTGTCTACAGAGTGGGCAGCCTCCTCTCTCAGGCCCAATTGAGAATTATTGCCATCCCACAGCCTGTGCAGCCTACAAACCTTCCAAGATGCCTGCCATGGTGGAATATGGCCACTCTGTTTGTCCCCTCTGTTTATAATGGCACACCCTTTTCTCAGTCCCTTCCTCCTGGAATACAGTTTTCTCTATACTGACTGCAGTTATTTACAAACCCAATTTCAACCCCTAATAAAGTTCCCAAGTCTCACAAACACATACAGACCAGTGTGTGCCCAGTCCCACTAATGGTGTGTGTATGCAGACATCAGGTACTGTATGATGTCACAGGCCCACCAGTTCCTGTTGCTTCAATTTCAGTCCCAAACAGAAACACACAGCCCTTCAATCCCAACCCCCAGTGGCTTTTCAGTATTTAAGAAAGCCACAAAACAGGGTGGGTGGGAGGGCTCTTGCCAACACCAGGCAAACATCAGATTTAAATTTCACTCTAATTATCCCTCAGCATCTTTCCTTCTCTGTCTTTGATTTCTGTTATGTGTGTATACAACCTTCTTCCTTTATAAGTCTGACCAGTAGTGGGCCAGATCTATTCCCCCACTCAGATAACCTACTTCTAACAAACAGTCCTGCCACCCTTGCCTCCCCAATAGGAAAGCATTTAGTGCCTCCCTTGCAACTTTCAAGCTTTGCACCTCTCCTCTGTTGCTCTTTCCACCACTACCCTCTCCAGTGCTTTCACCCTCCCTTCTAATTCTACTCTAGTGGCCCCTTCCTTTTTTTATACTGTGCAAAACTTAATTATGGCTCCTCTAATGAAGGCCTTCCTGCTTCCCAAAATATGCCCGGGATTCCACCGACCCTCGTTAGTCTCTTTATAAACTGCCATTGTTGCCCCAGGTACTCCACAAATTCTTTATTACCTAACAGGTACCTTGGGAACTTCCAGGGTGGAGGACCTCCTTTGCTCTTTTACTCCAAAATCATCTGGACCACAGCATGGTCCAGAAGGATAATAGGCTATGTTCCACCTTTCAAGTCTGTCTAGCCACTGTCGGGCATATAAATGTAGTCTATCCTAGACCATATTTTATGCGGATTCGAGTAAAGTGAACCCCTTTTCACCTGGATGCAAAGCCCTCCAACAGTCAATCATATCCATATCCAATATTCCTCCAACCAACGTTTCAGCCCTCCTCTATGCCTAACCTTTCCTCTCGGTGATCCAGGTTCCTTGCATAACTGCATTAAAATCTCCACCCAAAATTAACCCTCAAATTGTTCTCTGATTAGAACATCTAAGACTTCCTGATAAAAGACCGGTCAAATAATCAAGGCGAGACACATCCAAACATTATTTTTCACCTGAGAGCACCCTTCAACATATATACCTCCCTACCCCTTGTCTGTTATCACCCTTGTGCAAGTGAATGGAAGTGCTCTGCCTATCAACACCGCTACTCCTCTTTATGTGAGCTGTAGGATGACTGATAGCACCACCCCACCCACCTTCTTACCAGTTTCTGGTGTTCTTGGGAGGTCAGGTGCATTTCTTGTAACAACGCCACCTGAGTGCCCTGACGGGCGCAGGGCTGTCAGTATACTAGTTCGCTTGATTGGCTATGTGATCCCCAGTGTTTTAACTTATTCATTTATCCACAATGCCTCCCTTCAGCCTCCATCTTACTTCCACCCCATGGAAAACACCCCAGATTCCCTTCTTACCAGTAATTATTGCAATTTCTAATAACCTATTACCCTTTATGATTATTAAAAACAAAAATATTTCCAGCACTGCAAACATATAACATATATAAAACAACAACTCCCTTTCCAGGTACACCCCCAAATACCTCCCCAACATCCCCCATATTTACTATTTACATACATACATCCCCTACCATTCAACTCCAAGAACAGTCCTACTTTGAATCTTGTAGACGCTCCAGTCCCCCATCCCTGCTTAACTATTTTAATTAACAACGCCTTTATTTATCAAAAACAGCCTTCCTCACTTATACAGCAATCAACATTTCAACCAGCATATTAAATTGGTAACAATCATCCTGCTATGAACAGCCCCCTCCCCACCGCAAAGCAACCATCCCAGCCTTCCTATTTTGGCAGGTAATTTAGCTTTAATTATCCCCGAGTTGTAGTCCCACAAACAGAGGCTTGCAAACCCACACAAGTTGCAGAGGCCCCGGAGGCGCCGACGCTGCCCCACAAACTTACACAGCAGTGGCCCACCCCCAGACCCCCACTTACCTGCCATAGAAGACACATCGACTCAAAGGGCTATGTTGCGCTTCATTAAGCAGGACACCCAGCTCCCGATACTCCTCCCGCCATGCGCCAGTTCAATAATTCCTGCGCCACACCTCTCTCACGAATGTGCGACAGCCAGCCTCTCGTGACGCTGGGTACATATTCTTCAGTGCTCTGCATCCCTTAATCATCTCCACCCACGCCAAACTGATAACTTTATGGTGCCACTCGAAGCCAGCTATCAAACAACTGGGGAGTATGGTAGAAAACAGCAGGAAATTACCAAGTCCTTCAGAAAACAAACGAATAGACAACAGATACCCTCCAACTCCAAACAGTCCAAAATGCTATTTCGGCCTCTAGCAGTCTCTTCTCTCGTCATGAGCATCTCTCTACGGCGTTATCCAGCTGTCCCTTCTCAACCTTTCTTCCTCAGGTTCTCTACAAATGCGGCAGCCCTCTCCGCTCCCAAAACGAGAATGTAGCTCCCTCATGCTTAATTTTAATAATCGCTGGTACAGCAGAAGACAGTCCACCTTAAGCTCCCTGAGCTGTGCCATTATGGGGTTAAAAGCTGTCCTCTTCTTAAGGACCCTGATGGAGTAATCTTGAAACAAATACAGCCTCCCTCGCATTTGACTTCTTTCAGGTCCGCACGCCTCGCAACATCTCCTCCCGATCCTGATAATTATGGAAACGTAAAATGATCCGCCTCGGAGTTGCACGGCAGGCTGCCTGGCTGCCACCGCCCAGGAGCCCTCTCCAGCTTCAGTTTCCTCTCTTCAGCTTCATGCCCAACAGATTTGGCAGATTCTCCGCACAAAAGATAGCACGACTGATCCTCTTTCTCCTCCGGAGCCCCCAGAGTCGCAGATTAAGACGCCGGGCATAGTCTTCTTGGTAGTCATGTTGTTCCGTTAACTCCTCAAGCTCTTTCTCTAATTTCAAACTTGCGCCATCAGGGTTCCATGTCATCCTCAATTTTGGATATCCGCCTCCTCCACTTCTATCTGCTAGCTCGCCTTTTATCTGCTCCACCATATTCAGCAAACGGCTTTCAATTTTTGTTCCAATTTGCTCCATTTACCTTCTAACGCCTCCAGGACTTGTTTCGATACTTGCGGCTCAAGACTGCCATTTCTGTTGCTGAGAATGAAATCGACCCACGGCCTCCGGAGCCTCTCACTGCTGCTCGCTTTTCCTGACCTTGGATGCTGACCGCTGGCCCTTTCCTGGAGTTGGTATTAAATATTCCTCCATGATATATTCACCTTTTCCCCTACTGTCTTTCTGCTGAGCTTTTCCACTTGAGGTTGCTAAATTTAAGTTTTATTTATAGCAGGGACGGAGCTAGGAATTACATCTTTACAAGTGGCTGCTCATTAGCGCCCAACCAAATAGTTTCTAGTATGTCTCCTCCTTGGTCTATTATGGGTTCAACTCGATGTTCTCAGCCACATACTGTATAGGGCTGTTCCTCCTCCTATCCTATTATCCATGTCCATGCTGAAATGTCTGCAGCCTTGGATGTTCCTATCCCAGTTGTCTGATTTACTTCACCATGTTTCTGTAATGGCACATAAAGAAATTTCTTCTGAATGTAATATTTTAAGTTCGCCTTTTTTTTAACTAAACCATGCACTGATTAATAAGCAATTCCATTCATTTTCTGTTGTTTTGATTTTATTCAGATTTGCAGGTTTTAAAGTCTTTGTTGGGATGTTACATTCCTTGCCCCATTCCCCAGCATATTCAGTTTAAATCTTCGCAATGCATTTCTTAATTCTGTGAGCAAAGATCTGAGTACCATGTTTATTAAGATGTAGGCCATCATGCCTAAACAACCTGTATTTCTAAAGGCTGTCCAGTTTCTTAAAAAATAAACCCATCCTTTATGCACCAATGTCTGAGCCAAATATTTAATTGGCAGATGCCCCTATTTCTTCCTATTCCAGCTCTTGGTACTGGTAAAATTTCAGAAATAATTATAGTAATCCTTTCCCTTTTAAAGTATACCTAGTTCTTCAAATCTTTTGAATTTCCTCCAAGCTCCTTCTCCCACATCGTCTGTTCCTACGTGTAGGAGCAACACTGGATTTGACGACATTGATATATCTTCCAATTGTTTTTTAATATCTGAAAGCGTTATGCCTGAAAGAGATACAACATGTGTGCTGGCCTTCCTACCCTCACAAATGACTGTCTGTGAACTTCAGCATTGAGTCCCCAATAACCACTATATTTCATTTGCCCTGAATGAATTACTGCTGTTAGTCACGTTCATATGCTCCTGGTTTACTGCTGCTTGTCACTCTCACAATCAGATGCACCCCTATCTATGGAGGTATACTAAACGTTGGTCTGGCCTGTCTACTACTGACTGGCTTATTAACAGGGCCACTGGAAAACTGCAGGCACAATTATTCTGCAATTTTCATCCTTCTCCACACAAAATCCTGAATTTCTTACATTTATGGAATTTTTGCCTAAATTGTATACAAATATTTAAATTCTCAAGGAAATCTAATCAGATATGCTAACAATTTAGTACACATACTTGGATTTGACCAAAACAGTATAGTGTGAGGGAGAAGGGTCAAATGTGACTCTGCTTTCATGTGATTCCCTTCCCTGCTTTGGTTTCAAAATCCTCTGGTCATGCATATGTAGATTTGAACACTTTTAAAATTCATGGAAAGCAGACTGTTAGAGAACCCTAGTGTCCCTATTAACCCTCAGCCTCACTACTCCAGTGTTCCTACCTCACCTCCTGTCTTCCCTCCTCCTTTACCACTGCTCCTCCCTCCCTCCTCCTCCACACACCCCATATGCTCCTCTCCACCTCACCCCCATCCAGACATTACCTTTCCTCCCCCAGCTCCCTTGCACTTCTGATCACGCAAGCCTTCTCTGCCTGTGCTACCCTACCCACCCCTTGTGCAACTAAACCCTCCTCATTCTATCGCCTCCCGGCGTAAACTCTCCATCTGCCTCCCTCTGACCAGAGCACTTCTCCTCCTTCTACTCCTAACAGGAACATACATCCCAACCCAGGCCCTGCCCCTCCCACCCACCCACCCAGCCCACTGGTCTTCGAGTAGCTCCATGAACATATGCAGCCTGTTGAAGAAATTTGACGCCTACAGTGCTGGCCCTTGGCTCATTAACCAGACATCATAGCCCTGGTTGAAACCTGGCTGTTCAAATCCACCGACTCATTTGTCTCCTCCCAGGCTATACTTATACCGGGAGGACCGAGTAGGCAAACGAGGGGAGGCTGTGCAATCTACACCAGGGACACAATACCTGGACACGACTCCCCACCCCTGCCCTTTATAAATGGGGCCCAGGCTCACTCCTCAAACTCACCCCAGACCCTCAGGAGCCCTCTCTATCTCATCACAGCCTACGCCCCCAAAGAACCAGCACCCGCCCTGGTATCTTTAACGGACTACCTGGCCACCCTCCACCATAAGGCAGAACAAATCCTAGTGGGGACCTTAATGTAAATTGGCTCAGCACCTCCTCATCCGCGATCAGAGACTCATTTGCCACCCAAGATCTGACGAACTCGTCACTCAGCCCACGAGACTTAACCCTAAGAGAGGTACCAGCACCCTTCTGGATGTTATTATAACTAACCGAATTCCCATAAAATCCAAAACATCCAGGTCCTCCCAGACCTCAAGTGACCACTCCCTATCCTATTTCATTGGGTAGTCCCCAATCCCAAACCCAAAGCCCAGACCACCCTCAGAGGCACCTCCACCCTGGTGGGCTGAAAAACTTAAGTACCCTCACCCAGATAAACTGGTCCCCATTCAGCATGCAACCAACATTGACACTGCCCTCGCCTTCTTCACTCACACCTTCAACATGGCCTGTGATCTCTTTGCACCCTTCACCAAAATCCGTCCAAGAAACAGAACGCACCCTGGGTTAGCCCGGCCCTCCTACAATTACTTAGAAACCGGATAACCTCTGCACCTTGCCACTGAAACAGTCGCTGTCTGATAGGCAGTTTACAATGCAGCCCGAATAAGTGCTCATGGGCCATCAGGAAAGCTAAGGCAGACCATTACCAGGCCTCCTTACTCCTCCTCCTGGGGCTCAGCCCGGACTTTCTGGGATAATATTAAGCAACTTAACGGTAAAGCTTGCTCCCTGCCCCATCCCAGCTCACTAGAAATGGCACTACCTCCACCGAGCCTGCCACCATAGCTAACTGGTTCAACACCACTTTCACTGACCTTAGCTCAGTCCTCCTAGTAATTTTTGACCCTCCCCCAACCAACCTCCCCTGTCCTCCAGCACCCCAGCTTCCACCTGCGCAAGATTTCCACCCGGGAAGCCAGACCCATCCTAATCAAAGCTCTCAATGGCAACAATCCTGGCAGTGACCCACTGGACCCCAGCATCCTCAGGCTGGTGCTAGATGAAGTCCCTTGCCCCACTCACCAGCCCTAATTAACCAGTCACTCTGCTTGGGACAATTTCCACAGCTTGGGAAAACAGCCATTATCACACCTATTCATAAAGGGGCGACAGGTCATTTAGCCAACAACTACCGCCAATCTCATCCTCCCCTCTCTAAAGCCCTGGAGAAAGTGGTGGCCATTCAAATCACTGATTATCTGGCTAAGCATAACATTTTATGCCCAGAGCAACATGGCTTCCGTGCTGGTCACAGTACCAGCACTGCCCTTATTGAATTCTCCAACTTTCTACACTCCTCCTTGGATACCAGCTCTCCTAGCTGGTGCAGTGTTCATCGACCTCTCAAAGGCTTTCGACACTGTCTCCCATCCACTTCTACTGAATGCACTCTGCCACACTGGTCTCTCAGCTGGCCCCTAGCATGGTGCACTAGCTATCTTTACACTCGATCTCAGTGTGTAAAAATGCACACTCTCCGATACCGTCCCATTCTCTCTGGGGTCCCCAGGCTCCATCCTGGGCCCCCTTCTCTTCTCGCCTATCTGAACACCCTGCCCAGTGCATGCCCTGGCAAAATTCTACTGTATGCAGACAACGCTGTCCTTTTGCCACCCACTGCAATCCCATCTCCTTCAGGACTCCCTACAGCCGCTCTTCAACAGTGCCGAGGCTTGGTTTAAGGAGCGAGACTGTCATCAATCTTAATAAAACCAAAGCTATGCTCTTTTCCCACCCCAAAACAAAGCTAGCAACCACCCACTCTATATCCTTCCAAGTACCAATCAGCCACTGGAACAACTCTGCTCCTACAAATACCTTGGGGTTACCTTGACTCAGCCCTCATTTCACAACCACATCGCATCCTAACATCTGCCACTAACACACGCTTGGCATCCTCTTCCGCCATAGAACCTGCCTTCCCCAAATGCTCTCCGCTCGCTGTTACATCATCCGTTCCTGTCCCTTGTAGACTATGGTCTACCAGTATATGGTGCTGCCGACACCACTGCACTCAACAAAATTCACTTAACCCTGAATAAAGCCTGCAGATTGATTACTGGTGCCCCAGGCTCACACACACACCTGTCAGCTGTATGTCGAGGCTAACCTGCTTACCCTGGATGAACGGCTCCGATACCAAACCTGTCTCCTCACAAAAACCCTACTCGGCTCTCCCACTGGGGTAACGGCATCCATCCACCAGAGCCCTTCCACTATTGCAACACGGTCCTCCCACAAGACCACTCTAATGGTCCCCAGATCAAGAACCAGCCGTGGCCAGAGATCCTTCTGCTATAGAGCCCCAACCTGGTTTAACTCTCTCCCTGCCCCCAACACCAATGCCACCACCATCTCCAAGTTCAAACCATCCTTCGAACCACATCTTCAGCACTCATAACTGCTCCTGTCTCTGAACATAGCCTCCACCTCTGCTTCTCTTGACAACGCCCCGGGCAGCTCTCCACCTAGCCATCCCACCACCACTTCCCTGTACACTGTGCCTATGTTTAACCTGGCCAGTGCCAGCTGTTTCAGTGTTTACCAACTGGATTGCTCACTTGATACCAACTTGTGTAACACCTGTTATCAATTACATGTACCCTGTAACCTAATTGTATTTGTCTGACCACAGTGTGACGTGGCGCTCTGTTGAACGCCTATTGTTTTGCAAATCTATGCTATGTAACCAAAAACACAATGTATGTCTTTATGTGACGAAGTACTTTTGGAAACGAGCCTCTGGCTCAAAGGTTGTAAACTGATTCTTAGAAATAAATAAATAAACTTTTTGCTGACACAGAGACTGAAACAATAGGTGTGAGAAGAGGGCAAAGTGCCCATTCACCCAAATTAAGCATTGACCACAATGCTTGTTTTTGAATGGTAGGGTAGATTTTCCTTGTATAAATACTTTCAATCTGAAAGGATTTTGATTCAAATGTGTCAGGCGTTTGGATGGCCTTGCTAATTATAAACTTGAATGTGCTTCTGAGGGGTTGGTGACAGTGATTCCTTCCATGTCAGTCTGCCGCAACTGCATACTCACATACAAAACCTCATAAAAGGAAACATTTCTGAAAACATGCTGAACAGGTTAAGTATAGTTAAACATTTACCTTCAAATAGACAAAATAATTGCAGCCCAAGTAAAATCACTGCAAACCGAGTAGAACAAAAGTACCATGTACTGAAAACTATTGTATGATGTAATGAAAAGCTACTCTTATGATTTGATACTTTTATCTTGTGATTTTAAAATTAGTGCTGATTAAGAACAGTAGTTATTTTAACAAAATAAACACTTTTCTTACTAGACTGTTATTAGGCACCCTGGTTATCTGTTTTTTTTTCTTGCACCAAAGCAAGTAGTTTAAACAGGCTTCATTGTTTAACATCTAGAAACTGGCAAAATATGTTGTTTCAGGATGCATTCAGTATAGACTAACTGTAAATTACTGAATAAAATCTAGTTAGCACTGCATGACTTAGATGTCTTGATTTTTAGAAGATATGCTACATAATTATTAATTTGCAGTGCATTTCAAAACACACACCTTTCTTCACATCAAAAGTATTTACAAGAGGCAATACATTTATCTAAAAATTTATGTGACCAATACATGCTGCAGCAAACAATAAAATATTTATTAGGGCAGTGGGGATGTTATAAGTGAACCCCAATTTTCCATAATTTTGCAAAAAAGTCCCCGCATTTTAGGTTAAAATGTTCATAATTTTCAAGTGGCCCTGCTTATTAATTCCTCATGCAATGGTCTCATTACTTTGAGAACTTATACTTGGAACTCTGGCCTCCATCTTGTCCTCGTTTATGTCGGACTCCTTTAATACGTCCATAACTGTATCAGTGCTGTGGGTTGTTTAACTGCCTTCCTGACTTTCAATATGCTGGTCCTCCTCCTGACCATTTTGCCATTATCAGCCTGGCTAGTCTTGTCCATCAGTGGTGTAAACGTATTAGATAATGGCACGGGTCATAATGTCACAAGACATTATGCCACATGCATATACCAGCTGCCAATACTGCGCGATATATTACATACAGCACAAGTCTTTATTTTATGGGGCTCCGCCACCTGCACCCCTCATTACAGGGGTCTGTGCCCCCAAACCCCATCCCAACTAAAATAACTAACTCGGGGTAAATATCGAACAAAGTGCTAAAAAATAAAAATTCCATGTGTCTGGGACTGGGAATCGAAACCGTCCCGAACGCTCTGCTCTGCCCCTTGCTGCCAGTGGCTCATCCCATCAAGCCACGGCAGCTGATAGGCAGAACCCTATCCCAGCATAGGTCTTATCCTCTGCCTGGGACAGTGAGAGGGTGCAGTACCGCGTACAGACCCATTCACGGTATTGCACCCTCTCGCAGTCCTATACCGCGCTGTTGCAGTTTCGGTGTTTTGTCGTATGCTACTAAGCGCATAACACACTGACCCGTAGGTTAGGTAATGATATGTCCACCCCGCAAAGGACAGTCTTCTTCTCCTTTTGAATAGCCGTGTTACTTTACTCCAATCCTCCTCTAACAGTGTCCCATAATTATCTTGATTCAGATATGGTACTCTCTTGCGTTTAGCACTGCCCTCTTCCCAGATTATTTTGACCCCTGAGTAACCCATCCTGGTCAAGAGATGGGACAGTATCATTAATAAACTTCTCCAGTTCCTAGATCTCTTCGATCCACCTGAGATGTCTGGTACATTTGTGTTCTGTTTACTACAATTGAGTGAACCATACATATCTGTTCTCCTTCTAAGATCATCTATTTCTGTTTGCTGTACTGTAATGAGCTTATATTTATAACAGACATAATCTGCTAGATCTGGAATCGCTATATACATACTACAGGACTTACATAAACTCCAATTAGACAATATCTTTTGAGGTGGCTAACTTGCTCTCTATGTCTTCCTCAATTAAGGCTCTGTCTATGTATGTACTATTTACTAACAGCTGAGTTTACAAATGTCTGGCTGCCTTCCTCGTTTACTCAGCAGACGTAGGCAGCAAGCGTCCTTTGTGCCCTTGAAGCAGAAGCTGATCTCATCACCACTTCCAGTTTTCCATTGGTAAACTTGAATAAAAGTAATACAAATCTGTAACTGTGTCTCAGCTATGAGACAAGGCTGTGCCCGACCACATTAAGGTCGCCGCTTCCCACTGCACAAATGACACTGGTTGAATATGGTTACAGGAATCAGAGAGTGGTTGCCTAGCAACAGTACACTGCTCCGTTCCTCACTCTGAAGCAGGCACCCGCTGCTCCTCCCAATGCTTCACAAATGATTTTTAAGTAGTCCACACTCTAGTTCCAAACCACACCTGTTCAGAGATTAATCTGCAGCTCACCCAAGCGAGCGTCCTTTGTGCCCTGAAGCGGTAGATGGTCTCACACTACTTTTGGTTTTCCATTGGTAAACCTGAATAAAAGTAATTAAAAGTAATACAAATCTGTAACTGTGTCTCGGCTATGAGACAAGCCTGTGCCCGACCACACTAAGGTTGTTCACTTCCCACTGCACAAATGACACTGGCTGAATATGGTTACAGGAAACAGAGTGGTTGCCTAGCAACAGTACACTGGCTCCATTCCTCGCTACAAAGCAGGCACCGCTGCTCCTCCCAATGCTTCACAAAAGATTTTTGGTAGTCCACACTCTAGTTCCAAACCACGCCTGCAGCTCATAAACCGGCAAAGATAGTGGTAGCCACTAGAAAAGGAATTTTCCAAGACAGAAATGAATCTTACAGGTGGCAGTGGGTTCAGAAGGAGCCTACGTCAAGGACTCCAGAATCAAATTAAGGTGCCTCACTAGAAACAGGGAAAGCAGATGCAGGAGACCTTTAGAAATCTGCAAAATACCAACTGTGCCACCATTTTGCACTCCAAGAGGACATGAGCAGAAATTGCCTTAAGATGCATCTTCAAAGATTTCAACAAGGACAGGAGGGTGTCAAACCCACTGGACTGGACAAGAAAATGGGGTCCAGGGAGCAAGAGACGATCAAATACTGAAGTTCTATTTCAGGCACCATGTATGCCGAGTAGATGGTTTCCTAGGTGCCAAAAGAACATCTAAGACAGCATGGGAACTGCAAACTGGGATAGCTCCATGTCTTCAGGAGCCAGATATAAAGGTGAAGTGCTAAAAGGCCCAGGTGCAACAGGCTACCATGATCCTGAGTACGAAGCCTATCTTGTAACAGGAGAGGAGAGGGACTGGAGGTTTGAATGCCATGTGGCATAGCAGTAGGAAAAAACTGTCTGGGTGGGAATGGAGCCACCAAAATTCAAGTGGCCAGTTCTGAACAGAGCTTCAGCAACACTCTCAGGATTAGTGAGACTGGAGTGAATGCACAGAGAAACCTCACCTGCCAGAAGAGGAACACTGCAGCTCACCAAGACACTCCAGGCCCTGGAGTGAGTGAGCAAGCAAGCAAACACAAAGCAGTTTTGCATTGCATGGTAATGCAAAAGATCCAGCTTTGGCTGACCCCATCAAAGGAAGAGCTTGGTGACCATGGCATCCAGAAGCTCCCACTCTTCAAACAGAGCACCAACCTGTTGGTAGCATCTGCCAGGACATTCAAAGAGCTGGGCAGAAAAGGACCACTAAGTGTATGATGTGTGCCAGAGGCCACTCCCAAACTCATACTGTTTCTCTCCAGAGGGCATAGGAATGTGCACCGCCTTTTGCTGGGTTAGTGCAACACACACTGATTGTCAATCTGGACCAGAAGTGGATGGCTCTAAATGTGTGTAGCAAAGGCATGGAGGTCAGGAAGAACAACCCTCATCTCCAGAATGTTGATATGGCGATAGCAGTCAGTCAGAGACCAAACAACCTGGGTCCCTAAGGAACCCAGATGGGCACCACACCCACTCCTGGAGGAGTCTGTGTTGAGGTCTAACTGAGGAGAAGAACAGAAGAACAGGGTTCCCCTTAAGAGATGGGAGTGGTCCAGCTGCCAGAAAAGTTTGCTCTGTAATGGTGACATGACACAGAGTAGGTGATCCAAGTGTTAAAAAGCCTGGGTCCACTGGAAAATGTGCATCTAGAGATATGCCAGTGGGATGGTCACAATGGCAGCAGCTATGAGGCTCAGCAGTGTGTATGTGGACCAGGCAGTCACCTAATCACTGGAAGCAGCCATGTAAGCCTGAGCAATCAAGGTAAAGGCACAGTTTTCTGGGAGGATGCCATAGCATGTCTGGCATCCAAGACTCTACCTATAAACTGCAGTTGCTGGCATGGGATCAGAACTGACTGATTCATGGACAAGGATACCCAGTTGGTTGAACGACTGCTGAATCCAGTATAAGGTCTATACAGAGCCAGATCCTTGAGGAGACCTTGCATAGTCAATTGTCCAGTACAGGAATACATACAGGGTCTCAAGGCAAACAGCCAGAGATACCAGAGTGATGCATTTGACAAAGGATTGCAGCACAGAGGACAAGCTAAAGAGTAAGACATAAAACTGGTACTGCTGGGCCTCCAGAAGGAAGCACAGGTACCGCCAGTGTAAATGCTTGATTTCAGTATGCAGCTAAGCATTGGCATGGTGTCATAATGTTACGGACAAAACTTGCAGCAATAAATGCCACAACCAAAACAGCATGTGCCAAAATAAGGTTGGTCAAAACACCGAGCTTACAACTAGCGCCACACCCCATTCACTGCAATGGGACTTTGCCTTTCTTATGGGGTTCTGCCTCAAACCCCCGACATGGGGGATTTGCATCCTATATACCCTGGACTTTAAATAATCAGCTTCAAGTATGTGTTGACATTGGGGATGGGGTTAAAGTCAAGAGGAGGGAAAATTATTATTTTTTTTTTTAAAAAGGTGCAACACCAGGAGACCAGAGGAGAACCGAACCACAGTCCCAGGTCTCCTTCACTGCAGAGTACTTGTGCCCTAGCCACTCCACCATGGGAGTGGCTCGGCCAACACAGCTGCACAGACTTCTTCAGCCCTTCCTCTGCTTCATGGACAGTGACAGGGTAGCGGTAATTCTCTATTACTGTTATATCCCTGTCACTGTAAATGTTTCTGCACTTGCACATGGTTTTGTAGCTGTTTGACCCATTACCCTAAGCATCCTGCATATCCAGCATGCACAGCTAGTTCCCTCTAATAAGACATGGAGGAATGAAATTAGAGAAACCATCTAAAACATTCTGAGAATTCAGAGAAGCCATGCAAAACATTTTGTACTCTATACAACATTTACATCTTAGAGGTCTAAGACCGGATACAGACTGCTTATCTTTTCTGGTACCAGAAAATACAGAGTAAAACCTTAGTTATTGTATGTTTGGAAAGGGTCATGGGCAATTACCCTTTTGCCAACAGAGTACACATTTCAGTCTGCTGGACCGACAAATGTGCCAAAGAGTGAAAGCAAGAGCTGGAAGGGTGCACAAGAGGTCATGCCAGTAATTCTAAAGTATGTTCTTCCTGAATAATATTCAGGATCCACCTGTTTGATGTGATCTCCTGCCACTTGTGCAGGAACTGGAAGATCCTGTTCCTAACCTGAACCCCCAGCAGCAGGACAGTAGTGAGAGCAACAGAGTCAGAAGGAGAGGGTGGATGGAGCACCACCCTGCCCTTACTTCTGGAGATTTTGAAGGCCCCAAGGACCGCTGCCCTGAAAAGCCACATTGGTGGCCAACTGCTCATACTCCAGGAGCAAGAACACCTATGAAAGAAGCTGCCATCTCTGCCATGAGGGAGATGGGTCTTAAGGAGTGGAGAGTAATCTTGGAAGACTGCAGCTCCTGAAGGGTAATTTCCCAGTCACAGATAAATACTTTACAGCCAGAGAGGGTAAAACACAAACCAATGAAAAAAGAAAAACAGTAATACATAGCCAGGAGTACCAATGAAGACAGATACCAGAGGCAGTGGCCGCCCACCAGCACAACAGTAAGATTCACGTTCATGGCCTGCCATCCTGGGTTCGGGAACAAACCGAGAGCCAGAAGGCCGGCCGGTGGGAGAAGGATTGAGCATCCTTGACTGCTCTCCTCCTCCAGCGGGGAGGGTGGGCGAGCACTTGGTGCATGTCTGACCCCTGGCAGAGGCTGGGAATCAGCAGCTGCCGATGACTAGATGCTGTGGGGATGTGCCAGATGTCAACATTTCAGTACCTTACATCACTGCATGCCACGCCCCCGTGGGTCTCTCGTTCTAAAACAGTGATCACCATTAATGACGCCCTGCTTCTCCAGCCCAATCGCCCACCTAGTACGCCCGTCTATCCAGTATGACTCAACTCCACGCCCTGCCCTGGAGGGTAAGCCAGGAGGCAATATCAGTAGGTGATCCCTTGTCAGCAACTTTGTATCAGAGTTGTGAGGGTCCATGCCTGCTTGGTGACCCCATCCTGGTAGGCAAGCCAGGGGATCGTTGGATGAGGAAAGTCCCAGGGGTGAGGTAGGGACTGGAGAAAGAGGGGACTAAGCCTGCAGTGGCTTGCACCACAAAGCTCAGTAAAATAAAAAGATACCAGAGGCAATGACAGGAGTGGAAGCTTTAAAGTCATCATAAATGCTTCCCAGCCTCAAAGCTATGATTAGCACACTGGGCACCATCAAGCATGCTATCCACTCTGATAAACACAGGCTTCCACGGGTTGTTCTGAGGTTTCATTCATGTCTGACAGCTGGCAATATAGAAGCTTAATGCAGCAGAGTAAATGGTCCGTTTGCTCACAGCATCCAGCTTCCTGAATTCTTGTCTGTGGGCGTAATGCTAATATAACAAGGTACTTTGACCAATCATGAGCCCCATAATGACCACTGTGTCCATTTCAAGCTGAGTGGTACAATGTGTCTCAGTGGAAGGAGTGGTGTATGCTTTCGAGAGACTGCCATCAAAGTACTGAGCCAAGGCAAGGCTCCATGGCAGCATCATATTAAGCAAGGTAGATAGAAGGATGATCACCAATGAGGTAGCAGGGACTTCAAGAATTTATATAGATTCTTTTTAGTGGAATCTTCTTCCTCAGTGGAAACTGCAGCTTCTTTTTGCATGCGGCATATTGTTTAAAATAAGGCATCCACAAGAGGAGACCTGTGGAATAAACAAGTGTCTTCACTATCAGAGAAAGAGCAGAGATGAAGTCAACCCCAAGATATATGGGAGCTTTGTCATCTTTTTCCTCTTCCTCATCCAGCAGGTCTGTCCAGCAGACTGTATTCATTCTCTTATGCCTCACCAGGCTTAGGAGGCTGTAAAGTAAATACAGAAGCCATATGTTAAGGCACAGGCAGCTGTAGTGGATTTATAGGGATAGGAGGTCCACTAGGCCCACATGGTGTTAGCGGAGTGCTAATGGGCTATGTCAATGACAATATCATCAAAAGCAAGGTAAGCAATTGTCTCTGGACAAAGTCAGAGTATGTAGCCAAAACTGTGGCATTAGTGTCAACAGCATCATGGCTGCAGTGTTGGAGGAATGATTCCCTTCAACGATGTGTCAGCAGTAAGCTGCAGGGCTGCTATGGGACCCAAGTTTTAGCCTGCACTCAACCTTGGTGTCTCAGTGATAGTCAGGCCAGCACAACAGACTGACAAAGCAGCCTTAGATTTACCCTCACATTGCATCAGTGGAGACGGTGACCTGGCGGAGAGGCATAGTGATGGAGCTCCACTAAAAATATTTTTGTGTCTTATTATTTGACTAAAACCATTTTACTTGGTAGGCAACAGCATCAGTGAATGGCATGGAGTGTAACGAACTCTGATTGAATCTGTTCCATAGAATAGGAGTGAACCCCATAGTAGAGGCATCAGCTGCACACCTGGTGTTCTCAGTCTTCTGCAGAAAGTCCTCCAGTGACTTTTGGTGGCATCATGTCATTGCCTGGGTGAAACCATGACAGAACAGGACTTGACCTCATGCAAAAGGCCCAGGCACTGAACACCACGATTAGTGGCGCTGTCACAGAATATTGTAATAACACACGGTAGAGGCAAAAAGTGATGACTTCTTAAATGGTGCCAGTGACAGCATATAAACTTTTATTGTAACCATCAATGAAGGCACACCTTCAGTACAACAAAGAGTGGTCAATAGCAGGAGAAAGAAAATGAGGAAGTATAGGGCCGCCCACTTTACATAGGTTCCTCCAAACTACATCTCTGGAGGTGGCCACAGCTAGGCAAAGTTTATAAGTGGTTCTGACGCTAATGGCTTACAGTTCAATACATGTGCATCTATGGAGTGAGACAGCCTCAAAGAAAATCTAGGACCAGAAGGAGTGGGAGATCACTGATGCGGGTGGGTGTGGCCTGGCCATGGGCCAGACCCGGCCATAGGAGGGAGGGACATCGCTGTTTCTATTATTGAACTTCTCTCTTTCACTTAAGAGTCCCCAAAGGCTCCATCCTTGATCCTAACTTGTTCTTGATTTTTCTAAATGACCCTCTCCAAAGCATGCGCTCCTCTAAAATACACATATATGATTATGACATGATGTTCTTTGCCTCTGGCCCATCTGTCCCTGACTTGACTGTTCAGCTACAGTGTGAATGCAAAATATAAAGCTCTGGCTTTGCTCTAAATAGCTCACACTCAACACCAAAACCATCTCAGTGACTTTGGCACCAGAGAGTGCTGAGCCACAACCCTGTCCCCTTTGGTCTTTACCACGATATACAGTGATGTGCTGGAGTAGATTACTTCCTTCAAGTGCCTTGGGATGTGGCAGAACATCCACCTCAACCTTTTCAGTCATGTAGATACCATACACAGGAAACTCAATTTCAAGCATGGTTCACTCTACAGGAACAAAGCTCGCTTTCAACTGTACTCAAAACATGAGACTGTTGTAAAGATGATCCTCCCAGTTTTACACGGATGTAGTGCCTAAGTCCTGCCTCACTAGACTGTATTCCTTTTCACTCCTTTGACCATTTTATAACTGCTCCCCTGAACTTACCACTGCTCCTCTATACCTCACTTAAAACTCTCATCTATCAAAGGCAGAAGGTTAGCCTACGGCACTTCCTTTATCTCAAAGTTTTGGTTTGGAACCCTCCCCTCCTACTTCAGCTCCCTACTCTCCTGTCCCTGACCGCCTCAGACTCCCAGCGTAACAGAGACCTACATTCTTTCTCACTCCCCACATGGTAACGTCCTGCAGGCCAATCTTCATTAGCTTTCTCGACTCCAGTCCAACCTTCTCCCTCTTATTTGCTCTACCCCCTCCCTTTTAACTCTAGGAGTCCTACTTAATAATCACACAACCTATGTCTGCAAAGGCACTCTTCAACTTGCAGTCCTGCTCACACTGCATGGTCCACTACGGTCTACCCTGCTTAGGTATAGCTACAGTTGCACAACTTGTGCTATATACAGTATGTGCCAAATGTGGCCCCAAATGGGGCTTACTTTTGTTGTCCCTCTGGTGTTCTCCGCTGTCACTGGCGTCCACTTGCTTCCTCATGGCACCTTTGCCACCTGGCCCTAGCCCACTGGTCACTCTGGTGTTCCCTTCATCCATCAAACAGCCCCAGTAACTTAATTCAGCCCATTGTGGGCTTAAAACAAAGCTGCGAGCTGCCGGCATGTTTCTGTCTGGCGACACTCGCACATGCGCCTGCTGGGCTTTAATCTTACCGACCGCTCGTGTGCGGTCAGATTGGAAGAGTCTTTCTGGTCCCAGTGCCCGCTAAGCTAAATGGGACCAGCGACCTTGGAGGGTTCACAAGAAGCCCCTAGAACAATTTTAAAAATAAAGTTTTACACTGGCCATGAAGCGGGGCTCATGCGTATTAATAAGCCCTCATAAATATTAATGAGGCTGCTGCCACCGACTAGGGGTCAAAATATCGAAGCAGCGACAGCAAGATGAGTGGGGTCTAAATTAAAATAGTGAGGCGCTGTTGAGCACACCTACAGACAAACGCACTTTAGCTCAGCTCAGTGTTTTCAGAGCTTTAAAGTATAAATCTGTTATTAAAACTACAGCAGTTTACAATTCTGGGCTGATGTGGAGAGAAAACTTCAGTCTGAACATTTTGCTACTGAACAGTGCAATGGGGCGCATGCAAAAGGCAAGTGGGAACAGAAACAAAATTCCCCACCAGTAGACTTATTGGCCACTTCTACATCTATGCTGCTGGCGTCTGGGCCTGAACCCCCATGGAGAGCCCCTGCAAGCTTCAATGCAGCATAGACCTGAAAGTAGAGTTGATCCTGCAACATTTTGCTGTGCAAGATGCTAAGTTAGCTGCAGCATCACAAACAGCTGCCTTTGCAGAAAAGGTCGCCATACAGGCCTTGACCACTACATCAAGCTGGTGCAAGACAATAATCTCCTGGCTAAGTTTCTGGCTCCCTAGATCCCCCTTTGCATCTATACTTCTTTAAATAAAATAATGCCTGTTGGACTTTCTCATCTAGTATCTTCTGTATTCCCATCTTTAATTGTCTAATTGACTGCACAGATTTAGTTTCCATGCCTGGAGAGTGCTGAAGACAGCCCAACTCCTCTTGCAATTTTATATAGGAAGCTTCCTTATTTTCTTTTTGTGTGATGAATATGCTATTACCTCCTTCTTATTACTGCTTTTAGTGTGTCCCAGATAATTGCAAATGAGACATCTGCCAAACACTGTCACTCAAAATTTGAGGATTTTTTCCTGTATTAACTTCTTGAAGTCAAGGTCTCTGAGAGGCTAAATTCAAGCACCATTGGTGTATTTTTCTTGGGACATTGAAAATCCAAGTTCAGCACCAAGGGGAATGATCTGACAAAAACGGGAATGGCAGACATGACCCTTGGTTATAAATAAATAGTCTAATCTAGACTGAGTTTGAAAACATGGGGAAAGAAAGGTATATAATCTTCCTATTGGGTATAGAAATCTCCATACATCATCAATCCTAATCGTCTAGCTGTGTTCAAATACCCTTTGGGAAGGGTCATTCTATGTAGTTTGTTAACGAGGCATCCGATTGCTGATTCAGAGTTAAATTTATACCCCACCCATTATTAGTATACCTTGTTCCGTGAAGTTCTTTTTATTATGTATAATTTTTCTTTTTATTTTCAGGAATTTCTTGTTATTTCTTTTTATTCATTGAAAATTCAGTTTTATTTCTTGTTATGACATTTACATTCATAAACTACCTCAAAATGACCTGATACACACTAGAAATCACATTCCTAGTACACTACATTGTATTAAGCAGCATTATGCTATGGTCTTGAAAGGTTTGTGCATTAAACAATTCTGCTATCGCTTCCTTTGTGGACCGTCTCTGTGGTAACAACGGAGCTAAACAACAACTGCTGCAAGCATTTATTTAGTTACTGCCTGCCAAAAAGCAATTTTTATGCGTTATTTATGTGTTTGTTTTCTGTACTTTTTATATGTTGAATTTTGTTACTTATTTTAATACCTTGTGTTTCTTGTTATACTTTGAATTTCTTGTTATTTCTTTTTATACTTGGATTTCTTGTTATTTCTCATTTAAGAAAAACACGAGTCTCTAGCTATGGGGGTCACCTACGTTATATGGGTGCTAACAATGTATATCACTGTGGGCAGACCTGGTTAGGCAGAAGCTTCCAGACAGGTCTGATGCCAGTGACATTTATATTCCACAGGTGTGGCTCACTGAAGGGAGATAACCTCAAGAAGATCCACTGCTATACCTCATCACTTATATGTTTAATGAAATAATGAGCAGTCCTTACACTACTGGCACACAACTCTCAGGTGTGGCAAAAGACTTCTGGCAGGCTCCAGTGCCTAGACGTAAGTGACATCTAAATGTGCTAAGCTAACTGGATAGGTTGAGGGAAAATTCTCCAGTCCTTTAAGGGAACATTAACCATCCATTAACTTTTTTTTTTTTAAATACAAATAATATATTTTTAATATAATGTGTCATACTGTCTAGTGCACTTACCTGGTCAACAAAACTAAATAAATAAAACAAATAAATGTGGCATGTATGCAGCCTCCTTAATCTTCCTGCTGTGTTTTTTATTTTCATGTGTTCACTTTAAACTAATCCTGGCTTTTTCTTTTCTAAGGTCCCTTGGTGATTTTGTATTTTGCCACTTAATATTCATTGCCTTAATTACTGCTTAGTTCTGGAATAATATGACTTTTTTTTATTTTATTTAGTGCACTTTATTCTCAGCACTACCAGCTGGCCCCATCACTCCGCACCCTCCACCTAGCCCCCAACATCGCCTTCTGTGGGACTCACCGTTCCCCAGAGTGCACCTGTCTTACCCGCCCATGGATGGGGCACTACCCTGAACAGAGACTCGGTCACTGATCCAGGGATGAAGTGCCCAGTCGGTGGTGTGGGGCTCTGTGATGTGGGGCAGACGCCTCTTCAAAGCCTGGTATGTTTTTCTGGGGGTGTCTCTGTCCCTGGGATGCCAAGGAACCTACACAAACACACATGAACACGGTGGCATTCGGCCACTTCAGAATGCAGCAGCATTCCCCCAGCTATTCGCTCCTGTGCATTGTCACCTGTGGTCACCCACGTGATGGCAGCGCATCGGAGCTTGAACACCCACCCTCCCAAGGTGGGAGCATCCACTGAGATGCTCATCACACCTCCTCAGCTGCCCCTTTGATGACTCAGGCTTATTTCCTGAGCCCGGTCATCAGTTCTGTGAGCAGCAGTGCTACTGCTGCACCAGTGGACCAGTCTGATATGACAATTTAAGCACAATCTGACATCAGTTGAGCAGAAGCTCACAGTACAGGTGTCAATGCAGGATTCCACTCAAATGATGTCACTGAGTCCTGGAACTATCTTCTAATTATAAAAATGAATATCAAGCAAGAAAAAGGCAACATCAACAGACCCTATAAAATGGAAAAACTAAATCTATTTCAAAATTATGAAACCAAAAAGCATAGTAGGGATATTAAGGAGGCTACACTCATGGCCATGTGTCAAACCATATTTAAAAAAATAATGAAAAGGTTTTTGTTCCTAAAAGACTTCTGCTTGGTTTCTAGGGACATCTGTATCTCTGTCGGTTCTCCACCTCTACAGCGTCCTCCTGACAGAGAGCCTCCTCTCCTGATCTCTTCTTTGCATGCAGGTTTTTACATGATTTTTCACAGGCAGGGATCCCTGGATAGCTCTTTGTTTTCCTATGCTGGAGGGCATCTTTAGAGAGTACTGTATGTCTGTGTATCTACAAACTCCATTCTCCCTTTCTTCTGCTTTCTGATTGATGACAGGGAGAGATGCATTTTAATGGAGTATTATTTTTCATGTTAGAGGGCTTTTGTTCACTGATAAACCTAGTGGAACAATATACTAATACTTCAGTGTGCCATTCTTAGTATTGTACTCCTTCGTTTGTTTAGGTTCTGAACTGACAATGGAGCTCCTTTTACACTACTACATGGTAATCTAACAATTTCCAAGCATAACTTTTCAAAAGCGGTTCCTCACACTAGTACCCTCCTCCACTGCAGTGGAGTTCAATAACACTTTCATAGTTTTTTTTTTTAACATATTTTTCCACCACTCTGGGCCAGGCAGGGACCTCCTTTCACCCAAACCAACTTGCCTGTATACCGCCTACCAAGAACCTGCCACCTATTCAGTCGGGACTGCCAGCCCACCCATGACACACAGCTGTGCTGCCCCCCACTCTGCCCTAGGGCGGGTATGCCTTCAACTCCTTCAGCAATTCTTTCCTGCAGTTATTCTGGCCACCCACAGCAGAAGGTGTCTCAGTTCCATTGGTGGATGTGGTGGGCAGGCTGGGGCATCATCATCCTTGGTCTGCACCTGTTTCATGTTTTCTGTGTCCGCCACTCTCTAGGAGCATGCAATATGACTGGTCCCTGGCAGAGCCAGCGCAGTCAATCTGCATGCTCGGTCCAAGTATCCCTCCCTGTTAGTTGCTGAGCCCCTGCACCACCACCCGTGGTCACCTAGGTGGCGGCAGTGCAGAGGGTCACAACACCTCCCTCCCTCCCCAGAGGAAGAGACAGTTCTGCTCAATCCCCTCCTCCCGGCTCACCCTCCGATGACCCAGGCTCGTTTCCCAACTCAGGTAGTTGGCACTGCGAGCAGTAGCTCTACCGCTGCATCAGCATATAGGTTTTGGTTTTATAGCTGAATATATAAATAAGCTCTGTACTTAAGAAGCCATTATCCTCTTCACCTCTTTTATGTTCACTATGCACGCAATGTGCAAAGTTTAATATATTGCAGCAGTACTGCTTTTTGATGGGTGTGACACTGTTCATTCAATGCAGAGCCACATTTTAGGGCCAATTCAGTGTCACTCCAATCATCAGCCACGCTTACTATGACAGAGTTTTAGCTTGGTGGATGGAGATGCATCGAACTTCAAAAGGAATAGCCTATCCAATCAAGAATCAGCTATTACCTTTGATCTGTATTGCCCAGCAAGCCAAGCTGTCAAAGTCAGCCTGGAATGCACGGAAAGTCTGGCTTGGTTGACTGCTTAGTTCTGCTCATGTTCAGACACTATAAACATGTAATAATTTGCCAGTCTCAATTCTCTTCTTGGACTCTTTATTACATGTTCTTAATCATCACTAATTTCACTGTTTTACTGCATTAGTAGAAGCTGCTGTTCACAGCTGAAACTATCATGTAAACCAGTCCATATAAGGAACATCAGGGACCTTGTACTAACAAGATACAAGATTCGGGCGCACAATGAATAAGAGTAATCATCCCACGGAAGCCCCACGAGCTGAGCAGTCTCGTAGACACACACAGCAAGGCAGTTTGCAGAGTGTAGCCGAAGTTAAACTGCAGGACCTCCACAAACCAGCACTGCCTGCTGCTCTGAAGAGATAGAGAGAGAGAGAGAGAGAGTGAGAGATATCACCTTCGAGCAGGAGTTGAACATTTTATCCACCTTTGTTCATGAGGTGGGGTCATAAGAAGGCTATGTTGAAAATTTGGTGTAAAAATATTATTAAACAACAAAGTTATGAGCCTGCATAGTTAAATTTGCAAGCGTAGGCTCCTAACTTTGGTAATTCTCAATATTCTGACTCAACATTTCAACATAGCCATTTCTTCGCAGCACCTTATAAATATGACAGCTGTCATTTTCAGATCCTGGCCAAAATGCGTTAGCATCCCAAAAGATGATTTCACAGTTGCTGCATGAAATCACCTTTCGACAGGAGTTGATCATTTTCTCTGCACTTGTTCATGAGGTGGGGTCATAAGAAGGGTATGTTGAAAATTTGGGCCACAAATATTTACAAACAAGAAAGTTAAACTGCTCAGCTTCAGCACATTTACTTTGTATTCTTAAATGTTAATAAAATGATTCCTTCACTGAAGCAATTTTCAATGTCACTTTCAGTGGTATCAGCACCACACACCCCTATGACACCAATGCAAATGGTGAACATTACGCATTGACAAATTTTATTTATTTATTTGGTTTTTGTTAACTGGGTAGGTGCACTAGCCATAAAATGACTATTTTCAGGCACGACCCGGGAGAGTACAACAAAAGGAGAACAGTTGAACAACAGCAACATAGGTACAATAATACAAATAGAGGAACAGTACAGCAGTGCTACAAAAATACAATGGGTAGAAACAACAAAAAATAACGGCAAGCATTATACAGATAATGGCAGTAAGATATATAATAAGTGCAGAAACCATGGACCCAACCTGTGGAGTGAAAGGGTTAATAAGATAGTAAAGTTATATAGAGAGAAATGTGAGGAATGTTCAAACATAACAAGAAAGACTGACAGAAGGAAGGTCAGGGGTGGTAATTGGCAAAACAACAGTGGATGGTCAGCAACAAGGTTCAAGAAGGAAGAGAGCTAGTAGCCAAGGTATTTACAAAGAGAAGGTAAAATATGGGAGGGAAGAGGAGACAGTCTTGGAGCTGGATTAGAGCAGGGGCGACATTACTGGTAAGTCTCAGGAGCTTCAGGTTGATCAAAGCATGTACAAGCATCAGCTAAGGATAGATAATCAATGGATATTCACTTTTAAATCTAAAGTGAGACTGAGACAGCTGGAGGTTGAGTGGAAGAGCATTCCATAGCCTGGGAGCAGAGAACTGGAAGGCCCCTGTGCCTTTAGTCGTCCAACATCTCGGAACATAGAGCAAGGATTTGTCAGCTGATCGCAGGCTGGGAGGATGGTTGAGGAACCAGCAACGCCGCCAGCTGGGATGTTTTTTTCCTGGATGATCGAGTCCATTAGTGATCCAAGGTAGTATTGTCTACTGGGAGAGGGTGAGAGCCAATTCAGATCCTTATAAAGAAGGCAGTGATGTTTGAGTCAAGGCGAGCAAGAGGCAAATCGGCATATATTGTTAAAAGTTCGTCCCATTTTAGTAGGGAGGTTTTATGGGCAGAGGTAAGAATAGAGGCACCATAAGTAAGGGTTGGGAGCAGAATACCGGGAATTGCTAATTTGGCAGAGGGTAGCATGTAGTCTGCTTTGTAAGCTACCCTAGTTTCGAGTTTACAGCTTTGCACGAGGACTGAATGTGAAGATTAAAATCCAGGGACTGGTCCAGGAGGATCCCAAGGTACTTGAAGGAAGTAACATTTTCAAATGGAAATCCTCCTGGGTGAAGAACCTCCAGCAAACTAGAACAGGTCTTAATCTTGAGTGCAGAACCTAGGAGCATGGCTTTCGTTTTCTTTTCATTTAGTACAAGCTTACGGTCTAGTAGCCAGTCTAAGACCTTATTGAAGTCTGAAGTAAGTGATGTGTTTATGCAGGCAATACTAGAAGAACTAGTGTAGATGATCAGGTCATCAGCGGAGAGAATAGCTGAGCAGGATTCCAGGACCTCAGCTGCATTGTTGATAAAATTGAGAACAGAAGGGCCCAAGGATGAGCACTGGGGACCCCAAGGTTGATAGTAGATGTGTTGGACAGGGAGGAGTTAAATTTGACAGCTTGTGACCTGTTTGACAGGTAGCTACAGAACCAGTCCACAACAGGGGTATAGAAATGGAATTTATGGAGAGTGGAGAGAAGCAGGGGATGGTCAACAAGGTCGAAAGCCTTAGTGAGGTCAATGAAGATGGCACCTGTGAGTTTTCCAGAGTCCATGTTGGACAAAATATCAGTAGTTAGTTGAAGAAGAGTCGTAGTGGTGCTATGACCTTTTCTGAAACCATGCTGAGTGTCTGAGAGGAGATTGTAGCATGTAAGGTAGTCAATGGTCTGTGATGCAACTATTTTCTCTAGGATCTTGTTAAGGACAGAGAGAATTGCTATAAGTCTGTAATTGGCCATGTCCTTTGGGTCACCTTTTTAAAGACAGGCGCTACTCTTGCAGATTTCCATAGGTCTGGCACAGTGCTATGGATAAGGGATAAAGTGTAGATTCTGGCAATCGGAGAGGCAATGAGTGGAGCAGCCAGCTTAAGAAGACGAGGTTCCAGTGAGTCAGAACCAGAGCTGGTATTGGCAGATATGGATCTCAGTAATTTCAGAACTTCCGCTCTTGATATAGCCTTGACATAGAATGGTGGCACTGGAGGAGCATCAACGATAGGGCAGTATGGTTGTCTGATGGTAGTGTGGTAGGTAGATTGGAGTGCGATCCACTAGGTTGTAAAGCCAAGGTATAGTATGAAAGATCAGAGAAAAGATTGTTAAAACTGTTTGAGATGGTACTAGGTCATTTCAATGTGCCCCATTTATGATCATTTATCAGGAGTGACCGATCACAGGTACCGAAATGTTTTGATTTGGGCCCAAATTCTTCTCGGGTCGCAGGCTCAGCTTTGTAGAAGGTCCTTCCAGTATTTGCTTTTAGCAACTCTAACTTGTCTCTTACATCTGTTCCTTAGTTCACGATAGACAATAAGATCTGACTGTAGTCCAGTTTGTTTGTAGCGAATCCAAAGCTTGTCCCTCTGGCGAGATTAGCAAGGAGGTCTTTATGCAACCACCTCGCCTGTTTTCCTCTGACCCTCCTAGTAATCTTGGGGCATGTTTATATTGAATGGTAAGAAATTAATTTATGAATATCTGTAGAGCAACCTCCACATCCTTTGTTTGATAGATACCTGCCCAGTCGATATTGGAGACATCACAGAGAAATGCATCCTGGTCAATAAGAGCTAGATTTGTAAACGTGATTAGTCTTGATGGAGCAGATGGAGGCGCAACCATAGATAGGATACAAAAAGTGGGTGAGTGGTCTGTTAGTGCATCTGCAAGGATTCCTGCTTTTGACACATGTTCCATATGGTTAACCATCACCCAGTCTAGGAGTGTACCCGCTTGATGGGATGACGTGGCTCTAGTTGCTTCAGAGATCAACTGGTGAAAATTATAACTAAGCGTGAGTGATTGCAAGGATATTTGAGCTGACCCTAACCAACTGAGGTTAAGATCACCTAGGATGACAGCCTCATTATGATTTACAGTCTGGGAGGTGATGTCAAGGAGTTCTTGAAGACCTACTATTCCCCAGCAGGGGGATTATAGGCACAGATAATATGAAGCTTCTTTCCCCAATACAATAGTTGCCTGTATGAATTTGCACACTGCAGGAGAGGCAGATGCGGACAATAGAGATGTTGAGGTGGTTTTGAAGAATAGGCAACTCCACCTCCACGTCTGGATGAGGATCTATCCCGCGGAACAGGGAGTAGTTAGGCAAGGAGCATACTTCATCAGTTATCCGGCTTTAGCCAAGTTTCTGTGAGACAGAGTACATCAGGATTGTAGAGTTTCACCCAGGCCTCGAGTTCGCATGGTGACAGGTAAGACTTCTGATACTGATATGGGCAATTAATAATCCTTTCTTGGACATGCCAGATAACTCATTTGGGGAAAAGAAACAGGTAGGTGTACCTGGATTTAGTTTGACGTCCCCAGATAGCAGAATAATGATCATGGCTAGGAACCAAAGCCTTGCACAGTGGCAGGTTAGCGTGAAAGAACATCTCCTTGGCAGCTTCCTCCTGGCATGTAGGGTAATAGATGCTGCCTGTAACAAGGAGGATAGGGTTAGGTTGCAGATCAGGCTTTGTCTCTGCAATCAAGTTAGAGAAAATACAGTTGCGGTAAGCCTCTGAGGAGTCTTTGCCATTTGGTTACATGGGAGAGCCCATGTGGCAATGTCCAGGCTGAGTAAAGGACAAATGACATGAGTGCCCACAGCAGACTATACTGCCATAGTGTTACTATTTGACTTGGGTAGGAAGGCTAGTGGTATACTGAGACAGAGGATTAGCTCTTAGGGATAAAGAGATAGTGTGTGTAAAATTAAGACAGCCAAGGGTGACCATGTTCCACCGTTTAACCCTTGGCTGAAATTAGAGATAGAAAAAACAACGAGCGCTTCCTGCTAGTGTAGCAATTATTTAGAAGAAGTGGATCAGAAAAGCAGAAAGTAAAGCCCACAAAGGTTAATTAGGAAAGCAGACCAGCCGGTGCTTGTTTCTTTCTCAGCCAATATATGTAAGCTTGACAACAAACAAGTTTCCTGAAAATGTCAAAAGCGCCTTGTTGCTGTAAGGCAGCTCAATCTCAAACGTCCCTTTTCTTTTATTTGGGATTTTCATACGAAATTTGTCAGTTAAACAGCTGGCCTGTCTGGGCAGTGGTAGTGTTACTGCTCGTGATGCTGGCATCCTGAGTTGTCGAGGCCTGGGCAGGAGTATTGAGCATCCCAGAAGGGAGATTTATGCATTAGGGGCACTACTGCCAGCAGGGTGAGACCACTAGCAACATTGCACTTGGAGCGGCAGAGAGAGAGTGGGAGAGGCAGACAGTACATTATTGGCCATTAGCGCAACAGTGGCCTGACCTCTTCGAGGCCCCTCACCAGTGTTGTGGCCCTCCTATTGTTGAGGATCTGTTTCTGCAGTGGTCCTGCCACAGGGAATGGAATCATGAGGAAGAAGGGGTGGAATGTATGTCTCTGGAAGCTGGGTGATGGTACTGGGGAGGGGTCCAGACCTGAAACGGGCATGACTGGCAGATGAGGGAAAAACTGATGAACATAACTTAAAAAAAGGAAAACAGACTTCAGTTATGCTATATTCTTAGCTAAAGCCCTAAATGAGAGACTTGTAATTCTACCACCCCAACAAAAGCTGCACATTCATAGTGTAATGGTAGTAGCTCTGCTCACATTTTACTAGTTCCATACCTGCTTTGGGTGGTGGATTGGCAAGAGGTTAGGGACTAAATGTAAGTGGTATAATTACATTTGAACTCCTAAAGCTGATAGAAAGCATGCACTTGACACTTCTGTTGTTGTTATTATTGCTTTACTTGTTCAAGATGCTAGGGCTAAACACTGCACATACTGTATTATTCATGATGCTAGGACTAAACATTGCACATACTGTACTATGCATGATGCTAGGACTAAACATTGCACATACTGTACTATTCATGATGCTACAATGTACTATGCATGATGCTAGGACTAAACACTGCACATACTGTATTATTCATGATGCTAGGACTAAACACTGCACATACTGTACTATTTATGATGCTACAATGTACTATGCATGATGCTAGGACTAAACACTGCACATACTGTACTATGCATGATGCTAGGACTAAACACTGCACATACTGTACTATGCATGATGCTAGGACTAAACACTGCACATACTCATACTGTACTATGCATGATGCTAGAACTTAACACTGCACATACTGTACTATGCATGATGCTAGGACTAAACACTGCATATACTATACTATTCATTATGCTAGACTAAACACTGCACACACTGTATTATGCATGATGCTAGGACTAAACACTGTACATACCGTACTATTCATGCTAGGACTAAACACTGCACGTACTGTACTATGCATGATGCTAGGACTAAACACTGCACATACCGTACTATTCATTATGCTAGGACTAAACACTGCACATACTGTACTATGCCTGATGCTAGGACTAAACACTGCACATACCGTACTATTCATTATGCTAGGACTAAACACTGCACATACCGTACTATTCATTATGCTAGGACTAAACACTGCACATACTGTACTATGCATGATGCTAGGACTAAACACTGCACATACCGTACTATTCATTATGCCAGGACTAAACACTGCACATACTGTACTGTTCAAATCAGCTTTTGCCATCAAAGGAACCGACTTAACAAAAAGGCCTGTTTTTACCCACATAGCACTGCCTGAAGTAATATGTGCAATGGTCCTCTCTCTTGAAGGTGGCCACCTCCATTATAATGCACTTAAAGTATGTTAGAAGTTCATGTTTGGCTGGGTGGTTGAGGCCTTTGATGTTCCAGGATAGAAAGTCTATCTGGGTTTACTCTTGTATCCTCACCCACAGTTACTGTAGCAAAAATATATGGCATGTGGGACAGCAACAACAATGACCAACTCCACCTGCACATTATAAATGCACATCTAGAAGCTTCTCAGCGTTGAAAAATGTAAATAAATATGGAGTGCTAAAAAGGGGCCTCACAGTTAGATGCCAAAAAACTGGAAACCAAGAACTGCCATAGAACCATAGTAGCCAAGCATATTACACGCAGGCAGTAAAGTCGAGAACCAGAGGTGCCAAAGTACTCCCTCTGTGAAAATACCTGTGAAATCTGGGTATGAACTCTGCAAGTAGGAACCAGAGCACAACACTTGCCAAGCAGACAGTGGCCAAGCCTCTAGATGGACACCTAGGAAAGCTACACATGTCTGCTTTCAGGGACTTCCTGTGTGGGAACTGGGGGAGAACCAAAGAATACTGCACCTAGATGTAGGTTAACATCAGGGAAGAGAACAGATAAAATCTCTTGTGCCAGAGAAACATGGATGAAGTATATTGTAAAGATCTGATGGCAGTGTTCATGAAAATGAGAGCAGGAACTTCCAAAGAGGGCATAAATTAGGGTGAGGGCACATGGGTGTCATTAGGCCATCAGCAATGTAAATATCTGGGTAAGAGAAATGCTGGCCTGTGAATACCTGACAGCATTCTCTACCCATTTATCAAGCAACACCACCCAGTAACATAGAAACATAGAATTTGATGGCAGATAAGGATTGCCTGGCCCACCCAGTCTGCCCATTTCCCTACCTAATGGATAAGCTGCAGATCCTAGCTAACCAGCAGACTGCTTCTTCCAACCTCCACCCCTAGAATTGCCTTATGTCTATCCCATGCATTCTTGAATTCCACCACTGTTTTTGACTCCACAACCTCCTCAGGAAGGCTGTTCCACGCAACCACATCCCTCTCCGTGAAAAATACTTCCTCACATTACCTCTGAGCTGTCCCCTCTAGCTTCAAATTGTGCCCCTTGTTCTTGCACACCTCTTTTTCTGAAAGAAGCTGCCCTCTTGGACTTTGTTGATTCCTTGAGGTATTTGAAAGTTTCTATCATGTCCCCATCTCCCTCCTCTCCTCGAGGCTATACATATTAAGATCCTTAAGTCTCTCTTGATATGTCTTCTGGTGCAGACCCTGCACCATTTTAATTGCCCTCCTCTGGACAGCCTCCATCCTGTCTATGTCTTTGTGGAGACTGGATCTCCAGAACTGCACACAGTATGCCAGATGGGGTTTCACCAGCTGTCTGTACAGAGGGATAACAACTTCCTGTTTTCTACTGGTGATGCCTCTCCCTATGCATCCCAGTATCCCACCAACCCTCCTTGCTGCCCTCTCACATTACTTGCCCACCTTTAGGTCATCTGATATGACTACCCTCAGGTCCCTTTCCATTTTGTTGTTGTTAGCATCTCACCCCCATTGTGTACTCTTCCCTGGGTTTCTGCTTCCCAGGTGCATTACTTTGCACTTCTTAGCATTGCATCTAAGCTGCCATACATTTGACCATTCCTCCAATCTTGCCAAGTCCCTTCTCATCCTTTTCACCCCACCTTGTGTATCAACTCTGCTGCAGATCTTTGTGTGCGTCTACAAAGAGACATGCTTTTCCTTCCAGTTCCCTGCAATGTCGCTTATAAAGACATTAAAGAGGACCCGGTCCTAGTACTGAACACTGCGGTACCCCACTAGTAACCCCCTTTCTTCAGAGTGGACTCTGTTTACTATTACCCTCTGTGTCCTGTTCTCCAGCCAATTTTTACCCAGGCTACCATCTTGGGACCCACTCCCAGGCTGGCCAACTTGTATATTAATCTTTGTGTGGGACTGTGTCAAATGCCTTGCTAAAGTCTAAGTAGGCCATGTCTATAGCCTTTCCCTGATCTACTACTTTGGTCACCCAGTCAAAGAAATCTATTAGATTGCCTGACATGACCTCCCTGCTGTGAATCCATGCTGCCTTGGGTCCTGCGCCCTCTGGCCTCTAGGTACTCAACAATTCTTTCCTTCAGGAGTGATTCCATCATTTTCCCAATCACTGAGGTTAAACTAACAGGTCTATAGTTTCCTGTTTCTGCCCTGCTCCCACTTTTGTGAAGTGGAATCACATCTGCCCTCCTCCAGTCTTCAGGTACCACCCCATCCTCCCATGATCTATTAAAGAGGGTAGTCAGTGGTGTCACTAGTTCTACCCTTAGTTCTTTTAGAATTCTGGGATGAATCCCATCAGGTCCCACTGCTTTGTCCACCTTCAGTTTTAAGAGTTCCTTCAGTTTTTCTATTGTTTGGTTTAGGTATCTCCTCTTCATTTGTGAATACTGAGCAAAAGTATTTTAGTATCTCTGCCTTTTCACAGTCACCCTCTGCCCCCCATTAAGCCTCACTATCCCTCCCTTGGTCTTCCTTCGCTCCCTGATGTACCTATAAAGGTTATATCTCCCTTCTTAACTGAGTTGGCAGTCTTTTCCTCGATTTGGGCCTTTGCTGTTCTGACTGTCTTTCCTGCTTCCTTTTGCTTTAACTGATACAATTCTTTGTCCTGCTCCTTCTGTGATTCTTTGTACTTCCTGAATGCTCTCTTTTCTCCCTAACCTTCCTGCCACCTCCTTTGAGAACCATAGTGGTTTCTTACATCATTTTATTTTGTTTATTTGCTTCACACAAAGGCTTGTTGCCTCTGTGATGGCAGTTTTGATTATTCCCATTGTTCTTCCACCCTCCTTCCTGCCGTTTGCTAGTGCATTCCTTAGACGCACCCATTTTGGCAAAGTCCTCCCTCCTGAAGTCCAGTACCTTTACCTTTGTTTGGCTTGACTCTAATGCTGTGTTTATCGTGAAAGTACAGTTACGTAGAACTTACCGTAACAGTAGATCTTCGAGAACAGCTCTTGCAGCAGGTTACACCATTAGGACTGAAGCGGCAGGCGTCAGGACCCCACGAAAATTCCAGCTAGCTATCTTCAGCAGGGACCGCCCCTGGCGTCCGGTCGCCTCCGGCGTCAGGCGTGGTACATAAGAGGCGGTCCCATAGATTCCCCAGTTCTCCGCGGAGACTTCCGCCGCGAGCTGACATCAAATGTGAGACCGAGGATCCACCGTCAGAAGACAGAAGGGTAAATCCTGTTAAAAAGGCTTAAGCCATGCCTCCTCCAAGGGGGAAGGTGGGGAAGGTACCTGCTGCAAGAGCTGTTCTCAAAGATCTACTGTTATGGTAAGTTCTTACGTAACTGTACTATCTTACTTCAAGACATAGCTCTTGCAGCAGGTTACACCATTAGGACTGATTCCCAAGCAGTAGCGCTTGCAAACACTCTGGGAGGAGGAAACTAGAAAGTTCATTCCAGGTCCTGAATCTAGGACAGGAGACCCTAGCACAGCCAGGCGAAGCCGGCTCTTCCCGTGAGCGATGTCCAGGCTATAATGCCTGATAAAGGTATGTACAGAGCTCCAAGTGGCTGCAGCACAAATGGCAGAAGTGGAGACGTTTCAAAGTGCTGCAAAGGAGGTGGCCTCCCTAATGGAATGGCCCGGACTCATCCGGGAGGGCTTTTGTTTGATATCATAACAGTATGAGATGCACTGGACAAGCCAGCGAGACAGGGACTGTTTGGATACTGGTTGGCCCATCATCCTTTCAGAAAAGGAAGCGAAAAGTTGCTCCGATTTACGAAGCTGCTTAGTTCTGCTCAGGTAGTACCTTAAGCTGCAGTGAACATCCAGGTGTGGGCAGCGCCTCTCCTCTATTGGAATAATTAGGGAAGTAGACCAGCAGGTCAATATCCTGATTGAGAGTGAGTGTAGAAACCACCTTAGGCAAGAATTTAGGATTTGTCCTCAGGGATACTCTGTCCGGTGGAAAACTAAATAAGGCTCTTTGCACATGAGAGCATGAAGCTCAGAAACTCTTCTTGCTGGCGTAACAGCAACCAAAAGCGTTTTCCACGACAGAAAGCAGGCTCGCAATCGCGGCAGGTTCAAAGGGAGGGCGTGAGTTGCTCCAGGATAAAGAGCAAATCCATGGAGGCACTGGGTCCTTAATGGGTGGCCTAAGATGTAACACCCCTCTCAAGAATTCTCGACAGGCATCTAATTGTGCTACTGTGCGCTGTCCACCGGGAGGTGATAAGCTGAAATGGCACAGAGGTGCACCTTAATAGAGGAGTAGGCGAGACCCGAGCGGAAAGGGAGAGCAGGTACTCTAACACTGCTTTCACGGACAACCTAAAGGGGAAAGGCCGCGTTTTGCGACCATAGACAAAAGCGGCGCCATTTCATGGCGTACGTCACATGCGTTGCCGTGGATCTGTCTGGGCCAGAAAGGGGCCACCAGGATCATTGTTGCATGCTCCTCGCGCAGTTTGAGAAGAACTCTCTGGATCAACGGGAAGGGAGGGAAAGCGTAGAGGAATCTGTCCGCCAGGAGAGGGAAAAGCGCGTCTCGCCAGAAAACACCAGGCCCTGGATCTAGCGAGCAAAAATTGGGCAGTTTTGCGTTGGATGGGGAAGCGAACAAGTCTAACTCTGGAGTTCCCCATCGAAGAAACAGATCCTCTGCTACCTCCTGAAGAAGTTCCCACTGCTGGACTCTGGCCTGGGAGCGACTCAGGCCGTCTGCAATTGTGTTGTCCACCCCGGGAACATGTACTGTGATCAGATTCGCCGTGTCGGATTACCCAATCCCACACCCTCATGGCCTCTCTGCAAAGGGGTAAGAGTGTCGCCTCCTTGTTTGTTGAGGTAATACATCACCGCCGTGTTGTCTGTCTGAAGCAGGAGAGTACTCAAGGGATCTCTGACTGAAATGCCTGCAGGGCATAAAGGACCGCCCTCATCTCTAGGACATTGATATGGAGGTGGGCCTCCTGAGGGGTCCACGTTCCCTGGGACTTCACCCCGTCCAGGTGTGCTCCCCACCCTACACCTGAGGCATCTGTGGTGAGGATTACCTCCGGGGACGGCGCTATAAACGGGGACGCCCGTAGAGAGTGTCCCTGGGTCTAGCCACCACTGCCAGTCTCGAATCACGGTATTTGTGATTCTGACCGGATGCTGCATGGGTCTTGCCTTTGGTCCCATTGCACCTTGAGCATCCACTGAGTTACCCGCATGTGGAGCCTTGCGAAAGGGCCGGTAGGAATGGCCGCAGCCATGTGTCCGAGCAAGCGAAGGACCAACCTGGCTGGGGACGGTCTTGTTCGACGAAAGCTCTCTGATGAGGGATCTGATGCGCTCCGTTCTGTCGTCTGGAAGAAATGCTCTTACCTGAATGGTGTCCAGTACTGCCCTATGAACTGCAGCTTCTGCGGACGGTACCAGGAGAGACTTCTCGTGGTTGATTAGGATACTCAGAGATCGAAACAGGTCCTGGGTACTCTGGATCGCTTGTAACAACGCCTCTCTGGAGGCGGCCATGAAAACCAATCGTCCAGGTGCGGGAACACATAGTGGCCCTGTCTCCTCAGAGGCAGCTGCCACGACTGCCATGCATTTGGTAAAGACCCTGGTGCCGATGACAGCCAGAATGGAAGGGCTCGGAACTGAAGATGATGGCAGAGAAACTTGGCGCGGGAACCTCCCGTGCGCTTGAGCTATAAGGATGTGCAGGTAGCGTCCTGTATATCTAGAGAGGCTAAAAGGTGTCCTGCTTCAGCATGGGAATAAGACCGGAAGAGTTACCATGTGGAATCTTTGCAGGCGACCGACAAATTGAGGTCTCTGAGGTCCAGAATCGGACAGAGGTCCCTGTCTTCTTTGGAACCAGGAAGAAGTGGAAATAGTATCCGTGTCCTCTCTGGTTCTCTGGGACGTACTCTATCGCTCCCTTTGCAGGAGCGCGAGTACTTGTCTGATCAATGACTTGTGCTGACCCGAGTATCGGAGAGCAGAGGAGGCCTCGAGGGTGGCTTTTCCCCGAATTCTATAAAGTGGCCTCTTCCGACCATCTGGAGAACCCACCTGTCGGTGGTTATAGACTGCCATCCTGGCAGGAAATTTGCAATGCGACCCGACCATGAAATCCAGTTGATCCTGAGGGGCGGGGCCAGAAAGGAGTCAGGCTGTGGCGGCTGAGGGGCCCACTGGCTGGGCTGGCTCGGAGTGCACTGGCCTCGACCTGCGGTTGTTTTCCTGGGCTCTGCGGAAACCGGAGCCCCTCTGTTGTGGAACGAGGCGGACTGTTATCTCTCAGCCTGTCCACGAATCGGCTTTGGTTCCTCTGAAGGAACTAAGCTTGGGTCGGTACATGGCCTGAACCAACCTCACCGCCTTCGGCCTCTTGGAGTTTGGTAATTATCTTCGGAGGGTTTACCAAATAAAACTTCTCCCTCGAATGGGCGTCCATGATGTTTTTCTGGATGTCGGGTAAAACCGGAGACACAGAGCCAAGAGTGCCTCGGAGGCATACGCCTGAACCTGCTGCTCGGGCCGAGGAGTCCGCGAGTCGACGCGGCTCGTAGCACCTGGGTTCCTACGTCCGAACCCGCACGGAGGAGCTGCAACATCTCCTCCTTCTGCTCACCTTCTGGCAATTTCTCAGCCGCATCCAGACCCTGCTCCCACAGGGCGTTTTGGAACTGCACCATGTGGGTCAAATAATTCAGGGATCTGATGGCGAGGTAGCGGAAGCATCGTGCGTCTACCCATGGCATCCAGCTGCTTGGACTCTGGGTCTGGTGGCAGGGTGCTCAAATGTTGCAGTCTCTGGGACCGGTCATGTGAGGCTGTTATGACCAGAGAGTCGGCCTGAGGATGCTGAGTCAAGTACTGGTCTTCCCTTGGAGCCTTGTACAGGCGGTCAGCTTTCTTCGGCATTGCGCGGAGTGAATGTGGGCGCTTCCACGCTGCCTTGGTAACGTCCACGAAAGTGTCTACCAAGGGTGGCACCACCACAGGCTTGGGGTCCTTCTGTCGAAGATACTCCAAGGCGAGCCTTGGGTCTAACTCTTCCGCATCCCATCCCATGTTCTCTGGAAGTGTCTCATGATATCCGAGAACGAAGGGTCATCCAGAGGAGACTTTGGAAGCTCACGTGGGTCCGGAGAAGGGATGGAGAGGAGATGGGGATCTGGATGTTGAAAACTCTGATCCCGTGTCCTCCGTCAAGGCGAAGCAGCGGCGCTTCTGGGTCTCTTAGGGCTGGGTGACCTAGAAGAGGATCTGGACGGAGGTCTCCTTTGTCTGGTCTCCCTGGAGGGGTCCTGGGCTCCCCGGGAGGAGGTAACCGCCTGCAGACCCAGATGGTGAAGGGGCGCAGGAACCGGAGGAGTAACCTGTGTAGGAGGAGGAGGAGGAGGAGGAGGTGGAAGCGGAGGTGGAGTTGGGACCATGTCCTTTTGATGGTATCCCACCAGTAGTGAAAGCTCCTTCACCTCTGAAAAGGAAAGGCCCGACCTGACGGACGGGCGCGGTGGTCGGTCGTCAGGTCCCGGCGTCGGCTCCACAGGGGACTCGGGTTGCGGAGAGGGTTTCCTGGGAGTCTCGACAGGACCGGGTCGCCTGTCTGGTCCTCGGCTGAGTCAACTCCTCCTCAGTGATGGTCTTCTGACCAACGTCGGTCGGAGGCATCGGGGTCCTCTTCTTGATTGGAGGCGGGTCCCCTACCGCGTCCGGTGATGAGGCTTGGCGGCACGGTCTTCTAACGGACGACGGCTCTGGGGACTCAGAAGTAGAGGCCGACATCGGGCGAACCGCCGGGTCCAACGGCCTCTTTAAGTGAGGTGAGCTCCTTGGTCTTCCATTGGGGAGGAGGAGGCAAGGAAGCAGACCTGGACGTCCGGGTTCAGAATGGCGGGAACCCGACTTGTGGTGATGGTGACGATCCCCGACTTAGCCAGGGCCTTGGAGGACGAGGAAGGCCTGGGAGTCTTGGCCTGAGAAGAGGAGCCTGAAGACTTTCTCACCGCAGTGGGGAGGCTGAGAGCTGGCCCGGAAGGAGAGTGGTCGGACCTGGAGCCGGAGCTGCGCGAGTCGAAGGCCCTAGACGGGACCTGAAGGGCCTTCTCTATGCTTCTCAGCATGCTTATGGCCTTCTGCAACGAATCCCCTTGGAAGCCATGGTCTTGAGTTGTTCCTCGAACAGGAATGCCTGTAGGGCCTTCTGGCGACAGATCCGGTTCTGCTGTTGAAACCCTGGCAAAAGCTGCAGGACCGGTGTCGTGGTCTGGGCCTAGGCACCGGACACAGGCAGTAAAAGGATCCTTGAATGGGATCTGCTTCCCACAGGCGCACTTTGAGGAGTGACCGGAGGTTGGAGAGGACATCAGAGAAAAAACTGAGCGAAGAGAACGAATTTCCCATAGGAAAACACTTTACCACTACGTAGGCTAGAGGCTGAACCAAGGGTTTAGACATGCAAGTTATCGCCGGAAAGAACTGGGAGCCTGGCAGGACCGGCCCTTATGTACCACGCCTGACATCGGAGGCGGTCCCGCTAAAGATAGGTAGCTAGAATTTTTCCGTGGTCCTGACGCCTGCGGCTTCAGTCCTAATGGTGTAACCTACTGCAAGAGCTGTGTCTCAAGTAAGATCCATACTGTTCGATGGTCACTAGTTTCCAGATGGCTACCCACTTCTAAATCTGTTATCTCTCTCGCCATCTCCATTTGAAAGTACCAAGTCTAAGACTGCTCCCTCTCAAGTGGGTTCTGATACTAGTTGTCTAAGACATGCCCCTGTAGGGCATCTAAAATGATCCCACTCTTAGAAGTGGCTGCTGCAAATGCACTCCTGTTAACATCTGGCATATTCAGATCCCCATTAGCAATATCTCTCCTTTTCTGCCATTTCTAAGGATACTTTCTACCATTTCCTTGTCCATTTCCTCCCGAAATGGGGTCTGTATAACCCCTGTACGGATTGTGGTGCTATTGCCTGTCTCCAAATTGACCCACAGTGCTTCCTCTCCTCCATGCTTACCCTTCTGTTCTCTTGCTTTGATGCCATCCCTTATGTGAAACCACTCCACCTCCTCTTTTACTCTCCCTGTCCCTCCTGTAGATGGTGTATCCTGGTATGTTTACGTCCCAGTCATGGTTCTGTGTGTACCTTGTTTTGTGACTGCCACAATATCCAGATGTTCCTCCTCCATCAAGGCCACTAATTCCAGGAAGCTTGTTACCCAGACTGCAGGCGATTATACTCATTGCTCTCCATTTTTGATGGCTTTACCTCTTGTAGCACCATCCCTGTCCTCATTGACTTTGCTTTCTCCATTTACCCCTCTCCTGCTCCCTACTGGCCTTTTTACTTTGGTCTTTACCTCATTTAGTGCCCGTTTTGTAGGGGAGGCTGGGAATCCCTTGCTTATCAGTGCCTCCTCTGACTAGTTTAAAAGCTTGCCAATGAAGCATTTAAACTGATCGCCCAGTAGACTTGTTCCCTTCCTGGACAGATGCAGACCATCCTGCTAGTATAGGCTGGTGTCCCTCCAGGTAGAACCCCAGTCCCCAGTGAAGCCAAACCCTGTGCTCTGCACCATTTTTTCAACCATTCATTGAATTAATTGCATGGTGGAAGTACCCTCGCCTCACCCTTGCCATAGACAGGCAGCACCTCTGAGAAGGATACTGTGTGTGCTACTCCAAAGTCCCCTCCCCAATTCCACAAACTCCTCTTGCACTGCTCTAAAAAGAGCGGCCTGGCTCATACCTCTGTGTTCATAGCTTAGTTTCCACTTCAGGCATCAGCTGTGGTCCACAGTAGATATTTTCAACTTCAAAATATCTCCCAGATTAAACCCTATTGTGACAGGGTTGAATAAGCCCCTGTCCCATTTGTTATGCAGAAAGAGTTAAATGCAAGGATCTGTTCTATCCTCTCTTTTCCATCTGTCTGGTTGCACAACCAACTTTTCCAGTGAGACCAGGAACTGATCACTCTGATGGTCTCACGATTCTCCGCCTCTCACCATCTATCTGCCTTCTCTTGCTATTTCTGTCCTTTCTCCCCTTGCATATCTGTGGGTATAACAATATATGAATCTTTATGTGAAAATGTCATTGATACTGGCATCCCTTTGTTGAAAACTGCATATAGTTATACTGTTGATATGACTGCAAAGGTATTTGGAATTTATTTATTTATTGAAAAGTTTCACCAGGAAAAGCACACTGAACAATATAAAATTGCTGGTTTCATGGAGCGTCCTGGGAAGGGAACATGGGAGTACAGTAATCAAAACACATTTCAATGCAGTATTATAGAAAAGTATATATACAATGCTCAACAACACATTTCCAAAGGTAATATAAAACAGAGAAACAACAGAGTAAAAAAAAAATACATTAGTTAGTAGCATTAGATAATCATTGGGATTTGATGCGAGAGGAGCAAATTAACAGCACTGCAGACTTAATACATATAATGCGGACAAGGAAGTGCAGTAAAGTACATTGGTTTCTCCTCACATTAAGTGCTAGGCTGGGAAAGGGAATGGGAAGCCAGAGAGGAAATTAAGACAAGTGAGGAGCCAGAGGGGAAATGAAGAGCAGCTGCAGGATGGAAAGAGGAAGTTGAGGAGGGAGGTAAATGGACCACTAAGTGGAGGAATGCCTGATTTGATGAGGCACTGAGTTCCAGAGCTTAGGGAACCTGTAGAGAATGACAACTGGCCTATAGAGGTGGTGCGCGGTGGTATAACTAGGGTGCAGGAGTCATTGGATCTGAGGAGAGAGGGCAGTGGGGCAGGAGGACAGTGAGGAGGCAAGGTAGAAGCGCATCAAACCAGAATTCAAGGGTTAACCTAAGATGCTGGTTTGAAAAAATTTCCACAGCTGTCAACAAGAGGTCAGTTCTGGGTCACAATGTTCTTTTGCTGTACCTGCAAGAACACTGGAAACTTACACGAACACTGTATGAGAAGCATGCTGTTTTCTTAACGAGTTTCCCAGGCACAGACTTATAAAACAGCAGCAATGCTTGTACAAGACAGAGATAGATTGACATTTGAAATTGAGAAGAAAAACTCAGAAGGACTCTGTTTTCTATGTTTGTACTGCCACTGTAAATAGTTATTCTGAACAATTTTTATTTTGCTTTATGAATAAAATGCTATTTTCAGCCAGCCCGCCAGCACAGCGGTTGGATTTCTGCTTGCGACACCAGCGACCGGTTTGGAATGAGCTTGGGTCGCTGGAGGGTCGGCTGGGGAGACAAACTTGAGCGTCCCACAATTGTTCGTTGTCTCCAGGGAGGGAGGACTGCGCACCGTGTTGGGTGACTGCTGGTGGAGGCCAGGGTAGGCAACACGTCGATCATTGCTGCGGTGCGGTAGACATTGGCTCGCCTTGACGTCCCGAGATCACGACCTTGAAGAAAACCAGGAAAAATCGTTTGCTGGCCACTGGATGATGAATCTCTGTTCCTGTGTACCTCCAGCGCCTTCCGGGCCTCCTTCTCCTCGGCAGCATCCCAGAGCCCTAGAAAGAGTGTGCTGGAGCCATCCCTTCCCTCGGTGCCTTCCCTCTGGAGGAGGGGACCCACCCGACGTAAGGGATACGCTGGGATATCCCGGGATCAGCTGCAAATACGAGAACCAGAGGAGAGCTGGGTAAGGACAGTGGGTGGGGAGAACTTATGGAGCCTGAAGGAGTGGGGACCAGTGAGCACGGGGGCGGAAAACAGAATAACCTCCCCAAAAAAATGCTATTTGTGAATTTTACAACTGCTCCTGGTTTTCTATGCTTCCTGACCTGTGCCTTGGCAACACCTATCTGAGGCAAGAAGATCTGGTGACCCTGGTAAATGTGTTTGTGAGCTTGAGGCTTGACTACTGTAATGCTCTATACTTAAGGTTATCTGAGGTTTGGTGAGTCTCCTGTAGCTGACACAGAATGCAGTGCCCAAGTCGGTCGCGAGGGTCATCATATAGCGACCATATTATGTCTGTGCTGCAGCATCTACACTGGCTTCCAATCAGGTAGTGCACCACCTTCAAGATTGCTTTTTAATGTACAAAACCATGCATGGATTAGAGCCTGGCTATCGGACATACTGGTCTGGTATACTCCCAGTCGCGCTCTCAGCTCCATCGAGAAGTATTGTTGGTCAGCCCTGAGATCACACCTCAAACAGCCCGTGATGGAGCTTCCTCAGTGGCAGCCGATACAATGAAACTCCTTACTAATCAGAGTTATTCCCCTGGGTGGAGGTGTTTAAGAGGGCCTGGAAACTTTTTATTTGAGTTGGCAGGTAGCAAGGATGGGAATGACTGTTTCTGTACCTCTGTCTACAACTAACTGCTTGTTTTATTGTTTTAAACAATGTATTTTATGTGCAGTGCCCTGAGCCTTTGGGACAGGGTGCAAAGAAATAAAACTGGACATGCCACAAAATCCTCCACTCTCCCTGCCATTGCCCATGTCACGTTCCAATGGGCATTTGTCACCCACAACACCCAAACTGTAAATTGTTTGAAATGCATTGTGTTGAGCCAACACAACCCATTCTCTAAGCATGATAAGACCCTTCAGTGTGTGGGATGCTGGGGATACATGCCCTTCCAGGGCTGTGAGGGCCTCCGCTGTGAGGTTGGGCCTCAGTATGCCGTAAGAGTGCAGGTATCCCCAACAATCCACATCCTGTCAGGTCTTATCACTTACATAGTGGAGGAAAAACATCTCCACTGAGCAGACTAATCAAGCAGGAACAGAAAACTCCCCCACCCCTGGCTGACCCTATATCAACAGGAAAGAAAGGTTCATTTTACAGGGATCATTAGAGCAGTGTACAAATCACCATAGGATATCTCCAAGAGCATATATATATTTATTTATAAAATGCTTGAGACAATCATGGTCAGCAGCACCAACAGCACTGGACAAACACCATCACATGACCGTCACATTATATCAGCGCGCACATGCACTGCTTTACCCCTCCAAAACAATTTTGACATTTTATAAGATAGATAACCACTGAGGTAGTGCGCCGCGCCTGATATATGACGCTTCTGGGCAGTTGACGACACCAAGTGCATGATATCAGGAGCTAATCGCGACACTCAGAGTGGTATATCTATTACATATATCATATGACAGTTTCAGGAGATTGAACAGGTGAGGCTAACACACAAAAGGTAATGTATTGGCAGCAATACATAACAAGCCTGTGTCTGCATCGAGAGGGTTTTATGGCAACCAGGAACTCGACAGCAAAGCCTGAGATGTTCACTAGTTGCCATAGAAATCTCTGTGTATGGATAAAGTATACCTTATCTTTTACAGTGTATGGGCATCCATGCTCATTTCAGACACTCTACTTCCTTTCAGTTAATTGGGGGTTGGTGAGGAGGCAACTGAGGGTTGGTGGCATGCTCACATTACTGATTCAATGTTCTGCAGCTTTTTCTGTTAGTTCAAGTTTAAAAAATACATCTTCCAGCTCCACTGAATAGAAGAAAACAGCTGCATAGCAGCATTCTAAATTATGCTGCAGCAGTGACATCACTACTGCAGCACAGCAAACAAATAAGTGTACGGAACACGCTGCTTCGTATGGAAATCAGCAGAATCCCAAGCCTGGATATTCAAAGGGTTGCGCGTAGGCGCAACAGGGGATGCGCCATGCTGTAACCACCAATGCACCCACCACATTATTCAGAGGGGCAAGTTACGATGCACAACCCCGGTGCGCCGGGCGCATCAGTAATGTACGCGGCGCAAGTGCGGGGATCACCCGCAAGTATAAGCACATCCTGATATTCAGCCCGGATGTGCGGCGATATGCCGCACAACTCCAACTTGCACCGCTTCAGGGGGCACAAAGATGTGCCTGGCAAACCAGGAACAAGTCCTGGCCACCCACAGGTGAGCTGCCATATTGCAGGGCGCAACAGTATGGTCTGCATGCTCACTGGTCCACACAGTGGACCAATAGGTGTACAGACATTACTGTACGCTGTCATTCGGCAGCGCGCACGGGCGGTGCTGCCGCCCACTGATGAGGTATCTTGTGCTATTTCCACCTGCGATTGGGTGATGGGGGTTTCCACTGGACCACCTGGGACAGTCAATGAACGTATGCCCGCGATCGAGCAAAAGGGGGCTCCACTGGTCCACCAGGAACCTTATCGATTCTCATGCCCATGATCGGGTGGGTGGGGGTTCACGGGTCCACCAGGGACCTTATTACTTTATATGCCCCGACTGGGTGAAGGGGATCCACAGGTCCACCAGGGACCTTTTACTTTCATATGCCCCATCGGTGAATGGGAGCGGAGACCGCCAAGGGTCAGCAGGGTGTCGGTCCCCTGACGGCCGCAGCCCGGCAGGGCGCAGGTGCAAGTCGCCAGGGATCGGCGCACTGCATGCAAATGGGGCCATAACGGCATGCAAATGGCCCCATTTGCACCTTGCACATAATGGCCTCATCTGCATGCCCAGTGCTGAATACTACAGTTGATGCGCCAGTACAACTGCACTTGCACTGGCGCATCCCCTGCTCTCTTCTGCCACTTGCGCTGGTGCAGTGCCACCGCGCGTGCAGCCAGTGCGTGCGCCCTCAGTGCCATATTCAACGGTGCTGAGCCATGGCGCAGCACCGCTGAATATCGCCTGTCCCTGCCCTGGTGCAGCCCAGTTGCGCTACTGCAGGCTTGCGCCCCTGCCCGGCGCAGTCTGAATATCCAAGCCCCAGTGTTGTTGTACCATCGCTAGACATCAAGAGATTGCTACACCATCGAGTACATCACCACGATGGCACAGCATCAGCAAATGCTGGTGCATGCTGCTGCTGTTGTCTCTGATCTGACAGCTGGTGTTCAAACAACTGAATGGCGTCCGATTACTGCTGTCAGTGCAATACTGTAACAGCCATCCCAAGCAGGGCTCTTAGAGACACTGTGGACTACTGGGATGAATGATCACCATAAGTAGGCTCATTCTCATATATAAATATTCTGTGTGACTGGGCATGGAGTGGGCTTCCTCCAGCTGTGCAATGCTAATAAACACTCGAAGATGTTGAACTGTTGCCCATACACTATAAAGACAATGGATGGGCAATAGTTAACAACACTGTGTCCACTTCTTGAGGTTCTCATAACAACGTAGACTCTCGAGCTTTGCTCTCAAGGTCTACTTACTTGTCAAGACAACCTCTTGAAGTGGACACAGCATTGTTAACTGCTGCCCATCCATTATCCTCTATATTTCAGGCAAGGAATTCCATGCATAACAGGGTTCGCCATACACTATATATAAAATAGTGTATGCATGACCATACACAAGGCTGTGTTTCCACACAGGGGATGTGATGATGTCATACAGACCTTGAGAGCAAAACTCAGAGGTCTCTAAACGGCACCACATCCCGAGATGGGAACATAGTTTGGTTGTGTATGGTCACCCATACACTGATATAGTATATGCTTCACGAAATTTAAAAGTTTAGTTTCACAAGGTTTCCATACTATGACGTGCTCCTGGCTCATCCTGGAACCTCAATTTGCTACCAAGTCATTCCCGCTCTGCTCCTGACCCTCCGAAGATAAACGGTGGCAATGTTTAAAAACAAATAAAACTGACAAATTAGTACAGTTTGGTAACACAGAGCCGACTATGGCTGTCCAGATCCAAATTGTATCGCTGAACCACTCACTAAGTGGCACTGCCATTCTGCTCTAGATTTTTGTGCAGAGTGCTTTTCATCCAGTCAGGTAGCATGTCAAGGGGAAAAGTTGCTGTAGTATTGTTATGATGTTAGAATGATACTACAACTTTCTGTGACCTCTGAACTGTCCTGTAATAGCTTTTAGAGAGCCTCTGAATTCCATACACAAGCCCTAACCATATACTACACTATTGTTTATATTAAAGGGGCCTTAGCCAACATTACCAAGCAGTAGGGAAGGTTATCCTTCAGTATAGCAGTGGGTAGCCACTCAAACCAATCAAAGGGTGGTCAAGCAGAGAAAGAGGAGGTAGTAGTGTGATCACATTCCCAAAACCTTAAACAAGTAAAATTTGCAGATGATAGTAGCAAAATTAGTAGTAGCATTAGGCCGAACCAATGAAATCACCACAGCACAGGGCTCCACTTATAGTACCCCATAGCCATCCCAGCTTCCCGAGATACTGATGGAAGGGGTGCTTATCTCGACTATTCCCAGTGGCTGCACAAAGTTCCTGGTATCTCAGCTAAAAAACCCTAACAGACACCAAAAGCTCCTCTTAACCGCACACAAACCTTGTATCAACTACTGTGACCTACCATGAGCTGAGGGTAACTGTATCAGTTGTGCTGGACTAAAGGGGAGGGGGAGTTGCTTAGGTAAGAAGTGGCAGAGTACATCAGAACACTCTCTGCCTAGATGTCTCTGTGCTTAAGGTGGATCAATTACAAGAAAAGTACTGTGCTTAGCTATTACAGTTCAAATCCATTTGATCAGTGGGTTGAAGCAGAGGAGAAGGTAAACATAGGTCAGATTAACCTCTTATCTCTGTGAGATCCGGCTTCCAGAGGCATAATAAACAAGTTACCTGCCAAGTAATTCAAGTGGTGAGAGGTTGAGGGAAAGCAAGTTTTACTGCAGGCCAAAATAAATCTGCTGTTGCTCTATCTCTCATAGCAATTTTATTTCTTGAACGGACATCACCGATGTAAGATACAGTTGTGATGGGTAACCCAAATGACAGTTTTGCTCAGTCTGCGCTACAGTAGCCCAGGCAATGAAGAAATGGCAGAGAGCCACATCTACAGGTCTGGTTCCATTAGGGTCCTGGTCATTCAGAGGTACCTTTATCCTGTTTGTTCTTGTATTTCACAAACATGATCTCTGATGCAGCCACTGTGCAGAAGGAGTAGAATGATTTGATGGAGTGGAGAAAGTTCCCACAAGTGACCCCTGGTGGCATTACGTTCTTCTGAAGGCCATCCAGGTGTTACGGAGGGCTGAGGCACTGGGTGCCTTCCTCCTACCACACCGGTGATCCAGGTTTGGAAATGGGTCGGTCCACGGAGGCTGGCCAGGGCAGGTAGGATTGAGCATCTGTGGACTGCTTTCCTTCCTCGGGAAGGACACTGTCATGGCTTACTGCCTGATTGCCACTTGGAGGAATCTGGGTGGCAGCACACGGAGTCACACTATGCAGAAAGGGACCCCATGTTCAGAACACCGGGGCGCCTCCAAAGAGATAGAGCAGGCACATCTCACTGTACATCTATGGGTCCAGGGGAAAAAAAGGAGGATGGATTGCTGCTCCAGTTCAGGATCGATATGGATGTTACCACGGTTGGGGGTATGGACCTTCCTCCTGGCCCCAGGTGGAGGGCAGAATCCACGGGAGAGGACCATGACCAAGGAGGGGTAGAGATAGCTGTAGTCAGCAGGGACAGGGCTGAAGCCACCTGTCCTGTCAATGAGAACAAATCCTCCAGTATATTGGGGGAAGGTTCTTGGGAGGATTCTGGATCTGGTTCTCTGACTCATGGAGTTGCCACGGATGTGAATGAGTTGGCAGTTGGACTTTTCAGTTTTGGTGGATTAAGTCAGTCATCATAAGGACCATCTCAAATTAGTGGAAAACCCCACGTTCTTTTTCAGTACATCCAGGAAGGCAAGGTGGTGTTTCAACTCAACATATTGCAGGGACTGCTTCATGGGCTGCATACCTTCCATCTGTCAACCACACATTTGTAGAAATGCTAAGCTAATGATATTCTGTGTCCATACCACAATAAAGGAAAACTCTACGTTAAAATCAGAAAAAGATATGTAGTAGTCTTTTTTCTGTGTTCTAACCAGTTCCCAGTGTTTTCTTTTCCTCTGGCTGTGAGAGATGTTTTTCTAACTTTCCCTGTTTATTGCCCTTGGAGGTTGCCATTCTGGTTTCTTTTATGGCCTCTAGTCTTCCCAGAGTTCCCTCTGGTGTGATGTCTAATTGCCCTGCAGGAAGCAAGTGTCTTGTTACAGGGTCTGTCACAGCTCAGCCACAGAGAAAATACTTCTTCAGAGAAGACACACTACTAGATTTTGGGTGAGTGTAATCATTATTATTTTTGATATCAGTACCTTGTCCTGCTATGTTCTGCTGTGTGTGTGTGTGTGTGTGTGTGTGTGTGTTTGAATCATGCCACTGTTTACTTTATTCCTCTCAGTCACTTTCAGTTTTGCACCAGTACTAAGTAGTAAAATTGAACATCACCTTATAGGTTGTAGCATAGCAGGACAAGGTACTAATGTCTAAAAATAATGATTACACTCACCCAGAATCTAGTGTGACTTCTCTGAAAGAAGCATTATCTTTGAGGCTGAGCTGTGACAGACCCTGCTAAATCTAAGGGCATAAGCTACATCACTGTCACGTGAGCCAAGGTGCATCGTAGAGAAAGAAAGCCAATAAACCTATTTGTGATAGAGATCCCCAGGGTCGAAAACTACCATACAGCTAGCAGGCTAATTTAGGAAAAACTCCTAATAGCAGACAGAGGGAAGGACACACTAGGATTTAACATACATATCAAAACACTCTACATAACATATGTTTTTGTACATTCTGGGTGGACTTCTCCTTTAAGGAGCCTCACTCATGAGCCAGCTGCAGTAATTTTCTTTCATGCTGTTTTTATTAATACTGCAGGATCTGTAGTCACATCTTCATTTCATGGTACCTGGAGTAGCTTCAATTATCTACAATTGAGGTTTTATCAGAAAAAATAAACTGATTTACTTTTTAAAGCGCTTAGTGCCTGTTAAAGTACAATGTTTAATTAAGCTTTTAATTATGTTTTAGACTGCTCGTTATCTCCCTATCTTGTACAATATCCTTTTTTCCTATTTTGAATTTGCTTTAGCACTTTCTCATTTGAAGTAATAAAATGAGTAATATAACACCAAATGTTTACCATCACTTCTCCAGTGACTAAAATAAACTAGCATGCAGCAGACAGTGCTGCCTGACCTTAGAAACAGAGAAACATTGGCAGAAAAAGACCAGTGGTCCGTCCAGTCTGCCTAAGTTCCCAATAAACCCTGAAGCCTGCTGTTCCTCAAAGGTACTAACCTAGCTGCCCCCCTCCCCCATTCGCCTCCTTGGTTGTCGCCCCAAGCAAACACTATACCCTTCAATCTATCCCAACTCTGCTTGAAACCCCTGTTTTACACCCACCACCTCAGCCGGCAGACTGTTCTAGGTTCCACCACCCTTTCTGTAAAGTAGTACTGCCTCACATCCCTCCTGAACCTACCTCATGTTAATTTCCATTCGTGTCCATGTGACTGCAAATTGGTATTCAGGCTAATTAGTTCCCACAGTTCACTTTGTTAATTCCTTTAAGGAACTTGAAGTCTCTAGCATCTCTCTCTCTCCTTCTGGTCTCCAGTGAGTACATATTTTGTGCCTCGAAAGCTCCTCAAAGGATCTGCTCTGCTAGCCCTGAATCATTTTGTTACTCTGTGCTGTACTGTCTCCAGCCCGTTCTTATTCTTTCTGACGTGAGGACTCCAGAACTGGGTGCAGTACTCCAGGTGAGGCCTCACTAGTAGATCTTTACAGGAAGAATGACCTCTTTCCTTCTACCAGTGCCCTCCGATACCTCCCAGCATCCTATTAGCCTTGCTATAAGCCTTGTTGCACTGACTCAAATTGTTTAAGTCAGTTGCTGATGATAACTCCAAGATCCCATTCCTCAGCCGTAATACTAGGTCTCACTCCTCCCAGCCAGTACTCTATGTTTGGGTTCTTGTTCCCTAGGTGCATTACCTTGCACTTTCTGGTGTCGAATTTCAACTGCCAAACCCTGACCACCCACTCTAGATTTTGTACGTCACTGCATTTCCTTATTCCTTCATTACTATCCACCCTCCCACAGAGCTTCACGTCATTTATGAAGAGACATAGCTCGCTCCCAGATTCCTCACCAATGTCACTGATGAACAGACTGAAGAGGTCCAGACCCAGGACCAATCCTCAGTGGAACCCTGCTTTCTACCTACCTCTTTCTGATTTAACCCATTGACCACAACCCTTTGCTGCCTTCCCTTTAGCCAGTTACCCACCCAGTTTACTATGACTTTAGCCACAGCCAGGTACTCCGTCTTCTTCAGCAGCCATTTGTGAGGAACCAAGTAAACAGCCATACTGAAATCAAGGTACAAATCCACAACTTGGCCCCATCTAATTCTTTCATCACCCAGTCAAAGAAAACTGTGAAGTCAGTCTGACAAGACCTCCCTGACACAAATCCATGCTGTTTACTATTCTGGAGCCCACTGCTCTCAGGTAGTCCATGAGGTCCTCTTTGATCAGTGACTCCATCAGCTTTCTTAGAACAGAGGTAAGATTGACAGGTCTGTAGCTCCCTGACCAAAGTAGTAGACCAGGGAGGGGCTGTGGATGTAGCCTACCTAGACTTTAGCAGGCATCAGACACAGTCCCACACAAAACATTAATAAACAGGTTAGCCAGCCTTGGAGTGGGTCCCAGGGTGGTAACCTGAGTAAAAATTGGCTGGACAACAGGACACAGAAGGGAATAGTAAAGCGGGTCCACTCTGAAGAAAGGGGTTACTAGCGGTACTGCAGGGTTCAATACTGGGACCAGTCCTCTTTAATGACTTTATAGGTGACACTGTGGAGAGACTGGAAGGAAAAGTATGCCTCTTTGCAGATGACACAAAGATCTGCAACAAGGTTGATACAAAGGTGTATGCATGTGGAAAGGATGAAAAGGGACTTGGCAAGGTTGGAGGAATGGTCAAAAGTATCTTAGCTTAGATTCAATGCAAAAATACAAAGTAATGCACATGGGAAACAAAACCCAAGGGAAGAGTACACAATGGGGGTGGGGGTAGGAGATACTAACAACAACAAAATGGAAAGGGACCTCGGGTAGTCATATCAGATGACCTAAATGTAGGCAAGCAGGTGAGAAGGCAAAGACGGTCTGGGGATACTAGGATGCATAGGAGAGCCATCACCAGAAACAGGAAGTTGTTATCCCTCTGTACAGACAGTTGGTGAGACCTCATCTTGAGTACTGCGTGCAGTTCTGAAGACTCCATCTCTGCAAGAAACAGACAGGATGGAAGCAGTCCAGAAGAGGCAATTAAAAGCGGTGCAGGGTCTGCACCAGAAGCCACATCTAAAGAGAGGCTCCAGGGCAACATGAGAAGTATTTGTTCATGGAAAGGATGGTGGATGCATGGAACTGCCTTCCTGAGGGAGGTCATGGGTCAAAACAGTGGGGGATTTAAGAATGCATGGGACAGACATAAGGTAATTCTAGTGGGAGGTAGGAGGAAGTAGGCTGTTGGTAAAACTAGGATCTACAGCTTATCCAGTAAGTAGAAATGGGCAGACTGGGTGGGCCCTAGCGGTCCTTATCTGCTGTCAAAGTCCGTTTCCTGGCTGCTCCTTGTCCCCCCAACCTTAAGAAGTGGAACTCGCACTGCCTTCAATCCTTTGGAACTTCTCCTGTCCTAAGTGAGCTGCTGAACAGACCTACCAGTGGTTCAGCCAGTTCCGCTGCTAGTTCCCTGAGTGTCCTTGGATGCAACCCATCTGGTCCCGGGCCTCGTCTATCTGTAGGGCTGCCACTAGTAAACATTAGCTGCCTCATCTCTGGGACCCTCTTAGTGGCTGCTTTGATGCCACTCTCTGGCAAGACCACCATTCTCTCCAGTGACCTTATAGGACAACAGATGCAAAAAAATAGCTCATTATACCTATCAAAAGTTAGTAAAATATTTCAAATGTAAGAAAAAAACATAAAACATTCAAAATTAGGAAAAAAGGGTATTGTGCAAACAAGAGAGGCAAGGTCAATCTAAAATGGAATAAAAATGTGTAGATCAAAATTTTCACTGCACCATGCTCTGCAAAAGTTTAATTTTTCAGGGACCATTTTAGGATTTACCTATAAAATCAGCTGAGCAAGAAACTAAAATACATTTAAATGGCCAGCTCAATGGCGTAGAGGGCTGAGACATTATTCCTTACCTCCTGCCATGCCTGTGACCGATGTTCATGGTGCAAGCAGGTGGCAGAGTTGGACAGGAAAAGGAAGATCAAGCGTCCATAGGACAGCTCTCTCCTGCGCAGAGGGTGAGGAACAGTGGCTGGTGTTAGCCTGGCCCTTGGCGGAGGCGTAGGGCTGGCACACTAGCGTGTAACCCAAACGGGATCCTGTGTATGGTGGGAATGAGAGCCTCCTCACCAGGGGGAGCAAGCCTGGGGCAGAAAGGCTGGCAGAGAGTCCCAGTGGACATCGGAGGGACAGGCTGGGTGCCTCTGAATGTGGGCCATCCGCATTGGGATACAAAAATAGAGTAAAAAACAAGACAGATATTTAAATTGAAAGTTATAGTAACACCAACAGGACCTGGATCAAAGTAAGGAGTAATTTGTTGCTTAGATGAATATATTTGTAGTCTTCTCTGGAACAACGAGCTGGTACTTTTCTCCAAACCACTGTCTCGATGAAAGCCATAGACAGTTGCCTACAAAACAAAGCCATCTTTTTCCTGATCCTCCTGAATCAAGAGACAGCACCAAGAAACAGACACTGATTCTAAGATGGGACTAAGACACCTTCTGAAATGGTATGAAAGAAGGTGTTCATCAAATATTCAAAGCAATCTCAAGCCCACTGAGCAACAGCAGCAGGCTGCAGTACAACACAGGTGATCCGGGGTCACCAGCAGACTATGGCTCTAACACTAAAGCTGCCAGGACTGGGATGGCTGCATCCTAGCCTGGGAAGCGGCGGGCCGGGGTGGGGGAATTCAATTGCAGCAGCAATCCACTGCAATAGGTGACGGAGCTGATTTTAATATTTAAATTAAGACTGACTTTATTGAGTTTAAATATAAGCTAAAGGATAATTTCAAGCGAGAAGCAGAGATTTTATTGAAACATGTAGGTCTATACTTACATTTTTGTGAATTTTCTAACAGCATAGTTAAAATTGTTGTGAGTAGACCTGTTAATGTACTTTCCTTACGTAAACTATATATTCTGTATGTCGTTGACTGTAAGCATATATAATATTATTTGAAAATTCACAATAAAATTTTTTAAAACAAAAGATACCTAAACCCTTAAAACTGGTAGTATGCCATTTCTGAAATGCATCAGTGGAGGTCATATCGCTGAACATTTTGCAACTGAAATGAGGGACACAGGCACTCATAATAATGCATACATACTACAGATATAAGCTCAAAACACTACAGAACACAGTGTTTTATTTGTTCAGAGTTTAATTTTGATTTAGCATCACAGAACATTAACCATTTCTGTTTCAGATTCTGAGTTTACACCACCTTCTCTGTGTGGGCAGCACCTTACCACTGTGGGACAGAGCACTTCTGAGGTGTAAAATGAGGACATCCATGGAAATGAGAGGCTGTTGTGAGGTATGGTAGAGCTGTAGATTAACTGTAGCCCTTGTGAATTGAGAGGCATTACCTTAGAAAGCAGTGTGTCACTGCTGGCCCAGTGGCTGGACGCCACACCTCGCGCCACATCAGCGACCCGGGTTTGGTAATGACCTCGGGTTGTCAGGAGTGCCAGCATGGGGTGGGGTGGGAGGAGTGGTATTAAGCATGATGCTAGGCTGCTCTCCCTTCCGGGTGGGTTGTCGACCCTCTCGTAGTCCGTTCCCCACCGGGTAGAGGTCAGTGAGGTAATGAAGGCGGGCAGGCGGTATTACAGGTGGGTAGAAGGGGCTGAGCTGGCTTCCAGTGTGCAAGCGCACCTCCACGCGCATGTACAGCCATGTGCGGGGCTCGGGGGACATGAGAGAAAACCAATAAAAGTCTATATAAAACAAAAAGAACAATGAAAGCGGTGTGCAATACTGTTTGGGGGTTATGGAATTTGTCAACTATAGACCTCGTCTTTCAAAAATGCCACTGTCAATTAAGCCTAAAGGGGCTCAGGATGTGTGACATGATAATGTCCAGGAGACACAAGCACACCTAGAACCCACTACACCTCTCAGTATATGTTTGTCAGATATGAATGTGTCTGTGTACATTAGCATGCTAATCAATACTTAACCAGGTGTATTACACAGACTGACAATGCCGTTCGGTCTCAATTACAGAAACAAACACTGCAAATTTAGATAAAGACATTTACTAAGAGGTGTATTAGTTTCAGAGAGCTCATAGGAGCACTCTCACCTCTAGGATATCATTACACTGAGTGTGCGGTGCGGCTTAGACTCAGTTTGTGGTACAATTTTAAGACACTTTTTTCCTGCACCATCCATGCGCATGTACTGCCTTCTGGCCATACTGGCTATCACGGATCGCTGACAGAGGGACTTAGTTTTCCCTCCCTGAGGGACATACACAAAGGATGACTGTCCAGGCTGGGACATGCACTTCTGAAAGAGGAGGCCAATTATTTGCAAATTTCAAAACATACACAAACGCTAGTAAAACTAGTTATTAAGGTAACGTCTTAATCATGAGATGCATTTGTGAAATTACATGCTGATTTTTTTAGGGATTAGGTATCCTTTAATGGACCCAGACTGTTCTGTTCATCTTCCAGTTTCAGTCTTGCACACTCTGTCAGAAAACTTGGTGTCTTTAATAAAACTAAGCTCCTCTGCCCCCCATCAAATGTCTACAGATATGTCTTTCTGTCACCTTTACCTTAGACATCATCAGAGCTCTTGTGCCCAAACCCTCAAAATTCTGTTTGTTATTCAAAGCCAAACTACCTAAAGTTCTCTTTCCCAGATCTTCAAAATTCATAACTCTACCAGCTCTGTGACACCGACTGATGGGGCAACGCTCTAGCACGCTGGCGACCCAGAGTTCAAGCCACGAGCCTAGAATGACATACATAGACAGTGTCGGCAGATAAGGAGCCTATGGCCCACAGTCTACCATTTGAGCTTGTAAGTTCAGTTTGACAGGAGTGGAGGCTGGCAGGGAGGGATACAGGCGTGTCCGCTGGGCATTTCCTTAGGGGCGTGGCATGGCGTCGCGTGTGTTACGCATGCTCACTTCAACAGTGGCTCCTGGTGGTGGCTCTGCAGCAGCACTCTTGGCGGCATGTGTGACCACACCCCAGGATGCCACTGCGGATGTACATATGTACATACATAGGTGGGTGGGGCCCTGTAAATGGAAAAGAGTCACACTAGGTGACAGGCTCCCTGGCAGTCCCTCGCATGCTACAATACCCCCAAAGTAGGCCGTCTTTCCACCTCTGGCCATTGTGGACTGTCAAAGGTACTTTCTTCTGGTGGCAGCAGAGGCCCCAACAGGGATAAATCAGAACCACTTACAATGGAGTACCAGAGACCTGGGGAACAGTCCAGAAGCATAGGGTGTGTCCGGCGGGCAGCCGGGGTGTGCCTGGTGGAGAGCCTGAAATAGTGTGTGCCCAGGGCAGTGAAGCAAAAAAAAAAACTCCTACCTTCTGTATGTCCAAACTTCTACTGCAATACTGCCAACACTCTGACTTAAAAATGTAATCATGACCCTATCTCTGTCATCCTGAAAGACAGTCTTTGAAGCCCAATACCTTACAGCAGAAGCGTCCTTTAAAATTACCTTTTTAGGCGGCCCAAGCGCAGTGGTTGGATTTCCTCTTGCGGCGTAACCAACCCGGGTTGAGAGAGCGGACCCAGTCTCTGGAGGGCGGCTGGGAAGGGGAAGGATCGGCGTCCAGCGACAGCTCTCTTTCTCTGGGGGAGGGCAGGGGTCAGGTCAGTACCTGCTGGCTCCTAGGAGGCTGGGAGCATGGCAGGCTATGCGGCCAAGTTACCTGGGGGAGGAGCGCGGGTGTGGCCCATGCCTTGGCGTCACCATGCTGCCCCTCAAAAACGGAAAATCGCTCACTGGCCGCCTAGATGGCGGCTCCCTGCTCTCGAGCACCTCCAGTGCCTGTCCAGGGCCTCCTGCTCCTCAGCAGCATCCCCGGGACCTAATGTAGTGTGTGCGGGGGTCTTCCTGCTCGGTGCCCTTCCCCTCGGAGGAGGGGACCCACCGGTGATAGGGATACACCAGGATATCCCGGGAGATCGGCTGCGAGTATGAGGACCTGAGGAGGGCTGGATTAAGGCCAGTGAGGTCGAGGAGCTTGTGGAGCCGAAGGAGTGGGGGCCAGTGTGGCAGGAGAGGCGGTAAAAACATAGTATGCAAAAAAAAAAAAAAAATGACCTTTTAGAATGCTGTCAGCCATCAGGATGCTCCACTTCCAGATATAGCTTTTAATTTAAATTCAAGTTCCATTGTTTTTAAACAAAAATGTCATTATATTTTATGTTTGCTTGCACACATATACAGAAACATAGAGCCGCTATATGAGTTTTGTAGGTGTGCCTCCCACTTCAAAGCCCTGTTCCCTTTTGCAGGCGTGCGCTCGCCTGTGAATGTCCGAGCTGTCTATGACAGCCATTTAGATGCAGTGGCATACAGTTGAAAGCGAAAAACCGCTGCAATCAACAGTTGTAACATGTAGGCAATTTGCACACTGGTGTCGGCAGGTAATTTACATACTGCCGTCAGCAGTATGCAATGTCTACACCCTAATTACTGCATCCTGAACAGCTGTCATAGACAGCTCCATTTTTGTCTATCCAGGTAGCACATTGGGAGCCCACCCCAGCATGCTCAAGTGCTCCCCCACAGGAGCATGACAATTCACTCCCATCAGTTCACTCCCCAACATCTGGCTCCCAACAAGTCACCCCTGAGTCAACTCGCTCCTCCTCATTTTCCTCCTGTTAATTCACTCCCAGTAGTGAGGTTCAGTACAGTACTGCGCTACAACAGAGTGACAGAGTCTTGATTTATATCTGTCACTGTGCTTCAGAAACAAGTTTATTTCCCCTACACATCACTGATTGCTAGGTGACAGTATATCCTGTTGTAACACGGAGTGCACTGCTGAAATAAAGACTAGTCCTGTACAGATTTGTTGGTGTTCCTGTTTCCCACTACTAAGGCTGCCGCGACTCTTGGTCCACCATGCTTCAAGAGCACCTCTTTCTGTTTCTTTCTATCTCTCCCCATCCTGCTCGAAGAGAATAGCAGCAGCAGCATCACCGGCCTGGGAACTTCTTCCACTCCGCCAGCCTGATGACCTGCTTTCTCCCAGAGTCCAGGAGAAGATGGAGGAGAGACTAGTTTCTGTTCTTGTCCATGCCCCCGAATCTGCCCAGCTCCCCAACTGTCTTACCCTGGCAGCACTCTGTGGTGGTGTCACTGCCAGCCTCTCTCCCCCAGCACCCGCAGACAGCAGCCACAGCCAGAGGAACTTCTCACATAAGATAAAAGTACAAAGTTCCACTTTGTAATTACCTATGAATTCAGAAGCAGCAACGGCATTCAGATTCAAACTTCCCATAATTTTCATGTCAAGAATACCCAGCTCACAATACTAAAAGTGCTCCAAAAGAACATGACTACATGCATAAGAAAATTAATAAAAATTTGAACTACTGACTTAAGCATGAGTATCGGCTGAGTAAGCGTCATAACATACAGAGATGCATCACTCATCAGATGTGAGCTGAATGGTTAAGACAAAAGACCCCCGCACACGTATGGCGATGGGGTGCCCAATCCCGTCGGCTTCACTGCCCTAACAGACTTCTGGTGCCACATAGGGAGCCCACCCCAGCATGGCAAAAAGTCCGTCTCTCTGACCGACTGGGGGTGCCCAATCCCCTATCGGCTCCACTGTCACAGTTGTAACCCCCCAAAACCAGAGTTCCACGTGCCACTGCTGAGAGCCCACCCCAGCATGGCAGAAGTCTGTATGGCCAATAGGGGTGCCCAATCCTCTGTTAGCTCCACTGGCTCCCACCCAAAAATATTTCCAGCTGCAATGCTGGGAGCCCACCTCAGCATGGCAAAAGTCCCAATAATCTAAACAAACATAGAAACACCTGTTAAAAAAAAAAAAGTCCCTCGTTGACTGTCTTGCCCCCCAACCACACCCACCCTCCGCACCCACCTCCCCACCCCACACTTTCCTCCAGAGGCTTCGCAATGATCTTCGATTGGACCGGGAACATGTCTGCACTCTTCAAAGCCGACCCTTGAACTGAATAAATGCAGGTAAAGCTGTATAATGGCATAACATTTTTTCAACTTTTGGTACATACCGGCCATTTGGGGCATTTTTCACCAAATTTTCAACATGGGGTTCTGAGGCCCCACCTCATGAATTCAGTCACTGTCATTTTGTTATTAGGTCCCAAAGGGATTTTCGGTCACTGTGCGGAACCACCTTTGGGACCAAATACTGAAACGACAGTGTCACAGTCATGAGGGTACTTAAAACCTATGCTGAAAATTTGGTGAAAAAATTCCACAAATGACTGTTTTCTGACGTCAGTTGCACAGTTCTCACATGCTCGTAACTTAGAAATTTTAGTATTTTCACTTCAGATTTTCAACATTGCCATTTTACCACACCTTCTTATGAGCAGTACAGCTGTCATTTTCATATCTTGCCTAAAATGTGTTTTGCATGTATGGCGCCCAATGGCTGATTGGTGTGCAAAATCAATGTAAGGGACAGATTAAGAAAATCACTGTGACACTGGTCATGAGCAGAGGTGGTAAAATGGCTATGTTGAAAATTTGGTGACAAAGTCCATAAAATTACTCTGTCATGAGCGTGCATTGCGCAATTTCCACACACCCTTCCTAAGTTCACAATTTGTACTATTTTCAGTCCAGATTTTCAACACTGGCATTGTTCCACACCTCCTTATGAACAGTACAGCTGTCATTTTTCACACCCTGGTAGAAATGTGTTTTTACACTTCCAGCACAGAAGTGCGTGGTTGCTGTGGAAATCAGTGTTCAGGACAGAGTAAAGAAAATTACAGTGACACTGTTCATGGGGCGTAGGTCCCAAAATGCCTGCATTGCCAACTGCTAAAATATCCCCAAAATAATTACATTATGGGTGTGCGTTGCGCAGTTTCTCCTTACTTGTGACTTCAGTTTTTTTATATTTTCACTCCAGATTTTCAATATTGCCAGTTTTACACCTCACCATAAACAGTACAGCTGTCATTTTCACATCCTGTTAGAAATGTGTTTTTCTTGTATATGTTGCCAAATAGGGTAGTCACTGTGCAAAATCAGCTTTGCTTAACGAACTGATATGGCCACTGTTCATGGGGTAGGGCTCACCAAAACCCATGTTGAAAATGTGGACTGAAAACCAACGCAATGCCTGGGCCATTAGAGTTTCCGACCATAACGCCCTACCCTGTAGAGACTGACAGGGGTAATGCTCATGCCATTCCACCCCACCCACACCAGTGACAGGCATCAAGGTGTGCCTTGGACTCTTCACCCCAAAGTTCACCCCTTTCTCCTATACTGCACCCATCTCACCGTATTCCCTATGGAGCAGGGGTGAGCATAAGGCCCAAAGACCCCAAGGCACACCGCGACACTTGTCGGAGTCTGCAGGGTAGGGTGTGGTGAAATGGTGTGGCTGTTATGCCTGACGACCAAAAGGCACACCCCAATGCCTGTCACTATCTGCAGGGTGGTGGTGGGGTTAGCTTCAGCTCAATACTTCACTGCCATTCCTATTATGCATCTCTCTAACTCCTACACTACCAATGCCAATGCCAGCAAGCAAACATTCAGCATTGACAAATGCTTGTTTTTATATGTTTATGCACTATGTACAGTTACTATGTCTCTCACGGTTATAAGAGTTTCTTCTCAAGTTTTTGTGCGCAGAACTTCTCTCACTAAAGGACAGAGTAACTGTATATATAAACATATAAACAATGTAAAATACACTTTTCACATCACCTTTATCCTTGTACAGTTACATATGGATCACTGTGTGGTATGAACAGCATTTCTGACTACAGGAACATTACAGGCATGCCAAATAGAAATAATTTCCTTTAGTCTTTAAGCCAAATCCTCATTATTGGTCCTGGTCTTTGACTGCATTTGATAGGAGCAGCCATTTAGGCCCACCACCTACAGTACCTGAAGCCCTCTCACCTGCAGCGGTTGGCCATCACTCCATCGGCAATGCTGTCGACCAGCATTTACACGCTGCTGCTATTCTTTGTTGCAGGCTCTTGAACCACACTGCCTGCATTTTGTGTTTCCTTCTGGCTTGGGGGTCAGTTGCAGAGCGCTAGTCAGCGTGAAGTGGATTATGGTGGAGCTGCACTGGTGCAGGCAGGCAGAGTGTTCATCTCTAGGTAAAAATGCCTGCAACGATAAATGTTCCCACCAGTACAGGGAACACCCTACACCACAACAGACTGACTTGCAATGCTCCGGCAGCATTTACACTACTGGATATTCTCCAGTGCACTCACCTGCACCGAGGGTAATGGTGCAGATCCAGTAGTGTAAACACACCTTTTGGTTACATAGGAGGCAGCAGTAATGGATCCAACTATATAAGAACGTAGTGACCGCTACCCCTTGTGCCAAGAATCACAGTCTTCCTTGTGTATTTAGCCAGCCATCTGCTTCAACGTGCTCGAGAAACAAAATGTTTTTCATAACTTGTGCTAATAGTATACATGGGCCTAGCCAGGCCCCTCCCCCATCATATGCTATGCCAGTTTTCTAATAATTAAACTCCTGCTGTTATGATCTCTGTCTTCATACTCTTCCAGCCTCTCCTCACTAAGTTGGTCACTCATCTGCTGTATGGGAACAGCAGGCTTTTTATCTTCTTATACCTATTTTTAGAGCCAGTTTTAAACATCTAGGGATACTAACCTTTTATGAAGCCCAAATTACATTTCATTTAGCAAACCTGATTTTCAGGACAATATTTAACCTTGACCAATGCACCAGACTTTTTTCTACATAATCAGAAGATTTATGAATGACTGGTAGATTACTTTGCATCCAGTAGATTACAGGACCCAAGGCAGCATGGATTCATGGAAAGTAGATCATGTCTGACAAACCTGATAGATTTCTTTGCCTGGGTGACCAGAGAAATAGATGGGGTGGGGGCAGTGGACGTGGCCTTCTAAGACTTCAGCACGCCTTTGATACTCGCCACATACAGTAGGAGGCTCATAAAAAGTACAGTTACTAAGAACTTACCGTAACAGTAGATCTTCAGAGGATCTCTTGCAGCAGGCCATGCCTATGGGACTACAGCCACCAGGCACCAGGACCACACGGAAACTTTCTTGCTAGCTGTCTGAGGCCACCCACGATGATGACCAGCTGACGGCGTCCTTTCCATATAAATGTAGTGGCCCTCGCCCTCCTCAGTTCCCGCACTGGAGACCATATAAAGAGGATCTCCTCCTGGGGAACCGAGAAAAGAAGCCAGAATGTTCCTGCCATTAAGCAAGGTGAAACAGAAGGTGACCCATCCTGGAGAGAGAGAGAGAGAGAGAGAGAGAGAGAGAGAGAGAGAGAGAGAGAGACAGGAAGAGACAGAAGCTCAAAGGCCAAGGGGGACAGAGGGTGGGATGGCATGGCATGATGCAAGAGATCCTCTCAAAGATTTACTGTTACATTAAGTTCTTACATAACTGTACTATCTTCATCAAGTATCTCTTTCATCAGGCCATACCTACAGAACAAGTCCCAAGCAATACAGACAAGAGACAGTATGGGTGGCTGGGCTACAGGAGACTGAAGCACAGCCAGGCCAAAGCTTGCCCTTCTCCTAGAGGCAATGTCCAGACTGTAGTGTTTGGCGAAAATGTGGACAGTACTCCAAGTGGCAGCAGCACAGACTTCAGTGGCTAACACATTTCCTGAAACAGGTAACAGAGGTGCCATGCTTCTGGTGGACTGGCAGCGCCCCAGGAAGTTCCTTACCATATTTCCTATACCAGAAAATAATATAGTTGGCCAACCATTTGGACAGGCATGGTTTAGAAACTGGCACACCTTTTTCCCTCAGGGGTAAAGGAAATGAACAGCTGCAAGGCCTTCCTGCAGGCCCCGTGTGATGAGTATAATATCTTGAGTATTCTATGTACATCTAAGGTATGGAGCAATGGTTTCCCAGGATTGGCATGCTCTGGGAAATAAACAGGCAGGCAGATGGTTTAATTCAGGGTAAATTCAAACACCACCTTTGGTAAAATGGTTTTACTATAGTAGGCGACATCCACCTCATGACATCCTGACAGCAATAGCCCATGATGCCGAGTGTTGGCATTGCCCTGTCGAGGATATCAGTGTTCTGCTCGAGGGCTCTGCCAGCACCCCAGTCTCCAAGGATACAACTCCAAGTCAGAGTTGTCTCAGGGAGGGAGGAAACACCAGGAGATGCAGTCCAGTGCCAGCAGAGACCATCACCAGCGACCCGAGTATTTACTGAAATCCTGTCACTGTGATGGTCTTCCCTCTCTTGGTTTCACTATGCGGTCGACATACCGTAAAAACTTGATATGCAAATACTGTCTTTGTGGAAAATCAAATAAGGAGACTCACACACTAGAGCCTGAAGCTTGTAAGTCTTTCAAACAGAATAGCAACTAAAATAATGTCTTCCATGACAGAAACTGTAGCTTGCATGTCAAGGCCAGCTCAAAAGGAGCCAATAACTTTCTCCAACATAAAATGTAAGTCCCAAGGCAGGACTGGATTGCAGATGGGAGGCTTCAGATAAAGAATGCCTATCAAAAAGTAGGATACCTCCATTTGCCACCGTATAAATCATCAGTGGGCACATGGAAAGCTAAAATGGCAGCCAGGTGCACTTTAACAGAGGAGTACTGTAGGCCAGAACCTGACAGGGACAGCAAGTACTTCAAAGCCAATCCACTGGACAAGTGAATGGGTCCAGATGATGAAATGCAGCACACAGAGCAAAGCACTTCCACTTCATGGAACAAGTGGCCTGGTGGAAGACTTCCTAGCAGTCACCAGGATATCAGCCACTTCTGGGATACCTCAGATCTAATCATGACTATGTCTTCAGCAGCCAGGTATGTAGGTGTAGTGACTTGAGGTCCGAATGGACCAGGGTGCCCTTCCTGTGACAGCAAGCCTCTGCACAGGGGCAGGGGTACCGGAGGTCCCACTGTCAACTGCTGCAATAAAGGGAACCAAATCTGATAAGGCCAGAAAGGAGCAACAGAATCATAGCCTCCTTCCATCTTAAGCTTGATCAGCACTCTGAATTAGTGGAAACGGAGGGAGGAAAAGCATAGAGGAACCTCCCTTTCCAGGAGAGGGACAATGTGTCTCAGCCAAAACTTCAGGACCTGGAGCAAGGGAGCAGAAAAGTGGCAGTTTTGCATTGAATGAGGATGCAAAAGGTCCAGCTGTGGATGACCCACCTGTTGAATAGGTTTCTACAATCAAGGTCCTTGATTTACCACTCATGCATCCTGGACTACGACCTGCTCAGCCTGTCTACCAAGACATTTTGGGCACCTAGAACATGGACTGCCGATAGTTCTAGACCATAATCTAGAGCCTAGTACCAGACCCTCATCGTTTCTCTGCACAGGTGGTATGCATGGGTCCCTCTTTGCCTGCTGATACAGTGCACTACACTAATGTTGTCCAGCTGCACTAGCAGAGGCTCTGAGGGACAAGTACCCCTGAAAGGCACGAATACCATACAGAATGGCCCTCATCTCTAGGATGTTTATTTTGGAGGAGTTCTCACTGTATCCAAGTACCTGGGTCCGGTGAGGGCCCAGATGTGTTCCCATCATATCTCCAAAACATCTGTGGTCAGGATCTGATGAGGGAGGCAATCAGGAAGGGAACCACTGGAGTACCTTCTTGACTGGTGAAGTTACTAGAACCTTCTGTTCTAGATCATCGGTGCACTGATCCCACTGGACTCAAAGTCAATTGGGGCATCCACATGTGCTGCCTCACCAGGGGAACCATGTCAATGGCTGTAACCATCAAGCCCAGAAGCTGCAGGAATGTCCTGGCCATGACATACTGATGGCTGTAAAACAACCAGGCCTGGCCATCAGGCATTCCGCTCTGTCTTGGGGCAGGAAGATCACACCCTGGGCAGTGTTCAGTATGGCTCCTATGTACTGAAGACACTGACAAGGGGTCAAGACTGACTTGGGCAGGTTGACCGTGATCCCTAATGCATGGAACAACTGTCTTGTATGCACTAGGGAGTAGTTGCTCTTGGACTAAGCACTGAGCAGCCAGTCATCTAGGTAAGGAGACATACAGTCCCTCCCTCCAGGAGCTGCTGTCACCACTACCAAGCATTTGGTAAAGATCCATGGTGCAGAATATAAACCAAGGGCAACCCTGAACTGGTAGTTCTCCCCGGAAAAGGAATCTGAGGTACTTCCTGTGGAGAGCCCAAATCTTTATGTGCAGGTATTCATCCTACATGTCTAGGGAGCATATCCAGTATCCCTTGTGCAGTAGAGACAGCAGCCTTTATGGGGTTACCATCCGAACTTCTTGCACTAGATGTAGAAGTTGGGTTTCTCAGGTCCAGGATTGGCCTCAAATCCCTTGTGGATCTGGGAACTAGAAAGAAGTGGGACTACAACCCTCTGTTCCTCTGAGCTCGAGACTGGCCCTATGACCATTTTCTGCAGCAGCATGCAAATTTCATCCAGCAGCACTGGAATGTGATCTGAAACCACTCCAGAAGTTCTGAAGTGTGGCCTTGCTCTATGAGCTGCAGGACCCAAGCATCTATTGTGATCTCCTGCCACCTGTCCAGGTGAAGGGAAGCGATCCCACCGCACCTCCTGTAGTACCAGAGGGTGGGGTCTGACAAGGAGTTATGCTGATTGAAACAGCAGCTAGAGCCACATCTCCATCTTGAGGGGCCTTCCTGTGGTGGAGGCAGGGCAGGCAGGACTGTTCCTGCTCTGTGCTTACCTGGCTGTCAGGTACTCAACATAGGTCTGTGGGAGGCCCAATGAAAAGGAACCCTCTGCCCACTTCTTGGCTGGGTATGGAAAGCAGTGGACTGAATGCGTGATTTTCCCTAAGGCCTGTAGGTTGTCAGAAAAGATGTCCTGTTACATCTGCCCTAAAGAGCTTGTAGCCTATGAAGGGCACCCAGGATGGACTGCTGTATGTCAAAAGCAATGCCAGATACCTTGAGCCAAGAATGCATTCTTAGGCATACACCAACCACAGCTGCTCTAGCAGAGGCATCTGAGATGTCATAGGCAGATGTCAAAGGTGCTTGTCCACATAGTCCCGGATTGGAGTGTTTAAGCAGCTCCTGCTTCTAGGGCCCTCTGGCAGTGCTGAGCTGCAGCTCTGCCACTTTCCAGAGGGTGTTCTGGAATTTGACCATATGGACAATGTAATTAATAATCCTGAGGGCCAGCACGGCAGAGGCATAGGCCCTCTTGCCCTAAGATCCAGCTTTCTGGACTCCTTATCCAGGCAAAGAGAACTGAGGTGCTGGGATCTCTTGGACCTATCATAGGCAGAATTTATCACCACTGAATCTGCCTATGACTGCTCTACAAAAAAGGCTTCCTGGGGAGCCTGGTTCAATTTGTCTGCCTTCTGGGCATCACAGGGATCATATTTGGCCTGTACCAGGCAGCCATGGTGGCATCCTCTAATGCAGCTGTAACCCCCTACCAATTTGGGGGCTTACCTTTAGACCCGTAGCTCCTGTTCCCATTCTCCTTCAGCGCCTCCGAGTACCTGCTATTTTCTTCTCTGGGTCCCCAGTCCTTTAGTGCCCAATATTGCCCCAAGTATAGCCCCGGTGTAAAATCCAGCCCTGCAGGCTCAAACTTCAAACCACGATCTCCCGTACTTCAAATGCACTCTGTTGTTGCAGGGATTGCATGAGCACATGTGGCGCTTGTTATCTACCCACTGCTTTATTTATGTGTCAAGCAGGAGAAAGTTCAGCAGTCCCAGTATCCCCATCTGCTGAATGGGACCCAGTGACCTCAGCAAGGGCTAGGAGAACCCATTCTGTAAAATAAATTAAAAGATCCACAGGCGGCTAGGATTGCGGCTTATGAATATTAATGAGCCAAAGACCCACTCACTCATGAATATTTATGAGGGTCTGTTTGCCCTAAGGGCAGCAGTGTTTCAGCAGCTGCCAAAAGGAAAACAAGTATCAATAAATAGTGCAACTGCTATGTGGGTCTAACGGGCAAATGTTTAAAAAGGGGAACAAGTTGAAATGAATAAATAAATGAATAGAAACTTAGAAGTTGATGGCAGATAAGGACCATAACTTAAGGCCCATCCAGTCTGCCCATTTCTTTTCAACCTTATGAATGTGCCATAGGCCTTTGCTCTGTCAATGGCTTATCTATTCATACTCATCTGTATTGCTCCTATGCCTATCCTATGCCTGTTTGAAGCCCTGCACTATAGTCATATCCACCACTTCCTGAGGTAGGCCGCTCCATGCATCCACCACTTTTTCTGTGAAAGAGAACTGGCCACATTACCCCTTAATCGGCCTCACTTAATCTCATGCTGTGTCCTCTTGTCCTGCTACTTTTCTTATATTGAAACAAGTGAGACACTTTCACCTTGTTAATGCCTTTAAGATGCTTGAATGTTTCGATCACATCACCTCTGTCCCTCCTTTGCTCTAGGGTATACATACCGAGCTCTGTTAATCTGTCCTCATATGTTTTCTGATGCAGTCCCTGCACCATTTTGGTTGCCCTTCTCTGGACTGCCTCCATTTTGTTAATGTCCTTGCGTAGGGTGTGGCCTCTAGTACTGCACGCAGTACTCCAGATGGGGCCAAACCAGTGTCTTGTAAAGACGGATTATTACCTCCCTCTACTGACTTGTGATACCCCTATTAATACACCCCAACATCCCTCTAGCCTCACCTACTGCTTTAGTGCTCTGCTTGGATGATTTCAGGTCATCTGAGATGATGATGCCTAAGTCTCTTTCTTCCTTGTGATTGCCAGCAACTCCCTCCCAACCTATAGGTAGCTAGGTTTCTCTTCCCTATGTGCATGATCTTGCACTTCTTTGCATTAAATCTCAGTTGCCACTCTTCCGACCATTTTAGTTTATCCAGATCTCTTCTCATTCTGCCCACCCCATCTGGATCATCTACTCTGTTGCAGATCTTGGTGTCATCTGCAAACTGGCAAAACCTTACCCTCCAGTCCACCTGCAATGTCACTGATGAAGATATTGAAGAGGACTGGCCCCAGGACTGATCCTGAGGTACCCCACTTGTGACTTGCACCTCTTCTGACTGTATACTGTTTACCACCACTCTCTGTTTTCTGCCCGCCAGCCAGTTTGACACCTAGTTGACCAACCTCTGACCCACCCGAGCCTACCCAGCTTATTAATCAATCTTTTATGTAGAATGGTATAAAAGCTTTGCTGAAGTCAAGTCAAATAACTAGCCTGGCTGCACCAGATATGTTGGGACTCAGAATGACAGCCTGCCTGCTGCAAACTGGTTGGCATTAAATACTGGCAGCAGCGACAGGCAAGTGGACTGAGCAAATAGTTAAAGCTGGGCAGCAACATTAAGGACACACTAGGGACTACTAAACTGTGGGGTATCTGGGCCAATTAAATAATGATTCTGGCTGCACCAGGACTTTATTAATTCTGCTTAAGGGACTGTGTGTTCCGCAGCCATTACAGAGCAGCCACAGCCAATTGGAAAGCTAGGATTTTAAGACAGGACTTGTAGGGCATTTGCCAAAGCTCATGGGAAACTGCAGGGACTTAGTTCAGGTGCCAAAACAGCAATCTAACTGTGTGAATCGAGGAGGACTAATGAATAATTCATTTATCTGATTGACAAGCCTTCCAGCCAATCAGAACCAAAGCAACCAATAGCTTCAGCCAATAGGGAGCCTCAGGAATGTCCCATAAAGACTGTGTTTTCAGCAGATTTCCAGATTCAAGCGGGAGCCCCCCACAAGGGTGGGGGCTCAGGTCTAACCGGTAACCTGTGATGATAACCAAGTAAATAATCGCGACTACAAAAATGTGAATCAAATATGGCAAAAGTATTATGTGACAGAAATTATCAGTACCCAGACATAACAGCAAATACTGCTGTATACTTGTTTACAAAAACAGCGATTGTTTAAACTACGATCCTGGATAGGTGTCTCCTGCTGTCCAGGTCTCTGTCAGTGTGCCTCCAGTCTTTACGTAGCTTCACCTAAGTCAGAATTCTTGATACCACCTTTCTATAGTTAGATCCGGCTCACATTCTGCACTTCAATCTGGATTAGGTGCTAAGAAACCAGAAACCTTATAGAGTCTTAATAAACCACAACATTGCATTTGTCTGGATCTTATAGGGCTTGCGCAACTGCACAGAGATCTCTTTTTTCCCTTCACTGTGCCGAGAATTTACCATCTAAGGTACATACTGTAAACTGCCGTTCTTTGTTTTTGTTCACAAAATGTACTGCTTCACATTTTCTTGTTTTAAGCTTTATCAGCCACTTTATCTGTCCATCCTTACAGACTATTTCCTTCTGTATTCTTTTGCATTCTTAGTGGAGTTTGCAACTCTTCTCTGGCAATATCAGCAAACTTTGATATCCATCCTTACATGGAATGATACAAGTGGTGGTCAAATAGCACAACAACTCTGATGGTAGGATTTAGGAGCCATACTATGAAGTTATTAATTCTGAAGGTTTGTCATATATACTATACATACCACATTACAATACCAATAACACAGTGATAGTAATGCCATTTTCTTCAGCATGTCAGGTATGGGACAAGTGATAAGGAAAATAAATGATCAAGGCTATAAACTTAAATAACTGTGAAAGTCGGCACTGAGCAGCAGACGCCTGAGGAATTATAACATTATCCTCTTGCAGAGGATCACAACAGAGACTGTATCCCTTCAAGGTTTCTGGATAATTTGTAAAGGTATGTTTTAGTTAATATCAGCAGAACAGACTGAGCACCTGCTCTTCAAAATCCTACTCCACCTGCAAGTACAAGCGGGAGTGCCACTCGGAGATATTCAACACATTCCACTCAGGATAAAGGATCTTGCATTCAAGACTTATGACAAGGAATTATTCACTATTACTGGGGCAATGCAGGTACTGGGTGAGACAGTAGGAGGTGATGGGGGCTGTGGGAGGAATGCTTCCCTGTGTCGAGAAATTTGCTAGCGCTTTTGATTTAAGTAGATGTACTAGCTTTGCAGGGATTGCTATATTTACACGGCACCATATTTGCAATGGCAATTTTGTGCAGGCGCTATTTGTTACTTCACCGAAATGTATCGCTAATAAATCATTCGTGATTATTTTTTTAGTGATTTTCATGGAACACCCCAGCCATGCAACTGGGCCTGGTGATTCAGTGTAAGCCCCTCCACCCAGGAGTTTTTTTTTTCTTCTTTGCCAGTAAAGTTAACATAGTTTAGTAAAAGCAGAACCTGCTAGCCTGGGGTTGCCAGAGAATGTCCTCCAAGGGCTAGCCCATCCTTTCCACATTTGGGAAAAGCATGGACCTACAACTTGATGTCAAGCCAGCTGTAAGAGAGCTGATTCTGCCTCAGTGGTGAGAGCATTGAAGACTTCAGGAGCCTTCATGACGGACAACCTTTCCATGAGGAGCTAGTGGGTAATCTTGTACCCCGGTGCAAAAAAAAAAAAAAAGAAAAGCTTTTGGGCCTGCCCATGCCTTAGAGACTGACTGCTGTTTAAAACTGTTCCTCAGGTCTGCACCCTCCATCTGCTGCGCTCAATCTTCGCCCAGCTGGGTGGACCTAGATCAGTTGAGGGGCCTGCGTGGTCCAGATTAAATATAAATGTGATGAAATGTGTTTATTTACTAAAGCGCCTACAGAACTGAAAGGGAGCACTCAGAACCGGGGCTTGTTATGACTTTGCCTGGGAGGTCCAGTATTTGATTGATAATTGGTCAAGATGTCCTGTGCAGCAGTGAACCTCAGCCATTTGCCACATGGGACTGAGCCACTGAAAGCTGAGTTTGTAATGACTGCTTTAAATACTCAAGTTGTTCAAGTAGAGAAATGGTATTGATAAAGCAATTTGTCCAGATATGGGATGAAAGAACCGGGTCCACCCTAGCTTTAGGAACAAGTATCCACAGATTAAAGAAGAAAAGGACCATGGTGGCCATGCTGGCCTCTGGCTGAAAATTTACAGCATTAAAATGTGCGGAATGTGTTCAGATTCTAAATGTGCGAATGTACCAGAAATCACAAAGGTGCGGATGTTCAGGAATGATAATTGGATTAAAAACAAATGTAACTGGCTGGTTACATCTGATATACGTTCAGCCTGCAAAATGCAGGGCCCCCCTGCACAGTTGCAAGACTGTACATAGTTCAAGTGCTTAATGCTTTCTAGTTAAAGTAACAAATCTTTTTTAATTTAGCCAGCCAATGTACAGCTGCACCGTCCCTGAGCCTGCATTCTAAATGGACTTTGGTAACTGGGTACTCAGATTTAAAGGGACAGTAAACATTGCAGGGTCATTCAAATTGGAAGCCCATGAAAAGATATTTCAAACAAGGCACTGGCCTTCCTTCTAGAGTGTCAGGAGTCTTGAGATATGACTAATTAATCTGTACATCAAAACAAGGCAGCAGCCATTTTAAAACAGGAAGTGATGTCACTGAGGGGCAAGCTGCATGTTGTTGAGAGTACAGCTTGCCCTAGGTGACATCACTGTTGGTCTCATGATTCAATGAAATGGTTGCTGCCTTGTTTTGAGTTAGAGATGATTTAAGTATTCATAACTCAGGACTCTTGCCACCTACAGGTAAGCCCAATACCTCACTTGAATGATCTTTTTATGGGCTTTCCCAGTTTGAGTAACCCCTGCAATGTTTACTGTCCCTTTAAGGTTGGGATCTCGGGTCTTATATCTACAGAGGACTGGTACCAGTGTGGGCAAGAGTAATATTTGTGTCATCTGATTTTATGCAGTTTTTATGCAGAGCCAGGGCTCTGGTCATCTTAAAGTTGGCATAATGTGTGATTACATTCTGATTTGCAAAGCAGCGTATGTACCCAGCTGGAGGGTTTTCACCTGCACAAATCAAAACTTCCAGTTCACTGTAAATATGACACTATGTAACCTCTACTCCTTCTTTCCCCATTCCTAAGCCTGTTCCCTGTAAATAAACTATTTGTTTGTTTTTGCAGAATCTCTGTGGTGTGAGCATATTATTAGGATTAAATCTCTAAATGGTATAAGGAATTAAAATGTGAGAACAAGTTTATTGGGTCATGTGATGGGGTGGCAATGGTTGCAATAGGTGGGTACAGCATCCCAGGGGTTGTACCAGGTTAAGCTAGCCCACTTAAAGTTAAACTCTGAGTGGAGCCACCGTGTCAGTGTAATATCTTGGACAAGAACCAGTTAAAGTTTATTTTAGGAATCTAGGCCTCTCAACCTTGTTGTTGCCAGGCAAGGCAGAGGTAGTAACTCTAGGAACAGCACCACCTAGGGCTACACAGCCAGCGGAGGAGGAATAATCAGAGGGTCAAAGGGGCAGCATCTGGCAATTCCAGATATTCAGCCAGATTTTTCCTGGCAATATCCTGCTCCTCAGTATCAAACCCCATAGCTGTTTGCAGTTGCTTCATCACTAAGATGAAGGAGGGTCATTGGGATGGACCTTGGGGTATATTTGGTGGAGTCCTCTCCCTGAGAAAACAGTGGAAGTTTACCTGGAAGGACTCCTAGTCCCTCTTCCTTGTCCTCCTCCTCATGTGGGATGTCAGGATTGTATCATCCTCATCAAGTGACTCTGAATAGGGCACAGAAGACAACAACTACCGAGAGCAAGCAGGTTGTGTTGACATAGAGGGTGTCAGAATGGGAGCTGGCCTGGTAGGCCCAGCATTGACAAGCCTGGAGGAGGAGCAATGCAGTGTATGAAATCCCAGAGCGAAGAGACACAGTCTGGATGTCGATGGTGACTGGCGCTGGCCGGAGCACCTTGTGGTGTTTGGCGTGTGTGTGTGGGGGAGGATCCCCCGCATTGGTGGTATGGCCAGAAGCATCGACAAGAGAAGCTGAGGCCCAGCATCAAAGTGACAGGCTGAGGCGCCAACAGGGGAGACTGAGGCCCTGTCGTCATCAACATGACGGTCAGAGGCATCAATTGGGGAGGCTGAATCCCGGCATTGACAGGGAGAACAGAAATCCTGACATTGATGGGCCATCACTGGCCAAAACAGATCAGCGGAACTCCTGACTGTTGCACTTGAGCAAGAAGAGGTCTGAATGATGAGGGCTGAAAGCGTTGGTGAGGTCATCAGGAAGCCCAGCATTGATGAGCCATCACCAGTCATGGAAAGACCAGTGGGTAGCACTGCCAGAGCTAATTCTGTGGAGGAGAGGGTGGGAGGAGAGGGAAGCTGCCGAGGCAGCCAACGACCCAGCAGCAGCCAGCACTTGAAGCGATGACCAAGAACGTGAAGGGAGGATTTTTCCTGGGCCTGTCCTTCTCCAGTGCTTGTGTTTACCAGCTGATTTGTCCCAGGCCTTGGAAGAGTGGGAGCCGAGGATGGAGCTGGCGGCGTGAAGGAGCTTCTTGCCTGGCACTCCTTCTCCATTCTGATGACCTTCTGTTCCAAAAGGAAGGACTCTAGGGCCTTCTTACAGTGCCACTGGGCAGCCTGGTTCAGGCCTTAACATCATAGTCCGCACCGAGACAGCAGAGGCACGTGTCATGGTCGTCCTTGTCACAGCAGATCATTTTACTGCACCTACAGTGTCTGAAGAGTTTCTTGGGGTCGGTCGGCATAAACATAGTCAGAAATCACTTTTAAAAATAAAGTGATTAACAAACTAGGGTGAGAGAAAAAAACTAAAGACAGAAATCAAAGATTTAGCAGTCGACTGAAGTGGCAGTATCTCCCTTTAGTCTGGCGTGCGATGGTCGACAACAGGAAAAGAACAGGAGGGCACAGGGCTGCCCACGCTTATATGGTAAGGATGTAACTGGCTGATGTTGATGTGGGTGGCCCCTAGACAGACAGGCGACAAGGTGGTGGTTTATGGCACTCACTCAGGAAGAGACTGACTAGAAAGAGCACCTCAGGGCTCAGTGTGGGTCCAACCCTCTGTAATGCCTTTATAGTGACACTGCACAACCTGGAAGCGTAGAAATAGCAGGCAGATAAGGACCGCTAGGCCGTCAGTCTACCTATTTACTCTACCTGCTTCAAAAAACCACAGCCCGGAGAAAATGTGCACCTCTTGTTGGCAAGAACTAGAAAGCACTGAATAATCTATTGCTGGGAGAGGAGAGGAAGCCTGGGCTATTTATTAGGAAGCATTTTATGAGTGGGGAACAGACTGGGTACTATGCTTGCAAACCTCATAAGGAGGAAAAGAGGGAGACATTTAATCCAGGCCGTGCGAGGAGAGGATGGGACTCTTTTGAAAATACAACACATTAGGGAAAGGTTTAGGAGATTCTACCACAAGCTTTATCAGGGTCAAAAGGGGAGAAGACAGGGGATGGCGAATTCTTGAATAGGGTGGAGATACGCAGATAACAGAAAGACAGGGAGAGCGGTTAAATGCTGCCATTACAAAGAGGAAATTCTTTCCGCTACTGGGGGCTTAAAAGGGCAAGACCAGTGGGCTTGACGGTTTTTCAGCTGAATACTACAAAGTTATGAAATTAAAAATTGTGGACCACCTTGAGGCAGTATTAGAGAATCGAGGGGGAGGAGGAGGGAGTACTACCTCAGTCTTGGGGAGAGGCCACGATTTGTCTAATTCGAAACCGGGAAGGACCCTTTAGAGTATGCTTCCTTTAGACCGATATCCCTCTTAAACTGTGATTCCAAGGTTTTGGCCAAAATTTTGGCTACTCAGTTGGAGAGTCTGTTGCCAGAGCTCATTCACTCAGACCAGACTGGGTTTATTCGGATAGGTACTCATATCACAATATGAGGACCCTCCTGAACGAATTGGAGCAAAGAATAGTTGGGAAGTGGTGCATATACCGTCAATGGATGCATAAAAGCATTCGACACAGTAGAGTGGGAATATTTAATGGAGGTTCTGGCCGGTTTGGTTTGGGTGAAGGGTTTATAGGGATGGTGCGGCAGATATATCAGAACCCTAGGGCCAGAATACTAACCAATGGTACCCTCTTGGATAGCTTTGATTTAGAAAGGGGCACCAGACAAGGGTGTCCACTTTCCCCTCTCTTGTTAAACTGGCGCTCGAACCCCTGGCCTTGCCATTCGAAACACCCTGAAATCTCAGGGTGGTGGGGAAGACTGGTAGGGAGACCAAGCTTTCACTTTATGCGGATGATATGTTGCTATATGTAACTAAGCCCAGCAAGTCTATGCCCGCCTCTTGAGCTTGATTGACCGTTCTCACAGTTCTCCGATATAAATTAAATCTGGATAAATCGGAAGAGCTGAGGGTCGGAGGCAAGATGGAGGGACTGTTACAAAGAAATCAAATTGGGGCTTTCGGGTTGTCAGAGAGGCTTTCACTTATTTGGGCATCAGAGTGGGGGGAGAACTGAGGCTTTATATGACCTGAATTATGTGCGCTCATGCAAAATTTAATTATGGACTTTCTAGATGGAGGACCTTCCTATAGCGATGGCTGGGTAGGATAAATCTTATCAAGATGAACCCACTCCTAGAATACTCTATAGTCTACAAATGCTTCATATTGGGTTAAGAGGAACAGATGTGAGAAAATTGGAAAAAGCTTTCTCTGATTTTATTTGGAGAGGAGACACCAAGGGTAGGCTTAGCCCGCTTGAAGGCCCTATAGAAAAGGAGGACTACAATTTCAGACTTAAATAACTACCAGAGGGCCATGCAGTGTCGATATATTCAGGACTGGATTGGTAGCGAGGAAGCTGGCTGGATAGATCTAGAGGAGAGAGGGAGTGGGGAAAATCTCAGCATATTTGTCCCTTGGAGGCCGGAAGACATACCAGAGACTCCCTAATCCGAATCCCTTGGTCATGGCAGTGTTAGACAGTTGGAGGAGATGTCTAAATTGAGAGATACCGACAGGATGATACACTACTCCTACTATTGAGGGAAACCCATTTTTCTTCTGGGGCTGGAGGACAGGGGGTATAAGGAGGGAAATAAAAGGAATTAGCTGCTTCAAGCATCTATTTACGCATGGAGTGCTGGATTCATTTGAGAGCATACAAGAGAAGACAGGGCTGGACGCCAGCACTTCTTCCGCCATCTCCAAATAAGGGCATATATTAGATCCATTGGAGGTTCGGGAGTTCCATATCACAGTGGGAGGCAATAGAACAATTAATAATGACAGGACAAAGAAAACCCAAGAGAACCATCCAGAGAATGGCTAAGGAAAGTAAAACGTGGCCTCGGATAAAACAAAAATACTAGGATGCTCTGGGAGAGAGACTTAGGGATCATAATTTCAGCAGATAACTGGAAAATACTTCTCCAGCTATATCACGGGTCCTGTTATGTAATAAATATAAAGAATCTTACTACAAGTTCTGTCATAGGTTATACTGCCCACCTCTGGTGGTTCATAAGTATAATCCTGCAATCTCTCCCATATGTCCTAGATGTAATAACAACCTAGCCTCATACTACCACTACTTCTGGGCCTGCCCGATTTTACAGACGTTTCGGGAGAAGTGGTATCTGAACTGCGAAGGACTGGAGGACAGCAGTATCCTTGTCCCCTCTTCTGTTGCTATTTGGAGTGGAGGAAACAGGAGAAGGAGACTGGGCCCCGTACAAAAATGGCTTAGGGTGCTAATATATGTGGCTGGGCACTGTATTCTTAACACTTGGGTCACGGCTGCGAAGCCTACTGTAGCTCCAATGGAAACCCTGATAATACAGGCCATTACTCTGGAGCGATTAACGATGCTGTTAAGGACAAAGAGGAGCTTTTATAGAACTTGGCAACCATATCTTTCATCGCTGACCATAGCAGAGAGTGTTATGTTAAAGAGGGCTGGGTTTGAAGTGAATATAATAGGAGAGGGTATATGTGGACACTAAAATAACAGGGCCCCGACTCCTTACCACCCGGATAATAGTTTAAGGGAAAATCTTTTTTAACTGAATGGATAGAATAAAATGTTAGAATGATGAAATGGATCTTGATGTAAATAGGTTCACAATTAAGGTTCATGTTGTATATGTCTATATGTATGTATGTCTGTATGTTTTTTTATGGGGAAAAAGGAAATAATAAACAAATGATGCAAAAAAAAAAAAAAAAAAACAGCCCCTACTTGATCTCCTCTTTGTTCTCTTTCCTCTCACTAGGGATCACCACAAGAACTGGAAGGGAAGGTGTGCCTCTTGCAGATGACACCAAGATCTGTAATCAAGACCTGAAAACGTCTGGGGAAAGGTCAAGGGTATGGCAGCCAGGTTTTAATGCAAAAAAGTGCAAAATTATGCACCTTGGGCACAGAAACCCAGAGGCTGAGTATGTCAGTGGCTAAGCAGGTTGCACACTCACCTCTGAGGTCAGAAGATCAGAAGGCTATGGATTCCATCCCCACACCAGGCACTTGGATAAATTCCAATACTGACACTGTAGTGCAACACTGGGTGGTGTTGCACTTCTGAGGTGCCATCTTTTGGATGAAACGTTAAACCGAGCTCCCATTTGCCTATTCTGGTGGTAGTTCAGGTGGATGTTAAAGATCCCAATGCACTTCTCGAAAGAGTAGGATTATTTCCTCTGTGTATTGGTCAAGTTCCCCTTCACTAATTACCACCAACAGCTTAATCTGGTTCTAATGTCAGTTGGCATCCATCTGTATCCCTCTCCCCAGGACAAAGCTGAAAATAGGCAGAATTGTCTAGTCCTCCTTTCCCTGTCAACAAAACTAGATAAACAAAAAATCGGTGGGGTGGGGAGGTATTGATGGTTCCTGAACAGGAAAGGGAACTAGAGGTAATCATTATGGATGACCTTAAATTGGCAAGGCAATTCAACAAAACAGTGGGGAAAGCCAGTGGGATGCTGGGCTGCACAGGGTGGGGTAGCACAAGCAGAAGAAGGGAGGTAGTATTGCTACTGTATCAGCCATTGGTGAGACCACGCCTGAAGTACTGTATCCAGTTCTGGAGACTACACCTCAGAAAGGACATGGTTAGAGCCCATCCACAGAAGGGCAACAAAATGGTGCACGGAGCACCAAATGTCCTATGAGGACAGATTGAGAGATCTAAACATGTACACCCTAGAAGACTGGAGAGAGAGGGGACTTGACAAACATTTAAATACTTCACAGGGTGATTAAGGTAACAGAAGAAGCATTTTCAGAAAAGAAGGGTACAGGAACTAGGGGCATGAAATGAAGCTGAAGGGGTGAAGTTTGGGAGGATTTCCAAGACGGATGGGATGAAGTACTTCTTCATTGAGAGGGTGGTGGGTGCCTGAAACAATTGACCAGTGGGGCAGTGGGTGCGAAACAGGGATGGGCTTCAAGCATGCACTGGATAAGTATAAAGGAAAATCGTATTGGGAGGGGCAAGAAAGGTCTGTGGTGGCAGAATATGCAGGAAAAAGAGGGCAAACTGTCCTTATTCATGCATAAATTCTATGTTTTTTTTATATGATTGTTTGAGCGGTTTACTGAGATTTAAGTTGACAGTTTTCTGCAATTTCTACACGAATCTTGCAACCTGGAAATGAGCTCTGACTCATCTTGCCTTTCCTGGAAACAATAACAACAGCACTTTGTAGACTCTGTTACCTGTTGTGGGGTTTTGGCCCCCTCGCACTTGCCTCCATGGGCCCCCTTCTCATGCTCTTATCCACCAAACACCACCGCCATGGCCGCTTGACCCCACCGTCCCCGACCTCTCCTCACTATCCCCTGTTCCTCCCGCACCTCCCTATCCCATCCCTTGTTTCTTTCTATAAACGCCTTCTACCCTCCAATTTCCCTTTTCCCTCCCTCCTCTCTCTCTCTCTCTCTCTCCTATTCCTTGTCCCTTCCCACACAGTATGGGTTGTTTCCTGTCTCTAAATCAATCCCAATGTTATTTTTCCTATTGCAATTTATGTTGTCTACTGTAACATGAGACGTGGAACCTTTGTAAAAGAGTCTTGGCTAAAAGGTACTTGTAATCCTAGAATCAAATAAATAAAAAAAAAAAAAAATAAAGGCTAGTTAAAACTAATCTTGCTTCAAAGCATCGAAAATAGTTAATTCTTGTTTGAATTTCTAATCTTTTTTTTTTTGCTGTTTAATTTGTAAATGGAAAAATGGATCCATGCTTGTAACACAGACTAACAGAAATTTAAGGTCAGAAGAGATTCTTGGTACATCATGCACCCACCACCCAGCGCATAAAGGTTGAAATAAACAAGCTGTGTAACCATGTATCAGTTCATACTGTAGATGTATAAATGTATAAAGATATATGGGTTTTACATATAAAAGCTGTTGGTTAGTGTATTAGTTGGTATTTAAAATCTACTGTCTTAATATACAGTACGGTATCTAGAGTATGGCATGCTTTTTTTTTAGATGATTTTTTTTGCAAGGAAAACAAAAGAGGTTCGTTTTGCTGTTTTACCATATTTGCTATTTACAGATGCACAGTCATTTGCCTGGCATATTTGATCACAGAAAATGTATCAATGAGAATTAAAAAGCAAGTCACTTGACCTCTGTGCGCATTCATTCTCAAGCTGTCAAACTATGCAAAAGCAGCAGGATCCCACAGATAAACTGTTGCATGTCAGTTTTGGCTCCTAGGTAAACAAACTCTGCTCAGATCCAAAATGGCTGCCAACACAGTACCTTGATAAGGAGTTAGTGTGTGCATTGGATTGTAATGTACTTGAATTATTCTGATGTGATGATCTCTCACTTTTTGCACAATAATAAACAAATTCTGGTCAGAGCCAATATGGCTGTGGAGAGCTTATGGGATGCTTTTACCCATTATTTCTAATGAATTTGCACAATGCTGATCTGCTGAGAGGCAGTTTCAACGTGGTCTTCCTTTTACGCATTTTTACAATGTGTTTTCCTAGAATATGCCTGCTGATTGCTATATATTTAGCCTGATAGTTCACAGAAGACATGACATCTTATTTTCAGTGGGGCTCTATAGCTACACAATATTATGCTGCATTGTGTAAAATCAGAATGCACTGAAAAAATAGGTTACTCACCTGTAACAGTAGTTCTAGGTATGGTATATGTTGTTCATCCACTCTTCTTGGCATGTCCCTTTCCCTTTAAGGATCGCCGAAGGTCTTCAAGCTGGCTCCTCCCACCCACACAGGTGGTATACCCCGGCTCCACCCCATGATGCCAGATCGTAGCCCGCTGCAAGCCAGGTTTTGTGCGTCCGCAGCTGGGGAGGTAGGGGTCCTTGTGGATGAACAACACATACCACTCCCCAGAACTACTGTTACAGGTGAGTAACCTGTTTTTCTAGGATCGTGATATGTTGTTCATCCACACTCTTGCAGACTCCTAGCAGTTTTCTGGGAGGAGGGAGCAAGGCACACCTCCACTGATACTCACTTGAGAAGAGATTGGAGAACTGAGCCCCAAAACCAGCATCCCCTGACTCAAGGTCGTTGGTAATGGGTAATGAAGGTATTTACAAAATCACACATGCCACACAATGCAAAGCATCATGGGCTGCATATGCAAATCACCACAGAATGTTATGCTAGTTCAACTTTAAGCAGAATTGCATGGTGCCAAAAGGCCTCTCACACAGTTTGCAAAGGGTGCTAACAGATGACAGACACGTGAAGGTATTTGCTGACTTCCACATGAGCAGTCTGACAGATTTCCTGAATGAGGATGTCCCTGGAAGCAGCCACTGATGCAGCGGTATGGCGGTAGAATGAGCTCTTATCCCTCTGGGAGGCTCCATGTCCGGCTAACCCACAGCACAGACTTATGCAAGATGTAATCCACCTTGCAATAGTCCGCTTTGCTGCAGGTCTGCCAGAAACGGCTTCAGCGTGGTGACAAACAGCTGGCAAACCTATCCCCGATTTCCGCTGTCCTCTCCTTATAATAGGAGAGGGCTCATCTCTGGTCCAAAGTATGGAGCCTGTATTCGCCTTCAAGGTGTAATTAGTACAGTATACTGGCAGAGATAAGACCTGGTTAAGGTGAAACTCTAGCACCACCCTTCGGAAGGAATTTCGGTGGGGCGAGGACAACCTTGTCCCTGTGGAAGACCAGATAAGGAGTCCACCGAAGCGCCTTGAGCTCCCTGTCCTTCTGGCAGACATGATAACCATCAGGAAGTCAGTCTCCGCGACAAGTGTGACGACGCACACTTGTGCACTGGTTGAGATGGCTTGCCCATGAGCTTTGCCAGTACTAGCAGTACATCCCACGGAGGGAAGTTCACACACTGGAGGAATATGTGATCCATTCCTTTGAAAAAGCATCCAACCACTATCTCCTGCGCTGGCGCTGCTGACTGGCCCATGCCCGTAAGCAGAAATGGCTGCCAGGTGCACCCTAAGGGTTGATAATCAAGACTCCTTTGGACAGAGACCAAAGGTAGTCAAGAATGTTAGCCACTGGACAGGACAGAGGGTCCAGGCCCTTGCCCCGACATCACATAGAAAACCTTTTCCATTTGAAGGCATAACATTTCCTGGTTGATTCCTTTCTGGATGCTTCCACCACGCTGAGGACATCCTCAAAAAGACCCAAAGCCTGGAACTCTAGCCACTCAGGTACCAGACTGTGAGGTGCAGGATTGAAGGATGGTATACCTTCCCTGATTGAAAGAGATCAGGTCCAGGCATGCTGGACGCTGCTCCAGCGGCCTGCAGCTGAGGCTGAGGAGATCTGGATACCAGAACTGGCGTGGCCAATCTGGGGCCACCAGGATCACCTTCGCCTTGTCCCTCCTCACCTCATCCTGAGGAGCACCTTGTGGATCAAGGGAAATGGAGGGCAGGCAGAAAAGGCCTGGGGTCCACAGCCTCGAGAAGGCATCCCCTGCAGCGAGCCCTGCTGAGGGGTGGGCATGAAACAGCCTCAGCTTGGTGTTGTCCCTGGAGGCAAACCGGTCCACAGTCGGTTTGCCCCAGTGGGAGAACAGGCTGTAAGCTTCCTCTGGATGGAGAGACCACTCGTAGGATGTCTCTGTAAGCAGCTGAGAACATCCGCCAGATGATTTGAGGCTCTGCCACATGAATGGCTAGAAGATCTGCCTCCAGACGGCTGACAAGGGTCCAGATGCGAGCACCTCCTGCAAAGCAGACGGGAATTCGTGACTGCCCTGTTTGTTGGGGTAGTACATGGTCATGGTATTGTCCGCCTGGAATTGAACCACTTGACCCCGGAGCTGAGGAGCTAAAGCTGACAGTGCCAGTCTGACTGCTCTGAGCTCCAACAGGCTGATGTGGTATCGGACCTCGGGGTCCAGAACCCAGGGCCTTTGTTCCCATGTGGGCCCCAGCCCATGGAGAGGCATCGGTTGTGAGACGGCCGTTAGCTCAGGGTGGACAAACGGGATCCCTTCCTGCAATCGGTCTGTGGCGGTCCATCATTGGGGAGTGTCCCACATTTTTGGGTTACAGTGATCAGCTGGTCGAAATGACCGTGGCGCTGAGTCCACTGGGCGGCCAGCTCCCATTGGAGGGATGGATGTGCCACGTGGCACAATGGACCACAGAGGTGCACACCGCCATGTAACCCAGAAGGCGCAGGAACATCATGGGCAGGGTGCAATTGCCCAACCAGAAATGATTGGGCAAAGGAGGAGAGAACCTCCACCCTGTCCGCCAGGAGCTGAGCTCTGGCTTGACGAGAGTTGAGCTCTGCCCCGATGAAGCACATCACCTGGGAAGGCACGAGTTCTGACTTGGCCTTGTTGATCAGGAGGCCGAGTTGGGAGCATGTTTGGAGGTCCAGATCCCTGACCTCTCCACCTCCTGCCGGGTGGAACTTGCTAAGAGTCAATCGTTGAGGTAGGGGTAAATTCTGACCCCCGGAGGCCTGAGATGGCTGCCACCACTGCAATGTATTTGTGAAGACCAAATCATGACAGGTCGAACGGCATGGCTCAGAACTGTATAGGGTCCCTTCGGCTCTGAAGTGGAGGAACTGCCAATGAGATGGATGGATTGGGACGTGACAGAACACATCCTGCAGATCCAGTGAAGAGAACCACATGTTTTGCTCAAAGGATGGTATAATCTGGGACAGACTGACCATCCAAAAGGTGCGTGACCTGAGATACTGATTTAGGTCATGCAGATTTAGAATGGGCGCCAGCGCTCCATCCGCTTGGGCACCAGTAAGTACCTGGAGACAAAGCCTGGGTCTGCTGGAGAATCCGCCACTGGAGCTACTACCTCCTTGAGGGAGGAGCTGGCGATGTCGTCTCAGAGAGCTGACAGAGTATGGGCGGATACTCTTTCCTCCCATGTGGCACGGGTCGGCTTGGAGGGTACTGCTCGAATTGCAGAGGCAGTCCCTGACCGACCACCTCCAAGACCCACCTGTCCGTGATGACAGAAGACCAGGAGGAAAGGAAGTGGCGGCTGGCCCCCGGAGGACCCAGAGCTGGTGTGACAGGAGAGGGGTGCAGCCCCCGCCTTCACTGAGCAGGCTTGGAGGAGGAGGATCCAGGACCTGAACCTCGGCCTCCTTTACGGACCTGGAGGGCCCAGGCTTGATCCGGGGTGCCAAGCTTGAGCCTGCTGCTGATGCCCTCCTTCAAAGGAGGGTTGCTGAGCCGCAGGAAGAGTGCCGAAAAGGCTTCTTCTTCTTCTGCTGCTTTACTCGAGGAACCTTTAGCAGAAGTGGCATCGGACTGCTCAATACGCTGAAGGTGACCAGCCATACCTGGGCTAAAAGATCAGTGCCCAGGAAAGGCACATCAGCTAGTTTGTGCTGAGTATCTGCTGGGAAAGGAGAATCTCAGCCAAGCCCTGCAGCGAGAGGCAACTGCGGCTTGCCAGAGTGAGCACAAAGTCCCCCAACGTCCAGGGCCGTCTGAAGTGGCTGTTTGGCAACAGCCCGGTTCTGGTTCCGGACTTGCTTGACCGTGGGTCTGCATGTCCGCTGGAGATGTGGAGGACTCTCCCAAAGACCCCAAGAGGGCATGGGAGAAATGTGCCATGATGACGGCCGAACTTGCCTGACAGGGCCTAAGATGAGGCCGCATAGACTACAAGTCAAATGATCCAAGATTTTGGATTCCTTCTGGAGGTTGATCAGTGTCAGCAGAAGTGCCAGTACGCCTGAACACAGAGGCGGTCACCAGGCTCTCGGCCAAGGGTGCTCTGTGAACCCCACAAGGGACCTCATGGGTACTGCATACTTACGGGCCATGCGGGCAGAAGGAGCTGGACAGGAGGCAGGGTGCTGCCAAAGTTCTAAGGTCGGCCAACTATGGCCTCAGCCACAGGAAAGGCCTCCATCGGGGCATCCTCTTTGAGGATGTCCGTGAGAGGGTACTCTTTTCTGGATAGGTTCCAGGGGCATCCCTATAGACTCAGAGATGAGACGAAGAATCCCTGAAAGGACAAAGGACCTTCCTAGTCTCTATCCCACCAGCCGATTCATCATCCCAGGATAAGAATGTAGGCCGGTCTTGTCCGAAGAATCCGGATACAGCGGTCGATTGCCAAGGTCACCTGACTCGCCGAGGGCGGTCCACAGTGACAGTGACTGAAAGATGCCAGGAAGCCCGGTGTCTGGTGTAGCTTCCTTAGGAGGAGCCTCCCACAGGCTGCTTCAGGCGGTGGTTCCACCACTATCGGTGGAGAGACTGGTTTAGGCCGAACCAGAGGTTTTGCCAGCTCCATGGGTGGGGTAACCGACAATCGGCTCAAGGAGTCCGATTTTGGCCTGGGAGGCAAAAGCCAAGTAATGGCCAGGGTAGAAGCCAGTGTTGGCCTGTGACCGGTCAAAATCAGCTGTTGCCACATGAGGTCCTCGTAGCACCGACAGAATTTCCGCCAGAGCCTCTCCTCATCCGAGGACAACCAATGGTGTCGCCTCTTTTCGAGCGCTTGTGGCTCTTCCTCGGCCTGTCAGTAGATGGGGTCCTGGACCTCAATTGAGATCAGACAGGCCAGTTTGGCTCGCTCTGGAACACCGGCGGGACTGGTGATTTCCCAGGGTCAGGGATCACTTCTTTGACAGGGTTCCCAGCGGGCCTGGGTCTCCTCGTCAGAAAAAGAAAGTGGAGTCCGACTGAGAGAATCATCAACCGGAGTAGGCGAGAATGGTTCGATTGGATCGATGATTATTTCAACTTCGGCCGACTGGCTGGACGGCAAAGCTGAGAAGCCAGTGGCTGAAGAGGCAATTTGACCAAGTCAAGACTGCCGTTCCTGGTAACGATCTCCCGATTCCAAGAACGCCTTCGTCGAGATGAAGACGATCCCGGTCCCTTTCCTGTTTATGGGACCAGAGGAGTGTGTGCCCGCAGGACCCTTAGTCGGAGAGACTGGCACAACTCTCGGAAAGAACCCCAGAAAGTGTAGCCCAGGTTGAGCGGAATGAAGAAGCTCCGAGAGGAAGATTCCCGGCATGAGCCGCTTCCTCCTCGAGCTTGTCGTTCAATTGCTCGGTGGATCCAGCGACTGCGAAACCGCCATCGAGCCTTTTTTTTTATATATATATATTTCTTTATTTTTCAGGTCAGTATTACAGCAGGTATACATTTGTACAGCAATTTCATTGTCCCAATACACACACAGTGGAAATTCATATGTTACAGGACATTCTAATCAGTTTGTACAATTTGTAAAAATCACTTGGACATACAGTGTCCATTAACAATATATAATTGATAATAAGTTACATGGGGAAGAAAGAGCGAGGCACCAAAGCGTTTATTTCATCAGGGGACAAATGAGTCATCTATTGGGGAAATATAGAAGACCCAAGACCTCCAATAAATTTCAAATTGGAATGCGGTCAGCTCTTTTAGCAAAGAGTTGTTCCAGATAATAGATCTCTGATACTATAGAGTGCCAGTGAGTCAAAGCTGGGATTGTGGACTTCCGCCATAAGCGGGTGATCACCTTCTTAGCTGCAGCTAAGTATAAATAGAGTTTACTTTTTTTGGCGGTACTAAACCCTCTTCCACTATGTATAACAGAATCATTTGATTTGTTAACACCAAGTCTGTATCAATTAATAACTGGAGACTCCTGGCAATTTCTTTCCAATAAAGGGAAATTTTCCAGGCACGAACAAAAATATGGGAGGTATTAGCCTCGCCTGGCCACGTTTTCTCCACACATTCCTGGGTTTCCAGGTAAAAATTTAGCCAGTTTATCTGGAGACAAAAGAAATGCATCGACACTTCCAAATATATTCAAGCCAATAGGGGCTGAAGAAGCCTTCATAAGCGGAATAATTGGCTCAACCATTTATCATATGTAGGAGTATTTAATTCTGTATTTCACTTAGTCAGAACATTCTCTGTGGTATGCTTCCAATTTTCCCTCAAAACTCTATATAAGCGGACCAATTAATTGTGTTGGAAGTTTTCCCCTCAATTGCCTCAATTATCAGATTCATCAAATTGGGCTTCGGGGAGGAAAAGAGCCAAGCAGTGGGTCCCAAATTTATCAAATATGAGTGATCTGCAAAATCTAAAGTGATGTGTGAAGGGAGTCCGAATTTAGACTGCAGGGAGGCAAAGGCATTACCCCATGAATATCTAGAAATTGGTAAAACATTGAAAGGCCTAATCTATGCCACTCCTCATAAGCATTGTCTTGTCTGGCTACTATGAACTGTTTTTCCTTAGTCACCAGTCGAAAATGAAAAAAAAGCTCTGCAAGTTCCTGGGCTGACCTAAGCTCGTACTCATATTTTTAATATATTACGGTTCCCTACGTGAAGTCCCTTAAAGATGGAATGGAGTCTAATGGAGAAAACAAAACAGGGAATATATCAAAAGGTCATTCAGTGTAAATTCAATGAATTTCCATGGAGGCATAGTATGTCTATTAAGCCAAATAAGAATGACCTTAGATGTCGTGGCTCTGTGGTATTCTTTTAAATTAGGAAGGTTTAAACCTCCTTTAACGATAGTTAATTGTATGGATGACCACTTTATAGTTGGATGTTTCCTGCCCAGACAAACCTGGAGAATATTCTATCCCAGGAAAAAGTAAAATCTAGATGGAATTAAAGGTAAAGTTTGAAAAACATATAACATTTTGGAAACACCGTCGTTTAAATAGTCTGGATACACTGATGAAATGATAAATGCAGGTGTTGCCCACCTTCCCATTAGTTGCTCTATGGCTAAAGTCACAGCTCCAAATTCAGGAGCTCCAAAGTTCCAGGTCTTTGGAATAACGACTCCCAGATACCGGATTCTATTATTTCGCCATCTAGCTGGTAATAGAGCACCAGAGCCTGGATGGAACAAAGTTGAGAGGTAAAATCTCTGTCTTTTGAATATTAATCTTATATCCAGCGACTTCCGAGAACCTCTATCACCCCTAGAGTGGCCGGACTGAGCTTTCAGGTGTCTAATAGGGTCAGCAATATATCGTCTTATATAATGAGAGAGTAAATCTCTCTCCCCAGAAGTATCCCATGAATGTCAACATTTCGCCTAATGGCCTCTGCCAGTGGTCCAATATATAAAGCAAACAAAGTGGCGAAAGTGGGCAACCCTGCCTGGTCCCCCTGCCCAGATGTATCCTATCTGATAGCTGGCCATTCACCTTGATATATGCCTTTGGAGAGGCATACACCCTTTGCAACAGGGAAGTGAAATACCCTGGAAACCCGAACTCAGAGAGGGTCCTCAGGAAAATCCAACTAACCCTGTCGAAGCCTTGTCAGCATCTGCTGACAAAGGCTGTCGGATATTTCTCTTATTCACATATTCAAGTAGATGCACTGTCCTTCGAATATTATCTGAAGTTTGTCGGTTCTGGCAAACCCGATTGATCTGAATTCTCTAGCTCGGGGATCAGTTCCTCTATTCTATGAGACCATATAGACATAAACAACTTATAATCCATATTAAGTGTGGATATCAGTCTATATGAGGTAACTAAATCTGAGGGTTTACCTTGTTTTAACACCGGACAAATATTGGTATAATCCCAAGGGAGGGGGCCTCCTCCTGAATCTCCTGGAATGTCTTAACCAATACTGGGGCAATCTGTTTGTAGAAAGTTTTATACCACTCCGCCAGCATTCCATCAGGGCCTGGGGTTTTTAAGGTTTTACCATCTGTCACCACTCTTAAGTTCTTCCAACCTAATCGGGTCTTCAATCTCTGCCACATCCTCTGGCAAACAGGGAAGAGTGAAGGAGTGAAAAACTTCTCCACATTACAGGGTCAGTTAACACAGAGGCAGTATATAGCTGGGAATAATAATTCTTAAAGCAAGCTTGTATTTGCTCTGTGTGAGTTACTTGGGTATTAGATGTTAAATCAGTTAAGCGTGAAATGTGTGTTGCTGTCCTCTGGCCTCTTAATCTTCTAGCTAAGTTCCGAGCCCCTTTGGACCTCCCTCAAACCTATATGATTTCAAATAAAACAAAGCCTGTTGTGTTTTCTCATCCAAGAGCTTCTGCAGACTTGCCTTTGTTTGCTTCATTTGTATCCTAATCCCTTCAGTTATAGGGACATGAGCTTGTAGGTCCCTCAATTCACCATGAAGCCTAATATACTGCCTTTCCCAGATTTTTCTCCTAGCCGCTGCATAGGCTATGATCTCCCCACGAATCACAACCTTAAGTGTGTCCCACAGCATTGATGTGGAGACCTCCGCATCTGAGTTTTCCATAACTACCTGAGCAATTTTAGCTTTGAAACTATCTCTAAAGGCTCTATCCCTTAGAAATGAGGTATTCAGACACCACCCAGTGGTTTTCTTAGGAATTTTAAAGTCTAGTTTTAAGAATAAGGGTGAATGGTCAGAATGAAATCTGGGACCAATTGTCAGGTCTTGTAAGTAATCCGTATATTCGAGTAATAAAAATAATCCAAATCTTGTAAGTAATCCGTATGTTCCCGAGTAATAAAAAATAATCCAATCTAGAATGGGAGTCATGGCGAGAAGAATAAAAAGTATATCCCCTTGTCGATGGGCAAAAAACCTCCAGACATAGGTCATGGCCACTGCTTCCATGTTAGTCCGGAAATATTTCAGGGCGGAGAAGATCTATGTTTATGTGGGGCGGATGAATCTAAATGGGGGTTCAAGATAAGGTTAAGATCCCCACCCATAATCAAACATCCCTGAAGATTGTCTATTAATTTGCCAAAGAATCGTTTCAGTACTGCTACTGGCATCATTGGAGGGAAACACATTTACCAGTGTTACCTGTTTCCCAAATAATGTCCCCTTAAGGATCACATACCGTCCCTAAGGATCAGTGAGCTGTGAGGATAGGTGAAAGGAGAGGTCTGAGGATCAAAATTGCCACCCCATGTCATTTTCCATTAGGAAAGATGAAGCATAAACCTGGTACCGCCTCCTCCCAACAACTTAAGAGTGTTCAACGTCTGTCAAATGGGTCTCCTGTAAATATATGACATCAGATAGATGTTTCCTTAGATATTGAAAGAGTCTTGCTCTTTTGCTTGGGTTATTCAACCCGTTTGTATTAAGGGACAACGCCCTAATTATTTGGGTTGCCATTATAGGAGACTATGCTGCATTAGGACCTCCCCTTGCACCCCACCCCCATCTGACCTGTATAACCCGGAGAGTGTAATTCGGATCTACTACAAAGAAATATTATAATACATTTCCTTAGGTTTGATTCTGGGCCCCTTTGCCCTGCCCTCACCCTCCCCAAGAGCGAGTCCACCCATGTATATACTTAATCCAAACATTACTGTCAACCCTACTATCCTGCTGTAGCTGTAAATGCAACTGGAAACATGGAACAACTATTTTTTACATATTTAAATGTGTTAGTCTGAACGAACTGTATAGCTAACAGTGTAGACCAAAAGCCAAGGAAAAACACACCTCAAGACATGAACTATGTACATCAACTTCGACTCTGGAGACCTTACCTACATAAGGACACATAGACAGGGTAGAGAAGGTTCAGAGGAGGGCAACAAAGATGGTGCATGGATTGCATCACAAGTCCTATGAGGACAGGTTGAAGGAACTGAACATGTACTCCCTGGAGGAGAGGAGGGAGAGGGGATATGATAGAGACATACAAGTATCTTACAGGGAGGAACAGGGTGTAGGAATACACTATTTGTAAGCGAAAAAGATGTTCCAGGACTAGAGGGCATGGGAAGAAGTTGGAGGGAGGACGATTCAGAGGAAACGTGAGGAAGAATTTCTTCACAGAACGGGTGGTGGACAAGTGGAACACCCTGCCAGAGGAAGTGGTGAGGGCAGAAACAATCACGGATTTAAGAATGCATGGGATAGACATAAAGGAATTCTGGAGGTCAGGGTAAGGGCAACAGACTTCTAGGAAAACATAAACTGAACTTACAAGCTCAAATGGGCAGACTGGGTGGGCCATAGGCCCCTATCTGCCGACCTGTCTATGTATCTAGTATCTATGACTTCCAACGAGAGGAGAGTTCTTGTATTCTCCCTACATGTTCCTCCAGACCAACAGAAGGAACTGAGGTAGTCGAGTGCATACTGCTCGGCCTCCAGAGGGTATAAATTCCTCTAAGGTTAAAACAAAAATGGGCAGGATGTTAAACTGAATTCCAAAAATAAACCACCATATAGTACTGTGCTGCCCTTTTAACTCAAACATGAGCCTAATAGCCTAGCGGTAATCGTAGGTTCCCATAGCTTGATTGTTATTTTCTTTCATAAACTTTGGCTATCATTCATATCTCCTATTATTTGTACACTGAACCTCCTTCTTTCTCCTTCATTTACTTTTCCTTATAATTGTAAAGCCATATATATATTGGCTTGAAGCTGAAAAACAGGGTTCCATTGTAGGCCTATTTATACCGAGCCTGAAATTGTCCCTGCGCAACATCCATGATTCAGGCCTCGGCCCCAGATAAGGAAGTTTCTGCAGTAAAACTCTCCAAAGGTCTATCTGTAGACCAGGTTTATTAAGCACTTCTCCGTGTTTTCTAATTTTAAGTCCGGTTCTGCCACAGGTAGGTCTGTGGAATGTAGCGAGTCGCCTGTTGAGACTGTCCAGTTTCTGCTTCCAGCTTGTCGACGCTCTTCTCATGTAGTCACTGTCTGCCATCTAGGTACCCTCGGTGAAGCCGCAGTCTTAACTCGGCCCTCTTCTTAATCTGAATCCCCATTTTGAGCAGTTCTTCCCTGGCCTCCCTCTACAGAGTGAATTCCTTCCTGCCTGTCGGTGCTGCACAAAGACGAGCAGGGTAAGGGTGGAAAACTTAATATTTGCCTCTTTCAGAACTGGGAGAATGTCTGCATAGGCCTCCTATTCCACATGGTTTGGGGGCATAATCGTTATCTAAGTAAATTCTGTCTCTCCAAAGAAGATCTTCCTTGCACCATGCTGCTGTCAGGGTCTTTTCTTTTACCGCATAGCTGAGGAAGTGGAGTATAACTGACCGAGGTCTAGCATTTGGATCATTAGGTCATGGGACCAACACCCTGTGGGCTCGCTCTAATTCCAACGGCATGTCCGAGGGCAATTCTAAGGCTGTTCTCAGAACAGTTATGATGAAATCAGACAAATCCTGGCCTTCTGAGCCCTCAGGAATACAGTAAATTGTGTTCTTACGCCGGGCCCTGTTCTCTGCATCTTCTTGTCTAGAGTAGAGAAGGGCATATTGATCTTGCAGTTCGTGTAAAGACCTCTATGTCATCCACCCTATTTTCTACCACAGTGATCCGTCTCTCAGTAGAATCTGTATGTTGTTCTAAATTCGCCACATCTCTTCGCAGCCCCATACATATCTTTTATTTACCGAATGCCAGCAGTTCTTTGTATACTGTGTCAAGCTTCACTCGTTTGTTCTTTATTTTGCCATGAGCTGAATTACTCTGTTGGAGATTTCAGATGGAGCCATCGAGAGCTCAGAGTGAGGAGCCTCCTGGGGCCGACATCGTAGTTGCTGGATTTTCTGTCCCGCTTTCTTCTATGTACAAGTAAGCAGTTTTGTATTTTAGCTGCAGTCCCTGCAACTGACTTCTTTCTAGCTTTCAAAAGCAGTGAAACTCGGTGGATGCTAGGATTTAATGAGGAGGGATTACGGAGCTCACAACTAAACCACCATCTTGGTTATCGTCTCCACCAGAAGAGCCCCACGAGCCTCCTTTGAGTTCACTGGAGGTTTCCATTTTTCTGGATTCCCCAACTTCAGGCGTGCGAGACAGTCGTCGAGGGCGTTGGGGTTATGCAAGACAAAAAAATCGCACTTCAAGGTGTCATGATCGACACCCAAGCAATAGACGACATGGTGTGGGATCGGCACGCCACGCCTTCTGGCCACATGAACACCGGCGAAATCCAGGAGAAGACTTGTCTCCATAATCGAAGATAAACAGTCGTGATCACTAATGCAAACTACACAAATTTCCAGAATAACCGAAGGTACTGAAGTCAGGGCCTACTAAATGCAGAAGCATGAAGGAGGCAACCTGAATCTCCAGTGGAAAGGAAGATCACGTCACAGGGTTGAGCTGAGGGATACCACCGGTGGGTGGAGCAGCCAGCTTGAAGACCTTCCGCGATTCTTAAAGGGAAAAGGACATGCTAAGAAGTGTGGATGAACAACATCCACAATCCTAGAAACAATATTTTACATTTGGACTAGGCTACCCTGAATAAATACATTAGAAAAATGGTAAAATCATGACCCCACTGAAAACAAGTTATTGTATCTAATCTGGCACATCCTGAATAAATAAAGTGCAAAATGTGTAAAATGAAGATCCCTATGACAATGAGATGTAGCATCTCCCCAGTGCTATCCAGGATACATAATATGGGATAAGAGATATTTAACAGAAATCTACTGTAAACTGAACTTTACTGTGTTCACTGACATAAACAAAGTTTCTTTATTGTTTTATAACATATTAGACTGCAGTATTTATTTTGAATGTTGTGGCCATGAGGATGGTGTGTACGGTGTGTGTGTGTGTGTGTTTGCTGTAGCTCAATATATTTTTTCCCAAAGCATAGTAAAAATGCCTGCTGATTGCTATATATTTAGCCTGGATAATTCACAGAAGACCTGGTATATGTCTGAGACAGTGCTTATCAGATAGTGTCTTAAGAGGTTAAAAATAGTGTAAATAAATATTTTCAGATTTATTCTTGGGAAATTGTGACATTTATGAGGTATGAATCTTTCTTGAAAGACAATACCTGCCTAACTGAAGCTAGTAGCACAAAATGTTTTAATGCTAAGTATTTAAATGCAAGTTGTTGCATTTCAAGGAGTAAACAAATCTCAGTTTAATGAACAACTCAATATTTAAAGGAAAGCTGTTAGTATTATGTGCTCCCACCTACAAAGCTTAAATGTATGTTGTAGCTTTTTCTTCCATAATATACATTATTTTAACTTTTAAAATCAACCAGAGTATGGCAGATATGGGGTTCCATTATTCAGGGCGTGGCAACACACCGCTCGCTTTTAGTACATTTTGTATTGAAACAAACAGTGCATTACCACACCTTTACAGATAATGGAGTCCCCATATCTCGCTATACTTACAGGTTGCAGAATTTCAAGTTAGTAATACTATATGTTGTGTGCCGAGAAAAAGCCATAACGTGACATTAAAAGCTTAACCGAGGGTAAGCTTTGCTGGGTAGGAGCATATAATAATGACAGTTTTCCTTTAACAAGCTGTTTCAGTTTCCTAATGGCCATCTGATAAGCAGCTTGGAGTTTTGTCTCCAACATTCTAAACAGAAAGAAGGGAGTATTTTTTTTCTATTGGCATAGTGATATGTAGATGTGGAAGGATACAATGAAAACTTAAAAATGTGTTCCACGGTACTCCATTTTACCAGCTACAGAGAGCAAGATGGCTGTAGGCTCTGCCCACATCCATAAAAAGTACATATCAAGCTAATGGAAAATAGCAGTTCTTGACTCTTCAAGCACGCACGCACACACACACACACACACACACTTCAATCAACTGGGTGGACCCTGTTTTGAAGAACTTTCATAAACTTCATTATTTGTACTGCACAGCCCCAGTTCTTCATAGTTCTGAGGGATCTGTGCCTATCTGTTAGTTTGCATTTGCATGGTAGTTCAGTGTCTCAAAAGGTTCTACAACCACAAATAGCTAAAATCAACAGTTGCACACATCTGGAACAGCCCTCCAACGTCTCTGTTGTGGAAGATCGCTACAAAGGCCAGCACAACTGTGATTTTATCCACTGTGTTTTGGCTGCAATGTCTCGAACACTTAGTGGCTACATAATGGGCTCCTGTAGCCCATCAAAAGCATCAATTGCTGTTCACACATTTGTGGAGAGGGGAAACCATGAAGACCAGACAGAACCCTTTACCTCTCAGAGATTCAGACAGTGACAATCTGACTCCTTCTTCTGGTACAGCCCAACAAGCTGTAGGCTGCACAATGACCTTCAAGAGCCCAGTGGTACCCCAGTAGGCTGGGTGCCTCTGTGACTTCAATGGCCACATAATGGGTCCAGCAGCCACCAGAACTGTAGATCATGGTTTAAACATGTGGGGGGGGCAGATTCCAACCAGTACCCCTCTACCCCATCTGACTTGAAGTGACTCCTCCCAGTGCAGGCCAGCAAGATGAAGGCTGCTGGATGGCTCCCGAGACCAGTACACACCCAAATAACTGTGGCAGTCAGAGACCCAGTGACCATACAATGGATTCTACTAGCAAACAAAAACAGTGATCATGGTTCAAACTCGGAGATGGGTGAGGCCATGAAACCAGTCAGAATCTCTACATTTGCAGCTCCAGCAACAATCTGAATCCTTCTCCCAGGGCAGCCCAGCAAGCTGTGGGCTGCAGCATGGGCCTCAGAGTATGGTGCAAGCCTGACTGGCTGTGATGTCTCGGTGACCTCAGTGGCACAAACTGAGCTCAGTAGACAATCAAAACCATCAACTGTGATTTGAACTCAGGGATGGGAGAGAAGCCGTGGAGCTGCACCAGAACCCTTCTACCATTTGCAGCTCCAGTGATGATCTGACTCCTAAACAGTGGGCTACAGAATGACCCTCGGTGCCTGGTATAAGCCCAACTGGCCATAGTGCCTCAGTGACCTCAGCAGTAACTCATGTGGAGGGGTGGGACATGGAGAACAGCCAGAATCTCTGTACCTCTTGCAGCTCCAGTGACTATCTGAGAAAATTAGTGCACACCCAGTAACAGTTACAGGGAGAGTGGTAGGGATAGCTGACTGCAGTCACCACGCGGAAACCTCAGCTCAGGAATTCAATGGAGGCTGCGCCTCCCATGAAGAAGGACCAGAGAGCTGCGCTAGCACAGCTTTGTTTGGTCTACTGTACCTCTAATCCATCCAAACAAATGGGTACATGTTTTCACATTGCTTCCTGTTCCACCATTTACTTCAGTACAGACTTCACAATCACACATATATTGTACCATTTCTGTTTACTAGCCTTGATGGGCAAGTCTAAAAGTGAGGATCTGAAGCCCCATCAATTACCTGAACCATTATGAGATCTCTGGCTCAGAATATATACTATACATTTAAAAGAAATACATACTTTCTCAGCAACACAAGAGTAACCATCAGAGGCCAATTTATTCCACAACATCGCTTTAATATTAAGTACATTTAAATGTCTGTTATTCATGCATATATTGCAGCCATACCTTTACACAAAGTAAGGCATCCAGGTAATTGCAGGGTGAATGAAGAGACTCAAATTGCCTGTAAGTGGTACTGTACAGAGTCCTTCCAGGCAAGTGTTAAGAACAGTTACGTAGAGCGTGCCGTAACAGTAGATCTTTGAGAGAACCTCCTCCATTAGGTCACACCTTTGAACTATAAGCTGTCGTTGTCAGGATCACTTTGAAGCTTTTTCTAGCCAGGGCCATTCACAACAGTGTGCATCATCTATGCATATATAACATGGACAGCCCCATCACTCCTCAGTTCTGCTGGAGATTAGCCTCCCAGAGGACCTCCAGCCTTGAGGAACCAGGATGAGACAAGCACCAAGCATACAAGCAGAGGAATGGGGCTGCAGACAGGATGCATGGAGTAAGGTTTTAGACAAAGCATCTGAGATGACCCTCACTGACAGTAGAGAGATAAGAGGAGGGAGGGTACAGCATGGCTTAATGGAAGCGATGCTCTCAAAGATATACCATTATGGTACATTCTTACGAATCTGCTCTGTCTTCTTCAAGGATATCACCTCCATTAGGCTACACCTTTGGGACAACTCCCAAGTAGTACAAAATAAACTTGGAGGATGGCACTGTCTGATATGTAATCAAGATCAAGAGAAGTAATCAAGTATGGCAAGCCCAAAGCCAGCACATCTACAGTAATATTTAGTAAAAGTAGCACATGTGTCAGCAGTAGGGACATTTCTGAAATAAGCAACCAACATTTTCCATGACAGGAAACATAAGCCACAATCTTGTACAAGGCTCAAACAGAGCCATCAATTTCTCAAGAAAAATTAAAATGCCGAACCTGGTGGCATCAGAGGGTTGAGGCGCTGGATGCCTTACATCGCGCTATGCCGCAACCCAGGTTTGGGAATGACCTCAGGTCGTCAGGGTGCCGGCATGGGGGAGGGTGGAGCAGGAATGAGCATGCCGGTGGGCAGCTCTCCTCTCCTGAGGTGGTGGGGTGGGTTGGCACCTCCCGTAGTTCTGCTCCCACTAGGTGGAGGTCTGCTGGGCAGCGAGGTGGAGAGGCGGCAAAAGTAACGGAAGGTGGAAGGGGCTGAGCTGGCGCCATGGGATGTGAAGCGTGCCTCCCATGCTCCATGGCTGCGGATCAAGGGAGAAACCTACAAAAATGCATGTGTGTGTCCCTGTTGCCAGTTGGCGGAGGAGGCGACGGAGACCAAATAGCTATATATATAAAAAAAAGGCGGGACTGGATTGCAGACAGGAGGTTTCATATGAAGACCTCTCAGATATGTATGGGACACCTCTAACTGGGCAACCATGCACCATCAATAGGGCATGGAAAGCTCATACAGCAGCAAAATGCACCTTAAGAGAGAAATACTGCAGGCAAGAGTCAGACAAAGAAGCAAGTATTCTAACATAGAGCTCACAGGACATATAAAAGGGTCCCTATTCGTTGGAGGCATTGTGGTAATGTTGGGACAAACTATCACATTTTCTGGGACTGCTCAGTACTGGCTCTATCCTGGAAGGACATTCACAAAACAATGCAGACAATATTAGTCAGGCACTTTCCCTTTCCTCTTAATAATCTGGTCCTGGGATTTAGATCTCCTAAAGGGCCCCAAGAATAAGATTAAAGTACACCAAATGCCAAGAGTGGAAGCCCTGAAATGGCTTTTGTTAAATTGTTATCTCCCATCCCCACAGCCATTTTGTGGAAAAGAAGGCAACAGAAATAGAAACAATGGAGCGATACGCTACACTACAGCTCAGACTTGTTCAATTTTTAGAAGTATGGCAACCCTTGACATCAACTACTAGCCTGACTAGCCTGACGACCAAGTGACCTGGAGCTGGGCAAACATCACTCAACTCCTAGATAGGGTGATTCATGTTCAGGGAACCAAATTAGGTCTATGACCATGATTACCTAAGAACAGCATGAAAATCTCAGGGCAATGGTTGATTACCCTATACTTCTAAATGTAACCTTCTCTGCTCATCTCTGGTGAGTTTCAGAGTATCAGAACTTACTTCTCCTGTACCCTGGGCTATAATAATGGATATTAGTCAATCTATAATGTATGAAACACAGAGCTGCAATGTTATTTTGTTGTAAAATGATTCAAAATGGAGAAAACTTGCACTCTGAAAATATGGAGTGCAACATCTGGCTTGTCTAAACAGAAAACTATACCACATATGTGCAAAACACATTAAAAGGTGTGCAACAAGCAGGTCAATACAGGAGTTTTTAACAAAACGATTTAAGCTTTCAAAAGATCTACTGTAGCTACATGACATTAAATAAGCTGTGCAAACAGTGCAAAAACAACAGTGTAGTTCACAGCACAATCTCCTCGACCTTACCCTAGTCCAACAGCCAGCTACTATTAACCCCAGCGCTTCGCCACCAGACTTCTTCAGGGGGCTGGATTAGCAGAGGATTGGAGCAGATATGATTCTGAAAAGCATGGAGGCTATGAAGGACAGCCCACATTTCCAAGACATTTATGTGCAGCTCGGCTCCATCTTGGTCCAGAACTCTTGCATCTGGTAAGGGCCGGGATGAGCACCCCAACCAGGGTGAGGATCTGAACAGGGCTGGTACAAGGAATGGAAAGCCTTCAGTAGGTTGTCATGATCCATCCACCACAACTCTCTGTGAAGAGGAGATGTGACAAGAACCATTTGGTCCAGCTCATCCGTCAAATGATCCTACTGGATCCTGAGTGTCCACTAAGGAATCCTAGTAGGAAGACATCGGTGGCACAGTCACTACAGTCACAGCCATGAGGCCCAGGAGACATAACACTGTTTGCGCAAAGATACAGCGGCTGCTGAATACCAAGTGTGCTTGAGCAATCAGAGTGTAGCCCATCCCTTTCTGTATCCAAGACTGCCCCTATGTATTGCAGTCTCTGTCATGCAGTCAACACAGACCTTGGCACATTCACTGTGACACCCAACCTGTCAAATAACTGACGTGTCCAAGACAAGGTAAGTACCAGAGCTTCCCTGGAGCTGGCCTTCAGGAGCTAGTCATCTAGATAGGGGAAACATACAGGTCTCCATGCTAAGGGGTGCTGCAACTACTGCCAAACATTTGGTAAAGACCCTGCAGAAGACAAGGCAAAGGCAATACCTTGAACTGACTGTGTTCATCCTTCAGCATAAAGTGGAGGTGTTGTCTGTGGAGATTCCTGATCCCTACAATGAAGGGAAGTGGCCTTCATGTTTAGAGAACAGAGCCAGTCCCCATCTGCAGAATGGGAATCATAGCTTGCCAGGATACCATTTGAAACTTTTGCATTCAATGTACAGGTGGATATCCCGAGATCTAACACAGGATGCAGATCCTCTGTCCATTTCGGGACCACAGAATGCAGATCCTCTGTCCATTTCGGGACTAGGAAGTATCTAGAATAGAGCCCTTCATTTCTCTCAGGAGGAACCAGCTAGATGGCACTTTTTTTTTTTTTCTTTTCCTCCCTGGCCCCGGCCACTTTCCTTTCAGCTGTCTGCCCAGGCCCATCCCCGACCTTCAGGTACTCATCTTCATACTCCCATGACTTACCCCTGTGGCAGGGGTGGTGGGGAGCCCCAACTCGACCCACCAGGACTGGATCCAGTATTCGGTGGTGCCCTCTCAGGGACAATGCCTGCGGTGGGCGGTCATCATCCCCACCTCGACTGGACGCAATTTCCACTTTTCCCTCATGCGGAAGGAGCGTGCAATGCCAACAATGGCTGCGTCCCGCACAGCACACCCGTCGGCTGTTCCACCTCCGTGCCCCACTGTACAGGACCTGTTGAGCCAACATCTAGCCTCTGCTAGGTGTCAGTCAAACGCTGGTCTCTGTTCCCCACCCTCCCTGAAGAGAGAGCTGTCCTCCGACGCTTGATCCTCTTCAAGCCCGCCGCCACCAACAACCCGCCTCGGCACTGAACATGGGTCGCCAGTGGCAGGAGGTAAGCATCACTGCCTCAGCCTCCACGCCACTAGGCCAGCCTATATGGCACATTTTTGGTATAACAACTGAACTGCGCTTTTCAGAAGGGAGAAATGACCCAGACGATAAAAGGAAGGTGGCAGAGCATGCCTCTTGCAATTATCTCCAGAACCCACTCTTCCATAGTGATCTCCCACCATTGTTTCAGATGTGGGAGCTCCTTCCCCAACACTCATTCCAGGAGGCAACATGTAAGGTGGGGTAAGAAATGAACGCCAGGCAAAACCAGGGGCCATAAGGCCACCAGAACCAGTTCCCTTGGGTGCTTTTGCATGAACACCAGGGGAGGGATCTGGAAAGGGACACCTCCTCTAGCACAGTTTTGCTGATGGTAGGCGCAACTACCTCAGGCAGCAGGGGCGGCATCAAAGGAACCCTGAACAAGACCTCTATCAGGAGGGATAAAGGGACTCACAGACCTTAGAGTTTCTTTGAAGTCTGCAGTCCACATAGGGTCTCTTCAACATCACACCCAAACAGTTTTGACTCCTTAAAGGAAGCTATAAAAAAAAAAAACCTGTTGTGCATCCCTGGCAAAGCCAGCAACTCTAAGCCAAAAATATCTCTTCATGAAAATACCAGAAACTGCAGCCCTGGCAGAAGCAACAGTGACATTATAAGCTAGGTACAGAAAATGTATGCCAACCTCAGCACCAGCAGACAATGTTTTAAGCAGATCAGTCTTGGCAAAGCCATCAGCCAAAGCCTGAGCCACAGTATGAGCAGCTTTTCACAGGATGTTCTGAGATCTGATCATGTTGTCCTGGTACTTTGCAATCCTAAGGCTCAATGATGCAGAGGCACAAGTACATTTGCCCATCACATCCAGCCTCCTAGATTGCTTATCGGAGGCAAAGGACTGATATGTCTAGGGGCTCTAGAGTTATCGTGATCAGCCATAATGACCACAGAGTTAGTTTCTGGCTGGTATATAATAATAATAATGGCTAATAATAAGGCTTAGAAGATGGTGCAGGATACTGCTTAGCAGCTTTCTGGGACTGTCGGCAGTGAGTTTAGTCTGCATCATGTAGCACCTGAAGCATCCTCTAATGCAGGATATAGAGGTGGAATAATAATGGAGGCGGCACGGCACCTCCAGAAATTCTATGCAATCTCTTTTAGTGGAATCTTCCTCTTCCACAACAAAGCCCATGGCAGACTGAATTTGTTGCATCATGGCTTGGAAAGATGGGTTCTCAGGAAGAGCACTTGGTATATAAACCACCAAGTCCTCACTAAAGTATGAGAGGGTAGAACAAGAGCGAGGGGACCCTCCAGAAATTGTTCTCCCTCATATTCCACCTCTAAATCCTCCAAGGCCATGAGGTCAGGATTATATTCCATTTGTCATCAGCACGAGCAGTGATAGGAGCCACAGAATGAACCAGTGGTGGCTGAGAGGCAGGGATCTGTGTTGTTCTATTGGAACCGTCGACAGAGGCAGAGTGCCAGAAGGCCCCATTTGCAGAATAACTGCCTGTACTGGCAACCCTGGCAGAATGTGTTGAATCATTTCAGAAAATGACAATATCACAGCCAGGGAGCCAACAGCGCCTGAAAAGGGCCTGGGACTGCATGTGTTTACAGGCCTTGACCGACAAAGATGGTGTCATACCATCCATACTAAGTACAACAGTGCCTATGTCAAGCCTCGAACCCTGTTGTGTCAATGTTGTGTCACTCCCTCTCCTACAGCAATACAAATCCTTGCTTTTCTGTTTTCTCCCTTAGCTTCACCACCGACACAGGTGCTTCTGCTGCTGTAAGCAGCCCAGCGGGTCTCCACTGTCTGCCGGCTGCCTCTTTGCTCTACTGCCTGATCATCACCAGACCGAGCTTCACCCCCTAACACAGGCGCTTCTGCTGCTGCAAGCAGCCCAGCATGTCCCCACTTTCCGCCAGCTGCCTCCCTCGCTCTACTGCCCGCTGACCACCAGACCTAAGCCCGCTCTGATACGAGCACTTCTGTTGCTGCAAGCAGCCCGGCAGGTCCCCACTGTCCGCCGGCAGCCTCCTCACTATACTGCCAGCCAATCACCAGACCGGCGTTGCTCCTGACACGGGTGCTTCTGCTGCTGCAAGTAGCCAGCGGGTCCCCACTGTCCGCTGGCTGCCTCCCTCGCTCTACTGCCCGCTGATCACCAGACTGAAGCTCGCCCTGACACGGGCGCTTCTGATGCTGCAAGCAGCCCGGCGGATCCTCACTGTCCACCGCAGCCTCCTCGCCTATGCCCGCCCGATCACCAGACCAAAGCTTTGCCCCTGATATGGGTGCTCTGCTGATCAGCCTGGCGGGTCCCCACTGTCCATTGGCTGCTGCTCGCACTACTGCCCGCTGAACACCAGGCTAAAGCTCGCCCGACACGGTGTTTCTGCTACTGCAAGCAGCCCGGCGGGTCCTCACTGTCCTCCAGCTGCCTTCTCACTCTACTGCCTGCTGATCACCAGACCGAAGCTTCGCTTCTGACACAGGTAAGCCGTAAGCAGCCCAGCTGGTCCCCGCTGTCTGCCGGCTGCCTTGCTCTACTGCCCACTGATCACCAGACCAGCTTTGCCCTGACACGGGCACTTCTGTTGCTACAAGCAGCCCAGTGGGTCCCACTGTCCACGGCTGCCTCCTTGCTCTACTGCCCACCGATCACCAGACTGAAGCTTCACCCCTGACACTGGCACTTCTGCTGCTGCAAGCAGCCTGGCGGGTCCTCACTGTCCGCCGAGCACCAGCCGGAAGGTACACTGCTCAAACTTCTGGCACCTCCACGCCGATTGCAGAATCATCGGCTCTGCCTGCTGATTGGCCTTCTTTATTTCTTTACTACTCCTGATCCTTTTGGACTTTAAGCTAATTTTATTTACTGATTCTGGTACTGGTGAAGTTTCACCAAATTGTCCTGTAAATCTTAATTTAAATGTGAATCTAAGCCTGTCTACAGCAATTTTGCACTCAAGGGTAGTTTCAAGTGCAGGATCTTTCAGAGTGCAGGTTTTAGGATTTAAAGTAGTACAGCTCTGTTTAAGCTCCTGTGGTATTTTACCCTGGATCAGACACTAAGTTTAAAGTGATACAGCTTTTTGTAAACACTCCTCTGTTTAGACCAGGTTTCATTTGTGTTACAGTTCTAGCTATGCCCTGCAACAAATACCATTTGTTTTTTTTCAATTGTTTAACCAGTAGTAGCACACTAAGCTGAAAGCTTGTTTACAGGTTTACAGTGTTTTCCTTTCTCCTTCCAGCCTGAATTTTTCCCCACCCCAGCCTTTATTAAATACTCTCCCTCCCCAGCTGCACGCCCTAGGCAATCTTCATCCTCTCTCTCACTAATACTGCAACTCCTACAAAACGCAGTTATAGGGCATAACACTTGTCTGTGTTCATCTTATAGTAGCTACCGTGTCTTTGTTACCTGATCCAAAACTACACTCCATCTTCTCTGCAGCTGTCGTCTTGCTGGTCTATAAGGATGAATTTTTTATTATCTGATGACACTAATTTCAAATACAAAATGCTCTCTCCTGTGCTTTTCATTACGTTATATAGTAGACATCAGACATTACAACTACTACAACTCTTAAAGCGGTAATGCAACAATCAGCAACCCATTCCACAGCAGTGCTTGTAGGATCTCACGTGCTAGCTACTGCTGCTCTAACTATAGGATGCACTCTCCTCCTGCTCTTTGTAACCTCTTCTGCGCTGTTGGCCCTTGGTACCGAAATGGACCAGTGCCACCTCTACCTGAACCATATCTTGGAAACTATAGGCTGTCAACGCGCCCACGGCAACTGCCTCACTTGGATACCTGCTGTACTCTACCTGCATACCCCAACAAACCCAACTCCCAGCTTTGGCATATTATGATTATTTCCCCCACCGGCTTCCACCGGTGGCCGCCCACCTCTCTCATAGCAGGTTTAGGCGCGGAAGATACGGACCACAATAAGCATCAGCCTTACGGACAGGAAGATTATTTTCATACTACTGCTCCCATCTGGAAATATCCATGCCAGCTCAAGCCCATCATCTTTGTCAGGCATTGAGGATGCAAGATCAAAGGCCTGAGAATAGCTGCACTGAATATCTGCAGCATAACTGCCAAATTCGAACAGCTCCAGGCATGGATGACTCACCATGCCCCAACATTCTCTGCCTGACGGAGACCTGGCTGTCAAGCGAAATTAAAGATAATGAAGTAGCACTTACTGGGTACCAAGCCTTCAAGATAGACAGGAAGGGCAAGAAAGGTGAAGGATGCCTCATCTATGCCAGGGATCCCTGCAATGCTCCGTCCTCCCTGTTACTGTAGTGTGTAAGTGTGTAACACAGCACTGGGCAGAGTTGTGGAAGGGCATTATCTCACAGCACGTCTGTTTCATTTTTCTCTGCCAGGACTACAAAGCATGGTGCACACACAAGCCCCAGAAGGCACTGCACCACAGCTCCACCTAGCTGAGTGCTTGATTAAGAACAGGTGCAGGAGAGTGACTGCCTGCATAAAAGAGAAGGCCCAAACAATTGCTCTGTCTCAGTATCTGATTAGAAACAGGCATGGAGGGTGGCTGGTGAGCATTTGTAGCAAGAAGGAAAGAAAGAAAGAAAATTTGAATCAACTGACTTCCGGCTTGGACCTTTTTGTTTGACGTGCGACTACGAACTGGATCTTGACTTTGGACTGGCTGAAAACCCGACACTGGTAAATGACTTTCGTTTGAAACAAAGATCAAGAGACTCTTTTCTGATTTTGTTTGTTTGCCCCAGGAAATAAGCTTAGCTATCTGGGCTATAGACAGGAACTGAAAACTCACTGTGTACGTAGCACTCAGCAAAGAGCCAGGTATTATTTTCTTTTGTTTGTTTGCATCCTGAGTTGTTTTGAATGTACCTCTCCCAGTATTTTACTACTAAACATATAGTCATAGTGCTGTGTGACCCTGAATATCCTGTGTCGTGGTGCAAAGTGTGCTCATATCCCGCCTACAAGATCCCAGTGCAACACAACCCCTCACTGTGTTACAAGTGCAGAGGATTATGATCTAGTAACAGTAAAAGCACAGGTCAGGCAGCATGGCAAGACTCTAATCATTGCCACTGTCTACCTACCCCCAAAAAGCCAGAGAGGCCTCCTAAAATTCTGAATGCATCTGCCACTCTCCCTAAGGGCACAGAACTCATTATCACAGGCGACTTTAACATTAACTGGGTTGGCAAGGAATCAGTCCCCTTCAGGGATATGGTCGCTACTTCCAACCTAACCAACTTGTCCCCAGCCCCACCAGGCGAACTACAAGACAGGTAATGACACCCTCCTTGATTGGCTCTTCTCAAGTTCACCATCCCAGATGTCCGAGCTCAACGTTCTGCCAGACGCCTTAAGTGACCACTCCCCAGTCACATTCCTGTGGTCCAACAAATTTAGTAAATCCCCACCCATCCTAATTGAAAGCAGAGTCCTGAGGAAGGGCAAACTTGGGTCCCTCACCTCAGCTCTCCTTGCATGACTGGTCCCCTATGACCTGGCACCCAACCTCTACCAAGCACTTAGCTATTTTATTGATGGATTCAACAGCATCTGTGATCTCTTTGCCCCACCGAGGAAAAGGAAAATCTGGAGAAATGAAAATGGCTGGAGTACTGGGGATCTCTTTTCCCAGATGAAAGAAAGGACAGCCTCTGTTAAAAGCCAGGTCCACCGTAGCAAACATGATTACCAGTGCTACAGAGCCACAAGAAACCACTGCACTAACCTTATCTGACAAGCAAAGCCAACTTCCATAAGGAACAGCTTAGCAATTCCTGGGGTGATGGTAAGAGGTTCTTGAGAGCATCAAAACCTCCTTGGGAAGGATGATAAGAGGCACCCTCATCTGCTCAACACCAACAGCTCCCCATAACTGACCCACTACTTATAGTGGACTCATTCAACATGGCCTTCACTGACTTGACCTCGGTATTACCCCCAACTACCTGCTCCTGCTGCTGATCAACCCAACTGCAAGCCACTCAAGAACACACATCCAGATTTCTACTTCAAGAGGGTGACGGTGAAGGAGGCTCTAAAACATGTTAAAAAAAAAAAAAAGCTAGGCAAGACCAGAATGGGCAGTGATGGGGTGGACATGAAACTTCTATCCCTCACACCGGATGTTCTCACCGTGCCAATAACAAAGCTATTTAATAAGTCACTGGCTCTTGCTAAATTCCCAGAGATCTGGAAGCAGGCCCTTGTGATACCTGTGCATAAAACATAAAAAGGAGACAAGACATGTATAGTTAATTGTAGACCAATCTCCATCCTCCCCCCATCCAAGGCATTGGAAAAGATAGTGGCAGCACAACTCACGAATAACTCAACAAATACCAACTATTATGCCCTGACCAATACGGTTTCAGACAGAACCACAGTACCACCACTGCCCTTTTGGAGTATATGGACTACTCACAGGCACTGGACAAAACAAATTGGTGGGGTCAGTGTTCATTGACCTCACCAAAGCCTTCGACACTGTTAACCATTCCCTTCTCCTGGCACAGCTGCAGAACCTGGGTGTGGTGGCCAATACCACATGCTGGTTCCAGGACTACCGACTCATAGAAGCCAACATGTCAGAGTTGGGCAAACAGTGTCTAGCTCAGAGAAGTATCATTAGGGTTTCCAGGGTTCAATACTGGAGCCCCTACTTTTCAGCCTGTTTTAAACAATCTTCCTAAAGTATGTGATACTAAACTTATCCTATACGAGACGATGCAGTACTTCTCCAGCACAAAAGAGTCTCCCTCCTCGTCATCTCCAACAGAGTCAGTGAACTGTTGTAACAAGTGCACTTGTTCAAGTACCGAAGGCCACCCTAGATGACATCCTCACCTTCACCCAACACATCGACTCAGTGGTTAAAGCGGTAAACACCAAGTTAGGTGTCCGCTACAGACTCAGGAAATATCTCACCCCTGAGGCACTCTGCCTCTCAGCCTCTAGCTCATTCTATCAGCCACTGATTATGGCCTGGCGGTCACGGAGTGGCAATGGGGACAGCACTAAAGAGGTTCATATTGCTCTCAATAAAGCCTGCAGGCTCACCCTGGCTGTGGATCGTCATATGCACACTTGCTCACTGTATAAACAGACTAATTGGCGGCCTCTAAAGAACAGGATCAAGTTCCAAACCTACCTCCTAGATAAGAAGGCGTCATTGGGCCCCAATGTATCCAACCCCCTTTAGCCAATTGCTTCCCTCTATGACACCAGAGGTAGGATGAGGGGGCCCTATCAACACCTTTAATCGAACTATGCTTGGACAACACACTTCGCCTTGTAGAGCCCCAGTGGCTTAACTAAATCCTGTGCCCATTCAAACTTCCAAATGCCTATCACACTTCAAAACTGGACTAAGGCAACACCTTCAATCTATCACAGAGTGTGACTGCATCTGAAGGCTAGTTCCTCCCCTCCTCAGCCTCCTGAGTTGCTCACATGGCAGCCCTGCTCACCCCCTCCTCATCCCCCGGTCCCTCCTGCCCCTCTACCTGTTTCTGATATGCCTAGGACCAACCCCACCCCATGCAGCTTTCAGCATGCCCTACTGTCCCCAGTACCTCCCTTCATCATAACTCCATCCCCACTTCCCTGTATGACCATTTAGTCAAGCACTTTTCCCTCTGTTGCCACCTTCCCCTCTCCCCGGCACCCCCAGCCACTATTCCGCCCTCTTATTTTTGACAAAGCCCAACACGAGGCTGCTTACCCTTCCTAAGTCTCCCGTCAACTCGAAGGAGGTCCTCCTGCTTTCCCCATGTAGCTCACCACTGCTTTTCTTCACTTACTGATGCTGTATTAATTCCATGGTACTAGTGATAACACTGTCATATTGTAACCTATGTATGTTCTATACCTGCTTGATGTAATATGTCTATCGCCTGTCAACTTGACGTGGAACCTTTGTAAAAGAGCTTGTGCTCAAAGGTCTTTTCTGAATCCTTAAATAAACAAAAATAAATAAATAAAATGGACGTACTTCTTCTCAGTGGCAACTGGCACCTTGCTGGTGAAGCATTCTTTTCCTTTCTCTATGTCTGTGCTTACAGCCGGACAAGGAGGCTCACGATGATGGCTGGTTCTTGTCCTTATCCTAGACTTTGACAGCCACTTCTCAGCCGACAGTGAGGGAGAAGCTGAATTTGAACCCTTCCTTCTCCATGACTGTCATTGGCTGTCACTGCCTTTAAAACAAGAATATTTTCTAGAGCCTTCTTACGGTGACACCGTAGCCTGGTAAAGCTCTGGCAAATCTCACAAGTCCTTATCTTGTGAAATATGCTCTATCTAACAGCAACACAAACCTCATGTGTCTTCTTTATAAATTTTATATTCACACTTACAATATTGAATAAAGGTTCTTTCAACATCAAGGCATAAACAGACAATGAAAGAACACTAAAAAAGTAAAATAAATAGCAGTGGCTAAGTTGATGGCATTTCCTTCAGCAGGTTTGAAAAAGATGATCAGCGGTGGCAGAAAACACTGAGGAGTGATGGGGCCACCAATGTTACATATGCACAGATGCTGCACGTCACTGTGGGTGGCCCCAGCTAGCTAAACATTTCAGAGTGCTCTTGACACTGGTGGCTTTTAGTTCCAAAGATGTGGCCTAATGGAGGAGAGATCCTCAAGAAGATCAACAAGTTCTGCAGGTGTCCAGGGTAGACCATAAGTGTCCTCAAGTGGCAGGTCTAAAACACAGTGGCACCAGTGTCCAGCGTGAGATGGAGGGCAGGTTAACGCCTACCAAGCAGAAAAAGCAGGAACTAGTGCTACTGCTGTTTTGGTGTGTGGTGAAGAAGCAAGTAAAGTGCTGCTGAATGGTGAGAACAAGAACTGTTTCTGCTGGTGTTGAAGGGAGTGGAGCTGGAAAACTGATTAAAGTGCCACCAAGCAAAAGGATTTCTTACCACCAAGAGAAAAGGGCAAAGTAACTTTAGCCACCAATGCTGACACTGTTTGAATTAACTAAGCCACCATTTTCTACATGAAGATGAGCTGTCAGTGTGGGGAGGGACCAAGGAGAGAGACCTGCCATACTGACTGCATGTACTGGAGTGTCACCCTCTATGGAGGGGATTTGGGAGAACTCCGCTGTGCTAGAAACATGCTTTGCAGTGTTCCTCTCAGAGAGGGGGACCAGGAGAGACTTCGCCTCATCGGGTGTTACTGGTGTGTACACCTCCAGAGAGAGGGACTGGGGTAATCCTGCACTGCTGGCAGCATGCTTTGGAGTGTCCCCTCTGGAGAGGGGTTCAAAGGACAGACCAGTGTGGTGGCAGGCTTTGAGTATCCTCCTTTGAAGCTCATCTGCTTTTATAGATTATTCCCTACTTCAGTTCATATCTCTGTTGTGACATCACACTACGCTGCCATGGAAGTAGCTGTGATGTCACAAACAATGCATTATGACCTCGGTAAAGAGAAAGCAACAGGACTAGATGAACTCTTCAGGAGCAAAGATCCTGTTTTAATGCAAATAACCTCAGTGATAAATAATGGAGATGAGAAATACTGAACTAATGTAAAATACAAGCTGAACTGTGCCTAAATATTATGTTTTGCTAAATTTCTTATGAGCGTGTCAGCTGCTCTTTAATAAATGGTGAGAAAAAATATATAATGCCCTTAAAGATTCCAGACCCATAAGTCAAGCATCCATTGTTTACCAGCTACCAAACCTACAAGAACAACCTTCCCAAAGATGCAGAGTCTGCAGTTACCTAAAGACACTGCTCGGATCCTATTATGTTCAGACCTGCACTTGTCTGCCATACCAGCAGGGCAACTTGTCCCTACCTAGGTGTTTAATTTTGTTTACCAACATAGCAGGAATACTCCAGATAGTTATGAGTGGCTGGTACTAGAAATGCACACTTCTGTTCTAGCTCGCATAATCTTACAACATTCCATGCTGCACAAATGACCTTTGGATAAGACAAAGGCCTTCGACTTGGTGAACCACTCCATTCTCCTTGCCACACTGAAGTCTTTGGGCTTCGCATAATGTTGTCAACTGGTTCAATAGTTACCTGTTAACAGGATCCAGTTGTAAAATACAATTCAACCTATTCGATCAGCTAACAGAGAATATTGGTGTACCACAAGGCTCAGTTTTGGGGCCACTGCTGCTTCATATTTATCAATAACATCACCTCCAATCTTACTGCCACCTCCTCCCTCCTCTATGCTGATGATATAGTCCTATATACCAGCACGAAAAACATCTCTGACATCAATCTGCAGCTCTCCACTGACTTTCAACACACTCAAGTCTGGCTCTCACATCACACACTATTCCTTTAATGAGGCCAAAACCCAATCCATGTTATTTGGGACAAATTCTAAATGCAAAACCTGCCAAATAATTTCATGGTCTCTTGCCTGGATGGCTCCTCTATTGGTTCAGTGACCTAATTTAAGTATCTAGGGGTAACACTGGACCAATCCTTAAACTTTGATCTTCACATCCAGAACTCGTGTAAATCTGTCAACTTTAAAATAGGTATAGCGATCGGACCAGATATGCACTAACCCCTGCAGCCAGGCTTGCCATTGCTCGTAGTGTTCCTCTACCCACCCATACATACGGAGTTGTGACCTATGCTGCCTTACCTAAATCCAATCTCCATAGATGGGACGTCACCTATAATAATATCTGTTGCTATGCCTCCTCCCATCGGCGGAAACACCACTGCCTCCTCTACTCAGATCTAAACTGGCTGTTACCAAATGCTGCTAGACTTTACTCCCCTTGGTCACTGTCGACACGGCATTATGCGTCTCAAACTCCAAAACCTTAGCCGATCTACTTGTTCCTCTGACGTCTGGCTATGGCCTGTGCTCAGCTGGAAAATCCCTTCTGTGTGTCCGAAAAAGTAACACCACCAAAGGCACCAGTGCTTTCACCCACCATGCTCCTCATCTATGGAACTCCCTCCCTTTAGCAATCTGTCAAGCACCCTCATAATGCCTTTAAAAAGGAGCTCCACAGCTACTTCATCTCCTCTAATTGATGCCCTGCTTCAACCTCCTTAGTACCACTCCTACTCTCACCGCTGCACACTTGATTCTACTCTCACCCAGTGCCTTGCACTTAGTCCTCCCCTGCCTGTCTGCTCGTCTCCCTCCTAACTTGATGCGCTTCTCCTATTTGGCTTGTTATCTCAAACCCTTGCCCTGTCCTACCATAACTAACTGTCTACTCCTTAGATCTTTGTAATCATTGATGAAAAGCTCCTACTTGCAATACTCTGTGTGCCCTATCTCCCAAACCGATGGGCTGTTTCTCCCCTAAGGATCTGCCTATATATTATTTTGTAATTTCCTGCTCATTATACCTGATAGTTCCTTGCAAGTATGTGGTTGTTTGTTTTCAATGAACTCTCCCCAAACTTTGCATCATGATAATTCCTTGCAAATATGTGATCTATCCTGCACCTGCCAACAAATTGCCTTATCATATGTTTTGTCACGAATCACACTGTTTTGTACCTTGCTCTCATCACCTTGCTTGTATTTTTACTGTAAAACCTTGTTTTGTTTCTGTGTTTATGAAATTCCACTCTGTAACCTCCTGGGTCGTGCCTGAAAATAGTCATTTCTATGGCTAATGCACCTACCGGTAAACAAAACCAAATAATACTTTGTAATTGTTTTGGTTAACTTTTTCCATTATTAGCTACATGATTTTCTTTGTAACCTGTAATTACTGAATTTTTTTCCATCTTTGTTTTGTTCCCAAGGACACACCTTGAAACAAGTTTCTTTTGCAACTCAGTTGCCTTCCAGGATAAAAATTAAATGAAATAAAGCCTTTTATGAAACAATGTATTCAAAATACTACCAACAGTACTATATAAAACAACTCAATATGCTAGCGTCTTGTGTTTGGAAGAAGAGGTGTGCAGTGAGTCAGGTCCGAGATTTGGACTGGTCAGGTATTGGCTAATATAATTTTTCGGCAAGAACAGAGTCACAGTCAGTCCAGCTCATTCTGTGGCACAATTTTTTTTAATGAAAAATTCTACTTTTTTATACCCTTCCTCCTTCCCCTAACAAACAAAAAACTGTTAATATTTAGGGGCATAGCTGTGTGTTGTCTCCAGCCTCCACATCCTCCCAACTGCATTGGCTGTTCCCCAATGCCCCATTTTGTGGGGACCCAGGGACTGCAATATAAATAGGTGGAAAGTGGGAAGGCTGGTGGAGAACAGGCGTTGCAAGGAAATATCATTCAGTGGCGTGGCTTGAGGCGGGAGTCATGTAATAGTTCCAACTGTGGGCGCTCTTCATTGAGTCCCACCCTGTCGGTGTGCCACTGAATGCAGTGCGACACGCTTGTTCAGCTCTGTTTTCCCACTCAGTCACCCTCATAGCTGAATAAATATTTTGCTGCTCCCCATAGCAGTTACATGGTGGGCGCGGTCAATGGGCGTGGGAGGCTGGAGTTGGGAGAAGGGGTACACACAACAATTTTTTTAATGGGGAGGGGTTACAGAGGTCATCGCTGGCCTGGGCTACCACATGGATAGTAATTATTCTGCTGCTCCCCAACGTAATTGGATCATAGGGAAGGAGGACAGCCACTATAACCTGAAGCTCAGTAGGTGGCAGACTTAGGATGGTGGGCACACGCAGCTGTGCTCCGAAGATTGAGGGGTCTAATTACATCAGGCCTGCCAAGACTCTACAGTCACCCTCACCATCATAGGCACAGAGGGAAAGGATGGGGTACACAATCGTGTTCTCCATGAAGACACCAAAAAGCTCAGGGGGCAGTAGAGCAACATGGGTTTGGTGGGGTGGCTTCAGAAAGGGGAAGGAAGGGGGGCTATATAGACAATAACGTACCACTCACGTGAACAACAAGTTGGTAACTCCACAAAACGTTACAGTAGTGACACAAGAGCAAAGCTTGAGTGCTCTTTATGTCACAGCACACTAAGAATGTGAGTTCTTCACAGTGAGTTTTTAATGTAAAATATCTAAACAATAACCCACAACATGGCATCTATTTCTACAGAATAAATGCAGCCCTAGGTGAACTGGAAGGCACAAGACTAACGCCACGTGACTAATACCCTTGAATGAGTTACTGTGCTTATAAAATGCAAAATGTTTTCATGTTTAATGGAAAAAGGTGTTATTTCCTTCATTGGGGTGCTGCTAGGAGAATAGGTCAGTATGCTAACAAAGGCCAAGTGTATTCCAATTACCAGAGAACTGCGTTTAATTTGAAAGAAGAAACTTATGCCTCTTGTGGACTTTTATATTTAAAAAGTGGAAACGTTTTTATTCTAATGGAAAAATATTTTATTTTCATATAGTCAGGTTGTTCCTAGGCAGATAAAAGCAGGTCAGTTACAAACTGTTCATGTACCAGAGATTAATGAATGGTCAGGTGATATGTTTAGACCAATGCAGTTGCTGGGATTCTGAAGCCCATATTCTAAGTAAGGTTAATGCCTTATCTATATGCTCTCTGAGCAGGTAACGATCTGTATGTAACCCCCTGCAAATGGGGTTCCCAAAAGTCTTACAGGAGCTTGCCTGAATGCTCCAAGTCTGGGCGGTGTTCGTGTCTGAGCTGTTTAAATGTGGTTCCAAGTGGTGCTATTTGAGCCTCCATGTACTGTCTCTTTAAGAGCTGTCTGCTTGCAGACTTAATTAGTTTGTATGGGGGACTGTGTATTTAATGCTCGAATCCTGCCCAAGCTGTAGAGTAATCGCTCCATTTGCAGTCGCTGAAGGTGCAAAGGAGCCCATCTGAAAGCTGTAACTGTTTGCCTGTAATCATTTAAAGCATTAGCAAATTGTAGTTTGTCTAACCTGCCTTTATTGCAGCTGGGACTCTGTGTGTGTGTTACCTCCATTTGGACCTAAACTGCTGTGCTGGGCCAATTGGGTTAGAAGCCCTAAATGGAGCCTTTGGACGAATGAGAACTTGGACTCTTAATCTGAGCCTGACACAAGGGGATTGTATGGGCAGTGACTCTGGGAAATGTAGTTTTGACCTTGGCCCTTTTTTCCACCAGAGGAGTCTTATTGTGAGTGACAGCCAAACCAGCCAACAGTATAGTGTGGAGCTAAAATGCCCTGCTCTGTGACTGGAAAGATCCAATCAGTTATGACAGTGAGAGAAGGAGGCCCTGTGCTTCTGCGATTGTATAGTTTCAGCAGGGAAGCGTCGTGCTCGAACCCCTGAGGTTTGGCCTGCAGTGTTACAGCGCCAGATTAGACTGACTCCGACTGTGAGGAGAAGGAGATCTGAAGAGTAGAAACCAGGCTCATCCTGTGAAGACTGGAGAAATTGCTGAATCGCTCGGTCTGTCAGGAACTGAAGCTGCTGTCGTTCCCCGGTATCTTGCAGTAACAGCAGTCGGGATCGAGGAGCAGCATGCCTGGTATAGTACTTTGCTTTACATAAAATTGTGTGTAGTGCTTGTGGGGAATCGCTATTTCAAATCTCCTGTACAGTGAACTGTGTGCTGAAGCTGGAACAAACCCCAGCTTAATTCGGACTACATCTGTTTGCTATCAACTGCAGTGGGGTCTAGTCAAAATGACCTTGTCCCCATGCCCTGTTCTTCTGGCAGTCCAGAAGGATACTCTCCATCCGATCCTCGGCCTGAGTATTGTGAGTACAAATCAGGGTATTCCCTGCATCTTGTTTTCAATCACAAGTGTGTCATCTAATTCTTGTTGTTTCACTGCTTCATGGACTGAGCCTCCGGCTCCGGATTACAACTGGGTGTTGTGCATATCTTTTTCTACAGGGCTCTATCCATCCCGCACCTGCCGCCAACCCGGCAATTGACCTGGCTAGCCCCCAACCTGGGTACCCAGAGTGTGACTTTTCAGACCCTGTATGTGTGCACAGTACTGTGATTTAATGCCACTAATTAACCTGATTTCCCCTCCTGTGTTATTGTCCCCAAATAAATCAGATTTGTTGTTGTTATACTATATACTGTCTGTGGTGTTGGTACTTATGGAAACAGTATTGTGTTTTGCTGTGTATGTTGTTTAACCATACTTTACAGGGTGTCCTCAGAGGCGAACCTCAGAATCAGTCTCGAGGTAAATGGTACTTTATGACTGAACAGTGTGTACATGTGGGGTATTGGGACTGTAACTCCTGTGTACTGTGTGAGCCACTAGAGGGAATAAAGGGGTCTCAGTGTCCCAGAGGCTGTGACCAAGCTAGTCTAACCACTACCAACCTGACCTCTGGGTGGAGGCACCCGTCATAGAACCTAGGCCCCTCAACCTGTTAGTAGTCAAGCAGGCAGGGGTAGTAGCCCTTGGGATAAGCGCCACCTGGGGTTACATGTAAGGTGTCTTTTTTTGAAGTTGTGAGATGCTGTTTTAAACTGCTCATGAATCGTGACCCAAAATGAAGTGCAGCTGTGTGACTCAGCTTGGCTACAATCCATCCATTTGGTTGGTTGGAGGTGATGCTGATCAGGACAGGTGAGAAAAGAAATGACTAATTTTCTAAAACGTGGATTATTTCTTTGAACATTCCAGACCATGGATTCAAGATTGGAAAATGCTGTGGAAAAGGGCTTATTGTGTATTTTAACACAATGAGAGCAAAAGCAGGCAAAGACATTACAACAATATAAACACTTATTTACATAGCCAAGGCACTGAATAGCATGCCAAGATCCCCAGTGTTCTCGGCCCCGAAGTGCACTAAGGGCAGTGAAGCCCTGGGAACCTTGGCATGCTGTTGGAACCTAGCCTTGCTAAATCAATGAGTAAACTGTAATAACTTCTTTGCCTTTTGCCTCTTTATTGTTCCTGTATCAAGGTAGCTGTTCCACATGTAGCAACATAGCTAGAAGCAATTGGAAGTGGTGGACCAGTGTTTAAGTACTTCAGAGGATTTGAGTGGTGGGGAGAAGGTTATAGGATTATTTTCTAACCCAAGGTCTACAGGATGATGAGGTCTGAATTCCTCCCCAACCAGGTACCTTGAAATAGGCTGGGTGGGATCACTGTAACACAGATAGGGTAGAAAACTGAGCCACTGGCTCACACTGGCCCTTTGTGTGAAGTAGCCCCAGAGCTGCTATGTAATTCTATTCTGTTTTTTTTTTTTTTTTTTTACATAGATCGGATCATTTTTTGTTCTGGTTCTGATTTGCCCGACCTCGCTTGAACCGTCAGAAACAGAAAGCTGAACCACACCATTATTGAAGTGAGTTCAGTCACTGGGTGGTTGACTAGGGGGAGAAGGACTGAGCATCCCAAAGATGGTTCTCCTCCTTTCACGGTGGGTGTATTGTGAAGCCCGCTGGCTGACTGCCAACTAGCAAAAGCTGGATGAGAGCATGACTGGGGCTCAGGAGGTTGGGATGCTGCCAGTCTGGGTGCCGACCATGCATCCACAGGCAAGCTGCCAGTATGTACAGTGGTGTGCCAGGAGAGAAAATGGAGAAAAGCGGCAACTGGCCAGGCAGATGACGCACTAGCCAAGACATTCTTTAGGTACATCAGTGAAAGAAGGAAACCGTGTGGAGGGCAGGACTAAGACTTAGAGGTGATACAGGGGATTGTTAGAGACCTGGAAAAGGCAGAAATACTGTACAAATACTTCTGTTTAGTATTCCACTGAGGAGAGGAAGGGTCAAGGACCAAAGCTGGGTAACAGACACTAAGGAGGGGGAGGTAAACACAAGTCCTTTCATGGAGGGAGAGCCCGGAGGAGCTGACAAAGCTAAAGGTGGACAAGGCAATGGGGCCAGATGGCATACCTCAGGATATTAAGGGAGCTGAGAAGGAGCTAGCAGTACATCTGTCAGCCATGTTCACCAAGTCACTCAACACTGAGGTGGTACCAGAGGACTGGAAGAGGGCACATGTAGTCACTCTACACAAAAGTGGAAGTAGGGAGGAGGCAGGGAACTACAGACCAGTCAGCCTCACCTCAGTAGTAGGTAAGATCATGGAGGCACTGCTTAAAGAAAGAATTGTGGCACACTTAGAATCGATCAATGACCAGAATCTGAGACAGCATGGATTCACAGCAAGAAGGTTATGTCACATGAATCTGATATTTTTTGACTGGGTGACGAATGAAGTAAATCAGGGTGGGGTGGACTTGGTTTACCTCCGATTTCAACAAGGCATTCAATACCATCCACATAAAAGGCTAGTTAACAAGATGGGTAGTCTGGGCATGGGGCAAGGTGGTAAACTGGGTTAGAAACTGGCTAGCAGACAGGAGGAAGAGGGTGGTGGTAAATGGGATCCAATCCAGAGAGAGGAGAGTGACCAGCGGGTACCTTAGGATCAGTCCTGGGGCCAGTCTTGTTTAATGTCATTATTAGTGACATTGCAGAAGGGCTGGAGGAACAGGTCTGCCTCTTTGTGGATGACACTAAGATCCACAACAGGGTGGATACACTGGATGGGGTGGAGAAAATGATGATAGACCTGAAGAAGCTTGAGAAATGGTCAGGTGTGTGGCAACTAAAGTTCAATTCAAAGAAGTGCAAAATAATGCACCTGGGAAGAGGAATGAGGAGAGCTAGGACGGAGTTTGACTTGACCCAACCTCAACTTCTCTAGACATGTAGACACCATCCTGAAGAAGCTGTGTCCCAAGCTCGGTGCTTTATACAGGAACCACAGCTGCTTAATGCTACCGGCTAGATGAAAACTTGTCCAGAAGATGGTCCTACCTATCTTTGACTACTGTGATGTAGTTTACAGTGCCACCCCAAGTCTTCCCTAACCAGACTGGACACCCTCTTTAACTCTTTCTGCCGCTTTGTACTTTACACTCCCCCACCCAAAATCACCACTGTACCCTCTGTCGCTCCCTGGCTTTCCCTCACTTGAGAACCGCTGCCTTCTCCACTGCGCCAAATTTATATCTAAATACTGGTTTGAACTCTCCCATCCTATCTTACCTCCTCACTCTCCACCCTCCGCCTACTCCCTTAGATCATATGATTCCCTCTTAATGTCAGTTCCTCATTGCATAACCTCCACTGGTCACTCAGCTTTCTTGCACCGCCTCTCTAAACTCTGGAATGCCCTTCCCCCCAGATTCGACACTCCTCTCCCCTTGTCTCTCTCTCTTCCTCCCTACACAAGTTCCACTCAGTGAACTGTACCTGCAATTAACCACCCCCCCGCCCAAGTTCCACATCTCACTAGTCTAGCAGCCTCCCTGTTTATGTAGCACAATGATTCCCCTAACTTGAAATGATTTCCATACTGTTTCTGTATGCACTTCTGCTCCCTGCACCTTTGGCCACCGGTGCAGTGTTCTATTGCTCACTCTCCTACAATCTTAAGTCGACTTGCAGTTATAGTGTTCGCATAGTGTTACTTACCAATATATCCTATGTTATAATGACCATTTTGTATATATCATACTTAATTATGAACTAATTGTTTATCTGATTGATTGTTGTAAGTTGGCATTGAATTCCTGTTCCTTACCCCAGGACGCACCAGGAGACAAGCAACTTGTTGCTCAGTGTGCCTTTGAAACATTTCAATAAATAAATAAAGAGTTGTTGACTATCACAAAGGAAGCAATGGACGGAGGGGATATAATTTCAGATGACCTAAAGGTGTCTAAGCACAGTACAAAGGTGGGGTGGACCAGTGGCATGTTGGGAGCAGAGGCATCACAAGCAGAAGTCAGTAGATGGTAATGCCATTGTTAAAAAACACTGGTGAGGCCTCATCTGGAGTACTGTGTGCAGTTCTCAGAGGCCACACCTTTGAAAGGACATTGACAGGGTGGAGGCAGTCCAGAGAAGAGTGACAAAGATGGTGCCAGGCTGGCACCAAAAACATAAGAGGAGAGATTAAAGGACCTCAATATGTACTCGTTGGAGGACAGGCGTAATGAGGGGAAATGATGAAATATTCAAGTACCTTAGGGGCATAAACAACGTGCAGGGGTGACATCTTCCATTATAGGCAGAATACAAGAACAAGAGGGCATGATATGAAATTAAAGGGGCAAGTTGAGGGAAACATGAGGAAGTTTTCTTCTCAGAGAGGGTGGTGGATGCATGGAATAGCCTGCCGCAGAGGTGGTGGGAGGCGGTGACAGTGAAGGATTTAAACATGCCTGGGACAGGCATAGGGACCTTGAGGCAGGTAGGAGGCAAAAGCCATTGACCAGGTAGGGTCAGGGCTGCATACAATTGTGGGGCTTAGGGGCAGACTGGTTGGGCTCTAGCTATCCTTATCTACTGACAATTTCTATGTTTCATGTCCACAGTCAAGCTCATTTCTCCTAGCTCCCAGAACGCCTCAGGCTTCACCTCCACTGTGGGCAGCCAAATATTTGCGGAAGCTACTGTCTGAGCTAAAGGCTGGCTCCCCTCGTGGGGGCTTAATCCAAGGAGGCAACACAGCAGGGACTTGGGGGTAGCCTGTGGATTCCCAAAAATCAAGTAGAGGAGCCTCGATAGAAAGGAGGTGGTTCTGGCAGTGGCTGAAGGAGATCCTGGTCAGGTGGGCTCGAGAAAAGCTGAATTTAAAAAACCATTTGATATGCTCTGGTGTCTGGCAAGGACTGAAGAATAAAGAAACCTGGCACTAGCAAGATCAATGAGCTGCCATCGCGGTATAAATAAAAGGGAACTGATATGCTGTAAACAAGGCTGTAAAACATGTAGAAGGGCGACAGCTCCACGTCTCTACCCACTACCTAGAAGCCAATTTATTTATTTAACATCCTGGATTCAAGACCTTTGAGCAGATGCTCTTTAGTAAGTTCCATGTCAGAATGATAACGTAGTCAGGCTAACATTTGCAATAGTTACATTGCAAGTGTCACCGACCTAAATACATGTATGTCTAAACAGAAGAGACGAAGATGCAGCTGATTACTAAAGATAAAATAAAGTGAAAATGACACTAACAGTGATCAGAGGTACATCTTACATACAGCAGAGGCGCTGTACAATGTATGCCCAAGTATAATTGTTATTAGGTTACTAAATACATAGTGAAACAGGCAGAAGGCCATAAGGGAAGAGAGAGAGGAGGAGGAGGAGGAGTCAGGGAGGAGGGTGGAGTGGTAAGGGTGGGGAATAGGGAAGGAGAGGATAGGTGGGGGCAGGAGGGTACCAGAGGTAAGTACAAAATAAGTGCAAGTGAGGGTAGTAGTTAGAGTAGGTGATGGACAGGGGAGATATGAACTCCTCCTCCAAATGTGTTAAACAACAGGTGCAATGGGTGGGCATTTTTCACCCTATTTTATTTACTCAAGATAGCCCAGATGAGAAGCAACATCTCCTTTCAAGTGGAGTCCTGTTTTTACTCATTTTGACAGTGGGGAGAACCAGGCTGTGCCTTGTTGAAGTAAACACAATGAGCCAGTGTCTGCAGTAACATTCAAACCTGCATTCGCCTGTTTGCAAGTCCAGTGCTCTAACCATTTGGCCACACTACCCTTCCAGCTAAACAAACAACTCTATGACCACCGATGTAGCAGGAAACACAGAAGTCCTTTATAGGGCCTCAAATTAAAAAGTCCCCAAAAGAATTACAGAATGTGTTAGTGAAATCTGCTACCATGGGTACCTGTAGCTCACATCACAGCCAATTTTTTCCTAACTGGACTGGATGCCCTTCAAACTCAAATGACATCACGCCCTGCTTTGTGCACAGGCACTTGATCAGAAGGGTACCAGAATACCTAACTGAATGACTGGTATTTAGTAACAACATCAATTCTCGAGTCATCCTCTGAGAAACATCTTCAGATCCCTTCCTGTGTATCAGAATGAGTCAACACTAATTTGGATTGTGTGCAGCGACAGCCAGTAATCAAATGGCCCTATTGATAAGACCTATACCAACCTTTAGTGCTGCTGAAAAGGCGCTATCTGAAGAATTTCAAGTGTTCTTGCTTTTGTAATGCTGTACCACTGCTCTCCACCCTGGTCTTCACTGTTTCATGTATAGTGTCAGTGACTCAACAGGTTGCACATGTGCCTCTGAGGATGGAAGATTATGGGTTCTAGCACCACACCAGAAACGGATAAATCCAATACTGACACTGCAGTGCAGCATACTGGGGCATCTTTGGGATAATGCATTAAAGAGAGGTCATGTCTGCTTGTTCAGGTAGATATTAAAGATCCTATGGGATTTTTCAAAAAGAGGAGGAGAATTTCACCATTGGCCTGGCCAAATTTCCCACTCACAAACCAAACCCCAACAGCTTAACCTAATTCAAAATGTCAGTTATGAGACTGAAAATAAGCGGAACTGCCTAGCCCTCCTTTCCATGTCAACAAGAACTAGATAAATAAGAGAGAGCCTGGGGCTTTAGGGAGCCACTGACACCTTGAGAAGAACTTTGAAAAACAGCACCTGGACACAAAGCAGTTTGCATTTATTAGCTTATACTTCTTATCCTCATTTTTATTACTGAGGCTAATATACATGAAAAAGGATAGTTGTGCCTTGAGGGCTCATCAGCTCCTATTGCTTCTTCCCAACCTGATGTCATAATACTCTGCTTATGACATCATAGTTATTCCCAGGCAACATACTGTGATGTCACAACAGATCATTATAATTTCAAGTGGAGAATAGCTACAGAGGCAGATGAACTGCAAGGTTGAAAATCTTGGTTTTATGTGAATTTCTTCAATAATAAATAATGCCAGGAGAAAGTTACAGAAGATGCATGAAATACAAATCAAACTGTGTCAAATACAGTGTCTTCCAAAGTTGCTGTTTAATCACTGGTCAAATTTGATCCACAGGTGTAAAAACTAAGTCAAATGAGGAACCTACAGGGTCAAAATGAATAAAAAGCACAAAGTTGTACAGGGCTGTAGGTAAAAGCAGTTAGAAATTGTATATTTTTGCAGTTCACTTTTCCTTCATTTTGTATTTTTTAGAACAGGTACATTAACCTGGACCCTCAGGCAAGGGAGAGGGTAATTTTTAGGCAGGTTGCAACATTTGCCCTTTGGTATATTAGCACTGTCTTTGAGTGCCATATTATACTGTGACATGTATTACGATGCACTGTACTTTGATCTGTAATTCATGGATCACTAATATAATACATAATCTATATAGAATCACAGAAGCCCAATGGCGGAAAAGGCCCATCCGCCTGCTCTTCCCCCACACTCCCCCTCCCTGCCAGCCCCCACCTCCCTCGATACTCAGCCCCATATGCTTGTCCTGTGCCCTCTTGAATTCTTCACAGATTTAGCCCCCACCATTCCATCTGGTAGTCTGTTACAGGGCTCAACCACCCTCTCCGTGAAGACAAGCCCTCTCACATTGCCCTGTATCTTTTTCCTTGCAGTCTGAGGCTGTGCCCTCTAGTTCTGACCCCTCCTTCCTCTTAAGTAAACACTTTCTCCCACTTTATTGAGCCCCTTTACATATTTAAAAGTTTCAATCATGTCTCCCCTTCCTCCTTGTCTCCAGCGTGTACTGAGATCCAACTCTTTACACCTCTGCTTGTATGACTTTCCCTGCGTGCACCTGCACCATCTTGGTTGCCCTCTCTGAACTCTCCAGTGCATCTATATCCTTGCAGAGATGTGGCCTTCAGAACTGAACCCCATACTCCAGGTGCAGCCTCACCATAGCTGTGTAAAGGGGCACTATTACCTCCCTTTTTTTTTTTTAAATTGTTTAAACAGGTGAGACACACTAAGCTGAAAACTTGTTTACAGGTGCAACCTGGGAGCACAGGGAAGTAAAGTGACTTGCTCAGGGTCAGACAGTATGGGGCTGTGGGATTCAAACCCAGATCTCCAGATTTGCAGCTCAGAGCCTTAAATCACTGTGCTATACTGCCTCCCTGCTAGTAATGCCCCTGCCTATGCATGCCAACATTCCACTGGCCTTTCCTGCCCTGCTACATTGGATTCCTCCCTAAGGTTCGAGGCAGACCATGATCCCAGATCCCTCTCCTGTTCTGTTGCTCTGATTTCCTCCCCATCTAGGGTGTACCCTGCTCTTCTGTTCCTACTCCCAAGTGCATCACAGCGCACTTCTTGGCATTAAATTTCAGCTGCCACATCCCAGACCATTTTCAAGCGTCATTAAGTCCTCCCTCCTGTCCTCCACCCCCGGGTGTTCACCCTATTGCATATTTTCGTATCATCAGCAAACAGGCACACCTCCCTCTCAAACCCTCTGCAATATCACTGATGTAGATGTATGTTGAAGAGAAGTAGACCCAAAACTGTCCCTGTGGCACTCCACTCTTCACCCTCGCCGTCCCAGTGTGCACCCGTTTAAAGCACCCTCTCAGTTCTTCCTGACAGCCAGACCTCCACCCAGCTTGTTATTTTCCCATCTAACCCCAGGCTTTCCATTTTGCTCACCAGCCTCCTATAGGATGGTGCAGAAGGCCGATTGAAGTCCAGATAGCCACGCCCACTGCCCTCCCGGTCAACCACCTGAATCACCCAATCAAAGAACTAAATTAGGTTTGTCTGGCAAGACTTCCCTTCGTGAAACCATGCTGTCTGTTGTCCTGCAAGCCACTCTCCTCCAGGTAATCCACCACCCTCCTTGATTAATGCCTCCATTACCTTCCCGATCACTGACGTGAGGCTGACAGGTCTGTGGTCCCCTTCACCTCCTTACTACCTCCCTTGTGTAAAGGCACTGTGTCCAGCCCTCTTCCAGGTCATTATCACGTATTTACTGTGAGATGTTTCTCTCTGTGACTTCTGTTAAAGGAACACTGTTTAAGTGAGCTTGTACCCAGTCACCAAATAATAAATAAATAAATTTAACTTAGGACAAAGGACTGCTGCACATCTGTCTCAATGTTCAGACTGCCTTTTACAGATTAAAGATTATCCAGATCCACAAGCCTAGTTAACTACATCCAGTCAGGCAGAACCAGATACTGAGCAACAGAATCCAATCCTCCAAAAGAAATCTCATGGCTCTAAGGCTCCAGTCCTGGTTTTGGAAAGTGCTGTCATCGACACAGGCAGCAGGAAGACAACAGGCGCCATGATGTTACCTGAGAACTGAGCCGGCATGAACTGCACAGCCCTATAAATAGCACTGTTTTCACAATACACTACGCAGTGAGAAGCCTGATAGAAGCGGTTTCAGCTCATGTCATTCTTTCTATTTGTCGGGGCGCACTTTTATTTATTTATTTTTTTACAAATTTCAGCTTAGGCATACTCCATCCACCACTGTCTTTGAGGCACAGGTCAGGAAGCATAGGAAAACCAGTAGTAGTTGTAAACTCACAGGTAACCTTTATTATTACCAATAACAGTAAAATAAAAAATAAAAATGGTTTAGTGTAACAATTTACAAAGGCAGTACAAACAGAGAAAACAAAGTCCTTCATTTGAGGGTTTCTTTTCAATTCCAGATCTCAATCTCTATCTCTCACTCCCTTTAGCAAAAGCATTGCTGCTCTTTTTACAAGTCTTTGCCTGGAAACTCGTTAAGAGGCAACCTGTTTCTCACAAAATGTTCTTATCAGTTTCTTTGCAGATGCAGCAAATAGAACATTGTCCTCAAGCTGGCCCCTGCTGACAGCTCTGTAAAAGTTTGTGCTGTATGGCAAATTTAATCCGTTGAGTTCCAAATAGCTTTTTACAATCATTTCAACAGTATAACTATACTGTATACATTTCAAACAAAGGGATCCCAGTATCGCTTGCAGTTTCACACAAAGATTCACATAAATTTTTATAACCGCAGACATGCAAGGGAGGAGAAAAGACAGAACCAGCAAGTGAAGGCAGAGAGCTAGCGACAAGCAGAGAATCACAAGACCATCAGAGTGATCAGTTCTTGGGTCTCATGAGAACATTTGGCTGCACAACCAGACGGACAAGAGATGGGAGAGGGGAGCTACTAGCTCAGCCAGCAGCAGCAAACTTCTGCAGCTCCTGATTGAGTCCCTTTATATTTATTAAAATCACCAAATTTTGGATTAAACCTGGTTAAAGTCACGCTGCTTTCGATAGAGGATCACCTGCTGCTTCTCTAGACAAAAATCTGAACTGAAATGGGAAAACTAAGCCAAATAAACAGGACTTTTTCCAGCCCAGCTCTTCAGCTGTTAAATAGCCCGATCATGTGAAAGGATCCTCCATCTTCAAGAACGGAGATAAGCACTGCTTCTCTGGCCTCTCTCTATACCTGATAGGCAGCAATACACTAAATTCAACAAGGTCCTCTCAAGCTCTGCCTGTTAACTCCGGGTGCCTCAAGTGGTCTGTTCTAGGGCCTATTCTGTTCTCCCTTTTGTCAATGATTTCACCCTGGTCCCAGCTCATGGTCACTCCGCCCTTTATGCAGATGACCTTGTTATCCTAACAAGCTCCCAGGATATCAGTGTCATCAACTTCCATCTCAACTATGACTTTGACCTCATACAATCCTGGCTAAAGGACCTCAAGCTAGCCATCAATCTCAAAAAAAAAAAAATCAGGCTATGCTCTTTGGTTTCCTGGCCAAATCCAAAGCTTGTCCTGCACCTCTGAGAGTCACTGGAGCTGATGGTTCCCTTGTGCAAGTTGCTGACACCCTTAAATACTTGGGGTTGCCTCCATTCTCAGCTCGACTTCTCACTGCATATACGCAATATATGCAAGGCTGCAGACTGCAAGCTGGACTTGGCATACAGAGCTAAAGCTGCCTCACCCCAGCAGCACGTCATGCTCTGGCTAAGGGGATTCTACTTCCTACGCTTTGTTAGGGACTGATCTCCTTTGCACATGCCCCAAAACCTAACAAAATGGGATGTTACCTACAATAATATATGTCGCTTTGCTCTCGCCCTCCATCTCACTCATCACTGTGAGCTATAAACAATCTTGAGTGGCTCTCCCGACAACCATCACACCTTTGCTATGGGCAATTTAGTTGACAGTATTGTCAGAACTGCCTCCCCTGCACTAGTTGAGCAATTCAAGCCTGCAAACCTCTCCTGCTTATTGAGATCTAGTGGCTTGCAAGTATTCCTAGTTCCCAAAACCAGTTCCTTAACGGGTGGAGCGAACTTTCACCGTCTATGCATCCAGACTATGGAACTCCCTCCTGCTCATGTTCACACTTCCCCTCCCATTACTGCATCAGAAAACTACCTCTGGGGCTTCCTGAAACTTGCCTTGTCTTGTCATTGTACCCAAGGTATTATCCCCTCTTGGCACAGTGCTGCACTTTATGGTCTGGTCACTGTGATCGGGTGTTTATGAGATTATAGTTCATGTTGTGTTAAATGTTACCTTGCTATGTGACGTGCAACAGCTGACTGCCAATTGTTACCTTGTTATGTTATGCTGTTTCTTGCCCTCCCAGCATGCTGCGCTCTGACTATTTCCTTTCTTTGATATCCTATCATACCTGTTTTTGCCTGTACCTTGTAATCCTTCGGTGGCACCTGAAATAGGCATTTGAATGTCTAGTGTGCTTACCAGTTAACAAAAGCTAAATAAATCAATAAATAAATGAGGAGGAGTCAGACAAAGACTGAATTTTGGATTAATGTGTCTACCAAGAGTGGGGACTTTTCTTTTGAACTGGTTTGCCACTTTATTTTACTAACGGGACCTTCATCGATCTTTCTGTTTGCAAGGTTGTGCTGCATATTAGTGGAGAGATTGTGCTTCGTTTCATTTAACAGCAAGTTTATATAGACAAATACTGCAGATATTAATCTTTTTCTTGCATAAAATGTTTTAATTGCTCCCAGGGTTCTCTGATTTTGTTTCACTTTTATGTATTTGAGTGAATTATAGTGAACCAGGTTCTGAGATGGCGCCTGCTTTTGACTTTCCCCTATATCTTTTATGCGCTTGTTGGAAGTTAGGGGAAGCCATTTAACTTTGTTTAATGGTGGATATTTAATAATAGTTTGGGTATCTTACTGCCTATTGGCCTGCATTTGTTCACTGTTTAAATATAATATGCCCCAAGAGCTCCTAATGGTAACTGGGGTTCCCTTCACGGTCCGCTTCAAGATGTGTATTCTATGATAAAGGCAGGAGCAGGACTCTGCCTCCATTACCTTTGTATTACTTTTGGCGTGGAGGTGAGCACATCATTACCTCTCTATTAGTTACATTTATATTGTGCTAGTCTCCTGGAGGCTCTCGCTTGTCTGGCAGTATTAATTTTGTGTAATATGGGCTTCACGGAGCTCTGGAACTGAGGAATGCTCTTTATCATTTACTGGTACTTTTTCATAGGACCTAAAGGGTTGGTTTCAAGATATTTGTTATTGGTAATATTGGACTTGAATTATGGGGCACTGGCTGCATAATAGCTCGTGATATGTTTATATATTACTTTCTTACAACAATGTAGCAGATATCCTTCACTGATGTACCAATGGAGCATGCAATCACCATCCTTAATAATGTACTTTGAATTCTTACTAGTCAGTATACTTGTTCAGGAAGTCTGTGTCATATGCACATGTATAAATGCTACACATAAAAAGTACAAAAAAAAAAAAAGACGAGACAGAAAGGATAGGATAGAACAGATCCTTGTGTTTAACTTCTTTTGTATAACAAATGGGACAGGGCCTTACTCAACCCTGTCACAGCCACTTGTACTGCCATTATGCCAGCAGGGATCTGTATGGGGTTGGACCTGAAGATACTAACACTATCATATATGGCCACCAGTGTAAATGAGTTTTCTTCCCAATTTTTTCCTGGCCTCATCCCCCCCCCACACAGCACAGGACATGCGTCCCTATGCATGCCACTCGAGTGCACGTAGTGATGCCTTGCAGACAAGACAAATTCCATCGCCCCGCAGTAGGATCACTATGGTGCTGGAACCTGAGCGAGCCCTCCCTTAGCTGGGAGTGCTGCCCTGTGGCAGTGCTGCTACCCCAGCCCCTGGCCTGACTCCCTGAGTCCACCCTGAACCCAGGGCACCAGCACAAAAGCACGCATTGCTTCCACTGGGCCATCGGGCCAGCCCTGCATGCTTCACTTTTAACTAAATTTCATCACAAAATAATTTGCTGATCTGCCAGTATGGCTCCATGCTGCAGTGATATTCACTGTCTTGTCAGTGATCTGAGATCGAGAGCAGTGCAGGTTGCCAGTTGGAGACAGGCGTGTGCTGCAAGAGAGTGCATCTCAGTCGGGATTTCTGGAGGTTGGTTCTGGTGCCACAGTGGCTCCTGCAACTGCACCAGGGAGCCTGCTCTTGTTGTAGGGGAGGTATGTGCGGCAAGTCAGATAGAGACACTGTGCACACAATGGGAAGGAGGAGGATTAAGGAGAAAACCAAGGAAATAATTCCGCTCCCACCATCTGAATGACAAAGGAAACGCCTCAACACGGTACATCCCAGAATACTGGGTATATCTCTGGGTGATGGCAAGGGACTAGAAACAGCTACATGGGAAAATAAAAAGTTTTTTTTTTAACCAGGGATCACCCAGCTGAGATGTAATGTCTTATTTTCACTGGGACTCAGATTCCACTGATTTCAAGGCTGGTTTCCATGGATAGGTGGACTGGAGCACTGGGAGGTTAAGTGACTTGCTCACACTTATAGGAGGAGTATTTGGCTAGGGTGAGACTGGAACCTGTGACCTTCTGGTTGCAGAGCTGGTGCTCCTAACTATAAGACCACACTTCCACCAGTTTCAGTTCTGTCTCATTCTCTTTGCTGGAGTAAGCTACACGTACAATACAAACAAAAATTCCAAAGCTGTGCTGTGGCCACTGATATATATATATTTTTTTGGTTAAGAATAAAACTGCTTCTACTTAAATGTTCTGCTTATGATTTCACAAATACTTCCAATATATTTGACAGGTGTTTTTGTTTTGTTTTACTAGGATACAAGTCAATGAGGAATATAAAGGTTGTACAACCCCAAATATTAATTCCACATACCACAATAACAGGATACCCATTACTGCTATCCAGTACCAAGTGTTTTTTCACCTACTGGTGGGGGTAACTTGGGAGCATAACATCCTTAAAGTAATTAAAAAAAAAAAAAACTTTAGCCCTCCTTCAGTTGGCCTGGGGTAGTATCATGGCCACCCTTCGCAGTCCCAGGTATCAAGCCCCTTCTGCCAACCCCACCCCCACATACACAAACAGCTTATAAAATACATTTGCCTGCCAACAGCTGATCATGTCTTTTACTCCCATGCAGTGGAGTATGACACAAACCTACTCAGCAGGTCAGGCCCTCTGCTCCTACAGTGCCAACCTCGAGCGCAGACTTGTGAACAGGTAACAGAAACAGGGTAACCCTCTTGTCTGTTTTGTGGGTTCGAACCAACTTTTCGTCTCAAGTTCTGGAGGGATTCAAACTAGAACCTCTTGCTAGTGTACCCAATGTACAGGCTCGAATAATTCTGCTCTTCGGGAAATGCCATATATCTTTTGCCTATGGGCACCTAACCAGTGTACAAAATGAACCTTAAAACTCTATAAAGACCTCAGATAAACTCTTACCTTTTCCCAGTTTGGTATATCATTGCTTATACACAGTATCAACTTTAACCATATATGCTTCACCTGTCAAAGAAAGAATTTAAGGCACACCAAGCAGTCTCTTTAAAATAGAGGTTTACTTATACACTCACTTAAAAGAACAAAGTTAAAGTGTACCACACAATGCTGCCCATAAGTATGACTAACTTTTTAGGGCCCACACTATGGCAAGACATTCTTTTCCCACAGTAGAGTATGCCTGCTCCCTAGGAAGTAACTTTTACTCAGGTACACCACGGTGATCTTTCCCTTGGCTGGATATCTGACTCAGTACTGCCCCAATACCACGCCTGAAGGCCAGTCTGAACTATAAAGGGTTTGCTATAGTCAGGACTTGTCAATACAGGAGCACTGCACAGTGCCTCCTTCAGTCTGGTAAATGCTTTCTCACAGGCTGGGTCCCAGGTAATTTTCTTTGGCATCCTTTTTCTTTACCACGTCAGATAGGGAGCAGCCAGGGCACTGTAATTGGGTACAAATTTCCTATAGTACCCTGCTGTCCCTAGAAAACTCCTGACCTGCTTCATGCGTTTCTGGTCTGGGCCACGCCTGGATCACCTTGATTTTTATTTGGTTAAGACAGAGCTGTCCCGGCCTACCACATGCCGAGTATGCCACTTCTCCCAGCCACCTGGCACTTCTCAGCTTTGACAGTGAGCCCGGCCTCTGTATCCTGCCCAGCACTTCCCTAAGGTGGGACAGGTGTTCCTCCCAGCTGCCACTTAAGAAAGCAATGTCATCCAGGTATGCCACGGTGTACCCTCAGCACCATTTAACACCTGGTTCACCAACTTTGAAACTGGCTGGGGCATTCTTCATTCCAAAATGCATTACTTTAAATTCAAATAAGCCTATTGGAGTGATGAAGGCCGACCTCTCCCTAGCTCTGTCCATCAACTCTACCTGCCAATACCCTTGGTCAGGTCAATAGTTGTAAGGTAGGCCCTCCAACTTGTCCAGGAGTTCGTCCCACCTGGGGTATCGGGTGGGCGCCTGACTTCATGACTGCATTCAGGCCACAATAGTCCACATAGAAATGAGTAGAGCCATCTGGCTTGGGCACAAGGACTACGGGTGAGGCCCAGGGGCTGTGGGATCTCTGGATTACCCTAAATCCAGCATCTCCTCCACTTCCTCCTAATGTCCTTATGGGCGTCTGTGTCCCTGTCTCCCACCGTGCATTGCTAAGGGGCTAGTCCAGGCTTGGCGTAAACAATGGGGCAAGGTCTGCTAAAACCTCCTCTACTTCCTGGATCTTGTCCGGGGCCAGCTGGGAGACAATTTAACTGCCTCCACAGAGGACTCCCGCACTTTCTTCCAGCAAGTCCAGAAGGGGTTTCTTGTCCGTCCCTCCCCAGGACTACACACTGCAAACACCATGTCAGCCCTATTAGCATATGGCTTCATCATGTTGACATGGTACCTCCTTTCTGTCTGTCTTCAGTCAGCTAACTCTATAATATCGCTCACGCCATTTACCTTCCTATCTACTTTGTACGGTCCTGCCCACTCAGCCTGCAGCTTGTCTTTCCAGACTGGAATAAGGACCATGACTTCCTGACCCACCATGTATGAGTGAGCTCTGGCTCTGCGGTCGTACACACTTTTTGTTTCTGCTGGGAAGCTGCCAGGTTGCTCTGGGCTGTCCCCATAAGCTCCTTCAGCCTTTCCCAAACCTAAAACATAATCCACTATGGGAGTTCCTGGGTGGCGTGCTTGCCTTCCCAGTCCTCCCGGATCAAGTCTAGGGCTCTCATACCCAGCGCCCATATAAGAGTTCTCAAGGGGAAAATCCTGTCGACTCTGGCACCTCCCTGTATACAAACAACAGGTGGGGAAGGTATTTCTCCCAGTCCCTCCCATGCTGTTCAGCAAACGCCGAGCACTGACTTCAGGGTACCATTAATCCTTCCACAAGCCAATTGGCTTGTGGGTGATATGGTGTCATGCATCTCTGCACCACCCCACACTTCTCCCACAAACATTTTTATTTATTTTATTTATTTAGTTTTGTTGTCTGGGTAAGTGCACTAGACAAATCCTGCCTATTTTCAGGCACGACCCGGGAGGGGATACAGATGAATGCCAACTGACCTTGAACCAAATTAAGCTGCTGGTGGTATTTTTAGTGAATGAGGAAATTTGGCCAGGACACCGGGAAATTCCCCTACTCTTTTCGATAAGTGCCATGGGATCTTTAACATCCTCTGAACTACAGCCAATCCAGGCAGCTGGTTTAACGCCTCATCCGAAAATGGCACCTCAGAAGTGCAGCACCCTCTCATGCTGCACTACAGTGTCAGTACTGGGATATTAACCAAGTGCCAGATGTGGGAACTGAACCCACAGCCCTCTGATCTCCGGCCTCAGAGGTGAGTGTGCTACCTACTGAGCCACAGACACTGTGATTTCATCAGGTCCGACATGAAGGAACCCCTCGATCGGTGATAACCTCCTCGCGGAACCCAATACGGAGAAATTCCCAAGTAAGGCATCTGCCATTTTGTTTGTCCTCAGTAAGGATAGGGTGACTGCCTCTTGGTACTGGGTGGCACAATCCACCACAGTCAGGATGAATCTCTTCCCTGAGGAGCTGGGGGTATTTAAAGGCCCACAATATCCATTCCCACCCTCTGGAATGGCTCCTCCACTATGGGCAATGGAATCAGGGCAGCTTGGGTTTCTTGCCTGCCTTCCTATTTCTTGGCACCGGTGACAGGACCTGCATACTCCTCTTCACCCGCTGGGTGAAGTTCGCCAATAGAAATTTGGGCCAACTGCTGCATAGTGTGTGATTGCCAGATGACCAGACAAGGGAATATCATGTGCAATCTTGAGCAACTGCTCACGATACTTCCTAGGGAACGCACAAGATGCCTGCTCAGGCACCCCTCCCTCTGTCTGCACAGCCTGAGTATACATCAGTCCATTTTCCCAATAAACGAGGAGCACTTGGTTGACAGTGGGCTCAGGGAGGGTTAGAGCAGTCAGGCAGAGGCACATCCCAGATCCTATTCCACTCAAGAACTCATGCCACACTGGCAAATGAGGACAACCAAATAGAGGTACCCAGAGAAGTGGAAGGAAAGGATGTGGAGGTTAGCCAAGGAGGTGACCTCAGCGGGAAAGCAGTGGACCCCAGAGGAGGAGGAAGCGAATCCTGGTGGGGACTCCATCATAAGAGGGATCCAGCTAGGAACGAACACAGGAGGGGAGGACAGGGAGATGAGGTGCCTACCAGGTGCCATGGCATGGAGGGATGGAAGGAAGATCCTGGGGATCACTGGGAAGGCAAGACGGAGGGTGAGCTGGATGTCATTATCCACCTAGGTACTAATGACCTGGCAAATGGGGAGCCAAAGGAAGTTCAGGAAGAGTTTAGGAAACTGGGGAGGGGTCTCAAGCAAGTAGCTACTTCTGGCACTTTCTCAGAAGTACTACCTGTGAGAGGCAAGGAGAGCATGGAGTGCATGCACCAGGAACTTTAACTCATGGTTGAAGAACTGGTGCTGTGAGGAAGGGTTTGGATTCATTGGTGACTGGGACCCACCTGGAGGGATGGAGGTTTGTTCAAGCCTGACAGCCTGCATCCATCCTGGAGGGAATCCAAGCACTCAATGATAAGTTTAAATGCTACATTGACAAGCATTTAAACTAGCAAAGGGGTGGCAGGCCAGCAAGGAGTGTACCTACTTGCTCACCCCCACAGCTAGCAGTGGAAACCAGTGAACCAGAGGAGTGGCTATCTCTGCAAAGCAGTGTGCAAAAGATGGAGATTAGTGCCCAAGAGGTGGATAAGCAGAAAAGGGGCAAAATCCAGCAGAAGGGCAGACGGCAAGGAGAACCAGGGATAAATGACAACCAAGGAAGGGGCTGGAGTAGAACAGTGAAACAGTCTAGGAGGTCAAATCATGGAAAGCCATGTGTGCAAATGCCAGGAGCCTTAGCAACAAGATGGAAGATCTAGAGGCTGTCATGGTGCAGTCAGACCTGGACATTGTGGCCATCACTGAAACCTGGTGTAATGATAACCACGACTGGGAGATGGCCATACCTGGCTACAACATATTCAGAAGAGACAGAGCAGGCAGGAAGGAGGAGGACTGGCACTGTATGTGAAAATGACATAAGGGCCACAGAGATCCAGGAGGAACAAAATGGGGGAGATACTGTGTTAAGCTGGAAAGGAAAATGGGGACAGCCATCCGCACAGGTGTGGTCTACAATCCACCAGCCCAGGAGGAAGAAACAGATAGGGAATTGATGCTAGCCATCCAAAGGATGGCAGACAAGGGTGAGGTACTACTGGTTAGAGACTTCAATATTCCAGACGGGACTGGAGCATCCCAGCAGCAGCATCAACTAGGAGCAGATTTATCCTGGACTCCTTCAGGGTGCCTTCCTCAAGCAACTGGTCATGGAACCAACTCGCAGAAGGCAATACTGGACCTTGTGCTCACAAACAGGGACAGCGTGATGGGGGTAACAGTGGGGAGCACCTGGGAAACAGTGACCACCAGTCATTGTTTGAAATCACAGAAAGAGCAGAACCAAACCACACAAAAACACGATCCTGGATTTTAGGGGGCAGACTTTGGGAAAATGGGAGATACCTGAAAGAGCATTAAGGGAATGGGACAGGAATCAGGGTTGAGGAACAGTGGGCAGTATTTAAAATGGGGATTACAAGAACAACAGAATTGTGCATTAAGCAGGTTAGCAAGAGGAAAAGGAAGAGGAGACCATTATGGTTTCAAAGAGTAGCAAAGAAAGTGAAAGCCAAAAGATTGCATTCAGGCAATACAAAAGACACAGGCAGAAGGGGATAGGGAAGTACCAGGAGAAGCAAAGGGAGGCAGGGAGGTCAGTAAGGGAAGCCAAAGCTCAGACAGAAGAGCACATTGCAAAATCAGTGGGTAGAGGGACAAAACCTTTTACAGGTACATAAGTGAAAAAAGAAAGACAAAGGGAGGGATAGTGAGACTGAAGGGGAGGATGGGGGGCGTGGAGGATGACAACAGTAAAGCTGACATATTGAACAGGTATTTCTGCTCAGTCTTTACTGAGGAAGAGGAGGTAATGGGTCTGAAGGGAGTACTAGGGTGAGAATGGTGCAGAAATGGACACAAGTCCCTTTACATGAGAAAGGGTCCTGAAGGAACTGGAAGTAAGAGTTGATAAAGCAATGGGGCCAGATGGGTTGCACCCCAGGGTCCTTAAAGAACTAAGAGAGGTGGTGGCTGAACCTCTGGCTATCCTGTTTAGCCGATCACTGGAAACAGGGAGGTGCCCAAAGACTGGAGGACAGCAGATGTAGTCCCTTATACAAAAGTGGGAACAAAGAGGAAGCAGGGAACTACAGACCAGTCAGCCTCACCTTGGTAGTGGGGAAGATCATGGAAGCACTACTGAAGGAGAGATTGGTGGAAACATCTGGTTGTCAATGGACTACAGGACCCAAGGCAGCATGGTTTCACCAGGAGAAGTCATGTCAGACCAACCTCGTTGAATTTTTGATTGGGTGACTAGGGAGGTGGATCAGGGAGGGCAGTGGACATGGCCTATCTGGACTTCAGCAAGGCCTTTGACACTGTGCCACATAGAAGACTATTACACAAACTGGGGAATATGGGTGGGCAGGACAGTAGTGTGGTGGGTAGGTAACTGGCTGGGTGGCAGGACACAGAGGGTGGTGGTAAATGGCTGTCACTCCACAGAGGGAAGAGTGACCAGTGGGGTACCACAGGGATCAGTGCTGGGACGGTCCTATTCAACATCTTCATCAGTGACATTCGCAGGGACCTAGAAGGCAGAATTTCACTGTTACGCTGATGACACAAAGCTCTGTAACACAGTAGACACACCAGAGGGTGTAGACAGAATGAGAAGCGACCTGCAGAAACTTGAAGAATGGTCAGGGGTTTGGCAGTTGAAATTAATGCAAAGAAATGCAAGATAATGCATATGGGGCACAAAACCCTGGCACAATATATCAGTTGGGGGTGAGGATATAGCATGCACCAAGCAGGAAAGGGATCTTGGGGTTATCATCTCTGATGACCTCAGGTAGGGAAACAGTGTGACAAGGCAGCAGGTAAAGCAAATAGGATGCTGGGATGTATAGGCAGGGGCATCACCAGCAGGAAAAGGGAGGTCATAATTCCGCTATACAAGACACTAGTGAGGCCCCACCTGGAGTACAGTGTACAGTTCTGATACCATACCACGTAAGGACATAGGGTAGAGAAGGTTCAGAGGAGGGCAACAAAGATGGTGCATGGATTGCATCACAAGTCTTATGAAGACAGGTTGAAGGAACTGAACATGTACTCCCTCGAGGGAGAGGAGGGAGAGGGGATATGATAGAGACATACAAGTATCTTACGGGAGGAACAGGGTGCAGGAAAACACTATTTTAAGCGAAAAGATGTTCCAGGACTAGAGGCATGGGATGAAGTTGGAGGAGGATGATTCAGAGGAAACATGAGAAAGAGTTTCTTCACAGAACGGTGGTGGACAAGTGGAACACCCTGCCAGAGGAAGTGGTGGGGCTGAAACAATCATGGGATTTAAGAATGCATGGGATAGACATAAAGGAATTCTGGAGGTCAGAGGTAAGGGCAATAGACTTCTAGGAAAACAAACTGAACTTACAAGGTCAAATGGGCAGACTGGGTGGGCCATAGGCCCTTATCTGCCGACACTGTCTATGTATCTATGTATCTATGTCAGAGTCTGCCCAAGCCTCAGCTTCTCTAGATTAGGTCACTTCTCTGAGCAGCTACCAACTCTCACACATTCCCAAGGCATGGATAGGTCCCTTCTATCTCTAAACTAGGGTCCCTAGCACTAGCATCAGGGCACTCAGGATCACTGTCATCCTTAACCCTCTGACAATGGGTCACCCTCCTCTTGAGTAACCTCTGTAGCTGAGTGGTTAACTGCTACTGGGGAAATTTCAACCCCTTTTATTAATCTCCATATCAGGAGACACAGGCTGGGGAATCAGCCTCCCAGTGGTTTTCACAATGGCTTCTGTGGGGTCCAGGGAACTACAATATTCCTGTCGCTGGGCTACCGTAACTGCACACACCATCCCGCTTTGAGATTGTTGCCAAGGATGACATCCACTGCTAACATTTTGGCTACAGCCACCTGTTGCAAAGTTCCCGCTTCACCCCAGTCTAGAAGAACACTAGCGAGGGGCAATGTTTTCTCACCAGTAAAGTCCTGTACAGTGACATATTTATTGGGTATAAGCTGACCAGGCTCTGCTAGATCCGCTTTACCAATGTCAGGATGCCCCTGTGTCCCTTAACCCTTGTGTCTGTACACCTTTCACCATGATTGGGTGCATGTGTTCCTCATGTTCACAGGCGTGCTTCCAGGGACACACAAACAACCCACTTCCTTCCTAGCACCACCTTGTGTATTGCTTGTCTGTTTGGGACACTGTCTGGCAATATGCCCAGTTTCTTTACACAACCAACATTCATTTCTTTTCTCAGAGAAATCTTTTCTGAAACCTGGGAACTAACTGGTTTTGGTGGAGGCAGTGGGGTTTTAGCTGCCCTGAAGGCACGCTGTTCCCATCTCCTGCTGCCACGCCGCCTCCATTCACTCTCAGAGCAGGTCTGCTCTTGGCATACGGTCCAAGAGTTCAGCAGCCTCTTGCACTGTTTTGGGATCTCAGTCCTCTAGCCAGGTTTTCAGCTCTGCTGGGCATGCCCAGAAAACTGTTCTAACAGAATCACATCTTCAATTTTATCTATAGAGTTTGCTTCAATTCCTTCCCACCAACATTTTAAAACTGCCGTTGTTTTGTGGCTAGCTCCTCATAGCTCATGTCAGGGCTTCTCCTGAGCTTAAAGAATTTAGCTCTGTATGATTCAACAGTTAATTAAATTTTTTAACAGTGCAGCTTTAAGTTTGCTGCAATCATTACTGTCCTCATTGTCCATTTGACACAATGCATCCAGAGCTTTCCCGGTAAGTAGCGGGATAGCTGGAAGCTCCAGGACTCCCTAGGAATTTTGCCTGAATACAAACTTTTTAAAAGGCATCACATCCTCCCCTCTTTAAATTCGGCTATCAATTTGGAATTCAATTTGTAACTCAGTCCTGTAGTCCCAGTTAAACCCAAGCCACTTACCTGCTTTGGTGCTGGTGGTTGAGTTAGGATCTCCAGTTCATGTCGCCTCTGGTGCTCACGCTCCTCACGGTCCGCCTCTCACTGTTCAAGGTCCGCCTCTCTCGCTTCTCTGCCTCCTTCTCCTCTGCAGCTGCTGTTCTTGCTCCCTCTTCTCCTGGAACTCCAGCTCCATTCTGTGCAACTCAATCTGCAGCCTGAGTACTTCTGGCTCCAGAATGCTGGTGACTTTCCTCTGCTGCTGTGGCCCTTCATTGGCACGGCCCTGCTGCCCTCCTCCATCGGATCTGGACACTGCACTGGCCATTAGCCCTTCCACACAAGGTTCAGTCCCTTACAGTCACTGTCTGTGACTCGATGCTCTGGGCATCTGCTACCATCAGGGCATCCACGAGGTTCTGCTTGGTGGCTTTCACCTCATCACGTGACTCCTCTGTCCCTGCACAACTACTTTGAGTAGTCTACAGTGTGCCCGCTGTAGTTGGAAGCCATCTTCTTCCCTAACTACAGCTATTCTAACTAGCACTTTAGAGAAAAAAAAAATAAAACAGGTAGGAACTTGACTGTAAGCAAAGTGATATAGTTCTGTTTTCTTTTAAAAATAAATAACTGCCCTTTCTTGGCAAGTGAGCTGTACAGTATCAAGCTGACGCACTGAACAATAAAAGCTTGTAATACCAAAATTATCTGCACCGCTGCTCCTCCAATCTGTCACAAACCTACTCAGCAGGACAGGCCCTCTGCTCCCACAGTGCCAACCTCCGAGCGCAGTCTTGTGAACAGGTAACAGAAACAGGGTAACCCTCTTGTCTGTTTTGTGGGTTCGAATCAACCTTTGGTTTCAAGTTCTGGAGGGATTCAAACTGCGAACCTCTTGCTAGCATACCCAATGTACAGGCTCAGATAATTCTGCTCTTCGGGAAATGCCAGATATCTTTCACCAAGGGCACCTAACCAGGTGTACAAAATGAACCCTTAAAAACTCTATGAAACACCTCAGATAAACTCTTACCTTTTCCCAGTTTGGTATATCATTAAGCTTATGCACAGTATCAACTTTAACCATATATGCTTCACTTGTCAAAGAAAGAATTTTTAAGGTACACTAAGCAGTCTCTTTAAAATAGAGGTTTACTTAAAATAGCTAAAATGTAAAATCTAAACACAGAACAATATATCACAAAACATACAATCACTTAAAAGAACAAAGTTAAAGTGCACATTCCTACCAACAATACACTTAGACTTGTCTATCTAATGTATTCTTATCTTCTTACAGTGCTGATAGATGTTTCTTCTTCAGATTCCAAACATGAATGTCTCTAAAGGTCAGTCACAGCATAATTAAAAACTGTCTTGACCTGCCTTCTCCATGATGTCACCCAACTCCTCCTCTGTTTATTAAAAATCATACAACCAGGATGTCTTATCATTCAGAAGGTAAATTAAATCAGGTGACATTAGCAAAACTCATTTCCCCATATGCCCTTTGAGCTAGTGGCTTCCTGCCCTTCACAGACATCAAAGAACATTTCTGACTTAGCACCAAAGTGACATAACCTGGTTTCTTCCTCTCAACGTCATAAGTTTATGATCTCTATCCTGCCAGCTGGCAGCTACAATTAAGCCAGATAAACAGGAGATCCTTAATTTATGTCTCTTTAGTTTTAATTATCTCCTGGCTTTCAGGTTAACATCTTGTAGCTGAAACCTTGGGGGTTATCCCAGGAGCACAGGATTTCTCAGGACAGACAATCACACTACATTTTTATTTTACAAAATCATACAGCTGTCAGAACCAGCTGTCCAAGTGTCACAGTGTGCACCTCCCCAGCATGATCCCTGGCACCAAATGCCGCCTTGCTAACCAGTGGGGACCCTTACTGACCCCCAGATCCATGAGGTAGAGGACCGAAAGAAACAGACAATATTGGCCAAAAAATACCAGTGGTTCATCCAGTCTGCCCTATTTTATCCGATTTCATCCCAAGTCCTACTGCCTAGACCATGTTTTGCCCTTGCTCGCACCTTACTCCTTTCTTACTGTCACCCCCAAGTAACTAGTAAGCCCCTAACTCTGTCCCAGTCATATTTTGCACCCTCCACCTCAGCGGGCAGTCTGTTCCACAGCTCAAGCCACTTTCTCTGTGAAGTACCATTTTCACATCCTCCTAAAACGCCACCCGCCCCCCACCAGCTTCTACTCATGTCCCTTGCTTTTGTGACACCATTTCCTGTTGAATAATTCCTCGCAGTTCACCTTGTTCATTCCTTACAGTAACCTAAAGATCTCTATCATACTGCCCCTCTCCTTCTGCCATCTTATGTGTACATGTTCAGTGCCCTAAGCCAACCCTTTGCAGGAGCTGCCCTGTTGACCTAAATAGTTTTGGTTACTCTATGCTACACTGTCTCCAGCCTGTCTTAGTCTTTCTTTAGGTGGGAACTCCAGAACTGGGCACAGTATTCCAGATGGGGTCTCACCAATGAGCTACAGAGAGTTACTATTACCTCTTTCCTCTTGCTATCAAAACCCTCCCAGTGCACCCCAACTTTCTGGTTGCTTTGCTGTAGGCTAGGGGTGTGCGAGTAATGAACATTAAATCCTGAATATCATGAATAATATGGTATTCAGTACTGGAGCCGAATACCGAAGTAGCTGATATTTGGTATTCAGCATTCCCACGGATTTCAAGACTGCTGGCCAATCACTGAGCATTTGCCAAAGCCAGATCGCATGACACTTCAACACTGCTGTGAAGTGGAGAGATTGTAGTGGAGACTGGAGAGAGCTCTGAGTCAGCAGAGATTAGGGTGCAAAAACTAATATTTTCATCACAAAACCTTTATTTTGTGTTCTGTAATGTGTGTCTTTAGTGCCTAGTACTAGTGGGAGAACTTGGAGTTTTTTTCATGGATAAGATGGGGAAGTGGATACTGATGGATGGGGAAGCATGCCACCTGAAACAGATACAGGTGATCTCATGAATATAACAAAATCTGAAACTACAACAAAACTACAGAAAATAGAGCTATCTAAATCAGCAAGGCCAGATAACTTGCATCCCAGGCTCTTAAAGGAGGTTAGTTCCTGGTTGGTGGATCCCTTAGTAAAACTCTTCAATCTGTCATTGGCTACTAAGGAGGTTCCTCATGATTGGAGGACAGCAATAGTTGTCCCTATATTTAAAAATGCGATAAGGCAGAGGTGGGTAATTACAGACCCGTTAGTTTGACAGCTAGTGTTGGTAAAATGCTGAAGCAATTTAATCAAGGACAAACTAGAAGGCTAATTATACAGTAAAATCTCTGTGATGAGTCACAGCATGGGTTTAGGAAGCAGAGATCATCCTAACACCTTGGTTTTCTACTGAAAGGTCAGTGAACCACTGGACAACAAGAAATCAGTGGATGTGATTTATTCAGACTATAAAAAAAAGCATTCGATAAGGTACCGCATGGAACCCTAGTACAAAAGATGCAAAAAATAGGTTGAATACAATACTACTAAGGTGGGTTAACTGTTGGCTAACAGAACTCAGAAAGTTTGAATAAGGGGACATATGTCAGGGAATGTAAGGGTTAGAATGGAGTGCCCCAGGGGTCAGTACTTGGGCCAGTCCTGTTTTCATGTTTTATATCAGACATGAACAAGGTGACAAAGAACTTCTGTATTAAATTTGCAGATGATTCCAAACTCAGGGCCGAGGTAGGGGACGATGAGCAGGTGGCATCTCGCAGCAGGACTTAAGACAAACTGGAAGAGTGGGCAACACACAATGGCATGCAGTTTAACATCAGTAAATATGTGGTGATGCATCTGGGTAATAATAATAGACAGAATAGATACACCCTGAATGGCACTCAGTTAAAGGTGACAGATAGTGAGAGACCTGGGAATACTGGCCAGTGATGATTTGTCTTTCAGTTCACACTGTAACAAAAGCACCAATGAAGCAAACAGAATTATTGGATGCATAAAGAAGCATCCACATCAAGGAACAGGGCCTGTATAGTGCCTCTGTACAGAGTATTTGTAAGACCCCACCTGGATTACTGTACACCTCTTTGGAGCCCCCATTTAAGGAGGGACATAAATAACTTGGAAAGGGTTCAAAGGAGAATCTATGTATTTAGTGATTCAGAAAATACCTTTGAGAACAAGCTCTTTACAAAGGTTCCACGTCACAGATTGCAAAACAAAGTACAATAGGAGAAAGCAAAGGTACATTACAATGAATGATACAGCTGGATTCAGAACTTACAGAATAACTTTCGAAACATAGGTACAAGTTAAATAACAACAAAAACACTATGAGGTGGGGAATAAGCAGCCACAAAGTGCCTTGTTAGTAGCTCAGAGGGACGGGAATAGCTGGCAGTGGGATGAAGAAAGACGTGCGAGAGAGAGGTATGTACTGTGGTGGAGATGAAGGGTGGGGAAGAAGGGCGATAAGGTATAGGGAGAGATGGTGAGGGAGGCTCAGCGGAGAGGACATGCTAGAGTAAAATGGTGGGCTGTGAGGGGCATGGTCAGGCAGCCTGCATTAGTAGTGACTGTTAGGAAACTCACGGGACTATGAGTTGGGGAGGGTGCTGAAGGAGGATGATGCAAACTGATTGCTGGGGCAAGTCATGAGAAGGGACAGAGGGAGGGGTACCTGAGGCCTGCCTAGTGCTTGCTGGGGAAGACAGAGCAGGTGTGGCTGGACTCAGAGGCAGGTGCACTTAGACAGTGTTATTAGGTGCTGTTTGAGGTCAGTTTTGAATTGTGCAAGACAACTGCTGGCCAAGAGGTGCCTAGGGAGTTCATTCATCCATAGGGGCCCGGTAGGCAAATGCACGTTGCCCAACTGAAGTGCGATGGAAGGGATAGCCAAAGCCTCTCTAGTCCTCCCTCTGGTGACCTGTAACAAGTTGGCTGCCTTGCTCAAATTGCCTACACAAGGTGATGTTTTACCCAATAGAGCCTTTTTCCCTAGGATGCAAGTCTGGAATTTGACCCTGTTTCTTAATGACAGCCAATTTGCACGTTCGTACAGAGTACAGGTGTGAGTCTGCAGGCTTTGTTGGGCGCAGTCTGAACCCTCTTGAGCACTGTATCGTTGCCACCCCATAGACCACTAGTCCATAGTAGATATAATTGAACTGTGGACTGAGAGGTGGAGGCCCTCGGAGAGAGTACTGCCTGTGCCTGTACAGGACACCAATCTTGGTATTGACTGTCTTGACCAGAGAGTCAATATAGTGCGCAAAACGTGAGGGTATCATCTATTATGACCCCAGATACTTGAACAAGTGAACTTGTTCCAGCGGCTCACTGCATGAGTTGGAGATGATGAGGGGTGGTGCTTATTTTTGTTGTGGGGCTGGGCATCAGCAAGGCCTTGGTCTTCTTGTAGTTTAGTAGCAACTTGGACTACTGAACCAGCCCTTGAGTTTGGAGAAGGAGTTCTGCAGCTCAGATTGTAAGGCAGCCTGAGGCGTGCTGCTGCTCAGGGCACATCATCATCTGCATATAGTATGAGTTTGGTGTCACAGGCTGTGGGAAGGTCATTTAGAAGGAGGCTGAAGGTAGGCGTCTAGTATTGATCCCTGGGGTACCTAATGATACTTCTCTTGCGCTGGATACTGTTTGCTCAGTTTGACACATTGATTTCTCTGTATCAGGTAGTCTTGGAACCAGCAAAGTGCATTGGGCGCCACACCCATGTTTCGCAGTTGGGTCAGTAACAGGGGTGGCTGACTATTTGAAGGCTTTGGTGAGGTCAATAAAGACAGACCCCACCAGTTTGTCTTTATCCAGGGCCTTATGTGATAGTTCTGTAGTCCAGCAGGGCAGTGGTGGTACTGTGATTTTGTCTGAAGCCATGCTGGTTGGGGCATAGTAGATTATACTTATTGAGGTAGTCGATCAGTTGACTCACCACAATCTTTTCCAGTGCCTTGGACGGGGGGAGAGGATTGAGATGGGTCTGTAGGTGGCTACCAAGGACAAAGATGGTGAATGGAATCAATAGGGAGCCATATGAATCAAGACTGCATAAATGTAATCTGTACCCACTTGAATTGAGACTCATCAGAGGGGACCTATTATAAATGCATACAATATCTAAAGATAGCAACCTGGCAGAAAGTTTGGGTTTAATGACTGCCAATAGGATTGATGGTTTAAGAAGTCACAAATACCAGCTAAAGCTGACCTTCCCCAGGAAAATTTGAGGAGATATTTCTTCACCCAAAGGATCATACCTTTGTGGAATGGCCTCCCCAGAGAGGAGGTGGAAGCTGATACTTTTCTTACCTTCAAAGGAAGGCTAGACAAACACCTATTAACCTCAAATTTGTTACATATGCCCCGCTAGGCGGGAGACAGGTACTATGGGCCTGGAGCCTTCTGCCTGTCTTACAATCCAAGTAAATCGTCTGATGTAGTGATTTTTGCTAGAGCTACAGAGAAACTAGTTTACCTTCGTTTCAGGGGCCTCTGTGCTGTGCTCTGGAAGTGAAGGAGTAGTGTTTCTTCTTCTTTCTTAGTGCCTGCCTGATAGTGGTGTGAGGCTTTGTGCTGCTTGCAATAATTTTTCTGCAAGAAAATAAAGCAGTACTGCTGCTTGCAACCATTTTTGTACTGAAATACAGCATCATTTTGTGCATTAACAAATTAAAAAAGTGAATTGCAGTAGTTCTGCCGTGAAATCTCTGTCTAAGGAATATTTGTGGTGTAATCTGAGTTTGGGCTGGGGTTTCACAAAAGTCAGTAGTCGCCAGCAGTCTTGGAGAACAGTCGATTGACCTCCCACCCACATGGTTTAGGGCTAGGTAGTGACGCTTGCAGTGTGTGTACACCTCGCCTGCCCTGCATGTGTGCTGCTTGCAATAATTTTTCTGTGTGAAAATAAAGCAGTACTGCAGCAGGTACTGCTTACAATAATTTTTCTGTGTGAAAATAAAGCAGTAGTTTTGTACATTTATGAAGTATTAAGTACTTGAGTGTTTGGAACTTGTTGGCTAGACAAAGACAATGAAAGGTAGAGATAGAAAATACATGCTTGGTCCAGCGCAAGCAAATCTACAATGGAGGAACAGGCTGCTGATGCTGAACCTGAATGTGAGCAACGGTCAGCCCGTATTCGATGCCCAAAATTATTCTTTACACCTTCAAGCCAATGTCTTCCAGCAACAGCAGTACTGTGGCTGGACAGGACAAAGTGATACAAGAAGCAAAAGCAGGACACTGTTCTCGACTCCTACCACAACCACCAATGTGTCCCCATCACTCACTAGTACCATCACATCTGTCATTACCACCACTATAGAGACACTGTCTTCCTCTTCCACAACAGTGGGCAACGTGACTACTACAGCCAGTCCTGTGACCCAATCTCCAGCCACTACTGACACTATGAACCCTGCCACTACTGTAACACTATCACAACAGTCTGGTATCCCTGCCATGTTGCATATTACCATTATGAGCTCAACAGTTGACACAGTTATGCCTCCTGCTTCTCAGTACTCCTGAAAAGGTTGTAGAGGATGACCAGTCATCTGGTTCTGAGTATTTCCTCCACATGATGAATTGCCCACTGACACGTCATCTTCTTCATCAGAGGCACATGTGAGTGACTTTGAAGATGAGTCAGAGTACACTATGTACCTTGAGGCAGAAAAAATGGTGGCTGGTAAACAGCCTCTAGGGTTAACACTAGTAGCAAGGGTAGTAGAAGTAGCAGTAAGGATAAGTGTCCCCTCCCTCTAAGAAGACCAAACAAGCAACACTAACATTTCTTTGGCGGGCTCCATCACAGCCTGAAGGACAGTCAAGTGATGGCAGCACTGGCATGACACCATCAGGAGCCATGGTCACAGGGCAAGAACATCAGGGCAAGACAGGCACATCTGTTGAAAGCAGAACTGGGGATGGGCGCTAGCAGAATCACTAGTAACCGCAGTGTTAAAAGTGCTGTGTGGCTGCATTTCACTGTGTTAAAGGAGAACACAAGGAAGGCTGCTCTTTTGCAATGCCACTATTAGCGGAAATCCCTCTCTAACTTAACCGCAACATCATTACAGAACCACTTGAAGCTTAAGTGCCCTCAAGTGTATCGAAGCTCATCTGGGTCTGGATCCGCACCTTGGTTTCACCATGACTGAACACCTCCTGTGGACAGGCATGCACTGTGGCAGTGGTGGTGGTACTGACAGATCTGATTTCAAGCAACCCAGTCATCATGGCACTTTTCCCCTCACCGACACAGAGTCCAGCCTCTACTCTGGTGGTCACTTCTGACTCCAGTGATATTACAAGGCAGAGACAGTCATCAGCGCCTGACACCACCGCTGTTGAAGTGGTCCACATCAAGGTCTCCCGTGGCATTTCTAATAATGGGTGCTCTGCATACATGAACAGAGTATCATGCCTCACATCCAACAGCACAGCAAATCACACAGCTGATTGCTGAGATTATGTGTTGGATCTCCAGCCTATGCCAGTTGTGGAAGATACTGGCTTCTGACAGCTTCTCAACTATTTGCACCCTTGTTATCAGATCCCATCTTGTACTACATTTTCAAACTATATTGCCATGACTGTATGATGGCGTGTGATCTGCTGTTGCTGCTCTGCTTGCAGAGGCTGTTGGTGGTGTTTTTACTGCATATCAGATATGTGGACTAGCGATAACTCCCTGCATGCCTATCTCTCCTTACCTGCACAATGGTGTGTGCAACACCTGCTGCTGTTTCTGATGCATAACCTTGTGGCTCACCCTTGCCCCAGTCTGGTAGTCTAATTAGGTCAGCTTTGCTGAATGTTGGACTGATGGAGGAAGACCACAGAGCGCATAACATTCTCATGTTCCTGCAAGACATGTTGCAGTCTTGGATTAGTGTTACTAACTTAAAAGTCGGCTTTTTGTTACCAACAATGGTACAAGTATGGTGAAAGCCATCAATGATGGCCATTTGTGAGTATTCATCGCTTTGCACACAACTAAATTTAGTGGTGACTCACACACTGAGTAACAATACTAGGACCAACAACATATTATCCACAGCACATTCCATCTGCAGCCATTTCATCACTCTGTAAAAGTCACTAACAAATTACAAAGTTCAGAAACACCTTGGTCTGCCTCAACATCATGTAATACAAGATGTTAGTACTGTGGAATTCTTCATACCTGATGCTTTCACAACTCTTGGGCAAAAGTGGGCACTACATGAAATGTCTATGAAGGCAGACATTGATGGATCCTAGGACACCATGACTGGTTAGTTCTTGAGGGCATGGTGAAGGTTCTTACGCCATTTGAGAGGAATGCACGTGATCTAAGGGCTTCCACAGCCTTACTTAGGTTATCCCAGCTGTGTATATTCTCAAAGATCATTACAACGCTTTTTTTTTCTCTCCTGTGGCCTCGTTGGCTCTTTCTCCTCTTTCTCAAGCCGCCTGCTCTGATCTCTTCTTGGGCCACCACCTTGTACTCCCCCATGACACCCCCATGGCTGCGAGGCAAAGGTGCCCCCAACTTCCCCACCAGGCACGGATTTGGATCAGGTGGTGCCTGTGAAGATGGCGATGCTGTGCAGATGGCTAAAGCTTCACCGACCTGGCTGCTACTACTTCTGGTTTCATAGATACATAGACAGTGTCGGCAGATAAGGGCCTATGGCCCACCCAGTCTGCCCATTTGAGCTTGTAAGTTCAGTTTGTTTTCCTAGAAGTCTGTTTCCTTACCCTGACCTCTAGAATTCCTTTATGTCTATCCCATGCATTCTTAAATCCGTGATTGTTTCAGCCCCCACCACTTCCTCTGGCAGGGTGTTCCACTTGTCCACCACCCGTTCTGTGAAGAAATTCTTTCTCATGTTTCCTCTGAATCGTCCTCCTCCAACTTCATCCCATGCCTTCTAGTCCTGAACATCTTTTTCGCTTAAAAATAGTGTTTTCCTGCACCCTGTTCCTCCTGTAAGATACTTGTATGTCTCTATCATATCCCCTCTCCTCCTCTCTCCAGGGAGTACATGTTCAGTTCCTTCAACCTGTCTTCATAGGACTTGTGATGCAATCCATGCACCATCTTTGTTGCCCTCCTCTGAACCTTCTCTACCCTGTCTATGTCCTTACGTAGGTATGGTCTCCAGAACTGTACACTGTACTCCAGGTGCGGCCTCACTAGTGTCTTCTATAGCGGAATTATGACCTCCTTTTCCTGCTGGTGATGCCCTGCCTATACATCCCAGCATCCTATTTGCTTTACCTGCTGCCTTGTCACACTGTTTCTTACCTTGAGGTCATCAGAGATGATAACCCCAAGATCCCTTTCCTGCTTGGTGCATGCCATATCCTCACCCCCAACTGATATATTGTGCCAGGGTTTTTGTGCCCCATATGCATTATCTTGCACTTCTTGCATTGAATTTCAACTGCCAAACCCCTGACCATTCTTCAAGTTTCTGCAGGTCGCTTCTCATTCTGTCTATACCCTCTGGTGTGTCTACTGTGTTACAGAGCTTTGTGTCATCAGCGAACAGTGAAATTCTGCCTTCTAGGTCCCACGTCAATGTCACTGATGAAGATGTTGAATAGGACCGTCCCAGCACTGATCCCTGTGGTACCCCACTGGTCACTCTTCCCTCTGTGGAGTGACAGCCATTTACCACCACCCTCTGTGTCCTGCCACCCAGCCAGTTACCTACCCACCACACTACTGTCCTGCCCACACCCATATTCCCCAGTTTGTGTAATAGTCTTCTATGTGGCACAGTGTCAAAGGCCTGCTGAAGTCCAGATAGGCCATGTCCACTGCCCCCTGATCCACCTCCCTAGTCACCCAGTCAAAAATTCAACGAGGTTGGTCTGACATGACCTCCCCTGGTGAAACCATGCTGCCTTGGGTCCTGTAGTCCATTGACAACCAGATGTTCCACCAATCTCTCCTTCAGTAGTGCTTCCATGGTCTTCCCCACTACCGAGGTGAGGCTGACTGGTCTGTAGTTCCCTGCTTCCTCTTTGTTCCCACTTTTATAAGGGACTACATCTGCTGTCCTCAGTCTTTGGGTACTCCCTGTTTCCAGTGATCAGCTAAACAGGATAGCCAGAGGTTCAGCCACCAATCTCTTAGTTCTTTAAGGACCCTTGGGTGCATCCTGCCTGGCCCCATTGCTTTATCAACTCTTATTACTTCCAGTTCCTTCAGGACCCTTTCGTGTAAAGGGACTTGTGTCCATTTCTGCACCATTCTCACCCTTGTACCCTTCAGACCCATTACCCCCTCTTCCTCAGTAAAGACTGAGCAGAAATACCTGTTCAATATGTCAGCTTTACTGTTGTCATCCTCCACGCTGCTCCCATCCTTCCCTTCAGTCTCACTATCCTCCCTTTGTCTTTCTTTTTTCACTTATGTACCTGTAAAGGTTTTGTCCCTTTACCCACTGATTTTGCAATGTGTTCTTCTGTCTGAGCTTTGGCTTCGTTACTGACTTCCTGCCTCCTTTGCTTCTCCTGGTACTTCTCCCTATCCCCTTCTGCCTGTGTCTTTTTTGTATTGCCTGAATGCAATCTTTGGCTTTCACTTTCTTTTGTACCTCTTTGGAAAACCATAATGGTCTCCTTCCTTTCCTCTTGCTAACCTGCTTAATGCATAATTCTGTTGTTCTTATAATCCCCATTTTAAATACTGCCCACTGTTCCTCAACCCCTGATTCCTGTCCCATTCCCTTAATGCCTCTTTCAAGTATCTCCCATTTTCCCAAAGTCTGCCCCTAAAATCCAGGATACGTGTTTTGTGTGGTTTGGTTCTGCTCTTTCTGTGATTTCAAACAACAATGACTGGTGGTCACTGTTACCCAGGTGCTCCCCACTGTTACCCCCATCACACTGTCCCTGTTTGTGAGCACAAGGTCCAGTATTGCCTTCTGCGAGGTTGGTTCCATGACCAGTTGCTTGAGGAAGGCACCCTGAAGGAGTCAGGATAAATCTGCTCCTAGTTGATACTGCTGCTGGGATGCTCCAGTCCACGCCTGGAATACTGAAGTCTCCAACCAGTACTACCTCACCTTGTCTGCCATCCTTTGGATGGCTAGCATCAGCTCCCTATCTGTTTCTTCCTCCTGGGCTGGTGGTCTATAGACCACACCTGTGCCGGATGGCTGTCCCCATTTTCCTTTCCAGCTTAACCCACAGTATCTCTCCATTTTGTTCCTCCCGGATCTCTGTGGCCCTTATGTCATTTTTCACATACAGTGCCACTCCTCCTCCTTCCTGCCTGCTCTGTCTCTTCTGAATATGTTGTAGCCAGGTATGGCCATCTCCCAGTCATGGTTATCATTACACCAGGTTTCAGTGATGGCCACAATGTCCAGATCTGACTGTACCATGACAGCCTCCAGATCTTCCATCTTGTTGCTAAGGCTCCTGGCATTTGCACACATGGCTTTCCATGATTTGACCTCCTAGACTGCTTCACTGTTCTACTCCAGCCCTTCCTTGGTTGTCATTTATCCTGGTTCTCCTTGCTGTCTGCCCTTCTGCTGAATTTTGCCCTTTTCTGCTTATCCACCTCTTGGGCACTAATCTCCATCTTTGCACACTGCCTTGCAGAGATAGCCACTCCTCTGGTTCACTGGTTCCACTGCTAGCTGTGGGGGTGAGCAAGTAGGTACCTCCTTGCTGGCCTGCCACCCCTTTGCTAGTTTAAATGCTTGTCAATGTAGCATTTAAACTTATCATTGAGTGCTTGGATTCCTCCAGGATGGATGCAGGCTGTCAGGCTTGAACAAACCTCCATCCCTCCAGGTGGGTCCCCAGTCACCAATGAATCCAAACCTTCCTCACAGCACCAGTTCTTCAACCATGAGTTAAAGTTCCTGGTGCATGCACTCCTATGTCTCCTTGCCTCTCACAGGTAGTACTTCTGAGAAAGTGACAGAAGTAGCTACTTGCTTGAGACCCCTCCCCAGTTTCCTAAACTCTTCCTGAACTTCCTTTGGCTCCCCATTTGCCAAGTCATTAGTACCTAGGTGGATAATGACATCCAGCTCACCCTCCCATCTTGCCTTCCCAGTGATCCCCAGGATCTTCCTTCCATCCCTCCATGCCGTGGCACCTGGTAGGCACCTCACCTCCCTGTCCTCCCCTCCTGTGTTCCTAGCTGGATCCCTCTTACGATGGAGTCCCCACCAGGATTCGCTTCCTCCTCCTCTGGGGTCCACTGCTTCCCCACTGAGGTCACCTCCTTGGCTAACTTCCACATCCTTTCCTTCCACTTCTCTGGGTACCTCTATTTGGTTGTCCTCGTTTGCCAGTGTGGCATATGAGTTCTTGAGTGGAATAGGATCTGGGATGTGCCTCTGCCTGACTGCTCTAACCTCCCTGAGCCCACTGTCATCCAAGTGCTCCTCATTCTCGGCATCCTTTGAGGCAGCTGCATTGGACTGGGTGGTCCCTGGATAGGGGTGATGGTATCCTGACCCAGTTTACTTCCGCCTGAGTCTGGCTACCTCATCCCGCAGTCCAGAGAGATGCATGCAGATAGGGCAGCACCTCAGTGTCCAGAAGGTCTGCCTGAATATGGCTGCCCCACAGCCACTGCATTGCACCATTCCCACATTATACTGCAATTCCACAACTTGTCTGCTACTGAAGCTCTCCTAGTTCTCTTTTATTAATTTACTGTACTAAAAATCCTGTCACTGATCCTCAGATAATTTTTTTTTTAAGGAAAAGAAACCAATCAATAAATAAATGAGTCAAAACACTTGTCATGCTGAGGTGGGCTTCTTCCCCTTATGCCTTCCTACTTCACCTCTTACTATACCCTGTGTTTAGCTCCTGTCAATCAGATTTATCAGGGCATATAATTAAGTGTTGGGGAAGGGAGGGGAGGGCGAAAATTTGCAGCAATTAAAGACAGCACAGAATTACACCACCACTATGTTTTAAATTTTCAACAGCCCAAAAACAATTATAAGTAAAGACAACAAAGAAAGTATAGTGTCACTACAAGCCCACAATCTAAGTTTAAAGAAAAATAGCAATTCCAGTTACTCTAAAGCACTGAATTGAATATGTTTCCTTCCTTCCCTTCTGGCTTCTTCTGAAAATAAACCTCTGCTTGCTACTTTAACTCTGACTAAGCCCCACCTCCAGTTATCACGTAGCTGAGGTCAGAGGCCAGACAATTAACACCTTCACCCAACTACAGGACAGTCAGACGAGCCAAGATAAAATTTGCAGCAATTAGAGACAGCACAGAATTACACCACCACTATGTTTTAAATTTTCAACAGCCCAAAACAATTATAAGCAAAGACAACAAAGAAAGTATAGTGTCACTACAAGCCCACAATCTAAGTTTAAAAGAAAATAGCAATTACCAGTTACTCTAAAGCACTGAATTGAATATGTTTCCTTCCTTCCCCGGCTTCTTCTTACAGGAGCGCCGGGCGAAAGACACTCTGCAACGGGGTCTGACACGCTCCCATGCACCCCACGCAAGCACCTGCTGCGCCCCCGCCCACATTCTTGCAGCTCCATGCCGTCGAGCCCCAGCCTCCGCTAGGATCCGCATGCACCGCTGCTGGTCTCCTCCCTGGAGATGGAGAGCAGTCCATCGGACGGCGATCCATCTCCTCCTCCGACCCCAGTGGCCCATGCTTGTTTCCTAACACAGGTAGGCCGGCATTGTGCAAGGTGTTACGCCCAGCGCCCAACCCTCAGCGCTACCAGGCCAGACATTACAATGGTTTTGACTAACAATACACTCAGTGCACAAGAAGTCACTGATCTTGTTATTCATCATGATGTAGAACTTGATGCAAGGTTCGCCACAGTCATGGATACCTGCCATCACATATTTTCTACCATGCTGGACCCTAGGTTCAAATGCAAGATCCTTCATATAGCCATGGACAGCCACAGGCGACTCATTTTAGGCAACAGCTCAGTGAGCGTTAAATGGTGCCATGCAGGCAGTCAGACACTCGGAAGGGGTGGAACATGCTCCAGTTCAGGATCCTGAGGGAGAGAGACAGGCATGTGGTGGTTTGGAATCGGATGATACTGGTGGAGATGGGGAAAGATGGCATAGTGGCAGTGTAGAAGAGAGTGACCGGCATTACTCAGTACATCACTGCATCAATAGCAACATAACGCTTAGTCTTCTCTCTCTGCAGAAAATTTTCTTAATGGCTGCTTTGCACAATCAGTTGAGCCATTTGATGTCGATCCACTGGGCTACTGGGTTCAGAAAATGAATTCCTCTCCTCACCTTGCACAACTTGTTTTAAAATACCTAAGCTGCCCTCCTAAAAGTGCCGCCTGAGAGGATGTTTAGCACTGCTGGTGACGTTGTTGAGCCACACTGTTCCAAGCTGGACCCTCAGAACAGCTAGTGTTCCTAGGCTAAACTTACCAGTAATTAGCTACAAATATGATCTGCCCACATAAAACTGGTGCTACAGTACAGCTCTCAACCTGCCTAATGTTACAAAAGTGTATTGTTACTTTTTTGGCTCACCCTTTCTTTTTCTATCATGTTAAATATTTAATTAAAAGGGTAACTGAGTCTCCACTCCTGGCATATAACTGCAGGACCACCATGAGGCCCCTGTTAAACTAGAAACATTTAAATAACGATCATGTTTTAGTGACCTTACTATTGTGTACTTTAGGTTGCTAATTATCTGTGGAAAGGACTGCTTGGCCCACACAACCCAGATTGTCCATCCCTGCCTTATCGGTCTCATCTGCAAACCGTTACAACCCTGTTGCCTCCTGCCTGTTTTCAAACACACCCCAGCCCTATGCCTATCTCACATGCCTGAAGCCCCACACTGTTTTCGCGCCATCACGTATGCCTGCAGTCTCTTGTCAGTCATCTACCATACCTTGAATATTTCTTCACATCTGTCTTGAACTCCCCTTCAGCTTCATCACATTGCCCCATTGCCCTGGTACTTGTGCTCGTTCTCATTTGAAAGAGACTCCTTATGTGCCCTGTCTTCACCCCATAAGGTACTTGTACAGGCCTCAACATGGCACATCTCGTCTCCTCTTCCAGGGTGCACATATAATGCACTTACACCAGTGCCATTTTAGTTGCCCTGGACAAGACACAAGACGTCACCTCATCTGCAGCCTTTGCTCTATCTATGATGACCATGTGTCACCTGACCACTGACCAGTGCAGGCGTTTGTTGCCTTTTGGGTCCCTGAAAGACTGTTGGGGAGTGCTCATGGCAGAATTGCTACTGTACTTCAAAAGCGAAGGAAGTGGTGGGTTTAACAGTGTTACAATGTCTTTTAAAAAAAAAAACACTTGTCGGGGTGGGGTGTGTAATAACCAATAATGAATAAGAATATCTGGCAATCCCTAATATGAATATTCACCCGAATATTCAATTAAGGTATTCGCACACCCTACTGTAGGCCTTGGTATACTGGTCAGTTTGTTTCAGGGAGTCCCTCATGATGATTCCAAGACCCTTTCCTCTGAAGCAGTGGCAGTTAACCACTCCCATTCCAGTATTCTGTCCTGGGTTCTTGTTTCCCAGGTGCATCACCTTGCATTTTTTAGCATTACATTTCAACTCTCAAACCCTGGACCATCTCTAACCTCTGCAAGTCCTTCTGCAACTCCCTTACCCCTCCTCACAGTCCACCCACCACAGAGTTATGTCTTCAGCAACAATCTCTCTTTCCTTCTGCCCTGATACACTGATGGTCTTGATCCCAATCTTCTACTTCTCTCAGCCTCTGCCACTGCTCTGCCTATTACTCTGCTTCTAAACCTTTCTTTTCCTCTGCTACTATTCCTAATGTTTGGAAGCAAGCTACTGTCATTCCTATCCTAAAGGTGGCGATCCTCTTCTCCTGGTAACTACCATCCTACTCTCGTCTTCCTACTCTGGCTAAGTTACAGGAATGCCTTGTACTATCTCAATTCCCTTCCTTGACTCCTTCTTCTTCTTCACCCTTTCAGTGTGGTTTAGAAATCCTCCACCTCCACTTCCCTCACAGCTCACTGACTCCATCCTCACAGGTATGGATCAGGGCCTGATCACATCTACCATCTTTGTTGATCTTACTAAAGCTTTTGACACAGTGGATCATCCTCCTTCTGCACAAGCTTAAAGCAGTGGATCTGACTCTGCAGTTAGCTGGTTTCGCTCTTACCTAGGAAGTAGGTCTCAAGCTGGCTGGTTAGGTAATTCCATTTCATCACCTCTCTGTATTCAAGTTTATTGCAGGAAGACTCCGTTGAGCAAGCTCATTCACAAGGAGGTCCTGAGGCACATACAGTTCACAATTACATGGCAGAGGGAGATATAAAAGCGAGAACAAAGAAAAAATATATAATACAAGAGGTATACACAATAGAACTCCTTATGCTATATATGCAGTACATTCCAGCTTTAACCTTGCCCTAAATTATGCAACACATTTCAGCTTAATAAGTAGAGGCCAGCTGGTACCTAGGAAAGCTGACTTGGCGTTGGGGCCTAGTAGCACCTACATATGTCTTTTAAGTTAGAGACAGCTAGTGTTTTGTAGGAGTTAATTGATACGATGCTGGTTAACTTCAGCATGGCTTATAGTTGGTTCCAAATGTTTGGGAGGCGATAAGCCAGCTCTTTGGCCAGCTGCAGTACTGCTGTCCTGGGAACATCTAGTAGGATAAGGTCAGTTCTTAGGGAGTAGGCGCATGCGCAGATGTGTATGAGAGACGTTAAACAGACAGGCAGTTTGTGGAGTAGTAATTTGAGGTCCAAATGCCAGCATGCAGGAGGCGCCTGGTGGCAAGAGAGGTCCACCCAACTGCTGCATAAAGATCACAGTGGTGGGTCCTGTACTAGAATTAGTAATGAAGCGAAGAGCACGGTGATAGAGTACGTCCAGTTTAGATAGGCTCAAGGTTGGGGAGGAGATAAAGATAATGTCTCCGTAGTCAAGCAAGTGAAGGAATGTTGCTTGGACAAGTCTTTTATGGTTGCAAGAGAAAAGAGGTCCTATTTCTAAAGAAGAAACCTAAGCGTGCTTTAAGCCTCTTTGAAAGATCATCGATGTGGTCACTGAAGGAAAGCTTGCTGTCTATCCACATACCTAGATATTTAAATTTAGGTACGACTTCCAAGGGTTCACCTAGGAGGTAACTATGAAGTTTTTAGGTGGGGTAGGTAGGGCACCAGACAAGGCAAGTCTCGAGAAAATCATTGTCTTGTTTTTTGGCATTTAAGAGAAGCTTGGCACTGATAAGGTTGTTTTCTAACTGGATAAAATCAGCTTGGAGTGCTTCCTGACTTCAGTTAAGGACGAGCCTGATGCATAAAACCGCATTGCCTGCAAAGAAATGTATGCTAGAGTTCTTATGTGGAGTCAAGGTTGTTGATGTACAGGGAAAAAGCATTGGTCCTAGGATGGAGCCTTGAGGACTCCTCTGGCAATTGGAAGGGGCAGATAGGCCATCAGCTTTGTTACTTTTTGTATCCTTCCGTGAGATAACTGTTAAACCACTGTAAGGTAGGTGGAGTGGCACCTATGTAGGCAAGACAGGTGATTAGGAGGTGATGGTCTACAGTGCCTAAGGCCTTACTAAGGTCTAGAAAGACTGCACCAGTAACCTTCTGGTGTCCATAGCATGGATCCAGTCATTAGAGACTTTAGCTGAGCTGAGATGGTACTGTGCTCGACCTGAAGCCAGATTGGTCCGGGTTTAGGAGTGAGTGCGCATCAAGGTGATTTTTTAGTTGGTTGTGTATAAGTTTTTCCAGCACTTTGGAGAGAGAACGGGCAAGATAGAGATAGGACGGTAGTTGTTTAAGTCACAAGGATCTCCTGATTTGAAGAGAGGAAGAACATGGGCAGAGCTCCAGCAGGATGGAACAGTGGCTGTGGTAATAGAGAGGTTGAAGATGAAGGATGGGGGCTGTGAGCTGGGCATAGCCTAACCGCAAGAAAAATGATTCAAGGCCATCGCCCTGCACTTTTCTTGGTGTCAAGGCTAAGAATTATGTCTTAGACTTCTTTGTAGCTAAACAGGCACAACTGCAAGGGATGAGGTGGAGTAGCATGTGTAGAATCTGGGCTAGTGTTGCTATTCACTCAGCTAGCGTGAGGGAGGTCGATGCCAACCCGGCAGCGACAAAGTGAAGGTTAAGTTCTTGAGGATTCGAGTTTATTTTCAACCATCCTGCCCTTGGCCAGAATCTTGGTGGGAAGGGAGGAAGCAGCAGGATGGCCTTCAATGGTACCTGTTCAGGTGTCCCCCAAGGGTCTGTTCTGGTCTTATTCTCTTTTCCATATTCTTTAACTTGCCTCCGTCTGTTCCTCTGCATCCATTTATATGTACATTGACTATACAGTTATTTTGCATCTAGCTCCTCTTCCCATGATTTTATATCACATCTTTAGCTAAATTTTGACAATATTCAGCTCAGGTTCCAGTCTAAGCAGCTATCACTCAATGCCAAAAAAATAGCCTCCATGACTTTTTGGCACCCATCAGAGGCTTTCAGACTCACCCTCTCTCCCTTCTCTGTATTCCTTGATGGTGCTATTGTTAGAGATGCATCCTCTTTTAAGTACCTTGGTATCTGGCTTGGCGTCATCTAGACTTCTCGTTCATACTGATGCCATACACCATAAGCAGCCTTCCTTGACACAGAGGGCTACCCCATCTGCTTTTATTCCCATATCACCTATAAATCGGATACCCCAGTACCGCCAGGTCCCAGTCATTGTTCTGAGTGGCCCATGGTAATAGCTCAAAGTCTAATTCTGCATCCGCCACCACTGCTGGGAGCACACCAATTTTGTTTCCCAAACTCCAGGCATTTAGGCAGACTGCCTTGTAACTTGTGCCTATACCTTTCCCCTTTTGCCAGTTCCTTTCCTTTGTCCTCCCCTTCCCATCTTAATTACTAACTGTCCTGCTCCATGCCAGTTTTGTGAGCCCCATCTCTAGCACCTTTCTTAACTTATTATGGACCCCTACCTTGCTGCTTCCATCCATGCTGCTTCTAGCCACCATTTCTGGTGGAGTCCATGCTAGGTTCCCCTTTGCTCTCCATCCTCCGTAGTTCCCCCAGCCTCAGTCTCCTCTACACCCAGTTTAAATGTGTGTACTTGTGAACATCAAAATTCTGCCCAAGAACACTACTCCCCCAGGTGTGAAGGCCATCGCACTTGAACAGCCTCCTGTTGCAGAAGCCCCTCCAGTCTCCCACAAACAGGTACCCATCCTCCTGACAGAATTTCATCAGTGAGCCAGTAAACTCATCAATCTCCTCCTTCCATCAATAATGATTGATGTGGTTATTCGTTATGTGGTTTTATATATTTATTTTTTTGAATTTATATTTTGTTTATAATAATTTATTTTATTTTATGTATTTTTTATTGTACAGGTGCCTTGGTTTTAGAAAGGCCTTTTTATAAATAAAATTGATTGATTGATTCCTCACTCTACACTGCCTACTCCTGCCCAATGCAGGTAGGACTTGGAAAAGTCCAGGAAGCTATGTGTGCCTTCAATCTGTCCCCAAGCCTTTAAACATTGTGCTTCGTATCTCAACATGCTGGTTCCTCACCCTTTTCTACCATCCTCCTTTTTTTTTTTTTTTTTAATTATTTTTTCACTACTGGCACTGGACTCCGAGGCATCTCTCCAGTGGGCCACAGGGTCTCATGCCTCCACAGCCCACCTGAACCCTTACCCGACCGGGAAATCGGTATGCTGGGTCCTCCCTCCTCTCCCGGTCCCATGAGAGGCAGAGGACCACAGAGAGCTGAATCAGGTTTGTGCCAGCATTGGGCATGTGGGCATGTCACAAGGTGCCACCTTACGTCTCCTCAGAGCCAGGCTTTTCCTTTGTCATCCCCCAAAGCGCAGACATGCAATGCTGTCTGCATGAGATGTAAGTGCCCCACCCCACGCCCGCATGTCGGCCACCTGACATCCGCAATATTACAGCCCCTCAGCTGCTGTGCTGCCCCCAGTCTCCACTAGGGCCACTAGAGCCGTGGGACAGGAACCCCTCCCTCCCAGGAAAGGAGAGCAGTCAGATGGATGCTCAATCCTACTCCTCCCCGACCAACACCTGGCTCCCAAGTTCGGCTCACGAACCCAGGTCGCCGGCATGGCGCGAGGTGTGGCGTCCAGTGCCTCAACCCTCAGTGCCACCAGGGCAGTTTCTACCATCCTCCCTATCCTATCCTATTCATGTCCCCGGTGGTTAATGCACCTGGAAGGCATCCAACACCCCCTTCATTGTGGCATCAGAGTCTTTTCAATGGCAGCAAGTTGTGATGTCAAAGAGACTTACATCACAGCAAGAAAATCAGCCAGAGCAGATACATTTGAAGGGGCAAAAGCCTCATTTCCTGCAGAGAACTTTAATAATAAAGAATGGAAGGCCCTGAATTCAATCTTATTTTTTAAACTTATGAGATTTTGAGCCCTGCTGATGCCAACAATCAGTGTTTTGCTGAAAAATGGAAATCTCTTTAACAACACTTTTTAATTATTTGCCTCATGATAATCCTTAATGGCTTATGACAGACCCTGCCCCTCCACCTGCCCTGGGACACCAGAGACACAGCAAGTTCAAGCCCAGACCTCCAGAACTGTTGCAAACTGTATGGTTACTAAGCGTGTGAAATCTACCGAGTCACTACAGCTGGAAGTTGACTAGGTATGCAGTAAGACATGACAGTACTGACTTCCAGTGATGTCACCAACCAAGATGGCTGGTTAGAGAGCTAGCTCCTGACACCACCTCTTAATCTGCAGTCAAAAGACGACTTCTATACAATTTTGAATAGACTAATACATCAACCCTGACTGCTCAAGCGTGAATAGAGAAGCGATCAGGCAAAAAAGAATCGACAGAGGACTGCGCTGATTGGGACTAAATCGATACTGAGAGTAAGGCATCCTCACACTCAAGCATGACTGCAGTGGGGCCTTCCTCACAATCAAGAAGAAAACACTGGACTTGATCCTCATTGATCTTAGAGCCTTTCGCCTAAAACACAAATGAACCTTAGCCAAATCAAGATGGACATTGCTGAACTACAGCAAAAACAGAGGACCATCAGCAAATTATAATGGGCTCGAGCGGCAGAGTGGACCGATCAGACAGGTTGTTGCTGGAGGCCTGCAAGGTCACACCTTTCACAGTGAAATGTGAAGACTTAGAAGAAGCGTTCTTGCTGTAAGAACATCCGCCTGTCAGGATTTAGAAAAGCGGTGGAAGCTCAGACCTAACCAGTTTTCTTATCAAGTTTTTTAACACCAGCTGAACCACCTGACAGACTTTCCATTTAACATGGAGCATGCCCATACCAACATATAGCCAGCAGCGCCCCGCTTAACAGTTCTACAGTTTATGTCATGCACTGTTATCCAAACCATTCTAACGGGTTTATGGAAAAAAGATTTATTATTAGGGTACCAGGATTTACGCAGATAATGATTATGAGACCACTGTTATGGAGCAATAGAAAAGACTTACCCCAATAATGTTTCTACTTAAAAAAAAAAAAAAAATTGCACTTTCACACTCCTTTCCCTACTCGGCTCCATGTATTTTTCCAGAAGGGCAGAGACTTATGAGAACCCTAATGTTGTGCTGGCCAAACTCAATAAAAAGGACAGTACCTAGCCAAGCCACAGAGAGCTGCAAAGAAACAAACTACCTAATGCCCACGCTTACCACTCCGATTCTGGACCCATAGGAATGCAAGAAGCAAGCAGAGGCAGCATTAATAGACATACAGGAGTTGCTGCACTCGTTTATTAAAGTTTGACAAGCCACTAATTAACTATGTAAATTTCAGTGATGCCTGACTGCGGGATCAGCATTTCTGATTTGCCTCAGAAGATGCAACTGTGCCACTTCACTTCCTGAGCCCCTCTTTGGGTAAACTAATCTTCAAACTCCTTCTTTTCTTTTCTTCACCCCTTCTACATGTGGAAGCTTGAAGCAGGTTAGCCAATTTTAGTTCTAAGAGGGAGGGAGGGAGGGGTACTGACCTTCCTCATGTTGGACCTTGCATGGGGAGAGGAATCCGCACTACTGGTAATCGAGTGGCTTAAGAAAATGGCACAGAGCACTAGGTAGAGGTTATCAGGGTATTGGTGGAAGCCTTGAACAAATCTGGTGGTATATAGTACTGCTGCTATAACATACAGACCCTGACAGCAACAAAAAAAAAAAAGATCTAAAAATCAGATAGTCCTTCAAAATTGGCAAACTGATTACTAGCCTTGAGGAGGCTTTTCATATGCTATGACAGAGATTATGAGGCTCTGCAACGGAGCTTAGACTGCTGTCTCCCAAGTCTTGAACCATGTTTAATGGCTCAGCATGGAACTCGTTCTAATAACCAGAGGACTCTCTGGTAATAGCCAATGCCTCACGTATACTTCCTGAGCTCCCAGACAGGAGGTGGGTGCTGCTCCTTCCCCTAGCTGGTACCTACAACTGTATGCCTTGAATTATATGGATGGGTTATTTGCCTCCTTGGAACATACTTGCTGACAGTCCCAGGAAAGCTCATACTACACTTTATTTTACTCTCCTTTCTCCCGACTTTCTCTATATATACACACACTTCTCTTCTTTCCCTGCGCTACTTTCTTTTTTACTTTCCTGCAGCAAATCAAGGTTTGGGTCTGGTAACTCAAGCAGTCATTGCAGCTAGGATAGTACTCATGCTGTGCCTTGCACGAGCTTGAGATAAGAACAGAAACTATTTTGCTTGACACTCTCTGAGTGCTTTATCTAAAAGCACAAACTTATGAGGATAGCTGTTTTGTCTTTAACAATCTCGAGACAGGGTCACCCTCTAGTGGAGTTAGATGAACACATAAATTACCTATAGGTCTAAATGTAAGGTCATGCATTATATTGTGTGCTACAGAACTAATCTAAATGCCTCAGTCCAGTTTTTAAGGCTGCGTGGGCGGAGTTCCAGAGCAATTGCTACTATTCTGTGTAGTAGCACTGTGGGAGCACATGTGACGGACCAGCTGTCCAGTGTGCTTCCACAGTGCTCTGGCATAGTTTCCAGTGGTTGTACTTATGCGGCCTTCCCTCCACCAGCCGCATAAACACACCCACTTCACAGGGTACTACTTTCTTTCCATAAGTACGGAAGTGACAGCCATCGTAAACAAGATGGCTGTTGAGTTTAACTGCGCATGCGCAGTTCCAATATCATCGCCATCATGAGTACCGCAGCCATCAGCTTGATGCAAATGGAAAGGCTGGATGTTAGGACATAATAAAGAGGAGTCTGCTATCGCTATTACTTAAGGGTGAGCAGTAATCGCTATTCTTTACCTCGCATGGCATCAGTGTATGGCAGCCTCTAGTGTGGAGAGCGACAACAGCACCAACTACTCATGTAATCGCCTTGCCACTCTGAGCAGTTGTATCGACTCTGACCAGAGTTTGTTATTAAAGTGACCTCAGTTAAAGATTTTACTGCATACCCCTTATACTGCATTAAAAACAGAAAGAGAGGAGGGATGTGAGGGAGTCCTATCAGTCTTTCTTATCCAGTAGTAACATACAGCTACTCCCTGGCCTCTTGGGTTTGTTCTACTCAGTATTAATTGGTAAGATAGGTAAAAGAAGGCTCAAGGCCCATCAGGATTACCTCCCACTCCATGTGGGATACTATGGTACATTCCCTTTAGCAAATAATTGTCTAGATTTAGTTAAAGTCACTAGGGCTATTTAAGTCAACAATATGCTGGGGTAGTCTATTCCAAGCTTTGCAAGCTCTAACCAAAAAAGTTGTTCCTTTTATTAGTCATGGCTCTGGGTACAACCAGCTGTTTGTTATGGCACCTCAGACTAATAGGTTTGGTGGCATATCTGCTGTTACATTCTCAGTTAATCTTGAGTCGCCTAACAATTCATGCAGTAATAAGAAGTCTCCCTTTTTCACCCTCAACTGTAAGTCAGACAGGTTCAATTACCTCAGCCGCCCTGATAACTTAGATTTTAACCCTAGGGATAATCTTTGTTACTTTTCTTGGACACTGTCTAATATAATTTTGTCTTTTGGCAAGTGGGGATCCCAAAGGATGCTGTATAGTCCAGGTGTGGTCTAATATATGTTTTATATAAGGGATCATACAAGCTTCATGCCTTGAGACAAAGGTCCTTTTATAGCCCCAAGGAATTTATTAGCTGGTTAGCTACATGGGACAATGACTGCCAGATGTTAGTTGACTGTTAATAAATATACCTAAATTCTTTCAGTATTACTGGTCTTCAGTACAGTACTGTTTAGATAGTACCGAGTGAGTGGATTCTTGCCCCAGGTGCATGACTATGCAGTTGCTCTCATTAAAGTGCATGTTATCATCATTTGCACATTTTCTGTAAGAATATCTTTCTTGAAGCGATTAATTGTGTTTTTAGAACTAACTATACCACAAATGTTGGTATCATCCACAAATTTACTAATGAGACTTTCAGTACCATGATGCATGTCAGAGATGTATACTCCAGATACTGTTGATGGGAGACTATAATATGCCAGATGTTAACTGGAGCACATTTGCTGCAGCCACATCCAACAGCAGGGCCACTCTCGATGCCCTACAGGTGGCATGCCTCAGACAGCTAGTTTCGGAACCCACTGAGAGGAGCAATCTTAGACCCTCATATCTCAAATAGGGATAGTGAGAGGATCTCAGATCTAGAAGTGGGTTGCCATCTGGGAACAAGTGACCATCAAACAGTGTGGTTCACGATAAACACAGCTACAGAGTCAAGCTATGCAAAAGTGAGGGTACTGGATTTCAGGAGGCTGACTTTGGCAAGATGGGACAGTGTCTTAGAAAAGCACTAGCAAACAGGCTAGAAGGAGGGTGGAGCAACAATGGGGAACATCTAATTGCCATCACAGAGGCAACAAGCCTCTGTGTGAAGCAAACAAACAAATTAAATGAAAGAAAAAGCCACTGTGGCTTTCAAAAGAGGTGGGGGAAAGTCAGGGAGAAAAGATAGCATTCAGGAAGTATAAGGAAACACAGAAGGAGCAGGACAAGAGGCTGTACCAGTTAAGGCAGAAGGAAGCGGGAGGGAAGTCAGACTAGCAAAGGCCCAAACTGAGGAAAAGATAGCCAACTCGGTTAAGAAGGGGGTAAAACCTTATAGGTACATCAGAGAGCGAGAAAGACAAAGGGAGGGATAGTGAGGCTGAATAGAATGGACGTGGGTGGGCAGAGAGGACAGTGAAAAGCAGGATACGAAGTATATTTTCTGCTCAGTATTTACAAAAGAGGAGGAGGGGAGGTGCCTAATCCAATTAACAGAAGCGTTCTTGATAGGGTCGATCCCAGTCCTTTCACGGAAGAAAAGGTTCTGAAAGAACCCTAAAACTGAAAGTGGACAAAGCAATGAAGCTCGATTGAATTCACCCTAGAATTTACAAGAATTATGAGAACTAGGGAAACCACTGACTACCCTTTTAACAAATCATGGGAGGATGGTGTGGTACCTGAGGACTGGAGGAAGGCGGATGTGATTCCCTTAACAAAAGTGGGACCAAGACAGAGGTAGGAAACTACAGACCCAGTTTGACCTTCAGTGGTAGGGAAAGTGATGTAATCACTAGGAAAAAATTGTTGAGTACCTAGAAGCCAGTGGTGCACAGGACCCAAGCAGCATGGGTTCACAGCAGGAAGTTCATGTCAGACAAATCAAATTGATTTTTTGACTGGGTGACCAAATAGTAGACCAGGAGGTGCTGTGGACATGGCCTACCTAGACTTTAGCAAAGCATTTGACACAGTCCCACACAAAGATTAATAGTCAAATTAACCAGCCTGGGAGTGGGTCCCAGGGTGGTAGCCTGGGTAAACATTGGCTGGACAACAGGACACAGAAGGTAATTGTAAATGGAGTCCACTCTGAAGAAAGAGGGGTTACTAGTGGGTACCACAGGGTTCAGTACTGGGTCCAGTCCTTTTAATGTCTTTATAAGTGACATTGCAGAGGGACTGGAAGGAAAAGTATGCCTCTTTGCAGATGACACAAAGATCTGCAACAGGGTTGATATACAAGGAGGCATGGAAAGGATGAGAAGGGACTTGCAAGGTTGGAGGAATGGTCAGAAGCATGGCAGCTTGGATTCAATGCAAAGAAGTGAAAATAATGCACCTGGGAAACAAAACCCAGAGGAAGATTACACAATGGGGAGAGGTAGCAACAATAAAAAAATGGAAAGGGACCTGGGGTAATCATATCAGATGACCTTAAGGTTAGCAAGCAATGTAAGAAGGCAGTAGGCAGGGCTGGGGTATACTGGGATATATAGGAGAGGCATCACCAGCAGAAAACAGGAAGTTGTTATCTCTGTACAGACAGTTGGTGAGACTCCATCTGAGTACTCATGCCCAGTTCTGAGACCCCATCTCTGCCAAGGCCACAGACAGGATAGAGGCAGTCCAGAGGAGGGCAACTAAAATGGTGCAGGGTCTGCAAGAGAAACCATATGAGGAGAGACTAAAGGAGCTTAATATGTATACCCTTGAGGAAAGGAGGAAGACGGGGACATGATAGAAACGCTTAAGTACCCAGTGGAATCAACAAAGTCCAAGAGGGTTGAATCTTTCAGAAAAGAGATGTGCAAGAACAAAGGGACACAATTTAAAGATTGGGGGGCGGTTCGGGGTAATGAGGAAGTATTTTTCACAGAAAGCGTGTGGACGATGGAACAGCCTTTCTGAGGAGGTTGTGGCTCTAAAACTGTGGAGAATTCAAGAATACATGGACAGACATAAGGCAATTCTTGTGGAGGGTAAGAAGAAATAGGCTGTTGGTTAACTAGGATCTTCAGCTTATCCCAGGTAGGAAATGAAGACTAGGTGGGCCAAGCGTCCTTATCTGACGCCAAAGTCTATGTTTCTAGGAATACTATGGGTCCCAGTACTCAACGCTGGGGACCCCACCTATCACATCAATCCAGTCAGAGAATTTTCGCTATTTTTACAACTTGGCTTCTATTATCTAGCCAGGCCTCCACCCACGCTCTCCTGAATTCTTACCCTACCCCATAGGTGGATATCTACCACCCTAGGAGACCTGAACCCTCAACTGGCTCACGTTTTCTCCTCCTTGTGGCACTGCCCTCCCCAGTGTGGGTCAATCCACAAGAATCAAGGGAACCATCATATTGGCCCCCACCTTGTAAATCCTACCTCCTCCCTTTAGGGCAAAGAGATATTCCTGCCACCCATGCCTGAAACCCTGGTCCATACCATCTGCTACATATTACGTGGGTAGCTGGAACTAGGGCACCTTTTCACCACCCTTATTGCTGGAGACCTTCTCCAAACTGTAAGTCGATGTTCATGCTGTTGTTTGTTAAGGTGCCTGTTGTATCTATTTGGTGTATTGTTACTATACCTGATATAAGTGGTTTTCCAAATATTAGCCATTTTTCTGGCACATCCTGTCTATTGGAGAGGTGCTGTCCTTCTCGCTGTAAGTGGACACCCAAGCCCTGAGCTGGCCTAGATTTATTAGCATGGACCCGCACGGGAGGGTAGGAGCTCTCTACACCTCATTAGTAAAAATAATACTGATTCAAGATTTGTTATATGTGTTAATGTATGTTGCTTAACTTTATACTGACATATTTTAGACTGTTGTTATTTGATTAGGTGCTACGATATATAGGACTCAGAAATAGAGTGGGTGCTGGTTGATCCAAATAGGAGCTCCTGAACTTGTTGAGACCTCTACAGAAATAACATGGAGTCCTCAGTTAGTTACTTTCAACCAGAACATTACCCAGAAACATGTATACCCTCTTTACCTATGGCTTGTCTAATCCCAACTACCATTTACTCTCATAATGTGAATGGTTTAAAGAACCCTGTTAAACAACGAAAGGTGCTCTACTTTATTAAAAATGCACCCGTCTTTTATTCTCCTACAAGAAACCCACCTCACTGGAACAGCATAAAAGCTGTTGGGCTTTGGATATTCTTTAGTGGTGGCCTCTAGTTATGGTAAGGAAAACACAGAGGTATAGCAATTTTGATACTAAAGACTACCCCGCTTAAACTGGCGATCACCTACTCTAACACTCAAGGATGTCTAGCAATAGCCATCGGTCACTACTTGATAAAGATGTAACACTGGCAAGTTTATATATCCCGGACAGACATACCAGCAGTCAACTTTCTATTAGGAAAGATTTTACAATACCAGAAGGATTACTTCTTATGGGGACCATAATATTACATATGATCCCTCAGATACATCTAGCCTCTCCAACCCTGATGATCCAATGTTATGAAACATGACAAGTTTTTGCTTAAACGGTATGAATGGCTGGACATCTGGCATGCTTTACACCCACTAACAAGGAATATACCCATTATTACCCCAATCAGGTTTATACCTGTATAGACACCATTCATATTTCTAAAGAGCATATTCATAAAGTGGATTTATTGCCTGTCTCTCTGACCATGCCCCTTATTATTAACTTTACGTTGGAGTCTAGAGAAACCTAACACTCTGTGGCATTTTAACAATTTCTTCCTGTACTCAGAAGAATTTAACACATTAATCCAGAAAAGACAGAGTTAATTATAATTGGTAATACACATCCGGACATCACACCTATCATACTTTGGGATACTCCGGGAGAAATTATTAGCTATGCTTCTAGGTCAAACGACTAAGGGAAGAACGATTAGCTCAGCTGTACAAGATCCTTGCTGAGACTCAACAACAGCATATGCAAGGCAACCAATCAGTAGGGCCTACTATTCTTACACTTCAGCAGGAGATTCAAGTAATACTTAATGATAAAACTGAAGCTGCTTCACGCTGTCTCAGACAATGCTGTTATAAAGGAGGTGCTAGGCCTCAACATTCTAGCCTAAATGGGTAATGAATCCTGAGTGACCCAACTTAAAGACCCAATTTACAGATAAAAAGCATCATTCTGAGATAGTCTGTGCCATGATTTATTTATTTATTGAAATGTTTCACCAGAAGGGCACACTGAAGAACAAGTTGCTTGCCTCACGGTACAACCTGGGGGAGGGTTACATAGGGTTGTGAAGGATGATCAGTTACAATAGTATGTGGGTAGTACAAACAATACAACATTGTAAGAGTGTGCAAAGTTGGAACACAAGATATTGTACAATAAACAGTAGTGGAACATTGGGTGAATTACAATACATGTCCAAAATCATACAAAAGAACATATGAACTACAAAACCTATAGATCCATTTACAGTGCATGAGTGTACCAGGAGCAGGCTCAAGGTAGTGCGCAAGTGCTGTTGGAGTAAAAGGATGGGGATAGGTTGTACACTGGTGACCAGAAGGGCAGGTGGAGAAGAGGGGAGGGAGGGGAGAGGCATGAACGAATAGGAGGAGAAGGTAACCATTTCTTGATTTCACTTCAGATGTTGAGAACCCTGCCGGGGGGTCATGGTAGGACAGAACTGGGGACAGTATTAAGGTGGGTTAAAGCAGGAACAGCTGAGGGAGAGGTAATTGTGTAGGGCAGAGGTAAGGAGTAGTTGGAGGAGGAGTGTCGATTTCAGGGAGAGGAAGTTCCAGATTTTAGGGAAACGATGGGCGAAACTAGTCTGACCAATGAGGGTGGAGCGGTGAGGGACCGCCAAGATGCAGGCATCATTTGATCTGAGAGAGTGGGTGGGGGAGGTGGAGGGACAGACAGGATGAGAGATAGGAGGAGCCCCGGAACCAGAATTTGGTTAGTTTTGCACAGTGAGAGATGCGCCTGTGAGACAGTGAAGGAAGATTAGAGAGCAAGAGAGTTCACAGTGGTGGGACAAGGAAGGAGTCAATAGCAAAGCTGCAGAAGGGGTTAAAGAGAGTGTCCAACTTGGTCAGGGAAGATTTGGGAGCAGCACCATAGACTATATCGCAGTAGCCAAAGATGGGAGTATCATCTTCTGGGCCATTTCGACCTCGCAGTCAGTGGGATGTAACTACCATTCCTGTACAGAGCACCAAGCTTGGGGCGAGTTTCTTCAGGATAGCATCGATATGCACAGCAAAGTTGAGGAGCTGGTCCAGCCAAACTCCCAGATATCAAAATGAGGAGGTGCCCTCCAAGATGGTCCCATCAAGAGGCGAGGAAGGTGGGTAGGGCCGGAGCCTAGAGTTCTCTGCCTGGTGCCAAAGGCCATTGAGACTGTCTTCTTGGCATTTAGAAAAGCTGGTGAGAAGCAAACCAGAGCTGAACTTGGCTGAAGTCATGCTGTAAGCTGGTTGCACAGCAGCAGGGTTTTGCTGGAACTGTACAAAACAGTATCATCAGCGCACATGTGGATAGAAGAGGATGAGCAGGCTATGGGAAGATCATTAAGAAAATGGAGAAGAGTAGGGGACCGAGCCCAGAACACCAGTGTTGATGGGGAGTGGAGGGAGACGGAATCAAGATTCTCACTGACTGGGTCCTGCCAATGAGGTAGGATTTAAACCAGTTGGTGGCTTATGGAGCAAGGCCAGCTGAGAAGAGTGAATCAAGAAGCAGGATGGGAAACAGTGTCAAAAGCTTTGGCTAAGTCAACAAAGATGGTAGAGGTAATCAGGCCATCATCCATCCCTGAAAGGATGGAGTCAGTAAGCCTGAGGAGGGAGGTGGTTGTTGAGTGGTTCTTCCAAAACCAGACTGAAGGGGTGAAGAAGGAGGAATCAGAGAGAGTCAAGAGAGAACTAACTCCTAATAATAACTTCCTTTTTGGATGCAGTGCATCTCTCTCTTTATCACCAGCATAAGGGCACCAATTTATGACACCTGTTTCTACTGAGGAATGTCGATGGCCATCAAGAACTTAAATAAATAATAAAAGCCTAGGCAGGAATGGACTTCGGTTGAGCTTCTAAGCAGCATGGCTCCACTACACCTCGCTAATTTCCCGATTTGATGACAAACAACTTAAAAAAAAAAAAACAAGATCTAGATATCGGGGACATATGTAGAAGTATTGTAAAGAAGAAAATAAAGAAATTGTACAATCACGGGCAGCAGCGAGCAGAATAAAATCAAGCAGCAATGTCGGCCCAGGAGCCTCCACTCGGAAAACTCTCAAGCACCAGCAGAACGGCAGGACCAGACGACCATATCAAATAATAAAGTGAGAAACAAACGCATAAAGTTAGATACTATATACAAGGAGCTATTATCGCTTTCTTGCAGAAATTAAAGATCTTTAGGAGAGCTAGAGAGACATAGTGAGCCTGGAGCAACGAGCTTATGCATCAGAGAGACAGATAACAGCAGTAGAGAACAGAGTAGATGACATGGAGAATACATTCAACTCTTACAAGATCAATGTATACAACTGCAAGAAAACAAGAAGATATGGAAAACGGAGCACGTAGAAAGAACCTAAGATTATATTGCATTCCTGAAGGGTCAGAACATTACTGAGTTTACTATTGCTTTGCTCAAAACAGCTCTTGAATTGCCCTCAGATATTCAATTATCATTAGAGAGAGTTCACCGTGCCATGCTTACAGATCTGAATGCTAGGCCTTGATTTATTATTATGCTTTCTAGCTATGCAGTCAAGGAGATAGCATAATAGCAGCATGGGCGAAAAGGGCAAGGTCTTCACGGACAAACTCGCTCTATGTTGATAACAATTACGCCCACAAACTATGCGTAATCACAGAGCATATGCAGACATCTTACCAGCTTTGAAGGAGGCAGCCATTAGATTCACAACACTGTACCCAGCCAGAGTTGTGGTGCACCTTCCATCTGGAAGGAAGGAATTTCATACTGCAGAGGAGGCCAGAGAGGAGCTCCTTAAAGCGGGAATTCAAATAAAACAAAATCCACGTTAGGATTACAGAAAACTGACCCACGCACTAGCATACGTGAATTTGGGCAGAACACAGAATGGCGGAGAAGTAACGGGGGGTTTTCTAATCGCTGGCAACTTTTCACGATCGCAAAGGGAAGAACCTGACTGACAGAAGCTGAAGCTTGGCTTATGATTCCTCGATGGTCCTCTGGCTAGAGGTCTTTGAAAGCTTATATCCGATGAGAGGGACTGGGAATTCAGTTGTCTGAACTGGGATCTTTATTAGATGACAACTCTCTCACACGAGGTTGGACAGAGAAAAGAAACGCTAATAAAGTGTACCTGCAGAGAACTTTGCCATAACAAAGAAACAAGTAAAACATTTGATCTGGCTGTTTGAACTGGCCCTGACAATCGCTTTGAAGGAAGCAATGGATATAACTTAAAGAGCAGATTATTGTAGTCTGCTTGATTTGTTTTCAGGGTTAACCTGACATGAGGGCCTGAGAAAAGTTGCCTTAGTTGAATAATACAGAATTTAGTTAATCATAAAATAAACAATTTACTTTATGGGGAGGGGGAGCATCTCCAGACGTTACAGGGAAGCCCATTTCAAATCAAAGATAGGCAGAATATTTTGAGTTAACATTTGATTTTTATTTAGCTTGTCTGCATATTTCTATTTTTTATTAGGGGAGCAGTATATCCTCAGAAGGCCTGGGCAAGTGGTGTTACCAGATATCCTCCGTGACCCCAGACTATCAGGCGCACATTTAGGGAGTAAGTTCTTAAACTCCCTACCTTGGAAGTCAATTTTATTTGTAATACAGTGTATGTACATAGTTATCAAGACAAAAGTCAGACATATACTGACAATTTGCTTCAGATTTCAAAAGGTTTGATAAGCTCACAGCAGGAGATGTTTAAGAATAATCTAGACAGGAATGGCATTAAATGTTTCAAAAAGTGACGCTCAGAAAGATGGCTCTGGGGGAACAGCAGTATGGTGATCCTCAGGAATGGGATTATTAAGATTGGGACAACGGGAGAGAATATGTTTCCATAAGGAATAAGATGGCTACTCAGATAGTAAAAGCACTCTCACTTAATATAAATGGGTTTAACAACCCCATTAAAAGGGCCAGACTGTTCCAGTATATCAAGAAACCCCAGTGATTTTATTATCTCCAGGAAACACACTTAACAGATACCAAACATGCAAAATTGAGTTGGGGGTAGGTTTTGGTATAGCGCTGTCCTTTCCTAAGGGGAACGCGAGGAATAGCTATTTTAATACCTAGGACCTCTCCTTTTCATTTAGAAACACAGTGCATAGACCCAGAGGAAGGTATGTAATCTTAAAAGGTACCTTTAATGGGACAAAGGTCATGTTAGTGAATGTGTATTTCCTTACATCTGTTTGTCTTTTAAAAGACTTTTGCAAAACTCCTCAGACATTATGCACAGCTGCCTTATCATAGGGGAGACAACAATTTAACTGCCACCTCGGTTGGACTCCTCTGTACCTTCCAAATATAGGCTAACATCAGCTCAAAGATTATTTATTTCTCAATTTAGGCATTGGGTCTAATCGATGTGTGGAGACATTTTTATCCTCTTCGGGGATATACTGCTTTTCTCCCTAGACACAATTCCTACTCAAGATTAGACTACTTTTCATTTCAAAAGAACATTTGTACTGTTTACAAGATTTAACTATAGAACCTAGATTTCTTTCTGATCATTCGACCTATTTTTGAGGCTAGATTTTAAAATACCAAAGAAATCCACTGGGTGGCGCTTGAATACATCTTTTTTAAGGATAAAGCTTTTAGGGACAGCTGTAACTCAAAAATAGCTCAGTTATTGCAGAAAATTCGTCCCAGGAGACATCCAATACAATAGTTTGGGATACTGTGATGGTTGTGATCAGGGCACAGATAACATGCGTATTCAGCATACAAGAAGAGATATTGGGAAATAAGATATGGTGAATTACATGAGAAATTAAGGAAAACAAAACAAAGTTTACCCCCTATTACCATGGAGGCCCAAGCCCAGATTTATCAGACAAAGGCAGAGCCCTAGAAACTTTTTAGACTTAAAAACACAACAGGCGCTATTTTACTTAAAAACATTTAGGTATGAGGGAGGGCCAAAAGGGTGAGAAATTAGCCCGGAGGCTTAGGGACATAGGACAGCCACAACTGTAACACATTTAGTGGATTCGTGAGAAAACAAAGTTCTTAACTCACAGCAGATATTGCAACTGTTCTAGAAATATTATAGGCAGCTATATGAGACCACAAGGTCCAGAATTTAGCAAAATCAAGGAATTTCTCCTCCTTACATTAAGAAAGCTAACTAAGGAAATGGAAATCAGATTAAAAGCCCTATCAGATCAGAGGAAGTCAGATGTGCCATAAAAGAAAGTAAATCATTAAAATCCCTGGCCCAGACGGATTTCTGTCCGAGGTTCAAGACTTTAGTAAACAACTGACTCTTTTACTACTAAAGGCCTTTTAGAAATTCAACAGGAGAGTTCTCCTCCATCATGGGATTACACTGATATTTCCATATCTTAAAAGTAGGCAAACCAGCAAATTGAACTACCCCATATAGGCCAATATCCATATTAAACAAGGACTACAAGTTATTTATGTCCATAGGCACATAGACTAGAGGAACTGTTACCCTATTTGATTAATTCAGATCAATCTGGATTCATTCGAGCCAGAGAAACCACAGATAATATATGCAGAAACGATCCATTTGTTGGACCACTTAAATCAGAGACAGATATAGGCAGTGTTGCTCAGCCTTGATGCAGACAAGGCTTTTGATCGCGGCCAGTTGGCCTTTTTTTCTGGGAAACTTTCCGCAACTTTGATTTCCTGGGAATTCTCTAGCATGATAGAGAATTTAGCTTCTCCAAGGCATATGTTAAAGTGAATGGACAGTTATCTTCAATGATACAGCTGGGAAGGGAACTAGGCAGGGTTGACCACTTTTCCCCTTACTGTTTCCCATATACACTGAGACATTGGCTGAAGCCACAAGGCAACATCCTAATATTCAGGGGTCACTTTAGGAGGGAGGGATTTCACTATATCATTATATGCAGATGATGTATTATTAACACTCCTAGAACCTGAAATACAGGTTACTTACCTGTAACAGGAGTTCTAGGAATGGTATATGTTGTTCATCCACACTGTCTGGCAGGTTCCTTGCCGCTTTAAATCTTGCTGGAAGGTCTTCAAGCTGGCTCCTCCCACCACCGGGTGGTAAAACCTCGGCTCCGCCCCATGACACCAGATCTAGCGCTGGAAGCCAGGCTGTGCGTCCCGAGCCGGGGGAGCCGGGTGGTCGTGGATGAAATATATACCATTCCTAGAACTCCTGTTACAGGTGAGTAAATACAGGTTACTCACCTGTAACAGGAGTTCTAGAATGGTATATGTTGTTCATCCACACTGTCTGGCAGGTTCCTACTGCTTTAAATCTTGCCGGAAGGTCTTCAGGCTGGCTCCTCCCACCCACCCGGTGGTAAAACTCGGCCCTCCCATGACAACAGATCTAGCTCGCTGGAAGCCAGGTTGTGCGTCAAGCTAGGAGGTCGGGTGATGAACAACATTTACCATTCCTAGAACTCCTGTTACAGGTGAGTAACCTGTATTTCTAGGACATGGATATATTGTTCATCCACACTGTCTGGCAGACTCCTAGCAGCTCTCCGGGAGGAGGGGAGGCAAGCACACCCTACTTAGGGAAGAAAGACTGAGAATCGAGGCCCCAAACCAGCATCCTGCGTGACCCAAGGTCGATGTGGTATTGGGTAATTAAGGCATTGTCGACTCCAGGTAGCAGCCTGCAGATATCCTGATAGGGTCATCCCTGGAAGCAGCCACCATGCAGCGGTATGGCGGTAATGGAGCTCTTATCCCCTGGAGGCTCCATGCCTGCCAAGCTATAGCAGAGATCTATGCAGGGAGTGACCCACCTGCCTATCGTCCGCTTGGCTGCAGGTCTGCCAGGTGTGGCTTCAACATAGGTGACAAACAGCTGGCGCACCTCTCCCGAACTTTCAGCCTTACGCCCTTAAGAAAGCGAGCGCCAACCAGGGTCCAGTATGGAGCCTATATGCGGCCTCCGAGGTGTGATTGGGTAGAACACCGGCAGAGTCAACACCTGGTTAAGGTGAAGCTCCGACACCACCTTTGGAAGGAACTTGGAGGGCACAGGACAACCTCGTCCTGTGGAAGACCAGATAGGGAGACTCAAAGGAAGCACCTGAAGCTCTCCCGTCTTCTGCTGGGACGTGATAGCCACCAAGAAGGCGGACTTCCACAACAGGTGGGAGATATCACCCTGTGCATTGGTTCAATGGCTTGCCTGTGAGCTTGGCCAATACCAGTAGTAGATCCCACAGAGGTGGAGGTTCTCAGACCGAGGGAAATGTGATCAAGGGCCTTAGAAAGCGCCAGACCACCTCTCTCCTGCGCCACCGACTGCTTCCCGGCCCACGCCCGGAGGGCAGAGATGGCTGCCAGGTGCACCTTAAGGGTCAGTCGACCAAAGCCCTTACTGAGAAAAGGACCACAGGTAGTCCGGAATGCTTGCCGAGGAACAGGCGGAAGGGTCCAGGTCTTTCTCGACACCAAATGGAAGATCTCTTCCATTTGAAGCATAGCATTATCTGGTTGACTTTTATGGCACGCCTCAACAACGCTGAGGACCTCGTTGGAAGACCCAAGGCCTGAATCTAGCTGCTCAGGAACCAGGCCAGGTGCAGGGACTGAAGGTCCGGATGGAATACCTTCCCTGATGACAGAGATCAGGTCTGGTGGCTGGAAGCGCCGGGAGCCTGGAGCGGAGACTGAGGAGAACTGATACCAGAGCTGGCGGAGCCAGTCTGGGGCTACCAGAATCACCTGCACCTTGTTCCTCCTCGCCTTGAGAAACACCTTGTGGATCAAGGGAATGGGGGAAAGGCGAGAAGAGGCCCAGGGTCCACGGCCCCTAAAAAGGCATCCTCCTGCAGCGAGCCCTGCTGATGGGGGGTGGCATGAAACAGTCTCAGCTGCATTCTCCTGAGGCAAAAGGTCCGCCTGAGGCGTGACCCAGTGGGAGAACAGATCTTGTGCTACCTCCGCAGGACAGAACCCTCGTGAGACGCAGCCCTATCTGGCTTAGGGCATCGGCCAGGGTGATGGAGGCTCCTGCCACCCGAATGGCTAGGAGATCCTCCAGGCTGCGCGAGACCATATGCAGAGAGCCTCCTGCATAAGGGCAAGGAGCGTGTCCAGCCCTGGCGGTTTAGGTAGCACATGGTCGTGGTATTGTCCGCCTGGACCTGGAACCACTTGACCCCGTAGAAATGGAGCGAAGGCAGTGAGAGCTAGGCGGACCGCCTCGAGCTCCAGCAGGTTGATACAGCATCGGACTCCAGAGGGGTGGCGAGGTTGGGGCCCTCAACCCGCCACTGGGCAGGTTTGGAGGAGGACCAGCTGAGGAGCTCCTGGGCCTTTACCTCCTTGCTTCCCATTAGAGGAAGCCGCTGGCTTAGGTTTGGGATGCCAAGCGCAAGCCTGCTGGCCCTCGTGGTTGGTGCTGATGGGCCGGTCGACAGCAGGGGCTGAAGGACGAAAGGACTTGCGCTTGATGTTGCCGGGCGGCCCTTTTCCTTCTGGGGGAGGTGACCGAGTCCAGAGTGGCATTGGACTTTTCGATCCGCTGGAGGTGTCCTTCCACCCAGGGTCAAGATGTCGGTCCCCAGGAAGGGACATCCGCCAGTTTATGCTGGGTATCCGCCGTGAAGGTGGATATCCTCAGCCATGCTCTGCAGTGCATGGCCACGCGGCCGCAACTGATCTGGCACAGGAGTCTCCAATGTCCAGAACCATTTGGAGCTGCTGTTTTGCCACTGCCCTTCCTGGTCCCGTCACCTGCCTGACCGTGGTCTGCAGGTCAGCTGGGAGATGAGGGATCACCTCATCCAGGGAGCCCATGAGGGCGTGGGAGAAGTGTGCCATCAGACGGCCGAGCTGGCCTGGTGGAGGCCAAGGGAGGACGAAGGCACACTTTGCGCCTCGGCATAGTCCAGCTTTTTGATTCCTTGTCGGGTGCTTATCCATATCCCTAGCGCTCCCGGAACGACGGAAAACGCTTATCGGTGACCAACCCCAGGCGAGGGGTGTTCCGAAAACAAGACAAAGAGCCGGGTAGGGACCGACATTTCCTGGCCATCCTGGTCAAGGCAAGAGGGCAGGAAGCAGGCCGCTGCCAGAGCTTCCAAGGCTGGGCCAACAATGGCTTCAGCTACCAGAAAGGCCTCCATGGGTGAATCCTCGGTCCAGTATCTCCGCTAGGGGACATGGTCCGCTGGATACGGGCTCGAGCTGCATCCCAGTGGACTCCGAGATGAGCCAAAGCAGACCCATAAAGGATGATGGGCTTTGGCCCATCGACTGGCCCTGGAGGACTCCAGGTCAATGGGCCTGGAGAACAGGGAGGAGTCATCGCTGGACCAAGGAGTCCGTGAAGAGCTGCTGGGGCCTGAGCCACCCTCCACCTGCCGAGGATGGTCGGGAGTGAGGGTGACCGACAACCGTGGAGCAGACCCTGAGCCGCCGAGTCCTTGGTTGGCGCCCCAATTTCGTTGAGGAGGCGGAGGTTCCACCACAATCGGTGGTGCAGCTGGTGTCGGCCGAACAACTGGCCCAGGCTTAGGCACCTGAACTACAGCATGGGGTTGTTTCGGCCGTTTGGGTGACAGCCACTTGATGGCGGGAAGGCGGCAGGCGTCGGCTCGTTCCCGGACAGGTAACTGCTGCCACATCAGGTCCCTCGTACGGCCGACGCATTTGCATCAAGCCCTCCTCATCCGAGGAGGAAGATGAGGACGAAGCGCGCGCCTCGCTTGCTTCGTGCCGAGACCGAGACTCGCCGATGTCGGTGGGATCAGCTGACCGAGACGATGTCCGAGACCAGATCCTCGCTGTTTCCGAGGACGGGTCTGGGAAGGCGGGGACACCACTTCTCCTCGCTCAGAAGCCTTGACCGGGACTCTGGCATAGAAGGCGAGGTAAGTCCTCGGTCTCCACCGGGGAACCGTGAAGAAGGGTTGTCGGCTTCACTAGTCGACAGACCGTCCGACGGGTCGAGAAAAATCTTGACCACTGCCGACAGGTGTCTCGGCCGCTGACCTGACTGGGACACCATGAAGCCAGCGGCCTTAGCCGCAACCCTAATCGGGTTGAGTGCCGACTGTCCGGGAAGGAACCTCTCCCCGCCCCAATTTAACGCCATTTATGGAAATCCTACTCTTTGAGTCCTTCTTTTGGACCGAGAAGAATGTCCCGAGGGCCCCTCTCCTTCGTGGAAAGGGATTGGCAAAGCTCCTTAAAAGAAGCTGAGTAGGAGGAACCCAAAGAGAGGGATATGTCGTGACCAAGGAAGAGGAAGATGCGGCCTGTGCCCTCCTCGAGGGCGATCATCTGCTCGAGGTGCTCAGCGAGCTCAGCTGCCACGGTCACCACCAATGGGCCTCCTTTGACTTCACACCGGGCGGTAGCGCTTCTCGAGGCGCCTCCGTTGTAACCAGGCAGCGGTCTTCCAGGACATTGGTTGAAAACGAACGGCATAACCTCGTAGGCTCACGGGTCATGGTCTAGGCCGAGGCAGTGGACGACGTGAGTGAGGATCCGCCCTGACATTTTCTGCCCACATGGGCAATCACCGAACCGGGAGTCGATTTGTCCATCACAGCCGCGAGGGAGTAATTTGACCAAGTCTTGAAAATTTAAGAATAAGTTTCGGGCTAACTCAAGAATTAGGATCCAGTCTATACGTAGAGCGTTAAGGAGGGAACCTGAGCTTCAAGCGGTAAGGAAGATCTGGAGTCATGGGCGGAGCCTTGAGTTTTACCACCCGGTGGGTGGTGGGAGGAGCCAGCTTGAAGACCTTCCAGCAAGATTTAAAGTGGCAAGGAACCTGCCAGACAGTGTGGATGAACAACATATCCACATCCCTAGAAAAGTCCATTCCTGCTACTTTACAAGTGATAGATAAGTTTTCAGAAACAGCTGGATACAAAATAAATATACAAAAACAGAGTTATCTTTAAATTTCACCGCCCTCAGTCTCTGAAGAACCAGATCCCTCTGAAATGGAGAAATAATAAGATTAAATACTTGGGTGTAAATATTCCCAGAAACTGGAACATTTGGAACTGTTTAATTTAGAGCCTCTATCGGTAGAGATAGAAAATTTAGTTGGGAACTGGACACATCGGTATTATCTTTTCAGCTCGAATAAAAGCTATTCGGATGACCTTGTTTCCTAAGATATTATATTATTTCCAGGCTTTACCGATTATTCCATCACAATTCTACTTCGCATCCTGGGCTAGAATTTTTCGAGGTTTGTATCGGCTGGGCAACAGCCATGGGTCAGATGGTCTCTGTTACAGTTACCAGTGGCAAAGGGGGTTGTAATCTTCCAAACCTTAGAGATTACCATAAGGCAGTAACATGTAAAATAATGATAACATGGTGAATCCTCAGGTAGAAAAACCATGGAAATTTATTTAATTTATACTAAATGGTCTAGTAAACATTATCCGCATTATATTTGCCCCAAAATTCTTATCCACAATTACAAAACTTTACATTTGGAACCCGTTATACGTTAAAGGCTTGGTATGAGATAAGGCGTCTACTACAGTAACTGAAGTTTTCGGTTATTTTAAACTAACAGGTACAGAAAATACAGGTTACTCACCTGTAACAGGAGTTCTAGGAGTGGTATATGTTGTTCATCCACACTTACTGGCAGGTTCCTTGCCGCTTTATATGTTGCGGAAGGTCTTCAAGCTGGCTCCTCCACCCACCGGTGGTAAAACTCTCAGCTCCGCCCCATGATGCCAGATCTAGCCCGCTGGAAGCCAGGTTGTGCGTCAAGCCGGGAGGTCGGTGGGGTTAGGTGGATGAACAACATATACTACTCCTAGAACTCCTGTTACAGGTGAGTAACCTGTATTTAGGACCGGATATGTTGTTCAATCCACACTTATTGGCAGACTCCTAGCAGTTCTCCGGGAGGAGGGAGGCAAGGCGTACACCCCTACTTAGGGAATAAGGACTGAGAACCGAGGTCCCAAAACCAGCATCCCGGCGTAATTCTAGGTCGATGTGGTAGTGGGTAATGAAGGTGTGTGTTGACTTCCAGGTAGCAGCCCTGCAGATTTCCTGGATAGGGACGCCCCTGGAAGCAGCCACCAAGCAATGGTATGGCAGGTAGACTTAGCTCTTATCCCTTTGGGAGGCTCCATGCCCGCCAACCTATAGCAGAGATCTATGCAGAAGGTGACCCACCAAGAAGGTGGTCTTCCACAACAGCTGAGAGATGTCACACCTGTGCATCGGTTCAATGGCTTGCCCATGAGCTTAGCCAATACCAGCAGTAGATCCCACAGAGGTGGAGGTTCTGCACTGAGGGATATGCGATCAAGGCCTTTGAAAAAGCGCCTCGACCACCTTTCTCCCACGCCACCGACTGCTTTCCAGCTCCGTGCCCGGTAAGCAGAGATGGCTGCCAGGTGCACCCAGGCCGCCGACCTAAGCCCTAGCTGAGAAAGGGGCCATAGGTAGTCCAGAATGCTGGCCAAGGAACAGGAGGAAGGGTCCAACCCTTATCCTGACACCAAATGGAGAATCTCTTCCATTTGAAGGCATAGCATTTTCTGGTCGACTCCTTACGGGATGCCTCAACAACGTTGAGGACCTTATCAGAAAGACCCAAGGCCTGGAACTCTAGCCAGGAACCAGGCAGTCACATGCAGGGATTGAAGGTCTGGGTGGAATACTTCCCTGGTTGACTGAGATCAGGTCCAGGTGGGCTGGAAGCTGTCTCAGGAGCCTGGCGCTAAGGCTGAGGATATCTGGATACCAGAACTGACGGGCCAGTCTGGGGCTACCAGAATCACCTGCGCCTTTGTCCCTCCTCACCTTGAGAAGCACCATGTGGATCAAGGGAAATGGGGAAAGGCTATATAGAGGCCTGGGGTCCACGGGCCTCGAGAAGGCATCCCCTGCAGCAAGCCCTGCTGAGGGGGGGCGGGCATGAAACAGCCTCAGCTTCGCATTCTCCCTGGAGGCAAACAGGTCCACCAGAGGTGTGCCCTATGGGAGAAAGATCGTGTACTACCTCCTGCAGGAGAGACCACTCAGAAGATGCAGCACCTATCCGCTTAGGGCATCGGCCAGAGTGTTGGAGGCTCCCGCCACATGAATGGCTAGAGATCTGCCTCCAGTCTGCCCACGGGAGACCAAGTGCGAGAGAGCTTCCTTGCACAGAGGCAAGGAGCGCATCCCGCCCTGGCGGTTTAGGTAGTACATGGTAGTGGTGTTGTCGCTGACCACTTGACCCCGCACAAACGGAGCTGAAGGCAGTGAGGGCTAGTCGGACCGCTCAAAGCTCCATCAGGTTGATGTGGCATCAAGACTCCTGGGGACCAGAGGCTGTGCGCTTGAGCTCCCCAGATGGGCACCCCAACCCATCAGAGAGGCACTGGTCGTTAGAGTGGCCATCGGCCTCAGTGGAAAACGGGATACCCTCCTGCAGATGAGTGGGAACGATCCACCACTGGACAGCGTTCCCCATCTCCTGGGTCACTATCACTGGCTGGTCCAGAGGACTGGAGCGCTGAGACCATTGGTAGGCCAGTCTCACTGTAGGGGACATGTGCCAGCGGGCCCAAAGGACCACGCTGGTGTAGGCCGCCATGAGGTCCAGGAGGCACAGGAAGTCCCGGCAGGCGCAACTGCACAACCAGAAATGATTGGGCGGGAGCCGTGCTCTGGCTCGAGAGAGTCGAGCTCTGCCCGATTAATTGAATCACCTGCGTTGGCATGAGTTCCGATTTGGCCTCGTTTGAGGAGGCCAATGCAGACCCAGGGCCAGATCCCTGGACCACTCCACCTCCGACTTGGAGGAGGCTGCAATCAGCCAGTCGTCCAGGTAAGGGTACACCCGGACCCTTCGGCGCCGAGGAATGCTGTCACCACTGCCATGCATTTGGTGAAGACCCTGGGAGCTGGAGAGGCCGAAGGCATGGCCCGAACTCGTAGAGGGATCCTCCGCCTGAAGCGGAGGAACTGCTGGTGGGACGGAAGGATTGGGACGTGAAAGAACGGCCCTGAAGGTCCAGAGAACAGAACCACATACCTCATTCCAAGGATGGGATGATCTGAGCCAGAGTGACCATCCTGAAGGTTCGAGACCTTAGGAACTTGTTCAGGTCGTGGAGGTTCTAGAATGGGGCACCAGCCCCCGCCCCAGTCAGTTTTGGGACCAGGAAGTACCTGGACACAAATCCTGGGTCTGAAGGAGGGTCCACCACCTCCTGATCACCTCCTTCTGGAGGAGCAGGGCAATGTTGGCTCGACAGGCCGACAGAGAGGCTGTGGACTCTGTAGCCTTCACGGGCGATGGCTCGACAGGGGTGGGACTGCTCAATTCCAGGATAGACCTTTCCTACCACTTCTAATGCCCAGCGTCCGTGGTGATATCGGACCAGGCAGAAATGAAGTGGTGGAGCCATCTCTCACAGGGGAACCCGGGAGGAGTGATGAGGTTGGGGCGACACCCTCAACCAGTCACTGGGCAGGCTTGGAGGAAGGACCGCCGAGGAGCCTCCCAGACCTTTCCTCCCAGCTTCCTGTTGGAGGAAGCGGCAGGCTTGGCTTTGGGGTGCTAAGTGCAAGCCTGCTGGCCCTGATGCTGGTGTTGGGGCCGGACGTGACACAGAGGCTGAAGGACAAAAGGCTTACGCTGCTGCTGGCAGCCTTTGTCCTTCTGGGCAGACGGACTGGAGTCCAAGGTGGCGCTGGACTCTCGATCCATTGGAGATGACCTTCACCCCAGGTCCGAACAAGTCGGTACCCAGGAAACATAGAAACATAGAATTTGATGGCAGATAAGGACCGCTTGGCCCACCTAGTCTGCCCATTTCCCTACCTAATGGATAAGCTGCAGATCCTAGTTAACCAGCAGCCTACTTTTTCTACCTCCACCCCTAGAATTGCCTTATGGCTGTCCCATGCATGCTTGAATTCAGTCACTGTTTTGACTCCACAACCTGCTCCGGAAGGCCGCTCCATGCATCCACAACCCTCTGTGAAAAAATACTCCTTACATTACCTCTGAGCCACTTCCATCTTCAAATTGTGCCCCTTGTTCTTGCACACCTCTTTTTGAAAGATGCTACCTCTTTGACTTTGTTGATTCCTTGAGGTACTTGAAAGTTTCTATCATGTCCCTCTCCCTCCTTTCTCGAGGCTATACATATTAAGCTCCTTTAGTCTCTCTTCATTGTCTTCCAGTGCAGACCCTGCACCATTTTAGTTGCCCTCCTCTGGACAGCTTCCATCTTGACTATGTCCTTGGAGACTGGGTCCCCAGAACTGCACACAGTACTCCAGATGGGGTCTCACCAGCTGTCTGTACAGAGGGATAATAACTTCCTGTTTTCTACTGGTGATGCCTCCCATGCATCCCAGTATCCCACAGCCCTCCTTACTGCCCTCTCACATTGCTTGCCCACCTTTAAGTCATCTGATATGACTACCCCCAGGTCCCTTTCCATTGTTGTTGTTGTTAGTATCTCTACCCCCATTGTGCACCTCTTCCCTGGGTTTTTGTTTCCCAGGTGCATTACTTGCACTTCTTAGCATTAAATCTAAGCTGCCATACATTTGACCATTCCTCTAACCTTGACAAGTCCCTTCTCATCCTTTCCACCCACCTTGTGCATCAACTCTGTTGCAGATCTTTGTGTCATCTGCAAAGAGACATACTTTTCCTTCCAGTCCTGCAATGTCGCTTATAAAGACACTGAAGAGGACCGTCCTACATTGAACTCCTGCGGCACCCCACTAGTAACCCCCTTTCTTCAGAGTGGACTCCATTTACTATTACCCTCTGTGTCCTATTCTCCAGCCAATTTTAACCCAGGCTATCACCTTGGGACCCACTCCCAGGCTGGCTAACTTGTATATTAATCTTTGTGTGGGACTGAGTCAAATGCCTTGCTAAAGTCTAGGTAGGCCATGTCCACAGCCCTCCCTGATCTACTACTTTGGTCACCCAGTCAAAGAAATCTATTAGATTTGTCTGGCATGACCTTCCTGCTGTGAATCCATGCTGCCTTGGGTCCTGTGCCCTCTGGCCTCTATGTACTCGAGCAATTCTTTCCTGGGGGATGTCTGCCAGCTTGTGCTGGGTATCCACCGTAAAGGTGGAGATCCGCAGCCAAGTTCTGCAGCGTGACAGGCACATGAATCAGCGATGTCCAGGAGGTCTGGAGCTGCTGTTTGCCACCGCCCTACCTGATCCTGCACCTGCTTAACCGTAGTTTGAGGTCAGCCAGGAGATGAGGAATCACCTCATCCAGGGAGCCCAAAAGGCGGTGAAAAGTGTGCCATCAGGACGGCCGAGCTGGCCTGACAAAGGCCTAGGGAGGAAGCGGCGAAACTTTCCGCCCAGAGTAGTCCAGCTTCTTGGACTTCTTGTCCACATCCTGAGCGTTCCCGGAACGCTGGAAAACACTACTGTCATGAGCCCTCCGCAGAGGGGGTTCCGAGAAACTGGAGAGTGAACTGCGCGGACAGCATACTCCGAGCCATCCTGGCCGAAGGTGCTGGACAAGAAGCTGGCCGCTGCACATAGCTCCAGGGCCGGCCAACAATGGCTTAGGCCACGGGAAGGCCTCCGTGGGGAATCCTCGTCCAGTACCTCCATGAGGATACTTTGCCCACTTTGAAATGGGTTCGAGTTCCATCCCAGTGGATTCTGAGATGAGTCAAGCATTCTCAAAAACGAGGAAGGCTCTCATCCACTGACTGACCCCTCGTGGACTCCAAGTCAAGCGGGCTGGAGAACAATGAGTCATCATCATCAGACTCCGAGGAGTCTGCGAACAGCTGCTAGCGCCTGAGCCACCTCTACCTGCCGAGGTCGATCAGGAGTGAGGGTGACTCGACAACCGATGGGCAAGCCCCGGACCGACCGAGAACTTTTTGGTCGGGCCCCAAATTTAGGTTGTGGAGGCGGGTTCCACCACAATGGGTGGCGCAGCTGGTTTCAGCCGACCAACCGGTGTCGGCTTCAGCTCCCGACTGCTGCAAGGGTTGTTTCAGCCGCTCCAGTGACAGCCACTTAATAGCCGGGAAGACGTCGGCCTATTCCTGGACAAAAGGAGCTGCTGCCACATTAACTCCTCATAGCGCCTACGCAATTTGCGCGGAGCCTATCCTCTGAGGAGGGCGAAGACAAGGATGAACGCGCTGCCGCTTTCCACAGTGCGAGACCGCCTAATGTCGGGATCGGCTGGACGAGAAGAGGTCGAGAGACGAGACCGGTGTTTCCGGTGGGTCTGAGAGGGACAGGGGAACCTGTTCCTCCCTGGTTCAGGGACCCAACCGGGACTCCTGCACAGAGGCACAGGCAAGTCCTCGGTTTCCACTGGGGAACCGTGAAGAAGGGTTGTCGGCTTCTCCAGTCGACAGACCGTCCGACAGGTCGAGAAAATCTCGACCCGCATCGGCCGGGTGTCTCAATCAACTGACCTGATGTGGGACACCGTGAAGCCAAGCGGCCTTAGCAGCAACCTCGACTGAAGTCAGTATTGACTCCGGAAAAGGGGACCTCTCCCGCCCCCACGAACGCCAATGGTGGGACTTACCCGTGGGGTCCTTCTTTGACCGAGAGGAATGTCCCAAGGGCCTTCTCCTTGGTGGAAAGGGACTGGCAAAGCTCTTTGAAAGAAGCTGTGTAGGAGGATTCCAAGGAGAGTGGTGTAAATGCCGTGACCGAGGATGATGATGATGCGGCCTGGGCTGCCTCCTCCTCGAGGGCAATCATCTGCTCTAGCTGTTCCACTGAGCCCGCGAGTCATGACACCGCCCAACGGGCCTCCTAAGACTTAACCGAGGATAACGCTTTGGTCGCTCTAACAGTAACCGGGCAGCGTCCTCCAAGACTGAAAAGGATTTGCACAACCACAAGCCTGTGAGTCATGGCCAAGCCTACAGGCAATAAGCATGCGTGAGCGTCGGATCGGTCCGGGACATCATCTGCCCACAGGGGCACCGACAAAATCCGGGAATCGATTTGTCCTTCACAGCCGCGAGGAAAATACAGACCAAGTCTTGTAAACTCATAAAATAAGTTTGGATTAACCAAGAGTGTGAATCCAGCCTAAACGCATAAGCGCTAAGGAGGAACCTGAGCTTGCGGTAAGGAAGATCTGGCGTCATAGGGGCGGAGCGAGTTTTACCACCGGGTGGGTGGGAGGAGCCAGCTTGAAGACCTTCCAGCAACATTTAAAGCGGCAAGGAACCTGCCAGTAAGTGTAGATTGAACAACATGTCCACGTCCCTAGAAGTGTATCTTTGGAGATGGTGCTGTTGGGTCCATCAAGAATGGCAGAAAAAGGTCTGCTTTTGTTATATCAATACGGGATGTGAATGGAGTACTGCCTTTTGCCACACTACAGGCAAAATATCAATTCTCGATACGTCATTACAGATATTTATAGTTTCGGACATTTGTACAGAAAGAATTAGCATTAAATACTCTGCCCTCTCTAGTACCTATGTTGATGTCCCTTTTAGGGATGCGATAGAAGGCAGGGAACAAATTCATCTAATTGGACAAATATTTAAAGCAATAAGAGACTTTTGGGAGGAATCCACTGAGGATATCTTAGGGAGATGGAATAAAGAATCAGGGACTCGGATAACTTATGAGAAATGGCTGGAACCTATTCTCACTCGATTGACAGTATCACAGTCATCATACTGGTCAGAAATATATATGGAAATGTCGTAGTAGATATTTTTATACCCTGACAAAATTGCTAAATTTTTATCTATGGGGCATGGCCTTTGTTGGAGAGAATGTGGAGAAAATGGCAAATATAACTATATTTTTGTGTTATCCAAAGTTACCATACTGGTTAGGTATAGAAAAGAGCATACAAAATATTGTGGGACCAGAAATTAAATTATCCAATCAGATGATTATGCTTTATATTGAGGAAGACGGAAAAGTTTCACCAAGTAGAAATAAGTTATACCTGTACCTGGCAGCAGCTAAAAGTTTATAACTCACCTATGTGAGCGGCTAAATTACCCACCCTCTCTGATTGGCATTCATTGATGACTGAGATATACTATCTAGAGGTAGCAGTTTCTAGAGCTGGAAGGAGGTCACAATTTGAGCTCCAATGGTGGCCATGGGTTTTCTATATCTCGCCTCTGGATGAAACATTTATTCCCTGATAGAGCTATTTGAAAGTGACCAATTTTTGTATGGATATGAATTTTGATCTAGTGTCATTTGATATATAACAGAATGAAGTTGTAGAAACATGAATTGCCAACCTGAAGAACATTCTATGTATTGTAAGACAAAAGAGCAATACTGTATAGATGTACTCCTGTTGTCATATATAACTATATAAAAACAATAAAAAAATAAAGAATATTGAAAAAAAAAAGCCTAGGTGAATATCTGAGGGAGTTTTACAAAATGTTCTCTGATAAACTAGTATCCTCACTAGTTAAAGTTAGTAATTGGGTATTGAAGAGTAAGTCTGTCCCCCAAACCTGGAAACTGACAACTATTTCAGCTATTCTAAAACCAAAGACAGTATACAATGTTCACCTTATTGCCCGATATCTGTACTCAGTATCAACTATAAGATCTTTACATCCATTCTGTCATGCAGACTAGACCCTATCTTGCCGTCTCTTGTTCATAAGGAACAAACAGGCTTTTGTTCGTGAAAGGCAAGCCAAAGACAATATTAAATGTGCCCTACATGTCTTACATCACGCTGCTAGGTCAAAGATTCCATTCCTACTCTTAAGGATTGATGCCAAGAAGGCCTTTGACCAGGTAACATGTGATTTCTCTTTGCTATCCCACAGAGGATAGCCTTCACATCCACTTTTATAGATCCCCTTCAGATGTTACTCGCTACACCACAAGCTTATGTTAAAATTAACGGCCAGATTTCTCACGATGTTCACTTATACAGGAATCAGACAAGGCTGCCTTCTATCCCCATTGCTTGCTGCACTGCATTTTGAACCCCTGGCCCAGGCTTTAAGACAACACCTACATATTTCAGGACTGGAACTAGGAGGTAAACACCACAAATTTGCCTTTGTAGGCAGATAACAGACTGATTTATTTAACTTCATCAGATGAATCTCTCACCACATCTCTGAAGCTCCTGCAGACATTCAAGTGTGTTGTATACTGAATTAACAAAACAAAAACAGAGGCTCTGTAATTTAATTATAAGCCTACCCTCAGACAATACAGTCTTTGCAGTTTCAGTGGATCTACCATCATTACAATATTTAGGAGTAAACCTACAAATTCAGAAGGACACGTTCAGCAACTTAAATTATGCATCACTCACCCAAGTATTGCAGGAAGACTTGCACTTTAATGTTGTACCATTGTATTGTGCATCTCCTTACGCTTATGTAAGTCCCCCAGGCTGCCCCTGAAAAGGGGACTGCATGGTCTCAGCAGGCTTCCCGTTATCAAAATTCAAAAATAATAAATAATATTAATAACAATAAGCTAATAACTGACCTCTGATACACAGGGTAGAATGTATCAAAATGAACATTTTACCTAGAATTCTTTATTTACGACAAACTCTCCCTATTTCACCTCCAAAGTCTCAATTTAGACAATGCGACAGATGTACTTCCTAATTTATACTGGGGTACCGACTATATACTGTTGGAATATAGAAAGGTTAATAGCTCTAGTTGAATATTAAAACTTGAATCAAGTCTTTAACTGTTTAGTTTAGTTAGGTGTCAGCATGGCTCAGTTGGTAGCACATCTGCCCTCTGGACCAGAAGGTCGGGTTCTCATCCCACACCGGACTGAACTTGCACCTAAAATGCTGGCATCCAAGTGCAGTATTAGGGGTGTGCTGTCCTTGGATGAGGACGTTAAACCAAGGTCCCTTCTACCCATCCTGGTGTTGTCCTGGTGGGTGTTCAGGTGGAAGTAAAGAACCCAGGGCACTCTTCGCAAAGAGTAGGGACATTCCGTGTCCTGGCCAATATTCCCCTTCCCATAAACTGGTTCATGCAATTATTCAGGCTGTGTGTGGGTGTTGATATGCGATATGGCTACCACTACACATTCAGTCACTTCACTACCAGTCTAGCATTGCTTGTAAAAGTGCTTTGGGATACACTGTGTATGAAAAGCGCTATATAAATGCTGATTATTCTTCTTTTCTTAGTTTAACAGACTATTCAGCATTGTTTAGTACTGGCTTTGTAGATAAGCAAAATATTATGTTTATGAAACAGGGTGTTCTGTGCTGCAAGGTCATAATAAACAATATACCTTGAGAAAGGAGCACAGGATCCAAGGCAGCATGGGTTCACAGTGGGAAGGTCATGTCAGATGAATCTAATAGATTTCTTTGACTGGGTGACCAAAGTAGTAGACCAGGGAGGGGCTGTGGACATGGCCTACCTAGACTTTAGCAAGGCATTTGACACAGTCCCACACAAAGATTATTAGTCAAATTAACCAGCCTGGGAGTGGGTCCCAGGGTGGTAGCCTGGCAAACATTGGCTGGACAACAGGACACAGAAGGTAATTGCAAATGGAGTCCACGCTGAAGAAAGAGGCGGTTACTAGTAGGGTACCCGCAGGGTTCAGATTAGGTCCAGTCCTTTTTAATGTCTTCATCAGTGACATTGCAGAGGGACTGAAGGAAAGTATGCCTTTTGCAGATGACACAAAGATCTGCAACAGGGTTGATACACAAGGAGGCGTGGAAAGGATGAAAAGGGACTTGGCAAGGTTGGAGGAATGGTCAGGCGTATGGCAGCTAGATTCAATGCAAAAAGTGCAAATAATGCACCTGGGAAACAAGAACCCAGGGAAGAATACACAATGGGTGGGGAGGTAGTAACAACAACAAAACAGGAAGGGACCTGGGGGTAATCATATCAGATGACCTTAAGGTTAGCAAGCAATGTGAGAAGGCAGTAGGGAGGGCTGGGGTATACTGGGATGTACAGGAGAGGCATCAGCAGCAGAAACAGGAAGTTGTTATCCCTCTGTACAGACAGTTGGTGAGACCCCATCTGGAATACAGTGTCCAGTTCTGGAGACCCCATCTCCGCAAGGACATAGACAGGATAGAGGCAGTCCAGAGGAGGGCAACTAAAATGGTGCAGGGTCTGCAAGAGAAGCCGTATGAGGAGAGACTAAAGGAGCTTAATATGTATACCCTTGAGGAAAGAAGGAGAGGGGGACATGATAGAAACTTTCAAGTACCTCAAGGAATCAACAAAGTCCAAGAGGGTAGCATCTTTCAGAAAAGAGATTTGCAAGAACAAGGGGACAAAATTTAAAGATAGAAGGAGGGTGTTCAGGGCAATGTGAGGAAGTATTATTCTACAGAGAGGGTAGTGAATGCATGGAACAGCCTTCCTGAGGAAGTTGGGGGTCTAAAACTGTGGAGAATTCAAGAATGCATGGGACAGACATAAGGCAATTCTTGTGGGGGCAGGAAGATATAGGCTGTTGGTTAACTAGGATCTGCGGCCTATCCTGTAGGTAGGGAAATGGGCAGACTAGATGGGCCTAGCGGTCCCTATCTGCCGTCAAAGTCTATGTTTCTATGTAAAGAATGCCTTTTGTGAACAAGATATCAGTACTTTATGATATGAGACTATCTGTGTTTGTGTATGTCCTGTTACAGTATGTATACAATAAAGTAGATAAAATATTGCTGAGACAGTACATATTCTCATGAGAAACTTCCTGCTGAAGGCGGGCACTATGCAACTTTGTTTAAACAACTACTCTATATAAGCAGGGTTTTTTGTTTGAGGACTTTTGCTATTCAGACCCTGGTATAATGATGTCCCCCGATACCTGCTAATGGCCAGTCATGAGTATAGACTTTCTCCTTATGACTGTCTTAGCTTAGGTGGCTTGGCATGCTATTATACAAAGGCTGATGTATCTTGTGCACCTGTACTTGTACAGCATAGTGGTCTCAGTAAAGAGAAACGCTATGGTGAACATCTGTGTTGGTCTCTGTATATGTTACATCATTATTATCTTATCTTACCTAATCTAACATATACCATATGCTACCCTTCAGCTGCCTAAGGCAAGAGAAGGACTGTCATTGCCACATTTAGAGCATTACCATCCAGCGGTCCATATACATACTGCCTTATACTGGATCACCCCAAACTACTCAACCTTATGGAAAACTACTGAATTAATGAAAGAGGATCTGCTCCCTATAACGAGCAGGTTTTAACAAATGAATGGCACCTTCCTGGTGATAGCAAGGAGAATCCCTCACTAATTAATCCCACTGTGGATCCTCCTGTCAGGCCTCCCTGACTTGACAACGCCCTCTCCCCATCCCTACCTCCACCCTCTCCAGGTATTATCTAGGTATGTCCAGGGCTGACCCCTCCCCAATGTAACCTATTGTAAGAAACACTATTATGCAACCTATGTGTACTCTATGTTTAATGTGCTGCACCTGTACTATTCTCACTGTTGTAACCACACTATGTAACTCGGTCTAACCCCACCGTGACAAGGTGCTTTTGTAAATGAGTCCATGACTCAAAGGTTGTAAATTAGACTTTTCTAATAAATAAATTAAATAAATAATATGAGACTCCAACACTGGACTAAACTGCTATCACATCCTACAGTGCAACCCTACAGATACCTTATAATCCCTTTGTCTTATAATTTAGATTTCTAATTAGCTAGTCTATACCATACTTATAAACAATGGCAATGCATGGGCCTACTTCTTCCATGTCAGTTTAAGCAGCAATCAAATTTCATCGACTTCCGATCTTAGCAGGAAAATATTACCTGCACCCATCAGACCTATGTAGATACCTAGAAGTGAGAACGATATTCAATGAGCTAAAACAAACTGCCCTTGCAACAACCCCAACCAGCCATTATCACTTTGATCCAATCAGCACTAATGGGTGACCTGTTAAAAGCACTAATATCCAGAATTCACCAGGCCCTAACAGAATTAAACAAGCATTCCACTAATTATGTATGTCAACAATGGCAATTAGATATAGGAGTGGATATCACTCTGACCCAGTGGAATAATTACTTGAGGCCCCGTCCACACGCACCGCTCAGACTCTGTAACGGATGAAACCGTTACAACCGGGAAGTGTGTCCACACTGCGCGGTGTTACGTTATGGGACCGACACTGCGGTCCACACTTCGGGAGCTGGTGATCACATTATGGCACCTAATCCACAATGCAGCTCAGCGGGCCGCATTAGGGACCGTGCCAGCGCCCACATCATGCCCGTAACGCTATCGAGAGCGTAATCCAGTTTCATAACTGCTGTTTAAACCACCTCATATGTGTTTCAACAATGGTTACGAAACGCCTTCTGTAACGTTACAGGTGTAATGCAAACCGCTATGTAACGGTTTGGGCACTCTGTAATGTTACAGAGGGTTAGGTGACAGGGCCTTAGATATACCCACAAGCTGACTTTTCATACATATGGAAAGAGTTCTCATGGAAAAATCTTATCCAGTACTTCCTTACCCCAACACTACAAAATAAATAGGATAACAAGATTCCCCACATTGTTGGAGAGGGTATGGGGAACCTAGGGTCGGTCATGCACATGTCTTTTGGCTATACCCTAAATTAAGGGGTTTCTAGGCTGAACTGCAACAGAAGTGGTGAGAGTTATTTGACCTACATTGAACCTTACAGACCAGGTTATTTTGTTCTTGGACATGCCTGAGGGATTTAGGGCTGCAAACATTTGAAAGATTCTCACTGTCTATATACTCATGGCTAAGAAAGCCATAACAAAAATTGGCTAACACACTTCCCACTGTAGCTCTGTGGAACAATCTCATGAGAGATATGTATAAGATGGAAAAGCTAACTGCTAGGGTATCCCAAACCCTGCCGAAACTGAAATTCTCTGGCGAGAATGAGTTCTGTATGAAATGAGTAAATATAGCAACTTTGTACCATAATACTAATGGATGCACTTTACACCCAGCTAAGCCTTATCAATACCCTTTACTTAACTGAATATATGTCTGTACTTTGAGTTACACTTTTATAATGCAGCATCATGCTCATGTTAATGTTTGTATGTCTGTTTGTTGGATTAAAAGAATAAATAAAACACATTTTGAAAATACATGATGGTGTTGGTTGTCCTGAGAATCAACAGACTGCTGCAGGTGCAGGAGGAAGGCCTTGTGCCTTCAGCCCTGGAACTGCTAATACCAGCACACAACCAATACCATTGAATGTCTTACTATGCTTATGAAATGGGTCTGCATCATTTAAAAAATAAGGATACAAATATTTTACAGTTCTAAATACATTAATGTTTATTCTAGTTAGAAAATACTATGCCTAGGAAATAATCCTCCAACTCCGTATACCTAAGAAAATGCTTTTACCCCATGCTGCATAGTGTTAGGGGTGGAGAATGAACAAACTGAAAAATGACTTGCAAAATTAAGAACTGATCAGACCCTGGTAAGAAGCATTTTACTAAGCTAAAAGTTCTGCTGCAAAAGCCTGCTATGCTTCCAACAGGTGGCAGGCTGGGGACGACTTTGGGTTAACTCTGTAAAGCAGCTGCAGTGTGGTTGCGTCTCTTCACCAGCCAGGATGAGACTCGACTGTTTATTATCAGGGTATTTGTAAGAGGTGTGGGAACTGATGGAGGCAGACACCAGGATCCAAAACTTAAAATAGCTTTATTCAGCACAAAAGAAATCAAAACAGCGGACTGTAAAATGACCAAAGAAATGAAAGAGGGTTTTAAATCAAACACAGAATAAGTCCATCCAATAATTGACCACTAAAAGGCGCTTAGGGTCAGAGATAGGGTCAGCTCCTTACTTGAGACCTGTTGTCCACTCACAGCTTGGATCTAGTGGTCCGAACTCCACTGAGCCCTAATCTGCTTTCATGTTGCAAGGTTTCTTCTTTATATAGTGATAGAGTCAGGTGGTGAAGCATAGCTCCACCCCTTTTCCATACAAATCATCACTTTTAATAAATACAAAACTTTATTACATTTGAAACATATTAGAAGATAGGTTCCTTCATAAGTAATACTATTCTAGCAGTAGAATCACATTTTAAAGTGTTCTAAACAACATAGTTCTGGTTTGGGTGGTTCTCTGTTGTTCTGGCTCCTCCCACATGTCCTCAGCCCAATATACCAAGCTGCAAAGGAGCCGCCCGGCTCTATAGGAGAGACAGGCTTGAGAGGGCTAAGAAGCAGAAGGAGAAGGAACATGCCCCAAACCTACTGAGCTACAGGGAGTTTCTGTGCACAGAAAAAAAACAGGTACCATTTTAACTAAATCAGATATTTAACCCTAGAAGGCATTGCAATGCATCTCTTGAGAATATTTGTACAAAGTAAACCTTCTGTATCGGACTGTCTCACAGTCTAACATTAATTTCTGCACCCTGAGGTTTATCTGAACTGCAGCCAAAAGCTAGCGATACAAACATAACTAAACAAAACGAAACTCTGCTTGGTTTTATTCATAAAACTTAAGTCCAACCTAAAGGAAATAAAATTCTTAAAAACAGGAATGGTCTTCTTTTTATCTATACTTTCTACGCACACACCTTTGTACACATTTTATTTAAGTGCTTTATCTTTTAGTGTGTATTTCTCTCTTTGCCGTGATATCTGAGCCGAGCTACCGCTAAAAACCTGACAGAACTGCAGCTAGCAACCGCCTCTGCAGGGGAACCCTCCCAAAGCAAAATCAGTGCATTACAATGTACCCTTACAGCTTGCTAACATGGGGTTTCACCTGCAAATTTCATATTTTTGTGAGTGGAACTCACTCACTTCAGACATTCACGGGAAGCGCACGTCAGGCAGCTGGCTGTGCATACGATCGCGCTATAGCAGAAAGATACTGGTACAGGAAGGGGAACAGGTAGCAGATTCCCAGAGACCTCGATAGAGCTAGAGGACAGAGAGAATATACTACAGGTGGCCTGCCTGTAGATGGTGGAAAACAGAGAGAAAACAAAGAAGAAAGTGTTTTTTTTTTTTTTTGTTTTGTTTTTAAGTCCTGTTGCAACAGACTTGAGTCAGACAGAGGAAAGAAAGAAAGTAGCACCTGGCTGGTCGCACAAATCAATCTGCTGGATGGATCATAAAAAGTGCGATATATTTTACAGTGGCTATAAATGATATTTTTCACCTCTGTAATGCTTCCTACCTGTCATGGACATATGCTGGCGCCACTGCTGTCAGTCACTGTAAAGATGGGTGCCACTGTTTACATCATTGGTTGCTGTGTCTCTGAAGCTTTGCCCACCCAAAACATTTATTGACTTGTGACATCCTGCTCCACCCACCAAAGGCACCCATCTTTGCAATGACTGACAGCAGTGGACCCAGTATATGTCCATGACAGGCAGGGGGCGCATTCCAAGTGAAAATATAATTTATAGCAACTGTACAACATGCCCTGTATAGCCCATGACAGCTCTTAAATCATATACACACACACATACATACTGCAAGATTCCACCAGTGACATCAAATGGGAAACACTGCAAAATTTTCACAGAACAGAAGATCAAATGGTTGGGGTGGGGAGACAGACCTAGACTACAATCCTCTCCGACCTTAGATTAGTGCAGTATGTTTCTGTAAATCCTCACAATATTTCTTTATGAATCCAAATCTGCCAGAGACCCAGTAATAAATAAAATGAAGACATATTTGAAGGCAATGGATCAGAAAATTATTTAACCAACATGTAATTCGGTAAAATAATGATGTGGTGTGTAGCATTTTAACCTACAGGTTTCCTAGAAATGTAGCCACGTGAGTCGATGTGTCTCATTGGTGGTCGACTCTAGCGGGCGGGTTGGAGCTGGGCTGCTTGTTTCAGTGTCACTCTCACACTAACACTCCTGGGAGAGGCTGGAGGCCCTTAAGATGTTCATACTGGAGAAAAGCGAGGCTGAGAGGGGACTGGACCTCTATCTTTCACACAAAGCGTGTCAACAAAATCAAACAGCTGGAGGGGCTTTTCCTGGTGTCAGCAGGATGTAGGAGGATGCTACATTCAGGGGTAATGTTAGGCACTTTTTCTAGGCTGGTGAACCTACAAAACAGCCTACCAGAAGACACTGGAAACAAAGAAACATAGACAATGACGGCAGAAGATGACCGCTGGTCCACCCAGTTTGCCCATAAACCCTAACAGACCTACTGTCTTTACAGGGTTCTAACCCACATTGTCCACCCCATGTCCCCCGCCACCGCTATCACCCTGAGCGACCACTAAGCCCCTTCACTCTGACCCAGTCATGTTTGAAACCACTGATAGTTTTGGCACCACCACATCAGCTGGCAGACTGTTCCACAACTCCACCACCGCTTCTGTAAAATAAAACCTTCTCACTTCCTCTTGAATCCCCCAAAATCAATTTCCACTCATGCCCTGTCTTCTTGATCTATGCTAAATAGTTCCCACAGTTTACCATTCAGGAACTTGAAGGTCTCTGCCATATCACCCCTCTGTTGCAAGGGAATCCCCAGGTACCCTGGGTAGTAGTGTGGAATTCCCTATAAAGTGGTATTAGTTTGCACTAGTATACTTATTTCAGCTTTGCTGATGAAACAGAGATGGAGGGCATGACCTAAACTCCCTACTCTGTTACTCCTGGACTCCAAAAGTTCACATAACGTACTAATATAATATTTACTAGAAACATTGCCCCTCCCATAAGACTGAAATAAATTGAGACCTAATTTTCTACCAGCTGTACTACAATACAGATGCAAGCCCTACCTTATCCTATCATTTTAAAATACTCTGTACCCATCTATTCACATCAACGTGAACTGAGAATCCTGCCACTACATACAGGCAAGGATACGGTGCACTGTTGTTGCAGATACCACCACAAAAGTAAACCACATGAAAAAAAATGCCTTCTTTAAAGTGCTTAACTGCCACATAGAAAGGATGTCTCTCAAGACACAGACACACGCATGAGAAAAACACACCGTCACCCACCTCCACCACGTAAAAAATAAATAAAGCTGTATTTTTACTTAAAAAAAAAAAAAAAACATAATGGCTACAAGCAAAGCATAATCAGCTTGTTTCCCCTCCTTTCTACTCTCTCCCTAACCAGCAAACATAACCCGTCAACTTCTCCTCTGTATAACTAATTACAACTTTTAACATTTTGACCACAGTCACAAATTACCTTTATGGCAGACAGCTTTCACTCAGTTGTTTCCTCACACCAGGGCTTCATTCCTTCATGCCTTCTGTAATAAATACAGGCCAGCAGCGCCTTTCTCCCTTTGTGTAAATATTACTGCAGTAATCTTTGCCTTTGTTTGTAGGTAGCACACTGATGTCTAAATCACAATTTACTGTACCATCCTCAGCAAGCACCTAGACTATGACCTTCTGTTTACCCTTAGTTTACTTTTTAGCAACCTTTGTTTACCCACAGTCAACCTGTGAATCATAATAGGCTATGCTGACTAAATTGCAAGATTAGCAGCAGGCAGTTGAAACCTGCTCTTCCTCGCAAAATGCTGGGAAATCACTGGGATTATGCTGGAGTCTGACAAATGTATGTTAGTTTTGTTGACTGATTAGTATTCCTCTTGTAACATGGCAAAAACAAGAAGATCACAAATAAGGAAGACAATTGGTTTAATAGTGTCAGGTGGACAGGAGCAACACGGCATTATGGCATGATAATGCTGTGTTGCTTGTGTAATTCAGAAACTAGGCACAGGGGAGAAGCAGCAGTATAGAAAAACAAGAGATAAAGCAGGGCACACGGACTTAACCAGAATAGAGCAGGAATGTAGACGGAGAACTAGCATGGACATGGACATGGACGAGCACAGAGGAGCAACCGGCGAGGTAGGGTCATATGGAAATGCAGCTCCACAGGTACTGCAAGGAGAAATGCCAGCAGGGATGATTTGCAATGTGTAGAAGCAAGGCGACACTGAGTGTGAAGTAATGCTGGTCAAAATGTAAGGCAGAGAGGTGTAACACTGGGAATCAAGTGAGAAAAGAGAGGAGAATGGGAAACAAACGAATTATGAAACAGCGCAGTAAGCTTATATCAGAGCGACATCGCAGAGACATACAGAAGGGGTACAAAATATGCAAAACATATTGACGGGGAAATAGCTTAACAAAGAAATGACAGTATCACAGACTCTCCAAATGGGCCGATTAAAATAATAGCCTAACAGATCTTCTGAATTGTCACAAGCAAGTGTTGATAGATACTTTGTTAACACATATGTTAAATATAGTTTTGACAAAATGAGCATATAAATGGAACTCTACTAAATGTTGAAAAGTGCAGCAGAGAATCAAAAGAGAGCAAAATCTCTTTCTATTATTGCATGCACAGTATCAGAATAAGGCGTAGAATAACCACACAATCCTAGAAGCCATGTTACAAGCCGTTAATCCACTCCGAAGGTGGCATCTAATAGGAGTTAATGCATGGCTCGTCCGTTAGGCAGGTCGCACGGTCCCAACCATGCATTAACTCCCATTAGCTGCCATCTTCGCTAGGATTAATGCTTATTTCTACACCTCACGATTTCCAGCAATCCTATTAAGCAGAGTAAGGCTTGACACAATGAATCAAGATGCAGAATGGCATGGGGGGCGCTGTGGGAGCAGCATATTAGCAGGACGACTCTAATATAGTTTCCGTACACTTTCGCCTTTAATTTGTTTAAAATAGCGATTTGCTGTGGGAAATGGCTAAAATTGAAGTTACAGTGATCAGTTCAAGTTATCCAGTATCGGGGATACCAAATAGTCATGGGTTACACTTAAAAACAGTTGAAAGCAGACCCAAAATGCAGCAGCAGCCATCGACCAGGCCGCGAATTCCCAATGACTACTGCCAGTGGAGAGCCCCATGGAGAGCATTACAGATTGTTATAAGGCAATCGACTCTTATTTTAGAGTCGATAATCCAGAGATTTGCAGAGCAGGATGCAAATTAGAAGCGGTCAACCAAACAGCAACATCGGCAGAGAAAACAGCTGTTCAAGCACTAACTGCGACTTCTAGACTGGTACAGGAGAATGCTCAACTCCAGTACAGGCTGGAGGCTTTGGAGAACTCTATTAGGTCATCACATGATGTTTAATGGGTCTTCCAGAGGGTAGCAAGAAGAAGATCTCCTACCTTTCTGCATACTGGTTGCCAGATGCGCTTAAAATTCCTAAAGAAGACATGGAAGGGCAGTTCTATAAGGCATTTCAATTACACCCCGAGCTGTGGGATCACGTGAAGGCTCCGAGGTGTCCTTGTTAGTGATGGCCAGCTCTGAGTTCTTCTGGCTACGAGGTCTTCAGATGGATTTAGTTTTAACGGGACCACCATACACCTATTTCGGTTTATCCTTTACTACAAGAAAGAAATTGACGTGGTATAAGCTGGGCTCAGAGGCCTGAGGGTCTCTATTCCCTACTGATGCCAGCTCGACGGCACATTCATTACGGAGGTAAAACATTTCAGTATAGTGACCCATCTGAAGCAGGCAAAAAGTGGAATCTATAGCCCATGAATTTCAGTCATGGAAGGTTGCCTACTAAATGATTCGGACGCTGATGAGGAGACTTGAGTACCCTTTTTTACACTGACATGGCCACTAATACACCAGAACTTGTGCCTTAGGTCTGCAGATGTAGAATTTGTTTACTTGTATTTTTTCCTGTTACTTAAAATATACAAAGTTACAATGTGTTACATGTGTTAGGAGTACCTCGATCAGGAATGGGGACATATCAGCACTGGATGTTGAGTTAAACTCTCAGACTTTACGATTATGGACTTGACCCCAATAAGCCACAGTAAGCTGTAGCTTTACTGGATAAAAATGCTTAATGGTCTTATTCAGTTTTCTTCCCCACATCTTAAATCCAGACCGCTTTTAAGCTCTGCTCTCCTAGATTACATTGGATGTATATGATAAAACCAACAATATCTGACTGGTGATTGTATAATATGTTATTGCTTTTTGTAAATGCAATAAACAAATAAAAAAAATGTAGAATGGCATACACATAAACAGTCAAAGACGACTATTTTAAAGCTTGCTGAAAAGGCACAGAAAGAAACCAGCTCAGTAATTTGGAATTCTGTGATGCTTTTTATTGACTGGAAAACTGGTGACAAGGAAGGCACACTGAGCCATGGCTCGTTTCTAGGTGCGCCCCAGGGAAGGATGGCTCCTCATATCAGGAGGATTGCCATTTGAGGAAGGTTTTCTTTTAGGTTGCATCCTGCAACTCCTGCACCTGTCCAAGGTTTTTCCTTTGCAGGTCAGTAAGTGTCCTTAGAGTTTTCTTCCTGTTCTTCTGGGACTTCTGCTTGCTTTTGTGCAACTGTCTAAATTCAGCTTATCTCGTTGTGTGTGTGTGTGTGTGTATACCAGAAGGGGACGGTGTTGTTATGGAAAAAATGGCAAGGCATTTGAGGAATGTTTTATGACATTTCTAACTGGAAACTCCGACAGTGACAAATTAAAGCCATACAGTGTACAAAAGGGAAATTAGAATACTATGTGACAGTTCATTGTAGCAACTGGGGAGAAGAATGCTAACACAATTCCAGATTCAGTTTGGGTATGATGGTGAGGGTAACAATGACATGATAGAGCAAGAGCGAGGAAAAATAGAGAGACAGAGAGAGAGAAAAGGAAAAGACTACTTTATCATTCGGATTTTATTCTTTGCATTCGTTACGGTGCCCTCTCCCTCTTTCATGAACTATAGAGTCCACCATCTCTGCCAAAAATGTAGAACTCTCAGATTCATCTCTTGCCATCTATCACGATACAGAAGCTAGACTGTACAGGTGAAAGGGAAATGCAAAGACCTGACTGAAAATAAACCATTCATTTTCATTAGTAAAATATATAAAAATCCTGCCCCCCAAATGGAAATAAAATATTTTCAGACACGGTTGTGGAACCTAAATTTTGTTTAAAAAGGATTTTAATTGTAGTAGGTGCTGCTGAGGGCGTGTTCATTGTTTAAAAGTACATTTGTAGGGCTGGTGAAGATGTACAAATAAACACAGAAAAAAGCAGCTCACGCTGGTTCGGTAAAGTAATAAAATTTCATTGAGGTGCCTCCAAACAAACAAACAAATGCCCGGCACTTCCAGGGATCAGTTCCTCTCCATCAGGTTGTGTTTCTGGCGAAGATGTACCCCTTCCATCGCATTTTGTTTTGGTGGTGGTCCCCACCCCCCCCACGGTGCCCCTGTCCCCCCAACTCTTGGTTACTTTTCAGTGTTGGTTTAAAAATGGTTTACCTACCTTCAGGATTGGTCTTTACTCTGGATGGTGCAGCAGGAGTGGTGTGCGCTCTCAGGGATTGGTAATGCAGTGTTCAGAGCTGAAGAGAGGAAAGAAGTTGAGAGTGTCATGCCATACATGTGTGTAGATAGATAAATATAATTTTTGTTATGGTCAATGTGACAAACTGCCCCATGGGACATAGTACCTTGCAGGGCAGGTTTTGGGGGGGTCGATTCAGTTCTTCTCCACCACCTGATTCTAGCAGGAAATCCCTCTGTCCTGCTCAGGAACTAGGAATGTCTAACACAGTAAACTATGGTAGAGTGCACTTGGATGGCAGACTTTAAACAGGGATCTCTCACCTTGCCAGCAGAAATATTACATTTACCTTTCCAGTAATCAGTCAGGGTTCTATAAAAATAGATTTACTATTAGATACTATGGATATTTACAAACAGGCTATCTTTACAGCAGCAAAAACATTTACATGTTTACAGGAAAGAAAAATCAATGCAGTTACACAGATGACTGTTAGAATAATCTCAAAATCTAGTTTTGTACTCTGTATTTACCTACCTGCCAGCTAACCTGAAAGAACACTCCCTTAGATTGTCCTTCCCCACACAGATAATCTAGCTATGGGGCAGGCTCCCCCTCATCCAGAGTCAGACTGTGGCGAGCTAGCCACTGACAGCCATTATTTGCAGATATTTTATTTATTTATTTATCTGAAGTATCGGTTTACAACCTTTGAGCCATCGACTCATTTACAAGAATACCTCGTCACATGGAGGACAGAAAACAGAGAGAGTACAGTTACAATGGAATAGCCATCATGTATAGGTTACAGACATTTTATACAGTTTTGGGTACAGATATTTACATAAGCACAGCAAAACATTGTTACCATGAGAGATCATCCGTTACAGTATAATCCATCTTATTCATGAGCCAGAGGTGGATTAGACATTGTTGTAAGTGGTGGCAGTTCCATCATGGACTTTGTCAGAGGTTTAGGCTCTAGAGGGCATGAGAGCGCAGGCTAGTTGCAGTTACAGAAGTGGACACTGAGAAGGTGGTTGCAGAGAGCGACTTTGAAAGGTGCAATCTTGGGTGTGCTGGTGGCTGGGAGTGCATTAAACCAGACAGGGGCCCTGTGGCGGAAGGATCTCTGGGTAAGGAGGTTTTACCTGGGTATGCCAGTATAGCTTTGTCGACTGCGGGTGGAGATAAAGGGTGGCAGGATTGGAGAAGGCGGTGACCCCAGGGCGGCATGTCCAAGCAGAATTTTCTTGGTCAGCAGGCAGGTCTGGTAGTGGAGTCTCATCAAATTTGAGGAGATTGGAAGTGGAATAGAGGGGAAAGGTGTGGGTGAGCCTAGGGGCACCAGTTAGGAGCCTGCAGGCCTTAAAGAGATTTGAATTTTCTGGAGTGCGGAATTATCTGCTGCCCCATACACACAGGAGCCCACAGTCCACTAGGGACAGTATAGAAGAAGTAATGGCAAGCCTAAGGGCATCAGGAGGAAAGGCAGTCCTTGTGCCAGTAAAGGAGTCCAATCCAAGTGTTTGCCATGGCTGTAGGGTGTTTGTGGTCATGGAAGGTAAGAGCACAGTCAAGGGTAAGCCCAAGATATTTGCAGATGGATACCTGTTCAGGGGTGCTGGGAGGATGAGGAGAGGTGCACTTTCGCTTTGTTTTGGTGGTGGGAGAAAATCATCAATTTCGTCTTTTTTAGGTTTATGACCAGTCTCGGTCCTTGAACCATGTTTCGCCTGGAAGAAAGCATGTTGGAGGGAGTCCTGGAGGGCAGTAGGTTTATGATGCGAGGCATAGAGCACAGCATCATCCTCATACAGAGGATTATTTTGGAGCAGGCCTTTGGCAAGGTGTTTATGTAGAGAGTGAAGAGTAGTGACCCAGGATGGAGCCCTGGTGCACTCTGGAGCAGACAGGTAGTGTGTCGGATAGGGTCCCATTTATTCTGACGCACTGGGACCGAGTGGAGAGGTAACTGCACAACATGCCAGGGGCCTGTGGAGAAGCCAAGTTGGTAGAAAGAATCAAGAAGGAGTGGATGGCAGACCATGTCAAAGGCCTTGAAAGGTCTATGAACACAGCTCCAGCAATGTTACCAGAGTCTAGGGAGGAGTGAGGAAGTTGGTGAATTCTGGAGGGCTGTGGTAGTGCTATGGCCTGAGCAGGCCATGCTGCTCCGGGCAGAATATGTCATGCCTGGCTAGGTATTCAGTGAGCTGTGTGGCAACCACTTTTTCTAAAGCTTTGGGGGAGGAATGGAGATGTGTTGATAGTTACTGGGGAGAATTTGTCACCACTTTATGAATGGGGTAACAATGGTTGTCTTCCAGGCACTGAGAAATTACCCAGGCAAAGGAATCTGTTGAGTAGGTCCATCAGAGCGTCTGAGGGGTCACTGCTAGGGTTACTGCTGTTTGCAGGTATGGACAGAGCTTGATGGGTAGATATTCTGCGCGGGAGGAAACAAGGTGCTGCAGGGTTGGGGGTTGGGATTCAGGCACAGGGTCAAAAAGAAACAACTAGGGAGAACAGTGCTGAGATCTGTAGAGGTGGTGTTTGAACCAGTTTGCTATAGTAGAGTGGGTCAGTGGAAATGGTGCTGCCTATGGAGAGCTGGGAGGGAGGTGGGAGTGTGATTTCCATTAAGTTCTTTGATATTACTCCAGAAGGTCCACGCAGACCCCCATGTGGCAGTGAGAGTAGTCTGATAGTGGTCTGCTTTGACCTTGCGAGATGGCTCGCGTGCATCCACTGCATGCGGCATTATAGGATTATCTGTCAGCCAACCTGCAGACTCGTAGCTTTGTACAAGATTGTCCCTTTCCCTCAGTTTTGGAGTAGGGAGGGTGATCCATGGTGCATTTGTCTTTAGTGCGGTGTTTGGTGAGCAGTGCATAGAGATCTGAGCCTTAGTGAAGCCTGCATGAACAATCGAGTGCAATGTCAATGCTAGGGCCTATATTAATGGGGACCAGTCTATTTGGGCGTGAAGAAGTTTAAGTTTTTTAATCCCTGGGTGAGACCCCTTGGAAGGTGGTTTGGGCTATGGATTTGGGGATGGAGGAGGCCCATAGGAACAGAATGGGTGAGTGGTCCCTTAGGGAGTTGGGAACAACTTTTATGTCCTGGATTTTGTGGGCGGTTAGAGAAAATGATATCCAGGAGGTTGCTGGTACCAGTTGAAGGATGAAGTCTAGTAGGTTGGGTGACTAACTGGACCATGTCGAGGGTGGAAAAGAGTCCTTCATTGGTGCAGCCAAGGGACCAAGCCAGTTGACATTTAGGTCCTTACTAGAGTCTGTTCAGCTTTGTGTGGGAGGGTAGAGATAATCAGTGAGGGATGTAAAGGCTGGCTTTTGGTTCTTAGGGGAGTATAAGGAGACTGTGAGGTATAGTGGCCCTGGAGGAGTCCGGGTGATTTTTAGATGAGGGCTTGGGCTCGTTTTTGAGCTTGGGAGCATGAGGCCAATAATGTGATCTCTGATGTAGCTCACACAACCGCTTCTATGTTTTCTCCCACCAGAGGGTGGCTGGGGTGATTGGGGCAACACCCCTTCAGAAAGCAAGCTGGAAGGAGAGAGGATTTACCTCTTATAGCCCCTCTGTGAGTCCTGCAGTACCATGATGAGAGCTCTTCAGCTGGGCAGTGTTTTGAGGGAAGGGGTGATTCAGAGGCCTATATGGGAAGGCAAACAAAGGAAACACATTAGTATGCAGTGGGACAGATATATTTCTGTTATATTTTTATATGTGATTTTGTGTATGTTAAATGCCACAAGAAAATACAAGTGTTAAGAAAGGGTCATATATAGAAAAGAGAATGTATTTTTAAATGTCCGATATTCATATATGACCTAGGAACCAACTGCTTGCATGAAGCTAAGGAGTGAAATCGTTGTAAACTTAAATGAGGGAAGCAGAGATAATAAAGGTTTCAGGAGATAAACCTTTGCACTTCAAAGACAGAATGCTTTGGAACCAGGATCTGGGAAATAGCCATTTCTGACAGGCCGGTTTGAATTGTCTTACAGTGGGACATCAAAGCCACCAATTCTGAAATGTTATTAATGTGCCAGGAAGTGGTAATATAAGAACCTAAATGAGAAATAATAATTCCCTAAAATTTGGGGAAAGCACAAGGTAGCCTCTACTGGCCTAAAAGTTAGGACCAGACCAGGAATTCAGTAGACTATTTAAGGAGCTCTGAACCAGAAACAAACTCTTTTCCTGGAGCATTTCAAAGGACACCCTTCCTGACAAGACACAGAACAAACTGCCAGCAGTCACTGAAAGCCAGTGGCTGAAAAGAAGGAAAGTACTTTTCAGACTTCACTTATTCTTCTGGCTATCAGTTCACTATGAACTTAAGGTAGAGATTAGATACAAGTTATCATACATTTTTCTTATGCATGCCCACCTTTATTTGTGTTATTCTGTGACCAGATTTCCTAAATCATTATGCTGTAACTGTATAATGATTAAGTATTTAATAAAAACATTTGTATTTAAGAAACCCCTGAGTGAGACTTTTATATTGTGTGTGTTTGTGGGGCGTTTACTAATAATCTGTAAACTAAACTGTTATTGCTAAGGGCGCCCACCATACTACCAATCAAACCAAGGATATGTAAAGGAAATCTGGGTAAGATAGGGAGAATACTAAAGTCTCAGGAAGAGTCTGTGGGGTTTAAACCAGATTATTGCATGCCCTGTGGGAGAAGACAAAATTAGGGTCATGAGGCTACCCTGAAGAGCTCATAATGCCTGGATCTTCCCCTTGTGCAACGACCAAGAAGGGTTCTCATTTGGCTACAAGACTTGAGACTGGTATTGTACCCTTATCCAGAGTAAGAGGAAGCCCTGGGACCTCGTGGCAGGTGTTCAGTCATGAACTTGGCGAGCACTGTAGAAGGACATTTGGAGGGATATCCGCTTTCCCCTCCCATCACGGACTGCACTTGGGTGGGCACTGTGAGCTCAGTGGACCTGAACCCCAGGGTGGGTTTGTGACAGACTTGAAATGCGCATTGGTGGGATCGAGAGATCTGGTGGCATAGCACTGTGATTTGAGAGATATTGGTGGCACAGGCATAACAGTTGGATTCAAGGCCAGTGTATCAGATTGATAAACTGAAAACAATCCACACAATCAAGTCAGAGATTTGAAAAAAAAAAAATAATAATTTGGTTACAGTATAAAGTTCCTACCTGTTTTCTTTTTTTGGTATAAGCTAGTGAGGTAATAGTAGTAGTAGTAGTTAGGAAGAAGATGGCTTCAAGTATAATGAATGCATTGCAGACCACCTAAGGCAGTTCTGTCTGGAAAGAGGGGTCCAGAACGACAGAGCGAAGCAAAGGAATATCGTGGAGGCTCTTGTGGCAGCCGATGAGCTAGTCACTGCCCAGGATCTAGAGTCATGGCCAGTGACTGAAAAGGACCAGAGCCTGGGAGTGGGGTGCCAGGGGCCATCATAGAGTCTAGTCCCAGGAGGAGGACAGTGACACGAGGGCACCCAGAGCCACGGCACCAGGGAAGGTCACAGCAGAGCTGGGGCTAGAAGGGATCAGGCTGCAGCTGGAGTTAAGGAATTGGAGCTGGAACTGAGAAAGTCTGAAGCCCAGCAGCAGAGAATTCGAGCAGAGAAAGTTTGAACTGGAGTTGCAGGAAAAACAGCACCAGAGAGGCCAAGGAAAAGGAAAAACAATTCCAGAGAGAGGCTGAGGAAAAGGACAAACAGCTTAAGAGAGAGGCCGAGAAAAGAAAAAACAGCTTCTGAAAGAGGCCGAGGAAAAGAAATGCAGCACCAGAGAGAGAGGCAGAAGAAAGGCAGTTTCCAGAGAGGCTGAGAGGAAGAAAAACACCACCAGAGGAGTTTGAACTGGAAGCTAAGACTCCAATGACCAGCAGCAGAGGAGGTAAGTTGCAGGAGTGGACCTGAAACTCCAGGGCTGGGGTATAAATTAAATTCCAAATTAATAGCTGAATTTAAAGAGGGAGGATATGGATGCATTTTGAATTCTCTTGAAAAGGTCTGTATCCAGGCCAAGGTACACAGGGACTCCTGGAGCTTCCAGCTATCCTGTTACTACTGGTAAAGGGCATGATGCACTAAGGCCAAATGGACAATGAAAGCCAAGATTATGAGAAGCTTAAAGCTGCTTTGCTTAGAAAGTATGAATGGACCCCCGAGGCCTACAGGGTTAAATTCTCGAAACCCGAAAAGGCCCTGATATGAACTTTGAGGAACTCACCACAAAGCAACGTCAGTTTTAAAACATTGGTGGGAGGGAGTAGAAGCAAATTATTTTTATGTTGCAAGAGCAGTTCTTTTGGGCTTGCCCAGAGAGCTAAAAATCTGGTTAGAGGACTGGGATCCAAAACTGACAGCAAGCTGCTGAGCTCCAGGATCACTATACCAGGAGCAGCCTGTTCTGAGAGGAAGTGGGTGAGCAGGTACTATAGGGCCAAGGATAAAAGCACACCTTCAGGGCAGCTAAAATCCTCACAACCTCTGCAGAAAGGGGAAGCCCCAGGTTACCAAAAAGGATTTCTTTGAAGAAAAAAAGAATGATGAATGTTTATTTTTATTTATTTAGATTTTCACAAAGCCTTTTGAGCCACGGGCTCATTTACAGAGGTTCCACATCAAACTGAAACAGACATACATATTAAAAGTTATATGCAAAATCATTTACAGATATTGAGAATAAAACATAACAGAGAATTCAGATATTATGTACATCAATACAGTTGGTTACAAGGTTATTGCCATGTCAGAATAAAGTATATAGAAACTACTGTCCAAGAGCAGCGAGGGAGGATGGAAGGTACACCACTACTGCAATACAGAGCACATAGGAGTATAAGTACTGAGGGGGGAGAAGACGGCAGACAGGGGTAGAGTAGGAGGAGATAAAGGAGGGAAGGAGGAGACCAGGGTAGCGGACGTGAACTGGAAGTGCACCTGGGGGTAGACTAGTGTATCAGTTCTCGCACTCACAGCCTCCATTTAAAGTCAGCAGAGCCCTGAGTTTCACTTTAAAAGCTCCAAGCTTTCATTCATGCTGAAGATCTAACCCAAGAGAAGGTTCAGAGAGGCACGTAGATATTCAAAGGACCGCTGTCCTTGCAAGGTCTGACGAATGGGATTTTTAGAATGGTTGTTCAGGCCCCTAGTACTTCTGGAAGAGTTCTGTACCTGGATGAGGTTTCCTTACTTCAGAGAGGCTGAGGCCTATGGTTGCTTTCTTTTCCAGAAGGCAGGTCTGATAATGATTCTACTGTCTACGTTTAGCCAACCAGTCTGGGCATAAAGTTCACACGTGCATCATCGTTCAGCATAAAAAATAAGCTTGCAAGTTTTGTTGAGTGTTGACTTAACATGTTTGAGGGCTGTAGGGTGGCAGAAGCCATATACCACTACGCCATAATCAATGGTAGACAGCACTGAGCTAGTAATAGCAATTTTTAGGGCAGCACTGGTTAGGCAATGTTTGTTGCAGTACAGCAAACCTAGTTTAGCGTTAGCGGTCTTAGCCACAGTGTCGATGTGTTGTGAGTAAGATAGGGTGCTGTCAAGTAACCTCAAGATATTAGAAACTTTGCATCATTTCAAGGGAGCTAAGATTGTTACAGATTTTAGCTGGTGGAACCTGCTCTTATTGTGAGCAGAAGCAAAGATCATGGTTTTCATTTTTTTTTTTGTAGTTTAGAAGTCATTTGGAGCTAAACCATTTCTCCACTGAACAGAAATTAGATTGCATCAGCCTTTCTAGTGTGGAGGGTCTTGGTGGTTTGAAAAATACAGCGTCATCAGCATTAAGTTAATATGTTGTCTGTAACTGCTGATGGAAGGTGGTTAAGAAATAGACTAAAAGAAGAGGGCCAATGATTGAACCTTGGGAACACCTGTTGTCACTGGCCGACTGTCAGAGAGGACATTTTGAATTTTCACTCTTTGCATTCTACCAGTGAGGTAGCTCCTGAACCGGGATATGGACTCTGTGGATAAACCTGTGCAGTAGAGTTGCTTCAGTAGCAGTTCATGGTTATCTGTGTCCAAGGCCTTGGTGAGGTCAGTGTGAGTTTCCCCACCAGAGCCCTTGATCAAGTGCATTTGAATATAGCTGGTGAATTCTACTGAAGCGGTAGAAGTGCTATGCAGCTTCCAAAATCCATGTTGTTTGGCACTGAAGTTGCTATTTGTCAGGTATTACATTAATTGGTCTGACACAAAGCGCTTGAGGGCCTTTGAGAGGAAGTATTGAGATTGGTCTATAGTTTGAATGGGAGGTTCTGTCACAAGATTTGTGGACAGGGGTAACCATGGCAGCTTTCAGACCTCAGGAATTTTCTGGTTGAAAGAGATAGGTTTAAAATTTTGGTAAGGGGATAGGATACTACCAAGAGTGAGTTTAACCAGTTTAAGGTCAAGCATGTCACTGCTTGCTCTGGACTTACCAACTGCTGCAGTGAGGTATTTTTGGCCTCAGCAGGAGCAAGGATTTTCAGGTAGAAGGGGAGGGTTGTTTGAGGGTGTCCGAGGTCCTGAGAATGAGTTTCAGTATCCATTGGTTGGAGGGGTCAGGAGCAGGATACAACTGAGATCAGTGAATACATTATTGAAAGTGTTGGCTATGATGCTAGGGTCGAGGATGGGTGAGCCATCAACACTGAGTATAGTTGGGGGAGTCTTATTAGGTTTACCTGATAGTGATTTTATGTTCTCCAAGAACCTCTTGCTGTCACCCCAGGAACTGGTTAGTTGCGCCCTGAAATGTTGGCTTTTTGCCTGACGGATTGCTCAGGTGCGCCTGTATAGTGCAGTTCTGTAGAGCTGAGTGTCAGCCAGGAGCCTGTTATTTTAGCTTTTGCCCATAGGATGTCCCTGTGTTTCATCATATCTAGGAGCTGTGGAGAAATCCAGGAGTTGTGGGAGTCCCGGATCTTCTGCTTTGTGAGAGACAGCATGAGATATTGCATGATTCACTGAATTTGTTTATAAAGCCATCTAAAGGCAGCATCAATGTCTTCTCCAGTATCTAGGAAGCTCCAATCTTGAAGCCTTAGGTATGCTTTCAGGAAGGCAAGTTTACCCTTTTCAGCAACCTGTTTGTCCTTGGTGGTAACTTGGTGGATTTACTAGTCCAGTTGAAAAGGATGGGTGTATGGTTGCTTGGGGAATCCAGAAGGACTGTTGTGTGTGTTATTCTATCTAGGCAGTTGGTGATAATCCAGTCCATGAGGAGCTAGTACCCATCGACAGTTTATGCGGTGGGGAGTTGACTGTTTGCCCATGTTTAGAGCAGATAATGCATCTCTGCAGGGGCAGCTTCAGAAGCCAGTTTATGTTAAAGTCCCCATCATAATTAATTCAGCACTCTGACAATGGTCCTTGAGGTAATTGTGTATAATTCTGAAACCACTGATGGGCCTTGGGGAATATATACCGATACTACAGTTATTGATTTACCATTAGTGCCTAGAAGGACTTTTCCAAGGCAGGGCATCTTTGAGACAGTGTCCTAAGAAGGTACAGAGTGGATGAAGTGGCCCTCGAAAAGAGCAGGGTTGTTTGTGTATGCCTGTAAGCATGAGGAGCACATGCACCGGTTACCATAAATGGAGTGCAAACCCATGGGTTAAGGTACATGGGGACGTCTATTACCCTGGTAAAGGGGATCTGGTTAGGCCCGACCAGCTTATACCAAATCAGTTTATCACTGTGAGGGGATTCACTGGGGAGGAGAAAACTCTGCCACTCATTAGTGTTCTCTTGGACTGGTGTAGGACAGGAGAGGCGGTGCAAAAAGTAGCAGTGGCAGACAACCTCACCCTGGATGTGATTATAGGAACAACCTCCAGAAGAGGGTGGTGGTGTGCGGTTATCCACAGTCAGATGGCAAGGTTGCTTGTAGTTTCCGAATCCAAAAGCTCCTGTGGAAAAATGAGAGGCTGGTTCCCCAGCCTGTGTCTCCTGAAATGAAGGGTAGTGAAAGGAGGTAGGACTTCCCAAGTAGCTGTGCACAAAACTGCTACAGAAGGTTACTCTGAGGAGGGAGGGTAACAACTGGTCAGAAGGTTAGGGATGGCAATGACCCTGAATGCCCTGATGCTAGAGCTATGGACCCCAGTTTGGAACTGAGGGGACATGTCCCTACTTTGGGAAATGTGAAGACTTTGCCACTGCTCAGAGGACTGATCCTAGTTTGGAGAGGTTGTGGGCTTGTGCAGAATCTGACAGGGCACAGGGAGGTGACAGGAAACAGAGGGTATTTTGGGACAACTGACTGTTGTATACACCAGACATGAGGATAGAGGGAGGGTGATGGGCAGGCAGCTTGTTGTTCCCCAGGGTACGGTGAGTCCAGTGTAAGTTTGCTCATGATATCGAGTTCACGTCGTCTGCCCGTTGTATACGTGTAATCAACAGAATCATCTTCGACAAAGCACAAACAACTACTTTCAAGCACTGTAAGCAAGGATGACAGGATCCAATTCTGAAGGCTGTCATCAAACCATCAAGCGCAGTACTTTTACTTTCACATAGTAGTAGAAAGCTGAGTACAAGGCTGGTGGTGCTGTAAAACTAGAAAAGTGCTAATAGGAACACAAACCACTACTTGCGATTTGCGAAATAGTTTACTTTCACATACTGGTAGAATGCTGAGCACAAAATACTACTTGCGACTTGCGATATTGCTTCTTACCTGTTTCTAATTGTTGCTTCTGATGCCTCAGACCTGACCTTTACAGCGATTTGTCTATCACACTGTAAACTGCAAATGGGCTGTACTGAGAACTAACTGTAACTGGCATCAAGGGTTCTCTTTAATCTGTCAGCAGTGACCTTTATAGGATTTGACAGTCCAATACTCTGATTCTCTGCAACACTATAGCCCGGCCTTGAAGCAAGAAGCTATCATTTGTCGTTGGTTCCCTCATAGAAGGACATGAAAAATATCCTCTGGGGGCTATATGTATGTTAAGGAACATAGTCGTGGTGACTTATATTACTGGTGTTGCCAGAGCGAAAGACATTAAAGTGCCTGGGCCATGCTTCAACAGTTCTTGTGGGTGGTTAGCATCAGTTCTGAAAAACCAGGGAACATAACCACTCCCCGAAGCAACTGATGCTCCTGTCGCTGTAGCCACACTAAAAACAAGCACATTGGCACACAATGAGACACTGGCACAACTAATTCGGCACAGGTATCACAGCTGTCCTAGAAGGTCAAAGTCTGCCACACAAACAAGCACTGCAACAGACAGTCAAGAGAGCTAGGCGTCAGAACGCCCCAGAGCCGCACACTTTAGATGATATACACAGAGGAGTAATTTTAGTGTCAAGGTTGGGGGGGACAACGTTTCTCTCAACCAGCCTTGGATTGTGAGTGCTGTGCTACCCACCAAAAGTAAATCATCTATGGAAAAATACTATTATTTCTATCGACATACATTTGAAAGTGAATACATACAGGGAAAACACTGAAGACACTGCGGGAGACCATATGCTGACTGGCACAGCCCACCTCTCACTTCCTTGGCCAGCCGCAAATGGGAAGACATGGAGCATCGTCCAATGTACAGTACAGGCTGCATGTCCATCTCCTGTATTGTACAGGGAGGGTGGACTGTGTACTATACAAGGTGCAGGTCCTCCCTACAGCATACAGGTACGCACTCTCTCTGCAACAATATGTGATCCATCTGCACTCCCTGTACAATACAGGAGATACATTTATGCCATGTAATGTACATTGGACATGCTCCATGTGTTCCCCGTCGGTGGCCAACCTGAGGAGGTGAGAGGTGGGCTGTGCTGGTTCCGATGGTCTCCTGCCACACCATCCCATTAGGTAAGGATGGGTTGGTCACCAATTTAACCCATGTTTTAAACCCCTAGTGCTGTCACTGGCTGCTTGCTCCTCTTTATTGTGTTTAAAGCAGCAGTTACTGCTGCTTAAACATATTCTGGAAGTAGAAACAGCTACATAGAAACTTTCCAAGTACCTCTAGGGAATAAACAAAGTCCAAGAAGGAGCATCTTTCAGAAAATGAGATGTGCAAGAACAAGGCGGCACAATCTGAAGATAGAGGGAGGCGGCTCAAGGGCAATGCGAGGAATTATTTTTTCACGGAGAGGTGGTGGACACATGGAACTGCCTTCCTCAGGAGGTCTCCTGAGGAGGTCAGAGTCAAAAACAGTGGGGAATTCAAGAATGCATGGGACAGACATAAGGCAATTATAATGGTGGGTTGGAGGAAGTAGGCTGTTGGTTAACTAGAATCTGCAGCCCTATCAATAGGTAGGGAAATAAGCAGACTAGGTGGGCCAAGCAGTCCTTATCTGAGTGTCAAAATTTATGTTTCTATGTTTCACCTACACTGGGCAGTTTATTTTGTTTGCAAACAAAAACGAAATACCCAACTTTCAAGCCCTCCAACAGTGTTCATGCCACTTCATCCACAGTCCACTCACCTGCAAGGTTTGATTTCATTTAAATTACTTTAACTCTGGTAACATAACACAGAAGAAACACTGGAATTACATGTTAGCTAATCATATAACTGCCCAGCCCCTCCACCACACACCACCCAGCCAGCACAGCACAGCAGCCCCTACCAAAGCAGACATAATCAGGTTCAGATCGGCTGTACCAAGCCGGTTAGACAATAAAAGTTGTTGAAGGACTTGACAGCGACAACAGTTTGCTGACAGTGATCACATCACCGCGTAATGTTTTGAGGACGCAACAGTGCAACATAAGATTTAGTGTTCGGTAGGGCTCTGCCACCGCACCTCCGAATTATAGTTCTTAACTCCGAGAGAGCAGATGTCAAGGGAGAATGGTGAACACTGGTAGTCAGTGTCCGGACATTCATTGCGACAATCCATTCCATAATGTGGTTGGCAAATGGGTTGTGTCGCTGTGTGAGGGGTTTGTTGTAACTGCATTGCTGTTACAGTGGTACACTAGCTCAGTCAGAGTCAGGCGTTACATAGGAGAGATACTAGACAACACAGCATTGACTGACTAAAGACAGTAGACAGGACCAACACAGCACAACAGAAGACCACCAATAAACATAATAATTAAAATTAAACACCACCTACCCATGCTTTCTTGCACACTAGAGCTATGTTAGCTCAAGTTGAGAAGCTAACGTGCTGTTTTCTGTGCTGGTGGTCACTGGTAGAGGCGTACAGCCACTGTCCCACTCCTGTCCGGACACACTACACTACAGGAAGAGAGAATGCCTTGCAGACTGTAGCAGGCTTCTTTCCTAGGCACTCCTGACCCTGACTGGCACCAAATGAAAGGGCCAATAGTGTGGTCCCTGCCAGCTCAGAACTGCCCTGACTATGCAGACTGGAATTCCCTTCCACCACCTCCTCTGTTTATTGCAGCAGTTTTGTGCATAGTGTCCCCTCCCCATGGCATGAGTATTGCTGTTGCTGCCCCCAATCACTACTCACCCCACCCATGACCCATCGCTGCAGCACCACCAGTAACCAGACTTAGTCCTACCAGCTAGTTGCTGCTTGCAGCCACTGCCTCATAATCAGTCTGCTGTCCTCTCCTGGTTCCAAACTTTTCCAGTCTCTGTGTCCAGGCAGACAGTTCCACAGGCTTATTCAGTGCAACCCAACACTCCAACCGACCAACCGACATTCAGTCACCACAGCAGGTGGCCCCTGACCCTGCTGCACCACTGCCTGATTGACTCCCTAGGTCCTGCGCGAAGCAGCCATCTGCAGGCATTGGGCAAACAGCGGTGTAGGTAGCTCCTGAATGAGGTAGGCAGATGTGGCAGCATTCAGAAAGGCAGGCAGGAGGGAAGGATGCACCAAACATGACAGCACCATGGTCTTGACGCCAGCTCATCCTGACTCCTCACTCGCTGTTGGCGGCAGTGCATGTTACACTACTTCCAGGTGCAGTGACTGCAGTCTGTCACTTTCTCCCTTCGTGCCACAACTCAGTCCTGTTCCTCCCAGTTCCAGTCAGGCCAGTTTGTGAAACAATGTCCCCCACTGCTCTGTCTGTCATCCTCACCTGCCTCTCTTGTCTGTCACTCTCTCGCGACTCTCATAAGTGAAACCTGAACCCCCACCACAGCAGGCAGCAGCAGCAAGTAGGGGGCTGAATGTTGGTGGTGACAAATGTGATCACCCAATTGCTGGGGGACTTGTGCTCTCTCCCCCTATAATTACTCCCTGGATAAACAGATACCACAGAGCCTAAGAACTGTCAACAGTCCCACATTCCTTTCCAGGGAGTCATCAGTAGGAGAGGACATTTTTATTTTACTACAAGACCAACATAGAAAAGCTATTAATTGCTCCGCACTGGATTATGAATGATGCGTTCAGAACAGTCCCTCCATTGTTCAGACAATTATATTCAATCCACGGCCCTGTGGATACCCTGGAAAATGCTCACATAGTTCCACTGGTGTACTGCCTCGTGTCCAGCAAGTCACAAGATAGCTACATAAGCCTATTCCAAGACTTGCTGGACATTGCTGACGAGCACAGTCTAACATTAGAACCACAAATAATTTTAACAGATTTGAACAGGCCACTATAAATGCCTGTAAGGAAGAATGTCCTAATTCAAAAGTCAGGGATGTCTGTTTCACCTAGGGCAGACAGTCTGGAGAAAAATACAGAGTGTGGGCCTTGCAACTACATATGGAGAAGGTCTGGAGTTCAGCTTCAAGCTGAGACACATAGTCCTAGCATTCCTTCCACCGAATGATATTTTGCAGGCCTTTAATGAGCTTAATGATGAAATGTCACCATCGTGTGCTGCTATCATGGACTGGTTCGAGAAAAATTACATGCTTGGTAGGATAAGGAGGAGAATGAGAAACAACACCGTGGTTAGAAGCCCCCATTATTCCACCGAGTTCTGGTCTGTAAATGAGCAAATGGAGCACGGCTACCGGGGACACAAAATAATGTGGGCGTGGCACCGTAGACTAGGGGCACTTATTAGAAGCTCTCACATTGGTGTCTACCGATTGTAACAGAGCTACACTGGGAGCAAAACAAACACCGACAGCTTGATGGAAAAAAATCAATTGTGGTCTTCCTAAATCTCCTCTAAAAAAAAAAAGATAGCAAGAGAGAAGAGAAAATACAGAATATTACAAAGGACAGAGCTGCATGGTCAGCTATGGAATATATCAATAGTATTGCTCACAACCTGAGGTTATTTATTTATTTATTAAATTTTGGTGTGGCAGGTAGGCCCACTGAGCCCCGAAGGTCCCTTTTTCAGGGGCGACCTGGGATAACAATACAAGTTATAAGAATGAACAAGGACATAAGGAACATTTGAGGCATGGTGAGTTACATTATGAGGTGGTTACAGTAAAGAAAAATAGTGGATACAGGTGTACCCCTTGTTACCCGGGTTACTAGAATCCCAGTCAGACCTAGTGGTAGGCAGGAAGGCAGCTTGTGAAACTCCAGTTAAATGGGTTTCACACTGTCTCACTCTGTTCTCAGTCTCAGCTGAGACTGAGGATGACATCACCAGCAGAACTATTGCAGCTGCATGAGCCACACTGGAATCTGCAGCAAGGGAGTTGGTTAGAACGTTGGGAGGTTTTGAAGTCAGTCTTCAGTGAGTGAGTGTGAAGTTGGGGCTTGCTGAGAAAGCAGCTCAGTGAAGGCTCTAGGAGCCTCAGCCCTGACAGAGGGCTACTTTTAAGTAAAAGGGTGTGTGTCTCCACCTTAAGAGAGACACAGAAGATAACTGAAGTGGTGGAACCGCTGTTTTCAGATCTCTGTGCCCCTCCCTTCGGGGGTAGGAAAGGTTCCCTGCAGATTCCTGGGGCAACCCCTAGTTCTGCTTGTACAGGAAAAGCTGCCTATGTGTTCCAGAGTTTATTTGGGAGAATAAGATGATTTGTGAGTCGCCTGTGGGGCACCTGCAACGTGAGGGTGAGTGTCTGCTCTTGCTAAAAGGGTCTATGTTTTTTCACCTGGGACTTGTGTGACAATGTGAGTTGAACTACTAAATATTGGGAAGCCTAGAGTAATGGGCTAAGCAAAGTAAAAGTAGGTTCAAGTCCAGAGCTGCTGGGATGCAAATATGTAGAGGAGATGTGACAGGCGTCTACCCAGAATCTACATTTGAAAGTTCAGTAAAGGAATTGTTTAGTTTCCAGAGAAATGGCGGGTATGGGCTGTGGGAGCTGGAGGTGGGTGGCCTCCATCTTTAGTGACCAGGTCCACCTCTGGAGGTTTCTTCTGTGGATTTTACTTACCTCAGGCACTTGGCCAGTGATGAGGGAAGTACCCAGAAGTGGGATTGTAAGGAAAATTCTCTCTAGGAGTCAAAGACTCTAGTGTGGTTTAGGGAGCCACAACAGGATAATTGGTTCATTCCTCAAATGGACTACGGATCAAGTGGCGGCAGAGGCAGACCAAGTAGGGAAAACCCAAGTAGTGCACAAGTCGGGCTGTGTACCCAAAGCTGCGTGCAAGTCCGGGCTGTGTGCCTGGTGGGTTTAGAGCCTGAGGGCTGGAAATAGTGATAAAGTGTTCTGTTGTCTCTAATCTGCATCACGAGGAATGTAGCCCGTGGGAGTCCGTCTATGCTTTGTTTGTTCAGCTTGGATGTGAATAAAAGCCACACTGAAAATCCCATTCATGGTTCTGGACAATACAGTTATTGCTTCCTGTGTTGGTTACTGGGTGCCCTGTGCAGAGTAGCCAAACCTAGGTCCCTATGCCGAGCAACCTCATCCTCCCAGAACCCAGTCCCCACCAGGTACTGCTGTCAGCTTCAACAGCATGCCACCTGTCATTTTGCTAAAATGGCGGGGTGAGGAGCTACAGGCATGGTAAAAGAAAAGCAGTGGATACAGGCATAGCTACAGGCGCGGTAAAGAAAAGCAGTGTATGCAGGCATGGGTATCATCATGACATAAAGCAATTGGTAGTACTTTGCATATAGTTTATTCAGGGTTACCGTGGCCTCTTGTGTGCAGTCTGTATAAGGCAGGTAGTAGGAAGAGTTAAGCTAGGAGATGGGAGTTGGAGAGGAGGTACCTTAGGAGTTTTAAGTGCCATGACAGTGGCATGCGCTTGAGGTCAGCAGATGGGACATAAGCCTGGCGTGGAAGTTCATGAGTGAGGAGGAGCCTGGACCTGGGAGGGAGCTTGTTCCATTGGCAGGGCTGCTTGGGAGAAAGGATCTTCTGCCAGCGTTTGTCCTTACCCTAGGGACTTCCAATAGCGTTCTATCTGAGGTCCTTAGGTTCCTTGGGTTGTGCTGGAGGTTATGGTCCTGGCAATGCTTGAGCGGAGCATCGCGGTTTGAGAAGCTGTGGGCCTGGACAAGCAAGGGGTGTTGGAGGCAGGCGACCAATGTGGGCCAACAAGATTGGCCTAAGTGTCACAGTGGTGACATCTCGGGTGGTCTAAGGTTGCCAAGAGCTATTTTATTATATAGGGTTTGCATCCTGGTAATCTCTTGTTTAGCCATGCCCTGTATAATAGGGGCGCAAAGGTCAGGTTGGGTAGAAGGCGCTGGTAGCTCTGGAGAGCCTGGCTTCAGGGATGAGTTGGTCCCTGAGTCAGTACAGGGTGCCAAGTTTCGATGTGTGAGGTCCTGGTGACCTGGTCCATGTGTTCCTTGTATGTGATATTCTGAGCCAACGTGAGGCCTAAGTATTTAAGGGAGGGACTATGTTAATGGCTTTACCAGAGAGTGAGGTTAAGAGAGAGAGATGAGGACCTGTCAAATCCCAGGGATCTTGGCCCAAATAGCATTGCATTGGTCTTGTCGGCATTTAGTACCATTCTGTCCTTACATAGCCAAGTCTCTAGTGAAGTGAGATCCTTTTGGAGTAGAGGGCCTAGGGCAACCACATCACGCAGGGGTGAGGAAGATGACAGTATCATCAGTGTACTGCTGTGAGGAGCTCTCCCACTGGTGAGTACACAGGTGGTTGATAAACAGGAAACAAGGAGGGGCCTAGAATTGAGCCTGAGGTACACCCTGGTTTAGGGGTAGTGGGTCAGACATGGTCCCTTTCCATGAGACCCTCTGTGCCCTGCCTGATAAGTAGCTCCCAAACCACTTCAAGCATGACTGTCTAGGGCCTATATTTTGCAGCTTCTGTAGCAGCAAGTTGTAGTCGACGCGGTCGAATGCTTGGATAAGTCTATAAAGACTGCACCAGTGGGTATCCTTTGTCCATTGCCCTGAGAACTTCATCCATGAAGTTAATGAGGGCAGTGTCAATACCATGGTTTGTTCTAAATCCATGTTGGGAGGGGCAAGAGCTGATGAGCTTCCAGGTAGTCCCTGAGTTGATTGGATTGTAGATGACTCTTTCTTGCAACTTAGCAAGTGAGCAGAGGAGGAAGATGGGCCTGTAGTTGTTGAGTTTTCCTAGGCCCCCTTTGGAATATGGATAACATTGGCATGTTTCCACAGGTCAGGGACTGCTCCTTCCCTCAGTGATCGATTGAGGAGCATGGTTATAGGCCAGGCTAAGAAGATAGCTCCTGCCTTGAGTAGCCGAGGTTGATACCGTCGGGTCCCCCAACCCTTTTGGTTTCAGGTTCCTTAGGAGGTTTAGTACTTCAGTGCGCTTAGCCAGTCTCAGGTGAAATGGGGTCTTTCCATGTGAGGTGGTTCATCTGAGGTAGGGAAGAAGAGTCTGGGGAGACAGGCAGGTCTTGTAGGCCTCGAGGTCTGAGAAGTGCCTGTTAAGGGCAGCCGATATTTGAGAAGGGTCAGTTGTGAGCTGACGTTAATCTCCATAGGACAGGACTCAGGCTTTTGCTGCCCTTGATCAGGTCATTGATATGATTCCAGAATTACTTGGGGTTGCCCAGGCTGGTTTTCTGGAGGTGTGTTAAGTAATCTCTCTTAGCGAGTTTATGGCTCTCTTGGCTTTGTTCCTCAGGGCTTTGTATTCAGCGAGGTCTGCGGGAGGAAGAGACCTAAACTTTTTCAGGCTTTTTCCTGAGTAGCCATTAGGGCTTTGAGGGAGAGAGATCCACTTGTAGCAGCTGCCTTTAGCCCTCATTCTCTTCATTGGAGCAAAGGCGTTGGCCACTGTGGTTGAGTTAGGTCCTGGAGTATTGCACAGCCTCAGTAAGAGTAGGGAGAAGATTTATGGGGTTCCAGTCTAGACTACCTAGGTAGCGACTGTATTGTAGTTCAGAGAACTTGGAGAAGTCACAGGAGAGAATTCTAGGTTGGACCTTGGGTGGTTTGTTTTCCATATACAGAAGATTGGGGAATGGTCACTAAGGAGTCTGCCATTGTCTCACACTCTGTATATTAGTGGGATTAGACACAGAGCCCAGTCAAGGGTGGTGTGGTTCCCAGTTTTGTAATTAAGTCTGGTCAGTTCAGAGATGACCTGCGTCAGAGCTGCTTCATGGCTAAGTGACTTGAGGCACGACCAGGGTCCTGGGTCCAGTTAATGTTGAAGTCACCCAGGATTAGTTGCTCCATTGTTACCATGATAGCGTATCGTTTGTGATGGCTTCAAGGGATCTGAGGGCTGATTTTGGTGGGTGGTAGATGCAGCCAATTAGTTGTTTGGCATGCTCTAGGGTTATCCGGATGTATATGCTCTCTCCCTCAGCAGTAGGATTAGTCTACAGGGGTAGAGGTGACACGGGCGGTCATTCTTAGCATAGATTAGGACCCCACCCCTTTTTGGTTTCTCTGTCATTACGGTAGCTATTGTAGCCACGACCTGAATCTCGTGGTCATGGATGTGGGCTTTTAGCCAGGTTTCAGAGATGGCTAGTGAGTCTGGTTTGTAGAGTCCAACCAGGCCTGGACTCGTGGTATTTTGGTCTAAGACTACATATGTTCATATGTGCTATCTTCAGACCCTTGGTGGCCGCCCATTGATGGTCCTGGGGATGCTACCAAGGTATTGAGATGCAATATGGGCCAGGGTTGGGTTGGATACCACCTGATAAGAAGTAGCAAGACTAGTAACCTCAACAGTTTAGTGCTAGGTATTGAGATGAGGTGTCTTCCACCGTCCTGCTCAAATAGTAAAGCAGGTCATAGCATACACCCTTTTTATGATCTCATGCTCTGTTAAGAGACTAGATATACTTGAGATAGGACAGCTGCTAAGGAAGTCGTGTGGGGATATTATGTAGATTGCTCACTGGTTCTGGGAGGAATGGGTCTATGAGCCTGTCCACCCAGAGTAGGGTCAGTGAGTAGATTATGGCAAGTAGTACACCCCTATTAGGGGAGGGACACTGGGTTCCTAGCACACCAAGGAGGAGGAAGGAAGCATATACTAAGTAAGGCATTATTACTGGATGATGTCAGCGTAGCGTAGGTAAGAAATAGGGTGCTCAGAGTCTATCTGACTTGAGTCTGAAGGGTGGATGGCAGACACTGAGGGCTTTCTGTTTTCAGCTGCAGAGCTGTCGCACAGGCAGTTTTAAGGAAGTTGTCAGCCTGTTCAGTGAAGCTTAGAGAACCTCAAACTACAACCTCCCTTGTAGCAGCACCGGAAAAAGCAGAATGATAATGCATGCCATATTGCCACGATTGAGTACAGTGATTTGTGTAGAAAAGACCAAGAACCCTCTAGTGGCAGGTCTGTATAACCTGCTAATGGAAAACTAGCCACTTAAAAAAAAAAAAAAAAAATAGTTTTACAGCAGTAGCTTCTTTTTTTTTTTCAGATCATAGAAATGGGTAAGCACAAACATTCACTACCCTTCTTGCTTTTCAATCACATGTCAGGCAAAGTGGATCAGAGATTCATGATGTCAGTCACATAGTACAGTGGGGAAGCTAGTGACAGGTAATGAAAAGTCGGGCAGATTCATGACAGGCAGCTGTATGGATACCATGATATCCCCATGTCCGGACATCTGGGCATCGCATGCACCATGCAGTGGCTGGCCAAGAATTTCTACTGGCCCAACTTCATCCAGCAGGTGAAGGAATAATGCAGATCTTGTCACGGTGCCAACAAATAGGCAAGGACCCTGGTTTCCATTTTACCGTAACACTGGTAACAATCACGGAATCCTGCTTGGTTTGCAGATTTTGAATTGTGTACCGTGCCTCACGAAATTGCATGTCACTGCACAGAATCTCTAAGATTTCAGTGTCTTTTACATTTTTTTATTTTCTCTTTCTATGTCCCTTCTCACTGCATTGGTATCCCCTAGCTTCAACCCAGGTAATGCTCAGAAGCTCCTGTGGGCCTGCCCTATCCTGCCTGTGTTGTACCCCAGGTGGGAAGGGAGGGACCCTAGGTCACCCCTCCACACTCCCTTAATGTGTGTTGGGCAGCCCAGTGGGTCCCACATGGAGCTGGGTTATGAAGTCTGGGAACCTGGGTCCCTTCTGCCAGTGGCCGATGTGGAGTGATTGTTCCTGGTTTTCTGGTCTCTGTCCCTGAGGGCACCAGCACTACAGATCCAAAGAGGTAGGTCACATAGAGACATGCCACTGCTCCAGATCCTGGCTAGGTCTGCAGCACCATTGCACCACCACCCGTGGTCACACGGTGGCGGTAAAGCAGGACCTGCAGCCACCCTCCCCGAGGAGAGCAGTCCCTCAGGTGCTCGATCCTACTCCCTGGCCAGACCTCCAGCAACCGAGTTTGCTTCTGACCCTGGGTCATTGACATTGCAAGCAATAGTGCTACGCAGCCAGCAGCAACCCAGATTTCAGCATCTTAAAATGAATGCTGCTGTGCTTTTGCATTCTTTCCGCTTTGCTGCATATAGAAACAATAAGGAAATCACCCGAACTGCTTTGTGTAATCAGCCATTCACCTTAACCACCCATGCCTACTGGTTAGAGTAACAAATGGTGATTGAACTGGGTACATCCAGCAGGCTTGGGTTTGAGTACCACAACCTCCACTTGCATCCAAGCAAGTCACTTAACCTCCCAAGTGCTTCTAGGTTACTCCTTAAAACAGACAGTTCTGCCTAGTGCTTTACCTGCTTTATAAAGAATATAAAAAAATACCAGTATATGTTTACTACATCCTAGAATAGTAGTCAGGGTACCATGTAATTTATTTGAGTTTTACTTGGGCTGCAATGATTCTGTATAAGTAAAGATAAATATTCAGATACGTTTTATAAGCTTGTTTTTAGATTTTAGTCAGGTTTTTATTGTATTCTTTGCACATAAGCATCTAGGTTGCAGATTGCTAAATGCAGGATCACTGTTACCAACTAACTTATTCAAGTTTATAATCAGTAGGGCCATCCAAAATCCTCAGTTGTTTGAATGAAAACTAGTCTGAATGAAAGTATGTTCACAAAGAAGAAACTGCCTTACTACTTATGAAAAGACTTCACAGTTAGCACCCAATTTAGGTGAATTGGATCATTTGCACCTTTCTTCCACCTACTGGTTCTGTCTCTGTGACAACAAAATGTTTTCTGATAGACTGCTTCAACAAAAGCAAATGTTAAGTATTTAAGAGTACTTATGTTTGGCCAGTGGATTTTGAAGGCACATTCAATGATGTACAGAAGATAAGACCCCAGGGTCTGTATAATGCTGGTGGACAGAGTAGTGCTCAATTCACATCTGAACAAAGACATGAAAACTGGGAGACAGCTTTTTCATGGACACCAAGTAGGAAAAAAAGCATCCACATGTCTGGAGGATGCATGAATCCATTGAAGGTCCTCCACTAATCACTTGTGGATTTTTAGGTAAAACACTTTATTTCAAAGAAGCAAATTCAAGCAGTTGTTTTTTTTGTTCCTCCTACCCCTGGCCTGCCAAGGCCCCCTACCACCGCTGCTGAGTCCGACCACTATCCACTGGCCACTTGCTGTGTCTGCCAGGTAACCCAAGTAACCCTTCACTGAGTGTGGCCTACCCCTGTGGGAGGCTACCAGGGAGGAGAATTGCCCAAAGAGCTTCCTGTGTATCCTGGGCATGTCGGGGTCAGAAAGGACACATGTCTGGGCTTCTGGTGTATGTGAGGACCAGCAGCCATCCTTCAGTTGGCCAGTGGGTGTCTTCCCATTTTCTTGGGAGGCGTGACAGGTTACATGATATTAAGGCACGAGACATCAGTCACACTCCTCCCGCAGTGAGGACTGACGTGTTGTCGTGCCTCTGGCCTCCACCATGGGCCAGCAAATGCTGAGCCATGAACCCACCCTCCCTCTCAGGAGAAGGGAGTGGTCGTTGGACACTCAAGCCTTCACTCACCAGCTGGCCCTCCAACACCCAAGTCTGTTCCCCAACCCTGGTCAGCAGTGTCGGCAGATATCCAATTCAGGCAGTTAAATTATAGGTAGGAAAAACAAGGTAGTCCACCTTAGCGGTGATGGTTCAGATTAATTCACATCTGAGTTCTAACAAGCAAAGAGACCAAGTCATTTGTAACTTGTGCATGTGGGGTGTGAGTGTTGAATGGGGATCATAGTGCTGTCACTACTGCCATCACCCCAGAGGGATGTGTACTGCATTGTTGCTACTGCCATCACACTGAAGGGGTGGGGCAGTGGTGTCTGCAATCACCACTGGTGGATGGGGAATGTAGGCCTGCTGCCGTCCCACCTTAGGGATGGGGGCCATAGTGCTGATACTGCCATCACACATGAGGAATGATGACCATAGTACTGCTGCCATCACACCTAAGGGATGGGGGCCATAGTGCTGCTGCTTCTGTCACACCAGAGGGATGGGGCCGTAGTGTTGCTTCCATCACAGCTTAGGGACAGGGGCTGTAGTGTTGCTGCTGCCATCACATCTTGTACCTAAAATAACTTTAAATTGGTACAAGGATGGAAGGATGTGTAATAGTGGAGGTCAAAATTGCTAAAATGCACGTTAGCAGAGTTAAAATTGTTAAATAAAGTACACAAACCAAAGACCGGTAAAACGGATTTGGCTTAGCAGACACCGGTGACAATACCGTTTTGCAATGTGCAAAACGGAATATGCCCTTTCTCAATCCCGTAAACCAGTGTCCCTGCAAATAGGGAATGGAGGTAGTAAACCAAAGCTGCCCTAAGTCCCTTGCCCACTGTGGAGGAGCCATTCCAGAGTGTAGGAATGGATATTGTGGGACCTTTGAGTACCCCAAGCTTGTCCGGGAAAAATATTATCCTGATGGTGGTTGATTACACCACCCGATACCCAAGGGTGGTCATCCTCTCCTTGCTTAGGGCAGACAAAGTGGCAGACACCTTGCTTGGGATTTTCTCCCATGTCGGGTTTCTGCAGGAGCTTATCTCTGATCAAGGGGTACCTTCATGTCGGACTTGATGAAGTGTTTGTGGGAGAAGTGTCGTGGTGGTGAGGCGCACGACACCTATCACCCACAAGCCAACGAGCTTGTGGAAAGTTTTAATGGTACCCTAAAATCCATGCTCCTGGCATTTGCTGAACTGCATGGGAGGGACTGAGAAATACCTTCCCACCTGTTGCTCACATACAGGAGGTGCCCAAAGAGTCAACAGGGTTCTCTCCCTTCAAACTCTTACATGGACGAGGGGTGCGTGGGCCCTAGACTTAATTCAGGAAAACTGGGAAGGCAAGTACACCACCCAGGGAACTCCCATAGTGGAGTATGTCCTTAAGTTTAGGGAGAAGCTGAAGGATCTTATGGGAGCTGCCCAAAGCAACCTGTCAGCTGCCCAACAGAAGCAAAGGTCTGGTATGACCGCATGGCCAGAGCTCACTCATATACTGCAGGTCAGGAAGTAACAGTCCTAATTCCAGTCCGAAGGACAAGCTGCAGGCCAAGTGGAAAGGGACCATATAAGGTAGTCCGACAGGTCAATGACGTAAACCATACTGTGGAACTGCCTGACAGGAGATATACCCATAGGATGTACCATGTAAACATGATGAAGTCATATGCTAACAGGGCCGACATGGTGTTTGCAGTGTGTATTCCTGGGGAAGGGATAGGGAAGACCCATATTTGACTTGCTGGAGAAAGCAAGTGGAAGCCATCTGTGGAGGCAATCAAACTGTCGTCCCATTGACCCCGGAACAGTCCCAGATAGTGAGGGAGGTTTTAGAGGACTTTGCCCCTTTGTTTCGGCCAAGCCTGGATTAACCCCTTAGCGACACACCATGTAGACAGTAGGGGACGCTAAGCCATACGGCGGACAGCCTACCAGATGTCTGAGGCAGTCCTAAAGGACATTAGGAGGAAGTGGAAGAAATGCTGGATTTAGGGGTAATCCAGAAATCCCTAGTCCCTGGGCCTCACCCATAATCCTCGTTCCCAAGCCGGATGGCTCTACTCGCTTTGTGTGACTATCATGGACTCCATACAGTCACGAAGTCTAATGCCCACCCAATGCCAAGGGCAGAAGAATTACTGGACAAGTTGGGAGGCGACATAACTCTACAACTGATCTGACAAAAGGGTACTGGGAGGTGGAGTTAACTGCCAGAGCTAGAAGCGGTCGACCTTAATCACTCCAATAGGATTATTTGAATTCCCAGTAATGCCTTTTGGAATGAAGACTGCCCTGCTACATTCCAAAGGTTGGTCAGCCAAGTGTTACATGGTACTGAAGAGTACACAGTGGTTTATCTGGATGATACTGCCATCTTCAGTACCATCTAGAAGGAACACCTGTCCCACCTGAAGGAAGTGTTGCGCAGAATACAGACAACAAGGCTCACTGTAAAGGCTGAAAAGTGCCAGGCGGCTGTGGTGGCAGTGGCATACCTGGGCCACATAGTGGGGCGGGGCAGCTTCACCTAATCAAGTAAAGATTGAGGCAATAGAGGCATGGCCTACACCTGAAACCCAGAAGCAGGTTAAGAGCTACTAGGGGACCTCAGGGTACTATCGAAAGTTTGTACCACATTACAGTACCCTGGCAGCTCCCCCTATCTGGCCTGCTAAAGAAAAGACGGCCCAAAAAGGTAAACTTGGAGCCAGCCTGTGAATGAGCCTTCATACAGCTAAGGAGGCACTGTGCAGTGCCCTGTGTTGGGCAGTCCAGATTACACTAGGCAGATTGCAGTACAGACAAATGCCTCAGATGGTGGAATTGAGCTGTCCTCAGTCAGACATCTAATCAGGAAAAGATCACCCAATCGTATACCTAAGTTAAAGTTACCTCCACGGAGCAGGCATACTCCATGGTAGAAAAGGAATGCCTTGTGCTGGTATGGGCCTGAAAAAATTAGAGCCGTTACTATATGGGAGACACTTGAGGTACAGACAGATAACAACCCCAATGTAGTTAAATCAGATGAGTAAAACAAATTATCATTTCTTAAGGTGGAGTATGGCCCTACAGGCCTATGACACAATTACCCACAGGGTCGGGTCGGCCGATGCAAGCGCAGATAGCCTATCTCACCAGTTAGAACAATAGCAGAATTTGTGAAAACCTTACCACGCAGTAGGTGGGTTCCCACAAATTCAGTCCAGGAGGAAGAGATGGGCGAGCTAGCCACTGCCAGCCATTATAGTGCAGATATACACGTTATTTTTATGTGATTTTGTGTATGTTAAATGCCACAAGAAAATACCAGTGTTAAGAAAAGGAGTCATATAGAAAGAGAGAATGGATTTTTCAAATGTCTGATATTCATCTATGACCTAGGAACCAGCTCTTGCCAGGAAGCTAAAGGAATGGAAATGTTTTGTAAACTTGAGGGAAGCAGAGGTAATAAAAAGTTTCAGGAGATAAACCTTTGCACTTTAAAGGCAGGATGCTTGGGAACCAGGATCTGGGAAATAGCCATTTCTGACAGGCTGGTGTGAATGGTCTTACAGTGGGACATCAAAGGCACCAATTCTGAAATGTTATTAATGTGCAGGAAGTGGTGATACAAGAACCTAAATGAGAAATAATAATAATTCCTAAAATTTGGGGAAGCGCAAGAGTGACCACTACTGGCCTAAATGATAGGACCAGAACAAGAATTTTGGCAGACTGTTTAAGGAGCTCTGAACCAGTAGCAAATTCTCTTTTCCTGGAGCATTTCAAAGAAAGCCAGTGGCTGAAAAAAAAGGAAGAGACTTTTCAGACTTCCTTATTCTCCTGGACTTCAATTCACTCACAATTTAAGGTAGAGATTAGATAAAAGTAATGGTGCCTTTTTCTTGTACATGCCCACTTTTATTTGTGTTATTTTGTAAACCAAATTTCTAAATCTTTAGTTGTAACTGTATGATAATTATTTAGTAAAAACACTTGTTTTAAGAAACCTGCCTGAGGGGCTGGCCCAGTGGTGCTGACGGTTGAGGTGCTGGATGCCACACCTCGTGCCACGCATCAACAACCGGGTTGAGGAAGCATGTTGGGTTGTTGGGGGTTGGCAGGGGAGGATTGGCGTGCAGACTGCTCTCCCTCTCCTGGGAGGAGGGTAATGCTGTCCACTGTAGGAGCAACCCCTAGTGGTGGCTGGAGGTCCAAGGCAGCAGAGACAGCATAAGGGGTATGAGAGATGCGGTGGACATCTTGTGGGTGGGGGGCGTACCGTCTCACGTTGGACATCATTGCACATCTGATTTCCTGGGCAACCAAGAAAAGGGAAAAGAACTGGCACCTGGGTAGGTGAAGGCCTGCTCTCTGCTCCCAGCCACATTCAATCGGACTCGCCTGGGCACATCTCCTACTTTCTGACCTCCGGACTACAGCTTGGACCCTATAGATAGAGCGCGGGTGGAGCTGGCATCCCTTACCCAGGGATGGGGGCTGAAAGCCAGGAGGAGATGGAGAAGGATTTGGAGACAGTGCACAGAGGGCCTCAGGCAGAGTGGGATACTGGGGTGAGTGAGCAGAGCTGGAGAAGACCTAAGGGACCAGTGTGGGAGATAAAGAAATAATACAAAACAAAGAAACCTGCCTGAGCAAGATTTTTATATTGTGTGTGATTGTGGGGTGCTACTAATAGTCTGTGACCAAACTGTTATTGCTAAGGGTGCCACCATAAGCTACCAACTGAACAAGGATCTGGAAAGGAAACTGGGTAACAGGGAGAATACAAGGTCTCAGGGAAGAGCCTGTGGCAGTTTGAACCAGGTTATTGCATGCACTGTGGAGAAGACAAAATAAGGGTCACGAGGCTGCAAGAGCTCGCAATGCCTGGATCTTCTCCTTTGTGCAACAACCAAGAAGGGCTCATTTGGCTACAAGGCTCAAAACTGGTATTGCAACCTTATCCAGAGTAAAAAGGAGCCCTGGGACCTTGTGGCGGGTGTTCAGTCATGAGCTCAGCGAGCACTCTGGAAGGACACTTGGAGGTATCCCTGCCTCCCCCTCCTGTCACTGACTGCACTTAGGGTGGGCACTGTGACCTCAGTGAACCTGACCCCCCAGGAATGGATTCATAACATGGTCCTCTTCAAGGTTACTGGAAGTCAGCGAGAGAGCTGGGGAACAAATTCTCAATTAATGTGCTCAGGGCTGTGGGGATACCTCTCCTTGGAGTGACAGTCCCTCGGTGTTCGCCACCTATGTGAGTGCGCATGGGTGGGTGGGTGTGTGCTATGGGTGGGACTTGGTCACCAGACCCAATACCTTGTTGTCACCTAGTACTTCCTCACTTTGGGTTTGTTATTTAATTGTGTCCTTCTTGTATAGAATGCCTTTGTGGGAAACTTGCTCTCCCAGCTGGCAGCGTTTACTGAGAGCTGTGGACACTTAGTGGAAACTATGCACTCTCCCAGTTGGCAGCTGTTTACCCCTGAGAGCTGCTGGTACATGTCATCTGGAATCCATCTTGCAACTCCAAACTGCGAGAACTTACATGGAAATAAGTGTAAACAAAAATAATTACAGTAACAACAAAAAATTAAATTAAATTGGTCACATTCCATCACAATCAAGTTTGAGTTGTATTTCTTCTAGTGGGAGGTGAGTGGCACTGTAGTTGAATTATTTATTTTTATTTAGGATCAAATAGTTGAGAGGCAGTTGTGGGTGCAGAGACAATTATGCTGCCGAATGAGGTGTTACACGGCAGAGCTTGCAAATGGAAGGATTTTTATTTTATCTAGACCAGGGTGAGAGAAATCAGTTGTCAAGCTGATGGCCAGTTAGCCATTAGCTTTCAAAGTCTGATAGCCAAATCAATATTTTTAGTGGCCATCCATTTTAGGGCTCACAAATCACTTTGCACAAGGTAGCCAGTTGGCTGGTAACTTTCAAAATCTGATTGCCAAGTCAATTGTTTTAGTGGCCACTGGCCACCTGGCTACCAGTCTGTTCCACCCTCATCAAGACTGGAGCAGGTTTGAGTTTTTTTGTATGGTGAAGAAAAAAAAAAAAAAGTACAGCAAAGCATGAGATGCGGTTGAATGTAATGTAAGGAAGTTTCAACTCCTGATCCAGACAGCACTGTTTACCCCACAAGTGTAAATGAAGTGGACATTAAGTTGCAGGTGAAATACAGAAATGTGTGAGCCTACTGGAACTGGGGAGAACACAAGAATGTAAAACTTGATGTGGGTCTCTGTACTGATATAACAATGTTTAAGACAAGAAATGTTTCAGTGGTAACAAGCTTAGCTGGGAAAAGATCGAGATGTGAGAAATGAAGCTGGTACATTTTTTGTTTGCTGTTTATTATCTTAAAATGGCTGGTTGTTACCATTACAGGATAGAAGACGCAGATTAGTTTTAAGGGCTGTCACCTTGCAGTAGATTAGATTCCACGAAGTTCTGTGTGTGTGTGTGTGTTATGTTGTGTGAGGGGCAGGAGCACAGCTCACAAGTGGCAGAAGCCATGAGTGAGTTATGAAAGTCCTGCCCCACACAAGTGATAAGCTGTATTGAGACAGACCACTGTATATTCGATTTATTCATCTGTTTACTAGACCACACTTGACATCAATCAATCAATCAAGTCTTTATTTAACCAGGCGTTCATCGTTGAGCAGAAGCTCATTTGCAAGATGGACCTGGGTGGAACATGAACAATTGTATATACAGGTCAACACAGGTATTTACAAGGCAATACAGATAATACTCTTTACAGAGAGGAAGAAAAGAAGATCATATGTACATAGAATTATACAGATATTATACAGATTACACGGTATTTACATACATAGAAGTGTCTATAGGAAGATAAAGCAGGTTATCTAAGGTTGCAGGAGGAAGTAATGGAAGAAAAAATAAAAATATACACCAGGTAGAGGTGAAGGTAGGGAAGAGAGGGAGGAAGTAGGGAGAAAGGCTAGGAGGCACGGTGCACAGAAAGAGTTGGTAAAGCTGGATGTAGAGAAGGTGGATGAAGAAAGGAGTATGTGTGAGCCGGGATTGAATGCTATAAAGCACGGGCATGGTAGGATGTCACAACCCAGGGTAGTGAGCTCCAATCCGAGGTTGGGAAAGAGACGAATAAGGGATGGATGGGCCTAGTGTTGATAAGACAGGGGATAAGAGAGAGAACAATTAGGCTGGTGAGGAGCAAGCTGGGGGTCATTACTTAAAATTGGGTCTAGGCGTGGCTATATACCAGCACTGGGTCTGAGTGGGTGAAGCAGTTACATACTTCTCTGATCGTATGGAAATAAAGCATCTTGAAAGCATTTATACGATTATAGAATGTACTTAATTTGAGGTTTTTGTAGATGGGTTCCATAAGGTAGGTAACCCGCAGAAGCTTATGGCTGCTCTGCCAATGGGATTTTGCTTTGATGCTGTAATAACTGGTGTAACTTCTTAACACGTATTTCCCAATTATACTCAGGGGAGGACAGCAGGAGATATAGTAAGGCAGCTTATTAGAGATGGCTCTATAGGTCAGAAAGCTGGCGTTTCTGTCGCGCCTGAACTTTAGTGATGTCCATCCTGCCGCATATAGGGTGCAGCGATGTGTGTGAAGGGAGTCCCATTATAAACCTCAGTGCTCGATGGTAGAGTGTGTCCAGTTTAGCTATGTAAGAGTTGGGGCATTGGCTGTAGAGGAGTCAGCGTAATCAACCAATGATAGGAAAATGGATTGGACCAGTTGTTTCTTGGCATCTCTGGTGAGAAATTGGCTGATTCAAAAAACAGTCAAGCCTTTGCTGAAGTCGTTTAGCAAGTCCTCGATATGTTCAATGAAGGAGAGTCTTTGGTCTATCAAACTCCCAGATACTTGAATTTTGTAACAAATTCTAGTTTTCACCTAGAACTGTGGTAATTTGGGGAACTGTCCCACTGGACACAGGGTTAGCTGTCTGGATAAAAGGAGAGGACCATCGCTTTGTTTTTGGGCATTAAGGAGTAGCTGTTTTGGAGGAGTTGGCTTTGCAAAGGTTGAATTCTGACTGTAGGTCATTGCAGGCAGCTTCAGGTGTTGGCGACTCACGTGAGGAACTGTATCATCTGCAAACAGATGGATGTTGGCTTCTTTTATACAGTAGTCGATGTTATTAATGTAGATTGCAAAAGTAAGGGCCCTAATATAGAACCTTGAGCTACCCCTCTTTGCAGAGTTTTTAAGGGGACAGACCTCCTTGACTTTAACTTGTTGAAGGCGCCCTGTAAGATAGTCAGTGAACCAATGCAGAGAGGAGGGGTCCACACCTATGGTTTGAAGGGCGGAAGGGCAGACTATAGTCGACAGTGTCAAGCCTTGCTTAGATCAAGGAAAACAGCACAAATAAAGTTTCTGCTCTCAAGATTACGCTGCCAGTCGTTAGCAACTTTGGCGAGGGCTGAGATAGTGCTATGTTTAGCTCTGAATCCGGACTGCATAGGATTTAGCAGTCCCCAGACTCAAGGTGAGTCCTCAGCTGTGCATTTACATTTTTCTCTAGGAGCTTGGACAGGACCGGAAGAAGGAAATTGGCCTGTAGTTATTGAGATCGCCACGGTCACCTGATTTGAACAGTGGTATGACATGTCTGTCTTCCATATAGGTGGTAAGGTGCCCTGAGACAGGGATAAGTTAAAAAGGTGGGCGGGTGCTCGCTAGTACGTGGTAGGCAATTTTAGGAAGTAAGGGTCAAGGAGTCGGCCCCAGCACTTTTTCCAGTATCCAACTGAAGCAAGAGATCCTCTACCTCTTTCAGTGTGGCAGGTTGAAGTGAGAAAGGCATAAGCTATCGGAGTTTCAGGCAGTTGGCTGGCAGTCTGGGAGCAGTATGTTTGCAGGGAGTTATCAAATGCCATGCCTGCAGTAGCAAAGTGGTTATTGAATGTGTCAAGTATATCCATCTTTCGGTTATAGTCAAGTTGCCAGAGGTAATCTTGGTGGGAGTGAATTTCCTGAGGAGTGGCCTAGCAGATCACTGATTGTGTTCCAGAGCTTGATTGGGCTCTTTGTGGCAGAGTCGAGTTCGGATTTGAAGAAGGTGGTCTTGATTCTCTGATTGTTTTGGTACATAAATTTCATAGTCTCCTGAACTGGTTCCAATCCTCTGCAGTGTTCAGTCTGCGTGCTTTTTTCCAGAGCTTATCTCTTTCTAGAAGCAAGGACTTGATCTGAGGGTGAACCATTTACAGGTTTTGGTCCTAGTTCGAACTTTAATAGGGGAGCATACTTATTAAGGGCCCTTGATAGAATGTTGTGGAAGATATTGTAAGCTGACGAATCGTTTGGCCAGGTAGAAGTCTTGCCACTCAGGGGAGTACTTAAGCTCGTTAGGTAGGCATGTTCATTGAAGTTGCGCCTGGATCTCTTCATAGAGAACTTGCTGATGGGTGCTGGGTTGTTGGTGGATCTTACTCCCAATAAAACAATGGTTGCTGGCGTCTGAGAAGAATAAATCAGCGTGGGAGAAGAGATGAGGTTTGCTCACCATTAGCATATCCAAAAGTGTACTTTTACTGGGGTTCTTCACGTTTGGGCGTGTTGGTTCAGTAATAAGTTGCGTCAGCCATGTTCATCACAGAAGGATGCAAGGGGCAGCTGTGTTAGAGAGCCAGTCAAAGTTGAGGTCTCCTAAAATAATAGTTTCTGGCAGCCCCTGTCCCAACTTGTCACTTAGATATGACACAAGCTGTAGGCCAGCGGAGGCGGTGGTCTGTAGCATCCTATTCATGAGTGCAGTAGTCTGTGTAATTTCCACTTTGAGAATTAGGCATTGAATTTGCTGGCGACAGATGCCGAGGATAAGCAGGAGGCAGAAAATTTGTCTTTAACGTGATAGCTACCCCTCCTCTGGCATGCCTATCAGCTCTGAACAAGGCATAGTTGGGTATGTTTACTTCTCTATCAGTGGTGCTGGGTCTAGCCAAGTTTGGAAATCACAAGTATGTCAGGAGGTATGATTTACCCAGGTTTGTATTAAGGTTATCTTTTAAGGAGGCTACATCGTTAATATGCAAGAAGCTTATTCCTTTTAAATTTGCTAGTTCTGCTGGAAAGCAATAGCTTCTGGGGGCCAGGGTTGGAGTTCTCGTTGCCTGAACAAAGCAGGAGGATAAGTAGGATTTTTCTAAGAGCGTAATTATAAGCTTGTAATTCCTGCCTTTCTCCCGTCTAGTAGATCTGATGTTTTAGGGACTGGAAAGTAGCCACCATAGAAGAGCTGATCTGTTGTAGCAAGAGCTAGTACCCCTACCACAATAGGCGGAGGAGATAGAAGTCTGTGGTGGGAGGTGAGCCTTGTGGTGGGGGAGTGTTATAAGTACTACTGGTATGTGTGGTCCAAGAGCAGGGTTCGGTACTGGTACTTGGAATCACAGGAGAGCAATTAAAGGATAAGTTGCCATGTGGTATATAGCACAAGGTGCCATTGTAGACCAAACATCATGGTAGTTCAGGTGTCCAATGCTGGGCAGCTGGTATCAGCAGAAGAAGGGCAGTAAAAGGAGCCATATAGGGCCCGACATGATGGTACCTCAAAAGGAGCCACTCAATTAGCCCAGGGTCAGTGGGGTTGCTGGATTAATGCAGCTTATCAGTAGCTTTCTGATCCAGGTCGAGCCCAAATTTGATAGCATTAAAGATATTTAGTGGTGAAGGCACAGCCAAGGAGAGCCTATGCGTTTTAGTAAGGCGAGGCCCTGAGAGTTGGATCCCGTGAGGCTGGATACAGAAGAGGGAATCACGAGCTAAGTCTCTGTTGGTGGGGCACTGCGCCAGGGGCGTGGACTAATATTTTGGCAGGAGCTACTGTATTTAATAATCAGCAGAGGTGGGGAGGGGCGGTCGAAAAGTTGCGGCAGTTGCACGTACCTTGTAGGGCCTTGGGTCCGTGTCTGCGGTCTCGAGCATCGGCTGGGGCGCCGACCGCCTGGTAGCCTGGAATCCCGGGCTTAGGAGCTGGGAGCCTGGGCAACAGTTTCTCGGCTGAGGGAGAGAAGGTGAGGGTTAATAAAGTGGATTCACATAAAGGGTTAGACAGAACAGCGGGAGTCCAAAATTTGCAGAACAAAGGACATGTATGGTACCAGCAATGCCAAAGAGGTAGTGACGAGTAGTAGTAGGTGGTTGCACCCCAAGGTAGTTTGTTTGGTGTTGCTGGCCTGCTTAACTGCAAGCTGGTTTATAGTTGAAAGGGTATATATTCGAATTAGGGAGGTCCTAACAATAGGGCAGGTAGAGTAGTAATTGAGAGGAGTTAGATGGAGTGGCTGGAGAAAAGGTTGAGAGGAAATGTGGGATCCTGTGGGTGGGACTGCTTTAAAAAGGCGGTAAGAAAGTGGGTCAAGTCAGGTATTGAAGACAGAGGCCAATAGCATGAAAATGTGCAGCAGTGGGTGACCAATCTGCTGCTAGGCTGAGGAAGGGGTGGAGTAAGGGTCTATTAAATACTGTGAGGAGGGAGGAGGGAGGGGAGGGCGTGGGTGAAAAAATTCAGTCCAGAACAAAGCACAGAAGAGATTTCCCTGAGACCAGGAAGCACCAGGCGTTGGAAAATCAGCCAAGAGTACAGCTGCCAGTCAGTGCCTGGTTCCTCCACTGGGCATCCAATCAAAACAGTGGCATGCAAAACCACGAGTTTGGAGGTCCGGTGCGTACCTGAATCTGTCCGGGGTCAGTCGGGTGGTCTGTTAGCTGTGGCCTGCTCGGAGAGAGCCAAGGCCAGAGGAGCAGCAGGAAGCCACAGATGGGCTGTCTGTGGAACAAGGAGGAAACACAGAGGATTAAATACAGCTAGAGTACAACAGCAAGCTCAGTGGGGGGCAGGCAATGGGGAAAGACAAAGCATGAGGTAAGAGGTGGTAAATGCAGGGCAATTATTTGGAGCTAGAAGAGGAGTTAATGGAAGTCGTCTGTGCTTTCGCTCCGGGATGTCTGAGGAGGACAGCAGCAGCAGCAGCGGGGGGTGGGGGGTAAGAAAAGGTTTGTAGGTAAGGCAGAGAAGAAAGTAAGGTGTTTAGAGAGACAGCATTACAAGTGGGGCAGAGAAATTAATAACTGGCAGAGTGACCAGTGTGGGGAAGGGCAGAGTTGCGTCAGTAGAGCAGAAATGGAAAACTGCAGCAGTCTTGCTCAGTAGCTAAGTCAAGCTAGGACATGCTGTGTTGAAAACTTTTAAAACAGTTACTGGGCCTACAGTTACAAGGGTGTCTACACTGGAAAGTCCATGTCCAGCTGTGCCCTGCACTACTACTATGTCTGCACTACAACTTTGCAACCATGTACTGCAAGCGCGGTTGTGAATCGCACACACCTCGCGCAAAAGGAGTGTGGGATACCAGGAAAGACCTAATGGCTAGTCGGAGGACCGACAGACATAACTAGGACAAACACGCCTACCACTCTCCTGGCCACACTTGAGCAGGTAAGCGTGTTGAACGTAACCATTACAGAACCATGCCACAACCCTGAATCTATCACGGTTCAAACATGGTTTTTGTACACAGTTCAGTACCATGTGCAGCACGGATGCAAACTGTTTTAAGGGATCTGGTAATGTTTTCACAAAGCAGTAACGTTACAGACCCCTAGTGTGGACAGCACCTAGTTATACCTTTTAAATGTGCTTTCTGTAAAGATATCACTGTCTGTCTGATTTCAACTGCTGGCTTCAGTGCTGCATCTGGCTTCTGTGATGTCATCTGCATTGTGAAAGCTGCACTCTGACTGGTTCAGTATGCATTGTGACATACCCTACTTTGCAAGATATCTTGCTATGTTGAGTCACTGCAATGTACATTACTCTGCAAGATAATGATATCTTGTTATGTTGGGTCAATATAACACTTTTATTTGCTTTTATCAGTACACACGTGTTGTGTATATAGGGGATATGAAACGACCCGACTTGAAAATATCTTCATGAATGGCTACTGATGATATATCTCACGAGTGGCAAAGCACAAGTGAGATATCTTAATATTGGCCTTGAATGAAGATAAATAGATATCTTGAGTAAGGCCAGGCCATGTTCTTTTATATGAACATGTTTTAGGAAAAAAAGATTATTGAGAATGTGTGGAAAAGTGCTTGACTTTGAAATGCGAGACTAACTTTTGGCTTCTTTTACAATTACGGTGCTTGTTTGGGAGTGCTTTATGTTAGCTGCTACTGCTACTATTTAACCCACTGTGCACCATCCTTCGCTTACATTATGCCCAGTACACAATAGAAATGTTTTATGTACAGTTCTTTGTTTTACTTTTTTTTTTTTTGGGGGGTCTGTATTGTTGAAAAGTGAAAACAAAAATAATTTTCTGTCTTTTTTCCTATTTGACACAGAAACAAGTGTTTGTTTTGTTTCAAATGTGACTCTTATAAATTTAATTTTATTAAAATATACACACAAAAGCATTATACAGTCAATTGTTTTTACAGTACAATGAAACCAAGGGTCCCCTACCTTCTCGTTACTGCAGTGGAGGGGCAGGATACACACTGCGACAACTGTCACAATCTCTCTTACCAACTGTGACATCGTAAGCAATAAGACATGAGGGCTGTGCATTAGACTTTTTTTTTGATGTATTATTTCTTCTGAGCTCCATCTTCTGCCATCAGTTGTCCCGCCAGCAACACACCTTCCCTGAATGTTAGACCCCTCCTTGTGCACCCCACGACTTACCCTTCGTGGCAGGGTGGGGAGCGACTCAACCCACCCCACATGGATCCATGCCGGGAGGTGCCTTCTCGAGGTGACGCGCTGCGGGGACCACGTCATCCAGCTGGAACAGTTTTCTGCTTTTCTCCCTTATGAGGAAGCAGGCGTGCAATGATGCCTGCGGTGACAGCTCGCATGCTACCGCCTGCGTTCTCACCAGCGTCTGCCTGTCTCCTCCCTTCAGCTGTAGCATCGGTGCACAGCCCCAGCAGCCCCTAGGGGCCAGTGGAGCGCCGACAGCTAGTATCCCCCACCCGGAGAAGGAGACCAGTCCAGACGCTCAATCCCTTCTCCTCCTTCTAACCCCGACAACCCGTGCTCATTCCCAAACATGGTTCACGGCGTGGCTTGAGGAAAGGTCAGCGCCTCAGCCCTCAACGCCACGGACGGCGCGTGATACATTGTAACACATGGCCAGGGTGTAGTGAGCGTGAGACCGCAGGCTGAGTGTCTTTAGCTCCTGGCCACATGTTAGAAATTTCTAATGAACACCCTGGAGTGTCTTATTACGCTTATAAAATGGGGCACTATATTTGACTTGCAGACACAAATTGAAATGTTGAAGTTTAAATAAAAAAAAAGTAAAATCTTTCTCTTAAGTTTTACATAAAATAGCTCCTCTGCCTGCATGAGCCTGCTGCATGTTTTCTAAAACTTAGAGGACATTTGTCCTACTGGGCCCTCCACAGATGTAGTTTTATTGAGGCCCAGTATAGTAGCAGTACTCTAGTATCAAGGCGCACCACAGCTCCTGGTGTTTTGGATGTTTTAATTAACAACAACAAAAAAAGGGTGGAGTTTCACGGCAGGAAAGAATGGCAGATAGGATCAGGAGAGTGACTTGTACTGCAGAGGGTGTTGAAAAAAGTGAGCACTCATTCTAGCCAGCACTCTTGTACCACTGCTTCAATCAGGCGCATATGGGTGGCAGTCGACATCAGGAGGTGACTGGTACCATAGAAAGTATGATAGGTGGAGTGCGTGTGCACTCATTTGGGCATGAACGTCTATACCACTTCTTTAATAACGGAAAAAAGTAGGAGTTTCAGGGTGAACAGCGCAGTCATCATCGGGGAATGACTGGTACACAACTGATGAGCCTATTATAACGTGCATGCTTAGAGTGGCTGTTCTTTCTTTTTGTTAAGTTGTTTCTCAAGAGTTGTATACAGTGCTGCCTTAAGGAGCTGAATTGCAGAATTGGAAGTGCATAAAGTAAATAGGGGCTGTGACAAAAGGTGCCAGAACTGTCTGTGGTTGGTAACTGTACATTGAGCGGTTGGTGGTTTGACTAGCTGATAGTAGGGTCAGCGGCCGAAAAGGTAGTGAAGGGGGTGGAATGTCAGATAGTGAGACTTTGTTTTTGCGGCCCGTGGCGCAGCAGTTAGTTCCACTGGCGTGACAACCCAGGTTCGAGGAGCGGACCGGGGAGTCGGAGGAGCCAGCTGGGGAGAAGGATCGGCGCCCTAGGGACTGCTCTCCCTTCTCCGGGGTAGGAAGGGAAGAGGCAGTACACGGACCCCTAGTAGAGGCTAGGGTACCACCGCCGACCGGTGCCAGTATGTTTGGGGGGGGCAGACACTGGACATCACTGCACATCCCCACCCCAAGGGGTCCTGCACTTGCAAAAGCCGGCCCCGGCATGATGATTCACCAGCTCCGCCACTCTCTGCCTGTGACATCCACTGGGGGTCCCGTTCCCATGGCTCTGATTCATGGGGTAAGCCGGGGCTTTGCCCACAAGTGTCCGTTGGGAGGGGGCAAGCCTGGGCATGGGGGCGGCAGGCAGGAGGGTCCAAGCTCAAGGGGGCCGGAACCAACAAAGAGAGACTGTTTTCAATTAATTTAAATATTTTAGGCTTTACAGTGTGAGTAATGCTGGCAGTGAGCTAGAAGCACATTGATAACAGAGGGACTCAGATGTTCAGCATTAGCGAGAGAAAATGACTGCTTTCAAAAACTGAACGTTCTGATTAAGAATTCTAAGCCAGAAAGCATTGATCCATTCTGTCCAGATGTTATAGGGCACCTGCTGCTGGACTTGTTATTAGCCATGCATTAGACATTTCTAATGCATGGCTAATAACAATCATATTTTCAAAATCCTAGGCCCCTTTTATAAAGCTACTATTCAGAGTTATAAGCTCAGGTGTGAGAGGAACTGCTCAGTGAGAGGACTGCTGCCATCTCCTTCCCCTGCCCTCCTCTCTGCCTCACGGTTGCAGTCCTTCCCCTAGCAACACCCATCTTTATGGGACAAGGGCTAGGTCATGCTGCTCGACATATACAACCCAAGTGTTCCACCTCTCAACCTTTTGTCCCCAAATGTGGAAGACTGCCTATCAAAATGTAGAACAAATTGGCAAATTGTGGAACACAATCAAATCTTTATCTAAAAGCTCAAAACACGGATAAAATGTTGCACTTATGTTAGGAAAGTCTGTTATTAATTGAATAATATATTTTTGCATCATTTACTATGGATTTTGCTTTAAAATGTTGACTTTGAATGTGGAACACGTCCTCACAATGTGGGACAGGGAGCTTTTGTGAAGTAAACTGTTCCCATAATGTGGTACAGTTGAGAGGTATGCCACCTCTATGTAAATATCTCGGTTCTGTCATTTAATCCAAAGGTAATCGCCTTCACAGTGTACAGTGTGTTTATATCTCCTCCACTAATTAATCCCTGGGGCTTGAGAGGTGAGCTACTGAGCTGTGGTAGCTTTTGTGCAACTGTTAACATTATTTTTTTTTATTTCCAATTATTTTATCCAGTACATAGTTTGTGTGGAAATGTGTCGATTTTACAGAAATGCGAGTTATTCACGATAAATAAATTATGTGCTGGTAACATAGAAACAAGTTGATGGCAGATAAGAACCGCAGAGCCTATCCAGTCTGCCCATTTTTTCTACCTTATGAATATGCCATAGCTTTACTCTGTCAATGGCCGCATCTATTCATACTCATCTGTATTGCTCCTTATGCCTATCCCATGCCTATTTCAAGCCCTGCACTGTACTCATATCCACCACTTCTTGAGGTAGGACGCTCTATGCATCCACCACCCTTTCTGTGAAAAGAACTTCCTCACATTACCCCTTAATGGGCTCCCTCTAATCTCATGCCGTGTCCTCCTGTCCTGCTATTTTTCTTATACTGAAACATGTTAGACTCTTTCACCTTGTTAATGCCCTTAAGATATTTGAATGCTTCAATCATACCACCTCTCTCCCTACTTTGATCTAGGATATACATATTGAGCTCCATTAATCTGTCCTCATATGTTTTCTGATGCAGACCTTGCACCACTTTGGATGCCCTTCTCTGGACTGCCTCCATTTTGTTAATGTCCTTGTGCAGGTGGGGCCTCAGTATTGCCGCAGTACTCCAGAGGGGGCCTAACTAGTGTTTAGTAGAGAGGATTATTACCTCCCTCTTATGACTTGTGATACCCCAACATCCCTCTAGTCATACCTACTGCCTTAGTGGTCTGCTTGGATGATTTCAGGTCATCTGTGATGATGATGCCCAAGTCTCTTTCTTCCCTTGTGATTGACAGCAACTCCCCTTTCAACCTATAGGTAGCTTCAGGGTTTCTGTTCCCTATGTGCATGATCTTGCACTTCTTTGCGTTAAACCCCAATTGCTATTCTTCAGACCATTTTGCCAGTTTTGAGATCTCTTCTCATTCTGCCCACCCCATCTGGATCATCTGCTCTGCTGCAGATCTTGGTGTCATCTGCAAACAGACAAGCCTTACCCTCTAGTCCATCTGCAATGTCACTAATGAAGATATTGAAGAGGACTGGCCCCAGGACCGATCCCTGAGGTACCCCACTTGTGACTTGCACCTCTTCTGACTGTATACCATTTACCACCACTCTCTGTTTTCTGCCAGCCAACCAGTTTTCCACCCAGTTGACCAACTTCTGATCCACCCGAGCCTACAAGCTTATAAATCAATCTTCTATGTGGAACAGTATCGAAAGCTTTGCTGAAGTCAAGGTAGGCGACATCAGCTGCACCCCTTGGTCCACCACTCTGGTTACCCAAAGAAATCTATTAGATTAGTCTGACAAGACCTTCTTTTGTAAACCCATGCTGTCTTGGATCCTGTGCCCCTATGGATTCCAGGTGTTGCACTATCCTTTCCTTAAGAAATGCCTCCACAATCTTGCCCACTACTGAGGTAAGACTGACTGGTCTGTAGTTCCCTGCCTCCTCCCTGCTGCTACTCTTATGGAGCAGGATCACAAGCCCTTCTCCAGTCTTCTGGGACCTCTCCTGTACTCAGAGACTCACGAAACAGTTCTGCTAGTGGCTCTACTAGTTCCACCCTTAGCTCCTTTAGCACCCTGCCATCAGGTCCCATTGCCTTGTCCACCCTGAGCTTAATGAGCTCTTACAGGACCCTTTCTTTGTGAAGGGGATTGTGCACACCTCCCTCCCCCTGTGTCCATGGTGCTGAGCTGTGGGCCCTGCCCTACCTTCTCCTTAGTAAATACTGAGCAGAAGTATCTATTTAGGATAGCTGGTAGTTTGGTGCTGTGAGGTGGTAAAGCGATCTGCACTTAATCGAAAGTAACTCCTAGGTGGCGCTATCCCAAAGGCTACTACCCGTGCCTGCTTGGCTAGTAGCAGGTTAAAGGGGCTTGGGTAATGAATCAGGTGCCTCCACCTGGAGGTTAGGGTTGTTAGTGGTCAAGCTAACCTGGACACAGCCCTCCGGGACACTGTAACCCCCCTTCCCTTCTACTGGCCTGAATAATATAGAATAATTACTTTCACAATGACCCTTATTCACTAGGCAATTACCCACACTGTTTGCACTTACCACCAGGGCTGGTTCCTCTAGCTTGACCCTGGGGACCCCTGTAAAAACAAGGTTAAGCACAGCGAAAAACAGTACAATACTCCTGGCACAAACTGGAACCACAGTCAGGTTAAATGCAAGCGAAGTTAAATCTGATTTATTCAGGGGACTTGAACAAGGGAGGGGTGTAATCAAGTTGATTTGCTTAAAAGCTATATTAATCAGACAGTTATGCATATAGTTCAGAGTCCCTACACAGTAACACACTCTGGATACCCAGGTAGGAAAAGCGGTGGGCTAGCCAGGAGCGTTGCAGCTGGTTGGTGCCCTGTGATGGAAGAAAGCAACATGCACAACACACATTAATTGTAATCCAGAGCTGGAGGGCTCAGTTCGTGCAAGGAAGGCAACAAGACAATCAGATGACAACACTTTTAGATTTAGTTGTTGTTGCAGGGAGCTATCCTGATGTTTACTCATGACACTCAATACAGGACACAGACAGGATAAAATCGAGACTGCAGGCTGTTGAGCTGGAGTGCCGGAGAAGCAGGGCCCACACGAATCAGTGAGGCGTCTTTCCTGTTCAATGTGTTCAGCAGGGGCTGATCCCCAGGCGATCTCACGTCGATGACTTTCTCTACGTAGCAGGTATTCTGGTTGGGCCAGTGTAGCAGGGCCCGGCAAATGGAAATGAATACAGATTCAGTCCGTGGAGCTGGATACAGCCTCCAGCAAGCAAAACACAGTTAAGACACACAGTGGGGAACCAAATCATGACCCACTATAAGCACACAGCACATTCACATGTAAGGAAATTCCACTGTATCAGGCAAATGGCTTTCTGAGTGCATATTACAGAGTCTCTGCACAATCCGGGAGTTCAGAGGTAGCTGGAAGTCCTGACAGGTCGATCGCATTCAAGCAAATCTTCAGTCTTCTTCAGGTTAAAGCCTGGTCACAATTCAGTGGCTTAATTCACTCTCCAAATTCGGATTCAGTCCAAAAAGCACAAGTTCCCTCTCAGGAACAGCAGGCAGGCATGCAGGCCAAACTCAGGCCTTTCCACAGTTCTCCATGCAGATCCACTATGGATCGCTGCTCGAACTATCTCAAGCTGTTACTTCTTCACTTCCCAACTCAGATCTAACTGAAATTGCAAGCAGTGTGGGACTTTCCCAAGATCAAAAGGTTCGGTTGGCTGATCTGTCTGTCAGTCACAACAAGGGCTCCCCTCCAGGTTATTTTAGGCGCAAAGGCCCAAAACTACAATTCCTACAAGTTTGGCCCCACCAAGCCCCTGTAGGCAGGCTGAGTTTAGAGTCCCATATGTACGACTGGCTCATTCTGCAGTCCAGGAACAAGATGATGGAAACAAACAGAACTGTCCATGCTGCAAAGAAGGCAGGTTAGAACAAACTGCAATATTACTACTACTCTAACAAATGATTAGCAAACAAGTACACCTTTTAACAGAGCTCCCTCTCAGATTAATTATGAATGCAATTCAGGCAGCTCTTAAAGAGACAGTACACAGAGGCTATACAGGCACTCCTGGCAATACATTTAAACTGCTAAAAGCAGGACACCAGCCTGGCAGTGAGCATTTAGGCAAGCTCAAGGAAGACTTTGGGAACCCCCATTTGTAGGGGTTGCAACGAATCTGAGAGTGCAACCAGTTCTTTATGTTTACCATCGGCAGACAAAGTCATATCACCCCAAATCTGAGAAACACAAAACTTTTGTTTTTGGATTTGTTCCTCAAAAAGTAAAGAAGAAAAAAAACCTGAATTTTCTGCCATTTTGCTGATTAGAAACAAATCTAAAGGCATCCATAAATGAAACACCACTACACTGGGTTGCGTGGGGGAGGTGGATTTCTAGCAGAAGAAACGGCAGCATTCCCACTATATTGCTCGTAGTTAGACCCCACCTAAAGCACTGTGACTGGTTCTGGAGGATGCACCTCCACAAAGGCACTGCAGTCAGAGGAGGCTAGCAAAATGATGCAGGGGTTGCAAGAGAAACCGTAAGAGGAGAGGCTAGAGGAGCTCAACATGTACTGTCAAGAGGAAAGTGAAAGGGGACACGATTGAGACCTAGAAGTACCTCATAGTGGTGGTGCAAGAGGAAGCCTCTTTTAGTGGAGCAGAGCACCAGAACATGAGGGCATGCAGTGAAGCTGGGGGGGCGTGGAGTTTAAAGGGATGAGAGTAAATACTTCTTCACAGAAAGGGTGGTGAACACAGGGAACAGACTGCCAGAAGAGATGGTGAGGAGGTAAACATAGTGGGCAGCTTCAAGCATGTATAGGATAGGCAAATGGGCATAACAGGCAAGAGTAGAGGAGGAGGGACACAGTAACCAAACAGGATTCAGGGTGTAGAAACAGGCAGAGAACACAGGGCAGACTACAAGTGTCTACCAGCCTTTTCTGATAAAATTCTATGTTTCTAAGTTCCACTCATTTTGTAGATATTTTAGTGCTGAATAACTTTAGCACTCACACAATGCTATCATTGTTCGTTTTAAAGTTATTGCATTTGAATACAGTTAGTACTGCTACTGAGGCGAATATTGTAACCCTTCAGGGAGATGCCCATTTGCTGAAGATCTGAGCATTCTAGATATTAAAGCAGCACTTTGATTGGTTCAATATGCACTGCGACATATCCTGTTTGCTAGGCTGGGTCACTGTGATATTCCTACAGTGCAAGACAGTATTATCTTACTAAGTTGGGTTAACATATCACTTCTTCTCTAGTCTTTATTTGCCATTTTTTCCCTCCATGCCACGTACGTGTATGCGTGTGGGAAGCACCACATGCGCCATAATTCAGCAGCATCCTCCTTGCATTATCGGCCCGCTCACCTACACTATACTCAGGCTCCCCACCTGGGGGCAGCTGATCATGGGGCGACAAGGTCCCTCCCTGGGAGAGAAGAGCTGCCTTCATGCTCAATCCAGCTCCCTCCCTCCATTTATCGGTGGTGCCATGTGTTTGTGTATATTTAAGGGATATGCAGGGAGAAACTGTGTGATACATGATTTATGTACACAGGTGGTGTCTGACCTTGGGTAACCTCACGAGTGGCGTAAGCCACAAGTGAGGTGTCAAGAGAGAAAACCATAAGCATAGTCAAATCAGGTATCCTGGCGCTTCCTTGCATATTTCATTTATGGAATGGGAGAGGAGCTTGTTTGTAGGTTTAATGTGGCGAGACTAATTTTAAACTTAATTCATTTATGAAAATGTGAGGGTTTATTCTGTTATTGATGTATTGTGTGTCTGTGACTGTTACTAAGGATGCGCTGTCACAAAACTACATTGGTGGAATAACACAGTTGTTGGTTTGTTAATGGCTGGGCTTGAAGAGTTTTGTAGAACAAGATGGCAGGCGTGTTTTAGTGAGCAAGGCTGGAGTCGCTGAGGCTGCACTAGTTATATGCCCCTGTGTCATCACCATTTTGTTTTGTTTTATTTATATTTTATGCTATCCTGTGTTATGTGGTGATGATTAGGACTGGGATCAGGGTGAGTGGTACAGGAAGCAGTGTGGTGAAGAATGGCACACCCTGAAAGACCAGCTGAGTGGCATGATTGAAAAGAAATAAAGAAAATGGAGAGGTTCCAGGACAGAATTCACTATGATAAATCAACAGTGTGTTAGCGTATAGCAGCGAGACCAGAGATGGAAAACAAGCAGGTGGGCCGGCAGCTGGGAAAGTTATCATTCGTGTACAAGCAGGATTGTTATTTGAAAAAACAATTTGAAAGAACCAGTTTCATTTTACATGTCTCAGAAGCAGTTTAGGTTTTGGAATGATGCAATGTGATGTGACGAGCACTGCAGGGTCATTTTCTTTTTTTTTTGGTGCAGAGAGGGGCAGCGACTTTTAGAAATGTGAATGTTGGTGGAGTCAGGAGAAGCAGATAGTTGTTTCGGCCATCAGAGAGTGGCTGTTTGTTTTTTCATAAAAATGGAGCTGGGAGTTGCTTAAAGTGAGAAGGAGGTGAATGGAAGAGAGAGGAGTGAGCAAGAGAATTTCTACACAGATATTAGGGGATCTCTGAATGCTGTGATGGCAACTGAAAGTAGTGCTGGCAGAGAGGTGACTGGACCGGCTGATGACCTATTAACTATGTGCATACTGTAACTGGAGGATGACCTTAATAATTATGTGTTTAACTGTAAGATTATATATTTACACAGACAGGTACTCATATAAACAGATTTATCACACTCCATTTATGTCACCTACTGACACACACACACACATACACATTATATATCTATATCTATATCTATAGATATATCTATATCTATAGATATATCTATATATATATATATATATATATATATATATATATATATATATATATATATATATCTATATATATATATATATATATATATATATATATATATATATATAGGATACGATGGAGGGCAGAGTGAAATATAAAAATATCCTCACTCCTGCAGAGTGAAATAACCAGAACTCACGATGCAGGGTGAGGAAGATTTTCCATATTTCACAATCTGCACATCATGTGTCCTATTTATATCATGGTAAGGCCCCTGGAATTCTTGCAGTTCTCATGTGGAATTTGCCGTAGAATTTGTGTTGCTGCCGCAGAATACATATAGTGTCAGTAGAATTCATTGTTTTGGTGAATTTTCATATAAATACACTGTTTTTCCATAGTGACAGGCTTTCTTTCCCATCTCGTTAATCCTGAAGCCCTCCTCTATGCTCAGCATATGATGTCATCGATGACATCACATCATATTCAGCCAATGACAGGACTGTATTCTGCCAGAGAAGTAAATAAATCATGCATGAGAAATCAGAAAATGCTGCCGCGAAGTCAAGGAACCCTGCCGCCAGAACACAGAGGCCCTGATCATGGGTGTGAAAGCTCTTCTAGTACATTTTTTTTATCTGTGTTTGGTGTTTTCATTTCTGTTTGTTTGACTGAATGGGTATGAATGGTGTGTGTGTGAGATCTGTTATTGGTTGTTTGCTGTTTGTTTGATTGCTGATTGGATGGTGTCATCTGTAGTGCGTTCTGTGATTGAGGTATTTGTTTGTGAGGGTGGGAATTTCTTTCAGGCTTGGGAACAAGCGATTGTGAGCTTGCTTACTGAGGTATGGTTTTATGTTTTAAATGATTTCTGTAGGTGTCTTTTGGACATTTGTAGTCATTTCTGTGCACTTTTATGCTGTCTGCTTTGGCTTCAGTGCCTTTTGACTGAGTCCGCTTTGGTTTTGTTAATCGCTATTTATACTTGCTAAGTTACATTTCCTGTAAGGGGTTCAGTTTCTTGTCTGTGCTGTGGAATGCACTGATGCGAAAAGAAAAAGTTAGGGAAAGAACACTGTTTACAGTGCTGACAGTTACAGGACAGCATTAGTAGTCTTCTATTTTGTGGCAGTTGTTCTGAAGGCTTGGTCATCGATTCTGATTTGGAGGAGACTTCTTGTGTACATTTTCGGGACCGCTTCTGCGAGTGCTGCCGCATAATGTCTGTGAAGCGTGATTTGGATTAACATGTTGAGTTCTACGTTTGGGATATATTGTAGTGACTGATGTTTGTCATCTGTAGTGTGCAACTTGTGCAGTTTGTTGTATTGTAGGCAGTGAGAACAGGGATATTCAGTGGCAGGAATGGGTACAGAAAGAGGAGGAAGCTGGACGTCAGCAGAGTAGGTATAAACAGTATTTATTTCACCTCTGCTGACATCAGGAATATTTATTTCACTGTAGTAAAAATAACATAATTTATTTCACTGGAATTGGTCTCACACCTGTGGTATAAATAGGGATACATGATGGGCATGAGTGGAATATGGAAAATATTTTTCACTCCTGCAGAGTGAACCTGGATATTTCAGGAGTGCGAGAGGCGAGTCCGTATCAGTGCTCATGAGGCAGGAGTAAAAATATTTTTCATATTCCACGATGTGCCCATCATGTGTCCTATTTATACAATGGGGCAGTGTTGCAAAATGTACAATTTGCCGGGTTTCGGGGTGTAATAGACGGTATTTATTTGAACTCTGCTGATGTCATCAGGATTTATTTCACTGCAGTGAAAATAACATGGTTTATTTCACTGAATATGTCTCACCACTGTGTGTGTGTGTATGTGTGTATATATATATATATATATATATATATATATATATATATATATATATATGTATAAGAGGCAAAAAAACTCCATTTAATGCATCAGTTAGGGTTGTTCCACAGCAACAAAAGTGAGGAAATTCGGTGTTAGGGTTGAAAACCCACCACCACCACCACCACAAACACACACACACATGCAAGTAGGGGAGGACCAAGGCAACACGACCAATCACAGACAACCAGCAGCAGGTGACAGAAATAAAATACAACTATGTAAATGTAGTACAATGGCAAAGACATGGCTAGCATCCTCAGGGTCCGACTAGGTGAACACAAAAGAGTTGTGTCCTAGAGGGTCCCAAATTAAATACCAAGCATTTCTGTGATCACTAACTGAAAAACAAAATGGCTGACTCACGACACTACTGGGGTCATTTGCAACAGTAAAAACTGCATTTCGAAAATGTTGCACTTTTGTTAACTTTTCCATTGACTTATAATGGGAACTTGTTTTTGAATAACTTTTGAACCATTTAATTATTATATTAATATAAATAAAACAAACAACAGGACATAAATAGATTAAAATACAATATCCAATACAATTATACTGATTAATAAATACATCCTTAATAATATAAAATAAATCTGGTTAGTCGAGAAAGCCAGCTTGAACAAATGAGTATTAGACCTCTCTAAAAACCTCCACCGTTGGGGCCTCCCTGAGACAGATGGGAAGCGAGTTCCAGAGGACCTGACCAGTGACTTCAAGCACTTGTCGCCGTATGTTTTATCCTGGCCCTTGGAACCACAAGGAGGCCCTGGTGTGGCAGGTCTCAGGAGATCAGCCAGTCAGCCAGGGCCCAGACCGTATGGGACCTTACAGGTGAGCAAGCCCACCTTGAAGATGACCCTCCACCTGACAGGCAGCCAGAGCAGAGCTTGCAGGACCGGGGTCACATGATATGCCCTAGACAGGTCTGTCAGTAACCTGGCCCACTCGTTCTGCACCAGCTGCAGCTGGCAGAGGTCCCTCCACTGACCCAGGTACACAGCATTACAGTAATCAAGCTTGGATGTAACAAAAGCATGTTCTAGTGAAGGCAGGTTCTCAGGTGGAAGTAGGGGTTTAATCCGGTGACATTCCTTCGTGGTAAAACACTTTGGACAACAGATGACACCTGAGTCTCAAGTGTCAACCTGTCATCCAGGAAGATGCCCAGATTTCACACCCTAGAGGAAGCCATCAACAGAGTGGTTCCCAGAACTAGTCCTGTTGCCACCCCAGAAGCACTCACCACGCCCACGACCCGACTCAATCATCAGAACCTCTGTCTTGTCAGGATTCAGTCGTAACCAGCTAAAGGACATCCAGTCCTGGATCTCGAAGAGGCAGTTGTTAAACACTTCCAAAGTGTCATGTGTTCCAGGGGCAAAGGACATATACAGTTGGGTATCATCTGTATAGCAGTGGACAACTCACAGTAACGCCTATAATGAGCTCACCCAGGCATAGCATGTACACCTCGAAAATAACTGGTGACAGGATTGAACCTTGAGGGACTTCACAAGGCAGGAGCTTGGAAGTAGGAGAAATTAGGTATTGCTGTTTGCAAGCAAAAGCGAAAAAGACCAAAAAGAACAAAAAAAAACTACACTACTGTTTGCAGCATGAAACTGATGCTGCTGGAGGGTTGGTTAGTGGACAGGATGCGCGTTTCTCTTTGTGCTCTGTGGGACCGCTGCTATTTTATTATACAATTACTGAGACAGGGCAGCAACTTCACAAAGTTAACCATAGGAATTGATAGCCTAATCACTGGTTCCACATGTAGGAGTAAAACTATGCAGACTGAAGATGGGAAACCTCACCATGCAATGCAACAGGAGGTTGGCAAGGGAAAGCATGTAAAGCCATAGGATGATGCAGCGCTGGGCGGCCTAGCAGCTTGCACAAGTGGAGCTGGAAAGCCAACGTTGAATGAAAGCAGTGCAGGACTTGCCAGACTCTGACAAGAAAATAATGCTTTCACTTGTCAAGTAATCTTACTGTAGACAAAACCGGCTTGTTACAACAGAAGCTCAGCAAACCACAACTGCAGCTTAAAACCGACAACTGTGGTGCTCAGTCGCTGGCGTGGTTCAGGAGAGTAAAATCATCTGCTCCTCAAGCAGCTTGAAAACATGGTGAGAATGTCAAATGTGAGAGTGCTGGGCATTCTGGAAGGGATGGAGTACCTGGACTGTATTCATTTTCTTAGTGATTTGTTTCAGTAAGTACTGGAAGTGGTCTTGCAAGGACTACTTTACAAAGCTTACAGGACTACACTGAGGCAACAGCCCACGAAAGTACAGCTACGTATGAACTTACCGTAACAGTAGAGCTTCGAGAGGATCTTTGCAGTGAGCCACGCCCATGGAACTACAGCCACTAGGTGCTAGGACAACACGGAAACTTTTCTAGCTAGCAGTCTACCAGGGGCAACCCATACCAATGCCACACACCGACAACGTCCCTCACAGAAGTGTGGGCAGCCCACACCCATCTCAATTCTCCAACTGGAGACTAAGCAGAGAATCTCCTGCTGGGGAACTGAGGAAGAGAGAGAGGTTCCTGCCAGGGTAATAAGACAGAAACAGAAGGTACACTGTCAAGGAGAAAGAAAACAGACACAGAGAGGTTACACAGCCAAGGGGGATGGAGGGTGGAACCATGGCCTGTGTAAGAGATCCTCTCGATGATCTACTGTTACAGTAAGTTCTTACGTAACTGAACTATCTTCATCAAGGGTATCTCTTGCAGCAGGTCACACCTGTGGAACGAGTCCCAAGCAGTTCTAACAGCAGAAGAATCAGTCTGGGTGGCTGTAGGCCATAAGCCTAAGAAAGGAGGCCCTGAACCACAGCCAGGCTGAAGCCGGCCCTACATCTCAAAGCAATGTCCAGACTAGTGCTTGGTGAAGGTGTGGACAGTACTCCAACTGGCAGCAACACAGATCTCAGCAGCTGACACATTCATGAAACAGGCAACAAAAGTAGTCATAACCCATAGTGGAATGGCCATGAACAGCCCCTCCTTATCGTACTTCCTATAACAGAAAGTAATACAGTTGGCCAACCATTTAGACAGGAATTGTTTAGAAACTGGTACGCCCTCTTTCCCAGGGGTGAAAGAAACAAACATCTGTGAGGACTTATTGCAGTCCTTTGTACGGTGTGTAAAGTAATGCAAAATTCTATGTACATCCAGAGTACGAACAATGCTGCCCTGGATTGGCATGCTCTGGATAATAAACAGGCAGGTGAATGGTTTAATTCAGGTAAACTCAGACACCATCTTGGGCAGAAACTTAGGGCTGAATGCACACAAAGACACCCTGTCTTTGTGGAAAATCGAATAAGGCTGCTCACACATAACAGAACGAGGGGGCACAGTCTTAACTGGAGGTGGGAGGTTTAGGAGGGAGGTCAGGAAGCACTTCTTCACAGAGGGTGGTGGACACTTGAAATGCACTGCCAGAAGAGGTCATCTCATTGAAGAGCTTTAAGAGGCTGGGACAGGCATAGGTGGAAGGCAAGGCTCATGGGTAGGGACATTAGCGCAAGCTGTGGACCCTGCAATATGAGCAGACTTGATAGACCAAATGGCCATCTTCAGCGGGCTTCTTTTGTGTGTTCATATGTTTGTAAGAGCCTGAAGCTCCAAAATCCTTCAGGTAGAAGTAATATCAATTAAAAATAACACTTTCCACAACAGAAAGTATAGCTTGCAAGTTGCAACTGGCTCCAAGGAGCCAAAGTAAGCTTTTCTAACAGAAAATTCAAGTCCCAAAGTAGGACTGGATTGTGGATAGGGGGTTTCAGGTGTAGAATGCCCCACACAAAGAATGGGACACCACCAACTGTGCCACCGTACGGCCATCAACGGGCACATGGGAGGCAGAAATGACCAACAGGTGCACCTTAAGCAAGGAGTATTGCAGGCCAGCATCTGATTCTGAGAGGGACAGCAAGTACTCCAGAATCTGATTCATCAGACAAGTGAAAGGGTCCAACTGACGGGAAGCCGCTTCCATTTCATGGAATAAGTGGCCCTGGTAGAGGGCTCCCTGGCAACCATCAGAATATTGGCTACCTTCTGGGACACCCCAAATCTAGCCATGGCTATGTCTTCGGAGCCATACATGGAGGTGTGGAGACTTGAGGTCCACATGGACCAGGGTCCCCTGTTCCTGTGATAGCAAGCCTTTGCACAGGGGCAAGGGTACTGGAGGTTCCACTGCTACCTGTTGCAGCAAGGGGAACCAGATCTGATGAGGCCAGAAGGGGGCAATGAGGATCAGAGTGGCCCCTTCTAGCTGAAGTTTGATCAACACCCTCTGGATAAGAGGAAAGGGGGAAGACATAGAGAAACCTCCTTTCCAAGAAACGGACAACGCTGCTCGCCAGACAACTCCAAGCCCTGGAGTGAGCAAACAGAAACACGGCAGTTTTGCATTGAGTGGGGATGCAGAAAGTCCAATTCTGCATGACCCACCTGTCAAACAGATCTTCTATGACAGAGGTCGGCGGCTTCCATTCATGCATCTAGGACTGTGACCAATTTAGCTTGTCCAACAGGATATTTTGGATGCCTGGAACATGAACAGCTGACAGTTCTAGAGGCCAGTACCAGACCCTCAATGCTTCGGCCGACGAGGGTAAGAGTGGGTCTCCCCTTTTTGTTGATGTAGTGCACTATGGTGACGTTGTCCATCTGCAGCAGCAGATGCCTGGGGACAGATGGGTCTGGAAGGCTTGCAAAACATACAGAATGGCTCTTATCTCCAGGACATTGATGTGGAGCTGGCTCACGTGGGACCACATCCCTTGAGTCTGATGAGGCCTCAGGTGGGCCCCCCAGCCCTGCCAAGCATCCGTGGAGAGCATCTGCTGAGGGAAGGGATAAGGAAGGGAACCCCTTTCAACAGGTTTGCGTGGTTCCATCCAGCATAGCAGCACCTTCTTGACCAGGGAAGAGACCAGAACTTCTCGTTTTAGGTCATCAGTGCACTGATCCCACTGGACCCTCAATGTCCACTGAGGAATCCTCATGTGCAGCCTGGCTAGAGGAACCATGACAACAGCTGCCACCGGCAGGCCTAAAAGCCTGAGGAAGGACTGGGCAGTAACATATCTGCTATTGTAAAACAGGTGGGCCTGAGACATCAAGCAGTCCGCCCTGTCCCAGGGTAGGAAGGCAAGCCCTAAGCTGTGTCCAGTACTGCCCCTATGTACTGTAGGCACTGACATGGGGTCAAGACTGACTTGAGCAGACTGACAGTGATCCCCAGGTCCTGAATAATTGTGTGGTATGCACCAGGGTCTACAGCAGTGCTTCCTGGACTGCGCTTGACTAACCAATCATCCCAGTAAGGGAAGACATAGTTCATCCCTCCTGAGGACTGCCGCCACTACTGACAACCATTTGGTAAACACCTGAGATGCCGAGGACAAGCCAAAGGGCAAGGCCCAGAAGTGGAAGTGTTCCCCTGGAACTGTAACCTAAGGTACTGCAGGTGGGAGGCACACATTCATACATTCAACAGGGCTTACTTATTTAAAATAGGGGTTAATTCCTCTAAAGTTTGTATCCTGTATAAAATTAAACTTTTATCATCATCATTATATGCAGGTATGCATCCTGCATGTTGAGGGAGCATCCAATCTCCCTGGTGTAGAAGAGGCAGCATGCCCTGAAGGGTCACCATCCTGAACTTTTGTGCTGGATGTAGAAATTTAGATTTTGTAGGGTTAGGATGGGTCAGGAATCCCTGTGCATTTGGGGACCAGGAAGAAGTGGGAGTAGAATCTCCTGTTCCTCGGGAATGGGTTCTATGGCCATTTTGTGCAACAACGTGTGAATCCTCTCCCCCACAGCACTGGACTGTGGTCAGGGGTAAATGGACTGAACTAGAGGTTGCTCTGAAGGCCACTCAGAAGTTCTAGAGTGTGGTCATGCTCTATGAGCTGCAGAAAGAACTCAAGCATCTGTGGTAAGCTCCTTCCACCTGCTGAGTTGTATGGAGAACTGACCATCTACCACCACCTCCTGCAGGGCCTCGGGGGTCAAGCAAGAGTCCTGCTGAGGTAGCCCCTGCATCCAGGGCTACACCACCTCCTCTGGGAGCTTTCAGTGGAGGAGGTAGGGGTAGGGAGGGCTGCTGCTCTCCGCTTGCCCTGAGGTTTGATGCCTGGTTTTGGCCAATAGGCGGCTGTGAAAGGTCACCCTCTGGCCACTTCTTGTTTGTGTGTGGTATAGGGAATGGACCAGCTGCAAAGTCCAGCCAGAAACCTGCAGGTCAGAAAGTATGTCCTGCACATCTGCCCCAAAAAGTTTGTAACCTCTGAAGAAGGTATTCAGGATGGACTGCTTACTGACATGCTGAGCCAAGAATGCCTCCGAGGCAAATGCCAGGAGCAACTGCCCAGGCGGAGGCAGAGGCAGCATCGTAAGCAGATCACAGTGAGTGCGTGCCAACATCAGCCCCAGACTAGAGGACTTGAGGCAATTTCTGTCTCTTGAGGCCCTCTGGAAGGACCTTAGCCACCTTTTGTCCTGTCTCCAGATCTAATTTTGGAATTTGACCATGTGGGCAATGTAAATCAGGACCCTAATGGTCAGCATAGCAGAGGCGAAGGTCCAATCACCAAACAGGTCCAGCTTCCTGGACTACTTGTCTGGGGAAGAGAGCTGAGATGTTAAGACTTTTAGTCCAATCGTGGCAGCACTGATGACCACGGAATCTGCCTGGTTGCTCAGCAAAGAATGGCTTCCCAGCCGGGGACTGGTATAACATGTCTGCCTTCCTGGGCATGGCAGGGACCAAGTTGCGCCAATACCAGGTGGCCATGGAGGCATCCTCCATCAGAGGAGCGATGAAAGGAAGGGAGACTGACAACTCTAAACATTGTGTCAGACGTTGCCGGGCAGAGTCCTGCTCTTCTGCTCAAATCCCATGGCAATCTGTGAGTGCCGATTACATAAATGAAGGAGGGTCATCTGGGGGGGACCGAGGATATACTGTAGAGATTTCTCACCCCTGAAGAAACTGTGGAGGTGGAATGTGAGGGTCTCGCAGCCCCTCATCCTCATCGACTCCCTCCTCATCATCACCTGGGGGAAGAAGGTCAGCCTGCTACTCGTCATCATTATCAGGGAATGTGGCGGCACAAGGTAGGCTTAGTAGGCCCCTGTGGTGCTGGACCATGAGGAGGGAAAAGACAATTTTGCATGAAGTCCTAAAGGGAATAAAGCATAGACTAGAAATCCATAGAGATCAGTGTCGGAACACGAGTGGCACTGGCGGAGGAGGCAGAGGAGCCAGTACCGGTGGCGGAGCCAAGAAGGGCAACAGAACAGGCAATTGCCCTGGCGTCTGCTCTGAGGCCTGGGTAGTCTTGGCAGGTTGGGGACTGAGACCCCAGGCCGAGGCATGAGCATGCAGAAAGCCAAAGATGGTGTCGGAGAAAATGATGGGAACCCCAAAGGCGATCCGCCGACTTCAGCTGGGCCGCACTCAGCAGAGCTCTCTGTCTGATATCCTGCAGAGAATAGGGGCCTGAACAGCAGGAACTGGAAGGCCAGTGGGCTAAAATGGGCCCAGTGCTGAAGAGCTGACACTCATCGAGGTAAGACTGGCGGGGCACTGCCACAACTAGCCTGCAGAAGAGAGGGTCTGGGTGGCGGAGGGCCGCTGGTGGCCTGCCATGCTCAAAGTGGTGATCGCGAACAAGCAGGGAGGACCTCTCTAGCCCAGTCTTCATCCTGGTATTTGTGCTTCCCAGCCACTTTGTCCCAGGCCTTGGAGGAATGGGAGCCCTTGGATGGGGCTGGGGAGCGGAGAAGCTCCTTGCCTGTAGTTCCTTCTCCATGCAAGCGACCTTCTGTTCAAGTAGGAAGGAGTCCAAGGCCTTCTGGCGGCATCTTCTGCTAGCCTGTTTGAACCTGCAGCAAATTTACTTGAGCCTGCTTGTCGAGGTCCTGGTCTAAACAGCAGGACGCAAGCATCATAGTCAATCTTCTTCTGCAGGTGCAGACCCAAAAAGTTTCTTGAGTCAGTGCTTGACATTAAAAAAAAAAAAAATAAGAAAATCACTTTAAAAGTAAAGTGATGTGCTAAAAAGAATAAAACGGAAGAATAAGCTCAAGGATTTAGCAGTCCACTGAAGCGGCACAGGGTCATAATGTCGAAAGATTAGAACCACGCAGCAATGTAACGCACTGTAAATTCAGCGGATACATTGCTGCCACACAGACACAGTGTCGACATGCATTTTGGCGAAAGGAACATGTGGGTTTTTGCTGTCTACAGGAGCTCTGCCTCCGCTCCCCCATTAAAATAATCAGCTTGGGGAGGGTCAACATGGGGATGGGAGAAACACATGGGGGACAATAAAATAAACTGCACAATGCAGTATCCAAAAGTCTGGGATCAAGATTCGAGCCCTGGTCCACAGATGCACAGCAACCTCCTATATTGCCGCGGCTCATTCCACTGAGCCCACGGTGGCAGCTCAGTGGACCACCTCCCGAGAAGAGGTCTTGACCTACACAACACTCCTCCTCCCCACCCATGCACGACAGGTACAAAACCACATGCAACATACATGTCTTGTGGGTTTGTACCCGTCACTCTACTGCACTGCGTGATGTATTCAGCGCAGCTGTATGTGTAGATATTGACCCAGTAGGGACTGAAGCTGGCGATGTCTGCATAGAATCAATGTGCGGCGACAGTGGAAAAAGAACTGAGGAGGCGCAGGGCCACCCACACTTATATGTGAGGGACATTGTCAGCATGTGACGTCAACGTGGGCAGCCCCGGTAGACTGCCAACTAGAAAAGCTTCTGTGTGGTCCTGGCACCTGGCGACTGTAGTTCCATAGGTGTGGCCTGATGCAAGAGACTCCCTTGATAAAGATCACAGCACACCTAGGACTATCTTGGTTGTAATAGGGGCCTCCACATCAGAGGCCACATTTTACAGGCTTGCAAACAGAAAGGGCAGCTTTTCTACCAGATGGCACAGATTTTTGTGTTTGCCAGTCTCAGATGTAAATTGCTCTGCTTGGCCGAAGGAAAGCCTTTGATGCAGTCAGAGCTGGCATGAAACCACTGGCCATCTCCCATACTTTACAACTGCCTGCCAGCCTTCAGATGATACTGTATATGCAGGTAAAACTTTCCTTTTCACCAGTCTGGAGGAGGCAGGTTAAATGCTGAATAAAACAGAAAAATCTTTGCCACCCAGCCTCCTGATGCTGGCTTGATGCTAAGGGCTGATACTGTACATGAACTCTGAGCTTAAGCCACATTTATTGCCCTGTGTTCCCTTGAAGATGAGAGTCCTATGGCAATGTATGTTTTAGTGCACTGTTTAATGTTTAGCTCACCCTAACTTACTACTGATCGTATTATGAGGTCAGGATCGGCTGCAGTCCTACCTGACATGCTGTTGGTGCAGCTGGAGTTGGGGACTATCTTAACTTCTTTAATAGATTCTTAATCCCTTAGGGTCGTGCTGGAACTTTAAGATGAAGGTCAGGATTCCAAAACAGCCATATGGCTTAGAGAGAGACTGGCATGAGCTGTGCCATGGTGTCCTAACACAGCTCATAGCTGAATGGATAGGTTCGGCTCCTCTACTATCATTGATTTCCACTGGGAGAGGTTTTTTGTTTGTTTTATAGCCCTGATACTAATTTTCTGTGTTTTGAGGATTCTGCTCTGATACACAGATCTTTTCCAAATGCTCCTAAGAGGATTTAGTATATTGGTTATTTTCAAATACCTGACCTCTTAAGTTGTGTGACGGGTTAATGTCATCATTTCAACTTGGCGTGTTATCTAACGTTAACAGTCTTTAAAATGCATGTATGCTGTACAAAAAGCGGTGTGTGTGGCTCATCAGATAGCATGATATGTTGCTTAAGTGATTACTGCACTACCTGGAATGCATGGACCTATAAGGGCTAGATAACTTTTGAATTTTGAAACTCAGGGACATTATCAGGACACTAATCTCCACTTAGCATCTGTGGTGTTGCTGCTCTAGAGCTAAATGGTTAATTAATTTCTGTATCTTCATCTACAATTAATCCCAGTATGTGTAAAACTGTATGATAGGAACTGAATCTTACTATGATAATTTCTCTGTTCTTACTATGCCCTGGACACAAGTAATGTCATTTATGCATATGTATTTTTGGCATATGTATACAAATAAAAATAAATAAATAAAGTGATGCTGCTTTTACTGTTACTGTGATTTGAGTAGCTTGAAAAGTGGCACAGGTGAGGGTACTTTGGTTGGGGGTTCCTTGAAACAAAATGCCTCTGTGGGTTCTGCTCTCTTAATTTCACTTCATTCGTGGTTTGACCAATCAGAGTGCAGGATTTTTCTAAGCCAGTTATATTGAAGGAACTCTCACCAATCTACAAGTAAGAACATGAGACCTATAGGTCCTGATTTGCAAAACACACTCGTGGCACATGTTTAAAATACCTTTCAGTGTTGATATTGTGCACTTTATTTGGTTGATCCTGTGACCCTCCACCCATCATTTACTGTCCCAAAGTCCCCCATGGCCAGCCCTCTGATGACACAGCGATGCTTGCCTCAGCCAGTTGGTACCAGCATTAGAAGCATGAACCTGTGCTTCATATCTCTTACTATTTTTGGACAACTGTAGTGGTAGAAAGGAGTCCTATGAGGCTTAGTTCATCAGTCGTGTCATCAGAGGGCTGGCCGTAGGAGACTTTGGGACAATAATGGTGGGCAGAGAGTCGTATGACCAACCAGATAAAGTTCATGATTTGAACACTGAAAGGTATTTAAAAATACACAGCGACTGCATTTTACAAACCGGAACCTATAGGCCCCATGTTTTTACTTGTAGATTGGTGAGAGTTCCCTTAAGTTCCTTCAGCCTTCCTAAGTTCATCCGAGTTTATTTTATACTTGGTAAACATATCCCTTTCTCTCATACCAGAGTAAAGTTTGCATATTAAATCCTGTACACGAGGATTACTTGCTTGTATATTAGAGTCTGTACTCATGCTTCATCTTTGACAGTCAAGGAAAATTTATTTGTTCTGGTAGGATGACAAAAAGTCCAATTTAAAGAGCTAGTGGCTGTATTTCCACCTTTCTGCCTACCATTGGGAATCCAAAAGGAGAAGCCTGTACCAGAGGGAGCCAAGGACAAACAATCAGACGGAGCTCCCACCACGCAGTCTGCTCCAGGCTGCTCTGCCGATGCTTTGGAGGATGTGGCTGAAGAGACCTTACAAACCCTGGGCATAAAGCTTCATCAGCTCATCAAATCGGTGTCAGGACTCTCCAACAAATTTGACACCTTGACTGAGTGGTTAGCCTGGAAACTTCATCTGATTTAAAGCTGCTAATGTTGCTAAGCCTACTCCAAATTGTTGTATTGTGACTTGTTGTTTAAACTACCAGGTCCATCTTGTAAATGAGTCCCGCTCAATGGTGTTCCGCCTGGCGTAAATAAAGATATTGACTGAAAGCAAACAGCAACAATCGAGGCCACCAAACCAGCGGATGTGGCTCTGGGAACTGCAGTGGCCCTGACTAAAGAGAACACTCATCTTCGCTCCAGGTTGAAGACTTCAGAGAATCAGGCCAGAATGGCTAATCTTTGGATTGAGGGACTGCCGGAGGGCTGTGAGGGGTTCATCTCCACTTTTCATGCTGGACTGGTTCACCCAACAGCTTGGTCAAGCCTACGTTAATCGCCCAATCCAGCTACAGAAGGCTACGAGCAACCCCATGGGGACGGCCTGACTACCTGGAGGCTCCAAGTACAGTTGTTCTGGTCACCGATGGCGTGGGAAGCAGAGAATTTATTCTGGCGCTCGCTCAAAGATCAGGACCACTGTTCCAAGATGGTCAACCTATTCAAATTTACCTGATCTCAGCTATACCACGAGGCAGAAGAGGAAGCAGTTTGATGGCGTAAAGGCCTTGCTCTGGGCGTTGGAGATTGATCACGGAGTGCTATTTCCAGCCACTTCACGCTGTATATCAGGAAAGATATTTATTTTCTCCAACCTAGCGGAAACCCTTAAGTGGGCTCAGCAAACATGCTCCACAGGAAAGAAGTCATGATGAACCCGATGATTCCCATTTGGCGATAAGGAACTTTAAACTGATAATATGATCCTCTCCTAAATGCAGCGGTTTCTCTACAGTGGGTAAATGGCTTTTTCCTTGGTACGATCCTCAGTGTAAATTGACTTTGCGTGTTTGGACAGAACGCTACTATATGCAGGGGATTGCCTACCATCGTACCATTTAAAGTCTTCAGCATTGTCATGTAACCCCCTGCAATGGGGGTTCCCAAAAGACTTCAGGAGCTTGCTTGAATGCTCCAAGCCTGAATGGTGTTTGGCATTTAAGCCATTTATCAGTGAGTGTTTTTAGAGCCTCTGGTACTGTCTCTTTAAGAGCTGTCTGCTTGCAGACATAATTAGTTTGTATGGGGGACTGTGTGCTTCTCTGAGTACCACTCGAGCTGCTGCCAATTCACTTCATTTTTGCAGTCACTAGGAGTGCAAAGGGAACCTATCTGAAAGATGTAACTGTTTGCCAGAAATCATTTACAGTAATAATGAAATTACAGTTTGTCTAACCTGCTTTCTTTTGCAGTCAGAACAGTGTCTGCCTAGTTCTCCATTCTGGTTTTGAACTGCTGAACTGGACCAATCAGTGGGTGGAAGCTAGCTCTAAAATGGTCCTTGGACGAATCAGAACTTGGACTCATAATCTGAGCCAGCCACAAGAGGATTGTATGAGCAGTGACTCTGGGAGATGTAGTTTAGACTTCAGTGCCTTTTTGGACCAACAGCAGCAGTCTATTGTGGTGACAACCAATCCAGTCAAGAACTGGGAGGAACTCAAAGGAAGTGCTCGGTTTTGTCGGTTGGAGTTTCAGTTGAGCTTTGGCAGTGAAGAAGGAGCCCTGTGTCTTTTCAGTGTGCAGTTTTAGTCAAAAACGTGTGTAAGGCCCAGAGTTCCGTCTGCAGCTTGTGTAACAGCTTGTTAGGACTGAACTCCGTCCTGTGAAAAGAATCAAAGGATCTCTGAAGAGTAGAAACCAGGCTCACCCTGTAGAAGACTGGAGGGAATTGCTGAAAATTGCACTCGGTCTGTCAGGAACTGAATCTGCTGTGTTCTCCCGGGTATTGTGCAGTAATTGCGATCGGGATACAGATGCAGCCTGCCTGGTATAGTGCTTTCTTTTATATGGATGTGTGAAGAGGTTTGTGTACCTCAAGTGAGCCCTGCTGACATTGAAGGACCCTATCTTATTTGGAGGTCGTGAGTACTAATTCAGGGTCGCTCCTGTTGAATTGCCACATTAAATCCAAATGGAATTACTGTACTGCTGACTGTTTAATTCTCCTTTTCTCTGTGTGAAAGGGCCCTACCAGCTGCCACGGTTTGGACTAGCCACTAGGGCTTGGGTACCCAGGGACAGTAACTGATAGGGATAGGCCTGTGCACAGAGCCATAGGTAGAATTATTAGAGTGATAAGCTAATTAACCTGATTTCCCCTGTCCTTGTTATATCCCCTAAATAAATCAGAGCTGCTTGTTTCAGCAAAGTTATACTGCCTGAGGTATTTGTCTATGTTAAAGTACTGTACTGTGATTGTTGCACTGTATCTCATTTCACAGGAGGTCCCAGTGCGGAACCAGACCTGGGGGTAAGTGTATACTGTGAAGGTAATTCTGATATATTATGTGGGCCACTAGTGGGAAGAAAGAGGTTGCAGTGTCCCAGAGGGCTGTGACCAAGTTAGTTTAACTATTGCAAACCCTGACCTCTGGGTGGAGACACCCGCCATTGGATCCAGGCCCTCAACCTGTTAGTGGCAAATCAGGCAGGGTAGTAGCCCCTGGGTTAGCGCCATCTAGGGGTTACATCTTGAGGCTCACCGCTGGGATTGTGTGTCCTCTAGTGGCCATATTTACTGAACCACTGTTAAGAAAAAATGGTACCCGACAGAAGTGGCTGTGCACGGCTGGTGGAGTGGTGTACTGGGGAGGAGATCGACCCCCAAATGCTATGTTTATCCTGGACATCCCCTGGGTATCAATACGGACACTGTGCAGGAGTACTTTCCAAGGTGGAAGGTTTACAAAACCCTGTGGTGGTGGGTCGGCATGCTAATCTGCTCACCCACACTTTCCTGGCCCTAGTAGAGTTTAAGGATCCCATAGATAGCTCCAAAGTGCCACAGACCATTACCCCAGAGGAGCCCTCACTGCTTGGAGAGTGATAACAAAGGACAGTAAAGACCGAGGAATGAGCCCCCACCACTATCTGAAACTTTTGAGGAGAAATTTGCTAAATGGTTGCTGGGGAAGGAAAACTGTGGAGGACTTGAAGAAACTATTCTTGCCACCTGGGGTGTTCCTCCCCAACACCTTCTCCCACTCCAGTGCCCGTAATGATGGCTGAACCAATGCAGACTCCAATTTCTGCACCTGCCATTAGTCACGACTCTTACAAGGTTGAGGATCTTCTCTGGCACCCTCCCCACCCCCAAGGGAGGATGACTGGGAGACCTGGATAGACTATGTTGCCCCAAGTGCTAGAATGGCAATGCTCGGAAGCCGAGCGAAGAGGGTTAGTGAGAGCCTCCGAGGTCCCGCCCTGGCTACCATTCGTGCTAAACGGGCCAGTAACCCTGAAGTGACTGCACAGGCCTATCTTGAGGCCCTGGAGAATGTATGGGGAGCCCAGATTCTGATGAGGACCTATGGTGGAGAGTAAGAGATGCACAACAGTACCAAGGGAGTTGTTGTCTGTGTATGTATCTCGGCTGGAAAAATTGTTGCAAGAATGCCTCAGAAAAGGTAGTTTGCCGCGATTGAACTGGACGAACCAGGCTGGACAGGATCCTTAAGTCTGCCCCTTCTCAGAACTGCTGTTGCTTCAGTTACACCTGGCAGATCGACTGGAATCCCCACCCTCCTATGATGAGTTAATGAGAGAAATTCGAGGAGTTGAGAAAAGGCGACCTCGGGAAGGACCTGCACCAATAGCTGCAGCTCTGACCCAAGTGACTGAGGATGACCCATCAAGTGAAGTTCAGGGGCAGAGGTTGGCAGTCAATGAGTGCTCTGACAAGGAAAAGATATGCCACAATGGGGCGAACTGTTGAGAGAGATCCGAATTCAAAAACAGTCCCTTTATGAAGGCTACGCCTGCAAGTACGGGCCCTGACCTATATCCGACTGCATCTGCTATGGGGTGGGGGTACCCACCCATGTATCTCCTGCTGATAACAGCTCAAACTCAATTCCTTGACCATGGAAGTGGAGAAACTGACGAGATGTCTCCAGACGCTTATCACGCCACAGACAGAGATGGCACCCAGGTTTCCAGTTAGTAATACTCCCGCCTGGCTCCCAGTGTGGCGCCCGGCCAGCTCAAACTCCAGAAAGTATGTTTTGCTATAATTGTGGGAAAGATGGGCACATGAAAGGGAATGCCAGTCCCAAAAGACACTGACAAAGTTGCATATAGGCTACAAGGAGAGCTTGGAGAACAAATCAGTGGTTAAGAGGTGCAAATGATCCCAGTGAGGGCACCAAAATGCTAACTCACGTCCTTTTGTGGCAAGGTCAGTTGCCCAGGCCCCCTATCGCCTCTCCAGACTGGTCCAGAATAGTGGGTCCCTCCATGGAGACCACTGTAAAGGTGAATGGAGTGTCTACAAGAGCTGTATTAGACAGTGGCTCCCAAGTGACAATTATGTTCAAGATTGGTATCAGAAGCATTTGTCAGATGTACCCTTACAACCATTAGAAGGACTGCATGTATGGGGTTAAGTGAGAAGGCCTACCCCTATTCCAGGTATATCCAAATTTGGCTGTCTTTCCCCACCTCCGTGGCTGGAGTGGCTGAACAAGTAGAGACCCTAGCCTTAGTGTCCCCCCACTGGACTGTATGATGGTGTCCCTTTGTTGATTGGAACAAATGCTCATATGTTCGGAAGGCTGGCACAGTTGTGTTATGAAAAACAGGGTCAAAGACTAGTAGAGCTTTAAGAGTTCGAGCTTAATTAAGAAGGCCTATGAGGCACAGAGAGATGCTGAAAAATAGAACCAGAGGAACCGGTCGGAATTGTATGGAAGAAGGATCCTGAGTCTCTGATCCTGGCGCCAAATGCCCAGTGTACCTTACAGGAGAGGTCCGTATCAGAAAGGATGTTAAGAATAAAATATTAATGTTGGATGCACCAGGCGATGGAAAATTGCCAGAGGGACTGCTGGTCAAGCCTAGTATTTTGCCCGCTAGAGCCCATGCTTATGCCAGAAGGGTAATGGTCCAAGTTCATAATGTGTCTGAAAGAGACATTCGAGTAAATAGAGGTTGCATCCTGGCTAATGTGCATTGTGCAGACACTGCAGTGCTACCCAGCAGCAAGAGTTCAAGGAAGAATGACAGAGTAACGCCTGACTTGTTTGATTTGCGACTCCCGCTGCCAGCTGAATGGAAAGTGAGGATCAGTGAGAAGCTTGCCCAGAGAGACCAGGTGTTTTCTTTAAAGGAATGGGACGTAGGGATGCGTGCAAGGAGCTGAGCACAATATCCGGCTGCATGACGAAAGACCATTTCGTGAGAGGTCTCGACGCCTGGCACCTGCTGACATAGATGATGTGAGACGGCATCTGCAAGAGATGTTAGCTGCTGGTGTAATACAAGAATCCAGAAGCCCTTATGCTTCCCCATTGTGGTAGTGAGGAAAAGAATGGAACAGTAAGATGTGTGTGGATTATCGCACCTTAAACGCGGACTATCCTGATCAGTACACAATGCCCGCATTCAGGATGCTTTGGACTGCCTAAGCGGGAGCAAGTGGTTCTCTGTGCTGGATCTCGCGAGTGGGTACTATCAGATCCCGATGGCCCCAGAGGACCGTGAAAGACAGCCTTTATCTGTCCGCTTGGCTTCTATGAATTCATGGGGATGCCTCAAGGGATTTCAGGTGCCCCAGCCACTTTTCAACGATTGATGGAGCGTGCAGTGGGGACATGAACTTACTAGAGTGCCTGGTATACCTAGATGATGTTATTGTGTTTGGCAGCTCACTGGAGGGAACATGAGAGCAGATTATTTAAGGTATTGGACCGACTGGAGGACTTTGGCCTTAAACTGTCCATTGATAAGTGTCAATTCTTTCAAACATCAGTGAAGTATGTGGGACACATAGTATCCACCGAGGGAATAGAGACCGACCCAAGTAAAGTTGAGGTCCTGACCACCTGGCCACAGCCCAAAAATCTAAAAGAACTGCAAAGATTCCTGGGATTCTGTGGTTATTATCGCGCTTCATCAAGGACTATTCAAGAGTGATCCTCTTTACTTAACCTTACTCAAGGGTATCCCCAACCCACAAAAATACCAAAAGTCACGTCCCTCAAGACTGAAAGAGTGTATTTTCATCCGAGTGAAGTATTTGGGGCCGCTGGACTCCTGATTGTGAGACTGCTTTTCATGAGATCATATGTCAACTTACCCATGCTCCAGTGCTGGCCTATGCCGATCCAAGAAAACCTTCGTCCTGCACACTGATGCTAGCTTGCAAGGGTTGGGGGCTGTGTTGTACAAGAGCACGAGAATGGCCTGAGACCAGTGGCCTTTGCCAGTAGAAGCCTGACCCCATCCGAAAAGAACTATCCTGTACATAAGTTAGAGTTCCTAGCTTGAAGTGGCTATTGTTGACCAATTCCATGAGTACTTGTATGGGGCTAAAATACTAGTAAAACTGACAATAATCCTTTGACCTATGTGCAGACCTCAGCTAAGTTGGATGCCACTGTACACGTGGCTTTCTGCATTATCTACATATGACTATGCTCTCGAATACCGAGCAGGTCTGAACCACATAGATGCTGATGCTCTCTCCGGAGGCCTGTTCCCAGAATGATTGGGTCCGATTGGCAGAACCTGACATTCGGGCACTCTGCGGAAGTTTGACAGGGAGGAACAAATGTCCACGGCGCTGATGGACTGCATGGTGGATTGCTTGGGAGCCTCTGAGAATTGCATACTGCTGCTTATTGCCACTTTTCTGCAATAGACATTGGTGCACTGCCTCAGCTGGACAATGACAGTATTCGGCGGGCTCAATCCCGCGATCCATGATCAAAGCAGCTTTAGAAGCCCTCTATGCAGGAAAAGATGTGTCCAAATTATGCTCCACTGATTTGAGAACTGCACTGTTATACAAAGAAGGTCCTAAGTTGAAATTGATCAATAAACTGTTATACAGAGAAACAGTAGACAGAGGGGACAAGTAGACAAACAACATCTAGTGCTGCCCACTGCCTTCGAGACTCAGTACTGAGCTCCTTGCACAACCACATGGGGCACCTTGATATAGACAGAACACTTGACTTGGTGAGATCCAGATTCTATTGGCCTAAGATGGGGGCTGATGTGGAGCAACACATTCGAACTTGTAGTAGCTGCTTACAGAGGAAAGCTTTGCCCAGAGGGCTGCCCTTTAACATCACCACCAGTGCACCCATGGAGCTGGTCTGTATTGATTTTCTGAGTTTGGAGTCAGATCAAAGAAATATCAGTAATGTGCTGGTGGTCACTGACCATTTCACGAGATATGCCCAAGCTTTCCCCACCAAAGACCAGAAAGCATCCACTGTGGCCAAAGTACTTGTAGAAAACTTTTTTGTTCACTATAGGGCTCCACAAAGAATCCATTCTGATCAAGGGAGAGACTTTGAGAGTCGTCTGATCAAAGAGATGCTTTCTCTGTGGGGAGTGCAAAGTCCAGAACCACTCCTTACCACCCCAGGGGACCACAGCCTGAGCGTTTCAACCGCACTTTGCTAGATATGCTAGGCACCCTGCACCCAAAGGACAAGCCTAGATGGAGCCAACAAATTAGCACCCTGGTACATGCTTATAACTGCACCAAAGTGATGCCACTGGGTTCTCCCCTACCGCCTGATGTTTGGAAGAAAGCTCGACTACCAGTAGATGTTTTGGGGTCTCTCCTGATGGGGTTCAAGCTGACAACTATTTACAGTATGTGCAAAGTTAAAGCCCAGCTAACTCATGCGTACCAACTGGCTCAAACCATGGCTGCCAAAAGAAATCTGGCCAACAAAGAAAGGTATGATAAAAGGTGAAAGCACAGGAACTCCAGGAGGGAGATCGGGTATTGCTAAGAAATCTGGGACTGCATGGCAAGCACAAGATTGCTGACAGATGGCACCATCTCCCTCACATTGTAGTGGGCAAACTAGATGATCTGCCAGTGTACAAAGTAAGGCCTGAGAATAATTCAAAAATGTAAAAACAATGCATAGAAATCATTTACTGCCCATTGGACAAATCTTAATTGAGTCTGAGCCCTAGAAGATGCCCCTGGACCAGTGACTAGAGCTGCTGCTAAGAAAAGATCAAGAAAGTCTGCACCTACAGAAGCAAAGTTAAAGTGTTCCCTCCACAAGTCCCAGTTGAGCATGACTGTCAGTCCATATCGGAAAGAAAGTGAGAGTGACTTTGAATACTATCCTTCTTGAACTGAGTCAATTGTTTGGGGCAATCCCTAGTCAATACTGGAGACAAAGCTGGGCCTTCTGGACTGCCTAAGCCCCCAGCTTCATCCCTGGAGCCAATGCTCCCAGAAAGTGAAGTGCAAAGCATCAGATCAGATGAAATGGAATCATTGTGCATGGTTGAACTGTTTGAGCTTTCAGGGAGGAAAATGATAGATTGGGGCAGACTGGTGATACACCCGAACAAGAAGAGTATTTTGAGTGCCCTGACAGTCCACTGCCAGTGTCCAGCTCTCCATGTGAGCCAAATGTTGTGGACTCAGAAACTGTAACTCCTGGAGCTGAAAGTGCCCAAGTTCTAGCCTCTCTACCCCCATGGAGACTCCCCTGACAAGTGAGGACAATGCTGAAAATGAGGCTCAGAGTGCAGAGACTATAACAGTTCCCCTAGAAAGACTGGTTGAGCTGTAAAGCCTGTGGTGCACCTCAGTTATGATTCACTTGGGAGGCCTGTGGACTTGCCTCTCAATGTTGTCCATAAGAGTGTATGTGTCCCGAGCTCATTGCCCAAACTGAGCATCAGTGCTAACTCCAAGTTACTTGTGTTGCCCTCTAAGTATGGTGCCCTTGCCCCATCCAGCCCCAAGGTAACTGATAGGAAGGCCCCTCTCTTCAGGTTTCATGTACAAGAGGTAATAACTGAGTTATGGTACAATGTGTATGTAATACTGTGTAAAGGGTGACGTACTGCAATGTTTCAGAAATGTGTTCTTGGTAAAATGATATATTGACTGATGATTACATGTGCGAGCCTAATGCAAATGTATATGGTTGCAGTTGAAACTTATGGGTACTTGCTTGCGTGACGTCAAGCTTTCCCAAACCAGGAAGGTGTAACCCCCTGCAAATGGGGTTCCCAAAAGACTTCCAGGAGCTTGCTTGAATGCTCCAAGCCTGAATGGTGTTTGGCATTTAAGCCATTTATCAGTGAGTGTTTTAGAGCCTCTGGTACTGTCTCTTTAAGAGCTGTCTGCTTGCAGACATAATTAGTTTATAGGGGACTGTGTGCTTCTCCGAGTACCACTCGAGCTGCTGCCAATTCACTTCATTTTGCAGTCACTAGGAGTGCAAAGAGAACCTATCTGAAAGATGTAACTGTTTGCCAGAAATCATTTACAGTAATAATGAAATTACAGTTTGTCTAACCTGCTTTCTTTGCAGTCAGAACAGTGTCTGCCTAGTTCTCCATTCTGGTTTTGAACTGCTGAACTGGACCAATCAGTGTGGGGTAAGCTAGCTCTAAAATGGTCCCTTGGACGAATCAGAACTTGGACTCATAATCTGAGCCAGCCACAAGAGGATTGTATGAGCAGTGACTCTGAGAGATGTAGTTTAGACTTCAGTGCCTTTTTGGACCAACAGCAGCAGTCTATTGTGAGTGACAGCCAATCCAGTCAAGAACTGGGAGGAACTCAAAGGAAGTGCCCGTTTTGTCGGTTGGAGTTTCAGTTGAGCTTTGGCAGTGAAGAAGGAAGGAGCCCTGTGCTTTTCAGTGTGCAGTTTTAGTCAAAAAAGCGTGTGTAAGGCCCAGAGTTCCGGTCTGCAGCTTGTGTAACAGCTTGTTAGGACTGAATCCGTCCTGTGAAAAGAATCAAAGGATCTCTGAAGAGTAGAAACCAGGCTCACCCTGTAGAAGGCTGGAGGAATTGCTGAAAAGTACACTCGGTCTGTCAGGAACTGAATCTGCTGTGTGTTCCCGGGTATTGTGCAGTAATTGTGATCGGATAGAGATGCAGCCTGCCTGGTATAGTGCTTTCTTTTACATGGATGTGTGAAGAGGTTTGTGTACCTCAAGTGAGCCCTGCTGACATTGAAGGACCCTATCTTATTTGGAGGTCGTGAGTACTAATTCAGGGTCGCTCCTGTTGAATTGCCACATTAAATCCAAATGGAATTACTGTACTGCTGACTGTTTAATTCTCCTTTCTCTGTGTGAAAGGGCCCCTACCAGCTGCCACCCGGTTTGGACTAGCCACTAGGGCTTGGGTACCCAGGGACAGTAACTGATAGGGATAGGCCTGTGCACAGAGCCATAAGTAGATTATTAGAGTGATAAACTAATTAACCTGATTTCCCCTGTCCTTGTTATATCCCCTAAATAAATCAGAGCTGCTTGTTTCAGCAAAGTTATACTGCCTGAGGTATTTGTCTATGTTAAAGTACTGTACTGTGATTGTTGCACTGTATCTCATTTCACAGGAGGTCCCAGTGCGGAACCAGACCTGGGGTAAGTGTATACTGTGAAGGTAATTCTGATATATTGTGTGGGCCACTAGTGGGAAGAAAGGGGGGTTGCAGTGTCCCAGAGGGCTGTGACCAAGTTAGTTTAACTATTGCAAACCCTGACCTCTGGGTGGAGACACCCGCCATTGGATCCAGGCCCCTCAACCTGTTAGTGGCAAATCAGGCAGAGGTAGTAGCCCCTGGGATAGCGCCATCTAGGGGTTACAGTCATACTTACTAATTAGAAGAACTGGTATGTTAATCTGTTGCATGCTGTCTCCCGGGATTGCTATGGAGGCCACTGATTAAATGTTATTTTTGTGATGTTAAAAGTCTAGCTAACACTGCTTTTAGAACCCTCTAGTTAGTCTGCTCAGATGCTCACCCTTCATGTAACTTCTGTGCTACTTTAGCACAGGTAGGCTTAATATTAGCATGTTTTCCCTTTACCCTCCATTGGGGGGTGGTTACATGCATTCTCCTTTGTGGACTTTCATCAACTTTTCAAAGTGCAGCTCATGGGCCCCATTACAGCAAATTTATGGATATTTTAAAAAGTGCATCATTAATTTTTTACCGTTTTCCCCTCATGTCGTATCTTCAACACATCTGACAAACAGTTTTCTATGTATTAAGAGGACTGGCACCCTCAGTGGTTATAATATTCATGTATGTCTTATGTTCCTATCAGCTTTATGTATGTTTTATTCAAAGCAATAAACAAAGTTTAAAGAGCTAGTGGAACCAAAACAGACAAGGAAAATTATACAAATTTTAAGTAGCAGTCAGTTGTAACTTTTTATTTCTGAAGTATTTTCTTTTCCTTATGCTCATTAGAAAGTTTTCTATGTGATAATATTGTGCTGGATGTGTGGAACAGCTCTCCGTCTGGCAACTGTCATATCTATCTCTATTCTCCCTACTACATCATCAGCATAGTGATCTCAGCTACAGAGTGGCTGTTCCTAAACTCCACTGGTGTCACTTTCAGTGAGGTCACAATGTCGAACATGTAATGGGAGGGATTCACTATGAAATCCTGACAGTCAGTCTCCCGAACTCCATAAGCCCGAGTTCAGAAGACCAACTGTCGGAAGACCGACGGGTCTTAGTGTACCTCCATGCAGAGGATCCACCCCATAACTAAAATAAACAACTCCACAGGGGAATGGACCTTGGAGTAAGTTAAAAACTATGGGGGACAAAACAGTGTCACGCCAAAATTCTCATCCCGGAACAGAACTCGGGTCTAGGCGAGATGCTGGCCGAAGCTGCTAGTGACTTAGCTCTTCACGCCATGGGAGCAGCTCACCAACCTAAGAATTATTCCCTCCTTTGTGGTGCCCAACTAGGGATAGGGTAGCGTTCGTCACATCTGTTACCTTATCCCTGTCGGCAACAGCTTCCGCCTTGTTGGGTGGGTGCATCGGGCAGCCAAACTTGGGATTCTGAGTGTCGGTATTAAGAAATACTCCCAATTGGAGGGGGACAGAGCCACCAGGCAGAGTGCTGTTCCACATATCAAACCTACTAATATCAGGTACACAATCTTCTAATTAACCAAAAGGGAAAAGAAAAAGTACCTCAGACACAGAAGGTAATGGTTTGACTGCTTTTAAAACTAATGTTAGTTTTAGGCAGCACACTAGGTCTCTAAGTGAATTCTTGGTTATTGTAAATGAACAAACTGACTTCCAACTGGCTGCCAAAAGTCAATATTAAACACTTTCACAAACACCAGTTATAATGAACATGTGTTATGGCTCCCAACTGGATTGTTGTAGTTAAGGATCACTGTACTAGTATCCGAACTAATGTAGACCCGTCATATTCACTCGGTAATGCAAGCTATCAATGCTTTCCGGACAGTCACTGATCAGCACATCCCTAGTAGCCCAACAGGCAAACAAGCACCACCCTATGGACTGCAGCTGTACAGTATACAGTGAGTCAGAGGTGACAAATGCTGATGAAATACCTACAACCCAGGTCCACTGCAGGAGCTTCAGTCCACCACTGCAGGCCAGCGTGAGGCAGATCAAACATCTAAGATGGGAGGATGGTCTCCCCAGCAGGCACAAACTATTAGAAGAAAAAAACCTAAATCAGATTAAAACATATTTAACATCTGTAATAAAATGCATACATTCCTGATTTGATCCCTACATCTGCTAAAATGGTTCTAAGTCTTACTGCCTCCCACTCTCCCCACACCACCACTCAGTACCGCTCCAGATAAGGGCTACAATGTGGGTTACTGTATTAATCGCTGGCTCAACTGTTTCTCTTTTGCGGTCACCACTATGTAGTTCACAGTGTCACCACCAACTTTTTGTCCCTCTTGGCTGCCCAGCACTGTTACTAAAATCCATGTGTAACCCCTAGGTGGCACTATCCCAAGGGCTACTACCCTGCCTGCTTGGCTAGTAGCAGATTAAGGGGCCTGGGTACTGAAACAGGTGCCTCCACCTGGAGGTCAGGATTTGTTGGTGGTCAAGCTAACCTTGGCACAGCCCTCGGGACACTGTAACCCCTCTTTCCCTTCTAGTGGCCTGAACAATATACAGTAATCACTTTTGCAGTGACTCTTATTCACCATAAGTACCTACACTGTTTGCACTTACCACCAGGGCTGGTTCCTCTGGCTAACCCTGGGACCCCTGTAAACAAGGTTATGCACAGCAAATAGCAACAGTACAGTACTGTTGGCACAAACTGGAACCACAGTCAGGTTAAATGCAAAAACAGTTACAGCTGATTTATTCAGGAGACTTGAACAAGGGAGAGGCATAATCAGGTTGATTTACTTAAAGGCTATCAATCAGACAGTTATGCATGCACTTCACAGTCCCTACACAGTCACACAATCTGGGTACCCAGGTGGGGAAAAGCTTGAGCTAGCCAGGAATGTTGTCTGGTAGGGCTGGCATTGCAGCTGGCTGGGGCCCCTGTGATGGAAGAAAGCAACGCAGTACAACACACACTATTTGTAATCCGAGCTGGAGGGCTCAGTTCGTGAAAAAAGACAACAAAGCAATCAGATGACAACACTTTAGATTTAGCTGTTGTTGCAGGGAGATATCCTGATGTTTACTCATGATACCCAATACAAAGACACAGGCAGGACGAAATCGAGACAGCAGGTTGTTGAACTGAGTGCCAGGTGAAGCACGGCCCACACAAATCACCGAGGTGTTATTCTTGTTCAAAGAGTGAGCAGGGGCTGATTCTCAGGCAGGTCTCGTCATAGATACATAGACCCATAGACAGTGTCGGCAGGTATGGGCCTATGGCCCACCCAGTCTGCCCATCTGAGCTTGTAAGTTCAGTTTATGTTTTCCTAGAAGTCTGTTGCCCCTTACCCCTGACCTCCAGAATTCCTTTATGTCTATCCATGCATTCTTAAATCTCGTGATTGTTTCAGCGCCCACCACTTCCTCTGGCAGGGTGTTCCACTTATCCACCACCATTCTATGAAGAAATTCTTCCTCACGTTTCCTCTGAATCGTCCTCCTCCAACTTCATCCCAATGCCTCTAGTCCTGGAACATCTTTTTCACTTCAAAATAGTGTTTTCCTGCACCCTGTTCCTCCCTGGCTTTCTTGTGCAGCGGGTAGTCTGACTGGGCCAGTGTGGCAAAGCCCAGACCCAATGGAGATGAATATGGATTCAGTCCATGGGAGTTGGATGCAGCCTCCAGCAAGCAGAACACAGTTCAGCACACAGTGGGAACCAAATCACGACCCACTAACAGCACACAGCACTTTTACATGTAAGAAATTCTACTGTACCAGGCAGATTGCTATCGGTTGCAATTACAGAGTCTCTGCACAAACTGGGAGTTCAGAGGTGGCTGGAAATCCTGACAGGTCGATCACATTCAGCAAATCTATGGTCTTCTTCAGGTTAAAGCCTGGTCACAGTCCAGTGGCTTAAATCATCCTCACAACTCGGATTTAGTCCAAATCAACTGTGTTTTCCCTCTCGGTGACAGCAGGCAGGCAGGCCAAACTCAGCCCTTTCACAGTTCTCCACGAATCCACGCAGGGACTGCTGCTCGACTATCTCGAGCAGTTACTCCTTCACTTCCCAACTCAGATCTGAACTTCTGCTTGTCATGGCCATGGATTGGGGCTGTGAAATGACTCAGAGACTTGGTCCGAAATAAAGCTTCTCTTCTCTCTCCATTCAAGAGAGCTAAAGGCAGGCAGGCCAGACTCAGCCTTCCCGCCAAGTCCCCACGCTACCCCATGGGGCAGCAGCTCCTCAAGCTGGAGCTGCTCACTCTTCCAGCTCCAACTCACTTCTGCCTCTTTGCTACAGGCAGCTTGGGAATTTCCTCGGATCCAAAAGGTTCAACTGGCTGATTCCTCTGTCAGTCACAACAAAGGCTCCCCTCCAGGTTCATTTAGGCACTAAAAGCCTATAAGTTTTGCTCCACAAAGCCCCTGGGGAAGAGGCTCCATTTTAGAGTCCCCAAAGGTACTGACTGACCCATTTTGGCAGTCCAGGGCCAAGATGGTGGTGATAACAGAAATTGTCCATGCTGCAAAGAAGGCAGGTTAGACAAACTACAATGTCTTACCACTCTAATAGATAATCAACAAACAGTTACATCTTCTAACAGAGCTCCCTCGTTAATGGCGATGGCAGAAACAGGCGATTATCTGGCAGCCAGGCGGGGACTCGAGCATGGAAACACTCAGACCCCCTCCCAGATTAATGATAACTGCGAGAAGGCAGCTCTTAAAGAGACAATACACACAGGCTATACAGGCACTCTTTGACAATAACGTTTAAACTGCTAAAATGCAGAACACCAGCCTGGCAGTGAGCATTTAGGGAAGCTCAAGGAAGACTTTTCGGGAACCCCATTTGTAGGGGGTTACACCTGACACAATACTTTAATGGTACCAGATGCCATCCTTTAGCTAAGCCATGATACTGTTCACTGTACCAACACCAGCTTTTCATCCCCTGGGCTGTACAGCACTGTGAGTAAAAGTCTTGATGTGATGGACTTTATTGGTATGGTTTTGTTCTGTTTTGTGCAAACCAGTTAACTGTGTCTCCTGCCAGCTGGGCTCTCAGTGCCTCAGTCACAGTATGAAAAACTGCCACCGATTCAAAATGCTAATACTAACTATACTGTGATTTGCCCATGTGTGCTTGTAAGATCTACTCAGGGTTAAAGACATGGACTAGCCAATTAGTTGGCAGAACTTTTCTCATCCATTTTATAATATAAAATTCTCTCCTTGAAATATGCAATGTTCTTACTGTGCTGTTCAGTGTTACCTAGCATAAACTGTACCTTCCCTCTCATTCCCCCTCCTCAAGAAAATATGGAAAGAAGCCTAGTCTTAATTTCAAGCAAGACTTTTCCTGGTTGTACTGTATAAATATTTATAAATAATACAAATAAACAGGTGGCGAGCACGTCAGTAGCCAAAGGTTGACTGTGCATACCATTCCCAGCTAAACTGACAATGTTGGACAACCCCACGCCACTAGTTTGATGTAGCCTATGCTGCCGTACTAAAATACACACACTCTCTGCACGGAGGCTCAGGGCATAACTGGAGGCAGTTGTACCAAGATGATAAAGGAGTGGTGGTCACTGTAGAGTGAAATCAGAAACATTCACAGGCTGAGGAAAAAACAAAACACATGCTAGAGAACCACACAATACATCAAAAGAAAATGAGCTAGCTGCTTGAGAGTCAGAATGTCCCTTTTGTACCTCATCTATAATTGGCCTATGCCACACAAATAGAGAGCTGTTCTGGGAGCTGACAGCTGTTTGTCAGCCTTGCATGAAATTAACCATGCAGGACCTCTGTCCCCACTCAACCTATGTCTACTATAAAGAGCCTGCGGCCAGGCAAGGAGGGCAGGAAGTGTGTGAACTACTGATGCAACAAGAATGGTCTTGCTGCCAGTAACGTAATAAACCTCAAACACTAGACTCAGCATTGTGGTGCAACAATTTCATAGACGTAACTGCACTGACAAAAGTGACACCAACAGGCAGAAATCTGCAGTAACAGTAGTCACAACACCCTTTCAGACAATTTATAACACTGTGAAATAGGAATGGCACTGCTGGAAAGGCTGAGGCTTGAGATGGTTACCAGGAGCACAGCTTATACAAGAGACCCTGTGGTATGCTACACACGTTTAAATGAGGGAACAGCTATATTCTAGGCCAGTAATCCACCACATATGATGTAGCATCATGAAAGCATTGATAACACCAAGTGACCTGACTTGGTTTGCTGTGCCAAGGCACATTCCATTCACCTGAGCTCTTCCCTCTAAGATTGCTTAAAAGGACAGAGCAGAGAACTCTACCAGAGCAAGGGAAACGGATTAAGACTTCTTTTGGCTAAGCAGATTTACTGTGTGTTATTTTTATTTTGTACTCACAGGGATTGCTACTGTTTGTTGCTAACATTTCATTGCTTTATTTTTTCTGATTCAAATTATTGTTGCTGGTATACCTTCTTCTGCATTATTACAAGTGTGTGCTAACAGATTACTGCTGTAATCTTCTGATTCCAATTGTCTTTTGCAAGGTATATCTTCTGTTACTGCTTTATTTTCTCTGTAGCAAAGTGTTTCTTACAAGGTATATCTTCTCTGAAATTATTACAGGTTTTACAGTTTTATCTAACATTAGGATAAGCTTTCAGGGTTACTGCATTTGTTGTTGACTGATTGTTTCTGCTCTTACCCTTTGTTTCATCCGTGGTTGTTCTTTTTCGGCAGGAAGGCCCAGCCATCACCCCATCCCCAACCACCCCACACTACACTTTTTATAGGGTACTACAGTTGTGACATTTGCTGTGGCAAAGCAGGTAGGGGCGGATCAGTGGGGCATCCACAAGGTGAGCTCTTTTACAGGGGCACTAGTAATTTAACTTGTTATAACAAGTTATACAAAACAAAACACAAAATCAAACCATTACTTGCATTTTCTTCCTTCTAATTACTCTGACCAGGTTATAAACCCAGCAACTTATCTGGAATGGATATAATTAACTGCAGGTACTGTGGAACACTTTTCAGAAGGACAGCCTTACAGGTTTAGGACACTGTCCTACATGCTGGGCCATTGGAGATCTTAGGTTCAGCTCCGGGCAGCATGGGCAGAGATTGCACGCCTCAAATTTCATATTCAAGAGGAAATACATTATAAGAACCACCGCCATTTCCCCAACATCCAACAGAAGAACCTCAACCGCAGAGGGTAGTTGGTCCAGGAGGTTGGCAGGTGGTTAGAAGGGGCAAATCGGTGCCCCATCACTCTGTGCTCTCCAATATATTACCTCCAAAACCATATAAACACTACAAACAGGTATCTGCCTCTATCTCCGAAATCAAACAAAGGGCAGAGGACACTGCAGAGCAGGACACTGCAGCACAGGAGCTAGCACAATAAAACTCTCCCAAATCAGGAACCAAAACAACAAAAGCAAAGAAATCCAAAAACTTCTGATCATAGAAGACTCCATGATTCAGGAGTTGATACCCATCTCCAGCCAAGGGTAATGGTCAGATGTCTCCCAGGTAAATTAGTGTGGAGAGACACTGACCACATTGCTAAAATTGTTCAGAAAGCAGGAGAAAACCTTGACGCCTGGTACACATAGGAACCATCGATCTCGCCAGCCGATCAGTTGTGGAGACCAAGGAACACCTGACCAGGCTGGGTGACAAACTATCATCCATTTAGTCCAACATCTCCTTCTCTGAGATCCTGCCAGTCTGGAGAGGAGGGCAGATGGACGGAAGGTCAGAAAGTGGAGATAGGGAGCTAAACATGTGGCTCAAGGGATGGTGCCAAGAAAAAGGACAAGATTTGTAGGAACTGGCAACAGTTCTGGGAGCAAAAGTTCTTTAAATTGATGGACTGCATCTGACTAAGGAGGGAGTCAGTGCATTTGGGCAGAAGTTTGACGCTTTGCAGAATATTTAAACTGGCAAATGGGGAGAGGTGCAGCACCCATAATCGAATGGAAGAACACCCTCCCCCTCAGCTAGTGGTCAAACAGGGATTCAGCATGTTTGCAAGTTCATTTGCATCACCAGGTAAGAAAAAGGTCCGTCTCCCCATACGCCACACAGGGAAATGCTAAACCTCACCCAACAACTAACACAATCAAATCTGGCCAATGGAAAATCATGTACACAGATGCTCACATCCTGGGAAATAAGATCCCAGACCTGCAGGCAATAATGTCAGAGGCTAAACTGGACATAGTAGTAATTAGTGAGATGTGGTTTACCAGTAACCACACTTGGGAGACTTCAGTACCTGGCTATGCACTGTTCAGAAGAGACCGAGGTGCAAAAAGGGGGTGGAGTGGCCTGTATGTCAATGAAAATATCAAAGCTACAGAAAATCAGAATACACATAAGGAGCCAGAAGAACTGTGGGTCACCCTGGAAACAGGAAATGGGACAGCCATAAGAACTGGGGTTGTCTACAGGCCCCAGACCAGGGGAGGACATAGACATATTACCGTTAGAAGATATACAAAACATGACAGTTAAAGGGAGGTTCTGATAATGGAGACTTCAACATGCTGGATACAGATTGGTCAATACCAGCAGGAACATCCGCCAGAACTAGACACACGGTGGATTCCCTGCAGGGGAGGGCCTCAAACAACTGGTACAACAACCCACAAGAGACAGGGCTATCCAGATCTAGTACTAACTAACAGGGAAGGGATCACAGATCTCCAGGTAAAAGTCACCTGGGGACCAGTGACCATCCATGGTATGGCTCAATTTGGCCATACATCTAAATAATCGCATTCCAAGGCAAAATATGGGACTTCAGAGGAGCTGACTTTGATAAGATGGCCAACAGAGTTAAGCTAGCTCCGGCAAAAAGAAACACAGGTGAGGGGTACAGGTAAAGTGGGCAAGCATTAAGGATGCAATACTTGAAGCAACATGCCATTGTGTTAGACAGAAAAGGAAGTGCAAAGAAGAAGAAACCACTTTGGTTCTCAAATACAGTAGCAGGAAAGGTCAGAGCCAAAAGACTGGCCTTCAGGAAATGTAAGGAACACAGCAGGATGAAGATAGAGGCATAACAAACTGCCCTAAGGAAGCAGGAAGGCAGTAAGGCAGGCAAAGTCCCAAACTGAGGAAACACTAGCACGAACAGTAAAAGAAGGTGACAAGACTTTTTATAGATACATTAGTGAAAGGAGAAAGTCCAGAGGGGTATCGCTAAGCTCAAAGGAGAAAAGGGGCGTGGAGGAGGAGGACCTGTAAAGCATCTATCCTAAATAGATACTTTTGCTCAGTATTTACTGAAGAGAAGGTAGGGCAGGGCCCACAGCTCAGCACCATGGACAAAGGGGGAGGGAGGAGAGCACTACACCCTTCACAAAAGAAAGGGTCCTACAAGAGCTCGCTAAGCTCAGGGTGGACAAGGCAATGGGACCTGATGGCATGCATCCCAGAGTACTTAGGAAGCTAAGGGTGGAACTAGCAGAGCCATTAGCAGAACTGTTTAGTGAGTCTCTGAGCACAGGAGAGGTCCCAGAAGACTGGAGAAGGGCTCATGTGATCCCGCTCCCACAAGAGTGGTAGCAGGGAGGAGGCAGGGAACTACAGACTAGTCAGTCTTACCTCAGTCAGTGTGGGCAAGATTATGGAGGCACTCCTTAGGAAAGGATAGTGCAACACCTGGAATCCATAGGGGCACAGGATCCAAGACAGCATGGGTTTACAAAGGAAGGTCCTGTCAAACTAATCTCATAGATTTCTTTGACTGGGTAACCAGAGTGGGCGGACCAAGGGGAGCAGTTGATGTCGCTCACCTTGTCCTCAGCAAGCTTTTGACACTGTTCCACATAGAAGATTGATAAATAAGCTGGAAGGCTCGGTGGGTCAGAAGTTGGTCAAATGGGTGGCAAACTGGTTGATGGGCAGAAAAACAGAGAATGGTGGTAAATGGTATACAGTCAGAATAGATGCAAGTCACAGTAGGGTACCTCAGGGATCAGTCCTGGGGCCAGTCCTCTTCAATATCTTCATTGGTGACATTGCAGATGGACTAGAGGTAAGGCTTGTCGTTTGCAGATGACACCAAGATCTGCAACAGAGTAGATAATCCAGATGGGGTGGGCAGAATGCAAGAGATGTGGATAAACTAGCAAAATGGTCAGAAGAGTGGCAACTGGATTTAATGCAAAAAGTGCAAGATCATGCACATAGGGAAGAAACCCTGAAGCCACCTATAGGCTGGGAGGGTGTTGCTGGCAGTCACAAAGGAAGAAAGAGACTTGGGCATTATCATCACCGATGACCTGAAGTCATCCAAGCAGACCTCTAAAGCAGTAGGTAGGCTAGGGGATGTTAGGGTGTATCAGTAGGAATTATCCAAGTCGTAAGAGGAGGTAATAATCCCTCACTTACAAGACACTGGTTGAGCCCCATCTGGAGTACTGCATGCAGTACTGGAGGCCACACCTTCACAGGACATTTACCAAATTGAGGCAGTCCAGAGAAGAGCAACCAAAATGGTGCAGGGACTGCATCAGAAGACATATGAGGACAGATTAATGGAGCTCAATATGTATACCCTTGAGCAAAGGAGGAGAGAGGTGATATGGTCGAAACATTCAAACACCTTAAGGGCATTAACAAGGTGAAAGAGTCTAACATGTTTAAATATAAAAAATAACAGGACAAGAGGACACAGCATGAGATTAGAGGAGGCCGATTAAGGGGAATGTGAGAAATTCTTTTTCACAGAAAGGGTGGTGGATGCATGGAGCGATCTACCTCAGGATGTGGTGGCTATGAATACAGTGCAGGGCTTCAATCAGGCATGGGATAGGCATAAGGGAGCAATACAGATGAGTATGAATAGATAGGCCACTGACAGAGCAAAGACTGATGGCACATTTATAAGGTAGAAAAAATGGGCAGACTGGATGGGCCTTGCAGTCCTTATCTCCGTCAACTTCTATGTTTCCATGACCATTACAGAATAACGAAAACTGAAAAACACTCAAAAGAGGTTTGATACAACCACTTGTAGCATCATGGTACTGTACCTATCCTAACCTAAATCAAGTTTTAAAGATTAGTTCTGAGTAGGGCTGCAAGTTTGGTTCTGCAAAGAATTGAACAGCTCGAACTACAGGGGTTCGATTCTTTCAGATGGTGATGAATTTGTAGGGGAAATAGGTGGAATTGTTTTAACTGGTTCGACCTGGTCCAAATGGTGTGGACCAGTGAAACCATGAGCAGCTGTTACGCACCTAGGGCACAAGTTCTCACCTGACTCGGCAGATTAGCTTTCTTCTGGCAGTGCCAGCCTACTGAATCTCCATTCTGGGCTAATCGAATGATGGCTCCTCCTGCTACCATGGACCCCTCGACAGTACAACATGCTGCCTTGTTTGTAAATTGTAACTCATGCACTTACATGTTTTAGTCAGTTATACATGCCAGAGGACAGCGGCAATATTTTCTATTAGTTTACTTTGAGCTGTACAATGCACCTCCCCTTCATTTTTTCTTATATGGTACTCATTGTGTATCTTCACTGGAAGCTAGCAATTATATCTCAGAAGAGTGGGGTTACACATAAGGCTATAGGATGAAATGCCCTGATGAGAGTTTCTTAAAGCACTGACAAACCCCAGAAGAGAAAAGCACATCCGTTGATCTCCAGTTTGCCTCCTACCCCAACAAAGACATAAGCTGACCTACAGAATGCGAGCGGACAGTTGAGGGTTCTGCGGCCTTGTCATCTTCGATTTGGATCTATGGCATTCCTACCTCCATGATACACCAGTCCATTTCTTCTGGTCTTTTTTCCCCACTGTGTCACCGCTGTCAGTTTTGTCCTTCCTGCAAAACTTCTGTCATGCACTTCTCTATGTGTGAACCTATCCCCTACACAGCCTTTTCTGCTACCACAGAAGTAAAACTAAGGCATTAGTGATGCCCTTTGCGATGTCCAGCTACAGTACATACACGCTGCCATGTTGCAGTCTGTCAGACTTCTGAAGCAGCAGAGTCGACACTACCATGGTGCAGACAGCGTGGTAATGCATCTACATTACTGCTGTTACTTGACTTGAACTAGGGCAAAATAGTCTGCCATTAAAAGAACTTTGGTCAACTTTGGGTGGCTAGATGGTCAAAGTTCACATGGCGAACTCGAGATGTTCACACAGCTCTAGTTCTGATACAGTAGTTCTGATACATTGCATCAATTCAATCTGTGCCACTGATGGCGTCACTCACCGTTACCTGTACTGCTGGGCTGCATTGATTTACCTCTCCACTGCCACCAGACCATGGGCTCTCCTAAACCAGGCCTGCTGAGGTGAAAATGAGCAGCTAACCCCTAAAGTGAGACCCCTCCAACAGAGGAGGGACACAAGTACACAAAATCTTCAAGTACAGTATAAACATCAGCCCCTGGACTGAGCCAAGGGACATTGCTCTCGGACACAGCCTACTCACTACTGGTCCCCAATGAAGGTTGCTTATGCTAGAAGATTCAGGAGATATAAACATACATGTATAAGGAGTTCAGCACAAAGGCAGATAAAACCTGGCCAAACCTAGAGGCACAGGGTACCCCACCCATGGAGTGTTCAGAGGTTTCATAAACTGAGCCGCTTGACTCCCATCATAGCACTATACTGTGTTTTCATTAACATGACCAGAATGGTGTTGCCATTCTGTCACATTCTTTCCTGTAAGCTACTTCCAGCTGAAGGATGGAAGCACATAGCCACTGTGTGTCAATGGGTCCCTGAACAGAGCTGCTTGACTCCACTGCTATATAGAGTGGGAACATACACAGAAATGCGTCATACAGTATATGACTGCCTTTGGCTGTGTATGGAAATCAATACAAAGCCTTATTTTTGTTGTAGGGCAGTTCAAAGGTCAAAAAGTTGTTGTGGTATTGTTGTGATGTCTTAACAATACAATAACTTTTCATGACCTTTGAACCACTGTAGCTTTCTTATTACCATTTTGAAAAGCCGAGGATGGCTTCAGTAGAAGTGGATTACAGGAGATTGTTCTGAGTAAGTAAGTAATTAATTTATTATTTGTTAGGCACCCAATTCCAGAGGCTCTGGGCACCGTGCATAGTAAAAAGAAAGTTTTGACAGAGCAATCAAAACAATCAATTTACATAAACAATTATCAAAACACATAAATAATTAAAATGTTTATATGCAGTTAAAAACTTCAGCAGGAATGCCAGACTAAAAAGTTGAGTCTTTAGGCCCCTCCTGAATTCCTCCACTGTAGGGGCCTCCCTCTAAGGTCTTGGTAGCGAATTCCAGAGGACTGGGCTGGCCACCCTGAATGAGCGATCACCCAAGGTTTTCAGCCTGGTCCTTGGAACCGCCAGGATGCCCTCGGTGGAGGAAGGAAGGAAGGGAGCTAGTTGGGATGATGAGGTGAGGAGGTCTAACAGGTAGCCAGGGCCGATCCATATAGGGCCTTGTAGGTGAGAAAGCCCACCTTGAAGAGAACCCTCCACCTGACTGACAGCCAGTGCAGACCTCGCATGACTGACTACATGACAGGACCTTGACAGTCCTGTCAGCAGCCTAGCCACTGCATTCTGCACTAGTTGCAGCTGGCAGAGGTTCCTCCACTGACCCCGAGATAAAGAGCATTACAGTAGTAGAGCCTAGATGTTACAAAGGCATGCACCAGTGATGACAGATCTTGGGCAGAATTGAGGTGTTTAATCCGGGCGATGTTCCTCAAGTGGTAAAACCACTTCTGACAGCTGACACCTGAGCTTCAAATATCAGCTCGTCATCAAGGACAATACCCAGATTTCTCACCCTAGAAGACGTCATCAACAGGATCGACTGCAGGAAACCTACTGCCATCCCAGAGGCATCCCTATCACGCCTGCAACCCGGTTCAATCACCAGTACCTCCATCTTGTCTGAGTTAAGTCTCAGCTGATTAGAGTTCATCAATCTTGGATCTCAGCAAATAAAGCTGAGGTGCACAAAACTACAGTGACAGCACCTCAGTCCACCACTCTGACGGTAAATTCCTGGAGCAGTATTTAAACTTTTATTTTTTTGTCAGCTTGAGCACGTCTCAGCCGAAGCAACTACAGCAGCAGTTCGGGAGCGGCATCACTGAGCCACCAAAAAAAGGAAAAGAAAAATAGCAAAAATAAGTGACAATAGACAAAAATAATAAACTTCTCCATCTACAAGCACAGCTACCTGAACTGGATTGAGGGAGGGAGCACATGACTCCATTTTTTTTCTTAATTGTTAGCAACCACATACTATAAAGCAGTGTATGTTCAACCATACACAATAAGGCATGCATGTTCCATGTCGGAGTTGAGATGACATCAGAGACCTCTCGAGCTTTGCTCACGAGGTTCCTGTGATGTCATCTTAACCTCAATGGAAACACAATATTGCTGAGTATGGCAGCCCATACATTATTCTGTATGTTGTCAGAAGAAAAGGCCCTGCAGCCCACGGTATGCCCAGCCCTGCCTATCTAATGCTGACTTTGTGAAGGTCCAAAGCCCTTCACACCCCATTCCTCCATCCCTTCTTGGCACTGTTTTCATCAGCCCCATGTGCCTGTTCTACACATGCTTTAATCCCTCACCAATTTCACAAAGACGCCTCCCTTGGCTGCCTATTCCACCACTCCACCACACTTTACATGGCAGAATGTTTTTGATAAGCCGGCCCTGCCAGCACATCACTAGCACTACCGCTCACGATGCCAACAACGCAGGTTCAGAAACAAGCCTGGGCTGTGAGGAGGGCGGGGGGTGTCCCAGGGACACTCACCTCCTGGGGGGGCTACCGCTCCCTGCTGCATCACTACCACCCGGTGCCTCCAGTTGGTAGCTGCAAGTAGTGACGCTGGACCAGGAGGAGGCACTGGCGCACTCAAGTGCGTGCGTGCGCTGGACAGGGCCTCCAGCGACATCTATGGGAGGGAGAAAGAAGGAGAAATTAGTATAAGGCAGAATATACAAAACAGACTGTATGAAGTTAATATTATACTCCTACATAGCTATGTCAATGTATTTAAGCCATACCATAGTTGTGTGTCCATGGGTAATAATTCGCCAGATTTCTGTCTATTGTTGATCTCATGTATACATTTCTTCGTGTATGTCAGCTGGTGTTTGCATACAGGGAGATACCTCAAATATTAATTTGAAGCTTTCCCAATTGAGTTGTTACTGTATATGCCCATGGTTTGAGGTCCTTTGGTCATCGTTTGGAAGACATGCGAGAAGCAGCCCACTTCATGTATAAATCACATCGCAGAGTTTTGTAAGTCCTGTAACTTTCATGTTTTTAATTTCTGTTTGTGCTGTATCCGTTTTGCAGATGAATCACTGGATTTCATATCACACTATATGACCTGTCTTTCCTTCAATATGTGCTGCCAGTTTGTGTTGCCTGCTGAAGCTGTTTTGCCCCACAGTAGGCTGCCCTACCTCATGGTCAGTGAACTCAGATGCACTCTACATTTCTAGCGTCTTGTACTACCCTGTGTTGTTGAAATGGTAGTACATTTTCATACAATTTGTGTGATCACGAGAAGGTGAAGTCTTCAATATTATTATTTTTCTGTTACACAAAACCTTTCATGACCAGCTTGTTTTAGAAACCAAACATTATTAACGGAAAAAAAAAAAAAAAGGAGGAAGTATAGCACAGCGGTTTAAAACTCTGAGCCGCAAACCTAGAGATCTGGGTTTCAATCCCACAGCCCCACTTGCATACTGTGTGATCCTGAGCAAGTCACTTAACTTCCTTGTGCTCCCAGGTTGCACCTGTAAACAAGCTTTCAGCTCAGTGCGTCTCTCCTGGTTAAAAAAAAAAGGAACTTTCTCAACTGTTCAGATAAACCGTTCATGATAATTTTGTTTTAGGAACCAGATTTATTAAAAAAAGGGGGGGAACTTTCTTGACCTTTTTACATAGCTTTTTTTGTGATGACAGGATAAACCACTCAAGCTTCAGTCATACAAGATTTGTTGTCACTGCAAACCTCAGATGTGTAAAACAACTTACAATAACTGGTCAGTAATTTTTCCATGGACTGACTGAGTTATTACATGCTGTTATAGCAAACACAGCCGCTCCCTCACTGGCTGTTCACCTCTTCCTGGACAGGCCAAACACTTTCAAAAACATGGCAGCTTTTTCCTCGTAACGAGGAGCCACCAGAGATCTATGAACCTCTCTGTTGTTTCTTTCACAAAATAACAGTTCCACCAAATCCTCATAATTTTCTACTAACATACTTTAAAACATAAAAGAAAATCTGTTTGGTTGATCCTGCCATTTGGCAACGCACCAAGCGTGAAGTAGCGGGAAGGGCTCGAAATGTTTAACTGCGGTAGCAGTGATCGCGACTAAATTTACTACTCTTACAAAAGAAACTTCAACCTAATAGAGCACAAAAACAAGAAAAAAACTGCTGCACAAAAAACCCAAACAGAAAAAAAAAACCACCCGGTCAGAAAGTGTATAGCGCGCACACATGTGACACAGAGATACTAAATTTTCAGAGGGAAAAAATTGCTGACCAGCAATTATACATATTAAAAGATGGGGAAGTGTCCTAAACTTGAAATTAATGGACGCTCTTGGTGTGGGATGCTTTAATAAATTTATGTAGCATCCTACACCTTGGGCAACCATTAAATTCTCATTTAAGCATGCTTCCCCATCCATTATTGTATATTTTATATGCAGATCCCTGTGAATGGTTCATTATATATCTGTTAAGAATAGAATAAAATGGACAGATACAAATGGACAAACAAATGGATGGGCAGAGACATTTTAATTTATACAAGTCCCTTCTTGATATGCCACACAGAGAACCTCACAATAAAATACATACATACTACAAAACACAATAAAAGACAACAGGAACAGAAAAGTGCCAGGTTACTCAATAGGGTTTGTTGATTCATTTTGTATGTAAATGATAAAATGATAACGACTGACATTACACAGGTTTTTATTGCTCTTCTCAAAATAAACCAGCCATACCCTGTAACAGGCACCCATGCAATCTCAGTGATCTGAGACTTCGAATCTCCCATCCAAGTCCCCACCCTCGCTCAAGACATAATGAATGGGAGGTAGAGCTACAGCAGTATCTTAGAAGATAAAATGATGCCATTATAGGCTCACGGCACGCCAATGCAACTGTGGCTGCAGCTTGAACCAGATCAGCAGTTCGAACTGGGACAACTCATGTCGAGTCATGAAAGGCTCCATAGTCGAGTCAAGTCAGTCTGGTCCAGGAGGGCCTGGATGTGCAACAGAGCCAGTTCGCCCATCCCTAATTGTGATCTTAGTGACACGGTGACATCACAGCTGCTGAGAAGAGTCCTTCAGTAAGCTAACATGTCAGTCAGCTGTGATGTCCCGGAGGTCACCATGCTGACAATGTGGTGGGAGGTACAGAACTAAATATGTCAGCTGCCAGGCAGGTGCTATTCCACATCCAGCATAATACTATCACACAGTTCCATTTCTAATAGGCAATACTGTAAAAGAAAATACTTCAGAAATAGTAATGACTTGCTACTTTAACATTTCTAACATCAGAGACTGTTTTCTCCCAGAACTCAGTCTGCAATGCGACCTGTTTTCATAACCCTTCAAATGCCTGAATGGTCACCTTGGCATGTTGCCACCAGTCAGTCAAACTCTTACTTGACATGTCTGTAGGTCTGAATCTCACCACAGCCACTACTCACACAGTGCAGTCACTTTTCCCAAAATGCAAATGACCCACTCCTTTAGTCACAGCTGAGAACACCTGAGATATGGTAGCTTTGTAGCCTTTCTTCACAGAAAGGATCACAAATGTGCCAATTTACCCTTATCTATACCTTAAAAATCTCAGTCACCGAATGCGTGATGTATATAAAAAACAGTCCACATTATTTACACGTTACAGGATTATACACTCTAAAGACAATGGGGAATACAGTATTCTACAGAAAGAAAAAAGAAAAAACACATTTGAAAGATAAAGAGCACACAGAAAACTTAACTAAAGCTCACAAATCCCCCCGGCGGTGGTTCTCCTTAGCACCAATCCTCTCAGTACCTTCATCCGGCTTCTCCCTGGACTTACCTCTCCCAGGTCTCCCCTAGCTTGCCCTCTAGTGGCCGGGTACCGAGGAGTCCCTCAACCTGCCGCTTCAACAAATCCAGATGACCAGGAGGTGCCTGAGTCACTGGTGCGGGGCCCCAGAGGGTAAGTGACCATTCTGCTGGTCATGGTGTTGTCCACCTTGCTTCTTGCCACGCAGCCCTCCCCATAGGGATGCTGGTGTTGGGACACTGTCCTTAACATTTGGGCGTGTTGGCATGCTCACATGATGCACAACTGGCGTGTCCCCTCCCTGTGTCCCACGCACCCTACCCCACACAGATCTGCTGGTGGCAGTGCTGCAGTGGCGCAGCACCCCTTCCCAGGAGGAGTAGAGCATCCTCTGGGATGGTCAATTCTCCTCCAGCCCGCCCCGACACCCAGGCTCATTCCCGAACCCAGGTCACTGACGCATGAGCTGTAGCACTACTGTTGCACTGACAGGCCAACTACCTGACTAAATTCCAAGTAGAACAGAAGAAGCTTACCCCACCCCTCCAACCTGTGAGTTATGGCAGACTCAACCTGTGATGTTAACAGTCCAATGTCCCAAACACATCTGAAGTCTCATTGCAAACATACAACAGAAATACCTTCGTCTGGCCAGCCGACTTTACCCACATCATAATACATGCCTCTATGACATCACACCCTGGACCTTCCATTGACCTCTGGGGCCCATCCCATTCAGAATGGGTCCAAACTTGTTTAGTGGTCTGGATCTTGTTTTTTGTTATCCTGACCGACTACTTGACAAGGTCTATCTGGGTGCACCAGTCATTTGTTTGTGGGCAAAACATAGCCTCTTGAAGTGAAAAGTGAAGTAAAACAAAGGGCAGTCACAGGACAGGAAAAGGACTGCTTACACAAAAGCCACTCCCATCTAAATGTCCAGAGGTTTGGGCTACTGTACAGAAGAATGTCATTTTCAGTTTTCACCAGACCTCCCACCTCAGCTGAAATACTTTATAGAGGCATACATGATAAAATAAAAACAAAAAAATACACTGCATAGTTGGCACACTATTTCTGGTTCCACTAACTCTTTAATCTCATTTGATGGTTAACTGCCATTTAAGTGGGATTCCTATATATAGTGGATCCAGCTGCTCTGGAGTCTGACACATAAGCGTGTGAGTATTCAGCAGATATAGGGAAAATCCTTGTTGTTGTTTTTCTGTTGCTCACAGTCTTTTGATTTTTCCTTTAACTGAGAATAAAATGTTATAGAAACATAGAAATTGTCGGCAGATAAGGACCTACAGGCTACCGAATCTGCCCAAGTGTTCCATCTCCATGTTATCCAAGAACCCTAGGTGATCTGGGTAATTCCCCCACCCCGCCCCTCTCTAGAATTCCTTTGTACCTATCTCAAGCAACCTTGAATTCTGTCACTGTTTTGGCCCCCACTTCCTCAGGGAGTGCATTCCACCCATTCACTACCCTTTCTGTGAAGTACTGTTTCCTAATGTTTCCTTGAATCTTCCCCTTTAACTTCATGTCATGACCCCTTGTCCTTGTGAGACAATTATTCTGGAATATACTGCTATCTGGGACCTTGTTCATAAATATTTGGTACCTAAAGGTCTCTAACATGTCCCCACTTTCCTTACTTTGCTCAAGGGTATACATGTTAAGGTCTTTTAGCCTCTCTCGTATGTCAAATGGCTGAGTCCTCACACCATTTTTGTTGCCTCCTCTGGACCTCTCCACTCTAGCCATGTCCCTTCTGTGGTATGGTCTCCAGAACTGGACCCGTATTCAAGCTGTGGCCTCACCTGCTGTTTGTACAAGGGCATCATTATTATATTTATTTAGCTTGCATTCATTCCTCTTTACTTATTTATTTATATTTATAATTTTGGGCTAGTTAGTTTATGTTCATTGGGGTAAAACAGCTACTGAAATCAAGCTCATTTCCAATGCTGTCTCATAAACAACTTCAAAATACAAGTTGTTACATCCCACAGACAACTTAAATTACAAAGTGTTACAATACAGAGTTAGGTACAAACAACAATCTCATAAAACCTTTCAAATAATAAACATTCCACAGAGCAAGCCCTAAAACAGAGTCATACAACAGACGAGAAACAACACTTAGCATATAGTTGACAGGAGCATTAATTATAGCATCAACAAGCTAAGAAAAAATTCAGTTTTTCAGCGAGGAACTAGATGGTGAAATGCTGGCTGTGGGTTCGTAGTGCACTAGAGAACCTTGTTCCAAATTAAAGGGCCTCAATTTGGCCAGGAAAGGCACGTTAAAGGCAACTGCTGGGTCTCCAGCTATACAGCTTGGTGCTCTAACCACCACACCATTCTGCCTCTCTTAACAATATGGTTTCGCTGTGTGCATGTTGTTTTACTTTTCACTCAGTTCTATCTTGCTGCACTGTCTTTAGTACACCAAGTACTGGAAAGCACCCTACAAACAGAAATACCGACCTACCAACTCCAGTGTACCCCCAAAAAACAAGACTCATTAATAAAGTTTCACTATGCAATGTAGTACATGACTGTCGACTAAACATTCATTTCTGTCACTGCTGAAGGTGTGTTATGGCTATTATAAGGCAAACAAAGCCAGCGAAATACACTTTACCAACGCCAGAACTACACTTTAGTGCTTTGGGGAGCTACAGGGCCCATGAAGGCCCCATCTTAATTGAGCCATCATCCCATTATAAGTCAATGACAGAAATTTGTGAGCTACTGGGGCTTTTCAGAGTTGGGCCAATGATTTTCTGTCTTCACTGAAACTACCAGTAAAAACTGAATTCTATATTTTTTCAAAGTACTTGGGAGTCAAAGTTTTCATGAAAAAACTATTTGTACCACTTTATATAATGTAAACAACCTCACTTTGCACCAGCTTTTTATGAAAAACACACCCATTTTGAGCCAAATGTTTGTGCAAAATACAAAGATTTGCCCTCAATTTTGAGGAAAATGGATTTTAAAGTTTTGTCAAATGGAACTGGCCATTTTAAAAAAAAAACAGAAAATCACTGGCCCTCCAGTTCAGAGCTATGAGGGCCGAGCCCTGGCAAGCCCTCCCATGATCTCCAACAGTGCTGACTTTACAGGACTATCTTATAGCCCAGCTTATGTCATCAACCTGGGTTTGAAGTGGACATAGGAGCCGGCCTCCTGGATGGAGGAGGTCAGGGAGGCACTAGCTGGGGTGGGATGGCACTGAATTACACTGCCATGGCAACTGCTGTGGAGACTAGGGAGCTTGCCCCTCACCCAACAGGAAGTTATCTATGTGCATGCACAGCCGGCTGCTGGTCATTACCAGATGCCATGGGAGGCAAGTAGTGAGATAACTGGTGGGTAATAATCCCACCACCGTCAGGATGACAGCCAGTGGCACCTGCAGGCTCATCCCAGATGAAATCAGATGAGACTGGTGGAATCAGTGGAGAATGGAGCTGGGGAAGCCTCCACACGGCACAGTCCTATCCCAAGGACTGGGGGACCACAGAGCAGTGGAGAAAAAGCTGTGGCAAACCACAATTTACAAAACCTACTGGCAGCATCAGCTGAAAAGGTCAACAAAATCAGGGCCCGTGCTGTCTTGTTGTTTTTTTTTTCCCCAATTGTTTAACCAGGTGAGACACACTAAGCTGAAAGCTTGTTTACAGGTGCAACCTGGGAGCACTGGGAAGTTAAGGGGACTTGCTCTGGGTCACACAGTATGCAAATGGGGCTGGGATTCAAACCCAGATCTCCAGATCTGCAGCTCAGAGCCTTAAACCACTGCGCTATACTGCCTCCCTCACAGCCTTAAACCACTGTGCTATACTGCTTCCAGTTAATAACAAGATTTCTAAAACCAATTAATTCTTCATGAGATGCATGCAGCAGTGAGGTGAATGAGAATGATGTGCCCTGTTTGGACATAAAATGTCCTGAGGAAGGCAAAACAGCAAGCGCAAATGTCAACTTTGCGACTTGCTATCTTTAACAGAGATGAATAAATAAAGACAATTGTGTTTACCAATCTGTGAGAGCGAGCAAATTTTCTGTTGCATTTCCTTTGTTAATGTTACAGTTTACTTATGTCACAGAGAATCAGTACCAGTTTTAGACCTAATTGCACCCCAAACAGAAATACTTTTGGTGCCCCTTCACCTCTTCCACTGCTCCCTCTTCTTTCTTCTGCCCAACACAACATCCAAAATGAGGTAAAATTCTATGAATACAAGGGGAACAACAATTATTTTATTATTATATTGACACTTCTTGCATTTCAGGCCAAGCTCTGCTGCTTCTTCTTCAGTGCATCCCTTCTGAGATGGCACCCAAGCAGTCACCTGGTTCACCTGTGCCTAACACTGCCTCTGCACAGAAGCAGTTAAGACTTTTCTTTTTCCTCCCTCCCCAACAGTTTATTTAACCAGGATAGCCCACTGACATGCAATAACTTGGATACAGTGGGACCCTGCTTCAGCCCACATTCACAGCTGAGAAGGGATGAACACATGGAGACCAAGTGACTTGCTTGAGGTCAGGAGTAGCTGCTCTAGGCGATTTGACCAGTCTCCCAGTTTCTATATCTGTGCTCTAACTACACCACGACAATGCCGTCCTGATTCATTAGGAAGCAGTACAGGGTTATTTTTTTTTTTTTTTAATATTTATTCTTTATGCCCCTTACTTACCACATCTTCGGGAGCCCTATGCCTGCACGCTCCCATTGTCCCACCCCAGGTAACTCCATCGGAGTGCCAGTGAGCTTTGCCCGCATCCTGCCTCGGGTTTACCCCGGCAGGGAGAAGAGAGACCCTCATGGTCCCTCCAGTCCTTATGTGTGTTGGGAGGCCTCACCGACCCTTCTGTGGAGCCTGGTTATGGATTTTCTGGACAGCCGGGTCCTGTCTTCAGGTGCCTGGTGCAGGGTTTTTCCGCTTTCTGGTCCCACCCACAGGACGTCGGCACACTAGGGAGCTTAGGGCAGGGCACATTATGACATGCCACCGCCTCCAGCTCCCAGCTGGCGCCCCTTCCTTCTTCATGCCGCTCACTGCACCTCCACCGTGGTCACCCAGGTGGCTGCTGAGCAGTGGGATGGACATCCCCACCCTCCCAGAGGAGGACAGCTGCCTATAGGTGCTCAAATCCCCCGGCTGACCCTCCAGCAGCCCAAGTCCGTTCCCGAGCCGGGTCACTGGCACCGCAAGCGGTAACCTACCCTGTGCGGTGGGACGGCCTACAGAGTCTGATTTTGGCACACTGAAAAGACAGGCAAACACACACATGGGACAAGGCAGAAGCAGACTAAAGTCCACCAGATCTGACCTGTTGTTTCTACCTCAAATTGTAACTCCAACACCCTCAACCTTCCTTTTGCTTATAATTACCCTTTGTGCATATCCCATCAGGTTTTAAGTCTAGAGATATTTCTACCATGACTCACATTACTGGGTACCCTGTTCCACTTAGCTCCACCACCCTCTCTGTAAAGAACATTTTCATGAACCCCCACCCACCTGCTAGTCTGAATTTGTAGCCCTGGTGGTCCTCTTATTCCTTAACTTAAATAAATTTGAGGAGTCTACCCTTTGAGTCCCTGCATGTATTTGTAGGTTTATATCGAGTCTCCCTCTGTCACCTGTTCTAGTGTGCACACATGGTTTAGACTGTCTAGTCTCCTAATAGGTGCTACCTTGCTGCCCCGGTCTGACTCAGTCCTGCTCTTTTCATTAGTTTTTAGCCATTCTTATCTTTTATCAGTGAGGGTTCCAAAACACACTACCCGGTGTGGCTTAACCAATGACTCGGGCTGACAGTACAGCCTAGAGGCTAGAGTAACAAACTGCAGATGAGCTTGGTAACATCCAGCAGACCTGGGTTTGATTCCCACAACCTTCACTTGCATGTCTGACTCTAAGCAAGTCACTTAACCTCCCTAAGCTTCCTGGTTGCTTCTGAAAACAGGCACTTGTGCCTAGTGGGCCTTACCCAGTTACAACCAAAAAATACAGAATACAAGAATAAGGCTGGGCTGTACTCTGCAGTTAGACTCAAGGGACCATTTTAGCAGCACCTCTGACAGACTTGTTTAACAGTTCACTGGAGACGGGCGTGTCACGTGGGACTGGAGACAGACAGGCGTAGTCCGCTCACAAAAGCGTAGCAGGGAAGGTGGTAAATTCCAGGCCTGTCAGCCTGACATCTGTAGTAGGGCAACTGATGGAAACACTATTAAAGGAAAGAATCATGCGGACCGCAGGACCCGAGGCAGCATCGCTTTTATGGATGGAGGTCATGCCAAAAATCTGATAGATTTTTGACTGAATTAACCAGGGTGTTGGGGGTGGAAGTGGTCTCACTTGGACTTCAGCAAGGCCTTGGACACCATTCCACATAGGAGGCTGGTAAACAAGTTGGGCAGCATGGAAGTGGGTGATAAGGTGGTAACCTGCTCATGAAACTGGGGCAGGAGGCAGAGGGTGGTGGTAAATGGAGTTCACTCTGAAGAGGGGAGAGTGACCAGCGGGGTACTGCAGGGGTCAGTACTGGGGTCAGTCCTGCTTAATGTCTTCACTGGTGCCACAGTAGAGGAACTCTTACCGCTTTCTTAAATTTTGTTCTCCTCCCCTTTCTATTTATTCTGACTCTTCTTCCTCCCTCCTCCCTAAAGTCTCTTCTTTCTGATTTTTGTTGTCCTACTTGCAACTGCCTTTGATCCCTCCTTCCTCTATTCTCTAGTCTTCCTGTCTTCTTGATGTTCTATTTTGTTTTCTTTCTGTATATATTTGAGAGTGTTTTTATTTTGTAATTTTGCCTTCATTTACTATTTTGCCTTTATATGTATGATTCTGCTTATAGTACTTGTTTGTTATTTACCTTGTTATTATACTGTTAGCTATCTTCCCATCCCTCTCACCCAGGACTCATCTGAAACAAGCTGTTATCAGCTCAGTATGCACTTCCTGGTTAATCTTTAAATAAATAAACTGTAAGGGAAGGTCTGCCTCTTTGCAGATGACACCAAGATCTACAAAAGTTTGGCAGCTAAGGTGTAATGCAAAAAAGTGCAAAATAATGCACTTGGGTCACAGAAACCCCAGGGTGCAGTACAAAATGGGAGGAGCGATACTGGCAGGGGCAGGCAGGAAAAGACCTGGGGTAATCATATTGGATGACCTAAAGGTGGCCAGACAAAGCAATCAGGAGAGCTAGTGGGATGCTGGGATGTACAGGTAGGCATATTACAAGCAGGAAGAGGAAGTGGTGTTATGACTGCATAGGTCTTTAGTAAGACTCCACCTGGAGTACTGTGTCCAGTATTGGAGGACACATCTCAGGAAGGACATGGACAAGATGGAGGCTGTCCAAATGAGGGCAACCAAGATGGTACAGGGTCTACATCAAATGTCCTATGAGAAGAGACTAAAGGAATTAAACATATATGCCGCTCTGGGGGAAGAAGGGGATATGATCAAGACCTTTAATAAAATACCTCACGGGGTGAATAAGGTACACGTGGGAGGTATTTTCAGAGGAAAAGGTGCTCTACAACAAGGGGTCATTGATATGAAGTTGGAGGGGGTAGGTTTACAAAGATGTGAGGAAATACTTTTTCACAGAAAGGGCGGTAGATGCCTGAAACGGTCTTTAGTGGAGGTTGTGGAGGTGAAAACAGTGATGAGATTCAAAAAGCCTGGGATAAGCACAAGGGAGTCATAAGGGTTAGGTAAGGGATGGAAGAGAGTGCCAGAGACCTGGAGGGGTCTACAGTGTAAGCAATGCAACAAAAAGGGCAAACTGAATGGGCCAAATGCAGCCCTTATCTGTCACCAGCATCTATGTTTCTATGTTTGTATAGCATCAATATTACCTCCTGGCTTTGACTTGTGAAGTCTGACCTGATACAACCCAATATCCTGTTAGCTTTCTCATATGTTGTCTAGCTTAAGAAGAGGATTTCAAACTACTGGTTATAACACCCAAATCACTTTCTTCTTTTTAAATATTGCTCCAGGACTCATTGATGCTTTATTCTAGTTGTGGATTTTGTCTGTTGGTACACATTATGTTCCATTTTTTGGCGTTAAATTTTAAATGGCATATTTGGAAACAGTTCTCCGTCCCTCATCATGATGCAGATCCCCTTATCACCGTCTACTCTCCCAAAGTGTTTTGCGTCATCTGTGAACAGACTTACTTTACCCTGTAATGTCACCCCAATGTCACCAAGAGTACCATTCCCAGGACCCTACCCTTGAGAACTCTACTTGTGGCCTTCCTAACATCACAGAAATTACTCACCATTTAGAGTCACTGTCTGTGTCCACTACCTGTAGTCATTAACACAGCTGTGCTGCACCTATCAGTTTTGGCGCTTATGCAGTAAAAGCCTTTTATGGCAAGCTCTAGTATGCACAAACCCATTTGTGCTTATATTAGTTTTGCTTGGTAGTCTCTACATACTAGTTTCCCCACCAGCACCATCAGCAGCATGCCCACTACCCAGGAACCGGTTCCCTGAGCGCTGACTTCAGTGGAATGCTTCTCCTTCTACTACAATGGCATGGAGGGGAGGTACCAGGGAGACAGAACAGACCCGGGCACTCAAGAGACAATACCTGGAAACAGAAAGCAAGTGATGTCAGAGACAGTGAGCCCAGTTGGCAGAGAAGCAGCACAGATGTGAAAAGGTAAAGAAATAGAATTGAATCCTCCAAGTGAAATCCTGGGACTGATGCCTGAGTCACATTATTTCTTTCTCATTATAATACCTGGATTTGTAGGCCCATCCCTTAAACTTACAACAGAGAAACTTTGGGCATGCAGTTATCTGCCCATTAAGTAATTTTTAAATTGATTCTTTATGTTCCATCCCAGCCTGCCCACATCAAGCTCCAACCCCTTAGCAGTCACAACACTGCCTTACTTTGGAACTGCATACCCCCAGAGCTTCCCCTCCCCAATGGCTGAAGCCATCAGGGCAGCCCTCTTCCACTAATGCCAGAACAGGAGAACATGTTACGAGACTGATGGGTGACGGATAAGGGATAATGTCAGGAAGTTCTTTTTACAGAGATGGTGGTGTATGCATGGAGTAGCCTGTCCCAGGAAGTGGTGGCCACCCGTAGTGGTGGCAGGCTTCAAACATGCATGGGACCGGTATAAAGGAATAGTAGGATGGGAAGAAAAAGCTAAAGCCAGGGATCAGATAGGGTCACTGGCCACTTCATCAGAGTAGCATAAGTGGGCAGACTGGATGGGCCTGGTGGCCCTTATCTGCTGACAGTATCTATGTATCTATGTGATGTCCTGCTACTCAAGGTAGTGGCATGGGGTCCCATCAGTGTTGGTGTCATTCTACAGGCCAAGCATTTTCATCCTCATGTTTGTCCCTCCCCTCCTCATGCCAAGTGTACCAGATTGCCAGCATGGGCCCGGTCACTGAGCAAGTGGGCATCGCCCCCCTCCCTCCATCTGACATGCAGCTCCAGCTACTGTGCTAAGTCAGGGGCAGTACTGCAGCTAGCTAGCACTCTGCTCTCTGGAGAGCAACCTCGGGACTGTCAGTCCTTCCTTCCAACAGTTGTCCAGTGCTTCTGTCTCTGGGCATGAGCCTAGGTGTCTGGTGTCACAAGCAGCAACACTACTGCTGCCGTGACAGGTTAGCACTCCATAAAAAGTGTTAACATTTGCATGAGCAACCCTAATGACTGTGCAAGGGTAATGAATCCCCCGAGGTTTCCACTTTCAGTGGTTTCTGTTCATGAAGTACTGTTTGCCACTTTGGTGTACCTGTACAACATTACTTTACTGAAAATACTGTTGACTGAGAGACCATATTATATTGTATATATTTAGCACTTCCTGTTTTGACCTGAAAGTTCAGAAACTAGAACACAAGATGAAGGTTTGACCATGGAATTAGTTTGTCTCAGCAGACATGAGCGATGAGATAGCTCTGTCCCTAAACTGAAATCATATGGACGTTGTAGCACAGCTGAGGTAACTGCTTGATAAGGGCCGTGGCATGAGGGTTCAACCCCTTCTTGAATATCACAAATGCTGACCTTGTTACTTGTATATGCGATTTTCCAAATCATCTAGTTTTGGCTGACATCTACACTCTTGCCACAGCACACGACATACAGTACAATCATGCCTGCCTGACCAGTTCACATATTCATAGATATACTACACTCTTGCCACAGCACATGACATATAGTACAATCGTGCCTGCCTGACCAGTTCACATATTCATAGATATATATATATTTTGGTTTTTCTATTCGTCTCCTCCCTCCCAGTTCCTCCCTAATCCAGCACTTTCCTCGCCAACTGCTTTCTTCCTGCTGGCCTACCCTTACTGCTGGCCTTCCTAAAAAGTTCCTTAATGGCCCTGTGAACACAGATCTGACGATGGATAAGGACCGCTTGACCCACCAGTCTGACCATTTCACTACCTAGTGGATAAGCTGCAACTCCTAACCAACAGCCTACTTCCTCCTGTCCCCACTATAATTACCTTATGTCTGTCCCATGCATTCTTGGATTCCCCACTGTTCTTGATTGCACGACTTCCTCAGGAAGGTCATTCCATGTGTCCACCACCCTCTCTGTGATAAAATACTTCCTCACGTTGCTCCTGAGTCGCTTCCCTTCTGTCTTCAAACTGTGCCCCTCTTGTTCTTGCACATCTCTTTCTCTTGGACCTTGTTGATTCCCTTGAGGAACTTGAAAGTTTTTATCATGTCCCCCTCTCCCTCCTTTCCTCAAGGGTATACATATTAAGCTTCTTTAGTCTCTCTTCATATGGTTTCTGGTGCAGACCGTACACCATTTTAGTTGCCCTCCTCTGACTGTCTCCATCCTGTCTATGTCCTTGTGGAGATGGGGTCTCCAGAACTGCACGCAGTACTCCAGATGGGGTCTCACCAACTGTCTGCACGGAGGAATAACAACTTCCTGTTTTCTACTGGTGATGCTTCTCCCTATGCATCCCAGTATCCCCTGACCCTCCTTACTGCCTTCTCACATTGCCTGCTTAACTTTAGGTTGTCTGATATCACTACCCCAGGTCCCTTTCCATTTTGTTGTTGTTAGTACCCCCTCCACCATTGTGTACTCTTCCCTGGTTTTCATTTCCCAGGTGCATTACTTGCACTTCTTTGCATTGAATCTAAGCTGCCATACTTTTGATCACTCCTCCAACCTTGACAAGTCCCTTCTCATCCTTTCCACCCCTGTGTATCAACTCTGTTGCAGATCTTTGTGTCATCTACAAAGATGCATACTTTTCCTTCCAGTCTCTCTGCAATGTCACTTATAAAGACATTAAAGAGGACTGGCCCCAGTACTGAACCCAGTACTGAGGTTAAAGTCTATCACAGAAAACCCCTCTGATGTTGCAGGAATCCCAAAGGCAGGTCACCCTACTGGTCATGGGCTTGTTGAAGAGTATGGCTATGCGGTGAGCATGCATACAGCATGTGCCAGTGCACATTAGGGAGCAATGGGAAGTGCTCTGTCTGCTTGTTCCACCATCCCCAGGGGCCACCAGAGGGCGGTATGTAGTGGCATGTGCCACTGAACTCCACAGAGAGCTTGTGCACTCCTGATCATCTTCCTACCAGCATGACAAGGGATCCAGGTGTGGAACACTGACCCATTCCCAAAAGCGGGCCACAGGAGGACGTGGAAAATTTCAGACCAATCTCCATTCTCTGCACCCTAAGCAAGTTACTTGAGAAGGCTGTCTACAAACAGCTCACTGAATACCTGGAAATGCACAACCTGCAAACAGACCAACAGCATGGTTTCAGAAAGAGAGACAACACTAATACAGCGCTGGTAAGCATCATCACTGATGTGCACGAAGCTCTGGACTAAAACAAACTCCTTGGAGCAGTCTTCATTGATCTAACAAGGCGTTCAGCCTAGTCAACACAAGCTGCTCCTAGGACAACTGGGTGGCCTAAGGGTTTGACACATGGCCCTAAATGGCTTTCCAGTTACCCCCATGGCAGGACGCAAATGATCCGTGGAACAGTGCTAAATCAGATGAGCTCCAGTGTCAGACAGAGTTCCACAGGGTTCTATCCTAGGCCCTCTGTTATTCTCCTTATTCATCAACAACATACCCCTACACTGCGGTGGAGCAAAGGTCATGCTATCACGCAGACGACGTAGTACTGTACAGAACCAGTAAGGACTCAGAATTACTAAACTCAGAGCTGCAACAAGATTTCTCAACACTAGAAGACTGGTTCCAGGCAAACAGGCTGGTCCTAAACAGCAAAGACCAAAGCCATGTTCTTTGGCCCCAAAAAGCTTGGCCCACGCTTGACTAATCTTCTATCGCTCTCTACCTCAAAAGAACAGGGATCAAGTGGTGGGCAGTATCAAGTATTTCAATGTTCATTGACCAGGAAATCTCTTTCAGGAAACACACAGACCACCTAACAACAATAATAAACCAAAAACTTGGGCTCCTGCACACACTAAGCTCCTACCTGACTAAAGAAACCAGGATTGCGGTCAGCAACGGACTATCATTCCCATCCTGTTCTATGATGCAACAATGCTTCAAGGACTGAGGCAACGGAACATGCACGCCTGAGTACGCTTGTACCACAGAATCAGCCATTTTGGCAGTGCAAGAATGGAGCACCACTGCGATGTACTACAAGCGTTAAACTGGCCATCCCTTGAAGCAAGACTGCCTATCCCTCCCTTTGCTTAGCTTTCAAATTGCAGCAACCTGATGCCCCACTGAGCCTGAGACATCTTCTAGCCCCAAAATAAACAGGAGGGATCTCAGGTCAACTGAAGCAAGCTGCTAGAACCCCCAAAAGCCAGATCAACTATGGAACAACAGTCACCTAGAATAACCTTCCCCAAACTCGGAACAATCTCCCAGAGAGCTCCAGGACTGCACCTCTTTGAGGGTACAAGGAAGGGTTAAAACTACACCTAAGCAGTGGGTCTCATTGCAGGTGCCACAACCCATAAAGCACCTCTGCTAAATACAGACAAAAGGGAGGGAGGAACAGTAAGGAAGGAAGGACATAATGTACTGAACTGCACTTACGTCTATTATCTATTCATGAATGTGTAACTAGCAAGGTTGTTCGTACATAAACTCACCTATGTCAACTGTAATAATGTCCATCTCTGCAACACGTATACATGATCAATGTACCATATACTGTAGTACAATCAAAAGCACTGGGTTTCTTTCCCCTAGGTACATGTAACTAACCCGGTCACCCTGAAAAAGTAACTGTCAAAGTCTCTGTGGGCCTACCTGGTTACCAAAATTTAAATAAATAAATAAAGGTTCCCCAAGGAAGGCAGATGGGCCTTCCACTGCTGCCTGCTGTCAGGCAGGCATCCAGTCCTACTTTTAAGTTCCTCCTTTAAACCGTGTTGCTAAAATATGTTCCTACTGGGATGCTATTTCATACTTTTGTGGAATTGAAGAATCAGTTCCCTCAATTTGTTCATCATCTTTAGACAAATGCAAGGGCCACGTGGATTTGAAATAAACAGAGAATGAGCAGCTACGTATGGCAGAGAGCCGTAGTGTCCTCCTGATCTCTTCTGTATGGGATCCCTATGAAAACAAGATCTTAATATTTGTTTAATGCAAATCTCAACTAAATACATGGGATGCACCTGGATGAAGGAGAGGCGTAATGCGAGCCCTAAGGCAAACCATCTCTGACCAGGAAGTTCCATCTCACATGGGACCATTCTGTTACCATTACTCGCAGGAACTGGATGGCTCAGTGGATTGGTAGTGTTAAGCAACGCTTCAATTCTAGGTCACTGGTTCAAATCCAGCAGGGCTGGCTGAGGCCAAGCAATCATCATCCAAGGGCTGTTCAGTGTTCATGTAAATGTGCTGTGGTGGTCCCAGTCCAGTTCTCAGGGACAGGTGTCCACATCACAAAAATCACCACCACAACTGGCACTCAACTAGCAGTCTCACCACATGGTGGTCCCTCACTGGCAGGGTTGAGTCACACTCGCATGGCAGTGTGGGGAAGCTTCTTGCACTGTGATTGCCCCTGCTTACCTGTCACACTTGACACCTGTCACACTAGTCTGAGCAGACTAGATTGACTTTCGGTCCCCTTCTGCTGTCACTTTCTATGTTTCTATGTGGATAAGCAGTGATCTTCAAATTCAATGCTGTCAATCCAGCTCCTTTCATGAGAACTAAATTCACACACAGAAAAACATCTTAAAATACTTTGAGTGCCGTGGGGGAAGTGAGGTGGGGCTAGTGGGTGGGTTGGTTGGGGGTCTTTTGCTGAATTAGAGAGGAAGAATGGGAACCATTTGTGTCTTGCATCAGGATAGGGACTGGCTATGAGTTTATATCATGCACAGCGACATGGGTTATACAAAAGTATATAGGCAATAAGCTGCGTTGTAATAACTGGTTAGATACGATCACGCACAAAGATCAGTATGTGTAAATCTCCATTAGAAAATAGGCAAGTTAAATACTATATGCTAATTGGTTGTTGTTGTTCCATTGGCATATGTTTATTAGCCAATGCCTCCTGTAAAGAAAAGGGTCCAACAAATGATTCAGAATTTGGATAAAGCACATAAAGAATTCATAAGTCCCTATACTCATTCCTGATTTCCATCACAAACATGGCTGCCACCTTTATTCTGATAAAAAAAAATTCAACTTGGCCCAAAAATAAAACTCTTGAATTAGAAAAAACCCATAAATAATCGAATGTTCTTCCTACTCATGGCCCTTTCTTGTCGCATTGAAAGAAAGAAAAAATAGAGGATAATGTGATGGTCATTCTATCGGTGCATGTGTAGCCATTGATAGGTTGCCATAGCGACCCTTTAAACTTCAAGAGCGAAGCTTGAGAGGTTTTGGTCAACATGGCTACCTCGAGATGACAACACATGCTTTGTTGCTGACAGTGGATCATACATTGTCTTTTATACTGCATGGTCCAAATAAACAGCAAGATTCTTACTTTTCTGTTTTGTTTTTTTTTTTAATCACCGCCGCCTCTTCCAGGTCCAGCTCTCACTGCCTCGGCCAGTTCAAGAAGACAGAGGTTCACACTACATAAATATATTCCATGTTGTTATACCATCGATGTGATGTACTCTCAGTAGTACAACAACATCGTGACATCATACTGATAGTACAACACTGTGAAAGGATCGAATTTAGGTAACAATAGCATTCTACCACATTATTAGCACTATTCAGATTTACTTGGTGTTTATCTGATGACCATGAAAAATCTCCCTCACTGCCTAACCAGCTTGACATAGCAATCTTTTTGCTGACCCTGCCCCAGATAATCTTAAACTTCTGGCTCCACAGAAGGCCAGTGTGTGTTTGTTTCAGTGTGAGTGTATGCCACAGGAATTTTGCAGAATTTTGAATTAGTGCATTCCATGCTTCGGTTGGGGACAGGGTAGCATTCTATTAGAGGATACTGCATTCTGAGTTCTTATGTTCCATGGCAACTAAACAAACCTTCTACTGCAAGCGTAGAGAGACAAACGACTCAAAGAAACCATTTGTGGAGGACTCTTTGACATTCTGTAAGCAATATTTTACTGTATTTGTTGTCTCTTAGAATTTTTTAAACTTGCCAACCTATTTTCTAAGCACAATAAGACCCTTCAGGGTTAATGCGATTGATGGATACATGCATTTCAGGGCTGTAAGGCCGTCAGGCCTGATCATGCCCAGGGTGTGTGGTATCTACCAATACCCCACATCCTGCCAGGTATTATTGTTTACCTTATGCCCCCTTACACATGTAGATGTGCAATAAAGATTACTCTTGGTCCACCTCATGCTCCAACTCTGCAGTATGAGGCATGCGTAAGTCATTCAAGTTCACTGCACAAAGAAGCACAAAACCAGTAATTACTTTTGTTTTTCCACCTTTTGTGCAATACCTAGATAAACCACTTGATCTTCAGTCTCGAGATTATGTGGTACCACATATCTTGGGTGTTGCCAATATTGCCCTATACATTCTTTTATAAAGAAGCTCCAACCTGCAGATATTCCCATCGTGCAATGCAACAACTGATAATGGTAATAATGCATTCGCCATGGAGGAATTCAGATATCTTCACATCACTCACATCAGTGGTTCAACCAAGCAGCACTAAAATTCACTTGTGGTTAAAGGACTTCTTCCTCTTGAAACCACTCAGTTCCTTTATGCACAAGTTTTGAGAAAGTGGGTGTTACTTCTTTAACAGGAAAACTGACTTTTTTTTAATCTTGTTTAATTCTATTGGCATTTCAATAACAATTTTAGATGACAAATTAGATGACTTATAAAATATTTATCACGGATGCCACAGCACCTCTACCTTCTTTAAGGTTGTTGCTTCATGCATCCTTACGATGCCAAACCCTCTCACCACCTTTGGTTGGCAGTCCTCGCACCTGACACCAGAAAGATGATGTCAGCAATACAACACGCTTGATCACTGTAGAAATGGCATGGTGTCCGTTTTTACATATCTGAACAGAAATGCTTGGCATACTTTGACTTAAAACAATTTGCACAGGCTGTGGTACCACACTCAAATAGTTAACTCACATTTGTGAGTTAACTACTTGAAAAGTAATTAACTCACAAATCAGAGACTACCCTGAGGCAATAACTTGCTGAACCCACTGCAGTCTGGCTTCAGATCCAATCATGGTACCATTACAGCACTTGCCAAGGGTAACTACCAATTGGCAAACAGCTCTTGAAGCCAAAACCACATCTGTGCCCTATTCTTAGATTTATCCAAAGCATTCAACACGTTGACTACTAATCGTCTCCTGCATATACTACGTAATATTGGCCTTGATGATTCCTCCCTCAATTGGTTCCTCTTACCTAATAGGCAGACAGCAGCATGTTAAAGCACAATGCGATCTTTTCCCTTAATCTCTTATGAGAGGGTCCCTGCAGGGTTCCATTTGGGGCCTCTGCTATTCTAATCTATATCAATGACACGACCTCCATTCTTCAGCTAACATACATCTACGTGCAGGCGACACCATGCTTTATACAGCTAACCCTCCTAGACTTGGCCTGCTCAAACCTTCAACAAGAATTTAGCCTGCTTCACCTTAAACTGTTGCTCAACACAAAAAACTAAACTTATGTTCCTTTCCCCCAGGCAAACCCAGCTAGCACCATCCCTCTGGAGTTAAGCTACAAATTATTACCCTCCTGGGTGAGCTGTAGAAAATTCAAATACCTAGGCTTCTGTTTGACAGTAGGCTCTCCTTCACCCTTCATATTGATGAACTAGCTAAAAAGCTTAGACAGAGGCTAGGCATATTCTACCAGATTAAGAACTTGCCTTGCTACGAGGCCAAAGTAAGATTAGTGCAATCAACATTTTTCTCTCCTTAATTAGGGAGCGTTTCTACAGACACTGCCCTGTCGCCTACTTTTCCAACTCAACACTCTGTACCATAGAGCCCTCAGATTTATCACTAACTCTCCCTATAATACTCATCACTGCTCTCTTTATGCTGAACTTGATTGGCCTTCCTTAAACACCGGAGACTGAAAAATGCTGCCAGACAGATATGTCTGTTGGTGATTGTCTGATCCCCACTGTGTACTGTCTTGATACTAATCAAAGCGTGGTCTGCTCCCACTACTGTTTCAAGCAAAATATTATTACTTCAAGCTCTATGTAACTAATTCCAGGTTGCCCGTGAAAAAAGACCTTCGGGCTCAGTGGGTCTACCCAGTTATCAAAACTGAATAAATAAATATGGACCTACAAAGCCATAACAGGCAAGTTTCCCAGTATATCTCTAAGCTTTTAGTTTATTCCACTGGAACCTATTCCTGAGAAGATATTCCTATGTCACACTGACACCCCAGATTCAGAATTGGTATGGTTCTTCTTCTCTAAGCTACGCCCTTCCTTCCATTTGGAACAGAATTCAAAAAACTAGAATTTCACAATTTGTCAAATTGTCAGCTTTCAAAGTGCTGATCTACAACCTTTTAACTGATACCTGTAAATGCTTCAAGCCCTAAGCTCTCCTTATTTTATTCTCTATCACTGCATGTCTTAGCTTCCCTTGTTTACTCACACCATCATGAACTGTAAATAGTGTATATATTTTTTCTTTTGTTGTAAATTCATGCATTTGTTATTACTTCTGTATTATCTGCTTGGTATATACTCTGTATTTGTATTTTGTCTTTATTCTGTATTGCCTACCCAGGACCACTTTGCAAATGAGTTCTCTCAACAGAGTTTCTCCTGGTAAAATAAAGATTGATTGAAACCCACAAACTGCAGACACGCATTTCCTCCTTGCAGAACTCATAACAGTGGTTCAAATGTTTTATTAAAATGGTTATGTGGGGTTCTTAGCAACACGCTTTTTTAAAGAGCCCTTATACACTGTTGAGACAACTTTGAAAAAATTTAATATTTAGAAACAATTCAACCTACAGTATAATTCATATTTTCCATGCAATTGCCATTCATTTGTAGAAAAATTTTATTTAAGTTCTCCTAATCCCGGAGGCTCTGGGCGCCGTGCAATTAAAAACACAGCAAGCATGTTAAGTAAATAATCACAGTAAATACATAAAACAATAAATAAATTCCAACAATAGCATAAAACAGACCCCCTCCCTCCCCAAATAGGGGCCTGGACTAAAACAGGTACTAAGACATTCACGGCCACTTATCTTAAAACTGGGTGTCTGGGAAAGCCTGGCTGAACAAGAAAGTTTGAGGCGGGTCTTAAAACCTCAACTGAAGGGCCTCCAACAGTTGGTGGAAGTGAATTCCACAGGACGGGCGGCGACACTAAATGCTCTGTTGCTGGCAGTTTTAACCTCGTCCTGGGAGTTGTGAGGAGCCCCTCAAGGAGGATCGGAGTGAGTGGACCAAGGCAGCAGGTGTAAGAAGATCCAACAGGTAGCCAGGGTCCAGTCCATGTAGGGCCTTAAAGGTGAGCAAGCCCTCCTTAAAGAGGATCCTCCACCTGACCAGCAGCCAGCATAGTTCACACAGCACTAGGGTGACATGACAGTATTTCGATTGTCCTGTCAACAGCCTGGTAGCGCGTTCTGCACCAGCTGCAGCTGGCGGAGGATGCCTCCAGAGTCCCGGTGAGTGCATTACAGTAACCAAGCCTGGATGTCACGAATGCATGCACTAAGGTGGAGAGGTCCATGGGCGGAAGTAGGGGTTTGATCTGGCAATATTCCTCAGATGAAAAAGCTGGTCTGAACGGATGACACCTGAGCTTCAAATGTCAGGCGCTGTCGAGGAGAACGCCAAGACTGCGTGACTTGAAGAGGCCTTTAGTGGCATAGAACCCAGGAATAAACCTGTCCCTGTATCCAAAGCCACCCTATCACACCTTCTGTTCGACTCCACCATCAGTACCTCCATCTTATCGGGTTAAGTCGAAACCAGCTGGAGGCCATCCAGTCAGTGATCTCAGCAAGGCAGTTATTTAGCATTTCCACTGTACCAGATGTTCCAGGGGCAAGGAAAGGTACAGCTGGGTATCATCAGCAAAGCAATGAAAACCCAGACTGTACTTCCTAATGATCTCACCAAGGGGAGCATATACGGCAAACAACATTGGTCACAAGACCGAACCCTGAGGACTCCATTTCTTTATTACTAAAGGCATTTTCATGAAAACAGGGTATCTGCCTCTCTACAAATGACATCAAAGTCCTAGATATAGCATCCTAAAGTGTTGCTGTGAATATAATTATGATGCCATACACTGGGAATTATAATGCAAGGGTGTGATCTTGTTTTCATATGGTTGTCACCCATAATCATGAAAAAGGGAAGAATTACAGAAAATATCTTGCATCTAAATCTCACATTTTTCAAAGGTTTCCTGATGTTTTAAAGAGACTCTCTAAGGCTGCTAGGCATAGTAAACAAATTCTGGTCAGAGCCTATGTGGCTGTAAGCTCTTACCAGTACAGTGGCAACATTAGCTGGCGATAGAGTGGGTGGTGGCGATATCGGAGTGGCAGCAATTTCTGAGCAGATGGCACAGCTGTTGAAGGTGCGCGGTGTGCTGTTCGCAAGATGGTGGTGGCAACTAAACTGCACATGTGCGAGTAGCAGTTTTCTGGCAGTTCTTTCCCAAAGGAGTGTGTCTGTGGGAAGGGGTGACCGTGCTGCAGAGGGAGCTCTATCACGTCTGACAATGGCAATGGAATCAGTGCTGTCCAGACATTGCTGCATCACTGTAAGAGAACACAGGGTCGCATTCTAGTTGTGACCCTCTGTTCTACTATAGTGATGGCAAAATGTCTGCAGAGTTCCGCCCACGCAGCTGTAAAAAGCAAACCTTCTGTTACTATAGGGAGTGGTGGTGTAGCTGAAAGTGAAAAGGGCAATTACCAATCTGCTCTCTCCAGGGGATGAGACCCTGCAGAGTGCCGACTGCAGCACTATGCTATCCCATGCAGGTATTCTTTTGATGCTGCAAAGCAGCAGTCTCAACAGTGTAAGGGCTTTTAAAAAGCAGCCAACAGAGAAGGTCTCCGGGGCTGGAGACTGAAAGAAGAATGGCAGTGGTAGCCCCAAGTTATGGTGTGTCTGCCACATTTAACATGCATGAGTGGGAAAACCTAACATTTGCGGGCGTACATACAGCTTTATGAACAGGTCATGATGAAAAAATATTGAAAGCTGAAGTTATTTATTGGTACGCTTTTATTCTGTTGTAGTGCAATATGTGGCATTCATCTGATTCCCTGTATCTGTTGTCAAAATGGCTAGATTGTGTTCTTGTACTTGTCACACATTGCCCTGCATATCAGCACAAAAATCAGTATCTGAAATTCACAGTGGAGTCAAAACCGTACTCTACAAGGCTGCCAAACATGACCTGTGACTCATCTATCGATAGCATCGGCTATTTCATTTTATGTGATTACAATTCTCAGCCTTCAGTGCTTTTTTTTTTTTTCTTCCCAAACTAGGTTCGTCTGTCGGTGACGAGCCTTTTTTTAAAAGGTTATTTATGCTACACAGTTTCTGTGTCTCTTTTGGTTATAAGCATGAATTCCTGAGTTCTTTGGGTGAAGAACTTCAAAGCAAAGCTAGTAGTTCTGGCACACAAACTCTAGGACTTGAAACTCTTAGAACCATTCCACAGGAAATGTACATATAAACATAGTACAACCATTTCAGATACCCATTTTTTTGTTAACCTGAACCTGAATGTGAAATAAAGGTTTTACTTTGTAGAAAATTAAAGAAACCCCATGTAGGAAGTGGAGAATGCCAACCACGATCTTTAGAATTCTAGAATTATTAGCGATGACACCATCTTATGGTTCTAGGAGTACCTGAAATGCTTAGAATTAAACAATCCTGCACACTAGTCAGCACAATGCAGCTGCATGCAAGATAGTTCAGTATGGGAACATGCTTGGATTGTAAGAGACCGGCCACGGGAGAGGATCGCGCAACCCAGAGGACACACTACTTCTCCAGGAAAGGAGGGAGGCACGCAGGCTGTGCTGCTATACCACCACCTAGGTGACTAAAGGTGGCAGTGTAGTCAGATCAGACAATGGAGAGAGGAAGTCGGCTTTGCTATGAGGTTATTTTTGACCATTCATAATTGCTTTAAGTTCACAGCATGTCCTAAAGAAGCATCACACCACTGGCTGACTGCCTTCCAGTGCTGGGCTGAGACCCTGCCTATACTGCAGAGCTGTGTCCTAGCCTTCAGTATACCCCTCGCCCTATATCCCTGGAGGGTAACATGCTGTTGGCACTAGACATTCTGCAGACCAACCCAAACTCATCAGATAATCTCCACTCTTCTCTGCCCCCCTCCCAATATGGTCATTCCAAAACCACGAGTGTAGAAACTCTTCTCTGGATTTCATCAAGGTACCAAGATTAGTGGTCTACGTGAATCTGACAGTTCCAACACTCTGCCATATTCTCCACTGTCCCCTTGAAAGGCACTGTGGGGAGCTCCCCAATGAGTGGTCGAGACAGTTTAAACCTGAGCTTCCTTTTGTGGGACAGCGGAGTAAACCAGGATGCAACACTCTGTGATAAGCACGTCATACTCCATGCATAACAAATCAGACCAACTGCCATTGGATTACATTGTGTTCCTGCAATATTTGGCAGCATGCCCCTGGCAGAAACTGGAAAGGACAGTCTTCACAGTATGTGGGCTTTTACAGGATGGAACACTATCAATAGTCCCTCAAGTCCATCCCCATCTGACCAAGTAGTTGGGTCCCAGATACACCTGGGGAATACACTGTTTGTCACACACAACTAACAGGGCTAACACAACATTGCTTTGACTTCATGGCTTGCATCTAGCGAGCTTAACTGGAGCCCTGCAGCTACTCTGTAGAGGCAGAAATGTCCAAGATGGGATATTAGAAATCATGCAGTTTTCAAATGGCTCCATACTTCTGTTTCATGGATTTCAAGGAACAGAAAGAATTTTACTGTATGCTAGACTTAGGACCAGCTCTTGTCTGCCTAAGACCATGAAGGATCTGCAAAGAGAATTTAATGGAATATGGATTCTTACTTGTGCTTATGATATTAGGGCAGCTAATTATATTACTGTTGTGCTTGTAGAAAGAACACAGTACAGCTCAGCTGGCATTTGTGGGACTGGTCCATTCTACTGTAGTATTAGGAATTAAGGTTGTTACTAACTAGTTGGGTTTGTAGCTACAGAATAAGAGCTAACACTTCTTTGAGTCTCTGAGAGAGGATTTGGAGAGAGAAGCAACCAGGAGCTACACTTTAATGTCTGCAAAGCCTGTGCACCCAGCATGAAAGTCCATGCCAATGAGACAGAGGCTTGGGCCTTGTGGCTCAATCTGGTGGGATACATGGTAATTAGTATGTTTTCATATTCTGCTACCTGAAATGTATGCACATTTGTATAGCCTAATAAATGCATAACTTACTGAAAATAACTGATAAGTTACATTTTTCAGTGTTTTGCTTTTGTGGTGAAGCAATTAATTAACATACCTTTTACTCAAAACAGCTTTTGGGATGAATTTAAAGGAGAACTGCAGGCAAAAACTGAATGCATGTATGCTTAAATCATATCCTGAGCTTCGAACAGTATAAATGTGTCTCTGGTTGTGTAAATGGTTTCAATCAATTTTAAATTAATTGTTTTGGAGGTGGGGAAGCTATTTGTAAGAGGCTCTTTTTAGCCGTTGCCTTACATTCCTCACAATGCACCAGACTGTGATGCTTGTCTGTCCATTCAGTTTGTTCTCTGTACTGAGAGAACTGTGATGCCTTTGTTCAGGCTTCCTTTCACCAGCCCTTGAGGTAAGTTTTCTGCTTCTTTTCAGCACTAATTTTATTAAGTGCAATTTAGAACTTCAACTATAGTTTTTATTGGCCTTTTCTTTGTTGGAGGAGTACTTATGCTTAATTTACCACCTTTTGTCAAAACCTTCTGCACTGCTAAGCTCCCCTCCAGACCAGCCTGACATTTCCTACTACTTCAGGCAATTTTCTAGTGTTTCCCAGTAGATCAGTGTTCCCATTCATGCATAAACTGTATGTGATTCACGTGCATATTATGAAATTCAAGCACATTTTGTGTGAATGGGGCACACTGCACTCAATAATTCTGTTTGTTTTACATGTACCCCACAAAACATTTTGTATAAAGGGTACAGTGAACTTTGTAATTTAGTTTGCACCCTGAAAGTTTTGGAGGGTACAGTGAACCTCAGCTCGGCAGAATCTTAATGGGAACACTGCTCTAGATTGTTTCCTAGGGATTCCCAGTTTCTCAATTTCCCACATGATAAAGAAGTCTCTGAAAGCAATTTCCCTATAGATTGCTCCAGGTACCTATAAATACTGAAATCTAAAAGTTCTGCAAGTTCAGTGAAACTTCAATCACTGGGCAGCAAGTGGCACATCATTGTCAAGAAATAAAGGGATTAAAGGGTAGTACACAGAAATTTGCAAAACATATGTTGTGCAGAGTGTTTTGATTTGTGTGTGAAGTCCTAGACGTCATTCCCTCTGTCTGTAAATATCTTGAAAACCATTCGAGTTACACATACACAACCAGTGTCACAATTGTTCACAACAAAAGACCTCTCTGATGAGGCAGTCACCAAGTTGAACTCTGTATAGTTTTTAAAATATAGCCATCGCTGCTGTTGTGAACTAACTGTAAAGCAGTGCTTGGTGCTGAATCAATGGTCTCGGCTCGTCACTGTCACATAAGACAGGATGTATTGTAGGAACAAGGAAAGCAATAAACTTACCGAGATGGAGATCCCCAGGGTTGTAAAACTGCCATAAAGCTAGCAAGCTATGTAACCCCTAGGTGGCACTATCCCAAGGCTACTACCCCTGCCTGCTTGGCAAGGAGCAGGTTAAGGGGCCAGAGTTCTGAAATGGGTGCCTCCACCCGGAGGTCAGGGTTGGTAGTGGTCAAGCTAAACTGGGCACAGCCCTCCGGACACTGTAATCTCCTCTTTCCTTACTAGTGGCGGAAAAATGCACAATAATCACTTTCCTAATACCCCTGATACAAGTACCCACACTGTTTGCACGCACCACCAGGGCTTTCCTCTGGCTCGACCTGGGGACCCCTGTAAACAAAGTTATACACAGCAAATAGCAGTACAGTACTCTTGCACAAACTGGAACCACAGTCAGGGTAAATGCAAAAGACTTAGATCTGATTTATTTAAGGATTTGAACAAGGGAGGGGCATAATCAGGTTAATTTGCTTAAAGGTTGTACCAATCAAACAGTTATGCATGCACTTCAGGGTCCATAAACAGTCACACACTCTGGATACCCAGATGAAGAAGAGGTGGGCTAGCCAGGATCGTTGCCCAGGGTAGGCGGCATCGCAGCTGGTTGGGGCCCTGTAGTGGAGAAAACAACATGCACCACACACTAATTGTAATCCGGGCGGAGGGCTCAGTTCATGAAAGAAAAATAAACAACAAGACAATCAGATGACACACTGAGAATAAGCTGTTGTTGCAGGGAGCTACCCTGATGGTTACTCAAGATACCCAAGACTGACACAGGCTGGACAAAAGTGAGACTGCAGGTGGTTGATCTGGAGTGCCAGGAGAAGCAGGGCCACCACGATTCACGAGGCATTGTTCCTGTTCAAGCGTGGAGCAGGGGCTGATCCCCAGGCAGGTCTCCGTTGATGGCTTTCTCGTGCAGTGGGGTAGTCTGGCAGAGCCAGTGTGGCAAGGCCCAAGCCATATGGAGATGAACACGGATACAGTCTGGTCGGAGCTGGATACAGCTTCCAGCAAGCAGAACACAATTCACACAGTGGGAACCAAATCATGACCCACTATAAACACACAGCACATTTATATGTAAGAGTTCTACTTTACCAGGCAAACCACTCTCTGGTCACAATCATAGAAGTCTCTGCACACACTGGGAGTTTAGAGGTCACTGGAAACCCTGACAGGCCAACGCATACAGCAAATCTTTAGTCTTCTTCAGGATGATCCTGGTCACAACTCAGTGGCTTACTTCATTATCACAAACTCGGATTCAGTGCGAAATGATTCTCTTCTCCCTCTCAGGGGCAGTGGGCAGGCATGCAGGCCAGAACAGGCCTTTCCACAGAGACTGTCTCGAGCTGTTGCTTCTTCTGCTCTCAGCTTAGATCTGATTCAAATGCCTGCAAGCCTGGAATTTCCCAAGATCCAAAAGATTTGGTTGGCTGATTCATCTGTCAGTCACAACAGGAGCTCCCCTTCAGGTGCAAAAGGCGACAAAAGCCCAAAACTACAATTCCTACAGATTCTGACTCAGACTGCTCCTGTAGTCCGGCTCCATTTAGGTCCCACCAGTACTTATTGGTCCAATTCGGCAGTCCCGGACCAAAGTGGTGAGGATAAACAAAACAGTCCTTGCTGCAAAGAAAGCAGGTTAGACAAACTACATTATCATTAACACTCTAAATGATTTTCAGCAAATAGTTACATCTTTCAGCGGAGCTCTCTCTTAGATTACTTACAACTGCAATCCAGGCAGCTCTTAAAGAAACAGTACACAGAGGCTATACAGGCACTCTCTGGCAATCACATTTAAACTGCTGAACGCAGGACACCAGCCTGGCAGTGAGCATTTAGGCAAGCTCAAGGAAGACTTTGGGAACCCCATTTGTTTGGGGGTGGGTTACAACTAATTCTGGAAAAACTCCTAACAGCAGACAGAGCTAAGGACATACTAGGACTTCACGTACAAATGAAAACTCTCTGCACAACATATGTTTTACAAATTCTGGGTGTACTACTCCTTTAACACAGCAGACAATGTGGGGATGGGAAGCTAGCAGCACAGAAGTTTATCAGTTGACAAAAGCCAGTAAATTATGCACAAATAATCCCCAAAAGAAAAGGCCCATAAATAAACTGCACTTGAGCTTCTAAATTGCACTAAATGAAAGTCAGTGCTGAGAGGAGTAAACAAACTTACCTCAAGGGCTGCTGAAGAAAAGCCTGAACAAAGGCAACACAGTTCTCTCTCAGTACACAAAAACAAAATGAATGAAATGACAGGACGGACAAATATCACAATCTGGTGCATTGCGGGGAACATAAGGCAACTAAAAAAGCCTCTTGCAAATGGCTGCCCCACTCCCAAAACAGGGGTGCAATTAATTAAAAATTGATATACACCACATATGCAACCAGACACATTACTACTGTTCAGAAGCTCATGATATGATTTAAAATATATATGTATTCAGTTTTTGCCCATGGCTTCCTAGAAGTAAAATTATGCAATAAAAGGACATCTGCTATGCATACATTCAAATGGCTCCCTAGTGATCACGTGTCATGGCAGATGAACATGTGGCTCCTGTCCTGAAAAATCGAATCCCCTGTGCTAGGGGATTTCAATGTTACTTTGTCCTCCCTGGCCTCTGGGCCAATCATCCCTAGGTTGAGTCCCAAATCTCACTCATATTATCAATAAACCCATTCAGGTCACCCTGACTCTCAACGATTCCCTCATGGACTGGGTTCTCCCTCCGACCCCCACCATACTGTTGCAGCAGGAATCTTGCGGACGCTTTCAGCAACCACCGCATGACTTTCTTTGTCAGGGAGATCTGGTGCCCACCTTTCGCCCTAAATGTATCTGGACCAGTTCCTCCAACACCTTTGCTCTCTTCAGTGACCCTACTGCTGCAGATTGGGCAGCCATAGCCCCGCCTCTGGTATCAACAATCCCTCTTCCTGTTTATTGCTAAATTCTTCTCAGTCTTGGACAAGCATGCCCGCTCAGAAAATTCAGGATCAAAACTCACCATCACCTCTGGATTACCCCTGAAATCGCTCACTGATCAGTGCAAGTACCATGGTGATCTCACCTGGCTTGTTTCAAATTATCTCATTCCTTCCCAACATCCTCTTACACAGGACTGTCTCCTATTATGGCTGTCTGGGCTGCAAAACCTCAGTATTTCAAGGACAACCTTAACAACAATCTTAATGCCCCTCAAAGTTCTAGAGTTTATCACTCCCTTTTGACCTTCCACCCAGTCCACCCCTCTGGTCCTTCTAGTAAATGGTTCACCAGTATCTGACCCTCCTCTGTTGCTGCTCACTTCAATGAGTTCATCATTACTTGTGCTCTCTCTCCACTCACCCTCCACCTTCCTCTGCTCCTCCTCATGTTCCCTCTCATCTCCCTCCCACTGGTTTCCTCTTTCCCCGTTACTGCCGGAAACCCTTACTCCCTCATCCTGTGCAAATCCTGTCATTATGGACTGGATCCTAAACTACTCCATATCTCTGCATCTGCCATATCACATCCTCTGACTCAGCTACTTGGCCTCTCCGTCTCCCTCAGTGGTGTCCCTCAGTCCTGAAAGCTGGCCAAGTTCTTTCACTCCACAAGGGGACCCTTCCTTCCAGTACCTTCTAGCCAATCTCCTCCTCCCTTCCCTTGCTAAGCTGCAAAGAGAAGCCTGTCAACACTAGACTCTCCGCTTTTCTATCCTCCACTAATTTCCTCTCTCCATTCCCATCTGGCTTCTGGAAGCATCCTCCCTGTCTCCTCCCTGCTGTGTGTAACTGATTCTATCTTCTTCGGGATGGATCAGGGGCATATCACAGCTGCCATCTTTATCAATCAAGTCAAGGCCTCTGGCGTGGTGTCCCACCCTCTCCTCTTGGATAAGCAGAGTTCTGCTGGCCTCTCAGTGTCAGTGCTACTGTTGCATTGTAACTCTGTACAGTGTCAGTGCTGTGTATTTGCATTGCAGCTGTGTACAGTGTTAGTGCTATGTATTTGCATTGTAATTCTGTACAGTGTTAGTGCTATGTATTTGCATTGTAACTCTGTACAGTCAGTGTTCTGTATTTGCATTGTAATTCTATACAGTGTCAGTGCTACATATTTGCATTGTAACTCTGTGCAGTGTAGTGCTATGTGTTTGCATTGTAACTCTTTCAGTGTCAGTGCTACAATTTGCATCACCTGTTCCTTCCTCCAGGTGGCACCTGAAATGAACTTTAGTTCAGTGTGCCTTTCCGGTCAGCAACTTTCAAATAAACAAACACAGAAACATACAATTTGTCAGCGGAAAGGACCGCTTGGTACACCCAGTCCATCCAGACAGTCCCTGTCTAGACTGCCTCCATAGACCCTAACTGGTCTCGGCAACCCTTCCTCTCTGCCTATTCACTAATATTCCCTTTTGTCTATCCCACTGATGTGAAGTCCCCTACTGTTTTTGCCTCCACCACTTCGCTGGCAGTCTATTCTAGGCGTCCACCACTATTTCAGTGAAGTAGTACTTCCTCACATGCCTCTTCAGTTTCTACCCTCCAGCTTTATCACATGCCCTCTGGTCCTAGAGCTCTTCCTCCTTTGCAGGAGACTCCCCTCCTGCCCCTGTTCACCCCATGAGGTATTTGTAGGTCTCTATCATGTCCCTCTGTCTCCTCTCTTCCAGGGTGTACAGGTTGAGACCCTTCAGTCTCTCTTTGTTCTCTTCCAGGGTGTACATGCTGAGATCCATCAGTCTCTCCTTGTAGGGCTTTTGGTGCAACCCCTGCACCATTTTAGTTGCACCCCTCTTGAATACCCCACCCTGCCTATGTCCATTTTGAGTCGGCCTCCAGAACTGGATAAAATACTCCAGATGGGTTTAACTACTGAGCACCACCTCCCTCCTCCTGCTGGAGAAACCTCTCCCAATGCATCCCAGCATCACAGTGGCCCTACCACTGCTTTGTTACACTGGTCTGCCACTTTGAGGTCATCAGATGTATAACCCCAAGGTCCCTTTCCTGCTTAGTGACTGAACAGTACCTTCCCCATCCTATACTCAGTTACTGGGTTCCAGCTCGCTTTAGGTGCATAATTTTGCAGTTTTGGCATTGAACCCCAACTGCCATGTTTTGACCACTCCTAGAATTTCCCAAGATCCCTACACATTCTTTTCACCCTCTCTTGATAGTCTACTCTGTTATAGCTTCTGGTATCATCTGCAAAAGGCATACCTTTTCAGATTTCAACATTCCCTCATAATCATAATTCATTTAGCTCTAAACCAATCCAAAACTGTTTCCATTGCTTATTGGCGCTGAAAATGTTTGCCAGGCTGCCCTAACAGATATAAAACTTCAGAAGACACTATTCTGAAGTAAGTGACAACATAGAAGTACCATGGCATCCTATTTGAGCAATTCCTGGATTTTTCCTCACATATCAAGGCACCAGCACCAAAGCCATATGATCATCTAAGCTGGACCATGCTAAAGGACAGGTGTGTGTAACACCTAGCTCTATACTGGTTCAAGTACTGGCAAAACAAACTCCCCAATTACCCATGTACCCTACTCATACCTGCTGCTCCTCCAGCCACTACCTTTGCTCAGACTCACAAAACAGATTCCTTGTTCCCAGGCGTAAGCAAAATTTGAGCCAACATGCTTTCAGTCATAAATTCTTGTAGGTTTGGAACAAGCTTGCCTTGAAACAGATTCCCCCACCAGTGCTGCCATAGTTGTGTCATATTTTGACTGTACCTGATACGCATTATGTGTTCATATGGTAGCAACTGCTCCAGATACCCCTCATTTATGATTACACCTTGTAAATGTATAATTTTCTTGTATATATATTGTGATGATTCCATTGCCGTCCATTCCTATTGTGTAATTTGCTATGTCCCTATCCCTCCCCAGGTTGCATCTATAAACAATATTTTTTGGCATCTCTGTAGGTTTAACTGGTAAAACAAATTTGAATAAATAAAATATCTTTTTGTTTCTTTTTACAGCTGTAGCGGAGCTATGCATGACATACTGCAACTACACTGAAAAGGATTTTGGCAGAGACGTGAACATGAACATAGCACAGCTATGCCCTTCCACCAAGTGGAATGGAATCTTTCTGCGTCCTCTTCATTGCAGCTGCGCCCTCCTCCTTCCTGCCACACTATTTCTACAGGTGCCAAGGTCCGTGTGCTATTTGTGGCGGGTTAATGCTCCCTATTGCTGATTTACTCTGTTTCTGTTTTAGCATCATCTATACAAAGATTTGTATATATACAATGTATTACATAGTAAATTACTGTATGTACTGTAGTAACCCTATGTACATCTGTGCTTCATCACTACTTTATGTCCACCACTGTTGTATCCATACCCCTTTTCCGAGTCGTACCTGGAAACAAGCCTCACTCATGGCATCTTTCCGGTTATCAAATTGTAAATAAATAAGACAAAATTATACCCAAGTTCAGCTAAATACATTTTATAGTACTACACAGAAAGCTGAACTCAGGAAGTCTTATTTTGTTTAGAAATGGGGACTAAAATGAGTTAAATCACAGTCAGAAAGTCGAGCCGTGATACTGGGCATGTGCATCGCATATGCAAAGTTTATTCCACCCTATAGACAAGCCTTTGATCTCACCCCTATAGACAAGCCTTTGATCCCTACCCCTATAAGACAAGCCTTTGATCCTCACTCCTGTAGACAAGCCCTTTGATCTCACCCCTATAGACAAGCCTTTGATCTCACTCCTGTAGACAAGCCTTTGGTCTCACCCCAAAGATCAAAGCTCTTGTAGTAAACAGGTAAAGGTGAGCAGTGGGGTATGGTCATATGGGGTAGGGCTTATTTTGCTGTGTATGACTTCAGGCACTTTTTGATTTTTATTATATGTGCAATAAAATTATTGGATTGTAAAGTTCCATCTCAATGCTTTTTAGCTAGCTACCTTTTGTGCCATGCAGCATAGCTGTAAGAGCTGTAAGAAATCACACAAGGTTCTCCTCTTTTGACAGTACCCAACTGCTCACCTTTCACTTGCTTATTACAAGGGCTTTTGTATTACTGTTTGTGGGATTCTAGCCTGGATCCTTTAAGTACAACACCCCTTTTGCGTCACAGAGCACAAATTCTTCTAAGTGGAAGAACCCCCACAGATAAGCCTTTGATCCCACCCCCAAAGAAGGTCACTGATACACCCCATACACAAGCTTTTGATCCCACCCTATGTACAAGCCTTTGATCTAGCCCCATATACAAGTCTGATTTCAGCCCCATAGACAAGTTTTGATCCCTCACATACTAGAGTGGTTATCAATGGCTCCGTTGAATATTGTCCTAGACCTACAGCTCTTAGGCTTTAAATTTCTAACACATCAAGTCGCAGATGGGAGGAAAGCTGACTGGAACATTCTCAAGCAGAAGCGAGGCAGGAAATGTAGAGGTCAAGACATCACAAGTGTGTGAAGACAGTGTAGCCTCCACGTGAGCATCACTCATGTTTCCACCCTTTTTCCTTCCCTTTTATCCTGACCAGCCCTCATCACCGGTGTTACCCCATGCCATGGTCAAGCACCGTCTCAGTGACCTACCTGCAGTGCCCTACAGTTTACCCCTTAGGGGTTTCCACAAGCCCTGAGATGGTAGCGCGGATGGCAGCAGGGTGACCTGTGGGTGGTACAGGGCCTGCAGAGGAATGCCCTTTCTTTCTGCTCTGCCTGGCAGTATTTTCTGCTTTCTATCAATCCTACCAGCGTCTCATTGTGCTCATTGTTACAGGGTTGTGAACATACTAAACGCTCGCATCTCAGTCAAAGAAGTATGGCCAACTTCTGGTGATGTCACTGAGGGCTGTGAATGCTTAACCAAGAGCTCCAGTGTTTCCAACCTTAAAACAGCTGCATTTCACATAAAACCATATCAAAATAAAATAAATACAACCATGGGAGCACAATATTTGAATGGGAGGTCAGAGGAAGAAGAAAGTTCCTGAAAAGTCTTAGATGAACCAGGATTAACGCAGCAAGAGCAACTCAGCCAAACAGCACCAACCAGCATGGCGGGCCTGGGCCCGGCTCTGATCAGCCAAGTAATGCAGCAATCCTATCAGAACTGCATGGGTTTCGTGGTGAGGTTTACACATTCCAATCGAACTAACAGCAGAAATAGCTACTGTAAAACAGAAAATCTCTGATCTAGAGACACACCACGAATCCCTGGATGCACGAACAGACAGGTTGGGTGGCTAATAGTCCATTACTAGATGAACACTCAGACTTAAAGAACAAATGCGAGGACCGAGAAAATAGGTCCCGATGGAATAATATGTGGATCCATGGAATTCCTGAGGACGAAGAGAGGCCATAATATGTATGCATTCTTGGATTCCGTTTAAGGAATGTCCTGCAGCTCGATTCCTCTCTTTCCCTGGACATAGAGCAAGCACACAGGGTGCTTACTCCCAACCACAACGCCAGATCAACAACCACGCTCAATTGTCCTCAAATTCCTAGCTATGCAGTTAAATAAAACTGCTCACCCGGCATGGAGAATGAAAGAAACCACCTATAAAGGAAACTAATCTTCTTTGATAATGACTACTCACCAAACATAGCAACAAAGAGGCGGGCCTATGTGCCGATCCTCCGGTCCTTAAGCAACAACAACTATGTTTTCAAGCACATACCGACACGCCTGTGGTGATTTATTTATTTATTTGTTTTGTTAACCAGGTACACACTAGACAACAAGTGCCTATTTTCAGGTGTGATCCGGGAGGTTACAAAACAGAAAACATGGTACATTGTCATGGTAACATACAAGGCCCACAATACAGGTGGGGCCAGAGAGATTTCAACACAGGAACATGGTACATTGACAAAGTAACTTACGTGCCCACATACAGGTGGGGCCAGAGTACAATATATAAACATGGTACAGAGTCAGAGATAGCAAACATGAATACAACTCCAACTAGAGTTAAAAGGTAGAGAGGACATTGCATCTTGTCTATACGATAAGGAAGACGTTAAAACCACAAGGTAAAATGGGAGCATGGGGAGGCAGGAGACTAACAGGTAGCCAAGGGAAGTGTAAACAGTGCACAATCCAGGTGATTGTCAGGAAACAGGCAAGGGAGAGTAAAACAGTGCAGTAGGCCAGCAGGGTACTAGTGGGTACAGATAGAAAGAGGAAGCAGCGGAGGACCACCACGGCGGGTCTGGCTCGAGCTGCAGAGAGTACTGCCCTTACAGATTGCGTGCCCAGAGGGCAGGGCAAGAATAGTGTGGGGTCATCTAGGTGCTACAAGGGAGGAGCTAATGGGTAAGTGGGTGAGGCGCCTCTCAGAGGAGGGTGGGAAGTGCTATAGTGGAGAGTGGAAGAGGCTGAATTCAGCTTGTGGGAGAGGTGTCGGGAGGGAGAGACTCCCAGCAACTAGTTGGCACTAAGACAAGTGGAGGCTGCTTTGAAGAACTCCAAAGGGACATATTTGAAGCCGGGTGGAAAGGCAGCCCAGACTAGGAGGGAAGGAGTTCCACAGTCCTGGAGTGTAGGTGGAGAGGCCCGATCATCAGTGAGGGAGCGGGTCCTCGGGACCATGCAAACCTAGTCGAGCTGGACCTTAGTTGATAGGCGGGTGCAGTGTTTGAAGGAAGGGCAAGAGCGGGGGGCATGTAGTTTGGACTATATTATCGACCATGTTACCAAGGACAAAGGCTCTGTGTTTCAGGGGACCACTCCAGTCGGTATAGAGGGCACACCGGCGCATGAGGCGAGTGCAGAGAGGCAAAAGCGACATATGTTGTTATAGGCTGTATCCCATTTTGCTAGATGGGCGTTGGGACTAGTGCAAGGCTACAAGCCCATAGCAGAGCGTGGGTGGAGGATCCCCTGGCTATGGCGAGCCAAGCGGCCAGAGTGAGGCAGTCCTTAGTCTGTATGCTAAGCCAAGTTTTTCCAGATGGTCCAAAGAATTTCAGACATGCCAGAGTCAGCAGTCAAACCCCGATTGCTAAAAGGCATCTTGTCCCACTCCCGAATAGGCCTAGCACCAATAAAGAAAGACTCTTGGCAGGGTATCTGGGAATGGTGCCAGACCAGTAGAGCAGAGAAGCAACAGGGCCTGACAGCGTTGCAGGAGGCAAAAGAACTGCTTAAAAGTTTAAAAGAGCCACCCACCCTGAGAAAGAACATGTATTAAACCACCATGAGTAAGGAGTGTCCAGGTACTGTCTATTTCACAGTCTGAAGAAAGACCAGTGGCTGAGGATCCACATTTACTATGAGGAGGTATAATGAGGAAGGGATGACTCTGGGTCTTAGGGCAGCATGAGGTGTACATCAACAAGGAACTTGGGGCAATAATCAGAGACTACATCTGAAGGGGACAGTTTTCATTTTTGCATATATATTTGTTTTCTGATGCACCAGAGTTGCGAGATTACAGAAATTGAATATAGAATGATGGTACCTGGAGATGTAAATATAATGTATGGTAAGTGCCTATTAACCACCATAATCAGCAGTCACACAGCTTTGTTATGCACTGTTTAGAATTGTAAAGTTGTTAACCACACTTGAAGCTCCCAAACAGTGACATAACAAAAGAATACACTAGAGTTCCACAATCTCACACATAGAATGCAAACAGTGTTTTTGACCATACACTATAACAGATGATGGCTGGGATTGGGTGACAACCATGAAATCACCTCTCGTGGTTGCTGGATCTGCATAAACCTCCAGGTTTACCATGTTGCCCTTAGCAATCACCGAGGTGTTACAGCGTGGTTATCACCCCGATCCAGCCATTATCCTCTATATTACCTTTTCACTGCCCTAGCTTTTTCATCAAGTATTGTAAATGTTGCTTGATTATGATGTATTACACAGGTTTATATATTTTTTCATCAAGTTACTGACCTGGAATGGGTGGGGAACAGACCATAAAGAATTACATATGGAAATACCCACCCCACCACCCTCCCTCCACCTCAGACCTCCCCACCCATTTTTAGCTCATCATCTAAGGGGTTGGAGATGCCAAGGGGGTGAGCAGTGCTTAGCGGACTCCCCACCTGCCATGCCGATATCCGCGTGTTCCTCAGTTAGACATCCTCAGCGGACGGGTCTGTTGAGGATGAAGCTGAGCATCCTGCTCCTGGTGGCTTGGGTAAGCAGGAGGCCACTCCTCGCAGACCGTGTCTTGCCGCCATGGATCAGAATATATCCGTGAGGTGTCGGGGGGGTCCATGATCTACCACTTCAGGGAGTAATCATCAGCTCCCAAATAAGAAGCCTTTCTAAGACCTCCCAACCTTGGAAGTCGTTTTCTGGTAAAGAACTTTCAGGTTGAGGGGGCCACAGTTGAGACCCCATACACACTGATAGTTTCGCGGTTATTATTTTAGTTATTTATTTCAGTTTGAATTACAACCTTTGAGTCAAACTGGCTCTTTTACAAAGGCTCCAAGTCATTAGAAGAACAGACAAAAACAGTACAATTTACATCATATGACGAGAACATACAATAGTCAGGTGATAAGACTATTTTATAAGCAAGATAAATGTGAGTATAACCTCAAATACAAATACTTTTATTACAGAAATATCTCTAGTCTATAGGTCTAGTTACTAAGTGCAGGTTGTTTGTAGTTGGCAGCCAAAATTGGCTTTGTTAAAGAAATGGGGAGGAGGAGGAGGGATGGAGAGTATTGGCATGGATACAGAGGGGCATACTGTATAATGTTATTGGGGATAGGAGAAGGGGTATGGTGATGAGGGTGAACAAGCTGATAAGTGCTGTATGCACAGGGGCAGCCTAGGGAAGTGTAAACCAAGTGGAGGGAGGGGTGAGGACTCGTGGGGAGGAGTAGAAGGTGGGGGTAAGGGTTGGAAGTCTAGGCAGGGGATGGAACTCTTATCATTGTGCACAGCAATTGCACTCTTGGGATTCTGCCAGGAGGCGATGGAGTTCTTTTGAATTGGCTGAGTTTCTTAAGGTGAAAAGGGAGGGTAGGTCATTGGCTTACATTACATATCTGTTATAGTTCCAGTTCTTGTCCTAGGTTTTATGTCGGACAGCTTTATGATGTTCAGAATGTGTTAATGAGAATAACAAAGGTTAAAGTATTTTCTTCTGACATTCAAACCCTGATAGAAACAGGTCACTTGTCCCAGTCTTGATTTCAGCCTACGATGATAAGGATACACACTTATTCCTTGGAATATGAGGTCTGTGGGAAGGAGATCACCGATACAACTAGAAATTTACTTAGGAAATTCCTATAGTTAGGTCATCGCTGGTTATGACCCTGCACATTAATGGAATACATAATCCGGTCAAACACTCATGACTTATTCAATTTGTTAAGCGTGAGAACCTGAGATTCTCCTCTTCAAGAGACACATCTGTCTAATGAAGAGCATACAAAATTTATAAAGCTGGTTTCCTGGAAGTAATAGCCTCCTCTCATGTATCAGATGGAAGATGTGGGGCTGCCATCTTAATACACATGAAGGTGCCTTTTGAACTGCAGGACTGGGTACTGGACTCAGAGGGCATTATGTCATAGCCACTGGTAAGCTGTACTCCCATCCTGTTACACTGGCATCAGTGTACTTCCCTCTGGGATCTACAAAAGCACTTGCACAGAAATGTTTTAAACAATTAGCAGTACTGCAGGGGCAATTACTGCTGGGGAGTTCTCAATGTCACACTTAATCCATGGTTGGATATATCTAGAACCCAACCCCACCAGGAGAACCCTATACAAAAATACTTAAACACACAACCGCCTCCCTGGGGTTTGTCGATATTGGTGCCACTGTTTCCCCACGAGGGAGTACACGCACCAAGCAGCCTACACAAAGCGTGGCATCCTGCCTCGACTACCTTTTCACCATGACTGAACATCTGGAAGCCTCCAAGATGTATGGCATGGAATGACCTTCCTATCTGACCATGCCAGAGTCTATACAAATTTCAGCTGGGTGGCTGTATCAAACGAACACACTGGCACCTTAATCTTATACATCTGCAGGACCGGAATTTAAGCAAATGGTCAGAAGGCTATACCTAGGGTTCTAGCTGACAATTCTCATCCAGAGGTGTCCCCCAACAATGTGGGATACCCTAAAAATGGTTGTATCGAGGGAAATTGTGGCATATACCACTAAAAAGAAAACGGAACGAGAAGCATGTTTTAAGGAACTGCAGGAGGAGCTGCAGACTTTGCAAACCTTCCTGGCACAGGGAGATAAATCAGTGAGGCCCCAAATGCAAGTTGTCAAGCAGAAAATACCAAAATAGGTAGACCAGAATTTAGAACAGCAAATGTTCTATCTCAAACACATGTATTACGAAGGAGGCCCAAAGGGTGAGAAACCTGGCACGTAGGCTATGATTACATAAACCCAAAGCGTGTGTGACAAGCATGTTCCACCCTGATACAGGGGACTTGCTTACGCATCCTCCAGACATTAGAAATGTCTTGGCAAAATACTACCAAACTTTGTACTCGGTGGATTCTCCCCTCCAAAATCCAAACAGATTCATATTTACAAACAATCCCCTACCCAAATTAATTCCTGATCAAGCTAAAGCTCTTATGGCCCGATAACCCAAAAAAGCTGCTTAAAGTATTAAGAATGCCAAAACCCTGAAGGCACCGAGTCAATATGGATACCCTCTGAATATTATAAAGAATTTAGAGAATTTCTCCCCACTTTGTTTGAGGTGCTTCATGACATGCGGGAGAGAACCCCCTCCTCCGTCATGGAAGTATGCTGTCAAAGCAGCTATTCCTAACCCTCAAAAGTACCCTGCGCCCAACCTCATACCGTCCGATTTCCATGTTAAATTTCGACTATAAACTCTATATGTCAGTTATTGCCCACAGAATGGAAACATTACTGCCGGCCCTGGTGGATCCTGACCAGGTCAGATTGTAAAGAGTCGACAAGCATGCAAGGCGTACATACCTGCTGACTGATTACGCCAATACCGAAAGTTCCACTAGTCCTTATGGGGCTGGATGCGGAGACAGCGGTTGACAGGGTCACCTGGTCCTTTTATGGGTGACCCTGTCATACTTTGGGCTTCCACAAGCCCTCATAAAGCAATTCCAAAATATAATACTGCCCCACAGGCATATTTGAAACTGTTTGGTTCACTTTCAGACCCTTCGTACTTTCTCGAGGAACACAGCAGGGATGTCCCCTGTCCCCTCCTCCTTTTAGCTCCATATTTAGAGCCACTGGCTGGAAGCCAGACAATGCCACCCTGAAATAGAGGGCATCCCAATGGAGGTGAGAGTCCATAAAATCTTCCCTGTTTGCTGACGACATACTGCTCACCCTGACCACACCTGAGCAGTCTATCAGTGGTTTGGAAGCAGCTTGAGATGTTTGGGAAAGTGGCAGGTCACAGGATTAATGACCAAAAACCAAAGTTTTTACATATAACCACACCCTCAAGGAACTGAAAAGACATTTCCTTTTAAATGGTAAAAGCAAATTTTCAGATACCTAGGAATCAAACTAACCAAGAACCTTATCCATGTGGACCTGCTCAACTATGAACCCCATACCCAACAAATTACTGCATACATGAATAGGTGGTTGCAGATTTCATTAAGCTTCCTGAATAGGATAGAAGCAATTCAACAAAATATACTTCCCATTTTATTTTTCCTACAAACCCTACCCATATTACCCAGTAAAATTTATTTTCAAGCGTAGAGACAAAATTGTCTCGCATTTTATTTGTAAAGGGACGACTTTCAGAATAAGGAAGACACTTCCCAGCTTTCAAGAGAAAAGGAGGCTTAAACCTACCTAACTTTTACCAATACACAGAGGCATCTCAACTGAGAACACTACTGTGCTGGTTAAATCCTCTTTACAATACAGAAGCAGTTTGAACTCCATTGAGTCATTTATTTGACCTTACCACATACCTATTTGGTCAACCTCCCCAGTGTCTTCTGCTAAACAAAACTCCCCAATACACTGTGGAACCGTTTAGAGTGTAGCTAAACCACTAACATAAATACTACTCCTTCGAAAACCTATATAAGAGCATTTGCAGTTGATAACCTACTCCCCTGTAAAATGGATAAAATTTACAAACAACGGCAAAAAACACGGTTTGAAATTTGTTTCCCAATTAATCGGACCTTCTGGTTTACATGCATTTGTGACCCCACAGAAGCATTTTCATAGATATTTACAGCTTAAATCTTATTTCAGTACGTCGGTAGAGGTCCTTACCAGCATAGCAGAAAAACATCACTTTTAGTATCTCTAATACATATTTAGAAGGCCAACCCACGAGCATTTGATTAGCTATATATACAAAGCACTTGAGAGAAACCAAAGATTCCACCGAATCAATCGGACAGCCTGGTCCCAGGAATTACATATAGGAATACTCACTTTTAATTGGGCCATATCAACACTCCTGGCATGTAAGGTCTCCTCATCCCCTACTGGAAAGAATATGCATGGATACTTAGATTCTTTGGGGCCCAGCCACTGTGGCAAAATACTCTGATTTCGGTTGGGGAAATACTGGAGGAATGTGGCTGTCTTAATGCAGATCAACCCATGTCCTGTGGGAATGTAAATTTTAACATTCTACTGGACCTTAATCATTCAAGAAGTAACAGACATATATGATTGTGCAGCCTTATTAACCTCTGTCTTTGTGTTGACAGCCACGCTTCAGAACACACTCGGGTAGACAAAACCACTTACAAACAGGTTACTTTGCTCCTACTTGATGCTAAAAGACCATCACAAGATTATGGCACACCACCAAAATCCCAACTAAAGAGGCATGGTGCACAGGTCAGAGAAATATATGCTCTGGAGCAGGTGACTGCAAAGGCTGCATGGTAGGGAGAGGCCTTCAAACTTAAATTGCGTAAATGGGTCATGCACCAAGTAGCCACATGTAAGCATTAATCCCGAGACAGGAAGCATTTCACAGAATTAATGCATATTTTTTTTTGGGGTGCACTAGGTTGAAGACCGAAAGCGCCCCAACACCCAATCCATGCATTAATTCCTAGAAATGCCTCTTGTCTCGGGAGTAATGTGCTTGTAACATGGCAAGTGCAATACACTTATTTTCAAGATAACAAGGACAGTTGTGAAAAATGAGAGACACTGTATAAACTTTTGTACTTTTATTGCTTTCTTCTATGCTTTGTACAATGGAAACAAACGGCACATTTAACACCGTGCATTAATGTTGTGGCTGTTCAAATGCTTATAATACACTACAGTTCTGATGGCTACATTTGTTAAAGCATATGATTACTCTCTGTTTCTTAAAAATGCAAGCGTTGAAAAATAATAGCTACTCGTTATTTGGTTTCAAACATTCTTGCTTTGTGGGTTGTACAACTGTAATTAGCATACCTTGCTTGCAGATCACTACACAAAACTCTTCTTCTTGAGTGCATCTAACATTAATGGATAACATAACAGAACTGCTTAAGCTACGACGACACTTTAATACCTTGTTCTGTTACTGTCGATAACGGCTCTGCATGGGACAGCTTTGCAAAGTAATTGCTACTGGTGATGCTAAAAGGAGGCAGGATGGGGTGGGGAAGGGTGGAAGGTGGTTACCCTTAATACTAGGAGCCTTGGGAGAAAACTGCAGAGTTACAGGTGCTCATGGCAGAGGGAGAGGTGGACATTGCAGCCATCACAGAAACATGGGTCACCCAATACACGACTGGGGCCTGTCTCTACCAGGGTACACGTTATTTTCGTGAGGGACAGGGTTATTGGAAAGGACGGGTATGGCACTATATGTGAAAGAAGGACTGAAGTGTGTAAGGGAGGAAGGGAAGGAGGGTAGTACGGAGTCACTTTGGATGCAAATCCAGGATTCCAAGAATAGGATTCTTAGAAATGGAGTGGTGTACAGGCCACCATCTCAAACGGAGGAGTTAGATAGGTAACTAGTGGGACAGATCGGAGGACCTGCAAGAAGGGTAGTGTGGTGATTGTGGGGACTTCAACATGCCAGGAGTGGACTGGAGCACCCCAACAACCAGGAACAGAAGGGAGCAGGTACTGCTGGATGCCTTCCAGGACAGCTTCCTGCTGAAATGGTCAGTGAACCAACCAGGTTAGGGAACACCCTTGACCTTGTGCTGGCAAATGGGGACTTTGTGAGAGAACTTACAGTGGAGGAACGCTGTCAGGGAGTGACCACCACTCAGTATAGCTCACATTGGATATGGGCAAGGAAGGAGTGGAATCTGGCACAAGAGTGCTGGACTTCAGGAGGGCAGACTTTGGGAGGATGGGGAAGTGGTAAAAGGTACCTGGCAGAATTCAGTCTAGTATGGACACTAACAAGAGGTGGGAGCTCATAAAGCTGGGGATAGTGGAGGCAACCAAAACCTGCTGCAGGCCCAGACCAAGAAGGCTTGGGCTAAGAGAGCTCCATCCTGGTACAACGTGCTCCCTACCCCATCTCTGACACCCCACAATCTCCACCTTCAAAACTGCACTCTGAACTAGCTATTTAATACACATAGATGCTCCTGTCTCTAGTTGAAGCACAGCCCACTATGCACTGACAAAGCTCGCTTGAGCTGCACCTCTCTCAACCTGCCTGTTTGCCCATTGAACTATTATCACCATGCTGCTTCTGCATGTTCCCTCGTGCAAGAATGTGCCACTGTATCTAAGCTGGTTTCTCTCTGTACAAATGATCTACATGTTCACTTGTGCAAGAATGTGCTACTATAACTAAGCTGGTTTTTGCTGTACAAATGACTGTAACTAAACATTTTTTATTGCTAAAAGTTGTAACCATATGATGTAACAAAGAGTCTGTAATGTATTTGTCCTCAATGTGACTAGGTACTTTTGGAAATGAGCCTCTGGCTCAAAGGTTGTAAACTAATGTACAAATAAATAAAATAAATAAAGAAACCGAGCTGGCTGAGCAAGGAGGTCATGGAAAAGGTAAGGAGGAAAGAGCTGCGTTTAGGAAGTACAAGAAAACAGGGAGTGGGGAGGACAGGGAGGAGTACTTGACAGAATCGAAGGAGGTGACAAGGGCAGTAAGGGAGCCAAAGCATCTTTCGAACTCAGGCTGGCACAAGGCATTAAGAAGGGGAGAAGGACTTCTTTAGGTACATCAGGGAGAAAAGGAGCTGTAAGGTCCACATAGTAAGGATTGGAAGGAGTGGGGTTGGGTGGAAGCATGAGCGATAAGGCAGAAGCACTAAATGAGTACTTCTGCTCAGTATTTACTAAAGAGAAGAGGGGTGACACCCAAGGGGAGAAATGGCAGAAACAGGGGAAGGGGTGACAGATGGGAAATCATGGAGGGCAGAGTTCAGGAAGGTTTGAAGGCACTGAGGGTGGACAAGGTGCCAGGCCCAGATGGCATCCACCCCAGGGTACTGAAGGAGCTGGCAGAGGTCCTTGCAGGACCTTTGGCAGATCTATTTAATGCCTCACTACATTCCGGGTGTGTACCTCAGGACTGGAGGATGGCTCATGTGGTGCCCCTCCACAAGAGTGGCCCCAAGGATGAATCAGGAAACTACAGACCAGTGAGCCTCACATCCATCGTGGGTAAGCTAATGGAGACTATCCTGAAGGAGAGGCTGGTGGCCTCCTAGAGGCCAAAGGACTACAGGACAGCAAACAGCATGGCTTCATATGGGGCAGATCCTGCCAAACCAACCTGGTGGAGTTCTATGACTGGGTAACTAGGCAACTGGACAGGGGCCATGTAGTGGATGTCCTCTTGGACTTCAGTAACGATTCAACCTCGGTGCTGCATGGAAGGCTGGGAAGTAGTTAGAGACACAGGGTGGGTGCAAAGCTCAGAGACAGGTAGGAAACTGGCTTCAGGGAAGGCAACAGAGGGTGGTGGTGGTGGGGAGCTCTCACACCCAAGGGTAGTGACAAGCAGTGTTCCACAGGGCTCATTGTTGGGACCAGTGTTGTTTTGGATATTCATTGCAGACATATCATGGGACATCAAGAGCAAGATCAGTCTGTTTGCTGATGATACAAAGGTAGGAGCGGTGGTGGATGACCTAGGGGATGGCAGGGGTTGCAGGATGATCTGGCAAAGCTTGAAAACCTGGTCAGACACCTGGCAACTGGGGTTTAATGCCAAAAGTGCAAGGTGCTGCATTTGGGATGATGAACCCAAGGAGGAGTTACTAGCTGGGGAGTGCAGCTAGCCCAGACAGAGGAGGTGAAGGATCTGGGGTGTCATTACATGGTTAATGAACAACTCGGCACAATGTAGGAAGGCAGCTGCAAATGGCAACAAAATGCTGGGTTGTATTGCAGGGTATATCCTCCAGGAGGGAGGAGGTGATTCTGCCACTGTATAGGTCCTTGGATTGGGCACTTTACAGAATATTGCATGCAGTACTGGTGCCCGTATCTGAAGAGGAACATTAAGTTGTGGAGGGTGCAGCGCGGGGCAACAAAGATGATCAAGGGGCTAGGGACTTACCATGTGAGAGGAGGTTGAGGAGTTGAACAAGTACTCACTAGAGGAGAGGAGGGCGGGGGGACATGATTGAAACCTTTAAATACATGAAAGGAATAAACAACACAGGTACAGAGGGGCTGTTCAAAGTAAGGGAAGGGAGGGATACCAGGGGCCATGATATGAGACTGGAGGGAGGGAGGAGGAAGGTTCAGGAGGGAGATGAGGAGACACTTTTTTTTTTTTTTACAGAGAGGGTGGTGGCTGGGTGGAAGTGCTACCTGCAGAAGTGGTATCCAGTAGAACAGTGGACTGCTTCAAAAGGGGTTGGGACAGGACAAGGGAGGGTCAATGAAGGAAGGGTGAAGGGAGGGGCAGCTGCAGAATAAGGGTGCTAGCTGCACATTCGACTCAGACTTGATAGACCTCTAGGCCTTTATCTGCTGGCAAATTTTGTATGTTTGTATGCTCACCACCAGAAATTGTCCTGCTTCTAGTTTGTGCTGGTAGGGTCAGGTGGCACACGTAATAATTAAAGTTGACTGGACCACTGACGGTGAATCTGGAAACATTAAACGGATTAAAAGTTCTTCTGTCACTGTGAGCATCTTGTTGTTTCTCACACTATGCACTGTGCCTCCTTTTTCTAACAAGATATTACTACTGATGTTGGGCTGTATGTTTACATTCTGGTGGTGTTCATCCAGTGTGCTGTGGGTCACAGTAGGCTCAATGTTGATTTTGCTGCCATTTCTCTTTCTGCTGTATTGGTATCACTTTGTACATATTTGTTTGTGGTCAGAACTGTGCAACTCTCCATCTACTTTGCTTGTTTCGACAATATCACCGACCACTTCTGGCGATCAGTTGCAGATGGACACCAATAACTTCTGAGGCTGGTCTCACACCTATGTCCTGTCACAGACATTATTTCCCAAGATGCTAGACCTACCTCAGACTACAGCATATGGACTGAAGTGCTTCTGACTGAGTGGTTTGACGATCGTAGACAACCGCAGACACTCGCTATTTGGGACATTATATTTCCAAAAATTCCTCCCCATAGATTGTCTTGAGTACCAGATCTCATTTTATCCAGCATTTCCGGACACTTTTAGCGGGTGTAAGTAGAACGAGGGACATTCATAAGACATCTAGCACAATACTCTTTGAAGAGGGACACTGGCACTACTAGTGGTCAAACAGGAATTCAGCGTGGTTTGCTGCCATTTGCATCACCAGGTAAGAAAAGGTTTGTCTCCCCATACGATGCACAGGGGTAATGCCAAACTTCACCCAACAACTAACACACCAAAATCTGGCCAATGGAAAATCATGTACACAATGCTCACAGCCTGGGAAATAAGATCCCAGACCTGCAGGCAATAATGTCAGAGGCTAAACTGGACATAGTAGCAATTAGTGAGACGTGGTTTACCAGTAACCACACTTGGGAGACTTCAGTACCTGGCTATGTATTGTTCAGAAGAGACCGAGGTGCAAAAAGGGGAGGAGTGGCCTGTATGTTAATGAAAATATCAAAGCTACAGAAATTCAGAATACACATAAGGAGCCAGAAGAACTGTGGGTCACCCTGGAAACAGGAAATGGGACAGCCATAAAAACTGGGGTTGTCTACAGGCCCCCAGACCAGAGGGAGGACATAGACACATTACTGTTAGAAGATATACAAAACATGACAGCTAAAGGGAGGTTCTGATAATGGGAGACTTCAACATGCCAGATACAGATTGGTCAATACCAGCAGGAACATCTGCCAGAACTAGACTCATAGTGGATTCCTGCAGGGGAGGGCCTCAAACAATTGGTACAGCAACCCACAAGAGACAGGGCTATCCTAGATCTAGTACTGACTAACAAGAAGGGATCACAGATCTCCAGGTAGAAGGTCACCTGGGGCCAGTGACCATCACATGGTATGGTTCAATGGTTACATCTAAATCATCCCATTCCAAGGCAAAAATATGGGACTTCAGAGGAGCCGATTTTGATAAGATGGCCAACAGAGTTAAGCTAGCCCTGGCAAAAAGAAACACAGGTGAGGGGTACAGGCAAAGTGGGCAAGCATTAAGGATGCAACATGAAAGCAACATCCCATTGTGTTAGACAGAAAAGGAAGTGAAAGAAGAAGGAAACCACTTTGGTTCTCAAATACAGTAGCAGAAAAGGTCAGAGCCAAAAGGCTGGCCTTCAGGAAATATAAGGGAACACAGCGGGATGAAGATAGAGGCATACCAAACTGTCCTAAGGGAAGCAGGTAAGGCAGTAAGGCAGGCAAAGTCCCAAACTGAGGAAACACTAGCAACTAACAGCAAGAAGGTGACAAGACTTTCTATAGATACATTAGTGAAAGGAGAAAGTCCAGAGGGGGTATTGCTAAGCTTAATGGAGAAAAGGAGCATGTGAGGAGGAGGACCCTGTAAAGGCATCTATCCTAAATAGATACTTTTGCTCAGTATTTACTGAAGAGAAGGTAGGGCAGGCCCACAGCTCAGCATCATGGACACAGGGGAGGGAGGTGAGTACTACTCCTTCACAAAAGAAAGGGTCCTACAAGAGCTTGCTAAGCTCAGAGTGGATAAGGCAATGGGACCTGATGGCATACATCCCAGGGTACTTAAGAGCTAAAGGTGGAACTAGCAGAGCCATTAGCAGAATTGTTTAGTGAGTCTCTGAGCACAGGAGAGGTCCCAGAAGACTGGAGAAGGGCTCATGTGATCCCGCTCCACAAGAGTGGTAGCAGGGAGGAGGCGAGGGACTACAGACCGGTCAGTCTTACCTCAGTAGTGGGCAAGATTATGGAGGCACCTTAAGGAAAGGACAGTGCAACACCTGGAATCCATAGGGGCACAGGATCCAAGACAGCATGGGTTTACAAAGGAAGGTCCTGTCAAACTAATCTCATAGATTTCTTTGACTGGGAAACCAGAGTGGTGGACCAAGGGGAGCAGTTGATGTCGCCTACCTTGATTTCAGCAAAGCTTTTGACACTGTTCCACATAGAAGATTGATTAATAAGCTGGGTAGGCTCGGGTGGGTCAGAGTTGGTCAACTGGGTGGCAAACTGGTTGACTGGCAGAAAACAGAGTGGTGGTAAATGGTATACAGTCAGAAGAGATACAAGTCACAAGTGGGTACCTCAGGGATCAGTCCTGGGGCCAGTCCTATTCAACATCTTCATTAGTGACCTTGCAGATGGACTAGAGGGTAAGGCTTGTCTGTTTGCAGATGACACCAAGATCTGCAACAGAGTAGATGAGCCAGATGGGTGGGCAGAATGAGAAGAGATCTGGATAAACTAGCAGAATGGTCAGAAGAGTGGCAACTGGGATTTAATACAAAGAAGTGCAAAATCATGCACATAGGGAAGAGAAACCCTGAAGCCACTTATAGGCTGGGAGGGAGTTGCTAGCAGTCACAAAGGAAGAAAGAGACTTGGGCATCATCATCACTGATGACCTAAAATCATCCAAGCAGACCTCTAAAGCAGTAGGTAAGGCTAGGGGGTGTTAGGGTGTATTAGTAGGGGTATCACAAGTCGTAAGAGGGAGGTAATAATCCTCTGTACAAGACATTGGTTAGGCCCCATCTGGATACTGCGTGCAGTATTGGAGGCCACACCTTCACAAGGACATTAACCAAATTGAGGCAGTCCAGAGAAGGGCAACCAAAATGGTGCAAGGACTGCATCAGAAGACATATGAGGACAGATTAACGGAGCTCAATATGTATACCTTGAGCAAAGGAGGGAGAGAGGTGATATGATCGAGGCATTCAAACACCTTAAGGGCATAAACAAAGTGAAAGAGTCTAACATGTTTAAATATAAGAAAATAGCAGGACAAGAGGACACAGCACGAGATTAGAGGAGGCCGATTAAGGGGAATGTGAGGAAATTCTTTTTCACAGAAAGGGTGGTGGATGCATGGAATGGCTTACCACAAGAAGTGGTGGCTATGAATACAGTGCAGGGCTTCAAACAGGCATGGGATAGGCATAAGGGAGCAATACAAATGACTATGAATAGATAGGTCACTGACAGAGAAAGGCGATGGCACATTTATAAGGTAGAAAAAGAAATGGGCAGACTGGATGGGCCTTGGTGTCCTTATCTGCCGTCAACTTCTATGTTTCTATGTTTCTATTGCTGCTGTCTGGCTGTGAGTATAGGATCCTTGTACACGCTTGCTTGTTTGGCTCACTGAAATTACTGTGGTTCTTTGCAGGTTCATTAAAAGCTACGACAATACACTCTCTTCCTGATCATCACGCTGAACCAGAGAGTCATGCTTTAGGTTTCTAAGGCCTTCTCTCCCTCTTCTTGCCAGATCTATTTGGAGCTCAAACCAGAGCCTTCTCACTAACCCATAGGCAAACTCTGGGTTGAGCTTGCTGCTAACCTTTACTATTGTACTTTCCTTTATTTATCCTTTCTGTTCATTAACTTAAGGATATAAAACCATTTGGAGAATGTAAGACTTTATGATATTTTCTCACTTGTTGATGTAGTGAATGTCTGACAATAAAAACTGAATATAAAAAAGAAGAGTATGGCCACCACTTGTGGCTCCAGCTTGCGCTGTCACCTGTAATCATGCAAGTGGTGGTGGTGGATAGGAGTGCACAGTCCTTCCTTGGAGGAGAAAGTGTTCTATGGAATGTACACTCCTCCTCCTCCTCCCATGGCCAGCCTCCGACAATCCAACCACTCACTTCTGAACTCAGACAGCTGGCGTTGACGAGCAGTGGCGCTACTGAAGTACCAGCAGGCTGGCCTGTTTCCACCCATTTTCAGTCCCTACCCCAAGATGGGAGACTGTCCTGGCTATTCAGAAATGGCTTCTGATCAAGCCCATCCTCTTTCAATATGACTGACACTTGTAGACAGGTCTGTATTTACAAAAGGCAGGTGTGTACATCCGACTTTTGCGCTAAGAAAAGAAATTAAAACAAAATAAAATGTCTATTAAGTACCGTGGAGTGCAACATTAACTCTAATAGTGTAAAGAAACTGCACAACCCTTTTGCCGCTTTTGATGATTATGCAGCCCTGGGAAAAAGTAAAGCCCCACACTCTAAAACGCCTGTATAACAGGTGTTTCTCTACTTACCTCGGTATTTGAAGATATTTTAGCAGGATGACCTATTAAGTCTGGAGGCTTGCTTACAACAGGATCCAGTCAAAGATGGCTAACATTTACACAGACCATGTTACATGACTGCAGACCACAGTACACAGGAATACATTCCTAAAGGCTGGAGCTGGTTTCAAGGGTTGTATATTCCAGTGTTATCTACCATGGCTGCTACAACCCCCCACCCACCCACCCACCCACCACAAGCTCAGGTACAAGCACTGCTTGCTGGATGGCTGTCAGTCAAGCCCCTAACTACAGTAAAAAGGCTGACAAAATCATTATGGGGCTCGGAAATTGACTTGTTTTAGCAAAATGTTCCCATTTGCTCCCTACTCAGTAGTAGCAAAGGCTTATAAACCAACCTGATGCAATCATTACAAACATTTAAAGCAGCAGTACTGGATAATCAGGAAGTGATTAGCAAAATTTAGCTTTTGGCTGAAAGCATGCAGCCATAGATCCGGTTTCCATATCTGTAAATATTTTTTTCCTAGCGATCTTTAGTTTTTATTTAAAATTTATTTCCATTGTTGTGGATCCACAGAAAATATGTCTGTGCCTAATCTGCAGCGAGCTCCCCTCATGTTGCATCACATCTTTGGTTACTTCCGTGGGACCTTGTGCAACGTGTTCCTGCTGTCCCTGTACAGAAACTGCAAGTCATGTGCATGCACGTTGGCTGCACAAAGGGTTCCAATTTAACACTGCGGTGGGAGAAATGTAAACAAAACAGAAAAACAGAGCAAATTATGGGGCGACAGTACAGCAAAACCAAGAAAGATTATTGTGGTAAGTGCTCAACAGAGCATGGGGACAAAATGTTGCAAAATATCCCGATTTTTTTCATCTAATACTGCTGCTTTAGAATTGGAAAATAGAATTATGAACAAAGTGACATTAATTTACATTAAATCATTGAAGTATTTCTGGTACTATATATCACACGGACGGACATGCAAAATAAAAACTTAACATTAATTTACTTAATTACTCCTTAAGGTTTTAGTAATCATAGTTCTTTTAACAATTACTTTACAATATATTGTTAAACTTCAGAGTTTTAACTCAGATTTTTACTGAATTTCTTTAAAACAAGAAACCATACATATAAACAAACAAGCAATTAGGTAATCTGTACAGGACACAGGGCAGCATTTTGTGATATTGTATGAAAGTATATAACCACAGCATACATACAGTCATCGTAACAAATGCAGTTAAAATGTAAGTTATATCCTGTCTTGGTATTTTCTTGTCTTTCCAGAGCTGCAGAGCTCATTACTAATACAGTTAATCAAGGTTTTGCAGGTGCCTGTGTCTGACTCTTTCATTTCCATGTCACTGGATAATTACTGCTTCTACACCACACTCATCTGCTGCTATGAGTGAAGTACGTGGGTACCTTGGGACCTTCTCCTAGAGTCTACGTTTGCATGAGGCATTCCTCCCATTTCAGCCATTTTGTTACGGAGTCGATGATTTTCTCCTTCATAGAATTCAGCTTTATAAACCTCTCTTCCATGATGTGACCTCCTTACCAGAGACATCCACTGTTTTGGGGAGGGAGTGACAGCCAGTGTCTAATAATGGATTTTAGGGTTGCCGCTGCAAATATTCAAAAAAATTACGACTTTGCCCCGTCTTAAAATAACCAGAATAAAGTGCTCACAGTGTTGGGAGATACTTTCTGATAAGATATCAGATATGATTTGGGTGAGCTCATCCTAGAAAGACTGTAACTTAGTTGCTACCCTTCCTTCTACCTGTATGTACTACTCAAGCGGGGTGGGTTGTCCGATCACCCCTTGTGCTATATGTGCAGTCTGTGTGTAATTCCTTAGCTGCAGGAACCTATAGTGGTCTGTTCCTGGGAAAAGGAACTTGTCTCTTATTTGCTCAAAGCTCATTAGTAGCTTCTGATCTATTAGGTCTCCTATAATATGGACTCCCCTCCGAAATGGTGCAGTTTTTCAGCTTTTTTTTTTTATTTCAGACAGACAGCACGCTAGTTTGTCTGATGGATGATGCAAATTAGACAATGATGTCCCGGTGACAGAATACCATATGCAGATAAGCATGGTATGTTCTAGATCTATAATCCCACCTAGTCCATATTCACAGATTGGGGAATATCATTGTTTTCATAATACTAACTATCCAGTCATTTGCTTTCAAAAGTTTGGAAATGGAAATAAGTTAAGGTTTTTCTATCCTCTGGTGTTTTAGCAGATCAAGCCAGGATAAAATGAAATAATAAAAGCATTTACTTATTCAGAGACAGCTAAGAACTACATCATGACAAACCAAGACGTCACTCTGCCTTGTGAGCTTCCTTTTATGGTTACAGGATTCATGTATCCCTGTATCAGACAGGAAATAACCGAGATACCACTACTTACTAAGGTATTTTGACAAAAGCAATCCATGGCTTGAGAAATCTAAAATGCTGTAATTCTATCTCTCTTCTTTTTTTTTTTTTTTCTTTTTGCTCCTCCCCACCCCTGGCTGACCACTCTTCAGGCCACCTAGGATCCCATGGCCACCCACCTCCTCCAGTTGCCATCCGCTGCCCCTCCAAGTCCGGCAATGGATCCCCGGCTGGTGACCGACGTAACCCTTCATCAGGTGGGTCTGCCCTTCTGTTGGAGAAGTGCCAATGCGCAGGGCTACCCCAGCTAATGTGGCATGTCGGGATCGGTGGCCATCATCTGGTCGCACTAGGGCATTTTTCTTATTTTTTCTGAGGCACGTGATGTGCCACATGACATCAAGGCATCCATCGACATTTGCCACACTACCACCCATAGTGTGACCCAATGTGTTGCTATGCTCCGGCCTCCACCAGGGTCCAGCAACCGCAGAGCCACGACGCCCCAACCTCCCAGGAGAAGGCAAGCAGTCATCGGATACCGAGCCATCTCCCCGGCAGGCCCTCCGACACCGAGTCCGTTCCTGAACCCAGGTCGTTGGCATCACAGGCGGAAAATTCCATCTTCTTTAAGACAGAGACGGATAATCTCTGCTTTGGTATTTTGCTTGCTTTTGATCCAGAAATAAAAGAATTTTATTGTTGCTAAAACCTGTGGTTTTGTTATTTCAACTTCTGTGCCTACCCAGTGAACCCATGTGGAGAATGGGACAACTAAGGTGCCTTTTAAAGTAATATAATTACTGCTTCCAGTGAATTAAGCAATAAGGCAAGCAAAAGTGTGCATTATTACAGGATAATGGCACGCCTATGGAAATAAGGCATGCGCCATGCTGAGTGCCTTACACACCTAAAAAGTGCCGTTATCTCCAATTACAAACATCCTGAAGTGCCTTATTGTGATTATAAAATAGTTTCACTAATTTTTATTTCAAAACTGACTGATGAGTTTCACAACTCAAAGTAGTTCTGACCTGTGCTGCTGTGTTGGAATAAAGAACAGTTGCGTACTTACTATAACAGTAGATCTTTGACAGAATTTCTTTCATCAGGTTACCCTTTGGAACTACAGAAGCCAAGCACTAGGACCACATGGAAAACTTTTGCAAGCAGTCGGCCAGGGACCTCCCATGACAATACCAGATGTCAGCGATACATAAACATGGGTGGCCCTCTTCTCCTCAGTTTCTCACCAGAGATCATGCTCAGAGGACCTCCTTGTAGGGAACTAGGAGATCCCAGCCCTCCACATACCAAGTGAGACAGAGTGCTGGAAAATAGTGCAATGGAGACAGCAGCACATGTATCCTTTGTCACAATCCCTAAAGGGAAGGAGGTGGGACTGCATGGCCTGATAAAAGAGAATTTCTGAAAGATCTACTGTTACGTGAAGTTCGTAACTGTTCTATCTCCTTTGAAGATATCTCTGTCATCAGGCCAAACCTCTGGAATGAGCCCAAGGAGTACCAAAAGCTAACAGTGCAGGTGGCTGGAGCCTATAGGCTAACAACAGTAGGCCTTGTAGCACAGCTAGGCCAAATTCAGCTCATCTACGAGAGAGACACTGTCCAGATTGTAGTGTTTGGTGAAGGTGTGGATGGTACTCCAGTAGCAGCTGCACAGATCGCTGCAGCAGAAACATTCTCGAAAACAAGCTACTGACTTAGCCATGCCTCTTGTGAAATGACCACGAACCACACCAGGAGCTTCTTAGTGTACTTCCTGTAACAGAACATAAAGAAATGTGCTAGCTATTTGGACAAGCACTGCTTAGACACTGGGGTGTCCTCTTTCCCAGGGTGAACAAAACAAAGAGCTGTGAGGACTTTCTGCAGTCCCTGTATGGTGTGTATAGTATCCAAGTATTCTATGCATCTAAGGTATGGAGCAATGCTTCCCATGGACAGACATGCTCTATATAATACACTGGTGGGTGGATGATTTAAATTTAAACAGACACCACCTTTGGTAGAAATTTAGGATTAGTACATGAAGACACCCTGCCTTTGTAGAAAATTAAATAAGGAGGCTTACAATTAGAGTCTGCAGCTCTGAAATCCTTTGAGCAGAAGTGATTGCAACTAACAATAACACTTTCAAGAAAGACAGTATAAGACACAAGTTGTGACTGGCTCAAAAGAGCCACAGTCAGCTTACCAAAACCAAATTCAAGTCCCAAGCTGGGAATGGATTACGAATATACGTTATGTGTAAATGCCTCTCAAAATGTATGGGTAGGCCAACCCGTGGCTTGAGGGTTGAGTGCTGGACTACACCTCGCTTCCACGCCCGCAACCCAGGCTTGCATACAGACCAAGCGCTTGAAATTGGCCGGGGTGAAGGGCTGACTGACCCGCTGGCTGGCAGCTCTCATCCTTGGGAGGATCTGAGGGCTCCTCGGGTTTCACTGCCTCCTGGTGGAGGCGGGTGGCAGCGTCACATTCAAGGAGCTCTGGCGCTAGGCCAGGTAGGGCGGACAAGGCTGTGAACCAGAGCTGCAGTGCACAAGTGCACCTCCATGCGCATGTGCTACTGTTTAGGGCCTTGGGATAACGGGCACAAGCAGAAAACTCCCAGAGGATATGGGGAGGTGACGGAGGCCCAGAAGCCAAAACCCACATCCTGGCCAGACCATCCTTCCAGCGAAGCCTCCCAAGCCCTTCGAACCGACCCAGGACCAACCTCTAATTTCAGAAAGGTGCCACGTAGGTGAGGCAGGCCCTCCCAGAGGGTGATCCGGAGGACTGGAAGGTTCCTTGGACTCAGGGAGAGGTGTTCCAGTAACTGTGCTCCCTGGAAGGTAGTTTCAGGCCGGAGTAGATGCCGCAGTTGACTGAGCACCCTGAGAGATGCCCCAATTCCCCAGTGAATAAAACAGAATCTACACACACAAAAAAGTATGGGCTGCCTCCAGCTGATCAGCCATACAGCTGTCCATAGGCACACAGAAAACTGGAAATAGCAGCCAAGTGCACTCTGGCTGAGGAATACTGCAGGCCTGAATCTGATTAGGACAGCAGGTACTCTAGAACGGACTGGACAAGTGAATGGATCCAGGTTATGTGAAGCTGCCCATAATGCAAATCGTCCCATTTCATGAAGTAAGTATGGCTGGTGGACAGTTTCTAGCAGACACCAGAACATCCGCCACTTTCTGTGATACCTAAAAACCTATGTCTTCAGAAGCCATGTGTGCAAATACAGGGACTTCAGGTCCAGGTGGACTAGGGTTCCCTGTTCCTGTAACAGAAGACCCTTGCACAGAGGCAGAGGTAACAGGGTAACACTGTCAACTGTTGTAGCAGAGGATACCATATCTGCTGAGGCCATTGGGGAGCAATGAGTATTAGAGTTGCCCTTCCATCTTCAGCTTCAGTAGTACTCTCTGGATAAGCGGGGAAGGAAGGGAAGGCATACAGAAACCTCCCTTTCCAAGAGAGGGACAAAGCATCATGCCAAAAACTCCAGGCCCTGAGCGAGCAAAACAGCAGTTTTGCACTCTGTGGGGATGCAGAAAGAGCCAACTCTGGATGACCACATCTTTCAAATAGGTCATCAACCACGTACCTTGGACTGTGACCTGTTTAGTTTGTTTGCCAAGACTTTTAGGTGCCAGGAACATGTACTTTGATAGTTATAGACTGTGTTCCAGAGTCCAATACCAAACTCTCATTGCTTCTCTGCACAGGGGGTAAGAATGAGTCCACCCTTGCTTGCTGAAGTAATGTATCACACTGACATTGTCTGTCTGTATTAACAGAGGACCTAGGAACAAGTGGTTCTGGAAGGTCTGGGGTTCATACAGAACCACTGCCTCAGAACATTTATAGCAAAAGCATGTTCCTCCTGGTTTCACAAGTCTTGTATTAGCAGAGGTCCCAGGTCGGCTCCTCATCTTGATCTCAAGCATCTATGGTGAGGATCTGAAGTGGGGTAGGGATCAAGAATGTGACACCTTTGAGCAGGTTGCTGCATTCCATCCACCACTGGAGTGCTCTGCACAAGGAAGATGCAACTAGAACCATCTGTTCTAGATTATCTGTCAGCTGGTCCCACTGTACTCAGGGTCCACTATGGGATCCGCATGTGCAGTCTGGCCAGTGGCACAGTAACAATGGCAGCTGCCATCAGTACCAGCAGGTGGAGAAATGTTCTTGCTGAGACATAACAGTTGTCATACACAAACTGTGCTTGGGCAATCAGTCGATCTGTCCTGTCCAGAGGCAGAAACCAAAGCGGGTCTATATCCAAAATGCCCTATGTACTTTGGTCTTTGGCAGGGTGTCAGAACATACTTTGGTATACTGACTGTCACCCCATCTGAACATTGAACATCTGTCTAGTTTGAGCTAAGGTCTGCAACAGTTGGTCCCTGGAGTGGGCTTTTAACAGCCAGTCATCCAGGTAAGGAAAACATACAGACCTTCCCTACAAAGGAGCTAGCATTTGGTAAAGACTTGTGGCACAGAAGATAAGCCAAGGCAAAACTCTGAATTGGTATTGTTCACCCTGAGAACAGGAACCTCAGATATTTTCTGTGAGATTTCCAAATATGCAGATACACATCCTTCATATCAAGGGAACAAATCCAGTCCCTCGTTTGCAATAGGGAAGGAGACCCTGCAGAGTGACCATCCAAACTTCTTGTATTCTACGAAGTTCAGAGCTCTGAGATCTAGAATAAGTCAGATACCCTGTCCACTTTGGGACAAGGAAGTATCTGGAATAAAAACCTGTGTTCCTCTGTTCTAGAGGTACAGGTTCTATTGCCCATTTTAAAGCAGAGTCTGTACTTCCTCTAGCAATAGAGACATGGCCCTGGTGGTGTATGTTGTCATCACCTGTGGATGATCTGGAGGGTTGTCCAGAACCTCCAGGGTATGACCTTCTCTATAATCTCCAGAACTCATGTGTCTGTGGTCACCTTCCTCCACTGGTCCAAGTGGAGGGACAGACGATCCCTACAACCACCCCTGGAGGTAAAGGTGCCTGAGGGCCATATAAGAAGTCTTGCTGAACTGATGAGGGCAGAGCCACCAGCTCCACTACCTCTCACTGCTTTAGAATGGGCACCTGGGGTTGTGGTGGGAACTAGCAAAGCCCCTGCACCTTGCCTCTTCTCCCCTGACAGTAGATGGATGAAAATTACCCTGCTCCTACCATTGGGTTGGGTATGGTACAATGATTTCAGAGTCTTGTCAGATGATTAAGATTTCTCAATGCATCTTCTACATCCTGGCCAAACAGTTTCTGCCCTCTGAATGGAGAGTTGAGAATTGTTTTCTGCACCTCAGTTGTAAAACCTGCTATTCTAAACCAACAGTAGCACCGGAGATATATGCCAGAAGCAACAGCTGTAGCAGAGGCATCGGAAATATCATGTGCTGTGCGGATCAAATGAGTTCAAATGATTTCCTACATCAGCACAAGCAGTAAGAGTCTTCATTAACTCCTCACTTAGTATATCTCTTAGGAAAGGCCTGCGCAGCCCTCACTGCTCCTCCAGACAGCGTCCTGATATTTTATCAGGTGGGCCTGGTAGTTAACCATCTTCCAGATGTAGTGCACTCCAGTAAAATGTACCAAAGATTTTGCCAGTCAGTATCCATATAGTCTAATCTAGAACAAATTATTAAATGCCCCACCAGAGGGAATAACATCTTAGATCTAGTGTTCTCTAATAATATCGACTATATAGAAAATGTTGAGGTTATATCCCCCATCAGATAGTGATCACAATCCCATCCTCCTGGATTATAAAACTAAGCATTATATATAAATGGTAAAACCATAATACTGGATTACAATAAGGCAAATTTTCCAAGGATTAAAACTACCTTGATAATACTAATTGGTATCAAGAACTTAGAGCAAAATGCCTGGATGAAACATGGAATATAATATATAATCACATCAAATTTGTATTAAAACATGGGAACCTTCAAGACACAACAGGGTTTGAAGTAATTGATTAGCAGTTTTTTCTTGGGAAAAAACTAACCGTACAGAAAGTATTTATATAGGTTTTCTAGAAGTGTTGTGTTTGTTAAACACAGTGAGGCAAGAGCTATGCATTTTCAAAATGTTTTGCACTTTTATGAGCAAAACGCTAATCAATTTTTAGAGTTAAATAAAACCCTGCACAAATATCTTAATTATGGGAGAGTCCCTGTCTGGTGGTTCTAAAACTAAATAAGTTAATAAGGAGGAAAAAGATACTATTTGGCCTACAAAAGAATAAGACTCCTGACAAATGGCTTAAATTTAAATCATTAGCTAAAACCGTTAAAATCTAATCAGGAAAGCAAAGAAAACCACTGAATTAAACCTCGTTAAGAAAATAAAGGACAACAGAAAGAAATTCTTTAGTTACATAGATAGCCTTAAAGGCAAACAACCATCTATTGGCCCATTAAAACTGGTGAAAAGATCATAACTGAAGAGAAAGATATGGCAACTGAATTTAATTCATACTTTCTGAGCATGCATATTCCTACGACTAATTTTCATCTACATCTCGACCCAAGTAGCAAAAAATAGAATTCCAGATATATTGTTGATAGTATTACCACTTTAAGATCCAATGGTTCACCTGGACCTGACGCATTACAATCAAGTTTGTAAAAAAAACTGGTACATCAACTTGCAGAGCCATTAACAGTCTTATTTAATAGATCCATTTTGGAGGGAAGGCTCTTGAGGAATGGAAAATGGCAGAGGTAATACCAATTCTAAAGGGGGTCCAAGAACTGAGGATGGAAACTACCTCCCCATTAGCTTGACCTCAGTTACTGGAAAACTCATGGAAAAATTAATAAACATATTACTACTCATTTAATTAATAACAGATTAATCGACTCAACCCAGCATGGCTTTACTCCAGGAAGATCATGTTTGTCTAACTTAATTAGTTTCTTTGAACCAATTAGTGCAGCTTTAGATAAAAACGTTCCTGTTGATGTCATTTTTCTTGACTACTCTAAAGCTTTTGACAAAGTTCCCATAAAGTTTTAATAAACCAACTTATTGACATAGGATTAAATAACAACCTTATCAGATGGATCTCCTCATGGTTAGAAGGCAGAGTTCAGCACTAACAATCAAAGGTGATTCATCTGCCTGAGATGTGTTACTAGCAGCATTCCTCAGGGCTCTGTACTCGCCCAGTACTTTTTAACATCTTAATATCATCCCTTCCTTACTCTAACAGAGTATGGGTGGGAAAAATATACTGACGACTGTAAAATGGGTTGTTAGATAAATAACCAAGGATGCCAGTTTCTTACAACAAACTTGGATGCAATAGCAAACTGGGCTATAAAGAAAGAGATGTATTTCAACCTTGAAAAGTGTAAGTTATGCACATGGAAAAAAAACCATGCATACATACCAAATAAATGGAACTTCCTTGATAACGGTAAAGAAGAAAAGATCTGGGAGTAATAGTTACTAATGATTTAAAATTTGACACCCATGCATTAATTACGGCTAAAAATGTCAAAAATTATAGGATGCATACTCGGAATGTCAAGAGTAGAGAGATGGAGGTATTGGTGCCACTGTACAGTGCACTGGTGAGACCCATATGGAGTACTGTTCCCAATTCTGTGCCCCAACATCAAAAGGTCTCAGAAATTATATGAAAACATACAAAGAAAATGACAAGGAATATAAGAACAAACAAAAATATGACTTATGGAAATAGACTTCTTAAATTGAATCTCTATTCTAATAAATATGGGCAAGAAAGAGAGACCTTTGTTTAATATACTGTAAAACATTACAGAATGAATATATGGCAGAAACTGTAGGGATCAGGAAGAATCCAGGTATCGACAGTACTAGAACTCACAAGCTAAAATTAAGAGGCGATTCAAATCATTCAACTAAGAGATGTCATTACTTCACCCAATGTGTGATTTCTAAATGGAACAAACTGCCTAGACAAGTGGTTAATAGCCCTACTATAACTATTTTTAAAATAAATCTGGATAACTTTATGAGAGACGACAAATTTTATTCCACAATGAACTGGTGGCAAGTTCACTAAAGGGCTACATGCTCACTGAACTTGCAAACTTACTATGAACCTTTAAGAGCCAGAAGTTGCATTTAGGAGACAAAATTTCAGCAAAACTATATTGAGTCCTTGATCCACCCCATTGCTATCTCTCTACATAAGTGCTTTTCTGTTTTGCTTGGCTGACAAAGACAAACAGGGTGATGGGAACTTCCTGTGATTTTATTGGTATAACGGAGGGAGGGCTGCTATATAACAAATGCAGCATGGCTTATTATTATAAGGAAAATTGCCCGGAGACCCATATCTGTCACAACCACCGAGTGGCCTAATTTTTGGAAGTCACCCTACAACTTTTGGGAAGGTTCTGACGGCCTGGTGTAGACCAGTCCGCCCACCCACATCACCAAATGGTTGATATCTCCCAACAGGGCTAGGATAGCCCTACCCAGGCATTCACTGACGCCTATTTGGTGTACCAGTTGCCGGTTTGCAAGCAGTCTGACACCATTACTGTTTGACCAAGTTTATATTTCTTGTGCTACTACTGCAACCCCAAGTTTGGGCAGGAGTGCAGTTTGTTGGTTAGATAACTGTGTTTTTGAGTGTTTTTCACGCTTGAGGTTATAGTGTTCTTTTTTTATCCTCTATTTTGTTTATCTGTCTATTGGTGTATGCATCGTAGAAATGCAGGGAGGGACAGAAACCAGACAAAAGAAGATTGGAAAATATACTATAAAACTGTATTATGACATCTATAAAGATTAGCTCTGTTAATGTGAAGGGCATTAACGATGTAGTCAAGAGGGCGAGAATTTTGCAAGAAGTTGGTAGATCAAAATGTGATATTGCTTGTCTGCAAGAGACCAGATTATCTGCTAGTGAACATTTGAAATTAAAGCGGACCTGGATGGATACTATTTATGCCGACTCTCACCCTACAGAAAAGAAAACAGTGGTAGCAGTCTTAATAAGGAGAGGTACGCCATTACAAGTTAACAAAGTTATCACTGCTGGTACTGGCAGAGTAGTCCTGATCTCAGGAATACACAATGGAATTCTCATTTATATCATAGCCATTTATGCCCCAACACCACCCACGGAGAATTTGAGGTATCTTTTTAAATTGATTTTGGAATTGCCAAAGGTCACCTAATATGTATGGGAGACTGAACTGTGTTGAAAATAACATTTGGATAGATCTCTGGGTGGCTCCAAACAACAGAGAGCATGTTCTAAGTTGTTAAAGAACTTATGTTAGGAAGCCGGTCTGGTTGATCCCTGGCAAATGTTATACCTTCACAAGAGGGACTATACATATTATTCAGCATCGATAATACTTATTTTAGACTAGACCAATTTTGCACCCATAAAACTCGATTCATCTATTTCAAGATGTAACTATCCACCCTGTGCTCTTTTCAGACCATGCAATGATTAGGCCCTGCTAAAATGGGAGGTAGACAGAGAAATGCTATTGGCGTTTTAACCTAGGAGTATTAAATAATAAAGTATATGTAAACCAAATTAAAGAAACCATTAAAAACTATTTGAATGAAAATACAGAAAAGACTCACAATTAAAATATATATGGATGGAATGAAAGCCGTCCTGAGGGACAGACAATCTCCTCTACAGCTCACAAACATAAAGTGTACCAAAAGAAAACAAGAGCCCTAACAACCAGATTCAAATAATAGAGACACAACATTATGGAAGCAGGGACTGAACACTTTTAGCAGAACTTAAAAGCTTAGACAACAATATGATGAACATATGCTTAAGAACACAGAAAATTCCCTTAGATACACTAGACACACATACTGTGTCAATGGAGACCAGGCAGGGAGGCTATTGGCATTGAGGCTTAAGAAATAGGCAGCAGATAGATACATATCTGGGATTCAGAGGACAGATCACCGGGAACTAAGATCCATCAACCCCAACAGATTGTAAATGAACTTGCAAAGTTCTATACACAATTATATAAAGAGGAAAGAGGAGCGGAGCGTGAACAGAAAATACAATGTTTCCTAGAGAAACTAGAGTTACCCAGATTACCCCAAACACAAAAAGAAATGTTGGATGCCTCTTCTCAGAAGCAGAGGTCACAAGGGCAATCCCGTCTTTTAAAGCAGGGAAAGCACCAGGCCCTGATGGCTATGGTATTGAATTCTAGAGAGGATTCATTAAAGAACTTCACCAGTAATTACAAAAGTATGTAATACAGCACACGAACACAACGCCATGCCAGACTCTTGGTGGGGCTCTAATCTCTATTATAGCTAAGCCAGAGAACGATCCTACAATATGTTCTAGTTACTGCCCGACCATTACTAAATCAGGATGCCAAGATTTTTACAAAAATAGTTTAAGAATGCAACAAATTATAGCCTCTTTAGTACACACAGACCAAACAAGATTTATTCCTGGGAGGCAAATCAGAGATAATATCAGACTTCTTTTGAATAAACTGACGGCAGCCCAGAAATTCCTCCCTAAAACATTAAATACAATTGTAGCCTTAGATGTGGAGAAGCGTTTGACCGCCTAGACTGGACATATTTAGAGAAAGTTATACAGAAATGTGGCTTTCGGAAAATATGCAAAATAGTTATTAAATATTTATAATACCCCATGGCACAAGTCAAAGTTAATGGAACCATCTCAACACCCTTCAAAATACAATGAGGTACTAGACAGGGATGTCCCTGTCCCCACTCCTCTTGCCCTGAGTATGGAACCGTTAGCAGAGATGATAAGACAATCCAGAGAGGTGAGGGAGTACAGGCAGGAGATGAGGAGATAAAAATATCCTATATAGGACAATACACTGTTATATGTAGCAGACCCAATTAACAAACTTCCTATACTACGGGAGAGGATGAGGACATTTGGAGAGATTGCAGGATGTAAAATCAATGAAGAAAAACAGAGGTCTTTCCGATAGGACCAGGAGCTACAGGCCTCTTCCTCCAATTGGAAACTTTAAATGGGTGAGTTCTGGGATGAGATCTTTGGGCATATGGCTACCTAGGAACATTACAAAGCTGTATGAGGTTAATTATGGAAACTGTTAAAGGCTGTACAAACTGATTGTAACAGGTGGAAAGAATTGCCACCGTCTCTGTCAGGCAAGATCGAGTGTACCGAATTAATATATTACCTCGGTTTTTTTAGTTTCATCTTTACATTTACGATTACCAAAACTATTGTGGATATCCCTAAAGAAATTATTGGTAAGATTTCTCTGGGAAGGGAAGACCCCCAACCCCCGGATAAAATGGAAAGTCTTTACTCCCCAAAACAAAAGGTGGGCTGGTCTACCTGATTTTCCCAGATATTACTGGGCAGGGCAGATACAGGCTGTAATACCCTTTATAAAAAAAGACACAACCTCTGTGGACGGAAGTTGAGAAACTGTCATGTAGCCTCCAACATATAGGAGCTCTAATATGGTTAGACACAGAGGCTTTAGTAAAATATATACAGTAATCCATGGACCTTAACCCTCATAAAAACTTAGAAACTTGTTTGTAGAAAATCACAAATACCCTTAATTAAAGGGTCACAAACACCAATTAGAGCGTGTGTAGATTACCTCCCAGCTCGAATGATGGATACGGGGTTCCAGGTCTGGGAAAGGAAGGGTCTCTGGAAGATAGAGCAAATGTACCAAAATGGGGAAATAAAATCCTTTCAACAACTAAAGAGTGAATTTAACCTATTACCCACAGGATTTATTTGGATATTTTCAATTTTGACACTATTTATTAGAAAGTAATAGACAACATCAGTTCACCGACCAGGTAAATCCTCTGCAGGAATTAATTCTGGGACTGGCATCAAACCTGGTTTCTAGAGGGACTATATCTAAATTGACTCATTTCATGGGGGAATGGACTCAGAGGTGGATCAACTGAATCATATTAAAGAAAACTGGAATAGGGAATTGGATACAACTCTTGAGTCTGACCAGTGGAGAAGGATATGGGAAGCGTTCATTTAAGCACAACTTCAAGTATGTGGCAGAGTTCAGACAGAAAGTGGTCTGTAGATTTTCGGACCCTGGTAATAACTAAGCATTTTAATAGGGCACCCCAGATACATGCTGGAGGTGTAAACTACAAAGGGAACATATGCCCATATTTTTGGGCCTGCTCTGAAGTAACATCTTTTGGAGAGAGAAAGTGAGATAATCATGATAAAACTTAGTCAATTATTTGAAACCCATGTCCCTCAGGAACCACAATATCTATTATTTGGACTACCACCCCAAAAATCAAATTGTATTTATATTATATTATGATGCATGCAGCCACTAAAACAATAACAAAAAATTGGCTTACAGGTAAGTCCCCAAAATAGACTTATGGTACAGACTTGCTTGCAGATACTGGAAATGGAGAAGATGACTGCTAAACTCAGACTAACTGAAAAGTTTAAGGACGATGGTTACCTTTTTTCATTACCAAGTAAACAAAGAAAACAAGAGTACAATAGAGATATTGGCAATTCAATAGATTTTTTTGGAAGAGACAGTACTCACCTCCCCCTTTTCTTCCTCCTTTTCAGATCCTTTTATTACCTCCCCCCCTATGACTTACTATTGAGAGCTCAACTATGGTGCCTTGTATTTATTTTAGCTAGATATTTCTATCCAGATATCTGCATGTAGGTTTCTACATACAACTATATAGATATGCAGAGATATCCAATTATCAAACAGCAGTAGTCTACCATCAAGATGAAGTGAATGGTTATTGATAGCCCTCACTCAGTATCAGTAATAATAGATTTTTCTGTGACTACACCAATGTACTCTATTTTTGATGTAATTATTCTTTTCTTTGTTTGATTTATTGTTATATTTTTCTGTTAAGTGTCAATTCAATATATGTAAGGTTGATACCCTCTTAGCTCACCACAATAGATTTAAAGATGTGGAGGAAAGCTTGATATGTATTATAGTGGTGGTAGCAAGCAGACTGAAACACTGTACTGGTATTGATGCATGTTAGTATGTCCTGTTTATTTATTGCTGTATGTGTCATGTGGCTGTGAATGTATTAAACTGAAAATCAATCAAATACTATTTCCAAAAAAAAACAATTTTTCTAATACATTGCCAGCCTCTTCAAAGGAAAAGGTAAATCCTTAAGGGAGTATTTTTGAAAGTGTAACACAATCAATAGATTGCTATTTAACCTGTTATGAACAGATATGAACCCAAATGTAGACCTCTATAGAGCATTCCCTCTAAAGTAGAAGAGCTTCAAAACAGCTTCAATACCAAGCTAACCCAGATTTCAACTAGTGACAGATGGATTAGCATCCAACTTAATATTCCAAAACATTATTTGAGTAAACTATAATGCCACATGTCATTCCCCAAGATAACCAGTCAAGCATGAGAAATGTGCAGCTTTAATGATTTGGCCTTTGAAAGATTCGTCCATGTTCCCCCCGAGTTCAGACTATAAATATATTTAGCTTTAGTATATTTTCCTCTAACATTTGTTAAATTCAACTCAAGAACAAAATTAGAATCGCCTAGGCTTCTATTATCTCCCAGTACTTATGTTACCCCCATAACAAGTTTCAAGTCCAGCATATTTAAACAATTTCCTAGAGTCTCTCTGCACAAGTCTCTTACTGTCCTGGTTCCCATGAGGCCCAATTCAATCCTCAGAGTCTGAATCTGAGAAATGAGGGTCTAGCGCATTCTGCGGCTTGCAAATTCTACTCTACTTTCTCAACCCATTGCCCGCATCTATGGACTGTTGAAACTCCAGGTCATCCCCCTGTATGCGATCCTCAACCTGGCGGAAGCAAAATGAGTGGATTATGCCAAGGGCCCTTAGTTGATGGCGGATCGCATCAAAACTCTTCCGACGGGCCTCGCCTGGAACGAGAGGTCTGGATAAAGTTTAATGTCGAAGTGTTTATATCCAGTGGATAGCTGGCTCTCGAGCAGAGATGAAAGCATCCCAGACTTCAGAGTCTGTAAGCGCAAGAGTATAGTACGGGCTGTGGTGTGCTAGTCAGCTCCACCTTGACTGACACAGTAAGCTTCTCAAGGTATTCCACTTGAAATCTGCAGAGACATTTAGATGCTCTGATAGCCAAGATGTTAGAAAAGCAGGAAATCTGTTCACACCACACCTTCAGAACCCCAATTACACACACATTCCCCCAATTTGATCTCGTTTTCTATAGCTTCCATTCTGCTTCTTAGCTCAGAGTTCTCCAGGGTTAAGATGGCCACTGTTGCCATGGTGTTTGTAGTCGCTTCTCTGCTTCAGCTACTGATCAGGAAAGGATCACAGATCTCCAGGTAGAAAGTCACCTGGGGCCAGTGACCATCACATGGTATGGTTCAATTCGCCACTAGAACTAAATCATCCCATTCCAAGGCAAAAATATGGGACTTCAGAGGAGCTGACTTTGATAAGATGGCCAACAGAGTTAAAATAGCCCTGGCAAAAGAAATACAGGTGAGGGGTACAGGCAAAGTGGGCAAGCTTTAAGGATGCAATACTTGAAGCAACATCCCATTAGCGTTAGAGAGAAAAGGAAGTGTAAAGAAGAAGGAAACCACTTTGGTTCTCAAAACAGTAGCAGAAAGAGTCAGAGCCAAAAGGCTGGCCTTCAGGAAATATAAGGGAATACAGCGGATGAAGACAGGGAGGCATACCAAACTTCCTAAGGGAAGCAGGGAAGGCAGTGAGGCAGGCAAAGGCCCAACCCGAGGAAACACTAGCACAAACAGTAAAGAAGGTGACAAGACTTTCTATAGATACCTTAGTGAAAGGAGAAAGTCCAGAGATGGTATTGCTAAGATCAAAGGAGATAAGGGGCGTGTGAGGAAGAGGACCATGTAAAGCATCTTTCCTAAAAGATACTTCTGCTCAGTATTTACTGAAGAGAAGGTAGGGCAGTGCCCACAGCTCAGCACCATAGACACAGAGGGAGGGAGGTGTGAACTAGTCCCTTCACAAAAGAAAGGGTCTACAAGAGCTCGATAAGCCAGGGTGGACAAGGCAATGGGACCTGATGGCATACATCCAAGGGTACTAAAGGAGCTACGGGTGGAACTAGCAGAGCCATTATCAGAACTGTTTAGTGAGTCTCCAGCGCAGGAGAGGTCCCAGAAGACTGGAGAAGGGCTCATGGGATCCCGCCCACAAGAGTGGTAGCAAGGAGGAGGCAGAGAACTACAGATCAGTCAGTCTTACCTCAGTAGTGGGCAAGATTATGGAGGCACTCCTTAAGGAAAGGATAGTGCAACACCTGAATCCATAGGAGCACAGGATCCAAGACAGCATGGGTTTACAATAGAAGGTCCTGTCAAACCAATCTCATAGATTTCTTGACTGGGTAACCAGAGTGGTGGACCAAGGGGAGCAGCTGATGTTGCCTACCTGACTTCAACAAAGCTTTCAATACTGTTCCACTATAGAAGATTGATTAATAAGCTGGGTAGGCTCAGAGTGGGTCAGAAGTTGGTTAACTGGGTGGCAAACTGGTTGATGGGCAGAAAACAGAGAGTGGTGGTAAACGATATACAGTCAGAAGAGATGCAAGTCACAAGTGGGGTACCTCAGGGATCAGTCCTGGGCCAGTCCTCTTCAATATCTTCATCAGTGACACTGCAGATGGACTGGAGGATAAGGTTTGTCTGTTTTCAGATGACACCAAGATCTGCAACAGAGTAGATGATCCAGATGGGTGGGCAGAATGAGAAGAGATCTGGATAAACTAGCAAAATGGTCAGAAGAGTGGCAACTGGGGTTAAATGCAAAGAAGTGCAAGATCATGCACATAGGGAAGAGAAACCTGAAGCCATCTATAGGCTGGTAGGGAGTTGCTGGTAGTCACAAGGAAGAAAGAGACTTGGCATCATCATCACCAAAGACCTGAAATCATCCAAGCAGACCACTAAAGCAGTATATAAGGCTAGGGATGTTGGGTACTAGTAGGGGTATCACAAGTCGGAAGAGGGAGGTAATAATACCTCTTTACAAGACAATGGTTAGGCCCTGTCTAGAGTACTGTTGCAGTAGTGAAGGCCACACCTTCACAAGGACATTAACCAAATTGAGGCAGTCCAGAGAGGGCAACAAAATGGTACAGGACTGCATCAGAAAACATATGAGGACAGATTAACTGAGCTCAATATGTATTCCCTAGAGCAAAGGAGGGAGAGAGGTGATATGATTGAAACATTCAAACACCTTAAGGGCATTAACAAGGTGAAAGAGTCTAACATGTTTCAATATATGAAAAATAGCAGGACAACAGGACACAGCATGGGATTAGAGGGAGGATTAAGGAATAACGTGAGGAAGTTCTTTTTCACAGAAAGGTGGGGAATGCATGGAATGGACTACCTCAGGAAGTGGTGAATATGAATACAGTGCAGGGCTTCAAACAGGCATGGATAGGCATAAGGAGCAATATAGATTAATATGAATAGATAGGCCATTGACAGAGCAAAGGCTCGATGGCACATTTATAAGGTAGAAAAAGAAATGGGCAGACTAGACGGGCCTTGTGGTCCTCATCTGCAGTCAACTTCTATGTTTCTATGTTTATCCTGTTAGTGATTTTATTGCAACGTCATGGGACTCAGAGCTTAGCCAGGGTTTTTTCTATCTTAGTGTCCATTGCCTTCATTGATTCTAGCATCGCTTTCAAGGGGTTCTGATGAAATCATGACACTCGCCTCCCCACTGCATGCTAATGTCAGGCCTTACTTGTGACCTGCTGCTGAGATTCTTTCAGCGTTCCCTGGCGCTGAGCCTTTAAGTGAACCATCTTAAAACTGGCATCATTCGACTCTCTGTGATTTCAGAAGTCGAAATCTAATGTCAGCTTGTTGATTAAATAGTACTAACTCACTGTTTTATGTTTTATTTGCCTCTACAAGGTGGAGCTCTTTGAAGGTACTTCCTTCCTAGAAGATGGTCTGTGCAGCCCCCCTCCCGGAGTGCTGTCTAATTTCTGAAGTAGTGTGCCAATTTATCCTCAAATTGATCCAGCCTTGGGCTCAGTCCTTGTTCTGTGACCATTCGTGATGAGTAGCTCTAGCTCAGCCGCCGATGAGAGATCGGGCCCAGAGTGCTGTTAGATATGCTTCCCGCTGGCTTTTTCTTCAGAGTTTTAGCCGACTGCCTGGTAGGTTTGCCCGATATAATATATTTGTCCATCCTGAGATGCTGCACTTTGCTTTTTCCATACTCAAGTGTATTTTTTACTCGGTTGGAAATACAATATTTGTAACCTTTAGTGCTGCACTGAGGAATGCGCCTGTTTAACTAGCTGCTCATTAGCCCCGATTATCAGAAAATTTGATAGAAAGTAAACTTTGTAAGAAAATTTCTGGCCAGAACCAAAATGGCCACTAATGCATTAACCTGACAAAATACATAGCATTAAAGTCTGGCTTGGATGTAAACTTATGTGTTATATTATTGTGATATGAACATTTCAGATGTACATGACAATAAAAGAAAACCTTAAACATCAAGATATGCAGAAGCAGCTGTCATTGGCTATGGACATCTGAACACACACAAGTAATTGAGCTACCAAAAAATCAACATATTAGTAAATGATAAGTGAATATGCATACAGTGACAATCACTTTATAGTGCATGTTAGAACATTGTATTCATTAAACATCCAACGTTCCCTAGTCTTGTTGTACCACTGATGTGACGTCACGATGTTGTACTATAGTGAGTACGTCACATCAGTGGTACAACAGATTTTACTACGTTTGCACATGAGTGCAATGCGTGCGTAGGACGAAAAAATGGGCAGTAGTACTTCAGCGTAGGCACTGGTGGACATCCTAATATAAATGTAAGTGCCGCTTTGTTCATATCTTAGCCGGCACACAGGAGAGCCCAATTATTTAATTTAAAATGCGGAGGAGTGTTGTCACCGACTGGGCTTGGCGGGGTTCCCCGACATCACAGCATGACCGCGAAAGAAACCACAAGTTTTTCTCATTACTTTTGCCCACATACTATGAAAGACAGGTATGGGCAACAGAGAACAACAACAGTGCCGTTTCACTTCTCGGTGTCATGACACTTCAAACCTCTCCGCTTCACTCTCGAGGTTTCCAACGGTTGTCATGACAACCTCTCCAAGTGAACAACACTGTTGTTGTTCACTGTTGCCCACACACAACTCTCCTCTGTTTAGATTTCTACTTACAACATTAGATTTAAACACAGCACGTGCAAGCAGCAGTGTATTAAGTTAGAATAAATGGACGGAACACGCTCAATAGGCTGTGGCAGGAGAGAGAGAGACACACAGAGACGGAGCAGCACACTGTGTCTGTGTGTTATTGATCACATTTCAAAACACCTTTATAGACAAATAATATATTTTCCTGCACGTACATGTTATATAATATTAGTTGAGCTATTAGCATGGAAAATTTACTGAGAATTAATCCATGCCTGGTGGTTGGAGCCCAAACAACCTCCCCCGGACATGGATTAATTCCTCCAGTAGAACCATGCTGTGTCGTGGCTTAATGCTTACTTAATGTGTTTTAGTCAGTTCAGGGTCTCACTCTGGATCAACTGGACGTGCCAGTGGACAGGCTAGGTGAAGGGTGCTCAGAGAGGGTTGGTGTACGGGTAGGCAGGTTGGGAGGGACAGATAGGGACCCCCAAAAAAAAAAAAACAAGAAGAGGATGATGAGGAACAAGACTACATAGATTGGTTTACTTTATTTCAGGTACTGACACTGGTGATTGGGCACCCCAGTGTCGTTCTGGTGTTTAGCTGCACTGGGGTGGGCACATGAGGCGTCACATACTGTCTGGGCGAGGGTGTTAGCTGGCATTAAGAGTTGTGCACCCAGTGTAAGAGTCTGTTGGACTACAGCTGGGCTACGAACTGGAGTCCCCCTCCCACTTTCAGGAACTGCAAACCGGCAATGGGAGCGATAAAGTTGTTTTTTTGTTTTGTTTTTAAAGAAAATGGAGAATGGGCACAGACAACACAAGTGAGTTCCCCTCATCGGCAGGAGCTGCGATTGGTGAGGGAAGACTTTTGTTTTTCAAAGGGAGACATAACCAAATAAAGAGTGTCTAGGGCAAAGGGATCTCATGAAAAGCAATGATGAAAATCCATTGCAGTGACATGTTTCAGTCTCTCTCTCTCCTCTGTTGGCAATAAGTCAGAACAGCTCTGCTATGCAGCAGTGAAAAAAGGCATCTGGGTTTTACTTCCTTAAAAACAGTTCTGTTGAAAAATAGTTTACGATCTGTACTCACACCATGGCACTAAAGTTTTAATTCTGTTTAGCACGTGAGCAGACAAACTGTGAGCAGCTAATTGTTCATTCTTCTGTTTTCAGCCTTGCAGATTGTGTTAGAGGCCATACATTCCTGCTTAAAGCAAAACCAATAAAATCGTGTCACTGGTGTTTATGTATGCTCCCATCATGCTCTGCATCATCAGAGTATTTGTAATTTTGTATTACTTCTTGATTCAGGAGGGGACTATACAGGGAGAAAGGGTGGCATTATTTTCCAACGCATTTCCTTGGGATAGATCAAGCTACATCAACATCTCATTTTGTGTGGGTCCTGCTTTAACTATAAATCTCATGGAGGTCAGGTGACAGGAACTCTGGTCACTTGTTCAGAGTCACAAGTGTAGATCATGGATTCGACACAGAACAAGGCTGGGCATCATTACACCACTGGCATGCATTTCAGCTCTACTAAGGAAGGAAGCAGATACAACAACCAGCAACATCACTGAGTTTTAGAGAAGGTAAGCAGTCACAAAATGTAAGGTTTCCAACTAGAAATAATATGACAAAATGGGTTGACTGTGTCCCTTTAAAAGTACTCTTCAGTTCCCAGAGCTGATGGCTCTGGCACACAGCTACTGTACATAAACCCAGAAAGTACAACTTAAGCATAGAGTGCAAAGTGCCCAAATTCCCGTTCAGGAACAAGGCTGCAGTTAACAATCAACACTACCTGGGCATGAAGAAGTAATCTCATCTTGTCCATACACATGCCACTAGCACAGAAACTGTGTGTTCACAGCTGCAGCTGGACAAGTGAAATGTACTGTATTAAGTCAGACTTACAGGTTCATGAAATGAAAGTCAAAATGGCAGGACACAGGTGTTTCCCACGGCATGCAGACCTACTTTGAACGTAATACGTCCCTGGTCCAGTACGTGGAAGATTACCTTCCTGAATCAGCCCAACAAGCTTATATCATTTTATGATGACATTTTTTTTTCAGCTCTTCATACATTATACTGTACATCCAAAAGTCCCCTGCATACCACTAAATGAGATATTAATAGTAGGATTTTTCTGCTTACAGGAACATGTTAGCAGCTGCCAAGTGACAAGGGTGCAGTCAAGCCAATAACTGCTTTGTACACTACTTCAGAAAATAACAACCATTTAAAGCGGCAAATGCTGAAAAGGTTTAAGGCATCAGCTACTTCACCACAGAGAAAGAAAGGAAAGGAATGTGATTTTATACATACCCTTCATACAAACAATATTCCCCAGAGGAAGGAATGGAAGAGAATGCTGCTGCCACAGCTGAAGTGCACAAGCCGATTCAAACAGCACACAGAATGATTTAGTGAAGGCTTACTTACAGAGAGGTCATGCAACATTCTCAGGGTCATACCTAAAAAAGGCAGCGGTGGGATTTGAACCTGGATCTTCTGTTTCTTAAGCCTGTGCTCCAACTACTACAGCACAGTGCATTTCAAACTCCTCAGTTTCTTAATCACTGTCTAAGAGGGTTAACACCTGGGAGGAGGCAGTGTCTGAGCAGATGATATCCGGTGGGCAAGTGGCATCCTGCACAGTTGATCCTGCTTCCTGATCAACCAGCAGTGGCCGCCCACGTCGTTAAATGTCAGTAACTGTGCTAGTGTCCACAGCCAGGGCCAAGTTAGAAACAGGCAGCCAGAGCAGTATATATATTCACTGATCAACATGGATCTGTCTCTGTCCCTCTCTCTCCCCCAGCAGTGATATCAACACACATGCTGTCTGGTGCATCTTGGAAGATAACTGTGGCCATTTTTTTAAACCATGCATCGTTTATTTACAATTTTCACAAGAGACAAAACTATACTAAATGACCATTAGTGAGAAACATTCTGATTTAGGGGGCTTTGTGTATCCTAATGCGCCCTTAGATCAGTTTTCAAATGGATGCTTTTTTTTTTTATCTACAGTAGGATTTTATGAACAGATCAGGCTGTCATCAACCAGAGATATATCCTGTGAATAGGAATATACTCTGCTCTGGGCAAAGCCATCATGCAAACAACAACCAAGAATTTATCTCACTTCCATCTTGTTCTCCATGACATGAGTAAATACCTTTGTCTGCCCATACAGTTTCCCGATCCACCGCAGGGACCATTGTGGTGCCAGCACCCACCGACAACCCACCCATGCCAAGAGCATACTGTGGCCCCTGTGGATGGGCCAGGGAGACTGCATGGGCCAACAAAGGCATTTACTCATGTCATGGAGAACAGGATGGAAGGGTATCACCACAAAATCCCGACACTCAAAATACTAAGACCGACAACCCAACAAACAAAAGCCCGACACAACAACTTGCCAGGACTCGGGGTTGGTTATATTACTGGTTGTATTATCTTAAGAGGGGCAGGGGGTAGAGCCGCCAGCTCACCTATAAACAGAGCATCGTGTCGGGCTTTTGATTGTCAGGATAGTGCTCAGTCAGGCAATCGGCGAGTCAGGATGTCAGTCTTATTTGAATATCAGGATTGTGAATTTCAGGATATCGTCATATATCCGATGGAAGTCGGAGAAAAGGCCCATAGCAAGAGAGTGGGCTGTAATGGGAGCATTTGATCTGGCTGCGTTTCGTCGCCATCTCAAGCTGCTGTGACAGAAGAGCAGGTGAAGAGAGTGAAACTGCATGGATTCCTGTCTCCTCAATCTTGAGCCATTACAGATACTGTAGAAAGCAAGTGTGACAGCCTGCTGCCATCTGTGGATTACAGTGCTATTTTCACAGTACTGTCCCTTTATTTACATCCATTTCCCGTGGTTGTTCTTCAGCTTCAACCAACTGTGGGTATCACCTTGTCGGGACATTTTTAATGTGCCTAACATACACCTGTTGTGGTGGCAGCAGCAAAGCAGGGTCAATACTGAACTTGTTTTCCTACTTATCTGGAAAAAAGTTTGTACTGTAATTTGCACCTGTGCAGGACACCCCTTTTGTTTGTTTGCTGTGTTGCTTTATTGTATTGTATTGTCCTGTGTTCTGCTTTATAAGATCTGTTTTGTTATTTTGTTAATTTGGAAGTGTGACTGATATAAGGCTGTCATTGTAGTTATTAAGTCAGGAGTGTGTGGGCGAGTTGTGGTGAGGGTCTGGGAGATGTTTTATTTTGAAAGTACAATTTTCAGGTTTGATTTGTAGGCAGTATGTATAACTGGGCCCCAGGCAGACAAATCTACTATTCAATTACCTTTGGCAGCTGCTCATCTTTTGGGATCCTCTGAGCTGGCCACAGTGGTTACTTTCACCACTGTGTGGAACTGGGGATCCTCAGGAGTGTGGCAGATGCCATAGACAGGGACCAGGGGAGACGGGTGGGAGGGTAGGATGGTTCATAGGTATGATACAAGTTGGGCGTGCCCACTATGAACTTGTGCCTAGTGGCGATGATCAAAATTTCTTATTACCCATATAATTATCTAGTTCATATTTGAACTTGGTCAAACTATTACTGGTGATAACTTCTGTAGGTAATGAATTCCATATAGGAGGCAGCCGCTGTGTAAAAAAAATTATTCTTTTTATGGTGTTATTTATTATGGCTTTAAATTTTAAGCTGTGTGTTCTAGTATTATGACGGTTTCAATTTTTTGAGGCAGAGAGCCTCACATAAGGCAGGATCATGAAATGATCTGTACGCCAAGCATAGATCACCCCTATATGCTCCATATTATAAAGAGAAAAGACCAAGAGTTTTAAGTCTGGTATTGTAATCTAGGCTAGATAAACCTTTGACCTTTTTGTAAATTCGCTTTGAACCTTTTCTATTGATGCCTTTCCTCCCACAGAAGTAGGAGTACAAAAGGAGCACAATAGTCAATTTGTGATCTAACTAAATTTAAGTATAGTGGGATTAAAGCGTCTAGTTCCTACTCTTTATATGTTTAAGGATACAAGAAAGTGTACCATGACATTTTTAATTATGTTGTTGTTATGTGTCGTGAACTTTAAATTATTTGCAATGGTTATGCACAAGTCTTTTTCGGTTATGACAGACAGTAATTTATTATTATATATGATGCTTGCATATTGTTTTACCAAAGTGCATCACCTTACACTTGGCAGGATTAAAGGTCATGTTATATCTTACTGACCATGTTACTAAGTTATCAGGGCTAGATTGGTTAGAAGGGTGGCAGTATAGCACAGTGGTTTAAGGCTCTGAGCTGCAAATCTGGTGACATCCAGCAAACCAGACCTGGGTTTGAATCCACAGCTTCCACTTGCATTCTGTAACCCTGAGCAAGTCACTTAACCTCTATGCTCCCAGGTTGCTCCTGTAAAAAGCTTTCAGCTTAGTGTGCTACTCCTGGTTAAACAACTAAATAAAAAAAATTGTAAAGATCTAACTGAATTGGAATAGTTAATTCAACCAAGTGCTAGAAGATATTAATTTAAATCCAAATATTTGTAACTGGATAACAGAATGGATACAGGGAAGACAACAAAGTGTCTCTATTCTGGGTACACTATCTAAATGGTCAGAAATCACTAGTGGAGTGCCCCAGGTTCGTTTTGGGACCCAGTTTATTCAATATCTACATAGCTTCCTACAAGTCACAAATCCAAGTATATGGCTGTACAAGTTAAGCTGGCGACTGTAGGGTAGGGGCACTGGTAGATACTCAGGATGAAATAAATGAATTACAAGTTGCATTAAATGACATTTCAAACTGGACTATTGAAAATAAGTTGCTGTTTAACACAAACAAGTGCAAAGTAATGCATATGGGAGAACAAATCTACATAGCAATTATATTATTGCTAACTCACAACTAATAGTTACCAATTAAGAAAGGGACCTGGGTATTTAATTAGTTCTGATTTTAAATTTAGTTCTCATTGTAAACAACAAATAAAAAGGTTAATCAAAATTTGAATTGTATACTAAGATACATATCTAGTAGGGATGCAAGGTGATGATTCCATTGTATACTGTACTGGTGAGGCCACATTTGGAGTATACAGTCCAGGTTTGGTCTCCTCAAAATCGAGAATACATAGATAGGTTGTAATCCGTTCAAAGGAGGTTCACAAAATCAATAGCTGGCTTACAAACACAAGCATATCAAGATAGATTGATTGCTCTAAAATTATACTTGTTGAGATATAGAAGGTTCAGGGAGATGTGTCTACTTTTAGAGCAATGAGTGATGCTGACAGCTTAGCTGACTTGGGAATTACTCTAAGAGCAGATGAGTATGGGAGTAGAAGACATAAACAAATTATACTAACTAACTGGAAACACAACTTGAGAAGACACTGGTTCAGTCAAGAGTAGTTATACCTTGGAATACCTTACCAGCATCTGTGGTCAATTAGTGCTACTATAAACCAGTTTAAGGATAATCTGGATTCACATATTGGGAGACAGCATATAAATTTTAATTAACATATATCAAATAAAAGGGCAAGCTTCATGGATGCAAGTCTTACTGCTTGAACAAACTATGAAATGAAGCTTGCTATCATTAGCATATTTGTGTATCCAGACATCATTTGTGGTTTACATGCTAGCAATTAATAAATTAAATAGCAAGGGCCCAATACTGAGCCCTGTGGAACACCACTACTTACTTCTCCCCAATCCGGCAAAAGTCCCTTAATGCTAACCCGTTGTTTCCTATTACTAAGCCAGGAATTTATCCATCTAACAATATTTACATTGAAACCATACCCTATCAGTTCCTTGATCAAAATTCTATGGGGAACAGAATCAAAGGCTTTCTCAAGATCCAAAAATAATAACATCAACTGGAAGCTCGGTCCAGAGCCATACTCACTGGCTCAAAACATTTTATAAAATTAAGTTGGTATGATCTTCCCTGAATGAAACCATATTGCCTAATATCCTGAAAGTTTACATTCTGTAAATGCTCCAACATTTTTCTTTAAGAGCCTTTCCATTATTTTACCTACACAAGAGGTGAGGCTAACAGGTCTATGATTACTAGCAAGATGTTTATTACATGCCTTGTGTATAGGCACTACTGTAGCTACTGTCCATTCCTTAATGCGTAACCCTCATGAAGGGATACATTAAATAGAGGTGTAAGTAGGTCCACTAATTCAGTGGCTAATTCTATAATGAATTTTGCTGGGATTCATCAGGACTAGCTGAGGAATCAACTTTAGTGGCATGTATAGCAGTTTTGAATTCTTCATGGTAATCATTGGGTGTGGTGCATCAGTTTCAAAATTTTCTACACAAGCAGCAGCTTTAGTTTTAAAACATTAAGAAAATAGTTATTAAATTCTTTGGCCATGTCCAACTCGTTGTAAGTGGCACATTATCTTTAATTAATGGACCGATGAAAGGTTCCTTCCTCTTAGTGTACCAACATAATTTTAAAAGTTTTTTTATTGTCCTTGGTCATGGTAGCAAGTTTTACTTCCAGATTTTTCTTAGCTGCTCTGATTGACATTTTACATTGATTGGCTAAATTGGTAAATTTCACCCATTTCTCTGCTGAAGAATCTTTTTATATTTATTGTATGCTTTTTCCTTTTTCTTATTAATCTTTTAATTTTGCCATTTAGCCAAGGGGGACTTTTATTTTTGTTGTTATATTTTACTCTCAGGAACCCAGGTTTTAATACAATAATCAATTTTATTTTTAATAGCTGACCATATCTGCTCACTATTTTTATTTTTAGTTCTTCTTTCCAGTTCCATTTAGTTAAGTGATTTTTAATGACAACATAGTTTGCTTTATGGACATTCTTAGTCTTTGTAATACCACAGTTAGTGGTTGTATAATATTTAATACTCCCAAAACAATATTATGATCACTGTCACCTAGAGCTTCAATAACTTTGGGTAATTCCTCCATATAAGTTATGTTGGTGAGGATGAGATCCAAGAGGTTTTCCTTCCTGGTGGGTTCAGATACAAGTTGATCTAAATTATGCTGAAGAGTTAAATCAATAAATCTGTAATCTAATTGAGACTTCCCAGTAAGTGTCTGCCAACAGATAGTAGAGCAAATTAAAATCCCCATTAATATTAAATCATCATAGTTTTCCAGGTGTTCAATAGTTTGTAAAATATTTCTACTATTACTCTCAGGTTTGGAGAGCAGTAACATAACCCAATTGTTAATAGTCTGTCAGTTAGTATTTAGCGTATACAGATTCAGTGTCAACTTCTGGATTAGCATATATGGGAATGTGTGTACTATTCAGGCACTTATTAATAAACAAAAGCAACCCCACCTCCTTTGGAATTTTTCGGTTTTAATATACTCTGAATAACCTGGAATTTTAATACCCCAGGTAGATTCTGTGAACTAAGTCTCTGAAACACCACATATATCTATATTGTCTCTATATAAAATGAATTTTAATTCATCTAGTTTATCTAGGCTTCTAGCATGAAGCAGTAATATATTAAGATCTGTACTGGAAATATTTAAGGTAGTACTTTTAAATGTATCTGATGCTATGGAAATACAGACACTGGGGACCACAGCTTCTATTTCGATAAAGGACCTTAAGAGGAGATGCTTGCCCCTGGTTAGTTTAAAGGATAGGGTGGTAAAGTCACAGAGATGCTCTGGTAGAATCTGAAACCAGGAAAGGTATCCTCCCTGCCTGGTTCTGATACCTGAGCTCCGCTGATTACTAGCAAGCAGGAGGTAGCTAGAACATTTGACTCGGCTCGTCCCTATCAGGTGGTTTTATGTATGCAGGCTAATGAGGAATAATATCGGGTGATGGAGGATTTCATCATGGACTCCTCAGCTGACCCTGTTTGCATCACAGATCCCTGCTAGAGACAATACCAGCCCGATGTTGGAAGCCGATATCCTGGTGTGTACTCAGTGGTGCACTGCCTGAGGTGGAAATGCCAAGCTGGCAGGGTGGCCATCTGTTTTAAAGCCAATTTGAGACTCAAGGCATGCGCTAATTAAAATGACTACGTCATCTGAATACACAGCTGTTAGGAGTGGGCCAGATGCAGGCTGCAGGATAGAACAGTTATGTAAGAACATACCGTAACAGTAGATCTTGGGGAATCACTTTCATCAGGTCAGACCTATGGAACTTTTAGCCGTCAGGTACTAGGACCATACGGAAACTTTTCTAGCAGGGTCGCCCATGATGTCAGATGCCAACGTCCCTGCATATTTACTTATTTATTTATTTAAAAGTTTGGTAATTTACAGGATACATTCCATGAGAAACAAGTTTCTTTATAGAACATCCTAAGTCTTAGACACAAGAACAAACACACTAAACTAATAAAAAAATTTTTATGTACATAAACCACAAATGCACAAAAAGCAAATCCCAAGATACAGTGTAAACCACAAAGTACAATGGATAAATACAACTGTTGGTCTGGGCAAATCAATTATTTATTCATTCTCGGATTACAATACCTTTGAGCACATAACAGCTCTTTTACAAAGGTTCCATGTCAGTGGGAAGGGTGACAGACATACAACAGATGGTATTACATAAAATATTGACAAGAAAGTATTTAAAATGACATTAATATTGCAACTAAAATTAAAGCTATGAACTGGTAGGAAATAAAAAAAAATAGCCTGATAATAGGAGGCAGCCTAAGGTGCTTTGTCAAACAGGTATAGGTAGATTTGGGTGAACAAATGTTTAGGTAAATGAAGATGAACAGTGGAAAGAAGGTGGAGGTTAGAGGGTGAGGTGAAAGAAGATCGGGGAAGGAGGCAGGAAATAATGCAGAGCCGTTAGGGTGAAAGTGGTAATTCACAGAGAAAAGGGAGAAGTAGGTACACAAGGATGTGTCAATACTGCTGAGATTGGTGTCTTGTACAGGTACAGGCAGCACTTCTCTCCAGGGGCCCTCTGCCTCTCAGTCCACAGTTCAATTAGATCTACTATTGACTGTGGACTAGTGGTCCATGGGTGGCTAGCGGATACAGCGCTCAAGAGGTTCAGACTGTGCTCAACAAAGCCTGCAGACTCACCCTCGCTGCTGAGCATGGCACTCACACCTGTACTCTGTATGAACGCACAAACTGGTTGTCATTAAATAAAACAGGGTCAAATTCCAGATTTGCATCCTAGGGAAGAAGGCTCTATTAGGTACACCACCACCTTGTATGACATGAATTTGATCAAGGCGACCAACTCGTTACAGGCCACCAGAGGGAGGACTAGAGGGCCATGGCTATTCCTTCCGTTGCACCTCACTTGGGCAATGTGCATTTGCCTACTGAGCCCCTGTGGATGAATGAACTCCCTGAGCACCTCCTGGCCACCAACTGTCTGGCACAATTCAAAACTGATCTCAAACAGCACCTAATAACACTCTCTAAGTGCACTTGCCCCAGAGTCCAGCCACACCTGCTTTCTCGCCCCACAACAAGCACTAGGCAGGCCTCAGGTACCCCTTCCCTCTGTCCCTTCTCATGACTTGCCTCAGCAATCAGTCTCTGTAATGCTCCTTCGCACCCGCACCCACCCTCCCCAACTCACAACCGTGAGTTTCCCTAACAGTCATTATTAATGCAGGCTGCCTGACCATGCCCCTCACACCCCACCATTTACTTTAGCATGTCTTCTTCACTCAGCCTCCCCTCACCCCACCATTTATCCCTATATCTTATGCCCTTCTTCCCCACCCTTCACTTCCACCGCATTACATACCTCTCTGTCTCTCTCTCTCTCTCTCGCACCTCCTTTCTTCACCCCACTGCCAGCTATCACCGTCCTCTGAACTACTGACAAGGCATTCTGTGGCTGCTTTCCGACCCCACCCTCATAAAGTGTTTTCTGTTATTTTAACTTGTACCTATGTTTTGAGTTATTCTGTAAGTTCTGAATCCAAGCTATATCGTTCATGGTAATGTACTTTTGCTTTCTCCTTTTGTTCTTTGTTTTGCAATCAATGATGTGGAACCTTTGCAAAAGCTTGCGCTCAAAGGTCTTTTCAAATCACTAAATAAATAAAACTGTCAGCTGAAACAGTCACAGGAACTGTTAGCTGTAAGATGCTGACGAAGAGTGCCTTTAAATGGTCCCAGTTCTGGTAAGGATGAGATATCTCAGGGCAGCGCATTAAACCATAGTGGTGCTCTGTATGCAAACAATCATTACTCTTGTGTAGTCCAGCATCTTGAGACAGAGAAGAGTTGGCTGACTGAGCTACACATGTGCTGGGAGCTGCAAGCAGAGGTTGAGTAAGTTGTAATTAAAACAAGTGCATGTGAGTTGTTCCGTAGGAGCGACTGTTTCAGATTTTGTTTAAAAATATTAGCAGAGTGATGAATTCCATAAAGGGAGGAAGTTTGTTCATAAGAGAGGGCATCGAATGAGAAACAATCACTCCCAAAAAGCCTAAAGCTTTCTTTAACTCTGTAACTGATTTTATGTGAGTTTGCTTTGGTTTGGGAGTAGTTTAAGCTTTCTTTAACTCTGTAGCTGATTTATCGGAGGACTGCTGCTGGCTGGCTAGGAGGCAATTCTTTGCCCAGAGACAGAGCAGCCAATCAAATTGTTTGGAATTCAGTTTGAATCTCTATTTAAATGTTCACAGAGCCATTTGTCTGCTCATTCTGCTTGCTGTAGAGAGAGGTAAGAGGGTGAGTTTGTTGTTGGTTTGGGAGTAACTTAAAGCTTTCTGTAACTCTGTAACTGATTTTTGAAGCGTTCTTTAACTCTGTAACTGATATTCAGGAGGACTGTTGCTGGTTGTAGTAGCTTAAAGCTTCTTTAACTCTGTAACTGATTTTCAGGAGGACTGTTGCTGGCTGGAGTAACAGCCGCCCACCCACGTCCTCCACCAGCCGTTCTTAAATACTGGAAAGCCAGTGGGGTTGGGCTTGAAGGTTGTGAGGAGGAGCTTAAGAAGCTGCAAACTGCCCATATGAACTAACTCATAAAGTTAATAATCAGGTGTTGAAAAGTTAAGACACTAAAGCTTTTACTAGTTGGAGTTTAGGGTTTAAATGTTTTAAAGTTGCAAGTCTGAAAGTCAAACTGACAAGCTTGGGTTAAGGAAGGGTACCTGCATATTTTAAAGCTGAAAGTCTAAAGTTCAGCCGGCCCGTGGTGCTGGCGCTGAGGTGCTGGACGCCTTACTTCACGGCACGCCAGTGACCCGGTTCGGGAATAAGCCCAGGTCGTCGGAGGTCGGCAGTTGGGGGTGGGCGGGCGGGATTGAGCTGCAGACAGGCAGGCTCTCCTCTCCAGGGAGGTGATGCGCATCCCTCTGCCAATGATGACCCTAGTGGAGGCTGAGGCTGCACGGCTTAGGGGGCTGGGTGTTAGTCCATGGGGTGGGGGGACAGGGTCGTAACTGGGGCTGTAGGCGTGCGCACCTCCACGCACATGCGTTCCTACTCCTGGGGCTCCTGGGCCAGAAAAACCGGAGGAGAAAAAAGCTGGCGGCAAGCAGATGATGACAGACTCCCCATAGGCTCCGGCCTCCCTGGCCGGTATAAGGTAAGCGCCTGGGCAATTGCGGGGACGGGCTGGGGAGTCAGTCAGATGGGCAGCCATCCCAAGGAGCAGAAATAGGAATAATAAAAAAAAAAAAAAAAAGTCTAAAGTTCAAACTGACAAGGTAACGTATAAATGTGTTAACTACAGTTACTTCACTAGCATGCTAGGGACATTGGGGTAAGGGCGACTGGAAGCAAGCTAGCAGGGTCACATATGGTATCCAGCTATTGCCGTACAGACTGTATGATAAGGAACTGAGGTTACATTTAAGTAAGTATGAATTATGGAGGGAAGGAAAATTAGGCATTATGGGGAATCGCACGAGGGGTGGAAGGCACAAATAAGGGTGGCGGGGAGACATCAGAACAGTGGATAGAATGGGGCACCATGGAGAGAGGTGGCAGGCACAGGGAGGATTAGTGGGATGCAATGGTTGTGGGGCAGGTGTTTGGATGAATATACTATGGAAACTGGGAGGTTGTCCAATTTGTTACAGGCTGAGGAGACTGGAAGAGGAGGCACAGGGCTCTGGAGGCGGGGCTGGGGCAGAAGAAACCCCAGAGAGGAGTAGCTGGGAGAAGCAGAGGAGGAACAGCAGGGCTAAATCTCGTGAGGATGTAGGGAGGGGTGGGGTGAGGAGAGCAGAGGGCAGTAAGTGGAGGGAAGGCTCGGGGCAGGGGAAGGAGGAGATGGGCACCACTGCGGGGTAGCAAGCAACAGATCTGCAGTGTTGGCACTCGGAGGTGGTAGTGGGCGTTGGAGATCATTGGGGGAGGAGAAGGGTAGTGAAGGCCCAGGAATTAGACTGGGAAAGGAAGAAGGGGAAGGGAAGAGTTGGGTAGAGGGAGAGGCGAAACAGGGAGGGTAAGATGTAGGAGTTGCAAATGGTGTGGATAGCTGCACAAGAAACAGGGTAGTGTGAACTCTGGAAATGTGGACAGCAAAAACAGGAGGAGGGTTATGGGACAAGAAGATGGGGGTACTAGTGCTGGGGGATTCTATACTGAAAGGAGTTAGATGGGGCAGAAGGGAGAAAGGCACAGTCACATCTGGGTCGAGAGCTATTCGGGAGCTGACCATGGGGCGTAACACTTCTAAGTGCACACGGAGGAGGAGACCTCCGCAGTGATGCTGCGTGGGTACAAAAGCACTGGCGGGAGACAGTAGAGTGGTAGGGAGGTCTGAGGAGTTGTAGGCAGTGTAAGGAGGTGGGAGAGGGTGGCGTTCTCTGAGGTACTCCCAGTACCATGTGCAAGTACAGTGAGGAAACAAAAGGACAGAGGAGTTCAATGAGTGGCTGAGGATTGGTGCCTTACCAGGGAGTATGGATTAATGTCAGACTGGGGCGGGACCTGGGGCAATAGTGACCTATATGCAGGGTACAGGTTACATTTGAGCAGGGGAAAGGGAGTACTAAAACAGGGAATAGAGGTATATATTAACAAAAGTGGGTTTAAAATAGGAGGGGGTGGCAAGGGACAGCTGATAGGAAAGGGGTCCAGAAAGGAGAGCCTAATGAGTTAACCCCTTAGCTAAGGGTAAAGGCAGTGGGGAAGCGGCACAGGGAGGGTTAAACGGGGAAGAATAGGGGTAGGGAAGGGAGAGACAGGCTGGAGGGTGGTCTCACTGAATGCAAGAAGCCTAAGGAATAGAACAGCGGAGTTACAGGCTCTCTGATGGTGGAGGGTGGACAATGCGCTATCAAAGAAATGTGGGCCTCAGTACCAGTACTAGGATATTATAATCCGAGGTTCAGGTTATTGAGAAGGATGGGGCTAGGGGGTGGCGCTCTAAGTAAGGGAAGGGATAAAGTGAGGAAGGGGAGGACAGAAGCACTACGGATGCAGTTCCAAGATGCAAAGAATAGGACACTGAAGGTGGGGTGGTGTATGGGCCACTGGCTCAGGTGTACAAGCCACTGGCTCAGGGATTGACCTGAATAGGGAATTAGCGGAACAAATTAGGAGGGTCTTCAGGAAGGAGCACAGTGGTGGTGGGGACTTCAACCTACTGGGGTGGAGGGGCACCCCATCAACCATGAGTGCAAGGCAGTGGGTCCTGTTAGAAGCATTTCAAGACAGCTTTTCGACACAGCCGGGTCCAGGGACCGACTCAGTTAGAAAGGACTCTGGACCTTATACATAAAGGGGTAGCTGTAAGGCATCTGGAAGTGGAGGAACCACTGGCTGGGAGTGACCACTATTTGGTGTGGTTCATGCTCAACATGGGGATGGATACAGGGGCACGGGTACAAGGGTGACTGAGTTTGGGGGACTTTAAGAAGATGGGGTAAATTTGGGCAGGCACCTGGCAGGAATGCAACCACATATGGATGCAGACCAGAAATGGGACATCATAAAGGAAGGGCTGGCGGAGGCAACAGAGTCTTGCAGTAGGAAGAAAAGCTAGAAGGAAGGGCAAAGAACCCAGTTGGCTGACGCAGAGGTTACGGAAGGGGTGAGCCAAGAGGGCAGAGTTTCAAAGTACACATCGGGAGCGGTGAAGATAAGGATATGTATATGGAGAAGTCCAGGAGGTTACCAGACTGGTCAGGGCAGCCAAGGCATCCAGGGAGCTGAGACTGGTGCAGGGAATCAAAGTGGAGGAAAAAACCTCTTCTGCTACACTGGAGAGAGAAGAAGAGCAAGAATCAGCTGGTGAGGATTAAGAAGGACGGTGGTGGGTAGAGAAAGAGGCGGAGCAGGTAGAGGCACAGAACTAATACTTCTGCTCTGTATTCACGCGGGAAGAAATTGTAGATACCCCAGGTAAGGTGCGTGGGGTGGGTGGGAGGATGAAACAAGTAGGGATTACAAAGAGCAAGGTGCTAGATGGGTTGAGGGCATTAAGGGTGGACAAAGCACCTGGACATGATGGCATTCACCTAGGGTACTAAGAGGAGTTGGCAGGGTTCTGGCAGGGCCATTGGCCTACCTGTTCAATACCTCCTGGGACGCTGGAGTGTACCACAGGACTGGAGAATGGCCCATGTGGTGCCCATCCACAACAGTGGCCCAAAGGATGAACCAGGAAAATATAGTCCAGTGAGCCTCACATCGATCGTGGAAAAGCTCATGGGGACCATACTAAAAGATAGGCTAATGAGCTTCTTAGAGGAAGATGGTCAACAGCATGGGTTTATAGCGGGCAGATCCTGCCAGACAAACCTTGTGAGAGTACTCGACTGGGTGCGTGGGAACTGGACAAGGGCCATGCAGTGCATGTCCTGTATTTGGACTTCAGCAAGGCCTTTGATTCAGTGCCGCATGGGAGGTGGGGGGAACTGGAATATGTGGGGCAGGACCAAAAATGGTGAAATGGATCATAAACTGGCTAAAGTGAAGGCAGCAAAGGGTGGTAGTGGGGACCTCTCTGCCACTGAGAGCAGTGACGAATGGGGTACCACAGGGATCGGGGTACTAGGACCACTGCTGTTTGGTATTTTTATTGCAGATATCTCTACATGGGATCCAGAGCAAGATCAGTCTGTTTGCAGATGACACAAGATGGGAGCTGTGGTTGATGATGCGGAGGGGTGGAAGGGGTTGCAGGAGGACCTGACTAAGCTGCAGAAGTGGGTGGAAACATGGCAGTTGGGGTTCTACGCCAAGAAGTGCAAGGTTATGCACTTCAGACCCAAGAACCAGGAGAGGGATTATCACTTGAATGGGGTACAGCTGGGGAGCTCCACAGAGGAGAAGGACCTAGAAGCGATCATCACGAGGAGCATGAATAACTCTGCTCAGTGCAGGAAGGCGGCAGCAAAAGCCAACAAAATGCTGGGGTGTATTGCAAGAGAGATCTCCCAGAAGGAGTGAGGTTATCCTGCCCTGTATAGGTCATTGGTCAGGCCCCACCTGGAGTACTATGTGCAGTACTGGCACCCATTCCTGAAGAAGGACATCAGATTGTTGGAGGGTGCAGCAAAGAGCCACAAAGATGATCCAGGGACTGGAGAGCAAACCCTCGAAGACTGGGAGAGCTGAATATGTATTCACTGGAAGAGAGGAGGGATGGGGATATGATCGAGACTTTAAGTATCTGAAGGGATAAACAAGACCAACACAGAAGGATTTTTCAGATGAAAAGGGGAGTGACACGAGAGGGCATGGACTGAGATTGAGGGGAAAGATTCAAGAGGGAGGGAGGAGACATTTTCATGGAAAGAGAGTGGACAAATGGAACACCTTACTAGATGAGATAGTGTCCTGTAAGACAGTGGGCAGTTTCAAAGGGGTTGGGACAGGGAAAGGGAAGGGATATGGGAAGGGGGTGGGAGGGGCAGCTGCATGGGAGGAGGGCTGGCTGCACACTCAAGCAGACCTGATAGACCATTCTGCTGGCAATTTCATATGTTTGTATGATCATCCTTGTTGCTCTGTGCTGGACCCCTTCAGTAACTTCATCCTTCTTCAACTATGGGCACCAGTACTGCATGCAGTACTCGAGGTGCGGCTCACCAACGACCTATACAATGACAGCAGGATCACCTCCCTCCTGGAGGTAATACTCCTAGCAATACACCCAGCATCTTACTGGCTTTGGCTGCTGCCTTCCTGCACTGTACTGAGTGGTTCATTTGCCCTGTTATTATCAACCCAAGATCCTTTTCCTCCTCTGTAGTGGCCATCTGTACCCTCCCAACTGATAAAACCTCCTAGTGTTCCTGGCTATCAAGTGCATGACTGTGCACTTCTTAGCACTGAACCCTAGCTGCCATGTGTCTGACCAATGATCAAGTTTAGCTAGATCATCCTGCAGCCCCTGCCACCCTACTGTGATATTCCACCACCACACTGATCTTCGTGCCATCTGCAAAGAGACTAATCTTGTTCTTAATGCCGTGTGAGATGTTAGCGATGAAATGTCAAACACCACCGGGCCCAGTACAGAGCCCTGTGGCACCCCACTTGTTACAGCCCTTTGAGACGAGGTTCCCTCCCACCACAATCCTCTGCTGTCTCCCTGCAGCCAGTTCTTGATCCAATTTACCATCTTCGTCCCTGCTCCCAGGTATCCCACCTTACTGATCAGCCTCCCATGTGGCACCGCAGACATACCTTGCTGAAATCTAGATACAGGACATCTACCGCATGGCCCCTGTCGAGTGTCCTCATCACCCAGTCACAACAGTCAACCAGGTTGGTCTGGCAGGATCTGCCACAGACAAACCCATGTTGCTTCCCATCCTGGAGACCATTACCTTCTAGAAAGGTTATCAATCTCTCCTTATGGATTGTCTCCATTAACTTCCCACAATGGATGTAAGGCCTACAGGTCTACAGCTGCCTGGTTCATCCTTGGGACTGCCTTTGTGGAGGGGCACCACATGAGCCAGAGCCTCTTGGGGATGAGGAAGAACCGAGAATAAAACCCATTGTTCCTTTGCCGCCTGGGCACTGGTTCTATAGGCCCTTTGTGCAGCAAGGTGAGCACCTCCTCCCAGAATACCAGAATGTGGTTGGGGGATGAATGAGGGAACAGATGGAAAATCTGGAGGCTGTTCTAGAGCATGGTCCTGTTCAATCAGCTGCAGGATCCAAGCATCGGAAGGAAGCCCCTCTACTGATCAACATGGAGGGAGAACGACCTCGACCACTACTTCCTCGCTTGAAGCAGGAAGAGTGAGGTTGGGCAAAGAGTCATGCTGAGGCAGAGCCACCACCAGCAGCCAGAACTACCCCACCAACTCTGGTGTTTTTAAGCTAAGGCACCCATGGTGGAGGAAGAAGCAGGCAGGGTGAGCCCTGCCCTGCCAAAAGGAAGGTGTGGTCTGCTCCTGGGTTGGGTATGACAGAGGGAGTGGACACTGAATGGTTTGCCCAGAGGCTTGCAGGTCATTGATAATATTCTGCATGTCGGGGCCAAAAAGCTAAAGAAAGCCCCCAAAGGGGCATTTAGAATGTTATGCTGGACATCAACAGCAAATCCAGAAATCCTTAGCCAGGAGTGGCTTCCAAGGCAGATGCCAGTGGTGGCAGCATCCTTGGCACGTGGCATCAACCATGTCATAAATAGCCTTTAGAAGATGCTTACTGACATCCGCCATGGCCTGGAGAGTCTTAAGTTCTTACCTTCTGGGGACCCTCAGGAAGGGCTTGTGCTGCAGCTCTGCCCATCTTCCAGAGGGTGTTATGTATATTCACCATGTGGGACACGTAATTGGCAATCCTGAGGTCTGGGTGGCTGAAACAAAGGTCTTCTTACCCCAAAGGTCAATCCTCCTAGATCCCATCAGGGAGGGAACTAAGGTGCTTGGGCACCTTGGCCCCATCATGAGACACCCGATGACCACTGAGGTCAGTTTCTGGTTGGGCGGCATAGAAAGACTTCCCCAGAAGAGCTTGATAAAGCTCGGCCAGCCTTCCTAGGTATGGCAGGGACCATGTTAGGCCTGTGCCAGGTCACAGTGGCAGCATCGACCAGGGTCAGGAGCAAGGGGGTGTGACCTTAGAAGAAGCTCTGGACTCTCCAGAAATCCACAACATTCCTCCTGGTGAAATCCTCTTCAATTTGAAATCCCATGGTAGCCTGAAGTTGTTTCATCAGGGAGAAGAAGGAGGGTCCTTGGGAGGGATCTCATAGTATGTTTAGTAGAGTCCTCACTACCTGAGGAAACAGTGGATCTTTCTGAGAAGTCACCTCCAGCATCTTGTCCTTCATCCTCATCATCAGGGAGGGTGAGATCTGAGTGGTATTCCTCCTCAATGTCCACCTGGTCTGAGGCAGGGACCAATGGCAAAGACACTGATGACGCCTGAGCGGGTGCAGTGCGCTGGGGCTGAACTGGCATCAACCTGAGGCAGCCCCTGGCAACAACGATGAAGGCGCAGGCCAGGGAATGAACCGCTGGATTAGGGCTGTAACGGAAGAAAGATACTGTGCTTAGGTCAATGGCAAGAAGAGGCAACACAGTTGCCAATGTCGATAACAGAGAGGAAAAGGCCCGGCATCGCTGGAGCACCACCTGCCAAAGCAGAGCCAGTGGAGCCCAATGCCGGTGGACCCTGCGGTTCCTGAGGTCGCAGCAGTGTAGCTGGCATCAACGATCCTGGCAAGGCTGAGGTTGATGGCCTCGTCACCTGCCATAGAAAGGCTGGTGCAACTCACTGCCAGGAATGGCCTGGTGGGAGCTGAGACCTGTGCAGCAGAGGGCTGATGCGGAAGCAGGAGGGGACCAGGAGTGCCTCCGGGGTGGGTATACAGTCTTTGTTACATTTCCTTTCCCTCTGAGACCCTCCTGGCTGACAGTTTCTGGAGTGTTCCCTGAAGACTTGTTCCAGGCCTTGGTGGCCTGAGGAGCCCGAAGAGTGAGATGGTGACTGAGAGGGGTAGTCCCAGAAGGTCCCTGCTACATCCTGGTAAGTTGCTGCTCCAGAAGAAAGGACCACAAGGGTTTCTGGTGGCACTGCTGGGTGGCAAGATTAAACTTCAGGCCAAGTTTGCAGGCGAGGACATCATAGCTAGGCCCATGGCAGCACACGCAGAGGTCATGCTCATCTTTGGAGTAAATCTTTCCACAGCGGCAGCAACAGAAAGGCTAGTAGACTCTTTCATTCTCGACATACAAAATAAAGGCAATCACTTTAAAATAGAGTGATTCAACACTAAAAAGAAAGAAAAGAGTACGTTGAAAATGGCAGTCGACTGAACGATTAAGCTTCCGCAGAGTCTGTGAGTGTGGTCGAGGAAAGAACTGAGGAGGGAGCGGGCCATCCATGCTTATATATGCTTGGACACTGGTGGCTGACACTGGCGTGGGTGGCCCCTACCAGACTGCTAGCAAAGTTCCGTGGTGATCCTAGTGCCTGATGGCTATAAGTTCCATAGGTGTGACCTGATGAAAGAGATATCCCCAAAGAAGACAGTTTCTGTCATCAGCCTCTGGGGCACAGGAACACTTTCGTGGCAGGGTGGGGCCAGATGCAAGCTTTAGGATTGTTCTTGTGCATCAGCCTCTGCAGCACAGGAACAGTTTCTGCAGGAACTGGGGACTCCATCGGAGACCTGGTGTTGGAGTCTCCAAGACCAATTGTTCTTGGTGACTTTTATGCTGGAATCAATGATGAAGCTTTGCAATTTGGTCAGCAGGCCCTCCAGCAGAAGACCTCGCTGGACCTTGCACAAGTAGTTGCCAGTCATACCTCCCAGACTGGCCATGCCTTGGACCTGTTCCTCTCATCGGGCCCTGGCACAGGTGAGGTTAGAGTTCATCTGGCTGTTTGGACGGACCATCATACCTTGATGTTGCTTTGAGACAACATGTTAATCCAACACCCCTGCCAGTGGAGATGGTCCTATACCATCTTAAACTAAATCTGAGACCTCAAACTCTTGAGAATATTGGACCTATCGAAGCATGATTACAGCATGTGCTGGTGGAGCTGAGGAAGCTGTGGGACTTACAGCAAACAAAATAAAAATCAAGTGAGGAACACCCTAGGGACAGTTTGTTAGTTCTTAAAGTCAAGAAAAGTGACCATTAATCAGCCTGTCACTTTTGCTGTACAGTACAGTAGTTTGGCTACAGAGATATGTGACACTGTGCATAAGCACTGCAAATCCTTGCAGGAGATGCTGTTTTGAGGGAATTGGCTGGGACAGTCCTACAACTGTCCTTTTCAAGGGCACCAAATATTGGTGACAAAATAACATACAGCCACCACATGGAAGCCAAAAAGAAATGCTGTATTCAGCTGACTCTTTGGTTCAGTGATAGCGCTTCGCCTCCTGACACCGACGACCCAAGCTCTGGGAACGACTCAGTTGTTGGGAGCCAGCTGGTAGAGGTGGGAGGAGTGTCCCATGAACACTCGCTTCTCTCTGGGGGAGATACTGGGTGGCATTTGTGTGCCCTATTCACCCCACTACTGGTGGAAGTATGGGCAGAGAGGTACTTGCTCATATGAGCACCAGGAAGGGAGGGTGCTGTTGGGCGCTAACAGCAGCGTGATTCTGCCGCTGTGTGTCTTGACACAAATCCTTTACACCAGCGCCCTCAGGGATGGACAAACAGGGGAAAAAGGGAGACCTTGGCAGCCACATGAAGCAGGATTCCGTAAGCTCGAATGAAGTTGTGAGTGGCTGGTGACACCTGATACGCCAAGCCCAGCTGATGTCCCGGGGTGAAGTACTAAGGTGATCCCACAGGGCGCTGTCCAAGGATCCCGGGACAAAAAGAAAGTTAAAAAAAAAAGGTGCTGTACTTGCAAATACACCACCACTTAAGAAGGGTAAAATTCCAGGATCACAAAAACTAGGTGAAGTTAGGCAATTTGCCAGATGCTACACAGATCAGGGGTCAAATTAACATACCCAGCCTGTTCCTGTGCAAGTAGAAACAGGCTGGTGCATGTAGTTTTACTCCCATATAGCACTGTAGTGCAGGTAGCTAATTTCCATTCTGTAAGGCTGCAATTACCACAAGCTGCCACAAGGCGATCACCAGAGAGCTATGCTTTTTTTAGGGGCTGACGCTAAATCCATGTGCACACTGCACGCTACCATAAGGACTCATTCAGGAGTGAGCGGGAGCGAGTACTGGCTAGCCTGGACTGTGCGAGAGAGAGAGAGAGAGAGAGACGACAAGGAGGAGATCGAGTAGACATCTGGGAAGGCGGATCATGCAGCCGACATCGGGAGAAGCTACAATCTCAGAGAGGTATGATCAAGCTGGCTGAGTTCCTGGGCTACGGTGGTGACTGGCTAGTAAAGAAGGGATTGGGATGGGCACTGGACAGAGAATGTTGCTGCTGACATGGGCACTGGGCAGAGAATGTTGCTGCTGACAGGGGCAGTCATGGATGGGCGGGAATCAGGTGCTTGAAGTGCGGGGGTTCCCAGAGCACATGTCATAATGGTATTGGCATATCCTGTAATGCAATCTGAACATTACTGTACCATGTGTGCCTCTTTGTCACCCACATGGTACAGTAACGTTCAGATAGGCATGTGAACTACGATTTTGTAGTTTGCTGCTGCAGTGATTAGATGCTTGGCGCCAAGCTCTGTGTGTTGAATTTGCGATCGGTTGTGTTTCGCTGGAAATACTGATAGTCTGAGTTGGGTTTTTCACCCCTGCCCCAATGAGATTTTGAGCAGGCTTTGCTTCAGACTATTTGGAGAGATATAAGGGCACCTGTTTAAATGCTGACCAGCAGTTGCTGTGAGAATTGATCTGCTAATATAAAGGCTGTGTGTGTATTTTGAAAAACGTCAGGAATGGCGGTTATATAATCTAGCCTACCACAACCTTGATTCACCACTCGCTTGTTTTGAGGGAAATCTTGCTGAGCATTGTGTTTGTTTTTGCAGAGGGCAATTTATACTAAACTCTAATGTATTTATATAACCAGCACAGTCTTACTGTGACCTCTACAGTTGACAGAGCAGACAGTAGTACTTGGCAGCAAAGTACCCTACCTTGCTCGAGTCTGACCAATGTTTTTATTTTGATGGGGAATTTGTAATTTCTAATTCTTATTAGTACAATCTTAGTGACCTTGCTCGGCTGCTCCACACAGTCTACAACTGAAAAAGCAGTATGCATCCATCAGCACCAACGGTAGTTGTGCTTGTGTCTGAATTTGAAATTAAGAAAAAACCCTGAGCCTTAAATCATTATTAAAAATAAATACAACTGTGGTATAAATATCCCAATGCAAAATAATAAAAAGCTAAGGCAGTGTGGGTTTTGCTGCAGGCAGTGTGTGTACTGTCTCAGCCTGCTGCTGCCTTTTAGCTGCTAATATTGAGCCCACTGCACCCCACTATTTTTAGGCAATTATTAGTGTGAAAAAATACATACTTCTGGCCTAATATTCTTTCTGCTGGTCTTTCTGGGTGGCTCTAACTATGCTGGCGTACCTGGTGGAGACTACCTGACAGTGACACCTACATATATATGCATGAGCAATACTGTCTTGATCTTTGATACTAATAATCAGCAGTGGTAAATTTATGCTGTTCTACTACTACCTCCTTACTGCTACACTTGCCAGACTCACCCCTTAAGCCTTCATTGTGTGTGTGTGTGAGCTTTCAGTCAAATAGGGTAAATCTTAATCTCTGCTGAGCCTGTACTACCACAGTACGTCAGTCTAATCCCAATGTGTGTGCATTATTGAGCTTTCTGAATCTCAGTAAATCTGACCGACAGTAGTACTGCCCACCTGGCCCTGCCCTGGCTCAGAAAGAGTCTTTATGGACCTACTGCAGTCTATAACTTGTCCCACTCTTCTCTGTCTGTAGCTTGAGTGTAATTTATAAAGTTACTATTTTTGAGAGAGAGAATAGCTAAATACTATATATGTGTGTATATATATATATATATATATATATATATATATATATATATATTACTGCCTACCTGACCCTGGTCCAGAGTAAGAAAGAGCTTTCGGACTTACTGCAGTGCCATCTATATAACCTGTCCCTCTCTATCTTTCTTATTTATTTATTTAGTTTTGTTGACCGGGTAAGTGCACTAGACAAATCCTGCTCATTTTCAGGCAATCTGTTCGGGAGGATACAGATGAATGCCAACTGACCTTGAACCTGATTAAGCTGTTTGGTATTTTTAGTGAATGTAGCTTGAGTGTAAACTGTAAAATTACTGTTTTCGTGAAAGAGAGAAATAAATACTACACTGACTACTCGGCCCTGGTTCAGAATAAGAAAGACCCTAGTTGTGGACTTACTGCAGTCTACAGAATTAAATATAATTGTTGCAGAGTAGCTTCTCTCTGCTGTGCAGTCAGTGTGACTGTGAGCTCTGTCTGTGTCTTTGGGTGCTACCTACTAGTAGGCACGCTGCACCAACCTAGTCTGGGTTACTAATTTAGTGGGATAACTAAAAATCCAGCCTGATTTAGCTAAGCCTTGTGTACTTAGTGTAGTCTAAAGAATTTAACCTACAGAGTAATAAAATACACTGACACGCTTTCTGACTGACAACAATTTTTATTGACATTTAAAACACAAACGATGTCAAAGGCAAGCTCAGTTCATTAGACATTGTTTCAAGAAAAGAGGAAGAAAAAGGCTGGGAAAGTGATGAAGACACTGAAATATAGAACAGTATATTACAGTTGTTCCATATGCGACTATTTCAAGATTCAGTATGTTTTTTCAATTTTTATCATTTTTGTCTACCCTGCAGATAACCAGACTCTGGTGCATGTAACTTTTGTTGTCACATGCACCTTGGTGCAGGTACCGCAAAAGTTAATTTCTATCCCTGACACAGATCATGTTATATGCTGCCTGGTATTCCTGCCCAAAACTTTATGTGGCATGACCACCAGGCAGTTTAAAAGTCAAATACAAGAATATATCTGTGCCATTAAAATGGCATTGAAATAAATGTACTAGGAGACCATTTTAAACAAGTACATGGAATAAATCCTGAAGCTTTTGGCTGTGCAGCCCTGGAACATAGCTTTGGATCCCTGTGGGGAGACAGACTTCACAGATTATTAAACAAGAATCCTAGCGGATCCATAATTTGAATAACATGCCCTCATTTGGTCTAAATGCTGTTTTGGATTATACCCCTGGTTGATAGGGAATCGAAATTTAAATACCTGTAAATTTTCTTTCTCCAACGGCTGGTCTCCGGCTTCCTTACTCATGGGCTACACCTCCTGATGCTGATAGGAAGGTAGGAATTAGACCTCTGCAGCAGGGTACATCCAGCCCTCCATTTCCTGTTTCTCTCAGCTGTTCCAAAAGCAGTCCAAATGTGGCAATACTGCATGAACTTTGGAAACAAAAACAAGAATTTTAAGGCATATATGGCAGACAGGCCAGCCAACTATATACATTCTGGGAGGAATTTGAAGCCGGAGACCAGCCATCGGAGAAAGAAAATTTACAGGTATTTAAATTTCGATTTCTCTCTCCTAAGCTGGTCTCCGGCTTCCTACTCATGGATATACAAAGCAGGACATCCATCCCAGGCGGAAAAATGTCAAGTGCCCTTAGGGTCCACCACTGCCTGAAGCACTGGCGGCAGAAGGATATCCGCCGAGGACATCGCATCCAGTTTGTAAAATTTTGCAAATGTGTGAATAGATGTCCATGTGGCTGCTCTGCACAAGTCTGCTGGAGATGCTTCTTCTAGTTTGCCCACAAAGGGCCATAGCTGTCGCGGAACGGCTCTCACTGAGCCAGGCAAAGAGTTACTGTAGCCTGATCTATAAGCCATGGTGAAGACAGATCAATACATCTGGCTAGGAGTCTTTTGAAGCTTTTTACCCATATTTTGGCCTGTGAGTTAAAATGAACCAACTTGGGAGTTTTGAGAATAACTTCTTGGTCTAGTGTATGAATTCTCTTTCCTTTTCATTTTCGGTGTGGGCAGAAGGAAGGAAGAATTAACTCTTGGTTGCAATGGAAGGAGACATAACTTTGGGTAAAACCCTGGATCTATATGGAGCACCACAGAGTCCTGATGAAAAACAGTGTACTGCTCTTGGTGGACAATGCTCCAGTTCACTGACTCTCCTGGCTGAAGTAACAGCTATGAGAAAAGCAACTTTCATTGTAAGATGTATGAGGATGTCTCCTTAAGAGGTTCAAAGCCGCTTGGTGAAAGCCCGAGAACAGATTAAGTCTCCAAGGTGGTACCGTTGGCTTGATTGGAGGGTGTTTTAATGTTGTTGCCCTTAGAAACCTCCTGACATGGGGATGTGAGCCCAATGATTCCCTGACTCTACCAACAAAAAGCCCCAGTGCGGAGACCTGAACTCATAGGTGGCTGGTTGCAATCCTTTGTCAAACCCTCTTGAAGAAACTGCAATAACACAGGTAATGATATTGGATGGCCCTGTATGCATCTGGACTGAAGCCAGAACAAGAATTTCCTCAAGATTCTATAATACACTTTAGAAGGGAGGATCGGCGTGAGTTCACCATCATTTCAATAACAGGAGCTGTGTAGCCTAGCTCTTTGAAAGTTTCCCGCCAATCTCCAGACAGAGAGGGGTAGGTTGTTCAAACTGATGCAGAACCGGACCCTAATGTAAAAGGTCCGGCTGATCTGGAAGGTTATAGTGGCTTTGACAGATGAATGAGAAGTGGGAACCATGGAAGACGAGGCCATCAAGGACAGACTAGGATCATTTCCTGCTCTGTCCCGGCCACTTTTGTGAAGGACTCTGGATAGAAGCGGTATCGGAGGAAGGGCATACAGGAGACTGAAGTGACTCCAGTCTAGGGAAAAGGCATTCTGAGCCACCGCTAGTTCATCCTTGGCCGGGAACAGAATTGCTTTACCTTGAGTTTCACCGCAGGCAAAAGATCTATCTGAGGATCGCCCTACTGTTCTGTTAGGATGTGGAAGGCACTGTCCTTCAGCTCCCATTCATCTGGTAGAACATCTTGGCAACTGAGCCAGTCTGCTGTGACATTTTCCTGTCCTGGAATGTACACTGCCTTTATACTTTCGCTAGGTGAGCGCTGCCCACTAAAAGAGAAGAAGGGAATCCTGAAGCATTTTTGAGCTTGAGCCTCCCTGATGGTTGATGTAAGCCATCGTTGTTAGACTGTCTGTTAGAATCAGTACATCCTGACTGAGGACTTGATGTTCAAAATATTTTAAACACTAAATAAAATTCTTTAAAATTATTTTTTCTGTATAAAACAACGAGCCATTGTATAATAGGAATAATGCCCTCAGGGTGGGTGTTATGCTGGGATAACATCCCTTCTCGGGTGTTGGGCGCCCTCGCCAGTGGCCTCTGGCCCAATCCACTAAGGTGGATGTTATCTCAGCATAACACCCACCCTGCCAGGCATTATTCCTTTATTGTACCCAATTTATTTTAATTCCAGAGGGAGGAGTGGCTATCAGGACACAAGATGGTGTGCACCATTCTGATATATCAAATATGCCTGATAGTTCTGATGTAATTTCTTCCCAGTATTGATTGAGCAGAGGGCAGTACCAAAATATGTGTGCATTACTTGCTTTTATACATCCACATTTTCTCCAGCAGAGTCCCATCCCGGCCCTTGTATTTTAGCAAAAAAAAACAAAAAACGCACTCTGGCCTTCCACGCAAATTCCTCCAATAGCTTGTGGTAGTGATTTTAGAGTAAGGAGGGTCACTTGTTGCCATCTCTCTGCCTCAATCGAAGAGACTATGTCCTTAACCCATCTCTGCCTGACCTCCTCCAGTTTATCCTGCCTATAGAGTTGTAGGGTCTTATAAAGATTACTAATAATACAGTATGTTCTGAGGTTTCACCTTCAAATGAAGGATAATGTGTGAAACCAACCTCGAGGGACTTAGTAATTTTAATTAGCGAGTCCTCTAGGTGGGAGAGCCTTTCTCTCTAGCTTCAGATAAGCTGAGTAATGTTTTGAAGGTAGTTTATATATGAACCGTAAGTAAGAAAGGAGTGAATGCCCAAGGGGCCCACCAACTGAAAAATAAAGCATAGAGAGTATTGTTCCCAGTCTCTTACTAATTTACTTAACTGAACTGCGTATAGATCTAGGTCATATGCCACAGCTGTCAGGTAGTAGTTCTCCGGTTTAGTGAGAATATAGCTAGTTAAATATCTCCAACACTTAAAGAACTCGTAAGTTTTAGAAACTGCGCCATGGGCACACATTTTGGGGGTTTCCACTAAACAGGGGTAAAATGGTTCCAATCCATTAATAGTTACCTCTATATCTTTCCAATGCGCCGTAGCATCACTGGAGTTTTGATGAACTGAACATTAGTTATATTTAAATAATAATTTGCAAGTGCTAAAGGTCAACAGCATAGTCTCTTATCTTTTACATTTTGTATGATAACTTTGTTAAAGTCCTTCTGTGTCGTGTAATAATTTTGGTAGATTTATATTCATGATCACAATTCACTTTTGGTGTTTTAGTTTGCTCAAAGGCACCATAGCCTCTGTGGCTTTGGTATGCTTTTCTTCATGCCTTTTAGTAATGTATTAGGCATTTGAAATAAAATAAGAAATAACTACTAAAATGCATGCATTCCCAATACCATTATTGGCTGTCATCACCTCCAATAGCTCCATATGAATCCGAACTATCCATTGTTTACTTGACACAAAATGGCTGCCCAGGAGAAAACGGGTTAAGTGGCCTTTAAATTGCCAAAATGAGTTAATTACTTTGTCTTTTAATGAGTTGTCTCAAGCATTATAACAGTCTTATGCTCTGAGTAGTTCTAGTTGCCATTTGAAATATCATTAATTGGGCTATTGGTACTAAAATGGTCCAACAATCTCTTCCTCTGAAAATGCAATTAATTTGTCTCTTCTCAACAAGGTGGCCTACATATGGGTTGCAATCTCAAGTGACCAGTCATGGCCTGGGCTGGTAGCACCTGTCCTAGGATTTATTTTATTTATTTATTTATTTGAGTCTAGGATTACAAAGTACCTTTGAGCCGGGCTCTTTACAAAGGTTCCACGTCAGTGAGTACAGGCATGCTGTTTCAATTACAGTAAAGAACAATCAGTAACACGCTATTAACAAGGATTACTACATGAAACACAAGGAAGTGTTAGACAGAAAGGAAGTGCAAGAAGAAGGAAACCACTTTGGTTCTCAAATACAGTAGCAGAAAAGTCAGAGCCAAAAAGGCTGGCCTTCAGGAAATATAAGGGAACACAGCGGGATGAAGATAGGGAGGCATATCAAACTGCCCTGAGGGAAGCAGGGAAGGCAGTAAGGCAGGCAAAGTCCCAAACTGAGGAAACACTAGCACAAACAGTAAAGAAGGTGACAAGACTTTCTATAGATACATTAGTGAAAGGAGAAAGTCCAGAGAGGGTATTGCTAAGCTCAAAGGAGAAAAGGGGCAGGTGATGAGGAGGACCTGTAAAAGCATCTATCCTAAATAGATACTTTGCTCAGTATTTACTTAAGAGAAGGTAGGGCAGGGCCCACAGTTCAACACCATGGACACGGGGGAGGGGAAGTGAGCACTACTCCCTTAACAAAGAAAGGGTCCTACAAGAGCTAGTTAAGCTCAGCGACAAGGCAATAGACCTGATGGCATACATCCCAGGGTACTTAAGGAGCTACTGGTGGAACTAGCAGAGCCATTACAGGAGAGGTCCCAGAAAACTGGAGAAGGGCTCATGTGATCCCGCCTCCACAAGAGTGGTAGCAGGGAGGAGGCAGGAACCACAGACCAGTCAGTCTTACCTCAGTAGTAGGGAAGATTATGGAGGAACTCCTTAAGGAAAGGATAGTGCAACACCTGGAATCCATAGGAGCACAGGATCAAAGACAGCATGGGTTTACAAAAGGAAGGTCCTGTCAAACTAATCTCATAGATTTCTTTGAATGGGTAACCAGAGTGGTGGACCAAGGGAGCAGTTGATGTCGCCTACCTTGACTTCAGCAAAGCTTTCAACACTGTTCCACATAGAAGATTGATAAATAAGTTGGGTAGGCTAGGGGTGGGTCAAAAGTTGGTCAACTGGGTGGCAAACTGGTTGACAGGCAGAAAACAGAGTGGTGGTAAATGGTATACAGTCAGAAGAGATGCAAGTCACAAGTGGGGTACCTCAGGGATCAGTCCTGGGGCCAGCCCTCTTCAATATCTTCATTAGTGACATTGCAGATGGACTGAAGGATAAGGCTTGTCTATTTGCAGATGACACCAAGATCTGCAACACAGTAGATGATCCAGATGGGGTGGGCAGAATGAGAAGAGATCTGATAAACTAGCAAAATGTTCAGAAGACTGGCAACTGGGATTTAATGCAAAGAAGTGCAGGATCATGCACATAGGGAAGAGAAACCCTGAAGCCACCTATAGGCTGGGAGAGGAGTTGCTGGCAGTCACAAAGGAAGAAAGAGACTTGGGCATCATCATCACCGATGACCTGAAATCATCCAAGCAGACCTCTAAAGCAGTAGGTAAGGCTAGGGGATGTTAGGGTGTATTAGTAGGGGTATCACAAGTCATAAAAGGAGGTAATAATCCCTCTTTACAAGACACTGGTTAGGCCCCATCTGGAGTGCAGCGTGCAGTACTGGAGGCAACACACCTTCACAAGGACATTAACAAATTGAGGCAGTCCAGAAGGGCAACCAAAATGGTGCAGGGACTGCATCAGAAGACATATGAGGACAGATTAACGGAGCTCAATATGTATACCCTTGAGTAAAGGAGGGAAGAGAGGTGATATGATCGAAACATTCAAACACATAAGGGCATTAACAAGTGAAAGAGTCTGACATGTTTAAATATAAGAAAATAGCAGGACAAGAGGACACAGCATGAGACTAGAGGAGGTCGATTAAGGGGAATGTGAGGATGTTCATTTTCACAGAAAGGGTGGTGGATGCATGAAACGGCCTACCTTAGGAAGTGGTGGCTGTGAATACAGTGCAGGGCTTCAAACAGGAATGGGACAGGCATAAGGAGCAATACAGATGAGTATGAATAGATAGGCCAGTGACAGAGCAAAGGCCGATGGCACATTTATAAGGTAGAAAAGAAATGGGCAGACTGGATGGGCCTTGATGTCCTTATCTGATGTCACCTTCTATGTTTCGGTTGTTTCTATGAAGGGAGAAATGGAGGAGGGAAATGAGAGGGCGGGGGTAAGAGACAGGGCAGGGTTATAGCAGCCTAGGGTGCTTTGTCAAGGACAGACAGGGTGTGAGTGCATAAGATGGGCAGTGGTAGAGGCAAGTGCTAGGAGGAGGAGCAACAACAGGCAGCAGAAAACAAACAGCAGCTAGGTGGGAGTACTGATTAGTCATGGCAGTCACAGGTGCTGGAGGCAAGAAGAGCGAGGTGAAGCTTGGACTTGAATGCACCCAGCGAGGTTGAGGCAGAAATGTCACTACCAAGACTATTTAGCCAGCTGGGTGCCCTATATGCAAAAGACCTTTGGCCTTGGATAGCGACACTGGGATTTGCAGGAGTTGAGGTTTAGACCTCCTGGTGTTGCAGTTGTTGTTCTGAGTTTAAAGAGACAGCAGACACCAGGAGAGGCACTGCCTGTCATTATTTTCTTTGCTGTGATGCAGGATTGATATTTTATTAGGCTGTTGAGTTGCAGCCACCCTGTTAGAGAGTAGAGGTCACCGGTATGGGTGAGACATAACAATGGATGAGCTTAAGTGATCTGCTGTCTTGAAGGCAATTTTCTCCAGTTTTAAGAGGTGCTTTGAGTGATCCTGGGATGGCATCCCACCTTTGTTCGTTGGATCAAGGCCTACCTTGCTACTTACTGGCTGCAGGGAGACCCAGGGACTGATTATTTCAGAGACTGTCAGGTCATTTCTTGAGAAAGAGATATTCTTTGCTGATCTGAAAAGGGCAGTGGATGAAGCCCTCCTAAAGAAACCATCTTTGGAGCCTGACATTCTTCTGAATTACAGGCCTGTCTCAAGAAGGTGGTGGCAATGCAATCAGAGGTTCACCTGGAAAGGCTGGAAGCCTTAAGAGTTTCATCGGGTAGCGATGTAGATTCAGGTAACCTCATGGCTGACCATGTCAAACACCAATGACAGACCCAGAAGAACAAGAATGGAACAATATTCTTCTTTACTTCCCAGTTCCTGAACGTGATGAGACTGCCATGCCCCAATCAGAATGGTACGGGCACATGGGAACCACCTCCCTTGGGTCACTGCAGAACTTATAGCATTGTCAATGGGCAAGAGACAAAGCCTGGGCTGTGTACAAAACCACTGGCAGCCTCCCCACCCTCCAGTATTATCGCTCGCTCCACAATGTTTGTACTCAAGTCATCCGCTTGCAAAAGCAGACTACTTCCAATCCTCCTTCCAAGAAAACTTCAACAATCCATCCAAATTCTGGAAGGTCATCCACATCCTGTTCTCTCCCCATCCACCCTCTCATCCTGTTCTAAAAATTGGCACCCGCACAACTGATGACCCTCCTCTGTGGCTAATGATTTTTTTTTTGTATTTTATATTTATTGCATTTGTCATCAAAAACAATAAATACTGTACGCTCTCCTGCCAGACATCATATATATTGTACAGATACATCCAATGTATAGATAGGATTGATAGCCTACACAGACCTGTGTTAGAAATGGGGGCAAATTAAATATCCCATAACATGGTTATCCATTAAAGCTACAGTCCACCAAGGCTTTTGGGGTAACCATTCCTGAATTTCAAAAGTCCAAGCAATATTATAATACTCAACCACCAGTGTTGATGTGTCCCCACACCAAAACAAGTATTCCAAACATTTATAGCACACTAGTTATTACACATACATCTATTTGTAATATAGCTCAAACGCAGTATTTTAAACTATATACTACAGTCCTTGCAACCTCATTCATTGCTCTGAGCTCAACTAGCCCATAAGTTGAAAAATAACGTTAAACAGTAATTAAACTCATTTATAACTTTACTTGTCCTCAGCTCCGACTGAGCAGTTCAATCTCTTCATCAGATTCAGCTTGTCCTGACTCTCTGGCGCTTGAAATTCTTGACTGATGGCTTCCACCTTTACCCGTTTCCACAGGGTCATTAAATTGAAACATATTCTCCCCATAGTAAATGCGGAGCTGGCTCGGCATCAACAATGAGTGTGTTATTCCTAAACCACATAGCCGTGCTCGGACCGCATCAAACTTCTTCCTCCTTGCCCTGGTTGCATATGAAAGATCTGGAAATAAATGGACAGTAGAGTTGTTAAAACTTAGTCCATCTGCCGATCTAGCTGTGTAAAGGAGCGATTCTTTAACTGAGGGGTTTGCCGTTTCCAGAACAACTCTCGGGCCTCAGCACGTGGACCTGCTGCTCAAGGAGTTAAGCGGTATGCTTTACAAAAATAGCTAGCTGTATCTTTTGACACATCCCGTACTTCAGTCAACCAATTCTGCAGGAAAAGTAGCAGATCTCCTTCACTTCCTTCCGCAGGCCGATGATTCTTAGATGAGAGGCCCTACTCGAGTTCTCCAAGGCCTCGAGGCGGTACTTTAGTTGTGCATTTTCTTGCACCAATTTGGAAGTCACTTGATTAGCAGTCTTTTCTGCCGATGTAGTGGTTTGAGTAGCCACTTCCAATTTACGTCTTGCTCCGTGAACCTCTGGAGAATTGACTCCACTTTCAGATCTGTGTCCTGCACTGAAATTTGCCGTGCTCTCCATTGGGGCTCCAAGCCAGTCAATGTCGGTGGAATTGTAGAGGCCAGTAGCTCTGCTGCCTGAGCTGTTTTAGGACCACTGCCGCCACCTTTAGTTATGACCCATGGTAATATTTGGTATCAATCAACTCCTCTTAATGTCAGCTGTTGAGACCCTAAGAATTGAGGACTATTCCTGCCTTGAATTTCAGTTATTTAAGTTTTAGTTCCACCTAGATGTAGAGCTGTTACAGTGTGCTTCTTGCCAGTGGGCTGCTCCACCCCAGCCAATGAATTTAACAAGTACTTTACCACCTGTGCCTCCTTCCTTCTGCTATCACTCCCTGGCACTTCTCCTGGGCTCCCATGATCCCCTTCTGCCACCCCTCTTGGGCTCCCATCCTCCCAGGCGACACACTATACGTACTATGTGCCCTGAACCATCCAAAGGAAAGAGCCCGATGGCCTAGACCTAAGCTTCTTCACCTCTCTGCATTCTCCAATCGCCCTGCCATTGACAAATCTTCTAAATCTCCTTTCTGCATGTCACCGGGTGAAATCTGCTACAGTGATCCTCTCCCAAATGCGGGACACTTCGATCCCTGCAGCCTCCGCCACATCTCTCTACTCCCTACTCTGGCTAAGCTAGAAGAGCATATGGTCCTGGAACAACTCTCCTCCTTCCTCGACTCATTCTCCTTTTCACCCTTTCCAGGCTAGCTTTCGTAAAGACACTGATTCCATTCTCTCAAGCATGTATCAGGGACGATCACCTCAGCTATTTTTGTCGACTTGGCCAAAGCCTTTGACACTGTCTCCACTCTCTCCTCCACAGCAAGCTTCTTGCACTTGTCCCTCTGACTGCCACTAGCTGGTTCCGCTTCTACTCACAGGCCACTCCAAATCCATCAGAAATGGCAACTCCCTCCCTCCCAATCACCTCAGGTGTCCCCTAAGTCTCAGTACTTGGTCCTATTTTATTCTCTATATTCTGAGTGATCTTCCGAAGCCTGCATATCCTCATGCATACACATGTACGCTTGACGATACAATGATATTTTTTCCAGAACCCCCGAGGTGACCACCAGCCTTCAACTGGACTTTAACAATGTCCAACGTTGGTTTACTACTAACCAACTCTCCATGAATGTGAAAAAACAGTACCTATGACATTCGACTTCAGACAAAGACTGGCAAGGCTTGACTCCTCCTGCTTTTCACGCCCTCACTGGCTCCACACTGAACGAGTGTTGCCACATTCAAGTACCATAGGCTATGGCTGGCAGAATCTAGATCGGGGTCCACACCGAAGCCATCCATAAAAACTCCTCTCCAGGCTAGGCGCCTCTACCGACATCGCAGATGCCTCCCACAACATGCCAGGTAAGAAATCATCCAAAGATGATTCTCCCTGTGTTTGACTTCGAGATGTAATCTATAACCCGTCCGAAACCACCATAGCCAGACTGGACACTCTCTTTAATTCCTTCTGCCGCTTCATTCTTGGTTGCTCCCTTGTACTCACCACTGTGACCTTTACATTTCACTCTGCCTTCCCTCTTCATGACAGGCGCCTATCATACATCGCAAATCTAGTTGGGAAGCTCTGGCTGGTTCTCTACCTCCTTACCTGTCCTCCCTCCTATCAATCCCCCTCCATCCTGCTATTCCCTTTGCCTTTACCCATAGGACTCTCACCCTCCCTCATCGGCACGTACTGTCTGGCCGTGCTGCCTTCTCCTACAATTTCCCTATAATCTGGAATGCCCTCCCTCTAGAAATCCACTCTGCCCAGTCCTGACCCTCTCTCTTCACCGCCTCTGTAAGCACTCTGTTCATCCCTGTGTATCTGCATCTAACTCCCTCTCTCCCATAATACCCCATATGCCACGCCCACCTTACTCCCTCCACCCACTCCTCCCACTGCCTCCCCTACCATCTCTAAGTAATGCTCCTTACCCTTATCTACCCCTCTTCTGCCCCCACTTCAGATCTCCTGACTACCCTCTCTGTGGCCCTATCCCTTGCAGGGTTCTCAGCATCCTAAAGAGGACTCAGTTCCTGGGATTAGTTCCCGACCTGCCCACCCTCTTTCCCGCCTAGCCCCTCTCCCCTCACAGTGCTTTTAGCATCATGGAGGTGGTTCATTTTCTCCCTGCTTCTCATGCATTAACCTCTCTCCCATCCAGCCCTCCTTCCCTACCTCCCATGTGTTACTCCCTTCTGAAAATTCACTGAGCACTTAGCAACTCTTACTCTTAAATACTGACTTTTCTGACCTGGACCTGTACTTACTCACCACCTCATTGCTGCTACCCTTCCACTACTTGGTATCTGCACCCAACACCTCCCCAATCCTGCTCCTCACATATCAATCTTATGTCTAAATCTTTAATGCTAGGATCGGTACCTTATATAGTCATCTCTCCTAGCAATTCTCCATCAACCCCCACCAACCATACTCTCCTACCCTTCTCCCTTGGCCCCCTACCTTCCCCTCATGCCACAGCTACGACTGCATAAAGTTACCTGTGCTATCTACACTACAACTATGACTGTCTAATGATACCAGTGCTATCTGCTTAGTGTCTTTTACCACCCTCCTGATGACTACGTCTCTTCTCTCCCCATATCTTGCCCTCACTCTGTATATGCCACTCCCTGTTTACATTAACTTCTGTTGTCTTATACCGATTAGTATTGCATTGCATTAGCACAACACTGTATGTATCTGAATTGCACTTATGTAGTTGTTTGTTTGGTATTCCATAGTACTAGCACAACATTGTATGTATTTGTTCCGCACTGTCACGTATTTTGATTTGTTCGATCATCCCATTTATGTACCCCACCCCCAGGACACTTCTGGAAACGAGCTGTTTACAGCTCATGTTGTCTTTCCTGGTGAAACCTTTTCAAATAAATAAATAAAATAATGTCCTCTGTCACTTGCATTAGGAGATCACTGAATACATTGAAGAGAATGGTCTCTGAGCTGACGCAAGTGGAATGCTGACTGGAGAGGTTCGGCTGTACCTTTCCAGGTGACAGCAATGACTATGACAGCAGACAAAGACTGAATGGAATCTGGATTTATACTGAATCTTTAAGAAGGTCCAAGTTTACCATACCCCAGACAGAGAGGAGAGAAGAAAACATATTAACACTCTGGAACCTGAGCACATCAGATCTCAGAAGCTATGGAGGACTGGGGCTAGTCAGTAGTCAGACTGCAAATGTTAAACTCCAGCAAAAAAATGGTGCTGCTGGAAGTGCTATTGGTAGCCCTGCCGAGGGCTCTCTCACTTTGGCTGTAACTATACTAATGCCCTAATATGGTGTTTGGAGGAGCCATCATTTGGATGAGTCACTAAATCAAGGACCCGTCTGTCTCCCTGGTGGCTATTCAGACAGATGTTAAAGATGGCATTTCTTGAAAACAGTAGGAAAATGTTCCCAGTATCCTGACTAAATTGCTCCATTCACTAACCCACCAACAGATGATAAATCTTATGGAGCAAACCACTGGAGATATCATGTCCCCAGTGTCAATCAATATCAACAGCAATCGGTTTGTAACTGTATCATGTACCCACTCTCCAACAGGAAAACAGGAAATTATTTCCTAGTCCTACTGTACCTTCTTGGTCAGCAAAACAAATAAAAGAAATAATGAGGGGCGTGGTAGACTCGTGAAAACTGAAGGGTAGGAGATTCTCCAAATGATCAATTTCTAAACTACTGTCAACACACTTTTATGCTTGCTTTCTGGAGACACTGCAAACATATTGGTATTACAGTTTGGGTCATTTGGAGGCTTTGCAGGGCTCACCCAATCACAGCCCTATAATTTTCAATCTTGGTCCGCTTTTTCTGCACTACACAATACCCTGTGCACAGCTGCCAGCCAATCACAGTGCTACAAATGCAAAGCTGAACTTCTTGTTATTATGTGCAGCTCTCTTCCTGGCAGGGACTTGTCTTACTGCTGCCCATACCTATCGGCCACTGTGATGTGCCCTCTTCTCCAACTAGGACTGTAGCTCCGGGTATACTGCCAATGCCATGGCCTTCCTCCTTGTTCCTCTCAGAAGAGTGGAGCACTTTAAAGTATGCTGCCAATTCAGCGGCCTTAATGCCACCAACAGGCAACCTTCCTCTAGGTCTTTTGCCAAGAGGGTGACAGTTTTAAGTATGCCACCAACATGGTGGCCTTCCACACACACACACACACACACGGTGGTACAGTGATATAAGCTGCCTTCTTCCTGGCAGACTGGGACACTTTAAAGTATGCTGACAACGTGGTGGCCTTTCTCTCGGTCCCCTCACAAAAGGGACACTGAAAAAACAAAGAAAGCATGGTTCACACCCATGCACAGATGCAGACCAGCTGCTTTCTCAGGGTGCTTCAGTTTTCTGAAGAAGGTGTTGTGCTGCAAGCTGAGGTCTGTAGCACCTCATGACAACATGGCTGCAATTTGAACAGAGGACAGCATTTGTTACAGTAGTTTTCAGCCCAGTATCCAGTGCCTTGACATAGGTGGCATTTGATTTATTAAAGGACTTTCTCAGTTCAGACACTGAGCTGAGTGAAAACATATAGGCCACTGAGCCAAGTACCCAATACCTGTCTACTAAATGCTCTGACAGTTTATATTCATTACGCTGTAAATTTGTTCATGTAAGCAGCATGAATATAGTTTGTTTATTCCAAGATCTCTGGACTGTGTGTGACTAGTAACTTAAACATGCCTTGCAGCCAGTCCATTCCCCCACTTTTATTTCACATTTAGTATCATAGACCCCTCCCGATACTCAGGACTGATTACAGTATTTGCCTGACATTTAGCACAGTCATTCCTTCTCCACAAGTCACTAAACTAAGCTATCAGAGGGATCACACTGTGAGGGATTAGTGTTAGACAGTGGTGTGAATCTCTTCCACTGCATGGCATTTCCTAACAACAAACAAAAATAAAGAGGCTTGGTTTTCTTGGGAAAAATAAATAAATCAGGGATGGTTTCCTTTGCATGGCTATATTATCAAGAGACTCTGATGCACTGTATTGTAGGAATTACCAATGTAGCAAACCCATGTTTCTTTCACACAGTTAGTTACTTGGGAAACTAATCAGAAAACTGATCGGAGATACAGGATAAAAATTATAACTGTGACCGCATTCCCTTGCCTATTCACTACAGTACCCCACTCTGATTCAACAAATGGGACTCCTCACATAAAACTTCAGCATGGACACATGGATCTGACCAAGTTGGGGAGTAAGTTATGATCTTTGTGCACAAGATGCTAGCGGACTCCACAGTACCGCGTTTAAGTTTTGTTGTGTCATCTAACAGTCACTCTGCAAAATCTGAAACTTGGAGATAGCAGAAAGGAACAAAAACACTGAAGACAGCAACAATAGAAGCACACCTGTTAGAAGCAAATGCATTTTTTTTAATGGTGGAATTTTCACAGGAGACTTTGACAATATCAGAGTGGACTATCGTGCAAGTAGACAGAATTTACATGGTGCAAATGATTAAGTCCTGCAAGTGTGCAGTGTGGGCTAGTTTAGCTAGTTTGACACAAAGGATATGAGTGCACATTTCTACACGCAATACATTTACAATGTGCAACATACGGTACCAATATAGCGGTTTATGTGATAACAAATTTGTAAGAGGATGTAATGACACCTCAATGGATAACTGTGTCAATACAATTGTAAGGTGCATGGCACTGCCACTGTATATTCTTGGAGTAATGAGCATCGGAACAACTTGGTCTCTGACGGATAATTTGCAATGGTCTAAGCAATACATGATAGTTGCATTTAGATACTAGGCACAGATTCAACCCCATCACATGTGAAATAAATGACACTGCATTTGATAAACAATGAGACTTGTCTATATTTTCTAGGGTGTGTCCACCTACTCCTGCTTGTTACTAGTTTAACAGAGTACATACTGCTGCTGGAAAAGTAGTACACCATGTTTTCCAACTGAAGCCAGCAGACAGTTTGGCATTTTGATTTATTCAACATGGTAATATCTAGAAACAATTCAGCTTACCTTTCATGTATTTCTTCAGTATTTATCTTCTGTTTATGCCTTATTACTAGGAAAATTTGCCTGAAATCAGACAATTTTTCTCTTGGACTTCACTGGCTCCTGTTACTTGTCATCATGTGAAATCATAATCCTCTGTTGAAGACATCCCAACATGTTGCTGTAGAAATGGTTATGGTATCAAGTGTGGTGGTGGTGGTGAGGGTCAATCCTGTTACTGAGGCTTATTTCCAAGATCCATTGGTGAACAGTGTGCAGAACATAAAGCCAAAGAGCAGAGGGGACAGATTGCTATATTTTAGCAGTAAACAGTTAAGGTAAGACTCAAGGAATAAGTGTGTGTTCTGCATGCAAGCCCGATCTTCTATATGAGGCTTAATGTGTGTTTATGATAAAATAACATGGGCAAGAGTGGAAATCTTTGCCACAAATGAGAGGAGCCTGCCTTAGCCACTTTCTTTTATTTCACAGTGGTCAATAAAAGCGGTCTCCGTAATTATTACTTTGCACATATGTTTGCTCCGTGTACACAGTGTGCCTGCACATGTGTGAGTTGGCTTGCAAAAAGAAAACAGTCCAATTTAATTTAAAATACTTTATTTAGGATAGGCGCGGTACACAGACACGCACAAGCCAACAGACACAATGATTAACTGATTTTTATTCATTACAAAATACATTAACAAAAAGTTATCTTCTATTGAAGGATTTTGTCATTTGTATTCACCAACATTTAGTTTTAGCATGACATTTCCAAAACGGAGTACTTCACAGTCCAAGCCACAAAATAATTTTATAGCGATATTAGGGTAATGCATTAGCAACTGTGTGAGCTCTGAAAAGGACTTGTTTCAATCGGGAATATACTACTTTTACTCTACAACACCCTTTACTTTTACTCTTATCCTATATCCTTTGTAACCCCGACAAATGGGAGTTCCCAAAAGTCTTCCTTGAGCTTGCCTAAATGCTCACTGCCAGGCTGGCATCCTGCGTTTAGCAGTTTAAATGTATTGCCAGAGAGTGGCTGTATAGCCTCTGTGTACTGTCTCTTTAAGAGCTGCCTGGATTGCAGTCATAATTAATCTGGGAGGGGCTGAGTGTTTCTATGCACGAGTCCTTCCTGGCTGCCAAATAATTGCTCTGCTCTGCCATCGCTATTAGCACAGAGGAGCTCTGTTAGAAGATGTACTTGTTTGCTGATCATTTATTAGAATAGTAATAATTTTGCAGTTTTGTCTAACCTGCCTTCTTTGCAGCATGGACATTTCTGTTTATCTCCACCATCTTGGTCCTTGACTGCTGAAATGGGCCAATCAGTACCATTGAGGAATCTAAAATGGAATCTGTTCCCAGGGGCTTTGTGAGAGCAAAATTCTGTAGGAATTGTAGTTTGGGCTTTTGTTGCCTAACCGAACCTGGAGGGGGAGCCCTTGTTGTGACTGACAGAGGAATCAGCCAACTGAATCATTTGGATCCTGGGAAAATCCTGACTGCTTGCAGTTTCAGTTCAGATCTGGGTTGGGGTGAAGAGAATAACAGCTTGAGTGATTCAAGCAGCAGCCTCTTAGATTCGTGGGAGAACTGTGAAAGGGCTGAGTTTTGGCCTGCCTGTCTGCCTGCTGTCCCTGAGAGGAAAAACAGAGTTGATTCAGACTGAATCAGAGTTGTGAGAATGATTTAAGCCACTGGACTGTGACCATGCTTTAACCTGAAGAAGACCGAAGGTTTGCTGAATGCGATCGCCTGTCAGGATTTCCAGCCACCTCTGAACTCTCAGTTTGTGCAGACACTCTGTAATTGTAACCGGATAGCAATCTGTCTGGTATAGTGGAATTTCTTACATGTAAATGTGCTGTTAGTGGGTGGTGATTTGGTTCCCCACTATGTGTTGAACTGTGTTCTGCTCGCTGGAAGCTGCATCCAGCTCCAACAGACTGAACCAGATTCATCTCCTCTTCGCATGGGCCTTGCCACACTGGCACAGCCAGAATACCCGCTGCACAGAGAAAGCCACTGACGAGAGACCTGCCTGGGGATCAACCCCTGCTCAGCGTTTGAACAGGAATGATGCCTCAGTGATTCATGTGGGCCCTGCTTCTCCTGGCACTCCAGCTCAACAACCTGCAGTCTCGATTTCGTCCTGCCTGTGTCCTGCATCGGTATCGTGAGTAGACATCAGGGTAGCTCACTACAACAACAGCTAAATCTAAAGTGCTGTCATCTGATTGCTTTGTTGTCTTTTCTGTCACAAACTGAGCCCTCCGGCTCCGGATTACAAATAGTGTGTGCTGTGCATGTTGCTTTCTTCCATCACAGGGCCCCAACCAGCTCGAGCTGGCCTACCCCTGCAATGATTCTGGCTAGCCCACCTTCCTCCTACCTGGGTACCCAGTGTGTGTGACTGTGTAGGGACTCTGAAGTGCATGCATAACTGTTTGATTGATACAGCCTTTAAGCAAATCAACCTGATTACACCCTCCCTTGTTCAGTCCCCTGAATAAATCGGATCCAATCTTTTTTGCATTTAACCCGACTGTGGTTCCAGTTTGTGCCAAATGTACTGTACTGTTGCTATTTGCTGTGCATAACCTTGTTTTAGGGGATCTCCAGGGTTGAGCTAGAGGAACCAACCCTGGGGGTAAGTGCAAACAGTGTGGGTAATTGCATGGTGATTAAGGGTCATTATGAAAGTGATTACTGTATATTGTTCAGGCCACTAAAAGGGAAAGAGGGGGTTACACTGTCCCAGAGGGCTATGCCCAACCTAGCTTGACCACTAACAACCCTGACCTCCAGGTGGAGGCACCTGTTTCAGTACCTAGGCCCTTAACCTGCAACTAGCCACACAGGCAGGGATAGTAGCCCTTGGATAAGCGCCACCTAGGGGTTACAATCCAGTGCTACTCCGTGTCTCCACTCACTATAGGATTCCTTATTATTCTAATATATTTCTTCTTGATTTCACCAAGTCTGCCTGGATGTCAGCCTTCTACCCATCAGGTACGATCCTTGTTATCCGTTTCAGGGCTCTAGAGTGCACGGGCACCCGCGTCCTTTACACACATTTTGTGCTTTGGGATGCTCACTCACCAGCCAGAGAGTCCCACAGATTCTCCATGGACTCAGGAGTCCTGAGCGGACGTACTGCACGTGTACGAAATGCGTAACTGGTTTATTTTTTCCCTCCTCCCTTGCCGCCTGGTGATTTTGGTGCCCTGGAGAGTGGCGCACACCACCAGATGAGGTGGGAAGGGGGAAATGAGGAGGAAGAGAGTGCCAGCAGCAGTATTTGTGGGAGGGCGTGATCAGTGCCCTTCAAGCTGCCTGGCCTTGGTCCGGCCAGGAGGGAGCTGGAGGAGTGCTCAGCGACAGGCTCCTGAGCCATTCTGCCATCGAGGGAGAAAACATGGCAGGAGAGAGAGAGGCAGAGAAAAGAAAAGTGTTAATTTGTTTAAAAACAAATGTGCAGTTGGACAGAACGCCAAGTCACTCAAGTAAACGAAGGAGGCGTCTGGGTGCAGGCTGCACACATTCCTGGAGGCACCAGTGTTAGACTTAACACAAAAGGGTAAATGTTTTATTTATAATTATTTTAGGCAGTTTAGGGCATCGCGACTATTTCTAGCAACGGTTTAGTGAGCTTAGGGTTTACTGTGTCTTTTTATGTGCATTGTGCAGGGCCAAGTCAGGAATGCACTGCACCCAGGAGAGGAGGAGGAGAATGAAGAAACTGGGTGGGAAACCTTGTGAGCAGCATGTCTCAACGAAGCTCTACTGATTATTTTGGTGGAGGAGAATCCTCCGCACCAAAGGATAAGGAACAAACAACATCATCCTCTGAGTGTGACTTAAGCACATCTCAGGAGACAGTTGACATTGTGAATGTTGAAGCTGAAAATGATCAGTCTGAACAGACTGCATCTGCTAAAAGCAACAAGAAATTAAGGTTGTGGAGGGACAGCTGGACAAAGTTATTTCCATGGCTTGTAAAGGAAGAAGTAGAGGGAATATTGTTGGGAAGTGCAGTTGGTGTAAAAGGTGGCAAAACAATCCATTTGCCACAACTGGCACAACAAGCTACAAGTGTCTGCTTTCTACAGACAGAAAGAAACCGAGAACATTTGCTGGTGCATACTGGAAAAAACAGCAGAAAACTATCTCTGCCAATGGCATTTGAGAAGCAGATCTCTGGTCCTGATGCAAAGGATGACAGTAAAGTTGCTCAGTTAATGACAATGTACTACCTTACCAAACAAGGGCAATCACTCAACCAGTTTGAAACACTAATAGCTCTACAGGTGAGAATGGAATATTTTGGGCGGGGCACAGGGTGGCAGCAGCTGTTGCTTGAGGATTGACACTAATGTTGGTGTGTTTGTCAAGCCACAGAAACAAAATGGCTGTCCAGCCTTGCAAGACAGTGACACAATCTAATCTGGCTGGGATGCAAAATATGACATGCTGAACTCCATAAACAAAGTCCTACAGAAAGAAATCAAAGCTCTCTTCACAGGTTCTCAGTTCCTTGGGGTAACAGTGGACAAAACCACTGATGTAACCATTCACAAAAAACAAACATTTATGTGACGTGTGTACGCAAAGCACAGGCCAAAATTCATTTCATTGACTGTACTGCAATACCAGATGGGAGGGCAGATACAACTGTGGAAGAGCTGTTAAGTGTGTGTTCTACTATAGCAGTTGACCCTATCAAGATCATAACATTAGCAAGTGACGGTGCCAGCATCATGACTGGAATGCACAATGGGTGGGTGCAAAGTTAAGACAGCAAGTTAACCCAAGGCTGATTCAGATTCATTGTGTGCCCACAGACTGGCACTGGCAGCAGGACAAGCATGTTGGGACAACCCTGTATTCGTGAATATCAAGTAACCATCAACAATGTGTACAGATACTATAGTAACTCTGCAGTACAGTACAATGCCTTGCGTTTCATCCAGGAAACACTCAATGATGAAAATATCAGATATCCGTCCCTAAAAGAACCTGCAAGTTTTCAGTGGCCGTCACTGCATACTGCAGTTCAAGCAATTCATAGATCGTACCTGCACTTTTACAAGCCCTAGAGCATGATGCAGCAAAAGGTGCGGCAGAAGCAAAGGCCTTCACACAAACTGAAATCAGTCTGCTTTATCTTATGCACTTCTTTTTAATGGATGTCTTAGATATGGTGAATAAACTGTCTTTAGTCATGCAACAGGCCAGTGTTGACATTTCGTGGCCAGCAGCAAGATAGAAGCCACAGTTACTAGACTGCAACAGTTTAAAGAGCAGAATGGAGGTAGAGCTACAGAACACATTTCAGGTACTCACCAGCGTCCTGGCATGTGGCAGGATCAAAAGTGAATGACAAGCATCACTGCGAATGCAGTTCAGATGGCATCTCAGGAATATCTGACGAACTCATTGAAAATATTCACACAAGATTTGAGACAACTTCAATGCAGCTGCTGCATAACTTAAATGTTCTTCTAAATACAAAGTGTCTCCCAGATGACTCCAACATAATGGACTATGGTCTGCAGGAACTCAAGGATGTTTGCACTTATTTCCAAGAAACAACTTTCAAATAAGAAACACTGTCAGCACTTATTGACCAAGACAGGGCTGAGAAAGATTATGGACAATTCAAACTTGTTCTGAAATCTGAAAAACGACTGACTTTGCTCAGTAGTGTCTGCCAAGACTTTACTGAGAACTAGTCAGACATTTTCCCAGATTTTGTCACAATGGCTAAGATTTTATTTTGTCACCTGTTACATCAGTGGCATGTGAAAGAGGGTTTCTGTACAAAACAAAATAAAAACAAAAGGTAGATGTTCCCTACAGGCAGACACTGTGAGCAAACTCATGCAGATTGCCCAAGAAGGAGCTGAACTTGAAGATTATGACCCTCATCCAGCACTTAAGAAATTTAAGGTCATAAGACTGCACAGAAAATAATTATTTTAAATTTTAAAATGTTTTAATAATTGTCTTTAATAGTATTTTTTAGTTTCAGAGACAATCTGAGTGCCTGACACTGACCCACCAGAGACAGGACAATGGAAGAACTTGGGCACAGGATTAGAAGATAAGTATCAAAATTCCAAGACTGACTAGCGCCGTGTGGCTGGCTGTTTGTGTTTGTCTCTGTCAGTAGTTTCGTTTTGTGGATTTTCATGTGTTTCTGCTTGGAGGAACTGGACCATTCTTGGATATAACATCTATGAACATTTCCTGGACTAAGAAACTGTAAAACATCACCAGCAGGTATTGGCATTCTCATCATAAATCAACTTTTTGGAAGCCATCAAAAGTAAAAGTAAGGTCAGTAATTCTGTTATACAAGCTCTGAGCTGTGAAGTGCTGCACTGAATCCACATTTCTGTCTGACTTGTTCTTAAAGGTGTGCTTGTCTTTGAGGTCTATTCCCAACCATTTTGGAAAACAAAGGAAGATACTAACAAAGGATTTACATCCTGCATATGCCCCAGGCCAATGTTCATCACCTTAGGAATTTAAAACAGTCTGGGTCTATGATCTACAGTAACAACAGTCTTCTGGTCCCCAGTAGCTCACCATGAGCCACTTGAACACTCACCCTTGCTACAGTAAACATTTGCAGTCTCCAGACAAAACTTGATGCCCTGCAAATATTTTTAAGTCAGCACAAGCTAGACATCCTTGCAGTTGTGGAAACCAGGCTCTCACCTAAAATCCCGACATGGCTATTACCCTGCCAGGGTACAACATTTTCAACTTGACAGAATCGCTAAAAGAGGTGGTAGCTGCGCCTTATATATCAAAGACTCTCTCCAAGGCCACCCTCTAAAAGCACCAGTCTCTGACTCATCTTCCCAGATTGTCACTGTCAGAGTTCTACTAGGGGCCCACAATAAAGCCCTGTCAATTGCCGCAGTTTACATCCCCTAAAGAACAAGGAAAAGAGCTCAGCTCGGTCCTTGACCTTATCCAATCCCAACCACCTGACTCTGAGACAATCCTCATGGGTGACTTCAATATTAAACTGGCTTGCTCCGGAATCCGGGGCTTCACAGATGCCATCTCCTCAGCAAACCTTGCTCAACTGGTTGCGCCCCACTAGGCAAAATTACAAAACAGGCAAATGTACTCTCCTGAACTGGATAATGATCAGTCACCCATTCTGTATCTCAAACGTCTCTGTCCTTCCTGACACTCTAAGCAACCATTCCCTGTAATCTCGTCTGGACAAATAAATTTACCATGCCCCCACCCCCAAATTAATCAACAGCAGAGTCCTTTCACGTGGGCAGTTGAAACACCTAAAATCCCGCCTTAGACTGTAAGATTGGTCCCGATCTTCCGTGCTCCAGATGTCAACACTGCCCTTGACCTCTTCATCAAAACCTTTAATGTTGCCTGTGACTCTCATGCCCCTTTCAAAAAGCAGAAAGTCAAAGACCTGTGCAACCCTGGCTCTCCTCTGAACTACTAGCTCAACTAAAATCCAGGGACCATCTCTGGGTACGGGGTCAGAAACTGGAAAGCAAACTGACATACAGAATTATAAACAAGCTCGTAATAACTGCACAAAATTAGTCAGCCAGCAGAAAAGCACCTACTATAAGGATGCCCTGACAAACACTTGGGGCAAGGGAATTCATTTTGGAACAATATTAAAGAAGTTACCAGAAAGCAGACAAAAACCTCACCCAGTATGCTGGTCGTAGAGGTATCCTGGCAGCTGGACCCGACTACCATAGCAAATTCATTCAACTCAGCTTTCACTGACCTCAGCTCTGTTCTTCCACCTATTTCAACAAAGCTGACCCCAAACACTCCCTCAAGTCCTACCCTCTCTCAAACCAGCCTCCATTCTACTTCAAATCAGTCAAACCGTATAAAGCTACTACTACATCAGTAAAGCTATAGCTAGGTCCAGGTCAAGTGGGGACTCCTCGAGCCTCAAGCTGCTTGCTCTCACCCTCGACGAGTGCTCCTACCATTAACAAAATCTTCAACCTCTCCTCTCTCTTGGCCAGTTCGGGCAGATGGAAATCCACCTCTGTCACACGGTCCACAAGAGCGGGGACAGGGCCCTCCTGGTGAGCTATCAGCCCATCTCCATATTACCCCGTCTCCCAAGGCCATAGAGCGATAGTGTCGGACCAGCTTATGGAATACCTTGATAAACACAATGTCCTGTGTGCTCAACAGCACAGCTTTGGAAAAGGTCACAGTACTACCTCAGCCCTCCTTGAATTCACTGGTGCAATCCATAGTTCTTTGGACAATAGCCTTCTTACAGGGTGGTCTTCATTGATCTGATGAAGGCATTCAATACCGTCCATCATCATCTACTACCTCTCAGCTGATAAATACGGACTGTCCCTGAATCTACATACTGGTTTACGAGCTACCTGGAAAACCGGCCACAAAGAGTGAAAATAATGGCTTTCTCTCTGATGCCAGACCAGTGCGCTCTGGAGTGCCACAAGGGTCAATCCTTGGGCCTCTTCTCTTCAGCATCTTCCTTGAATAGTCTTCCACAATCCTGTCCGGAGCATCTCCTCCTATCGCTGATGGCCGCTGTCATCCACTCCACCACAAGGACCCCCATCTTCTGCAAAGCAAACTACAGCATTGCTTCTTCCTCAGTTGAAAACTGGTTCAGTAAACACAAACTTGTCCTCAACTATAAAAACAAAGTCCATGCTCTTCTGCAGCTCGCAAAACAAGCACCAGGACCACCCCTCACTATTGCAAATTGCCTAGGTGCAATCCTAGAACAAGTGCAAAACTTTAAATACCTTGGAATCACTCTTGACAGTGGTCTATCCTATGGGGCCATATTGACATATGTTGCCAATGTGACTAATACACGTACTGGTCTGGTTTACAAGCATAGGCAATGCCTAACTCCAGAAGCCTTAAGGATCACAGTTCAGAGCTTGGTGATCTCAACTATCGACTATGGCCTCATCATCTATGGTTCCGCTTCCACCACCACCCTCAGGCGCATATCTATGGCTTTGAACAAAGCTTGCCGACTTATCACTAGAGCCCATCATCTCACCCATCGTGTGACCTATCGCCCAAATTGGTTGGCTTCAACTCTCAAGCTGCATCAAGTATCTAACATAGCATAATGGCTAAACAACACTGATGGGCTTTGCCCCCGAGTTCAAGCTCTGCTACAACCTGCACAGAATCCCGCCTCACCAGGGGCTCTGAGTCTCAATTACTGCATATTCCAAGATGCGGACCTCACAGGGACAAAGATCCTTTGCCTACCGAGCTCCCAGCTGGCTAAATGGTCTCACTAGGGACATCTCCTCCTACCTAAGCTAGGCCCGTTCAAATCTAACCTCTGCCTATTCCTCTGCCTCTAGCACATGCAACTGTCTTCTCTAACCTGCTGTTCCCTTTCTGCACTTGTCCCTTCTCATCCACCCCACTACTCTCCATCCCTCTACCTTCCTCCTTCTCCTACTTGCACTTTCCACTTGCACTTCTTGTGTGTTTGACAACTGCCTCTGGCAGCATCTTCTTCTCATGTCTCACCAAGTTCTCGTTATCAATGTTATGCCTGTCCTCTGCATGCCCCTAGTACCACCTAATCTGTATGTACTCCTGTGATGATAAACAACTGTAACCTGTTATCCTGTAATAATTAATGTCCTGCTTGTTTGTTCTCATCCTGACGTGGAACCTTTGCAAAAGAACCTTGACTCAAAGGTAATTGTAATCCTAGACTCTAATAAATAAAAATAAAAAATGTTTTGTTCCAACAAGGATGGGGAGGGGCAATACAATTTTAAATTTAGCCCTTAAGGTCAATGCTACTTTTGGTGGGATCCTGTTCAGGGAACGGATCAAGATTAAAATTTTCAGGGTTTGGCCCAGGTGGTGGGTGGATGGTCATTACCATTCTGCTAAATGTAATATTTTGATTTTGGTGGTAGAAGATCACAGTCTAACAAGTTCAGATGATTACGTGTGTGTGGGGTTAAACTATTACGGCCCCAATGTAGTCCCTGTGTTTTTCCACCCTCCGGATGGCCCCATCCAACAGACTCCCAGCCCGTCACCGGAATTCGGGCTTACCTTTGCCCGGCTTGGGTGCGGCACCTGCGTGAATCGGTTCTCATCCTGCCACCAGCATTTTCATCCTCCATTTTTTCCCTGAGGGCCCCAGGAGAATGGGCATGTGCATGGAGGGCGCATGCATCTTCAGCCCTGTAGCGACCCACCTCTGCCCACCCCACTCGCCTAATGATGGGCACCCTGTGGCCTGCACGGTCCCCTGGCCTCCACCAGAGGGCAGCCACTGCCGAGGGATGCGCTTCTCCCAACCCGAGAGAAGAGCTGCCTGCATCCAGCTCACCCCCTCCTTGTGCCGACCTCTGGTGACCTGGGCTTGTTCCCAAACCCGGTTCGCTGGCTTGGGTCGAGGTAAGGCACCAGCGCCAGCCCTCTATGCCACCAGGCCAGTGTTTTTTTAGTGGAGGGACAATCTGAGATTATATTGTCAAAATGTAGGTACCCAACTCATTCTGCTCTTTCCACAGTCTGTCTGCAACAGTGGCTTCTAATCATCAACAGTACACACACAAAACAGTTAAGAAATGTGCAGGAGGGAGAGGTGTTGGGTTACGGGAGAAGTTAAGAGCGGGGTATTAGAAGAAGTTAATGGGCACGAGGGTGTTTTAGGAGAAGTTATGGGCAGGAATGTGTTAGGAGAAGATATTGCCACAGAAGACATGGCAAACCTGAAAGAGCTTATGGTACCCTACCAGCCCGGACGATCACTTCCTCAGTTGGCGAGGGCTGCCAGAGATTCAAGAATGTGTCTAAAATCGTCTGGGGACCGGGCATTTATGCATGCAGCCCCATCCTTTGGAATTCTCTACCCTGCCAGTTCGTGAGTGCGCAACCGTGGAGGGATTTAAGCGCGCTTCAAACCCATCTTTGGCACCAAGCATTTGGTGACTGATATATTATTTTAATTTAAGATGTTTATTGTCTTACTTAAATTAAGTTGATGTGATTTGATAAGTTTTAAAATTGTCAGGTACCTTGGTTTTGGAAAGGAGTCATAAAAATAAAGTTTTATTTATTATTATTATGAAAGAAGTTCAAACAGAAAAAGCAGACTGCAGTGTGGCAGGCTACTTGCAGATAATTCCACCAAGGCACCACCTGGATTGTGCCACACACCAGACAGACTGGGAGACCTGCTGAGCCAAGGTAATTGTGGGTGGGTGGGTGCAGATGGGGAGCTTTTAGTCCCCACTGTGCTATCCAGTCATGAACACACAATTAAGAAATGTGCAGGGGTTTGGAGAAGTTATGGGCAGGAGGGTGTTTAGGAGAAGCTATGGGCGGGAAGGTGTTAGGAAATTACACAGAAAAATGGCAGTCTAATGCCATGAAAAAAGAAGTTCACTAGAAAAGCAGACTGTGCAGATTTCATGCCACCAACCAGATTAGACTGTGCCACTGTCAAACTGGACAGATCTGGGAGACCTGATGAGCCAAGGTAGGTTGTGGGTTGGGTGGGATGGGTAAGAAATGTACAGGAGGTGATTCGGAGAAGTTATGGGCAGGAGAGTTGTGTAGAGATGTTAACTGAGCAGGAGGAAGCCGGCCCGGTGGCGCTGAAGGTTGAGGCGCTGGACAGCACACCTCACGCCATGCTGGCAACCGGGTTCAAGAAACGAGCCTGGTCCGTCAGGGGAGAGGAGGAATGAGTGTCCGGAGTACATCTCTCCTCCCTTGGGGATTCAGGGGCCATGCCTGGCATAGCAGTGACCTCCGTGGAGACCGGTGGATGACTGCAAGGGCTAATGTAGAGGGCTGCGGGCCATGGCAGGACATCCCCTGGCATCACTGCATCTTCGGGCTCCGCCTGGGGGCGGGGCGAAGGGGTAACAAAGTACAAAAAACCTCCTGATAGGTGACGGAGGGGCCCGGGGGCTCGGTCCACCACGCCTAATGTCGGGCTCCACTGCTCTCCACTGCCCATGCTTGCCGCCAGACTTGATTGTAGATAGAGTGCCAGGAGGAGTATCTGGTGGTCCTACCTCAGGGACTTAGAGCCGGGAGCCAGGTGGCAGTGAGCAGATGGAGGGAGCCCAGCTGGAGGAACAAGGGGCACTTCAGGTGGGCGGAATAGGACAGACCTCAGTACCTACTCCTGAAAGAGTTCAGGAAGGTAGGGAGAATAAATAAAGATTCAAAATAAATAAATAAAATTGGGTAGGATGGGTGTTAGGAGAATGCCTACCAGCACAGAAGTATTTTTAATTTATATTTAATTAGCTTTTAATTAGTATTTTGGAAAGACCTTTGAGCGTGAGTGCTTTTACAAAGGTTTCACGTCAGGGTGGACAATAAGACAGTACACATATTCACTGGTTAGAGAGGCCTGATCATTAGGCATTAAAGAGAATTACATGAGAATTAGACAAATTGGAAAAACAGAGCAGTTGTAATGAATACCAAGCTATTTCTAATTGGTTGCCTAGGTAGTCACACCCCAGAAACCTCCAAATCCGTTGATAGACTATGGCAGAGTAACTGCATATGGTTTAATGCTATCCCAGATGGCGAGAGGCTGGGTGACAGTGAAACAAGGGGACTGGGTTTGAACCTACATGAGCGAGAGGTGGGGATAGTGAAACAGGGGAGGGGCAGCTCCAGAGGCTTTGTGGTAGGGTGAATGTGTGTGTGTGTGGGTGGGGGTTAGGGAGGGCAGTACCAAGTACCCATGACTCGTACACACAGAAAGCAGACACACTGCAGACTCAGTTGTCAAATCCACTAGATTGTGCCACTGTCTCTTCTTAACAACAGATCAGCTGTCAAGGCTAAGAGGTGGGGTGGGTGGGAATGTGGGGCTTTCAGTCACCCCATCAAATCAGTGTCTTTGGTACAGCCAGGTTGAGGTATTCTACAATTTCAGAAGATTTTTTGCAGGAGAGCAGCAGGAGAAGTTGTGGCAGGAGGGTGTTTTAGGAGAAGTTGTGGGCAGGAGGTGTTTTAGGAGAAGTTGTGGGTAGGAGGGTGTTTAGGAGAGTTGTGGGCAGGAGGGTGTTTTGGAGAAGTTGCGGGCAGGAGGTGTTTTTAGGAGAAGTTGCGGGCAGGAGGGTGTTTTAGGAGAAGTTCTGGCAGGAGGGTGTTTTGGGAGAAGTTGCGGGCAGGAGGGTGCAGGCGAAGAAATAATCATTTATATGCCAGGTCAAGACACAAAACAGCAATTACTTGCCACACGGATGGCACCACCACTGGTGCTAACATTAAGTTTGGGCAGGAGGTATGTAGCCAGTCTGGTCTAGCCAGTTAAAAAATTGCACTAAGTTAGGGGCAGCAACCACACAATCATGTTAGACTGTGTCATCTAAGCCTGAGTCATCATTGGGGTGGGAGCTGGGAGGAGGTTTCTGCAATGTTTGGTGGTGGGCACTACCAGGGAGTCTGAAATGGGGGTCTGATTACAATGCATCTAAAATCTCAATGTGCAGAGAATGAAGGAGAAGTATTTTGGGCAGGAGGTGACTGACTGGGAGACACAGGTGACTGTCAGCGATGACTATTCGTGTCTATTAATGTTTACATCTTCTTACTGTCAGTACCTAATCTAATGGCAAACTTTGTTTGTAGCAGTTTAGCAAATAAATAAATTGGAAAACTGAACTCAACTGCAAGTAGAAATTCAAATTCAATGTACCAGAACTGTAAAACTGTTAGTACATTTTCTCATTGTTAATTTGTAACAGTCATTGAACAAATGAATGAACAACAGTCAACAGTCACACAGGTGATTATTTTTATCTAATCATTTACTGCTGTGGTTACTTAGCCATCACTGGTACACTGTAGGAATGCGAAACAACACTGTCAGCTAAAAAAAAAAAAAAAGACTTTTTGGCATTATATTAGCAACATAATGACCCAGGAATATAAAACAAAATGGGTATATAAATAAAATATACTGAAATGCACTTTCCAGACTCATTACGTTCATTTCAATGGGGACCCCAAAAATTTCACGAGGACTCACAGATTTTGGTCGGACCCCCCTCTTTTTTTCTCCAAGAAAGTCCGGGACTCCTCAACAAAAATCCTACCAAGATCCCTGCTGTTTCTAACTCCTTTGTTCCTCCTCTAAGAACTCTGAGATTTTGTGTTTCCTCATCCTCTTATCTCGCTTCTCCAGATCCCTAATGGATTTCCTATGGCCTCAGGAATCTCTCTGGCTCCGTCTGGGCTGGCAAGTCCTTATTTTAATTAATTTCCCTCCTTCACTTATTACACAAAACCGTTTCACTATTAAAACTTGCAAGCAAACATTATTGGTTTTAGCTAATGCTTGCTCGTTGAGGGATAACTTGTTCAAAGTTTGCCATTCTGTATAATGTACAGAACATATCTTATTAACAATACCTATAGATTCTGGAGTGTCCCCAACCAATCACAGGCCTCCCTTCAGTTTGCAGGCACTCTTATTGTAAGAGCACCTCATGTGCTGAGCCATCTGTAGGGCTTCTCGCTGACTGCTCGTGATGTCAGCATTTTAAATTTAAAAAAAAAAAAAAGTTTTTTCTGTTTAATACAATTAGCGATCTATAATAATTATATGGGTCTGTCTGAGGGCCTCTTGCATCCATAGGACCACAGAACTGCTCACCTTGGTTTCGAGTCCTCTGGTCCTAAGAACACATGAGGAGACACTCATATCCATAACAGGCCCTCCAAATGGACCCATAAAGTTGTATAAGGGATCCAAACCAAAAAATGGTTTGGCATCACTGGACATAAGACCTTGTTTACCAATGTAACCCATGTAGGGAAGGGGCATGAGCAGCTTTAACACCGCAGTCAAAGTGTGTTACTGACCCCCACACCACCTCTTACACTTCCTGTTTTATCTCACAGAAACTGTTTTGCAATCAAATTACTTTCAGTTCTATGGAAAATATTACATGCAAATGAAGAGTACAGCAATAGGACTTACTTTGCCCTACATTCAGTGATATTTACAGCATCCTCCCCACCCTAGGCTCCCCTGACCCATAAAAATACAGAAACATAGAATCTTACAGCAGACAAGGACCACTTGACCAACCTAATCTGTCCATATAGGATCTACGTGTACTGTAGATAGGAAACAATGATCTCACCCCTCCTTTCCCGAATGTCCCTTGTGTCTGTCCCATGCATTCCTGAAGATCACCACTGTTTTCATCCCCACCACCTCTGCTGGAAGGCTGTTTCAGGAATACTCCACTTGCTGTGAAGAAGTACTTCCTCACATCCCTCCTGAATTTACCTCCCTTCAGCTTCATATCTTGCCCCATGTTCTTAAACACCTTTTTTCTTAAAATACTTCCCTCCTGTAACTTATCTACTCCCATGAGGTATTTAAAGGTCTCTATCATATCCTCCCCTCCCTCCTCTTTAGTGTGTGCATATTCAGGTCCTTAAGTCTATCTTGTATAGATTCTGGTGCAGACCCTGCACCATTTCAGTTACCCTCCTCTGAACCACTTCCACTCGGTCTATATCCTTCTGGAGATGTGGTCCCCAGAACTGGACACTGTACTTTAGGTGGCATCTTACCAATGATCTACACAGAGTCAAGATCACCTTCCTCTTTCTGCAGGTAATACCCCTCTATGCACCCCAGCATCCCACTAGTTCTTCCTACTGCCCTGTTGCACTGCCTGGCCACCTTTAACTCATCCAATATGATTACCCTAGGTCTCTTTCCTATCTGGTGGTCATTAGTACCAGCCACTCATTTGGTACTCTGCTGTGGTCTTCTGTGCCTAAGTGCATTATTTTGCACTTTTGTACTGAAACCAGCTGCCATACCCTTGACTACTCTTCAAGTTCTCTCAGGTCATTGTTCATACTGCCCCGGTTCACCCTATTGCAGATTTTGGTGTCATCCATGAACAGGTAGACCTTCCCTTACAGCTCCTTTACAATGTCACTTATTAAGACATTAAAGAGGACCAGTCCCACTACTGTTCCCCAGGCACCCCCTGGTAACCTCCCTCCCAGAATGAGCTCCATTTACCACCACCTCTGCCGCCTATTCCTAACCAATATCTTACCAGCTAACCTCCTTTGGACCCACCCCTAAGCTACCCAATTTGCTTCAAATCTCCTACATGAAACAGTATTGAAAGCCGTACTGAAATCTAGGCAGGCTATGTCCACTGCTTCACCCTAATCTAGCTCCTTGGGCACCTAGTCAAAAGAAATATGTGAGATTTGTTTGACATGATCCTCCCCTGAATCTATACTGCCATGGGTCCTGTAACCTGCTGGATTCAAGATATTCCACAATCTCATCCCTTCAGCAGTGATTCCATGAACTTTCCCACCACCGATGTCATGCTGACTGGCTATAATTGCCAGATTCCTCTCGCTACTACTTTGTGTAGTGGGGCTACATCTGCCCTCTCAAGTCTTCCAGAACCACTCCCATTTCCAATGAGCTGTTAAAAGGACTGTCAAACAAGGGTTGCGGGAAGATGGTAAAAGCTGAGGGGCTGAGAATGAAAAGGGCACTTATAAAGGAACAAAGGGCACTTTTCTACTAGTTTTGCCATACAGAAATAAAAATGGAGGGCTACTGCCCTTCCTTCAGTTCGGCACCTATGCTCCAAAGTGCATCCAGTACTTCCTGAGCTCCCTCAATACCACTGCATAAACCCCATCTGGCCCCATCACTTTGCCCACTTTCAGATTAGTAAGTCCTTCAGAACCCTCAGAGAATGGACAAGTGTCCACCTCTTTCACACCAATGCTCCTATTACTTTTTTGTAGCGTTCTCCACCTCCTTCCTCTGTGAACACTGAACAAAAGTATTTGTTCAGGATGTCTGCCTTTCCTGCTCTTCCTGTGTACAGTCTTCCCACCCTCCCTTTTAACCTTACAGTCTCACCCGGTCTTCTTTTCACTTACATACCTAAAAATGCCTTGTCCTTTCATTACCAGCAGGGCTACTCTCTCTTCCGTTTACACCTTTCCACTCTTCCGCTTACACTTTCCACTCCTTATTTCTCTCTCTGCTTCCCAACGTTTCCCTGATATACTTCCCTATCCTTAGTTTATACCTTCTGAATGCTACCCTTTCAGCCTTTACCTTTTAGCTACCTCTTCGAGAACCATAATGGTCTCTTTTCCTCTTGCTTTTGCTCACTTGCTTGACACAGAGGTTTGCCGCCTCACTATGGCCTTTATCTTCACCTACTGTTCCTCCATCCCACCCAGGTCATCTCCCCACCAGGTCATCCTTGAGGCATTCACCCATCTTTACAAAATCAGCCTTCCTAAAGTCCAGGATCTTTGCTCTTGTGTGGTTTGATTCGCTGCTGTCCTTACATTGAGCCACACTGTACAGTGACTGTTGATCCCCAGGTGGCTTCCCACCTTCACATCTACACACTGTCCCTGTTGAGTGAGTACCAGGTGCAGTACTGTCCCCATCATGAGTGAATTCACTGACTAGTTGCCTGAGAAACATCCACTGCAGGAGTCTAGGATACTCCTGCTCTACATGAAGCCACAGCTGGGTGACTCCAATCTAGCAGCCAGCAGACTGAAGTCCCCCACCCACAGCACCTCCCTTCTTCTGCCATTTTGCTAATGGCTTGTACCAGTACATTATCTAACTCCTGCCCCTGTGCCAGAGGTTTATAGATCATACCAGTGCAAACAGTGGCTCCATTCCCCATCACCAGAGTGACCAACAGTACCTCTGCTCCCACCCCATATTTCCTGTATCTCTGTTGCTTCCCACAAACAGTACCACCCCTCCTTTCCTTCCCACACTATCTTTCATTAACAGAGTACAGCCTGGTATGGTATGGCCATGTCCCAGACATGGTTTTCAGCACACCATGACTCAGTAATGATCACAGTATCAAGACTGGCCTCTGCCATGATGGCCTCTCGGTTCAGAATAGTATTTCCTAGACTTCTAGCATTAGCACATATGGCCTTCCAGATTTTGTTAGAAATCTACCTGTTACCCCTCCTTTTTCTTTTTTGCACCTTCCTTCCCCCTTTTTTCATGCTCCTGTTTCCATCCCACTTCGTCTCTATCACCCTGCTTCCTTCCTTACTTTGCACCTCAAGGGTCCTCCTCCCACAGGTCCCCCTACTCTCTACCTCAGCTTATGGGGGTGGCGGATATTTTCTGCCTCCCACTTTCTTCCACCTGCACCCTTGTTAATTTTAATGTTCAAAACATTTAAACTGTCCACTGTGGACTGCGGTTCCCCTCCTGATGAATGCAGGCCATCACCCAGTATAGGCCTATATCCTTCCAGGTGGATTCCCAGTCCTCAATGTAGCTGAACCCCTCTCTCTACACATAAGTTGAAGCTCCTGGTGCAGAGATCTCTCCCCTTTTCAAAGACAAGCAGCACCTTAGAGAAAGCCACTGAGGATACCACCTATCTAAGACCACCCTCCAGCTCCCTGAGCTCCCCTGCACTATCTCAGCCCTGCCATCACTAGCCAGGCCGTTGGTCCCCAGGTGGGCAGTGACATCCAGTTCCCCTTTCAGTCCTGCTGCTCTAGCGATCCCAAGATTCGCTTCCCATCTTCTGAGTCATGGCACTATGTAGACACCTGACCTCCTCTTCACCTCCTTCCTATTCCCAAATATATCCCCTGACAATTGAGTCCCCACCAATAGCTGCTTTCTCCTTCGCTGGGGTCTCTCCCACCCTCCTTGGGGTCCCCACTACGGAGGTCCCCGTGTCCTCCTTTGCTTCTACCACAGATGCCTCCTTCCAGCAGTCCTGCCCCACCACAGAGCGGCAAAGAATTCTGTAGTGCTACCAGTTGCAGAACATACCTCAACCTATTACCCACACCCTTCCATAGTTCACACTAGTCCGGCCTTCCTCCTCTTTGGCATCCTCGGAGGTAATGGTGACCAGACTTGGGTTGCTCCCTGGGTTGGGAGAAGGTCCCAGAATCCTAGCCAACTTGGCCTGGAGTTTAGTGACCTCTCCTCAACCCAGAGAGTCTGTCTGATCTTCAGAAGGTCTCTCTGAAATTTCCCACCCCACAGCCACTGCACCACTCCTAGCATTCTGAATTCTATTCTCCCTATGTTACTTAGAAGTACTTGTCCTTATCCTTCACAGGGTGTTTCTAGTTTTCCCTTATGTCATTTGTTATATTCCTTTGTACACGTACCCTACACAGGGTGTTGCTTCTATTCAATTTTGGCCTACTTTTTGTTTTATCCATCTCTTTTGTACTCTTTACCCGGTGAGGATGTTTTTAGTTTTACCCGTTTGTTGTTCCCCTTTATCGCTCACCCCATAAGTAGTTGCTCTATTTCCTGTTTCTGTATACCTTTTACCTTCCATCCATCCTGGCAGTGAGCATAGCAACAACAGGAGTGAACAGGTGCCTTACCTTAATCGACTGGCAGAGTCCCCACTTCTCTGCTACCTCCTGCTAATGCCTGCCGATGCCTAAGACACCAACTTTACACCTGTTCTACTCTTTTGCTGTTCTACTCACTCGCTGGGACATGAATGACACATTAGGAGTGGCTATTTTTATTGTCCCTTACTAACTTCCTATTAGTTGGCGATTGATCTGTGCAGATCATGTGAACACTGCCTGCTGGACTCTGCATGATCTACCTCCAGACACAGCTATAGGGCTGCAACTGTGAATTAAAAATGCAGGTTAACTTTACTGTGTTATCTTACTGCCTTTAAAGCCCTGCCAAACAGCCTTGATTTGTTTCACTTTCCTTCCCTGCTTACTGACTCTGGTATTTCTCACCAGACCTCACCAACAGCCGGAAACAAGAGAGAATGGGAAGAAGCGAACAGTAGCCAAAATCTGGTTAGTCAACCAATCTTCTCTCACTAAACTGCAGTGCACCTTTGCACAGTTAGACAGCCAGTTAAGTAATCTGACTACAGCAGTGTGGCCCGGTGAGGCATGTCATTATGATACTCAGCAGACTAATTGATCACCTTACCTAGCAATATCAATGTTTGCAGACTCTGCACCGTGGGCACTGGTACAGGAAGACTATCTATACAAAGGCGCACTGCATGTTGGGGGTGGAAGAACTCTTTAGTCGAAGATTGACTAACCTTTGGCCCCACACACACACACACATCATGGATCAGGAACCAGTAGAGTGGCCACTTATTACAAATGGTCCTTTTGGGATTGGAAAAATCTGGCTATGGAGGAGATGCTATAAGAAGGTGCTGTCTGCTCCTGGCAACAGGGGAGGTGCAGCAACCTGTATTTAAAACAATCAGAAAATGAAGCAGTAGGGCTATCGCTCATGACACTGGCAAATCCAGGTTTGAGAACAAGCTTGGGTCACTGGGGCCAGCCGTGGAGGTGGGCTGAACATCCCTGAGGCTATCCTCTTCCAGAGGAAGGGCAGCTGGCTCACTGTCATGCTGCCACAGATGGCAATGCAGTCAGAGGTGGTTTTCAGGGAGGAGGTACACTGGCTGGTGCCACACCAAACACACTTGCATACATGCGCACCTTCACCACCAACGTCCTGAGGGCATGGGGACCAGAAAAGCATGGAAAACCCTGATGCTCAGAAGGAATTCCAGCATTCCACAGGCCCTGCACTGATGATCTTGACTTCCTGCAATCTGGAGCTCTTCCAGGAAAAGGCACTGGGGATCACCACCTTCTAGCCATGGAAGGTAAGCCATGATGGTATGCCAAGAGGCCAGGTGATTGGGCTGAGGAGGTCAGCATAACGGGGATAAAGGAAAAACAAGAAGCTATGATAGGCAGATGGGATCTGATAGAGGAGGGATGGACGCAGGACTAGTTCTGGTCCCTGGGGAGGAACTGAAGTTTAAAATAAATGATTTTACTTTTTAAATGTTTTCTTTACCAAGGTTGAATATTCTACTTAACAAAAATAAATATTAATTTATTCAAGAATTAATATTTAAAACTCACACACCACCTGTAACACAACCCATACCTCTCAAGTGTCCCTCATTTGAGGGACATCCCTCATTGCCCTTAAAATTGCTGTGTCCTCATCCATCCCTCATGGAAAAGGTGCTGCCCCCACAGAGAATGTGCTGCAAATTCAAAGGTTAAAGTAGAAACTCTAATATTTTAAAATACTAAATCCAAAATAAACTTTGTAAACGTACTATAGTTTCCACAGCGATCTGAGCTTGTATCTCCATGTTTGAGGATGTGTCCTCATTCTGAGGGTCTGTGTCCTCATCGTCCCTCATTTTGGGTGTCCAGAAAAGTCCATGTCCCTCATTTCAGTGACAAAGGTTGAGAGGTATGACACAACCTGTGTGATATGCATGTTCATTCATTCCTTTAACCACACAAATGGGGATCAGAGTGATGCAGCACTGAACACGTGGACAGACATAAAATGGGTACTGTGACACCAAATAAACTGAATAATGCTGGGACATGACACTACAGGAAGGCTCAACATGGAGCACAAGCCAGTTTAAGGTTTGCAGAACTGGAACATGTCAGAGGATCCCCCGAGTCCTGTGGATATTTGACCAAACTTTAAATCTGAACACTGGTATGTTCTGAGCCTTTCAAAGCATGGAAGTTATGGGCAGCGTGAGAGAAATGGAGAATTCTGTAATGTGCCTGCAGGACTTTAAGAATGATTTATGACCAGAAGAAACTGCTGCAACATTCATTTTGTTCCTGAATTTCAACCACAAATAAATAAGTAGTTTAAACGTTTTTAAGAATATTTTTAAGTCTCATACATTTAGTGTCAATTAAATGATTCAGTATAACATTTTGATACAGTACCAGATTAATTTCAAATCACGTCACATCATCACATTTTTAAAATGCAACAATATTTTTCTCAGAACTATCTTGCTGCTGCAGTTAGAAGGCTTTTACGGGCGCTGATGAGCAGCCAGCAGTGAGACGGGTTCCTTGCAGCTCCTTACCCGCTATAAATAAAGTTAGTAATTTCAGGTATCCGTGTTCAAAAGTAGATATCGAGGATAGAGAACAGAAGTAGTAAGCATTATGGAAGAATATTTGCTCCCAAATGCAAGGAAAACCAGCGATCCGCCAAAAGCCAGGGAAGAACAGCTGACAAAAGGCCCAATATACGCTTTCAGCAACTGAAATGGCGCCTTAGGCCGCGAGGTCTCGGAACAAGTAATGGAGGCGCTTGAGGAGAGAAATGGAACAATTGGAACAAAAATTGATGGCTGATTACACAATATAATGGAGCAACTGACAGCACAGACAGGTAGAGTCACAGAGATGGAGGAGGGTTTCTAAGCTGGAGGACGAGATGGATCCTATGACCACCCGCGTGGTTAAGCTTGAGAAGGAGCCGCTGAGAGCTAGTGGAGCAACATGATTATCAAGAAAATTATGCGAGGCGCTTAAATCTAAGACTCGGGGCTCCTGAAGAGAAGGAGGGTTCTGATATCCTGGCCTTCTGTGCGGAGAAGTTACCAAACATATTGGGCATGAAGCCAAAGAAAGGGAGGTTGAAGTTGGGCGCCCACAGAGCTGTTGCAGCACACACCCCGTTGGGGCAGCCCCTAGGCAGATTATTTTCCGGTTTCACAGCTACCAGTACCGGGAAGAGATGCTGCGGGCCTATCGCAATGTGAAGGAGTTGCCGTATGAGGGAAGAGACTGTATTTGGCGCAAGACTACTCGAATAGGATTCTGAAGAAACAGAGCCTTTGGCCCTATGCTGGTGCAACTTAGGGAGATGAAGGTGGATTGTTTCATGTTGTTCCCGGCGATCCTGAAAATTAAACATGAGGGAGCTACATACACGTTCTGGGAGCTGGAGAGGGCAAATGCCTTTGTGGAAGAATTAAAGAAAAACGGGGTGAGGGCAGCTGTATAAATGCCATCAGAAATGCAGAGACATTTGCAATGTTTACTCGAAGGGTTAAAAGTTTTTGAAAGCGGTTGGCTGATTTAAAATAATTGCCCCCTCGTCCGGAGGGTAAGAAGTTGAACTTGTTGTGGTCTCTTTATCTCTTAGTCCCTAGAGGCTGTGTCCTTCGTCCTGGTGCCTGGCTGGTATAAGTATGGTGGCTGGACTTACGAGAAGAGCTGGATTATAGTGAAAGAGCAGGAGTGGAAGCTCAAGGGAGGAAGTTCTCCGTGGCGGTGGATAAGTTAGTTGGATGGAATGTCAGAAGGAGCATCGCTGTAGAAGATCGAGTGGAGCATCAAAGGGAAATTGTCAAGTTGGACTTCAGCTAAACAAAAGGGACAGGCCTTACCTCAAGGCAAGACGGTGTCGAGGTTGGGTAAGTTGAGGCATGCCGATGCTGCGTGTGTTTTTAGAATAGTGTCGGCGTCCCTCAGGCCTCTACAAAGTTTTGGGATACCTGTTATGCAAAGATATGAAGAAGGAAGCCTGCATGACCTGAGGCGGGGGAGGGCAGCAAGGCACGAGGAATAAGCAAGCAAAATCAATGGGGAACGATGCAGAATTAAATCTTAAGAGCAACAGAGACTGAAAACATGTTCTTAGTTGGACTGTTAAAGTTTCTTTGATACAGCTGGGAGAAATTTTGAATTAAGATTACGCAGATGCTGTGTGAAAAAATATATAAGCGGGTGGGGTGGGGAACGGGACGCTTGCATTTGTAATTAGTGGGCCATTCTAGAGTTCGAATGGCGAGGAGGTGGATGGTGGTTGGATGGTCTACTCTGGGTGGGGGACAGTTGTTCTGATGTGTTGGGGAGGGTGGAGGAAAGGACAACATTTGGTTTGGGGGTCGTTTGGGTATTTTTTGTATTAATGCAAGATAGCGAACATCTCTCATTTTAATATTCGTGAAGAGTGGGTGATGACATGTGACTCTGTAGATAATAGGGACTGGGTTTTTGGGAGAACCTAGTAATACCAGGTAGGTAAAGGGAAAAATATCCTGATCTTATGGTTAAGAGCAAAACTCTGGGGATTGTCTCATGGAACGTAAAGGGATTTGTCTCAATTAAGCACACCAGCATTTTGACAGCCCTAAGCTGCCAGGGGGCTCAAGTGCCCTCCTACAGGAAACACACCTAACTAATAGGGAACACTGTAAGCTGGAGAGAGGATGGGTGGGCAAATGCTTTGCATCTCCCTATAAGTCTCATAAAGAGGAGTAGCGATTTTGGTTGGGAGGACAATTCCTTTTATCAGTACAAGAGTAGTAGTAGATAAGGAGAGAGAGACATATTTGTGGAAGGCGAGTTGTTTGGGAGAAGATTACCTTTGGCAGTGTCTATGCCCCTCAGTCTTTGACCCGGCCTTTACCAAGAAGTTCTTGATGTGCTGATGAGGGAACAATTTAAGGGATAATCCTGGGGGATCTCAACGCGGTCATGCAAGGTGAGTTAGACCATTCGAAGGGGAAGAATAGCGTGGAGATAAACTGAAGAGATGGCAGGAAGGGATGCTTGACCTGGATGTGATAGATTGTTGGAGAGCCAGACATCCAGGGAGAAGGGTTCACCTTTATTCAAACCCACACAAAACCTGGACCAGAATAGATTATATCTATGTACCCGATCTTGGTTAAAGTACAAAAAATTGAACATAGCCCCATCCTCTTGTCAGATCATGCTATGGTTCAGATGGTGGTGGAGATAAAGGAAGGCAATAAGGATCCTCCACCCTGGAAATTTCCAAGGTACCTGCTGGGCAATGAAGAATTTGTAGAATATATTAAGCAGCAGTGGCAGTATAATAAAGAGATGAGCGAGGGATCGGTGGAATCCCCAGAGGTGTTTTGGGAAGCTGGAAAGGCATTATAGGAGGGCCATTATTAGGTTTGTAGCCCAATATAAAAGAGGAAGGAAGCCACCCGAAGGAGTTAGAGGGAGAGGTGAAGAGGTGGGAGAGGGAGGTAGTGGAAAGGGCATCAAGAGAAGGGAAAAGAATTTGAGAGCTGCAAAGGAAGCTTTAAATGCTTTTTCTTTGGGGAAGTCGACCTGCTGGAATGTTAGTCGGAAGCTGGTTGTTCGAGTGGGGGAACAGATCTGGCCCATTAATGGTCAGGTTAATAAAGAGAGGCGGACTTGTGTGCACATACCCGAATAAAGGGTGAGGGCGGGAAACTGGTTACAGACAAAGCCTCAATAAGGAATACGTTTGAGGAATTTTATAGACAGTTGTACCAAGCAGAATGTGTTGGAACAGGAGACATGGCTGCGCAGTTTCGGGAGTCAGAATCCCTAGATTGACTGAGCAGCAGCAGAAACAGTTGGACAGGGAAATCACACAAATGGAAATTAGGCAAGCAATACAGTGTATGAAACAGGGAAAGGCTAGTGGACCGGATGGATTCCCATAGAGTTTTACAAAGGCTCATGGGACATGTGGTGGAACCTCTTCAGCAGGTCTTCTCTGCGGCTGGTGAGGAGGGGAATGACCTCCGACCTCATTTAGAGAAGCAGTTATTTGCTTGGTCCCCAAGCCAGGAAAGATGAACAGAGTGCTCCTCATATAAACCGATCTCCTTGCTAAATTGTGATGCTAAAATACTAGCCTAGGTTTTGGCCAGGAGACTGGACCGATTTCTGCCGGGTTTGGTGCATCCAGACCAGACGGGCTTTGTATCTGGCAGATACTCATATCATAATATGAGGAAACTCCTCAATGTAATATGGAGGCATCCGCGTCAAAAAATATAGTGGTGTTGACAATGGACGCGAGAAGGCGTTTGATCATATAAGTGGAGTACCTATTTGGGGTCCTTCGAGGTTTGGACTGGGGGAAAGATTTATAGGATGGGTCGAAGGTTTGTATGAAGCCCGGAGGTGAGAGTACTGGTGAACGGAGGTCTGACTGAGAAATTCGCTCTTCATAGAGGTACCCGGCAGGGCTGCCCCCTCCACCTCTCTCTGTTTGATTGGCTATAGAGCTCTGGTGATCGCCATCAGGAGCTCTATGGAAATTAGGGGGTGGTTGGGAGGTCGGAGAGAGCATAAAATTACGCCTATGCAGATGACATGCTATTGTTTGTCCGGGACCCGGCCAGATCTGTTCTCCCATTGCTGAAGGTGATAAAGCAGTTCGCATTGTTCTCCGGATATAAAATAAACATCCACAAGTCTGAAATTATGTTTTGGGAGAAATTGAAAAGGAGTACGGTAACACAGCATGGGGTTTTAAAAGGCAAAAACAGAGTTTACATACCTAGAGGTTGAATAGGACATGATTTGAGTCAACTCTACAAATTAAACTATGGACCGATGGTACAGAATGTATAAGAGGATTTGAGAAGGTGGAGAGGTCTACCCCTTTCGTGGTTCTGATGTATAAATCTTATAAAATGAATACTTTGTCACATAAACTGTACCTGATGCAAATGTTACCAGTGGGCCTTAATAAGAAGGACATAAAGAGGATGGATAAGGCCTTCTCCGGGTTTTTGTGGAAGGGAAGAGGCCCAGAGGCGAGCCCGGAGGCTTCAGGCAGATGGGGACAGGGTGGCCTAAACCTACCTGATCTAAGGAACTATCGTTAGCTATGCATTATAGGTTGTTGGGACTGGGTGAATAGGCAGCCAGAGGCAGGGTGAGCTAGATTTGGGGGAGGGAGGATAAGGCTTTCTGTTTGAGAAGGGGAGGGAAGAAGGCATATAGAACCAGTTACATCCAAATCCTCTGGTGGTCTCAGTTTTGGAGGGTGGGGCAACTATTAAAGTGGGTAGGGGTAAAAGCAGGGAAACGCTGCTGCTTCCATTGAGGAACCGGGGTTTATAGTGGGGTTGGAAGGCAGAATTTTGCGGTGGGAAGAGAGAGGTGAAGTGTGCAAAAGATCTGTGGAAGGGACGGAGGCTAGTGTCAGGGAGGAGTTAGGTGGGGGTATAGGATTGGGTATGTTTCGTATTTTTCAGGTGAGAAATTATGCTAAAACAATTGGTAAGGATCAGGTGGTGGGCTCTCCCTTAGAGGAAGTGGGACAGCTAGTACTTAGCACCCAGAAAGGGCGAAAGGAATAATAGGAAGGGCGGCAAAATGGGAGGAAATATCTGCCAACTTACACCTGTAAAACCAGGATGCTATGGAGCAGGGATCTGAAAAGGGAATACCTGATCAGGGATGGAATTACTGTTGCAACTACATAAAGGGCTATTGGTATGCAATAAATATCAGGAGTCTTACTATAAGTTCCTGCACAGGCTTTACTGCCCCCAAGTCTGGTCCACAGATTCGCCCTGAGATATCACCTTTATGTGGGAGATGCAAGAAGGAGATGGGCACCTATATACACTGTTTTGGGAGTGCCATCAGCTTGAACAGTTTTGGGATGGAGTAGCCACGGAGGTGAGAAGGATGTGGGGTAGGTGGGTAGAAAAAATCCGCTGTTTATTTTGTTTGGGTGGATGACTCCAAGGAAGAGGAATGGAGACCCTCCCGAGATGGCTGCGAATCCTGGTTGCTCTAGCCAGACACGTATTCTAAACACATGGGTTTCAGGGGTTGCTCCCACCACGCAACAGTGGAAAACTTAAGCCTGCAGGCTCTCGGCCTGGAAAAGCTATATTATATAGCAAGAAACAGGGAGGATCAGCTCTGGAAATGTAGGAACATTCATGTTCTCATTATCCCCGAAGAGAGGAAATTATGGAGAAAGGGCTGCAGGGCAGAGGATGATGGCTTAATATGCTGAGGGGTTGAGGAACAGCTGATTAAAAGGAACTAGAAGAGGAAGTCAACAACCGAGAGAGAAGAATGAATACGAAAGGGGTTAACCTAACCGTAGAAATGTACAGAGTCAATGATTATGAATAATCTAGAAATGTGTAGGGATAATGAATGTGAGATGTGAAGGGTTTACAGTATGCAAGGGGGTTCCCTCCTTTTCCTGGGAAAGAATAAATTAACTAAAATTGATGGGAAGAGAAATGTTGGGAGTGGGATGGTACATAGGAAGTAATATGAATTAATGTATATGGAACATATGTGGTTGTACCTTTGGTTTATGATGGAAAATCTAATAAACATATTATACAAAAAAAAAAAAAGAAGGCTTTTACAACACGTTTTGACAATATCCAACCCATTTCCAGCAGCTATCATGGGTGCTGTATTTTGTTCCATCACTGCACCACCATCCAACAGTACTATTTTAACAATGGTAGTGCATATCACCAGGAGGAGTCCACACCTTTGCCACCACATGGACAGAGGTGTAATGCAATGTTTTTGCTATCCTCTCTACACCCCCGGTCCTGTAATCTGCCATCTCTAGGAGCACTGCCACTGCAGTGCACCCAGTGGTGGAGCCTCTCAGGTTCCCCAGACCCGAGGGAGTTTAGCCAGTCTGTCTTTGGCAGACAGCTGAGCAGGCAGTACAGGGCCTGCAGGAAGATGCCACTTCATCTGACTGCAGCCAATGCAAGGCACTCTGTGTGTCTTCCCTCTCCTGGGTGCCTTGGGCAGGGACTTTGGCGACACGAGCACTAGTAAAAGTGCTCATGTTCCAGTCAGCAGGTGACCGCCTCCATTACAAACTCAACTTGCACAGCTGCTTGTGGTTACCCAGTGGGCGGCAGGCCGGCAGTACAGTGGAGTGGAGGGACCCCCAAAGACGCCTCTGGATGCTCAACCCCTCCACCTGGCCAGCCCCCAGGTACCGCTGTCGCACATGGTAACTCTACAGCTGCACTGATGGACGCTGCACTGCATTTTTCAATGCAGTGTTAGCTAAGTAACAACAGGCTTAACTGTACCTGTGACCAAATCACAGCTCAGCACTGCAACAGTTGTTAGTATTACAACAGCTCGCTTGGTATTGCACAGCGCCTGGTCTCTGCAAATGCTAATACGTCACTTCAATGGTGCATATAGATGGTTCAGCACCATGCTGCTTCCTGATCACTGTGATTTGCACACAGGTGTTCCACCCAAAGTGTCTGCTCTAATCCACCTACAGGTAAAGAGCCTGGCGTAGCCTCCCCCTCCCTCGGCCCTAGAATTCTACATTTTCATGGCTGCAGAATGTTCTGCAGAACTCCATCATGCTGCTGATTACATGTAATGCCACAAAACTCATTACTCCTGGCGACTTTTTTTTAACTGCACAGGTTTTCCTTTTTTTTTTTTTAATAGCACCTGGCTCCTTCTCCTCCTTGTTCATCCTAAAATCCGTTCTCTAAGTTCAGCATTTGATGTGATGTGATGTAATGAATAACATCATATAATATTTTAGCCCATGGCATGGCAGAACTCTGCTACAGGAATATAAAAAAAGAAAATGTCGGCAAAAAGATCATCGATCCATCCAGTCTGCCCTGTTTTATTTATTTATTTGCTTTTGTTAACCGGGTAAGCACTAGACAACCAAGTGCCTATTTTCAGGTGCGACCCTAGGTTTTACCCTATCCCAACCCAGGACCTAGTCTAGTCGGGTCACTACCAGGAAAAGGATAATTCATGCCGCATGAATGCTAAATCCTGTTGCAGAAACCTAGAAACCCAGCTGCAGAATCAGGACTTTAAACAAAGAGGACATGGTCACTGCCACACCCCTCGGTGACCCAGGGAGCAGTCACCTGGTGGTTTGTAGACCCCCAAGCGTCTACCAATGTGTTTGCTCTTGGTGGTTCAGGTGTCTCCCTGCCCCAAGCCTCATCATTTTCATACACCTGGTGGTCTAGTGGAGAACCCAACATCACTGTTCTATGTTCTGGATGCTGCACTGCCCCTCATTACTACCAGTTTTCCTAGGTTGTACTGTTCCTAGGGGTGCAGAAGGCTGCAGCACTACTCTCTCATTACTGCCAGATTTTCCTAGGTTGTACTGTAACCTAGGGGTGCAGAAGCCTGCAGCACTGCACCCCTCATTACTGCCAGTTTTTCCTAGGTTGTACTGTTCCCTAGGGGTGCAGAAGGCTGCAGCACTGCACCCCCATTACTGCCAGCGTTTCCTAGGGTTTGTATGAAACCCTGGGGGTGCAGAAGCCTGTAGCACCACACCCTCATTACTGCCAGTTTTTCCTAGGTTGTACTGTTCCCTAGGGGTGCAGAAGCCTGCAGCACTGCACCCCTCATACTGCCAGTTTTCCTAGGCTGTACTGTTCCCTAGGGGTGCAGAAGGCTGCAGCACTGCACCCCCATTACTGCCATTTTTCCTAGGTTGTACTGAAACCTAGGGGTGCTGAAGCCTGCAGCACTGCACCCCTCATTACTGCCAGTTTTTCCTAGGTTGTACTGTTCCCTAGGGGTGCAGAAGCCTGCAGCACTGCACCCCCTCATTACTGCCAGTTTTTCCTAGGCTGTACTGTTCCCTAGGGGTGCACAAGCCTGCAGCATTGCACCCCTCATTACTGCCAGTTTTTCCTAGGCTGTACTGTTCCTAGGGGTGCAGAGAGGCTGCAGCACTGCACCCCCTCATTACTGCCAGTTTTCCTAGGTTGTACTGTAACCTAGGGGTGCAGAAGCCTGCAGCACTGCACCCCCTCATTACTGCCGATTTTCCTGGGTTGTGCTGTAACCTGGGGTGCAGAAGCCTGCAACCTGGCTGGATCTCATGCCTTTGAGAATGGCTCTGTTGTCCCCCTGATCAGTCACACAGATGAGTGCCCCACTTGGGAATGGGTCGCACTCCCAGTTGAGCAAGGCTCAACAGGGCTGCAGCATGAGCACTTACTTACAGTATGTATTTATTTAGTCATTCATTCAAGTCTCGGATTACAGTACCTTTGAGTCAAAGACTCTTTACAGAGGTTCCACGTCACAGTAAAGACAACACAACAGAGAGCTAAATACAAGAAAAGTGGAATACATGATACATGGAGTTGGGTACAATCATTCATAAAAGTCACAGACGGGTAAAGAGTTAACAATTCAGGTTACAGCAAGAGTTACAAGCTGGTTAAATGTTTACATTAACTTTTCAGTAAGAAGTGCAATAGGTTTCGGGACTTAAGGAATTACATTACAAAGTCACAATAACCACTTGACAACAACTGGGACTGATAACATCTGACCCTCGATATGAATGCTGTGGGTGGAAAGTAGCTCTAGAAAAAGCAGAACCCACTGGAAATCAGGAGGTTCAGGGTGTCACAACAAAACAGGCACTTTGTAATGAAATGTTTGAGTCCTTGAGGGCACCCATCCACAATAAATGTTAAATGCAGGAAACAGTTTGGCCTAGGGTTACAGTGCCAATCTGTAAACCTTCAGGTCTTTCTCTCAACGCCACAAAGTCACTATGCGATCCAGAACAAGTTGCTTAACCTCTCTGTCCTTAACCTACCCGTAACCTTGTTTGACTACTTTGCATGCCTAATGGCACAAACATTTTCTCCCTCATCCTGTCTTGGATGTAAAAGCTTTAGTACACAGATTGTATGAAAGATGTTGCATAAAACCAAATTCTTTACTTTACCATTAATATTTTAGATCCTCTACTGCAAGCAAGCCATCCCTTTGTCTCTTTCAATCCCTCTTGACTTCTTCCTACAGGGTTGCAACAGCCTGCTTTAGTTGAAACAATGTGAAGTCGAAGTCACTCTGTCTGCAGCTGCTGTAGGGTCTTTGCAAGCTTCTGCACAGTATCTGAAAGTATCACACACTTTGCATACATCAGCCAGCCTATTCTGAAACCCCATGTTTCCTTAGAGGAAGTCGCATACCACAAAGGCGAGTGTGGGCAGGCCAGGACACAGTCACAAACTAAATGTCATAGTGCTGTCAAAATATATTTTTTAGTTTAGTGACCGGGTAAGTACACTAGATAAGAAACTATTTTCAGGCAGTATCTGGGAGGTTACAATATGATAAATTAACTGAATGTGAGTAAACAAGCAAGTGGAAAAGTGTCACAACGACTGCAAAATTACTGATAACATAAGCCCAACGAGCACGTGCGGTTTTAAATAAGTACACGTGAGGCAACAATTAAATCCTGCGTATAACTTTCGAATACATAGATGTAGGTCCAGAGCAATCTGAACTGACAAGAAGATCAGGCCATAGGTATGGGCGTTTGCCCTGGTGCCCCAAACCCAAATCCAGGTGAAAGGCCGTGACAGGACAGTCACTCCCACATCTTTCTATTTTTATTGTCTGTTCCAGTAGGGATCATGTCTTTTAAATCTAGTCAACGGAAATAGCAAAAGAAGCAGCAACACAAATGGAACTTGTTTTAGTGCCTGCACTGTGAAGGATGGGGGCTCAAAGTAATACACAACAGTCAGGTTACTTGCACGGGCTAAAAATGAATCAAAAGATACAAGAACGACCTCAATGAAGCAAGAAAAACCGCTCTGAAAACTGCTTGCAAGTAAGTTTATTGCGGAAATTCAACTGAGAGCAACACAGAACTAACTCCCTAGTCCTTTGAATCTGTGCCAATTCTTCCTCGGGAGGGAGGGATAAATCACGTTAGTTTTAGAGCTGTTTTCATGCCAAACCATGCTCAGTCCCATGACAGAGAGACCACACAAGCAAGCACACACACAGCCAGCGCAGAGCCAGTCCCAGACATCATCTCCCCAAGCACGATGTTTAGTGAAGTAACAGACAGATACCAGTTTCCAAATCCACCCCCACCCACCAGATTGCCGTGACTAGATGGTGAATTAGTTTAGGATCCTCCTCTGATCTCTCCATTAGACACACACTTCTACAGATACAAAATGTACCAAAAATAAAAATCACTGCTCTCTCCTGACTTGGCCCGACCCTTCCTTTGGCACCAGCTATTGGTTACTTTGGTTATACTGTTCTCTAAAGAGAATAGTGTAACCTATTTGGAGTTAGGTCTGAATATAGTAACTAAAGATAACACTGTCCTTGAACAAGTGCAATGTTATAGATACTTAGGAATGTACCTGGCTAGATCACTGGGATGGACTTCCACATAGACCATATAATTAAGAAAGTTAGTGGATGTTTGGGTGCACTATACAGAATTAGAAACTGTATGGATGAAAGGGTAAGGAAGCACATAGCTACGATTACATTGATACCGTTTTGGATTATGGGGATATTGTTTATATAGAGCAACTTCAACCCAGTCAGCTAAAACAAATGTCCTTTTAATAAAATAGCAAGGTTTATTTTGAATGTACCTAAGAGAACACATAGAAGAGAGCTATATCAGTCTTTGAATTGGATGTATCCAAAAGATAGAAGATCTTTCCATGCTTTGATCTACATGGTTAACTGGTGCCCAACAACCAGTCCGCTCCTCAGGATCCCCAATTCTTGCCCTCCCATTCTTTCACATGCGGCTGGCAAAGGTGAAAGAGGTCCTTGCCATCCTAAAAACCCTGAAAACAAGAGGTTTAGGAGGCCTGGATGGAATCAAAGCTAGACTGCTTAAAGACAGTGCCTCGCACGCCAGCACAGCTCACCTGGCTCATTAACAGGTCCTTACTAGAAGGATCTGTCCCAGGGCTGTGAAGCAGGCTCATGTGGTCCCGATTCACAAGGCGGGCCTGTGGAACCTACCTACAGGCCTATCTCCCTGCTGTGTACCCTGGCAAAAACCCAGGAGAAACTAGTCTATACCCAACTTAGGGAATACCTTGAGACACACATGCTGATGTCCCCATCGCAACATGGCTTTAGAGTCAGACAGGACTGATACTGCCTTAACTAAATTCTCTACTGATGTACTTAGAAATTGACTCTGGATCCAACACAGGTGCGGTTTTCATAGACCTTTCCAAGGCCTTCGACCTGGTGGATCACAGACTACTACTCCATAAACTCCTCCACATAGGCCTTGGACACCCATGCCCTCAAATGGGTGGAAAGCTACCTCTCTAATCGCACACAGAGGGTCAGGTGGCAGGATAAACTCTCCAAACCACAGTCCCTAAGGAGGGTGTACCCCAAAGGTCGATACTTGGCTCCCTATTGTTCTCACTGTTTGTAAATGAACTGTACAACCACTGTGGCAGCAAGCAATGCAATCAATATCGGATGATGCTGTTATTTACAAACCTCAGACAACTTGGATGACCTAGGCCCATCCCTCCAAAAGGATATCCTCATCATAGAGGAATGGCTCATCAAGAACAAAATGGTCCTTAATACCAATAAAACCAAAGCCATGTTGTTCGGACCTAGAGCCCTTGGACAAGACAGATCACAACTACTCCAACTTATGTCCCTGGAGGGCAACAAACTGGGAGTAGTCTCCTCGACAAAGTACCTTGGCCTTACCCTCAACCAAGGTCTCACTTTCAAACAACATGTAGACCAAATCACCAAAGTAATCCATACCAAACTCTGATTACTGTATCGGCTCAAGGAACAGCTGACCCGAGCTAGGACTGCAATAGCATCTAGTGTCCTACTCCCAACACTAATATCGCTGCCCCAGTCCTTCAGGGTATCGCAAAGCTGGTGTATAGTAAATTACAGACTTTATACAATAAGGTGGTCCGCTCTGCCTCCCCAACCCACTCAAGGAGCCACCACTGAGGCATTACTGAGGCTCAACTGGCCATCTTTTGAAGCTTGCCTCAGGTACCCTGTGCACTCTGCCTGGCGTAAAAGCCACTAGCCCATTCCTCCCAGTCTTGGACGGACTGTAACAGTAAGAGAAACCTGGGCAACCTCGGGTCCTCGGGCCAAACGCTACTAGAGGTCCCAAGGTCAGGACTAAGGCAGGCTACAAGTCCTTCTCACACGCTGCCCTTCCCTGTGGAACAACCTCCCTTTAGTGGTGCGAGAAACCCCATCGGTACCATGCTTCCGCACAAGACTCAAGACCCATCTGCTGTCAACGAGCAAATGCCAATGCTATGGTACCTGACACTACAACAATGACCCTGGGTCAGCTCACTCTATCATACTAACTCTTCAACCCCTGAAAAGTAGCACTAACTCCTCCTCCCCTCACAGAACCCGTACGATGGCTCTTAGATGTATGTTACCTAAAGAATTTACAGTACTGTCTCACTGCTTTGTATGACTGATGACGATCAAATGAACAACAGCTTATTAGTTAGATATACTGAAACCCAGCTTCCGGTGGCGTCAGCAGCCGAATGGCAGCTTAGAAAGGAGATCACATCAGCCTTAAACTAAATCGATTGACATCCATACCACACAGATGCAGTCTCCAGCTAAATTAACGAGATCGGCAGGGCCAACAAGAACACACAGACCCCAGTACAGAAACTCCAGCTGATGCTGCAAGGAGAAAAGGGATGAGACAAGCGGGCCTGCTGAGGAGGAGGAAGCCATGACGGTAGATGCAGGGCCGGATGAGGAGTGCTCACAGTTAGTGGCCTCGATACTACAAATGGCAAAACGGTCCAGAAAATAGATACATCCCTGATGGAGCTACGCTCGACATCAAGAAAATAGAACATAGAGCAGATCAGTTGGAGCTGGGGATGACTACGGTCCTGGAACAGGCCGACCAGCATGATCGTTTATTGCTGTTCCTTTTGGCAAGGGAAAGGGAAATGAGAGCCAAAACTGATGATCTGAGGGTCGGAGTAGGAGACAGAATCTCAATTTATGGCATACCGGAGGGTGCTGGAAAACGGAGCTGCTGATACAATAACCTACCTGCAGAAGCTGTTGAAAGAGCTGCTGAACCTGCCTCCAGAGCTGGATCTTGCTATGGGTCGGGCACATCGCTCCCTCACTCAGTGTCCTCTGGGTCCTAACGCCGCCCTAGATCCTTTGTTGTCAAGCTGTCCAACTATGCCTCAAAAGAAGAAATACTTAAGCAGGCGTGGAGACAGCAGAAAATCATGCTCGGTACCCACCGAATAACGGTGGACAACGATTACACAGCAGGAGTGCAGGAAGCCCAAGAGCCATGTGGTCCGTTTGAAGCAGCTCCGCTCCAGAAATTTAAAGGCGCAGATGTTATATCTGGCATGCCTGCAGTGGAGACAAAGCAAGGACTTAAAATATTTGATGATCTGCTGAGGCGCGGGCATATTTGGAGGAGATGGGCATTCCAGTACCAGGCTTAGAAGGAAAAGCTGGAAAAAGAGTTGAGGCGTTCGGCGTGGTGGGTGGCGTAAAGGACTAACAAAGCATGCCAACCCACAAGCCACAACCTTCGAGCAGACGTTATAGCACTCCTCAAACCATATGTCTTAGCAGTGCAAATGGCGGACTTGTCACCAAGGGAAATCCGGCAGAGGCGGGTGACTGAGAAGTGCTCTAGTGATACAGAACTGTAAGGAATGGAATGCAGTAGTCAATGGGGACTCAATCTGTTTATAGGGGTCAGAGACATGTAAAGACTTATAAATGTTAAGGTAAACTGAGGCCAGCATGGGGGACTTGAGAAATTTGGTGATCTGGTATAAAAAGTGAACAGGGTATCAGGAAATGTATATCTATGAGAGCTGACACTCCTCTCCTTACCATTGGGGCTGGGGGCTGTGGTTGGGGGTTCCCCCTTTTTTCTCCTCTCTCTTTCTTTCTACGACTGAAATTGATCTGATGTTTTGGGAGAAGGGGTGGATTCTATTGTGTTCCTTCTCTCCCACATCTTGTAAAGCGAGCTGACGTCTCTAATGAGCGTGAGATTTGGAGAGATGTGGAGAGTAGGGAAATCTCATATTGGGTGGGGATGACAGGGTACAAGATGCCTAATAAGGCAACGATCACTGGGGGATGAAGGGTTGAGTTACTAAGAGCAACATAGGTCTTATCTGGGAAAAGAAGAGAAGGGTTAGTAATGGATATGATTAACCCTATTCAACGGATAAATGAGGAGATATAGTACCCTACAAGCTGGGGAGGGGGCGGGGGAGGGTTGGGAGGTTGAAAAAGGCTGGTGTATGGAGCAGGGTTAAGTGGAGTCTCTGACACCGGCCTCTTAAGGAGAAATAGGCTGAAAGGGATATTCACGCTGCTTAAAATGAGCATTGCCTACTTATCAGTGGTGCTGACATGGATAGTACCTCAGAGTACTGGGCTAAGACCCAACAAAGGTGCTCTCAAGGGAAAAGCCCAGAACGACATACAGGGCGAGGTGTCCCGAGAGGGATGCAATCCAGTCCTACGATAGGGAGTCGGACTGACCTAGGAAGTGAAAAGATCTCAAAGGGGAACTCTGACTCACTGTTGGGGTTCAAAAAAATTAATCAGACATTAATAAAAAGGGGAAATAAGAGGAAGGGGAATACCTGAATGCCTACAGCAAATCTTGGGAGCATTATGGGTATGTGTGCAGTTAAATGTTCATTTACTGTTATTATGGTTGTATAAGTTCACCTCTCATGTTTAAGGGGACATTGTTAATGTTACTTTCAAATACATTCAGATCAGCTGGCCGGTTTAGGGTCAGATTGCTAACATGTAATGAGTGCAAAACGAGGCAGAAAGGGTTATGAATATATGTATTGGTTCATTAAAAAGGGAAGGAAGGATCGGGGAGCATCCTTGGAGGCAGATGGGGAACAAGATGAAAGACAGGGGAGAATGTACTCCTAGCCATACGGAAGATTTGAAATAACCCAAAACTAGGATCTTAAACCATGGATAGGACTAAATCTAAGATTGGATCCTTCAATGTAAATGGTATAAATCATCCGCAAAACGAAAACAACTTCAGAAATTTTAAAAAGACAGAGGTGTGAGATTCAATTTCTGTAAGAGACACATTTGTCTCCATAAGAAGGCTCTTAAGTTAAAGAACAGAGACTTCCAACGGTGTATCATGCATCCTTATGAAGGGGAGAAAGAGGGGTGGCGATCATGCTGGCGCCTTCTCCCATTTGAAGAGGAGGAGGTGGATTATGGATGCAGGGGCTAGGTGATGTGATGGTGAGGGCACATACAGAATATGCAGGTTACACTGCTGAATGTGTATGCTCCACCAGGGTCAGAAATAGGTTTTTTGCAGATTTATTTAAGCTACTAGCAGAAAAGGCGAGGTACTGTGATTGCAGTGGGGGACTGGAATATCATTATGGATAGAGCCCCTAGATACGACCTCAGGTATATTAGCACCCAGAGAAGAACTGCTAAACAAATGAAGAGACTTATAGAGAGACACATGCTTGGTAGACATCTGGAGGGAAAAGTATCCTACAGCCGTGACTATACATACTATTCGGCCCAGGTATAAAATCTACTCAAGACTGGACATGTTTCTCACATATAAGAAAGATCTGACAATTTTGAGTCGGTCTGGGTGGACTCTGAGAGCCTATCGGACCATAAGCCCATATATGCTAAATTGACCTACAGCTAACTAAAAACCGACGACAGTGGAGACTGAATGTAAGTTTACTTAGGGATGAGGGAGTAAAGAAGGAAATACTGGAGATAATAAAACAGACGGTGGACATAAATGACGGCCCGAACACCACGCCTCAGATATTATGGGATACAGTAAAACAATGATTAGGGTAAGCTCATCTCAATAGCCACATATAAGAAGAGGGAGAATGGACGACAAAGGAACAGCTAAATCAGGCAATTAACAAGTTAGAGGAATTACAAAAATTAAAGTGTGTAGGAAAAGGAAAAAGAAATAAAGGACCTAAAATGCAGGCTTCAGAGAATACACTCCTAGAAATCAGAAAGCTCTCCTATTCACGAAGCAGGCCTACTATGATGGGGACAGGGCCACCCGTCTCCTGGCATATAGATTAAAGCAGCAGGCAGCCAGAGCCAATGTTTTGGGACTCAGGAATCCCAAACGGGTCAGATCTCACATAAATGGGAGCAGATAACAGAGGCATTGGTCACTTTTTATAAAGATCTATATCAGCCCCAGTTAGGGACATCCACAGAAGAGGCCTCAGAATTTTTGAACACATTAAAACTGACTAAACTCACAGTGACCCAGAGGCAGGATCTGGAACGTCAAATCACTTTGCAGGAGATACTGGACACGGTGGGAGAACTTAAGATAGGTAAATGCCCTGGACCGATGGGTTTGGGGGAATTATATAAAACTTTTAAAACAGAATTAACCCGATGCTTGAAACGGGTCCTACAATCAAATATGGTCGGGAGGAAGTGATTCTCCCTCATGGAATTACACAACCATAACAGTGATTCCAAAAGAAGGTAAGGACCCGACGGAATGTGTTCATATAGACCAATTTCTTCTTAATGTAGATTATAAAGTTTTACAGCAATATAGCCAAGAGACTACAGTCTTCTCTGGGGGCCTGGTTCACCCGGATCAGACAGGCTTTATAGAAGGTAGACAGGCACCAGAGGGGTGAGAAGAACGATAAACATAATTGATATTATTAATAAAAGCGTATCCCTGCCTGCCTTATGAGTATGGACGCTGAAAAAGCGTTTGATAAAGTTAACTGGAGCTTCCTCTTTATGATTCTTGAAAAGCTGGGTTTTCCCTCGATTTTTAGGGGCCATTAAAGCCATATATGCCTCCCCGAGCCTATGTAGGAGGTGAATGGGGGCATCTCAAGGCAATTTGATTTGGGACGAGGCACTAGACAGGGTGCCCTCTCACCTCTCCTCTTTGACCTATATAGAACCTTTGGCCCAGGCCATAAGAGAAGCGAGCGAGGTGAGGAGGGTAGATTAATGGAGAAGAACATAAATTTCTCTATATGGATGATATCCTCCTGTACATTACTAATCCGAATAAATCCATTCCTAAATTGTAGTCGATAATAGATAAGTTTAGTCAATATTGGGATACACCTAAATAAAATAAGACAGAGGTTCTGAAATTCCACTATAACCCTCCCCACAGATAGGACAAATCGTGGATATTAATTGGAACAAAGGGAAAATGAAATACTTGGGTATTCAAATCCCAAAAATCTAGACATGTTATATCCAGTTAATTTTGAGCCAGTGGTAGCTCAGATCAGGCAGGATATTAAACGATGGGAGAGTTTACAATTACCCCTATATTCAAGATTGCAATCAGTATCAATGAGTGTACTTCCTAAATACCTATATCTTTTTCAATGTCTCCGATAAAATACATAAAAACCAATTTCAGGTTTGGCAGAGAATCTTGACAAAATATATTTGGAATAACAGGAGGCCGAGGATCAAAAGTGCGATCCTCCAAACAAATAAAAAATGTGGTGGCGAAATGTCCCTAATTTAGAGGACTATTACTTAGCCACTCAGTTTAGATGGGCCCTGATGTGGTTGACTAGACACTATTCAGAGCGTTGGAAATCAATAGAGGAAACCCTGACGGATGGACTCCGCTGGCAAGGGCCTTGATGCCGGAGCTCAACCTATAAGGGAAGGTATATTCCTTATGTCAGTGAGGAACACTTTGGGGCCTTGAAGAGATTATGGTCCAAACACAACTTAGAAGCAGAGCTTGGCCACTAAGATGGTTTGCCTGGGACCCAGGGTTCTCCAAATAAGCAGGACCTCATCTTTAGAAGATGGGAGAGACTGGCTTAACCTCACTTAGTCAATTCCTAGAAGGAAATACAGTTATGGAATTTGAACAAATAAAGGAGCTTACCAGTTGAGGCAGGTAGATCACTTTATATATCTACAAATAAGAAATTACATTTATAAACTACAGCTCAGTATAAGCAACAAAGGCACACGTCAGGACTCATAAATGTTATAGGAGAGATTCTGAGCTCCCAAAGGCCCAAAGGGCCTGATTTCAGATATTCTGCGACTCTGAGAGATGGTAGAGGAACCAGACCCTCCAGGCTAAAAATAGATGGGAACAGGAGATGGGAGAGCTGGTGGACGACAGAGAGTGGAGCTCTGCCTTGAGCTGGCCTCTAGAACCACAGCGTCTCCGATGTGGAGGGAGTTCAGCTGGAAGGTCCGCTAAGATTTTTTATTACACCAAGCTCACGGTCTAAATGGGACGAAGTACGGAGAATGCTAAGGGATGTGGAACGGTATATGACATTTACATGTGTTCTGGTCAGTCTCTAATCTTGCACACTACTGGTCAGAAGCTGAGCAGAGAATGAGACTGATTTTGTCTATTGAATCTACACTAGGCCCTAAGAATTTAATTTTGGGAATAAGGCCAAACGAGATCAGGGGTCAGATAAAATTTACCTGTGGAATATTCTTATCACAGCCGCACTATAAGGCCATAACTAAGAGATGGGGTTCACTGAACCCCCTGACGTCTTCAAGACTAGGCCAACTATTAATGAAATTAAAGACATGTAGAAATTACTTATAAAATAAACTTGAGGACACATGTTTTACAAGGCGGTGGACTCCATGGGTGGTGATTTGAGATTGTAGGATCTGGGATGGGGGGATGGGACATATTAGAAAGGGACTGCCAATTTAAATGACAAGGTGGTGCTGCCTCGGGATGCTCCTCACAAAGAAAATGAGTAAAAATAAACTGGAAGAGGTTAAGAAACTTCAGATGCATGAAGTGACACAATGAAATACTGAATAAGGATTATTGTCTAATAAGATGTACTGAGCTGGATAGATATTTTAAAGTCGGACAAGAGATCTGTTTAATGTAATGTTGCGCCAGATTATGCAATAAACTTGAATTAAAAAAAAGATATATGAAACCCACAGAAAGGACTGCTCTGTCTCACTTATTTGTAAACTGCCAAATACTGTATACCCATAACCTGTATATGTATCACTGTCTACTATTTCATGTACTGTTATTCCAGGTCGCCCCTGAAAAAGGGACCTCCTGGGCCCAGTGGCCTACCCAGTCATCAAAATTCAATAAATAAATAACTTAGTTAGGGGTAAAGTACCTGAATATATTATCGATGAACTTCAGGTTAGGACAATTAGAGAGGCCTACGCTCATGGAGGGTATGGAATATGATTTGCCCAGAAAAAGGACAAACTTAGGTAGAGCACATTTTTTTTATTTAGGTCCCAATATTTGGAATTCATTGCCAATTTATCTTAGACCACTTAGTTCTAGCCCCTGTATAGGAGAAATAAAAAGATGGTTTAAAGTTGAAGCAGATAAAAGGTTTATTGTTGATCCACCATGAACATTATGTATTAAACATGATGAAGATTTGCACTTTATACATATGAATGAATGTGCCCTTGTACGCCTATGCAGTTTATTTATATGGATGTTAATTAGTTATTGTAATGTTAGTTTTTGTATGTATATTTATGTATGCAATCTTGTTAAAACTTTTTATGATGTCAACATGAATGTTTGGTAATTCAAGGACCTCGCTGGAAATGAGCTTGTCTCAGTCGAAGTTTCCTATTCTTTGCTTGTCAATTGAATATATTTTTTTACTTCCCTACTTCTTACTACTACTAATAACACTGTAGTAGTAGTGTGCCTAGTTTCCTAAACAAGTCTGTGTGATATAAAACCTCAGCATTTACTCCTTGGCCATGCCCCCCAAGACATAGAAACTGTTGGCAGATAAGGACTGCCAGACCCATCCAGTCTACCCTGTAGCCCCTCGCTTGTTTGTGACCTGTGACCCTAACTGGTCACGCCTGTCACCACTCATCCCACCTGAAAGTTCCTTTATGCCTGTCCCAGGCATGTTTAAATCCTCCACTGTGCTCTCTCGGCCCCCAGCACCTACTGAGGCAGACCATTCCATGCGACTATCACCTCTCCGTGAAGAAAAACTTCCTCACATTACCCTTTAACCTGCCCCATTCCAATCTCATGTCGTGCCCCCCTCGTTATTATACTCCTTTTAAGCTGGAAGATGTCTCCCGTACCTTATTAATCCCCCTGAGGTACTTAAATGTTTCTATCATGCCCCCGCTCCCATCCTTTCCTCCAGTGAGTGCATATTCAAGTCTTTTAATCTCTCCTTGTTTGTTTTCTGGCATAAACCCTGTAGTATCTTAGTTGCTCTTCTCTGGACCACCTCCACCCTGTCAATGTCCTTGTAAAGGTACAGCCTCAGAACTGCACACAGTATTCCAGGTGAGGCCTCACTAGTGTTTTGTACAATGGCATCACCATCTCCCACCTTCTGCTAGTGATACCCCTACATATGCACCCGCATGCCACTGGCCTTCCCTGCAGCCTCTGTACTCTGCTTGGACACCTTCAGGTCATCTGAAATGAAAACCCCAGGTCACTTTCTTCCTGGTGATCGTCAGCAACCCCCACATCCTGTAGCTCTCCCCAGGGTTCCCTCTTTCCAGGTGCATTATTTTGCACTTCTTTGAACTGAATCTCAGCTGCCACAGCTCAAACCATTTTCAAGCATCCCCATGTCCCTCCTCATTTTCTCCACCCCTTCTGCAGTACCCACCCTGTTGTAGACCTTGGTGTCATCTGCAAACAGGCAGACCTTTCCCTCCAGTCCTACTGCAGTGTCACTAATGAAGATACTGAACTGGACTGGTACAAGTACTGAGCCCTGAGGTACCGCTGGTCACCCCCTCTCCCTGGATTGAACCCCATTTACCACCACCCTCTGCCTCCTGTCAGTCAGCCAGTTTGTTACCCAGCCTACCACCTTATGCCTCATGCCCAGGCTACCCATCCTGTTTACAAGCCCTTATGTTGGACGCTGTCAAAGGGCTTACTAAAGTCAAGATAGGTGACATCTACCACCCCCAATTTACTTCCTTAACACCCAGTCAAAAATCTATTAGATTCATCTGACATGACCTTCCTGCTGTGAATCCATGTTGCCTTGGATCCTGGGCACTGCTGGATTCCAAGTGTACCATATTCTTTCTTTAAGCAGTGCCTATGATCATACCCACTACTGAGGTGAGGCTGACCAGCCTATAGTTCCCTGCCTCCTCCATACTACCACTTTTGTGTGGCGGGACTACATGTGGCCCCAGCGTCCTCTGGAACCACTCCTATGCTGACTGACTCAGTGAACAAGGCTGTCAGATGCACTGCTAGCTCTCTTCACAGCTCTCTTAATATCCTGAGGTGTATGCCATCTGGCCCCATTGCTTTTCTACCTTCAGCTTTGTGAGCTCCTCCAGGACTCTCTCCCTGTGAATGGACTTGTGTTTACCTCTTCCCCTCCTTCACATCTGTTATTTAGCGGTTGCCTCGACCCTCCTTAGTGAACACTGAACAGAAGTTAATAATTCGGTTAATCAGTGTCTGCTCCTAAACATGTGGTGCTTGAATAATGAAAAAGAGGAACCTGAGGCACTCATATGTGGGGGAACTGAGGTAGATATGGCATTTATTACAGAGACATGGTGGACTGGGGTAGAGAGATTTCAGGATTCCCCCTCTTCCATAAGGATAGAGAGGGAGGAGAGGAGGGGAGAAGCAGCATACGTATCAAATAAATAAAGGCTACAGATATCGCTGATAAGGTTAGATCAGGAGTTATAGAGCCAGAAACTATCTGGATTCAGATAATCACTTATACCCAGAAACCAGTAATAATTGGGGATGTTATAGACCACCAGGGGCATCAAAAGAATTATCAGATCAAATTAATATAGAACTCACTAAGGCATGTGAATTAGGTAAGGTAATATTGGTGGGGGACTTAAACTATAAGGAAATCAACTGAGTGGGCCAACAGACTTTTAATCTTAGTAGCAAAATATTCATGGAGCTATGTCAGGAGTTGGACATAACACAATATGTAACTGCCCCAACTAGAGGACATAACACCCTAGATCTAGTTATGGCAGTGAAGGATATTAATATTATGGGATGCCAAACAACTGCACCGCTGGGGGGTAGTTACCATGCGGTTTGTTTCTCATATCAGCATTACCTACCCCTAGAAAAGAATGTAGGGAGGTTTTTAGTGTAAAGACAGCAGATAAGGAACAAATACTTTAGAAAATGGATATTATAAACTGAAACAGCGTGCTGCAGGATAAAACAGTTGAGGAAATGTGGGTTACATTTAAAAAGGAAATATTTACAATTTGTAATGAACATATAAAAAGGTGAAGATGTATAATAGGAAAGGAATAAAACCTAGATGGCTCACAAAGACAGTAACTAAATTAATAAATAAAAGAAACACGTTATATAAACAATATAAACAAGACAGTAATATAGTCACCTGGCCAAAATATAAGCAGGCACAGATCAAGTGTAAGAAACTGATAAAAGAAATAAACAAAGGATGGACGTGAGGCTGGCGTCCTCAGCACATAAAGACAACTTGCAAAGTTTCTATAGCTACTGTATGTGAATTCATTGAAGAAGACAAACAATAACCTCGTACCATAAAAGAAGGAGGGCCCAAATATCAAATCCACCTAAGATAACAAATCTCTTCAATAAGTACTTCATTACAGTTTTGCTACTAAATCAGTAGGAGTGGAATTTTAACCCAAATAAAGTTTTAGACATAAACATTTCTGTCAAGGTTATTTTAGATAAAATTAGGGCACTAAAAATACAAGCATAGCAGGGCCTGAAAATATTTCAAATAACATTCTAAAATTACTCTCTCCAAATATTGCTATCCCTTTAAACATTATCTTCCAGCGGTTACTGGAGAGGGGTGGTGCCAGGGACTGGCTGACTGTGAATGTGATACCCATTTATAAGAAGGGAGATAGGGCGGACTGCACAAACTATAGGCCCATAAGCTTGACATCGGTGCCAGGCAAGCTGATGGAATCAATATTTAAGGATGTAATAAATCTATATCTAACGGAGACTGAACAGGATGACAGGGGCAGCACAGATTAGTGGCTGGGAGATCATGTGTGACAAACATGCTATGTTTTTATGAGAAAATTTCAGCAGCACTGGATGGGGAGATGGTGGATTGTATATATTTAGATTTTGCCAAGGCCTTGGATAAAGTACCACATTTAGAAATATTAAACTGTTGGAGATGGATATGGACTATAGAGTATGGCAGTGGATTCAGGCCTGGCTGGCAGATAGGACTCAGAGGGTGTGTATAAATGGGTATCTGCGGAGGAGATCCTGTAACTGGGGAGGCGGGCCTTACAGGGGTCAGTGCTCAGGCCAGTGCTGTTCAGAATAGTCATAGCAATAATATGGAAGGAGCATATAACTGGGTAAGCAAGTATGCAGATGACACTAAGCTGGCCAGTCTTGTAACACAAAGAGAGGAGGCAGAGACAATTCAGAAAGACTTGGATATAATCCACAGATGGGCAACCAAAAGGAATAAGTTTTAATATAGACAAATGCTGTGTGATCCATATGGGAAATAGAAATCTGGAACATAACTATAAGATTAATGGGCACACCCTAAGAAAGTCAGAAGTGGAATGGGACCTGGGTATATTGGTAGACCAGAAGCTGAAATACCAGGCTCAGTGTGACAAACAAATAATAAAGGCAAATAGAGTCTTATGGAATATAAAAAGAACTTCAAAAGTAGGAAGGAGGCAGTGATTATGCCTTTGTACAGAGCCTATGTTCGACCTATTTTGGACTATGGTACCCGGTGTGGGGCCCATAAATAAAGGGGCAGAAGCGGGGTTGGAGAGGGTGCAGAAGAGGGCTATGAGAATGGTGCATGGTATGCAAGATAGATCCTATCAACAGAGATTGGCATATTTAAGGCTGATGCCACTGGAGACTAGAAGAGTTAGAGGTGACTTGATGTTATATTCTGAAATAATGAGGGATGATCATATGTTAAAGGAACAAAATCTACAGTTTAAAATGATAAATTAGGTACCAGAGGGCACCACCTTCAGCTAAGACATATAAAGTATAACACTAGTAAAGCATGGCCTTTTACATCCAGACAGTAGTGGCTCCATGGAACAGGTTACCAGAGGAGATTGTATATGCCACAAATAAGGCACAGTTTAAAAGGAACTAAGATGCCTATATTTAAAAGGCCACAAGCCAACATACTATGGGTAAAAGTAGAAAGAGAGCGTTATGTATGGGTCAATCATGGACCTCTAGCTCCTTATTACTAGTATGAAACCACAAGTAGGAAGTATTTGTTCAGCATTTCCGCCTTCTCCAGGTCCCCCCTTTGCATTCCTCTGTTTCCTCTCTGAGTCTTACAATGCCTCCCTGCTTTTCCTTCTTTCTCAGATGTACCTATATAATGTCTTGTCCCTCTATTCACAGTCTGTGCTAGTCTTTCTTGGTCTGCGCTTTTGCATTTCTTACGCTTTCCTGCTTCTATTAGATTCTTTAGGCACACCTCCCTGTCTTATTCCCTCTGAGACTCCTTATACTTTCTGAAACTTGCCCTTTGGCCCTTATCTTGTCTGCCACCTCCTCGAGAACCACAGTGGTTTCTTGCTTTTCTTCACCATTTTGATGCATTGGCTTGTCATCTCCCCAATGGCTGTCTTCAGGTGTTCCCACTGCTCCTGACTCCACCACCTTTCTCCCTCCACCAGACCTCCTTGATATACTTATGAATCCTCCTCTTGCAGAAAGAAGTGTTACAGGTTCTTTTATTTACACCTGGACACCCACCAGGACAGCACCAGAGATGGGCAGCAGGGACCTGGGATTAACATCTCATCCGAAGGATGGCACATCCCAACAGTACAGTACCCCTCAGTACTGCACTAGGTGCCAGTATTTATGGCACAAGTCAAATCCTGGTGTGGTAGTAAAACCCATGACCTTCTGGTCCAGCGGCAGATGTTCTACCAACTGAGCCACACTGGCACCTATCAAGACCTGGTTAGGCCCTATCTGCAGGTACTGCATCAGTTATAGGCTCCTCAATGCCTAAAGGACAGTGAGGTGGTCAAAGAGTGCAACTCAGGGCCACCAAAATGAGCAGGGCTTTGGGGAACAGCAGCTATAGAAGCTAGTGGTTCTTCATATGTTCACCCTAGAGAAACAGAGGCTGGGGGCATATGATCTCAGCCGTTTACATACTCAAGGATATCGACAAGCTTGGGCAGACTAAGCCGTTTGGTCTGTTGCCTACCCGGCATGATGTAGGAGAGGCCATGAAGCACACAGGTAGCAAATTATTATTAGAGGCACCTCACCCAGCGGGTGATGAACCTGTGGAATAACCTACCAGCAGAAACTGAAAGAAACATAGACGGTAACAACAGAAAAGACCAAGGGCGATCCAGCTTGAAAATGGTTCCGATCTAGTCCCAGGACCTATGGTTCATGCGGGTACTAGCCTCCCAATCACCCCCATTCCCTCCTTGTTACTGTCACCCTGAATAACCACTATACCCTTCACTCTGTCCCAACTGCACCTGAAACCAGTAATTGTTCTAGCACCCTCCACCTCAGCTGGCAGAATGTTTCATGGTTCCACTACACTTTTGTAAAATAATACTTTCTTCTATCCCTCTTGAACCTCCCTCTTGTCAGTTTCCACTCAGGAGGCATTTGTGCCCATACTGCTCCATCTACTGATAGTAATGCAATTTTCCACCATTTAGAATGAACCCATCACGCTGATTTTTAAATTCGTCTTTAGATTTACTGGCAGTGATATTAAAGGCAGGAGTTCCATCTGTAACCCCAGGTGGCGCTGTCCCAAGAGGCTACACCCTGCCTGCTTGACTACTGACAGGTTGAGGGGGCCTAGGTTCTATGGCGGTGCCTCCACCCAGAGGTCAGGGTTTGTAGTGGTTAGACTAGCTTGGTCACAGCCCTCTGGTACACCAAGACCCCTTTTATTCCCTCTAGTGGCTCACACAGTACACAGGAGTTACAGCCCCAATACCCCATGTATACACACTGTTCACTCATAAAGTACCACTTACCCTCGAGACTGATTTTGCAGCACGCTCTGAGGACCCCATGTAAAATAAGGTTAAACAACATACACAGCAAAATACAATACTGTTTCCATAAGTACCAACACCACAGACAGTATACAGTACAACAACAACAAATCTGATTTATTTAGGGACAGTAACACGGAGGGGTAATCAGGTTAATTGGCAGAATTAAATCACAGTACTGTGCACACATACAGGGTTTGAAAGTCACTCTGGGTACAGTTGGGGGGGAGGGCGCGTATCCAGGTCCATTGCCCGAGTTGGCTGGCAGGTGCAGATGGACGGGGCCCTGTAGAAGTAAATATATGCACAACACCCAACTGTAATCCAAAGCCAGATGGCTCAGTCCATGAAGAAGTGAAACAACAATAATTAGATGGCGCACTTGAAATTGAAAACAGGCTGCAGAGATACCCTGATTTGTACTCACAATACCCAAGCTGAGAACCGGATGGTGGATGTTCTTCTGGGTTGCCAGAACAACAGGGCATGGAGACAAGGTCCTTGTGACTGGACCCCACTGCAGTAGATAGCAAATGGATTTAGTCCAAGACAAGCTGGGGTTTGCTTCCAGCTTCAAACACACACACACGGATTGAAATAGCGATTCCCCACAAGCACTATGCATGTTCATATGTAAAGAAAGTACTATACCAGGCAGGCTTGCTACTATATCCGATCACAATTACTGCAAAATACCGGGAGCATACACAGCAGCTTCAGTTCCTGACAGACTGAGTGCGATTCAGCAATTTTTCCAGTCTTCCACAGGGTAAGCCTGGTTTCCACTCTTCAGACTTCCTTCTTTCTCCTCACAAATCGGATTCAGTCCGAACTGGCACTAACGGCTGCAGTCGAACCTCAGGGCCTCACATGCACTTCCGAGCAAAACTATACACCGCAGAAGCACGGAGCTCCTTCTCTCTTCACTGCCACAACTGGTCTGATCTTTCCAGTCACAGAGCAGGGCATTTCCTTTAGCTCCACACCATTCTGTTGGCTGGTTCGGCTGTCACTCACAATGAGACTCCCTCTGTTAGTGAAAAAGGTGCCAAGGTCAAAACTACATTTCCAGAGTCACTGCCCATACAATCCCTTGTGGCTGGCTCAAATTGAGAGTCCAAGTTCCGACTCGTTCACAGGCTCCATTTAAGGAACCCTCCCACTGATTGGTCCATTTCAGCAGTTCAGGACCAAAATGAAAGAGCTACACTGAAACAGTTCATGCTGAAATGAAGACAGGTTAGACAAACTACATTTTCTCAGTCACGGCAAATGATTTCTGGCAAACAGATATATCTTTCAACAAGGCTCCCTCTGTACATGAAGCAACAGCAGAAAGGAGCGAATTGACAGCAGCTCGAGGCGGGATTTGAGCATTAAATACACAGTCCCCCCATACAAACTAATTAAGTCTGCAAGCAGACAGCTCTTAAAGACAGTATGTGAGCTCAAATAGCACTCACATGAAACTACATTTAAACAGCTTAAGCGCCCGAGCCACGCCCAGACTTGGAGCATTCAGGCAAGCTTCTGGAAGACTTTTGGGAACCCCCATTTGCAGGGGTTACACCCTTCCTGGCCTGGAAAAACTTGGCATCGCGTCAAGCAAGTACCCCATAAGTTTCAATATAACCATATACATTTACATCAGTATCACATTAGGCTTATACATGTAATCATCAGTCAACATATCATCTTACCAGAAACACATTTCTGAAACTTTCAGTACATCACTTTTTACAGTATTATACACATTGTACCGTAACTCAGGTTATTACCTCCTGTACATGAAACTTGAAAAGAGGGCCCTTCCTATCAGATACTTTGGGGCAGGAGGACCATACCTGAGGGCAACACAAGTAACTTGGAGTTAGCACTGATGTTCAGTTTGGGCAATGAGCTCGGGGAACATACACTCCTTTATGGACAACACTGAGAGGCAAGTCCACAGGTCTGCCAGAGGATTCATAGCTTAATGTACCACAGGCTTTACAGCTCGACCAGTCCTTCTAGGGGAACCATTATAGTCCTGTGTTTTTATCCCCACTTTCAGCAGTGTCTTCACTTGTCAGGGAACTTTCATTGGGGTTGAGAGACTAGAACTGGGGACACTCTCGCTCAGGAGTTGCAGTCTCTGAATCCACAATACTTGGCTCACATGGAGAGTTTTCTGATACTGGCAGTGAACTGTCAGGGCACTCCCACCACTCGTCTTGTTCTGGTATATCACCAGCTTGTCCCAGTCCATCATTTTCCTCCTCTGAAAGCTCAAACAGTTCAACCATACACAATGATTCATATCATCTGACTTGATGCTTTGCACTTCACTTTCTGGGAGCACTGGCTCCAGGGACAAAGCTGGGGCTTACACAGTCCAGAAGGCCCAGCTTCATCTCCAGGATTGACTAGGGATTGCCCTGAAACAATTGACTCAGTTCGTAAGAGGGTAGTATTCAAAGCCACACTCACTTTCCTCTGACATAGACTGACAGTCATGTTCAACTGGGGCTTGTGGAGGGAACACTTTAACTCAGCTTCTGTAGGTGCAGACTTTCGTTGACTTTTGCTTAGCAGCAGCTCTAGTCACTGGTCCAGAGGGGCATTTTCTGGGCATTCAGACTCAGTCAAGATTTGTCCAATGGGCAGTAAATGATTTCTATGCATTGTTTTCACATCTTTTGAGTTATTCTCCAGCCTTACTTTGTACACAGGCAGATCATCTAGTTTGCCCACTACAATGTGGGAGATGGTGCCACCTATCAGCAATCTTGTGTTTGCCATGCAGTCCCAGATTTCTTAGCAACACCGATCTCCCTCCTGGAGTTCCAGTGCTTCGCTTTTATCATACCTTTCCTTGTTGGCCAGATTTCTTTGGCAGCCATGGTTTGAGCCAGTTATGCGCATGATTTAGTTGGACCTTTAACTTTGCATACTGTAAATGGTTATCAGCTCGAACCTCATAAGGGAAACTCAAAACACACATCTACGGTAGTCAGGCTTCTCTTCCAAACATCAGGCGATGGGGAGAACCCAGTGGCATCACTTTTGGTGCAATTGTAGGCATGTACCAGGGTGTTAATTTGTTGGCTCCAGCTGGGCTTTCCTTTGGGTGGAGGATGCCTAGCATATCTAGCGAAGTGCAGTTGAAACATTCAGGTTGTGGGTCCCCTAGGGTGGTAAGGTGGTTCTGGACTTTCCTCCCACAGAGAAAGCATCTCTTTGATCAGGCGACTCTCAAAGTCCCTCTCCTTGATCAGAACTGATTCTTTGTGACGCCCATAGTGAACAAAAAGTTTTCTATAAGTACTTTGGCCACAGTGGATGCCTTCTGGTCCTTGGTGGGGAAAGCTTGGGCATATCTTGTAAAATGGTCAGTGACCACCAGCACATTACTGATATTTCTTTGATCTGGCTCCAAACTCAGAAAGTCAATAAAGACCAGCTCCATGGGGCGCTGGTGGTGATGTTAACTAGGGGTGGCCCTCTGGGGCAAAGCTTTCCTCAGTAAGCAGCAACTACAAGTTCTAATCGTTGTTCAACATCAGCCCCCATCTTAGGCCAACAGAATCTGGATCTCACCAAGTCAAGTGTTCTGTCTATGCCAAGGTGCCCCATGTGTGGTTGTGTAGGGACCTCAGCACCAAGTCTCGAAAGGCAGTGGGAAAAACTAGCTGCTGTTTATCTATTTGACCCCTCTGTCTACTGTTTCTCTGTATAACAGTCTATTAATCAGTTTCAACTTAGGACCTTCCTTATAACAATGCAGTTCTCAAATCAGTGGAGCATAACTTGATACATCTTTCCCTGCGTAGAGGGCTTCTAGAGCTGATTTGATCATGGGATCTCGAGATTGAGCTAGCTGGAATACTGCCATTGTCCAGCTGAGGCAGTGCACCAATGTCTATTGCAGAAAAGTGGCAATAAGCAGCAAGTATGCAATTCTCAGAGGGTCCCAAACAATCCACCATACAGTCCACTGTATCCGTGGACATTTGTTCCTCCCTGTCAAACTTCTGGCAGAGTGCTAGAATATCAGGTTCGGACAGTCTGATCCAGTCATTCAGGAACAGGCCTCCGTGAGAGAGCATCAGCATCTATTGGTTCAGGCCTGCTCTGTATTCAACAGCATAGTTGTATGTAGATAATGCAGAAAGCCACCTATGGCCAGTAGCATCCAACTTAGCTGAAGTCTGCACATAGGTCAAAGGATTATTGTCAGTTTTACTAGTATCTTAGCCCCATACAAGCACTCATGGAATTGGTCAACAATGGCCCACTTCAAAGCTAGGAACTCTAACTTATGTACAGGATAGTTTTTTTCGGATGGGGTCAGGCTTCTACTGGCAAAGGCCACTGGTCTCAGGCCATTCTCATGCTCCTGGTACAACACAGTCCCAAACCTTGCAAACTAGCATCAGTGTGTAGGACATAGGGTTTTGCTGGATCTGCATAGGTCAGGACAGGGCGTGGGCCTGGGCAACTGACCTTGCCACAAATGGACATGAGTTAGCATTCGGAGACCTTCACGGAATCATTTTGTGCACCTCTTAACCACTGATTTCTTCCTGAAGCTCTCCCTGTAGCCTATATACCACTTTGTCTGGGTCCTTTGGGGACCGTACCTCTCTTCATGTGCCCATCCTTCCCACAATTATAGCAAAACATACTTTCTGAGTTTGAGCCGGCCGAGGCATCACACTGGGGGCAGGTCGGGGTACTATTAACTGGGAACCTTGGGGCCATCTCAGTCTGCGGCGTGATAAGCATTTGGAGGTATCTCATCAATTTCCCCACTGCCATGGTCAAGACATTGAGTTTTGAGCTGCTGACAGCAGGAGATGCATGCGTGGGTACCCCATCCCCATGGGAGATGCAGTCGGATGAGGGTCAGGCCTGTACTTGCAGGGAGCGACCTTCATAAAGAGACTGTTTTTATTTCCTGAACTATCTCAGCAGTTCACCCCATGGTGGCACACCTTTTCCTTCTCAGAGCACTCATTAACTGCCAACCTCTGCCCTGAACTTCACTTGACAGGTCACCCTCAGTCACCTGGTGTGCGTGCAGCAGCTATTGGTGCAAGTCCCTCTCGATTGTACTTTCTCAACCCCTCAATTCTCTCATTAGCTCATCATAGGAGGGTGGGGATGGCCAGGCGTAACTGAAGCAACAGCAGTTCTGAGGATGGGGCAAACTTAAGGATCCTGTCCAGCCTGGTTTGGTCCAATTCAGTGGCTGGCAAACTACCCTTTCTGAGGCATTCTTGCAACAATTTTTCCAGCCAAGCTACATACACAGACAACACTCCTTGGTACTGTTGTGCATTTCTTACTCTCCACCACAGGTCCTCATCGAATCTGGGCTCCCATACACATTCTCCAAGGCCTCAAGATAGTCCTGTGCAGTCGCTTCAGGGTTACTGGCCCATTTAGCACGGATGGTAGCCAGGGCAGGACCTCGGAGATTCTCACTTAACCTCTTTCGGCTTTTCTGCTTCCGAGCATTGCCATTCTCTAGCACTTGGGCGGCAACATAGTCTATCCAGATCTTCCAGTCATCCTCCTTGTGGGGTGGGAGGTGCGGAGAAAATTTTCAACCTGTGGTAAAGTCGTGACTACTGGCAGGTACAGACATAGGGGCTAGCACTGGCACAGAAGGAGGGGCAATAACGGGTGCTGGAGGGAGAGGTGTTGGTGGAGGAACATTCTCTGGTGGCAATAATAGTTTCTTTAAATCCTCCACAGTTTTCCCTTCCTCCAGCAACGATTGACAAATTTCTCCTCAAGCGTTTCAGATAGTTGGGGCTCATCCTCCTCGGGTCTTTGCTGTCCTTAGTTATCACTGTCCAGGCAGTGAGGGCTCCCTCTGGAGTAATAGTCTGTGGCACTTTGGAGCCATCTATGGGGTCCTTATACTCTACTAGGGCCATGAAGTGAAACTGTTGCAACCCATGCCATGGTGTTTAGGGCGACCATTCACCACTGTCCCCTCTACTGTCCCCAGTGGATGCTAAACTCCATACATACACTACCGCTTCTGCACAAAAATCCTTGGGGAATCCACAAAAAGGCTCACAACCAGTTCGAACTCCTCAATCCCCTGCTACCTTACTGGCACTACAATTACTCCTATGCCTGTCCATTAAGCTGGTACTCTATGATAAAATCTATAACCATGCAGCAGGATCATCACCCACTATACATTGGATCCCAAGCAAGAAAAAAAACTGTCTGACTACTCATTATTCCTATCGCTTGGTGCCCTCATCAAACTAATCTTCTTTCTGCTGATCTGTGTTGGCACTGTTGAAATCAACCTGGCCCCACAGAAGCTCTATCTCTCCATCCGACCTAGCCTCCACAAATGGCTTGAGGTTTCTTCACATCAACGCCTGCAGCCTCCTAAAAGTTCTCATTAATACAGGCCTGGGTTGCACACACTCCTGACTTTCTGGTTATATCTGAAACATGGCTCAAAGCTGCAACAAAAGACAGTGAAATAAACCTTCCCAACTATCAGCTCTTCAGATCTGACCGTCTATCCAGGCGGTGGGGTAGCCATCTATGTCAAAGCAAACATCTCTGCATCCTGCCTCAATACTACATCACAACCAAAGGAATTCAGATGCTTGTCAATTAAAATAACTCTTCCTAACATATCATCCTTTCAACTGATTGGCTGCTACAGGCCCCTCTGCAGGCCTCAAACTCCTATCCCACCTAGGATCTATACTTAATCTAGGCCCTGAAGACACCATCATCTTAGGAGACCTGAACTTAAATTGGCTAACTAATGCATCCACCCCTAGTAACCTTCTGTGACACTTATGGATTCACTCAATTAATCAAAGAACCAACAAGGATTAACCCAAAGAATAATCTCAACAGCACACTCCTGGACATTATGTTGGTAAATAAGCCTCATCTGTATCCCCATGTTGGAGTACTATTCAGTGACATAAGTGACCACTGTCCCATAGCTGCCATTAGATCAACAATCAAGCCACCCAATCCTGCAAAATTCCTCCCACAAGGTCAAAAGAACTTTAATATTTCAGGATATCTCCATGATCTGTGCCACACCACACGTTGGCAAGAATTCTATCTCACAGCTTCAATAGAGACAGCTCTTAAATCTTAAATGATATAATCATAAGTGCCCTCAATATACATGCACCCCTCACCAGTGTCAGAACCAAACTCAAATCCTGTTGCTGGTTCTCTGCTGACCTTAAATCCGCTGCTTGCCAGAGACAAACTCTGGAAAAGGGCAAGAAAGACAAGGATCCAAATGACTGGCTTCAATTCAGAAAAGCCAGAAACTCCTGCACAAAACAAGTAAGAAATGCCAAGACTGCCTTCTACACAGCTGAATTGGATGCCTCTATCACAACCCTTCCAGGTTCTGGGGTACCATAAAGGGATCCTAGGTCAAACTTCTACCCCTGTCTTACCACCCAAAGTACACCTAAATAGTATTGAAATCACTGACAAGCAAGATATCTTGAATGCCTTTAACGATCATTTCACTACAGCTGGCCTGGCTTCGACTCCTCACCTGCAAACCTATTAAGATCATCACTAAACACACAATCTACTGAGGGACAAGAGTTGCTTCCACATTCTCATTCAAATCAATACTCTTAAAAGAGTAGAAGACCTTCTACTCCAGCTAGATACAACTAAAAGTGCAGGTGCAGACTCCCTGGATCCCTATTTTCTAAAAGTAGCACTGCATGCCTTAGCGCCCCTCACCCACCTCTTCAATCTGTCACTTGCCACTGGTTCTATCCTCAATATGGAAAACAGCTCAAGTGTTTCCATTACTTAAGGCAGGTGATCCCATGGACCTCAACAATTATAGGCCCATTTCCATCTTACCAGTACTATCCAAGATGCTTGAGAAGCTGGTAAACTCTCAGTTAAGTGCCCACCTTGATACCAACAATCTCCTTAACCCAGCTCAATCTGGGTTTAGATCTATCACGCACCATCTCTGCATTAGCAAAAGTTACAAATGATTGGCAGACTGCCTTAGACAAAAGAATAACACCTGTGCTGTGTTTCTGGATCTAAGCAAAGCCTTTGACACTGTGGATCATGAACTACTAATCTCCTCTCTGAACTCCATAGGCCTTGACCCACTCTCTCTTAAATGGTTCAGATGCTATCTCTCGGAAGATTACAACTGGTAAAAATGAAGGTGATCTATCTACCTCTAAACCACTCCTAAGAGGTGTACAAGGCTCCATCCTGGGCCCCATCCTTTTGCCATTTACATCAACAATATTGACTCCAATCTCTCACAATCTAATATTCACCTTTTGCAGATGACACTGTACTATATGTCAGCAATCCTCACCATCAAAAGCCTGTGAGCTTCTACAGTCTGAATTCTCCCTCCTTCAGCACAACTTATTAGAAAAGAAATTACTACTAAATGCCAAGAAAACCAAAAGCTATGTTCTTTTGCCACCAAGAACTGCTCTTCCAGTGTCCCATCATTCACCCTCCCACAACTCTCTACCATCCTTGTGAAAATCTGGAATATGTTGACAAATTCAAATATCTTGGTGTATGGATTGACAATAAACTTGACTACACTACCCACATTGAGGAGCTACTGAAAAGCTAAGACAAAGACTTGGCCTATTCTATAGGATCAAACACTACCTGACCAGAGATTCCAAACAAAGATTAATCCTAGCATCATTCCTGTCCCTCATTGATTATGCTGACTTCCTCTATGGCCACTGCTCCTCTCCCATTTAAATAAATTAGACACCTTGTATCATAGAGCTATTAGATTCATTACAGACCTTCCTCCAGCACCCATCATTGTCTCTCTACAATGCAGTCAGTTGGACATCCCTGCAACAAAGAAAGAAAATGCTGCTATCTGGATCTACAAAGCTCTGACAAACAAACTCCTTCCTACATCTCAGACTGTTTCAACGGGATCACATCCAGGCCTTACACCCTGAGGATCAATAAACTGATCATGCTGAAGATTCCTATCACCTGCACCCAGTATGGAAGAGCTGCAATCAGCTATTCCCTAGCACTATCTGGAATTCTCTTCAAAAGACATTGAAACTGGATACCCTCATTCCTTTAGTATCCTTCAAAAGCTGTACACCAGTCTATTCCCAGAATCATGCAACTGCTTCCACAAGGCCTAGTCCTCCCACACCCTCTCCTCCCACCCCTCTCCTCCACCCCTTTTTTTTTAAAGCCCCCTATTTCTCTATCGCCCTTCTAGCTCGCTCTCCATCAAAATTCATACATATATGCCCACCCAAGTCCCACTATCCAAGCTTTATCCCTACTAACTGTTTGTTTCTGACTTTAATAGGATTTAGGTTTATTGTCATTTTGCCTTGTATATATGTAAATATTTGTATATCTGTCTCATTCATAAATGATTGTATTTGTGTTTATTCAGTACCATGGTTTTGTGTAAAATTTGTAACCTTTTATTGTTCGACCACTCAGGTCCATCTTGTAAATGAGCTATGCTCAATGATGTTCGCCTGAATAAATAAAGATTTTGATTGATTGATTGATTGAAAGTGTGGGTGAGCAGATCAGCATGTCGACCCACCATTATAAGGTTTTGTAAACCTTCCACATTGGAAAGTACTCCCTGTACAGTGTCTGTATTGATTCCCAGGATAAGCATAGCATTTTGGGAGTCGATCTCCTCCCAGTACACCACTCCACCAACCAGTGCACAGCCACTTCTGTCAGGGTACCATTTTTTTTCCACAGTGGTTCGTAAATGTGGCCACGAGGACACAAAAATCCCAGCAGTGCCTCCAAGATGTAACCCCCAGGTGGCGCTGTCCCAGGCTACTACCCTGCCTGCTGACTACTGACAGGTTGAGGTGGCCTAGGTTCTATGCGGGTGCCTCCCCAGAGGTCAGGGTTTGTAGTGGTTAGACTAGCTTGGTCACAGCCCTCTGGGACACTGAGACCCCCTTTTATTCCTCTAGTGGCTCACACAGTACACAGGAGTTACAGCCCCAATGCCCCATGTATACACACTGTTCACTCAAAGTACCACTTGCCCTCGAGACTGATTCTGCAGCACGCCCTGAGGACCCCCTGTAAAATACGGTTACACAACATACACAGCAAAATACAATACTGTTTCCATAAGTACCAACACCACAGACAGTATATAGTATAACAACAAATCTGATTTAGGGACAGTAACACGGGAGGGGCAATCAGGTTAACTGGCAGAATTAAATCACAGTACTGTGCACACATACAGGGTCTGAAAAGTCACACTCTGGGTACCCAGGTTGGGGCTAGCCAGGTCCGTGCCCAGGGTTGGCGGCAGGTGCAGATGGACAGGGCCCTGCAGAAGAAAATATATGCACAACACCCAATTGTAATCCGGAGCCAGATGGCTCAGTCCATGAAGAAGTGAAACAACAATAACTAGATGACACACTTGTAATTGAAAACAGGCTTCAGGAAATACCCTGATTTGTATTCACAATACCTAAGCTGAGAACGGATGGTGGATGTTCTTTGGGTTGCAGAAAAACAGGGCATGGAGACAAGGTCCTTGTGACTGGACCCCACTGCAGCAGATAGCAAGCAGATTTAGTCTGAGACAAGCTGGGTTTTGCTTCCAGCTTCAACACACAGCACACAGCGGGATTGAAATAGCGATTCTACAAGCACTACACAGAATTCATATGTAAAAGGAAAGTACTATACCAGGCAGGCTGCTACTAGATCCCGATCGCAATTACTGCAAAATACCAGGGAGCATACACAGCAGCTTCAGTTCCTGACAGACCGGTAGCGTTCAGCAATTTCTCCAGTCTTCTACAGGGTGAGCCTGGTTTCCTTTTCAGACTTCCTTCTTCTCCTACAAATCGTTCCGTCTGAACTGGCGCTTCCTAACGGCTGCAGGCGAACCTCAAGGCTCTCACATAGCTTCCACGCAAAATATACACTACAGAAGCACAGAGCTCCTTCTCTCTTCACTGCCACAACGATCTGATCTTTCCAGTCACAGAGCAGGGCATTTCCTTTAGCTCCACACCATTCTGTTGGCTGGTTGGCTGTCACGCACAATGAGACTCCCTCTGTTGTAGAAAAAGCGCCAGGTCAAACTTCATTTCCCAAGTCACTGCCCATACAATCCCCTTTGGCTGGCTCAAAATTGAGAATCCGGAGTTTCAATTCGTCCACAGGCTCCAGTTTAAGGAACCCCTCCCCATTGATTGGTCCATTTCAGCAGTTCAGGACCAAAATGAAAAGCTACACTGAAACAGTTCAGTGCTGATGAAGACATGTTAGACAAACTACATTTTCTCAGTCACTCCAAATAATTTCTGGTAAATAGTTATATCTTTCAACAAGGCTCCCTCTGCACAAGTAGCGACGGCAGAAACTGAGCTAATTGACAGCAGCTCGGGCGGGATCTGAGCATTAAATACACAGTCCCCATACAAACTAATTAAGTCTGCAAGCAGACAGCTCTTAAGGAGACAGTAGTGGAGGCTCAAATAGCACTCACTTGGAACTACATTTAAACAGCTTAAAACCGAACACCGCCTGAGACTTGGAGCATTCAGGCAAGCTCCTGGAAGACTTTTGGGAACCCCACTTGCAGGGGTTACACATGGGCTAATGATTCCTGAGTAAAGAAAAATTTTCTTCCGTGATTCTAAATGGTTGCCCACATAACTGAAGTGGGTGGCCTTGTGTTTTTTTTTCACTTTTATTGGCATCTAGTCAATACATTAAGAATACAGTCAGTTACACTGCAATTGCCATATAACAGATCATACAACCAGCATAACACTGAATCCTGGTAATATACACCACTGTTCCCTATACTTTTATCAAACAAAATGTTATCAACATATACTTATGAACAGTCAACACAAACAATATGGTGTGCAGTAGTAACACTGCAGTCCAAAAAGGGGTGGGGAGGAAAAATGGAAGCCTCAGATTGTCAAGTGTGACCTGCCTGGCCATTTCGGTCAGGTGTGGTGCCCACCCAAAACTAGTAGTGGAGAAGTGGCAGACAGAATGTATCCGCTATAAAAACTAAGATGTGATAAAAGGGGAAAGTCAAACTGAAATTAGCTTTGGCTTACACTTCCATCTGATGCCAGGAAGCCAGATCTCCAGAAATTTATCAGCCTGCAGCACTAGGGAAGTCAAAATTTTCTCCATGGATTCTATCTCTGAGATCTTGCCCTTCCATTGAGCAATAGAGAGTATCTGTTGGGACAACCAATTTAATGTGATGCATCTCAAAGCAGTTACACGTAGAATCTGGAATAGTTTACTTACAGATTGAGATCTTATGACATCCAGCAGTCCAAAATGTCCAAGTACCAAACTGGCAAGGTGAATAGCAAGGGTAGGCCAAATAGTGTCTGTAGGCAGGCATGTACCTGCTGCCACAAAGGTTTTAAGTGGGGACAATCCCAAAAATATTGTAATGAGATCCTGTTGACCCACATCCCGCCAACAAGCCGTGTAGGGTAAGAAATGTTGTGTAATTGTGTGAGAATGCAGACGGATCACATTATTATTTTCCAATTATATTCTCGCCAGGTGGGTGATGCTGTGACTGCCCAGCCCTCAAGTCTATCTCTCCAGTTGACAAAGGGGATATGGGTGTGAGACTCCTGTTCCCATTTGCAACAAATGTCATCAGCTAATGGAGGGGCCAGATCGTGAGGAACTTATATAAGGTCAACACGGATCTGACCTTCCTGCTAGTTTAATCCACCAGAAGAACATGTCTTCCAGTGGCGATTGGGGTCTTTGTCCCGCATTACAAAGGTGAGGTTGGATAAATATGAAATGCCTAACTTGGAAACCAGAAATGGACACCTCTCTGAAGACCATATTTCTGTTGGAGTTGCTGAAAGGACATATAGGATAGTGCATGGGGAATGGGGAACAGTTGACAACAGGGCTATTCTTTCACCAAGTTGGCACTATGACGTGATTACCTGGACAGCCGGTAATCCTCATCTCGACGAGGTGGTGCATTGTCATCTATTCTCATACACTTTCTTTACACCCTCTTTATAGTGTATGGTGGAATGGCGTTTTTTGTGGGAAAAAATCACTACAGCATGTTTCTGCTTCAAAACATTTTTACTGGGTTACTAGAAGGAAAAAAGAACTTTACATTTTGAGCGTTTTCACGCTGAACATTTAAACAGTGGGTCTAACTCTGTAGTGGGGATATCATGTATTGCCCTGTGTAATCGTTGTCTCTCAGGAAACTATGTAATTACCGCATGTCATTTCTAGTTTTTGCCATTTTTTGTTTTCCTGATCGGGATGAATCTATCCCGTTCAATAGTGGCTTTTGATAGTACTGCCGCCAACATTGCTGCTTTAGCTATGTGTCCTGTCTATGAAGTGAGCCCTAACTGTCAAATGCTGCTCGAGGACACGGTGTGTGGCGTGCGAGAGCAGTATAATAAAAATTGTTCTGCTGCACTTGCAACGGCCACTAGTGTAGGAGAACAACATTCGACAGCAATGGATTTCGTGGAGGAACGACGCTCCACCATACACTATATGCATGTATCTCCTGAAGGAGATGGGTAAATTGGGTAAGACCTCAGTCTTAATAGTACCAGTATCCTATGTCTAAGGTTGGGGTGTGAACTCCTCATGGTATCTAATAAGGCAAGCGGGCCCCAAACTACTGGGTATTCTGGCCAGTTTCGAAGCCTGAGCAACATTTTGATAGTATGTCTGGTCCAAAGGTTGGTCACCTGGTGAATGCCTGCTGAGAGATTATGCCTGCAGGAGGGTCCAGATGGGGAGACTGGGAAGGCCATGAAGCTCTAGATCAGACCACCCCATCTCCCACTGCTGCAAGCCAGGTGAGAATCCAGGCACCCTGAGCCCAAATAATACTTCTGCAAGTCTGGGAGGCCCAGACCTCTCTCGTGTGGGAGGCAGAGCATCGAGTAGGATATCCTGGGTGTCTTACCCTGCCAAAGAAATTTGGACAACATTTTGTTTAGGTCTGTCCAATATGTTTTGGGAATGTCTATGGAAGCGTCTGAAACAAAAAAAGCAGGCAGGAGGATGTTCATTTTATAGATTGTATCCTTCTAGTCAGGGGTAAAGGAAGCAGATTCCAACGAGCCAGAGCCTAAAATGAGTCCCTCTTGATTAAGCAACTGCTTTAATTTTCTCTAGGACTGTTTTAAAATGCCTAAAATCTGGCTTTTAAAATATCCCCCATATAGACTTGTATGGGACTCGCCCCGTGCTCTCCCTGGCCACATGTCACAATTTCAGGAGGCGTGGGGCAGAGCACCAGCACAGGAAGCTGGAAGGATCAGCTGGCTGAGGCTTCAGCGCCAGTTCGATCCCTTCCCCTAATAAAATGACTGTGCTTTTAAATTAACATTTTTGTACCAGTAAGCTCACGTTGCTATAGGGTATTAGCTATGAAGACCAATACCTTATATCAGTAAACTGGAAATTCACTTTAAGGGCCGGAGTATATTGTCCTGCAATAATCTGCTCTGTATGAAGCCGTTTGATTGTGATGTATTAGCGATTGGATGATGCCCTGTAATCTATGACCTCTAGTGGTTTTAAAATCCTGTTTCAACTCCAGTTCTGCTTGTGGTAATCATCTTGCATAATGTGATACATAAAATTAAGTCTCCTCTAAGACGATGTTGTTCCAAGATCATATGGTTTCAATGTTTTAAGCAGGATTCATATGGTGTATTCTGCAAAGCTTAAATAGTTTTAGTTACATATGAACATAGAAATTGCCAGCAGAAAACAGCCGTATTGGTCTATCAAGTCTGCTCAGTGTGCAGCTCAGTCTAATTACTGGAGCCCCTCCTTCCCCAACCCCCTCTCCAAGAGTTATCCTCCTTCCCTTCCACCCCTCCAGTTGTCATTCTCTTTTTTCACCCTGACCCACCCTCCTTGAAATTTCCAACTTTCACTGATATAAGCCTCCTCTGGCAGTTCATTCCACACACAGACAGCACCCTTTGAGAAAAGTGCCACCTCATTTCCTTCTGAATCTAACCCCCAAAAATAGTTTCAGAGCTCGCCCTTGTGGTCCTCTCCCTTTTTAAAGTGAAGATGCCCTCTGTTCCAACCTTGTTTATACCCTTTAGGTACTTGAAGGTTTCCATCATATCCCCAGGAAGTACATATTGAGCTTCTGTAACCTCTCTTCATATGGCTTGCCCCCATGCCCTGGATCATCTTGGTCACCTCCACTGAACCCCTCCAGCAGTCTGATGTCCTTCATCAAAAGTTGATTTAAAGTTGATTAATTGGTTGAGGCACTGGAATGCCGCACTCACGCCACCGGTGACCCAGGTTCAGGAATAAGCCAGGGACATCAGGGGTTGGCAGGGCGTGAGAGGATGACCCGTCCAAGGACTGCTCTCCTCTCAGGGAGGGAGGAAGGAAGGCACTTTGTCCCACTTGTTGCTCGCCTCTAGTGGAGGCTGGGGGCGATATAAGCTAGGGAGGCAAGAACCCGTCTGGCTCGCTGCCGTGACCTCCCCAGATTTGGATTGTGCTCCGGGAGGGACTTCCCTCCTTCCTGGGTAATCCATGGGAGTCTCGGGATAGCCAGGAGCAGTCAGGCAGGCGGAGGCAGTGTTAGTGATGACGACGGTCTGCCATTGCACCTGGAGGCGAAAAAAGTACTAGAAAAGAAACAAAAGCTGATTAGTTGGCCCAGTGGCACAGAGGGCAGGCGCTGGACACCTTACCTCCACGCTACACGGCGACCCATGTTTGAGGAGCGAGCACGGGCCACTGGGGGTCAGCAAGGGAGAAAAGATTGAGTGTCCGATGGACTGCTCTCCTTCTCCTGGGAGGAGGGTCCTCAGTGGTGCGTAATCATCAGCTCCCTAGTGCAGGCTGGGGGACTGGGGTGCCATGTTGCAGAAGGGGTGAGTTGGTGCAGGCAGCTAGTATGGAGGCGTGCGTCGCAGGTGCCTCGCTGTGGGTGTCATTCACGCACCTGCTCCCTGAGGGGAGTAACCAGAAAAAAAGGCAGTAGTCGCGGCACAATGGTGGAAGGCGCCCAGAGGCTCCATTCCCAGCCAGCCACAGCACTGGCCACTGAATCCATCTCCAGTGGGGTTGGGAACACTGTCGGCCCCGCCAGTGAAGGGCAAGCCTCGGAGTCAGGTCAGCGTTGGTTGGTGGATGCTGGAGGACAGGGCTGGGCATGCCCTCGGAGGTTAGCTAGCTCAGAGAAGAAAAAAGGTATAACAAAAAAAAAGGTTGATTAGTTACATAGATAAATACATAGATGCTGTCAGCAGATAAGGACCGCTAGGCCCATCTAGTCTGCCCATTAAGCTGTCTAATGAAGTGTCCAGTGACTGTGGCCCAGTGGCACTGAGGGTTGAGGCACTGGACACCACACCTCGCCACGCCCAGTGACAGGTTCGAGGACGAGCCTGGATCGCTGAGGTCAGCAGGGGAGGGAAGGATTGAGCATCCAGAGGATGCTCCCTTCCTCGGGGATCTAGGGACTATGCCCGCACGCTGCAACCTCTGGTGGAGACGGAGGTACACAACACCTCAGGGCCAAAATAGGGGCTGTGGAGCCACGGCAAGACGCCCCTGGCATCACTGCACGCTGGGACTCTGCGGGGAGGGGGCGCAACGAGGAGGAGGATAAACAAGAAAATCCCGCTCCCGGAGATAGGCGAGGCACCACCTACAGCCACACTCCACCAGCCAAACTCGTCCAGCTCCTGGGCCAAGCCTAGCCCGGCCTGAATTTGTAGATAGGCGCCCTGGGAGGATGGGCGGCCCTACGGGAGGCTCAGAGCCGAGGATAGCCGGGCTGGTGCCACGATGCTGGCGGTTTCAGGCGAGGAGGTAGAGCTGGAAGAGAGTGGATGCCTGAGAGGAGTTCTCCCGGGGCTCAAGCTGGCCAGAAATAGAGTTAAAAAAAAAAAAAGTGTCCAGTGACCCCCATCTGGTCACTGGCTTTAATTTTTCTTCCTATCTCTATTATTCCTTTATTTCTGTCCCATGCATGTTTGAAGCCCACCATTATAATGCTGCCACCACCTCCTGGGGCAGGCTATTCCATTCATCCACCACCCCTCCTGTAAAAAATAACTTCCTGACATTTCCCTTAGCGCCACCCTCAGTTTCATGTTGTGTCCTCTTGTCCTGGCACTATTAATCTGGAATATGTTGTCCCCTTCCACCTGGTTAATGCCCTTGAGGTGCTTGAATATTTCTATCATGTCACACCTCTCCTCCTTTGTTTCAGTGTGTACAAATTGAGGTCCCTCACTCTCTCCTCGTAAGGCTTGTGATGTAATCCCTTCACCATTTTGGTCATCCTCCTCTGCACCGCCTTTATTTTGTCAATGCCTTTCAAAGGTGTGGTCTCAGAACTGTACACAGTATTCAAGGTGAGGTCTCACCAGGGTCTTGTACAGTGGAACTATTACCTCCACCTTCAGCTTGTGAGTCCCTTCTAATTTATCTATTTATTTATTTAAGAGTTTAACCAGGAAAGGCATACTGAGCACAGTACCGCTCAGTTCCAAATGCGTCCTGGGAAATAGGGTACAGGATAGTCATAGGCTAAAATACAGAGTATACAGTACCAGGCAAATAAACAGTACGGTGACTATACAGTATATGAAGAAAGTAATAAACGACAGGGAATATAACAGCTATAGCAAATGAAATGAAGCATAAATATCACCCACAACTTGACATACAAATTGAGATACAATGGTGGGAACACAGGCTGCAAGTCATTGTACATTGATAGTAGGAGGAAGTAAACAGCAAATGCAAAGGTTGGCAGAAGGGCAGTGATTATGAGTGCACAGCCCAGCTTAGGACCCTGCGGCGAGACTATCCAGGACTAAGTGCATGTGCAGGTGGTGCTGAAGTGGTCGGAGGCGGAGGTTAAGTTGCAGGGGTTGGAGGTATGCCTGATCTCAGCGGGCAGGTCATTCCAGAGTTTGGCATACGATATTTGAAAGCTGATTGGCCTTGGCTGTTCTCATGAAAGGGACATGAAGAAGCCTGAGTCCATTCTTCTGAGGGTATGCGGGTGGGGGTTGTGCTGAGAGGGCAGCTTGAGATATGGGGAAGAGACTGTGGCCAATATTTTGCTATAGACCTGGCGCAGTGGATCTGTCTGCGGGCCTGGAGCGAGGCAGGGCTAGGGAGCTATATAGGTCACAGTGGTGGGTCAATTTCAGACATTCAAGATGAAGCGGCGGAAGGAATGGAAGAGTATGTCCAGGCTGGCTAGGGAGGAGGGTGGAGCAGAGGCATAGAGTATGTCGCCATAGTCAAGTAGTGGGAGAAGCATCTTTTGAACAATTTCCTTTGGGATGGAGTGGGATGCAACCCTTGTTGTGAAAGAGGGTGCCAAGTTTAGGGTGGAGCTTCTTGTGAATTGATTCAATGTGTGGGAGAAATCCAGGTGCTGGTCTAGCCAGACCCCCAGGTATCTGAAGGTGGTGCATACTTCCAGTGGGGACCCATCTAAGGTTTGGAATGAAGGCCGGGTGGCTAGGCGGGACAGTCCTGCCTGAGCCGAAGGTCAGCGAGATGGTTTTCTTGGCGTTTAGGAACAGTTGGTTGGATTGGAGCCCAGGGTGGGACAAATCGGTGCATGGGTCACCAAATGCGACCTGGTTAAACATTTTGGCCACCAGATGTGTGTGAAAACTAGCCATTCTGGCAAGTACTAAGCCGCATCACTGGCGGCAGATGTGTAGCTCAGCATCCTCAGCTGAGCTGCTATCAGCATGACAGGGATCATTTTTCCTGCCAAGAGAGAGCAGGAGGACATGTCTGGGTGGGAGGGAGCCAGAGGAGGTCAGGACTCGAGTCGGGGCTTCAGTTCAGCGAGTCTGCGCAGCAGTCAGTATCACGGGTGAGCAGTTGGGACTGTTGGGTGCTCACATGGGTGGGGGAGGAGGGAAGGATTACATCAGCGCCTTGGCCATTCATTTCAGGTGGTGGTAATGTGAGGAGACTTACTGTGAGCTCTGTCTCAGCAGAGCATAACTGTGCCGTGAAGTTGTTCAACAGCCCTTTAAGGGCTCAGTAAAAAAAGTACCAGACAAGTACTGTTTTTAGGAGCCTGTATGTCCTCGTCCTGTATAAAAACAGCAGCTTACTTTTCTCAGTTTGAGTTTGGGGCGGCGTGCTGACTGGGGGAGAGGTAGGTGCTTGGTGATCCTGTTGTGGGGATTGGTGGGGAAGCCCTGAAATTGGGTGGGTAAATTAATATTTTCTTAATTTGCAATTGCTGCAGCTCTGTGCTGACTGCTGAGTGAGTCTGGCGACTGGGGAAGGAGGGGCGACAGAGACCCTGCTCGTGGGCGTTTGGTGGTACAGGGAGCTGTGAGTTGTAATCTGTATCTGACTTTTGCTGTTCAGTCTTTATTGGGTGGGACTGGGGCTCTTGGGCTCAAAACTGAAAAAATACAAGCTACAATAATTTAAAGTCCAGAGTCGGACTACCACTGTTGTGTGCATATTAGTGGTTGTTTGTGTCAGGTTTTTGGGAGCCAAACAAAAAAATTAGAGCTTGCCACAATTAATGAAATGCCCATACTAGTGCTACCTGTGTGCATATTATTGACTGCATCTTTTGTTGTTTGGCTGTCCACCTGTCTCGTCCAGTCCTCTTGAGGTTGTGTCAGGCTTTTTGGGGACCAATTTAAAAGAAAAAAAATTAGAGCTTGCCACAATTAATGAACAGTCCATACTAGTGCTGCTACCTGTGTGCATATTATTGACTACGTCTTTTGTTGTCTGGCTATCCACCTTTCTCGTCCAGTCCTCTTGAGGTTGTGTCAGGCTTTTGAGGGGACCAATTTAAAGAAAAAAAAAATAAAGCCTGCCACAATTAATGAAAAGAGCATAACTATTATAACCTGTGTGCAAGCATATTAGTGACAGCCTCTGGCAATGTGTACCACAAATATCAGTCCATCCCAGACAAGTCCATCAGTCTCACTCTGACCACTCACAGTCACGGCTACAGCCAGTCCTCCTGGTTGTGTCAGGCTCAGGCAGGCATCCAAAACTGTCTGCTGCTGTGCTGCTGCCATTACCGGCAACCACTCGTTGTTTTTCATACTGTTTTGGAATTGGAGTAATAAAAATGTCTGGAAAAAAACAAAAACAACAATCTAATTTGTTTTCCTTTGGCTTTATTAAACCCAGTGTATGTGCTGTGGAAGAATTACGTAACAAAACCATTCAAGTCATCAGTGACACTGACAGTGACATTGTCGATGTTGCTGCTGAGGAGGAACATGTGAAATTAAATCCTCCAGTTAGTAACGCTGCTGCTGCTGCTGTTTGTTCTTCTATTTCTGGAGGAAGGGGCAGCCAGGGTGACGCGCAACTCCGACCATATTGAAAGACCATCAGTAATGGTTACTGATATTGTTCAGGTTCCTAGTGTTTCTGCTACTTCTAATAGTGTTTCCATTGCAGATAGTTCATCTTCCTCAAGCTCTCTGCCCAGAATAAATCCTACCAACAGGAAAAAGATTCAGTGAACGCAAATTCAGGGTTGAATGGTCACAGGAATTTGACTGGCTTCAGTATGAGAAGCAAAGCAGCACTATGAGATGCAAGGTGTGTAGGAAGCAACCCCATCTGGCAGATCATACATCTGTGTTTTTGTTGGTAGCAGTACTTTTAAAATGGAGTCTATAAAATTCATGATGCAAGTAGTTCCCATGTAAAATGCATTCTGGCTGAAAGGGCTCAAAGGCACCAGAATCCACACTATGGCTTTTGTTTTCAAAAGATGAATGTTGCAATGAGAGAATCAATGCGGTGTCTTTTAATGTTGCCTACTTTCTGGCATCAAGGGATAGGCCATTTAAGGACGTTCCGTTTCATACCTCACTGCTACGCAAATGTAATATAAAGTGATTGAACAATACACAAATCACAAGAGGTGCAGTGAGTTTGTGCATCATATTGCAGCAGTATCACGCACAAATACAACTGAAGAGATAAAAAATCTCCTGCTGTTGGACTGTTAATAGGCGGAAGCACTGAAAAGAAGTGTGAGGAATTTGTGAATGTGTTCATCAGTTATGTTGGTGAAGATGGTACTCCAAATACCTCCTTTATTGGTACCGAGCTACTAGGGAAAGCAGATGCCGATGGATACATTGCAGCATTAGATTCACTCTTTAACAAACTTAACATCCCTTGTGGAAAACTCTTCCATGGATTTCTGGGATGGCGACTCAGGGTTTTAAATAATTGATTAGCAGTTTTTCTTGGGACTATACTAACTGTACAGAAAATATTTATACAGATTTTCTAGAAGTGCTGTGTTTGTTAAACACAGTGAGGCAAAACTATGCATTTTACAAAGATTTAGCACTTTTATGAGCAAAGCGCTAAATCAATTTTTAAGATTAAATAAATCCCTGCGACTGATGGTGCATCAGTCATGCGAGTCAGCGTGGTGGAGTCACAGCAAAGTTACCAAACAGTGGCCTGCCTTAGTTGTGCTGCACACTGCATCGCACACCTTTTAACTGGCCATTCTGGATGCCCAAAACATATGCCAGAAGTTCATGAAAATGAAATGGCTTGCGGGCCCTAGTATTCATTTTATCATTCTTCTCACCAAGAATGAGAGCCTGGAGGAGGCTGCTAACACCCTTTTCATTGAATTGAAAAACTGGTCAGCATTTTCACAGTGCACTGGGTCAGTTCGCACCACAGTGCTGTGTCAGCTCTTCTCCACAACCTGCCGGCAATAATTGCACACTTAGAGAATACTGCAACACAGTACAGTGGGACTCCTGATGCAGACAGTGCTAAAGGACATTTGAACTTTGTAAAAACAAAAAAATGTGGTTCTTGGCCTTTCAACAAGATTATCTATCTATTCTTGGAAGGCTTTCTCAAAATTTCCAAAGAGGGTCTTCTTACTCAGGGTACAGCCACGGTGGAGGGCTACATTCGGAGCTCATGAAGTTGAAGACCAATGCAGGACCCTGCTGAGGCACCAGTTTTAGAGTATGCCAGTTCGGAGGGCAGTCTCCTTACTGGTGGTATGGATGGCAGCAGCACTCCTCAAGCTCCTCCACCAGGCATGACTGAAAATGCTAGTAAACATCATGTAGTACAGAAAAATAGGAATAAAAGGCAAAAAAGAACCAGGCAGGCCACTGCTTCAGACCAAGCAGCCAAGGAGATTGTTTCCGGTGAAAATGCCCCACACTGATCAAGGAGAAAATATGCAACAGTGTGGTTGGATTCTTATGTGACAGATTTGAGCCCATGTGGTAGTAGGAAGACTACAAGCGATTTTCAGTATTTGACACAACTGTTTGGCCTTCTCCTTATGACCTCTCTTTCTAAATTTTGGTCAGGAATCCATCACAGGGCTTTGCCAGATGTACATGCCATTCCTGAAAAAGCAATACAGTTCAGGGCAACTTTTATCTGATCCAGAGCTGGAGGATGCTGAACTTGAAGAGAAATTACACAAAAGTTTTGGAATAGTGGCAAGATTTCAAAAATGCTGTAAAAATCAAAATACAGAGCATGTATTAAGAAAGGTTCACCAAAATTTAGAGAGATTTGGTCTGTTACGGTTGTTGATCACAATTTTTCAGGTAAAGCCAGTGAGTACAGCTGCTTGTGAAAGGATTTAGTGCTCATAATAGGATTAAAACAATATCTAGTAGCAATCTTATTGATAGCACTATGGACGATTTGCTGATGATCAGTTTAAATGGACCAACAATAGCGGACTTTAATCCAGACCCATCAATTGATCACTGGTACTCATCAACACCAGGATATCGGCATCTTTCTGGGCATAAAGTCACATCCAGAATCAGATGTAATGGACTTGGAAGCAGAAATAGATAAGGAGTCAGAGTCGGACTCGGGAGTTGAGTTCAAGGACACAGACAGTGGTTGCATTGGAGTGGGATGTGGGAGGTGGACCGATTTTGAAGAAGACAGTAACAGCAATATAAATACTGTTAGCAATCTGTCAGCCTTAGTTTTAGTAAGCATTTACTTATTTAATTTCTGCCCTAGCCCTCAAAATCTAATTTTAGTGATGACCCTACAGTGGTGGACTGGGGATGGTAACAGCATAGCAGCAGGCAGCAGCACATGTCTGGCCAAGTAATGAAAAAAAAGTCACAAAAAGTACCCCCAAAAAAAAAAAAAAAGAACACACAAGACAATAAGAGAATCACAACATCTGAAAGGTTTTATTGGTTTATTTAACAAGTCAACAACAACAAAAAAAAAAAAAAGCAGTGTACACTTAGCACTAGGACAGGACTTGTTTTCACTTGTAAATCAGCAGGTTCTGGTCAGTCAGTTAGACAGGCAAGACTTTCAATTTGTACTTTATAAATTCTCCCTCCTGTGTATACTTGATGCTGTTCTAGCAGGCTAATTCTCATCAGAATCTCTGGTAAACCGTTTCCAAATGTAGGTTAATAGACAATTCCTCATCTGAAAGGCAAGTTAAAAAATGTCTACCATAATTTATAGGCTAGCGCCGTTAAAAACTTGGCCACCTAAAAATATTTTTGGCCACCAGATTTTTGAGGTATGGTGGCCAAACTGGCCACCAGGTCAAAAAAGTGATTTGTCCCAATCCTGCTGGAGCCACTGCCTCTTCCCAAAACCTTTGCACCCTGCTCAGCGGCCTCAAGTCATCTGTGACTATGATCCCAAGTCCTCTCCTCCTTGGTTACTGTCAGCAGCCCCTTCCCAACCTGTAACTTTGCCCCAGGGTTCCTGCTTCTCACATGCATGATTTTGCACTTCTTTGCATTAAACTCGGCTGCCATGCCCTGACCATCTCTCCAGCAGTTCCAGGTCCTTTCTCATCCTTTCCACCCCTCTGAGTGTCCACCCTGTTGCAGATTTTGGTTTTCTTTGGTTTGCCTTTCTCTGGATTATCTCTGTTCCCTCAATGTCCCTCGTTTGTAAGGGCACCATACAGCAAAGCATAGTCCAAATGGGGATGCCGTAGACTCTGTAAAGGAAAACAACTGCTTAGTCCCTTGACTTTATATGTCTCATAATAGCCCATAATGCCCTACTAGCACAAACAATAGCAGATGAAGCCTGTGCCCTGAGATCAAAAGTATCTGTAATTACCACTCCTAGATCCACTTCTCTGGATAGAAACACAGAAACATAAGACTTTGATGGCAGATAAGGACCGCTTGGCCCACCTAGTCTGCCCATTTCCCTACAGGATAAGCTACAGATCCTAGTTAACCAACAGCCTATTTCTTCCTACCCCTCCATCAAGAATTGCCTTATGTCTGTCCCATGCATTCTTGAACTCTCCCACAGATTTAGACCCCACAACCTCCTCAGGATGGCTGTCCCAGGCGTCCACCACCCTCTCTGTGAAAAAATACTTCTTCACATTGCCCCTAGCAGTCCTCCTCTATCTTCAAATTGTGTCCCTTGTTCTTGCACATCTCTTTTCTGAAAGATGCTACCCTCTTGGACTTTGCTGAAGCCACTGAGGTACCTAAAAGCTTCTATCATGTACCCTCTCCCTCCTTTCCTCAAGGGTATACATATTAAGCTCCTTTAGTCTCTCCTCATATGGCTTCTCTTTATGGACTCTGTACCATTATAGTTGCCCCTCCTCTGGACTGCCTCCATCCTGTCTATGTCCTTGCGGAGATGGGGTCTCCAGAACTGGATGAAGTACTCCAGATGGGGTCTCACCAACTATCTGTACAGAGGGATAACAACTTCCGTTTCTGCTGGTGATGCCTCTCCTATACATCCCAGCATCCCCCAACCCTCCCTACTGCCTTCTCACACTGCTTGCTAACCTTAAGGTTATCTGATATGACTACCCCCAGGTCCCTTTCCATTTTTGTTGTTGTTACTACCCCCAAATTGTGTAATCTTCCCTGGGTTTTGTTTCCCAGGTGCATTATGTTTGCACTTCTTGCATTGAATCCAAGCTGCCATAGAGTTGACCATTCCTCCAACCTTGCCAGGTCCCTTCTCATCCTTTCCACGCCTCATTGTGCATCAACCCTGTTGCAGATCTTTGTATCATCTGCAAGAGGCATATTTTCCTTCAGTCCCTCTGCAATCTCACTTACAAAGACATTAAAAGGACTGGACCCAGTACTGAACCCTGCGGTACCCACTAGTAACCCTCTTTCTTCATGAGTCTGGATGACTCGGTTAGGTTTTATTGCTTAATAAATAACAAAAAATAGGTTTCTTCCCTAGGTGCATGACTTTGCACTTATCCAGCTTGAATTTCATCCCCACTTGTCCACCCACATGCTTAGTTTGTTCAAATCTTCCTGTATTAATGAACAATCTTATTCGAAAGGTATTTACCACCCACTTTTATATCACCTGCATACTTAATTGTCCAAGTAAACAAGTTCCTTGTGAGTTCTGAGATAAAAATATTAAAATGGGCCAAGGACAGATCCTTGGGGAAACTCTACAAGCCACCAACTGACTGGATGAAATGTGTCCTCTAATACTTGTTAACAATCCAATGGGACCTTAAACCATTCCTTAAGAAAAGAAGAAGAAATTAAAAGGTCCTAGGTCACCCTCAGCATTTTCTTTTAGTCTTAGAACACTAGATACCCATTTAGTCTTAGAACACCAGGTACCCATTCATGTTAATGTTTGCTGCATCATGTCTTTTGTCCCTTGAAAATAAATGTAGGTCCCTCCAGTTTTCAGAATAATTTTAGAGAATATGACCTTTTGCAATTTTGCTGACCTTCTTTGTAACTTTTTGGGTGTAGCCATAACTAGAATTTAAACTAAAGTTAATTATTAATATCGAGTTAATAGTTTTAAATTCCTTCTTTTTGAGACATTGACCTTTTGCAACTTCTGATGACCTCCAAGGGTTTCTTGGTTATGGTCAAATAAGGTTTCTAATATTGGTTATATTCATGAACTTTCAATGCGTAATGAATGTATTTTTGTGGATGTATTACTTGACCTTTCGCATTTTCAGCGACCTCCTAGTCATTTTCCATTTTCTATGCTCTAATTACGGAAATTTTACCTGCTTCCCTCCGCCACTCCCATCTGTTAGCAAGCTACATGATCTGGTGGATCCCGGTTACTGATGGAAAGCGTTGAAAATGATAACAGGGTGCTCACTGCCAAGCCTTGCAACTTCTTTTCTGCTCTGCTTCTCGGCATTAGTACCTTTTCTGTCACTTGGACAGTTGTAATTAACTAGATAACACAAATGACATTATGACTGAACATGCTGTGACAGAAAACTTTTTTATTTTTGTGCATATTGTTTTGTATTGACCAATTTAAAATGAATGTTAGTAACTATTTTTGCCATTTATATTTCTTTGCCCTTAAAAATCCTCTTTTGGTGGTAGTAACTAATCACAGGTGTTTGTAATAGTAAATGGCTACTTAAGTATTACGTTTCTCCTATAGCCACCCCCTGATGAAGGCTTGTGCTGAAGTGCTGGGGTCTTGGTTTGACAGCCCTGGTCAAATAAAATGCACTTTGCTTGTAATCTGCTGACTGAAACTGCATATTTTTGCTCGAGAGTGCTATGCGCGTGGCTTCGGTTTGAATCCTGGGGTAGCACCCAGCCCACTCTCGCTTATCCTTTGCGCAGCAGCTGCCTTTGAACTTCTCCCTTAATCTTTACCCTGTGATGTCTGTCCAAGAGCTAGCTGGAAACCCATAAGATAAGTCTTGTCATCAATCAGCCTCTGTATGATGGCCCAGTGCGGTACAATGTCAAATGCCTTGGAAAAATTAAATAAAAATTACATCACAAGGACAACCGAGATCTAATGAAAGGCTATTTTTTCATAAAACAAAAGCATGTTTGTAATGCAGGACCCCCAATGTGAACCCATGCTAAATTCCCTGCTATTGACGCTGTTCACTGTTTTCAGGAATCTGAAGGTCTCTATCATATCTCCCCTCCCGTCTGGTCTACAGCAAGTACATGCTCAGTGCATTGAGGCAATCCTTGTAAGACCTGCGCTGTTGGCCCTGAATCATCTTTGTCACCCTTCACTGCACGTCTCCAGTCTGTCCTTATCTTTGCTGAGGAGAAGACTCCAGAACTGGACACAGTACTCAAAGTGTAGTCTCACAAAAGATGAAGACAATATGGCTTTCAGATCAAGTGTAGGCAAATTTCTGTTTATCAGGGCTTAGAATTAGGTTTCAGCTCCACTGGGAATTCTCCCCAGAGTCTTAAATATAGGCGCACAAACTTTTTGGAGGGATGGCCTAACTTTGGGGGGTCAGGAACAAAACTGACTTTTGTTCTATTTAGTTTTGAGTCACTCATCACTGCTTGAGTGACTCTTCTTCATGTGCTGCATGTTCATTTGCAGGATTTGTGAGCATGGCCCCTCAGAGATTTTGTTGTGCTGACTCTGCTGAGGCCCATCTCTGCAGCTGCCACAAGGTGACATCATTCTTGAGTGGGATAAGTTGTGCATCCTTGATGCGGACTAGAAAAAAGCGTGCCCAAACCAGACAGAACACTCCAGTCTTGTGCCACATTATTTTCTATGTACTTTTGCATTAAAGCCAAAATGTGCATCAAAGCAAATGTGCAGGACTATCCCACCTAGAGTTCACAAAATTAACTTCCAAACATGCTATTCCCCTTAAATTTTAGGCCCTGGTTTACCAAGGGAACCATAGGGTGCCCTCAACAGTAGAGCTGGTACAGAACCCTTACAAATGAATTTGTTTTGTACAGTGTAAGCAGGTGGCATTCCAGCTACAGTGTAAGCAGCCGAGGGGGCACTCAGATGGGCACCACTTCAAGTGTTCTAACTTATACCGAGTTCATTTCTAGGCAGGCTATACATACAGTCAGTTTTCTTTATTGTAACAGTACAACATATCACAAACTGGCTTTCACTAGTTAGTCATCCCTAAGTTTAGTTGTTCCTTCTGTCTGTGTTTTTCTTTCTATGCATCCTGGAGCCTGGCCACCTTGATGCTGACCCTCTAGTGTCTCTGTTCTCAGCATTCCAGGACTCAGTCCTCAGCCCTTCTAACTTTGTCAGTCCTCAACTTTCATAGGCTACCTGGACATGCTCCTCCTCCCACTCTTACTGCTCAGGGCTTCTGTCCTCAGTGTCTCACAGGCCCACAGCAGGACAATCTCTTCCTCCTATTACTTCTCAGGTCTGTCCTCAGTCTCTCACAGGCGCATAGCAGGACAATCTCTTCCTCCTATTACTTCTCAGGTCTGTCCTCAGTGTCTCACAGGCGCATAGCAGGACAATCTCTTCCTCCTATTACTTCTCAGGTCTGTCCTCAGTCTCTCACAGGCCCACAGCAGGACAATCTCTTCCTCCTATTACTTCTCAGGTCTGTCCTCAGTCTCTCACAGGCGCACAGCAGGACAATCTCTTCCTCCTATTACTTCTCAGGTCTGTCCTCAGTCTCTCACAGGCGCATAGCAGGACAATCTCTTCCTCCTATTACTTCTCAGGGCTTCTGTGATCAGTCTCTCACAGGCCCACAGCAGGACAATCTCTTCCTCCTATTACATACCTCTCAACCTTTGTCCCCAAATGTGGAACATTGCCTGTCACAATGTGGAACAAATGGGCAAATGTGGAACACTTAATCAAATCTTTACCTCAGAAGCTCAAACACTATTAAAATGTTGCATTTATGTTAAGAATGTCTGTTATTAATTGAATAAGCTATTTTTCCATCATTTACTATGGATATTTGCTTTAAAATGTTGACTCTGAATGTGGAACAAGTCCTCACAATGTGGAACAGGGACCTTTTGAAGTAAAATGAGAGACGTTCCTCGTAATGTGGTACAGTTGAGAGGTATGTCCTATTACTTCTCAGGTCTGTCCTCAGTCTCTCACAGGTGCATAGCAGGACAATCTCTTCCTCCATTACTTCTCAGGTCTGTCCTCAGTCTCTCACAGGTGCATAGCAGGACAATCTCTTCCTCCTATTACTTCTCAGGTCTGTCCTCAGTCTCTCACAGGCGCATAGCAGGACAATCTCTTCCTCCTATTACTTCTCAGGTCTGTCCTCAGTCTCTCACAGGCCCACAGCAGGACAATCTCTTCCTCCTATTACTTCTCAGGTCTGTCCTCAGTCTCTCACAGGCGCATAGCGGGACAATCTCTTCCTCCCTCTCACTGCTTGGGTTTCCAGACTCAGCCCCTAGAACAGTCTCTTCCTTAGCTTACTTCTCAGGTCTATCCTCAGTCTCTCACAGGCACACAGCAGGACAATCTCTTTCTCCCTCTCACTGCCTGGGTCTCTAGCCTCAGTCTTACATAGGCCCACAGCAGAACAGTTTCTATATCCCCACTGGTGTGCAGGATCAGGGTGTTAAATGTTGCCATCTTGCTGTAATGTATCCTTAGCAGCAGTCCATTATTATTTACCTTATTTCCTGCCTGTACAAACTCTTGAAATACAACAGCGATGGGTAAGCATATCCTCTTCCCCTGCCTCCCATCCCTACCTCCACCCTCTCCAGATTCTATCTCGGTATGTCCAGGGCTGTACCCCAAATGTAACCCTTTGGTACCTTGTATTTGACTGTAACCTATTATAAGTAACACTATTATGCAACCTATGTGTACTCTATGTTTAATGTTCTGCACCAGTGCTGTTCTCACTGTTGTAACCACACTATGTAACTCTGTCTACTCCCCCACCCGTGACGAGGTGCCTTTGTAAATGAGCCCATGACCCAAAGGTTGTAAATCCGACTTTTCTAATAAATAAGGCAAACCCCTTTAGACTCTACTATTACTCTCTGGTGAATACTATCTGGCCCTAGGATTCTGCCTGCTAACAACCTCCAAATACTTACAAATGTATTCTGGCATGATCAGCACTGCTTCAGCTCAGCCAGTTTACCCCTCCACCCCACCATCTTGGTGCCATAAACTCGGCCCTCACTCTTGCATTAAGAAGGAATGTGCCCAGCCATTACTGGAAGCACCCATGCTATACACAGCACAGTATCATGATTCAGGGAGTATTACTGCTGTTTACGTTATTCGCAGCTGCTGCAGCTTGTTCTGTAAATTTCAATATTTCAGCTTCAATGCCCTATATTCCCCAAAGTATTGAACAGATACAGAACTGTGGTGTTTTCACACCCACGTGGTTGCCCTCCCGGTTTTGTTTGCCAATTCCAAGTCTTGGCTCTAATAACATACTCCCAAAAGTTATCATTCTGATGCCTGTGTATCTGTTTCCCAACCATGGGGTTTCTGTAAGGTTCTCGAGACACTGAGAACAGCTGTGCTGTCTGAAATATATTTTCACCCTAATCTTGGGGCTGTGTTTTACAGGAGTTACCTATGCTTTCACAAAACATATCAAAATAAAGACAAAATATAACTTTCTCGCTCCTTTCTATCCCTCTCCTCAGACGTTGTTTTAGTCATTTGGGAGGCCGTGGGATGTCATAAAGAGTTTATTATTATTTTATATGCTGTACTAGTAGGGCCTGGGCCGCAGGAAATACAGTAAGTGGTTTGTTATCACATTTTTTATTTTAAAACAGCTGTCTCAGGGGCTCACGAAACCAAAAGTCCTTCAGTGGCGTACTTCTAGTTTCAGGATGATATTTCAGACAATCATGCACACAGAGGTGAAACTCAGAGTGGCTGCATTCCTATATTTGCACATTATTCTCAGGGTTGCACTTTACAGGAGTCACTTGGACTTTTATTAAACTAAATATCAAAACAAAGAAAGAAATACACCTCTCTCGTCCTCTCTTTCCTCTCCTCATACTGTGTTTTAATAATTAAGGAGGCAGGAGGGCATCACAGAGGTCCTGAGGGTTTCAAAGGCCTCTCAGGGCTGCTGGGATAAATATACTTTGAGTCTTTTATTTTCTGTTATTTTCTTTCCTTTGCTACATGGTTTGCACTGCAGGAAATGCACCATATAGTGTAATTTTACATTTTCCTTTCAACAATATTCTCAGGAGTTCCAAAACTAGATGTCCAGCAGGGATGAACTTCCAGCTTTGGGGCTATAACTCACATGCACATGTGAGCAGAGTTAATGCACGTCTGCCAGTGACAGCCGTGGAAGCTGAAACCTTTGCTCACTGTCTATTTGAAGGTATGTTAATTCCCTTACTTGAGAAAGGCAGAAACATGGTGCACCTCTCTGGCACTGGCAAGGACATTCTTTAGTTGGGAGTTTCAGGATGCTCACAACCGCATTTTGCAAATTCAGGAAAAGGGCCCTGGGGCATTAGTGGAAACATGCATAAGAAATGCATGTCTGTGGCGGAAATTCATCTTAGACTTACCTAAAGGAGGCCTTCCGAATGATAAAATTGGAGTCAGACGGGACAGGCGGCAGCTAGGGCCAGAGGTATGACCAGGTCAGGCACTTTCAGCAAAGAGGACGGTCACATGGCATGGGTTTGCACCAGAATGCAGGTGGCCAGGACTGGTAGTTGAGGAGTGCAGCCATGGGGCAGCATGCTCTTTGGTAAAGGTCCTGGAATTTCCCAGATCTGGGGGGGCTGATCAGAGGAGAGTTATGTCCCAGTGTCGATTTAATGTTAACACCAGATTTCTGCACCTCAACTTGCCCATTCGATGAAACTACATGAAATTTTGCATGCAAGAGTTCCTCCGTACACATGGCTAAGGGTCAAGCCAACATGAATACATGAATTTTCTGCCCAGAGGCCCTTATTCTTTGTACGAATGTATGTGGACACGTTCTATGTTAAACCTCCAGCTTTGCACCTTAATAGCTTTGGCGTTGTTCAACAACACTGCCTGAAACTTGTCATGCATTGTCTAGTAGACAAGGGCTAAATATGTAAGGGTTCTGCGATGGAAGCCTGTGCAGTTTCTGAGATCCATAGGTTGTTTTTCTGCAGAAGCCTAATTTGTTTTTCTATATGGGTTTTGGATTTGCTCTCGTGTACAGGCTAGACAGTATGGATGTTCAATCCTGCTCGCTCCCTGGCGTTCCTGAACCCGGCTCGTTGGCATAACACAAGGTAAAGCATCCAGCGCCTCCACCCTCTGTGCCACCGGGCAGCTTCAACAATGTGTATTTTACAAAAAAGCAAACAGCACAAGACCCACTTAGCTAGATTCTGGCGTTTCTTTTTCAAAAAAAAAAAAAAACATCCAGAAATACTTTTCTGAGCCCCCAAAATCCAGGGTGCCCAGTTTAGGAGAGGAGCTGTTCACCCATGTTCTCTGTATGAGAACAGTAGGAGTTTCTTGACATCTGCAGCTGCAGATTAAGGCTACCTTGCTTGTGTGCATACTGTGAACCAGTGATCTCTATCTAGCTTTCTTTCTTATCCAGTACAGCACTATCTCCCAGCAGTCCCAGTGCAATCTTCCAACATGCATCTTATCCACTTCAAAACCACCTTTTCTGCCTCCCCAACTCACAATCTGTACTTGTAATCCAAATACTGTACGGTAAACAATACGCATTTACTGTGCCATGGCATTTCACTCACTTGGCCCAGTTCTCTTGCAACACTGGCTCTCAGCTGATCGCTCCACCACACCTCCTTCTCAAGCTGTAACTCTTTATCCTTTATTTCAGCAATAAAAATAAATCTGAAAAGAGTTTCCAGCTCACGTGTCCTGCCTGCTCTCGAAGGTGTGCAGATCTCACACACACACACACACACACACACACACACACACACACTCTGCAGGATTAGATGGTTCAGGCACTACTCCCTCCCCAGCTGTAACTCTGTACTGTAAACTAAACATGATGGCGGCCTGCTGGTGTAGTGGTAGAGCTACTGCTCACAGCACCAACAACCCGGGTTGAAGGAGCGACCCTAGGTCACGGAGGGCCAGCAAGGAGAGTAAGATTGAGCATCCCACAACACACTCGCCTCCTCCTCCGGGGAGAGGAGGGTGTTGAGACCTACTGCACTAACACAACCTGGGCATCCACAGATGGTGGCGCGGGGTTCAGCGACTCACAGGGAGGCCCCTGGGACCAAGCACCGCATTGAGTCGCACTAGCTCCGCTGCACACCAATCGATTGCGCTCCTGGAGAGGTGGAGGGGCTACAAAATAGGAAACTGAGGTGCAGGGAGGATGAAGCCTCAGCCTGCCCATGTCCAGCACTGGAACCAAGCCACCTTCCACCAGGGATGCCGCCAGTCTTCACCACTACCATGGGTGACCAGGTGGACAGCAGGAAGAAATGCTGTTAAGCTGAAGGCATACCCGGCCCTGGGAGAAGCCAGAGAGGCAGCACAGTGGTGTGTCGTGGGTGGGCTGGTGGTCCCTACCGGATAGGTGGCAGGTTCTTGGCGGATGGTAGAAGGGCAAGCTGCTTAGGGTGGAAGGAGGTCCCTGCCTGGACCAGAACAGGCAGAAAAACAAAATTAAAAATAAATAAAAATAAACCTGAAAAAGAGTTTCAAGCTAAACTGTAGTAGTGTGAACCAAGGATCACTTGTTCCCTTACAGTGGGATTACTGGAGCCTGTGAGAGATATGGGCACCAAGGCGGAAAAAGCTGGCTGGAGAGTGCTGGCGGTGAGCCAATATGGTCATTCTCATTCACCAGTGAGGTCCCTCTACTACTGCGTGAATGACAGCTGTAATGAGAGCTGTACAGTACATGTATTTATTTTAGAGATTATCTTGAAGATAAAAATAGAGTGCTGCAACTTTGTGAGCGGTGAGTGGTGATGCCTGCATTAGCAAAGTACTGTATTGTACTATAGCTGATTATTATCAGAGCTATAACCCCATTGAAAACCGCCGATATTTTCCTCCCCTCCCAGCTCAACCAGCCCTCCCTTGTGTTTCACGACAGTTACTTTTCACAAAGTGGACGAAATGTCCATCCACAGTACTGCTTCCCAAACCCCCTCCCATCTAGGTCACCAGCCCCATCCCCCAAATTATTTGGTGGCAACACTGGGCGCCCAATACCAGTGTCAGATTCTATAGTGATTTAAACCTGAGAGAAAGAAAACAGTTCCTCTGTGTCTTCATTTTTTAAATTAAGCAAAAAAAAGAAACATTTTAAAATTAAGCTGAGAAAATGCTCCTAGCTGATCTGACCCCCACACCCACCACCACGATTCCCTACTTCCCAGTACACCCTCACTCACCTGAAGGTGTCCCATGATATAGAGCCACTCTCCAGTCAAAACATGTCTTGCTGCTGGAACCGGTGACTGCAACATGAGAAAATGCAGTAACTACGATTTGAAGTATTTCAATGGGGTTTTAACTTTTATTCATAACTTTGTCAATTTTAACATTTTACACTAATTTTACCATGGCCTTTCTGGGACCCATCTCATACACAAGGGTGGTGAAACTGTTCAAATCCATCCCAAAGGTGATCTCATGGTGGATTGCACAAAATCACCTTTTGGGTGGGATTTGTAAATGTTCACCTACCAGGTTCATGAGTGGGGTCATAGAAAGGTTATGTTGAAAATTTAGTGTAAATATGGTACAAGAATAAAATTATGAATGAGCGTTGAAATATTTCAATGTTCACTCATAACTTTGCTAATTTTCAATATTTTGACTCCAGACTTTCAACATAGCTGTTATTTTTACACCACCTGATAAATGTGACAGGTGTTTTGTTTTTCATTTTTTTATTCCTGGACAAGACATGTTTTCGCACTTGTGGTGTCAAATGATGATGCAGCCAATATACTATAAATGCTGCATGCCATATTTATAAAGGGAGTCATAAAACTACTATTTTCAAAATTTGGGGTCAAAATAAAAAAAAAAAAAAAAAATTATTTTTAAGAAACAGTGGGTGTAGTGCCTGCCTTTATGACAGCGGGCAATGCTCTGCAATCCAGTGCAGGTGAGCTGAGTTTACTGGTGTGCTCAGTAAGCCAGCTGGATGGGGTGAGGCTGGGGGATGGCACTGTTAAGCAACACCACCCACCAACCAGGAAAGGAAAGATGAAGAGTTGCCCACATGGGTCCAGGTACCATACAGTGAAAAAATATTCTCGTGACATAAGGCCCTTAGCCCGCACCCGTGGATGACAGATGGCCCTGTGTGCTGGCTGACAGATGGACTCTCTGCCCTGTGCATCTGTATCTGCAGCTACATGGAAGCTACAGGGCCCATGGGGGCACCAGACAGCCCCATGCATTCTTGACATCCATCGCTGCATGAAAGTACAAGGTCCGCTGGGCTACTTCCACAGGCCAATGGAGTCTTCCTTAGTGCAGGGCCCAGGCGGCCCTGCATGTCAGGATATGATTCCACTATTTAAAAGAAAGGAAAATCTTTGCATTAATGTACCAGGTAGGGTTCGACTCAACGCAGCAAAATTAGGGAAATGTGGCATTAGGGTTTCAACCCTAACTCCTCACCCATCCCCAAGCAGCAAAAGGAAATAAAACTTTGGGTCTCTGGGGCTACAGAGTCTTAGCGAATCAGTGGTAGGGTCTTCCTTGGGGCTGTCAACCCAAATGCTCATCCCTCCTCCCAGCCCACAGCCTCCAGGTCCAAAGTACAAGGTACAGCTCAAACCAGTCCCTCACAATGAGCCACTCTTGAGCGATAGATAAGTACGCCTCGCCACACACTGCCAACAAAATCTGTTGTAGCTTTCTTCCATGAGGCCCTGCAGGACTGTCATGAAAAACAGATCACCGTCTGACCTAGTTTGCTCAGGGAGAGGAGAGCATGATGGTTGACAACCCCACAGAAGATCCCCACCACTGATTAGCCAAGACTCCGGCAGCCCAAAAACCCTGTTTTCTTTCCTTTTGCTACTTGAGTAGTGGGGTGGGGCTTCCACTTCCCTATTTTTATTTTTTGCATTAAGTTGAACCTAACTGCTGCATTAACACAACTACTTCGGGGTAACCCACATTTTTGCACCATAGTAACTTTGATGCCATTTGATGAAATTGCACAAAATTTTGCATGTATATGTGCTAAGTTCTTAACACTTGGCAAGTTTTCTAATTGCCACTCATCTGGATTCTGAGATCTGGGATTTTAAAAGCCTTTGAAATGCACTTTTGGCCATTATTTTGACCACTGTGAAATAAAACGGTTTTAAATTTTGTTCCAAACCTTTCAGGATAGAAGGTTTTAAATTTGACTTCTGAGCATGATCAGTACGATTTTCATGACAACCCTGCAACATGAGCAAAGAATTTGAGGTTCATCAGCCATTTTATTTCTGCGAGCAAATGTTTTTATGTTTGTAAAAAAAAAAATGTAAATTTGTCATTTACAGATAGTCATCTTTTTTTTGTTTTGCCATGACAAAAAAAAAAGTCTAGAAACACAGAAAATTATGCACTTTCAAAAAACAAACACCTGAGCCCAGGTATAAGGAACCCATTTCTACATTCTGGGGTTTGCTTGATAAAAATTACCAAAAACAGCTTAGTGAGAGTTGGGGTTTTACTGTCGTTAGCGAGAATTCTTTGTGAAAACAAAGAATCTCACAAAGAACTCTTTGTTCATGACATAAAAATTTAGACTTTGTACCCAAAATAAATGGGTTACTCACCTGTAACCCAGTACTTCGAGTGGTATATAGTTCACATCCACACGATGGCAGTTCCACCGAATTGCTGATTTGTCAGAATGTCTTCAAGCTAAGCTCCTCCCACCACTCAGGAGGTATATCCTCAGCTTAAGCCCCATGCGTCTGATCTTGCACACTGGAAGCAGGGATCCATGTGCCACTTACCAGGGAGGGTGGGTGGGTGGGTGGTGTGGATTTGAACTATATACCACTCCTAGAACTACGGATACAGGTGGGTAACCTATTTTTCTAGGAGCATGGTGGTAAATTTCTAATCTGAATTGTTTTGTGACCAGGCATATATATTTGGCTTGAATAATATTAATTGGTCCCTGATGTATGCTTGAGATGTTAGTTCATCATGGAGTTTTTAAGTCATCATTATTAGTTGTTCTAAATAAGCAAGCTCCTTTAGTTAAAAAGGGTCAGGTCAAAACCTGCACCTTGGTTTAATAAGAATTTGAGAAAGCTTTTAAAGGATAAACAACTTTTATGGGATAAAGCCAGGGCATCCAAAGATTTCAATGTTATTTATTTACTTAGTTTTTGTTGACTGGGTAAGTGCACTACACAAATTCTGCCCATTTTCAGGCACGACCGGGGAGGGATACAGATGAATGCCAACTGACCTTGAACCAGAATAAGCTGTCAGTGATATTTTAGTGAATGGGGGAATTTGGCCAGGACATTCCCTACTGAGCTGTAGGGGAGCTGCTGCACTTCACCTGTGCAGAGGGCCATTTGGGCCATGGAGCTGAAGGAGATGGACATCGAGGAAGCTGGGGAACAGTCTCTCTCCCAGCCCTCCTCAGCAAGAGACTGAAGGTTTTTCAATGCTACTGACCCATTGGATTTATGACTGATACAGATGGACCATACACCAAGCATACCATTACTGGACATTCACGAGACAGCATATGCTTTCTAGTGATATCCTTCAGGAGAAATCGGGTTCTGAAATCCAGCGTTTGCTACATGAAGAGCAACTGGTTTATCAGGAGAGATGACAAAACTGGAGTTTGCTGTGGCACATTCTACAGAAGAAAAGCTGTTACCACATCATTCTGTGAGCAGGATGATGCCTGCTTCTCATTGCAATGAAATGGCCTGGATTCCTGCTCCCCGCAGACCCTGTACAGGAGCCCCCTTCATTTATTACAATCAGTGACTGGGCAACAGGATAATGCTACTGTTTTCACTTTTCAAGTGTGAGGCAAACTGCTAAAGCGGCAGAGCAGGAGCACTCGCTCATTTTATTACCTGGGGTTTCATTTCGAAGTCTCTGTGGGTGGTGGGAAAAGATCAGCAGTCTGCTTGTCACACTTCTTCTCTGTTGTTGGGTGTTTGGGCTGAAGCGGAGATGTCGGATGTAGTTTTTCCAGGCGCAAAATACACTTCAGTTCCTGCGCCATTTAATGAAGCCCCAAACATGCATGCTGTTAAACAAACACCCCAACACCTGAATAACACAAGCGATGTTCAGGCAGGACAACAGTCTGGAATGACATCTGAAGGGACCTCTTTCCTGACCTAGGACTTTCCTGTAAGGTCGCTGACCAACATGGTGCTGCTGAGGATAGTTTTCTGTATTACCTCTTATTGACTAATTCTATGGCCCTTCTGCAAGATTTGCCAGAGAAAGCACTGATTTACATAGGATCTTAGGGCTGAAGAGGCTGGGCAAAAGCAGAATCTGATGATTCAAAGAAAAACATGTGAGACAGTGGTGTTACAACACATAAATATTGGAGTGCCTGGTTCTGAGTGCGTTCCATGGGGCAGCTTCTCCTTTGATTTTCTCCCCTGTCAATGGTTTCCACAATCAAACAGGCCTTTGGGTTGAAGGACATGTTGCAGAGGAGAAACCTTGGACAGATTCTGCTCTTGAAGGAGCCACTTGGACCCAAAATGAGTCGGGCAGTGGGTCCCAGACCCTCATTGGGATATGTCCACTTTTCCCAATCTTCTCGTTACCAGAATGGTCACCTCCACTGGCCAGACATCTGGGTGGACCGAGACTTGATTCAAACTGGGATTTGCTTAGATCAGCCTCTATGACAATGACAAATGCCCTTCATGGTCTCTAGAGTATTGTGTGAAAATGCATTGCGGGGTATTTGGGCTAAGGAAGTAAATGAATTTGGCTTATCAGTTACAAAATTAGGGTGGCAAGGTCTTTCTTTTTATTAAATTTAAGTGACACTCTAGAATTGAGTATGGCACAGGTTGGAAGGAATCTGTAATACATGTTTTACAGTTGTGTAGATCACATTGTATGATGTATGAACATATAGCTATTGTTTACTTTTTTTTTTTCCACTAGCGGCTGAACTGGGTTTTGCTTTCTCTTTTTGTTTTGCTGTGATACATGTGTTTTGTTTTTCTCTCTTATATATTTGGAAATGTTGCATTCTTTGTTTGCTGTATATGTATTGGTACCTTTAATAAAAACACCCCTACTCTTTTGAGAAATGCATGGGATCTTTAGCATCCACCTGAACTACCACCAAAACAGGCAGATGGGACCTCGGTTTAATGTCTCATCCGAAAGACAGCACCTCAGGAGTGCAGCACCCCTCATGCTGCACTATAGTGTCAGTATTGGGATTTAACCCAAGTGCCTGGTGTGGGGATAGAACCCATAGCCTTCTGATCTCCTGGCCTCAGAAGCAAGTGTGCTACCTGCTGAGCCACTGACACTGTCACTAATGACAAACTGGTTTACAAAGCGTTTAGAATTAGATGTACTACAGGAATTAGGAAGGCTAAATCTAAATACTACACTGCACAGTTTTCAGATGTGTCAAATAACCTGAAGAAAGCCTGGACTGGTATTAAAGCACTACAGGAAAGGATAATAAATTGACTTTACCCAAGGTATTAAAATACAATAATATCATTATTTACAATCCAAATGGACAGGTATCAATCAGTCTTTAATAAGTTTTCTCCAAGACTAGCTCCTCCTTGATAAGAACATCCTAACATCATACCATGTTCACTTGACCGTGACTTTGCGAGGAGAACAACAAACCTCTATCCACATTTAGTGCTATACAGGAAGAGAGAAGATGTCTACAGGAACTTGTTAAACTAGATGTAAACAAAGGTTCCGTTATGACAAAATAAAGCAGTATTTTATAAAATAGCCACCAAAATACTGGCCAAGCACCTAACTTATCTTTATAATTTCTCTATACAAACTTCACAGCTGCCTGAAGACTGGAAAACAGCCTATATAATACCAATATTTAAAGGGGAGAGGTATCAGATCCTGGCTGTTATCGACATATTCCCATACTTTCACCTATAATAAATAACAACTATCTGTGTACTTCTTCAAATTTAGTGCACTGACTGATTATCAATGAAGTTTTAGGAAAGGTTACAACACGACTAACATAGTGTCAGGGGTAGCTAATAATGATGTGTTTACCTCACTTGACAAGGGACTTAGTACACCTGCAATTTTTCTTGATTTGTCAAAAGCATTTGACACTGTTGATCAAAATGTTTTGTTAGCTCAAAAAATCAGATCTTGGTTTTACTTCATTGCTATGGTTTTCCTCCTACATATTTTTTCGAAAACTGTGTTAAAGCAGGAGAACTTAGTTCTGATGAGGTAACGATTAATAGGGGGATCCCTCAGGGGTCAGTACGTAGGCCCCTCCATTTTGATTTATATAAATCAAATACCTAAGCACTATTCATGCTCTACAAACATTTTCTGTATGCAGATAACACTATACTGTATACGCATCATAATGATGTCAGTTTAGCAGTTGACATCATACAAGATGACTTTAGTAAAATATAGACTGCACTAATGGAGTTGAGACTATTGCTACGAAAAGAAAACTCAGTGGATGTTTACCAGAAAAGTATAAGATCTAACAATGGAATTGAAATTGCTAGGGTTCCTACATATAAATATTTAGGAATAACACAAGATCAATTAACATTTAAGTCTCGCGTTCAAAATCTGTCATCAAACAACAGTTGCTAGCTTTTTCCACAGAAACAAAGCTTTTGTTTTAACTTTTCGCTTAGAAAACATTTGGTTGGCTCATTATTTTTGTCTCAGCTGGATTATAGGGACTGTATTTACAGAAATACTACTGCAACACTACTTGGTGTACTTGATTCACTATATCACAGTGCCCTCAGGTTTATAACTGGTTTACCTTGGAATACACACCACTGCTGTTTATATGCTGCAGTTGGCTGGGTTTCTCCACTACCAAAGACAGATTCACTGGTATTTGTGTACAGAGATGTATTAAATGTAATTCCCCTTTTCTTCTAAATTTGTTACACTATAAATCAACAAATAATCTCAAACTTGGATCAGCTAAATATTCATTTCTCTATACCTACATTTCAAACCAAACTTGGAGAATATCACCTAGCAGTCTCTGTTCCACGTATCTATGTAATTTGGAAAAAATGTAAACTAAACACCTTATTACCTATTCCCCATTTTAAGACTTTTATTGATGGACTGTTGCATAGCCAGTGCGATTGCTATGGATGATTTTATCTTTTACCACTTAATTCATGTAATATATCTTTTGGACTTAAGTGTTGTTTGTATAATTGCAATTGTATGTTCTGTCTTTTATGTACTTGGATGCAATTGTATAAATGACAGCTTCTCTCAATCTGCCTTCCAATAAATATGGATTGATTAGGATGACTGATCCAGCAGTTCTCTAGGAGAAGAGGAAGCACACCCCTATTTGGCAAAAGAGACTGGAGAACAGAGGTCCAAAAGCAGCATCTCGACGAGACTCTAGGTCGATGCTGTAATGAGAGATGAAGGTGATTGCTAATTTCTGGGTGGCACCCTGCACATCTCCAGGACAGGGACATCCCTGGAAGCAGTCACCGAGCAGCAGTATCTCTGGTAGAATGAACCCTAAGCCCGATGAGAGGCTCTCTACCAGTCAGCCTATAGCAGAGCTCAATACAGGATATTATCCACCTACCAATCATCTGCTTAGCTGCCAGTCTGCCAGGTGCAGTTTCAGCATAACTCGAACTCCAGCCATGTGCTCCCGTAATAGGAGAGTGCCCTCCACAGGTCCAGCATATACAGCCTGCAAGAGCCTCCAAAGACAGGTTGCTAAAGTAATAATCACCTGGTTAAAGTGAAACTCAAACTACCTTTGGGAGGGACTTCAGGTGAGGACAAAGATGACTTTCTCACTGTAGAAGACCAGGAAAGGAGATTCTACTGAGATTGCCTGGAGCTCACTGATCCTTCTAGCTGACGTGACAACCAAAAGGCCATCTTCCTCAACAGGTGAGACATTTGACACTTGGCATAGGCTCCAATGGCTCACCCATGAGCCCAGCAAGCACCGGCAGTAGCTCCCATTGTGGTGGTTCATGCACAGAAGGAATCAAGTGGGTCAAAACCCTTGAAAAGTACTGAACCAACTTCTCCTGGGCCACCATCGTAATACTAGCCGCGCCCAGTAGGCAGAGATGGCTGTCAGTTGCACCTTGAGGATCGTCACTCACAGTCCCAACTGATAAGGAGACCAGAGGTACTCAGAGTACTAGCTACAGGGCAGACAAGGGAATTAAGCTCCTTGCCCTGACACCAAATGGAAAATCTCTTCCATTTAAAGGCACAACACTGCAAGTCAACTCTTTACAGGAGGCCTCCACAATGTAAATCAAAGCTTCGAAATTCCCAAAGCCTGGAACTCTAGCTGCTTAGGAACCAGGCTGAAAGGTTGCAGGGACAGAAGGTCCAGGTGCAGGACCTTCCACTGCTGTCTGGTCAGCAGGTCTGGATGTAGAGGCCACCACCATAGAAGCCTGCAGCTGAGGCTGAGGAGATCCGGGTACCAAGCGTGCTGCGGCCAGTCTGGAGCTCTCGGGATCATCCGCGCCTTGTCATTCTAGGTCTTGACCACCACCTTGTGGATCAAGGGGAAGGGAGGAAAGCTGTATAACTAGAAGGCATATACAAGGCCTGGGGTCCAGGACCTCGCAAAAGCATCCCCCACTAGTGTCCCGGATGGAGGTGGGCATAAAACAGCCTCAGTTTTGCTTTATCCTAGGAGGCAAACAGATCCATAAAAGGGGTTCCTCACTGGGAGAATAGATAACTACCAGTTCCTGATGCAGGGACCACTTGTGTGATGTCTCTCCCACCCGGCTAAGAGTGTCTGCTGGCTGACTGTGAACTCTGGTGACATGGATCATGAGATCTATACCCAGGCTATGCATGAGGGTCCAGGTGCAGAGGGCCTCCCGACACAAGGGAAAGGAATGAGTTCTGCCCTGCCTGTTGAGGTAGAACATGGCTGTGGTGTTGTCCGTCTGGACCTGCATGACCTGACCCTGACTAGAGGTGAATTCCGTCAGAGCTAACCACACTGCACAGAGCTCCAGCAGGTTGATGTGGTGACAGGACTCCCTGAGTGACCAGATCCATGGGCTCTGTGGTCCTCCAAGTCCAATCCCCCCACCAGAGATCGTCCATTGAGAACATAACAATTCTGGGCAGAAAAACAGAACTCCTTCCTCCGGATGTTTTGGGATCAGCCGCCACTGGATGGTATCCCACATTGGCTGGGTTACTGTGATCAGCTGGTCCAGTGGCCTAGCGCTGGGACTGCTGATGGTCCAACTCCCACTGCAGATGGCACAACCACCAGTGGGTTCACCATACTTATGTTTCTGCATGTAGTGGTTGAGACTATGCAGATCCATTATGCAGCACTAGCCCCCACCCATGTCCATTTGGGACCAGGAAGTACCTGGATACATAACCCCTGACTTGCCAGGGCATCTGGGACAAGGGCTACAGCCCCTTTCTCAAGGAGCTGAGTGACATCCTCCCTTAGAGTGAACAGTATGTCCTGCGACACTGTGGACTCCCAAGGAGCATGGGATCGGTAGGCAGAGAGCCTCAATATCAAGAGGCAACCCTCGGCCTACCACCTCTAGGATCCACTTGCCCATGGTAATCGTGAGCCAAATGTTGCCAGAAATGGCAAGCGGATCTCCCACAAGAAGCTGTATCAGGGACAGGACAGGCAGAAGGTTGACATCCCACAACTTGTCACTGGGCAGCTTTGGAAGAGCACCACTTCCCTATCCCCACCTCTTTTTGGTCCCTGGCCAGAGAACCTGACCTTGAGACATCAGGCTTGGTACTGCCCCTGCTGGAGCTGCTGCTGAGACTGCTGTGGATAACAGGACCTGAATAAGGCTTTTTAGATTCCGGGCCCTTAGGGGTCTTTTGGGATGAAGCCACGGAGTCAGGATGGCACTGGACTGCTCAGTCCAGATGAGATGTCTTTCCATCCCCAGGTCAAGAGGTGGGTGCATAGCCACCTCTGGTAAACAGTCTGCCAATGTTTCATGGCCAAGGGCCACTTCCTCTGGGTCCATGGTGGTCCTAAGAACATAATATGTACGATTACCCATTACATTGTGAATTTCATATCATTCCTACTAATAAAACTGCTTCCCATTTTGTAAATAGTACTTATTCACAGGGATACACTAATAATGTAATTAATTTGAAGTATTTTAGTACCCACTTTCCACAGCATGTTAATATACTACCATTCTGTTATGTTTTAAGCCATTGATAATCCAATACACAAATCCCAGCACCATGCATACATTCCTGTATCAAGTATTGCCAGTATTTGTGAAAAGAAGATACTAAAGTGACTGTGGCACTGCCACAGTTTAACCATTTGTTCTTTTATAATTTAATCTATTGTATATTATTCAAACCACAAATTATTTTATAGAGCTGCAGTAGCCAGTTAAACATTGGTATATTATACTCAGTATATAGCTTTTCGGGGCGGATTACATACACCAACTACACTGGTGCATGGGCCCTTGTTTTCCGGAGTGTCTTTTTCTGATCTATTTTCTGTGCATGTATGCAAAGGATTTACTTTTTTTTTATTGCTGGACTGGACTTGGAGGACTCTTCTCTCTCTGAATGGGGTGGGGGGGGGCAATCATCATCTGAGGCACTGATGAGCTCCCAACCTATCCACCCACTGATCTTGCTCACACTCATGCATACTATTGCAACAGGTAGCAGGCAGCAACAAAGAATGAGCCAAAAGTTAATTTTGCAGTCAGGGGCAGGGTGGTCTGATCAGTTTTGCACATTCACCTGACACAGCAAGTCAACTCAGAGTCCAAGAATTCAATTATGGCTCTCTCATTGGTGTCCATCCGTGGTGCACATGTCAAGGATGTTGGGTCAGAGGGAGAGAAGAAGGGGGCAATGAGGGGAGCTGAGCTGTACCAGCAGCAATACATCAGAACCTAAGGGGAGAGAGTCGCGTGTACTCGCAAACCACAACAGATACCCATCTCCAACCAGCATCCTCTGACGGGAGCTGGGATCAAGACTTGATTAGTCATCATCGATCACCACAGTGATATAGGTAGGAGTCAGGAAGAGGCAGGCGCCAGTGGGCCAGGTAAGCGCCGTCGGTACCCGTGATACTTGGTCAGAGTGGAAGTAGCTGCATTGCAGAGCTGGAGTCTGGAGAGGACTGGTCGGGTGGATGAGGTCTCTGAGCTGGGGTGGAAAATGTCTTAAAGCAGGAGGAGCTGGGTGGCTGGAGGATTCATTCACCCAGCAGACTGAATGGCAGGTGTTTATTTTAAGCTCCATGTGCTTCCTCTAATTCAGAATTATTACATTATCCAATTACTATCCATACCAGTCATTACAGTACCAAATCCTAATGAACTTACTGGTTAAATCAGTTTTTCCCCTGGTGCAAGCGCGTGCACATGTGGAGGCACATGCATGTCACGCACTACGGAATGCCTCACCATACTATTCGCCTGTACCAGCCTGCGCTGCCACCACACACCACCTGGTGATGGTGGGACTATGGGAGAGCAGTCTCCCACCCCTGGAGAGGAAAGCCGCTGGGCTCGATCCTGCTCCACCCCCACCCTGTCGCCAGCCAATGACCCGCAGTTGTTCCCAGACCCAGGTCCCCAGCATAGCGCAAGGTGTGGCATCCAGTGCCTCAATCCTCAGTGCCACTGGGCTGGCTGGGTAAATCAGTCTTGATTGAGGCCATCACTCCGCACAGCCAACAGATGACAAATTAAATTTTATGTAAGGGAGACTAAGGTCAGGGTGGGAAGATAAACAGGAACAACAGAAATATAGATAAAAATTAAAACTAGTAGCACTGAGTGAGAGCCAGCAGTAGCATTAAATTACTGAAGCAACATTAAATGCAGCACAAAAAAGCACCACTAGTTTCCTTGCCATTTCGAAATGCTGGATATTTGACAGTGCTTTTATTACAGAACAAAGTACAGTTATGTAAGAACTTACCGTAACAGTAGATCTGTGAGAAGAGCTCTTGCAGCAGGTAAATACTATTAGGACTATGTCGCCAGGCACTAGGATCCCATGGAAAAATTCTACCTAGCCGTCCAAGGCAGAGGCTGCCCCATGACATAGGCCTGCCCCGATGTCCACCAATGGTATAAAGACTCAGTTAAGCCGCGGAGATCTGGTTAGCATAAAGGCGGGGAACCGAGGAGGATCTAACATCCCCAGAGAAGAAAATTTATATAACCACAGGGGAAGCTGGGAGGAAAGCATACCTGCTGCAAGAGCTCTTCTTGAAGATCTACTGTTATGGTAAGTTCTTGCATAACTGTACTATCTCACTTCAAGACCGAGCTCATGCAGCATGTAATAACCATTAGGACTGAGTTCCAAGCAGTACAAAGATACAATCCAAGTAAGATGGGTGGTGGTTATAGGAAGCAGGAAACCACCAGTGCTCTTAAGAGAGCCATCCTGGAGAATGGCAAAGCCAAAGCCGGCCCTCCTTCTGGAAGCAATGTCCAAACTGTAGTGTTTAATAAAGGTGTGGACTGAACTCCAAGTGGCAGATGCACAGTGATCAGCTGCCGAGACATTTCATAGGAATGCAAAGAAAGTGGCAACACCCCTAGTGGAACGACCTTTAACCGCCCCGGTAAAGGTTTGGTGTACTTTTGATAGCAGAAAACTATACAATTGACCAACCATTTGGACAATGTCTACTTAGTCACTGGCACACCTAACATTCTCTGGGTGAAATACACAAACAACTGGTCTGTCTTTCTAGAAGATTAGGTATGAGCTACGTAAAATGAAGAATTCTGTGAACATCCAGAGTATGCAGCAAAGCTTCCCTTTATTTGAATTCTCTGGGTAATAAACTGGAGATGAATGTCCTGGTTAAGTGAACTCAGACACCACCTTCAGAGAAACTTCAATCAAGCAATCAAATCTTTATCTATCCAAGCGATCACCATTCAGCAAGCTCATTTACAAGGTGGACTGCTGTTGACAGGGAAAATTGTACAGTTACATAAAATATACATAATACAAAAGGAACAGCATGTTTACAATACTGATAGGAGCAGAATATTTACATTCCAAGTCACATGTACAAGAAAGATATAAATAACACAACCCGACGTAATATATATATATATATATATACACAGTTCCCACAGGAGCAGTATGTGTATGGATGTCATATACAAACCATAGAAGAAAAAGAAAGATTATTTATATTCCTGTCCAGCAGAAACATGTCACAGGCCTGGATGGAAATTCCTAAGCTACGGAGGTGCACAAAACAGTGTGTAAGTCTTAGGTAAATGCGGCAGAAGGGGTGGTGAATGAGAGGGATGCAGAGGGTGCTACGGGCAAGTGGGCAGAGGAGGGGGAGTAGTAGTGGCAAGGGCTGATTTGGATAAGCAGCTGGGACTAGTGTTAATGAAGAGAGGAACAATAGTCAAGCTGCTAGGAGCATAGAAGCAATTACAGATTTCAGCAAACATTTTGCCTTAGAGGGTCTTAAAGAAGGCAGGACTGACAGGGAGATAAGTCTCAATAATTTTGTATCCTATTCCAGAGAGTAGGCAGGGCATAACTTATGGCGCCCTTCCAAAGCGAGTGTTGACCCTTGGGACTTTCAAAGACACTGCGAGTGACTTCTTAAGGCACAGTTCCTAACAGGACTAAGGGGAGACAGTCAACAACGTATTGTGGGAGTTTGTTGGTAAGGGCTCGGAGCGTCCATAGGGCTGCATTTCTATACCGCCTGTACTGAAGGGAGGGCCACCCTACAGCTACGTACAAAAGAGCAGTGATGTTTGGAGAACAAGAGGCCAGTTATAAATCTCAGTGCTCTATGATATAATACATCCAGTTTTGCAAGATATGAGGCAGGGCAATGGCCATAAATGAAGTCAGCGTAGTCAATTAATGAAAGGAACGTAGACTGGACAAGCTGTCTTTTTACGTCTGTGGTCAATAGGTGTTTTATTCTGAAAATAAGACCAAGTCTCTGCCTCGTTTTTTTCAGCAGTTCTTCCGTGTGTTCCACAAAAGAGAGTCTGTTGTCTAGCCAAATACCAAGGTATTTGAATTTAGTCACAAATTCAAGATTTTCTCCTAATAAAGTAGAGATTGATGGTAATGGACTAGCAACAGCAGAGTAAACCCTGGCCTGATGGTGAGAAAAAATGGGCTTTTTTGCATTTAGTAGTAACTTTTGCTAAGGAGCTGGTACTGCAGAGTATTAAAGTTAGCTTGTAACTCAGCCGCAGGCAGCTTCAGGAGATTCCCAGCTTAAGTAGAGCACCGTGTCGTCAAGCAAACAAGTGAATACTGGCATCTTTGATACCTACATCCAAGCTGTTGATATAAATGGCAAACAGTAATGGGCCCAGTATGGAACTCTGGGGACACCTCTTTTATCGGTTTAAGTGGAGAAATCTCTCCATCAGCCTTAATTTGTTACTGTCTATCAGAGAGGTAGTCTTGGAACCATCCCAGTGAGGTTGAGCCAATGCCTATAGTGTTTTTAAGGTGGAGAGGAGCTGTGACAGTGTCGAAAGCCCTGCTGAGGTCCAGAAACACGGCACAAACAAATTTTTGTTGTCTAGGTCCCTGCTAGTCAGTAACTTTGCCAGCACCGTGACTGCACTATGCCTCCTACAACCAGACTGCATTGGGTTGAGTAATCTAACATTGTCTAAGAAAGATCTCAGCTGTGTATCCACAATTTTTCCAGACGTTATGAAAGTATGGGTAGAAGGGAGATTGGTCTGTAGTTATTTAGGTCACAGGGGTCCCTTGCTTTAAACAGGGGTATGGACGGGAGCAGTTTTCATACCTTGGGGATAGAGCCTTGTGCCAAGGACAGATTGAATATACAGGTTATTCACCTGTACAGGAGTTCTAGGAGTGGTATATGTTGTTCATCCACACTTACTAGCAGGTTCCTTGCCGCTTTAAATCTTGCCAGAAGGTCTTCAAGCTGGCTCCTCCCACCCACCGGGTGGTAAAACTCTCAGCTCTGCCCCATGGACGCCAGATCTAGCCCGCTGGAAGTCAGGTTGCGTGTCGGGCCGGGAGGTCGGTAGGTTGTGTGGATGAACAACATATACCACTCCTAGAACTCCTGTTACAGGTGAGTAACTTGTATTTCTAGGGACGTGATATGTTGTTCAAGCCACACTTATTGGCAGACTCACGAGTTCTCCCGGAGAGGGAGGCAAGGCCAGACCCCTACTTCTTAGGGAATAAGGATTGAGAACCGAGGTCCCAAACCAGCATCCCAGTGTGACTCAAGGTCGATGTGGTAGTGGGTAATGAAGGTGTGTGCTGACTTCCAGGTAGCAGCCCTGCAGATTTCCTGGATAGGGACGTCCCTGGAAGCAGCGATATGGCGGGTAGAATGAGCTCTTATCCCTTTGGAGGCTCCATGCCCACCAACCTATAGCAAGATCTATGCAGGAGATGACCCACCTGTCTATCGTCCACTTGGCTGCAGGTCTGCCAGGTGCGGCTTCAGCGTAGGTGACAAACAGCTAGCGAACCTCTCCCGAACTTCAGCCACCCTCCTTATAATAAGAGAGCTCTTCTAGGGTCCAGAGTACAGAGCCTATATTTGGCCTCCAGTGTGACTTGGGTAGAACACCGGCAGAGTCAACACCTGGTTAAGGTGACACTCCAACACCACCTTCGGAAAGAATTTTGGGTGGGGCGCGGACAACCTTGTCCCCATGGAAGACCAGATAAGGAGACTTGATGGAAAATGCCTGGAGCTCTCCCATCCTTCTAGCTGACATGATAGCCACCAAGAAGGTGGTCTTCCACGACAGGTGAGAGATGTCACACCTGTGCATCGGTTCGAATGGCTTGCCCATGAGCTTAGCCAATACCAGCAGTAGATCCCATGGAGGAAGGTTCTCACACCGAGGGGATATGTGACCAAGGCCTTTGAAAAGCACCCAACTACCTTCTCCTGCGCCACTGACTGCTTCCCGGCCCGCGCCCGGTAAGCAGAGATGCTGCCAGGTGCACTTAAGGGTAGTCGACCAAGCCCTAGCCGAAAAGGGACCACAGGTAGTCCAGAATGCTAGCCAAAGAACAGGAGGAAGGGTTCAACCCTTATCCTGACACCAAATGGAGAATCTTTTCCATTTGAAGGCATAGCATTTTCTGGTCGACTCCTTATGGGATGCCTCAACAACACTGAGGACCTGGCGAAAGACCCAAGGCCTGGAACTCTAGCAGCTCCAGGAACCAGGTCATCAAGTGCAGGGATTGAAGGTCCGGTGGAGTACCTTCCTCTTGTTGACTGAGATCAGATCCGGCGGGCTGGAAGCCGCCTCGGGAGCCGGAGCTGAGACTGAGGAGATCTGGATACCAGAACTGGCGGGGCCAGTCTGGGGCTACCAGAATCACCTGCGCCTTGTCCCTCTTGACTTGAGAAGCACCGTGTGGATCAAGGGAAATGGAGGAAGGCGTAGAAGAGGCCCGGGGTCCACGGCCTCGAGAAGGCATCCCTGCAGTGAGCCCTGCTGAGGGGGCAGGCATGAAACAGCCTCAGCCTGCATTCTCCTGAGGCAAACAGGTCCACCTGAGGTGTGCCCCAGTGGGAGAACAGATCTTGTACTACCTCCGGCAGGAGAGACCACTCGTGAGATGCAGCACCTATCCGGCTTAGGGCATCGGCCAGAGTGTTGGAGGCTCCTGCCACATGGATGACTAGGAGATCCGCCTCCAGGCTGCTCACGAGAGACCAAGTGAGGAGAGCCTCCTTGCACAGAGGCAAGGAGTGCGTCCCGCCCTGACAGTTTAGGTAGTACATGGTCATGGTGTCTGTCCGTCTGGACCTGGACCACTTGACCCTGTACAAGCGGACGAAGGCAGTGAGGCTAGTAGGACCACTCAAGCTCCAGCAGGTTGACGTGGCATTGAGACTCATGAGGGGACCAGAGTCCGTGGGCTCTGTGCTCCCCAGATGGACACCCCAACCCATGAGAGGCGTCCGGTCTTCAGAGTGACCATCGGCTCGGGCGGACAAACGGGATACCCTCCTGCAGATGAGCTGGAACGAGCCACCACTGGAGGCCATTCCATCTCTGGGTCACTGTCACTGGCTGGTCCAGAGGACGGAGCCCTGTGATCATGGGCGGCCCCAGCCCATTGCAGGGATGCATATGCCAGCGGGCCAAATGGACCACGCTGGTATAGGCGCCATGAGGCCCAAAAGGTGCAGTAAGTCCCGGGCTGGGCGCAATTGCCCAACCAGAAATGACTGGGCAAAGGAGGAAAGGACCTCAGCCCTGTCCGCGGGAGCCATGCTCTGGCTCGAAGTGAGTTGAGCTCTGCCCGATGAACTGAATCACCTGCGATGGCACGAGTTCGATTTGGCCTCATTGATGAGGTGGCCAATCTGAGAGCAGACCTGGAAGGCCAGATCCCTGGACCGCTCCACCTCCAACCTAGGGGGGCTGCAATCAGCCAGTCATCCAGGTAAGGGGTACAACCAGACCCTTCGGAGCTGCAGGAATGCTGTCACCACTGCCATGCATTTGGTGAAGACCCTAGGAGCTGGAAAGAGGCCGAAGGGCTTGGCCGGAACTCGTAGAGGATCCCTCTGCCCTGAAGTGGCGGAATCGCTGGTGAAATGGACCGATTGGGATGTGAAAGAACGCGTCCTGAAGGTCCAGAGAACAGAACCACATGCATCGCTCCAAGGATGGAATGATCTGAGCCAGAGTGACCATCCTGAAGGTTTGAGACCTTAGGAACTTGTTCAGGTCGAGTAGGTCTATAATGGGGTGACAGCCCCCGTCCTCTTTGGGACCAGGAAGTACCTGGACACAAACCCTGGGTCTGGAGGAGGATCCGCTACCTCCTGATCACCTCCTTCTGGAGGAGCAGGGCAATGTCGGCTCAATGGGCCAACAGAGAGGCTGCAAACCCGTGAGCCCCCGTGAGGCAACAGCTCGATAGGGTCGGACTGCTCGAATTCCAGAGGAGACCCTGCCTACCACATCCAACACCCAGTGGTCCATGGTGATCTCGGATCAGACATAAAGGAAGTGGAGGAGCCATCCCCCATGGGGAACCCGGGAAGGAGTACGAGGTTGGGAAGACACCCCTCAACCCGCCACTGGGCAGACTTCGAGGAACAGCCGGCCGAGGAGCCACCTGGACATTTCCTTCCTGGCTTCCTGCTGGAGGAAGCAGCAGGCTTGGCTTTGGGGTGCCAAACGCAGCCTGCTGGTCCTGATGCTGGTATTGCTGGGCTGGACGCATGCAGGGGCTGAAGGGACCGAAGGGCTTACGCTGCTGCTGGCGGCCTTTGTTCTTCTGGGCAGACGTGACAGAGTCCAAGGTGGTGCTGGACTTCTCAATCCGCTGCAGATGACCCTCCACCCTGGGACCGAACAAGACGGTACCCAAGAAGGGAATCTGCCAGCTTGTGCTGGGTATCCGCCATAAAGGTGGAGATCCACAGCCAAGCTCTGCGGTGCATGAGCCACTGCAGCCGCTACTGACCGGACATACGAGTCAGCGATGTCCAAGGAAGTTTGAGCTGCTGTTTGGCCATCGCCTTCTCCTGATCCCTCACCTGCTTGACTGTCGCTTGAAGGTCAGCCAGGAGATGAGGAATCACCTGATCCAGGGAGCCCAAAAGGGCGTGTGAAAAGTGTGCCATCAGGACGGCCGAGCTAGCCTGATGAAGGCCTAGGAGGAAGCAGCACAGACTTTCTGCCTGGAGTAGTCCAATTTCTTGGACTCCTTATCTGGTGGCTTGTCCACATCCTGAGCATTCCCGGAACGCTGGAAAAGCTGTCGGTCACTAGCCCCTCCGCAGAGGGCTGCTCCGAGAAACCGGAGAGTGAACCGTGTGAACAGTTTACTTCCGAGCCATCCTGGCTGAAGGTGCGGACAAGAAACTAGCCACTGCCATAGCTCCAGGGCCAGGCCAACAATGGCTTTGGCGACCGGGAAGGCCTCCGTGGGGAATCCCTTGGTCCAGTATCTCCGTGAAAGGATACTTGGCCCGTTTTGAAACGGTTCGAGCTTCATCCCAGTGGACTCTGAGATGAGTCAAGCATTCCAAGGAACGAGGATGGGTTCTCGCCCACCGACTGAACCCCAGTGGACTCCAGGTCAAACGGCCTGGAGAACAAGGAGGAGTTGTCGTCAGACTCTGAGGAGTCTGCGAACAGCTGCCGCGCCTGAGCCACCCTCTACCTGCCGAGGTCGATCGGAGTGAGATTGACCGACAACCGATGGGCAAGCCCTGACCCAACTGAGAATCCTTGGTCGGGGCCCCAGTTTTAGGTTGTGAAGGCAGGGGTTCCATCACAATAGGTGGTGCAGCGGTTTTGGCGAACAACCGGTGCCAACTTTGGCTCCTCAACTACTACAAGGGGTTGTTTGGCCACTCTGGTGACAGCCACTTAATGGCCAGAGAAGTCGGCAATGAGTCACTCCTGGACAATAACAGCTGCTGCCACATTAGATCCTCATAGCGCCAGCGCAACTTGCGCCGGAGCCTATCCTCCAAAGAGGGACGACGAGGATGAGCGCGCCGCTGCAACCTCGACTGAAGTAGAGTGTCGACTATCTGGGAAGGGGACCTCTCGCTCCCAGACGTCAACGGTGGGACTTACCTTTAGAGTCCTTCTTTTGGACTCAGAGGAATGTCCCAAAGGCCCTTCTTCCTTGGTGGAGAAGGACTGGCAAAGCTCCATGAAAGAAGCTGTGTAGGAGGAGCCCAAGGAGGCGGGATAAATGCCATGACCAAGGATGATGATGATGCGGCCTGGGCCGAGGCGATCATCTGCTCTAGCTGTTCAGCCGAGCCCGCAGCCACGGACAACGCCCAACGGCCCTTCTTCGACTTGACCAGAGGATAACGCTCGGGTCACCCCAACAGCGATCGGGTAGCGCGGTCCTCCAAGACGGAAGCTGAAAAGGATCTGCACAGCTCACAGGCCTGTGAGTCATGGCCAAGTCCAAGGCAATAAACGCACATGGAGTGTGGATCGGTCCGGGACATCTTCTGCCCACAGGGGCACTCACACGAAATCCAGGAGTCGATTTGTCCATCGCAGCTCGTAGGAAGAGAAGACCAAGTCTTTTAAATTTAAGAATGAGTTTCAGATTGACCGAAGAGTGTGGATCCAGGCCTAAAACACAGAGCGCAAAGGAGGGAACCTGAGCTTCCAAGCGGTAAGGAAGATCTGGCGTCATGGGGCGGAGCCGAGAGTTTTACCACCTGGCTGGGTGGGAGGAGCCAGCTTGAAGACCTTCCGGCAAGATTTAAAGTGGCAAGGAACCTGCCAGTAAGTGTGGATTGAACAACATATCCACGTCCCTAGAAAGGTGTGTTATAGGTGTAGCAAGAATATGGCATGCTATTTTCAAGAAATATGGGTCAAGGAGTCAGCCCCAGCACTTTTTAGTATCTAGTCATAGAAGAAGGTCTTCAACTTCTTTTATGGTGGTAGGTGAAAAGGAGAAGACCATGTTATTGCTACTTGGTTCTGGATGCTGGTGTTGGTCTGAGAAAGAAGGCTACTTACAGGTGCATTATCAAATGCCAGGCCTGCAGTGGCAAAATGATTGTTGAAAGCCTGCAGTATCTCTAATTTATCATTAATGATAATATCAGTGGTAATTTTGGAAGGAAGCGCACTTCCTGGAGGTGGCCAGATAGCTCTTTACGGTGGACCAGAACTTGGTAGGAAAGTTTGACACAGAGAGTAGCTCGGTTTGATAAAAGTTGGCTTTGGCCTCTCTGACCAACTTAGTACAGGCATTTGTAGAGACACCAGTCTACGTCGGCACAAATTTATGAGCCTTTTTCCAGAGGTAATCTCTTTGAGTAAGGCAGCCTTCAGATCCGGTGAAAACCAAGACAGGTTCTGGCTTTTATTGATGCTTTAAACAGGGAGCATGGCTGTTTAGGGCACATGATATGATTTCAGGAGAGCGTCATAGGCATCGCTCACTGGCTTAGCCAGGTAGAAACTCTGCCATAGCAAAGAGTTTTTTAGATCTTTGAAGTATGCAAGAGGATCAAGTTCCGTCTGGATCTTTTAGTGGAAAACTTTGATGTAGATAGAGGTTTGGTAACAGTTCTTATACCACCAGTAAAGCAGTGGTCACTAACATCCGCTAAGAGGATACCAGCATGGAAAAGGAATGGGGTCTGTTAACAAGGAGAACATCCAAAAGGGTGCTTCTCATTGGATTATTTTTGTTGATGCGAGTAGGCTCAGTAATAAGTTGAGTGAGCCCATGACAGTCTCAGAATTGTTTCAGGGTAACGAGGCCTTAGTCAGCCAATCATAGTTAAGGTCACCTAGCATGATTGTTTCCACTGGGGAAGTATCCAGGTGGGATGACAGATGTGTCAGAAGTTGGGTCCTGCTGCTGGAGGTCTATAGCAGCCTATGATGCGAGCATCACTGATGGGGAAAGCTCGACTTTAAGAGACAGGCATTCAAATCCACAGGCAAGGGAGGTAGCATCTAATATAGATACTGAGAATTTGTTTTAACATACATGGCTACTCCTCCACCCTGGTCTGCCTGTCGGTTCTGAAGAGGAGGTAGTTAAGGATGTTGACCTCTCTGTCTGGGGTGGAGCCCAGAGCCATGTTTCAGAAAGCACGAGTAAGCACGGTGCAGTATGAATAATCCAAGCCTGGACTGAATCAATCTTCTTTAAAAGACTACACCGTTAGCATGCAAGAAGCTAATTCCTTTCAAAGTTGTAAGTTCAGATGGAGATGAAAGCACTTCTTAGGGCCAGAGGTTAGATTCGGCGTCACCTGAGCATAGGAGTAGAAGGAGCACAGTTTTCCTCAGGGCAGCAAGGAGAAGTTTAAAGGCACAAGTCTTTCTACATCTGGTATAGGTTTGAGTACAGGGTCCAAAGACTGAATCATCTTATTGTGCTGCCCTATGGACACATATTCTAAGATCCATGCAAAATAGCACTAAGCCATACATAGTTTAAATGAATAAGGTATAGGGCCACATAGAGGATATTGGCTAGCAGTTCCACTTCTAGGAGATTCCACAAACTGTGAGGGGATCAAAGGCGTGACAGTGGCAGCATAATTTGTTCATAGTTTTGGTATATGGGAGACTAGCATGGTAGAGCATGCATCTTTGTTGAATCAATTCTATCAGGTTGCTTAATCACACAGGGTATTGTACAAAGGCTGGCGAATAAGCGTAGCCAAACAAGGCCTGTCATGTGGTTGCCCTTTATGTAAATAAGGAGCATACTGCAGTAGCTTCTGCTATCCAAGTTATATAGGTCCCAGGGGTCGTTGCTCCTGTATGCGACTGTTTGGGGATGTTTAAAAAAAAGGAGTTACGAAGATAACGTGCTTCGCCCTGGCGGTATAGCAGTCTAGGTATTTACTTTGTCAGGCAAGGTTTATTTAGTATGGACTTTGTATTGAACAAGAAAAAGGTGTGTGGGGGGATTACCTCTAAAATGATGGGTTACAATACCACTCCGCTAGAGGCAGTATTATACAAATGTTTAGCAGAGAAGACTATCCGGGGTAGGGAGGGCCTATAAAAGTTAAGGGCGGGGGCAAGAAGGGCTATATAATAACACTCAGGGAGGGATGGGCAGGTGGGCGAAAAGCTGCGGCTTGCCGTACCTTTGGTGCTGGGAGCATCGGAGGTGGTCTCAGGCGTCCGGTTGATGAAGCGCCGACCGCCCAGTGGCCGCTGTCCTTCGGCGGCTGCTCTGTGAGCCCTGGAGGGTTCCCGGCCAGAGAGGAGACAGAAGGGGTACTATTAGTACTGGTCTCTGGCAGGGGCCAAGCAATCCAGTGAATAGGCAGAATTTGCAAGACAAAAGGAGCGATTTCCTTGGCGCCGAAGTCTAGCTGGTGTCTGCACTCCAACAAAGAAGGGCTGTTATCACTTAAATTACAAGGCTCTAAACAGTCAGGCAAAGAGTCTAAACGTTTTACAAAGGCTTGCCAAAAGGAACAAACAATTCAAAATATTTATTTTCACCCTGTGTTTAGGAGAAAACAGCTCCTTTTGCCTATGTTTCGAATGTGGAAGGCGAGCCAATCGGAGCCTGCCTGAGAGAAGGCGCTCGCGATCAGATAGGCTGCGGCTTTGCCGCACCCTCTGGTGCTGGGAGAATCCAGAGAGGTGGTCTCGGGCGTCGGCTGAGGAAACTTAGGATTAGTATGCAGGGATACCCTGTCCCTGTGAAAACAAATAAGGCTCTTTACACATCGGAGCCTGAAGCTCAGAAATCCTCTGGGCTGGAAGTAATGGCAACCAAAAAGAACACTTTCCGAGACAGGAAGCATAGCTCGTAACTTGTGTCTGGCTCAAAAGGAGGCAACGTAAGTTTTCTAACATGAATAAGAGATCCTATGGGAACAGGGTCCACATGGGTGGCTCAGTGTGCATTATACCACGCAAAAAGGTGGGGACAGGTCCATTAGCGCCAGGGTCCTGCCATCCACTGGTACATGATAAGCTGACAGTGCAGAAAGGTACCTTTATGGACAAATAGCTGAGACCCATCAGACACTCAGGACCGAATTCACCAGACAGGTGAGCGGATCCAAGTGACAGGATGAAGTCCATAGTCAGAAGCGCTTTCATTTCATGGCATATGTGGCCTGGTCGATTGCATGAGCCATGCAAGTGCAGAGACTGGAGATTCAGGTGTACCAAAGCACCTCGCTCCTGGGAGCAAGCGAGAGACAGGGGTAGAGAAATTGAGGTTCTGTTGCCAATTGCTGGAGCAACAGGAAACACATCTGTTAAGGCCAAAAAGGCACTATGAGAAGCATGATTGCTCATTCCACTTGTAGCTAAGCAGTACTCTCTGAAGCAGTAGGAAGGAAGGAAGGCATAAAGGAACCTGCTTGTCCAAGAGAGGGACAACAGCGTCTCACCATTAAACACCAGGCCCTGGATCTATTGAGCAGATATTGGGCAGTTTGGCATTGAGTGGGGACACAAGGAGGTCCAGTTCTGGAAGTCTTTCAAAAGACCATCTACTATGTCCTGTAGTAGCTCGCACTCATGAGCCTGAGACTGAGAGCGGTTAAGGCTGTTAGCTAGGGTGTTTTGTACTCCTGCAACATGAACTGCTGTGAGTTCCTGGTTGTGCTCCACTGCCCAGTACCAGACTCTCATGGCTTCTCTGCAAAGGGATAAGTGTGTGTGCCCCTTGCTTGTTGATGTGAAGACCACTGGCATGTTGTCTGTCTGGATCAGTAGGGGCCTGGAAGAAGGACCGTCTGGAACACCTGTAGGCGTACAGAATGGCTCTCATCTCCAGCACATTGACATGGAGGTTGCGTTCCAAAGAGTCCATGTCCCTCTTGTCTGATGGTCTCTGAAATGTGCGCACCACCCTAGTCTTGAGGCATCCGTTATCAGATCTGCTGAGGACTGGGATTTTGAAAGGAAGCCCGAATTCTAGCCAGGAGGGGTGAGCTACCACTCAAAGTTTGATGCACTGCCTTGGAAATCTGGACTGGCTGCTCAAGATTGTCCAAATGTTAGTCCCTACTGTACCCCGAGGTTCCACTGGAGAACCCTCATGTGAAGAGGAGTTAAGGATACTGTCACAATGGTGGCTGCCATGTGGCCTAGCAGTTGTAGGACCACTCTGCTGGAGTCTGGGCTGTGGAAATGACCCTCCAAACCAGTGCTCTTAGTCGATCTTCCCTGTCTGAGAGGAGAAAGGCTCTCTCTCTTGGATGGTGTCCAAGATGGCCCCCTATATATTGTAACTTCTGACAGGGCCAAGGGAGGACTTGGTAAGATTCAAGGTAACCCCAGGTCTTGGAATAGTTGGAAGGTGCTTTCCAGTGTGTGACACAGCTGTTCCCTTGTGAGAGCTATCAGGAGCCAGTCGTCAAGGTAGGGTAGATATAATGTCCCTGCCTCCTGAAAGCTGCTGCTACCACCACCAGGCACTTGGTGAACACTCGAGGTGCCGAGGAAAGACCGAACTGCAGCGCTTTGAACTGGCAGTGCACTCCCTGGAAGGTAAAGCAAAGGTATCGCTCTGTGGGACAGCAGGATTTTGATGTGCATGTATGCATCCTGCATGTCCAGGAAGCAGAGCCAGTCCCTTTGGCGAGCATGGGCAGCAATCCCGCAGTGTCACTGTCCTGAACCTTTGTATTTGATGAAACCATTTAGCTGACAGATCCAGGATAGAACGAAGGTCCCCTGTCTTTTTGGGACTAGGAAGAAGTAGGAGTAATATTCCTTCCTCTTTGACTTGGTGGCACTGCCTGGATTGTCTTCTTGCTCAGGAGGGCTTGGATTCTGCCCGGATGAGGCCCGTGGGATGGGGAGCAATGAGTGGGGACTGGTGGGTTGTCTGGAGGAATTTGAGTGAACTCCAGTGCGAACCCTTTCTATAATCTGAGCACCCACTGATCCTCGGGATACTGGACCAACCTCTGAGGTAGTGAGAATTGCTCTCCCACTGCCTCTTCCTGTCACTCCGCTGGAGAAGGAGAGCAGGCAGGGAGTCATGCAGAGGCTGTTGGAGAGGGCAAGGAGCTCTGGTGTTTTTGCATTCTTAGGTCCCTGTGCCCCTGGGGACAGGGGAATTCTTTCCTCTTGTAGCCCAAACTCTTCGCTGTTGTCATCCACCTCTGCGGGCCTTGTTACCCGCGAAAGGAACATCGCCTGGATGGGGTTGGCTTGGACTTATACATTTTGTGGACCTGAGAAACTGCTTTTCCTGAGTCCTGCAGACCAGTGATCATCTTTTCGGCATCCTGGCCGGAAATAACTGGTCCTAAGAAAGGGAGCCCAGGATAGTGTCCTGCAAATCCTGATGGAAGCCTGAGACCTCAACTCAGGAGTAGCACCACAGGCATATCCCTGTGGCAGCTACTCTAGTGGCAGTGTCTGCAGAGTCGTATGAGCACCTGAGGACGTGCTTGCCAACATCAGCAACAGACTGAGAACGGCTAACAACTCTGTCTTGTTAGCGGTGTCAGGTTGTGACCGAGCCAGATCCATGGCCTTATTCCAGAGAGATTCTGATACATTTATTTATTTAGTTTTTGTTGACCGGTAAGTGCACTAGACAAATCCTGGCTATTTTCAGGGACGACCGGGGAAGGGATACAGATGAATGCCAACTGAGCTTGAACCAGATTAAGCTGTTGGTGGATTTTTAATGAATGAGGGAAATTTGTCAGGACACCGGGAAATTCCCCTACTTTTCGATAAGTAACATGGGATCTTTAACATCCACCTGAACTACCACCAATCCAGGCAGATGGGACCTCAGTTTAACGTCCCATCCGAAAGACGGCCTCAAAAGTGCAGCACCCTCTCATACTGCACTACAGTGTCAGTACTGGATATTAACCTAAGTGCCAGGTGTGGGAACTGAACCCACAACCCTCTAATCTCCGGCCTCTGAGGCGAGTGTGCTACCTACTGAGCCACTGACACTGCAAATCACCATGTGTGCTAGAAAATTTAATGACCAGGCCGTAACTGGTCGAAGAGTACATTCTGGCCAAGATGGTCCAGCTTCTGACTCTTATCCGTGGTTGGGAGCTCATATGCTTTGGCTGTAGAGTCCTCCCATGAGCGGCCGTAAGGATCATCAAATCCGCTTGGTTGCTTCGTCAAATGTGGTTCCCTCTAGGGTCCTATATACGTCACCTTTCTTAGGAACCACCAAGGTCGTGGAAGGGTGTTTCCAGGCTACTTTCATGACGTCCTGGAAGGGCTCCACCAATGGTGGGATGACTAAAGGCTTTGGGGTCAGTGGCCCCTAAGAATTTCGCCAGGAAGCATCTCTCGGAGTCTAACTTTCCGTCTCCCACTGGTAAGGAACTGAATGTGCCTCATCACATCTAGGAAGGAGGGATCATCCAGAGGAGACCTTGGGGAACTCCTCTGTGGGTCCAGGGGTGAAGAGACAAATCATCTTCTGATTAATCGTGAGGAGAAGGAGCCCTGGTGGATTCCTCTGAAGAAGTATACCAGCACCCCTAGAGTTACTCCAGTGTCTAGAGTAGGATCTGGACGAAGGGTGGCGACCGTGCTGCCGTTGTTTGGGAGATCCTTCCCATCGCCCCTGGAGTCGGAGGGACGCATCCGGTGGTAATGGCGATTTGCGTGGAGGTGTCAGTTGTCTAGGGCGGACCTAAGGCAAGAGTCACCGCAGGGGTGGGGTTCAGCTCCAGTGGTCTAGGCAACAGATCCCCTTGATGGTGTTCCACCAGCTGTTGAAAAGAGCCCCAACCTCAGCTAAAGGGACCACAGGAGCCAGCTGGGGTTCTGGCTTTGGGTAGGAGCGCCCAGGGGCCTGGCGTTGGGCCCTGTGGTTTGGTCCCCCTGGCATCAGGTCCAATGGTGGCGCTTGTATCGGACATCGGTTCTGGTAGGATGCCATCCCCTGGCATCCGGTCACTGGGCTCCTGAGGGGAGGTAGAGCCGGAGGAGTGACACCTGGTCCATGGTGTCCTCAGAGGCAAGGTCAGGTCCCCGATGTCGGGTCTGTAGTCGGACCCTTGTCAAGAGCCCTGCAGATCAGATGGTGGCTTAGAGGGTGGTATCTGGTCTGGCTCTGTAGTGGAGCCAGAGGGCGAGAAGCCTGATGTTGGTCCGAACCCCGCCGACAACAGTTTGGAAGGCGAAGTGGTTTCTTATGGTGCTCATGTTCCTGACGCCTCTTGGTGTCAGTCCGACTCTGTCATCCTGTCCGAAGAACCAGAGGCCATGGCCTTGCAGATGGCATGCTCCGACCTGCCACCCAACAAATAATGGGCCGATCCTGCTGGCTGAGACCCTAGTGCAAGCTTGTGGGGCCAGATAGCCAGGGACATGGGGGCCTGGGAAGGCCTGAGCCAGAAGACTCCCTGCTGTATGTCTGAGTGAGGCAGGGGGTTTCCTCAACTGCAACCCGGGAGGGCCAGGAAACCAGAGGTGCTAAGCCTGACCACGCCGGAGGCAGAACTTTTGGAAGCCTTGTGTTGAGACCTGGGATGGGATATTCTGACCTGGACCCGTCCTTGTCCCGATGATGGTGCTTCCCGCTTGATTTTCTTTTCTCTGAGGGAGGAACCTTGGTGGAGGAGGAGGAGGAAGACAAGCTGTGCCCGAGTGGGTTTCTGCATGGCAGCCACTTGTCATTCAAGGAGGTATGCTTTTTAAGTCTTCAGGCAGCGGATGCGAGTCCTCCTGTTGAAGCTGAGGCAATGCGGCAGGTGTCCAGCTTATAATCGGGGCCTAGGCAAAGCAGGCAGGCAGGGTCTGTCTTTCCACCACTCTGAGGATGAAGATGACTGGGTAGATATACATGTGACGCTGGGTGGGGCTGACATCAGGAGGCCAGTCCCCGCCTTGGACTGCTAGCCAGGAATGCTTCTGGGTTCCTAGGTGCTCACAGTGCATAGTCCTAATGGTTATTACCTGCTGCCAGAGCTCTATCTCAAGTGAGATCTTAGAAAACTTGTACTGTGTGATGCTCATGCATGCTAACGTTATGTAAGCAAAACTCTGCATGCTATACAAAGGCAGCTGACTGCTGTTCCCCAGTGTTCTGATCTTGTGGTGTACGCTTGATGTGACTATGAGAGCTGATCACATTATGAGGACTAGAGTGGGTTACATTTGAAAACTGATGTTCCACATTTCAGTGACAAGAAATGTTAAGTGGATCGAAAGAATGGAGTGCAAAATGTGCATCCATTTTCTGTAATGAACACATTATGCTAATGCGGTTTACTTGTGTCCTGCATAGTTATGCAGTCAGCAACCTATGTTTGGTATATCTTCTTTTATTATGAAACCATATAGGCTGGCAATATAGCCTAGAGGTCTATGTAACAAACTGTGAATTGCTTGGTACATCCAGTAGAACTGGGTTTGATTCCCCAAAGTCCACCTGCATACTGTGTGACACTGAGCAAGTCACTTAACCACCCTAGTGCTCCGGTCACTCCTGAAAACAGGCACTTGTGCCTAGTGGACTACCTGGTTAACAAAAGAATGAAGATATATACACATATATTTTTTTAGGTATCTGGATTTAGCCACTGCAAATTAATATTAATAATTACTACCCACCCCACTCTCCTTTAAAACTAATTGACCAATCACTTTACTTGCACGACTGTGATAATTTTGACAGATTAAATGAGAAAGAAAGCTTGAGCATTTTTCATTTTTGGAACTGGAACTATATTATGGCCAGTTACAGCATGAGATGAGCTGTAGGTGTAAAAGTGCTCCTGTTGGAAAATGTAAGGCAAAGCCACAAATGGAAGGATTAATAACTATTTTCTTCATGCTTTTCTTTATGTTTTAATTGTGGGTGGGGGTAACTTCCTTTTGGAAATTTATTGCAAGGCAGCAGTGCATGTTCTTTAAACGCATGTTTGTGTGACAAGGTTCAGGTAAGCTGTCGCGCAACCCATGTGATAGGATCAACGGGGTGGCCGTGGTTACTGCTGTGCACAGGGCCCATGGCACGTAAATCAGCCCTGATAACACTCACAAGTAAAGCTATGTGCTTCCAGTTGACTTTTAGCCTAGAAGGCTGGCTACTGTTTCTTATTTGCATAAAAAAAAAAAACACACAAATTAGTTTCAACTTTTTTTTTTTTAGTTAATTTATATCCACCCTCCCCACGGCTCACCATCCACCACAGATCCCCCAGCCCCATTCTCCAATCACAGCTTACTATCCTCTTCCTCCATGGCTTGCCCCCATGGTGGGGATCCTTAACCTGCTGGAACAGATCCAGTGGGGTGGTTACTGCCTATTCGTGGAGCGGTGCCTGGGGTCGGCTTTCATCCAGCCGAGGAGCCTTTTTTCTTCCCTCCATTTTCTCCCTGAGGTGAGGAGGTGTGCAATGATGCCCTATGGAAAGAGCACATGCACGCCCGCATGCGCCCTCCAAGCGCCTGCCTCCTCTCTCCCCTTTCTCTGAGCATCAGTCGTTGTCCCCAGTCACCACTAGGGGCCAGTGAGAGCACCGACTGCTAGTGACCCCCCTCCCGAAGGGAGAGAGCAGTTCTTCGGATGCTCAATCCTTCTCTTCCCCGCTGACCCCCAGCTGACCGATGTTATTCCTGAACATAGGTCGCGGCGTAGCGCAAGGTAAGGCGTCCAGCGCCTCAGCGCCACGGGCGACTCTAACAACTGTTTTAAATAAAATTTATTAGTGCAACTCAACAGGCATTCTACTGCGCTGTCTTAAGTGTACCTTAGTTTCAATAAGGGTTCTAAGCCATGCCAGGTTCCAAATTTCTTAGGTGAATGGTTGCCTCTGTGTGCAAAAATTATTCCTTGTTTGTAACCATGCTACGGAACTTATTCATTCCTATGTTACTTAGTTAGATTCTAGAATGCTGGCATCAGAGTGACTGTGTCCATGTAGAGCTCCCTTAGATAAGTGAACATTTTCTATATTTTTCTAGTTTTAAATATTTTGTGTACAGTTTGTGGACTGAGAAAGAGGGTACTGTTGCCTACAGGAAGGTGTGGAATGTGTGTGTATTTCATGTTAGTTGGGAACACTATAGTCAGCACGTTGTTCTCTGGTGAATCATATTTATCTTGTGTAGTCTTCATTTTGTACAGCAGATAGGCAGTTTGTTTGAGCTTTTGTGGGGTTGTCCTTGTCACCAGGATTTATCTGGTTTGTTGCGAGTTGTGGCATGTTGTTTAGGTGGTACTGTGACTGTTTGTCAATGTTTTATGGGATTTCTGGGCTGATGATTTAAAAGGCATTTACTAAAAATGTTATATGTAGTACAGCTTTAAGAGAATGTTCACTTCCTATAAGTGTGCCTGTATTTGGGGCCCAGTCTCCTCTTGCATGTGCTGCTGAAAAAAGAAGGCCTAGATTTCTTACTACCAAGACCTCTGAATGTTTAAGGTACTTATTTTTGGCCACCAAACTGGCGACGACGGATGGTGGACATTTTCATAGCTCAGCTAACTGAATTGCGCATTTTGTGACTTTCTGCATTGAGGCATGCAAGCAATTTGAACTGCGCAATATCATGGCAACTTCAGCCACCTTTGAAATTTTACAGGAACGGACTGGGATATCATGTCCTGACGGTTTGATGTGTGGTTATTACTTAATCCTGCCATACAAGCTGCTAATGATGACCAACAGGATAAGCTTATTTGAGCTGCTTTTTGTACTTTCTTGGAAGTGAACCTTCAAACTTTTAAGCAGTCTGTGTGCACCAGACCTGACGGAGGATTTGTCACATCAAGAGCTAAAGGCTAAATTGAATGCAATACAGTTTAACAACTTTCCCAAGAGCTGAATGTTATAAATTCTGCAGTTACCGCCAGAAACCAGGTCAGTCATTACAATCGTATTTGGCTGAGATCGAGCTTAGCTCTCACACATGTGAGTGGAGCAGGAGCATCTTGAATCTAATCTAGCTGATAAGTTTGTTATGGGGTTGAATAATGAACATTGTATTCAGCAATTACTTTCTGTAAGTGTCAAGAAGTCTACTGAGGAAATTTTACAGTTGGCACAAATGTATGAGGCTGCAGAAAATGAAGCACATGTTAAAATGGACACTAAAGATGAGGTACAATAGCTGCAGTAAACCCCAAATCAAAACAGCTCAAACCTAAGTCTAAGCCATTGTTTTCAAAAACTTCAACCACTCCACCCAAACTGCATGAACAGTACAAATATGCATCATGGGGTCATCTCACCATAGCAGGGACCCATACAAATTCAGAGAAGTTCAGTGTCATGCATGTAAACATCAGGGCATATTGCTAAGGTTTACAAGAGCAGGAGAACCGCTGTAGTCAGTTCGGAGAGCCCAGACAGTACAACAGGTGGTTTCTACTGCACCACAAATGCAGACTAAAGAGGTTTCTCCTTTCTATGCGCACTTCAATTGCCACAATTGAGGTGTCAGTTGTGTTTAATGGTAGATTCTGCTTCCCAGTTACTTTTATTAACCATAAAACATGATCTGATCTGGATAAGTCACCACTGTCTCCTTGTAATAAGTTGCTGCATGTATTTGAAGGACAACCATTTCAGCCACTCAGCTTGTTTACCAAGTTGGTATGCAGGACTGATTCTCCCAAGACTGGTACACCTTTAACTTTTCTGGTTTCAAAAGAGGGTGTCAACATTTTGGGCAGCGGCCCAGGCTCTTCTAAACATTCATGTTGATCCAGCAGATTCTGGCCTACTTGCTGCTGTCCAGGTACCACAAAGCAGTAACCCGCCTAAGCTTGGGGAGAGTTTACACTTGTATCCAGAGTTGTGAAAAGGCCTGGGATGTTGCATGACAGATAAAGCCTATTGCAGTCCGTCCCTAAGTTTAGTAAACCACGGAAACTCCCTTTTACCTTTAAACTGGTTGTTGGGGCAGAATTGGACAGACTGGAAAAAGCAGGTGTGCTGGAAAAGTTTCAAGTTCAGATTGAGCCACTCCAATTGTCGTGGTATCTAAACCAGATGGCACGGTTCGAATATGTGGAGATTTTAAGGTGACATTTAATCCAGTACTTAGCATAGATGTATTTCCTTTACCCTTACCAGAGGAACTTTTTCATAGACTGAATTGTGGTGTGGGGTTCTCTAAACTGGACCTCGCTGATGCATACCTTCAAGTGGAGTTGGATACAGACTCCCAGAAACTGGTAGTGATTAATACACACCAAGGACTGTACACATACAAACGGTTATGTTTTGCCTTAGTTCTGCACCTGCTATTTTTTCAAAAGTGACTGAGCAAACGGTGGGTGATATACCAGGTACTGCTTGTTATTTGGATGACATCATTGTCACGGCAAGACAGAAGCAGAACATTCACTTAACTTACAAAAGACTTTAAAGAGATTGCAACAGAGTGGATTCAGACTTAGGAGAAAATGCCAATTTTGTCAACCAAGTGTCACGTACTTAGGTCACACTATTGACAAAAACGGAATTCGCCCAAATGATGAAAAGATGGAAGCCACTGTGCACATGCCTGAACCGCAGAATGTTTCAGAGTTGCGCCATTCTTGGGTATGGTGCGCTACTATGACCGTTTATAACTGGCTTAGCCACTAAATGTGCTATCCTGAATGAACTGTTACATAAAGGTACTCCATGGAAGTGGACCAAGGGCCACAGTAAGGCAGTTCAAGCCATCAGCTCTCTCTAACCAATGTGAATAATTTAACTCATTATGACCCTAACTTACCTATCACATTGGCCTGTGATGCTAGTCCTGTGGGTATAGGAGCTGTCCTTTTCCATACAGATCCAGTAGGAGTGGAGAAGCCGATAGCCCATGCTTCATGCAAACTCACTGCAGCTGAAATTAATTATGCCCAGATTCAGAGAGAGGCATTAGCAATTGTGTTCGAGTCCAGAATTTTGCCAATACTTGCTAGGTCGAAGTTTCACCTGAAGATGGATCACAAGCCACTAGTGACAATTTTCAGTCCAGGAAAAGGAATTCCACAGACAGCCGCTAGCAGACTTCAATAATGGGCATTCATTTTGTCTGCCTATAATTTCCAGGTTACATACCAACATACAGACCAGCGTGGAAATGCAGATGCCTTGTCGAGGTTACCAATATCCCGAGAAATGGACTTCAATGTGGGACTTAAAGAGGAGCCATTCATATGCCAGGTGGGGCCAGATAGTTTCCAGTGCAATTCAAAGATATGGAGGACTCTACTGTTGTGCGTGCAATGGAGCTACAACAGTTAGATCAGCTTCCAGTACTAGCCAAGGACATTGCAAAAGTGACTTGTCAAGATGTAATTCTGAAACAAATGTATCAGTATATGCTTGAGGGTTGGCCACAAGGCACTACTTGTTTGGCTGCACTACAACCCTACTATACAAAGAGACAGCAGTTGTCCACTGCTGAGGGTGTCTTCTATGGGGATTGCGTGTCATAGTACCCATACCCCAATGTTATCACTCAAACGTGTTGACTCTTTTGCATGCGGGCCATCCAAGCATTTACAAATGAAATCCTTGGCCAGACTTCACATATGGTGGCCTTCCACTGATAGAGACATATACCAGGTTGTGCACAGATGTGAAGGTTGTGCTGTATCGATGGGAAATCTGGCAAGAGCTCCAGTTCACCATTGGGAATGACCTGAAAACTCTGGCAAATGTTGCATATTGATTTCACAGGACCCTATTTAAATTCCCTGTGGTTACTCTTAACAGATACTTATAGTAAATGGCCAGACAGTCATCAAATGACTTTGACAACTACTGAGAGTACCACCAAAGTGTTGAAATCTATCTTTGCTACCCATGGTTTTCCGTAAGTGATTCTCTCGGATAACGGATCACAGTTCCGCCTGCTGAATTCCAAGCATTTTGCCAACAACATGGTATCCGCCATATTTCTCACCTCCCTACCATCCAAGTTCAAATGGCAAACCGGACGCCTGGTTCAGACTTTTAAAAAGAGAGCATGGACAAAGCTAATCCTACTACACCGACAGCAATGCAAATAGCCCTTTTGGAGTTTCTTGTGATGTATCAAACACCACCACATTTTGTCATGGGCTATCCCTTCAGAACTGTTGTTTGCTCATCAGATTCTAACTCATTTTCTTCTCATCCTCTAGGCTATAAGTCAGTAACTAAAATGCTTCCTAAGACCAGATCCTTCAAACCCAATGATCTTGTGTGGGTCAGGATGTATGCAGGCCCAAACAGATGGAAAGAAGGTGGTGGAAAAAAGTTTGGAAATGTTGTCTATAGTGTTCGACTGACTAACCAGAGGAGAGTGAAAAACATGTGGATCAATTATATACTAGAATTAAGATAGAACAAAATAAGGATACACAGAGTCGGGTAGTTATCCAGCATTATTTGTTCCAGAACGAGAACAGGAAGAGATAGAGGAACCACAGCATTTGAGACAAGATGTGGCTGATGCAAATCAGATTCCAGTGCAACAGCCCCGAGTCCTACTATGTCAGTCAGGACGATAAGACGCCTACCAAAGAGAATGGACTTGAAGAGATATAGCCTAATTACATTTTTCCTCAACAACCTTCCTTACTCCTATCAGGGTCACATCCTTTATATGCTGACGATGCTGTCCTGTTTACCAGTGATCCAGACACTAAGGTTCTTGAATCCAGGCTACAGAGTAATTTCGTAGTCATAGAAAGATGGTTCCATAAGCACAAGTTAGTTATGAATTACAACAAGACTAAAACTATGCTGTTCTCCAGCTCCCAAAATAGGCACAGAACTTACCCTCTTTCTATCACCAACTAAGAGGGCTCTCCCTGGAGTTAGTTCAGCTCTTTAAATATCTGGGGATTACTACTGACAGTATGATGACCTATGCCTATTACATTGACAACATTGCTAGGGCTGTTAACACCCGCATTGGGCTACTTTATAGGCATATGCAATGTTGACTCGGAGGCTCTTAACCTAGCCATTCAAAGCTCTCTCTGCCCCGCTTACTGATTATGGCTTACCAATCTATAGATCAGCTACTGAAACAACTCTTTGCCGCATCATAGTTGCGCTCAACATGCTACGCTGGCCTTCATCGGCTTAACCCGTCTGTCCCATACCTGAGACATGTACGCTCAGGCTAACTGGTTCCAATTCAAAGGTAGACTCATGTACCAAACATGTTTACTGTCCAAAAAGTAAGCTTAGGCAAAATGCCCCAGGATTGCAAAGCTTATTACCCCCACTAGCAACCGCGTTGCACCAGAAGCTCTACTAGCACTTCTCTGGGACAAATGTCCTTTGCCTACTGTGCCCCACTATGGATGAACTCGCTGCACCATGACATCACTTCAGCATCCACCTTGGGCTCCTCAGTGTTAAACTTAAGCAACAGCTAGTTGCTGACGCCAGCTGTGACCGCTTCCAATAACCTTCCTTCTTGTGACCAGCACTTATTCTAACCTTATGCTATCCGGACCTTATGCATAACTGTTCTCAGCATGTAAATAACTGTTAATAAATAAGTTGCTAATCATTCTCCTTTCACATTTCCTCTTGATCCCTACCACTCTTTCCCCACCCCTCTGGCTTCCCCATCCCTCCTCCCCGTTATATCTCCTGAGCTCCCTTGCTCACTTTAAAATGCTTTGCCCCATACCTTCTCAACTCTAACAAGACCCCTGGGCTGATGCCATCCCGTACCTTGTTGATTATTAGATATTAGGCTGAGTCTGTTCTCATTTTTCCTGTAAAGGGTCATTTCATAAGACCCCACCCCTAATATGACCCTTTGAATTCCAGGTTTTAATCAAATATACCTTGGCATACATTGTAAAATGCCACATGTACTGGAATTTCTCTTGTTATATACTGTTCTAATGTCTTGTATAATTTCTTGTTTTGTTTGTTCTCTGTCTCATACTTTCCCTGTAGTATTGTTCATCTGGCAAGGAACCTATGACATGAGTTTGTTCTCAAAGGTGCTATCCAAAATTTCAATAAATATAAAAATAGACTTGCGGTAGGGCTAGGTGCACATGGGCAAATCAAGGTAGCGTGACTCTTCAGTAGTTCTTTTAAAGTTCAAATTTTATTTGTCTTTCTTTTATAGATGTTTGCAGCAGGACAAATTTAACACAACAGACTATTCCAACAGACTTAATTTTCAAATCAGCACAAAAAATAGTCACTTTTCTACTCCTTAGAGCACTTTACTACAACGCCTTGGAGTTTACCTCCAGCCCAAAAGCAATCTAAATACATATGCTCAATGTCCAGCTTTTATACACTGCAGGGGTCAGGTGACATTTTAACTCCACCCCTATACTTTATTTCTAACAACGATATCTTTATCTACACCAGTTTTATTTTATATAATATATCTGAACGTCTTATAAGTAATATATAACCTAATTTCATGCACAAAGTGAATTACAGTCTTTCTGTGGAGTTTGAATACATTCTCTGACACCAGCAAGCACAACCCCTTCTTGCACAGCATAAAATGACTGAGAAACGATCAGCCAGCTCTTAAGGAGCGAGCTGCAGTGGAAGGTGAATGGACTTCAGGGCTTTGAAAATGCCCGAAGATGCTGAAAACCCCTCGTTTTGTGATAGACTCAGAAATAGCACCAAAGTGGAGAAATTCATCTCCGGAGGGTATGTAGAGCTATCTTCAATATTTTCCAAAAGACCAAATTGCATTTATATAACACTAGAAGGCTAAATGCCTTCACGACTGTCATGATTCAAGCAGAAAACACCAGTATATCAAGATGTCACGCAGGAGCTCAGCAATTTTTACAGGAAAAGCTGCATTTTCTAAGAGCTCTTGTAAGGAGGACAGGGAGAAAATCAGGAGGTCCTCTAATATTTTAAACTTTACAGGGCACAACCTAGCCCTCAAAGGTGCAGCAGGAAACAAAACCAGGGCTTAAACTGAATGTTTAAACAGCGCCTAAGGATTTCAAGGAGGGTTGTTTTCACAACACCCTCATAATATTTTATTCATTCCTCCCAAATCATTCCTACTTTTAAACCATTTCCAAAATACAACAATAAACAAAAGCGCCATTTCTTTTCATTAAAGCAGTCAGCCTTAACTTTTACTTTTCAATCCAAGAAGGAAGGGGGGAGAGAAAATTCTTACAAACCTAATCTAATGCATATCTTTTATACCCTTCTGGAACAACTAATAATGACCCAGAGGCGTTTTGATTTTATTAACCCTTTTACCAATAAATCCATCACCTATTTATTTAATCTTTAAAACACCAGGACGTAAGGTTTAAACAAGTGTAAGGCTCAGCTAGTAACTTCCTCATTTTGATATTTAAGGGACCTAATATATTTAATAACCCTAATATATTTACTTATACTCCAACCAGATGTTCTGCACAAAACAATACATCCTGTTTTCCTTTTAATTTAATCCTTGCCCTGGATGGCAACTACTTGTTGAACTAAACCAAACAAAGCACTTAATATACAGGAACTTAAGCTCAGCTGAATATACAGCATGACTGTGTGGCAATGCAAAAGCGCAGCACCCTTTTGGTCACATCAGCAGAACATTTATGCTAATCCAGTATATGCTCGGAAAGCAATTAGAAGGGATAAATTCCAGGGACCCTGACCCTTCACAGAGGCACTCTGTGACAAGACTAACTAAAGGGACACTGCAGTAATAATTGTAATAGTTCAATATTACTTCTGAATTATTGATTTAAGTACAGTCAAACCCGTTTAACCAACCCCGGTTAACTGATTTCCCTAACGGACAGTCATGTGCCAGTCAGAGTCATTACCGTATTAGCTGTAATTGAAATCAGCTATGTAATCTCGTTAATACCAATTAACACCCACTCACACCTGTCACACCTGTTGTGAACTAGTATTTAAGGGTGATTGCAAACCTAGCATTTCATTATCATTACCTGTACTGTAATTCGAGATGGCCAGTAAACAGAAGCAGTTGTCCTTACGTGAGGGCAGAAATTAAGGATTATGAAGTGACTGGAAAATGGGAGAGAGCTGCTATTCTTGCAAAGAGGTATGGTGTGGGTAAATCCACAATAAGTGACAACAAAGGTGATAAACAGAAATGACGAGACTTCGCTCTTATCATGGAGACCGCAGCTAGAGCCGAGAGAGAAAACATGAGGTCCTGTAAAGATAAGCAGAGGGTTCTGCTCTGTACCTCTGTTTCCAACAAGAGAGAGAGAGGGCACACCACTGTCTGGCCCCCTTCTGAAGAGAAGGCACTTATGTTCCATGCACAGCTTGCAGCACAGAGCCATTCACTGCCAGTCAGGGTGGTTGCGCCCTTCAAGCACCGTCATGGAATTAGGCAACTCCGTTTAAGTGGTGGCGGCTCAAGCGCTGCTAAGCAAGGATCACCCCTTTGTAACAAACTTCCTGGGCATTGTGGAGAACACCGGTCTTGTCTCTGACCAGATCTATAACGCTGATGAGACCAGGCTCTTCTAACACTGCTTACCCCGATAAAACTCTGGCCCATGTGGGAAGAGAAGCACCTGGATTTAAAAGGCAAAAGGACAGGGTCACAATTTTGGGATGTGTTAATGCTTCAGGGTCCCACAAACTGAAGCTAGTCCTGGTGGGCAAATCAAGGCAACTACGCTGTTTCAAAATGTGAACATGAATGTTCTACCTGTTCACTCACTAAGCACAGCACAATGCATGGATGGACAGTTCAATTTTGCCAGGTGGTTTAAAGAACAGTTCATCCCCAAGTGAAAAGCCATTTAAGGAGTCAAAGGCTCCCCTCCGTGCCATACTTCTTGTTGACAACTCCCCTCCCACCCTGATCTTGCAGGCGTTAAGACAAGGGGTGGCTGCACTCCTGATGTATGTTCCTTCCCTCCCAACGCAACCAGCAAGCTACAGCCCTGTGACCAGGGCATCCGTGAAATTTTCAAGCGCTGTTACAGAAAGAAACTTTTGCAATCTGTACTTGCTGATTCAAACCACAAAATCCCCATCAGTGACATTATCAACTCTTTGTCACTGAAAGGCGTGGTATATGTATTGTGCTGAGGCATGGGATGCTGTTCAGCAAGAGTCCATTCGAAAAGCCTGGATCAAGGAGAGATTAGAACCTCCAGAGAAGATACACAATCCACCCAGGATTCGGCAGATTTGGCAGAGAATGGCCTTGGTACAGACTATGAGGACATTCAAGCGTCTTGGCAGCTACGCTGCCAGATCCTCTGCCAGCAGCAGAAATTGACAAGTGGCAAACTGTGATTCCAATGCAGCTGCAATCCATGAAGCAGAGAGCATACAAGAAGTCAGCTGACAGGATGAAACAAAAGAAACTGGAGGATGTTTTTATTAGTGTGCTTTTGTTTTGTTACAGTATGTCATTTACATTTACAGTACTTACTGTACTTTATTGAACCACTATGCTTTATTGAATAAGATTATGAGCACTAAATTAACCCTTTTGTTGTTTCTCTACTTATTTAATGTCGGCAATGGAACTGAATGAGACTCCCATTTATCTGTTCTCCCGATTATCCGACCACTGCAGATGTCTCCCAGTGAGATCGGATAAGCGGGGTTATACTGTACTTCTAGCTAAGTCAGTAGGGATGGTTATGTATGGTACAGCTTTAAGAAAATGTACTTCCTGTAAGTGTGCCTGTGTTTGAGGCCCAGTCTCCTCTTGTATGTGCTGCTGAATGGAGAGAAAGGGAAGACCTAGATTTCTGTGTGCGTGTTTTTCTTACTACCGAGACCCTTGTGTGTTTAAGGTACTTATTTCGCCACCAAACACAAGAAAAATATTATTTTAGCTAGAATCAGGTGGTTGCTAAAAAGCGGCTTCCTTGGCATAGTGTTCTAGTTTTGATAGAACACTGGAAGTAGCGAACTACGAGTTCCAGATTGTTGTGATTGTCATTATATTTTGATGGTAAAGTGAGGAAATTTATATATTTTGAATTTTATAGTTATGTATAACTGAGGCTAGGAGAAGCTGGGCTGGGAGGATGTGGAGAATAGGTACATGTATGGGAAGCAGGATAGTGATAAACTGCAATAGCTGTGGGGCAGCCGTCTTTCTGGGGGTGATGTGGAGTAAAGGGGATATCCTGTGTGTAGAGCCTGGAGCAGCTAAGGGCTGAAATAAGGCTGCTCAGATGGGAGCGGGAGAATGTGTGGGAAGTCAGAGGAGCAGAGCAATGGTGGAAAGGCAGAGGGTGATGCCCAGGGAGTGCAGGCATCAGGCAGGAGATGGGAGTGGAGGAGCACCCAATATACAGGAGTATCTCCTCAGAGGAATAGGGAGCCAAGGGTGGAGGAATGGCAAGTGGCAAGGGAAGGGAGGAATGTGAGGCAGCATCAGGGGTGGTAAATTCTAAGGGGTGCCTTTATAGAAGATTTGCACCACTGTCTGGAAAGGAGGGAGGGCAGCAGGAGGTGGGAGTGGGTGGTCAGATTGAGGCAGGAGTGCGGAGGGGGAGGGAACTAATCAGGGTGGGCAGGAAAGGAGGCAGGCAAAATGGAGTGGAGGATGGGGAAGGGAGAGAAAGGAAAGGACAAGGGGAGGAAACTGAAAGCAGATACAGATAGTCAGAGGGAGGGGCAGTTTGGAGATGGAAATACAATTAAGGGGATAAATTGTGAATGTGGATACAAGTTCACCAGGAGGCACAGAGGAGCAGTTAGATGGGAAGTAGCTAGTACCAAAGGTTAAGAAAGGAAGGACGGGAGCATGGATGCAGGGATGGAAGGGTGGCAATCATAGGGAACTCCATAATTAGGGGTATTCACTGGGGAAGGAAAGGGGACCAAACGCAAGCAGGAGGGTGGTTTGTATGTCAGGGATGACAGCGGGGAAGGTGGGCCCAAGAATAAGGGAAATAGTAAGGGAGGTTGGAGGAAAACCTTATTTAGTTATACATTTGGGAACCAATGACCTTGCTGGGGAGGAGGTTGAGGTAGTGCAAAGTAGGTTTAGGGAATAAGGGAAGATCTTCAGGAGGAAGGAAGTTCGCTGGCCTCTCAGAGGCAATACCAGTACCACGGACAGCACAGCCAGGAAAAGAAGAATATAGGATTTAAAGGACTGGCTGAGGAAATGGTGCAGGAGAAGGCGCTCATCTGTATTGGGGACTAGGAGGAGACCTGGCCACAGACTCATAGAGGAGGAGGTCAGTGAACCCCCTCCCCACAGTGATGGAAGAGGTCTGGGAGGAGGGTAGAAGGGCAAGATCACAGTTAGCAAAGGGTGGAGGATGAGGAACACATAGCAAGGGTACATGGTTATGTAACCTGGGTTATATTCTATGTATGTTATGCTTTTTCTGATCTCAGTGTATCTGCCCTACTTGCTTCAAGTTGTACTCTGTATGCTCTTTTAATTCCTGGTACTCTCCCGGGTCGTAATTTGAAAATAGGTAAATGTTTGTCTCGTGTACTTACCTGGTTAACAAAAGCTAAATAAATAAAACAAAGCACTCTTTTCACCTGACAGTCTACACTTCAGTAAGGAGGTTTTGAGGGTACAGGGACAAACTGGGGAATATATAACCACAACACTTAATTTACACTGGAGGGCTGAGGGCATGCAGGCCCACAGACTCTGAAAGGAGGAGGTCAGTGAACCTTCCCCCACTGATGGAAAAGGGCAGGAGGTGGAAGGGCAAGACCACAGTTAGCAAAGGGTGGAAGGGGTGAGGACACATAGCAAGGGTACATGAAGGGTGCACAGAGAGGATAAATGTGAATAGAACAACAGAGGAAGAGAAGGTCAGATTGTAGGTGGAGGGTGATGTCTCCGAATGCGCAGAGTCTTGGAAACAAGATGGACGACCTGCAGGCACTATTAGCAGACAGGAGGGTGGACATAGCTGTAGTAACCAAGACTTGGGCAACATCACACCATGACTGGGACCTTGCAATCCCTGGATATAAACTATACAGGAGGGACAGGGTAGTTGGGCAAATAAGGAAGTCAGTCCCCACCAGTTAAGATTATTAACTCAGTGATCGGCACATCAGTCAAAGTTTCTCCCAACTGTGTGTTCTTCTTCACAAGCACCCCTTTAGAGACCCGCACAACCAGTATTGGGTAATGTAATCCCACCTTGAAGACTGGGAACTCTATTCTTGAGCGAGCTGGCTTCCCAACTTCAAGGCCAAGGTCTCATATCTCTACTCTTCCGAGTCTCTGCTCACTACACCCAAGATCCTTGTGAAGTTCCACATTTCTCTATCCCACTCCTTCAAGGTCTTTCAACTGAGACATCTCCTACATATTTTGGCCTTGCTCAGAATCCATCTGAACTAGAGGTCTTGTTCACCCAGATACAAGACTTAGCAGTCCAACTCCATGGGTGGCCCTATTATATAACTGTTTGCTTTCTTCACAATTTCCTACCCCTTAGAGGTTCCAAGATATGGGTAACTCTTCTCCCAGATCACATTTTCAATTAGGCGTCAATCTGGAAAGGCCTGTACATATACAATACTCAAGATCGTCTGAGACTGCTTAATACCAAATTCTTAATAATATGTATTACACCTTGTCAAACTGGCTAAAATGGGTCGGCTTCAATCTCCAACTTGCACTAGATGTGGGAAAGAAGATGGAACTACTACCTGTATTTTGGACCTGTGAAAAATCTCAACTTTATGGGATACAACCCAATCCCGTGATGACCTGCTGTTAGGACTAGAAGAGCTTTTGTCCCAATATCTGCCTCTTAGGAGATCTTTCCCAAACTGGAGTCAAGGAGAGAAGGTATCACATTTCCTCATCTCCATGGCAGTTAAAAACTCGCCCTCAAACATTGGTTAGATCAATAGTTCTTAACTTTGTCACAGTGAGCCTCCCAAATCCATGGAAAAGATTTTGAGCCTCCCAAAACTGAAATAATCTTGGGCCTCCCAAAGAAATATAACATACTATACTTTCGAGTACACCTTGAATAAATTGAAACCCCTTTGAGCACTTGGCTCACATTCAGTTCTTTGTCTTATACTGAAGTGGAACCTTTGAAAGAGAGGTCATGTGCTCAAAGGTGTTATCTGAATAACAAACAAATAAATAAAATAAATATTATTATTCAGCTTATTGTAACCCCAACCACCACCACAGGCCAGCCTACTTGCTCCGCTAATTCATTCTTGAACCACTGTTACCCCTTGTTGCAGTACCTTTATGGGTCAGACTACTTTCTCTGTTTCCTCTCTATGAAATTACCTTCCTACATACCTTGGCTCTACCCTCCTTCCCTGCTCCTAAGCAACTCCTCTGGGATTACTTTGCTCCTTCCTTCTGTTGCTGTTAGCACTTCTGTACTCAACCCTTGTTATCTGGGCTGTTCTGCCATCAGTCTACAAATTGATCAATACCACCACTCATTATCAATTTATTGTTCATATTTGTTTACACTATTGTTCATTGTGTATTTCTTGATTGTTTTGCAGTTACCTTTTGAAATGTATTCACTCCCTACCCTTCCCGGTTACACCTGAAATGAGCCTTGGCTCATTCACCTTCCCTGTCACCTGTTAGTAAATAAACACATAAATTCACCTACTATTATCCTCTTTCAGTTTGCTTCATCTCTTCACACAAAATATATAAAACTCAAAATTTAAATAGAGCACTTTTCAGACTTGCTTGAGCCTCCCTGGAACAGGTTGGGGCCTCCCAGGAGGCTGGCCTCACCATTTGAGAACCCTGGGTTAGATCAATCCTGATATCTTACAATGAATGGTTGCATGAAATATCTTTCTGCCTTCAACTGAATGCTTGATTGCAGAAATAGAATCGCCACTTTAATCGTAAATAGAGCAAACTGTAGCCCTGTACCTGACTTACTCACACTAATGCTCTCTAGCTCCTATGGCCTCAATACTACATATTAGGGCCAATATATTATTGACCTTTCCTGTCACTAACTGTACTCACTCCGGGAGGAGGGTTTGGGGATGGGAGGAGGGAATGGGTGGGGAAGGAGGGCATCAAGATTGTTAATGATACTTCCTAATTCATGTAACTGAATGTGTTTGTAATTAAAAAGTTAATAAAGCTTTTAAATTTCAAAAAGTAAGGAGTCAAGCGAGCAAAGGCACAGAAGAAGCTGCAGATAGCTAAAGGAATTAAGAAGGGAGAAGGCTTCTTTGCTATATAAGTGAGAAAAGGACAAGAAGGAAGGATTGTTAGGCTTAAGAAAGGGGCGGAGTGGGTGGAGGATAATGGGGAAAAATAGAGATACTGAATGAATACTTCTGTTCTGTCTTCACCAGGGAGAAGGACGGACCAGTGCCTTCAAAAGGAAAAGAGGAGTGGGGGGATCACATATGTAGTGAGAGAGGGCCGCTAGCACTGAAGGTGGATAAATCACCAGAGTACATCCAAGGGTACTAAAGGAACTGGCTGAGGAGCTGGCAGGGCCACTGGCAGACCCTATTTAATAGTTCGCTAGAGTCAGGAGTGGTACCGCAGGACTGGAGAACAGCACATGTACTGCCCCTCCACAAAAGCAGTCCCAAGGATGACCCAGGGAATTACAGACCTGTCAGCCTGACTTCCATTGTGGGCAAGCTCATGGAGACCATACTAAAGGAAAGGTTGGTGGAATATCTAGAGGAGCATGATCTCCAGGATGATAGGCAGCAGGTTCATATGGGAGATCATGTCAAACAAATCTGACTGACTTCTTTGACTGTGTCACTAAGACAGTAGACAGGGGCCAAGCGGTAGACATCCTCTATCTTGATTTCAGCAAGGCCTTTGACTCTGTGTCCTAAAAAGGTTTATCAGGAAGTTGGTGGATCTCGAATTGTGGAAAAGATGGCCAGATGGGTGGAAAACTGGCTGAGGACAGAACCAGAGAGTGGTTGTGGGGAAGAGTTTTCTGGCACCAGAGAAGTAACCAGTGGGGTCCCGCAGGACTCGGTGCCAGGGCCGGTGTTGTTCAATGTCTTCATCAATGACACTGGATATGGCATTAAGGGCAAAATGTGCCTATTCGCGGATGACACCAAGCTCTGTGGGAGAGTGGACACAGCTGAAGGGATACAGGACCTACGGGAAGATCTGGAAAAGCTAGGGAGGTGGTCCAGGATCTGGCAGCTAGCTGGTGCCAAGAAATGCAAAGTTATGCATATTGGAGCCAGAAATCCCAGGACAGGGTGCTACCTGGGTTAAGTCTGAGTATCTGCATCAGAGGAGGAGAAGGACCTGGGGTCATGATCGCTAGTGACCTGAAGCATTCACACAGTGCAAGAAAGCAGCAGCAAAGGCAAACAAGATGCTGGGATGCATATCTAGGGGGATCAGTAGTAGAGAGAGAGGTAATACGCCTTTGTACAGGTCACTGGTAAGGCTGCATCTAGAGTATGGCGTTCAGTACTGGTGCCCACACCTCCAAAAGGGCATTAACCTGCTGGAGAAGGTCCAGAAGAGGGCTACAAACATGATAGTGGGTCAGCAGAGTAAGGCATATGAGGAGAGGTTGAGGGCACTGAACATGTACTCCTGGAAAACAGGAGAGAGAGAGAGTGAGGGACATGACTGGGATGTTGAAGGCTTGAAAGGGATAAATATGGTTGATAAGGAGAGTCACTTTAAGCTGAGTGGCAACCATAACACAAGGAGCACAGCCTTAAGTTGGAGGGAGGGAGGTCAGGAAGCACCACTTCTCAGATGGGGTGGTGGACACTTGGAATGCGCTGCGGAAGAGGTAATCTCATTGCAGACAGTGGGCAGCTTTAAGATAGGCTGAGATAGGCATAGGCAGAAGGTAAGGATCATGGGTCAGTGAGGGTGGGGGAGGGAGGGGTGGCAGGAAGATTAGCTCAAGCTATGGACCCTGCAATACGAGCAGACTAGAGACCAAATTGCATTCTTCTGCTGGCTTCTTCAGTATGTAAGATACGCTGCAACTTTTATGCTTTCTCAATATATTAGCTATTACTTTAAGAAAGTGCAACAATGTAACTTTCTTTCTACCGTTTCAACCTAGTGATTATAGTTTTCATCTGAATAGTCAACCATAACCTTCCTGGTTACTAAATTATCCAAATGATTGCTCAAAAAAAATATATATATTTTTCCTTTTTATATATACCTCTGTTTTCTGAAACATGCTATCACGCATCACTTTAAAATGTGCACTTCTTTTTGGCAAATGCTGTACTTAGTGAACATTCTGTTAGTTTTTGTTTTTGTTTTTGCTATTTACTGCCCATCTGCCATTCAGAGCACAATGATTCAAAAACGTTTGTTAACCCTTCTATGGTTACCGATAACCATACACTATTTATTGTAAAAAAAACAGAAAAAGGAGTTAAATGGAGCTGCTTAAAAGCTTGTTATCTCTTCACTGCAGTTTTGTTTGTCTGCTGATGGGTTAAATGGAGCTACTTAAAAAGCTTATCTCCACTACAGTTTTGTTTGTCTGCTGATGGGTTAAATGGAGCTGCTTAAAAGCTTGTTATCTCTCCACTGTAGTTTTGTCTGCTGATGGCCCAGCTGCAATGCCAGTTTTACGCCGGCTCTTATGGAGTCTGCTCCCAGGGGTGTGGCCAGTGTCATAGCCAGATAGAGCATTCCCACCCAACACTTGCCCCTGTGGTATACAGGTACTTAACAGGACAGTTGCAGGTGCATTAAGTGCCCTAGAAGAAGAATCATCATCATTTATATATCGATTTTCATACACAGTATCCCAAAGTGCTTTACAAGCAATGCTACACTGGTAGTGAAGTGACTGAGGGTGTGGTGGCGGCCATATTGCACATCATCACCCACACACAGCCTGGATAATTGCATGAACCGGTTTATGGGAAGGGAATGTTCCCTACTTTGCTAAGAGTGCCCTGGGTTCTTTTACTTCCACCTGGACACCCACCAGGACAACACCAGGATGGGCAGAAGGGACCCTCAGTTTAATGTCTCATCCGAAGGACAGCACACCCCAGCAGTAGCGCACTTCAATACTGCACTCGGATGCTAGCGATTTTAAGGTGCAAGTCCAATCCTGGTGTGGACAAGAACACATGACCTTCTGGTCCATAGGTGGATGTGCTACCAACTGAGCCACGCTGACACCCAGAAGAAGGGCCCCCATGGGAGAAAGAATGCCTTCCCATAAAATCGGTGATGTCAGAGTAGTCCGACAGCAGGTCACAGCCACAATGCTCGGTTGTTCACATTGACTTGAACATGCAAGATTTGCCATTTTAGTGATTGATTTTCTTCACTTAATATAAATATAGACCACTGTGTTCTTCTACAAATGATGGGGGGTCAAAGGTATATATCCAGTCTGAAGCCATTATTGTCTTCCTTATAAACAGAACTATACTATATATAGTAAAATCCATGATGAAAACCGGGACAAGGCCTGGAAGAAGTTCCAGCTGTCTGCTCTCCAGCAGACCTGGTGGCTTATAAATCACTAAGAAATTAGTGTAAGAGAGCCATCAGACTTATGAAGATGGAGTATGTTACACACCTTCAATGGACCAACCTAGGCAACCCCAACCTGTTCTGGTCCCACATCAATGAACTACTTAAGGGCAAATCCAAGGAGGCACTGGGCCAAATACAGATAAACGGACAGCTTGAGAGTGATTGTCAGACAATCGCCTCAGAAATAAACCACCGCTTTACTAACCTCAAGAATACATAAATGGCCGACCTCCTTCCACAGCACCAATCATGGATGAACCCTGCTGCCTAAATAGACCCCAGTTTCATCTGAAACTTGTCAAGGCCAAAGAGGTCCTCCCTCTTCTAAGGCTCTTAAAATCAAAGGCTCAGGCGGTCCGGATGGAATCAGCCCCAGGTTACTAATGGAAGGAGCACAGTCCCTTGCCAGACCTCTGACCTGGCTTATCAACAGATCCCTACTGGAAGGAACTGTTCCTCACCAGTGGAAGCAGGCTAACGTGGTCCCCATTCACAAGGGTGGCACAAGGAAAACTTATCAGCAACTACAGACCAATCTCCTGCTAAGCACTCTTGCGAAATTGCAGGAAAGACTGGTTTACGGGCAACTGAGGGACTACCTGAGTCCCACCAGCTCCTTTGTCTCACTCCCCGCATGGCTTTGGACAAACCATGGCACTGATACCACCCTCACCAATCTAACAGTGGACGCCCTTGAGCTATGTATAGGTGTGTCGACAGGTGCATCTTATTGACCTGTCCAAGGCTTTCGACCTTGTGGACCACAGCCTCCTGCTGACTAAGCTTGACAAAATAGGTCTTGATCCCCACGCCTCTTCGTGGTTCAAGAGCTACTTATCAGGTCACTCTCAGAGGGTCATCTGGAAGGGTGTGCAATCGATCCCTACCTATTAAACAGTGAGTACCTCAGGGCTCAATTCTTGTCCCTCTTGTTCTCTCTCTTTACAAATGACCTCAACCTTCACTGTGGAGACAGCTCTGTTGTTCAATACGCAGATGACACAGTAATCTATCACTCTATAGAAAATCTGCCAGAACTAGGTCTGCTCCTCCAAGCTGACCTAAAGGTATTGAGATCTGGCTTATATCCAACAGAATGGTCCTCAATGCAGGCAAAATGAAAGCTATGCTGTTTGGTCCAAGATCCTTGGGCAGGATAGGTCCAAACTCCTACAGCTAACTCTCTAGCAGGAAAAAGTATAGATGTGGCAGACACCATACAATACCTTGGGCTAAAATCGACCAAGGCTTCATCTTCAAGTCCCATGTAGACCAAGTAACTAGGACCATCCACTGTAAACTTGGCACCTTGTACGATTAAAAGAGCAGCTCATCCTGGGGCAAGGCGGGCAATTGCCTCCAGTGACCTGCTCCCAACACTACTTACACTGCCCCAGTACCACAGGGTATGCCTAAGCAACAGCTCAACTGGCTAGTTCTGTATAACAAGGTTATGCAGTTCACTACCCAGAACCACCCAAGAAGCCACCCTAAAACACGCTTGCCCAACTGCAGTGGCCTTCCTTTGCTTTTAGACTTCAGTACCCAATACTCTGCCTTTCATTCAAATTACTAAGTCTGGCTGCTCCCCTAGCCTAAAGGAACTCTCTCTCTCCTCACGGCACAATGTTCAGTGCGCTCAGGACCTCTGGTGGACTCTACTCGAAACCCCCAGAGTCAGGACAACTGCCGTGGTAGATCCTTCTCCTTACAGACCCCAACCTGTGGAATAATCTTCCACCGCCTGTAAAGGAAGCCCCTCTACCGATCTTCAGACTAGGCTCAAAGCCTACATGACTGAGACCAGCACTTGTCACTGTCTAGGAATAGGTTAGTCTTCCCCGATCCAACAACCAATGCCTACCATGTCCTTTGGTCACCCAAACAGACTGCAAGGCTTGGCCTTGACTCAGTCAATCACTACTTATATGTCGATATGTCTCTTTCTTACTGACTCACTATTTTGACTGTCAAACTGCTTTTACTGTAACCTGGTTAGCAACTGTACTCTCCTGTAACAGTTGTACCTTACACCTGTCATCTTTACTGTATCCCGGGTAGCCCCTGAAAAAAGGACCTTCGGGGCTCAGTGGAGCCTACCAGTAATAAAATTTAATAAATTAATAAATAAATACTGTGCCTCATGATGCCAGCATCTGAGTGTTAGTCCCTAGAAGAAGAGATGCCACTCTTCTTCCTCGCTCAGTCCCTGTCGTTGTCTGTGGTCCCAAGTGTATGAATCCATCACATTTCACACCTTCTTAACTGCAGATCCCAGTCTGATCCTCTCTTGGCTGCCTTACATGTTCCAGTGCCCAAAACTAACGATCCTGCACTGTGGCCTGCTGAAATAAAAGATCTGCCACGATGATTTCTGGTCCTTTCTGCTTATACAGCTCTGTTGTCTTCATAGCAGTCTTGTGGTCATTCCACATATGTTTTGTCACATGGGTACATCAAACATACAAGAGATCATCACTTTGGCATGTAATATGGTTACGTATGTCAAATTCTTCAATTGTAAATGAATTCTTAAAGATATACATAAACATACAGAACAACTGCTGCAGGGTAGCTTCCATTTCTTAGTGGTCTCAGCAGTAACTGCTGGGCTTCTGTTGTTTCTGGCATCTTGTGAATGGTATGTACTATAACATCCTTGATAACGGCTCTTCATGGCTGCTGATCAGGGGTCTCTGACCAAATCTAGCGACATGCCAGTTACAGACCTGTAGGGTATGCCAACATTCATTGATGATTTTTGTTATCTGGTCAATAGATCTGCTTTAACATGTGCTGAAGACAATACGCTCAGGTCCCTGATGTGTCTGTCTGCCGACTAGTGCTTGTTCTCTATTAATATCCTCGCTTCTGTCTGCTGCCTATTTTATGGTACTTTGTTGTATCCCTATTCAGAAATCTTTGATAATGTTCTCTGTTTGATAAAAACTTTCTGTGCTACAGCTCCTCCTGGCACAGAGGAACTGAGAAAAGGGATGCTTTCTATTAGCCTAGGGCTGTGAAAGCTCCTGCCATACAAGACAGTATTGCAATCAGTTGGTTTTCTATATAAAGTGGTTTCTAATCTCGGTTTGTTATGAATAACTAATGCGTTTAAAATGGTATTTTTTCTTTAGTGTAGTTTAGAGTGAATTTTAAGTTAGATACGATTCCATTTATGTATTCACAAAACTCAGCAGACCCACTTGTGGTCCTGTCCATAGGATGACTATGTCGCTGATATATTCCCTCAAAGTGGTGATACAGTGATAGATTCAAGAGGAACATCAGCCAGCTTGCGCTGTGTGCCTGCCTGCAGGGTGGACAACCTCAGTCAGGCCCTGGTGACATATTGCGGCGGCCACTGCCATGGCACAGGCACAAGAGTCCCCATGTCCAAGGCAGTCTGGATCTGGTAGCCAGCACTTGACCCTAGTCTCTGACCAACTTCACCGACAGCTGTTTGTCTGCAGGATGGTGAGGAGGACATCATCCAGACACTCCTATCAGGGAGTGAGCGAAGTTAGCTATCATCTTGCATAGCTCACCTGGTGGAGACTAAGAGAGGATGCAGCACAGACCTTCTTGGCTGCATGGCCAAGCTTCTTAGATTCTTTGTTGGGGGCTTGTCAACATCCCTTTGACCCCTGGACTTCTAAATTCCAAATCTGCAACTAGACCCCCGGCTGAAGAAATGTCCAAAAGGACCCTGTGGGAGCACAAACTTGTCGACCATACAGGTGAAGGTGCCAAGTGGGATACTAGGGTGCTGCCAGAACTCCTGGTCGGTCCCAAATGGCCTCAGCCATAGGAAAGGCAACCACTCCCTCCCCAGAAGCATCCTTGTCCAGGATATCAGTAAAAGGGTACTTAGTACGCTTCTGGACTGGCACCAATGGTATGTTCATGGACATCAACATCAGTCAGAGAAGAGCCCCAAATAACAGCGGTCAATGGTCCATAGTCATCTCCTCAACCGACACCCAACCAAAGGTACACGTCCTTGTTGACAGCATGGATGACTTGTCAGAGTCATCCAGTGACTCTCAAAATCAGTCCATGACCATTTGCCACTGTGGTCCACCTTGGAGTGTCTTCCAACTGGGCGATTCCCACCAACAGCCAGCTTGGCATGTCAGATGGCATGGGAGTCCATGGGTCTCCTACAAAGGCTGTGGTGGAGGCAGCTCCACCTACAGAGGTAGAAACAGATTCTGTCAAGGGTGTACAGACATGGGCATGGCCAGTCAGCCACATTTGTCGGGAGAGCCCTACTCTGCCCCACAATGGTCCACTGCAGCTAGAGGCATTCTCAGCCTCCTCACCCAAGGAGGTCAAGGAATGTTGACAGCAGCACCTCCAGTCAAGCAGGAGAGCAACGGCAGTGTCTCAACCATTGACCTAAGGACGGTGCTGAGGAGAAGCTACTGAGGTCAGTATAGACCATGCTGAGGTGCATGGCCAACACCAGCTTCAGTGACAAGACCACTGATGGAGGCTGACCCCAAGTGGGGTCTACAGGTACACCAACTGGTCCATTTCCTCCCAGGTGAGGACAGTAAAACTGGGGTCTTGAGATCTACACCTCATTAATCCCTTCAGACAACTGGTCTATGGGGTTGAGAAAATCTCAACCACCTAATCAGCCAGTGTTTCAGTTGACAAGCCCAATGGGGCACCATGGAGCTGTTGACTGAGCCCTCAATGACATTAAACAACCAGAGTTGAGCATGTCAAGCAATCGAGGAGTTGAGGGGAGGAGGACCTCTACCCTCCTAGTCCCATGACCAATGCCAGAGACACTTGTGCTTCTTACTGTAACAGACAGGGCTCTTCTATAGGCCTGGATACTCCAGGAGGGGTGGAAAGAATGAGCAGAGAACACTGAGGAGTGGTCAAGGGTGTGGTATGGTAGCTGGGCTTCAACATGAATAAGTTCAAAGTAATGCACTTGGGGCACAGAAACCCAGGGCATAGCACAAAATGGAGAAGTGATATGACAACCACCATGCAGGAAAGAGAACTGGGGTAATCTATCGGATGACCCAAAGGTGGCCAGGCAGTGCAACAAGGCAGTTGGTAGGGATAGTGGGATACTGGGGTGTATAGTAGGAGGATATCACCAGCAGAAAGAGGGAGGTGGTATTGCCTCTGTATAGACCACTAATAAGAACCCACCTAGAATACTGTGTCCAGATCTGGAGACCACATCTCTGTAAGGATACAGACAGGGTGGAGGCAGTCCAGAAGAGGGCAACTAAAATGGTGCACGGTCTGCATCAAAAGCCCTATGACAAAAGGCCAGAAGACCTCAATATGTACACCCTGGAAGACAGAAGGAAGAGAGTGGATATGATAGAGACCCTTGAATACCTAATGGGGTAAATAAGGTACAGGATGGACACACTGTATTTTCAGCAAGACAGTACTCAAGAACAAGGAGACATGCTATGAAGTTGAGGAGAGATGTGAGGAAGTACTTCTTCACAGATGGAGTGGTGGATTCTGGAACAGCCTTCCAGCTGAGGTGGTGGAAACAAAAACTGTAGTAGGACAGGCACAAGGAATCATAATGGAAAGGAAGGATGAGAGAAGAGGTGTAGATCAAGTACAGTATGCGGTAATAATGTAGGTAGGGAAAAATGGGCAGACTGGGTGGGCTAAGTGGTTCTTACCAGCCGTCCAAAGTCTATGTCTCGGTGTCTATGGAGGACCCTGCATATTTCCCAAAAATCTTCAGTGAATGACCCTCAAAGCTGGCCCGAGCACAGACCAGCGCTTGAGGCCAAGAGGTGCCCACCGGAGCAGCCACCACTGATCCTTCCATGACTGCAAGCTGAGCCGCCAACCTTGCTGCAACTGAGGCCGACTTTCAGCTGGAGCTTTGGATCCCTGTCAGCTGACTGGCTGAGAAAAGCCAGGCCACACGATCCTCCAGAGAAGAAGGAAGCATTGTCTGACACAGGCCACAGCCAGCTACATCATGTGCAGCTGCTTGGCATCAGAGGCCGAGACATGTGTGGGTCCATCTTTGATATCTTCTTTGGGACAGGATGCAAAACTTGAAACCACGACATGCTTCACTTCTCAGAGTCCATCTTCCATCGATGAGACAGAGCCACAGTGAAGGAGAGGAAAAGTAGGAACAATTTTAGTTTGTTTCACTAAATTGAGAAAATCTCCAGTGGCACACTTGGTAACTTACAACACTGCAGAGCTGCGATGGAGGAGACTGGACACTTCCAGCAGAAAGAAGATCTGCTGTCCCAGGGTGGAGCTGGAGGATATACCGCCCATGTGATGGGTGGAACTTAGCTTAAAGATGTCCTGACAAATCAGCAATTCCAGTGGAACTGCCATCGTGTGGATAGTAAACTATATTCACACCCTAGAAAGCGTTACTCATAATTCAGCCATTTTTCACCAAATTTTCAACAAACCTATTTTTTTAGGTCCTTACACATATGCATCAGGTGAGAACTGTCACTTCGCCTCAAAATGATTTATGTTGTAACACCAAAAAATCTATTTTAAAGGTCAGAGTGCAAGTCTGCCACTCCTGTGGATATTGCAGAGGCTTAAAATATAAGCCCCTTGTCATATGACCTGACTGCACCACTGTGAGTGCGACATGAGCTGCAATGGTGGACATAAGGTCATGTAACTGATTTTTATTTCTTTATTTATTGAAATCTTGATAACACCTGTGAGCGGATGCTCATTTATAGGTTCCACGTCAGTTTTCAGAGACGTATACAGTACAGATAAGCAGGACTGCATATGGTACAGGTAAGCTACAAATATACAACAGAATTTAAACAGCTTAGGCAGTACAGCAGTTTTGCCAGCGTCTGAGGTTGGAACACCCTAAAGGAATGCAAAGCTAAGGTAGAAGGTAGGAGGGTGGAGTTGGGGGATGCACAGAGGGAAAGGAAGTGGGAGGGGTGTCATAATAGGGTGGAGCATATAGTGCTGAGGTTGGGATCCGTCAACGCGTAGAGTTGACAGGAGGAAAGTGCAAGTAGGTGGTTGATGTTCAGGACGGTGCTAATGGTAACAGTCACATTTACTGGTTGTAATTAAGTGCTGCCAGAGACTGCCTTTGAATTAGCCAACAGTTTAAGCACTGACAACGTCAGGGGCTAAGGCACTGATCCAGAGAAGCACGACAGTAGTAAGCATGTTGAGCCAGGGCAGTATGGCATGTAGGAACCTTGTAGATCTGAGTTGAGGAGTTCCTTGTGAGTCGGGTGCTCAAGTGATGGGTTAGGAAGTTCTGGACCCCTGCAGGAAGTTGACTGAGGGAGCATTTCTTGGCGAGGAGGCAGGATTGGCATTTTATTCTATCCTTCAGTTGGAGCCATCCTGCCGGGTGTAGAGTTCACAGGTGTGTGTTAACCTTGCAGCACCTGTGAGCAGGCGCATGCCTTGTTTGAACAGTAGTGATGCGGTGCAGGGCCGTGTCAGTCACCAACTGTAAACTGTCAGGCTATAGTCAATGATGGAGACTGTTGAGCTGTTGATGGCCAGGTTCAGTGCCTCAGGAGTTAGGCAGTGCCTGTGCGGTAGGGAATCGATGCTTGCATTAATCACCCTTACTGTGCTAGCAATGTGTTGGACATACGACAGTGCAGAATCGATAGTGATGCAGAGTACCTGAACTGCTGGACTTGCTCCAGTCGTCCCAGTGGCATTCCTAACTGACAGAGAGAGGCCTTGTGCTTGCTTGTGACTTGGAGAACATCAGAGTCATTGCTTTTTGCAGTTCATGACTAGTCTGTGATCCATAAACCATTTTCAGTGGATGAGAACCCTTTGCAGGTCTGCTACCAGTTGTTCAGGATGATGGTTGCTGGAGAACATGGCGCATCATCCATATAGGAACATTCGCCGGGCATGTGGCAGGCAGGTTGTTTAGGAATAAGCTGAATAGTAGGGGTCCCAGAATTGATCCTTGTGGGACCCTGAGCGGACTGGTCTACTATCGGAGGTGACATCCTCTATCTTGACCTTTTGGGAGGCGGTTGAGGAGGTAACTGCTAAACCAGCATACTGAATCCGGAGAGAGAGACCTATGGGCGACAGTTGGTCAGTAGGAGGCCGAGTGCACCGTATCAAATGCTTTTGCAGGTCGACGAATGTAGCCCCTACCAGGAGACTTTGGTCAATTCAGTGGTGGATGTGACCAGTGAATTCAAGTAAGGCCATGATGGTACTGTGGCTGGATCAGAAACCGTGTTGCTCAAGACAGAGGAGTTGGTACTGGTTCAAGTGCTCGTCAAGCTGGTCGCCACTATCTTCTCAAGGGCTCTGGAGAGAGGGGAGTAGGGACTAGCAGAGGATGTACATTGCTCCGCTGTGGTGAACCGTAATCGTTGTTTCAGTGGGATCATGTACGGTGCAGGCAACTTTTTGCAAGCATGTGAACACGCTACCTGCATACCCCAGTGCAGCCCTGCAGCACCCATGCTAAACCTCCAATCAGCTGGATCCACTCAATCTGCCGGTTTCCCTGCTGCTATAATTTTAAATGAATATAACAGATCAACACATATTGTGAGACCAGGATGCAAGTGAGTCATGGCCAGAATTTATTGTCAGCAAGTCTCTACTTTTCTGACATGCCAGAAGGCATTTTCACCATTTTGTAGCATGTACAGTGTATGAGAGTGAAGCAGCCCAGACTGCTACTCCGATGCTGAAAGTATGTGGCTCTAGTATACTGAATAAAAATTATAGAAGCAGGTTAACAGCACACTGTCAGCAGTGCCCCCAAAGAAGTTCACTGGAAGGGCAGTCACACCGATGTACAGGACTGATGTGTGAACGGAAGCAGATCACTGCAGAGTGAACAGAGAAGCCTGTATCGCAAAGGCAAACAAGAACGGGTAGACCTATGAGTTCTGAGAATTTGGGACATACATATTGAAAAATGGGATGTGTGCTGTGGTACAATTCTGCAAAAATATGCATATAGCATGTTGCACTTAAAAAAAACATACTCCATTAAGGTTGTTTAGAAACTTAACAGTATGACTGCTGTGCATGTCTTGCAGTGTGCATGTGTATCTGTGCTGCAGCGCTGGCCATGCAGAGAGGCCCACACTTCTGCAGACAGAGGAAGTGCTGTAATTTGGGTATTGTGTATTTGTGTCTGGACATCTACAGCCAGAAGAAATAAACTACTCGCTGTAGTAATGTTGTTTCTTCTCAGGGATTTATCAATGTGATTTACAAAATGCATCATCTTCCTGGCAAAGTATGATGCCCCAGAGAGAGAACATATGACAATTTTAGAATTAGAATCTAGTTCAGACTCTGCACTGTTGGTTATGCTCCCCAAGTGCTCTTAACATCTGATCTGTTTCTATTGCTAGTGGAGCTGTGACTACTAAGACTAGCTAATTGGCTACCAAAGAAGTTTCAAAAATGTTTATTACAATTTTAAAGCAGACAATATGAACATATTTAACTGATTACATTCTGGCAACTACTGAAGAGCTGCAATAAGGAATGCTTATGCAACTTTAAGAAAATGACTCATTCTTGTATAATCTTATTTTCAGACTCTGGAAGGGAGGAAGACAGGGTTAGGGACTGTAAATCAATCCCTGAGGAAAAAACAGCATTACTATGGTGAGTACTGTTTTCCTTCCAACAACGTGAATCCATCAAGGTGCTTTACAATAAGCAGAGTCTCTAGTATTACCTTGAGAGGAAGGGTCCAGAACCTACTCAGAAAAGAGGTTCCACAAGACAGCTGTTTCATAACTGCCATCCCTCCTGGACTGCATGTCCAGGTAATAGTCTTTATGAAGTTGCACTGTTTTCTAAGTAGCTGCTTTACAAATGTCTAGAAGGGATGTCCTTGCAGCTCTGCAGAGCAGAGTACCCTTGTAGAATGCGCACTTACTGCCTGTAGGAGGTGTTTTATCAGCTTTTTCATAACAGAACCATATGCAGGACACTATAAAATGAGAACAGCCTTCGTAGCTGCTGGCACCTCGCCCACCTCTCCATAGGTAACAAAAAGCTGTGTACCTGGGGTCTGAAATCCCTTCCCTGTCCATGTAGTGACCTAGTGCTCTTTTTACATCCAGGCAGTGCAGTTCCTGATCAGCTGTACTGATATGTTAAGGGTACAGCACTGGAAGAGCAACTGACTGGTTTAGGTGGAACTTTGACACCATCTTAGTAGGAATTTCCTTTCTAGCATGGACCAGGGACTGGTCACTTTTATCATCTCTGTCGACCTGGCCAAAGCCTTCCAGCACTGTTGTCCACCCCATCCTCCTGGGCAAGCTAAAAGCAGCTGGGATCTCCTCCTCTGCTGAGTGGTTTCGCTCATACCTGGAGGGTAAGACTCAAGCTGTCCATATTGGTGACACCATCTCCCTCCTCTCCCTATCTGCTCTGGCATCCTCCAAGGATCCATCTTTGGCACCATCCTATTCTCCATTTTCCAAAATGACTTTCCCTTGCCCCTTCTCTCGTCATTCATGTACACAGATGAAAGCAGTTCTCTTACCTCTGTTTCCTGTGCCTCGGACCTCACAACCCATCTCAAACTGGATCTCAACAACATCCAACAGTAGTTTCAAGCCAACCAGCTGTCCCTCAGTGCCAAAAAGACTTCATCACCTTTGACACTGGGCGAGAGACTTGCAAGCTCTCCTCTCCCACCTCTTTCCAGACCCTTGATGATGTTGTGACTGAGGATCAGTCCTCCTTTAAATACCTCTGGGTATGGTTGGATTATCATCTGGGCTTCTCTACTCACCTGGATGCCATCCATAAGATGTTGCTCTCTAAACTTGAGGCACTTTACAGGAACAAAGCAAGTATCCACTTCCTGCTCATACAGAGAATGTCACAAAGATAATTCTACCCATCTTCAATTACAGCCACACTGTATATAGTGCTGTTTCCAAGTCCACCTCGCCAGGCTGGACCCCTCTTCACTTCTTCTGCCACTTTGCCCTGTATTGCCTCCCCAGATCCAGCACTGTTCCCTGTATTTCCTCCCACACTTGCCCTCCCTTTTGTTAGGCACCTAGCTCATTGTGCCACTTTCGTCTCAAATTCGGACTGGGCTCCCCTCCTCTCCCCCTTTCCACTTCCTACTATGTTTGCAGCTCTGACACCCTCTCACACCTCCCCACTGTAAAATTACCTACTGGTCAATCTGTTCTCTTCTTCTGCAAACTTTGGAGCACACACACTTCCTGGTGCTATTCACAATGCTTCATCTTTCCCATCACTAAAATCCCTCCTCCGTGACTTCACTACTCACTCCTGCAGTTGTCACTGATCTAGGCTAATCCTCCATACTACTCACTCCCTTACCGCTCTTGTTTATTGTCCTACTTCTCCTTCTGCTTAGGTCCTGCACTGTACTTACAGTATCCTCCCTCCCTCATTTTGCTGCCAGCTGCACTTTGCTGAACTGTTGCTATTACATAGTACATAGATAAAGTGTTAGAGATAAGTGGGCCTATGGCCCACCCAGTCTGCCCATTTGAGCTTGTAAGTTCAGTTTATGTTTTCCTAGAAGTCTGTTGCCCTCACCCGTCCTCCAGAATTCCTTTATGTCTATCCCATGCATTCTTAAATCCGTGATTGTTTCAGCCTCCACCACTTCCTCTAGCAGGGTGTTCCACTTGTCCACCATCAGTTCTGTGAAGAAATTCTTCCTCACGCTTCCTCTGAATCGTCCTCCCTCCAACTTCATCCCATGCCCTCTAGTCCTGGAACATCTTTTCGCTTAAAAATAGTGTATTCCTGCACCCTGTTCCTCCCTGTAAGATACTTGTATGTCTCTATCATATCCCCTCTCTCCTCCTCTCTCCTCCAGGAGTACATATTCAGTTCCTTCGCCTGTCCTCATAGGACTTGTGATGCAATCCACGTACCATCTTTGTTGCCCTCCTCTGAACCTTCTCTACCCTGTCTATGTCCTTACGTAGGTAAGGTCTCAGAACTATATACTGTACTCCAGGTGGGGCCTCACTAGTGTCTTGTATAGTGGAATTATGACCTCCCTTTTCCTGCTGGTGATGCCCCTGCCTATGCATCCCAACATCCTATTTGCTTACCTGCTGCCTTGTCACACTGTTCCCTACCTTGAGGTCATCAGAGATGATAACCTCAAGATCCCTTTCCTGCTTGGTGCATGCTATATCCTCACCCCCAACTGATATATTGTGCCAGGTTTTTGTGCCCCATATGCATTGTCTTGCACTTCTTTGCATTGAATTTCAACTACAAACCCTGACCATTCTTCAAGTTTCTGCAGGTTCCTTCTCATTCTGTCTACACCCTCTGGTGTGTCTACTCTGTTACAGAGCTTTGTGTCATCAGCGAATAGTGAAATTCTGCCTTCTAGGTCCTGCACAATGTCACTGATGAAGATGTTGAATAGGACCGGTCCCAGCACTGATCCCTGTGGTACCCACTGGTCACTCTTCCCTCTGTGAGTGACAGCCATTTACCACCACCCCTGTGTCCTGCCGCCCAGCCAGTTACCTACCCACCACACTACTGTCCTGCCCACACCCATATTCCCAGTCTGTGTAATAGTCTTCTGTGTGGCACAGTGTCAAAGGCCTTGCTGAAGTCCAGATAGGCCATGTCCACTGCCCTCCCGATCCACCTCCCTAGTCACCCAGTCAAAAAATTCAACCAGGTTGGTCTGACATGACCTCCCCTGGTGAAACCATGCTGCCTTGGGTCCTGTAGTCCATTGACAACCAGATGTTCCACTAATCCCTCCTTCAGTAGTGCTTCCATGATCTTCCCCACTACCGAGGTGAGGCTGACTGGTCTGTAGTTCCCCGCCTCTTTGTTCTCACTTTTCATAGGATTCATAGGAAGATACTGAGCTAAATGGACTTACGTCCTATATGCTCGCCATGATCGTCTAATTTCTAATGTGATACATATTTCTATCCCACTTGGATTTGAACTCAGCAATAGATTTGCTTGCCACAATCTCCAAAGGCAGTGATTCACATGCACCACCCTTTGGTTAAACCACCATGTAGTTCTCACTTTATTACATTTAGATGCTGTTAATTGCAATGGGTGGGACCTAGTTTTATACATGCAACTACTGAATGTTAACCCCATAACATCCCAAAGTCATCATTTTGCCAAGCTTTGTATACCAAGCACATGTCCCTCGCTTCATGCTCTCCAAAGAGTACATATTCAACTCTCTCAATCTAGTCCCATAGTCTCTACCTGTCATACCACAGACAGCTCTTGTTGCCTCCTCTGCACTCCCTCCAACAGGGCAATATCCTGTTTTTAAAGGTGACACACCTGTGCTCGATTCCATAATTGGCCTCAAGGGATACATACAGGGGCAAAACAACCCCTTACTTCTAGATGATATATGCTCAGTATGCAATTTAGGATACTGTTTCCTTTCTGGGCTATATTTTGGCAATGAGATGAAAATGTCATATTATGCGAAATATATACAAATCCCTCTCGTATGTTATTTTGGCTGATTACATTTCCCAATTTATAGGGTAATTTAGGGTTTTGTTTCCCAAATGCATAATAAAGCATTTATTTGGGTTCGGTGCCAATTTAAATTTATTAGACCATGTGGCTATATCATCTATTACATCTTGTAGTTTAGAAGTGTTTAATTCAGCATTCACTTCAGCTCCAACCCTACAATCATCAGCAAACTTTTGCAACCAGACAGATTTTTGTTCTATTTGGGTGCTGATACATATAAGATTGAAAGGCAGGGGCCAGACCCGATCCCTGGGGCATCCCGCTAGTCACCCCAAACTATCGGACAATTCCCTCTAATACTCCTCACGCTGACTCCGATCAAGTAACAGTTTTAACCAATCTACTATATAAGGTTTATGTTCAGGTTACTCATTTGTTGTATTAATTCATGGTGAGGTAATCTGTCAAATGCCTTAGAGTAATCAAGGAAAAGCACATCAAGGGGATACCCTTGTCCAGTCTATCAATAACTAGATTATAAAAGCCAACATGTTTGTCTGGACGACCTTCCCTTTACAAAGCCGTGTTGGAAATTGTCTGTAAGATGATTTATAACTAGATGTTCTTGTATTTTATCCTTAAGCACCCTTCCAGGATCTTAGAGGGTATGTGCAGTAAGACTTATAGGTCTATAATTAGCTGGATCATCTTATCTCCCTTCTTATAAATTGGAACCACTACTGCTGATCTCCAACACTTGGTACCTCTCCAGTATTCAGGGACTGCTGAAAATGTACGTCAAAGGGGGCTATTGACCGGCTAGCTCCCTAAGTACTCTGGGATGGAGGCCATCAGGACCGGGGATTTAATAGGATTCAATTTAGCCAATCGTTCTTTAATGTCTGTACAGATTATTATTATTATACTTTCATTTGGGTCAGGAGTAGAACTTTTAGTGTAGTGTGCAAATTTATCCTTTGAAAAACAGTTGAAAAATAATTATTTGCTATATCTGCCATTTCTTTGTTATCAGATGTACTATCACCATTTGATTTTCGAAGTGGACCTATAGTACTTGAATTACCTTTGATATTCCTAATATATGCATAGAAGGCCTTGGGGTTTCCTCTACTCTACTAACCAATTTTGATTCATAATCAATTTTGGCCCGCTTAATATGTTTTTATTTGATTTACGGAGTTGTCTATATTGATTTCTAGTTATAAGGATCTATTTAGTTTCAATTGTTTAAACAATTTATGTTTCTTGTTAATCAATAATCTTATTTTACGAGTCCACCACTGTTTTTTATTTTACTCCGGTATATTTTTTGTTTTATAGGATATTTTCAAGTTCTTGCTGTTTTATTTTTGTGTAAAATATGTCCCAAATTTCATTTAGTGGTCTTTCTCAAAACTCATTTCTCCATTTCCATTTGGAAAGATTCATATTCATTTTGACAAAATTTGCTTTCGAAATCATAATTTGTAGTCTTTCCCTATGAATTAATACTGGTTCCACCAATTTAAATTCCACCATAAAATGGTCGCTTGTTCCTAAAGCATCAGAGATCTTGTACTCACACAGGTATCACCCATATTTGACAAAACTACATCCAGTATGTGATCTCCCTAGTTGGCTCTTCCACATACTGGACTAGGCCTATTTGATCACACACAATTTGGAACTCCCTCTCAAAGGTGTATTCATAAGATCTTCCCCAATCTATTCCTGGTAGATTCAAGTCACCTAGCATTAATATCCTATCTGTAGGATCTAGAGTCAACATATGGTCTAACAAGCTCCTATTATATTGTGAGGTAGATGATGGAGCTCTGTAAATTAAGCCTAGAACTATTTTGGAGCTTGTATAGGTAGCAATTTAATCCATACTTGATCCTCCATATCCAAGGGTGGTACCATGATTTCTGATTTTATATCATCTGCTATATACAAGGCCACTCCACCTCCCTTCCTGAATGTTCTTGATCTCTTATACAAGATATAACCCTCAATGTCCTGTCCCCAACTATCATTAACATCCCACCATGTTTCCGTCATAGCAGCTATATGTATATTTCTGGTTTCCAAAATATCTCTAAATTCCCCATTTTATTTTTAGGCTTCTAGCATTTACCAGCAAGCAATTCAAAACTCAGATTTATTAGATTTGTTTTCCATATTATTGTTGCTTTGTGAATTTATACTAGCTAAGGTCCCATCCCCCTTCCATTTAGTTTAAATTTATTTTGTATCTTCTTTGAATCTCTTAGCTAAGTAGCGAGACCCGCCCTTTCCAGGTGTAGACCATCATACTTAAACAGGCTTGGATTGTTAAATACTAGTGAATTGTCCAAAATTCCACCCTTCTTTCCTGCACAGATCTCTTAGCCATCTGTTTAAGATATTTATTTTGGAATTTTTGCTAAATGAAAACCGAACACCGGTAAGATACTTGAAATTATGACTGAACCCCTTTTGTTTAATTTTCCGTAGAGTTTTCTGAAAATCTAAGAAAATGTCCTGTAAATGACGTTTTGGGATATCATTTATTCCTACATGCAATAAAACCAAAGGATTTAAAGTATTTCCAATAGTCCATCCAAAAGTATGATTATATCCTGGATCTTAACTCCGGTAGCATGCTCACCATGGTGAGTTCGTTTCGCTTTACATAGCATGGTGTCCAAACCCCTTATTAAAGAATCTCCTATAATCAACAAATCACTAGTTAATGTCTTTGTGTCACTGTTTTCCTGAATTACTGTCTGTGTATTTATAACATGAAAATCATCAGTGGTAGATATTACAGGATCCTCATTTTGTAAAGGTAAAACCTATTTTGTAAAGTGATAGGTGCACTATTATAAATTTGACCTCCTCTTTTCTTGGTTTTGACTTTAAATACATTTGCCCATCCTTCAACTTCCTTTTCTGGTTCTAAAATTATTTTAGGCTGAACTATACCAAAAGTAGAATCATTTTCATGTACTTTGTAGCTTATTTTGACTACCATAGAATCTATAAATGATTCCAGGCTAACAATTTCCTCATTTTCAGATTTAGTTCCAGTAATCGTGTAATTTCCTCTTTCAACATTTCCACCTGTTTGCATTTGTCACATATAAATACATTAGTTGGTATCCCTTCAATGTACATGTGACACTTCGACACCTTTATATTGGCTTTCATTTCAGTATTTTATTGCGATGTTGATCCGAATAAAATATCTACTTACATGCAGTGTATATCGCACCCAACCTCCCCAGCGGACACAGCGAACCGCGCCCGGCCGTATCTCTTTTCACGATCTCCTGGCGTGTCTCGCCGTCTCAGCGTGCGGCCAGCACTGCCTCGCCCGCTCGCACAGCGGGCTTTGTAGTGAGTAAACACCCTCAAGTAGTGACGTGCCTCCCAATCAAATTACTCGCCCCCACTGATTAGGTGATTAAAAGTTTGTAAGCACACACAAGCCCCACTCATGCGTAGGGTCTTGTGGTGACAGAAAGCCCCATTCAACTGTTACAGTCTCTTAAAAGAAACGTTGGATTTTTCCACAAATAAAGCCCCAACTTAACACTGCTTTGCAGAGCAGAAACCTGTAATCACACCATTTGCTCTCGCCCGCTCGCTAAGCGGGCTTTGTAGTGAGGAAACACCTCAAGTAGTGACGTGCCTCCCAATCAAATTACTCGCTCCCACTGATTAGGTGATTAAAGGTTTAAGCACACAAGCCCCACTCATGCGTAGGGTCTTGTGGTGACAGAAAGCCCCATTCAACTGTTACAGTCTCTTAAAAGAAACGTTGGATTTTTCCACAAATAAAGCCCCAACTTAACACTGCTTGCAGAGCAGAAACCTGTAATCATACTATTTGCTCTCGCCTGCTCGCTGCCGGCTTTTGTAGTGAGGAAAGGGACTACATCTGCTATCCTCCAGTCTTTGGGTACCTCCCTGTTTCCAGTGATCGGCTAAACAGGAGAGCCAGAGGTTCAGCCACCACCTCTCTTAGTTCTTTAAGGACCCTGGGTGCACCCCATCTGGCCCCATTGCTTTATCAGCTCTTATTACTTCCAGTTCCTTCAGGACCCTTTCTCGTGTAAAGGGACTTGTGTCCATTTCTGCACCATTCTCACCCTTGTACTCCCTTCAGACCCATTACCTCCTCTTCCTCAGTAAAGACTGAGCAGAAATACCTGTTCAATATGTCAGCTTTACTGTTGTCATCCTCCACGCCCCCATCCTCCCCTTCAGTCTCACTATCCTCCTTTGCCTTTCTTTTTCACTTATGTACCTGTAAAAGGTTTTGTCCCTCTATCCACTGATTTTGCAATGTGTTCTTCTGTCTGAGCTTTGGCTTCCCTTACTGACCTCCCTTTGCTTCTCCTGGTACTTCTCCTCTCCCCTTCTGCCTGTGTCTTTTTGTATTGCCTGAATGCAATCTTTTGGATTTCACTTTCTTTGCTACCTCTTTGGAAAACCATAATGGTCTCCTCTTCCTTTTCCTCTTGCTAACCTGTAATGCATAATTCTGTTGCTCTTGTAATCCCCATTTTAAATACTGCCCACTGTTCCTCAACCCCTGATTCAAGTATCTCCCATTTTCCCAAAGTCTGCCCCCTAAAATCCAGGATACGTGTTTTGTGTGCTTTGGTTCTGCTCTTTCTGTGATTTCAAACCACAATGACTGGTGGCCACTGTTCCCAGGTGCTCCCCACTGTTACCCCCATCACACTGTCCCTGTTTGTGAGCACAAGGTCCAGTATTGCCTTCTGCTGAGTTAGTTCCATGACCAGTTGCTTTAGGAAGCCACCCTGAAGGAAGTCCAGGATAAATCTTCTTCCTAGTTGATGCTGCTGCTGGGATGCTCCAGTCCACGCCTGGAATATTGAAGTCTCCAACCAGTACACCTCACCCTGTCTGCCATCCTTTGGATGGCTAGCATCAACTCCTATCTGTTTCTTCCTCCTGGGCTGGTGGTCTATAGACCACACCTGTGTGGATGGCTGGCCCCATTTCCTTTCCAGCTAACCCACAGTATTCTCCTCCATTTTGTTCCTCCTGGATCTCTGTGGCTATTGATATGCTATGTCTAGCACTACTTACTCTGTGCTTCCTCTCAACTGTCTACTGCATCATTTTCACTTTTATCATTATTATTGTTTTTAAAATTGTAACATTACTGATGTAAATTATTACTGCACCTTCTATATCCCTTCCTCCCAGGACACATCTGGAATCAAGCTGTTAGCTCAGTATGATTTTTCCTGGTGCAACTCCTTAAATAAATACATAAATGAATGAATGAATAAATACATACATACATACATTCATTTTGTATCAGTCCTAAGAACTATCTTATCCTTCTGGAAGATTATGTAGTTAGGATCTGAACAGAGGCTTGAGTTTGCTTGCCCTCCTGGCAGATGTCATGGCAATCAGGAGAACTGTTTTCCATGCAACACTACTTTAAATCGGCAGTAGCTATAGGCTCAAAGGAAGCCTCTGTCAGCTGGGCAAGACAAATATTTAGTCCCATGGAGAGACTGGATTCTTCCTGAGAGGCATACAGATAGTTGAAGCCTTTTAAAGACAAAACAGGTTGTGAGGCCAAAGACTTGTCTTTGCCCACTGTTGGGTAGACTGACACTGTTGCAAGATGTACCTTCAGGGCTGAAGGTCTCAGACCTAAGGACTGTAAGTGTACCCGTAGTCTAGAACTGCAGGCAGCCCTGCATGCATTTGGGATGATCTCTGTGTAGCACACCAGTATGAAAATCTCTTCCACTTAGTGGAGTATTCTTTCTTTGTTGCTGGTTTTCAAGAAACCTTCTGCACTTTCACCACCTCCTCTTCCAGATTCAAACTAAAATTCTAGCTCTTCAAGAACCATGCCCTCAGATGTAGTGTTCGGAGGGCTGGAAATGTTTTTTTTTCTGTCCAGACATACAGTCAGCAGGTTGAATCTCAGGCAGGTTGATTAGAGTCAGAAGCACTGAGTACTAAGCCTGTCCGCCCAGTCTGGGACTATCAGGCCACTGTTGCTGGCACTACCCTGAGCTGCATGGGTATAGGTAGGTACAAGTCTATAGCTTCGCTAAAACAGACTGCTTATTTGTCTCATCCCTAATAGCATCTGACAAATCTTGGATAAGCAAATTCGCAGATGACCACAAGATAGGGGTGATTAACACTACACAAAATATTATGAACCTTCAAGAAGACCTGGATGGAATAGGTAGATGGGCATTGGACCACAAATGAGATTCAGTATTGACAAATGCTGCATAGCATTTGAGAAATGTGGAGTATACACTCAATGGTAGTAAACTAAAGTGTACAGAAAGTGAAAGGGACCTGGGCATATTTGTAACAAACGGTCTACTATTAAATAGCACTGTATTCATGTGACCAAAAGAGCAAATGGTATGATGAACTGTATACTGAGAAATATATGTAGTAGGGGTAGTACTGTAATAATGCCATTGTGTGGAGCATCGCTTAGGCCTCTGATGGAGTATGGTGCTCAGTTTTGGAGTCCATATCATAAGGGTGAGGCAGTGAGGTTGGAGAGGGTTAGAAAGAGCCACCAAAACAATAACATCATTAAGAAACGTAACATACCAGGAAAGATGACAGGAAACAGGGTTATACAGCTTGGAATACCATAGCTCAGAAGGGTCTCTGCCTTGTGTATGCGGCATTCAGAAATGATGATTTATGGAATGTGTAGGTCTAGTAAGGAAAGTTTCAACCAAAATCACCAGAGCTCACAATTATCAGCTGAGAGGAAAAACTATAGAACAGACAGAAGGGAGCTTGGTTTAACCAGAGGTAGTAGTATACTGGAATTGACTGCCTAAGCCCTGGGGAAGCCCACTAGTGACCTCCCCCATTTGGACATAAATCCCCTAATGGAAACTCACTATTTCCTTCTTGTTAACCATGCTGCAATCCATCTAGTCACTGGTACGCCTACACTTAATTATTTAATTCTGTTGACTAGTTCCGTATGAGGCACCAAGTTGAATGCCTAGCGAAGTCGTAAGTAAAATTACATGGTCCAAAGACCTAGTGACTTGTTCAAAGAACTGAATTAGGCTTGTCTGACATGACCTTTTGGACTGAACCCATGTTATGAAATGTCAACATGACCCTCATTTTGCATATGTTTATCAAGATATTCTTTAATATGTTTTTCCATGATTTTACTTGCTATGTATGTGAGACTGAGAGATCTATAGTTTTATATCCCATTTTCACTCCTTATTTAAAGATGGGAGTAACATGTGCATTGGTCCTGTCCTCTGAATCTCACCACTGTTCAATGATTCCCAAACAGCACCACCATTGAACTCGCCAGTTCCCTAGCCAACTCCCTCAACACCCATGGGTGGATACAGTCTGGTCCAGGCGACTTGTCAACTTTTAGTTCACTTAATTTGTTCTCAACAGTGGTTTCATCAAAGATTATAGTTGTTACATTCTTGTGATCTTTAGTGTTCACGATTTTGTGGTACCCAACTTTGGACTGATAAATACTAAGGAAATATCTATAGAATATGCCAGCCATTTTTGCTCATCTGATACAATTAAGTCACCTACTGTACTACAAGTGGTCCAATCTTATTAATCCCTTTCCTTTGATTCCTATGTAGTTAAACAAAGTTTTTATTGTCCTTTGTTTTTGTTGCAATTCTAATTTCCTCATTTATTTTGGCTTTTTTTTATTGCTGATTTGCATTCTCGCTAATGCCTTTTAAATTTAATCCACTGATTTTGTGTGGTATTTTTCTATTTACCATAAGCTTTTTTCCCTTTAATGAGCTTTTGGATCTTTGTGTTAAGCCATGATGGATCCTACCAATCACATTATATTCGCTTTTTCAGGAACATATGTATTTGTGCAGTACTCACTTATGCATTTTATAGTATTTCATATTTCATGTACACTTGACCCTGACAGATCTTGTTTCCAGTTAAATTTGTGTAGGTAGTTTATCATCTCAGCATAATTAGCCTTGTTCTAGCACTTAACCTTTGTTTTCCTTGTGTATAACAATATTGATTCCCATCATAAATTCAACCATATTACGGTTGCTTGTTCCAAAAGGTTCCTTACACCACAGTCAGATAGTTCATCCTTCATATTGCTAAGTTATGATGTTCAGTGTATTCTGAGCTCTTGTATTCTGTTTAACATATTGCTCAAGGTTATTGCTGGTTGTTAATTCAATAAGTCTTTTTCCCCATTCTGTAGACCCAACTGGCTCTGACCAGTTAAAGTTAGGTAAGTTGAAGTCCCCATTACTAATGATCTTCCACTTAATTCCATATTTTCTGTTCTCTCCACAAACTTAATGTTGTCTTCTGTTTTTAACCCTGCTGCTCTGTAAGATTCATGTCATAACGGTGACTGTAGAAAGGTGACCTGTGAAGAGGGGCAAATCCCAGCATGATGACAGGAAATAAAGTATTTTTTTGGGGCTTTGCCCCTGCACTCCCCTTGGGGGGTGGGAGAACCACCGTCACCAGAAGTAAGCCGCACTGTGGTTCCATCGCCTCTTCATGGGTCGCCATTCCACAGTCACCATATTGATGAGCTACCCTCTGTAACATAATCCTATAGTTATTTTCTTGTTGCCTTGCTGTAGTAACTGAATCCAAATTTGATCCAAGATATGCAGTCTCTGTATGAGTGGAATAAGGGAAGACATACAGTCTAGAACTAGGTGTCCTTTGAACTGTGCCCCTTGCTGGTGGCCTGCAACAAAAGTGTGGAAGCTAACTGTTCTTCCAAGAAGCAAACAGATCTATTTCCAGAGTGCCCCATCTTCTGAAGACTGAGGACAGTACCTGCTGGTTCAGGGTCCACTTGTGGTTTCCCTGTCTGAGTTTGCTTAGAACCACTGCTTAGGATATCTCCCTAGGATGCTATCCTTGCCTGGCAGGTGTACAGCAGAAATGTTTTCATCTAGGGAGTAGGCTACATTCCAGATCCTCATGGCTTCTGCACACAGTTTTAAGGCTCTTGTTCCTCCCTGCCTGTTTATGTAATATGCTGTTTAGGTACTGTCTGCTTGAATCTGAACAGGCTGACTTTGTAGATGGGAGAAGGACTGCATTGCCAGCAATACTGCCCTGAGCTCTGGGAGACTGATGTGCTCCCGAGTCTCCTGTGGCTCCAGATACCACTTACTGATCACTCCCAGGTGGTACCCCCACACTGGGAGTGAGGCATCTGTTGTGAGGACACTTGTTGAGGGATTGCTGGAAGAACCAAATGCCCTCTCGGAGGTTGCTACACTCTTTCCACCACTCTAGTGCCCACACGAAGGTCCTTGTGACTGCCACTATCTTGGACAGTGAAACCTACCTTTTAGACCAGTGGTCCTTTAGGTGAGACTAAATGTCCCTCATCTAAAACCTGGCCCAAGGCACCACTGCTGTGGAGGAGGCCATGTGGCCCAGCAACTGCAGGAAATCCCTTGCAGGCCTTGGTTGGCCCAGTGTGAAGGATTCTGCAGTGGCAATCAGATTTGATTCCCCTTATATGGGAGGAAACCATTCACTTGCCCGGCTCTGCCCTATGAAATCCAACACCTGAACCAGTTTTGTTCGGGACTTCTGTAGATTTATCAGGAACCCTGGTTCTCGAGGTGCGCTTTACCCTCTGGATAGAGCACCGTGCCTTTAGCTCCATTTTCCTGAGACAAGCTAGTCATCCAGACAGGGAAACCACCCACCTTGCCTTCTCAGGTGTACTGCCACCATTGCTAGGCACTCAGTGAAGACCCTTGGTGCTGAAGTGACGGCAAGCGGGTTTTGACATGTGAGTTTGTAGAGCATGGGGCATACTCTAGTGATATCAATGAGAGTGTATTTTAATTGTATTTTTTTTTGTTATACATTTTAGAGGTTCACTGGGGTCAAATCAAAGCCACCACTCAACTAACAAGGCTCTTTGTAATTTGTAAGCTGGAACTCTACTGATATCAATGAGTGTGTGTTTTAAACAGCATTTTTGAAATGCATTTTAGAGGTTCACTGGAATCAAATGAAAGCCATCACTCAACTGGCAAGGCTCTTTGTACAGTAATTTGTAACCCAGAACCCTCTGAAGCCTCTCTGGAGCGCCCACCCCATGTTTGTTGCACAGACCCCTTATATAACACATACTGTACTGTACTTCACAAACTGCATAATTAAGAGCAAAAAACACAAATATACTTAGTTTTATGCATTTATCATTAAATTAAATTCAAACTGAGCACAATATTCATAACACTATCAGAGGTGGATATTACACAGGAGTAACCAAAATCAATAACCAGGGCCCAGAATGTTACCCCCCACACACACACAGACACACATAACCAAGTAGTGCACTCATGGCTTACCTGGTATGAGCATACACTCAGGGTTGTCTCTATCTCCTCAAATATGTAGGTAGAAATCGACACTCCTACTAAACAAGAGTATTGTGCATGTGAGAAACATGTTATCTCAAATCACAACAAGAAACACTACCGTTCTATCTTAAAGAGAAGCAGAGAACACAAAGAAATCACCTGAAGAAAAGGGTATCTGAGTCATACAACATGCGATGCTTTGCACATCACAATAAAAGAGGAAGCATGACATCAAAAACATGCATAGAGACTCTATAGGGAAAATTGTTGGAAATGGGATGAGTTGTTGAGTAAAGAAAGAGACTGTAACAGGTAAGCCAGAAACAGCTACACTTGAACAAATCAATACCATCAGTAACACTCTCAATCTGTTACCTAAAGAGTTAAGAGAGAAACTAACACAGAAATTACCAGCAGTGATAAAGCTTATTCCTCAATGGGCCTTGCATGCTAAAATACATGCTTATTATATTAGCTAAAATCACTAAATTGAACACACATCAACCAAAACTTAAAGTATTAAATACAGAACAGACAAACTGGAAAAAGAATAAAGATCTTAATACCAGAGTGCAAGAAACTGAGAACAGAATATCTGAATTGGGGATTGAATGTGTCCCATTAAAATATCTAAACAATCAAATAAGAACATGCAAGCAATAATACCAGACAGGGTGGGTGGTATAGGCAATACCGGACGCACAGGGGCATGTGAGCCCGATGCTGCAGGCGGAGGGCCTTATAGCCCCTGGAAGGTCCGGTGCTGCTACCTACCACCCTGGAGGGTATTATTGCACTTAAAATGGGCTATTTGTTGCATTTTTTAATAAAATAATTTAAAATGTCACAAATTTACTTAAAACAGTAGTATATATTAAAGAGCTGCTTTCACATATGACAACTCTCTCCCCACTTAACTGGTTTAGTAGCTTACTCTCCAGTTTAGCCATCCTTCTGATGGTGTAATTTTTAAACAGTAATATTTTGTTTTAATCTCGTAAAATCATATTGCCAGACCTGCAGCCAAAGCGCCGACTTTCTATACTGGAGGCACACCCCACGCTGCCATGTTTCATGATGTCAGTACTAGAATGCGTAGAGCGCCCATAGACCGTGTATAGGGTCCGCTTTTACGCTAATTATTAAACACTTTTATGCCAGTTTGATAAAAAGAAGGCCACCGCCAACTAACAAGTCCCGGCGTCTGAGGTCTAGTGCTAAACTTTTACCGAAGCCTCCAAGAGTAGCGGGTAATTGCTATTCTCACACCCTCATATATCTTTGACACCACAGTGCATGAAATGTGGAATGTGATGGGGCTGGTACTGTGGCTGCAAGTGCTGCAGAAGTCTGCGAAATCCACTGTCGCCTGCAAGAGAAAAGGGCTGCAGATCCAACGCTATCATACCACCTATGAGCTGTGTAATGTGTTGAGCTGCCGGATGGGATGACGGTACCCAGCTTTGGCCTGTAACACTTCCACTACTGGCACTGATCATGGATAGCTGGATGTTCCACACTTGCCAGATGGTGTGCAACAGCAGGAGATTGGTGCCTGGTGGAGTGCATGGGTGCATGGTGAACTCGCTGGTGTTCAGGGAGATGGGGAGGTATGCAGCAGGTGCAGCAGCATTTATTTCAGAGGCAGAACATTCTGTGGTATTGCCAGTGCCACTAACACTACTGCCTGCATTATCACCAAAAGACAGGTCTGATGGAACCACAGGCACAGAACCTAGCGCTTTAGAAACCTGGGGATGTTTTACTTTTAGGTGGTTCATTAAGGAGGTGGCTGTTCCTCTGCTGCAAGTCATGCTGCACAGTGTCGCACTGCCCGCCTGTTATCGTCTTTAATGACATGAAATGCAGCCATACCATGCTCGACTGTTCCTGACACCAATTATACAGCTAGTGTTACCAGTATCACCACCACTCTTTTGGCCTCCACTAGGCTTTCTTGTTTTGACCTCGTCTGCAGGTTTTCCCTGGCACCACTGGTGTCCCTGCACCTGCTCTACTTGCCAGTTCAAGCTGCGGTGCAGCTAACTGAACAAAGTGCTGGAGGGTAGCTTGCTGAGTTTTGTTATTTTCAGGGGTTTTTCTTAGAAGGAGAAGACATATCCTTCTTTCTCCTGCCACTGCGACCTTGAAAGGTTGAGTTTTTGGCTACCCAACTTTCTTGCTTTACAGCTCTCAAGGTGCAACCATACTCTGCATAATCATCAAAGTTGCTTAGGTTAGCCTCCTCCAGTGATGCATCAGTGGGCAAATCTCCTACTGGAAAGTACCCAGACCCAGATGAGTGCACCTCCTCCTCCTCTACACTGACAAGTTCGACATTACAGGAGACAGGCGAGAAACAAGAGGTATCACATTAGGAGTGGACACAGTAGTGGAAATAGCTGTGTAACTGACTGAGGCCACAATGGTAGTCATGGCCTGTGTCACCATGGCAGGCTGGTGGTTGCCATGGTTACAGTGTCAGGTGTGGTCTGGTCACAGTAGCAACAGTGGCTAGCAGGGCCACTGCTGCAGCAGAAATTGAGATACTAGTATTCTCAGTGGATGGGTGGTGGATCAAAGCAGTGGTGGTTATTAAGGAGGATGCCCTTGTCCTGGTGGTGCTGGAGGGAATATTATTCACTGAAGTGATTTTTTTTGTTATCAATATTTTATTAAAATTGAAGTTGCCGGCTCTGTGGCGCTGGAGCTAAGGGGTTCACTCAGCACACTGATGACCTGGGTTCCAGCCCCAAGCCTGGGTGTCAGGAGGGAGACCAGCAGGAGGGATTCCAGGCACCCATTGGATGCTTCCCTCCTGGGGGCCTTGGCACCTAGTGGTGGATTGGAGAGCGTGCTGGGTGGCGTGCGTGCCGGTCGCTCCATTATGTCCTGCCCCAGGTCACCATTCGTAGGCCCAATATGGGACAGCAGATAAAGCAAAATGGCCACCCATGCCGGTTTGGATGACAGCAGTCTGCCTCCCTCACCACGTAAGCCCCCGAGCTTTACTCCTACTGCCTAGCGCAGATGCAAGGAAGTGCCTATAAGGCACTTCTCTATCTCCCTCCCGGTAGTGCCCTCCGGAGCAGGGATACGCCGGGTTAGTCGGGCAATGGGGCAGCGAACAGCCGGAACGGGAGAAGGGTGGAGGGTGAGGGTTGGCCTCCCAAAGGTGGGCGGCTGGATCAGCAGAGGAGGTTAAAGAGAACGCAAAAAAAATGTAAAGTTTCTCTTCTAAGTGCAATAATATCCTCCAAGGTGAGCAGTATAGGCTAATACAGCAATTAATGGTGACCCCTTCAATACACTGACTCGATCGGAAATGCCTGTCTCAAGACTTTTAGTGAACTGCACTCACTGCTCACGCCAGGCAGCAGTCTCTGAGCCTTCTCATAAGAACTCCCTCCCATCCAGCTGATGGCCACTAATACTACAAGTATTAAGCATAGAAAACTACTTGTAAGTCGGTGTGCTCTGGCAATCTTTCCTTTCATCCATGACAAAATTCACACTCAGGTTAGGTAAATGTTTCACCAATTCAAGTTCTATTTAACAAAGTTGAACCGATCTTTCACAAGTTGCAACAACCTAAAAATCAGAAGACCCCTACTAATAAATGACTCGTGCAGAAACAAACAAACAAAAACTCCCTGCAGTAGTAAAACAGGTTATTCAACTGTAACAGTAGTTCTAGAAGTAGTATATGTTGTTCATCCACACTTGCTGGCATGTCCTTTCCTTTAAGATTCTTGCCGGAAGGTCTAAAGCTGGCTCCTCCCACCCACCCAGGTGGTATATGCTTTGACTCCACCCCTTGATGATAGATTTTGCTCACTGGAAGCTTACGCCAGCGTCAAGCCGGGAGGTCGGGTGAGTCCATGTGGATGAACAACATATACCCTCCTAGAACTACAGTTACAAGTGAGCAAGCTGTTTTTCTAGGGATCGTGGATATGTTGTTCTATCCACACTCGCTGGCAGACTTCTAGCAGTTATCCGGGGAGGAGGGAGGCAAGGCACACACCCTCAATACTTACTTGGGGAACAGATATTGAGAACTGAGGCCCCAAAACCATCATCCCGGCGTGACTCTAGGTCAATGTGGTAGTGGGTGATGAAGGTGTTTTCTGACTTCCAGGTAACAGCCCTGCAGATTTCCTGGATAGAGATGTCCCTGGAAGCAGCCACTGACACAGCAGTATGGCAGGTGGAGGAGGTCTTATTCCTATGGGAGGCTCCTTCCCACCAACCTATAGCAGAGATCAACGATGATGTAATCCATCTGCCAGTCATCCATTTGGCTGCAGGTTTGCCAGGTGCAGCTTCAGCGTAGGTGACAAACAGCTGGCTGAACCTCTCCCACAAACTTCAGCCTTCTGCTCCTTATAGTAAGAGAGCGCTCATCTATGGTCCAAAGTATGGAGCCTGTACTCAGCCTCCCGAGGTGTAACTGGGATAGTACACCAGCAGAGTCAACACCTGCTTAAGGTGAAACTCAGATACAAATAGCTGGTAGGTTTTACATTTGGTTTAGAGACATGACTTGGGTCCAAGGCTGGTCTGTGGATGGCATTGCTACTATTCAGCTGAAAATCCTACCAGGTTAGAGAATAAGCAAAAATACTTCCAAGCCCAAAAAGTATATGGACCCCTGTCTGTCTCGACCCCTCAGGCCCCGTGAGAGGAATTTCAGGCCTGGAAATGTTCAGATTCTGGGGACCCTATGCATCTGTGTACAGTAGCATGGCGGGCAGTCTGGCTCCTCTTTGGTGTTGGGCCCAAGAATTATCCCCAGCTCCCCACCCTCTCAAGGACCTGCAAACCCTTATATATTATCAAGCACCAAAATTAAAACTGCTTGCCTTTGGAATATGAACTACTAAAACAATCTTTAACAAAAGTAACATTTATTGATTTATTCAGGAAGTCTGGAACTTGGAAAACAAAGAATTGGTGTTACAAAACATTTTATTTTCCGTACATTTCAAAAATATATCCCATAATTAGAGTGATCATAACAGTTCTGGATACATTTATTAGACAACTGAATGGCTGTTTTTAATCCTGGCTTCATACAAGTATTTGGTGGAATTCAACATTTTGGGAACAAACAGAACAGACACCCCATTATATATAGAATAAAGTATGGGGTGGTGTGTATAAGAGATGTTTACACAAACCCGAGGGTTATATGCACAAAGACTCAGAGAAAAAATATTACCCCCATAATCTTTTCTCGTATGGCCCAAATTCTTTTTGTATAAACAGCTATCCAAAAGACCAAACATTTAAAATCCTTATAACTTAGGACCTGATTAATATTTTTCTCACCAAACCAGCGAAAGGCACCACTGTGGCCAAAGCCCTTTGTACCTGACAATTTCAGACCAAAATTCCAAACTGCCTGGTGTTAGTGATCAAAAAACAGCAAACCCCTCCTAATTCCTTTTTTTTTTTTTTTTCTATCCAGATCTTGGAATCTGTATATCCCACTGTAATGAAACTTGGCACGTCAAGAGACCTTGCCCCTAGACCGTGTATGCTAAATTTCATGCTAATCCACTGAACAGTGGTAAAGCTATTAAAGTACAATATTAGGGGTTTAACATTAAACAGCTACCCAACCCTATCTACAGTATATTTCGCTTTTATTTACCGGTATAGTGCACTAGGCAAACATTTGCCTATTTTGAAGCACGACACGGGTGCTACTGTGCCACTATAATACAGAATGAGTTATAAATCACATGATAATTACTGGTATTACTGCAAAGGCAGAGGAACCTTAACTCAGTCATGCTCTGTTGGGGCTGCCCATATGTTAGAAAATGGGCTGAGATAAAATACACTCTTGGAAAGAACATAATAGAACAATCCTATTTACAATGGACTTTTTTTTTTTTATTTTTCATGACTTTTAAACCTACAGTATTCCTATATCTAAATAAAACACAAAATTAATTGTGTGTTGTCGGAATTACGCCATAAAAGATGATGTGTCTGTGACGCTTGGCCAGCTGGTTATGATTGTTCTATGATATTTGTAACATAAAAATATAGTGTGTGATTGCCAGTGCTTCCATGAGTGCCCTCAGGTTTCAGTTACAGTCAAGTGACCTGAAACCAGAAGGTAATTAAAAGATTAGAGATACTTAATTAAGGGTCTCCTGTAATTAGAACTGACCCAGCTGCCAGGATATAGAGATCATAAACTTTTATGATGTTTTAGAGGAAAACATTTTTATACCATGGTGTGAAAAGTCATAAAATCCTTTGATGTGCCCCTGGAAGAGGAACTGCTCGAGATCAAAGAGGGAAGTTAATTAAGGAGTCATATTGAAATCAGTTTTGCTGAAGTCACAGTATTTAAAATATCTCCTGACAGAAAGATCATTGTTTGTATAATTTTTTATATTTTAAAAGGAGGAGCTAGATGACCTCATAGAGGGTGGAAACACAGCATTTTAAACAAAATTCTGTGTTTCAACTGAGTACATTTCTTTCTGGGCTCTTAAGAAATGAGATCTAACTTAAGCACTGTAAAGAGGTAATACATTAGATAGAAAAAGTCTAACTGTATGTTGGTAGGAGTTTGTCTGTAGTTTTCTTTAAGTGATTGTATGCTTTTTGATATAGTGTTCTGTGTTTACATGTAAGATAGTTTTATCCATTTTTAAGTAAACCTTTCATTTGAAAGACTGCCTGGGTGTGTCTTCAAAGTTCTTTTTTGCATGTGACGATAAAAGGTTAAGACTGATAAAAACGGTTCATAAGCTTGATGGGTGTTACTAAACTGGGAAAAGGTAAGAATATACCCAAGGTCTTTACAGAGTTTTAAGGGTTCATTTTGGATACCTGGTTAGGTGCCCTTGCGAAAGATATCTGGCATCCTCTCAAGAGCAGACTATCTGAGCCTGCACATGTGGGTACGCTTAGCATAAGGTTCACAGTTTGAATCCCCCAGAACTTGAGACCAAAGGTGATTTGGACCCACAAGCAGACATGAGGGTTACCCTGTCTGTTACCTGTTCACATTACTGCGCTTGAGGTTGGCCCTGTGGGAGCAGAGGGTCTGATCTTCTGAGTGCGTTATGACAGTGTCATGTCATGGAGGCGAAGCACTGGGGAAACTCTCAGCTCTGTGCTCTCTTTGTATGGTAATGGTTAAATAAAACTGCTACCTTGCAGTCGAGACAGTTCCAGCATTTGGCTTTCATCTCTGTTCTCGAATCTGCCGTGCACTGTTCTTGTGTGGTCCTCCCATAAAACAATTATTCTGCAACACTGGAATTCCACTAACCTACCTGAATTTAATCTAAAAAGGACAAATATCCTCAAAGAGACACTGTAATTTTAAACACTAACATATCTTTTTATTTGATATTTTGAATAAGAACTAGAAAATACAATGAAATTACTTCTTCCACAAAACATAATACCATGATTAGACATATTGCAATAATTAGTATATAATATTATTGACACTTTTATTGACACTTTTACTTTTATATACATGTCCTCTTCCCATGCCTGTGAAGTATTACATATTTATTATTCAAACCCCAGGAAATCTTACTGTATTCTGACTTATGCAGTATGGTCTCACCATAGGACTGCCCCAGAGCCGAAATGGTTAATAGAACCTATGCAAATGATGGAATGCTAGGCTCAAGCTCAGTTTTCAGACCACTGTCCCTGGTAAACAGTTCTAAACCGTCAGATTGTTTACTCCACTTGCCTCAGTAAGATGTCTCCGGAGGGCTCTCCTGCCATCGTTTAAAATTCTTTATTTTCTCAGTTTTACCTAGTAAAAGTTGTTTTATTTGGTATTTAGAGCACTGTCCTTGGTTTTCAGGTAGAAATTGCTTAGATTTTAGTGTTGGAGGGTAAGTAATCAGACTTTTCCTTTCAGTTGTTAACTGAGAGGAAACCGGATCTCTTTTGTTTTCACCCCTCATATTTACTTTATTTTGTTACTTGATTTAAATTGTATTATACTGACTCGGTATAGTCATTTTTAATTCATTTTAACCAGGGTAACTCCTGATTTCTACCAGTTAGCGTAACTGGAAAAAAAAAGTTTAAATTTAGAGTAAATTCTTAGAGTTGTTTTTCTTCTGGGTTATGTCACAGAAAGCCAAGAAGAGAACAGGACTTACAGGTTTCCTGCACTGTACCTAGTAGGGGAACCTATTGCAAAGGCAGATCCACATTTAGTCTATGTCTTTTGTCTGGGGTTTGAACACCTGATCTGCAGACAATTTCCTCAGTTCACGGTCGAGATGGTTGAAGAGACTGAGGAAAAGATGTCGAAAGGCTGCTGACCCAGTCATTGAAAAGTTGGTTCCTCCTTAGAACAAACCGGAGGAGCTGCTCAAAAAGGACGATAGCTCTTCAACTAAGAAAAGAACCACACGGCTGCTGAGCTGGTCATTGCAGGTAAGAAAAACGTAAAGAGAAGCATCAGGAACTGCAACTGAAGAAACCAGCGGCTCCTTCTGCAGAAGACATCGCTAACGTGATTCATATCATACAGTCTCTGCAAGCCCCAGTTCCGGCTGGAAAGCAACCACAACCAGTAAAGGTTCATATTCCTAGGCTAACCCAGGTCCCCGGTTTGCCCAGACCTTAGTGGGGAACGCTTGCAGAAGAAGAGATGTAAGAAGAGGAAGATGATGAAGAGGACTTTGGGGAACCAACTGATCCAGAGGTTTCCCACAGCCTCACAGACCAGATTCCTGATAAGGGAACTGAAGATTTTACTTCATATTTTGCTTTTATGAAGCAAATAGCTCAGACCCTCGACCTCCCTACCCAGGAATCCACAGAGGATGAGGAGGAAGAGGATTACACGGATATGATGGATGTGCCAGCATCAAAGAGGTTATTGCTGCCACTCCATATATCCCTTAAGAAACAGACACTCAAAGTCTTGCAGACACCCACTTCTGTGCCCCTACAGACAAGAAGGCAGACAAGAAATACAGTGTTGCCAAAAGTGGTGCTGAGTTCCTTTTGGGTACCCTAGTCATGAGGGGGCAGTGCAGGCTGCAGCTTAGGACAAAGCTGGCATCCCCTGCCTCTCACCCTCTGGACAAAGATTCTAGGAGGGTGGACTCTATCGCAAAAAGTGTACCTGGCATCTTCCCCTGGCTATTAAGCAAGCTACTCATGTCATATGTACAGGTACCAGAAGAACCTTTGGTCCACAGTGATGGAAATAACTAAAGCAGTTCCATCTCCATGGCAGCTGACCTAGAAGAAGCTGCAAAGAGAGGGATTAAGGCTGCAAAACACAGTTCAGAATGGCAGTGGACTCAAATGATACTGCATCCAGACAGATGGCAGCATCAGTGTCCCTAAAGAGGCTTGCCTGGCTCAGAACTACCAACCTGGCCCAGGATACACAAACAAAAGCTATGGACTTCCCTTGTGATCCTATGTCTCTGTTTGGGGAACAAACAGAGGCATATATGAAAAAAGGACGAATATAAGTCAGCCTATAAGAGTGCTGCAGCTAAAGAAAGAGCATCTACCCCCAGAAGCATCAGACCAGAGGTGGCAGGGCAGAGCTCATTATAGGCCTTTCTTCCAGCCTCAAGCTTCCCCAGTACCAGTAGCAGAGGGATACTTTAGAGGCAGAGGCAGAAGGGCAGTGGCCATACCAGCCCCAGTGTCCAGCCAGCAGCAGAGACCAATCAGACACCCTGAGGTGCCTGCTCGGTCGCCTCCCCAGTACCAGTAGGGGCAGGCTGGCCCACTACCTCCAGGAGAGGGAAAATATCACCACAGACAAGTGGGTCCTGGAGGTAGTGGGCCAGGGTCTTGTACTCAGCTTCAAGCTCATGTCAAGGCTGAGGTCAAGGACCTTCAAACCACCCTCCCATCAGAAACAATCTTGCTGGAAGAGAAGTGTCAAGTTTCCTGTTGCAAGAGGCAATTTTATTTTTATTTATTATTAATTTGAAAATACCTTTGAGCACATGCTCTTTTACAAAGGTTCCACGTCACAGATTGCAGGTAAGTTACACAGTAGACAATGTTTCAACACATAAGAACAAATGTACAATATATTCAGAGTGCAGGAACAAACAGTGGTAATACAAGAACAAATAGATAACAGTGGAAGCAACAAAGCCAGTCCCTCCAGAACAGAGGGAAAAGGCCTATACTCAAGATACTTCCTCACCATAAAGAAAACAGGAGAGTGGCGACCCATTTTGGATCTCAGACACCTAAACAAACATTTGTCAAAATCAAAATTCAGGATGGTGACTCGTACTACTGTTCTACCAATCCTAAGGCAGGGAGACTGGCTAGCATCCCTAGACCTAAAGGATGCTTACTTTCACATCCCTATAAGGTGGTCACACAGACAGTACCTCAGGTTTAGACTGCCTTCAGGCAATTATCAATTCAAGGCAATGCCCTTGGACTAACCTCTGCTCAAGGGAATTGTTCACAAAATGCCTAGCAGTGGTTGTGGCACACCCTAAGGAGACAGGGGTAACAGTGTTCCCTACCTGGATGACTGGCTGATAGGTAGGTCAGTCATATCAGCAAGTGAAAGAAGCACTGGCACTACAGGATACCCTGCATTCACTGGGGTTTCTGGTAAACCTAAAAAGTCTGTGCTGGAACCAGTTCAGCTACTCAAATTCATAGGAGCAGAGTTGGACATACAAAAGGAAGGGCTTTCCTCCTCAAGACAGAGTGGACAACCTGATACAGGTAGCAAACTCCCTCAAACTACACGTCCCAAGGCCAGCAAGGCATTTTCTGCAACTGCTAGGCCACATTGCAGCATCCACAGCAACTGTATCAGGGCTAGGTTCCAAATGAGGGACATTCAGTTCCACCTGAGAGGTCACAGGCTTCAAAAAGGGATTCTCTGTCAAAGCTAGTACTCATTATGGTGACATTTCTCCAGGCTCTACAGTGGTGGCAAGACAAGGCCAACCTCAGGCAAGGGGTTCCATTCTTGCAGCAAGCCCCTCACTGGTACTGACCACAAGATCCATCCCTCATGGGTTGGGGAGCACATCTGGGGAATCACACAGCACATGGCACATGGACAAAGCAGGATCACTCCTGCACATCAACTTGTTGGAACTACAGCAGTACTCCTGGGTATCCAGTCATTCGCCAATCTAGTAAAGAGCAAGGTGGTTCAGGTCAGAACAGACAATACAACCACCATGTACTACATAAACAAGCAAAGAGGCACAAGGTCAACTCCACTGTGCACAGAGGCAATGAAAATTTGGACCTTGGCATATTCCTTGGAGGTCTCTCTCAGCTGTCCATCTCCCAGGAAAGGACAATGTTTTGGCAGATGCTCTCAGCAGAATCAACCAGAACCACCACGAGTGGTCACTGAACAAGCAGGTCCTGGAGGCCATCTTCAGGTGATAGGGCACTCCAGAAATGGACTTGTTTGCAGCTCCAGGCAATCATCAGCTATAACAGTTCTGCTGCAGACCCCTATCAAGGGCACAGTCCTGTGGATGCATTTCTGCTGGATTGGACAGGGAGGTTTCTGTGTGCTTTCTCCCTTCCTCTTGCTACTAAGGGTGCTGAACAAACTCAGAACCCAGCCAGCAACAATGATTCTCACTGCCCCAGACTGGGCCAGACAGCCCTGGTACTCCATGATTCTATCAATGCCAGTAACCAAACCAATCAGCCTCCCAGGAGGCACAACCTACTGTCATCCTCTCAGGGCAGGATCATGTACCCCAATCTACAATCCCTCAGGCTCAAGGCCTGGCTCTTGAAGACTTAGACTATGCAGACTTGCATTTGTCAGAAGGGTCATGGAAATACTCTGGGGTTCAGAAAGTCTTCCATTAGAAACGTATTCTTCCAAGTGGAAAGATTCTCCATTTGGTACTAAGGCAAGGGTCTGGATCACAACCAAGCCACTTTTCTTGTAGTTCTGATTATTTAGCACATCTCCATTCTTCTGGCTTAAAAGCCTCTACTCTGAGAGTGCACTGGGCAGCTGTCTCAGCTTATTTCTCTGCAGGTAGAGGGTTTTCCTAGCCTATAACACAGTATTTAGGCCATTTTTAAGAAATTGCTGCATTTGCATCCTCCATATAGGGAACCAACCCCTATGTGGGACAACATTTATTGCCCAGCTCATGCAGCCTCCCTTTGAATCTATGTCTTTAGCAGACCTCAGGTATGTGACTTGGAAGACAGTATTCTTAGTAGCCATGACTTCTGCCAAAAGGATCAGTGAGCTTCAGGCCTTGTCTACAGTGCCTGGATACATTGCCGTCCATAGAGACAAAGTTGTCCTGAGGACTAATAGAAAATTCTACATAAGGTGGTATCAGAGTTCCACCTTAACCAGTACATCACACTACCTGTCTTTTTCACTGATCACTCTACTCCAGGTGAACGCAGACTGCATAGCCAGATGTAAAAGGGCAATTAGCTATTATCTTGACCACACAAAGTCACACAGACAGGATCAAACTCAGCTCTTCCTCAACTATGGAGAGGTGGGAAAAAGGAAACCAGCCACGAAAAGATCCATTGCTAGATGGACTGTGGCTTGCATTCAGTTCTGTTACAACAAGGTGGGTAAGCAGCCACCTGCATGCCTCATTGTCCATTCAACTAGGGCACAGCCTCTTTAGCAGCTACTAGAGATATCCCCCAACTGATATGTAAAAGCAGCTACTTGAAAACAGTACATACATTCACCAAGCATTACTGCTTGGATGTCCAGGTCAGAGGGATGCCAAGTTTGGCACAGTAGTCCTGCAGAGCCTGTTTCCTAGGCAGGTTCTAGCCCAAATCAAAAGGTACTGCTTGGGTAGTCTTTTTAGTCAGAATACTGTAAGATTTCCTGGGTTTGAAGAAAAATTACTCACCGTAGTAATCTTGTTTCTTCCAAGGGACTCTTACTGTATTCTGAGCACCCTCCTTTCCTCCCTCCTATGAACCTATGGTCACTGAACTCCAGCTATACTAAAGTGTTGCAAACCTGTGGGTATGTTTTTCTCTTGGGCATCTGTGACTTGAGTCTTAGGGGTGCCAGTTCAAATTTTTAAGGGGACAAAAATTGTTTGTTTATTAAAAAGGGTGGATTAGTTGTCACTAATAGCAGTGCTTAGATAGATAAATTTTGGTGCATGCTTCATAACAATCTGACGGTTTAGAACTGTTTACCAGGGAACAGTGGTTTGAAAACCGAGCTCAAGCCTAACATTCCATCATTTGCATAAGTTCTATTAACCATTTCAGCTCCAGGGCAGTCCTATGGTGAAACCATACTGCATAAGTCAGAATACAGTAAGATTCCTTGAAGAAAGATTACTACTATGGTGAGTAATTTTTCTTGTAGTATATAGAATGGACTTAAATTCAAAAATAATCCCCAAGCCTCCATTGTCAACTTATTAGCAAAGGACTTCAACAACAGAAATGTTATCATTTATATATTTATTTTGTGCGTGAGGGAAGGGGTCAAACACTCACATAAAGGAGATGGCCAGGTCCCTTCCCCTTCCTGGTATCCTGCAGAAAGCCCACCTCCCATGCCACCCCCAAGGTTATTGTTACTTGAGTTGCAGCATTGATTTAAACATGGTGGTCCTCTAAAATATGAAAACAAAATGTAAAATCCATTCCCCACTGACATCAATAGTGCACCCTCCCTCTCCCCCACACACTCTGCAGACTCATACATCACAAAACATATGAGTGCAGGGACGGCACAGAGTGGCGTTCTATCTGCAGGGTACCAGGAAGAGGAAGGCATCTGAAGGCCACCTTCTGGATATGATGATTTACTATTCCTTCCCTACATAAAATGCAGCAGTGAGGTTGCTGACTGCTCTAAAGGTCCAGTCATGTGACCCCTGTCTTGTGTGACCACCACTGGCTGCCTGTAAAGTAGTGCGCGTTACTTCCAAGGTTGGTTTACAAGCATACAAACCCACACAAGTTGGGTCCTGGCTACCTGTTAGAGCTTCTGCACCACCTTAATCTTCATGTCACCTTCACTACACTGAAGAGGGTCTTCTCTCAGTCCCAACAGAATGGATGAAGTCCTCAGGTGACCACACATTTGAGGTGGCTGGCCTTCTGCCGTGGAACTGAGAGGAGGTCCCTCAATGCTGGCCTTATAGAAGGGGTCAAATGCATACCTGTTTAGACAAGCCTTCAGGGACTGTAAGTATAGACTGGAGGTTAGAGTAATGAGCTGCGAATGAGCTTGGTACATCCAGCAGACCTGGGTTTGATTCCACAACCTCTGAACAAGTCACTTAACCTTCCCAGTGCTCCCAGGTCACCCCTGAAAACAGGCACTTGTGCCTAGTGGACTTACCTAGTTACCAAAGAATAAAATAAAGTTTATCATGTAGCAGCTGCTGTTTTAATTGTAATGACTATAATTTGCTTACTTTAGTACTGATGTTCTTCTTATTTATTTTAAATTTATTTATTTTGCTGTTCTATTATCTGCCTATCTACATTTGTACAGTGCCCTGAGCCTCTGGGGAAGAAAAAGAGAAGGAGAAGAATCATCATCAGCATTTATATAGCGCTTTTCATACACAGTGTATCCCAAGTGCTTTACAAGCAATGCTAGACTGGTAGTGAAGTGACTGAATGTGTAGTGGCAGCCATATCACACATCAACACCCACACATAGCCTGGACAATTGAATGTTCCGCTTTATTTATTTATTGAAGAATATCAGAATTACAAACCTTTGAGTCTTAGACTCATTTCCAAAGGCTCCACGTCAAGAAACAGAAATACTGGGTAAAACATTAATGCAGGATACAGAGGGTGAAGGAGCACAGTTACATAGATAAAACAGTTGAGACTAACAATGATGTGGCCTATACATATAGTTTGGTAAGCAGGTCCCTGTAACATAGGGATTAGTTACTGTATTGTCAGAGGTAACAATACAGTCTGGAAAAATTAGACATTGTCAAAGCAGTTCAAACTGATAGCACGCTGTGGACTGGGCAAGGGGTGTACAGTTATGGGCAGGTGCAGGAACAGGGAGGCAGGGTGGCTCCTGAGGGCTGCTTTGAAGGACCCAGCTTGGTGAGCCTGGTGACTGATGGAGGAGGGCGCTGTAGAAGATGGGGCCTTGACCATGAAAAGATCTCTGCGCCAGGGTCGTCCTGACCCTAGGGACTAACATGGAGGCAGTGTCAGTGCTGCGGGTGTTTACTGTGTGCTCTTTGGTATTTAAGGACGCTGTTACTCCAGGAGGTGTTAGACCTAGGAGAGATTTTTTGACCATGAGACAGGCCTGATACTGGAGCCTCTCGTCAAAGTTGAGGATCTGTGTAAGGGAGCAGAGGTGCATGTATGTGTTGTCCGTCCATAGCGGACAGGGCCTGCAGGCTTTGTTAATGACTATTTTAATTTTGTTAACAACCTTGGCATCTGCAGCACCATAGATTAGTAGACCGTAGTCGATCAGGGACATGAAAGATGAGGTAATGGCTAGCCTCAATGCTTCAGTGGGTAGGCAGTCCTTGTGATGATAGAGGAGGCGATGCAGGTGTTAGCTGCTGATGCGAGTGTGAGATGTGGGTATGGAAGGTGAGGCAGGGTTGAAGGTAACCAAGGTATTTGTAGGAGTAGACCTGTTCTAGGGGTGGAGCAAACTGGAGACGATTTGGAGGGTGAATTCTTTAGTTTGCTCTGATGGTGAGTGAATAGTAGGGTCTTTATTGTTTTCAGGTTCATGACCAGCCTATTCATACTGAACCAATGTTTAGCCAGGCTAAAGGAGTGCTGCAGCGAGGCCTGCAGGCTGGTTGGGTTTGAGTGGGAGGCACAAAGCACGTCGTCAGTGCAGAGCAAGATTTTTCCAGGGCAGAGGGAGGGGAGGGCATTGAGAAAGAGACTAAAGAGCAACAGTCCCAGGATGGAGCCCTGGGGCACCCTGAGTGTGCAGGGTGGGAGAGGATAGCGTGGTATTGATCCTGATGCACTGCAACCACAATGTCGGGTAGCTGGAGAGCCAGTTGAGGGCCCTTGGGAGAAACCCATTTTAGAGAGGTGTCCAGCAGGAGGGGGTGGTTGAACGTGTGAAGGCCTTGGATAGGTCTATAAATACAGCTCCTGTTGGTTGCCCTTATCAAGTGTGGCGTGGATATGGGTTGAAAATTCTAGGAGGGCAGTGACAGTGCTGTCCCCAGCGTGGAAACCATGCTGTTGACTGCAGAGCACGTTATGAATGTCTAGGTAGGTTGTTAGCTGATCAGTCACTACCTTTTCTAGGGCTTTGGGGAGGTGAAATTGGTCGCTAGTTCGTGGACAGGTGGTCCCCACCTTGTGGATGGGGGTCACTACTGCTTTTTTCCACTTTTGGGAAACTGACCAAGGCAGAGAGAGCGCATTCAAGAGGCCGGTAAGGGGGGGAGCAGTACGTCCAGAGCCAGGCTAAGTAATTTAGTGTCAAGCGGGTCATTCATGCAGCTGGAGCCTTTCAGGGCCTTGGCTAGTCTGACTACTTCCCGAGGGGTGATTGCCCTTAGGTAGAAAGGTTGGCATGAGATCTGGGGGTCTGAGTTGGGCATGGGGCCAAAGAAATTTTGGGGAGGACCGCACTCAGGTCAGTGAGCTGGTGTTGAGGGCACTGGCTATTTCCTTTGGGTCAGTGGTGACTGAGCCATTTATAGAAATCTGCAAGGGGTGGGGACCACGACTTCGCCATTAAGTGTTTTAATGTTGTCCCAAAATTTTGGGAAGACCCACAGGAGGAGGTAAGCTGGGCCCCAAAGTGTTCAGTTTTAGCCTGGATGGCCCACGTGCATTTATTCTGTTCCACTAATAGGCCTGTCTGACGCAGGCTTTGCAGATTCCCTTTGTCTTGTACCACAGTTGTTCTCGTGCTTTAGTTGCTGGATGAGTGAAAAGTTATCCAGGGTGCGTTCTGCTGCATGTGGTAGGTCTTTTTTTTAGGGCAAAGGTGTCACAGGCTAGGGTAAATGAGTTGTGGAAGTAGTCTAGTGCTGTGTCCATGCTAGTGGACTGATATATCAGAGACCAGTCTCAGTGGGCAAGGTGTTCCTGAATTTGGCGAGGTTCCCTGGACAGAGGATGCACCGGAGGTAGTGGTTGGAGCAGGGCAGGTTGTTTGCCCGACCATGCAGACAACTGGAGAGTGTTGCTCAGGAGTCTGGAAGGACAGTTATGTCCCTCCTTATTCTATGGGTCCGATTGGAGATTATGATGTCCCGCAAGGTGTCCTGCCTGTGGTGGGTTGTGTCTAGTGGGCTGAGTCACCAGTTGGTGTAGGTCTAGAGCTGCGAGTGCATCCTTGGAGGCGCCAATTTAGGCTGAGGTCCCCCAGGATGATATGTTCAGATTTAAGAGGAAGGCCGGTGATGTAATCAGTAAGGGAGGAGTGGACTGCTTGCGTGGGATGCTTGCATAGTGACTTGAGGGGGCTTTGGATGGGTTGGGGATGATCCTGATGGACATGGCTTGTGCTCCATGATCCAAGGCTGGTGGCGGTATGGCTTGGGCAAGCAGGGAGTGGCGCAGGTACATAGCACATCCCCACTCTATTTACCGACTCTGTTGAGCCGGTGGAGGAGCAACCTGGGATGAAGACAAAGGAGTCTGGGTGGACTTGGAGGCGATGTCTCCACCAGACCGAGGACGCCTGGCTGGTGCTGGAGATCCAGCATTGTAATGCAGCAGTTTTCTTTAGGATGCTGCTAATGTTCACAGAGGCAATCCAGCCCAGGGGTGGGGTGGGTTGGGTTGGTGTGGGGGTCCGAGGGCCTGGGTTGGGGTGGACATCCCAGAGATGAGAAGGAGCAACATGATTAGTCTAAGAAGGGTTGGAAGCATTTTGGAGGTGGATGTAGTACTACTTCCTGGTCCCATGCAGCACACATATGAGGTAGGTAGGCAGGCAGCATATAATGCTGATTACAGGCCAGACTAGGGGCACGAGGTTGAGGTGAGTGATACCAGCACGAGCAATGGCATGGGTGGGAGGGGAGGAGAGGGGCGATGCAGGGTGGATGTAACGGGGAGCTGGCACTGGAGTGGCCTTACCAGGGTCAGCTAGGGGATACTGACTTGCGAGGAGGGTGCTTGGGTATTGCAGGTGTGGGAGCAGGACCACAAGCGGGGAAAAGTCAGGCTAAGGAGGAGGCCATGCTGGGCAGAGAGACCTGAATTGTGGTCTTTGTGATGTGAGATATAAGGGTGGTCGGGCTACCTTCCACTGTGTGGGAGTCTTTGTGGTGTAGTGGCAGGGTGCCAGACTTTGGTGCACAGGGTACCAGGTTGGAACCAGGGAAGACTGCTCTACAGGAGGGCATGGCCTGGAACCAGAAAGGAGACACTCACGGCAGAAGATACTGCGGAAAGAGGGACAAGATGGGGAAGGCAGCGACTCCTAGTGGTGGAGATAGGGCAGGCTTCAAGCAGGGAGGCGGGGAAATAATAGAGGTGAGGGGGTGAGCTAGAGTGGTAGGATGGTAGAGGGGGAGAGAGGAGGAAAGCAGTGGTTCAAGGCTGGAGGAAGAAACGCCTCAGGTGGTGAGCGCAGATAATCAGGGACTTCAAGGAATTCTATAGCTATATTAACTCTATTGCAAAATGACAGGACTGTTATTCCTTGAAATGGAGGGGGCAAAGGGACCACCTAATGGCTCAGCGGTAGCGCCTGCACTTCAATACCGGTAACCCAGGTTCAGAAACAAGCCAGAGTCTGCTTGGTTCGTGGCCAGGCTGGGAGTGCTCTGATGGAGTGTGAGCCAGCCAGGGAGGAAGACAGCCTGCCTCGTGCAGCAGTGGGACTCGCAGAGTGAACGGACAGCTTGCTCCCTTGTGAGAAGTGATGCATGACCAGTGTGCACTGCTGCAGTCGAGGTTGACGGAGACTGCGGCGCCATCTGAGGCAGAGGGAAGGAGCAGGCAGAAAAGCAGGAGGAAAAGTGAAGCCTGAACTACAGAAACCCCGCTTGACTCCTGTGGGCTCGCAACATCACTCCAGGATGCCTTGGCCTAAAGTTGGATGCATGCTGGAGGGGTGGAGGGCATCCTCCCCACCCTGCCTTGGAGAGGCAATCTGTGGGGACAATGGCCAGGGTACCCACCGTGGGGCAGATGGATGCTGGTGATGTGGGGTTGAAGCAGGAGCAGAAACAGCTGCCCAGGTGTCCCAGAAGAAGATAAATAAATGACTGGGGGCGGATGGAGCTTGAAAACATTGCTATTGAAATTGCAAAGACCAAAGAATTTAATCAGTGTTTCTGCTCAGTGTTCAACAAACACTATGACACTAACAGTACTGGGCTTATGGGATGTACAGACACAACCACAGCAGAAACACACCCAGCATTTTCTCAGCAGAGCATTCTAGACTAGATAAATCAGCATGCCCAATCAACCTATCTCCAAATCTTTCTAAAATGTAAGACTAGAATAACAAGCCCACTATAATTACTTTTCAACAAATAGCAGATCGGGCAGTACCCGAGACCTGAGGATTACTAATGTGATCCCTACTCTTCAGAAGGCTAAAAAAGAAATCTGAAACTATGGGGCCAGTCCACCTGGCACTGGTTGTGGCAAGATCATGGAGGGTCTAACAAAGGAACTTTTGTTGAATAAAACGATGAGCAGCACAGCCTCAGATAATCAACAACATGGTTCACAAAAAAAGATCACACATGACAAGCCTGCTGGATTTTTATGGCAGGGTTAGCAAAGATCTGGATGTTGGAAAGTCAAAGGATGTGGTCTTCCTAGACTTAAGTAAAACCTTTGATTTAGTGCCACACATAACAGTCATTACGAATCAGGGAAAGCTCGGATTAAACAAGAAAACTGTAAACTGCACTGAATTGTGGCTGGATGAAAGATCATGAGGGTATGAATAAATGGATTTTCAACACGGAGGGTAGCGTTATCAATGGAGTCCCACAAAGTTCACTTCTGGGGCCAGTAATGTCAGAATCAATATCTGGATGGAAAAACAGGCAGATGACTCAAAGCACGGTGTACTGATTTGTGTACTGCAAAGAAAATTTGCTAATATGTTAAAATGCAGTGGCATCAGACCTTTCATCCGTTGCAGCCCTGCATTTCCTTGCTTCTGTAGTATTCTCTTCACCACTTGCCGGACTCAAGAGTATTTCTGCAAATGTATCTCTTTCCTCTAGTAATGCAACAGCAGAAGCAGTGGTGGCCCATACATGCACACACATTCGCATGAACATACACCCTAGCACCATTACAGAATGCGCCAAATTAAACTGACCCACTTTGTAGCGGACGTCTGCTTCTAACGGATCTTTCCCTATTGCCAAATGCCATTTACCATGTGTTTCAATAATATTTTGCACTGCTTAAGTGGACCTGTACTGCATGTAGTGGCTGCCAAGAAGCTAATTAACAGCTCCTTGACACCTATGCCAGGTGTCAATTATCAGTATTCAGCTGCCATCAAGTCACTGGTGTTTGTGTGTGACCAGTAACAGCAATTTACAGCAGTTTAGCTCATTTACTCCTTCCCTACTCACAGTTTCTCATGCTTTCTTTGACTTTTGTTGATCTTTGCTGCGTTGCTGTGCTGTAACAAATGTCTGTCGTGGACTGCATGTGCTCAAGCCAGCAATAAGTACTGTATGCCAGGACAGGTGCACAGCTTTTTATTCTTATTTTTTGTTCAGTACAATAAAGTTACCACACTATCTGGTTGGTTGCCAGAAACAAAGCTCACTGAAGGAGCTGTAATCACTTATGTGTTTTCTGTGATGTCTGTCTCCTGTTCCCGTTCTGCTCAATCATGAGAGCGTAGCTTTACTGATGTGCGGATGCCGCTTGTAATGGACGCAGTGCCATATGCCAAACTAGTCCGTTATAATACTGTATTAGGTTTTACAACCTTATCCTTTTTGCTCCCCGGATCCGGGCCTGCCTCTCCTTCGCCGCCTTATGCCCCTCGCTGCCACCCTGCCCCTAATGCAGCCACCACCACCTCACATCGAGCCCCCTAGGTAACTTGGCGTAACCCTTCACGGATGGGTCACCCTCCTCCAGGAAGAAGGTGCCAGTGGGGCAGGCCAGCGTACTCTTTCTTGGCCTGGGTGCTGCTGAGGTGGTCTTTGGACCTGCTCAGGGTCTCGGTAGCAGCGGGCCAACTATACCGTCATCCGGCTGACCACGGAGCTCTTTTTCCATTTGCTCCCTGAGGCGGCATGCCACTAACGTCAAGGCATACACCAATGTTCACCATGCCCATTAGTCAGCAGGACCCAGCACACTGCCATGTGCTGGCCTCAGTCAGGAATCAGCAAGCACGGGTTACCCGAGGGAGAGGCGAGCAGTCACCAGTGCTCGAGCCTTCTGCCCCTGTCTGGCCTTCTTCAGCTGCCCCAGGTCTGTTCCAAACCGGGTTGCCGGTCTTGAAGTGGAAATCCAACCGCTGTACTGACGGGCTGGCTCTGACCTTATCCTTCTGTGAAATTTTCATGCACACCATCATATGACTCTTTCAGGGTCTGAACTGGCTGAAAATAAGGAACTTTACTGCATTACTGTACACTAAGGAGTGAATATGTTTGGAACACATCTGAATAACTCCAGTCTCTCCTGGCTTCCCCAGCTGCAGCTATGCTCTCTGGTCCCAGGACCTACAGTACACTTCTCTGCTTTTCCCCAAGGTTAAAGAGACAGCTGTAGTGTGCATTTTTGCCTTGACCTTCACACTGTTAAAAAAAAAACAAAAAAAAAACACTTCTCACTAGTCATTATACGTGGCAAAAACATACAGATTTACTAAGCAGTTAAAGAAAATTTTAACCAGTTTACCAGAGCGGTGAAACTTTTAAGACAGATTCTCTGCCATTTTATGGCATGCATTCTCTTTATATAGAATGCTGCTGCTTTTAATTATATCTGTGTGGCTAACATATTTACATTTCTTTAAGCCACACTGGCAAACAAAAAATCTCAGTGGAAAACAGTCCTGTCTGTTTCCAGGTTAACTTGCTAAAGTCTGTGAAATCAATGTATATTTATGCATGTATTTGTCACCACAGTTTTAATGTTTCTCTGGTTACCACAATGCTGAGAGACACAGAGTCTGCATGCATGTATTTATGTGCTGTGCTTACTGTTACTGTACAGGACAGTCATAAACTGGGATGCTGCATCTTATGAGACTATTCTGTTGATAAAAATAAAGTATATAAAAAATAATTATCTATTATCATTTACATGACAGGAGTCACGATACATAAAGCACACAGACCAATACCATATTACACTACTGAGATAAACTAATCTCTGAGATACAGGGTTATTATGTATGTGCTACTGTGGTACAACATTCAGGGGAAACAACAATTAGAACCAACATTAAGTCCTGATAGGTGCTGTATAGGAAGTCCATGAGCCACATAGCCAAAACACCTCAATGAGAAGGACTGTCCAGCAAATCCAGTCCAAAATCCAATTATCCTTAAAAGGGAAGAACTGGTGCCATGTCAAAAGCTTAATGTTAAAATATCAACTTTGTATTTGCAGAAGCTAAAATTAGCAAAATCTGTGCAACGTTACAAAGATACTTTTCCCCTCTTGCCCTAAATCAACGAAGATGCAACCCCTTTAATACACCTCTAGGATTCTGATTCTTATTAAATGAGCAATACACTCAATGTAAAAACATAAGGCAGGGTAATCACCTACCTTAAACACTGTGTTTAGTGGTTATGAGCTGTTCCTGGCAGCAAACAGGGCAACTAGCCGTCCCAGGACAGAGACAAACAAGAGAGGAAAAATACCATGTTTTTAATCAGAATACTTGGGCCTGGTACTCTCAAAAGAAAGTCAGGTAGGGCTTAGAAGCTCCTATTCGTCCTCCTGGTCCACTGTTCGCAATCCTGCAACCACCGCCTGACGATCAGTCCACTTTCCCGTCCGAAAACATACACCTTGCTCTGGAAGACCAGCCAAGTCCAACGGGAAGATCACAGAGTGTGGAATCTCCAGTGCTCGTTGTCACTGAACTCCTTCAAAGTGCTTCCTGCACTGTTGCGAATCTGGTTGTTGTCTTGAAATAAAGGGGCTTGTTTCCTCGCATATTTTAGAATTTTTATCTCTCCCCAATGCCAGTGGTGATCAACATAAGTGTAGGCAGTTCAGAGTTAGATGCTTTACCCCGGTAATTCGATAAGTTTTCTGGATGCCCAAGACTCCTCTGACCTTCAGGTATTAGGACATCTGTGAGCCATTCCCTGAGATACATTAGGGGTTATCCCTTCCGATCCTTCAGGTAGACCAATAATGCGAATGTTAGCTGCCCTGGTTTGGTTCTCAAGTGTCTCAAGCCTAGCGAAGGTGTTGATTTTCTTTCCCCATTAAAGTTGTGGCTCCCATAGAGCGTAGGCATTTTCTAATTTGGCTCACTTCCTCCTTTAAACCGTGACAGCCGTCTCTAAAATTACCACTCTGCTGTTAAAGTCATCCACTTTAGTGTTTAGAGATGTCACTGATTGGATCAGGAGTTGTAGCTTGTGGCCTAGTGTCTCAATAGTTTCTCCTGAGCCCAAGGTTGTCACAGGCTGCATGGTATCATCGGAAGGCAAATCCCTAAGTTTCCTTTACTTTGTGCTCCGCCACCATGCTGTTTGTGTTTCTTTGGATTACCCATTTTAATGAAGTCGGGGTCACTCTGTTCGATGGTGCTACATAAAATTTACAGTAAAGCCTCCAAATCGTTTTGGCAAAAGAAAGGGTAGTTTCCTGAGAGCTCGGGCTCCACAGCACCCCCTTCATAATGATCTTAATAAACTTGCTATGCTGGTCCGGTGGCACTGAGGGTTGAGGCACTGGATGCCACATCTCGTGCCGCCCAGCGACCTGAGTTCGGGAGAGCTCGGGCCGCCAGGGGTTGACAGAGGGATGGCTGGGAGATGACTGTGGCGGCCGCTGGGCTACTCTCATCTCCTGGATTGAGGAGATGTAGTTCCTCGCGCTTAGCTGACACCCAAGTGGAGGCCAGGTGTCAGGAGCAGAGTCAGGGCTGGCGGCTGGAAGGAGCATTCGGTTTCCAGCAGCGCAGGCGCTTAACAGGCATACACTTGCTGTGCTCATCGTTGCTCCGGGGAGGGGGCAGGAGAAAACTATCAAAACCATGTTCTCTCTCTGGTCGATATGACCGCCCACACTGCTCTTGGACCCTGCTCTTCGGATCCCTCACCAGTAAAATAGTCGAGGGAGAGGCTGACGAGGTTAGGGACAGCAAGGGCCTGACAACAGGAGTAGGTGACCATGGAGGCGCAAACAGCTATATTAAAAATAAATAAATACAAAATAAACTTGCTGGTGGTAATAGTCACTACAATGGTAGAACATTAGCACTGCCTTACAGCACTATTACAATAACCACTACCACGATAATCTACACTACACAACAGTACAACAATCACAACTGGCATAATAGGCCTTGTAGCATAAGAGGTAGTGTTATCACTTGTAGTGCAACAACCTGGGTTGGAAGCAAATCTGGGCTGTTGGAGGGTCAGCAGGGGGCATCCGTAGGACTGCACCCCTCCTCCGGGGTGGGCAGATCCCGAAGCTTGACTGGTCCCTGGCAGAAGCGAGGGAAATGCAGCTCCAGTCAAGAAGGTCGGAGACATGGCAGGCTTCAGTGCACATCATACAGGAGTGCATGGCCTGCACCATGACATTACTGCACATCACAGATCCCAGGAGTAAAAACTGGAGGCAGGATGAGAAAGTGCACCTGCAGGTCCTGCACCCAACCAGCTGGGCAATGTCAGCGAGAACTGGATCTGTTCTAAGGTGGGGCAAGCCCTGGGGAAGACCGCTGGTAGGTAAGTCTGGCAGACATCAGGGTGATGGGGCTGGGGACTGGCATAATAATAAGCACTGCACTGTACAATAACAGTACAGCACAATTATCAGCAGTACACAACACTGCAATAATAAGCACTGCACTGTACAATAACAGTACAGCACAATTATCAGCAGTACACAACACTGCAATAATCAGAACTGCATAAGAAGCAGTACTGTACAATCATCAGCACTGAGCAATCAGCACTACTAGATGCGTATGAAAGCATGTGGGAGGGGGTCACAGTGTGGAATGGAGGGGTTCAGGAGGAAACACAGAACTTGGAAAAGGAAGTGTCACTCAGTGGGCTGGGCAATATGGGGGGCCACACATACACTGTGCCCTAACATGTAAACACCATTATAGAGGTTGTATAGTCTTAAATCTCTGGGCACCAGCTGTCTTCCTAGATCAGTAACATTTGTCAACAGTACCTCTACAATGTTCCACATGCAACCACATATTCAACAGTTTCTACCTAGGTTGCCGAGAAGAGGCAGTCTCTCAAACCGATGGAAATCTGTCTACTGGGTTTAAGCAGAGTTCATAAGATATGGCAACAATGGCACAATCATCTTCTTCTCGTCAACACTAAGGATAGTCAGGAGGGCATTTATGTTCCAAAAATGTTCTCAGGTATGCATTCCTGACACCTCTGAGCTCGTGACCCAAATGTCTGAGTCTCAGCATTTCTGGGGTGTGTGTCAACCATTCCTGTTGTGCTGGAGCCCTCCTGTCCAGCCACAATTTTACTACTACTGCAACTATAAGTGTTATCACATGCACTTCTTCAGGCTTTCATGCTGACCTCCTGTACCCACCGGGTGACCCACTGCGTGTAGCGCCCATCAGGGGCTCACCAGGCCACTGACCTGTCAAGCACACCCTTGAACTATTGACGGCCTAGGTTTGTCGGACAGAGGAGGGGCAGGAAAGGTGCACTGTGTGGCCAGACATCATAAGGAAGCCTATCCAAGCAGTCATCTGGTGCTGTGGGCAGCCATTTTCCACTGTTGTGCGGCTCCCCACCTTCCTCTTTTGTGGCCACAGTGGGCGTGTGGTCACCCCATGCTGCCACTAGTGCAGCAGCACGCAGCAACCCACTCCCCAAGAGGGAAGCATCTAAAGGACACCCGCACTCCTCCCTGACGGCCTCCGCCTCCCAAAGTCTGGGATTGGCCATGGTCCTGGATCGCCAATGTGCCACAGCAAGGCCGCATCACTCAGTGCCATGGAGCGGGCTATGAGGGAATTCTTAATTGCAGACCAGAGTTCACCATCTCTGGGTAGTCGCAGATGTCATTAAGAAGGGATACTTCTGGTGGCCACATCTGTAGCGGCTTGTCACTGGGACTGATCCCATTTTGAAAAGTTATGTGAAGTTTATTCGGGACGTAAATAGAGGTTATGCATTATCTTGAACTGCACAGTTTGTCACCTGTGAGCAACACTGCACTTCTGATTAAGGTCCAGATATCTGTACTGCACTATAACCTAAACTACACAATTTACAGTATTTTATTTATATTTTTAGTTTTTGTTGACCGGTAAGTGCATTAGACAAATTTCTGCCTATTTTCAGGCACGACCAAGGGAGGGATACAGATGAATGCCAACTGATCTTGAACTAGATTAAGCTGTTTGTGGTATTTTTAGTGAATGGGGTACATTTGGCCAGGACACCGGGCAATTCACCTACTCTTTCGAGAAGTGCCATGGGATCTTTAACATCCACCAGAACAAGCAGGCGGGACCTCGGTTTAACGTCTCATCTGAAAGATGGTACCTCAGGAGTGCAGCACCCCCATGCTGCACTGCAGTGTCAGAATTGGGATATTAACCCAGGTACATGGTGTGTGGATAGAACCCAGAACCTTCTGATCTCCCGGCCTCAGAGGAGAGTATGCTACCTGCTGAGCCACTGACACTAAATACTCTGACAATAATGACAATGACAATAATGGCAACACCCTGCAGTACATATTAATCAGTACTGCACAACAGTGCAATAATCAAACTGCACAATGATCTGTGCTGCACAATCAGCACTGCACAACAGTGCAATAATCAAACTGCACAATGATCTGTGCTGCACAATTATCAGCGCTGCATAATAAATACAGGTTACTCACCTGTAACAGGAGTCCTAGGAATGGTATATGTTGTTCATCCACACTGTCTGGCAGGTTCCTTGCCGCATTAAATCTTGCCGGAAGGTCTTCAAGCTGGCCCCTCCCACCCATCCGGGTGGTAAAACTCTTGGCTCCGCCCCATGACACCAGATCTAGCCCGCTGGAAGCCAGGTTGTCGCGTCGAAGCCCGGGAGGCGGGTGGGTCATGTAGATGAACAACATATACCATTCCTAGAACTCCTGTTACAGGTGAGTAACCTGTATTCTAGGGACATGGATATGTTGTTCATCCACACTGGCTGGCAGACTCCTAGCAGTTCTCCGGGAGGGGAGGCACACACCCCTACTTAGGGAATAATGATTGGAGAACAGAGACCCCAAAACCAGCATCCCAGCGTGACTCAAGGTTGATGTGGTAATGGGTAATGAAGGTGTGTGCTGACTTCCAGGTAGCAGCCCTGCAGATTTCCTGGATAGGAACGTCCCTGGAAGCAGCCACTGATGCAGCGGTATGGCTGGTAGAATGAGCTCTTATCCCTCTGGGAGGCTCCATGCCCGCCAACCTATAGCAGAGATCTATGCAGGAGGTGACCCACCTGCCTATCGTCTGTTTGGCTGTAGGTCTGCCAGGTGCAGCTTCACCGTAGGGTGACAAACAGCTGGCAAACCCTCTCCCCAAACTTCAGCCGTCCGCTCCTTATAATAAGAGAGCGCTTCTAGGGTCCAGAGTATGGAGTATATTTGGCCTCCGAGGTGTGATTGGGGTAGAACACCGCAGAGTCAACATCTGTTAAGGTGAAACTCCAACAACACCTTCGGAAGGAATTTCAGGTGGGGGCGCAGGACAACCTTGTCCCTGTGGAAGACCAGATAAGAGACTCGATGGAAAGCGCTTGAGCTCTCCCATCCTTCTGGCTGACATGATAGCCACCAAGAAGGCAGTCTTCCACGACAGGTGAGACATGTCACACCTGTGCATCGGTTCGAATGGCTTGCCCATGAGCTTAACCAATACCAGCAGTAGATCCCACAGAGGTGGAGGCTCTGCACCGGAGGGGATATGTGATCAAGGCCTTTGAAAAGCGCCCGACCACCTTCTCCTGCGCTACCGATCTGCTTCCCGCCCGCGCCTGTAAGCATAGATGGCTGCCAGGGTGCACCTTAAGGGTCATCGATCAAGCCCTTGCTGAGAAAGGGACCACAGGTAGTCCAGAATGCTTGCCTAGGAACAGGAGGAAGGGTCCAGTCACTTGCCCTGACACCAAATGGAGAATCTCTTCCATTTAAAGGCGTAGCATTTCTGGTCGACTCCTACGGACGCCTCAACAATGTTGAGGACCTCGTCGGAAAGGCCCAAGGCCTGGAACTCTAGCTCAGGAACCAGGCCGTCAGTTGCAGGGACTGAAGGTCCGGATGGAATACCTTCCCGATTGACTGAGATCAGGTCTGGGTGGGCTGAAGCCGCCTTGGGAGCCTGGAGCGGAGGCTGAGGAGATCTGGATACCAGAACTGGCGGGGCCAGTCTGGGGCTACCAGAATCACCTGCGCCTTGTCCCTCCTCGCCTTCAGGAGCACCTTGTGGATCAAGGAAAATGGGGAAAGGAGAAGAGGCCTGGGGTCCACGGCCCCTAGAAGTCATCCCCTGCAACGAGCCCTGCTGAGGGAGCGGGCATGAAACAAACAGTCTCAGCTTCGTTATTCCTGAAGGCAACGGGTCCACCTGAGGCATGCCCCAGTGGGAGAACAGATCTTGTACTACCTCCAGCAGGAGAGATCACTGTGGGATGCAGCCCCTATCTGGCTTAGGGCATCGGCCAGAATGTTGGAGGCTCCTGCCACATGGATGGCAAGGAGATCTGCCTCCAGGCTGCGCACGAAGGACCAAATGCGGAGAGCTTCCTGCACAGAGGCATGGAGCACGTCCCCACCTGGCGGTTTAGGTAGTACATGGCTGTGGTATTGTCCGTCTGGACCTGGACCACTTGACCCTATACAAACGGAGCGAAGGCGTGAGGCTAGACTAACCGCTCAAGCTCCAGCAGGTTGATGTGGCATTGGGGCTCCCGAGGGACCAGAGGCCAGGCGCCTGTGCTTTCCCAGATGGGCACCCCAACCCATCAGAGAGGCATCGGGTCGATAGAGAGACCGTCGGCTCAGGGTGGACAAATGGGATGCCCTCCTGCAGATGAACTGGAACAGTCCGCCACTGGAGAGCGCTCCACATCTCCTGGGTCACTGTCACTAGCTGATCCAAAGGATAGGAGCACTGTGACCATTGGCTGGCCAGTCCCCATTGTAGGGGATGCATGTACCAATGGGCCCAACAGACCACGCCTGGTGCAGGCTCGCCATGAGGCCCAGGAAGTCCTGGGCAGGTTGCAATTGCCCAACCTGAAATGATTGGGCAAAGGAGGAAAGAACCTCGGCCCTGTCCGCCGGGTTGTGCTCTGGCTCGAGAGTCGAGCTTTGCCCGATGAATTGTATCACCTGCTTTGCATGAGTTCCGACTTGGCCTCGTTGATAAGGAGGCCAACTTGACAGCAAACCTGGAGGCCAGATCCTGGACCGCTCCACCTCCATTCTGGAGGAGGGGCTCTAATCAGCCAGTCGTCCAGGAGGTACACCTAGACTGCTCAAGCGCCACAGAAATGCTGTCACCACTGCCATGCATTTGGTGAAGACCCTGGGAGCTAGAGAAGGCAGAAGGGCATGGCCCAGAACTGTAGAGGGACCCCTCTGCCCTGAAGCGAAGGAATCTCTGGTGGGACGGATGGATTGGGACGTGAAAGAACGCATCCTGGAGGTCCAGAGAACAGACCCACATGCCTCGTTCCAAGGATGGAATGATCTGCGCCAGAGTGACCATCCTGAAGGTTTGAGACCTTAGGAACCTGTTCAGGTCGTGCAGATCTAGAATGGGCGCCAGCCCCATCCATTTCGGGACCAGGAAGTACCTGGACACAAACCCGGGTCTGGTGGAGGATCCGCCACCTTCCTGATCACCTCCTTTTAGAGAGCAGGGCAATGTCAGCTCGACGAGCCGACAAGGAGGCTGCGGACCCGTAGCCCCACCACGGGCGACGGCTCGCGAAGGGTGGGGCCTGCTCGAACTCCAGAGGCAGGCTCTTTCCTACCACCTCCAACACCCAGCGTCCATGGTGATGGCGGACCAGGCGAAAAGAAGTGGCGGAGCCGCTCCCCATGGGGAACCCAGGGGAGCGACGAGGCTGGGGCTACACCCCTCAACCGCCACTGGGCACGCTTTGGAGGAAGGACCGCCGAGGGATCTCCTGGTCCTTTTCCTCCCTGCTTCCTGTTAGAGGAAGCCGCAGGCTTGGCTTTGGGGTGCCAAGTGCGAGCCTGCTGGCCCTGATGCTGATGTTGCTGGGCTGGACGGCGCAGGGAGTAGAAGGGTGAAAGGACTTATGTTGCTGACGACGGCCCTTGTCCATCTGGGCAGAGGTGACAGAGTCCAGGATAGCATTGGACTTTTCGATCCTCTGGAGGTGGCCTTCCACTCCAGGGCCGAACAGGTCAGTCCCCAAGAAGGGACGCTCTGCCAATTTGTGCTGGGTATCCGCCGTGAAGGTGGATATCCTCAGCCAGGCTCTGCAGCCGCATGGCCACTGCGCCGCTACTGATCGGGCACAGAAGTCTCCACTTCTAGAGCCATTTGGAGCTGCTGTTTCGCCACTGCCCTTCTCTGATCCCGTCCCTGCTTGACCATAGTCTGCAGGTCGGCCGGAGATGAGGGATCACCTCATCCAGGGAGCCCATGAGGGCATGGGAGAAGTGTGCCATCAGCATGGCCGAGCTGGCCTGGAGGAGGCAGAGGGAGGACGAGCGACACCTTGCACCTAGCACAGTCCAGCTTTTGGACCTTTGTCGAGGGCCTTATCCACATCCCTAGCGCTCTCGGAGCCGGAAAACACTATCGGTGACCACGCCCTCCGCAGAGGGGTGCTCTGAAAACCGGACAAAGAGCTGGTAGGGACCGCGATACTTCCTGGCCAAAGGCTCAGGACAGGAAGCAGGCCGCTGCCAGAGCTCCAAGGCTGGGCCGACAATGGCTTCAGCCACCGAAAGGCCTCCGTGGGAGAATCCTCGGTCCAGTATCTCCATGAGGGATACTTGGCCCGCTTGGATACAGGCTCGAGCTGCATCCCGGTGGACTCCGAGATGAGCCGAGCAGACCCATGAGCGACGATGGGCTCTCGTCCATCGACTGCCCCCCAGAGGACTCCCGTCAAGTTGCCTGGAAAACAGGAGGAGGTCGGTCGTCAGACTCCGAGGAGTCTCGCGAAGAGCTGCCTGGGGCCTGAGCCACCCTCCACCTGCTGAGGACGGTCAGGAGTGAGGGTGAGCAACAACGGTGGGGCAGACCTGACCCGACCGAGAGTCATAGTCGGCGCCCCGATTTCGGTTGTGGCGGCGGAGGTTCCACCACTATCGGTGGGGCAGCTGGTTTCGGTTGAACAACCGGCCCAGGCTTGGGCACCCCTCGACTATCACGAGGGGTTGTTTGGGGCCTCTTCAGGTGACAGCCACTTAATGGCCGGGAAGACGACGCGCCGGGCTTGTTCCCGGACAAAAGAAGCTGCTGCCACATTAAGTCTCACAGCGTCGACGCAATTTGCACTCAAGCTCTCTCTTCTGAGGAGGAAGACGAGGACAGCGGCGCCCGCCGCCACTCGGTGCAGAGACCGCCGATGTCGGCAGGATCGGCTGGACCGAGCCGAGGTCCGAGACAGAGACCCTCGGTGTTTCCAAGGGTGGGTCTGGGAGAGCGGGGACACCCGCTCCTCCCTCGGCTTAGGAACCTTGACCGGGGACTCCGGCACAGGAGGCGCAGGCAAGTCTCTCGGTTTCCACGGGAACCGGTGATGAAGGGTTGTCGGCTTCACCAGTTGACAGCCCGTCCGGACGGGTCAAGAAAAATTTGACCGCATCGACGGGTGTCTCGGCGGATGACCTGGCGGGGACACCGTGAGCAGCAGCCTTAAGGCCTCAATCCTCGACTGAAGTCGAGTGTCGACTGTCCAGGAAAGGGACCTCCACTCCCACGAACGTCGATGGTGGGACTTACCCTAGAGTCCTTCTTTCTTGACCGAGAAGAGTGTCCTGATGCCCCTCTCCCTTCGTGGAAAGGGACTGGCAAAGCTCCTTAAAAGAAGCTGTGTAGGAGGATCCCAGAGAGAGCAGGATAAATGTCGCAACCGAGGAAGATGAGGATGCGGCCTGGGCCACCTCCTCCTCGAGGGCAAACATCTGCTCGAGTTGCTCAGCCAAGCCAGCCGCCGGACACCGCCCAATGGGTCTCCTAAGACTTCACCGGCGAGAACGCTCGCGCCCTAGTTGTAACCGGGCAGCGGGTCTTCAAGGACGTTGGCTGAGAAAGAGCTACACAACTCGCAGGCCTGCAGGTCGTGATCAAGGCCGAGGCAGTAGACGACGTGAGTGTGGGTCCATCCTGGACATCTTCTGCCAGCATGGGCACCGCTGAAAACCGGAGTTGATTTGTCCATCGTAGCTGAGGAAGAATGTGACCAAGTCTTGAGAATTTAAAACTATTTTCGGATGAACCAAGCGTTAGGATCCAGTCTATACGCAGAGCGTTAAGGAAGGAACCTGAGCTTCCAAGCAGTAAGGAAGATCTGACGCCATGGGCGGAGCCAGAGTTTTACCACCGGATGGGAGGAGCCAGCTTGAAGACCTTCCGCAAGATTTAAAGCGCAAGGAACCTGCCAGACAGTGTGGATGAACAACATATCCATGTCCTAGAATCTGTACTGTACGATAATCAGCACTGCACAATAATCTGTACTGTACGATAATCAGCACTGCATAATAATCAGGACTAAACAGACACTCAAGGCTGCATTTGAATAAGGGCACTGCCCTTAATTGTTATTACTGTTTGCAGGGACCAAAATAAAGGAGTGCTGGGTGCTAAATCCCATCTTTATTAAGGTAATTATCACCTGCTGCCTTAAAACACAGAAACATTTTCTGCAGCTCCAAGTCTGTATCAGCATGGGGGAGGGACGAGCTCTGAATGCTATCTGAGCCATCAGTGTCTGAGCATTCACATAATGGAAGGTGCAGGAGGGAGCAAACTGCAACTGTTTTAAGCGTTGTGTGTAAGATGTAGTCAGCAAGGTAAATTAAGCTTTGAAATGCTGTCTAAGCAAACAGGAGAGGTTTGCATGTGGCCTTGTATGATGATGATGATGATAAAATCTTTATTCTTCAACAGGATAGAACTGTTAGGACTTTGCAGCCCTGTTTACAAAGATGTCCTGCTTAGATACAGTTTCTTAAATACAAGGAGAAAATACCAGTTACTCACCTGTAACAGGGGTTCTAGGAGTGGTATATGTTGTTCATCCACACTGTCTGGCAGGTACCTTGCCACTTTAAGATGGGCTGGAAAGTCTTCAAGCTGGCTCCTCCCACCCACCCAGGTGATGAAACTCTCAGCTCCGCCCCATGACACCAGATCTAGCCCATGGAAGCCAGGTTGTGCGTCGAGCCGGGAGGTCGGTTGGGTCCGTGTGGATGAGCAACATATACCACTTAACCACTCCTAGAACTCCTGTTTGAGATGAGTAACCTGTATTTTAGGGGCGGTATATGTCGTTTTACCCACACTGCCTGGCAGACTCTAGCAGTTCTCCGGGAGGAGGGAGGCAGCGCACACCCCTACTTAGGGAACGAGGACTGGAGAACTGAGGTTCCAAAATCAGCATCCCGCGTGACTAAAATGTCGATGTGATAATGGGAAATGAAGGTGTGTTCTGAATTCAAGGTAGCGGCCCTGCAGATTTCCTGGGATAGGGACATCCCTAGAAGCTGCTACCGGCGAGTGGTATGGCCGGTGGAATGAGCCCTAAGCCTACTGGAGGCTCCTCTACTCACCAACCTATAGCAGATGTCAATGCAAGATGTAATCCATCAAGCTACTGTCTGCTTGGCTGCAGGTCTGCCAGGTGCGGCTTCAGTGTAGGTGACAAACAGCTGGCGAACCTCTCCCGAACTTTGCCGTCGCTCTTTGTAGATGCAAGCACTCTTCAGGTCCAAAGTATGGAGCCTGTACTGGCTTCCGAGGTGTGATTGGGTAGAACACTGGCAGAGTCAACACCTGGTTCAAGTGAAACTCCAACACCACCTTCATGGAAACAGAAACATAGAAGTTGATTGGCAGATAAGGACCGCAAGGCCCATCCAGTCTGCCCATTTCTTTCTACCTTATAAATGTGCCATCGCCTTTGCTCTGTCAGTGGCCTATCTATTCATACTCATTTGTATTGTTCCCTTATGCCTATCCATGCCTGTTTGAAGCCCTGCACTGTATTCATAGCCACCACTTCTTGAGGTAAGCCATTCCATGCATCCACCACCCTTTCTGTGAAAAATAATTTCCTCACATTCCCCTTAATCGGCCCCCTCTAATCTCATGCTGTGTCCTCTTGTCCTGATATTTTCTTATATTTAAACATGTTAGACTCTTTCACCTTGTTAATGCCCTTAAGGTGTTTGAATGCCTCGATCATATCACCTCTCTCCCTCCTTTGCTCAAGGGTATACATATTGAGATCTGTTAATCTGTCCTCATATGTCTTCTGATGCAATCCCTGCACCATTTTGTTGCCCTTCTCTGGACTGCCTCAATTTGGTTAATGTCCTTGTGAAGGTGTAGCCTCCAATACTGCCGCAGTACTCCAGATGGGGCCTAACCAGTGTCTTGTAAAGAGGATTGCACCTCCCTCTTACGGCTTGTGATACCTCTACTAATACACCCTAATACTCCCTAGCCTTACCTACTGCTTTAGAGGTCTGCTTGGATGATTTCAGGTCATCAGTGATGATGATGCCCAAGTCTCTTTCTTCCTTTGTGACTGCTAGCAACTCCTCCCAGCCTATAGGTGGCTTCAGGGTTTCTCTTCCTATGTGCATGATCTTGCACTTTTGCATTAAATCCCAGTTGCCACTCTTCTGACCATTTTGCTAGTTTATCCAGATCTCTTCTCATTCTGCCCACCCCATCTGGATCATCTACTCTGCTGCAGATCTTGGTGTCATCTGCAAACAGACAAGCCTTACCCTCTAGTCCATCTGCAAGGTCACTAATGAAGATGTTGAAGAGGACTGGCCCAGGACTGATCCCTGAGGTACCCCACTTGTGACTTGCATCTCTTCTGACTGTATACCATTTACCACCACTCTCTGTTTTCTGCCGTCCACCAGTTTGCCGCAGTTGACCAACTGAGCCCACCCCAAGCCTACCCAGCTTATTTATCAATCTTCTGTGTGGAACAGTGTCAAAAGCTTTGCTGAAGTCAAGGTAGGCGACATCAACTGCTCCCCTTGGTCCACCACTCTGGTTACCAGCCAAAGAAATCTAGAGATTAGTTTGACAGGACCTTCCTTTTGTAAACCCATGCTGTCTTGGATCCTGTGCCCCTATGGATTCCAGGTGTTGCACTATCCTTTCCTTAAGAAGTACCTCCATAATCTTGCCCACTACTGAGGTAAGACTGACTGGTCTGTAGTTCCCGCCTCCTCCTGCTATCACTCTTGTGGAGTGGGATCACATGAGCCCTTCTCCAGTCTTCTGGGACCTCTCCTGTGCTCAGAGACTCACTAAACAGTTCTGCTAATGGCTCTGCTAGTTCCACCTTTAGCTCCTTAAGTACCCTGGGATGTATGCCATCAGGTCCCATTGCCTTATCCACCCTGAGCTTAGCAAGCTCTTGTAGGCCCTTTCTTTTGTGAAGGGGGTAGTGCTCACCTCCCTCCCTGTGTCCATGATGCTGAGCTGTGGGCCCTGCCCTACCTTCTCTTCAATAAATACTGAGCAAAAGTATCTATTTAGGATAGATGCCTTTACAGGGTCCTCTCCTCACATGCTCCCTTTTCTCCATTAAGCTAGCAATATCCCCTCTGGACTTTCTCCTTTCACTAATGTATCTATAGAAAGTCTTGCCACCTTCTTTTACTGTTCATGCTAGTGTTTCCTCAGTTTGGGACTTTCTGCCTACTGCCTCCCTGCTTCCCTTAGGGCAGTTTGGTATGCCTCCCTATCTTCATCCCGCTGTGTTCCTTATATTTCCTGAAGGCCAGCCTTTTGGCTCTGACCTTTTCTGCTACTGTACTTGAGAACCAAAGTGGTTTCCTTCTTCTTTGCACTTCCTTTTCTGTCTAACACAATGGGATGTTGCTTCAAGTATTGCATCCTTAATGCTTGCCCACTTTGCCTGTACCCCTCACCTGAGTTTCTTTTTGCCAGGGCTAGCTTAACTCTGTTGGCCATCTTATGAAAGTCAGCTCCTCTGAAGTCCCATAATTTCGCCTTGGAATGGGATGATTTCGATGTAGTAGCCAAATTAGACAAACCATGTGATGGTCACTGGCCCCAGGTGACCTTCTACCTGGAGATCTGTGATCCCTTCCTGTTAGTCAGTACTAGATCTAGGATAGCCCTGTCTCTTGTGTGTTGCTGTACCAGTTGTTTGAGGCCCCCCTGCAGGGAATCCACTATGTGTCTAGTTCTGGCAGATGTTCCTGCTGGTATTGACCAATCTGTATCTGGCATGTTGAAGTCTCTCCATTATCAGAACCTCCTTTAGCTGTCATGTTTTGTATATCTTCTAACAGTAATGTGTCCATGTCCTCCCCTGGTCTGGGGGCCTGCAGACAACCCCAGTTCTTATGGCTGTCCCATTCCTGTTTCCAGGGTGACCCACAGTTCTGCTGGCTCCTTATGTGTATTCTGAATTTCTGTAGATTTGATATTTTCACTGACATACAGGCCTCCTCCCCCCTTTTTGCACCTCGGTTCTCTTCTGAATAATGCATAGCCAGGTACTGAAGTCTCCCAAGTGTGGTTACTGGTAAACCACGTCTCACTAATTGCTACTATGTCCAGTTTAGCCTCTGACATTATCGCCTGCAGGTCTGGGATCTTATTTCCCAGGCTGTGAGCATTTGTGTACATGATTTTCCATTGGCCAGATTTCGTGTGTTAGTTGTTGGGTGAGGTTTGCATCACCCCTGTGCATCATATGGGAGACAAACCTTTTTTTTACCTGGTGATGCAAATGAACTGCAAACATGCTGAATCCCTGTTTGACCACTAGCTGAGGGGAGGGTGTTCTTCCCATTCGACATATGGGGTGCTGCACCCCTCTCCCATTGCTAGTTTAAATATTCTGCAAAGACATCAAACTTCTGCCCCAATGCACTGACTCCTCCTTAGTCAGATGCAGTCCATCAAATTTAAAGAACTTTCTCTCCCAGAACTGTTGCCAGTTCCCTACAAATCTGTGTCCTTTTCCTGGCACCACCCTAAGCCATGTGTTTAGTTCTATCTCCTTCTCTGACCTTCCGTCCATCTGCTTCTCTCCCAGACTGGCAGGATCTCAGAGAAGGAGATGCCGGATGAAATGGATGATAGTTTGTCACCCAGCCTGGTCAGGTGTTCCTTGGTCTCCACAACTGACTGGCTGGCGACATCATTAGTCCTATGTGTACTAGGACATCAATGTTTTCCTGCTTTGTGAACAATTTTAGCATTATGCGTCAGTGTCTCTCCATGCTGATGTACCTGGGAGACATCTGACCATTGCCCCTGGCTGGAGATGGGTATCAACTCCCGAATCATGGAGTCTCCATGATCAGAAGTTTTTGGATTTCCTAGTTCCTTTTTTGTTTTGGTTCCTGATTTGGGTGAGTTTTGTTGTGCTAGCTCCTGTGCTGCAGTGTCCTGCTCTGCAGTGTCTTCTGCCTCTTTGTTTGATTTCAGAGATAAGAGGCAGATACCTGTTGTAGTGTTTATATGTTTTTGGGTAACATGTTTGGAGAGCAGAGAGTGTTGGGGCACCCGATTTGCCCTCCTAACCACCTGCCAACCTCCTGGACCAACTACCCTCTGCGGTCGAGGTTTTTCTGTTGGATGCTGGGGAGATGGCGGTGGTTCTTATAATGTATTTCCTCTTGAATATGAAATTTGAGGTGTGCAATCTCTGCCCATGCTGCCCGGAGCTGAGCCCTAAGATCTCCAAAAGCCCAGCATGTAGGACAGTGTCCTAAATCCTAAGACTGTCCTTCTGAAAATTGTTCCACAGTACCTGCAGTTAATGATATCCATTCCAGATAAGTTGCTGGGTTTATAACCTAGTCAGAGTAATTAGAAGGAAGAAAATGCAAGTAATGGTTTGATTGTGTTTTGTTTAACTTGTTATAACAAGCTAAATTACTAGTGCCCCTGTAAATGAGCTCACCTTGTGGAGGCCCCACTGATCCGCTCCTTCTTGCTCTGCCACAGGAAATGTCACAACTGTGGTACCCTATAAAAGGAGTGTAGTGTGGGTGGTTGGGGATGGGGTGGGTGGCTGGGCCCTTCCCTGCTGGAAAAGAAGAACCACGGACGAAAGAACAAGGAGGTAAGAGCAGAAACAGTCAGTCAACAACAAATGCAGTAACCCTGAAAGCTTATCCTAATGTTAGATAAAACTGTAAAACCTGTAAAGCACCACCTGTAATAATTTCAAGAAGATATACCCTGTAAGAAACACTTTGCTACAGAAAAATAAAGCAGTAACAGAAGATATACCTTGCAAAGACAATTTGAACCAGAAGATTACAGCAGTAATCTGTTAGCACACACCTGTAGGCACACCTTGTAATAATGCAGAAGAAGGTATACCAGCAACAACAATTTGAATCAGAAAAATAAAGCAATGAAATGTTAGAACAAACAGTAGCAATCCTGTGAGTAAAAAATAAAACACCACCACACAGTAAATCTGCTTAGCCAAAATAAGTCTTAATCCTTTTCCCTTGCTCTGGTAAGTTTCTCTACTCTGCCTTTCAAGCAGTCTTAGAAGGAAAGAGCTCACGTGAAGCTAGGTGCCTTGGCCAGCAAACCTTCGGGAGAAATTTTGGGTGGGGGCGGACAACCTTGTCCCTGTGGAAGACCAGGTAGGGAGCATCGATGGAAAGTGCCTGAGCTCCCCAATCCTTCTGGCTGATGTGATAGCCACCAAGAAGGCGGTCTTCCATGACAGGTGAGAGATGTCACACCTGTGCATCGGTTCGAATGGCTTGCCCATGAGTGGCCAATACCAGCAGTAAATCCCAAGGAGGTGGTAATTTACGCACTGGAGGATGTGTGATCTAGGCCCTTGAAAAGCGCCAAACCACCTTCTCCTGTGCCCACCGACTGCTTGCCGGCCTGCGCCTGAAGGCAGAGATGGTTGCAAGGTGCACCTTGAAGACAGTCGACCGGCCCCTGCTGGGAAAGGGACCACAGGTAGTCCAGAATGCTAGCCAGCGGACAGGATGAGTGGTCCAACCCCTGCCCTGACACCAAATAGAGAATCTCTTCCATTTGAAGACATAGCATTTTCTGGTCGACTCTTGCAGGACGCCTCAACGATATTGAGGACCTCGTCGGAAAGACTTAAGGCCTGGAACTCTAGCTGCTCAGGAACCAGGGTCAGATGCAGGGAATGAAGGTCCAGATGGAGTACCTTCCCTCACTGATGGAGAGTAGGTCCGGGTGGGCTGGAAGCGCTGTGGGGAGCCTGGAGCTGAGGCTGAGGAGATCTGGATACCAGAACTGGCGAGGCCAGTCTGGGCTACCAGGATCACCTGTGCTTTGTCCTCCTGATCTTGAGGAGCACCTTGTGGATCAAGGGCAGAGGAGGGAAGGCATAGAAGAGGCCTGGGGTCCACAGCCTGGAGAAGGCATCCCTTGCAGTGAGCCCTGCTGAGGGGGCGGGCATGGTACAGCCTCAGCTTGGCATTCTCCCGAGGTGAACAGGTCCACCTGAGGTGTGCCCCTGTGGAGAAGAGGTCTTGTACTATCTCTGGCAGGAGAAACCACTCATGAGATGCATTGCCTATCTGGCTGAGGGCATCGGCCAGACTGTTGGAGGCTCATGCCACATGAATGGCTAGGAGATCCACCTCCAGGCTGAGCACAAGAGACCAAATGCAAAGAGCCTTTGCACAGAGGCAAAGAGTGCATCCCCCTGTCTGTTGAGACAGTACATGGTCATGGTGTTGTCCGGCTGGACCTGGACCACCTGACCCCCAACAAACGGAGTGAAGGCGGTCAGGGCTAGCCAGACCACTCGGAGCTCCAGCAGGTTGATGTAACATTGGGACTCCTGAGGGACCAGAGTCCGTGGGCTCTGTGCTCCCCAGATGGGTACCCAACCCATCAGAGAGGCATCGGTTGTCAGGATGACCATCGGTTGGGGCGGACGAATGGGATTCTCTCCCAGATGAGCTGGGATAAGCCACAACTGCAGGCCATCCCACATTTCCTGGGTCATAGAGACTGGCTGGTCTAGATGACCCGAGCGCTGAGACCACTGGCGGGCCAGCCCCACTGCAGAGGGCGATATGCCAGTGAGCCCAAGACCCAGAAGGCGCAGAAAGTCACGTGGCAAGGCGCAATTGCCCAACCAAGAAATGACTGGGCAAAGGAGGAAAGAACCTGCCCTGTCCGCTGGGCTCTGGCTCGAGAGACCGAGCTCCGCCCCAATGAACTGAATCACCTGCGAGGCATGAGTTCGACTTGGCCCCATTGATAAGGAGACCAAGTTGAGAGCAAGCCTGAGGGCCAGAGCACTGGACCGCTCCACCTCCAACCTGGAAGGACCTGTTATCAGCCAGTCATCCAGGTAAGGGTAGACCTGGATCACTTGGTGCTGCAGGAATGCTGCCACCACTGCATGCGCATTTGGTGAAGACCCTGGGAGCTGATGAGAGGCCAGGGGCATGACCCGGAATCGAGAGGGTTCCTCTGCCCGAAAGTGGAGGAACCGCTGATGAGACGGACGGATTGGGACGTGAAAGAATGCATCCTGGAGGTCCAGGAGCAGAACCACATGCCCTGCTCCAGGGATGGTATTATCTGAGCCAGGGTTACCATCTGAAAGGTGCATGGCCATAGGAACTTGTTCAGGTCGTGCAGATCGAGAATGGGGCATCAGCCCCCCATCTGTTCTGGAACCAGGAAGTACCTGAAACAAACCCTGGGCATGGAGGAGGATCGCAACCATGCTGATTACCCCTTTGTGGAGGAGCTGGTCAAAGTAGTCTCGCGGGCAGACTGGGAGGCTGCGACCCAGTAGCCCCCTACAGGACACGGGCTCGAAAGGGAGGGACCTGCTCGAACTCCAGAGGCAGGCCCTGCCGACCACTTCCAGCACCCAGCGGTCCGTGGATAGTGGACCAGGTGGAAAAGAAGTGGCTGAGCTGGCCCTCACGGGGACCCAGGGAGGTGAGACAAGGTTGGGGAAGCACCCTGCAACCCATCACTGGGCAGGCTTGGAAGAGGAGGGCTCTTCCCCAGGGCTTCCTGACCGAGGAAGCAACGAACTTGGCTCTAGGGTACCAAGTTTGAGCCTGCTGGCCCTGCTGCTGGTGCTGCTGAGCAGGTCTTGTCAGCAGGGAGCTAAGGCACAAAAGGCTTACGCTGCTGATGGCAGCCTTTGTCCTTCTGTGCAGATGTTATCGAATCTAGGGTGGCATTGGATTTTCAATGCACTGGAGGTGGCTCCACACTGGGCCTGAACAGGTCAGTGCCCAAAAAGGGAACATCTGTGAGCTTGTGTTGGTGTCTGCCATGAAAGTCGAGATCTGCAACCAAACCCTGTGGCACATGGCCACTCGCGGCCGCCTACTGAGCGGGCAAAGAGTCTCCAATGTCCAGAGCCGTCTGGAGCTGCTGCTTTGCCACCGCCTCTACCCTGATCCCGGACCTGCTTGACCATGGTCTGAGGCTGGCCGAGATGAGGGAGCATCTCAACCAGGGAGCCCAACAGGGCGTGAGAGAAGTGTGCCATCATAACAGCCAAGCTGGCCTGGCGGCCCAAAGAAGCGTAAGCGCATAACTTTCTCCCAGAGTAGTCCAGTTTCTTGGACTCCTTGTCTGGGGCTTGTCAACATCCTCGTGTTGCCCGAGCACCTGAAGACAGAATCTACCACCAACCCTGCGTCCGGGTGCTCCGAAGCTGAGAGAGAGCCAGTAGGGACCACGTGATTATGGGCCATCCTGGCCGATGGCACTGGACAGGACGCTGAGCTGCTGCCAGAGTTCTAACGACAGGCCCACAATGGCCTCAGCCACAGGAAGGCCTCCGGGGAGTTCCCTTGTCCAGAATCTCCGTAAGAGCATATCTGGCCCATTCTTACATGGGTTCGGCGGCATCCCGGTGGACTCGAGATGAGCCAAAGGATACCGAGGAACGAGGTGGGGTCTCGCCCACAGAAAGACCTCCAAGGATTCCAGGACGACTGGATGAGAATGCAAAGAGGGAGTCTTCAGACTCAAGAGTCCGTGACAGCTGGTGACCGCCTGAGCCACTCTCCACCCCTGAGGACGATCAGGGTGAGGTGACCGACAACCCGATGGGGTACACTTTGAGCCGACCGAGAATCTTGGTCGGCGCCTATTCTTCAGCTGGGGAGGCGGTGGTTCCACCACAATGGGCAGGGCAGCCATTTTGGCTGAGCCATCGGACGGTCCTCGACCAGAGAACCGACGGCGGAGTCAACCCGGCAGTCAGGCACCAGTGCGGTGTGGAAGCAACTTCGGCTTGCTGCCTGCCAAAAGGAGCTGTTGCCACTTAGATCCTTATAGTGCCGACGCAACTTGCGCCAGAGCCTCCTCAGCCGAGGCGGATGAGGAAGAAGAGCATCGGCCCGCCTGTGGATGTCGAGACCAAGACTGTCGAGGTCAGCGGATTTCGAGGCAGAGGAGGACAAGACCAAGACTGGCAGCAGCCGGCAGCAGGCTGAGGAAGGAGGGGGAAACCCGCTGCCCTCTGGTTCAGGGTCCTGGGCTGGGGACTTCGCCCAGTGGTCTGAGGCAGTCACTGAAGGCACAGGAAGCACCGTGTCAGAGAAGGAGTTGTCAGCCTCCTCAGTCGACAACCTGTTGGTGGGCTCAAGAAACATCTTGGCCGCCACAACAGGCGTTTGCCGGCTGGTCTGATGGGGACACCATGAAACCAGTGGCCCAAGCCGCAACATCAACCAAAGTCGAGAGACGACGGTCAGGAGAACAAGATCTCTCCCGCCTCCCAAGAGCGCCGATGGTGGGTCTTACCTTTTTCGGATCCTACTTCTAAAACCGAGGGGTGAGAGACCCAGAAGGACCCTCTCCTTTAGTCGAGAGGGACTGGCACAGCTCCCAAAGGAAGCCGTAAGAAAAGCCCAGTTGGAGCAGAATAAAGGCCAAAGCCAAAGAGAGTTCGCTATGTGCCTGGGCCGCCTCCTCCCGAGGGCCGTGGAGCTGTTCAAGATGTTCCAGTTGTTCCGCCACAGACACCACCCAATGGGCCTCCTTCGACTTGACCAGTGGGTACCGCTTTCTCCAGTCACCCCAGCTGGAGTCTGGCAGCGTGGTCTTCGAGCACCGGGAAAAGGACAGACACATCTAGCAAGACTGCGGATCATGATCGTGCAGAGCCAATAAGCGCATGAGGCGTGGGGGTTACGTCTTGACAACTTCTGCCGCGGGGCACTTGGCGAAACCTGGGGGCGGTCTTGTCCTCCATCGCAGCCGCGAGGGAAGAGGGTGAAGACTGAACTTGAACGAGTTTCAAAGTAAGTTTAGGAAAGCGGATCAAAAGATCTGGCATCATGGGGCGGAGCCGAGAGTTTCATCACCCAGGTGGGTAGGAGGAGCCAGCTTGAAGACTTTCCAGCCCATCTTAAAGTGGCAAGGTACCTGCCAGACACTGTGGACAGAAAACATATCCATGCCCCTAGAACAAAAGTTACAATCCGACAGTTGTAACGCATCGACGTTATCAAAATATGAGATGATGGAAGCCCAAAGGATGAGGAGTGGACTCTTATATGCCATTTAATAGGGGTGTAGGTGGAATACCTTATCCTGAATTTCCAGGCCATATATTCTATTTATGTCCCCCAATATTTGAGAGTTCGTTTTTGTTATTTAATTGGCTGTGTTGGGAGGGAGGAAAACAGATAAAATTACCCTATCCCTCATAAGCTCCTGACCACCTTTCTGGCACTTTCCAGTCTTTTCCAACCCACCTCCCTTTTCCTGATGCCCCAGAGAAGGTGTGAGAGTGAAATATTTTAACTGTGACACTCACGCCGGTGCCAGCAGCATCTTTGTAATACTAACCATCATCCTAGCCTGACTACCTCCTTGGCTCATTTTCTTTACAACACTTCACTGACACTCATCTCTGCCCCCTTGATATTTTAGTTACTGGTAATCCATTCATTCCCAGGCTAATCAGACAGGCCACCCCATTTCATCACATTTGTCACCCAGGTCAGCTCACATCTTCCCGCCAGAGTACCGTATTGTCCGCAGTACTGACAGTAGCGTGACAACATCTTATGCAGAGTTCAAGGAGCGGGCTTGCTGATCACGGGGTGGGGGGTGGAGCTGTAGCATAACAGTGATGCTATACAGCCTATCAGTCTACATAGCTTCACTATGATACTACTGCCCTGCCTCTCCTCGTTTCGTACATATAAACACGTTATCTCACTGCTTTCAGTACTGCCACCCATACTGCACTCATGATGGGAAGAAACGCAAGCTGGCTTGAGGGTTGCAACAGAAGGTGGCAACTGAATGACAAGCCTGCAAATGAATGGATTGTTACTACCCCCCCCAAAAAAACCAAGCTACGGTATCAAGGAAGGCAGGCGGGGTTGAAAATGAGTGTCAGTGAACTGAAATGCATGTCAGTGAAGCTGTTGTGAAAGAGAACAGGCCAGAGAGTAGGTGGACTAGAAGTGGCAGGCTTGCAAAGATGCTGTCGGCTCATGGCACAAGTGCCAGCAGGCAACAACTGAAATATTTACCTCCGAAACCTCTAAGGCATAGAGGGGCTGGGTGGGGAAAACATTCTGAATACCTTTTTTTCCAACATATTATTAGCCAAATACCAAACACCACAAATAAGTTAGCTTATTTGTTTTTATTCCCAAATAACTAAATAGGCTATTATCAGTGAAATACAATTAATTATTTGGAAATCCTACCATTTAAGTAGCTGAAGCAGTGAGCAGTAAGCATGTTTGATGGGATGAAAGAGTCCGTGTTGAACCGCTTCTCACACCAGACCTCAGCCTGCAAGAGAAATGAGAGCCTTCCTTACTCGCACAGCTATGTAGTTGCTTGTCTTTCTACTGGTGAGCTTTTGTAATGCACATTAAGTTACTGGCCCTCAAAATGTGGGACACTGATTAGACATGGTGATGGAACCCAACACTGGAAACTAGTGCCTTTTTATTTGTACACAGAGTAATACTGTTTCAGCATCAGGGTATTATGAGGTTGTAGCACCTTCTCTGTGGGCAGCACCTTCTCCAATGTTAAGGATGTGGAATGACATTCATGTGGAATGCCTTCTGAGAGGTAAATGTGGTGTGTGTCCCTCTTAACATGGGACAGTGAGCCGGCCGGTGGCGCTGGGACGCCTTATCTCGCGCAGCGCCAGCGACCTGGGTTTGGGAGCGGACTCTGGTACCGGGCGGGAGGATTGAGCGTCCGGAGGACTGCTCTCTTCTACTGGGGTGGGTGTGGGAAGCATCACTCAGCAGCGGCCCCAAGTGAAGACTGGAGGCACTGCATGAGCAACACAATGGGAACTCAGAAAACCGGAAAACAGCTCCAAGATCCTCCGGACGACAGCTGCGGTCTTTAAGCATACGGAGCCCTTCAGGAGCCATGTCTGTCTCAGCAGCACCCTGGGACCAAAAGTGAATGCGCTGGCAACCCCCCCGCGGGTGCCTTCCCTCTCAGAAGAGGGACCCACCCGTGAAGGGTTCGCCAGGATACCCCAGGGCCGGCTACAATGTGAGACAGAGGGCTCTGAGTGAGGATAGCAGGAGGTAAGTTGGGGCCATGGAGTGGTGGGCACTGGAGCCGAGGGGATAAATAAATCAAGAAAAAAATATGGGGCAGTTAAGAGGTGTTTATGTGTGGGCTTTTCAGGAAAAAAGTTTTAATGTCAGCTTCTTTGCTGGACAGAATAGCACCTGGTCAACTGTAAAATGCCAATACCCATGAGCTAGTCAGGCTCTTTGACAGTCAAACTTTGACCCTTGTGCTTGCTAGCTCCCTACCACAGGCAGAGCCAGCAGGCAGCAGACTGGGTAAAGAGGAACTGGTGCCCCCGCCTGGTGGATGACCCTGCAGCACAGGAACTGGAGGAATGGCCTGGCCATGGAAGCTGGTCTGCAGAGAGCAACACACTAAACCCCTGCCCAGAGAGGATGGCAGTAAGTACCAAGGTAGTCTGCCACAATTACCACACCAGTAGTGGCTCCCCTGCCAGACCCAACAGTGGGTAACATCATGAGTGGGAAACACCAGGCAGTGGCACAATACACACCAACACACAGACACAAAAGCATTACATATGTATTGAAGAGCTAGTAACGCAAGCAATAGCAGGCAAAATATGTGAGTAATGTTTAAAAGGTAGTCCCTTTTACTGTTTTATTTCAGAAGCAGTTTTCTTTTCTATGTTCTCATTATGATGGTTTTCTTTCTAACAGTATTGTGTGTGATGTGAAAAGCAGTGCAAGGTATGCATGACAGGAAGCAACAGCTGAAATGTAAAGAAATTTACATCGCTTTTTGGTTGTAGTCTGCAGGCCGCCCAGCAGGGACATACAGCAGCACTGGGTTTAGATCAAGGGCACTCCTATGAGAGTACCACTGCTATATTTAGCTTTCAGACGTGTCCTGCTTTACTGACATTTTTAAAATTGCACATTAAATATTTATAAAGAACAGTTACATACTCACTGTAACAGCAGATCTTCAAGAAAATTTCATTCATCAGGCCACACCTATGGAACTATAGCCACCAGGCACTAGGACCACACAGAAACTTTGCAAGCAGTCCACAGGGCCCCCGACGCACGTCTTACGTCGACACCTCCCATATAAACATGGCGGCCTCTTCCTCCTTAGTTTTGGCCAGAGACCATGCTTGGAGGACCTCCCTGGGTACCGGGAGAGAACATAGTTCTAGCTACCAGGCAAGGCTGGAAACAGCAGGTAGACCATTCTAGAGAAAGAGACAGAAGTTACAGAGCTCGGTCTCCTAGGGGATGGAGGGTAGGATGGCATGGCATGGCCTGATGAAAGAGATTCTCTCGAAGATCTACTCTTTCGGTAAGTACATAACCGCTCTGCCTCTTTGAGGATATATCTTTATCAGGCCAGACCTATGGAACCAGTACCAAGCAGTACTGACCATGAACAGTCTGGATGGCAGGAGCCTACAGGCCTAAGAAAGGAGGCCATGAAGGACAGCTCGACCAAAACCTGCCCTTTTCAAGAGGCAATGTCCAGACTGTTGTGTTTAGTGAAGGTGTGACAGTAGTCCAGGTGGGAGCTGCACAGATCTCAGCAGCAGACACATTCTTGAAACAGGCAACAGAAGTGGCCATGCCTCCAGCTGAATGACCACGAACAACTCCAGGAGTCCCTTACAATACTTCCTGTAACATAAGGCAATACATTTAGCCAACCTTCTGGCAGGCACTGCCTAGAAACAGAGTGCCCCTTTCCCAGGGTGAATGAAACAAAAGCTGCAAAGACTTCCTGTAGTCCTTGGTGGAGTGTGTAGGCACACACTGTACCAAGTAAGCTACATTTCTCTCACTAGTAGATTACGCAGACTTTCTTTACAGCCACTGTCCTACCTCTTACCTAACAAAACTGGATATGCTCTACCATAGAGCTTAGATTTATTACCAGTCTCTCCTTCAGTATGCACCATTGTTTATTATATGCAACTGTAGGATGGACCTCCCTCCAGTTTAGGCGGAACAAAATGCCGCTTATGGACCTACAGAGCTATCTCAAAAAACTTCCACAATACATCTCGGACTGCCTCCCACTAAGCTCAGTAAGCACCTATTCCTGAGAAGTCACGCTTACATCTCATTAAAAATTCCCAAAATCTACTCGCCAAGGCAGAACAGCCATCAGCTTTGCACTGCCCTCCCCATGGAACAATTTACAGAAAACCGTAAAACTAAATACATTCATCAGCATCGGTTCATTCAAGACCTTGTACTGCCTTAAGGAATTGTGCAAGTGCTTTCGCCATTAATCAGAACCAACAACCCAATATCACCTGTACTGGCTGTCTTTAACCTGTCCTCTTTTAATTACATTTCCCTTAATCCTGCCTCCTCTTGCTCTATCCTCAGTCTGCTGCTTTCCACTGTCCTCTGTTGATTTACTTATCCTATCTCCATCTAAGCTACCTATTAATAATTATGTTTTATTCTGGCCATGCCTTATGATGATACATTCCCTACTACCTGGCTTCTTACTTCTAGGTCTACCTAGTCCCCATCTCTACTATAACCCACCTAACCCAAATTAGCATACTGTCATGTAAATCTGAGATATTCATAATTTGTCACTTGCAGATGATACTGCTACAACATTGTTTGTTCTATGCCATTGTTGATGTCTTGTATGCTACAACCTATATGTATCAAATTGTCCCATTGTCATTAGATATGCATCCTCATCTTTTGTATTTTGTCTGAGATTTTATCATAACCAGGTCCGTCTTTGCAAATGAGCTCTGCTCAATGATGTTCCTGGATAAATAAAGATTTTGATTGATTGATAGTACCCAGTATTCTATGCATGTAAAGTATGGAGCAATGCTGCCCCTGGATTGAGCATGCTCAGGGAAATAAACTGGCAGGTGGATGGTTTGATTTAAAGTAATCTCAGACACCACCTTTGGTAGAAACTTAGACTGGTACGTAAAGACACCCTGTCTTTGTGGAAAATCAAATAAGGAGGCTCACACATTAGAGCCTGAAGCTCTGAAATTCTTCTAGCAGAAGTAACAGCAACTAAAAATAACACTTTGCATGACAAAAATAAAGGCCACAAGTCACAGGTGGTGCAAAAGGAGCCAAAGTAAGCTTTTCTAACACACAATTCAGGTCCAGCTGGACTGGGTTATGGATAGGAGGCATCAAGTGCAACATACCTCTCAAAACGTACAGGCCTCCTCCAGCTGGGCAATCGTATGACCCTCAATAGGCAAGTGGAAAGTTGAAATAGCAGCCAAGTGCACTTTAACAGGAGAGTACTGCAATCCTGCATCTGATAAGGACAGCAAATACTCTAGAATCTGGTTTACCGCACATGTAAAAGATCTGTTGATGAGAAGTGGTCCACAAAGCAAACCACTTCCACTTCATGGAATAGGCAGCTCTGCAGGAAGGTTTTCTGGCAGCCACCAAGACATCAGCCACCTTTTGAGATACACCAAACCTAGCAATGGCTGTTTCTTCAGGAGCCGTGCATGGAGATAGAGTGACGTGAGGTCCAGATGGACCAGGGTTCCCTGTTCCTGTGACAAAAGTCCTTGTACAGGGGCAAAGGTACTGGTGGCTCCATTGCCAACTGCTGCAGTAATGGGAACCAGCTCTGATGGGGCAGAAGGGGAGCAGTGCGTATCAACGTTGCTCCTTCCACTTGGAGCTTGATTAATGCCTCTGGATTAGGGGAAGGAGATAAAGCGAAAGGAACCTCCCTTCCGAGAGAGGGATAACGCCTTGCCAAAAACTCCAGGCCCTAGAATGAGCAAGCAGAAAGTGGCAGTTCTGTATTGTGTGGGACACAAAAGGTCCAGCTCTGGACAACACCACCTGTCGAACATATCTTCTACCACTGGAGGTCAGCAGTTCCCATTCATGGATTCTGGACTGTGACCTGCTTAGCCTGCATGCCAAGACGTTTTGGATGCATGGAACATGAACTGCCGATAGTTCTAGACCATGTTCCAAAGCCCTATACCAAATATACAGGTTACTCACCTGTAACAGGAGTTCTAGGAATGGTATATGTTGTTCATCCACACTCATTGGCAGGTATCCTTGCCGCTTTAAATCTTGCCGGAAGGTCTTCAGCTTGCTCCTCCCACCCACCGGGTGAGTATAACTCTCGGCTCCGCCCCATGACACCAGATCTGGCCGCTGGAAGCTCAGGTTGTCGTCGAAGCCGGGAGGTCAGAGGATCGTGTGGATGAACAACATATACCATTCCTAGAACTCCTGTTACAGGTGAGTAACCTGTATTTCTAGGGACATGGATATGTTGTTCATCCACACTCATTGGCAGACTCCTAGCAGTTCTCCGGGAGGAGGGAGGCAAGACGCACACCCCAATACTTACTTGGGAAAGAGACTGAGAACCGAGGCCCCAAAACCAGCATCCCGGCGTGACTCAAGGTCGATGTGGTAATGGGTAATGAAGGTGTTTGCTGACTTCCAGGTAGCAGCCCTGCAGATTTCCTGGATAGGGACGCCCCTGGAAGCAGCCACTGTTGCAGCAGTATGGCGTGGTAGAATGAGCTCTTATCCTCTGGGAGGCTCCATGCCCGCCAACTTATAGCAGAGATCTATGCAGGAGGTTACCCACCTGCTTATCGTCCGCTTGGCTGCAGGTCTGCCAGATGCGGCTTCAGCGAGGTGACAAACAGCTGGCGAACCTCTCCCAATTTCAGCGTCAGGCGCCTTATAATAAGCGAGCTCTTCTAGGGTCCAGAGTATGGAGCCTATATTCGGCCTCCGAGGTGTGATTGGGTAGAACACCGCAGAGTCAACACCTGGTTAAGGTGAAACTCCACACCACCTTCGGAAGGAATTTCGGTGGGGCGCAGGACAACCTTGTCCCTGTGGAAGACCAGGTAAGGAGACTCTATGGAAAGCGCCTGGAGCTCTCCCATCCTTCTGGCTGACGTGATAGCCACCAAGAAGGCGGTCTTCCACGACAGGTGAGAGAGCACACCTGTGCATAGGTTCGAATGGCTTGCCCATGAGCTTTGCCAGTACCAGCAGTAGATCCCACGGAGGTGGGGGTTCCCGTGACTGGAGGAAATGATCAAGGCCTTGAAAAGCGCCAGACCACCTTCTCCCTCATGCCATCGACTGCTTCCCGCCCGCGCCTGTAAGCAGAGATGGCTGCCAGGTGCACCCTTAGGGTCGCCGACCTAAGCCCTTGACTAGAAAGGGACCATAAATAGTCCAAGATGCTTGCCAAGGAACAGGAGGAAGGGTCCAAGCCCTGCTTCTGACACCAAATGGAAAACCTTTCCATTTGAAGGCATAGCATTTTCTGGTCGACTCTTACGGGACGCCTCAACTACATTGAGGACCTCGGCGAAAGACCCAAGGCCTGGAACTCTAGCCGCCAGGAACCAGGCCGGCAGGTGCAGGGATTGAAGGTCCGGATGGAACACCTTCCCTGATTGACTGAGAGCAGGTCCGGGCGAGCTGGAAGCTGCCGCGGAGTCCTGGAGCTGAGACTGAGGAGATCTGGGTACCAGAACTGGTGAGGCCAGTCTGGGGCTATCAGAATCACCTGCGCTTTGTCCCTCCTCGCCTTGAGAAGCACCTTGTGGATCAAGGAAATGGGGAAAGGCGTAAAAGAGGCCCGGGTCCACTGCCTCGAGAAGGCATCCCCTGCAGCGAGCCCTGCTGAGGGGGCGGGCATGGAACAGACTCAGCTTCGCTCTCCCTGGAGGCAAACAGGTCCACCTGAGGTGTGCCCCAATGGGAGAACAGATGCTGTACTACCTCCGCAGGAGAGACCACTGTGGATGCAGCCCTATCCGCTCAGGGCATCGGCCAGGGTGTTGGAGGCTCCTGCCACGTGAATGGCTAGGAGATCCGCCTCCAGGCTGCGCACAATGACCAAATGCGGAGAGCTTCCTTGCATAGAAGCATGAAGCGCGTCCCCGCCTGGCGGTTTAGACAGTACATGGTCGTGGTATTGTCCATCTGGACTCGACCACTTGACCCGGAGGAACGGAGCAAAGGCGTGAGAGCTAGGCGGACCGCTCGGAGCTCCAGCAGGTTGATGTGGCATCGGACTCCTGCGGGACCAGAGGCCATGAGCCCAGTGTTCCCCAGATGGGCACCCCAACCCATCAGAGAGGCATCGGTCGATAGAGAGACCGCCGGCTCGGGCGGATTTAACGGGATGCCCTCCTGCAAATGATCTGAACGGTCCACCACTGGAGAGCTTCCACATCCCCTGTGTCACCTGCTACACAAGCTGGTCCAAAGGATCGCAGCGCCAGACCACTGGCTGGCCAGTCCCCACTGAAGGGGACGATGTTCCAGCGGGCCCAACGGACCACGCTGGTGCAGGCCGCCATGAGACCCAGGAGGCGAGGAAGTCCCGGCAGCGAATTGCCCAACTAGAAATGATCGGGCAAAGAGGAAAGAACCTCGCCCTGTCCGCCAGGAGCCGCACTCTGGCTGTAAGAGAGTCGAGCTGCGCCTGATGAATAGAATCACCTGCTTCGCCTCGAGTTCCGACTTGGCCTCGCTGATAAGGAGGCCCAGTTGAGAGCAGACCTGGAGGGCCAGATCTCTGGATCACTCCGCCTCCTTCCTGGAGGGAGCTGCTATCAGCCAGTCGCTCCAGGTAAGGGTACACCGGACCCCTCGGCGCCAAGAGGGAATGCTGTCACCACTGCCATGCATTTGGTGAAGACCCTGGGAGCTGGAGACAAGCCGAAGGGCATGGCTTGGAACTCAAGAGGGATCCTTCGCTGAAGCTTAAGGAATCTCTGGTGAGACGGACGGATAGGGACGTGAAAAACGGTCCTGCAAGTCCAGAGAGCAGAACCACACGCCGTGCTCCAAGGATGGTATTATCTGAGCCAGAGTGACCATCCTGAAGGTTCGAGACCTTAGGAACTTGTTTAGGCTAGGTCGAGAATGGGGCGCCAGCCCCCGTCTGCTTCGGAACCAGGAAGTACCTGGACACAAACCCTGGGTCTGAAGGAGGGTCCACCACCTCTCTTATCACCTCCTTCTGGAGGAGGAGAGCGATGTCGGCTCGACGAGCCGCCAGTGAGGCTGGGGATCCCGGCCCCGAGGGGCGACGGCTCTGAAGGGTGGTGCCTGCTCGAATTCCAGAGGCAGGCCTCTTCCCACCACCTCCAAGACCCACCTGTCCGTGGTAACAGTGGACCAGGCGGAACGGAAGTGCCGAGCTGCCCTCTCACGGGGACCGGGCAGGTCAGGACGGGAATGGGGGCGACACCTCTCAGCCCGTCACTGGGCAGGCTTGGAGGAGGGACCGGCCGAGGGACCTCCTGGGCCTTTTCCTCCCTGCCTCCTGTTAGAGGAAGCCGGGCGGCTTGGGTTTGGGATGCCAAGGCCGAGCCTGCTGGCCCTGACGTTGCTGGGCCGGGCGCGCCGGGGCACAGAAGGACGAAAGGGCTTAGGCTGTGGTTTGCGCCTTGTCCTTATGAGCGGAAGAGACCGAGTCCAAGGTAGCATTGGACTTCTCGATCCTCTGCAGGTGACCTTCCACCCCAGGGTCAAGAGGTCAGTCCCCAAAAGGAACATCCGCCAACTTGTGCTGGGTATCCGGCAAAGGTGGATATCCTCAGCCAAGCCCGCCGACGATAGCCACCGCGGCCGCCACCATCTGGCACATGAGTCCCCTATATCCAAAGCAGTCTGAGCTGCTGTTTGGCCACTGCTCTGCCCTGGTCCCGCACTCTGCTTAACCGTAGTCTGCAGATCGGGCGGAAGATGAGGGATGACCTCATCCAGGAGCCCAACAGGGCATGAGAAAATAAAGTGCCATGAGGACGGCCGAACTGGCCTGACGAAGGCAGAGAGAGGACGAGGAGACTTTTCGCCCGACATAGTCCAATTCTTGACTCCTTGTCAGGAGGTTTGTCCACATCCTGCGCTAGCCGGCGCGCCGGAAAACGCTGTCGGTAACCAACCCTCAGCAGAGGGTGTTCCAAAACCGACAAGGAACCGTAGGGACCGATACTTCCTGGCCATCCTGGCCGAGGCGCAGGGCAGGAAGCAGGGCGCTGCCAAAGCTCCAGTGCCGGACCCACTATGGCCTTGGCCACCGAAAGGCCTCCGTCGGAGAATCCCCGGTCCAGAATCTCAGTGAGGGGATACCTGGCCCATTTGGAAATGGGTTCGAGGCCCATCCCGTGGACTCGAGATGAGCCAAGCAGTCCTAGGAAGGACGACGGGCTATCGCCCATTGACTGACCTCCTGAAGACTCCAAGTCCAGTCGCTTGGAGAAAAGGAGGAATCATCTTCGACTCGGAAGAGTCCTCAAGAGCTGCCTCTGGCCTGAGCCACCCTTCACCTGCCGAGGTCGGTCGGGAGTGAGGGTAACTGACAGCCGATGGGGTAGACCCTTAGCCGACCGAGAATCCTTGGTCGGAGCCCCAGTTGGTGGCTGTGGAGGTGGAGGTTCCACCGGAATCGGTGGAGCAGCTGGTCTTGGCCGAACAACCGCCTGGGTATAGGCTCCCGGATAAGTCGAGGGTTGTGTCGCCGCCTCCGTGACAGCCACTAATGGCCGGGAAGGCGACGGGTCGGTTTACTCCCGCCAGGAGGAGCTGTTGCAACATAAGGTCTCGATCACGGGACGAATTTACGCCGGCTTCCCTCGTCCGAGGACGAGGGACGGCGGCGACGCCGCTTATCATGTGCCGAGACCGACCGCCATGACGGTGGGATCGGCTGGACTGCCGAAGAGGTCCGAGACCGAGTCCCAGAATTTCCGAGGTCGGTGCGGGAGGTGTCAGCCGGAACCGCACTCCTTCGCTCAGATGGTCCATCCGAGGGCTCCGGAACCGGAGGCACAGGCGAGCCCACGGGATCCTCAACTCCTCCCGGGGAACCGGGAGAGGGAATCTCGGCTGCTAAAGGCGACAGCCGTCAACGGGTCGAGAAAATCTCGACTTCATCGGTGGGAGTCTCGGTCAACTGACCTGACGGGACACCGGAAGGCCAGTGGTCGGTTGCCGGGTCGATCGGGTCGACGGTCGACGACCCGGAGAGGGATCCTTTCCGTTTCCCAAGAGCGCCGAGGAGGGATTTACCCTGTCCCCTTTTGGACCGAGAATAAGGTCCCGCAGACGAGGCCCTTCTCCTTTAGTGGAGAGGGACAGACAAAGCTCCTTAAAAGAAGCCGTGTAAGAAGAGCCCAGAGAGAGCGGATAAATGCCGCGGCCGGAAGATACGCCCGCGCCGCCTCTTCGAGAGGGCTTACCATCCGGGCCGAGTTGATCCGGCCGAAAGGTCACGCCGCTGACACCGCCAACCGGGCCTCCTTGCACTTCACCGGAGGGAACGCTTCGGGACGGCCCAGTTGCAATCGGGCAGCACGGGCCTCGAGGACGAGGCCAAGAAAGATGAGCACAGGTCGCAAGCCTGGGTCGTGCTCAAGGCCTAAGCAGTAGACACACGGAGTGTGGATCCGCCCGAGACATCTTCTGCCCGCATGGGCATCTCCGGAATCCGAGTCGATTTGTCCATCGCAGCCGCGAGGGATAGAAGACTGAAGTCTTTTCGCAAAATTTATTTTTAAATCCGCAAACAAGAGAAATAGGAACTAGTCTCAAACGCAGAGCGTTAAGGAGGGAACCTGAGCCTCAAGCGGTAAGGAAGATCTGGCGTCATGGGGTGGAGCCGAGTTATACCACCCGGTGGGTGGGAGGAGCAAGCTGAAGACCTTCTGGCAAGATTTAAAGCGGCAAGGATACCTGCCAATGAGTGTGGATGAACAACATATCCATGTCCCTAGAACCTCATTATTTTCCTGCATTGGGAGTAGGACCGAGTTCCTGTGAGGGGTACAGATTTTGATATGCAGGTTGGTGTCCTGTATGTCCAATGAACATATCCAGTCCCACTGTTGCAGTAGTGTTAACAGGCCTTGTAGAGTGACCATTCTGAACTTTTGTACTGAATAAAGAGGTTCAGATTTCTTAGGTCTAAATGGGCCTCAGGTCCCCTGTGCATTTGTTAACTAGGAAGTCGTGACTAAAACAAGGAACTGGCTCTATAGCCCTATTTCGCATTAGGGTAGGTATCTCCTCTAGCAGCACCAGTATGTGTTCTGCATTAGAGTATGTATCTCCTCTAGCAGTGCCAGTATGTGTTCTGCATTAGGGTATGTATCTCCTCTAGCAGCACCAGTATGTGTTCTGCATTAGGGCATGTATCTCCCTCTAGCAGTGCCAGTATGTGTTCTAGAGGTAGGCTGAAGGACTGGGTGGTGGCTATGGAAGTTTCTGAAGTTCTAGAGTGTGGTCTTGTTCTATTATCTGCAGGACCCAAGCATCTGATGTGACCTTCCTCCACTGGTCAAGGTAAAGGAAGAGGTGACCCCTACCACCACCTTCAAAAGTACTGGAGGTTGGGGATCTAGGAAGGAGTCATACAGATGCAGATCCTGCAGCTGCATCTGCTCTTCCACCTCTACGAGCTTCTGAATGAGCACCTGAGGAGGGTCCTGGGGAAGGCAGAGCTGATCCTCCTCTGCTTTTGCCTGATATCTGGCTCCTGAATGGTGTCTGTTACTGGCTGGATGAAAGGCACCCTCTGCCTACTTCTTGGTTGTGCACGGTAGAGGAAGTGTACTGACTTTAGAGTCCTGCCCAAAACCTGAAGGTTTGAGAGGATATCCTGAATGTCTCCCCAAACAGTTTGTATCCTCTGAATGGGGCATTTAAGATGGATTGCTGCACATCATTAGCAAATCCAGCCCCTCAGCCAAGAGTGTCTCCTTAAACAGACACCAGAGGCTGCTGCTCTAGCAGAAGCATCTACAATGTCATAAGATCTCAACAGATGCTTACCCACATCTACGCCTGCCTGGAGGGCCTTTAACAGCTCCTGCTTGGGAGTACCCTCTGGTAGGGCTTGGGCCGCAGCTCTGGACTTCCTCCAGTGGGTATTTTGGTACTTCACCAAAATGGGTCTGGTAGTTTGCAATTCTGAGGACCAAGGTGGCAGAAGCAAAGGTCTTCTTCCCTTGACAGCTAACCTCCTAGATTCCCTGTCAGGAGGGAGAGGGAGCTGAGTGTTCAGGCACTTCAGACCTATCATGGGCTGCATTTATCACAACAGAATCAGCTTCGGTTGGCCTGCAAAATATGGCCTACCAGAGGGGCTTGGTACAGCTTGTCTGCCTTCCTTGGAATGACAGGAATCATATTAGGCCTATGCCAGGCAGCCAGGGTGGCATCCTCTAGGACAGGCAATAGAGAAGGAATCACTAGTAGGGAATCAGGTAGCTCTAAAAATTCCACCAAATTCCTCTTGGTGATGTCTTTCTCTTCTGACTCAAACCCCATGGCAGACTGGAGGTGCTGCATCATGGAGATTCTGAATGAGGGGTCTTCAGGGGGACCTCGGAGTATATACACAACAGAGTCCTCACTCCCTGTGGAAACAGTGGAGCTTGACCTCTTATAAGTGCTCCCCACAACGTCGTCTTCCTCCTCTTTCTCTTGCTGTATAATGTCAAGGTTATATTCCTGATCCTCGACAACAGCATCTGTGGGCCTCTATAAAGGAATAGACAAGGCCGCCGACACCTAAGAAGGCACAGGACACGCAACTGCCAAGGCGCCAGTAGTGGGGCTTGCCTGGGGTGTCCCATCGATGCTGCTCCTGTAGCAGGAGGAGGAGGTAGCAGATGCTGTAAGATGTCCGAAGGATGAAAGGACAGCCTGCACATGCGCCAGCCTATACTACAGGCACACTCTGGGATGTTGATGGGGAAAATGCTGCCTCTGACTTCGATGGTCCTTCGCCAGCCGTGGTATGTCTGGCAGTACTCACAGCCTGGTTCGACCTGAAGGGGTCAGATGTCCGGGTGGCCAGAGGAATCATCACTGATGCAGTCGACTATGCAGTAGCAGTCGCACTGGGATGCAGGGCGACCAAGAATGTGCTGGTGAAGGAGTTCTCCTTACTCCATTCTCTCCGGTGTTTGTGCTTGTGTTGCCCAGTGCCTTTATCCTGGGATTTTGACAAGCTGGAGCTCGATGAGCAGGCCGGTGACACAGTGGAGCTCTTCTCTGGAGCTTTTTCTCCATCCTGGCTACCTGCTGTTTTAGTAGGTGGGTTTCCAGGGCATTCTCTGTGTCTCCTGTAGCAGTGGTAAACTGAAGGCAGAGTCTGCAGGTGTTAACATTATGGGCCATGCTAAGGCAGCACATAATGACGCTGCAGGTCATCCGAATAAATGTTTTCACTTATTTGCAGTATCTAAAGAACTCAGTGGGTTCTTTAGATGACACACAATAGCTTACAATCACCTTTAAAAGTGATAGCTAACTAGGGAGAGAAATTTAAAAAGGCTAAGTTGCAGTCAACTGAAGTGATGGCATCTCCGTGGAGGCACTGGTGATTATGGTTGAATGCGCAAGTGAACTGAGGAGGAAGGATCCGCCACGCTACTTGGGAGGTGTCTATGTAGGACGTCATCATGGGTGACCCCTAGCAGACTACTTGCAAAAGTTTCTATGTGGTCCTAGTGCCTGAGGCCATAGTTCCACAGGTGTGGCCTGATGCAAGAGATATCTCTAACATACAAAGAAGCCAGCAGAAGAAGGCCATTTGGTCTATCTAGTCTGCTCGCACTGCAGGACATCGAAGAAGGTATACAGTTACTGTGTCTCTTATGTTTAGTAAGGTGCATTTTAGAGTTCTGTGGGTAGAGAACTGAAAGCCAAGATCAGTTCATGAACACAAAGGACATGAGAAAAAATTACATATAAACATACAATAAATCATTATGAAAATGTCGGTGTTTAGAAACTGGCACTTAAAATCAATTTCTTGAATTCAGACTGAAAATGTTTTACTTTACAAAAGGCTGCAGAACCCCTGTGAGAAAAGAACCATATCAACTTAACACAGACCTTCAGAATTTTAGAATTATTAGCATAAGATGCACTCTTATGGTCATTATAGATTAAGGGAGCGCCCCGACCAAACAGAGCGTTCCTTTCTTCCCGCAGAGACACTTTTATTCTGTGAAGCTAATGGAGGTGCCTGGGAAATGAGCACATTCAGGGACCTTTTTTTAAATATATTATTGATTGTGCTCGCTCACGCTCAATCAATAATATACTAATATGTCCCCCGTTGCCACTCTTTGCTGTATCAGAGTGGTTTCACTTGCCTTCAGCTTGAGCCAAAACAGCTCAGCTTCGTCATTGTTCTCGCCAAACCGAATACGCTGCGAAACCACTTTATACAGAAAAGAGTGGCTCTGGGGACGATTAACATACATAAGAGTACACGAATGTTTTAAAATAAGCAATTTGATTGGTTAAAGTAAGGATGATGTCATGGTTCATAATTAGTGTAAGGTACAACATTACCCAACGCTATTTTTGTTGAGCACTATTCACATGGTGTTTACCAAGGGTAACCATTTAAAATATTACTTCTCAGGCAGCACAAATAGGCCAGCAGTAGCACGTCACCTGTGTGGCTAACCCAGGCTGGGGAGCAAGGCTTGGGAGCTGCATATCAGGCATCCCACAAGCAGAAATGCTGCAGATGACAGCAGGCTCTGCCTCTGGGAAGATGGGACACTGCACCACCTCACAGTAATACCTGTGATGGGCCAAGGGAGACAGTTTGCATGCGTCCAAACTTTCTCCATGAAGGCACTCTGGAACACGAACAGACTCATGCTCTGGTGGGCAGGGCAGGGCAGGGATATGAGTGCAACCACCAGCACAAACAACTAACAGCATAATGCCAATGGCTCCTGGGACCATAGGAAACATGAATCTGTCTCCTGGGAACATGAGAAACAGGAACCTGGATCATGTGAAACACAAACCTGACTCAGGGACAATGAGATACATTAGCCTGGCTCCTGGGACCATGAGACACATTAACCTGGCTCCTGGGACCATGAGATACATTAAACTCATTACTTCCAATAGTTCCATATGAAGTCTGAACTATCCATTGTTTGCCTGACATAAAATGGCCGCCCAGGAGGTAATGAGTTAACCTGGCTCAGGGACCATGCAAGACACATACCTGGCTCCCAGAACCCTGCAAAACATGATCCTGGCTTCTAGGACCATGCAAAACACAACCCTGGCTCTAGGGACCATGGAAAAACATGACCCTGGCTTCTGGGGTCATGACAAAAAGACCCTGGTTCCTAACACCATGACGAAAATGACCCTGGTTCCTAACACCATGACAAAAAAGACCCTGGCTCCTGGGAACCATATGAAAATGATGACCCCGGCTCCTGGGACCATAAATAGCATGAACCTAGCTCCTGGGATCATAAAAACATAAAGCAAACTCCTGGGATCATAAAAACATGAAACAAACTCCTGGGACCATGAACAGCATGAACCTAGCTCCTGGATCATAAAAAACATGAAACAAACTCCTGGGACCATGAACAGCATGAACCTAGCTCCTGGATCATAAAAACATGAAACAAACTCCTGGGATCATGAACAGCATGAACCTAGCTCCTGGGATCATAAAAACATAAAGCAAACTCCTGGGATCATAAAAACATGAAACAAACTCCTGGGACCATGAACAGCATGAACCTAGCTCCTGGGATCATAAAAACATGAAACAAACTCCTGGGATCATGAACAGCATGAACCTAGCTCCTGGGATCATAAAAAAACATGAAACAAACTCCCGGACCATGAAAAATTTTAACCCGACTCCTGGAACCATGAAAACATGAAACAAACTCATGGGACCATAAGAAACATGAATCTGGCTCCTGGGATTGTGAAAAACATAAACCTGGGTCCTGGGACCATAAGAACTGTTAATCTGGCCCCTGGGACCATGAAAAACCTAAACATGGCTCCTGGGACATGAAAATCGTGAAACACAAACTGGTTACAGGCTGACAGCTGCAACCTATGCCCACCCCAAAACTGGATGCAGGTGCCTCCAAGATGCTGAGTACAGGCGCCCGCGAGAGGTTGGGTGAGGGTCTTGAGGAAACATGGGGCCCATGATAGCTGTGTAAATTTTACTTGATGGAATTGCTGGCCTGATAGAGGCACTGCTTCAGCTGCCCAAACTAGTTTACCAAAAAGTTACTACATTTGACTACATTTTTTTCCCCTACTGCTGACGGATCTCGCTCTGGCTACTGGACCTCATTTTTGACATGCCATTGTAGACAGTCAGTTCATTAACAGCAACAAGCAAATCAGAAGGCTCGATTTACAAAACACATTTTCTAATACTGTACATATCAAACTTTCACAGTTCACAATTATCAAATCCGCAGCAATATATATATATATATATATATATATATATATATATATATATATATATATATATATATAGCATGTAGTCAACGGTGCCCAAGCAGACACAGCGCATAGTCCCCTTCCTGCAATCTGCCACAATCCAGAACCAGTTCCTGTTTTTGCCCACCCCACAAAGATCAGTAGCAATAACAGTTCAGCCCAGTAATCAGATCACATTAACATATCTCACAGCTATATATAGCAGGTAGTCAATGGTGCCCAAGCAGGCACAGCATACAGCCGCCCTTTCGCTTAATTATCCAAAGTCCAAGTCCCCTCACTCAGCTTTGTCTTACAGATGATCAGTGTTGCCCAGGCAGTCACAGCGCACAGCTCCCTTTTCCCAATTAGCAGTAGTCCAGGACCCAGTCAGCAGCAGCAGTCCAGGACACCCACTCACAGCCTTCCCCTCCAAGGCTCCACCCCACCAACTATTTAATAGAGGTCAAGGTTGGCCGGGTGGTGGTGGGACAAAGAACACAACAGCAGCAGCAGCACCCACAACTGGGCTAATGGCCTTTATAGCTCAGTCACACAACCAAAGTTCACACACTCAGTGCTGATTGACCCCACCGCTCCTTGCTTATGAGCAGCGGCAGCCTCTGATTTCTCCCTTCACTGCGATATGGCTCCTATGGCCCCTGCCCTCCTCCGACCACCAATGTGGTCCCTTTCCTTCCCGCGCCGCCCGATGCGACGCGGATCGCCTGCCCCGCCTCCCACGGCAGCTCCCAACAAAGAAACACAACAGCAGCAGCCTAAATTATTGCACCACCAGACCAGAACCCTGCACCTCCCAACCATAACCAGCCACCCTCACCACCATGCTACATGGCCAGCTTCAAACTTTTGAGGGAGTTTTTGTTTTCACTCTTTCATGAGAAGCCCTACTTCAGAAAGACAAAATCCCTTTTATCCATTCAGATATTTGTTGTTTGTAGTAAGCAATCTCTAATGAAAAGAATCCCCATGGGTTCTTTTTGTGTTTTAACTAGAACCACCCATGACAGCTCTAGAATTATATGACTCGCATGAAGATCCATGATTAATGCCAAGACATGGATAAAACAAAACACAACCAAGTGATACACTGCACCGCCTCGATTTCAGAAATGAAAGACCCACCTGAATATATTTTGTCACTGAGCCATGTCCTTCCAAAGGGAATTCTGGAGCACCTGCACATCTCTGATATAGCTGGCCTCTCATTTAGCCATTCCTGAGGCAAGGCAACTTTTATCTATACAGTATCCAATCATACAAGTTCAGTGTGCTTCACAGCAGCATAATAACAGTAGTCAGGAGTGTATTATGAATAAACCCAAATAGCATTAATTCATAAAACAAAAAATACTGTACATAATGAAAACGGAACTCAGTTATGTGCAGGTTTTACCAAGCGGAACGTTGCAGCAGCTTTCGTAAGGGCTCACTGTCACAAGAAGATAACAGCCAACACACACACAACTTGACAAATACAGCTTCTATACAGGATGCCTCAGGCTGAGCTATACAGTTACAGCATCTTTCTTCTTGTATAAATCTAAACAAGCCATGCTTTTCAGTTTTTCAAACAAACATTTAACAGATAACAGGAGGAAGATGGCAGCGTGGCACCAAGTGGTCGGGCATACACATGGCACTCTAGTGGCGATCACATCCCAGAACATGGGCAGAACCCAGCAGAAGGGGAACAGAGCATCGGTGAGAGCGTTCTTCTCCTACAGGTGGACTGCATGGTACGATGCTCTGAAACAGTTCCTGGTTGTGGCATGGTGGAAATGCACTGGGCATTAGAGTTACACTATGCCAACACAAAAGCCTCCAGGACACCCAAGCACATGTGCTTTCAAAAATGGAAAGAGGGGTAGGAGGGGTACAATGTGAAAAAGGGTATACCTAACACACCCATGCCAGATAATGGACCCCTGTGCCCCCCGCCCACATCACCCAACCCTTCCACGCACTAGCTGTCCCCCTAGACTCTGTCTGAGACTGCATCCACTCCCCATAGCGTAGCAGCTGCAAGGGAGGCAGCAGGAGTATGTCAGACTATGAGCAACAGAAGTCTGGAGACAGCATCTGGCAGCAGAAGGCAAGCTAGACAGGCAGTGGGGACCTGGAGGATCTGAAGGAGTTGGAAGCTGGAGGGAGGCAAAGAACTAAAACAAAATAACGGCAGAAAAGGGACCCTTTAAATAAATTCTCCAGTCTGTAGAAAATGTTTTAAAATGTAATAATTTATTTAGAATTCACCATTCAGTTCAAATATTTATCTATCTCCCCCACCCCAATATGTTCCCCTGCTGAGGCAGATGACAATTGGGATAGATATGTTAACCCAGATGGACACTATAGGGATGTCGCAGCACTGATCACCTGCCAGGCCCAGAAATAGATGAACCACCACCTGTTAGATACGACAAAATCACCCTGTAGAATCTTTATTACTGAGGACGCCTGTATGAAAGCAGGATCTTTGTGTCTCAGACTTCATCTAATTCTCCTGTTTTTCTTTTTAAAACCTCAGCTGTCTTTCAAGAAAACTAAGTTGTCACAGTTAAAAATCTTGAATGTACACTTTTTTCTGCTATCAGCAGAATGATACAGATCTGCAAACTCACCTTAAGACTTTCTATGTCCAAGTTCATTGTCATGGTACATGCACTGGACCTGAACCGAGAGTTCATGTGTTCTTTCTCAATTAGTGTACAACTTCCTTTGAGGTTACTTTAAATTAGAAACTCATTAACAGAGCAAACCAATAACTAAGAATGCCAACAGTGGAAACACAGTTTGACACTGCTACTGTCTATTTAGCTCTATATAGCTGTTGAAGTTGTGGTGATAAGTGGCGGTCCAGAACATGTACCAGCCCCCCTGAAATAGTTCTACTGCCTACCAGTGATCCAGGTACTCAGAGGACCCCAGGGCTCCATGCCCCTAGATAACCATCTTGCCCAAAGTTTGGAATGTTTATCCAAGGTAAGCCTCAACTTGGCTGTCAGCTCTTCCATCCATTTGATATTGTCCAGGATTCAATGAAGAGTGACTTCTTTTGTAACCAGTTAGTGGTTATTTCTTTGAAGGCCGCCAAACAGAGGATACGGAAGAGTTTCGTTTTGGTTCACAACTTTCTTAGCTCTGACCCCCAGGATTAGGGTTTTAAAGACTTTGGAGAGGGTGCTGTCCCGAGTCTATCCAGTACGATGTGGATCTGTGACCAAAAGTCTTATCTTCGGACAAGCCCAGAAGATGTGGTAATAGGACTTGGCCTGTCCACAACCTCTCCAGCACATGTCTGAGTTATCTGTGTTAAATGTGCCTCGATATTGTGGGGTGTGGAAAACATGAACACACACTTCCAATGAAATTGTCTCTAACTGGGTGAAGCTGTTACCTCCAGCCTTTGCCCCAGGACGCCTATCCTCCTCCTGGACTGTAGTACCCGTCTCTCTCCCCCAAAAACCTTCAGGTTATTAAACTCAGGGTGATCAGCTCTCACCAGGGCCATGTAAGCATTAGATACCAAACCTTTGTGGCCTCTTAGCATGGTGGCCCAATACATAAATCTTTCTAGAGATGACATGTCTCTATCCACCAGAGAGACCAGATTGTGTGTCAGGAGGTAATGGTGTACCTGGGGTATCTGTGGAAATCACCCTACACTGGTCAAATCTATCTTTCAGCTCCCTGAAAGATAAGGTTTTGTTCTGGATCAATAACTGGCACCTAGCCAAGGCCAGTTTATTCCACCTTAAGAAACCAGGGTCTGTAAGTGGTGATGGGAAATCAGGGTCGCCAATGATGCTGGTATGCGGTCCTATCTCATTCATGGGTTGCATAACTGACTTAACACTAGCCAGGATCTTGAGTGTGTCTCATCTAAGGAGTGGAAACTTCCTGCCACAGCTGTGGGGAAAGTGGAGGATGAGGAAGAGCAAAAGTGGGATACTTCTAAGTTAGTGTGCCTCTATTTCCCTCCATCCCATGTCATCTCTGTTTAGTCCATGTAATTACTAGGGTTAGTTGTGCTGCCAAGTAATATAATTCTAGGTCAGTATCGCTAACCCTCCCTGGCTTCAGGCGGTGACAGTGTTTTGCTAACTCTGTGTCTGCCTTTGCCTAGATGAAGCCCAAGATGAACTTCTGTCTGCCTCAGTACCTCTCTGGGATATAAATGGGTAGGCCTGAACAAAAACAAAGCCAGAGTAGAATGGTCATTTTTATTGTGGCTGTTCTGCTCTCCAGGGAAGAGGAAGCAATTCCCACCTGGCCAGATCTGCTTTATCTCATTCCAAAGTCTGTCATAATTTAATTTAAATAAATTTCAGTTTGGTGCAATTGTGACCCCTAGGTGATTTTGACCCCATATTGTTTGTTGCCCACTTAAATGGGAAAGGAGTATACTTCTCTTCGGGCTAGGGACTCTCAATCTTGAGGCTTCTGAGTTCTGAAAATTTGTTTTGTTTCATTTCCTGAAATTTTTCTGTACAGTCTTAACTTGTCTAAGTGTGCTGGTACTGAAGTGTGTGGGGAGGTGAGTAAAAATAGGGAGTCATCCGCACAGAGGAGATTTAGTGATTTCTGTCTCCGCAGTAATCCTTTGATGTTCTGATTGTTTCTAGCAGCTACTGCAAGGGTCTCTATGCAGAGTGCAAAAGTAGGGAGAGAGGGCAGCTTGGTGGATGCCAACGTAAGCAGGTGGAACCAATCTATCAAACCCCATTCACTCAAAGTTGTGGCTTGTAGGAGGCACATAGAGATTTGATGATACCACAACATTTTTGGCCCAGTCCCATCTCCTCCAAGACTCTGTAGGAACTCCCAGTTCTACCCAGTCAAATGCCTTCTAGGCATCCATGAAATGACCAGCACTGGGTCTTGTGATTTTCACTGCCATGAGATGAAGTTAGAAGTCTTCTAATGCTGTCATGTACAGGTATTGCTCTCCCATTTATAACTCCCATTTGGCCTGGGTGCACAAAAGTCCCTCACAGCCCTGTAATCTATTTGCCAGTATGGAGATGTACATTTTAAATCTACATTTAGGAGAGAAATGGGCCTGTACGAGCCACAAAGGGTGGGGTCCTTAACCTGGTTTAGAATAATTGAACTCTCATGATATTGCCAAGATGGGTGCTCCTCCCCTCACACTGCCCTGAAGACCCTGTGAAGGTGAGGAAGAAGGTGTTCATTAAAGCTCTTGTAAAATTTGAGTGCTAGCCCATCTGGGCCAGGAACCCTTCCACCTTAAGCCCTGTCAGCACAGTTTGCACTTCCTCATGTTACTGGAGCATCTATGGCTTCCATGGCTTCCTGCATAAGTTTTGTTAACCCTAACCCACCTTCTAAAAAAGCATTCATTTTCTCTGTGTGGTTTGGGCCCTCTCTTGTGAGTAGAAAGTTTTATAAAAACTGCAAATTCCTCCACTATTTTCTGGGGGTTGGGCTATGTACCGGTGGAATTAGCCCTTTCCTAATATGAAGTATCAGCCTGCTAGTGGCCTCCTTCTGGAGTTGCCAGGCTAGTATCTTACCTGCCTGGTTGCCCACCTGCGTAGTATCTTTAGCACAAGTAACTTAAGGCTCCCTCGATCCTGCTGTCCAATAAATTATTCAGTTTTTTCCTGACTCTTCAGTTCTTCCTCATCTCCCCATTTCAGACAATTTCGTATTCTGCTTGTAGGCCATATAGTTGGGCCTCTAACCCCCCTCTGTTCTTTTGCCCATGTTTTTCATCTGAGAGGCAAACTGATTGTCCCTCTCAGTGACTACAGCCTTAGAAACCATCCCACCAGAAACTAGCTTCAGATTCTTCTGGTGGGTTAGTCATTATATATTCCTTAGACAATCACAAAACAAACTAGAATCATAGAATTTGGACGGCAGAGAAGGACAGCGTGGCCCACCTAGTCTGCCCATGTTTCCCCACCTACTGTCACACGTAGACCCTACTTGGTCTCCGGCTTTATCCCCTTTCCTTGCTTCTAACATTCCCTTATATCTATCCCATGCCTTTTTAAATCCCATTACAGTTTTTGCTCCCACCACCTCCTCAAGGAGACTGTTCCAGCATCCACCACCATTTCTGTGAAGAAGTGCTTCCTTACATTTCCCCGATTCTACCCTCCCTCCAGCTTCATCACATTACCCTTGTTCTTGTGCATCCTTTTCTCTAAAAAGGCTTCCCTCTTGAACCTTATTTATACCCTTGGAGTATTTGAAAGTCTCTTTCATACCACCCCTTCCTCCAGCCTGTACATACTGAGGTCCTTCAGTCTCTCCTCATAAGGCTTTGTTTTTTCCCTCAAGGCCTCCTGGCTAGCCACTCCTTCAGGCAGCCGAGGGCCCCTGTGCCAGATCCTCATCACCATCTCACTCACCCCATGCTCACCGCAGCCTCTGTTGACCGACTTATCCTTTGCCGAGGCCCCCTCCCATGGCACCATTGAAGAGGATATTCACCCAGTGGGCATTTCCTTCTACACTGGGCTTGGCGGGGGAACACACAGACACCTCCAGGCTTCATGGTGGACCGCCACCATCATCTGCTGGCCAGGTGACCCTTTTTTCCCCTGTTTTCCCTCCACCACAATGTGGCTTCACACTGCGGTGTCCTGGGCTGAATGCACAGTGTGCGGTGGTCACCCTCCCACCGCCTCCACTCCTGTCATCCCAGGCTCGGGCCATGCTTGGTCACCAGCATTCACAGGGCTTTTATGCAGATCCGCAACACTTCAGATGCCCTTCTGGACTGCCTCACTCTGTCTATGTCCTCCACTCCACTAACTCCTTATATTCCTTGTAATCCTTATAACCCTCCACTAACTCCTCATATTCCTTGTAATCCATATCCTCCACTACTTATATTCCTTGTGATCCTTATTATCCTCCACTAACTCCTTATATTCCTTGTAATCCTTATAATCCTCCACTAATTCCTTATATTCCTTGTAATCCTTATCCTCCACTAATTCCTTGTAATCCTTATCCTCCACTAATTCCTTATATTCCTTGTAATCCTTATCATCCTCCACTAATTCCTTATATTTGTTGTGGTTGATCAGCGAGACATTTAACCCCCATGAAAGAGCTCCTGGGGAAGAGATTAGGGCAGTTCTGTTACCACCATAGAGTGATCTGAGATAGTTCTAGGGGCAATTCTGGATTGCTCAGCATGTGGAGCCACTCTGCAGAAATAAAAGGAGGCCCAGCCTGGAATAGGCCTGGTGAGGTGTAGACCAGCAAGTGTAGTCCCTGACCTTGTGTCTACGACTCCATGCCTCCCCAGTCCCAGCTCCCTGGCCAGGCCCGCTAGACCAGCCACCTGGCTACAAAAGTGGTCCCCACTCCGGACTTATCCAGACTGGGGTCTAGAATAGTGCTGAAATCACCTCCTAGGATGAAAAGGTCTCCTGGATTGGGGCTGGACAACCGTCACGCTGGGGACAGCCACGGGTGGCTGTGAGGCGTGCCAGGAGGAACTGCAGTTGTAAAATGCTGGCGAGGAGGGTGCAGGATCAACCAGATACAATTTTAAATATAAAATGTCACAGTGAGTAAAACAATTCATACTATTTATTAAACAGCTAATCGGGCCTCTTCTTCACAGAGGTGGGGCCCCTCAGACGTGGACATTTCCATTTAACACAACGAGATTTTCTTACGCTTGATAGGGAATGAGGTACTCTGGACATCCCAGAAACAGACAGACAGTTTAGTCATATTTCAAGACAAAGATATAAGCAGGGCCCTGGGGAGGAACTCCGTAACCTAGGACAGACCCAGGGCCTCACAGAACATGGCCATCAGATTCAGAGCTGAGAAAAATACCCAATCCCCATACCAAGTTGTGGGGAGCTGTTTTCTCCTTTGTGTCGGGTAGAAACAAAATACCAATGAAAATACAGAAACTTGTAACTAAATATGAACAGTGTAGTTAACAGTATATGATATTATGGTAAACAGAACTGCCCCAGCCCATCCGAGGATAAATCCGTAGGGAAAACCAGCAAGAGATAACCTAAGTAATCTCACCTGGTAGCAAAATGAACTTTCAATCTCCCTGTCTGTACACAGTCCCCCAAAATTATTACCCAAGCTGCTACACCAAACCTCTAATATCCAAAGTCCTATAACAATATGGGGCAAAATCCCCTTTGCCCAGAGTAAGTGGAGAAAACCCTGCTCCCCACACCCTGGAAGCCACGGATAACACTGGGCTTCAAGTTCTGCGAGCTGTCTACAGTCACAGGCACCACCCTACCGCACAAACCCCAAGTGCCCGCACTGCCTCCCTTGTCCCCATGCCACTACAGACCATGCCATGCACACTCAGTCTCCCTCACACTACCCTTTGTAACTCCTTGCACTGTAACTCTGGTCTTATAGCCTGCCACTAGGCTGGACCCTAACATCGACTTCATGCAACTGGGGAAGATCACACCTCAAGAGAAAGGCCAAAGACTAAACTGTCTGCACCCCACATTCTCCCCTGCCCCTGGCGATATGTCTCTATAGAGCCTGTTCCACTGACCAGATCCCCATCACCCCACCCCCCACAAAATTAAACAAAACTGGATAACTGAAGAAGTGCACTGCAAAAGGGACTAAGCTGTCATTCCACTTCCCACTATGAATGGTTCTGTGTCTTGAAGGAATCTACTTGGGGCCCAGCACATATGTGAGTACCAAATCCCAGAGAACCCCAAACTTCCCACCTCAGCATAAAGTAACCTAGCTGTCTGTCCACAAGGGACACCACTTCTTCAATTGTTTAACCAGGATAGACACACTAAGCTGAAAGCTTGTTTACAGGTGCGACTTGAGAGCACAGGGAAGTTAAGTGACTTGCTCAGGGTCACACAGTATGCAAGCTGGGATGTGGGATTCAAACCCAGGTCTCTAGATTTGCAGCTCAGAGCCTTAAACCTCTGCGCTATACTGCCTCCCTCCCTCCACTGCTAACCCCCACCCCTCATGACACACAACAGTTGATTCCCAGCAAACTACAGCAGAGGTGGTGTGCATTCCCTGAATGGCAGCCAGGATCCTCTAGCAATGTAAGCTCCACCGATCCACCCCCCACACACGGAGTCCAGCTGTAAACTACTCCACATGGATGCCTGACCAAGGGGCAGTGGGACCAGCAAGCATCTCATCCATACACTCGGTGCTCCATTACTCAAGTCCCTGGGGAAAGAGGCTCAGTAGGAGCCACCACACCATCCTTCATCTCTCTTTCCACGCCTTGCCCTTCCCTTTCCAAAATGCCCAGTGGACATTCCTCCCTCCAAGCCGCCCACTAGAAACATGAATACTGAATTCCCAATACATTCAGGAAGCAAAGAGAGCTGGAGTACTTGGTGAAGGGTTGACTGCATTTGCCAGACATACACATTAAGCAGAACCCCCATATGAAAAAAGAAAACAAAAACAAAACGTCACCTACAGCATCCCCGCCAACCAGCCAGTGCAAATAGAGGGAAGCAGGCCTTATAAGCACAGTTCTACAATCGCTGAGCCACCCCATGATCTTACCTCCCATCCCATCACGGCATTCAGCTCAGCAACGGTAAGCATAGTTACCCACCATAAAGCACAGTCAATTTAGGTCCCAATATACAGTATACAGTTCACTATGAATAAAGGCAAACAAAACGTAAGGGGTAGAATGTCAGATTCAATATTTTGTACCTTGAGTGACCCACAGACACACAACACGGTTCAAAATACAGTTCAGTTTGCTAGAGAAAGTGTACGAGTCCATGCATGCATGCATAGTCCACGTAAGATGGCAGTTCATATAAACATATTACATCACGACCAGTTCAACGTGCTTTTTGTTCTGCTCCTCCAGGAACTTGCGTGCCTTCTCTGGATCCTCGAATGAATATGTTGCTCCTTCTATTTTTAAACGGACTACGGCTGGGTAGCAGAACATAAAATGTAGGTGCTGTTCCTTAGTGCAGAATTGGCACAAAATACCTATTTTTCTGTAGTCTGGGAGATAACTCCTGACAGATAGGCAGGCAGTTCCCTTCATAGATTAGTTCCTTCTTCGCACGATAGGCTGTAAGGATTGCCTTTTATCCCCAAAATGATGCAGTCTGAAAATGATCTGGCGAGGAGTTGATCTGGTGGTGGATGCAGAGCCAGTCCTCAGTGGGCACACTCCACTTTAGGCCCTGTTCCTTTTATTTTTGTGCCAAGGATTTTGGGCAGCGCCTCGGCACAATTTTAAGTGTAAGCTCTCACCTCCTTTCCTTTGAAAGGCCCCAGATCTGCAGGCTCACGCGCAGTTGTAATTCTTGCTATTTCAGTTGGTCCGTTAGCTCCTGGATCTCCTGCTCTAGCCTCACCACTCCTTTTCTGGCAGGTTAGCATTTAAATCCTCCAACTGCGAAACCCGCTGTTCCACTTCTTGAAAGCAGTCAGTTTGCGCGGCAACCTGGCTCTTAACTTCCTCAATCTTCCCTCTGCGAGGGGCGTCAAGCTTCAGTGTAAGACTCTGCAAGACCTGTTCTGTCACCATGCAGCCCAGGATGAGCATCTCCATGGCAGACAGTGTGACTGTTTGAGCCTGGTTGCTTGACTTCCCAGCACTTTTGTTTCTATGGAGCCCTGTGGCAGTTTAGCACCGAATTCAACAGATACTCATCCATGGCAACTTCCAGAATAAATCAGGCAAACAGACAAAAAAAAGCAGCTCAGAAAAGTATATTTTAAATAGAAATTAATGGTGGGAAGGTCAGAGCATAGGGAAAGCACATCTGCTTGCTTAGATCTTGAACATACAAAATGCCAGCAGAAGCAGGCTTCACGGTCTCATCGAGTCTGCTCAATTGTGCAGCTAGCCCCTCAACCTGCAGCTGCCCCACCCTCCCCACCCTTCTTCATCATAACCCCTCACACTATCCCAACCCCTCTTAAAGCCACCCACCATTCCACAGGACACCACCCCTCAGGCAGAGCATTCCAACTGTCCACCACCCTTTCCGTAAAAAAATAACTCCTGATTTCCCACCTGAATCTTCCCTCTAACATCAACTGATGCCCTCGTATCCCTCCCTCTTCTAAGCTGGAAAATCCTTCCGTATTAACCTTATTTATTCCCTTGAGGTATTTAAATGTCTTGATCATATCCCCATCCCTCCTCTCCTCCAGGGAACACATATTAAGCTCTGCTAATCTCTCCTCATAGGGCTTCCCTCAAATCCCTGGATCATCTTTGTCGACCCTATGCTGCACACCTTTCAGCAACTTGATGTCCTTCTTCAGGAACAGGTGCCAGTACTGCACACAGTATCTACAGGTAAGGCCTGACCAGAGACCTGTACGGGAAGGATCACCTCCTATTTCTGGAGGACATTCCTCTCACTATACACCCTAGCATCCTACTGGCCTTTGCCACCGCCTTCCTGCACTACGCTTGTTGTTCATGCTGCTCATTATAATCACCCACAGATCTTTTCTTCCTCATCATGCTCCAACTGTACCCTCTCAGCTGATAGCTCCTCCCTGGTTCCTAGCTCCAAAGTGCAGTACCTTGCACTTCTTGGCGCTGAACCTCAGCTGCCATGTCACTGACCACTCCTGTAGTCTGCTCAGGTCCTCCTGCAGCTCCTTCCAGCCTTCAATGTCATCTACCACAGCTCCCATCTTCGTCGTCGTCCTGAACAAACTGATCCTACTCCGACACTGTGTGAGATACCAGCTTATAAATGCTTATTGGCACCACCTGGAGTCAACTTTTAATGAAAAAAAATCACTTTGCACCAGCTTTTTATGCAAACACCTCCATTTTGAGTCAAATATTTGTATAAAACATGCTGATTTCCCACCAATTGTGGGCAACAATGGAAAAACAAAAACAGATTTTAAGATTTTAGAAACAGAACTGGCCATTTTGAAAATGGAAGATCACTGTCTCTTCTTTCTCTGAGTGCAGTCACCACGCTATTTCAATCTAACCTTGGATACACCTCCTCCCCAATCTGGAACTTAATGGACCCAGGTCCTACAATATTTTAAGCCCACAAGGCAGAGGTAGCTACTGCAACATCCACAGTGACCAGGTGGCATCACAAAGTCCGATACACAAGCTCAGTTTTATTTGGTTAGAATTACACAAGAAGGACAATTTCCTACAGTATTAACACAGTACTGGGTACACAATGATGTTTGGTGCCACCTTAGAAGTGGACTGGGATGCTGGAGTTTTTTCTAAAACAGCATATGTTTGTAACTGCAACAAAACTGAATAAAATGACAGATTTGTTGGTAAATGACTACCTTCACAATAGGGCTTTCTCTGCTACTGTCACCCGAGATCTGTTTTGAAATTGGGAGGCAAAGTGTCAGATGGTTTAGGTGTTGTTTAAGATATGGCTTACCAAATCAACCAAACTAATAATCTTGATAGAAATATAGATAGTGACAGCAGATAAGGACAATTTGGCCCACCTAGTCTGCCCAGCTTCCCCATCTACCGTAACACCACAGACACTATTTGATCTCCTACTTTACCCCACCCTTCCCTACCTCTAAAGTTCCCTTATGCCTATCCCATGCATTCTTGAAGACAGTTACAGTTTTTGCCACCACCACTTCCATTGGAAGGCTGTTCCAGGCATCCACCAATCTTTCTGAAAAGTACTCCCTCACATCTGTCCTAAGCCTTCCCCCTCCTGCTTCATAGCATGTCCCTTTGTTCTTGAGCATCTTTTCCTCTGAAAATGCTTCCCTCTTGAACCTTATTTTACCCGTGAGATATTTGAAAGTTTCTATCATATCCTCCTCTCTCTCCTTTCCTCTAAAGGCGTATATATTGAGGTCTTTCAGTCTCTCCTTATAGGGCTTGTGATGCAGACCCTGCACCATTTTGGTTGCCTCCTCTGGACTGCCTCTACCCTGTCTCTGTCCTTTCAGAGATGTGTTCTCCATAACTGGACACAGTACTTTAGGTGAGGTCTCACCACGGAGCTATACAGCGGTAACACCACCTCTCTCTTTCTGACGATGATTCCCCTCCCTATGCAGCCTAGCATTCCACTATCTCTCCACATTAACTTGTCACAACTGTCTGGCCCCTTTAGGTCATCAGATAGGATTACCCCAGGTCCCTTTCCTGTTTGGTGATGGCTAATACCACTCTCCCATTTTGTACTCCGTCCCAGGTTTCTACCCCAAATGCATTATTTTGCACTTCTTTACATTGAAATTTAGCTGCCACACCATTGACCACTCCTCTAGCTTCCTTAGATCTCTATTCAACCCTCCCCACGGAGTGTCTACCCTGTTGCAGATTTTAGTGTCCTCTACAAAGAGGCATACCTTCCCTTCTAGCCCCACTGCAATGTCGCTTAATAAAGACATTAAAGAGGACCGGTCCCAGTATTGATCCCTGTGGCACCCTGCTGGTTACCCTTCCTTCCTTAGAGTCAACTCCATTTAGCACCACCCTCTGTCTCCTGTCCCTAACCAGTTTCTCACACAGTTTCCACCTTTGGACCCACTCCCAAGCTTCTAAGCTTCTTTACGAGTCTCCTATGTGGAACAGTGCCGATGGGCTTGCTGAAATCTAGGTAGGCCACATCCACCGCTCCCACCCTGATCTACCTCCCTGGTCATGCAGTCACAGAAATCTATCAGATTTGTTTGACATGATTCCTCCTAGTGAATCCATGCTGCCTCGAATCTTGCAGGCCACTGGATTCAAGATATTCCACAATCCTCTCCTTTAGTAGTGATTCCATTAATTTCCCACCACTGAAGTCAGACTGACTGGTCTATAATTTCCAGCCTCTTTGTTCCCACTTTTGTGAAGTGAGACTACATCTGCCCTCCTCAAGTCCTCCGGAACCACTCCCGCCTCCAGTGAGTGGTTGACCAGGGCTGTCAGAGGTGCAGCCAGCACCTTGCTGAGCTCCCTCAATATCCTTGTGTAACCCCCTCAAAAGTAGGGGTTCCCAGAAAGTCTTCCTTGAGCTTGCCTAAATGCTCACTGCCAGGCTGATGTTCTGCATTTTAGCAGTTTCAATGTTGTTGCTTGCTTTTGGGATTCTAATATGGAGCCTCCTACAGGAACCTTGTGGGGGCAAAACTTGTAGGAATTGTGGTTTTGGGCTGTGGCGCCTAATCGAACCTGGAGGGGAGCCCTTGTTGTGACAGACAGGACAGATCAGCCAACCGAACCTTTTGGACCCTGGGGAAAGACCCAGGCAGCTTGCTGTTTTAGTGAGATCTGAGTTGGGAGTGAAAGCAGCAGCTCAGGACAGTCGAGCAGCCGTGCTGCGTGGTTTGTCTGGGAGAACTGTGGAAAGGCCTGAGTTTTGGCCTGCATGCCTGACTGCTGTCCCCAGGGGAGAAGACAGTTATTCGGACTGAATCAGAGTTTGTGAGAACGAATTAAGCCACTGAATTGTGACCAGGATCCAACTTGAAGATTTGCTGACTGCGATCGGCCTGTCAGGACTTCCAGCCACCTCTGAACTCCCAGATTGTGCAGAGACTCTGTAACATGCACCCAGGTAGCCATTGGCCTGGTACACTGGAATTTTCCTTACATGCAAATGTGCTGTGTGTTGATAGTGGGTTGTGATTTGTTCCCCGCTGTGTGTCTGAACTGTGTTTTGCTTGCTGGAGGCTGCATCCAGCATCATGGACTGAAATCATATACATCTCCAGTTGGCCTGGGCCTTGTCACACTGGTCCTGCCACACTACCCCATGCATAGAGGAAGCCATCGATGAGAGACCTGCCTGGGGATCAGCACCTGCTCCACACTTGAACAAACGACACCGGTGATTCATGAGGGCCCTGCTTCTCCTGGCACTCCAGATCAGCCACCTGCAGTCTCGATTTTCATCCTGCCTGTGTCCAGTATTGGGAATCATGAGTAATCATCAGGTAGCTCCCTGCAACAACATCTGATTGTCTTGATGCCTTTCTTCACGAACTGAGCCCTCCGGCCCGGATTACAATTAGAGTGTGTTATGCATGTTTGTTTTCTTCCATCACAGGGCCCCAACCAGCTGCGACACCAGCCTACCCTGGGCAATGGTCTGCTAGCCCACCGCCTTCCTACCTGGGTACCCAGAGGTGCGATCATGCGGGGACGAAGTTTATGCATAACTGTTTGATTGATATAGCCTTTAGGCCAATTAACCTGATTTCACCCTTCCCTTATTCAGGTCTCCTGGATAAATCAGATCTAACTTTTTCTGCATGTAATCTGACTGTGGTTCCAGTCTGTGCTCAAAGCACTGTACTGTTGCTATTTGCTGCACATAACCTTGTTTTACAGGGGTCCCCAGGGTCGAGCCAGAGGAACCAGCCCTGGTGGTAAGTGCAAACAGTGTGGGTACTTGTATGGTGGACAAGGGTACTGTGAAGTGATTACTGTATACTGTTCAGGCCACTAGCAGGAAAGGGGGGTTACAGTGTCCTGGAGGGCTGTGCCCAGGTTAGCCTGACCACCAACAATCTTTGACCTTCTGGGTGGAGGCACCTGCTAGGACCCAGGACCCTTAACCTGCTACTAGCCAAGCAGGCAGGGGTAGTAGCCTTGATGTAGTGCCACCTAGGGGTTACACTAGGATGAACCCCTGCCTGGCCCCATTGCCTCGTCCACGTTCAGATTTACAGTTCCTTCAAACTCAGAAAGAATTCTCAAAGTTGCTCCCAAATGATCTGAACTGGAGGTAGCAGAGCCAGAACACATGACTATACAGTACCCAGCAACAACTCGTGAGTTAAAGAGGAAGTTACCCACTGGCTAGCTGTAGTGTCCTGCTTCTGAACTGTTAACAATGTGATCACAGTTTCCCATCACTAAACAGAGCTGCTGTATTCCCTCTACTAAAACAGCCTACCTCCACCTGTGATAAACATCAGAGCAGCCCACCACAAACAGGAAGCGCTCATTTCACAGCTGCATTACATTTAAGTCAGCTGTAGAGACATGCACACATACATAACTTCCCAATGGTCCAAACAGCAGAAAGCAGAGTTAGAACTCATGATCATTCACTTCCAGGCAGGAATCTGTGAGCTAAATATAGAACAGTGGATGTTAAAACATACACAAAAGAACTGTTACTCTATACAGGGATTCCATGACTTGCAAACCCCAAGAGTGAAGCTAGAGTGGTCTGATGTCATCAGAATCCAAGATGGAATCAGTTCTGTGGAGCTTTTTGTTGCAAGTCAACATTTTATAGTGTTATGAAGGAATATTTTGTAACCAACTTTTCAATAAACATATTTTTTGGTAGCCTGACAGTGAGGGGAAAAGTTTTCAACCTATCAAACCATAACACATTCAAACTACCTGGATTACACAATGGGTCCAAAATGATGGCATCTGATTGGCTGACTGGCAGATTTACCGCTGTAAATCCTGGCATGACCAATGGGAAAAATGGCAGTCAGCCACATCTGCAACCCCCTTCTGTGAACTCCGAGACCCCGAACTGGCAAGGGCGCCCGCGTTGAGATCCCGCTAAGCACTGTGTCCCACAAGTCAAGCCACAACACACAAAAGAAAGTACAGTAAGTCCCCAGAACACCAACAAAACAGACAATCCACCACAATAACTTCCTGAAACACTCTTGCAAGCAGCCTGGACCAAACAGTATTTTACAAATCGTTCCGCAACTCCTTCCACAGCTCACCTCTGAAACTTGTTTTCACTCTGGTTCCACTCCTCTGGCACCCTGATCACCATGTCTCCCAAACCATAAACTGCTCACTCTAGTGACCACTCCTTTGAGAAAAAAAAAGAAACCTTTGTGACAACTGAATCGTTCCAGTACTCCACACTTTGCCCTGAATCACATCAGCAGTCGTTCACAACTTCCACCAATGTCTGTTCAGGTAAAGATACATTTCGGGATGGAGGAATTCTGAACTTAGAAAGTGGTTCTTAATTAAGCGAGGGCTAAAAGTTGGCAAAACTCATGGCGGCGAAGCCCTGATGCTGCGCATGCAGCTATGCCTCATGCATATCCTCTGGCTTATACATATGCTATAGCACATGCCTAGTATCATGGCTCGTTTCAGTCGTGAGTTTTGCAAACTTTTAGCCCTCGCTTTTCATTCAAAATCAGTTTCCTAGTTCACAATCCCTCCAACTCTTAGAATATATCGTGATCTAAACAGACATGGTGGAGGTGTACATGAGCCTCTCTCATGTTCAGCGCCACATTGAACCACCACTAGTAGGGATTTTCCGGGTCTGTGTGTGGAGCAGATGGGGACACAGAGGAGATGGGGGTGTAATTCAATTGACAGGCACATAGAAATAATGAACAAGACGTTTGGGGCACAGAGAAGGGCTCTCATGCTGATAGCAGGCCTATACAAATCAGGAAGCTAGGGCATAGTTCCCATAGCAACAAGGGACTATTTTCTGGCACAGCAATATAATCAATGAAAATAATAACATTTATCTTAAAAAAAAAAAAAAAAAAATTTTTCCACCAAACAAAATTGGTAACATTGTATAACAGCAATATACAGTACCACTTTTAGGAGGTAATGCTGAATTTGCCCACTTCTAGTGTAATTTACTCCACTGGGCTCGGTCCCGTGACCAAACCACACCAGGCATGGTAAATCCCAGCATAACCCACACCCTGTTGTGGTATACTGCTTAACTATAAAATGGGCATCCAAATTAAAGAAGTCTCATTGGCCAAAATATATCATGTGACTGTGCATGAAATCTGTTTCATGCACAGTCATCCTGGTCCTAAACCACATCACACAATAAGCAAATCAGTCCTCCTACAACCAGAACTATCTTCCATCAGTCCTCCTAAAACCAGAACTGATCTTCCATCACAAACATGGATGATACCTTTACACTGTAAAAACCTTCGCCTGGGCCCTAAAAATAAAACTAACTTAAAAATAAAACAAATTAATTAAATGTTGTTTCCTGATCATCACACTTTCCTTACATAAAAAATTAGAAACATTATGTACTGTTTATAGTTTTCATTACAACTGTTTCTCTGCCGATGGTGAAAAATCCCCTTCTATTTTTATCTGCTCATCAAGGAACTCTCTTCTGCTTACCTGACAGTGAGATAATTGAGTCTCTGGCTGTAGAAGAGGCCTTTATACTGTATGGTAGAATGCTGTTCCACATGGAAATTCATGCCTGGAACAGCTGCCAGTTGTCCTGACTACGTCACAATATTGTTATGCTGCACCAAGTGATGCTGCACTCTTGAGGTCTTTTGTCACCACAGAAACCACTCAATCAGAAAATAACCTTGTTGTGTATGAGTACTCATACACAATCCTTATGCTGTGTGTGTACACAGTATGGTAGGAGAAGAACATTCTGCCAGTGAAACTGAGCAGAATTTTGAACCCATGTGTTCCATAGTAAACATTTCATGATAAACATTCCATATCTTGAATCTTGAGTCCAGCAAAGCAAAAACTTTGTCCAGCAGTAATACAATGACATCATCAATGACTTCATTTGCAGTGGGTGGAAGGACTATTTATGATAAATGCACACTAGTAAATCGATTGTTTCTACATAAAACATGCTTTTCCCAATTGTAAAACGAAAAAAAAAAAAAAAAAAAATTTTATAAGTGCAATAAGACACTCTGGGTGTGCATGCAACAGATTTACCGCACTTCCAGGATTGGGCACTATGCCCCAAGGGCATGAGTTAAACTCTGTTCCATGCACACCCTGTCGTGGTCTTATTGCTTACATAAAATACAGACAGAAACATAATGCTGATGTGTCAGTTTTAGAATCTACAGCATGCTAATGTTCTGTCAGTCTGTTGAATGTTGTGAAATGCTGATGTTCTGGGAGTATAAATTGCATATTTATTGTCGAGCGATTACTGTTGTTATATTATGAAATATGTTTTGTTAAACTCATTGCTTTTAGTTTTAAGAAGAAAAGAAAAACATTTTTAGTGGGTTTTTTTAGCTAAATTGAACTGTGGTTATTGTTGGTTTGTATGTTTATGAACTGGTTATCTTATTTTTTTTGTGATTTTGTTTTGTAAATGTTACTAGAAAATAAAAATATTGTTAAAAAAAAAAAAGATGCCCTTGCACAACAGCAGACCACACTCATACATAACAGATGACTGACTACCATAGCCATGCACAGAGTTGCGCTGTTGTGCATGTTAACAATAATGCTACACTGTCACTAAATACTATTGTTCAAAATGTTTCATCATACACTAAAGAAGAATTCTGCACAGGCTAGCTTTTAGAATCCTGCTTAACTCTTAACTACGGCTCACAGAAACAAAACGGGGTCCTGGGAAAATAGTGTCCTGGAGTGCATGTGTGGTAAAAAAATGCAATACTGTAGAAAAAATTAACCCAATTCAACACTTTTAGTGCACCAACGGAAACATTTACCACAAGTGTAGAGAACTTTTTCTGCACATGCAGTAAATAGCACACGTTCATAAGAGACGCTTTGGGAAAGCACAAGCATATTTTACTGCTGACTGTGCATAAAGACATGAGTACCCACTTCCTCGACAGTTATCTGTGTGATACAGTATCTGACTAAGATTGGGGAGGTGGGGTTATTAGTAGTACTGTGGCAATCAGAGGACAAAACAAATAGGAAATCTTAGGTTTTCCCCTTTTATTCCCAACCGCCCCCCCTCCCAACATCGCAGAGTGGGTCAGGGATAACTGCATGGAGCAAAATTCAACAATATATATATTTTTAAATCCTACCCACCCTCCCTAGTCCAAAACCAATGAATGACACCACTCAAAAACATTAGAACTTTATAACCCTCCAACCAACATGGACCTTTGGTGAGCAGAAAATTGGGACTGCAGTCTAGAATGAATGAAATAAAGATCAAATCCTAACATGTTTCCAACATTTTGTTGGGGGACTCCAAGTTAAGTGATGCAAGGAAAAACTCTTAAAATATTGTCTACCTTATGGAGCTCCCCATCAAACACAGGAGAACAACATTACGTTAAAATTACATGTTCTTTTCAATGGCTGTCCTGGGAGCCACCCCATGAACTGTAGTGCTAGGGATGCCATCAGGGACGGCAGGCTAGAAAGAGGTGTGGATCAAAGTCACTGCACACAGTAGCACAAATGCTGCTAATGGGTCTGACTCCATCTGTTGGCCCACTCCCACACTGCAGCTTCAGAGACTCCTTCCTCAGGTGGCAGTATCAGATGGTGGGGTTAGGATACCCCACCTGCCACCACTGGCACCACTGTGGCCCAAAATCTGGCTGCCCCTTCCCACTGGGCACAAGTCTCACGGTGGATGTGCTGAGTCAGGAAGGTGGAGAAGTTCTAGTCAGGTCCCGACTGGCCATTTCCACATCTAGAAGCAGCGAATTTGTAAAAAAAAGAAGTTTTTAATAGTAACAATCTTTGATTGCAGGCTGGGCAGCTAAATTGCCCTTTGCCTGTGGGACCTTTGTCTCTCTCTGTATACAAAACATAAAAATCCCATTAATGGGTACCAAAAGTGAGCATCTCATGTGTTTCCCCAGAACACCCTGAATAGGAGGACTTTAATGGCTCAGTGGATTCGCAGTGTGTTTTGGAGCCTTCTGGATCTGCTGCTTTACACATGACTTGGGGTTAGTAGGGTTAGCTACTGGGAACAATCCACTGGCCCTGCTGGTGTACTTCCTGAAATATTTCCTCCCACTATACAAGCTACACAGACTATAAAAGAAGACGTTTACTGGCCTGACATAAAATTTACTAGTGATCTGTAGGTAGTAGTGATGGGTAAAAGTAAATACAAGGGCCAGCCCATTGATGTAGCGGGAGCTACAGCACCTTAACGGTCATGAGCCGGTTCAAAAAGAGCCTAGGTTGTCGGGCAGCTAGCTGGGTGAAGGAAGACTGAGCATCCCAGCAGACAGTATCTTTCTCATGGAGTGTCTGCTACAACATTTACCACCTGCACTGTGCCTTACCTTGCACATAAACTTTATTAGGCCTATGTAATCTTACAATGTCTTGTAAGCTGTACACTGTATTGAGCACTATTTATGTCTGTAACATCTTTGTCACCAGAAGTTTTGCCTTAACAGGACACCACTGTAAATGAGCTCTGCTCAATGTTTTTAGCCATGTAAATGAAACTGAATAGAGCCACCTGGGGATAATGGTGGAGAGCAGCAGAGGCACAGTGGAAGGAAGGACATCAGCAGAGTCTGCTCTGACATGAATGGCCTGTTTGTACATGGAACCACTAGCAAACTGACATTCCGGGTGGGGTAGGGCTGTAATAGATGTGTAACTCCTAGGGGCGCTAATCCTTAGGGCTACTACCCCTGCCTGCCTCCACTGAGACAGGGTGAGGGGCCCAGATCCGTTGGGTGCCTCCACCCAGAGGTTAGTTAGAACGGTCGAGACCGCCTCGGTTACAGCCCTCTGGGTTACTGCAACCCCTTTTGTCCCACTAGTGGCTCACCCTTGTACCAACAATTTTTTCACCAGTACACTTACCCCTGGGTAGTATCTCTCCGCACACCGGGGACCCCTGTAAAGTAAGGTACAATTATGTCACAGTCACTATGCAGCAGTTCACCAGGGATGCTCAAACCAGCCAGGATGTAGTTGCAACACGATAATCTGATTTATTAAAGGGAGAATAACAAGGAAGAGGGGAAAAATCAGGTTAATTAGCTTATACTAATATTAGCTACCTAGGGCTCTGTGCAGAGGCTCAATCCTTGAATTTACTGTCCCTGGGTACCCAAGCCCTAATGGCTAGTCCAAACATGGCAGCTGGTTGGGGCCCTTAACACAGATAAACATTACAGTCATGAAGCCAGAATAGGAGGAAAGTTTAATTAGGCAGTCAGCAGTATAACAATGCACTGGAAACCACTGTGTACACACTCTGCAGGGAGCTACCCTGAATCAGTACCACAACCCCAGCAAATAATGATTCCTTCAACACTGCCAGGATGGAGCCCAACTTCACCAGCCTTCTCACACATTTATATGGCAACAACAGAGGTACCATACCAGGCAGCTGCTTTCAAGCCGTCCTAGGTTGCAGAAGAACTCAAACAGCGAATGGCAGTTTCAACATTACAGGCGGACCGGTAGCGACTCAACAATTCTCTCCAGTCCCTTCAGGTTGAGCCTGGTAGGTAGCTGGGCTGGCACCAATCCTCCAACCGCACGCCCGGCGGATTTAGTCCAAATTCTCACAGGGCAAACGCCGCTCTAGGCCTTCACGCGCTTCCCGCCACACTCCCACAGCGCAGAAGCACAGAGCTCCTCTCCTCACCTCAGCCACAACGCACCTGCCCACAACAGCCAGGGCTCTTCCTCAGTTCAGGCGCGCCACCCGCTCTATTGGCTGGCTGAACATGCCAGTCATTTCCCTCCTGTTCTCAGTGGTGCGAAAAAGCGCCATAGCCCATAATGCCTTTCCCAAAATACAAGCAGTCCCTCTGTTGGTCAACCCGACTCTGTAGGGTCCCGAGGTACTGATTGGCCCAATTCAGCAGTTCTGGAGCAAAATGGAGGAGGCAATCAAACAGTCCTTACTGCAAAGGAAGACAGGTTAGAACAACCACATTATCATTTTTATTTTACATCGTTTCTATCAAACAATCGCATCCCTCAAGAGAACTCCTCTGCACCACTAGCAATGGCAGAAGGAGTCATTCTTTCAGTGTCCCGGGGCGGGACTCGGGCATCAACCACACAGTCCCCTCCATTTTAGTTGCCACGGCTGCAACAGGCAACCCTTAAGAGGACAGCTTACGGAGGCTTTAGGAGCGCAACTGTTCCCCATTGAAGGGCGCTTATGCCGATACGGACCAGGCATGGAGCATAAAACGAGCTCCGAAAGGCTTCACAACCCCCATTCACAAGGGGTTACAGATGGAAAGTCCTGACATGAAGTGGGATGATCCTGGGTACACTCTGGCCCTGCCTCCTGCCACTGGTCACTTCCTTACCCACGATCCTTCTGCCTCTGCGTCCTGGGGAGGTGGGAGGCTACAGTGCAAACCCATTGGGTTTAAAGTGGAGAAGGTAAAGAGCCAGGGATGGGGCGCAGGGCTGGGCTGACTTGGGATATTGAGTCTGGAGCCAGGAAGGCACACAAAAGTAAATTAACACTTTTAAATAAACAGCTAATCCTAATGTTCAGGGAACAGGATGGGCAGAATCATTTGCTTTATGCTGCAGGGTTTTAAATAATTGATTAGCAGTTTGTTTCTTGGGACAATGCTAACTGTACAGAAAGTGTTTATATAGGTTTTCTAGAAGTGTTATGTTTGTTAAACACAGTGAGGCAAGTGCTATGCATTTTCACATTTTTTTTTTTTTTTTGCTGTATTATTTCTTCCAAGCTCCCAGCTTCCACCATCAATTGTCCCCAGCGTGCCCTCCCCGAAGGTTAGACCCCTCCCTTGTGCACCCCACAACTTACCCTTCGTGGCAGGGTGGTGGGAGCGACTCAACCCACCCCAAACGGATCCATGCCAGAGAGGTGCCTTCTCAGGGGTGGCACACATGAGGACACATCATCCAGCTGAAGCTTTTCCGCTTTTCCCCTTGTGAGGAGGCAGGGTGTGCAATGATGCCTGCAGTGGCGCGCATGCGCCTCACCAAGCCGCCTGCCTGTCTCCTCCCCTTCAGCTAGAAGGGCCGGCGTCTGCCCCACAGCCGCTAGGGGACAGCGAGCGCCGACAGCTAGTGTCCCCACCCGGAGAAGGAGAGCAGTACAGCGGACGCTCGATCCTTCTCTCCCCACCAACCCCGATGACCCGTGCTCGTCCTGAACACGCCGCCGGGCGTGGCTTCAGGTAAGGCATCCAGCGCCTCAGCCCTCAACGCCACTGGGCCGCCCTTTCACAATGTTTTAGCACTGTTATGAGCAAACGCTAATCAATTTTTGGAGTTAAATAAAACCCTGTGCTGTATCGATCTGAGGTTATAGTCCAAGAGACACCTACAGAGGTGTCTGTGAGCTGTAACCAGAAATAGACACACCTATAGAGGTTTCTTAGGACCTTTCCACCTCCTAAGGTGATAAGAGTATAAGACCTTTATAAAGATAGATACTGAACACCCCCAAAGTCTGTTCTAGCAGCAGCCTGAGCAGGGAGTTTCTAGGCCTATTGTTCTTATATCCTTAGGGTTTGTACAGCAGCTTCAGATCCTTGTCTGGTGTCTGACCAAAGTGAATTCTCCTTATGTCCTGTAACCTTTCCTGAAGTGAGTGTTTACTTGCCCCCACCAATGAACTGTTTGTCCATCTTTGGGAAAAGCTTAACAGTTAGTTGCCTCCTTTCTTCAGGTGATGCTGACATACATCTCCAGTGTTATCGCACCTCCTCCTTCTGACTGCCTCCTGTGGTGGAGGATAGGGTTGAAAGCACAAGATAATAGGGACTGGAGCTTGGCAGATGATGTCCCTGCACTCCATCTCCCTAGTTGTTCCTCCTAGAGCGTACAGCACCAGTGCCTCTGTTCTTCTTCCTTCAGACTGCCACATCTCTGATAAACACAACAGAAAGCCCTATTCGAGGGGTAAGTTCTGGGGACCGGTTTGTTCATGGAGTTGACTGCCATAGTGGCAAGACCAGAGGCTGACTTCTCCAGAGTAGGAGGGTAGCAACTTATTCATGGCTAAAGGAGAATCAGAGCCCTCAGGGTAAGAACATTAAGAAAAGGTCAGTCAGGATTTTATATACTGAAAATGTCTAAACAGTAAAGATAGGTGTTAAAATGAGCAAGAAACGGCAGGAGACCCAGGTTATGGGCAACCTCTGGCCTCCTGATCATCAAGAGCAAGACAGCAAAGGGTTGGCACACTGCGGAGGAAATTAACTTGTTTCCCAGGAGGTGAACAGTACACTGTTCTGTGGCCAAACAACAAGTGTGAGCTGGTAAGATCTTGTTTTTGGGGGGCAAGTGCACTGCCTCCTTGTCTTGCACTCCACTTTAGGTAAGCAGCAATGAGAGTTCCGGTGCGTTGTGTCTTTTAATTTTTTTTGCCGAGAAAGGAATGCTATGCTACTACAGCCCATTTCCAGACATGATCTAGAAGTGGATTACATGGACTGTGTTTTTACTGACAAGGAGAACACTGGCCAGGACACCTGAGGAAATCCTCACTTTTCTGATAAGTGCCACACGATTTACTTGCACCTGGAAGCTGTCAGAGAAGGGTAGAAGGGACTGGAGTTTAAAGGAGAACTGTGATTTACTGAAACTCCACATGAGTTTTACTCAATTTGGCTTTCTGCAAGAAAAAACATCTTTTTAAGTGTTTGAACTTTTTCATTTTATAAACTCTGATCAGGCAACATGGCTGGTGCTGCACTGTGACACAAGATGGCACTGTGGAGTACCGCCATGCTGCCTGATGCAGAGTTACAACAAAGAAAGTAAGTTCAAACACTTAGAATTTTTTTCTTCTTCTGAAAAGCCTAATTGGACCGGGGCGACTAATCACAGCTTTCCTTTAACAACAACATTTCACAGACTTCCGTGACGCCAGCAGCTCTATGGCAGCTTAACCTACTTTCTCCCAACCTGAAAATAATCCAAAGGCATCCACAGCTCTAAAAGAATGCAATCACCGCCAAAGCAATGCGTTCTAAAGCTGTTCTAACTAAACGCACAGACCCCAGCCCGAGCTACAGCTGATGAAAACTGGGTCGAATAATAATAGGGGGCTCGACAGCGTCTTCAACATGGTGACTATGAATGACTCGGAGGAAGACTGCCTCAGTCTCATCGATCTTACAAATGGCTAAAATTGTCACTAAAATAGACACAACTTTGACGGAGCTGAGAGCCAACATTGGAAAAATAGAACATAGAGCTGGGGCTCACCAAAGTTATAGACCAGGCTGACAGGCATGACTGCTTGCTGCTTTCATAATGGAGAGAGAGAGAGAGAGAGAGAGAGAGAGAGAGAGAGTTGATTACCAAAGTGGACTATCTTGAAGGAAGAAGCAGACATAAGAACCTAAGTGTATGGAATCCCGAGGGAGTAGAAAAGAAGCATCGGACCTCATTACTTTTCTTGAGCAGGTCCCATGTGGAGTCTCTTAAGCTTCCCCGGATTTTGATGTTCTCGATGGATAGGCCCACCACCTCTGGCCCAGAGGCCTTCTAACCCTGAAGCACGTCTCAGATCATTCACAGCCAAGCTGACTAGCTATGGTGCAAAAGAAGAAATTCTAAGAGAGCGGATGGATGAGATCGATTTCCTACAAAGAGCACCGGATCACAGTAGATAATGATTATACTACTACCATGCAAGAGGCAAGAAGAACCATGTGGCCCATCCTAAAGCAACTCCGGTCGAAACATTTTAAAGCCTCAGATGCTATACCCTCATGCATTTAGAGAGGGAGACCAGCCACGGCACCAAGAATTTTGAGGACCTGATTGCAGCCTCAAGATTCCTAGAAGACCAAGGGATAGTGATGCCTCAACTAGAGAAGGGCGACTGGAGAAGGAGTTCGAAGATCGGCCTGGAACATGGCCGAGGACTGCTAAATCACACCAAGCCCACCTGTCTAACTCACCACCCTGAGAGCAGACATCTCAGCCTTATTGAAGCCACACACGTCGGCAATACAACTGACCAACATTGTGGCTTGAAATGCACAGGAATCGAAAGCCAAGATGAGATGGAGATATGCTCCTTGGATCTAGGACAATGAAGCTGGGACTGGGCCACTGGATTCATTCTTGAGGGACTACCTTATGCTGAACTGAAGTCCTGTTCTCCCCCTTGCAAGTCGTAAAGGAGGTATATATATTTTTCAACTAGACTTGCAGGACTCATGTCCTGGAGGCTGATCCATATGAGGAGCTCTGAGCTTTATCGGGCAAGGGACACCCCGCAGAGAAATCTGTTGAATTTTGCCCAGCACCCGCCTCCATGTCTTATTTAGAAACTCTGGTAGCATCCCATCCTTTCGTCCCACTATATCTGTGCGTGGGGCAGGGGTGCGGAGGAAACAAAGACATTTTTTGAAATCTGGAATCTAACATCACGGTTCTTACAAAGGTGACTGATATTTACATCCCCAGGCAGGCCTCCTGATGGGCCTCAAACCAAGACATATAGCTTCATATAATATGAAAAGAGATGTGGCCAGGCGGAGGAATGGGCAAAAACAGTCATAATTGAAAACTGCATAAATGTTTGTTTTTTCCGTTACAGCCAGTTGAATGGGAAGGGAGTGTTATGCACCTTCCAATTTGAGGGGTTGGATGCCTTACTGTCAGAGGGATCTGAGAGGGGAGACCTCATAAAAATTAAAAAAAGAGGGCTGGGATGGGGAGTGGGGAGGGAGGGAAGCTGGAAACCACAGATGTTTTTATCTTTTCTGCTGTTGCTGCTGACGTTGGTCATGCCTCTGAGAAATCGCAGATACCCAACACTAGATCGCAAAAGAGGCTTAGCCTGCACCACCAGAAAGGGCAGTGTGCCCAAATGGGACGCAAACCAGTCCATATCCTAGAAACAGGACTGACCTAGAAGCTCGAATACCCAAGGGTGCTTCCAAACTTCCATGAGGTATTCCCAACATAAAGAGTTAAGTTACACAACGGGCCCCTTGGGCAGATGGCCAGACTTCGAATTTGAGGGTCCAAAGGGACACGGAAGGGAAACACCCTTAAAAAGTTTTTGTCACTAGTTACACAGTTTTGACAGTTCATGTCTTTTAATGCATGACCTTCACTTATATGTTGAGAACAAAGTTATACTGCCACCTAGTGGGGTAACAGTGAAACAGGTTATTTCGAGGTTCATGCTGGCTCATGGTTAAGAGCCAGCAGTTATTTGTTATATTTACTGCATAATGAGAGGCACAGGTTTGAATTTAGACAATCAAACTTTTGTATCAGGCATTGGTTCAATGAACACAAGCAGTTTATAAGGCTAAGGGAAAGGGACAAAGAATATAAAGGGGACGAAGGAGTTTCCCTAAAAGCGGGAGAAAGAGGGAGTGGCCATTCTTTATCAGCCTCCTTCACTTTGAAGTGGAGGAAGTGGTTATAGATTCGAGGGTGCACGCTACGTGCTGGTGGTGGGTCAGATGCAAGACATGCAGGTTACCCTCTTGAATGTTTACGCTTCCCCAGGCTCACCCATCACCTTTTTCAGAATTGTTTAAACTGCTAGCAGAGAAGGCGAGGGGTGGTCATAGCGGGGAGATTGGAATGCGACCCTGAATAGATAATTGATACTACCTTGAATAATCTGGCACCTAATGGCAGAATCTCTAAGGCACTCAAAGACTTACGGGTATACTAGACATATGGTGGGAGAAATACCCAGCAGCAAAAGATTTTACCTTTACTCTCGAGATATAAACCCACTGAAGGCTGGATCGTCTCTTCACCTATGCCAAAGATCTCCATGTTTTCAATTCTATGTGGGTGGGCACGGAATCCATGTCAGATCATCAACCTATCTTTGTAGACAAAGACCTGCAGCTACCAAAGAAACCCACGAGTGGCGGGTTGAATGCCAGCCTCCTAAAGGCTGAAGAGGGAGGGTGGAGATGAGGAGGTAATAAAGCAAACTGTACAACTGAATGAGAATCCAGATACTACTCCACAAATCTTGTGGGACACAGTAAAAACAATGATTAGGGGTAAACTGATATCCGTAGTCACTTATAAGTAGAGGGAAAGGGTAAACAATTATAGAGTTTAACACAGCAACTTAGATCCCTACAGGGTCAACAAAAATTACATTTTGCAGAACCAGAGAGAGGAGATAAGGAAGTTAAGTACAGACTTCAAAAATTACAGGTAACTGAAGCGAAAAAAAAGCCTTGCACTACATAAAACAGTCCTACTATGAAGGAGGCCCAAGGACCACCCAGTTTACTAGCTTATTACCTGAAACCGCTTCCACGTCACAGGCTTCCACCACCCAGTCACTGGGCACACTTCATATAGATGGGAACATATATCAGACTCACTAGTCACCTATTATAAGCAGCTCTACCACCCACAAGAAGATCTACACCCTGATTGAGGAGGCCAGAAAATTTTAAATACCCTAAACCTGCTCAGGCTCACGAGACCAGAGATAGGCTCTTATGGCACCAATCTCTCACCAGAGATTTTGCACACTGTTAAGAATCTCAAAGTGGGTAAATGGGGACCCGATGGGTTTAGCAGCGAACTATATAAAACTTTCTAGCTGAAACAGCCCCTCTGTTAAAGAACACCTATAAGGTTTGGATGGAGGTGAAGCGCCCACCTCCGGAACTATACCACTATAACGTAATCCCAAAAGAAGGAAAGCTCTAAAAGACTGTGGTTCACAAACCAACATCCCTGCTGAATGTGGATTATAAAATCTTCACGGCTATAATAGCTGCTAGACTTAACCCACTCTTAATAAATCTAATACACCGGATCAAGCAGGATTCATAGAAGGTAGGCAAGCCCTGAAGGAGTTAGATGGATCACAGACATAACTGAGACTATTAATAAATAGCATATTCCCACCTGTATAATAAGTCTGATGCCGAAAAGGCGCTTCGATAGGGTCACCTGGAGCTTTCCATTCATGGTACTCCAGAGAATGGGTTTCCCACAGCCTTCATAGAAGCTGTTAAGCCCTCTGTGCCTCCCCACAGGCCTTCAGGAGGGTGAATGGGGGACTTCACAGAGATCTGATCTGGGCAGGGACACTGGGCAGCTGCCTCGTCGCCACCTTTTCGCTATTTATACAGAACCCCTGTCACAGCCATAAGGGAAGAAGAGGAGGTAGGGGAATAGTAACTGGGGGAGAGATATAAAATGTCTTTATATGGACGATGTCTTTCTGTATATAACCAATCCAGATAAATCCATCCCTAAATTATGGCCCATCTTAGATAAATTTGGCCAATACTCTGGATACTCCCCAATAAACATAAAACAGAACTACTTAAATTCTACTATAATCCACCCCCAAATACAAAACATTTGGTGCCACTGAACTGGAATAGTCTTAAAATAAAATACCTAGTTACTCAAATCCTAAAAACCCCAATGCTCTATGCTGCAAACTTTGGGCCTCTGATGACTCAGATTAGACAAGCTATTAAGAGATGGAAGTACTGAATCTACCCTATATTCAAGAATTCATTCAGTAATAATGAACATCCTCCCAAATACCTCTATCTGTTTCAATGTCTTCCACTGAAAATTCACCATAATCAACTCCAGATTTGGCAAAGAATGGTCACAAAATTAATTTGCAGTCATAAAAGGCCCAGGGTCAAGAGTACAATAATGCAATCTAGTAAAAAATATTGAGGGAGGAATGTCCCTAACGTGAAGACTACTTTAGCTACTCAATTAAGATGGGCCCTGTTGTGGCCATAAGAGAATATAAAGCTCGATGGAAATCAATTGAGGTAGTCTCCACGGAAGGGCACCTCTTGGTGCTAGGGCAATGTCACCAGGAACCTTGAATAATGACAATAACACCCTACTGCTAGCGGTGAGAAACACTTGGGGACGCTGCTGCCTCTGGAACAAACATAAACTCTCGGTGAGGCATGGCCCCTAAGGTGGCTCGCTTGGGACCCTGAGTCCCCCAGCCAAACAAGATCTCACTTTTAGAAGATGGGGAAGATTGGGCTTGTACTCTTTAAAACAATTCCTAGACGGGAACACGGTCCTGGAATTTGGGCAGATCAAAGAAAGATTCTCCCTCAGACAGGCAGACCACTTCAGGGATCTGCAGGTAAGAACTTATATTCAAACTCTGCAGACCCACTTTGGTCAGAACCAATCTCCAGGAGGGCTAACAGGTATCATGGAGGAAATACTGAGTCGGCAGAGACCCAGAGGAAATGTCTCGGCCATATATGCAACTCTCGGGATAAAGGAGGGGCAGGGCCACGCACATCCAAAGTAGATGGGAGCTCGAGATGGGGAGTAACTATCTGAAAGGGAATGGGAGGCTAGCTTTGTACATTTTCAAAACCACATACTCCCCATGTGGAGAGAGTTTAAATGGAAAGTTAGAATGAGGTTTTTATTACACCAGTAGTTAAACGTAAATAGAATAAGAATAGCTCCAAGAAATGTTGGCAGGGATGTGATGAGGCTAGAGGGACCATCTGCATATATTCTGGTCATGCCCAGGCCTAGCACAATTCTGGTCTGATGTTATACAGAGGCTTAAGAAGATTTTCTCCATTGTGGTCACCCTTGGCCCCAAGAACTTGATACTGGGAGTGATACCCAAGGAAGTCAAAGGGAAGCATAAGACCTATTTGTGGAAAATCCTCCTGACATCAGCTCACAAAGCTATAACAAGGAAATGGCTTTCCCAGCTCCTCCACCTATCAAAACTGGCTGTCCATTGTGCGAGAGATTCAGGACATGGAGGAAATTACATACAAAATGAATCTATGGATGCACAAATGTGAGCAGGTGGACGCTATGGATGATGGCTCAAGACACTGGGGGGAGACACCAGAGGTGGGGTAAAGGGCCATGGGCAATTGGGAAGAGTAAGGGAAACACCCAAAACATAGAAGGTTTCTGGACCACACCTCGGGACATAGAGACATAAGATTTAGAGGTTGGGAAGATCTGCCTAAATATATCTAGATCTGTACCAACTCTATGCAACTGTAAACAGGATTAACTGAGGAATGTCGAATTTTACCTAGATCTCCTTATCACAGATGTGTAATTAACTATCTCAGTTGAGATGTGATGTAAAATTGTATATCTGTTCTTGAATATGCAATAAACTTGAATAAAAAAAATCTCATTTGACAGACAGCTTCTCCACAGTGTTGCAAACCCCCACCCACATGCAGCATTACAGTGTCAGTACTGGTATCAACCAATATCCTTGTGGGAACCTCTGCTTCTCCACAGTGCTGTACCCCGCAGCACTACAGTGTCAGTACTGGTATCAGCCAATGTCCTTGTGGGAACCTCTGCTTCTCCACAGTGCTGCAACCCCCTCCCCCATGCAGCATTACTGTGTCAGTATTGGTATCAACCAATGTCCTTGCTGTGGGAACCTCAGATTCTCCACAGTGCTACCCCCATGCAGAACTACAGTATCAGTACTGGTATCAGAAAATGTCCTTGTTGTAGGAACCTCAGATTCGCCACAGTGCTGCACCCCCAATGCAGAACTATGGTATCCAGTACTGGTATCAGCCAATGTCCTTGTTGAGGAACCTCAGATTCTCCACAGTGCTGCAACATCCCCCCTCCCCCATGCAGAACTACAGTATCCAGTACTGGTATCAGGCAATGTCCTTGTTGTAGGAACCTCAGATTCGCCACAGCGCTACAACCCCCATGCAGAACTACAGTATCCAGTAGTGGTATCGGCCAATGTCCTTGTTGAGGGAACCTCAGATTCTCCACAGTGCTGCACCCCCAACCATGCAGAACTATAGTATCCAGTACTGGTACCAGGCAATGTCCTTGTTGGAGGAACCTCAGATTCTCCACAGTGCTGCAAGATCCCCCTCCACACACACACATTGGCCTTGTGCAGCACTACAGTGTCAGTACTGGTATCAATCAATCTCCTTGTTGCGGGAACCTCAGATTCTCCACAGTGCTGCATCACCATCAGCACACCCACAGCACTACAGTGTCAGTACCGGTATCAGCCAATCTCTCCTTGTTTTCCACAGCGCTGCAACACCCCCACAGCACTACAGTGTCAGTACTGGCATCAGCCAATGTCCTTGTTGAGGGAAAGTACAGTTACGCAAGAACTTACCGTAACAGTAGATCTTTGAGAGAGGCTCTTGCAGTAGGCATTGCCTGTGGGACTGCGCCCCTGGCATCAGGGCCACACAGAAACTTTAGCTAGCAGTGTCTGACAGGGGACGCCACCAACGTCACATGACTAGCGTCAGTGACACTATATAGTGGCTGTCCCATCTGCCCTCCAGTGCTCCCGCCAAGACCTCCTAGAGGCATGACAGGAGAATGGGAAAGAGGCTCCTGGAGCCAAGAAAGGCTCAAGGAAAAAAAGAGCTACAGAATAAGGGGAAGAAGGGAGGGAAAAGGTTACCTATGCAAAAGCCTCTCTCAAAGATCTACTGTTATGGTAAGTTCTTACGTAACTGTACTATCTTACTTTGAGAGAGCTCTGTAGTAGGTTAATTACTGGTAGGACTAAGTCCCAAGCAGTAAGAGTCTGAGGGACAGGAAAACAAAACACGGGAGGCTGGAAGTAAGCTGCTGAAAAACAGCAAGAGCTTTAGGACAGGAGTCCCTGGAGAACAGCCAATCAAAACCAGCCCTGTGCCTAGAGCTGTCCAAACTGTAGTGTTTAGTGAAAGTGTGGACAGAATTCCAAGTAGCGTCAGCTCAAATTTCATGCCAACACATTTCTGAAGCGGGCCACAAAGACAGCCGTGCCCCTGGTGGAATATCCTTGACCTGCCCCAGAAGGACTTTACCATACTTCTGGTAACAAAATCTGAGTCAGTGAGCCAACCATTTGGAAGGCATTGTTTAGAAACTGCCACACCTTCTAAAGTGGGTGTAGAAAGGAAACAATGTGACTATCGCAGCTTTTGTCCTGTTAGTGTGGTAACGCAAAATTCTGTGAACATCTAAAGTATGCAGAATGGCCTCCCCTGAGTAGCATGCTCAGGTAATAGAGCAGTTGAACCGACTGATTCAAAGCAGTCTCTGAGACAACTTCTGGGAGAAATTTAGGATTACGCGAGAGCCACTCGGTCTCTGTGAAAAATCAAATGAGCTCCTTACACATCAGGGCCGGAAATCTTCCAAGCAAGTAACAGCAACTAAAAAGTCGTTTTCCAGGACAAAAAGCGCATGTCACACATACTTGCGGTTCAAAAGGAGAGCTCCATTTCTCAAAACAAAGTTGAGGTCTCACAGTGGGGCAGGGTTACGCACTGGGGGTTTCAAATGTAGAATCCCTTTTAAGAAGGTTTTAGAACCTCCAACTGAGCCAGAGTTTTCCCCTGTACCAAAATGTGGTAGGCAGAAATGGCCTGAATGCACCTTCAGAGATGAATAACTCAGGCCCAGGTCAGATAGGTGAAGGAGATACTCCATGACCTGAGGAATGGGACACAAAAAGTTTCCCAACCCTTGAGGTGGCCCAGATGCAGAAGTGCTTCCATTTCATAGTATATGTCGTCCTGGTGAAGGCTTTCTTGGCCTCTACAAGACCTAAGCTACCCTAGGGAAACTCCAAATCTGGAAGCAACTATGTCTTGAGGAGCCATACATGAAAGTGAAGGGACTTCACACCTGGATGGACTAGCGTGCCCTTCCTGGGTCAGGAGATCGTGACAAAGTGGCAGAGGAACCGGAGGCTCCACTGCCAGCTGCTGAAGGGCAGGAACCATACTTGTCAAGGCCAAGAAGGGGTGATTAGGATAATTCGAGCCCCTTCTGCTTGAAGCTTGATCAGCACCTCTGTAAAACTGAGAAGGGAGGAAAGCATACGAAACCTCCCTGTCCAACACAGCGACAGTGTGTCTTGCCAGAAAACACCATGCATGGCACCGAGCAAGCAAAACTTGGGAAGTTTTTTGTTGGATGGGGCTGTGAGCAGATTCACATATGGACAACCCCACAGGTCGAAGATGTGATCTACTACCTCCTGCTTTAGCTCCCACTGTGTGTACTTAGCCTGGTGCAGCTGAGACTGTCTGCAAGGACGTTTGCATGCCTGGGCATGGACTGCCAGGAGGTGAACCTGTGCAGGACAGCCGATTTCAGACCCACATCACTTCCCTGCATAGAGGATACAGGTGGGTGCCCCTCACTTGTTGAGGTACCACACTATGCACATGTTGTCTGACTGGACCAACAGTGTACCCTGGTGAAGCAGGTGTTGAAAAGCCTGTACTGCACTCAGAACTGCTCTCATTTTGAGCAAATTTATGTGCAAGTGCAGTTCTGAAGGGACCACAGGCCCTGGGTCCTGTGGTTTCCGAGTGGGCACCAATCCCGTCCCGACGCATCCATGGTCAGGGTTTGGGTGTGAGGAGGAGCCTGAAAGGGACTCCTTGGGTAAGGCTGTTGGAGTTCTGCCACCACAGCAGATCTCTCTGCATCGAGCGGAGACCATGACACAGCAGTCCAGGTCGGCCATCCTCTGGTCCCACTGTGATCAGAGAGTCCACTGCAATCGCATGTGGAGTCCAGCCAAGGAGACCATGGGGACGGCTGCTGCCATGAGGCCAAGAAGGCAAGGAACCGCCTGGCCGAGATCTGTCTGTTGGAAACTACCAGCTGGGCCTGCATCTGCAGAGCCTCTGCCCTGTCCAGGGAAAAAGGCCATACCCTGAATTGTGTCCAAAACTGCCCCAATAAATTGCAGGTGCTGAGAAGGAGGGAGCTGTGATTTGCGTAATTGACAGTGATACCCAGTCACTCAAAAAGGTGCAGGGTAGCTGACAGAGATGCCTCCAACCCCTCCCTCGACAGGGCTGTAAGAAGCCAATTGCGTAGGTTTTGAAAGATGTAGTACCCTGCCACAACCTCGCAGACACTTGGTAAAAGACACACGGTGCTGAAGTCAGGTTAAAGAGGAGAGCTTTGAACTGGCAGTGCTCCCCTTGAAAGGAGAACCTGAGGAACCTGTGGTGGGTCAAAACACTGGAATATGCAGGTAAGCATCCTGCATGTCCAGGGTGCAAAGCACTGTCCTTTGGACAGGAGGCAGAAAGCCTTGGAGTGTCAGCATTGAAACTGCTTGTATTCGATAAATAGGAAGGGCCTCGACAATGGGCTTGAGCTGGCAAAACAACGATTTCTGTACACTAGCATGTGTGCCACATAATTAAGGACATGAACGGGTTAGTGTCAAGAGGTGTAGAATTTTCTCCCGAACTGGTCCAATTGTCTGGACTCCTTGTCAGGAGGAAAGTACTGAAGTGCTTAGGTTTGGTGGACCTATCGTAGGCGCGGTGATGACCACGGGTCAGTCTTCAGATGTACGATGAGGTGGTCTTTGCCTTCTGGTGTCCTGTAAACACAGTCTGCCTTTTGGCCATAGCTGGAATAGAGGAGGGCATCTGCCAAATGGTGGAGGAAAGATCCTCGTGAGGTTCCAGCCAAGTAAGGGTGAGACGGATTAGTTTCCGGAAAGTCCAGATGCTCAGCTAACCTCTGACATCTGGGGTCCTGAGCATCCGACTTCCAACCTTGCGTCTCTGCAATTTCTCTCAGGAGGTCCACAAAGGAAGGATCCTTTGGGGGGGTGACTTGGGGATTCTTTATGGATAGGTTCCTCTGGAGGAGGGTCTCAATCCCAAACTCTCTGAGGACGACTGGAATTAGAATCCAAATCAGCAGAGTCCGAAAGTTCTCTTGTTTGGAGCAGGCTCCTTTCTTAAAGGGCTGCTTCTGACGTTAGAACCTATGTACGGCCTTTTGCCAGGCCTGATGTCGAGGCATGAGGAGTGGCGGCAAAACCGCCTAGTGGTCCAACACTGTTATCTTACCTCCAAGGGCACAGCTGTCTGCTGTCCAATTCTGAGACTAACTGGATTTAGTCTCTGACCACCAAGACTGTAAGATCTCTACTAAGTCCACCTACAGCTGAGGGGGGGAGGGAGGTGAGGGTGAAAGGCCTGACACCCCAAATGGCAGCCTGATCCCACAGCATGGGTTCCATGCATCGGGAAGCCCAGGGTAGGATAGTGATGGGCAAAGCCCGAAGGCTGTAAATGAGGCGCCTAGAACCCTGTCGGAGGATACCTGGAGTAATAAAAATAACCAGCCAGAGGATAGCCTAACGGGCGGAAAGCTGGACAGAGGCCCTGACAGAGGATAGGACAGCCTGATGGGAGCCCTGAAGGCACGAGGCCTCGATGGCAGCAAACCTGATGGGGGTACCCCAGCATAGGAGCCTGCAGGCAGAAGGCCTGGCGGAGGCCCCGACTGAGATGGCCCGATGGGGAACCAAAGAGACCAGCGGGCACCGAGAAGAAGCGGGTCTGGCACCCATATCAGGGTGGGGAGCTGACACTAAGCCCGTGGGAGCTCCAGAGTCTGGGACTCCTGATGGAAGGTCTCCTGTGGTTCTGGGGACAATGGTGGAGGCTCCAGCCAGTCGGGACGGGGGGCTCACCGTGGATGGAACCCCAAGGCAACCCTTGCCCCCAGCTGGGGACGGAGCTGACGCCTGGCTGGGCGTCGTCCAGGACCAACAGGAAGGTCCAAAGGATGCAAAGTGGTTGGCGATCGTCGAGGAGTCAGATGACTGACTTAGTGACCTCGGTCACACAGGAGTCGAGAGACTGACCCCTAACTTATCGACCCGGCCAGGCGAGGGGCCAGGGGAGTGACTTATCGGGCCGCCAGCCTGCCAACTTGGAGCCTAAGGTAGTGATGGGCCTATAGCAACGGAGGCCTCAATGCATTCGAGGCACCTGTGGTCACTGTTACCAGTGGCGGCGGGGGCGGCCTGCTCTTTAGGAGGGAGTATAGGCTTGGTCAGCGTAACGATCTTCCCAGAGGAGCAGTCTGCTCACCCGAGGTGCCAGAGGGTGGCTTTGGGTGAGAGGGGGACTGCTCTTGGTCCTTTTTTGTCCTCTTCTTCTTCTTGTGAGAGTCGATCGGTGAGGAAGAGGCACTCTTGAGCTTCTGTAGCTCCTTTTCCATCTATGCCATTTTGAGCTTTAGAAAGTGGGCTTAGGGACTGCTGGCCTTTCCATGTGGCCTTGTTGAACTGGGAGCAGGCCTAACAATCCTCGATGTTATGGTCTGGGCCCAGACAGAAGAGGCAGAGGGAATGCTGATCCTTATGCGGTAAATGGATGCCGCAAGAATCGTACTTGTTTTATGTGATTCTGCCAAAGAAGTGGAAGACATACACAAAGAGGGAAAATAATTGACTAAAGAGAAAAATGGATACTAATCTGAAAATAAAGGCGATCAAACTGCTGCGATGAGCTTCAGAAGGTCCGATGTGCACAGGTCAAGCAGCAGGAAAGAACTGGGTGGGCGGGTCCCCGTCAGACACTGTTAACTCAAGTTTCCATGTGGTCCTGACACCAAGGGCGCAGTCCTACAAGTAATCACCTACTGCAAGAGCCCTTGCTGCAACCCCTCCCCCGCAACACTACAGTGTCAGTACTGGTATCAGCCAATGTCCTTGTTGTGGAACCTCAGATTCTCCACAGTGCTGCAACCCACTCCCCGGCGCAACACTACAGTGTCAGTACTGGTATCAGCCAATATCCTTGTTGTGGAACCTTTGCTTCTGCAAGTGCTGCACCCCTCCCCAATGTGCAGCAGTAGACTGTCAGCACTGGTATCAGCTCATGTCCTTCTTATGGGAACTTCAGATTCTCCACAGCCACAGTGTAGCACTACAGTGTCAGTACTGGGTATCAGCTAATGTCCTTGTTAGGGCAACCAACACATACTAATGGATTTTCCAACTCTAAAGGCAAGCATGCAACATACTGAGCAACTGACACTGTTAAATATATGAATCTGATAGATTCATATTATATCCATATGCACCACACTTACCTATTATTTGTTGTATATAATACGACAGTGTCTCTCCGACTGCTACCTAGTCACTTTTTTTTTTTTTTTTTACTTTTATTGTTGTTTCTGTACAGTGCTATGCTTCCTTGTTTACATGTCTTCTGTATAACTTCGATGTGGAGCTTTTGTAAATGAGTCTCTGACTCAGAGGTTATTTTAGAAAACTAAATGAACAAAAAAATAATATATATATATATATATATATATATAGAATAAATCATCGTAGTACGTGTGGTATATAGGGTTATAATTCCACCAAGGGGTCCTAATGAGGTCAATAAGCCATAAGTCTGAAGGGTGGTGGCATTATGAACTCATTAGGACCCCAGGATGTTCAGAGTTATACCCTCTATGCACCACACTTACCTATCGTTTGTTTTACATAATACAGAGAATGGTGCATTTTTTGTACCTGAGGGCTGTTTCTTATCAAAGCCTTATTAATGAGGCTGTGGTTTTTGTCGAGGAGCTTTTTTTTTTTTTTTTTTTTTTAAGTTGTTTAAACAGGGTAGCACACTAAATGAAGCTTTTACAGGTGCAACCTGGGAGCACAGGGAAGTTAAGTGACTCACTTAAGGTCACACAGTATGCACATGGAGCTGTGGGACTCAAACCCAGGTCTGGTCTGCTGGATATCACCAGATTTGCAGCTCAGAGCCTTAAACCACTGTGCTATACTGCCTCCCTATTATCTAGCTTATTAGATAAAGCTGTGTTTTGTCAGGAGGCTTATTATAGGAATTTTTACAGAATGTTGGCAATCAAAAAGTGTTGTTCCCTTGTCTAGTGGCACTCCCCATCCTCCGATCACACCATCCCGCATTTTGTAATATTTCCTGGTGTCTAGTTGCACCCCACCCTTCCAATCACCATCCCAAAATTTTGTCATGTTTCCCTGGTGTCTAGTGGCACCCACATCCTCCGATCAACATCTCCATATTTTGTAATGTTTCCCTGGTGTCTAGTGTCACCCCGATTGCCATCACTGTAATTTTGTCATGTTTCTCTGGTGTCTGAGTAGCTTCTGATCGACATCCCCATGTTTTGTAATGTTTCCTGGTGTCTAGTGGCACCCACTCCTCTGATCAACATCCCCATAATTTTGTCTATGTTTCCTGGTGCCTAGTGGCACCCACACCCTCCGATCGACATCCCCATATTTTGTACTGTTTCCTGGTGTCTAGTGGCACCTTCCGATCGCCATCCCTGTAATTTTGTCATGTTTCTCTGGTGTCTAGTGGCACCCCATTCCCTCTGATCAACATCCCCATATTTTGTAATGTTTCCTGGTGTCTAGTGGCACCCTCCATCACTATCCCTGTAATTTTGTCATGTTTCTCTGGTGTCTAGAGGCACCCCTATTCCCTCTGATCGACACCCTAAAATTTTGTAATGTTTCTCTGACGCCTAGTGGCACTGTAACAGCGTGTGGTAATAAACTTCAGACGATGCACATTTACAGATTTAAAAACACACTCTGGTGTCTAGTGGCACCCCCACCTCTGATCTCCATCCCCTACTTGTAATCTTTCCCGGTGTCTAGTGGCACCTCCGATCACTGTCCCCATAATTCTGCAATTTTCCTTGGTGTCTACTAGTACCCCATCCCTTGATCACCACTTCTATATTTCAGGGAATGTTTTACGCCTAGTGGCACCTCATACCCCCACCGATCAATGTCCCTGTATTTTTTAATGCTTCCCTTGGTGTCTACTGGCACCCCCAATCCTGAGATCACCATCCTTCTATTCTGTAATGTTTCCTGGTGTCTGTTGGCACCCCACCCTCTGATCTCCATCCTCGCATTTTGTAATGTTCCCTTCTTGTCTAGTGGCACTCCCCTCATCCTTCCGATCACCATCCCATAATTTTGTCATGTTTCCTGGTGTCTAGTTGCACCCCCACCCCTCCGACTGCCGTTCCCCATATTTTGCCATGTTTCCTGGTGTCTAGTGGCACTGTAACAGCATGTGGAATAAACTTCAGAAGAGGCAAATTTATAGGTTTAAAACACACGGGTGTGATATTTATTTTCAAAAGTTAGAAAATAATAAATGAAAAACAAAAAGAACTGCAAAGAAAATCACTACTTAACATCAGTAGTTTCTCACATAATACAGTCCTGGATCTTGAGCTCCTAAGACCCTTTTCATCTGCATTCAACAGCCTGTCTACAGTAGCACCTCTCTCCTTCACTCCCAAGACTCTACTGGACTGAACCGAAGCCAACTCAGTGAAGAGGTTTTATATCTTTGGTGAGGTCACCTGACTGAGCCTTTCTATTTACATGTCTGGACATGTTTTTCAAAACCAAAGGGTTTTTGTTTCAGGGACTTCCTGGTTCAGTTAAAGGTACAGTGTCTATCTCCACAGACATTGACTATCTCTCTGATCCACAGCAACTAAGCACTTCTAGAGTAACAAGTTTAAAATGTGAATTTATTAAACTATCTTAAGGATTTCTTATAACTGTACTAATCATGAAATTATTATTGTTTTATATGGCTTCTGAATCCTTTTTATTTAAAAAGGCTTTATTAACTGTATGTGATCCTATTTACAATAGCCTCCATGCTTTTGTACACAAAATGCACTTATGCACTTTACACAACACCTCTTTGGGTGTTTGGCATCATTCAGGGACTGGATGGATGGAAATGGAAAAGAATGAAAAGACAGAACTAGTAGGAAGTTTAGTAGGGATAGTAAAGAGGTATGTTAGGTGGCCAACCTGGGGGAGAAAAGCAAAGAGAAAAGCATTAACTGTTGCGCAACAGAAGTTTTGGTAGCTAGGAAATAAGGAGATAGAAAAGTGGTCCAGTCACAGCTGAGGGTGTAGCCTAACTCTGCCAAAGGCACCCCACCCTCCGATCGGTGTCCCTGTAGTTGAATGGTCTGTAATAAAGAAACTGTCCCTCAATGTCTTTTTCCCTCACCTGTAAACACAAATGGTCCCTCACCAATCCAACCCGACCTCCCACTAAGCACCCACCACCACCTGCACCCCACGCCCACACACACACACATGCCCCCCCACACACCCTTCACTCACCTTAACATGTCCCAGGATAAACATCTACTCTCCCATCAAAGAAACATCTTGAACCACTGACTTCAATATGAGAAATTAAGGTAAGTGCATTTCAATGTATTTCAGTGGGGTTTTGAACTTTGGTGTATATCATTTTGCATATTTCTAATCCTACATTTTCAACATAGCCTTTGTGGGACTCCACCTCATGACCAACTGTGGTGGAATTTCATTAGTGAAGCCCAAAGGCAATTTATGAAGCTGGCTTAAATCACCTTCAGGTGTGATTTGAAAATTTTCACCACCCTTGCTCATTAGGCAGGGTCATGAGAAGGCTATGTTGAAATTTGGGATCAAAATATGTAACAATGGCAAAGTTATGTGCATCCGTTGAAATCTGACTATCTTGCTCATGACTGTCATAATTTTAAATATTTGACCCATTTTCAACACAGCCATTTTACACCACTAATAAATGTGACAGCTGTAATTTTCAAATCTGGCTAAATTACATTGCACCTGTATGCTGAATGACATTGCAGTGGCAGAATAACATTTTTGGCAGGGATTTGAAATTTTTTAGTACCAGGTTCATTAGGTGGGGTAATAAGAAGGCTATGCTGGAACAATTTGGTTGCTGTTTTGCTACAAATGTAAGCACAGGGCTCTACTACGCCCCCAAACGCAAATTATATTACCAAAAATGTAAGAAATTCTTTGCAAAAACTTAGTAAATGCACTAGTTAGGGTTAGACCGTCAAAAGTAGGGAAATATGGCATTAGGGTTTCCAAACCTAACATCCCACCACCACCCTGCAGGCAGCAACAGGAAAAAACATTATAATTCAAACTCCTCTGCATCTTCGCCAAATCAAGTTGGGGTGCCTCACGTGTTGTTAACCCCAGCACTCACTCCATTCTCATGCCCCTACACATCTCAGCTTCTTTACTGATGGAATGGGGTGAGCACCAAGCTTGGCAACCCTGAGGCACATCCTACACCTGATTTGTAAAGATGCAGTAGAGGTCAAACCGTAATGTTTTTTCTGTTGTTCCCTGCAGGGTGGCAGTAGGGTGTTAAGAGTTGGAAACCCAAATGCCACATTTCCCTACTTTTAACAGCCTAACCTAAGCTTAGTTCATTAACAAAGTTTTTTGTAATTAGCTGTTTCAAAAAACGTGTACAAAAACAGTCCTACAGAATAAATAGTGGGTACTATAAGGCAACTGAGAGGCAGTGGTGCACTAAACAAAGTGCTTAAATTGGTTTTGGGGTGTAGGGCAAACCCTACATCACTTCTTTATGGATGCTTCTGTTTATGATCAGAACATTATGAAAACAGTCGGGTAATATCAATGATCCTGCATTCTGTCTTGTAACAAGGACACGAGAATAATTTTATTTTAGAAGTACTGTTAAAAAACCTTTATCTGATTTTGGTTTTCTGTAAGCAGTCAGTTTCATTTCTTTCCAAAATCAGCTCAGGTCCTCTCAACAAGTAACTGAAGCAATGGCTGCCAGTGCAAGCTAGCACGTTTCACATACAGTGCTTGTTGCCATCAACCACTGGCAAACACAAACAGTGCATACAGAATGCTAACTGCCATTAATAACACCACCAAAACAAATGATAAGAGGGTCAAGAACAAAAACACCACCATTTACATCTAAAGTCACTGAACATTTTATCATATCAAATGGTGTTCATCCTGGAACTTTTACCTTTAACCTTTAAAGCCAATTACATTCTGGAAAGTGTGGACAAATGCCCTGAATCTTCACAAATCAAGGTGTGGGGTGTGCCCCACTGCTTCTCACCCTGAGCGTGCCCTTGTCTCCGTGACATCTCTAACCTTACAATGTTCCCTTTCCTCCTCGTGTTGCTATCCTTCAGCTCCTGTCTTTCCCTTCCAACTCCTCGATCTGCACGCCTTTAATTCCAAGACACCAGTGCTATCCACCCATTTGTTCAGTCGCCAAATCTTCCTTCTACCCTTCCAAGCGCTCCTTTGGGATTCTTTTCGCAGCAATCGTTGCAGTCTCAGTGTTCTTATCGGTGTCCACAATGGTTTCGGGCTATGCTGCTCTTCTATGCGATGTATCCATCCTGCCTCGCCAGCTTCCAGTAATCTGACGCCTTGCTCACGCCTCACACGCAGGTTTTCCCACTTTTCAAAATTCAAATTATTAAGTAGCTGGATCAAGAATCTGATCTTTCTGCTCTTGTTCTGTGCTGGAAACACTGAACTAAACCCTGGCCCTGCATTAGCTGTAACCTCGCCTGCTCAGTTTAAGGACACCAAAGGTACAAAGTGAATGCATCTAAATGTGTGTAGCTTACTAAAAAGACAGACTATGTCCAAGCCTGGGTATCTCATACTAATTCAGATATCTCTGTAGCGACTGAACTGGCTAAAAGTTTAATCCCGGATAACCTGATATTGCTTCCTTCCCATAATATTTTCCGTATCGATAGGCAATCTAGGGAGGGTCGATGTCCTATATGTCAAGGACAAGATGGCAGCTTCTGCAGTCACTGATGTCTCTACTGCAAGGAATTTGAATGCTTGGTGTTAAATTTAGTGATCTCCCAGTGGAGACCATAAATGTGATAGGGTGCTATAGACCGCCAACAGGGGTATGGAGCTCTTAAGTTATTTGTGTAACTTATGGACTCTAAGCAAAATGAAACTATCATTCTTGGCGACTAAAATCAGGACTGGACATAATACCAACTCTAGAAGTCAATAACTGAGAGACTTCTGCAATAATTCAGGCTTCACCAATTAATATCGGAATTCACTCACCCCACCCTAGGAATACACATGAACAGCTCTCTAATTGACCTGATCCTTACCAACCAACCTCACAAATTCTCCCACGTGGCAGTTTTCCATAATGATGTTAGCTTACCACTGCACAGTGATCTATATTAGAGGTTTACCAGTAACTAAGTCCACCAGCAGATTAATTTGGAAAAGGAGTTTCTGCAAATTTAGCCTTGCCCATTACCTTGCTGACCTGAAAGACATAAACTGGGTGGACTTCACATGGCCTCAAACATCAACGACGCAGCCTCCATTTTACTGACAACCTAAATAGCATCATCAATAAACAGGCCCCATTGAAAAAAATACAGAACCAGGAAGCACACCTGTCCATGGTTCAATGCTGACCTGAAGAGTGCCCAAACAAAAGGGATCAATTATGGGCCACAGCAAGGTGTACCAAACACCCTCGGATTGGGCAGCTCTTAGAACTAGTCAGAACAATTGCACCACACTGGATAGATACACTAAGGCTAATTACTACTTATCGGCTTCAAACGCAAAGGGTAATTTTGCTAAGTTCTGGGGGTAATAAAGTCAGCGGAGGGAAGGAAACCAACCTCCATGCTATCAGATAAGATTACCCATCAGGGTATGACATTAACCTACAAGTCAGAAATATTGAATAGATTTAATGTCCACTTCTCTATGGTAGGCCTAGCCTTCAACACCTCCAAAGCTGCTACCATAAAATCTAACCTACCTCAATCAACCCTCTCACCAACCAACAATACTTTCACATTCTCCCTGTTCCAGTATAAGCAAGTTGAAGACCTGTTGCTGCACCTAGACTTAAAGAAAGGAGCTGTTGCTGGCACTGATGGATTAGGACCTTTTTTTCAAATCTGGCTGGGCTATTTCAGCCAGAGTGCAGCCCATATCAGAACTGGAAGCTTGATTTTGGGAGCGCAATTTTTTAGATTTTGCTATAGCTGTACAGAGCTTTCCATGGTCAATGCTGCTCAGGAGGGGCTCCTGCAGGAGTCAACGGGCGCCATAGCTGCACAGAGCTTTCCACGCCACTGCCGCCAGGAGGGGTCCTTACAGGAGTCAACCGCAGCCATAGCAGCGTAGTGCTTCTGTGGTCATTGCTGCAAGGAGGTTTCCGGCCATAGTCACCAGGAAGGGTTCTCATGAGCCAATCAGAAGGAGCAGACAAGAAGGGCGCGAGATTTAAACAGCGCAGTTGGACTATTTAAGGCCACAGCCCACCCAGATCAGTGATTTCTTCTCCCACCCCCACCACTCACTGCCTCCAGTATTAAATGGTCTAACTGGGCCCCTCCTCAGTAGAGATTTCACTTATCAGGAGGGGGCAGGAGGTGTAACATTTATAGTGGATTGAAGTGGAACATTAAAGTGAAACTGCATCTGGGATACTGTAATTGATGCTAGGAAACTGAAATGAGGATTGGAGTATTTTAGAGGGAAATTGCATTTTGGTATGCTCTAAGGTTGAGCCATTGTGAAAAATGCATCTCAGTACTATGTTTGTGGGTATCGGGACTGGGGTACTTAGAGAGTAAATTGTAGTTGTAACATACTGCAAATGTTGTGTAAGTAGGAAGGAATTCCATTTAAGTTGCTGAATTTGTAGGTACTGTTAAGGTGGGGGCATATAGGAAGAAACTGCATTTAAATATCTGTACTAACATTGGGAATTTAGGAATTGCATTTAAATACTAAATTTGGGACATTTAGGAAGGAATTACATTTAAGCTGCTGAATTTGTAGGTACTGTAAGGTAGGGCATATAGAAAGAAATTGCATTTAAATGCTAAATTTGTAGGTACTGGTTAAGAGAAGAAACTGCATTTAAACTGCTGTATTTGTAGGTGCTGATTAAGAAAAAAAAATGAATTACGCAGTATGGTGGCGAGTGCAGGGGCATGGTTCTTTCTGGATACGGAGGGAAGCCCTGGGGAAGTCCGGAGAGTGGACAGAATAGTGGGTTGCAAGGATGTGGGTGGAGCGGTGTTTATGGAAACACTGTGGAGGTTGAGGTGTTGTCCATATGTATCAAATTGAGGCAGATAGAAGCAGAATTAAGCAGTCTAAGGGGAAAATGGTAAGGAGGTGGGAGGAAATGGGGAGGGGTCAGGGTGAAAGGGACCAAGACCAGGCGGTGGGAGTAGTAATGGCTGGCAAGAAGTGAGGAGAACGCCAAGGGCTCAAGGTAGGGCACAAACCATAGCAGCAAGGGGAAATAAATCATACGCTGGGGTGGAGATTGCAGTGTCCAACAGGTTCCTACCTTGGCAGATGGAGCGGGGGTGGAGGAGTTCTGAAAGAATCAGGGGAACAGCATGTTTGGGATAGGGAAGGAGCTGGGCAGAGGGAAGGGGGGGGAAAAGCATGGGTAGGAAGGCGGATGGTGGGAAGGGGAGGCTTGGAGGAAAAGGATAAAACACAATGAAGGTAGCGGGGAGATGAGCAAGGAAGAGAAACAGAAGATGCAGGGGAAGGAGACAAGGAACAGAAAGAAAAGGGGAGAAGAAGGCAGAGGCAGGAGGCAAGCAAGGGTGCAGGTAAACAGGGTAAGTGAGGAAGGTAGTGATCGGGGACTGGAGGGGGATTAGGAAGGGGTAAGCTGGAACCTTTGCCGGGGAAGTACAGAATGAGAAGCAGGGAGGACCAAGGAGGTCAGGTAGGCAGCTCAGGACAGGAGGATGTAGTTAGGAGGAAAAGTACCAGGATGGGGGCCCACCAGGAACAAGACCAGATCCACTAGTTGTAGAGGTGGAGAATGCCATGGTATTCAGGGACTCATCATTTAAGGATACACTGGATCAGGAGGGATCCTATTTACAGGCAGAGGTCGGTCTTCGTGAACCAGGGATGGAGGCGGGAGGCAATGCAAAAAATCAGAGAGCGGGCTCGTGTTGTTGGGAAACCACACCTTATCATTCATTTGGGAATGATCTGGCAAGCAATGAAGTGGTGGAAGGGGAGTACAGGGCTAGGCTGAGTGAGGGCTCAACAGGAGGAGAGAATGGACTAGCAAGCACTCCCCGCAAATGGGAGTAGGGTATAGAACAGGCATGGAAGGGAGTGATGGTAGGGAGGTGGGGGGGTGTATGGTGGAAAGGACTTTACACAAAACCAAGAAGCCTGGGGAACAAGATGGTGGACCTAGAAGCAAGAATGGCAGGGAGGGCCTGGATATTGTAGCCATAATGGAGCCTGGTGGTCCGAGCACCAGACCTGGGAAGTATGGGTCCCGGGGTTATGGCTGTTCAGGAAGGATAGGGCTGGCAGGAAGTGGGGGACTGCGCTGTACATCAGAGAGGGCATAAAGGCTGTAGAAGGACAGGAGGAGGAACAAGGGAAGCAGAAATCTTGTGGGTCACAATAGAAGTGGGCTGGGGCATCAACAAGGCTGTGAGTGGTTTACAGACCTCCACTGCGCGAGGAAGTGGACAAGCAGATGCTGCGAGCAGTTCAAGGGATGGCGCGAAGGGGAGATTCTGCTAGTGGGCGACCTTAACCTCCCAGATATAGACTAGGATATCCTGTCAGCTAGGTCATCCGCAGCAAGGAGATCCTGAAGTCCTTACAGGAGTCTTCCTGAGCAGCTTGTCAGAGAGCCCACCGAGCGGGGGTAACATCACCAATGGGGACAGTCTGAGGGAGGGGGTGGGATCAGCCTAGGAGCAAGTGGCCATAACACAGTGGACTTCAGGGTTAAAGCGGAGTATGAAGCGAATAGAACAGTCACAGAGGTCCTAGACTTCAGGCAGGCAGATTTTCCCAGAGTTAGGAGTCATTCCAGAATGAAATGGAGAGGAGCTGGCAGTATAGCCTGGAGGTTAGAGGAACGAGGTGGAACGAGCTTGATACATCCAACAGACCAGACCGGAGTTCGATTCTCACAACCTCCACTTGCATACTGTGCGACTCTGAGCAAGTCACAATCACATCCAGGCCATACACCCTAAGGATCAATAAGCTCATTATGCTAAAGATTCCCAATACCTGCACCCGTTTGGGAGGGCTGCTATCAGCTATTCCCTAGCATTTATCTGAACTCACTCCAAAAATCTATGAATCTGAATACCTCTTACCCTTATCATCCTTCAAAAATTATACACCACCCTATTCCCAGAACAGTGCAACTGCTTCCATCAGGCCTAGTCTCACCCAACCCCCACCCCTCCCTTCTGTAATCCACTATGTTAGTTTCCATTCTTCTACCCTGTCAGTTATCCCACTTCATATAAAAGCCTACAGAAGCCCTACTATCTGAATATTAGCCCTCCTATATCGAATGTCCTCTTCATTTTTACAGGTTTTAAGTTATTGTTACTGTGCCTTGTATATCTGTAAATTTTGTATACATCTCTCATCTAATTGATTGTATTAATGTTATTTTATTTTCATGTCTTTGTACAAAACTTGTATCCTTCTTTGTATGACCACTCAGGTCCAGCTTGTAAATGAGCTACGCCAATGATGTTCGCCTGAATAAATAAAGATTTTGATTGATTGATTGATTGATTGATTGAAGTCACTTAACTGCCTAGTGCTCCCAGGTCGCCTCTGAAAACAGGCACTTGTGCCTAGTGGGCCTTAGCCAGTTACCAAAGACTTAAAATGAAAAATAAATAAATAAAGGGCAGGAGTTGGGGAGGTGGCAACCTATGGAACAAGATCAAGGGGGATACTGAAAGCCACAGAAAGTTGTATAAGGAAGGTGAAGAAAAGCAGGAGGAGGAGGCCGCTGGTTCAACAGGGAAGTGAGGGGGCAATAGGGGAGAAAAATGGCGTTTGAGAGTATATAAGAAGACGAGGGGAAGGAGGACAGGGAAACTTACAGGAGAAGCTGGAAGGTGGAGGGGCAATGGATTAGAAGGCTAAAGCAGAACAGAGGAGAAAACTGCTAGGTGTCAAAAGAGGCGATAACATTTTTTCTATATGTAGGGGAGAAGAGGAAGCTAGGCAGGGATAGCAAGGGTAAAGGGAGTGGGGAGTACAAGTGGTAGGGACTTTGAGAAGGCAGAAGTGCTGAATAGCTATTTCGGCTTGGTCTTCACGATAGAGGGAGAAGGAAGAGGACCAGTGTTAGGGAACAAGGGAAGGGTAGACATGGGGTAGATCCAAACCCAATCAGTGAGGACAGGGTCAGGGAGGAATTAGGAAGTTGAAAGTAGACAAGGCTATGGGTCCAGACGCCTGCATCCTAGGTTGCTCCAGGAGCCAAGGAAGGAGTTGATGCACCACTAGCTACATTGTTCAACTTGTCCCTAGATACAGGGTGGGTGCCGGAAGACTGAAAGAGGGCAACGTGGTGCCACTCACAAAAGTGGCAACAGGGAGGAGGCGGGCAATTATCACCCAGTCAGTCTCACATCGGTGATGGGTAAGGTGATGAGATGATACTGAAGGAAAGGGTGGCTAGCTCATGGAGGATAGTGGGCTGCAGGACATCCATCAACATGGCTTCACATGGGGGAGGTCATGCCAGACATTGGAGTTCTTTGATTGGGTGACAAGGGTGGTGGATCGGGGGGCAGTGGACGGGCCTATCTTGACTTCGCGGAAGGCCTCACACTGTGCCCCACAGAAGATTGGTAAACAAACTGGAGAGTTTGGGGTTGGGACAAAAATAACAAGGTGGGGTTGGGAACTGGCTAATGGGTAGAAGCCAGAGGGCTAGTAAACGGGGGCACATATCTAGAGGAGGTAGGGTGACTAGTGGGTACCTCAGAGGTAGGTGCTGGGGCTCATCCTGTTTAACATCTACATCAGCGATATAACGGAAGGGCTGCAGGGGAAGGTCTGCCTTTGCAGACGATACGAAGATCTGTATAGGGGTAGACACCCCAGGGGTGTGGAGGCTATGAGGAGAATCTAAGATTGCTGAGGGCTGGTCGGAAACATGACAGCTGATATTCAACGCTAAAAATGCACAGTGATGCACATAGGGCAAAATTACACACTGGGGAGGAAATGAAGGCAACAAATCAAGAAAAGGATCTAGGAATCATAATCACAGACAACTCTAAAGTAGGCACCAAATGCAGCAAGGTGGTGGGCAAAGCAAATAGAATGCCAGTGTGAGAGGAGGGGGTAACTAGTAGAAGGCAGGAGGTGCTGATGCCACTCTACAAGTCCATGGTGAGGCCGCACCTGGAGATGGGGTGCAGTTCTGAAGAACTCACCACGCAAGGACATAGATGGCATGGAGAGAGTTCAGAAAAGGCCACTAAGATGATGCATGGGTTAAGTGGGAAGCCATATGAAGAGAGGTTGAGGGTGTTGGATTTGTACCGCTGGAGACCAAGGGAGAGAGGGACATGACAGAAACGCTTAAGTATGTGAAAGGGATTAATAAAGTGGGTAGAGCTTATTCACAGGGAAGGCAGACACTAGAACTAGAGGGCATGAACTGAGAGTGGAGGGGTTCAAGTTCAAGTTTATTGCAGGAAAACTCATTGAGCAAGCTCTATTCACAAGGAGGTCCTGTGACATAAACACTTAAAGTACAAACACAGATAGGTAATAACAGTATATACATGAAATACACGTTACATGATACAGGCTGGATATACATACAAGGGTACCACATAGGGTGACCGCGGGTGGTAAACATTGATATGAGACAGGGAGGCGACTTACAGGTCGCATACTGATAAATGAAACATGATGACTGGTGTGCAATACATATACAGTATTTTGGCAGCTTAGAACAAACAACAGTCTACAACTGATATGGGGGAAGAGAGATTTGATAGAGTAGCAGGGAGCGTAAGCAAAGATAAAGCCAGGAGTAGAAGGGAAGGAAAGCAGTTAATATGACAAATCAATTATACCTTACCAGTGGATAAATATGGCACATGGGGAAGGAAGAGACTTAATGACAGTTACAGGTGTCTTTTATTTTGGCTGAACTTAGCGATTTGTAGAAGTTTATTGAAACTGTGCTAGTTAGTTTCAACACGGTTTGTAATTGGTTCCAAATGGAGGGAAGGGCATATGCAATAGCATCGCTTACCAAAGGAAGTCCGCGTCCTTGGTATGTCAAACATAATAAAGTCAGATTTTCTTAACGAGTATGCACTATGTAGATACTAATAAGGGAAGAGAGATAGCTTGGCAATTTCTGCAGGAGCAGTTTAAGAGTCCATAGCCCAGCATGGAGCAGGCGTCAGTAGTAAGGGATGTCCAACCAACAGCTGCATATAAGTCACAGTGGTGCGTAACGGTAAGGAGTTGGTAATGAACCATAACGCACGGTGATAAAGGATGTCCAGTTTACTTAGATTTGCAAGAGTGGTGGAGGAATAGATTACATCGCCATAGTTGAGTAGGGGAGAAAAGTGGCCTGTACAAGCTTGTTTCAAGGGGAAAAGGGACCTATTTCTTAGAAGAAACCTAAACTTGCTTTTAACCTTCTAGAGACATCTTCGAGTGGTCACTGAAAGATAATTTATTGTCTATCCAGATACCTAGATATTTAAATTTGGTTACAACTTCCAGAGGCTTGTTTGGCGTGGTGACAATGAAGTCTTGGGCAAGGGTATTGGGGACCTGTGACAGCACTGCGGGAGAATATCATCGCTTTAGTCTTCTTAGCATTGAGCAGAAGCTTTGCCTTATTAGATTATGCTCAAGTTGTGTGAAGTCCCTTAGAAGCACCCCTTGACTTCAGATAACGATGAGCCAGAAGTATACAACACAGTGTCATCTGCAAAAAGTTCAGATTGGACATAGATATGTTAGCATCTAAGTATTGATGTACAGAGAAACAAGATAGGGCCTAAGATGGATCCTTGGGGGACTCCTCTTACAACTGGCAAGGCAGCAGGAAAAAAGCCTTCCGCCTTTACTTTTGGAATCTTCCAGTTAGGTAGCTAGAGAACCACTGGGTGGTATGGTATGTGGCACCCAACTTTGCAAGGCAATTGACTAATAGTTTGTGATCAACAGTATCAAAAGCTTTGCTGAGGTCCAAAAAGACTGCACCAGTTACCTTCTTAGCATCTATAGCAGAGATCCAATCATTGGTTACTTTGCTAGTGCAGCGATTGTGCTATGATTAGTCCGGAAGCCAGATTGAGCTGGGTTAATGAGAGAAAGGTTTCAAGTGAGATTTTAACTGAATATGGATCAGTTTTTGAGAACTTTAGAAAGGATAGGCAATATGGAGATAGGCCTATAGTTGGTTTTTTTTACCAATTATTTTACCAGGTGAGACACACTAAGCTGAAAGCTTGTTTGCAAGTGCAACCTGGGAGCACAAGGAAGTTAAGGACTTGCTCAGGGTCACACAGTATGCACCTAGGGGCTGTGGGATTCAAACCCAGGTCTCCAGATTTGCAGCTCAGAGCCTTAACCCACTGCGCCATACTGCCTCCTGTTTACATCGCATGGGTCACCAGATTTAAATAGAGGGAGGATATGTGCTGATTTCCACAGGACAGCACAGCAGCAGATGTAATGGAAAGATTGAAGATGTGGAGAATTTGGGCAGTGAGATGGGCATAGCCTGACCTTAGGAAAAAGGGTTCCAAGCCATACGTCCCCTGCGCTTTTTGGTGTCTAAGTTAAGAGAATCTTCTACTTCTTATAAGTTATCTCCACAGTTGGAAGGGGCTTGGTGCAGGACTAGATGTGGCGGAGGGGTATGCTGGCTCACCGTAGCACCAGCATAAGGTGACGAGTCAAAAGCTAATCCAGCTGTGGCAAAGTGGGAGTTAAGTTCCTCCAGGATTAGGGACTTGTTTTCCACAATCTTGCCAATTGCAACTATCTTTGTTGGGACAGAGGGGCCATGGTCATTCCTTCTATAGCTTTGATAGTCTTCCATATTTTATGAGGGTTACCTTTAGCTTGTTCGAGAGTAGAAATATAATAGTTAGTTTTAGCAGAGCTAAGTTTTTCACACAGTTATTCCTGGCTGTTCTAAAGGGCCTGCCAACCGAAGATTCTTTTGAATGTCTAGCTTTAGCCAGGCTTATCTCTGAGCTATAAGGGCTGCCTTGAGATCTGAGGTGAACCAGGATTGGAATTGTTCCTGCACTTACTTTGATGAAAGGGCATGCTTATTTATTATTGTAGTGAGTTTGTCATTAAGGATGCAAGCTGCCTTGTTGACATCTTTGGCTAGGTAAAGATCTTGCCATCTGATCATGCTCAGGTCAGATGGGAAGTTTACTGCACTGAATTTCTGTAAAGGATCTTTTGTTATAAAGATGGGTTGCGGGCGGGTAGGTTTAAGGGAAATGTGAGGGGACACTACATCACGGAGAGGTGGTGGTGCCTGGAACAGGCTGCTGGAGGAGGTGGACCGAAACAGTGGAGGGATTTAAAGGGCATGGGACAAACGCATGGGGTTGTCTGGGGAGCGGAGGGGATCTCCTGGGTGAGGAGGGCAAGTAAAGAGGTGGGAATGGGCAGACTCGACAGGCCAAGATGGTCCTTTTCTGCCGACACATCTATGAATCTATAAATCTTCATTATTTAACTGCCCCCATTCTGCATTTGTTCAATTTATCAATTACCTCCTGTGTTGTATCCGAGGCCTGAAAATAGCACATGTTCTTGCCTTATTCAAAATCAGAAGACCCTACGGACTTGAATAATTACCACCAATTTCCTACTATCCCTACTCTCACAACTTTAGAAAAACTAGTAAATGTTCAGATAAGAGATTACCTTGATATGTCAAACCTAGTGAACCCATCCCAGTCGGGTTTCAGGCCAGCTCACAGATAACTACTGCCCTCGCCAGGGTCACAAATGACTGGCCTTGCCATGGACAAAAACAGATTTCGGGTGTCAGATTCCTGGATTCAGTAAAGCCGCTCAACACTCTCGATCATGATTTACTCCTAATCAGGCTAAAGGGACACGGCGAATCGGACTGGCTAAACTAGTTTACTAGCTACCTGTCAGGTAGGATGGCAGGTAGAGGCGGAAGGCTCACTCTCCCCACTTTTCCCTCTCAAGGGGGGTACCGCAAGGCTCGATTCTCTGACCTCATCTGTTCATGAGCTATAAAAATTCCATCAGTGCTAATGAACAAAGCAAAATATACTTATTCGCAGATGACACAGTCCTCCATACCTCCAAATCCTTGCTGAATGAGGTTTGTGCGGAACTTCAGGACGAATTGACCTCCTTCAGCATAATTTGTTTCAGGCCAAACTCTTCCGAATGCTAAAAAACTAAGGTCATGTATTTCCACTCTAACTATCTTACCTGGTTTCCTAAAAACCTCTCCTTACTGCCTCCCATCAAACCCTACTCGGTGACAACCTAGAAGTTGTCGACAAATTTAAGTACCTGGGGTGTTTGTTGGACCACCACCTGTTCCTCTCTCTGCTCATATTGATTCACCTCATGAAAAGCTGAAGCAAAGGCTCGTTTGTTCTTCAGGAACAAGTCCCTTTCCCTACGGAAGCCAGGCTGACACTGGTACAGACTACATTCATCCCTCTACTGGACTATGCAGATGTGATATGGCCGTTATTCAGATATCCTGCTGCAGTCACTCGACACACTCTACAACAGGGCAATACACTTCATCACAGATGCCCACCTCACACTCATCATTGCAATTTGTATGCTTCCTTGGGCTGGGCTTCTCTGTCCACCAGACGGCTTCTCCACTTACTCTTATGGCTTTACAAAGCCCTCCTACTAAAACTTCCTTCCTACATATCTGGTGTCTTCCATTGCACTGTCTGCCTCTATCCACTGCAGAGTAGCTCCTATATCAGGCTGGATGTCCCTAAATCTCGCCTCGCTTTGGTAGAATGGCCTTCAGCCATGCTCTCCTGATGCTTGGAACAAAGCACAACCGACCCTCACATTACAACATTTGGTATCTCTAAATATCTTCAAAATTTAGTTACTAGTAAATTACATGATTCCTGCACATGCCACCCCATCGTTGACCTCGCCCCTACATCCACTAGTTCTTCTGCTCTGATTATGTCTGTTGGAGTAAAACAGTCATTCCGGTCTGGTCCTCACCTCCAAAACAGTGGGGGAATTTAAGAATGCATGGGACAGACATAATACAATGCTAGTGGAAGGTAGGAGGAAGTAGGCTGTTTGTAAAACTACGACGTGCAGCTTAGTCAATAGGTAGGAAAATGGGCAGACTGGGTGGGCCAAGCAGTCCTTATCTGCCGCCAAAGTCTGTTTCTGTGTTTCACCTCACCTCTTCTATGCTCACTCCCCTACCCATCCATGCCACTCCTTCGTACTTCATCCTTGTTACCCTCTAATTTCTCCCTTTCTCATGTTCTTAACACTCTTTCCCACGTCCCACCCCTGTGAGTTTCTACTGCTGAATTGCTTCCACTATTCTAGAGTAGGCAATTTATTTATAAATATCATGCACTTTGGCCTCAGCACTGCACCTAAATGTTATGGGATTGTATACATCACATTTGTCCTTCAGTACCTTTTGCACAGATGCACCTCATCCACTGTATATTATATACACACTCTATGTCTCTTTTGATTGCTACAGAGTAACTATCCATCTTATGCTGTATACATTTTAAAGGAAAACAGTCCAAAACAGTGGGGAAATCACCAGGGCTGCAAAAACGCTCAATTAAAACAACCTATATGGTTTAAAATAAATGCAGCTAACCTTTCTTGAGTTATTTAGTGTTTCAGTGTTGCTCCTGGATGCGCCATGTCAAAAGTGCCACCGCATCAGAGAAACGGAGTGTGCCCCTGGCATCCTATCCCCGCCGGAAGGCTCAGAAATGATGAGCAAAGCGATCTACACATGGGAGAAAAATACAGGTTACTCACCTGTAACAGGAGTTCTAGGAATGGTATATGTTGTTCATCCACACTCATTGGCAGTATCCTTGCCGCTTTAAATCTTGCGGAAGGTCTTCAAGCTTGCTCCTCCCACCCACCGGGTGGTATAACTCGGCTCCGCCCCATGACGCAGATCTGGCCCCGCTGGAAGCTCAGGTTGTGCGTCCGGCCGGGAGGTCAGGAGAGTCAGGGGATGAACAACATATACCATTCCTAGAACTCCTGTTACAGGTGAGTAACCTGTATTTCTAGGACATGGATATGTTGTTCATCCACACTCATTGGCAGACCCTAGCAGTTCTCCGGGAGGAGGAGGCAAGACGCACACCCCCAATACTTACTTGGGAAGAGAGACTGAGAACTGAGGCCCCAAAACCAGCATCCCGGCGTGACTCAAGGTCGATGTGGTAGTGGGTAATGAAGGTGTTTGCTGACTTCCAGGTAGCAGCCCTGCAGATTTCCTGGATAGGGACGTCCCTGAAGCAGCCACCGCTGCAGTATGGCGGGTAGAATGAGCTCTTATCCTCTGGGAGGCTCCATGCCCGCTAACTTATAGCAGAGATCTATGCAGGAGGCTACCCACCTGCTTATCGTCCGCTTGGCTGCAGGTCTGCCAGATGCGGCTTCAGCGTGAGTGACAAACAGCTGGCGAACCTCTCCCCGACTTCAGCTGCAGCCTTATACGTTGGTGCGCCTCTAGGGTCCAGAGTATGGAGTCATATTCGCCTCCGGGAGGTGTGATTGGGTAGAACACCGCAGAGTCAACACCTGGTTAAGGTGAAACTCCGACACCACCTCTGGAAGGAATTTCGGGTGGGCGCAGGACAACCTTGTCCCTGTGGAAGACCAGGTAAGGAGACTCGATGGAAAGCCTGGAGCTCTCCCATCCTTCTGGCTGACGGATAGCCACCAAGAAGGCGGTCTTCCACGACAGGTGAGAGAGAGCACACCTGTGCATAGGTTCAATGGCTTGCCCATGAGCTTTGCCAGTACCAGCAGTAGATCCCACGGAGGTGGGGTTCCCGGACTGAGGGGAAATGTGATCAAGGCCTTGAAAAAGCGCCAGACCACCTCTCTCCTGCGCCACCGACTGCTTCCCGGCCCGCCCGCCTGCAAGCAGAGATGGCTGCCAGGTGCACCCTTAGGGTCGCCGACCTAAGCCCTTGACTAGAAAGGGACCATAAATAGTCCAAGATGCTTGCCAAGGAACAGGAGGAAGGGTCCAAGCCTTTGCTTCTGACACCAAATGGAAAACCTTTTCCATTTGAAGGCATAGCATTTTCTGGTCGACTTACGGGACGCCTCAACTACATTGAGGACCTCGTCGGAAAGACCCAAAGCCTGGAACTCTAGCCAGCTCAGGAACCAGGCCGTCAGGTGCAGGGATTGAAGGTCCGGATGGAACACCTTCCCTGATTGACTGAGAGCAGGTCCGGGCGAGCTGGAAGCTGCCGGAGTCCTGGAGCTGAGACTGAGGAGATCTGGTACCAGAACTGGCGAGGCCAGTCTGGGGCTATCAGAATCACCTGCGCCTTGTCCCTCCTCGCCTTGAGAAGCACCTTGTGGATCAAGGGAAATGGGGAAGGCGTAAAGAGGCCCGGGGTCCATTGCCTCGAGAAGGCATCCCCTGCAGCGAGCCCTGCTGAGGGGGCGGCATGAAACAGACTCAGCTTCGCCTGCCATGGAGGCAAACAGGTCCACCTGAGGTGTGCCCCAAAGGGAGAACAGATGCTGTACTACCTCGGCAGGAGAGACCACTCGTGAGATGCAGCCCCATCCGCTCAGGGCATCGGGCCAGGGTGTTGGAGGCTCCTGCCACGTGAATGGCTAGGATCCGCCCAGGCTGCGACGAAAGTGACCAAATGCGGAGAGCTTCCTTGCAGAAGCATGGAGCGCTGCCCCCGCCTGGGCGGTTTAGATAGTACATGGTCGTGGTATTGTCCGTCTGGACTCGACCACTTGACCTCGGAGGAACGGAGCAAAGGCGGTGAGAGCTAGGCGACCGCCTGGAGCTCCAGCAGGTTGATGTGGCATCGGGACTCCGGGGACCAGAGGCCATGAGCCCGTGTTCCCCAGATGGGCACCCCAACCCATCAGAGAGGCATCGGTCGACAGAGACCGTCTGGTTCGGGCGTGACTTTAACGGGATGCCCTCCTGCAAATGATCTGGAACGGTCCACCACTGGAGAGCTGCCCACATCCCCTGTGTCACCGGCACAAGCTGGTCCAAGGGATCGCAGGCTATGACCACTGGCTGGCCAGTCCCACTGAAGGGGACGATGTTCCAGCGGCCCAACGGACCACGCTGGTACAGGCCGCCATGAGACCCAGGAGGCGCAGGAAGTCCCGGCAGGGCGCAAATGCCCAACCAGAAATGATCGGGCAAAGGAGGAAAGAACCTCGGCCCTGTCCACCGGGAGCCGCGCCTGGCTCAAGAGAGTCGAGCTGCGCCCGATGAATAAAATCACCTGCTTGCCTCGAGTTCGACTTGGCCTCGTGATAAGGAGGCCCAGTTGAGAGCAGACCTGAGGGCCAGATCTCTGGACCACTCCGCCTCCTTCCTGGAGGGAGCTGCTATCAGCCAGTCGCCCAGGTAAGGGTACACCCGACCCTCGCGCCGCAGGAATGCTGTCACCACTGCCATGCATTTGGTGAAGACCCTGGGAGCTGGAGACAAGTCGAGGGCATGGCTTGAATCAAGAGAGATCCTTCCGCCGGGAAGCGGGGAACCCTGGTGAGACGGACGGATAGGGACGGGAAAACGCTGCCCTGCAAGTCCAGAGAGCAGAACCACACGCTGCTCCAAGGATGGTATTATCTGAGCCAGAGTGACCATCCTGAAGGTTCAGACCTTAGGAACTTGTTTAGGTCGTAGTAGGTCGAGAATGGGGCGCCAGCCCCCGTCTGCTTCGGAACCAGGAAGTACCTGGACACAAACCCTGGGTCTGAAGGAGGGTCCACCACCTTCTTACCACCTCCTTCTGGAGAGGAGAGCGATGTCGGCTCGACGAGCCGCCAGTGAGGCTGGGGATCTCAAGCTCCCGAGGGCTACGGCTCTGAAGGGCGGTGCCTGCTCGAATTCCAGCGGCAGGCTCCTCTTCCCACCACCTTCAAGACCCACCTGTCCCGTGGTAACAGCGGACCAGGCGGAACGGAAGGCCGGAGCCTGCCTCTCCACGGGGACCCAGGGGTAAGGTGACGGGATGGGGCGACACCCCTCAGCTCGTCACTGGGCAGGCTTGGAGGAGGACCGCCGAGGGACCTCCTGGGCCCTTTCTCCCTGCCTCCTGTTAGAGGAAGCCGGGGCTTGGGTTTGGAATGCCAAGGTCGAGCCTGCTGGCCCTGACGCAGCGGGCCGGGCTACTGGGGCACAGAAGGACGAAAGGGCTTAGGCTGTGGTTTATGCCTTTGTCCTTCTTGAGCTGAAGAGACCGAGTCCAAGGTAGCATTGGACTTCTCGATCCTCTCTGCAGGTGACCTTCCACCCCAGGGTCAAGAGGTCAGTCCCCCAAAGGGAACATCCCGCCAACTTGTGCTGGGTATCCGAGTAAAGGTGGATATCCTCAGCCAAGCCTCGCGACGATAGCCACTGCGCGCGCCACCGATCTGGCACATGAGTCCCCTACATCCAAAGCAGTCTGGAGCTGCTGTTTGGCCACTGCTCCTGCTCTGGTCCCGCACCTGCTTAACCGTAGTCTGCAGATCGGCGGGAAGATGAGGGATGACCTCATCCAGGAGCCCAACAGGGCATGGGAAAATGTGCCATGAGGACGGCCGAACTGGCCTGGACGAGGCGTGAGAGGACGCATGAGACTTTTCGCCCGACATAGTCCAATTTCTTGGACTCTTGTCAGGAGGTTTGTCCATCATCCTGGTGCTAGCCGGGCGCGCCGAAAACGCTTGTCGGTAACCAACCCCTCAGCAGAGGGTGTTCAAAACCGGACAAGGAACCGGACCGGACGATACTTCCTGGCCATCCTGGCCAAGGCGAGGGCAGGAAGCAGGGCGCTGCCAAAGTTCCAGTGCCGGACCCACTATGGCCTCGCCACCGGAAAGGCCTCCCGGAGAATCCTCGGTCCAGATCTCCGTGTGAGGGGATACCTGGCCCGCTTGAAACGGGAGTTCGAGCTCCATCCCGGAGACTCGAGATGAGCCAGGCAGTCCTAGGAAGGACGACGGCTATCGCCCATTGACTGACCTCCTGAAGACTCCAAGTCCAGTCGCTTGGAGAAGAAGGAGGAATCATCTTGACTCGGAAGAGTCCTCAAGAGCTGCCTCTGGCCTGAGCCACCCTTCACCCGCCGAGGTCGGTCGCGGAGTGAGGGTAACTGACAGCCGATGGGTAAAACCTTTAGCCGACCGAGAATCTTGGTCGGAGCCCCAATTGGTGGCTGTGGAGGCGGAGGTTCCACCGAATCGGTGGAGCAGTTGTTTGGCCGAACAACCGCCTGGTATAGGCCTCGGACGTTTCAGGGCGGGCCGGCTGCCCAGTGACATATTTAATGTCGTGAAGCTCGAGTCGCTTATTCGCCAGGAGGAGTTGGCTGCAATATAAGGTCTCATACCCGATGTATTTACGCCGGGGTTCTCCTATCCGGAGGAGATTAGACGCAGCGGCACCTGCATCAGTGCGACCGAGACCCTTATGACGGGGAACGGCGACCGCGGCGAGGTCCGAGACCGAGACCGAGAGTCCCGGAATTTCCGGGTCGGTGCGGGAGGTGTCGGCCGAGCCGGCACTCCTTCGCTCGGACGGTCCATCCGAGGGCCCGGAACCGGAGGCACAGGCGAGCCCACGGATCCTCAACTCCTCCCGGGAACCGGGAGAGGGGAATCTCGCCGCTAAAGGCGACAGCCCGTCTAATGGGTCAGAAAAATCCGACTTCATCAGTGGGAGTCTCGGTCAACTGACCTGACGGGACACCGTGAGGCCAGTGGCGAAGCCGCCGGGTCGAAGCCGACGGTCGACGGTTCCCGGGAGAGGGACCTTCCGCCCCAAGAGCGCCGACGTGGAGGGACTTCACCTGTCCCTCTTTTGGACCGAGAATAAGGTCCAGCAGACGCAGGCCCTTCTCCTTTAGTGGGAGGGACAGACAAAGCTCCTTAAAGGAAGCCGTGAGGAAGAACCCAGAGAGCGGGATAAATGTCAGCGGCCGAGAGGCACGGCCCGCGCCGCCTTCCTCTTCGAGGGCGACCATCCGCCGAGCTGATCCGCTGAAAGCCCGCCGCCGCCGGACACCGCCAACCGGCCTCCTTGACTTCACCGAGGGAAACGCTGGGACGCCCAGCTTGCATCGGGCAGCACGGTCTTCGAGGACGAGGCCGAGAAAGATGAGCACAGGTCGAAGCCCGCGGTCGTGCAAGGCCTAAGCAGTAGACACACGTGGAGTGTGGATCCGTCCGAGACATCTTCTGCCCGCATGGGCATCTCCAAATCCGGAGTCGATTTGTCGCCATCGGCCGCGAGGATCGAAGACTGAAGTCTTTTGCAAAATATAATTTTTAAATCCATAGCGGAGAAATAGGAACCAGTCGCGAAGCGCAGAGCGTTAAGGAGGGACCCGAGCTTTCCAAGCGGTAAGGAAGATCTGGCGCCATGGGGCGGAGCCAGAGTTATACCACCCGGTGGGTGGGAGGAGCAAGCTTGAAGACCTTCCGCAAGATTTAAAGCGGCAAGGATACTGCCAATGAGTGTGGATGAACAACATATCCATGTCCTAGAAAGAAACATTGTGGCATGTAGGGTCTGTTACTGAACCTCTAGAACCAATTCCGGTGAAAATGGAGCAGTGTAATGTACTTAAAATCATTATTAAAGTTGCATCTCTGAGCTCGGTCATGCGCAGTAGCACCTATCGCTCAGAGTTCGGACACGCGCAGGGCGCTAGGTTACCGCGCATGACCAACTCGGAGCCGCAACTTTTACTAATGATTTTAAGTACATTACACTGCTCCATTTTCACTGGAATTGGTTCTAGAGGTTCAATTAACAGACCTCTACATGCCACAATGTTTCTTTTTCTCCTGTGTAGATACACCTCGCTTATCATTTTACGAGCCTTCCGCACAGGACAGGATGCCAGGGCACACCTGCCTTCCAGTGTGGTGGCACTTTTGACACGGGTGCATCCAGGAGCAACATTAAAACACTACATAACTCAAGAAAGGTTAGCTACATTTATTTTAAACCATATAGGTTGTTTTAATCAGGCATTTTGCAGCCCTGGTGAGTGCCCCACTGTTTTGGACTGTTTTCCTTTAAATGTCTCTCTCAGGTCCTCCTTGTAAATGAGCTTGCTCAATGGAGTTCTCCTGCTTAATAAACTTGAACTTTATAAACTTGAATCTCCTAGGGGTAAGTGCTGGGTCATGTTTTGCTCTGGAAGCCAGACTGCAATTAGACACTGTAGAAGCTGCAACCTTAAAATTCCTGTAACAGTGCAGTGGCCTCTCCCACAGTACATAATGAGACAAGAGCCACCTAAAATAGTCACCCTTTTATGACTCTTAATAGCCTGAGGAACGTCAGTGGTGAAACCCCATTTGCAACACCACTACAGCAGCACACAGTATAACCAAGACAAGACTTGTCTGGTCCTCACCAAACCCAAACGCCTGGTCACATGATGAATACGATTCCCAAACCAGCATAAAGTCTCGGTATGATACTTCCTTCCAGTCTAACTAATCCAATCAAAGAACCAGCAGACTATCACTGGAACAAACGTAGAAGTCAGTTTCAGGTCACACTGGTGGTGCTGACTGGCAGTGCACTGCACTGTCATGGGGAGAAACATAGCTTCGATTTTCGATCCCAACTCCCCAAACCCAGCTGAGGGGGTGTAGGCATGTTGCAGAGGCTCTCACCTCCTGGCTGGCATGAGCATGGAAGCACATCCTGAGGTGCAGGAAGAATGCTAATTTGTGAGCCCTGCTACTGACGAGAATACCCCCATCGTCCCACATCACTGACCCTGGTCCTGTCAACACTTCCCACTAAACAGGGCAGACTCTTTAAATGTTGTTTTCTCCTAGGTCCATGTGTCCTGCCCTCGTGCCCTGCCAAAGGGGTAAGCTCCGGACTGTAAACATCACAGGGTCTGAGCTGCTAGGCTGCTGGTGGGCAGTGAGTGGTATGAGGGGTAAATGCAGTGGCAGGAGTGACCCAAACAAGCCAGATGTCCCAGTTGATGCCAAAGGTAGGAAACAGTAAATCCAGTAAAACAAAGGCTGTTTTGGGCAGCTCATTTCTTGTGAAGTCTTGTCAGTCTGCCCAGTCCAAGGATTTACATACTGCTACCCATAATGCTCTGTGCTGAGGCTTTAGAGTGCGTACAGTGCCACTGCTACAATGAACAATATTGGACGTTATGGTGCATCATGAGGTGATTTTGTTCTCATTAGCTCTATGTTACTCAATGCGTAGAAAGCAATATCAGAAAGTGACATGGCCTGATATGGCTAACGATAGCCTTGGCTACCACTGCACAGTATGCGGCTGAGAGACAGAGAGAGTACCTTTAAGGATCCTACACACTGCTCTTGTTGCAAACAGTCTCTCCTGAATTCTACCTCTGTCTGAACTAAACACCCTGTGTTCAGCTGGGTCTGACTGCTACTGAGATAGTGACTGCCCTACACCGAGGAGTCCCAAAAGGATGAATTACATGTCTTTAGAAAATGGGAAAGAGAAATACTGGCCTGTGACTGACTGACTGCCTGCTTCTCTACCCATCGCTGATCAGGCCAGCTTAGCCTGGTACAAAAAAAAGAGCTGGTATAAACACCTTCCCTGCTCCTCAATTTTCCTCCATTACCTGCACTTAATATTACCAACACTGCAATCCCTCAGCTCATAACCGTTTTCTTCAGCCATCACAGGCACTGATGGCACCAGGCCGTTCAGGCACTATGCATCACATAACAGTCCATTTTCTAAGCGTGACAAGACCCTTCTGGGTAGGGTTGTTGGGGATATCTGCCCGCCCCCAGGGCTACAAAGGCCCAGGAGTGGCAGATATCCCCAATACACAACACCGGTCTAGTCTTATTAATTATTTACTTAGTTTCTGGCTTTCACCTCACAACCCGCTGAGACTTACTAATTATATAGTTTGTGCTCTCAGTCTAAACGAAACAATTTGTAAAACCAGTTTAAAGCAACAATAAATAGAATAATAGATAGGTGAGGTCTATTACAAAGTAATACCATCGAGAGAGGTTCTGGGGACAAGGAAACCTCGGGCGAGAAGCTCGAGAGGTTCTCCTGTCCCCAGAACCTCGATTGTATTACCCTGAGTGATAGACCTCACCTTTTTTTATTTTTGTAATATATGGAGCCCAGTTTTGTTTGCAGCAGTTCTGTGAATGTGGTGCTGTGAGGCCTAGCTGCCGCTGCAGTGAGGATGCCACTCACTCTGTGTGTGTGTGTACTTTCCGTCCACCCATCACCACTGCTCACCCATCCACCCACAAACTCGGTCTGTGTCTGTTTTACTTGAAAAAAGGAAGTCTTACCTTGCTTCTTTAATCAGACCATTGTGGGGAATAAAAAAATGCTGCCCATAAAGCTAAGGGGCTGATATTCTCTCGCTTAGTGAGACACGCCACCATGTTTTTTAATTGTTCTGCCCACCCACAGAGGAACCAGTTCCAATCAGGAGGAGTGGTTTTAGGAACATCAGCACACAGGGCTAGGAGGTTGCCTTGGGGATGTCAGGAACCAATGTATGCTACTGGAAGATCTTGTGGTTGCGCTCTTGAGGTTTGGTGATAATACCATCATTCAGAGCTCGAACAATAGTATTATGAGCTCTGAGCGACAGTATTATCACTTGCCAGCGATAGTATTATCACTTTGGCTACTGATGTATTACCTGGATTTTTTGTATGAGATACTGTTGTATTATTTAGGTATCTCCATATATTACAACATCTTTATTTGGTCAACCACAGGCCATTACATTAAGAACACAATCATATTTAAAATAACATAATACAAGTAACACATTCAATAACAGTATCCTTTACAGGAAGTTCCTAGTTTTCCTTCATAGAAACATCCTACATATCAAAGACTACAATTTTTTTAAGTGAAACGATGGAGTAAGCAGTATTTGTTAGTTGGCAAAAGTTACTCATACTGTTTACAGAAATAAAATATTTCTGACATAATATTAATCATCAGAGTACATTTATTTATCTTAGATGTTTTAAAGCACTTTTCTAACTTTTATAATTATTAACTTTCGAGTCACTGAAGATGGCCACCACTGTCAATCTGTAAAAATCCCTACCCTAGCGACTACTGTACTTGTTGACTTTATGTAATGCCTAGGCGGCGTTATACCAAGGGCTGCTTGTGGAGGGTTGTGGGATAACGACCAGACACCAAACTTCAGGTTCAACACAATCTCTGTGCATGTTTATTCAAAATACAAGAAATAAGCTTCTGCAATGCCATATTCTTTCTTCAGTACATCAGTTTGCAGCAACAGACTATGAATGTCCTTTTTCTGCATTTAGCCAGCACCTACTGACACTGATCTCCTATCCAATCACTTTTCAGTGAAAACCTTTCATCCCTATTTGGGCCCCATTTGCTTGGGTAGTGGGAGCTCAAAAAGAAAACAAAACAAGCTAAAAATAAAGAATCTCAGTGCAGAAACACTGAAACAAGGGTAACCCCAAAGGGCATTGGCAACAAATCAGGTTTCAAAGAAATACATCATACCTACTTCCATAATGCAATGCATCATGGGATATATGCAAATCATGACATTTCTTACTTAAGCTCACAACAATATACATGCATTTTAAATAGCACAACTAGCTTAATTTTTATAATAGTCACCTAGTACATTTTACCATTATCAAAAACACCTAGTGCCATGGTATTTAACATTTACCAGGTTTCATAAACAAAAGGTATATACATCAGGTATTTTATAACATAGTGCTATTACATACTAACTCCAACAATAAGCACAACCTGTTTTGCATATACTTGGAGGTCACCACAATAACCTCCCTGTACAAGGACCTGAGAGGGAAAGGAAATTAAAAGAGGACACTATAGCACAGTCAAGAAAGGAGGGGGTGCCCATAGGTGTCCAACTACATGGACTAGAAACTGTAAAGGACAGAATAGACTAGAAACAGAAGAACTGTTGCAACAGATTTAAGGAAAGGTCGGTCCTCATGAGTGGCAGGGGCTCCCATCACACTACTATCCCTGCCTACTACCTACGATGTAGGCTGAGGTGCCTGGGTTCTCAAAACTAACATTATACTGGTTCTTACCCAAAATAGTACATTAGCAGTGCCTCCACCCAGAGTTTAGCCTAAGTGGGCTAGAGGAAACCTATTACAACCCTCTGGGAAGCTGTACCCACCACATTATCATAAAAGCCACCCCAGACATGACCCAATATTCAAACCCCACAATTCAGACATTTGGAATTTAATGGCTCAACACTAATAATAAGCTCACGAGACAGGATTCTGCAAAACATCGAATAAGTTTATTTACATGAGGTAGGGTTAGGAAGGGTGGACTGGAGTAGAGGTTATGCTATATATAGTAATTACATCAGTTTGATTTAGATTGGGTTGATTTGAGGATAGAATAAACATTTTAAATGGTTGCCATACAGTGGCCACCCACCAACCTCTGGAGTAGACGGCTCCTAACTAACATACTAAAATGCCATGCAGAATAGGCCTAATGGTCCCCAGGTCTGCTCTCGATTTTTCAGCACACCACTGAGGGCCGATTTTGGTGCCCCCTTGGTTATACTGTCCTCAGTCCCAGGTGTTCCACCTGTATTGGGCCTGGTCAGGTTTACCCTCCCTTGTTCCTGTCTCATCCCTCTTAAACCCGTCTCTAGTCTCCACCTCTACCAGCTCCCAGGGCAGTGCATTCCATGATTCCACCACCCTTCAGTGAAATAACATCTCCTCCTCTCCTCTCTGAGCCTGCCCCTTCCAGCTTACACCGTGACCTCTGTTGCCCCACCCTCCTTCCTTTGGAGCACCCTGACTGGGCCTCCTTTATTGATCTCTTTCATGTACTTAAAGACCTCTATCATGTCCCCCACCGTCCCTCCTCTCCTCCAGGGTGTACATGTCAAGCCTCCTTGAGCCTCTCCTCAGGTCCTCTCCCCAGGCCCCAGCTCATTTTGGTTGCCCTCCTTTGGACCCTCTCTAGGAGTATAATGTCCTCTTTAAAATGTGGTCTCCAAAACTGTACACAATACTCGGGGTGTGGCCTAACCAAGCAGTTGTACAGTGGAAGGATCACTTCGCCTTTCTGGAGTAATCCCCTGGCGATGTATCCCAGCATCCTATCTGCCCTGACGCTGCCCTCCTACAGGTCTCTGAGTTGTTCATCTTGACATCTACCACTACCCCAGGTCCCTCTCACCGTCCGTGACTTGAATCATGTCTCCTCCCAGAGTATACCCCTGGCCTGGATTTCTGACTCCCAGGTGCAGAACCTTGCACTTCCCGCATTAAATTTGGTTTCCAATTTCCTGACCACCTTTACAGAGCCTCAGGTCCTCCTGCAAGGCCACCTCCCTCTTCCCATCCACCACTGCACCCAGCTTTGAGTAGTCTGCAAGAGACTCATCTCACTCCTGAGCCTCCTCCTGATGTCTGAATATGTCGTTGAACAGGAGTGGCCCTAGCACTGACCCAGGGAACCCCACTAGTAACCTACCGTGGGGATGAGGCTATCCCTCCAACCACCACCCTCTGAGTATGCTCAGAGAGCCAATTTTCTATCCATCTTAACAACTGTCTTCCTGTCCCTATTTCCTTCAGCTTAGCCAGCAGGCCACTGTGGGGCACCAATCAAATGCCTTGCTAAAGTCCAGAAGAGAGGCGTCCACTGGCCTACCCCCTGGTCCAGGGCCCCGCACCCAGTCAAAGAACTCAACATGGTTTTGCCTTGCACGATCTTCCCGTGACAAAGCCATGCTGCCTATCGTCAAGTACCCAGTTTGCTCCAGTAACCCCCCTAGCCTTTCCTTGACAATACTCTCCATCACTTTGCTGACCACGATGACAGGCTAGCGGGCCTGTAATTTCCTGCCTCTTCTTGATCCCCCTTGTGGATCGGCGCTGCCACGGCTACCTCTCCAGTCTTGGGGCACCCACCCAGTCCTCAGAGAGATGTTGAAAGCTCCGCTAGAGGACTGCCAGGACATCCACCAGTTCCCTCATCACCCTGGGATGCATCTCATCTGGCCCATGTGCTTTCTCCATCCGAAGGACCGAGGGCTTCCCTTACTCTCTCTACTAGGATTTCAGCCTCCACATCCTCCCTTTTCATCTTGCACTGCTGGGCCCCACCTGTCTGTGGTGGCCACTCCCCTCCCCAGACCCATCAGGCCCTGGTCGCTACGGTCCCACCCTTGCTCTGGTTTATCACCGCCCCTTGCAAGACATAGCCCCTCCATCCCGGTAAAACTGGAGACAAAGTACTCATTTAGGACTTCTGCCTGTTTCCCACCTCCTGTACCAAACCATCCCTATCCTTATCTTGCTGATCTGCCCCTTACTTTCCTTTTTTCCCATGTATCTAAAGAACCCTGTCCCCCTTGATTCCACTGGCCAAGGACTGTTCATTTTTGCCTTAGCTGCTCTCACCACCCTGGTGACTCTCTTGGCTGTCAGCTCATATTCCTCCTTTTCCCTTTCCACCTTGAGCACTTGGAAGCGCCTATAGGTTGCCTTCTTTTCCCTCACCACCTCCTGTACCTCCCGGGTTGACCAGCAGGATTTTCTGGCTTTACCCGATCTTCGCCTTTCCCTTAGCAGGATCTGGTAACCTCCTGTATTCCCTCCTAATGATCCCCCACCTGCTGTCAGCATCCATATCCGCCTTATCCTGTCCAGGACGATCTTTAAGGATCCTTCCCATCTCCCTGAAGTCAGCACCCTAAAGTCAGTTACTACCGTCCTTGTTTGGCTCCCCCGGTCCAGGAAGTACCAGACTGTGGCATGATCACTCCCGCCAAGGGTCCCTCACCTCTAGGCCCTAATCTGATCACTGTCCACGAGGACCACATCCAGTGTCCGGGCTTCCCTAGTTGGCTCACCCACCTGCTGTGTCAGAACGCATCCTGGAAGACATCCAGCAGCTCTGCTCTCTGGCCACTGGTGGCGTCCATAGTCCCCAGTCTGTTCCTGGCATGTTGAGGTCGCCTTACCACTACCCTTCCCTTTCCCAATCTACAGTGTCCTCGAGATTTGCCACCAAACTTTCTTCCAGGACCTCCGCTAGTGCTGGTGGTCTGTTGGTCTGTATACCACTCCGACCTTTACTCTCTTATGCCCCTGCATCAGCAAGGTGACCCAAATAGCCTCCATGTTCTCTCTGCCTCCTCTACCCCTCCAATACCCATGCCATTTCTGAATAACAGTGCTACACCACCCTTCCTCCCCTATCTTTTCTGAACATAGCGTAGCCCTCCAGATTTAGGCCCCACTCGTGCCCTTGAGTGACCCAGGTCACAGTGACTGCTGCCACATCTATCCCCCCAAACTAGCACGCCTGGAGTTCAGGCATTTTATTAGGACCACTCTCACTCCTTTTCCCTCCTCTTCTCTCCTTGCACCCATTTCTCAGCTCCTGCACCCCACCTGGTGACCCATTTCCATCTTTCCCTAGCCCCCAGAGGGTGGACACCTATCTCTCAATTATTGTACCGATGGCACTGCCCCTTTTTTGATCCACTCCCGTCACACAAGTTTAAACCCCACCTTCGCTGATGAACCCAGCTAGTTTGAGCTTAGATTTCCTTCCCTCCAAATTAAGGTGGAGCCTGTCCCTCAGCGTACAGCCCTTATCCTCCCAGGTCTCCCCAGTCCCCCACCAGGCCATACCCCAATTCTCCACACCACTCCCTAAGCCACTGATTTATCTCCTAATCTTCATCTTGTTTTCCCCCACTAGCCCTTGGCACCGGCAGATTTCAAAAGGGAGATCTTACAGCCTATGGAAAGGCATACCCTGGCCAACGCTACGGAACTTGCCAGAATTTCTAGTTCACAATTACCATTTATATTTGTTTGTCCTCAAGTGCACTAGAATGGCTGGGGACCGCCCCCCCTCCCGCATTCCCTAGCCAGTGAAATACAACTCATGCTTGGCCTTGTGCACCTGGGTGGCATTTGGTTCTGATCAGACAGGTTTTACCCTCCTCCTCCTGCCCCTGCCACTGCCACTGGATGCCTCTGATCCATGGAGTCCCTCAATAGCAGTACTCTAACCCCCCTTGCCTCCCTGTTCACCCCTTGGGTTCCCCTCCTTCCATGCCCCTCCTCATCCCTTCATCCGGATTCTCCCTCAACTGGCTCCTCGCACCTCCCACAATCTGGATGTTCAAGGCAGCCCCTTCACTGTTGTCCCTGGTCACCTCCTCTACCCGTGTCCTGGCCTTCTTTATCCCCCCGACCCAAGTATCTTTCTTTGCATCTCCTTCCCCTCCTTACTAACCCATCAGTCCTATCTGTTTGCCTGCTTGGCTTTCTGCTCGCTATCACGCATTTATGTCCTCGCCTTCCTGCCTGTGCTCCCCAGTTCCATACCATCAGCCTCCTCCTTGTTCCCCAATCCTCCTTTTCTTCTCCCCCACCCTCTTCCCCATCCTGTCCGGGACCCCTCTATTGCACCTTGCCTCTTTCCCCCTTCACCCTTTCTATCCGTCCCTGCCCCAGCTTCACCAGCTGCAGCATCATCATCATCCTCCTCCTCCTCCCTCCACACCCTCTTATACCAATGGGCATAGAGGTTAAAACAATTGCAAACCTTAGCCCATCCCCAGTGCCCCCGTCCCTACTGCCCCTCTCAGTTTCCTTTGGACACCCCCGGACTCTTCCTACTGCGTGAAATCTCCACCTTTTGGGCCCACCTGCCAGGGTCCCCTACAGCCCCTGTGTACCCCCTTCCTCCTCTCCTAGTGTGAGCACCTTTCTTCACTCCTCGCCCAGCTTGGGAGGCCCCAGCACCTAGTGCTTCCATGTAGGTGACCACTTGCCTTCTAACTCTCAATCCCTCCCCCAGCACCCCAGCTGCCTTTGGATCCCTCTACCTCCTCCTTAGCTGTGCCAGCTGGTAGCACACTGGGCATCCCCAAACTTCCAAGCCCAGTCCAGTATCATGGCTGCACCACACCCTGTGCACCCAACCACCCTCCCAAAGATACCTGCTCTAGCAATATGTGGTCCCTTCCCTATCATCACAGCAGTCTTTTCTAGGCCAAATAACCAACTAATCCCTAGCCCAGCCTCTAACAGAAAGTTTACCTGATATATTCCAGTTGAAGGTCCTCAACAATATCCAACTATTACACTATTCAGCAATTCAGTGTGGATGATGCACTCTATTTCAGACCAACCTATGCTTTTCCCTGCCCGTGGCTGCATTATTGGATAGAACAACATGAGCTTCACCTGAAGCCTCTTCCCTCCAACTGCAGGTCGGTGTTCCCCTATAAATAAGCTGTTCTCTGGGGTGGGGAGGGTGGGATTAGGGCTCACACCTGACTCTCAAGAGAGTGTATCAGCCTTATGTCTGCCCCTCACTGCTCCTCTAAGCACTACAGCCTCCTCCGGAGGAAGGTCCTACACAAGCACTATATTAAACAAGTCAGCACTCCTGCCGAAAGTCCACAGACTGACAAGAATTTAAAGCTTATCCAGCAACTAAAATCATTTCCGTATCTGCTCAGCAAAAGCAGATTCACATAACCTCTGCCAGACCCCAACTGTTTCAGCAGTACTGCTATGTAGAAGCCCTGGTATTTAAGCCCCAATTAGCTGTAAATTGATCCTGGCTGAGAAAAGACAGAAATTTCCAGAAAGCTGCTCACAATACCTGTAGAAAAGATAAATTAATATCCAGCTTCCACTATGGACCCCTACACCAAACAACACTTATTAAACAAGTCAGCACTCCTGCCCAAAAGTCCACAGACTGATAAGAATTTAAAGCTTATCCAGCAACTAAAATCCTTTCCCCATCTGCTCAGCAAAGCAGGTCACACAACCTCTGCTAGACCCCTAATGTTTCTGCATAATTAGTAAACATATTTATAAGGTTTCACCCACACTGGTACCAGTTTCCTATTGCATAAGACTCTGCAATCTCACACAACCTGGGTACCCAGTAATTAAAGTTCTCAAATGGTGCAGGCCTGATGGGCCAGGCGCAGCTGTATGTTGGCTAGCTGGGGCCTTAAGAATTAAAGATTATGCTTGGAAGATTTAACACTTTGAAACTGTTTACAAGTCTCTTTCAGTAGCAGGGCGGACCCTGTATTACTTACAATTAGACGCCTTCAAGGTTTAGACAAGTCAGGCTTTTGGTGCTTCTCAAGGCGGCTCCATCCTGGAATGTTAAAATGCTGGCAAGCTGGCAGTCAGCCCCAATACCGACCATGAAAGTTCCTTTTGCTTTTGCAGGTGGAAATTAACACTTTAACTTTCAAAAGGCTGGCCCTTCTCTGAGCTGAGAACGTTTTTAGAATGAGCAGGCTGTATACATTACATCCAGCACATTTATGGGTCTGTTCACAAGAAGGGGTTACCAATGATGTCACCTAGTTTAAACCCTTATTTTCAGAAAATTCAAGATAGCTACTGCAGTAATAATGTGTACTTTTTATAGAAGGGCATATCCACAGATAGATGACAGTTTCAAAGCCTAGCTGTAGTCATTAGTTTAGTTTTTAGCTGGCCATCTAGGAAAAGACACATTGTTTAGCTGCATATTGTGACATTCAACATCACAGCATCTGCTGCTGATTATATTCAGCCTATGCCTTACTTGTTTTCAATAAAAATGCTTGTGAAATGTTGTGGTGTGTGTCTTTATTCCTTCTGCATGCTTTGGCCAATTTAAACTGCTGCTGAAATGTTGCTTGTCTGGACAAATTGCCGTGGCGCAGGCAACAAGCGGTGTCCTCTGTAAGGACTATGCTGAATATACCTCCCAAATTTGTTTTGTTACATTTCTGTCCCCTAAAACATCCCTGCTGTTAAGCACTGGCAAGTGATTACATGGCTGGCAAGCACTTACTCCATTCACAGCGTCTCCACTTGCCAAGCTTAGAGATTTGTCGATTGCACTCTCACTGGTGTCCTTATTCCCGGATGTGTGTATGCCACCCCGACCTGACCCATTCAGCTCACGGATAACCCAGGCAGCCAGTGCGCCATTATCAGTAGACCGTTTCAGTCGGGCTATAAAAGCATGTGCACTGCATGCCTTCAGCCCTTTCCCTAGTTCCAATTTGGTGTTCTGGAACAGCAGTGTCCTCCCTCACCTTCTCTGTGCACTGCACCACAGCGAGGTTGCTGGGCCCTGCTAGCTGCACCACAGTTTGTTGTGTCTCGTTCAGGTGAGTGATTCTTTGCAATGCCCTATCGTGTGTGGGTTTTAGGTGGGCTTGAGGTGGTTCTACTGATTACGTTTAAACCCACAAGGTAGCCCGTGGAGTCATTCTGTGCTGCCCTAGGATCACCATGCTGCTGTTTGTGCGACATGTTTGGTGTGTTATTCCACCTTTGGGTCTTGTGGTTTACTTTTCCTGTTGGTTGTCCCAAACCATTCTGCTAAGTTAACATATTTTGTTTAAAGACCCGTGGCTGGGGATAATGGTCCAGGAGATGCATTTTCCAGGCTCATGCTTAGCAGAATGGTTTTGGGACAAACAACAGGAGAAGTAAACCACAAGACCCAGTGGTGGAATAATGGGCAATAATGGGCAACTTCATTAAACTAGAGCAGTATATTTTACCCCCAAACGATTTATCTGCATTAGGAATAAATACAGGTTACTCACCTGTAACAGGAGTTCTAGGAATGGTATATGTTGTTCATCCACACTTATTGGCAGGTATCCTTGCCGCTTTAAATCTTGCCAGAAGGTCTTCAAGCTGGCTCCTCCCACCACCGGGTGGTAAAACTCTTAGCTCCACTTCATGAGTAGATCTGGCCGCTGGAAGCTCAGGTTGTGCATGAGCCGGGAGGAGTCGGGTGGGTCGTGTGGATGAACAACATATACCATTCCTAGAACTCCTGTTACAGGTGAGTAACCTGTATTTCTAGGGACATGGATATTTGTTCATCCACACTTATTGGCAGACTCTAGCAGTTCTCCGGGAGGAGGAGGCAAGATGCACCCACTACTTGGGAAAAGAGACTGGAGAACCGAGGCCCCCAAAACCAGCATCCCGCGTGACTCAAGGTCGATGTGGTAGTGGGTGATAAGGTGTGGCTGACTTCAGGTAGCAGCCCTGCAGATTTCCTGGATAGGGACGTCCCTGGAAGCAGCCACCGATGCAGGCGGTATGGCGGGTAGAATGAGCTCTTATCCTCTGGGAGGCTCCATGCCCGCCAACCTACAGCAGAGATCTATGCAGGAGGTGACCCATCTGCTTATCATCCGTTTGGCTGCAGGTCTGCCAGGTGCGGCTTCAGCGTAGGTGACAAACAGCTGACAAACCTCTCCCAGATTTCAGCCGTGCGGCTCCTTATAAATGTGGCGCCCTTCTAGGGTCAGAGTATGGAGCCTATATTCGACCCTCGAGGGTGTGATTGGGGGTAGAACACGGCAGAGTCAACACCTGGTTAAGGTGAAACTCCGATACCACCTTCGGAAGGAATTTCGGGTGGGGGCACAGGACAACCTTGTCCCTGTGGAAGACCAGGTAAGGAGACTCGATGGAAAGCGCCTGAGCTCTCCCATCCTTCTGGCTGACGTAATAGCCACCAAGAAGGCGGTCTTCCACGACAGGTGAGAGAGATCATACCTGTGCATTGGTTCGAATGGCTTGCCCATGAGCTTTGCCAATACCAGCAGTAGATCCACGGAGGTGGAGGTTCTCGATCGGAGGGGAAATGATCAAGGCCTTTGAAAAAGCGCCAGACCACCTTCTCCTGCGCCACCGACTGCTTCCCAGCCCGCGCCCGTAAGCAGAGATGGCTGCCAGGTGCACCCTTAGGGTAGTCTACCTGAGCCCTTGCTGAGAAGGGACCATAAATAGTCAAGATGCTTACCAAGGGACAGGAGGAAGGGTCCAGACCCTTGCCCTGACACCAAATGGAAACACTTTCCATTTGAAGGCATAGCATTTCCTGAGTCGACTCCTTACGGGACGCCTCAACTACATTGAGGACCTCGTCGGAAAGACCCAAGGCCTGGAACTCTAGCAGCTCAGGAACCAGGCCGTCAGGTGCAGGGATAGAAGGTCCGGATGGAACACCTTCCCCTGATTGACTGAAAGCAGGTCCAGGCGACATGGAAGCTGCCTCGGGAGCCTGGAGCTGAGGCTGAGGAGATCTGGATACCAGCATTGGCGGGGCCAGTCTGGGGCTACCAGAATCACCTGCGTTTGTCCCTCCTCGCCTTGAGAAGCACCTTGTGGATCAAGGAAATGGGGAAAAGGCGTAGAAGAGCCAGGATCCACGGCCTCGAGAAGAGCATCCCCTGCAGCGAGCCCCTGCTGAGGCGGGCATGGAACAGCCTCAACACCGCGTTCTCCTGGAGGCAAGCAGATCCACCTGAGTGTGCCCCAATGGGAGAACAGATCTTGTACTACCTCCGGCAGGAGAGACCACTCGTGGGATACAGCCCCTATCCGGCTTAGGGCATCGGCCAGGGTGTTGGGCTCCTGCCACATGAATGGCTAGGAGATCCACCTCCAGGCTGCGCGAGTGACCAAATGTGAGCTTCCTTGCAACAGAGGCATGGAGGTGTCCCGCCCTGGCGTTTAGGTAGTACATGGTCACAGGTATTGTCCGCCTGGACCTGAACCACTTGACCCCGTAGAACGGAGCGAAGGCGGTGAGAGCTAGGCGGACCGCCGAGCTCCAGCAGGTTGATATGGCATTGGGACTCCCAAGGGGACCAGAGGCCGTCGCTCTGTGCTCCCCAGATGGGCACCCCAACCCATCAGAGAGGCGTCAGTCGATAGAGACCATCGGCTCGGGCGGACAAACGGGATGCCCTCCTGCAGATGAGCTGGAACGATCCACCACTGGAGAGCGTTCCACATCCCCTGGGTCACCGTCACTAGCTGGTCCAATGGATCACAGCGTTGAGACCACTGGCTGGCCAGCCCCACTGAAGGGGCGCATGTTCCAGCGGGCCCAACAGACCACGCTGGTGCAGGCCGTCATGAGACCCAGGAGGCGCAGAAAGTCCCGGGCAGGTGCGACTGCCCAACCAGAAAACTGGGCAAAGGAGGAAAGAACCCCGGCCCTGTCCGCGGGAGCGTGCTCTGGCGCCAAGAGAGTCGAGCTCTGCCCGATGAAGAGAATCACCTGCTTGATTCGAGTTCCACTTGGCCTCGCTGATAAGGAGGGCGACCTGAGAGCAAACCTGGAGGGCCAGATCCCTGGACCGCTCCACCTCCTGTCTGGAGGGCTGCTATCAGCCAATCGTCCAGGTAAGGGTACACCCGGACCCCTCGGCGCCGCCCAGGAATGCTGTCACCACTGCCATGCATTTGGTGAGAACCCTGTGTACGAGGAGACAGGCGAAGGGCATGGCTCGAACTCGAGGATCCTTCCGCTCAAGCGAAGGAATCTCTGATGAGACGGACGGATAGGGACGTGAAAAACACATCCTGCAGGTCCAGAGAGCAGAACCACGCTGCTTCCAAGGATGGTATTATCTGAGCCAGAGTGACCATCCTGAAGGTCCGAGGACCTTAGGAACTTGTTTAGGTCGTGCAGGTCACGAATGGGCCAGCCCCCCATCCGTTTTGGGACCAGGAAGTACCTGGACACAAACCCTGGGTCTGAGGAGGGTCCTCCACCTCTGATCTCTCTTTCTCGAGGAGCAGGCGATGTCAGCTCAGTTGAGCCGACAGCGAGGCGTGGACCAAGAGGCCCCCTGGGGGCGACAGCTCGGAAGGATGGGGCCTGCTCGAACTCCAGAGGCAGGCTCTTTCCTACCACTTCCAACACCCACCGGTCTGTGGTTATAGCAGACCAGGCGGAAAGGAAGAGCGGAGCCGCCCCTCACTGGGGGAACCTGAGGGAGGTGACGAGGTTGGGCGACATCCCTCAACCCGCCATTGTGCAGGCTTGGAGGAGGGACCGCCGAGGGACCTCCTGACCTTTACCTCCTGCTTCCTGTAGGAGGAAGCCACAGGCTTGGGTTTGGACGCCAAGCTGCGAGCCTGCTGGCCCTGATGCTGCTGCCGGACGTGTAGCATGGCCAGGACGGACTAAAGGCTTGGGTTGTGGTCTGCGCCCTTGTCCTCTGGGCAGATGAGACAGAGTCCAAGGTAGCATTGACTTCGTATCCTCTGGAGGTGGCCTTCCACTCCAGGGCCGAAGAGGTCAGTCCCAGGAAGGGACATCCGCCAATTGTGCTGGGTATCCGCTGTGAAGGTGGATATCCTCAGCCATGCTCGACAGCGCATAGCCATTGTGGCCGCTACTGACCTGGCGCATGAGTCACCGATGTCCAACGCTGTCTGAAGTTGCTGCTTGCCCACTGCCCTGCCCTGGTCCCGCACCTGCTTAACCATGGTCTGCAAGTCAGCCGAGATGAGGGACTACCTCGCCCAGGGAGCCCAACAGGGCGTGAGAAAATGAGCCATCAATGCGGCCGAGCTGGCCTGGCGAAGACCGAGGAGGGACGGCGAGACTTTTCGCCGTGTAGTCCAACTTCTTGGACTCCTTGCTGGGAGGTTTGTCCATGTCCCTGGCGCTTCGGCACGCGGAAGACGCTGTCGGTAACTAACCCCTCGGCAGAGGGGTGTTCTGAGAAACCGGACAGGGAACCAGTAGGGACCGATACTCTGCCATCCTGGCCGAAGGCGCAGGGCAGGAAGCAGGACGCTGCCAGAGCTCCAAGGCCGGGCCTACAATGGCCTTGGCCACCAGAAAGGCCTCTGTAGGAGAATCCTCGGTCCAATATCTCCATAAGGGGATACTTGGCCCACTTGGATATGGGCTCGAGCTGCATCCCGTGGATTCGAGATGAGCCTAAGCAAACCCATGAAGGACGAGAGGGCTATCGTCCAGTGACTGACCTCCCGAGGACTCCAAGTCGACCCGCCTGGAGACAGGAAGAATCGTCCCGGACTCGGAGGAGTCCGCAAAGAGCTGCTCTGGGCCTAAGCAACCCTCCACCTGCCGAGGGTGATCAGGAGTGAGGTGACAGACAGCCTATGGGGCAGACCTTGGGCCGACCGAGAATTTTTGGTCGGAGCCCCAAACAACGGCTGTGAGGCAGAGGTTCCACCAGAATCGGTGGGCAGCCGGTTTTGGCCGAGCAACAGGCCTGGAAGTAGGCACCTCGGCTAAAGCGAGGTTGCTTCGCCACTCCGCTGACAGCCACTTGATAGCCGGGAAGGCGACGATGTCGGCTTGCTCCCAGACAGAAGAAGCTGTTGCCACTGAGGTCCCTCACTGCGTCGATGCAACCCCATGCCGGGCCTCCCCCGTCCGAGGAAGAGGATGAAGACGAGCGGCGGCGCGCCACGGTGCCGAGACCCGAGACCACCTGTGACGGCGGGATCAGCTGGACCGAGAAGAAGTCAGAGACCGAGACTGCGAACCTCGGTTTTTCCGAGGAGGGCACGGGGTAGTGCGGGAAACCCGCCTCCCTCGGCTCGCAAGGCTCAACCGTGGACTCCAGAACCGGAGGCATGGGCAAGTCCACGGACTCCTCAACCACCACCAGGGGAACCGGGAGTGAGGGTTTTGGCTTCACCGGTCGACAGCCCGCCCAACGGTTAGAGAAAAATCTCGATCATGCCGACGGAAGTCTCGGTCAACTGACCTGACGGGACACCGTGAAGCCAGTGGCGAGTCGAAGGATCGACCAAGTCGATGGTCGACTACTCAGTGAGAGGACCTCTCCCGCTCCAAGAGCGTCCGACGGAGGGACTTACCTTTGTGGTCCTTCTTCTTAGACCGAGAGGAAGGCCCTGAAGATGTTGGTCCCTCTCCTTAGTGGAGAGGGAGACAGAGCCCTTAAAAGAAGCTGAATAGGAGGATCCCAGGGAGAGCGGATAAATGCCGCCGAAGATGAAGATGCGCTCGCGCCGCCTCCTCCTCGAGGGCTATCATCTGCTCAAGCTGTTCCGCCGAGCCCGCCACGCTGAAACGCCAACCGGGCCTCCTCTCGACTTTACCGGAGGATAACGCTTTTCGGGTCACCCAAGTTGTAAACGGGCGGCACGGTCTCCAAGATGAGGCGAAAAAGAAGAGCATAGGTCGCAAGCTGCGGATCGTGCTCAAGGCCTTAAGCAGTAGACGACGCGGGTGTGCGGGTCCGTCCGAGACATCTTCTGTTCGGTGATGGGCACCTCCGAAACCGGAATCGATTTGTCCATCGAGCCACGAGGGAAGTGGAGTGGACCAAGTCTTGAAAACCTTAGAAGTAATTTTGGGTAAACCAAGAAATAGGAACCAGTCTTGTACGCAGAGCGTTAAGGAGGGAACCTGAGCTTCCAAGCGGTAAGGAAGATCTGGCGCCATGGGGCACAGCCAAGAGTTTTACCACCCGGTGGGTGGGAGGAGCCAGCTTGAAGACCTTCCGGCAAGATTTAAAGCCGCAAGGATACCTGCCAATAAGTGTGGATGAACAACATATCCATGTCCCTAGGAAGAACACTCACCAGCCAAAACGATGCCAATAAGCAGACCTCACATCCATGGAGCAAGCAGTTAAAAATTGGAACTCACTACCACCAGCTACCACTCCATGAATTAGAAATTAACCCCATTACACACTCACCAGCTAAATGAAAATAGGAAGTCAGCAACACACCAAACATGTCACACAAACATCGGCAGAGCTTGATGTTGGTTATGTGGTAGCACATGATAAACCTATTTTTGTTTTGGCAGGTGTCAGTGGATGCAGGTCCTTGGGCACTGACAATCACTGATTTTGAATGCTACGTGATGCGGAACCGATCTGTGTTTTGTTTTGGCAGGTGTCGGTTCAAAGAGGAACTACGTTGAGTGTGCGGATGCCAACGACGATTGAATTCCAGGCAACTCCAGGGAGGCGAAAATCGATTTCTTGAGCAATGGCACTCTGATGAACTATGAAATGTTCTATAAACTAAGAAGAATGACCGCTGGCTTAAGAATGCGGCAATGAGAACATTTATGGACACTAGTGGGTGGGTTTGTGGTAAGAAAGGAAGGTATTGAGATTAAGGAGACATTGTTGTGTGGGTAACTGTGAGGGTACATAAGGGTTCAATACTGGGACCGGTCCTCTAACATTTTATAAGTGACATTGGAAAGCACCTGGAAGGAAAGGTATGCCTCTTTGCAGATGACACAAAGATCTGCAACAGGGTTGATACACAGGTGGGGTGGAAAGAATGAAAGGGACTTGGCAAGGCTAGAGGAATGGTCAAATACATGGCAGCTCAGATTCAATGCAAAGAAATGCAAGGTAATGCATCTGGGAAACAAAACCCAGGGAAGAGTACACAATGGGAGGTGAGTTAATAACAACAACAAAAATCGAAAGAGACCTAGAAGTAATTATATCAGATGACCTAAAGGTGGGCAAGCAATGTAAGAAGGCAGTAAGGAGGGCTGGGGATACTGGGATGCATTGGAGAGGCATCAACAGTAGAAAACAGGAAGTTGTTATCCCTCTCTACAGACAGTTAGTGAGACCCCATCTGGAGCACTGCGGCAATTCTGAGACCCCATCTCCGCAAAGACATAGACAGAGTGGGGGTGTTCAGAGGTGGAGTAACAAATGGTGCAAGGTCTGCACCAGAAGACATATGAGGAGAGACTAAAGCAGCTTAATATGTATACCCTGAGGAAAGGAGGGAGAGGGGGACATGATAGAAACTCAAGTATCTCAAGGAATTAAAGTACAAGAGGGTAGTATCTATCAGAAGAAGAGAGTGCAAGAACAAGGGGGCACAATTTGAAGATAGAGGGGATGGCTCAGAGGTAATGTTAAAGTATTTTTCACAGAGAGAGTTGTGGATGCATGGAACAGCCTCCTGAGGAGGTTGTAGAGTCAGGAACAGGAGAGAATTCAAGAATGCATGGGACAGGCATAAGGCAATTCTAGTGGGGGCAGAAGGAAGTAAGCTGTTGATTAACTAGAATCTGCAGCTTATCCGTCAGGTAGGGAAATGGGCAGACTGGGTGGCTGCCGTCCTTATCTGCCGCCAAATTCTATGTTTCTATGTAAGTTTAGATAGGTTTTAGACTACATCCAGTGGGTAGTGCACCCACCATTGTAAAAGCAGGTGTGGGTCAATGCACGGTCTCACTGTCCTTGTAGGGGAGATCGCCTTTGGGGTTGTGAAGGAATTTTCCTGGTTTTCCCACAGGGTTTTTCCGGGTTGTTTGCCTTCTCCAGTGAGGTCAGGTTAGACAGTAGACAGGACTGGTTAATTTACTTACTGTTATGTCTTGGGTGGCACGGAAGTCCTGGTTGATGCAGAAGAGGGACGGTACCAGCGCCTTTATGCCCATTTTGTATGTCTGGATGCTCGTGTTTTTGGCTGAAAGTTCCCAGGAGAGTGAGCTGTGCCCCTGCGGCCACATGGCTTGTAATGAAAGAATCTCGGCAATTGAGTGCAAACCAGGAAAAGAATCTGTACCGCTTGAGGCACACTCCACTGGTTTCCTGTGAGGCTGTTTACAGATAGTGATTGCAACAAATTATGGACACTGCTCAACTAACAAGACCACTGTTAGTAGCATAGTGGCTGTAATTTGTTTGAACTCAAATGTTAACATTAGAAATGGCATTCAAACATGGCCCCATAGACAACTATGGAGCACACCCTGTGCTCTGCAGAATCTTACATCACAAGCCATGTAGATGCAGGGCCATGGCTTGCATGTATTTAAATGAGGACCCCGAAATTTAACAGAAACTTCCATTTTGAGACATGGCACCCCAACTTTTAAAAAGAAAGTAGTGGACTCCATGAGAGAGTAGCGGACCCCTTAATGAAAAATCCAACTGGGGAGCATGGCTGAAGACTCGTAACTCGTGTGGAAGCACAGAGTTACTAAGTAGGAATACCAATCAAGACTACCTGGCTGCCCACATCACGAGACTTGTTAATGTTTTATCAAATAAATGCATGGCAGCGCCATTTCCTGCACTGCCTGGTATCGGCTCCATTTGTTTGGGCAGAACCAGGAACAGTGCAACACAGCATGAGACAATGGAAAATTAACAATACTTGAATAGAAGATTTTAGGGTTGCGGAATTGCACCTTGGAACACTTCAAAGCGGTCAAACGTAAATATGCTACTTATGCAATGTTTGGTGTTAAATGGTTTTAATATTATAATGATTAGATGTTGAGAAGACACTGTTTTGGTGTCCAATGTTGCATCGCCACACTCTTTAGTCTCCAATGTTATACGCACCACACTCTTTTGTGTCCCCTGCTGCACGTGCCACACTGTTTACGTGTCCCCTGTTGCGTGCCACAATGAGTGGCTTTTATCTCAAGTTTCTGTTAGGCAGTTACCTCACTACATAGTTACCTTTTCAACTTTGGGTAAGAGTGTTCAGAAAAGCTTATCAAAATTATTCTGCTGTGAGGTTGAAAAAATTACCTCTATGTCACACTTTGGTACCCCTTTCTTGTGAAGAGACCCTTATGCATTCAGTGGATTTATAGGCTAGTACAGTTATTCAGCAACATCTGGACCTTTGATTGCATCTGTGCACATAGCCAGACGATACTTGAAACTTGGCTTTTTACCACCTGACCACATATTGGCACTGGACTGAGCTTAAGGCTGCCTCGTTATCATTTACAATAACTGACTGGGCTTGTGGCAAGGCCCATTACCATTCTCCAGACTTCACTGGCTAGCAACAGACACAGTAGTCTCTTTCGATGCAAACAACTTGCTCTTGGCAATAAATGATGTTTATTGTAGCTCTCTAGGCTCTGTTAACAACAAACTTGCACTTGGCAGCAAAGCGGTTTCTGTAGCTCTCTAGGCTCCAATAATACAACATGCAGTCCCTTATGGCCTTTGCTGGCACTTCTGCTCCCACGGACAAAATACTGGACCTCCCAGACAAAGTTAGGAAGAGCCCCAGCTCTGAATACTCCCCTTCGGTCCTGTAGGCACTTTCAAATCAAACACATTTATACACTGTACTTGGACCCTTCCTGGTCACTAGATGGTGTCCACCCATTTGGTGTTTATTTAAAACTGAGGTTGCAGACAATTAGTTACTATCAACACATCTGCTCTTGGCACACCAGACACATTTATATAAAGAAACTGACCCTTTCCTGGTCACTTGGCAGATGTCCACCCTCTGAGCGTTGCTGTGAATGCAGGGTGCAGACAGACAGTCACTACTGGTAGGCTCTGGGCATCTCTGCCCCTTTAAAGACTTTCTCAGACTTGCACGTGGCTAAAACAATTTACTCATTCAGGTGTCTTGTAGACATTGCATCCTCCTACTGAAGTTTCAGGCTTTCATCAATGCTCTCACCATTGAGGCAGTTTCAGCTCCTTCACAGCTGACTTCATCAGGTTACTGGCCAGCGTTTTTCCTTAACAAGGAAAGGCTTTGGTTAGCCCTGGAGGACATTCTTTGGCAACCCCAGGCTAGCGACTTGCTTCAGGTAGCCATCGTCTCTCTCTTGGCAGGAGGAAAAGCCCCTTCCCTGTGGAAGGCCTAGACTGGATTGCTAGGCACATTTTTTGGCAAGGGTCTGAGCCCCACCCTGTGGGAGGCCCACACTGGATCTGTTCACACAGCCCAAAACACTGTCTTTCATGGAGCTTTTCTGAAGCTCCCAATTGGCTGAAGCTATTTGCTGCTCCCACTTTCACTGGCTGATTCTGCCTGCCAGTCCAGGAAATTAATATTCATTACCTCCACTCGATGCACTATAGGCTCCCTGTTTGGCGCCTTAAAATTAGTCCCTGCAGCTTTCCCATAAGCCTTTTGCAATGTCCCACAAGCTCTGGCATAAGTCCCATAAGTCCTGGCTTAAAATCCTGGCTTTCCGATTGACTGTTGCTGCATTAAAATGGTTGCTAACACACACACTCCCTTTGCAGATCCTACACAGTCCCAAATAAAAGTCCTGGTGCAGCCTGAATAATTACTTTATTTATTTGCCCCACAGATACATAGCTGCTTGTATCGCCTTTATGATCGCTGCCCAGAACAAACATTTTGCTTCAGTCCCTTTGCCTGTCGCTGCTGCTGCTATTTAGTGCCCCCTGGCAGCAGACAGCTTTTCATCAGTCCCAATGTCAATATCCTGGTGCAGCCAGTTTAAGCGTCTTATTAATATTTAGAGCCCTTTTTACAACAGCCCTTTAGTGTCCAAGACAGTGCTGTACTATCTTACATTTTATTTACACTTTGGCCCCTACGCAGCCTTAGACATACAATTCCCCAGGGGCAGACAAATCCTCTTTAATATGTATGAGGGCTCATTAAAATTCATGAACCCCTCGAGCATGCCCTTGTTCAAACTCTCTTGCAGGTGTGCATGCGGCTTCTCCGCTGCCTGGTTTAGGTCACTGGTCCTCAGTGAGGAGAAAAGGGCACCAGAAAATCACAAGAACCTCCCGTTCCACCGCAAATTCAGCGGTCGGGAGATCAAAGCACAGTCTGTGAACAGCAACACTTGCTAGCACCAGAGTACTAATGCAAGCAGCAGGGGATCGTGACTGAACTGGAGCCCTAAAATGGGCTAAACATGATTACTGGGGCTGTTTGGGGAATCAGGGCACATTTGGACCTGGAGTTCCAGTGGCGATGTCAGGACAAAAGCGGGAAGCAGCTGGCAGACAGGAGGCACTTCATGAGCAGGAGGAATGGGAAAGCGGCCCAAAGTAAGCCCCATATATTTTGGGAGCGTTACACTTACATACTGATTTAAACTGTGGCTGTATTAGGAAAGTGCTAGCACACAGTTCTAATGGTAAAACAGCACAGCACCATACGTACATGTTTTTATTATTCACGGTGGACTTGGTCAGAGGCAGGAAACAAACCTGGATATAGTGATGTGTTTGCCAGAAAAGCGTTATTACTAAAAAAAAAAAAATACTGTTACTGTTAAAGGCAACTTTGGATCTGATAAAGCACTGTCAGACTGCCCTACACAAAATTAGCAATGGGTTTGAAGGTTTGGTGTGTATGCCGAGGCTGGAAAGAGACAGAAACCAAACATGACAGAGAACTGCATTTTAGGAAACAACTTGTTCTTAAATGATTTGCAAAACAAAATGGATGCAACAGCCGATGTTATGAAGGCCATCTCTCTGTCTGTGGGAACTGCTGCCCAATAGGTACTGCCGGTTCTTCGTGGTGGGCCTCAATATACTGAGGATGAAGGATTTCAATGGCAGTCTCTAACAGACAGCAATGCCCTCCTCATTCAGAATTACTGCCTAGTCAATCATACTTGATTGAACAATATTATAACACAATGCATTGTTGGAGGCAGCAAGAGCCGGTGGCCTCTATAAAGTACAAGGCCCAAGCAACTGCCTGTTCAACCTCTGAATCAAATCCATCGTGTGTTAGCTATCATTTCATTATAGTGTCTACTGTTTCAGATACAACCAGCAGCCTGTTGCTGTACCATCAATACTACAGCTGCACAGTTACACACAAAGTGTACTTCCCAGTATTAAGGTTGGTGTGCTTTTTCTGACATTTGAAAACTGGTCACAAGGTTTGAAATCTCCAGCTGTGTGAATAGTGGGCATTCTTTTCAGTTAAGAATTTGATTTAGTTTTCATTCAACACAAAATCACTAAACAATCAACGTAACAATACAAAGTATGGGCTGGACCACTCGCGTGGCAGGCTGAGGCTCTGGATGCCACACCACCTGCTCCTTCTATGACCTGGGTTTGGCAGTGGAATTGGGTCGCTGGAGGTCGATGGGGAGCCACACCACTCTAACACTACTACCACGTGGAAGCATGGTGGTGGCCAGGGTCACAGGAGCACGAAGGAGGGAATGGTGGCAGATGCACAGTTCATATGTGCCTCTGCGCTACGTACAGCTGTGTCACTGCATGCTGCCTGGTCAGGGAAAACACGGAAAACAGAGCAGCTATGGCTGGGTATTCTCTTGGTCACTGCAGCACCCTCACTATTCTAGTATCCTAGGGGTTCTCTGAATTATGCTTCCGGGGAGGGTGGGAGTAGGACAGCCCTCCCTCTGATCCTGCCATGGGGAGAATATCTGTGGAGATCTCTCCCCACATGTACATCCCTGGAATGGTGGGTGAAGGGGTGGGCAACCAATGGGGAAGGGCAAGCAGCACTAAGGGAAAATCTATATGCAGGAAAAAAAAAAATATATATATTCTATGTAGGTTTCTGGTTGCAAATGTGTCACATTAACCAAGGCCATGTTAGCAACTGTTGATACACATCTCTGGAAGTAAGCCAATTAAATGTGGGGTACAGGAATGTAAACTGTTCAAACATGAATATGTTCCTCTGCTGCATTCTGAGAATATCTCAGCGGATTACTGTCCTCGTGACATATCTACAGGGCGCCACATCTTGCCAAATGGCTGGATATCTTACCCTATCATAAACACGCTCCAGGATCAGGCCCTCTGCTCCCACAGTGCCAACCTCGAAACACAATAGTGTGAACAGGGGACAGACAGGGTAACCTTTCTGTCTGTTTTGGGTCCGAATCACCTACTAGCCTCGAGTCCTGGGGGTCAAATGTAGACCTTATGCTAGCGCGCACAGTTAACAGGTTCAGATATATATATTCTCTTGAGGAAATGCAATATAATCTTGCGCCCAGTTGCACCCAGACAGGTTTCCAAAATGTACTCTACGACTCAATATGAGACCTAGGTATATTCTTACCTTTAGCAAGATTAGTAACACATTCAAGCCCTTAACAGCTGTCAGACTTGAACACTGGTTCAGCATTCACATGCAAAAGAAAACTGAGAAGACACAGGCAGTATTTCAAGGAAAATATTGTTTACTAAAACTTGAAAATAGATAAAATATCAAACACAGAACAAATATATCAATAAGTTACAGTCACCTAAAATAAATGGGAAGTTACAGAACACAAATACACCTACCACAAATACTTAAATGTTTTCCTAGCTAGATGTTACCATAAAGTGCCTTAAGTCCAGAGAACTAAGTGTCTCTCTTGAGTACAGAATAAAAGCTCAGTTTCCCTCAGATGCCTGGCCCTTTCAAAATCCTCTCCCCACCCCACCCCCGATGAGGTCACAGTTAGATCTTCTCATAGATTTAATTTCTACTGTGGAAATCAACAGTCAGCAATTTTTAAAATACGAGTCTTTCATCAAAACATCCCTTTGATGGTTCCCTGCTGATTTCCTGTTTTGCTAGAGTGATCTCAGGTTTACGACTGATAACAAGGTTCTGTGACCAAATGGTCTCTTCCTGCAGGAATCATTAAAATTGCAGGAGGTCCTATCTCCTGGCAGATGGCCAGAGCCCTCTATTAGGCAGGAAACCTTTGATTCAGTTTCCCTTAGCCAGCTTTTCTAACAGCCAACTGCTTCAACACTGTCACCTGTGAGGTCAAACGTCAGTTATCACTGCTCGGCTGTTTTCTTGTCTAAGCAGACTTTTACACACCATATATTTATTTACAAATATTATACAATAATAATATTAAAGAGTTTATCACGTTACACCCCTACTAAAGGAAGTGGCAAAACAGCCATCTCGGTGCTTCGGACTATGTCAAGCATATCCACTGCTGTGTGACTAACCCTTCGGTCAAGACCAAATTCACAAGGGTCTTTTGCCAACCCAGTGCTGAAAGGACTTTCTTGGCTCCCAAGTTCAATATCAGTCTTTTCAGTTTATTTTAGTCTTCTTTTCTGTTAATTTATATTTATTGTGGCTACTTTTTATTTAAGTTTTCTACTGCAAAAAGAACAGCCCCATATGTGATCTGTGTATCTTGTGCATTTTGCAGATATGCAAAATTATTTTATATTTTAATCCAGCTTTGACCCAGTCCATTTGAAAAAGTTATTTTACTGTCCAATCTGTGTTCTCTCTCCTAGACGTGGTACCAAAGTGAGGCCACTTCAAGTACAGAAGCAGGGCCAGGAATGTTTTAAACAAATAAGGGTTCCTATGCGAGGCCTTGCATTGTACTGGCAACTACATAAGTGGGAGAGGGAACACAGCCCAGTGTGAGTTTGCAAGAAAGCCAAGTGTGATTTTGCTAAACTGATGGCAGTGAAGGTGTAGTGTTTCAACCTGCTGGTAGTGGTTAAAATTATTCTGTCACACATATCCACACAGCAATGAAGCTAGAGCAGTCTCAGATATCCCTTTTTGAACAAATGTCCGTTATTCTACAATGCCAGAATTTAGGAGAGAAAGCAGATGATACAACACACTTCATCTTAAGTGTCCCCGAACATCGGGGACACATCTCTGATTTCTGCAACAATTTCCTTAGCCCCTTCAGAGACTGGTGACACCGTCACAAGAATGGGGATTTGGAACTCCACGTGCTGCAAGATATTAAAGTCACAGTCTAGCTCTCTTTAAACAATACAAGAAAGTGCTACTACTTTCCTACTGCTAAAGATTAAGGTTGTAGCCCAAATCAAAACAGCAAAAAACAGTACCATGCACTCTCAGTGAAAATTACAGAAGCAGAGGTACAACCCAAGTGGAGAATGTATTTCTACAATCATACAGAGATATCAGCTGCCAATGAGTACACATGACCAACACCCCAAGGCTCTGAACTACACTGACACTCAACTGATACACTGGGATGTTTGATCCTAAGAACTCAACAGAAACCTGTATCTCTGTGTCACAAAATAAACTGTCCACTTGGATTGTACCCTATGGTTCTCAGTCCTTGACCGAGTGCATTCCGATCTTGTTTTCCATAATTTAGTTACTTAAGTCCTTTCTAAGAGGTTCCTGTGGCGATATTAAAATCAAGTTGCTAATCTGGGCCATTTCTCCCTCGTTTTGTGAGCGGGTTTGGTACAAACACTTTCATTTAATGCCCCTCAGGACTCCGTGATGCTATGGTTTGGATACAGTATGTCTCTGTGTGCTGAATGTGATGTGTGTGATGCAGAGTGTGGGTGGCGGAGTTTGAGGCATTACCACCAAAACAATAAACTACAGTAAGACTCCCAACAGACAGCAGTATGCTGCAGCTACAAAAACAAGCACTCTCTTAGAAGCCAGGAAAGGATCCACCTTTAAAGGGCTGTATTCCATTTCACGGAGTACAAGTGCTGAACTCCAAATAAGTCAAGTAGAATGAAATATTAAAAAAAAAAAAGTGGTGGATGAAGTATGCTTCGTTCAAGAGGGTACACAGTTGTTTCACCCTTGAAAATTATCCAAAAATCAATCACCTAGCAAAGACGGTTGCCTACTTATATATTGCACAGTGAAACACAAATTGCACACCCAAACAGTGCAAGGCATATGCAAATGACCATGTATTAATTTGGACTGGCTCAACTTTAAGCAGAATTGCATGGTGCCAGAACGCCCACAATACAATCAGCAAAGGCTGAGAACAGCAGACACAGTGTACATATGCTCAATAAGTATATCTGGAGTTCTACCCATGAAAACATGGCAGGAGGCTATGATGCAGCGTGGGAGACCCAGGTTCTTCAGAAAACCTCAGGTCACACTGTTCCTGGGCTGCTTCCTGCAACTTGGTTGTCATGCAGGCCTTAGCCTTGAAGCAGACTCCTTGTCCATGCATTTGCATCCAAAGTTCAGTACCGGCAATGTGGCTCAGCTCTTACCAAAAGGCAGGGCTCGCACTTGCATTGTGTTTTGTCTTGCCAAGTAAAAGTGCTTTCTGTATTTGTAGATTTCTGGTGCTGCCACATACACACACACAGACTTTGATGGCAAATGAGGGCGCTTGGCCCACCTAGCCTGCCCATTACCCTACCTACAGGATAAGCTGCAGATCCTAGTTAACGAACAGCCTATTTCTTCCTACCCACCACAAGAATTGCCTTATGTCTGTCCCATGCATTCTTGAATTCTCCCACAGTTTTAGACACCACAACCTCCTCAGGAAGGCTGTTCCATGTGTCAACCACCCTATCGTGAAAAATACATCCTAACATTGCTCTGATCCGTCCCCCATTATCTTCAAATTGTGTCCCCTTGTTCTTGAACATCTCTTTTTCTGAAAGGTGCTACCCTCTTGGACTTTTGATTCCACTGGGGTGCCTTAAAGTCTCTTCATGTCCCCCCCTTTCCTCAAGGTATACATATTAAGCTCCTTTAGTCTCTCCTCATATGGCTTCTTGCAGACCCTGCACCATTTTAGTTGCCCTCCTCTGGACTGCCTCCATCCTGTCTATGTCCTTGAGGAGATGGGGGTCTCCAGAACTGGACATAGTACTCAGATGAGGTCTCACCAACTGTCTGTACAGAGGATAACAGCTTCTTGTTTTCTACTGGTGATGCCTCTCCTAAACATCCCAGTATCCCCCAGCCCTCCCTACTGCCTTCTCACACTGCTTGCTAACCTTAAGGTCATCTGATATGATTACCCCAGGTCCCTTTCCATTTTGTTGTTATTACTACCTAACCCCCACTGTGTAATCTTCTCAGGGGTTTTGTTTCCCAGGTGCATTATTTTGCACTTCTTTGCATTGAATCAAGCTGCCATACTTCTGACTATTCCTCCAACCTTGCCAAGTCCCTTCTCATCCTTTCCACCTCCTTGTGCATCAACCCTGTTGCAGATCTTTGTCTCATCTGCAAAGAGGCCTACTTTCCTTCAGACCCCCACCAAGTCACTTATAAAGACATTAAAGGACTGGACCCAGTACTGAACCCTGCAGTACCCCATTAGTAACCCCCTTTCTTCAGAGTGGACTCATTTACAATTACCTTCTGTGTACTGTTGTCTAGCCAATGTTTTACAGGCTACACCAGGAACCCACTCCCAGGCTGGTTAATTTATTCATCATTTGTGTTGGACTGTGTCAAATGCCTTGCTAAAGTCTAGGTAGGCCACGTCCACAGCCCCTCCCTGGTCTACTGTTTTTGTCACCCAGTCAAAGAAATCGATTAGATTCATCTGACATGACCTTCCTGCTGTGAACCTATGCTGCCTTTGGTCCTGTGCCCCACTGGCCTCTAGGTACTCAACAATTATTTCCTTCAGAGGGATTCCATCACTTTCCCTACCACGAGGTCAAACTGACAGCTCTGTAGTTTCCTGCCTGTCTTGCTCCCACTTTTGTGAAGGGGAATCACATCCGCCTTCCTCCAGTCCTCTGGTACCACACCATCCAGCCCATGATTTGTTAAAAGGGTAGTCAGTGGTGTCACTAGTTCTCCTTAATTCTTTTAGAATTCTGGGGTGAATTCAATCAGGCCCCATTGCTTTGTCCACCTTCAGTTTTAGTTCTTTTAGAACCCTTTCTTCTATGAAAGGACTGGGATCGACCCCATCCAGAGTTCTTCTGTTAACTGGATTAGGCACCTCCCCTCCTCCTCTTTTTGTGAATACTGAGCAGTATTCATTCCAGTATCCCTGCTTTTCACTGTCCTCTCTGCACACTCACCGTCCATTCTATTCAGCCTCACTATCCCTCCTTTGACTTTCTACACCTGATGTACCTATAAAGGTTTATCCCCTTCTTAACGAGTTGGCTAGCTTTTCCTCAGTTTGGGCCTTTGCTACTCTTTTGAGAACCATAGTGGCTTTTTCATTTTGATTTGTTTATTTGCTTCACAAAGGCTTGCTGCCCCTGTGATGGCAGTTTTGATGTTTCTCTATTGTTGCTCCACCGCTCCTTCTAGCCTGTTTGCTAGTGCTTTTCTAAGGCACTCTCCCATCTTGCCAAAGTCAGCACTCCTAAAGTCCAGTACCCTCATTTTGTATGGCTTGACTCTGTAGCCGAGTTTATAGTGAACCACACTGTTTGGTGGCCACTTGTTCCCAGATGGCTACCCCTTCTAGATCTGAGATCCTCTCACTGTCCCCATTTGAGAGTCTGAGGTCTAAGATTGCTCCCTCACAGTGGGTTCCAAAACCAGCTGTCTGAGGCATGCCACCTGTAGGCATCGAGAATGGCCCTGCTCTAGGATGTGGCTGCAGCAAAGGTGCTCCAGTAAACATCTGGCATATTCAGGTCCCCCATCAACACAGCTCCCTTTCTCTGCCATCCTAAGGATGCCTTCTATCATATCCCTGTCTATTCTCTCCCGAGATGGGGGTCTGTACACAAACCCTGTGCAGATTGTGGTGCCATTTCCAGTCTCTAAGGTGACCCACAGTGCCTCCTCTCCTCCCAGTTTACTCTTTTGTTCCGCTGCTTTTATCCCTTCCCTTACAAAGGCTATTCCTCACCTCTTCTCCCCTACCTCTCTCCTGTAGGTTGTGTACCCTGGTATGTTAACATCCAGTCATGGTTCACTGTGTACCATGTTTCTGTGACTGCTCACGATATCCAGGCATCCCTCTTCCATCAAGGCCACCAGTTCAGGAGTTTGCTGCCCAGACTACGGCCCTTAGTACTCATCACCCTCCATTTCTTGATGGCCTTACCCCTTTTGCCCCATCCTTTCCTTACTGCCTTTGTCATTTTCTCCATTTACCCCTGCCCTTCTCCTATCACCATCTCTATCTTGTACTACTTGACAACGCTGGGTGAAAGCTGATGCAGCTGCCGCGAGGATATGGTCCACCTCCTTTTATTCTCCTCCACCTACAGTTTCACTCACAGTGCTGATCTGTATGTAAGTGATAGACAATTTGCCGAAAGCTAATCATGTTAAAGTCTATTACAAACCCTGGCCGAGAAAGGCTCACACGTGTGTGCGTGCGTGTGTGCAGATAAAAGCTAACATTGCAAAACAAAATCAGATAAATAAAGGAATATAAAACTAAAGCCATGAGCTAATTAACGGCTGTTAAACCTGAAGCTGCTGTAATCAGTATTCTGTGGCAACTGATGAGCTGGCTGTTTTGTCCTCTGCTCCAGCTGTTTTGCTGCTGTCTTTTTACACTAGTATCATCAGAGACCATGCATTGGGAGACCGTGCGAATAATCAACAAATCTCATGAACAGGCCTGATCTCCCCATCCCGATTCCTAAACAAGCTAGGAATCTCTGTAGCACATCAACTTTAAAATGCTCCAATATAATTGACTGATTGAAATGTATTTAATCCAGGCAGTCAAGCAGACATAAACAGACATCTCATCTCCTGTTGCAAATAGGAGATGGTGTACAACTAACAGAGAGTGGACAAACATATCAGACAAGCATTTGTCAATGCTGAATGTTTGCTTGCTGGCATTGGCATTGGTAGTGTAGGAGTTACAGAGCTGCATAATAGGAATGGCAGTGAAGTATTGAACTGAAATAACCATCACCACCCTGCAGATAGTGACAGGCATTGGGGTGTGCCTTTGGGTGCGTCAGGCATAACGGCCACGCCATTTCACCACACCCTACCTGCAGACACCACGAAGTGTCACGGTGCGCCTTGGGGTCTTTGGCCCTTATGCGCACCCCATTCCATCAGGAATACTGGTGAGATGGGTGCGGTATAGGAGAATGGGGTGAACTTTGGGCCTGAAGAGTCCAAGGCATATCTGATGCCTCTCACTGGCTGCAGGGTGTGGAATGGTATTAGCATTATAGGCGAGAATCCCAAGTCACACCCCTGATGCCTGTCACTCTCTACAGGGTGGGGCGTTATGGTTGGAAACCCTAACGCCTCAGGCATTCGTTGATATTTTCACTCCAAATTTTCAACATGGTTTTCTGCGACCCCACATCTTGAACAGTGGCAATATCAGTTTGTTAGCTGAAAGCTACTTTTGCACAGCGACTACGGCAGTTAGCACCACATGTGCAAAACACATTCTGAAAAATGACAGCTGTACTGGTCATGGGGAGGTGTAAAAATGGCAATATTGAAAATCTGCAGTGAAAATACTAAAAAACTGGTGAAATCACAAGAGTCCATAGAAACTGTGCAACGCACACCGTAATGTAATTAGTTTGGGGATTTTACAGCAGATTGTCAACACAGGCATTTTGGGACCTCCAATCATGAACAGTGTCACCGTGATTTTCTTTATCGGTCTCGAACAATGATTTCCCACAGCGACCACACATTTCTGCGTTGAAAGTGTGAAAACACATTTCGGCCATGTTGTGAAAAATGACAGCTGTACTGTTCATAGGAAGTGTGGAAAATGCCACTGGTGAAATCTGGACTGAAAATATTACAAAGTCATGAACTTACGAGGTGCGTGGAAACTGCGCAATGCTCACTCGTAACACAGTCATTTTATGGACTTTTGTCACCAAATTTTCAGCATAGCTATTTAAGACCTCTGCTCATGAACAGTGTCACTGTGATTTTCTTAATGTGTCCCATACATTGATTTTGCGCACACCGACTTCTTGTGATTATGCGCTACATGCGGAAACACATTGTGGGCGAGATGTGAAAAATTACAGCTGTACTGCTCATAAGGAGGTGTGGTAAAATGGCAATGTTGACAATCCGGAGAGCAAATATTAAAATTCGCAAACTTATAAGAGTGCGTATGAACTGCGCTATGCATGCTTGTAAAACAGTCATTTTAGAATTTTTTTCACCAAATTTGCAACATAGGCTTTTGAGAGCCCACCTTATGAACACTGGCACTGTCATTTCATTAATCGGTCCTGAAAGGTGATTTCGTGCAGTGACTGCAAAATCACCGTTCGGCCCAATTAACGCCATGACAGTTCAAATTCATGAGGAGGGTCCCAAAACCCATGTTGAAAATTTGGTGGCAAAATTCCAAAAATGCCTGAGATATGCATTAAAGTTGAAAAAACCCTATTTATTGCATTATTCAGCTTACGGCATTTCCTCAGTTAGCGATCGGCTTTGAAGAGTGTAAGGCGTGTTCCGGTCCACGAAGATCGTCGTGCGAGCTCTGGAGGTAAGTATGAGGTGAGGGGTGTGGGGAGGCAGGGTGCGCAGTGGGTGGGCGCAGGTGGGCTGGGAGGCGCCGAGGAACATTTTCTTGTTTACAGGTTTCGTTTTTTTTTTTTTTTTAGAAGGCGATGTGGGGCGCTTGCCACACTGGGGTAGGCTCCCAGTGTGGCAGCTTGAAAACTGTTGTAGGGGGCCTGGAGCCAAAGTTAGGGCACCCCATGGCCACTCCCATGTGCCACGCTGGGGTGGGCTCCTCAGCATGGCAGCTGCTGTAAGGCTGTTTGGGGCTGGAGCCGATGGGATTGGGCACCGCCATACAGATGTGTGCCACGCTGGGGTGGGCCCAAGCATGGCACCTAAGCTTTTTGGGGGGTGGAACCAGCAGGATTGGGCACCCCGTCGACCATACAGTATGTGCATGGAGGCGTGAACATGCAATATCGTGTGTGCAGAGGGGAGCTCTGCTCACTGAAGCGAGCTCTCCCTTTCAACTGTATGCCACTGCATTTTCAACTGCTGTCAGACAGCTGAAGCAGTGATTGGTGAACTGGGGCCGCCTCGCAAACACAGTGACTGAATTGGAAGATGGCTGCCACACCTCCAAAAAACTCGGATGATGGCACTATGTTTCCTGCACATATGTGAAAGCAAACGTAAAATTATGCATAAAGGGAATGCTAACAAACCCTAAAGGTCATCAAAAATAACAGCACTGAATAATTTGACAGGCACGTTCACAGGGATTACAACATAACTACTTAATATAAATACCGCATTTTCTGAGCAGTAGAGGATAAATCGCCATTGACATAAGCAGGCCTAAATCATCTTAGGCAGGGAAGGTAGGGTAGGCCTTCAACCCTAGACTTGGCAGTTTGGAGGCTACAAGGGTTAGTAAGGACGACGGAGGTTATTTCAAGATATGAGGCAAAATTTAGGAAAACTGCCACACCAGCTTTCCTTCTGCCATCAGGGGATATGCAGCTTTCTGTCCAGTGGGGACCTAAGCTGGTAACTAATGTTGGTGAGCAGGGAGATCAGACAGCCTCGACTGAAGGGAGCGTGCCAAGTCAATACTGATGTTCAAGAAAGATGGGCATGACACGTTCTCTTGTGTTGAAACAGGGGTGGGTAACCCAGCTAGTTATACCTGGAGCAGTGAAAAGCCCACGTTGTGGGGCAGTTGAGGATAAATCTGCACAGTGAGATGAAAAGAGTGTCTAGTTTGGCTGATTGGGTTTTGGGAACTGCACTGTATCACGTCAGCACCATAATAAACTGCACAGAAAAACATGTGTTCCACAATTAAGCAATAATGCATGACAGGTGTGTGTCGTGCTGGGATAACATCATGCCTTGGGTGGCTGGGCACGAGGTCGCGAGGCTGAGTGCGTCCAACACCTGAGAAGTGATGTTATTGCAGCACGTAAACACACCCTGGACTGCATTATCATATTACACAATGGCTCATTTATCAAAAAAAAGAATAAAAAATATACTTTAATTGCTTTTCAGCTGTTTTATTTGGTGGGTAGATGCACAAATACAAACAAGTCCCTCATTACTGGTATTGGCCAGTAGGTGGCATAGTGTTTAAGTCCCTGTTTCCCTGTGTCATTCTTTAGCCTTCCCTATTTTCTGTCATTTGCTGTTTCACTTCTGTGCCTGGTACATCCCCCTCACCCACCAATATCCGGGAACAGCAACAGTTCGAGATATTCGAGGCGGGCTGGTGAGCAGGAGGTGTGCAGCTCTTACTTTCTCTATGCTGACCTGCTGAGGCAGAACGGTTTCACACAAGTATGTTGTCATGGGCTGCTGAGCAGGGAAATCGAGGGACAGCAAGCGTGACCGAGTGGAAGCGGTTATTTAAAGAAAGAACAATGTGCTGTTCTTTTTTCTTTTTGAAATTATATTTTATTGACATTTGTGTAAGAAAATGCATAAAACAGTCACTTACAGGCAGGCAATTAGAAATAATGTAGCTTAGCTGGCTGGTGGCACTGAGGGTTGAGGCACTGGATGCCTTACCTCGTGCCATGCTGGCGACCTGGATTTAGGAACAACCTTGGGTGGAGGAGAACCGGCATGGGGGAGAGAGCAGGAATGAGCAGCCGAAGGACTCCTCTCCTCTCCCAAGGGTGGTTGTTGTCCCCCACCCGTAGTTATGCTTCCACCGGGTAGAGGCCTGGTGGGTAGTGTAGGCAGCAGGGGATGGCAGCGTAGCAGGAGGGTGCCCAAGGCGTGGCGTGCCTCCACACGTCGCGTGCACACCGGAGAGAAAAAGCTGATAAAAGGTACCCTTATGGTTCCCATGGCTCACTATCTCAACACTCACCTGCCTGGGCACTATGCCTGGCAGGTGCAGTGTCCTGACAGTGAGCATCCCGATGGTAAACTAACTAGCGGATGTTGACAGGGATAAGGTTTGCGGATGTGACGGGTTGCTACCTTACCCCTGCTGCTGCACATCAAGGGACAGTTGTGTGTGGGAGTTGGTCGGGCTATACCACGGCAGCTCTGTCAGTGCACTCCCTCAGACCGGGTTCTGGTCCGGGTACCTTTCTTAAGGAACTCACCCCATAACTAATACTTTTTACTCCGGGTCTGCTCCCCTTGGAGTTAGTTATTTTAGTTATGGGGGTGTGAGAGTGGAGCCCCTCACATGGGAGTGCGAAGCCCACAGCACTGTCCACTTGATTTTGTTCGTGATGCCTGACATTGTAGTGTCGGGCATATGAACTGTTTGGGGCTGTGGATTTGGCAGCTAAACTCGGGATCCTGAGACTCAGGATCTCGAGTTTAGGACACATAATATATCCGATAAAAATCTATATGGAAAAAATAAAAAAATAACATAAGCTCATCCAGCTACAATACAATATTTTACAGTCACGGATACGTTACTAAGCCCCTGTCCTTGTTACATCACCTGGGAAACAATACATTTCCTACACTTTGATTTAGGATTATAATAATAAACTAATAACATTCCATTGTTAACAGATACAATAAGGGACCATTGCAACCAAGAGTAGGGATGTGTACCAAAATCATACTAACAACAATCACCCACTCGCAGGATTAATCATCCCCATAACTATGACACAAATTAATGATTGTTACTTGATCATTGGAGATCCTTCAGCTGCTCGGGACAATGACATATTAAACAAACGCTGAGATCTTGCCATTATCTAGAGCACATATTACTTCTCCAAAGTAAAGGATGACATTACGGTGCTCAATAGCGCTACATGTTTATTTGACTATTCAAGAACGAACATTAATAATAATAAACTTTATTTTTAAGGTGCCTTTCAAAACCAAGGCGCCGAACAAATTAAAAACACACCATGCATGTCAATATCCTAAAAAATATAAAACAGCAATAAAACAACTAATGCAGTCAAAGAAGACTTCAACCACCAAATGCTTGCCTCCATAAAATAAGTTTTCAAGGCCTGTTTAAATCCCTCCACAATCGGGCACTCCATGTGTGGGGTAGAAATTCAGAGGTAGGGGCGCAAACATAAATGTCCTGGCCCCAGCAGATTTTAAAACGCACCTCGGATCTCTAGCAACCCTCGCAGCTGAGCGGAGCGATCACCCAGTGTGGTAAGGAACCAGGAGCTTTTTCAAATAGTCCAGTCCCTGTCCATGTAGGGCTTTAAAAGTCAAAAGAATAGCTTTAAAGGTGATCCGCCACCGTACTGGCAGCCAGTGCAGTCCAGCAGCACTGGCGAAGCTTAACTGGACCGAGAGGTTCCTGTCAAAAGCCGGGCTGCTGTGTTCTGCAACAGCTGCAGGCAGTCCGGATTTCCACCCCAGGTAGCCCTAGGTACAAGGAATCGCAATAATCCAAGTGCATGGACACAAAGGCATGGACCAGCGTGAGGAAGATCACCGAACGGAACAAGGTACATAATCCTGGAGATATTCTTCAGATGATAGAAGAGGATTTGATGACAGCAAACACCTGCAAATGCAGAGTAAGCCCTTCGTCAGAAATTACCCCCAGGTTCCGCACCTGTTCAGAGGTCGGGAGAGATAAGCCCCAAGGTATAAGCCCAAGGGTAAACCAAACCCTAACCCCTATCCAGCGCGGCCGGTTCCACAACCAGCACCTCGGTCTTATCAGAGTTCAACTTTAGACAACTCAAATCCATCCACTCCTGGATTTCTATGAGGCAGTTATTAAAGACCGAGAGAGCTCCATCCTGGTCAGGTGCAAAAGAAAGGTAGAGCTGGGTATCATCAGCATAGCAGTGAAAGCGTCAGCTCATACCTTCTTACAATGTCTCCGAGGGCAGCATGTACACTGTGAACAACATCTGGGACAATACCAAACCCTGAGGAACCCCACACGACAGAGAACCTGGGTCTGAGGAATAAACCCCAGACACCACTGTCTGTGTTCTTCTGGTGAGTAAGATGTAAACCACCTGAGGACTACTCCAGATAATTCACAGATGCACCTCAGACGGTTCAGCAGCACCCCATGGTCCACAGTGTCAAATGCTGATGAGAGATCTAGGAGAACCAAGATGGAACAGCTCTTCCGATCTCTAGCCATCAGGAGACCACTGAACACCCAAACCAAGCGCTGTCTCAGTACTATGCCTCTTTCGAAAACTGGACTGGAGGGGTTCATACATGTAATGGATGGTCAAATGGTTCTCCAGCTGAATGGCCACTACTTTCTCAATCATCTTCCCTAAAAGGAAGATTTGAGATGAGTCTGTAGCTAACATGGAAGTCGGGTCCAAAGAAGCTTTCTTCAAGAGGTGTTACACCGCCTCCTTCACAGGCTAGGAAACTTGCGTGTTTCCAAGGAGCACCGACCATCTGTGTAAGGACGGACCAATTCAAACTATAAACTGAGAGCTTTAGTGCTGTAATTTCTTTAAGCTGTAGAAAACTGTGTGGACCCTTAAGAACAAAAGTACGAACATATATACAGTTCAGGAAGTACTTAACTGTACCATTACTGTTACTAGCAATTTAGAAATGCTGAGTTCACAAAAGGCAGCAAACACGGAGAATTCCACTTGCCAGTAAATAATGGCCTCAGCCTTTCACAGTGAAAGCGCGAAAAATAAGTCACTCTGGGTGGAGCAGGAGGGAAGGTGCTGTTCCGTTGTGTACGAGCATTGCACCAGTGCCATCTTTAATATAAGGCAGTCCTTGTTTTTGCACCATTAAGTTGAACATGTTAATTTATTATAGTCAAATATATATGACAACTTGGCCATAGCTTGTTCTTTCAATATGCACCTGCAATATAGAAAACAGCGATCATCCCTCATGAACTTCCCTTAGCTCAGCATGCCAACAATTGCCTTGGTCTATGAGCATCACTGTATCTCTGCCTCAGATGTTGATTCTTCATCCCTCACAGAAAACTGCCGTTCAGACTTTTCTAGCAGTTTTGATGCTTCTGATGGGTCTGAAAACTGGAAAGTTTTGCCCGTACATGATTTTAGAGCTTGCTGGCATCAATAAAACATAATGCACTCCAGGGATGAAGACGTGCTATGATCATGTTGAAACATTTCCGTCTCATGTGGTAGCATAGCTCAAATCCAGAAATATGTGCAGATTGTGTTCATTCCAATACAATGGGCTTAAGTTTTAGCCACTGGCAAAATACTGTCCCACTCCAAAGAGGATCTCAGTTCTATGAGAAGAGTCCGGGGTGTAGTTCTCCATAGTTGTTTCTGGCTTCTCACCACGTGGTGTTATCCTGTATGCTTTGAGCACCTCAAAGTCCTCTGTCAGTTGCAATAGATCCTTTAGCCATGCTTGTTGAAAAGATCTTGGGGTCCCTCCTTCACAGCCCTTGGGCATCCAAAAGTCTTATGTGTGGTAGGCGGACTGCATTTTCCAAATTTTCCAACCACCTGCAAAGCAGAGCGCTTTCCTTAATTAAGCCAGCCGAGACCACCAAGGCTTTATTAGTGGTTTTAGTAGCACTTTTAGCTTCCTCTGTCAGCACTCCTTCTCTCATGCCCATTTGTTTAAATTGTGTAGAGAAAATCTTCAACTTTCTTGTCGAGGTTTTGAATCACCCTGAGAAGTGCAGCATTAGAAGGTTGTGTGGTATCTCTATCTTCAGTGTTGCTGCTGTCCTGTTTTGGTTGTTTGGATCGGGCGCCATCCACATTCCCTGCAGCCTTGTTGATTTGTCCCATTTTCAAAAGTCAGTTCCAGATCCACACAGAAAAACAGGTTACTCACCTGTAACAGCAGTTCTTGGAGTGGTACATGTTGTTCATCCACACTTCATGGCAGGTACCTTGTCGCTTTAAGATGTGCCAGAAAGTCTTCAAGCTGGCTCCTCCCACCCACCCCGTGGTATAGTGTAGCCTACGCCCCATGCGCCAGATCTTAGCCCACTGGAAGCCAGGTTTGTGCATCAAAGATGGGGAGGTCGAGTGGGTCAGTGTGGATGAACAACATATACCACTCCTAGAACTACTGTTACAGGTGAGTAACCTGTTTTTCTAGGATTGTGAATATGTTGTTCTATCCACACTTCATGGCAGGCTCCTAGCAGTTCTCCGGGAGGAGGGAGAGGCGAGACATGCACACCCCTACTTAGGGAAGAGGACTGAAGAACTGAGGTTCCAAAACCAGCATCCCGGCGTGACTCAAGGTCGATGAGGTAATGGGAAATGAAGGTGTGAGCTGACTTCCAGGTAGTAGCCCTGCAGATTTCCTGGATAGGGGCGTCCCTAGAAGCAGCCACCGATGCAGTGGTATGATGGATGGAATGAGCCTTAAGCCTATGGGAGGCTCCCTACCGCCAACCTACAGCAGAGATCAATGCAAGATGTAGTCCATCGAGCTATTGTCCACTTGGCTGCAAGCCTGCGAGGTGCAGCTTCAGCCTAGGTGACAAACAGCTGGCAAACCTCTCCCAGAACTACGCCATTCACTCCTTGTAGCAGGCGAAAGTTCATCTCAGGTCAAAGTATGGAGCCTGTACTCGGCCTCTGAGGTATGACTGGGGTAGAACACCGGCAGAGTAATCACCTGGTTAAGGTGAAACCCTGACGCCACCTTCAGAAGAAATTTCATGTGGGGTGCAGGACAACCGTGTCTTTGTGGAAGACCAGGTAAGGAGCCTCAATGGAGAGCGCCTGTAACTCCCCAGTCATTCTGGCTGATGGGATAGCCACCAAGAAGGCAGTCTTCCACGACAAATGTGACATGTCACACTTGTGCATAGGTTCGAATGGCTTACCCATGAACTTTGACAAGACCAGCAGTAGATCCCACAGAGGTGGAGGTTCATGACAGAAGGGATATGTGATCTAAGCCTTTGAAGAAGCACCAGACCACCTTCTCCTGCACCACGACTGCTGACGGCCCGCCCAGTAAGCAGAGATGGATGCCAGGTGCATCTTTATGGTCATCGACCATAGCCCCTGCTGGGAGAGGGACCAAAGATAATCCAAAATGCTAGCCACTGGGCAGGATGAGGATCCAATCCTCTGCCCTGACACCAGATGAAGAATCTTTTCCATTTAAAGGCATAGCATTTTCTGGTCAATTTCTTAGGGATGCCTCAACAACGTTGAGGACCTCGTCGGACAGACCCAAAGCCTGGAACTCTAGCTGCTCAGGAACCAGGCCGTAAGGTGCAGGGATTGAAGGTCCAGGTGGGGTACCTGCCCTGGCTGACTGAGGCAGGTCTCGGTGTGCTGGAAGCCACTTCAGGAGCTTGGAGCTGAGGCTGAGAAATCTGGATACCAGAACTGGAAGGGCCAGACTGGGGTCACCAGGATCGCCTCACGACTTGTCCCTCCTGACCTTGATGAGCACTTTGTGAATCAAGGGAGAGGAAGGCACAGAAGAGGCCTGGGGTCCACAGCCTCGAAGAGCATCCCCTGCAGTGAACCCTGCAGTGGGGAGGAGTGCTGTGAAGGCAGGACCCTAGAGTAACCTGTTTGGATTGTGCACTTGGTGGCGGATCTGGGAGGGTGAGGCGGCAAGATGGCTACATGCCGCCTCACCCCACACTACACTAGGAGAACGCCCTTGTTTAAAGTGCTTTTCAAGTCGCCAAGTATTTTTTCACCTAATCGTGAATGAAACAGGTTTTGAATTAATATAACCTTGCTCCGAGTACCGTCTGTTATATATAGAATGCCTTGCAGTCGGGTTGGTCGCCGTTAGTGTTTTATGCTCGCATTCAGCGTCTTTGAGTATGGCTGGAAAAGGAAAGTGCAAATGGTTTGGCTGTGTTCCACCACTGGTCAGTCTGTCGGTATCATACCACAATATCGTGGTGATAAGACAAACATTATTACTAGGGGTTCTCGATAAGGTGCCGTTTTGGCCCGTCCTGGCTCGTTTTAGAAAATTAAAATTACCTTGTATTAAGAGGGGTCTCTAATACCCTTAGATGTATTATGCCCTTTAATTAGCTGGACTCCAAGAGACGCTCTGATGCATCGGCAGAAAGTAAATGGACTCAAATGATTCTGAGGTATTCATGGATTTGACTGAAGAAATAGTTCAGGAATCCCAACAGCAGGACAAACTGCTGCAGTATACTGAAGGTGGAGATGGAAGAATACAATATATACTTTGATTATAGGCGTTTCCCAAACCTCTAACAGGTATGCCATGGTTGCCTAAGGGGTTGGAGTGTTTTAAATTATTTTCTTAAGGTCTGTGCTTACTGCGCTTGAGGGAGCACTATCTCTATCTTTTCTTTTAACAGAGTATCTATACTCTGATTTGGGCTGAATAAAGGAGGAAGATTGACGGTTTGAGGAGAGTCCTGAAATCCTGAATATGAATCTAAGTTTGGTTTCTGGATATTAGAATACAGCTTTTGGGGTAGACTCCATCTCAGTAACTTTACATAAGATGTTGTTGATGGTTTCTTCTAGTAAGAGACGCTTTCTTTTTTAGCGACTACTGGAAGCTTGCCTATAGGGAGCCCTCTCCATTTTAAGGTCCTGATTTTGCCTCCATTCTAAACATAAGGACAAATAATATGGTGCTATTAAGGGCAAAAACTCCAGGAGTTGGAGCTGTCTCCGTGGTTTTGGCTCCACTTGATAATTGAGCTTTGTATATCATTTAAAGCTCTTTTAGCGAGAGTAAATATATTTTTATTTAAAAAAAAAAAAAAAAGAGCGTTCTGTATTGTGATTGTGTGTTAACATCTTATACTTGAATGTTTGCTTACTAGGCTGGATCGATGAATGTCAGCGGAGTCCCTTTTTAAATGTTAAGTTAACTGGTCTAAATTACTAGATGTGTAACTTATTTAAATGGAGACATGGGACAAATACTCAAATGTTTTCTCATGTTTTTGAAAATACTAATACCTCTGTTGTTTATATTAACATGAGATGAACCTAGAGGTTTTGTCTGGGAGCTGTTGTTACCTTGCATGGTGCCACTGTGTTTGTTATTCATGTAATGTATGTGAGTTTTAATACAGTTATATATATTTTCCAAGAAGTGTTGGTGCTGTGTTTCTTTTGGCTGCTATAAACCTAGAGGGTGGCATATGGAGAAATCATCAGATGAGATCCAGGTTACTGAATGTAAACTGGACTTGAGGCAATTATTTGGAAAACCAGGAAAGCTACCTAACTGCTTATTTATCTCCTGTGTAGTTACTATCAACCTATAGTATTGACTTAATTGAGTGGAGTGATGGTGCCTAGGGTTGAGATTATGAATGATACTGGAAAGTGAAATGACTAGTGTCCGATTTTGGGCTAAGAGATCCCGAATGGTAGTAGCAAGACTGAGGCGGGCCAACAGAATGCGCCTGACACAGGGACCCATATAAGAGGAATACAAGGCAGCATGCAATGCGGGTATTTCCGCTGGGACCCAGGAATGGGGCTTACTGGTGGTACAAGTGGCTCAATCCAGATAAGGGGACACTGACCTGCTAAAGATACAAGGGACAGAGTAGTCTCTGTGCCATTTAATGGTATTCAATGCAGGGCCAGATTTACATAATTCAGACTGGTCTCTTGTGTGGTTGTTGTGACTTACAGATTGGAGTGATTGTAGCCTGAATGCAGGGTGGCCCTCTGGATAAGCTACAGCTGAGTTTTATTTCAGACTCTGTGCTTTGTTGACTTGGTGCCCTTCAGCCTTTGATTAAGGTAATTTAAACTAGAAAAATAAAGGAGAATTAATTTATAGAAATGGTGTCAAATAAGTCTATTAGACCATTTATAGAAAATGTATATTGATAGAAGTTCTTTGCAGATAGTTGTTTTCTATATGTAGATTTGCTAAATATTTATCCCATGTGATAATGATTTAAACATGCAGAGAACAAGCAGAGCACCAGGAGGAAGGAGCTGCTGGTATAGAAACTTCTCTTCTGGGACTAAGAACTAGAACTCTTGTACTGGGACCTTCAATTTAGGGTAAAAAAAAGTGCGTTTGTCAGAGTTAGTTGAAGTGAATCGTTATCCGTTATCGGTGTTATCTGTGTAATTATCTAGGTGCTTGTCACAGGTGGCTGAAGGAATTGTTATCTGTGAAATTAACTAAGTGTAGAAAGATTTGCAAAGTAGGTGGAGTGGCTTAGCTAGTGGGAGCCATGTTAAAACCAGATTTAAGCACTGCCCTAGATAGCTTCTGCCAGAGAACAAGCAGAGCACTAGGAGGAAGGAGCTGCTGGTATAACTAAACTTCTACTGGGACTATATTGCCCTCCTCCCTCCATCCCCCAACCGAAAAGCAGTTCTACTTTTATAGGCACAGGATTTGACTGACAACAGGAACTTCCTGTTTGGGAGAAGGAAGTGATGATCACAGAGCCACCAAAAGACTCACTATCCTAAAAGGGCAAGAGTTGCTCTCCGTCCCCCAGCTGCTGGAGGTCTGACTCTGAGCAAGTAAGGAGAATAGTGAGAAGTATAGGAACTTCTGTCTCAGAACAGGAAGATCAGGAGCTAAAAGGGCACAGAGGCAGTACGTAAATAGGGAGAGAAAAAATAAAAATAAACAAACAAACAGAGGAAAGAGTAAGTATTCCAAACAACAATTAGGGGGCCAGAAATAAGACATGATGGGAGTGGTGCAGTGCAGTGGCTGTGGAGCAGCAGTCTTCCGGGAGACATTCTGGAGGATGCAGTGTTGTCCCATCTGCAGGCACCTCTCTGGGCTGAGGAGGAGGTTGCTCATCTCCAGGCTGAGTTGGCCAGGATCCTGTGGGACCTCCTCTCCCACCCAGGGACCACCAGGGTCACTCCCGTTGCCTCAGAGGTTGCCAAGAAAGAGGCGGTTGGACCACAGTGGGCTCATGGAGGGAGGGTGGTGGAACAGAGGCGCACCCCTCCAGCTGCACTCTCCACAATTTCTATGCCATTCTGGAAAAGTGTGGTTCCTCTGGAGGCACTCACAGTGGAGACCAAGAGGATGCCGGAACCTCCACAAAGGAGACCCACAGGAGGGTGGCATGGGACCCCACAGGGGAAGGAAACAACTCCTGGTGGGGACTCCATTGTTAGGAAAGGCAGAACTGGGGAGGAAGGGAGAGGAGGTAAGGTGCCTGCCTGCCTGGTGCCATGGCTTGAGAGGACAGGCAGCGAATCCTCAGGATCTTGAGACAGCTGCACAGGGAGGAGCTGGATGTCATTGTCCACCTAGGGACAAATGACCTGGCTATATGAAAGGATTCAGCGCAGTGCAAGAAGCATTTGTGGAGATAGGGGAGGGCCTTAGACAAACAGCATGCACAGGAACCTTCTAGGAGGTGCTGCCTGTGTCTATGGCATGGGTGAGGCTAGGGTGCTCCACACCATGGGATTCAATTAGTGGTTGAGAAACTGGTGCAGAGCTCAGGATTTGCTTCATTGGGACTGGGGGTCCACCTGGAGGATGCAGGACTATACTTGCGTGATGGTCTGCATCTTTCAGGAGGGAACCAGGATCCTAGAGTGATAGGTTTAAATGCTTCATTGGAAGCATTTAAACTCAGTCGGGAGGGAGGGCACTGGAGAGGAGCAGGAAATCCTAGCCCCCAAAAAAATCAGGGTACTAAGTGAGGTAGACACCAACATAGAGATGCTGATAGGGAGGAAGCACAGGGGTAAATGGAGAAAGTGACAGACACAATAAGGACAGGGATGGGGCAAAATGAGGTAAGGCCCTCAAGAAATGGAGGTGATGAGTACCAAGGTCCGTAGTCTGGGCAACAAGCTCCCTTGAACTGGTGGCCTTGATGGAAGAGGGATGCCTGGACATCGTAGCAGATCACAGAAACATGGTACACAGAGAACCATGACTGGGATGTTAACATACCAGGGTACACAACCTACAGGGGAGAAGAGGGGCAGATTAGCTCTCTATGTAAGGGGAAGGGATAAAAGCAAAGGAAAAAAGAGTAAACAGGAGGAGAGAGGAGAGAGAGGAGGACACCGTGGGTCACCTTAGAGACTGGAAATGGCACCACAATCCACACAGGGGTTGTATACAGACCCCATGTCAGGGGAGGGAATGGACAAGGATATGACAGAAGGCATACTTAGTATGGCAGAGAAAGGAGATACTGTTGATGGGGGACCTTAATGCCAGATGCTAACTGAGTACCTTTTGTTGCAGCCACATCCAAAAAGCAGGATCATTCTCGATGCCCTTCAGGTGGCATGCCTCAGACAGCTAGTTTGGAACCCACTATGAGGAAGCAATCTTAGACCTCACTACTCTCAAATGGGGACAGTGAGAGGATCTCAGATCTAGAAGTGGTAGCCATTTGGGAACAAGTGACCACCAAACAGTGTGGTTCACGATAAACTCTGCTACAGAGTCAAGCCATACAAAACAGAGGGTACTGGACTTCAGGAGGGCTGACTTTGGCAAGATGGGACAGTGCCTTAGAAAGCACTAGCAAACAGGCTAGAATGAGGGTGGAGCAACAATGGGAAATAAAACTGCCTCTCACAGAGGCAACAAGTCTTGTGTGAAGCAAATAAACAAATAAATGAAAGAAAAGCCATCTATGGTTCTCGGAAAGAGGTGGCAGTGAAGGTTAGGGAGAAAAGATAGCATTTAGAAATATGAGGAAACACAGAAGGAGCAGGACAGAGAACTGTACCAGTTAAGGCAGAAGAAAGCAGGAGGGTAGTCAGAATAGCAAAGGCCCAAACTGAGAAAAGATAACTAACTCGGTTAAGAAGGGGATAAAACCTTTACAGGTATATCAGGGAGTGTAGAAAGACAAAGGGAGGGATAGTGAGGCTGAATAGAATGGACGGTGGGTGGGCAGAGAGGACAGTGAAAAAGCAGGGATACTGAATGAATACTTCTGTTCAGTATTCACAAAAGAGGAGATGGGGAGGTGCCTAATCCAATTAACAGAAGCACTCTGGATAGGGGGTCATCCCAGTCCTTTCTACAGAAGAAAGGGTTCTGAAAGAACACCTAAAACTGAAGGTGGACAAAGCAATGGGGCCAGATGGAATTCACCCCAGAATTCTAAAAAGAATTAAAGGGAGAACTACTGACACCACTGACTACCCTTTTAACAAATCATGGGAGGATGGTGTGGTACCAGAGGACTGGAGGAAGGCAGATGTGATTCCCTTCACAAAGTGGGAGCAAGACAGAGGGAGGAAACTACAGACCTGTCAGTTTGACCTATGTGGTAGGGAAAGTGATGGAATCACTTCTGAAGGAAGAACTCTTGAGTACCTAGAGGCCAGTGGAGCACAGGACCCAAGGCAGCATGGGTTCACAGCAGGAAGGTCATGTCAGACTAGTCTAATTGATTTCTTTGACTGGGTGACCAAAGTAGTACACCAGGGAGGGGCTGTGGACATGGCTTACCCAGACTTTAGCAAGGCATTTGACACAGTCCAACACAAAAGATTAATAGTCAAATTAACCAGCCTGGGAGTGGGTCCCAGGGTGGTAGCCTGGTAAAACATTAGCTGGACAACAGGACACAGAAGGTAATTGTAAATGGAGTCCACGCTGAAGAAAGAGGGGCTACTAGTGGGTGCTCAGGGTTCAGTCCTGGGTCCAGTCCTTTTAATGTCTTTATAAGTGACACTGCAGAGGGGCTGGAAGGAAAGGTATGCCTCTTTGCAGATGACACAAAGATCTACAACAGGGTTGATACACGAGGTGGAAAGGATGAGAAGGGACTTGGCACGGTTGGAGGAATGGTCAGAAGTATGGCAGCTTGATTCAATGCAAAGAAGTGTAAAATAATGCACATGGGAAACAAAACCCAGGGAAGATTACACGAGGGGAGGTAGTAACAACAACAAAATGGAAAGGGACCTGGGGCTAATCATATCAGATGACCTTAAGGTTGGCAAGCAATGTGAGAAGGTGATGGGGAGGGCTGGGGATACTGGGATGTGTAGGAGAGGCATCACCAGTAGAAAACAGGAAGTTGTTATCCCCTGTACAGACCATTGGTGAGACCCCATCTGAACTACTGCATCCAGTTCTGAGACCCCGTCTCCGCAAGGACATAGGATGGAGGCAGTTCAGAGGAGGGCAACTAAAATGGCGCAGGGTCTGCAAGAGAAGCCATACGAGGAGAGACTAAAGGAGCTTAACATGTATACCCTCGAGGAAAGGAGGGAGAGGGGACATGATAGAAACGTTTAAGCACCTCAGTGGAATCAACAAAGTCCAAGAGGGTAGCATCTTTCAGAAAAGAGATGTGCAAGAACAAGGGGACACAATTTGAAGATAGAGGGGACAGCTCAGGGGCAATGTAAAGAAGTATTGTTTCACAGAGAGGGTGGTGGATGCATGGAACAGCCTTCCTGAGGAGGTTGTGGGGTCTAAAACTGTGGGAGAATTCAAGAATGCATGGGACAGACATAAGGCAATTTTGTGGGAGGTAGGAAGAAATAGGCTGTTGGTTAAATAGGATCTGCAGCTTACCCTCTAGGTAGGGAAATGGACAGACTAGGTGGGCCAAGCGTCCTTATCTGCCGCCAAAGTCTATGTTTCTCTAAACATTTTAAAGTGCCATGTTTCTGCATTTTGTAATAATGATGCTGTGTTTTAAATAATGTAGTGTATTGTTGATGACTCTAATAGTCAAGCAATAAACAATTTCTTTTTATTTGAGCCCTGCTGAAGGCGGGCATGGAACAGCCTCAGCTTTGCATTCTCCTGGAGGCGAATAGGTCCACCTGAGGGGTGCCCCAGAGAGGAGAACAGATCTTGTACTACCTCCTGGTGGAAATACCACTTGTCAGATGCCCGCCCATCCAGCTGAGGGCATCGGCCAACTGATTCGAGGCTCCTGCCATAGATGGCCAGAAGATCTGCCTCCAGGCTGAGCACAAGTGACCAAATGTGGACAGCTTCCTTGCAGGGGCATGGAGCGCATCCTGCCCTGCCTGTTGAGATAGTACATGAGTGCGTGCTGTTGTCTGTCTGGACTTGGACCACTTGACCCCAAACAAACAGAGCGAATGCGATTAGGGCTAGGCAAACCGCCTGAAGCTCCAGCAGGCTGATGTGCCATCGGGACTCTTGAGGGGACCAGAGCCCATGGACTCTGTGCTCCCCAGATGGGCACCCCAACCCATCAGAGAGGCATTGGTCATCAGGATGACCGCCAGCTCGGGGCAGACAAATGGGGGCCCTTCCTGCAGGTGGGACGGACGAGCCACCATTGGAGGCCATCCCACATCCTCTGGGTCACAGAGACCAGCTGGTCGAGATGACCTGGCGCTGAGACCACTTGCTGACCAGTTCCCTCTGAAGGGAATGCATATGCCAGTGGGCCCATCGGACCACACTGGTGCAGGCCGCCATGTAGCCCAGAAGATGCAGAAAGTCCTGGCAGGGTGCAATTGCCCAATCAGAAATTATCGGGCAAGGAGGAGAAAACATCTGCCCTGTCCAGCAGGAGCCGAGCCTGGCTCGTAGGAGCCGAGCTCTACCCCGATGAACTGGATCACCTGAGTGCAGGCACGACTTGGCCTCATTGATCAGGAGGCCAAGTTCTAGGCAAGTCTGGAGGCCAGATCCCTGACCACCACCTCCAGCCTGGAGGGACCCGCATCAGCCAGTCATCCAGGTAAGGTACACCGGACCCCTTGACGCCTCAGGTATGCCACCACCACTGTCATGCATTTGGTGAAGATCCTGGGGATGAAGACAGGCCAAGGGCATGGCTTGAAACTCAAAGGGTTCCCTTGGCTCTGAAGTGGAAGAACCGTTGATAGGACAGACAGATCGGGATGTGAAAGAATGCGTCCTGAAGATCTAGGAAGCAGAACCACATTCCTTGCTCCAGGGATGGTATGATCTGAGCTAGAGTTACCATCCGGAAGGTGCGAGACCTGAGGAACTTGTTCAGGTCATGCAGATCTAGAATGGGCGCCAGCTTCCCATCTGCTTTGGCACCAGGAAATACCAGGAGATGAACCCTGGATCTGAAGGCGGTCCGCTACTGGGACGGCACCACCTCCTTGAGAAGGAGCTGAGCCAAGTCGTCTCTGAGAGCTGACTGAGAAGCTGCGACACCAGATCCCCATGGAGCACGTGGTCGATAAGGAGGGGCCTGCTCGAATTCCAGAGGCAGGCCTCGATCTACCACTTCTACAACCCAACAGTTCATGGTGGTAGCGGACCAGGAGGAAATGAAGGGCTAGCCAGCTCCCACGGGGGTCCCAGGGAGGCGTGACAGGATTGAGGGAGGCACCCCCAACCCATCACTGGGCAGGCTTGGAGGAGGGGCAGCCTGGACCTTTCCCCGGACTTCCTAAACGAGGAGGCCACGGACTTGGCACAAGGATGCCAAGTTTGAGCCTGCTGCTGCTGGACCGGTCTGGCTGCAGGAGTGGACAATGAAAGCGTTTGCGTTTTGACGCTTGGAGCCCTTGTCTTTTTGGCAGATGTGGTTCAGTCCAAGGTGGCATTGGACTTCTATGCGCTGAAGGTGGCCATCCACTCGGGCCCAACAAGTCAGTGCCCAAGAAGGGACATCTGCCAGCTTATGCTGTTTATCTGCCATAAAGGTTGAGATGCATAGTCAAGCCCAGCTGTGCATGGCCACTGCTGAACGGGCAAAAGAATCACCAATATCCAGAAACGCCTGAGTTGTTGCTTTGCCACTGCCCTACCCTGGTCTTGGACCTGCTTGACCGCGGGTCTGGCGGTCCACCGGGAGATGAGGGATAGCCTCGTCCAGGAAGCCCAAGAGGGCATGGGAGAAATGTGCCATGATAATGGTTCCAGGAATGGTCCAATTGTTTGGATTCCTGTCCGAGGATCTGTCTGCATCCCTTTGATGCCTGAGCACCAAAACACGGAGTCAGCCACCAACCCCACCACAGAGGGTGCTCGAAAAGCCAACAGGGACCCCATGGGCGCACAGTACTTGCGGGCCATGTGGGCAGAAGGCACAGGACAAGAAGGCGGACGCTGCCACAGCTCCAAGGCTGGACCCACAATGGCCTCAGCCACTGGGAAGACCTCCACAAAAGTGTCCCTTTATCCAGAATCTCTGTAAGGGATATTTAGCCTGTTTCTGCACAGGCTCCAGCTCCATTCCCATGGATTCGGAAAGGAGATGACAAATACCATTAGCGAGGAAGGGCCCTCGCTCAGAGACCCCCACACCAAAGGACTCAATGTTCACGGACAGGAGACCATGGCAGAATCCTCGGACTCAAGGAGTCCTCATAGAGCAGGTGCTCACCCGTCACTCTCCACCCACCTTTGGCGGTCGGGAGAGAGTGACCGACAACAGAGGCAAGCCATGGGCCAACTGAGAATCCTTGGTCGGAGCCCCAGACTTCGGTTGCTCGGTGGTGGCTCCACCCAGATCGGGTGGAGTAGCTGGTTTTGTGAGCTGGCGGGCTTGGAACCGGCACCGGTGACAGCGGCCGTGGCTGAAGTTGGTCGTTCTGGCGAAAGCCACTTAATGGCCGGAGTCGAAACCAGGAGCGATTTGGACCCGGATAAGACCAACTGCTGCCACGTGAGGTCTTCATAGTGTCAACGCAACTTGCGCCAAAACCTCTTCTCACCGAGGAGGATGAAGACAAGGAGTGGTGGTACCTCTTACTATGACGGCAAGAACGAGATCGCCAGTGGGAGCGAGTCTTTGCTGACATCAAAGTCGAGGAGTGGGACCAGAGCTGACGGGAACCTCGACGAGTCGGGAAACCCTCGGTTCCTGGTCCAGTTCCTGAGGGCGGGTCCGTCCATCTGGGAGCACCGGTGTCGAAAAGAGAACAGTCAGCTGGATTGGGCCACAACCCACCAATCAGTTTGAAAAGGATCTCGCTGCATCAACAGGCATCTCAGCTGACTGGTCTGACAGGGTACCATGAAACCAGCGGCCTCAGCCTACGAGTCGACCGAGGTCAGACAGGAGATTCCTGTGAGTAAGACCCTCTCGGTCCCCAAGAACATCGATGTGTTGACTTTTCTTTGTCCTTTTCAGCTCCTTCTTGGAGTGTGAAACATGTGACCCCAAAGGCCCTCTCCTCTGGTAGAGAGAGAGACAGCACAACTCCTTGAAGGAAGCAGAATAGGAGGATCCCAGATGCAGCGGAATGAAGGCCGAAGCCGAAGAGGAGCTCACAGGGTCTAAGCCACCTCCTCAAGGTCTTGAGCTGTTCCAACTGCTCAGTGGACCCCGTAGCTATGGAGACTACCCAACGGCATCCTTCAATTTGACCAGCGGGTAACGCTCCGTCGCCCAGCTGAAGTCAGACAGCGCGATCTTCAAGCATGTTTGGAGAAAAGGACCAACAGTGATCACAGGCCTGCAGATCGTGGTCCAGTCTAGACAGTACCGCGCCTACGGCATCGGATCCGTGCGAGACATCTTCTGCCACAGGGGCACCGCCAAAACCTGGGGCCTACTTTTCCTCCATCGCAGAGTCGCTACCTCCTTGGAAAACCATAACAACCTCCTCTTCCTTTTCCCTTGCTAACCTGCTTAACATCTGTATTTTATATTTTCTCTGTCCAGTGTCAATTTGAATCTCAATATTATTGCACCCATGAGGTATATTTACCTCCACATGAATGCTGCTATTAACGCAGAAGTAATTGTAATGATGAACTGTCTAGTTTTTGTTGGTAAATGTTATATAATACTATCTTTGTACATTTATGTCTCTATGTTGTAAAATAAAATGCTTAAATAAAAAAAAAAGTAATGCAGAAAATCTTCTAACTGGCAAAATATTAACAAAAATACTTCAGAAATAAAATGCAACAACTGGCTACTTTTTAAAATTAATAATATTAGTAATCTGGTATTGGAGGTACACTGGCTATTTAGACCTTTTTGTATCTTCAGTTTTCTCCTCCTTCCTGACTCCAGGGCAAGCCCTCATTCTCTACCATGTCCCACTTTTGTCACTGCCCAAATCCCAACCATTCAGCACTATGTGGTTTATTCCCACAGCAGGACCCATTTAGCTCAGCTAGACCAGGACATATGCAGTATATGAAATTCTGCCTCATGGAGCCAGAGGTGAACAGAGGCCACCCAAACAAGGACCTTTCTCAGGTTTTCCAACACCCTTATTGTTGTCCTTTTTTTTTCCTTTGCCCTGATGCAACGTACTTAAATCCAGCCATCAGTAAAATACTGTAGTAATTACAGGTCAGAAGGGACTCAAGGCAATGAAGTCCCCTCACTTTATAAGCAGGAACAACAAGAATGCTGTAAACAGGTACTAATTTATAGGGATTTCTCTACACTCCACTGCCCAGTGTACCCTGTGATCCCACTGGTATGCAGAAATCTATCCAGACTAAGCAGCAATTACTGTATGTCAGGGACACTGGCGATGGGGAGTCACTGGGTACTAGCAACCATCCATCAGTGTGGTTTGCTACACAGCTAGGTATGGAACAGAACAACTCCCAGCACAAGCATGTCTTCAGCATCCCTACTGTGACCTGGTGTGCCAACATCAGTAGCACAATTTCAGCTGGAAGCTTGAAGGACTGGCATATAATTTGAATGGCATCTCCTAGCCATGCTCCAATGGTCGCTGCCAGCAGAGGACATCATGTTCCACAACCTACGCAAGGAAAGCACTGCACTAGATAGTATTTCTACCCTTGGCTACCAGAATTCAGAAACCTGAGTTTGCAGTGTGAACCCGGTGGTCCATGTGGCAGTTCAATGCACTACCTCTGGGGAATCCAGCGGACAGCATGGATCAAAACTGGCACCAACCCACTGGCCAAATTCCAGTAAATGTTGTTTCCAGCCTGTGAAATGTTTCCTGTAACTGGCCTGCTGGCTTGTACTTGAGAAGATATTTCAACAAGTACACAAGTTGGGCTAATGGAAAACACTCACGGGCTAGTGGATTTTCCCAGTCACTACTACTACTGGCTACTGGCTAAGTAAACGTAATTTCAACCCTCTGACAGATTTGCCTTTTTTTTTTTATTAAACATACAAAATGAATGCAATCTCAGAAATATTTGTGTGTTCTATATTAAAGCTAGGCAGAGGCAATAAAACTGAGGCCCCATTCTGTCTGAAGCAGAGACCCCCGCCCCAAAAACTTGGCAGCAGAAGAAAGAAAAATATCAGTAAAGCAAAGGGCGGGAAGAAGCACGTAAATGTGACATCCGCATTTCTTGTAAATAAAGATTTCCCTGAGAAATTCTGCTCCCCTTACTAAAATAAAAACAGCAAGTATCATCCAAGGGCAAGCAAGGCATCTGAGGTGCATTGGTAAGCCTGACGCCAGTGTGACGAGGCAATTTCAAGGATAAGTGAACATTCTATACGCACTTTGAATCATTCAAGTATATTCCTTGTACATTTGTCATTCCTATGGGATGACTGAGTAAAGGCCAAAAAAAAAAATAAAAATAATTCTTGCAAGGATCCTGCCTGAAAGATGAATTAACAGTATGTAAGGAGTTTGCACTTCTCACAAAACTCTTGTGTTGGACTTGTACTTTTGCATCTTGTATGGTTTACACGATCCATGCATTTTTCTTCAGTGAGGGAATAATAACAGATTCACAGACAACACAGCAAGATGCACAATCTTCACCTCAAGTTCAAAATGCAGCTGACTTGTGTGACTTGTTTTGAAGAGTTACTCCTGATGGCGTGACTAAGGCACTGCTGCTGGTGACCTCAGATGAGTTATGAGGCCAGCCACGCTCACATGCCGCCATACTGAGCCCTACAAGGACAAACAGAATCACAATAAGAAGAGGTACTAAGGGCCCTGAACTCCTCTTCTAAACATAGAATTTGACAGCAGATAAGGACGCTTGGCCCACCTAGTCTGCTCATTTCCCTACCTGATGGATCAGCTGCAGATTCTAGTTAATCAACAGCTTACTTCCTCCTCCCCCACCAGAATTGCCTTATGCCTGTCCCAGGCATTCTTGAATTCTCCCACTGTTCCTGACTCCACAACCTCCTCAGGAAGGCTGTTCCATGCATCCATAACCCTCTGTGAAAATACTTAACATTACCTCTGGAGCCGTCCCCTCTATCTTCAAATTGTGCCCCTTGTTCTTGCACATCTCTTCTTCTGAAAGATACTACCTTCTTGTACTTTGTTAATTCCTTGAGATACTTGAAAGTTTCTATCATGTCATATTATATATTATATCTATATCATATCATATCATGAGGAAGTATTTTTTCACTGAGAGGGTTGTGGATGCATGGAACAGCCTCCCTGAGGAGGTCGTGGGGTCAAGAACAGTGGGGACTTCAAGAATGCATGGGACACGACAAGGCAGTCCTAGTGGGGGTAGGAGGAAGTAAGCTGTTGGTTAACTAGGATCTGCAGCTTATCTGTTACGTAGGAAATGGGCAGACTAGGGTGGGCCAAGCGGGTCCTTATCTGCCATCAAATTCTATGTTTCTATGTCCCCTCTCCCCTTTCCTCAAGGGAATACATATTAAGCTGCTTTAGCCTCTCCTCATATGTCTTCTGGTGCAGACCCAGCACCATTTTGGTTGCCTTCCATGGAACAGCCTCCACTCTGTCTATGTCTTTGCGAAGATGGGGTCTCCAGATTGCACGCAGTACTCCAGATGGGGTCTCACTAACTTTCTGTACAGAGGATAACAACTTCCTGTTTTCTACTGTTGATGCCTCTCCCTATGCATCCCAGTATCCCCCAGCCCTCCTTACTGCCTTCTCACATTGCTTGCCCACCTTTAGGTCATCTGATATAATTACTCCTAGGTCTCTTTCGATTTTTGTTGTTGTTATTAACTTCGCCCCCCACTGTGTACTCTTCCCTGGGTTTTGTTTCCAGATGCATTACCTTGCACTTCTTTGCACTGAATCTGAGCTGCCACATATTTGACCATTCCTCCAACCTTGCCAAGTCCCTTTTCATTCTTTCCACCCCACCTTGTGTATCAACCCTGTTGCAGATCTTTGTGTCATCTGCAAAGAGACATACCTTTTCTTCCAGGTGCTCTCCAATGTCACTTTATAAAGACATTAAAGAGGACTGGTCCCAGTACTGAACCCCGCGTTCCCCACTAGTTACCCTCCTTTCTTCACTGTGGACTCTGTTTACTATTACCCTTTGCGTCCTGTTGTCCAGCCAGTATTTTATCCAGGCTACTACCTTAGGACCCACTCCAAGGCTGGCTAACTTGTATATTAATCTTTGTGTAAGACTGTGTCAAATGCCTTGCTAAAATCTAGGTAGGCCATATCCATAGCCCTTCCTGGTCTACTACTTTGGTCACCCAGTCAAAGAAATCTATTAGATTCGTCTGACATGACCTTCCTGCTGTGAAACCATGCTGCCTTGGGTCCTGTGCCCCACTGGCCTCTAGGTACTCAACAGTTCTTTCCTTCAGAAGTGATTCCATCATTTTCCCTTCCACTGAAGTCAAACTAACTGGGTCTGTAGTTTCCTGCCTCTGCCCTGCTCCCACTTTTGTGAAGTGGAATCACATTTGCCCTCCTCCAGTCCTCAGGTACCACCCCATCCTCCCATGATTTGTTAAAGAGAGTAGTCAGTGGTGTTACTAGTTCTACCCTTAGTTCTTTAGAATTCTTGGGTGAATCTCATCAGGCCCCACTGCTTTGTCCACCCTCAGTTTCAAGAGTTCTTTCAAAACCCTTTCTTCTGTGAATGGACTGGTATCGACCCACTATTCAGAGTTTCTCTCTGTTTGGTTTAGGTACTCCTCCTCTTCCGTTGTGAATACAGAGCAGAAATATCCATTCAGTATCCCTGCTTTTTCCACTGTCACCTCTGCCCACATTCCTTCCCCTTTATTAAGTCCCTGTATCCTCCCTTGGTCTTTCTTCACTCCTAATGTACCTATAAAAGGTTTTATCCCTTCCTAACAGGAGTTGGCTATCTTTTCTCAGTTTGTGCCTTAGCTATTCTGACTGCCTTCCTGCCTCCTTCTGCTTTAACTGATAAAGTTCTCTGTCCTGCTCCTTCTGTGTTTCCTTACATTTCCTGAATGCTATCCTTTTCTCCTTAACCATCCCTGCCACCTCTTTTGAGAACCATAGTGGTTTTTCCTTTGTTTTGTTTTGTTGATTTGCTTCACACAAAGGCTTGTTGCCTCCATGATGGCTGTTTTGATTATTCCTCATTGTTCCTCCACCCTCCTTCTTGCCCATTTGCTAGTGCTTTTCTGAGGCACGCCTCATTTTCCAAAGTCAGCCTTCCTAAAATCCAGTACTCTTGCTTTTCTATAGCTTGACTCTAATGGCTGTGTTTATTGTGAACCATACTGTTTGGTGGTCACTTGTTCCCAGATGGCTACCCACTTCTAAATCTGAGATTCTTTCTCTGTCCCCATTTGAGTACCAGGTCTAAGATTGCTCCCTCCTGACTGGGTTCCAACACTAGCTGTCCGAGGCATGCCCCTGTAGGGCATCAAGAATGATCCTGCTCTTGGATGTGCCTGCAGCAAAGGTACTCCAGTTAACATCTGGCATATTCAGGTCCCCATCAACAATATCTCCCCTTTTTCTGCCATTTAAGGATGCCTTCTATCATTTCCTTGTCCATTTCCTCCCCTGAGATGGGGGTCTGTACACAACCCCATGCGGATTGCGTGCCATTTCCTGTCTCCAGGGTGACCCATAGTAACTCATCAACTTCCTGTTTACTCTTTAGTTCTGTTGCTTTAATCCCTTCCCTTATATGAGAGCTACTCCTCCTCCTCTTTACCCACCCTGTCCCTCCTATAGACTGTGTATCCTGGTATGCTGACATCCCAGTCATGGTTCTCTGTGTACCATGTTTCAGTGACTGCCACAATATCCAGGCATCCCTCTTCCATCAAGGCCACTAGTTCAGGGAGCTTGTTGCACAGACTGTGGGCATTGGTACTCATCACCTTCCATTTATTTTTATGGCCTTACCCTTTAGCCCCATCCCTGTCCTTACTGCCTTTTTTGCATTAATCCCTGTCCTGCCCCTACTGACTCTCTACCTACTGTCTCTGTGGGGGAGGCTGGGATTTCACCTTTCAGTGCCTCCCCTTACAATTTAAATGCTTGCCAACGAAGCATTTAAACCTGTCACCTAGGATCCTGGTTCCCCCGGACAGATGCAGACCATCGCGCCAGTATAAGCCTGCATCCCTATTTCCGGGATGTATATTATGCAGAACAGGACACACATTAAATTAAAAGAAAAAATATTATGTAGATTGACTGCAATGTGTAGTAACCACCTATTGTTCTGACGGATGTGGCAGGTCAGCCACTAAATGTTAACCTCGCATGGTTTGGTGGACACTAATAAACCCATTATAAACTGGACTAACCAAGAGTAGAACCTTCTCTGTTTCACCAGTATTTATTTTAAATACCTTGGAAGGATCTTCGAGCATAATTCATTTTATTAATTTGGTTAAGGGCATTCTGGGACTTGTGGTGCATATAAATCCCACTGCATCTCCTTTCTTTCCATGTCACGGACTTACAGGGATGGACCAGGCCAGATTACTACAGCCAAATTCATCAACCTAATACTGTAATCCACTCCATCCTCCTGGATAAGCTTTGTAGATGGGTCTGTCTGAACTTGCAGATATGTGGTTCTGCTCCTTCCTTGTTGATCAGCACCAGACAGTTCAGGCTGACAAAGCCTTCTCCTCCCAATTTCCATATCAGATCTTAAGTCCCCAGGTCTTTACCCTCTTTTGATTTACCTCAATAACCTGCCCCAATATGTGTCTTGTGTAGCATCCATATGTATGCAGATGACACTGTACTCTTGCCTCTGTAGGCTCAGTCACTGAGCTGGAATCCTTGCTTCAATGTGCTTCTGATAATGTCAATGTTGATTTCACTCCAAACAAACTCTCAAAGGAAATGTGCACTAAAATCTGGCCCCACCTCAATGCGAAGCAGGGCCTTTTTATATATTTATATTATATATATATATATATATATATGCACATACACACACACACACACACACACATATATATATATATATAAAATGGTGTGGTAAAATCATAAATTCCAGTAACATGATTGGACAGAATGCATCACATGACCGTTATTTCCAACGACGCGCGCCTCCCAATGCGACCCGCAAGCCTAAACTACTTTCCAGCCCTCAAAACCTTCTCACCAGGTGAGATCACTCCACGCCTAATGCAGTTAGCAGCCACATACAAACACACACACACACACACTGTTACTACTGCACACTGTCTCACCACCTAAATTCTAAAAACAACATAATACAGCCCATTTAACAGAAACCTAACTGTGTATAAAAAAAAAAAAGAAACTACAGTTCTCTTACATCCTACTCTCACTTTCTGTTAAAAATCTCCCTTTCTACACAGACTTGCCCGTCGTGTACCACTTTCACTTTTCCTACCTGAAGTATAAGCGTGACCGAGCAGTGCGCATTCGAGAAGTAACAAGCTGTTACCAGTTGAAACTAAGTCCTTTTGTGTTAAAAACATATAAAGTCCTTTCCCTCCTGTTACTTTCTCTTAATTTCAGTAATACAAGGTGCAGAGTGTATTTAGATCGGCGAGGAGGCGCGGTGAGTCGGCAGCTTCCGAAGGCAGGCGCAGAAGCCAGGCGGAGTGTTGCAGCTCTCGCTCTGACTTGCATCTGCTCGTAAAGCTGCCGACTCTGCAATCTCATCTACTCATTGCTCCTGCACATGTCTGAGAGTAAGACTCTTTCAAGAGGAAGGACTTCTCTCTTTAACACAAAAGAACTTTCTTATCAATCGTAACAGCTTGCAATCTTGTACCCTTCAGGTCACGCTATGTAATCACTGCCTCTAAGCCGGACTACTTTCTAAACTCTGCCAACATATAATTTACTACATACAAAGAGCCATTGACGGCAAGCCAACACAACCTAACAGAAGGCCCACACTTTCATCCTTTTAAACACAGGACTTAGCTTTCAACTCTGCCAGCATATCATTTCCCACCTAGACAAAGAGGATTATTTTCACCCACCCCCAAAACATGGCCATTTTATAAGAATAAATACCACTATGAGTGTGCGATCACTCTGATACTCCGTACGCCTTGGGTGGTTGAATGCCTCGGCCTGCGGCCTCGTGCATCCTGGCACACCTAGGCGCGTATATCACAGCGCACACCAAACCTATATATCTATACACACACATATACACACACACACACGCCAACACAGAGTTTAGCTATTTAAATTTTATCTGGTCAATCCTGCTGTCCTCCTGCCGGCATTTTCAAAGCAGGAGTCCCTAGTGGTGCATCTGTAACTTCCCACAGCTGTTCCGTAAGAATGACGATGATGAGCCAGAGAGCAATGGGAGCACGACATATGATCCTGTGTAATCGGAGCTATTAACAGCTCTGGTTTACACTGTACATGTGTCAATGCTATACTGAGGCCAGGTATAGATTGGCAGTGGATGCGCCGGTTCGTACCTGGCCTTGGTAAAGCACCAAGACAAGTAATAGTGCAAACTGAGCTATTAATAGCTCCGATTATACAGGACCCCTATACATGCTTCCACAGCAGCTCCCCGCTTATACGTCATTCTCGGACAGCTGCGGAGGTTGTGGGTGTACAATAGTGGCACTTGCTTTCAAAATGTCAGCAGGAGGGATAGCAGGATTGACCAAATAAAATCTAAATAACTAAACTCAGTGTAAGTCAAAAGATTAAACTGTTTCAAAATGCTAATCGGGTCCTGTCTCACTTTGAGCTGGGGCCCAATTTCAAGTAGACATTTCCTTTAATTCTAAAAGACTATTTCTGCGACTTTCAGCACAAACAGAGACTAGCTCACTTAGGTCCCTTGCCACCACACAGGGTAGGTGGGGTCAGGGCAGACTGGATGGGCCCTGCAGTCCTTTTCTGACAACAAAATCTGTGGCCGGATATTGAAACTAGCCCAGGCTGTGGTGCAAGCCTGGGCGCAGCTCAACTTTGCTGGGTGAGGGTGGCACGATATTCAACGGAGCTGCGCCATAGCAGCAGCTTTGAATATCGCACCCTGGCCACCCCACTGTGCATGGCGAGTGGCACTGTGCCAGCGCAAGTGGCCAGAGTGAGCATGGAGATGGTTCAGCGAGGTGCCATTGCCATGCACAGCACCTGCGAGTATTCAAAGGGGACATGCAATGGGGCCATAATTTATGCAAGGCACACAGGGGCCATTTGCATCTAATTACGGCCCCATTGCATATCATTAGCATGCAGGTGCGCCGATCCCTCGACGACTTGCGCCTGCCAGGCAGCAGCCGCCAGGGACCGACACCACCTGCAGCCCGATCAAGGGCATTCGGTAAAGAAGAAAAACCGTCTAATATCCCTGGTGGTCCAGTGGACCGCTATGTGCCCGATCGCTGGCATTTGTGTAGAGAATAAGCCCCTCCTATATCCCTGGTGGTCCAGTGGACCTCTATGTGCCCGATCGCTGGCATCGGTATAGTACCCCACGTCCAATATCCCTGGTGGTCCAGTGGACTGATCGCTGCCTGATCGCGGGCATCTGTAACACAAAAATACAGGTTACTCACCTGTAACAGGAGTTCTAGGAATGGTATATGTTGTTCATCCACACTTATTGGCAGGTTCCTTGCCGCTTAAATCTTGTCGGAAGGTCTTCAAGTTGGCTCCTCCCACCCACCCGGTGGTAAAACTCTGCCCGCCCATGACACCAGATCTAGCCCACTGGAAGCCAGGTTGTGCGTCGAAGCCGGGAGGTTGGATAGGGATGAACAACATATACCATTCTAGAACTCCTGTTACAGGTGAGTAACCTGTATTTCTAGGGACATGGATATGTTGTTCATCCACACTTATTGGCAGACTCCTAGCAGTTCTCCGGGAGGGGGCAAGCACACCCCTACTTAGGTATAAAGACTGAGAACCGAGGCCCCACCAACATCCCGGCGTGACCCAAAGTCGATGTGGAAGGGAAATTGGAAAATGCCTGCTTCCAGGTAGAAGCCCCACGGATATCCTGGACAGGAGTATCCTCGGAAGCAGCCATCGATGCAGCGGAAGGGTGGGTAAAATGAGCACTTATCCCTCTGGGAGCTCCATGCCCGCCCAACTATAGCGGAGACCTATGCAGGAGGTGACCCACCCGCTCGTCGTCCGCTAGCTGCAGGTCTGCCAGGTCGGCTTCAGCGTAGATGACAAACAGCTGGCGAACCTCTCCCGAACTTCACCCTACGGCCCCTGGGTAGGCGAGCATTAAATAGGGTCCCAATGGATCCTATATACGGCCTCCGAGGCATGAATGGGGATGAACCCCTGCAAAGACAATACCCGGTTAGGAAAGACTCCTGCCGCCACGGAAGGAACTGGTGGGGCTCAGGACAACCTTGTCCCTGTGAAAGACCAGATAGGGAGATTCAAAGGAGCGCCTGGAACTCTCCCTCCTTCTGGATGGCAGAGTAGCCCCAAGAAGGTGTTCTTCCGCAACAGGTGGGGAAACTCGCACCTGTGCAAAGGTTTGAACGCTTGCCCGTGAGCTAGCCCATACCAGCGAAGATCTCACAGAAATGGGGATACTCTCCCAAAGGGGAGTGTGATCGAGCCTAGAAAAGCGCCAGACCACCTTTTCTGTGCTCACCGACTGCCTTCCGCCCATGCCCAGAAGACAGGGGTGACCAACAGAAGCAGCTAGGGGTCGCCGTCAAGCCCTAGTTCAAAAAGAACGACCGCAGATGGTCCGAAATGCTCGCCAAGGACAGGAGAGGGGCTCAGGCCCTATCCCAACACCAAATGGAGAACTCTTCCATTTGAAGGCGAGCATGTTTGGCAGACTCCTGGCAGGACGCCTGAAAACGCCGAGGACCTTGTCGAGGACCCAAGGCCAGGCCCCTAGCCGCACAGGGACCAGGCCTTCAGGTGCAGGGATTGAAGTTCCAGATGAAAACCTTCACCTGAAGACAGCAATCAGGACCGAGCGGGCTGGAAGCCGCCCGGAGCCTGGGGCTGAGACTGAGGAGAGCTGGATACCAGAGCGGGCAATCCAGTCTGGGGCTACCAGCATCGCCTGCGCCTAGTCCTCCTTGCCTTGCCCGTGGGTCAAGGGAATGGGGAGAGGCGAAAGGCCGGGGTCCACGGCCTCAATGGCATCCCCTAGAGCAAACTTGCTGAGGAGGCGGGCATGACACAGTCTCAGCCTCGTGATTCTCCCTGGAGGGAAGGAGGGAGAAGATACTGCGCTACTTCCGCAGGGGAGACCACTCGAGGCGCAGCCTATGTCCGGCTTAGGCATCAGCCAGGAGCTGGAGGCCCTGCCATCGAATGGCTAGGAAACCGCCTCCGGCCTGCGCTTAAAGACCCAATGCGAAGAACCTCCTACACAGAGGCAAGGGCTCGACCGAACCTGGCGGGGTAGGTAGCACCTGATCATGGTGTTGTCCGCTGGACTTAACCACTAGACCCCGCACAAACGGAGCGAGTGGTGCAAGCAAGCCGGACCGCTTAGAGCTCCAGCGGTAGGAAAGACGTCGGACTCCCGAGAGGACCAGAGGCGGAGCACCTGTATTCCCCTAGATGGGCACCCCACCCATCCGAGAAGCATCAGTCGGAGAAGACCGTCAACTCAGGGTGGATCGAACTGGATGTCCTCCTGCAAGAGCTGGAACGGTCCGAGGGAGAGCTGCCCCTAACTCCTGGGCTGTAGTCATGAACTGGTCTGAAGGAACGAGCACTGTGACCGCTGGCTGGCCAGTCCCCACTAGGGAATGATGAACCAGCGGGTCCAACAGACCACGCTGAACCGCCGCCACGAGCCCAGGAGGTGCAGGAGGTCCCGGCAGGCGCAATTGCCCAGTCAGACCTGACTAGGTAAGGAGGAAGAACCTCAGCCCTGTCCGCCAGAAGCCGAGCTCGGACTCAAGAGTCGAGCCTCGTCCCAAGAAGGATCACCCACTAAGACACGAGTTCCAACGTGGCTCCGATAAAGGAGACCAGTCTGAGAGCCAGAACTTGATCTTCCCCTTCCACCTGGAAGGGTTGTAGTCAGGCCGCCATCCGGTGGGGCTATACCGGACCCTCGATGCCGCAGAAAGCTGCTGAGCAGAGACCAAGAGCCTGGCTTGAACTCGAAGGAGATCCCGCTTAGGAAAGGGAGGAGTCTCCCAAGAAATGGATGGAACGAAGAGTAAGTACATCCTGGAGGTCCAGGAAGAAGCCACACGCCTTGTTCTGGAAGATGGGATATCTGAGGCAGAGAGACCATCCAGGCATGCGGAAGAATGGGGCAAGCCCCCATCCGCTTGGGACCAGGAAATACCTGGACACGAACCCAGGATCTGGAAGGAGGATCCACAACCTTCCTGATCACCTCTAATTAGAGGGTAGGCAAGTTTGCCCAGCGGGCCGACAACCAGGCTGTGGACCCCAAGACCCCGTGAGGCAATGGCTCGGAAAGGGTAGTACCTGCGCAATCCCAAGGCAGGGCCTTCCCTCAGCACCTCTGACACCCAGTGGTCCGGGAAAGCGGACCAGGTGGAGGAAGTGCGGAGCCGCCTCCCAATGGGAACCCAGGTAGGGGCCGGCGCCCTTAGCCCGCCACTGAGCAGGCTTGGAGGAGGAATTGGCCGAGGAGCTCCTGGGCCTTTACCTCCTGCTTCCTTTTAGAGGAAGACGCTGGCTTGGAGTCAGGCCGCCTAGCGCAGCTTCCGTTGGCCTCGTGCTGGGCCAGTCGAGCCGCAGGGACCGGGGCAAAGGGCTTACGCAAAGGCTGCCGGCTGCCCTTGCCTCTCCGGGCGGGAGTGACTGAGTTCGGAGTGGCATCGATTCTCGGTCCCCTGGAGGTGTCCCTCCACCCAGGGCCGAAAGGTCAGTCCCCAAGAAGGGGATGTCCGCCAACTTGTGCTGGGTTTCCAATGAGAAAGAGGATAACCTCAGCCACGCCCCTGTGGCGCATGGCTACCGCGGCCACCACCGATCTGGCACAGGAATCACCTAAGTCCAGAGCAGTCTGAGCTGCTGCTTCACCACTGCCCTACCCTGGTCCTACACAGCCTGGACCGTGGTCCGCAGGTCAGCCGGGAGATGAGGGAGCACTCGTCCAGGAGCCCAAAAGGCGTGGGAGAAATGTGCCATCAGTGCAGCCGAGCTGGCCTGTCGGAGGCCTAGGGAGGACGCAGTGTAAACCTTGGCGCCAGACGAGTCCATCCTTTTGGACTCTTTGTCGGGGCCTATCCACATCCCGAGCTCCTTCAACACTGGAAAACATTGTTGGTAACTAACCCTCGGCCGAGGGGTGCTCCGAGAAACCGGGCAAAGAACCGACAGGGACAGAGTACTTTCTGGCCATCCTGGCCGAGGGCGCAGGCAGGAAGTAGGCCACTGCCAGAGCTCCAAGGCCGGGCTCACAATGGCCTCGGCCACCGGAAGGCCTTAGGAGAACCCTTCGGTCTAGAATCTCCGCGGGGATAAGGCCCGCTTGGACACGGGCTCGAGCTGCATCCCGTGAACTCGAGATGAGCTGAAGCAGACCCATGAAGGACGATGGGCTGTCATCCACAGAACGCTCTGGAGAGGACCCCGGTCCTCCCGACTGGGGAACATAGAGGGAGTCGACTTTTGACCCAAGGGGTCTGCAAAGAGCTGCCTCAGGCCTAGTCACTCTTCGCCGCCCGAGGGCGGGAGGTGAGGGGACAGACAACCTGTGGGACAGGTCGTGACCCGACCGAGGTTCCACCGAGGGCGGTGGGGCAGCAAGGTTCGGACGAACAACCTGCCCGGATGGGCACCTCGACCGCAGAAGCGGTTGAGTCGGCCGATCGGGCGGCAGCTGCTTGCCGGACGGGAATGAATCGAGTCAATCGATTCCCGGACACAACAACTGCTGCCACGTGAATTCTTCGTAAGGCCGTTTACACCTGCATCGGGGCTCACCTCATCCGAGGAGGGTGACGAGGAAGAACGGTAATGCCACTTAACTCTGTGCCCTCGACCGAACGCCAAGTCGGCGTGAGTGGCTTGCCTGAGAGGAGGACCGAGACCAAAATCCTCGGGAAACCGAGGGCGGGCCTGGGAAGGAGCGGGCGCCCCGCCTCCTGCCTCGGCTCGAAGAAAGGACCGAGGCCTGTCGACCCAAAGGTACAGGAACCTCAGCCTCCGCCCGGAACCGCAAGGGATGGCGACTCCAGCAGAAGACAGCCCGGATGACGGGTCGAGAGACTCGACAACGCCGACAGGAGTCCTGGCCGGCTGACTTGATGGGGACACGGAAGCCAGCGGCGTGAGCCGCACCGACTGAAGTCGAACGCTGGCTGGCGGGGAGGGGAACTCTCCTGCCCCTCCAGCACTGACGAAGGGACTTAGCCTGTGACTCCTTGGACTTGGGCCGAGAGGCAGGTCCCGAAGGTCCCTCCCTTCGAGGGAAGGGAAGGGAATGGCGAAGCCCTGAACGAGCTGCATGAGGAGAACTCGAGGAGCGGGATGAGCGCGCGACCGAGGAAGAGGAAGGACAGCCGCCTCCCGGAGGAAGGAAGATCGAGCTGCTCAACCGAGACAGCCAAGCAGACACTGCCCGATGAGTCTCCGAAGAATTTTCGGAGCGGAAAATTTCAGGTCGCCCGAGCCCTGAACGGGCCGCACGATCCTCCAGAGAGCTGGCCGAAAGGGCACAGCAAAATCGCAAAGTTGCGGATCATGATCTAAGTCAAGCAGTAGACGACGTGGAGTGCAGGTCTTTCCTGGAGGAATTAACCGACGCCCGAGAGCTGGAAAACGAATGAGTCATCGCCGAGAGAGAAGAAGATCAAGTTTCAGAAAAACTTCCAATTAAATTCAAAGACCGAAAATTTCAGGAACCAGTCTAAACGCAGAGCTAAGGAGGGAACCTGAGCCTGCGGTAAGGAAGATCTAAGGCCATGGGCGGAGTTGAGAGTTCTACCACCCGGTGGGTGGGAGGAGCCAGCTGAAGACATTCCGCAAGATTTAAAGCGGCAAGGAACCTGCTAATAAGTGTGGATGAACAACATATCCATGTCCCTAGAAATACCCCTACTGCCCTGGTGGTCTAGTGTACCCCACTCCCCACCCGCCACTGAGCCCACCACCTGCTCCCCCCCGTCAGCCAGCGGGCAGCAGCACCCACCCGCCTGCGCCCTGGCCCGGCACTCAAGTAGGACACCGCCTCATTAGTTCACAGCGTGAGCATCGGGCGCATATCTACTGCTACTCAGTCCAGATATGTGAATGATTTGGACTGAGTATGTATTAACTTGCACGCCCATTGGCTCACGCCAGAACCATCGGGCTGCAGCCTACCAAGCTGCCGCTTGACGGGCGGCGAGGGTGGTGCTGCCGCCCGCTGGCTGACGGGGGCGGAGCAGGGCGGTGGGGCCCAGTGGGCAGGTGGGAGGGGGCACACCAGACCACCAGGGTAGTAGGGATATTTTTATGTTACAGATGCCCGCGATCAGCGGCGATCGGTCCACTGGACCACCAGGGATAGTGGGCGTGGGGTATTATACCGATGCCCGCGATCGGGCACACAGAGGTCCACTGGACCACCAGGGATATGGACGGGGCTTAATTTTATGACAAATGCCCGTGATCGGGCACACAGAGGTCCACTGGACCACCAGGGATATTGGACGGGGGATTTCGCCCAGGGATGCCCGCACGGGGCATGGGGGCGCTTTGGTTAGGTGCAGGAACTGGTGGCCACCACAGGTGGAAGCTGCCATGTTGCGCCCCTGCAATGTGGCAGCTCACCTGTAGGTGGACATCACTTGTCCTTTTTGGGGTTATTCTAGGCAGGAAGGCAAGATGGATGACTGCACATCCTGGGCTGAATATCAAGCTGTGCAGGTTATGCATGGGCACGCCTCCACCTGTGCCTGCATACTACTGATGCTCTCCGCGAGATCGATTTGTGCGGGCAATTTTTCCTTGAATATCGCAATAAGATCAGTGGTTGTGCATGGCATAACACTGTTGTGCTATGCAACCCTTTGAATATCTGGGCCTGTGTTTCTATGTTTCAATTTCTCCTGTCTTCAAGACACTTGACTGTGCTCCTTAAGGTAGTCATGTACTTCAAGTAACTCAGCTGTAACTTTTATTTCTCCACACACAGTGATGCCATGCGTAGGGCAGAACCAGAATTTTGCAAGGGGTATCAATCCTGTTTTTCCATGTCCCTACGCAGCTCTCCCTTATGACCAGATGGCCCTCAAATCCTGCACTTGTTATCGCCCCTTTGTCATGTGCCTTAATGTAACCTATCCTCCCTCCCTTCTTCCTCGCTCAGTCTGTCAAACTCCTCTTCTCCTATTTTTCCCATCTGCCATCAGCCCCAAACCCTGCCCCTCCCCTAAAAAGCTTTGACAAGGCCTTCCTGGGATGATGCTTCCCCACTTCTTGAGTGAGTATTGGCCATCCTGGGCTGCTGTAACCCGAACATAGCCCTCCAGCCTGACAACTTCCATCCTGACAACTCAGTCTGCTGCAGTACCTCCCTCTGCCTTACAGGCACCCCCAGCCTGAACTGTCCTCTCTTCCTTAAACTGCCTCAACCCTCTCACAAACTTGTTGTACTTATAATAACCTGCTGACTCAGTCTGTTTATGTCAATATTAATACTTAACACTCATACTTATTATTAGCCTGCACTACAGCTCTACTGTATACCTAAATGTTTCTTTTCTTTTTTAAATCACTGTTAATGTCATTCTGACGTGGAACTATGTATGGAACTTGTTCTCAAAGGTGTTAATCCAAGTTCACAATAAAATAAAATAAAAAATAAAATTTTGACAAGGGGAGCACCTTCCCAAAAATGTTAAAATGTCTCTTTTAAAGTTCAAATTAAGCTAAAACAGCTGTGGTTTGCTAGCCTAAAGGGTAGCAGGTAGTACTGCACTACATAACTGGATCCACTGGTGAAGCCATGCAGATTGAAATATGCCCCAAACTTGGAGCATTATGTCACTACAAGACTTACCTTGCACTAATGGTCTGCTATGAGAGTATCTTCAAGATTATCTTGACGGTGTCTGACCATGCAGATGTGGTCTACGTACTGCCTCCAAAACCACCTTAGTCAGAGAGGACCCCTACTTTTTCACTCATTTTGTTGTTTTGCTTTTAAACACGCTGCATCTTAATCAGCGGCGGCTCTATCTCAACCTTGCTCTTCCCACCCTCAAGTCTTGTGGACTTTCTCCTGCACCTCCTTCCACTCAAATTCTGGTAGTCTGCCCTTCCCCTTGCCTCTCATCTTTCCTCTCCCTCTTCCTTATTCTACTCTATCCCCTTCCTACTTCCTCCGCCTTCTGACTGTCACTCATTTTTCATCCCTAATACAAAACCTCTGATTGGCAATCCCTTCTCTGTTCACTTCCCAACCTCTGAAACAGCCCCTCCTCCCTATCTGCCTCTCAGAGTTTGTGCAAGCTATCAAGTAAGCCTTCGTGATGATGAGTGGTCCTGCCTGGGACCAATATAATGGCATCATCTGCATATAATATGATGCTTGCCAAGCAGGCTTCAGGGAGGCGGTTAATGAACAGGCTGAAAAGGAGTGGTCCAAGCACGGACCCTTGAGGTACTCCAAGGGCCACTACCTTTGGTCTGAGAGTGTCGTCGATTCTAACTCGTTGAGTTCTTTACAGACAGCTGCAAACCAGGTAACTGTATCTGGGACCAATCCCATTGAGAGCGTGTGCTTAGTAATAGCTGGTGGTTAACTGAGTCAAACACTTTGTGAGGGAATGACAACTGGCCCCACCACCATCCCTCGGTCAAGGGCATCGTGGAGCTGGGTGGTGTAATCCACCAGTGCAGTGATGGTAGAGTGTTTTTTGTAAAACTATGCTGATAGTTGCAGAGTAATTTGTGCCTGTTAAGGAAGTCAGTGAGCTGTTTAGAGACTATTCTCTCGAGTGCTTTGGAAAGGGGCGGAGAAATGAGATTGCCTATAGTTGGCGGTGAGTGCTTCATCACCTGATTTGAAAACTGGTGTAACCAGCGCGGATTTGCATGGCCAGGGAACACGACCGATCTTAAAGAGGCATTAAATACCTTCTAATCGGGCCAAGTAACTCATCAAGCTGCTAGGGCAAACTAGCTTCATATCAATTAGATCACTCCCCATTCTGGTCTTTCCAAGGGCCCTCTTTATATACTTGAATGTCTCGGATACTGTGACTTGCCTGAAATAGAAAGGCAGCAGCCCACCCCTCACTGAGGAGGGTACAGTGTTGCTGTGCAGCTGGTTATTCTGTGGGTTTAGGAACTCTCTTGGAAGCAACCCTGAGAGATCAGAGAATATGGCATTGAACTCATTGGCAATCAGTAAGAGTTCCTGGATGCACCTTTCATCAGTGGTAATCATGCTTGGTGGGTCCTGAAGTCCTTCCAGTTAGATTGTAGTGTGTCTCCAAAACCCTTTGGGGGACCCCCAGCTTTAAGGAACCTTTGAAATACTTGCTTTTGCCGATCGAATGAGCCTAGTACAGAAGTTCCTTGCAGCTTTGTATGCAGATACATCCAGCAACTTTTCTGTGATCTTAGCTTTGTGCCACAGGTTGTTCTCTATCACGCATCTGATCTCGGAGTGTGGTACTGAGCCAAGGGGTGTGGGTTCCTTGGCATTTTTAGTGGGACAAAGATGTCACAAGCCCAGGTGAAAGAGTTTCGAAGAACTCTAGGGCAAGGTTGCCATCAGTTGCATGGTCCAGCAGTGACCAGTCAATAAGGGATAAGTGGTGTTTGAAAGCATTTAGTAGCCCTCTCTCAGCACACACAATTAGTTGTGACTTTCGCAGGTACTTCGTGAACCTGTTTGTCCAGGTGCCCATGACTGGCGTAGTGTTTGCTGAGGCTATCAGGGCAGAACCATTACATATGATATGTGTTCAGGATTGGAGCAGAGTAGTCAATCAATGAGTGTACCGTTCCTGTTTTGTAGATTTACCTTGTAGGAAGGGTAACCATCTGCATAAGGTAGAGGCCAGCTATTAGGGTCTCTGGTTACGGTTAAGGTTTCCTATTTGAGTGCCAGTTGATGTTGAAATCCCCAACAATTACATGCTTCCATTTCCCCAGCTGCTGCAGATTCTCCTCAAAAGCCTGAGCCCTGCAGCCTGCTTCATTGGGGTATGTAGACCATTGTGAGCAGTAACACTGTTTTGCTGCCCAACGGTGAGTTTGAGGTGGAGGATTTGTGCCTCACTTGTGTGCAGGCTGCAGTCCAGCACCTGTACTTTAATGTCATGTCAGACACAGACTAGGCAGCCGCCACCCCATTTGGAGAGCCTGTCCTAGTGGAAAGAGTTGTAACTCTCCAGTGATACAAACGTGTCAGCTTTAGGGGATAGCCAGGTCTCAGTGAAGGCCTGGTCACCAAATTTGAAAAGTAAATAAATAAATCAGCCACGTACTTGCATGTAAGCCATTTATAGTTTTGCTTATGATGCCTCGGTTTGTCTTTCAAGAACTTGGGATGCGCTAAATTGTCATGAAACACTGATTTACCAAGCTTGGTGTGGTGCAGTATGGTCTTCCCATTGAATTTTAGGTGGATGACTAGTCTAGCTCTTGTACCTGCACCCAAACTTTACAAACAAACACGGGCATAGGAATGCATAAACATATGCCTAGTGAGCCATGACTTCTAGTTGATCTTGGTGGAAGGGCAGTACCTAGGCCCTGGCTGTCAATTTTAGTTGCTCCTACTGCCTGATCTCCACTCCACGATGTGATTCACTGTGCTTGGTTTCATTTAAACACAATACCAAATGCGTGAAAATAAGACCTGCTGTAATTTGTTTGCTTTTACTATGTGTTTTCTGAAGGAGAGATGCACTGACTAGAACTCTGACATACATATTTCTTGCTGGGCCACTTTAAAACAAACACAACTTTTAAAACAATATCTTTAGCAGCCTGCTTTTCCGACTAATTCTGAGTTATGCGGACATAGGAACATAGACAAAGACGGCAGAAAAAGACCAATGGTCCATTCAGTCTTCCCGTGAGTTCCTTATCAAACCCTGGGACCTACTGTCCTTACAGGTACTAGCTTCACTATCCACCCCTGTTCCCTCCCTGCTATTACCACCCTGAGTAACCACTGTACCGCCACTCTGTCCCCGCTTATGCTTACACCTTGGCAGACTGTGCTATGGTTCCATTACCCTTTCTGTAAAATAAAACTTTTCATATCCCTTTGAACCTCCCATTAGTTTCCACTCATACCCCCGAACTGTTACTCATGCTAAATAGTTCCTTGCAGTTCACTTTGTTTATTCTGTTCAGGAACGTGAAGGTCTCTATCATTATCTCTCTCTCTCCCTCATCTGGTCTCTAGTAAATACATGTTCAGTGTCTTGAACCCGATCCCTCGTAAGACCTGCCCTGCTGGCCCAGAATCATCTTGGTCACCCTTTATTGCACCATCTCTAGCCTGTCCTTATCTTTCCTGAGGCGAGGACCCAGAACTGGGAACAGAACTCCAGCGGCCTGACCAATGAGCTATAAAGAGGTAATACACTCTTTTCTTCTACAGTCAGTATCCCTTACCAAACATCCTTGCATCCTGTTTGCCTTACTATAGGCCTTGTTGCACCAGCTTGATTAGTTCAAGTTTACTGCAGAAAAACTCTGCTGAGCAAGCTCATTAACAAGGAGGTCCTGAGACATTTACACATACATATGGATAATAGACAGGTACAACTGAATGTAAATAGACAAAGTGTATACATAGAACACAAGACATATATCATGATAAGGTTCAACCTAGTAGTGCAGGGTCAAGCTGACACATTATTTCGTATGCCTAATGGAATGAATAATAAAAAGAAAAGAAAGAAAAATGGTTAATGTACAAGGATAGGAGAGAATGGTTGGTTAGGAGGGCAGGGAAGAAGATTTGCAGGCAGGGAAGGCTAGGTTAGGAAGAGTAGGAGTAGGATGTAGACAGGAGGACTGAAGGTGTCATTTGTTTAGTAGATAAATAAAAGCCTTTGCTAGTTAGGCAGTTTCATTCCTGGCTTGGTGAGGAAAAGGACATTCGTACTCAAATAACTGACTTGGAGTTGGGGTAGGCTTAGTGGCAGCTGCAGATATCTTTTATTTTAGATACTGCTATTGCTTTGAAGAAATTAATTGAGGCAATGATAGTTAGTTTCAGTATGGATTGAAGACGGTTCCAAACAGTAGGAAGGGCATATGAAACAGCTCGATGGCAAAGGTAGTACAAATCTTGGACAGCTAGTAGGATAAAGTCAGATTTTAGGGAGTATGCACTATGGGAAATGTGGATAAGAGACATTATGTAGCCCGTAGTTTGTGAAGAAGTATCTAAGGGACCAGACAGTAGCATGGAGCAGGCGGTGGAGGCGAGTGAGGTCCAGCCAACCACTGCATAAAGATCACAGTGGTGGGTCTGCAAGGAGCTAGTGATGAACCGTAGGCATGGTGGTAGAGAATGTCCAGCTTAGCTAAATTTGAGATTGAAGGAGATGTAAATTATACCCCATAATAAAGTAGGGGAAGGAATGTGGCCTGGACAAGCCTGGTTCAGGCCACAAGAGGGAAGACAGACTTATTTCTAAAAAGAATCCCAACCAGCACTCTCTTAGATAAGTCCTCAATATGGTCATTAAAAGAAAACTTATTCTCTATCTAAATGCAAAGATATTTAAAATGTAACAATACAGTCCTTTGAAGGGCAGGTAGAGTGCCAAGGGAAGTATGCCATGAAAATATCATTGCCTTAGTTTTTTAGTATTTAGGAGAAGCTTGGCTTTTATGAGATTGCTTTCTAGCTGAGCAAAGTCAGCTTGCAACACTTCACTAACTTCCGATATGGTTGTGCCAGTGGTGTACAATACTGTGTCATCCGCAAAGAAATGCAGGCTGGAATTCGTTATGTAAGACTCAAGATCGTTGATATAAAGGGAGAAAAGGATCGGCCCAGGATGGAGCCTTGGGGACTCCTGACAATCTGGAGGGGGGCAGAAAGTAGACCATCAGCTTTGACTTTTGTATCCTTCCCAAAATAGAACTGTTAAACCACTGTGCAGTAGATGGATGGCACCTAGATTGGTGAGACAGGTAATTAGAAGGTGATGGTCAACAGTATCAAATGCTTTACTGAGGTCTAGAAACACTGCCCCAGTAACCTTGTTAGAATCCATAGCAGAAATATACAGGTTACTCACCTGTAACAAGAGTTCTAGGAATGGTATATGTTGTTCATCCACACTGTCCGGCAGGTTCCTTGCTGCTTCAAATCTTGCTGGAAGGTCTTCAAGCTGGCTCCTCCTCCCACCCGGTGGTAAAACTCTCGGCCCGCCCATGACGCCAAATCTAGCCCGCTGGAAGCCAGGTTAGCGTCAAGCCGGGAGGTTGGAATGTAGGATGAACAACATATACCATTCCTAGAATTCCTGTTACAGGTGAGTAACCTGTATTTAGGGACATGGATATGTTGTTCATCCACACTGTCTGGCAGACTCCTAGCAGTTCCTCCGGGAGGAGGGAGGCAAGGTGCACACCCTCTACTTAGGGAACAAGGACTGAGAACTGAGGTCCCAAAACCAGCATCCCGGCGTGACTCATGGTCGATGTGGTAATGGGTAATAAAGGTGTGCTGGCTTCCAGTTAGCAGCCCTGCAGATTTCCTGGATAGGGACATCCCTGAAGCAGCCACCAAGCAGCAGTATGGTGGGTAGAATGAGCTTTATCCCTTTGGGAGGCTCCATGCCCGCCAACCTATAGCAGAGATCTATGCAGGAGGTGACACACTGCCTATCGCCCACTTGGCTGCAGGTCAGCCAGGTATGACTTCAGAGTAGGTGACAAACAGCTGGCGAACCTCTCCTGAACTTCAGCCGTCCGCTCCTTATAATAAGAGAGCGCCTTCTAGGGTTCAGAGTATGGAGCCTATATTCGCCTCCGAGGTGTGACTGGGGTAGAACACCAGCAGAGTCGACATCTGATTAAGGTGAAACTCCCAACACCACCTTCGGAAGGAATTTCGGTGGGGCACAGGACAACCTTGTCCCTGTGGAAGACCAGATAAGGAGACTCGATGGAAAGCGCCTGGAGCCTCCCATCCTTCTAGCTGACGAATAGCCACCAAGAAGGCGGTCTTCCACGACAGGTGAGATGTCACACCTGTGCATCGGGTTCGAATTGCTTGCCCATAAGCTAGCCAGTACCAGCAGTAGATCCCATGGAGGTGGAGGTTCTGCACCAGAGGGATATGGATCAAAGCCTTTGAAAAGCTCCCGACCACCTTCTCCTGCCACTCGACTGCTTCCCGGCCCGCGCCTGCAAGCAGAGATGACTGCCAGGTGCATCTTAAGGGTTGTCAACCAAAGCCCTAGCTGAGAAAGGGACCAGAGGTAGTCCAGAATGCTTGCCAAGTAACAGGAGGAAGGGTCCAGCCCTTGCCCTGACACCAAATGGAGTATCTCTTCCATTTAACTCATTCACACCACAACAGCAATTTGAGACTTCTGCCACTTGTGCCCTGTATATCTAAGCACTGCATCCTGGGCCTTTCTAAGCAAAATCAAGCTTTAATCAGCATGCCACAAACAAATGTGACTACTTGAACCGTAAGTGCTACACAAAGTATGAGTGGCAAAGTTGTTCAGCACAATGTTATCATTCGAATGGTGCTATGCAATCAGTTGTAATCAATTTAGTTTTTATTTTATACTAGCTGAAATACCAAACAACTGATTTTTTCAGTTTTTTCATGATGCTTAGGTGATGCATGAGAGACAAATGTCACATGCACACCATACCTTAAACAAATGCAAATAACTCCTAAAGTATATGTGGTAGACACAAAGTATCAGTGGCAAAATTATTCAGCACAAAATATCCTTTCTAATGGTGCTATGCAATCAATTGTAATCCATTTAGTTTTTATTTTATAGTAGCTGAAATACCAAACAACTGTTTTTTTTCAGATTTATTCAAGGTGCTTAGGTGAGGCTTGAGAGACAAATGTTAGCCATGCACACCATACCTTTAACAAATATGAATAACTCCTAAAGTATACATAATAGACGCAAAGTATCTGCAGCAAAATTGTTCAGAGCAAAATTGCTTTCTAACGGTGCCATGCATTCAATGCTAAGCAATCCGGTTTGTTTAATAGTTAGGTAAAACTGCTGACTTCCTCAGACGCTTCTGGGCCTGAGTGAAAGTCAGTTGAGTACGCTCATGCAGGCGTATTGTCCTGAGGGGCCATGCTTTCAGACACCGCCACAGACGCCCTAGGCCTGAATGAGTTAAAGGCATAGCATTTCCTGGTCGACCTACGGGATGCCTCAACCACGCTGAGGACCTCGTCGGAAAGACCCAAGGCCTGGAACTCTAGCCGCCAGGAACCAGGCCATCAGGTGCAGGGATTGAAGGTCCGGATGGAATACCTTCCCTGGTTGACGGAGATCAGGTCCGGGGGCTGGAAGCCACCGGAGCCTGAGCTGAGGCTGAGGAGATCTGGATACCAAAACTGGTGGGGCCAGTCTGGGGCTACTAGAATCACCTGCACCTTGTCCCTCCTTGCCTTGAGAAGCACCTTGTGGATCAACGGAAATGGGGGATAGGCGCAGAAGAGGCCCAGGGTCCACGGCCTCGAGAAGGCATCCCCTGCAGCGAGCCCCTGCTGAGGGGGTGGGCATGAAACAGCCCTGCTTCGCATTCTCCATGGAGGCAAACAGGTCCACCTGAGGCGCACCTCACTGGGAGAACAGATCTTGTACTGCCTCCGCAGCAGAGACCACTGGGACGCAGCCCTATCCGCTTAGGGCATCGGCCAGAATGTTGGAGGCTCCTCGCCACATGCATGGCAAGGAGATCCGCCCCAGGCTGTGCACGAGGGACCAAGCGCGAGAGCTTCCCTACACAGAGGCATGGAGCGATCCCACCCTGGTGGTTTAGGTAGTACATGGTCGTGGTATTGTCCGCCTGACCTGGACCACTTGACCCCGCATAAACGGAGCGAAGGCGTGAGGGCTAGACTAACTGCTCAAGCTCCAGCAGGTTGATGTGGCATCGACTCCGAGGGGACCAGAGGCCGTGGTGCTCTGTGCTCCCCAGATGGGCACCCCAACCCATCAGAGAGGTGTCGGTCGACAGAGACCGCGCTCGGGCGGACAAACGGATGCCCTCCTAAAGATGAGCTGAAAGATCAACCAATGGAGAGTGTTCCACATCTCCTGGGTCACTGCCACTGGCTGGTCCAAGGGACCGGAGCGCCAGGACCACTGGCTGGCCAGTCCCCACTGTAGGGGACGATGTGCCACTGGGCCCACCGACCACACTGGTGCAGGCCGCCATGAGGCCCAGGAGGCACAGGAAGTCCCAGACAGGGTGCAATTGCCCAACCTGAAATGATTGGGTAAAGGAGGAAAGAACCTCGGTCCTGTCTGCCAGGAGCTGTGCTCTGGCTCGCAGAGAGTCGAGTTCTGCCTGATGAATTGGATCACCTGCTTTGGCACGAGTTCTGACTTGGCCTCATTGATGAGGAGGCCAACCTGAGAGCAAACCTGGAGGGCCAGATCCCTGACCACTCCACCTCCGGTCTGGAGGAGGCCGCAATCAGCCAGTCGTCCAGGTAAGGGTACACCCAGACTCTTCGGCGCGCTGGAATGCTGTCACCACTGCCATGCATTTGGTGAAGACCCTGGGAGCTAGAGAAAGGTCAAGGGCATGGCCCATAACTCAAAGGGACCCCTGCTCTGAAGCGGAGGAAATCGCTGGTGGGATGGACGGATTGGGATGTGAAAGAACGCTGGCCCTGGAGGTCCAGAGAACAGAACCACATGCCTCGCTCCAAGGATGGAATGATCTGAGCCAGAGTGACCATCCTGAAGGTTCGAGACCTTAGGAACCCGCCTCAGGTCGGCACATCTAGAATGGGCGCCAGCCCCTCGTCTCTTTTCGGGACCAGGAAATACCTGGACACAAAGCCTGGGTCTGGTGGAGGATCCACCACCTTCCTGATGACCTCCTTCTGGAGGAGCAGGCAATGTCGGCTCGATAGGCCGACAGAGAGGCTGCGGACTCCGTAGCCCCTGTGGGTGACGGCTCGGAAGGGCGGGCCTGCTCCAACTCCAGAGGCAGACCCTTCCTACCACTTCCACACCCAGCGGTCCGTGGTGATAGCGGACCAGGCGGAAAGAAAGTGGCGGAGCCGCCCAGACGGGGAACCTAGGGGGAAGCGACTGCTGGGGGGTGACACCCCTCAACCCGTCACTAGGCAGGCTTGAGGAAGGACCGCCGAGGGACCTCCTGGGCTTTTCCTCCCGGCTTCCTGCTGGAGGAAGCTGCAGGCTGGCTTTGGGGTGCCAAGTAAGCCAGCTGGCCCTGATGCTGGTGTTCCTGGGCCGGACGTGCTGCAGGGGCAGAAGGGTGAAAGGGCTTATGCTGTTGCCGGCGGCCTTTGTCCTTCTGGGCAGACATGACAGAGTCCAAGGTGGCACTGGACTTTTCAGTCCTCTAGAGGTGGCCTTCCACCCCAGGCCCGAACAAGTCGGGTACCCAGGAAGGGGCGTCTGCCAGCTTGTGCTGGGTATCCGCCGATGAAGGTGGAGATCCACAGCCAAGATCTGTGGCACATGGCCACTGCGGCTGCTACTGACCGGGCACAGGAGTCTCCAATATCAAGAGCTGTTTGAGCTGCTGTCTCGCAACTGCCCTACCCTGATCCCGCACCTGCCTGACCGTAGTCTGAGGGCAGCTGGGAGATGAGGGATCACCTCATCCAGGGAGCCCATAAGAGCGTGGAAGAAGTGTACCATCAGTATGGCCGAACTGGCCTGACTGAGGCTGAGGGAGGATGCAGGGTACACTTACGCCCGGCATAGTCCAGCTTTTTGACTCTTTGTCGGGGGCTTGTCCATGCGTCCCTGGTGTTCCCGGAACACCTGAAAACACTATTGGTAACCAGCTCCTCCGCAGAGGGGTGCTCCGAGAAACTGGACAGTGACCGGTGGAGACCACAGACCGGGCCATCCTGACCAAAGGAGCAGGACAAGAAGCCGGGCCATGATAACTCCAAGGCTGAGCCAACAATGGCTTCAGCCACTGAAAGGCTCTGTGGGAGAATCCCCGTCCAGCATCTCCGTGAGGGGATACGGCCCGCTGGATACGGGCTCGAGCTGCATCCCAGTAGACTCAGACGAGCTGAAGCAAACCCATGAACGAGGATGGGCCTCGCCCATCGATTGTCCTCGGAGGACTCCAGGTCAAGGGGCCTGGAGAACAGGGAAGAGTCGCCATCAGACCTCGAGGAGCCGCGTAGCTGCCTAGGGGCCTGAGCCACCCTCCACCTGCCGAGGACGGTCGGGTGAGGGTGACCAACAACCGTGGGCAGTCCCTGACCCGACCGAGAATTCTTGGTCGGAGCCCCAGATTTAGGTTGTGGAGGCGGGGTTCCATCACAATCGTGGGGCAGCTGGTTTTGGCTGAACAACCGGCGCCGGTTTGGGCTCCTCAACCACCGCGAGGGGTTGTTTCAGCCTTTCAGGTGACAGCCACTTAATGGCTGAGGAAGGTGACGGCGCCAGCTTGTTCCTGGTCAGAAGGAGCTGCTGCCACATTAAGTCCTCATTGCGCCGACGCAATCTGGCGAAAGCCCTTCCTCCGAGGAGGAAGAAGACGAGGATGAGTAGCCGGGCTGCCTCGGTGCCGAGACAGAGACCGTGGTGTGTCTGGGAGGGAGCGGGGAACCCATTCCTCCCTCGGCTCGGAAGCCTTAACCAGGGACTCTGGCACAGGGGCACAAGGGAACCGTGAAGAAGAGTTGTCGGTTTCTCCAGTCAACAGCCTGTCCGACGGGTCGAGAAAATCTCGAGCGGCGCGACAGGTGTCTCGGCCGGCTGACCTGACGGGACATCTGTAGCCAGCGGCCTTAGATACAACCTCAACTGAAGTCGGAAGTCGACTGTCCGGGAAGGGAATTCTCCCGTCCCCACGAACGTCCGACGATGGGACTTACCTTCAAGTCCTTCTTCTGGACCGAGAGGAGCGTCCCAATGGACCCTCACCTTTCGTGGAGGGATTGACAAAGCTCCTTAAAGGAGCCATACAGGAGGAGCCCAGGAGAGTGGGATAAATGTCATGACCGAGGAAGATGAAGATGCGGCCTGGGCCGCCTCCTCCTTGACGGCAATCATCTGTTCATGTTGCTCAGCCGAGCCCGCCCGTGGAAACTGCCCAACAGGCCTCCTTGACTTCACCGGCGGTATACATCTCTTGGGGGCGCCCAACTTGAAGCCTGGCAGCACGGTCTTCGAGGACATTTGCTGAGCAGGACTTGCACAAATTGCAGGCTTGGATCGTGGTCAAGCCCGAGGCAGTAGAAACACATGGAGTGCAGATCAGTCCAAGACATCTTCTGCCGCATGGGCACCTCCGAAACCAGGAGTTGATTTATCCATCGCAGTCAGAAGGAAGAAACAGACCAAGTCTTGTAAATTTTAAAATTAGTTTTCGGTTAACCAAAGAGTTTGGATCCAGTCTAAACTCACAGCAATAAGGAGGGAACCTGAGCTTCCAAGCGGTAAGGAAGATCTGGCTGCCATGGGGTGAGACGAGAGTTTTACCACCCGGTGGGTGGAAGGAGCCAGCTTGAAGACCTTCGGCAAGATTTAAAGTGGCAAGGAACCTGCCAGACAGTGTGGATGAGCAACATATCCATGTCCCTAGAACCAGTCATTAGTGATTGCTTAAGGAGTCACTAATGATGACTCCCAGGTACCTTTCCTCAGTCATAGTGGTTAGTTTTACCATCTCATCCAGTACTTTGTCCTAGGGTTCTTGTTCCATAGGTGTATCAACTTGCACTTTTGACACTGAATTTCAATTGCCAAATCTTAGGCCACCACTCTAGTTTTGTAGGTTACTCTACATCTCCCTAATACCCTTATCGCTATCTACCCTCCCACAGTGCTTAAAAGTCATCGGTGAAGACACAATTTGCCCCGGATTCGTCTCCAATGTTGCTGATCCATACTGAGGAGGACAGGACCCAGGACAGATCCCTGTAGCATCACACTTGTGACCTCCTTCTCTTCTGATTTACACAGCATTATTCACAACCCACTACTTCAACTAGTTTCCTACCCACCTTACTATTTTCCTTGCCAAACCCAGATCCTCCATCTTATCCAGCAATCTTTCATGAGGCACTAAGTCGAAAGCTTGCTGAAGTCAAAGTATAGTAAATCCACAGGAAGTCATAGCAGAGTAAATCCATGGTGTGGTCCCTCTCCAATACCCTTGTCACTCAGTCAAAGAAAATTATCAGGCTGGGGTCTCATAAGACCTCCCTGCTACAAACCCATGCTGCTTACTATCCTGGAGATCACTGCTCACCAGGTAGTCCATGAGATCCTCTTTGACCAGTGACTCCATCAGTTTACATACATCAGATGAAAGACAGACAAGTCTGTAGTTCCCCGCTTGCTCCCTGTCCTCCCCTTATGAAGCAGAACTATGTCTGCTACCTCCAGTCTTTCAGAACAATCCTGTTTGTAACGAGCTACTGAACAGCCCTACCAGGTTCAGCCAGTTCCTTGAGTCCTCTCGGATGCATCCCATCTGGCCTTATCGATCTCTTGGGCTGCTAGCCCTTCCTGAACCCTTTCGCTGGTAAATACTGGCTGCATCAACTCTGAGACCCCTTTACATCCGTCCTTGATGCCCCTCTGGCAAGGGTCTGCAGTCTTCCTTTGTAAAAGACAGACCAAAGTAATCATTAAGGATGGCTGCCTTTGCTTGCCTCCCTCTAGTACCCTACCTCCCACAGGTACCCAATAATTCAGCTCTCCTTGCTTTCTTTTTCTCTAATACACTTGAAGAGCTGCTTTCCCACCTTTGACCCCTCTGCAATATGCAGTTCAGTGTCTGCTTTTGCCTCCTAATCACTCTTTTGCTTCCTTGGTTCTCAACTGATAGTCTTCCCCATTCTTCCTCCCCTGCATTTCCTTGTACCTGGTGAAGGCCTTAGGCAACAATCATTCAAATAGGCAATGCCTCTCCTATCCTCTTGTCTCTGTTTATAAACAACCTCCCCTTAGTCTGCAAATCTTCTGTAATAACACATGTACACAGACAACACCATTATTTTCATCTCCAGGCCCACTGCCGTCAGTGTACATTCCCCGGATGACTTCAATAGAGTTCAGTCCTGGTTTCAGAAAACAACTCAAGCTTAACGCTAAAAAACAGTCGCCATGACCTCTGGCTCCAGACAAAACTGGCAACCCCCAGTCCTCTCCCATCTTCATAACCCTGGATGGTACTCCACTAAAGAATGTCACCGCTTTCAAACACCTGGGGGTTTGGTTGGATTGCCATCTGGACTTCTCTACCCACATCGACACCATCTGCACTAAACTGCGTCCTAAACTGGCTGTCCTCTACTGATACAAGAGCTGCCTCCCCTCCCCACCACTGCGAGCTGGTAACCAAAATGATCCTACCCATTTTTGATTATGCTGCTGTGGTTTATGGTACTGTCTCTCAATACCTGCCACAAATTAGACACCCTTCTGAACTCCTTCTGCCGCTTTGCCACTGCCTCCCCTTACTCACCACTGTCTCATGTACTCCACCTCGCGCCCTGTCCCACAGAAGAATGGTTCACTGCACTCTTTCTCGCAAAATTCTGGTTTGGAACCCTCCTTCCTACCTCTCAACCTGCCTCTTCCAAGCTGCTCCCTCTACCTACTCTCTTCGCACACGTGATCCACGTACCTTTGCCATCCCATGCCCCGCTCTATATCCGGGCAATCTTTCTCCTTTCATTTCCATTTCTTTAGAACAAACTTCCCTCCAACCTCAGACTATTCTCTTCCTCTTCTTCTCAATCAAAAGGCTACTCAGACTTCTACTTCACCCCAGTGCTCTCTGTGTTCACTAACCTCCCTCCAAATAAAGAATTACCTACCCCACAGTATTAACCCTGGCAGCTTCATCGCTTCCTTCCAGAAGGAACCCCAGTATTTCAACTGTGTGCCCTGCTCTCTGTATTCCTCTGCCCTGTCCCTAATTTATTTTGGCGGAATCAGTCTGTCCTGCACCTCGACTTGTGATTGCATTCTGTGGTTCACAAAAAAAAAAAAAAAAAAAGTTTTTATTTTTGCTAAATGTTGTACTCCTGTACCTGGTTACCTACTGTTTTGGGTCTTGTAACAGTGACCCTTGTTTCTGTTCCTAAATCTGTTCTTGTCATTTGTAAAGTTATTTTGGTTCCCATGCTGCCTTTCCCGGTCGCACCTGGAAACGAGTTTTGGCTCATTGGTGCTTTTCCTGGTCATCAACTGTTAAATAAATAAATAAAAATAAATTTGTTTTGGTCCTTACTACTTCCCTGACCATTTCTGAGAAACACACTGGTCTTTTGTACCAGTTTCTTTCGGTTACCATTCTCATGCATAACTCAGGATGCCTCTAGAATGTCCCTCTTAATTGTCCCCATCTCTCCTGCTGTCTACTCAGACTAACTTGTGCTGGACCAACTCCTTCATCCTGTTTAAGTCCCGCCTTCTAAAATCAAGGACCTCAGCCCTCAAATGAGGTTTTCCGGTCCCAAAGGCCAGTGTGAATCAAACAGAGTTATGGTCACTGGACATACAAACATAGAAACATGGAAGTCGACAGCAGATAAGGACCATAAGGTCCATCCAGTCTGCCCATTTCTTTTTATACCTTATAAATGTACCATCAGCCTTTGCTCTGCAATGGCCTATCTATTCACACTCACCTGTATTGCTCTCTTATGCCTATCCCATGCCTGTTTGAAGCCCTACACTGTATTCATATCCACCACTTCCTGATGTAGGCGTTCCATGCATCCACCCTTTCTGTGAAAAGAACTTCCTCACATTACCCCTTAATCGGCCTCCCTCAATCTCATGCTGTGTCCTCTTGTCCTGCTATTTTTCTTATATTGAAACACATTAGACTCTTTCACCTTGTTAATGCCTTTAAGGTGTTTAAATGTTTCAATCATATCACCTCTCTCCTCCTTTGCTCTAGGGTATACATATGGAGCTCCATTAATCTGTCCTCATATGTTTTCTGATGCAGTCCCTGCATCATTTTGTTACCCTTCTCTGGACTGCCTCAATTTGGTTAATGTCCTTGTGAAGATGTGGCCTCCAGTACTGCGTAGTACTCCAGATGGGGCCTAACCAGTGTCTTGTAAAGAGGGATTAACTCCCTCTTCCAACTTGGACACCTCTACTAATACACTAACATCCCCCTAGCCTTACCTACTGCTTTGAGTGGTCTGCTTGGATGATTTCAGGTCATCGGTGATGATGATGCCCAAGTCTTTCTTCCCTTGTGACTGCCAGCAGCTCCCTCCCAGTCTATAGGTGGCTTCAGGGTTTCTCTTCCCTACATGCATGATCTTGCACTTCTTTGCATTAATCCCCAGTTGTCACTCTTCTGACCATTTTGCTAGTTTATCCAGATCTCTTCTCATTCTACCCACCCCATCTGGATCATCTAATCTGTTGCAGATCTTGGTGTCATCTGCAAACAGACAAGCCTTACCCTCCAGTCCACCTGCAATGTCACTGTTGGATATATTGAAGAGGACTGGCCCCAGAATGATCCTGAGGTACCCCACTTGTGACTTGCATCTCTTCTGACTGTATACCGTTACCACCACTCTCTGTTTTCTGCCCATCAACCAGTCTGCCACCCAGCTGACCAACTTCTGACCACGAGCCTACCCAGCTTATTAATCAATCTTCTATGGAACAGTATCGAAAGCTTTGCTGAAGTCAAAGTAGGCAACATCAACTGCTCCCCTTGGTCCACCACTCTGGCTACCCAGTCAAAGAAATCTTGAGATTAGTTTGACAGGACCCGCCTTTGTAAACCCATGCTGTCTTGGATCCTGTGCTCCTATGGATTCCAGGTGTTGCACTATCCTTTCCTTAAGGAGTGCCTCCATAATCTTGCCCACTAGTGAGGTAACACTGACTGGTCTGTAGTTCCCTGCCTCCTCTGTTACCACTCTTGTGCAGCCGGCTCACATGAGCCCTTCTCCAGTCTTCTGGGACCTCTCCTGTGCTCAAAGACTCACTAAGCAGTTCTGATAATGGCTCTGCTCTGCTCCACCCTTAGCTCCTTTAGTACCCTGGGATGTATGCCATCAAGTCCCATTGCCTTGTCCACCCTGGAGCTTATCGAGCTCTTGTAGGATCTTTTTTTTGTGAAGGGACTAGTGCTCACCTCCCTCCCACTGTGTCCATGGTGCTGAGCTGTGAGCCCTGCTCTACCTTCTCTTCAGTAAACACTGAGCAGAAGTATCTATTTAGGATAGATGCTTTTACATGGCCCTCATCCTCCTCACATGCCCCTTATCTCCTTTGATCTTAGCAATACCCCGCTGGGCTTTCTCCTTTCACTAATGTATCTATAGAAAGTCTTGTCACCTTCTTTTTACTGTTCGTGCTAGTGCTTCCTCGGTTTGGGCCTTTGCTTGCCTTACTGCCTTCCCTGAGGGAAGTTTGACATCTCCCTATCTTCATCACACTCGTTCCCTTATATTTTCTGAAGGTTAGCCTTTTGGCTCTGACCTTTTCTGCTATTGTTTTGAGAACAAAGTGGTTTCCTTCTTCTTTTGCACTTCCTTTTCTCTCTAACACAATGTTGCTTCAAGTATTACATCCTTAATGCTTGCCCATTTTGCCTGCACCCCTCACCTGCATTTCTTTTTGCCAGGGCTAGCTTAACTCTGCTGGTCATCTTATCAAAGTCAGCTCCTCTAAAGTCCCATAATTTTGCCTTGGAATGGGATGACTTAGTTGTAGTGGCCAAACTGAACCATACCATGTGATGGTCACTGGCCCCAGATGACCTTCTACCTGGAGATCTGAGATCCTTTCCCCATTAGTCAGTACTAGATCTAGGATAGCCCTGTCTCTTGTGGGTTGTTGTACCAGTTGTTTGAGGCCCTCCCCTGCAGGAATCCACCATGAGTCTAGTTCTGGCAGATGTTCCTGCTGGTATTGACCAATCTGTATCTGGCATGTTGAAATCTCCCATTATCAGAACCTCCCTTTAGCTGTCATGTTTTGTATATCTTCAAGAGTAATGTGTCTATGTCCTCCCCTGGTCTGGGGCCTGTATTTTTTCTTCATAATATTTTATTTTCAAAATTAGATTTATAACAAGATGAAATAACAGAGCATTGCTGAGTAAACATTATAAGTTAACAACATCACCTAAAGTTCTGACTAGTTAAAATAAGAGTAGTATTACAATCAAAACAAAACAAACACTATCATATTTTCTGCTTTTAAAATAGAAAGAATAAACTTTATATTGTACTTACTATATATATTAAGACATCAACAAAAATCATGCATAAAATACATTCATAAATATACTCCTTACCTTATTTCCAAATAACAATGATTCCCCTAAAAATAGAGTTATTTAGGAGGTTAATTTCTATAAGAATACATAGAAGAGAAAGCAATAGTACAATGTTTTGTTTAGATAGAGATAGAAACAAAAGTAAAAGAACAGTGCAGATGAGATTAAAAATTGTCCCTATTATTTATTTTAAATAGTAAAGAGTGTGATTAGAGCATCCCAATATTTCCAAGTATGTTACTTCCATTTTTCATGCCACTGGCAAGTTTGGTCTGGGGCCTGTAGACAACCCCAGTTCTTATGGCTGTCCCATTTCCTGTTTCCAGGGTGACACACAGTTCTTCTGGCTCCTATGTGTATTCTGAATTTCTGTAGCTTTGATATTTTCATTGACATACAGACCTCCACCCCCACACCTTTTTGCACCTCGGTCTCTTCTGAACACTACATAGCCAGGCACTGAAGTCTCCCAAAGTGTGGTTACTGGTAAACCACATCTCGCTGATTGCTACTATGTCCAGTTTAGCCTCTGTCATTATTGCCTGCAGGTCTGGAATCTTGTTTCCAGACTCATGAGCATTTGTGTACATGATTTTCCATTGGCCAGATTGCATGCGTTAGTTGTTGGGTGAGGTCTGGTGTTTCCTGTGCATCGGGGAGGGGAGCTGGACCTTTTCCTTACCTGGTGATGCAAATGAACTGCAAACATGCTGAACTACAGTTTGACCACTAGCTGGGGAGGTGTTCTTCCCATTCGACATATGGGGTTCTGCACCCTCTCCCCATTTGCTAGTTTAAACATTCTGCAAAGACGCAAACTTCTGCCTCAATGCACTGACTCCTCCTTAGTCAGATGCAGTCCATCAAATTTAAAGAACTTTCGCTCCCAAAACTGTTTTGCCAGTTCTCTACAAATTTGTGTCCTTTTTCCTGGCACCAAGCCTTGAGCCACATGTTTAGCTCCCCTATCTCCCCTTCTTCTGAACTTCCGTCCATCTGCCCCTTCTCCCAGACTGGCAGGATCTCAGAGAAGAGATGCCGGACAAAATGGATGATAGTTCGTCACGTAGCCTGGTCAGGTGTTCCTTGGTCTCCACAACTGACCTGTCGAGATCATTAGTCCCTATGTGTACCAGGACGTCAATGTTTTCCCTACTTCCTGAACAATTTTAGTAATGCGGTCAGTATCTCTCCATGCTGATGTACCGGGAGACAACTGACCATTACCCTGGCTGGAGATGGGTATCAACTCCCCAAATCATGGAGTCTCCTATGATCAAGTTTTTGGATTTACTTTTTGATTTTTTTGTTTTGGTTCCTGTTTTGGGCGTTTGGTTGTGCTGGCTCCTGTGCTGCAGTGTCCTGCTCTGCCGTGTCCTCTGCCCTTCATTTGATTTTGGAGATAGAGGCAGATACCGTTTGTACTTTTGATATGGTCTGTGGAGGTAATATGCTGGAGAGCACTGAGTGATGGGGCACCTGATTTTTTCTCCTAACCACCTGCCAACCTCCCAGACCAACTACCCTCTGCAGTCAAGGTGCTTCTGTTGGATGTTGGGGAAATGACAGGTGGTTCTTATATTTCCTCTTGAAAATGAAATTTGAGGTCCGCAATCTCTACCCATAATGCCTGGAGCTCAGCTCTAAGATCGCCAATGGCTCAGCATATACGACAGTGTCCTAAATCCTGTAAAACTTCCCTTCTAAAGTGTTCCGTAGTACCTGCAGTTAATGATATCCATTCCAGATAATTTGCTGGATTTGTAACCTGGTCAGAGTAATTAGAAGGAAGAAAATGCAAGCAAAAGTTTGATTTTGTGTTTTGTTTGTTTGGTTTTGTATAACTTGTTATAACAAGTTAAATTACTAGTGCCCTGTAAATGAGGTCACCGTGTGGATATCCCACTGATCCGACCCCTTCCTGCTTTGCCACATGAAATGTCACGACTGTGCTACCCTATAAAAGGAGTGTAGTGTGTGGTGGTTGATAGTTGAGGATGGGGTGGGTGGCCGGCCCTACCCCGCCGAAAAAGAACAACCACTGACGAAGGAAACAAGGAGGTAAGAGCAGAAACAATCAGTCAGCAACAATGCAGTAACCCTGAAAGCTTATCCTAATGATAGGTAAACTGTAAAACCTGTAAAGCACCACCTGTAATAATTTCTACAGAAGTTGTACCCTGTAAGAAACACTGTGCTACAGAGAAAAATAAAGCAGTAACAGAAGATACACTTTGCAAAAGACCATTTGAATCAGAAGATTACAGCAGTAATCTGTTAGCACACATCTGTAGGCACACCTTGTAATAATGCAGCAGAAGGTATACCCAGCAACAACAATTTGAATCAGAGAAAAATAAAGCAATACAATGTTAGCAACAAACAGTAACAATCCCTGTGAATACAAAATAAAAAAAAAAAACCACACACAGTACATCTGCCTAGCCAAAAGAAGTCTTAATCCTTTCCTTGCTCTGGTAAGGTTCTTTGCTCTGTCCTTTCAAGCAACCTAGAAGGAAAGAGCTCAGGTGAAGCTAGGTGCCTTGGCCAGCAAACCTGGTCTTCCACCCTTGGACCTTAGTGACTCCCTATTTGCACACTTTCTACCATCTCCAAGTTGGTGAGCACCACACTGAGAATGGCAGCCTGTCTGGTGGGTTCCTTAACTGGCTGCACCAGCAGACAGTCCTGAATGTATCCAGCAGAGCCAGGCTTCTGGTGCTCCTCGGCAGCTGGAACATCCCAGTCAATATCCAGCAAGTTCAGGTCACCCACCACCACCACTGCCCTTTTGCCACCCTCTTCCTAGTTCTTTCCCAAGCTCCCTATCCTCTCTTCCCCTTGTCCTGGTGGTCTATATATCACTCAGCTGTAGTTTCTGCCTGAGGCTGCCATGAGCTACACCTACATTGACTTTGTCTCCAATTTCTTCTCTTAGTGTATCCATCTTCCACAGCCTCGATGCCTTCTCTGACATAAAGGGCTACCTTTCCTGTACCCTTCTAAATATTATGTAAGTAGGGACTGTCGGAGTCCAGTCTTATTTTATGAGGCCCAAGTTTCTGTGATGGCTACGAGGTCCATCTCAGTGTCTGCCATAATTACGTGGTGCTCGCTGATTTTATTACTAGACTCTGGTGTTAAGGTAGACCCTGTTCCATCTAACTACTGATCCCCTTTTGCTTGTCTTTCTCACTTATTCTTTCCTAGTCTCCCTAACTTCTTGCTCTTCATGCTAACTGTAGCCTTTGTGAGCGCCTCCTCCTTGGTCCCTTACCCTAGCCCAGTTTGTGCTTCAACCTTACTTGCCGACTATGCTTCTACAAAGTCCTCAGATTAGGGAGGTATTAGCTTCCTCTCTCCTGTCACTGTGGTTCCCCAGACTCAATCTCCCTCACAGTCAGTTTAAGCATCCCATGACGACATCAAACTTCTGCCCAGCACACCATGCCAAGAGCTCCTCTCCCAGAGATCTACTCAGTTCCCCACAAAGTGGTACCCTCATCTCCCAACACTATCATTTTAACCACCCACCAAACTCCTCAATCTCATCCCTCCTTATTCTATAACCCCCCACCAAACTCTGAACAGGAAAGATCTCAGAAAAGGCCAGGAGACCAAGTGTGCCTTCAATCTGTCCCAAGACTGCAAAGTTCTGCTTCAACATCTCCACAGAATGGTTCACCAGATCGCTGGTACCCAAGTGCACCAGCACCCCAGTTCATCCACCTCTCATCCATCATCCCTATTCTATATCTCTCTAGGATGGCAGATGCACCAGGAAGGCACCTAACAATCCCTATCACATTCAGCCCCCTCTCATCACCTCTCTACCCCTCTGATCACAGAGGCTCTGACCACTAAGACTCTCTTGCTGACTTCCTCCTCCTTGTCCTCTGGGTGACACCATGTCTCTTGCCCATTGCCCCTGACAGATTCAGAGTCCCCCGATGAGTCAGGTACCAGAGTCTCCTCCAATGGTGCAGCGATTTGTTGTCTGGATAGTGTGGGGCTAGTCTACCTCCTTATGCCTACCCTGCCACCTTCCCTCCCCACCACTCTCCACCACCCTGGACCAGTAGGCCTCTGGGGAGTGGGGTGTAGAGGACGTGGCTCCAGCCAAGTCAGTGACACAGCTGAGATACCACTGGTCTTGCTACCAGCTGAGAATTGCCCCTCCTCCAGAGCATAATCCTGAAGAGACGGCTCCACACAATCATCACAAATGACTAGCTCCTCCCTGTACCTTATCTCCATAGAGAACTTATGATAACCACAGACCACTAGTGACAACCTGTACTCCTTAACTGAATTGTTCTTTTTGACTAGAACCAGACCTGTTACTTCCTATCCTGCTGTGCTACCTGGCTGTCCTTCCTAGAGTACCACCTTGTACCCCATCCAATATATACTGTAGATAGTTTGGTCAGAAAGCTATCTACCACAAGCATACTGGCTCTCAATACTAGATCCTATCACAGCCCCTGCATTCCTACATATATATAGGTGTTTGGCCAGAGATTCTAATGTGTTCCAGCAGATGCAGTACAACACCACAATCGTATAGCATTTATTACACTACAATATCATATATCAGAGGTAACTTACCCAGTTGCTGAGGATCAGGTGATATTTAGGTGCACCCATCTAAAGAGTTGTTCAGTTCCCTTTTTCTTCTTGACTGCTGGCTACAGCACCTAAGGCTGACCTGATGCCATCAGGGCAGAATCTCCTGCAGTTTCTCTACTGACACCCTGCAGACAGCATGGCAACAGATTTCCCACTCCTGTTCTGTGCCACTCACGTGATGGGACACAAGTATGATGAGACACTCTGATAGCAAGAGCTAACTAAAGTGAAGTCACAATCCAGACACATGCTTCACTTCTGCTTAAGCCACACCATCCAGTATAACAGTTGTCCCCGTCTAAATGCAGATAACCAGAGACAAATTTCCCACCTGTTTCGTACACTCACATAACAGGACACGAGTGTAAGAGACACTCTGATAGCAAGAGTTGACTAATGTGATGTCAAACTTCAGTCACCTGCTTCACGCCTGCTTGCAAGGAAAGTCCCATCAACCTATTTTACGTATTCCCGAGTAGTATGTAGGCATAATTCCTTTCTTGCTTCCCTAAGTTCATCCTAATTTAGATATAAATAAAGTTGCTTCACTTTGTAGTGCCCTGCTGTGAAAGACTGTTTGACTCCATTGCAAAGGTCATGACCCCACTCATGCAAGCCATCAGAAGAAGAAGGGAGGAGATGAATGTGAGGTGGATCAAAGCCCATTACGTGAGGAAAGCGTTAGGAATAAGTTGGAAAATTAAAGCTAGACAAAGCAATGGGGCCAGATGGTTTTGCATCCAAGGGTTCTTAAGGAGTTGAGGGATGAGCTGGCAACACATTTAGCAAAGTTCTTTAACTTGTCCCTAGATACAGGGTGTGTTCCAAGTGACTGGAGGATGGCAGATGTAGTACTACTGCACAAGGGAGGTTGCAAGGAGGAGGCAGGGAATTACAGACCTGTCAGTCTCACATCAGTGGTGGGCAAGGTGATGGAGGTGCTAATAAAGGAAAGAGTGGTAAAATACTTAATGGACAACAAAGTATTAAAAGAAAAGCAACATGGATTCACTAGTGGGAGATCTTGCCAAACAAATCTGATAGAATTTTTAATGGGTAACGAAAGTGGTTGATCAAGGTGGGGCAGCTGATGTTGCCTACCTGGACTTCAGTAAGGTTTTGCCTCTGTCCCACACTGCAGGCTGGTAAATCAGACAGAGAGCCTGGGGTGTAACAGAAATTACTAGATGGGTGGAAAACTGACTGAAAGATAGAAGTCAGAGGGTGGTGGTAAATGGTGTACATTCTGGGGTAAGGAAGGTTACTAGTGGGGTTCCTCAAGGGTCTGTACTAGGACCAATCCATTTTAATACATATATGTGTGTAACCCCCTGTTACCGGGGTTACTAGAATCCCAGTAAGGCCTAGTGGCAGGCAGGAGGCAGCTTGTGAACTCCAGTTAAATGGCTTTCACACTGTCTCACTCTGTTCTCAGTCTCAGCTGAGACCGAGGGATGACATCACCATGGAACTATCGCAGCTGCATGAGCCACACTGGAATCTGCAGTTGGGAGTTAGGTTAGAATGCTGGGAGTTTTTGAACAGTGAGCAGCGGTTGTGTGTGAGCAGTCTTAAAGAGAGGAGCACACAGCAGTCTGTGCACAGGCTCTTGGAGCCTAAAGCTCTGATATAGAGCTACTTTTGGGGAGAGGTGTGTGTTTCCTACCAAAAGAGGAACACAGTAAGCTGTTCAGGAAGTGGTGGAGACCGCTGTTACTGGTCTCAGTGCCCCATCCCTGAGGATGGGGGTAAAGGTTTGCTTGTTATTCCAGGGGCAAACCTCCTGGTTTAGCTAGGAAGAAGCTGCCTTATTTTTCTAAGTTGTGCTATGCACCAGAAGCTGTCAAGAATCGCCTGTGGGGCACCTGCAACCAAAGGGTGAGTTCTGCTCTTACATGGGGCCTATGTTTCACCTGAACTGTTTTAAAGTGGGGATTGGACTGCTTAATCAGTGGAGGCCTAGAGGAATAGGCTAAGCCAAAGTAAAAGTATGTTCAAGTCCAGCACAAGGGAAAGCCAAGACATGTAGAGGAAATGTGCTATGCATTTACCCTTTAATCTACACTGCCAAGCTTTTCAGAAAGAGTTGTTTAATGTCCAGAGAAATGGCCAAGTATGGACTGTGGAAGCTAGAGGTGGAAACCCCCATCTTTAGTAACCAGGTTCACCTCTACGGATTTGCTCTGTGGCCTTTTACTTTGCCTCAGGCACTTGGCCAGTGCTGAGGGAAGTACCCAGACGGGATTGAAAGGAAATTTCCCTTATGGAGTCGAAGGCTCTAAGGTGGTTTAGGAGCCACCAGAAAATGTGTCCATGTCATATGGATGGGGTTCGAGTGGCGGCAGGGGAGCCGAGCCAGGGAAACCCAAATAGTGTACATGTCGGGCTGTGTACCCAAAGCAGGTGCAAGTCCAGGCTGTGTGCCTGGTGGGTCCAGAGCCTGAGGGCTGAAGTGTTAAGGAAATGTTCTGTTTCTCTTATCTGCATTACAGGAATGTAGCCCGTGGGGTCCATCTATGCTGTTTGTTCAGTTTGGATGTGAATAAAAGCCACACTTTAGAATCCCATTCCTGGTATTGGACATTACAGTTATTGCTTCCTGTGTTCGATTTTCTTGGGTGCCCTGTGCAGAGTAGCCAAACCTAGCCCTTGTGCCGAGTAACCTAGTCCTCCCCGAAACCAGTCCCCACCTGGTAGTGCTGTCAGCTTCAACAGCATACCACCGTCATTGCTATAAAAAGGTAGGGTCAGGGGTCATATACATTAATGATATATCAAAGGGAACTGAAGGGAAATGTGTCTGTTTGCAGATGATGAAAAGTTATGGAATAGGGTCGACACTGAAGGAGGGGTATGAGGCCATGAGGAGGATCTGAGTATACTACAGAAATGAGAGAAACATGCAGCCAAAGTTCAATACAAAGAAGTGTGCGTGATGCATACAGGGTGTAAAATCGACTGGCCAAGTACTCACTGGGAGAGCAGATAAAGCAAACAAAACAGGAAAGGATCTGGGGATTATAATAGCAAACAACCTTATGTTAACTGACCAATGTAATAAGGCAGTTGGCAAAGCTAATAAAATGATGGTGTGTACAGGAAGGGACATAACTAGTAGGAAGAGGGAGGTGCTGATGCCGTTATGTAAGACCATGGTTAGACTGCACCTGGAGTATGGAGTACAGTTCTGGAGACCTCATTTAAGAAAGGACACAGATGTAATAGAAATGGTTCAGACAAGGGCAACAAGGATGGTGCAGGATATGCAAGGGAAACCATATGAGACGAGAGAATTAAATCTGTATCCACTGGAATTTAGAAGAAAGGAGACATTCAAGTACATGAAGGGATAAATAACATGAGGGAAGGAAGGAAGTCTATTTAAAAGGAAAGTCAGAGTTAAAACAAGAGGTCATACTTTCAGTTTGAAGGCGAAGATTTGAAGGTAATGTAATGGAGTATTATTTCACTGAGGAGTGGATGAACCCTGGAACAGATTACCTGAGGAGGTAGTAGGTGTTGAAACAGCGAGGAGATTCAAGAGAGCCTGGGATAGACATATGGGGTTGGTTACAGGACAGAGGATAGTCTCCTTGTGCACCAGTGACAAGTAGGGGAGGGGAGATGGGCAGACTGAATGGGCCAGGATGGTCCTTTTCTGCTGACACACTACTATAATACTGTGATCATGGGAGTTGATGATGCATTACCTGCACAAACCAGCAAAGGTATACTCTCAGTCAGTTACACAGTCCTTACCCCGATCACGTGCCTCATCAACCACTCTCTTTGCCTGGGAAGGTTCCAACTGCCTGGAAAGTCGCCACTGTCACCCCTATCTTTAAAGGTGGAGATAGGACTGTGGCTGAAACTATCGGCCAATCTCCATTCTCTCTCCCTCTCCAAGGCCTTGGAAAAGTGGTAGCCTCTCAAATCTCTGACTACCTCTACACCTACAATGTCCTATGTCCTGAGCAGCATGGCTTCCGAGCGGCCACAGTACCAACACAGCCCTCCTAGAGTTCTCCAACTTTCTCCACTCCTCCTTAGACACTGGTTCTCTGGCTGGTGTGGTCTTCACTGACCTCTCTAAAGCTTTCGACACTGTCTCCCACCCCTCCTTCTTGATGCCCTTAGTCGCTCTGGTTTTGCTGCTGAGCCTCATCTCCTGGTGCACCAGTTATCTGTCTGATCTGCTCACAGCGTGTAAAAATAATGGGACCACTCAGACATCTGTCCTATCTTTCTGGGGTTCCCTAGGGCTCCATTCTGGGCCCCTTACTATTCTCCCTTTGCCTTAACACCCTTTCACGCTCTTGCTCGGGAACATTCTATTGTATGCTGATGATGCAGTCATCTTTGCCTCAAGTCGAACCCTATTGCCCTCCAGGACTCGCTGCAGAAGTCCTTCGCTGAAGCCGAGGGCTGGTTCAGGAAATCAGATTGGTGATAAATCTTAAAAACAAAACCATGTTCTTCGCCATCCTCAAAACAAGTCCTGCAACTTCAAACTCCTCATTCACTCTGGGTCCTCTTCCCACTCGAACAAGTTTGCTCTATAAATACCTAGGGATCCATTTTGACCCTTCCCTCTCCTTCCACGGACACATCGCTGCCCTAGCCACTGCTACTAATATCCGATTGGGCATCTTACATAAGTATAAACACTGCCTCCCCGGAGGCTCTTCGCCGGTGTATGGTGCTGCTGATCAGACCGCATCCATAAAATTTGCACTACTCTGAATAAGGCCTGCAGGTTAATTACTGGGGCACCTAGGCTAACACACACCTGTTACTGTACGCAAAGCGCTGGTACTTGATCTTGACGAGCGCCCAAATATCTGACCTGTACCCTTACAAAAAGACCTCCTTGGGCTATCCCCACCTGGATTGACCACCACCATCCGCCGCTCTGTCCTACTAGTTCATACTGGACCTCTGGGAAAACCTCTCTTGTTATCCCTAGAGCTAGGATCTCTCACGGCCAAAGAGCCTTCAGCTTTAGGGCCCCCTCCTGGTTCAACACACTGCCCCCTCCATCTCCAAGCTCCAACTATATCGTGCTTCCAAAATGTCCCACGGAACCACCTTGTTAACACCCGGCTGTAACTGCCACTAGTCAAAGCTGTACTACTACTATTAATGACAAAGCTTACTACTAAGCTGCTAAGGACAACATAACTCCGGTATTGTTTGCATCAATCCTACCTGTACCAGCTTGTTTGTATCTATGTCTTAGTTACTGTTATACTGTGTTATACTGTTATACTGTGCATTTTCGTTTGTCTTACTGTGACAAGGTATTTTGTAAATGAGCCTATGGCTCAAAGGTTTTCCAAACTGCTGTCTAAATAAATAAAATAAATGTCTTGTAAGTCCTCGATTCTCTAAAAGCATTTTTTTTTTCGAACTTGGATACACTTTAAACTGCAGAAAACAGCAGGGCTCTTACTGCACCTTAAAAGTTCCATGGCAGCATTAAGACAACAATAGAGGGACTACAAAGGACAGCAACAGCACTGACTGACAGTGCATAACTACTGCAGGTTTTGCACCGAAACATCATAACATTCCAGGATGCCTTACACGAGTCAGATCATGATCTTTGCAATGGAAACTGGTTTTCACCAGGACAGAACAGAGTGAAGCAACCTCAATTATTTAAATTAGGATGACATTTGGGGATGCAAGAGAGGGATCATTGTTCATGCCTACAAACTACACAGGTACACAGAAAATAGGTTGAGAGGACTTTCCTTTAAGCCACACCTCCAATTAACAGTTATCCCCCAGCTAAAAGCAGGGACGATTTTCAGCCAACTTCCCCAACCTCAGAAGTGCCTTTTAAACCCTGACTGAAGGTTCCAATTTGCCCTGCAGGTCCTATAATTCTAATATAGCATCTGTCTACTTACCCCTCATTAGAAATGTTTTAGCTGCCTCCTTGCTCTGACAGCAAGATTTAATCAAGTGAAGTAAAATGTAGACACCTGCTTCGCTTCTGCCTAAGCCACACAACCAGATTAACAAATACACCCCTCAGCTCCCAGCTAACTGGAGGGATGAATTTCATCCGTCTTCCCCAACTCAGACTAGCACTCTGCAAAATACCTTGCGCCTGTTATGCCGACTGAAGGCCCCATTGACCCTCACAGCAAGGTATCTGTCCATTTACCCTCTCATTAGAAATGTTCTACCTGACTCAGTCAACTCCGCTACCTCCTTGTTCTGAAAACTGACCTACCTGGGTTTTCATACTTTGTTTTAAAAGAAACAGTTGGCAGAATTTCTGCGAATTTTAGGAAATATGTCACTTTCCAGCGTGTTGCTCTTATGCCAATCTACCTCAGGCAGGTTTAAAAGAAATGCCCATAAGCAAAATATACCTGAATCCCCAGCCAGTGTGTTTCCTGGCCACCAGTTCCAAGTGCAAGGCAAGTCCAAACCAGAGAGCTCCTCAGCACTCAGTCCCATCAATGCACAAAGGTTCAGTGCAGAAATCCTGGGTGGCTGTGCAAGTAGATGCAAGACAATCATTACCAAATAAAGAAATAAAACTAAGGAAATAAAGAAAACTCTCGCCTGTGCTTGTCGTCAGGCGTGATCGGGCTGTGTCACGTAGCCAGGAAAAAAGACTGGCACAATCCATCGCAGTGGTGGGAGGTGTGATAATAGGCTCCAGTGTAAGGGCTCTTGGCATTCTTCTTTCCCCAAAGCCTACTGCAGTAGCAATCTCTACTTTTCTAAGCTATCTATTTATATCTATTCTATCATTATTGAAGGCCACCCATAATGATATCTCTGTGCCTACCCTCTTAAGTTTTTTTCTTCCCATGCCATTGCTCCAGTATAACGACAATAAAAGGAGATATGCTGCTAGATGACTGCCCTTAAGATAACCCTATAGGTAGGTTTATGGCAATAAAATGAGTGGTTGGTTTTTCCCGGTTAAAAAGCAGCAAAATTATTTGTTTCTCCTATGAGGAAAACGATGGTATACAAAAGAGCAGCCATCTGTGTATGTCAAGACTGCTGGTGCTGTTAAAAGATAAGCGCTATGTTCACGCTCCCCAAAGAGAATAAATAGAAGGAGCAGAGGATGTGTTTATTACAAAGCCAAAGAAACAGTCTGACGCACGGTGGGGATTTAAATAAATGAGTCAGCAGTAAACTGCTATGAGAGAGCAAGGAAATAGAGACACTTTCTCCCAGCTGCAAAAGGCTAGAGAATCAGTGGTTACGATGTCAGGAGAGGCGCTGCAGAGTCGGAAAAGTGAAAGTAATCTCTTTCCTGACTCGCGCCTCCAGGACTCTCAGCTTACTGTTGTTTTTCAGTGCTTTAAAAGAAATAGTGTTCCAGTGCAAGCAAAGAATAGCGAGGAAACGGTGGTACAAGGCTACTAAAGAAGCGGATGAGTGACTGTTGCCTGCTCCACTCTGCAGCGACCGTGAAGTCGGTTGTTGTTTTCTCTCTCTGTTACTTCCTGCTTTAGACTGATGATAGCGCATGCTCATAGAAGCGAGAGGGTAGGCTAAGAGAGATAAAATGCTGATTAGAGAATACAATAAACAGCACTCATACTACAAGGGCTGAGAGAGAGAGAGAGAGAGAGGTTTTCTGAGAAACAAAAGGGCCCAAATGAAACAATTCCCCAATGGCGTGAAAAATCAGCCATCTGACAGCACAGTACTCGGTGAATACACATTATTTTAGCATTCTTTTCAAATGCTACAGAATGATTTAGGAACAATATGATGCCAAATAAGATAATGTCACTTGCTTACTTGGTTCGGTATTGCTGAGATGAACTTGTTCCTACCTGTACACAGCTGTCCTGTAAAATGAGTCCTTAGGAGCCAGCCGTACTTCCATGTTGAGGTTGTTTTATGGGCAATGACAGGTGTCATTCAAGGTGAGATAGGGGAAGAGCTATACATTATACAAACAATTAGTCATTATCTCTTCCTATCTCGTACTGTACTGTTAATAATGAATCACTATGTGGAGATAATGATAGGGAAAGCATAAAACCTAGTTACTAGTCGTGCTGATCCTCCTAAATGTCAGTATTAGAGAAAGAATGATTATTATCCAAGAAAGGGCGGATCAGTTGACCTGGTGATGTCACAGTGCACAGTATAAGACCTCCTCTAGTGCTCAGTTCAGACAGATAAGCCTAGAGTGAGTGAGGAGAGGTTATTTCAAAAGCACAGACGATAGCAGAAACTGTAAGAGAAGGTTATCTATTTGTGGCAGAACTACCAGGGAAGAGTAGTTCTGAGAGCTCAAAAAGGAGCGGATTTCTTTTGGTTATTGAAGTCTGACGATTAAGACTGATTTCAGAAATGGCTGATTTTATTTCTGTATATTAAAAAGCATTTTTCAAAAAAATAAAACATCATGCCTAGAAAAGGTGCTAACCTGAATATTTGGTGTCTTGTCTCAATGATTTGCCCTACCCACATAACCCGGTCACAGGGGAAGACGTGCTACTGTGTCAGAAGTCTACTTCCTGCCTTTACAGAAGCCTGGGAGGGAAGATCTAAGTGGTAAGACAGCCCTGCAGCCAGCAACAGGAGAGAATATGTCGCCCAGCACACTTTTGTCTCAAGCCAGTCTACCTCAGGCAAGGTTTAAAGGAATGTCCCACAGCAAAATCACTATGGTTTTAGACTTCTGCGTGAAGTAAATGTGTGAAATCTAAATAACACTTTGGGCTTCATAGCCCGCTGTTCTGGCATGATAGCTCCTCTGAATGTTAAAATTTTGCTGCACTCTTTACAGTTTGGAAGCGATCGTAATGCTGGCTGAATTGCTGAGTCAGCCGATCCCTTCCTCATTTCCTGGTGGTTACCTGCCCTCACATCCTCTGTTTTGTGCAGATTTAACCAGGAGGCGTGGAGACGCTCCATACAAGTCTAGTGGGGTTGTTTTAAAATCGCTTTATAGCACTTTTATGTACCTTTGGATAAAATCGAGTTTCACCGCCCAACCAATAAGGACCATATTAGGCTGAGCAGTGGCTTCTAGTTTTATCCAAAGGTACATAAAGTGCTGTAAAAGCATTTTAAAAACTATTCCTATAGACTTGTATAGCATCCCCGCACTCTCCTGGTTAAATGTCACAAAACAGGGAACGCAGGTGCGAAGCAGGTATTAGGAAGTGGAAGGATCCGGCTGGCTGGCAGTTCAGCCAACATTACGATCCCTTCCCAAACTGTATGGGGTGCAATATAAAATTTTTATTTTAGTATAGAGGGCTATTGCTGCTCAAGGTAGTGAGCTGTAGCTCCAAGATGCTACATGACAACATCTCTTTAAACACTGGATGCGGCATCACATGTTCTGCTGCAACCAATATTCTTTTGGAAAGGTAGACTAAGGAGTGGTTCTACTTTTGTTTTTACTCTTGTGCATGCTGGGGGATAGAAAATGCCCCATTCCCTCCCACGTTAGAAAATACATCACATGAGCTACTTCTGTTATCATTCTATTTTACTTTAGACAATGGGTTGGTGAAATTTGGAACCTGATTGCTTAGGCCACCAACCACTAAGTCTGTATCAGGCAACATAGCCTGGGAAATAACAAATCCCAGTCTCTCCAGCATGGAGCCGAGAGTGCTGAATTTGAAAATGCTATCATTTTTAATGTTGTTTAGCTAAACAGACATATATATATATATATATATTTTAACAGCTACATACCAGGAGTCTGTGTACATCACTGGTATCACATGAGTGCTCTGTTCCGATGTCTCACTGACATACATACAACATGGGCATCGCTCAACTCTCCTGCTTGTCTAGCTGGCACACACATCATGTTTGCTCCAGTTTGGGGGCAGGGGACTTCATACAATGGGGGCATCACATCATGTCTCCCGCTGGGTTCTGGGGTAGCTGGTATACACATACATGTAACCCTCACCCTGCTTTTTAGCAAATGACAGGTGGCATGCTGTGGAAGCTGACAGCAGTACCTGGTGGGACTGGGTTCGGGAGGATGAGGTTACTCGCACAGGGGACCTAGGTTTGGCTACTCTGCACAGGGCACCCAAGTAAATCCGAACACAGGAAGCAATAACTGTAATGTCCAGAACCAGGAATGGGATTCTTCAGTGTGACTTTTATTCACATCCAAGCTGAACAAACAAAGATAGACAGACCTCCACGGGCTACGTCCCTGGTAATGCAGATTAGAGACAACAGAACACTTTATCACTATTTCCAGCCCTCAGGCTCTAAACCCACCAGGCACACAGCCCTAACTTGCACGCAGCTTTGGGTACACACCCGACTTGTACACTACTTGGGTTTTCCCACTGGTCCGCCCCCGCCGCCACTTGATCCGTGGTCCATTTGAGGAATGAACCAATTATCCTGTTGTGGCTCCCAAACCACACTAGAGCCTTCGACTCCTAGAGAGAATTTTCCTTACAATCCCACATCTGGGTACTTCCTCATCACTGGCCAAGTGCCTGAGGTAAAGAAGAAATCCACAAAAGAAATCAGAGGTGGACCTGGTCACCAAAGATGGGAGGCCACCCACCTCCAGCTCCCACAGCCCATACCCGGCCATTTCTCTGGAAACTGAACAATTCCTTTACTGAAAACTTTCAAATGTAGATTCTGGGTAGATGTCTGTCACATCTCCTCTACATATCATTTTCATCCCAACAAGCTCTGGACTTGAACCTACTTTTACTTTGCTTAGCCCATTACTCTAGGCTTCCACTATTTTAGTAGTTCAATCCTCACATTGTCACACAAGTCCCAGGGTGAAAAACATAGGCCCTTTAGCAAGAGCAGACACTCACCCTCACGCTGCAGGTGCCCCACAGGCAACTCACAAATCTTCTTGTTCTCCCAAATTAACTCTGAAAACATAGGCAGCTTTTCCTCTACAAGCAGAACTAGGGGTTGCCCCAGGAATTTGCAGGGAACCCTTTCCTGCCCCCCATCCCTGAAGGGAGGAGGCACTCAGACCCGAAACAGCGGTCTCCACCACTTCAATTATCTTCTGTGTCTCTTTAAGTTGGAGACGCACACCCCTTTACTTAAATGTAGCCTTCTGTCAGGCTGAGGCTCCTAGAGCTCTCACTGAGCTGCTGAGCTGCTTTCTCAGCAATCTCCCAACACCAACCCCACACTGAACTGACCGACTTCAAAACCTCCCAACGTTTTATACCAACTCCTTGCTGCAGATTCCAATGTGGCTCATGTAGCTGCGATAGTTCTATTGGTGATGTCATCCCTCAGTCTCAGCTGAGACTGAGAACAGAGTGAGACAGTGTGAAACCCACTTAACTGGAGTTTCACAAGCTGCCTTCCTGCCTACCACTAGGTCTTACTGGGATTCTAGTAACCCCAGGTAACAAGGGGTATACACACACACACACACACACACACACACACACACACACACACTGTTTTCCTAGCAGGGAGGGGGCACCCAGAAATCTCTAACAAAGAGGTCTCACAGTAGAAGCACTGTAACAGTAAAACAAACAAAAAAACATGTCTCACACAACTGCACCTCTACTCATATCTATACCAACAGAATGACTACTTTACAATAAAAGGCTTTTTTTGTTAAACTGGAACTTTTTCAATTTTTTTTTTATACAGATTTTATTAAACTTTTATGACCATTTCTAAGCACAATAATACCTTCCAGGTGGGTGGTACAGGTTATACTATACCTTCCGGGGCTATAAGGCCCTCCGCCTGCAGCACTGAACTTCATTACGCCCTGTTGGGTAGTACTGCTTACGTGTTTCACTTGTTCTCCCTTTGAAGCTACCCACACCTACCATTCCTACCTGCCATTGCTGGGATCTTGGATCCCACCATTGCTTGTCAGGTAATATATCCTACACATCATCCAGGTGTCCGAGTTAAACTTTTGAACGAGCCAGTTCCCACTTCTGTGTGCCATTTCTGCATTGAGTAGCATCGCACTCACATGTTGATGGGATATCTTCCCATCCTCAAGCTGTTGTGAGGTGGTATCACCACTGCGTGGCACTCCCCCCAGCAGCAGAGGTGGAACTTGGAGCAGTCTGCACTGAACACCGCCTGATCCTCCTGGCCACCGGGGAGTTCTGCATAGAATACATGGCTACTATACGTAACATATGAATTTGCCAGCAGAAATAGGCCACCTGATCTATCAAGTCTGCTCAAGTGTGCACCTACACCCTCACCCTGAAGCTGCCCCATTCCCCTCCCAATTACCCCCACCTTGTCCCATCCCATTTTTAAACTACTATGTGCTTAGCTGTGGGCTGGTACTTGGCCACTTAGGAAAACCTCTGCAAACACTAAGCACCCAGAGATAGGATTTGATGTAAAAGCAAGGCAACTGGCTCAGCCTGTCGGCAAGGCAGCAGGCTCACTACCACATGATGCCACAGACCCAGGTTCGGAGAGAAGCATGGGGCATCTGGGGTTGGCCGCAGGTGGAGTACTGATTGTCCCATAAGATGCCTTTAAAGGGCCGAACAGCTGGCTCCACTGCTGGGTGCCCACAGGAGGTAGTGCAGTCAGGATCCACAACCATCTGGTGCGGCATTACACACGCTTGCACGAGCATGCATGAGAACCCTCACCACAGAGTCCTCCAGATGGGGAAAACAATGGAAAATGGAAAAACTCGGCCAGTAAGGATGACACCAGCCACTCATAGGGCCCGAACTGCGACCCTGGGAATCTCCTCTTATCAGATCCTGTCAGCGGCAGGAGTTGGGGAGCCTTCCATGGGAAAAAGGCAACGGCTCAGAGATTCAGAAAAGAAAGGGTAAGTCCAGGAGAAGCTGTGTGACAGGGCTGAGGAAGCTGGCAGAAAGAGGAGTGGTTGATGAAGGGATAAAGTGGTAACAACAAAAACAACAAGGCAATGAAAATGCAGGATCCCTCCTGAACTGGAGCAAGTGTCTCGTAGAAGGATCCAACAGACCCTGCTACTGCAGATTAGGACTGCAGGTCCAGAATAACAACCAGCGGTTCACCAAGCAGAAGGTGAACATTTTAACCACTAGGCCATTAAGACAACTGACATGTAATCTAGTTTATAGTGACTGGCTCACTGTGTGACCTTGAGCACTTTATTTGACCTCCTAAAGCTGCAACATTTGGTAAAGCTGCCCCCCACCAATGAAATCAAGATGTTACTTTCAGTTGGGCTACCCTGTGCAAATAATTAACAAAACAAACAAATAAATAAATGTAAAATAAATAATCCCTGTTTGGTCACAAGAAGGTCTGGCTAGAAAAACAGACATGTCAAATGGCATCGATGTACCTTGATTTCTATTGTATAAGCACTGTCCCAATGCTGACAAGGTTCTTTAAATCAGTGTCCTTCAAGCCTCAATTCTAAAAAGGGATTACTTGGCACAAGTACTAAAAAGGCCTGTTTGAATTGAAATTAATCACAAGCCAATTCCTTCTTTTCAGTTCTGTAAAGGGCATTTCTTTCAATCACTGCTGAGTTTTCTATAAAAAAACATTCATTTTTTTTTTATTTAATCAGCTTTATTCTAAATGACCCTGTCCTTATACTCTTCCTGGCTTGCCATGCAATACCATCACATTTTTGTGAAATCATGGCCTGCTACCACAAAAGTTATTTCCATGGGGCCTGATGGGCTTCACCTCAGAATTCTAAAAGGAAAGGGGAAATTGTTTAACCAGGAAAGGCACGCTGAGCTGAAGCTTGATTCCAGTTGCAGCTGGAGCACAAGGAAGTTAAGTGACTTGCACAGGGTCACATTAGTATGCAAGGAGGGACTGTGGAATTCAAACCAAGTCCCCAGGTTTGCAGCGCAGCGCCTACACCACTATGCTATACTGCCTCCAGTAATGTGATTAATTTCCATCAAACAGGCCAGCCGGCTCGGTGGTGCCAAGGGTTGGCGCTGGGCGCCACACCTCGTGTCACGCTGGCGACCCGGGTTCGGGAGCAAGCCAGGGAGCCAGAGGTCGGTGGGGAAGGAGAAAGTAGAGTGTCCGAGGGACTATTCTCTTCTCCTGGGTGGGAACTAGGATATCATGCTCCGTGGCGCCCTTAGCGAAGCTGGGAGCATTTCGTCCAGCAGCACACTTTGATAGGGGTTGAGCGGCAGGCATCTACGGGGCTGCCTACGTGTCGGCCACCATTGCACGCTGCACTCATGGGGAAAAAACATCAGGAAAAAGCCTCCTACACTGGCCAGTGAGATGATAGTGGCCCCAGGGAGTTCGCCCACATCCCAAATACCAGCCCAACGCACTCTAGCATCCTCCTCCCACCTCCGACCCGGCGACAACAGGTAGGCACTTCACACTTAAGGAGCCAGCCACTGAGGGAAGGCGGAATCAGCCTCGGAGATGGTACTGGGGGTCGAGCTGCCTGGGGCCGCTCGGGAGGGGATCAAGAGGACAAGCAAGGATTCAGGCTGGGAGTAGGATGGACTCGATTGGGCACCCTGAAGGAAGCCCGGGGTGTAGGTTAAAAAAAAATAAAAAAAAAAAAAAAAAAAAAAAAACAGGCTCTTCAATACTTGTACCAAGTAATCTCTTTTAGAATTGAGGCTTGAAAGATCTAAGGGTAGAACTAGTGACACCACTGACTACCTTTTTAACAAATCATGGGAGGATGGTGTGGTACCTAAGGACTGGAGGAAGGCGTGATGATCCCTTCACAAAAGTGGGAGCAAGCCGTCTGCCGGGCGCAATGGTTGGATTTCCGCTGCAACGCCAGCGACGGGGTTCGGAAGCGGACTCGGTCCTGCTGAAGGGCCATCCAGGGAGAATGGCAGAGCGCCCAATGACCACGCATCTTCTCCAGGGGAAGGGGGCCAATGCCCGCAATCTGTCTGACCCCAAGCAGAGGCTCAGGTACTGCAAGCCCCATAGGAAGGGTAGCCAGAGTACACAGTGGACGCCGGGCGCCTTGCATCTTGACGCCGGGGTACACTGTGTAAGGGAGAAAATGAGGAAACGCCTGCCAGCGCCTGGAAGACGGGCTGTCACGTTGCCTCTGATGTGTTCCCCACTCACCCAGCCACCACTGGACCACAACAAAGCCAGTAGCATGGGTATAGCGCCCCACCGCCTCCGCCAGAGGGCAAACCAAGCTCCATGGGGCCTGGAGGTAGGTGTGGGTACAGCAGGAGGCAGGAGTATGACTTTGCGCACCTGAAGGGTCGGAGCTGGCAGGAAGTAGGGGAGTAGAAACTTCAATTTCAAAACAAATTTGATCAGATCCACCATGGCTGCATAATGAAGTTAGTGAGACTGTGTTGAATTGTGAAGGATACATGGAGAAACAACATAGTGCTTTTAACTACTAAGATTGGTTTTATTTTCTATTCTAAGGAAGGCAGACACATTATTAGGAAAAGATATGGAGGTGTTGATTTTAATGGAAAGAATGGTAGGCAACAAAGGTTTTGTAAAACGATCATATACTCACAGCGATAGAAACAGACTGATTCAGAACTCTGGAACCCCACCATCAGAATCAATTAGGAACGACATTTCATTATACATATTGAGGCCAATCAAACCAAACATCATGACTCAGTTGGCCTATACCTGCATGGCATGGTTAACCCCTGTCCTGCAGATGCAGTCCCTGTTCTCTACATTAAGATGCAACATTTTATCTATGGACTACTGATTGACATCAGGACTGTGACACTTTCTTCTATGCACAATTAGAACAAAAAATATTTAGGATAATACATACATTTTTCCCAGATAACACATGGGTGCTCCTTATTCCAGTTTCTGTTACACACAGACTTGTACCTAGGAATTACAGAGTTTGGATCAGTCCAATTTCAGATATTAGGCTACTGCTATTTAATATATGACAAATGCATATATCACTTTGGGAATATTACTATATCATCCTTTTTCTGGGGGACTTTGCATAGAACAAACAGTGCACTCATGATAACAATCACAAAATTAGTATTCCATACTCATTACACCAAGATGTTCCATCTTACTGTAGAGAATACGGACTGCATCTGTGAAGTGGAGGTTGACCATACCATGCAAAGATACCTCAACTTGTTGTCGGATGGTTGTCGATGGACTGAAGGAAAAGTATGCCTCTTTACAGACGCAAAGATCTGCAACAGGGTTGATACACAGGGAAGGTGGAAAGATGAGAAGGGACTTGGCAAGGTTGGAGGAATGGTCAAAAGTATGGCAGCTTGGATTCAATGCAAAGAAGTGCAAGGTAATGCACCTGGGAAACAAAAACTAGAGGAAGAGTACACATTGGGGAGAGTAGTAAAACAACTAAAATGGAAAGGGACCTGGGGGTAACATATCAGATGACCTAAAGGTAAGCGAGCAATGGGAGAAAGCAGTAGGGATGGTATTAGATACTGGGATGTATAGGAGAAGCATCACCAGTAGAAAACAGGAAGTTGCTTTCCTCTGTACAGATAGTTTGTAAGACCCCATCTGGAATACTGCATCCTGCTCTGGAGACCCCATCTCCGCAAGGACATAGACAGGATGGAGACGGTCTAGAGGAGGGCAACTAAAATGGTGCAGGTTCTGCAACAGAAATCGCTGGAGGAGAGACTAAAGGAGCTTAATATGTATACCCTTGAGGAAAGGAGGAGAGGGGACATGATAGAAACTTTTAAGTACCTCAAGGGAATCAACAAAGTCCAAGAGGGTGGCATCTTTCAGAAAAGAAATGTGCAAGAACAAGGGGACACAATTTGATATAGCGGGATGGCTCTAGGGGTAATGTGAGGAAGTAGTTTTTCACAGAGAGGGTGGTGGACGATGGAACGGCCTTCGTGAGGAGTTTGTGGGGTCAAAATAGTGGGGAATTCAAGAATGCATGGGACAGACATAAGGCAATTCTTCTGGGGGTAGGAAGAAACAGGCTGTTGGTTAACTAGGATCTGCAGCTTATCCAGCAGGTAGGGGATATGGGCAGACTAGGTGGGCCAAGCGGTCCTTATCTGCAGTCAAAGTCTATATTTCTATGTTTTTGTGTTGCATCTTTTTTTTTTTTTTTTTACTGTGCTTCATGTAATGTGCATTCCTATTGATTCAGATAGTGGGTTCCAGGGTTTCAATCTTTGTGTTTCTCTCATACCATTATATGACTTATGAGAAAAGAACTTAAACTATTTTTGAGTTTACTTTCAGTACGCTGTGTTGCTTTACAGGTCCTGTACCAATCTACTGTACTTAGTAGACTACATGAATTTTAATTTTAATTTATTTATTTTTACACTAGTCATTTTTTTTTTTTTTTTTAATCACAGTTGGAGCGCTAGTAGCCGCGCACAACATTAAGATAGGCCCTAGGATTTTCATTAAATATATGCATCATAAAATAACTTGGATCATAAAAATAAAAAAATGGGAATTTCTAGATACTGAACCAAGTCTGACTAACGGATATCAGCATGACTACAATTAACATTAAACAAACCAGTACTTTACAAGATACCCTTGTTAAATCTATATTTATAAAAGTAACACTTAATCTGAGAACAACTTGAATGCCTGACAGTCCACATTGAAGAAATTATTTTAATAGTTTGAGAGGAGACATGCGAAGGAGATAGCTTCAGCGAGAACCTTACTGGATTTATGAATGTCACAGTTTGCAAGCCAAGAGGTTTAAATGAAGATGTCAGACTGCACAGTTATTAATAGTTTTGCATTTTTCAGTAGCTGTAACTTGTTTGGTGAAAACATTTATTTTCCAGGAACTGGGAGGAATCAGTATATATTTTCATTGGTTTTACTGTGTATATAATGTGTTTTTATATGTCATTACTTGTAAGATATGTGCTTTGCACCCTTGCTTCTATGGTTACAAGCTTCATAAAACTACACACACAAAAAATACAAAGAAAAAGTTGTGTTTAGCACCTCGCTTACAAGGGAGTCTTCAGAAATCAATGCGATCATAATAAAGAAACTGAGAAGTTATAGGTATTGAACCTTGTTATTCAAAGGGCAAAAATTACAATTAAAACTGATAAAGGTGCAAAGCTGTAAAAAGAGTGAAACAACCAGACTGGTATGCACACCACATAAAGTACTTCTTGAAAGGATACAGATTGGGGACGGCTGAATTATCACTGCAAGTCCAGAAAAATATACATTGCCGCCTCTTGTTGTACTGAAACGCTACAGCTGTAGCAAAATACAAAGTAAGGTGGTGGAGAGGTTGGAGGACGGTGTGAATAACACCATATACCCAGCAGGAGGACTTTACATCTCTCAGAATTTATTTGTGAAAATTAGTGATCGGGATAGGAATGTAAGCTGAGCCAAGGCTGGTTGGGAAAAAAAAAAAAAAAAACAGTTGCTTAACTTGTAGACTTGAAATAATCGCATGTGTTCCTTTCTGTAACATCTTTCCATGCACAAACAGCCTTTGAGCTAACTTGCTTAACTGTGTTTGTAGATTTTACTCCTGATTTCTGTTTATGACAGGCAGTAAACATTCCTGCATGAAAAGGCTTTACCATTGAAGCGCCTATAAAGTGAGGAATTACAGATGACATAAAAACATCACTTTATAGAAGCTTCAAAGGCAGAGACTGTTCCAGGAATATTAACGCCCGTCATGAAGTCAGGAGTCAAATCTACTAAAAACAGTTGCATAACTCACAGTTGCACTAGCAAATATGATTTACACTTTTACAAACATTTATCAAGTAAAAGACACGCTTCAACTAGCGTTAAAAAACTCAGTAACCACACAGGCTCAGTACACACTGCATTTACAACAAGACACTGGCCTGCTGTAGGGGCTATTACACATCAAACCAAAGGGCACTCTGTAGAACAATCCAACAATACATGAAAGAAAACCCTATGATATATATCACTGTTTTGCAAAATGTATCCCTTACAATTTTCTCTTATTTGCAAGACAGCATATATTTATCCTAACAAATCTGTCCTACTGCCACATTCAAAACACTATTCCCAACTACTTGCCATATATAAACTCAATTACAACACTGTTACGTAAGCATTAGTCCACGCGAAGGTGGCATCTAATGCTGGATTAATGCATGGTTGGGAGGATTGTCCAAGACCGAGGCAGAGGGCTTAACAACCGCCTAACCATGCATTAATCAGATTAGATGCTACCACCAGAGTGGCTTAACGCGCTTTGTTACATGGCCGCTGGACGCTGGAGTTGCCAGAGCCTGCCTGGTGTGTGTCGAACAACATAACACAGGAGTCGGAGCTGTGAAGAAACATTTTCACTGCACGCTGAAATCTTAGTTCATACCAACATTAACATATTGATGTGGTCAACATAATCAGTAGCTGTAACTAAAGAACATACTGCAGCTCACATCACAGTCCAGAAATTCTGCCGATCTGTGTGGGTATTTGCTTCATACCCAGCGCTGGAGGTCTCCGCTGCACTGTTCTCTCGCCAGTGTGCGCCGATCCAGATTTGCATGGAGCCCCGGTCACTTCCCTTGCCTCTGCTGAGTCGCCTGACATCGGCATCTGCGCATTTGCCGCGACTTCGCCTGCATGCTGTATGTGTCTCGTGACTGTGCTATCTCTCTCCGCTTTTGGCGCCCTGGTTCGTGCCCTCCCTGCTTCCATTGGCGGTAGCTGAGCCCCTGTTGGTCTGCCACTCTGCGCCCGATACTCGCCTCCACCTGTGCCCAGTGCTGCTGGGCTAGGGTCTGGCTCACTTCAGTACTACCATTTTGAGGACGGCATCTATCGTGGATTAATACCGCCCAACTTGGACCCTATGATGCCGCCACCAATCGCGTGCCCATTCCAGCACTCTGATTATTGCCATGTAACAAGTATATATAATACAAACTTCTCAAACTTAAAAGAAAAAATACACTTTATCAAAGAACTATGTTTGCCAAGTACTGTGCCCATGATTAAAATAATTTGAACCCCTCCCCCAAAAATGCACCTCACATGAAACTGCATGTTTAACTGTAAAGACAATTAAAATGTATTTCTAAATGCATTACTAATACCAATGCTTTCAAAGTTTTAAAACTACTAAAAGACAAACTATATATTTGTAGATGTATATATGGTAAACAAATATGGTTAATCCCAAAAGCTGAACCTTATGTTTTAGTATACAAATGTTTAAGAAAACCTGTGGCTCTTTCAACTTGAATCAGAATGCTGTGTCTGTTCTCCTTGGGAGCTGTAGTTTCAGGCACTCCTTAATTACTTTTTCCTTTCGAGTCTCCAGGTGGCTCTGATAATCATTTGTTCCAAGGGTTTTAAGTCAATTTGAAGGCATTAAGTAACTTCTGGTCTCCTAATCCTTAATAAAATGCAGGGCTCCACAACCTCGATCACTCCACAGACTTGTTCTGTTGCTTGCTCCAGGTCCAAAACTAGTGTGTCTTGTTCCAACATGACAGATCCACCTCATGCCCCTCCCACATGAATAATAAAAAAAAAAAAAAGGTGGGTGGATCTTTTAGAGCTTCTTGGGTGGAGGTGGGGTGGATCTTACTCCTCCCAAAAAATAATGAATGCTGCCTCCCACTACTCAGGTTCCAGTTCTTGTACCACCCATTTAAGAAAGAAAATAGTACCCTGAAACCATTGACTAACATGAAAGCATATTTATTTGAGGGCGGAAAACATTTCTTGGAGGAGGGTATGGAGGAGACTATTTACACCTTCAGTCAGTTCCACGGACAGAAAACATGACATCACTCCTTTAGAATGCAACACGCCTGCAGGCTCTGCTTACTGCAGCCGTAAAAAGTGGGAGCAAGGCAGAAGCAGGAAACTACAGACCTGTTAGTCTGACCTCAGTGGTAGGGAAAATGATGGAATCACTTCGAAAGAAAGAACTGTTGAGTACGTGAGAGGCCAGCAGGGCAGGACCCAAGGCAGCATGGATTCACAGCAGGAAGGTCAAGTCAGGACGAAATAATAGATTTCTTTGACTGGGTGGCCAAAGTAGTAGATCAGGAGAGGCTGTGGACATGGCCTACCTAAACTTTAGCAAGGCATTTAACACAGTCCAACCCCACCCCACGGGAGAAAGCATCCCACGGACGCTCAAATCTTCCTGCTGGCCTCTGCTCTTGCTTCGCCCCGGCTCGCACAAACTTGGGTCACTAGCATGCGGGCGATCCCCATCGCCTGTGCCATGGAGCCGCCTAAGACTACTATTTCTAATTTACAATTCCCTCTGCAAACTATTTCTTCTGCTTACCATCTCAGCATTGGTGAGAGCACTGCTGGAAGGAGTCTTTCAATAAACTGGGACTGTGTTCTGGTTTCCAGAGTTTAATATTTTCTATATTCAGGTCTACTGTTTGAACATTCTTCCTTCGCAGCATACTGTACGGATTCTCCTACTGTATATTTTAATAACTGGGTGGTTGGGAGGGTTGTGTGAGTGTGCTACTTGATTTGAATGGTGGGTGCTTGAGTTAGTTATTTTGTTTGCACTAGCAACGGATGTCTGGTGGCTGGTTGTCTAAGATTAGGGTGTTTGTGTGGAATTTTATATTTTAGCTTATTTAGAGGTTATCTGAGGCTGGTTTGGATAATTTAAGTATGGTGATTTTTAATTGTGTGGAAAAGCAGTCGGAAGATGTGCCTTAGTTTCAGACCCCAGCGGATTACCTATCTGATGTCCCTGCTGCTTGACCTCCACCCTTTCACCCATCCCCTGCTCATCAGCTACAGTGACTAGGCACTATAGGGAGGTCGCAACTGGGAGAAGGCGGGACGGTAGGCAGCAGTGTGTTGGAGGCAAGTGGAGTGAGCCATATTGAGGGTGGTCAGGACCAGGAGACTTCTTGGGCAAAATGAGGCCTGGAGAGGACAGACATGTCTGCTACCCATATCTAAGGCTCCCACTGGACTGTGTGGGCAAGCAGCAGTTGGGTAGGCGATCTCCACCAGTCTCATTCCAGCAGTGCTATGCAATGCCAGATCAATTAGAACACGACTACAATTACTGCAGACTCAATTTCTTGGTCAATCTGGCTTGCATTATGGAGACACAGTTGAGGGATGATGTGGCTCCAGTACTGGAGGAGTCTGTCCTGGCTGGGTTCTCTGTGGTGCACTACCCAAGAAGGGAATGCAGGAGTGGGGTGTGGCCATCCATTTCAGATCCAACTTGAACTTTTCCGCACCCAATGGGTTCTACTTCATCGCTTGAATGCGTGGCTGTGCACAGGGGTCCAGGTGCGGATGCAGGATCCTTCTCGTGATACTGGCCTCCAGGGAGTAAGGGACATTTCTGCAGGAAGTCACAGATGGTTGGCTCTGGGGACTTCAATGCCTGGATCAATGACAAACTCTAGCATTTTGGTCATGACTTCCTCCAGATGATGACCTTGCTGGACTCGCACAAGCTGTTGCTTCTGCAACTCACAGCCATGGTCAGAGACTCACGCCTTGACCTAGTGTTCTCATTGGGCTTGAGGTCACTGACCACAAGACTGATCTGTTCATTTGGTCAGATCACTGCACAGTATAGTTCTCGCTCAGGGCCACCTGTTAGCTCTTCCCTGTAGAGATGGCCCGCAACTGCCCTTTGAGGGGTTGTCCCCAGAGGGACTGATGGTGGTACTGGATCTACCTGATGTGAGTGTTGCTTGTGCGGCCAGGCACGGTTGAGACGGTGGCAGCCTAGAACAGGGCTTTCTCCAAGGCACTGACTCTGCTGCACCAGTTCAGATATGACCCAGGTCTCTCGCTTGAGATTCCTGTGGTTTGATGGGACTCTCAGGGAGATGAAGACCAGGGCCGGAGACTGGAGCACTGTTGGCTAAGTCTCAGTCCAAGGGACAGACTGGCTTTGAGAATTCACTATGGTGAATATCAAAGGCAATCAGCCATAAGAAGGCAGCGCCCTGTCCACAGAGTTTGCTTCAGGGAAGAACAGACCGGTGCTGCTTTTGAGACTCTGGACAGGCTACTCCATCCTGCTTGTCTGCAGCCAAAAGAGCAGCTTCAGTCTCAGTGCAAGGAGTTCGCTTTGTTCTTCTTTGGCAGGGTGTCCTCCATTAGGGCTGGGATCTCTCCAACAGGAAGATGCAGCCCTGCAGTGGCGAGTCATGCATTTTCAGAGGCACTTATTGTCTGGAGTGAGTTTAGGCCAGTAGGGTAAAAGTAGTATGTGAGGTGATTTCAAGCTGCGTAAACGATTGCCAAATCGGACCTGGCCCGACCGGTCTTTTGATGAGATGTGTTGAGTCCATTGGCGCAGTGTTCACCGAGATGGCCTGGTGTTTGCTTCTGAAGAGATTTTTCCCAGTAACCTTAAAAAGAGGTGGTAAGGTCCTCCTAAAGAAACCATCTCTCGACGCTGACGACTTGGTGAATTACAGACCAATCTCTAACCTCACATTTTTGGGTGAGGTCATTGAGGAAGCAATGACTCTGCAGCTCGAGGCACACCTTGCAGCCTATGACACCTATGAGCCCTTCCAGTCTGGGTTTAGGTGGAGACAGCACCAAACGGGCGTTAGTCTGGGTGCAGAATGATCTCCTCAGGGCAAGAGACAGAGGGGAATGGTCAGTACTGCTCTTCTGATATCACTCAGCATTTGACACTGTGGGGCACACAGTGTTGCTGGATCACCTAATGGAGCTCTGTGGACTTACCAGTACTGGCATCAACTGGTCTCAGTCCTTTTCACAGGTAAGACGTGAAGGTAGTGATGGAGAACTTCTCCTCCTGCCCAAAGCCCCTGCCATTTGGAGATCCCCAGGGCTCGCTCTCCTGTCACCTATGCTGTTCACAGTGTACATGGTTTCCTGGGCAAGATCATTAGACAGTACAGCTTGGCTTTCACTGTTACGCAGATGATACCCAACTGTATATGTCATTTGCACTGGGACAAGTGACACCATGGAGGTGCTTAATAAATGTCTGGCTGAGATCCAGGTCTGGATGTCCTTTAGCTGTCTGAGACTCAATCCAAACAAGATGGAGGTGCTGGTGATTCAGCCTGGTCATCGGGGGTTGTGGTGCTGCCAGGATGAGAACAGGATTATTCCTTGGCCCTACTCCATCTACTAAGGTGAAAAATCTGGTCGTTATCCTTGATAATGGTTTGACACTTGAGGCTCAGGCGCCTTCCATCATTTGGAGTGGTTTCTACCACCTTAGGAATACTGCCCAGATCAAAGCCTTAATTCCACCTGACGACCTGCCCTCGCTAGTACCTGCTTTTGTGACACCCCAGCTTGACTACTGCAATGCTCTCTACCACCTGAGGTTCAGTGGAGGTGTTCTCAATCACCTGCAGCTAGTGCAGAATGCAGCAGCCAGGTTGCTGACGGGCTTCCAAGGTTTTGTCATGTAACCACGGTCCTGCATGACCTGCACTGGCTGCTGGTGAGATGGAGAATAACTTTCAAGATGGGCTTGTTCACTTATCAGGCGCTATATGGATCGGGCCCTGGGTACCCGAGTGACCTATTACTCCTGTCCACCCTGTTTGCTCACTCCGCTCCTCACCGAGGGCCCTTAACGATTCTAAGGGCCCGGCTGAAGACCTGTGGAGAACAATCATTTGAGGTGGTCGGCCCGGCCCTATGGAACTCACTTACAAGATCTCTGAAGATGGCCCTGTTGGTGGGGGTGTTTAAGGCGATCTTTTAGAAGGCACTTGCCAACTACAGTACTTATACATTTTATTAACAAACTGCTGAATAATTTTTTGAATTATTTATTTTAAATTAGGTGTTTTTACTTACCGATTGTTGTTAGTTGGTTACTACTCATACTGATCATGTTTCTACGGATGTATTTTTATCTTTTAATCTGTCTGCCTATACAGTACCCACAGCCTCTGGGATGGGGTGTTTGATAAATAACATTTTACTTGCTAATCTTGCCTAACTGTAATGGTTAAATTTAAATCTAGGATTACCAAAATAGTCAGCTGTATTAGCTGAATCCAATATAGTGCAATATACATACTGTACATGCATAGGAAATCTGATAATTGTAATTATGTACTTTATTGTGTAGTTTCTAGTGCTTTAACTGTGCTCAGTGACTGAGGAAACTCACTGAAAATGTGTTGGCTAAATCGGTTGTATCCCATTCATAGTTTATGAATGAAACTATTTACTATCACTACTATTACTACTACACTGGCTTGTTTGGCCGAGCCGCTGACAGTCAACCATGGGGCAACGTGGAGCGCCCGGCTTGTTTGGCAGAAGTCTCAGACAGCACACCAGAGGACCGTAGTGGGCTCATGTTTGTTTGCCCTTGGTCGCTGCCACCCCAACTTAGGCCAGAGTGAGCACTAGCTGGTTTGGCTGAGGTTTACCACAGCCGAGTAAGCACAGGTTAAATATATACTTAGGTTTTGTCCATCTTGCCTAACTGTAATGGCTGAATTTAAATTTGAGATCATTTGGATAGTCCACTAATGTACATCAGCTGGGATCCAATCACGGGCACTATTTATTGATTGACAGGAAATGTAACATTACTGTATCAGTGTAGTTTACATTATTACCTTTATTGTGTTGTTTCTATTGTTGCAACTTGATGAATGACTGTGGGCCCACTGTCAATGAGTTTTGATTGGGTGTATCCCAACTGATATTTGATGAATAATATCAACATCCCCTGCTAGTAAAACCAGTTTCCCCAAGTGTCCTGGACATGGTCCCCATTAGTAAAACTGGTTTCCCAACATCCTGACAACGTCCTCCTGCCTGCAAAACTGTTTTCCCCAGCCGCCCTGGTTAATGTTCCCAGTTAGTAAAACTGGTTTCCCAGTGTCCTGGACAACATTCTCTGTCAGTAAAATGGTTTCCGTAGTGTCCTGGACAATGTTCTCTGTCAGAAAACCGATTTTCCTGATGTTCTAGTCAACATTCTCCGTTAGTAAAACTGTTTTCCCCAGTCTCCTGGACAATGTCCCCACCACTAAAACCAGCTTCCCAATGTCCGGACAATGTTCCTCATCAGTAAAACCAGTTTCCCCAGTGTCCAAGACAACGCTCCCCATCAGTAAAACTTGTTTCCCAGTCTCCTGGACAATGTTTCCTATGTCAGTAAAACTGTTTTCCTGGTGTCCTTGCCAATGTTCCCTCCTCAGTAAAACCAGTTTCCTAGTGTCCTGGCCAATATTTCATTCCTTATGTCAGTAAAACTGGTTTCCAGTGTCCTGCCAACGCCCCCAGTCAACAGGACTGGTTCACTTAACCCACCCCAAGACACATCTGAACACAGCTCAGTGCACATTTCCTAGTCTAAAAGTACAACAGAAGTAAATTTTTGTGTGAATACCTTGAAAAGGCATCTCTGAAGCACTCCCACTGATGCTACGCCAATGCTGACAGACAGCTGAAAACAGGTTGCCTTGTCTAGCTGCCCCTCACCAGATTAAGGAGCATAGAGAGGGACAAACATCAGGGGTACATAGTAGTGTCCCTGAACACTGATGGGGTCTCTTTTGAGCAGAGGTGAACCTAGCTGGCCTAATCACCACGATGGATACCTGCCCCACTACAACTAGGGCCAATGAGTTTCTGTTTTCCAAAGTGGACAATTTTCTTTGATAAAATCTTAAAATCCACTTTTTTCTTATCTCCCCAAAATTAAAGACAAATTAGCATGTTTTGTACAAAATTGGTGCAAAGTGGGGTTGTTCGATGATACAGTGGTACAAAAGAGATTTTATAATGAAAAATTGACTCGCATGTACTAGTTTAAAATGACAAATTCAGTTCTTTTAACAGCGTTTTCATTGAAAACAGAAGATCATAAGCCCGACATAACTGGAATTAGTGGGCTTCATCCAGCAACTAGAGTGCTGGATTGCCCCTGAAGATTTTGGGGACAAAGTATGGGGGTAGGGGGTGTGGAGGAGTGCTTTCAATAGGTATGGGGCGATGTGCACCAGTGTGTTCTGAAAGTGCCAAGGCTACTCTGCCATCAAAGCGTAGTAAAGTTGTCTGCTGCAAAAGCAATGCGTAGTTCACAATCTATGTGTAGTTTACCTGCTGCACTACAGTTGCTATGCATAGTAAACTAGACAATCTTCTAATAGCACAATGTACTACATAAATACATGCATCAATTCTCATGTCAAGTGTGCCCCTGTAACAGAGTGGGCCAGCCTGATCCAACAATGGTGAGCATCTCCACCCACACCGGATGGGGGATGCACTATTAAGCAGGAGTAAAACAAGTTATATCAGGCAGAGTGGTGGATCTCTTCAGTGGGTGGAGAGGATATGTAGCTGACTAAACTTCTCAAAGTGCACCATGCACTTCAGCCCCCACCCCACCCCACCCTGGCAGAGGAGACAACGTAATGACTTCTCAACAGCTTTTTTGTTTTACAACTTAATTTACCCAGGGCAGTCCCAGCTGAGATGTAATGTCTTGTTTTCATTAGGTCCCTCTTTACCCAATATTAATGAGAGTTTAGGTAACTTACTTAGAGTTGCATCGAATGTAACAGTATCTGGCTTGCACCTGTAAATGAGCCTTGACTCAGTGCGCCTTTCATGGTCTCCACTGATATAAAGTGGTCTGCATACTGTAACTGTTATTTGTTCCCTAGTTAGTGTTCACTGTGTAATTATTGTAATATTTAGAGATTGTCCTTAGGGGAAACTTGATGCTGTATTTTCCGTTTCCTGTGTTCAAGCAACTAACAGTGATATTTAGAGATGGTCCCTTTAGCGGAAACCTGATACTGTCTCTTCCTGTTTTCTGTGTTCAAGCCACAGGAATTCTGTCTATGGCAGAGTTGAGCCGAGTTGATATTAAGAATAAAGCCTGACAAGAAGCAACTGGGGTGTGTTGGTGTTTACTGCATTGGCGATGAAGATAAACCACGTGCAGAATGGTGATGTTTGGGGCAATGGCAGAGTCTGATGGCATAAGTGACTGGTCCAATATGTGAAGTGTTTGAAGCTTTCCTTAATGCAAATAAAATCACAGATGAGGATCAGCAACACTATTTTCCTCTCAGTTTGTGGCCAAAAGGTTTGTTCTTTGATTCATAAGTTAGTGGCTCCACAGCGCCAGGGACTAAAACCCTGTGGGAACTGTGCACACTGGTTCAAAACCATATCAACCCCGGATATTCAGCCATTGTGCAGTCACTTAAGTTTCATGACAGTATGTGTCAGCCAGGGAGACAACTGCAGACTATGTGGCTGAGTTGCAGCATTTGGACGGAGTTTTATGAATCTGAAGACAATTTGGATCATATGCTCCAGGACCGGTTGGTGAGTGGAGGCAAGACAAATGCGCTCAATGCCATTTGTTGGCAGAGACAGTGCTTGATTTCAACAGGGCCGTGGAAATTGCCCTGGCCATGAAGGCTGCAGCTCAACAGGCTCAAGAGTTGCAGAGCTCTACGATGGAAGGGCTGCCATGGTGTATCAGGTGAAACAGCCTTGCTGATCTGCCTTACCATCATAAATTGCGCTCTGCATGTGGCGGTCTACAGCAAAGCTCTGCTCACAGAGGTACAGATGAGCTACGCTTCGCTGTGATAGTGCACACGACTCACCAGAGACTTGCAGGCTCCCAGAAGAGGAATGTTGGTGCTGTTGCGCCAGGGCCATTTGGCCTGACTTTGTCACTTTGGAAGTATGCCCCAGGACCAGTCATCCCAATCTACAAATCACCAGGGCTAAACCAATTTTGTAGAAGAGGAAGAGCCGGAAGCAGAGGGTGACAATGGAGTCTATGTATACGGTTGTTGACTGTCGTCACCCTTCTCTGCGCAGAGACAACGGACAGCCATTTCTGATATGGGGGTTTACACAAAGGCATTATTTTCAGTGACGGGGAGCAGCTTTTTTTTTTACCTTGTGGGTCCTGCAGAACCTGGTATTACAACCAGCAGGGTGCAACTTCAGACATATACTGGTGAGCGGATTCCATTGGTGGGAAAGATGTTGGTCCAAGTGACTTATGGGTCACAGCAGAAGCTATTGCCCTTATTGGTGGTGTATGGAGAGGGTCCATGCCTGATGGGGCATAACTGGCTGTGAGAGTTGAAACTGGACTGGCAGGTGATATGCTTGCTCCAGCCAGTAACACTGGTGGAGGTGTTGGAGCAGGCTGCTTCTGTATTTTTGCCAGGACTGGGGACTTTGCAGGGAGTGACTACTCAGACTGTGGTGAGCCCGGAGGCTTAACCCCAATTTTTCATCCCTGTGTTGTGCCGTATGCTCTCCATGGTAAAGTGGCAGAAGAAGTGCTTGTCTGGAGGGAAGGGATCCTGTAACCTGTCCAGTTTTCAAAGTGGGCAACCCCATTGTGCCTGTGATCAAGAGAGATGGGTCAGTGACGATTTGTGGGACTAGAAGATCACAGTGAACAGAGTTGCTAAACTGAAGTCTTACCTCAGTTCTTAAAATCAAAGATTTGTTTGCTTCACTAGCTGTGGGGGGCATTGTTTAAGCTGGCCCGAGTCATGCTTATCAGCAGTTACTGCTGGATAGATGAGGAATCTAAGGAGCTATCGACAATCAATACACATAGGTGGTTGTTCAGGTATGCCCGCTCACTTTCTGGGGTGGTGTCAGCCCCGGAATTTTCAACGAGTAACTGAGGGAGTGTTACAGGGCATACCAAATGTTCTGGTGTATCTTGATAACATACTCCTGACAGGACAAGACCAGGAGTCCCATTTGGACACTTTACGGACTGTGCTTCAGAGACTGCAGCAGGCAGGATTGAAGCTCCACAGGGACAAATGTTCAGTCTTGGTTAAGTCTATACAGTTTTTGGGTCATGTAACTGATGCACAAAGCCTGCACACTTTAGGAGATAAGGTAAGGGAACTGCAGAAGCCCTGCATCAAGGTCAGTGTCTGAAGTGAAGGCATATTTGGAGCTTTTAAATTATTACCACAAATTCCTGCCCAAGTTGTCAACAGTGTTAGCACCACTGCATTTTCTTTTGTGCAAGTAGGTTCCATGGAAATGGGGAAGGCTCAGGAGGCAGCATTCTTGGCTTCAAATAAGTTGTTGCAGTCTTCTCAACTGCTTACACATTTTGACCCCAAGTGACCAATGGTCCTGGCCTGTGATGCAGCCCAATATGGTGTGGGTGCATGGTGCACTTTGATAAGTCTAAGTTCAGCTACGCACCCTCTCACATGTATTACAGGATGGATCCAGAGGCCCACTGGGTTTGCATCGCATGATGGCACCTGTGGAAAAAACTATTCTCAGACAAAGAGGCAATGTCAATAATGTTCGAATAAAGAAATGTCAGCAGTATTTGTATGGATACCAGGTCACAATCCGGATCATAAGCCTCTAGTGAGCTTTTTGAGTGAATGCAAATCAGTGCTCCGTTGGCATCGAGCTGTTTGCAGTGGTGGGCACGGACCTTGTCTGCCTACAGGTATGAAATCAAATACTGGCCTGAACAGTTGCATTCCAATGCTGATGCCTTTAGCAGGCTACTCTTGCCAGATTACCAAAAGCAGGTTCCGAGCCAGGAGGCATAATCCTGTTACTGGGTATGTTAGCAGGGACACAAGTGATGGCAAATCATATTAGGAGGGAGACCCATCGGGACCCTAAATTGGTATCTGTTGTTTTGGGGTGGGTGCATAATGGGTGGCAGAGGAGGAATTAAAGTCATTTTTTCCAGTGGCGTTTCGAGGTTGGGAATTCATGCGCTGTCTGATGTGAGGAGGAGTGGTAGTACCCATCAGTTGAGGGCTAAGGTTTTGGGGCGATTACATGACATACATTTTTGGCATTTCTAGAATGAAACAGTGGTATGGCGTATGAGTTGGTGGCCGGGTATGAACAAGGAAACAGAGGTACTGGTGAGCAAGTGTACAGCTGGTCAGGAAACATGCCATGCACCAGCATCAGCCCCAGTACCAGTGCACATGTGGGAGGGCCAGACAGACCTTAGGTATGGATGCATGCTGATTTTGCAGGGCCCTTCTGGGGAAAATGTTGTTAGTCCTGGCGGATGCATACTCCAAGTGGCTGGAGGTGCGAGTAATGTCTTTGGTCACCATAGAGGCCACTGTAGCCCAGTTTAGGCAAAAGGTTTCCATTTACTGGTTAACAGAAATTTGTGTGTCAGACAATGGGCCCAATTTTATGTCATCTGGGTTTCAAGAATTTATGGAACGCAATGGAATCAGACACATTCGACTGCACTTTACTAAACAGAATCTATGGTTTAGCCGAAAGAGCTGTGTAAACAGTGAAAGAAGGGTTGCTGCAGTTAGGTGCAGGATTTACGCAAATGTATATTGCAAGGTTTTGTTATGAAACCGGTTACACCACATGCAACAACAGGGGTGTCACCAGCGGAGCTACTGTTTGGCACAACACTTCGCCTGCTTGATTTGATCCACCCACTTTTGGGAACCAAAGTGCTAGAGTCATGCAGAAAGGCAGGGGCCAGAGGGCGAGGACAGACCCGAGTTCCTTGCAAGTGGAAATTCTGTTTGGGTCACAAGTTTTGGAGACAAAAGTCGTTGGGTGCCAGGGATGTTGTGTGCATAAACAGGTTCAGTGTCTTTTAAGGCGCAGTTGACATTAGGTAAAGTGGTAAAAGACATATGGATCATATTCGTGAGGTATTGGCAAAATTACACCCCCAATTGGGAGACTGGAAAGGACTACAGAGCGGGAGAGCATGGAGGATTGACATGTCACACCAGGGTACCTAAGTATGACAGTGGCAGTCAGGCTGCAGCTATGAATTTTAGGGCTAAGGACAAGTGACTTGAAATAAGAGCCAAGGCTCAAAGGTATTTGTAATTCTAGATTTAATAAATAAATAAAATAAATAAATAGGCCCCTGTTTTCCAAACCAGCTAATGCCAGGGGTAATGCTAGCCCTCAGGTGGGACCTTCCTGAGCTCAGGGCCCTGGACAACATCCCCACTTTTCCCCCATAACTGCGACTCTGGTGGCAGTAGACTCTATGGGAGTGAGGAGAGGTGAGACACACAAGAATGTGTCACAGATGGCCTCTGAGCAGGATCGAGCTACAGGAGTTGTGGGAGGAGAGGTGTCACCTAGGTGATCCAGTGGTAGTTTGTATTAAGAGCCACTCAGTGGGATGGGTGCCAGTGACAATATACAACTGTAAAAGAAAGTCACAGCACTCCTCCTCCTCAGACACAATAAATAAGTACAGATATCAAGTTTTACCTTTTATTTGTAAATCACAGTATTCAAGACAAACGCATACAAACTGCAACCAGTCCTCTTGAGCAAGTATTTTCCTAATGTTTCACCATTAGACTTTTTCAAAGGAACAGTGCCTCCTAGGGAACGGTAACGCTTATAGGAGATGATCCAGCCGATTACTACTGCACACAATTAATTACAGTAAGCATGTGTGCAGCCCAGATTAAAGCCAGTGCTGAACCAATGTCCTATACACCATGCCCATATAAATACATATTAAAACATATTACACATATAGGCAAAAGAACACTGAGATCCAGTCACTCTGATAAGATAAACGGATTCGTCCCATAATTTATATAATCCTGAATAGGCAGAGTAGCTGGTAAAGAGCACAGTACCACTCGGGGTATACCAACCTAAATCTAAATAAAATACCAAATTTGGTTTTATGAAATGTTAACAAATATAGGTAAATACCCACCGAGTATACTAAAGATTAAATACACTGAGAGAAAGATGGGGAAGGGTTTTGGGGGAAAATAAAGGGGAACAAGAGGGCAAACAAAACAGTTTGTTATGTGTTTGTCTTGAAGACTGGATTTGCAATTAAAAGGTAAAACTTGATACCAGAACTTATTTACTGTGTCGAGAAGGAATGCCGTGACTTTCCTTTACAGTTGTTGTATATTACCACTGGCACCCATCCCACTGAGCAGCTCTTACTACGAACTGGTTAGTGGTGTGAGCTATGCTCATGTGGTCTCTGGCATACAAACAAAAGAAGGAACAGTCTCGCATAACAACACATAAATGAACAAAGGAGAGCCGAGAGCTCCAGTCAAACCGGCAGCCATAAAGGAGCTGCGGCATTATGGAGATCATTTTCACTGGACATTGGAATGGCAGCCCTTTTTGTTGAAAGCGACTGGGAATCTACACTGGACACTTCCAATCAAAACCCAACAGGGAACAAGGAGGACAAAGACATCAGCTAAGCATTTTTTCATATGAAAGGCCAGCATTACGAGCCAGGAGACTGCACTGGCAGTATCAATCTGTGGAGGCTTACCTGCAAGTGAAACGCATCCCAAGAGGGCTCAGAATCACAACATCTCCCACATTTGGACAAGCAAAGCCAGAATTCATTGGCAATTGAGTGAGATTATGATGAGGCATCCACCAGATGGATGGAATTGATTTTGAGTGACATTATCAAAACACAGGAGGAAGTTAAAAAGCTGAGCTATAAATTAAAGAAACAGAGCTCGACACATTCAGTGAACATAAGGACTCTGAACTTTACAAGGAGGAACTTCAACAAGTGATCATCAGCCAAAACAAGAAAAGTAGTGAAACAACAAAAAGAAAATTTTAAGGATGAAAATGACTACAAACCAGGAAATATTTTCAAGTGGTCAAAAATAACCAAAACAGCAGTGGTAAAGGAAGAAAAAGTAAGTTTTGAGACTAAATCTATCTTGAAACAATCTACAAGTGCATCAGACATCAGTGTGGAGAGGAAGCTAGTGCCATAAGTGATTTGGATGCTTCAGATATTTTAGAAGAGGAACAGAAGGCAATACCATGAAGGAGACGCTGGAAAACAAGGGCAGGTGAAGGTCACAAAACAACAGAGACAGATGCCAGAGAGGAGATACAGGAACTAAACGAGTTACAGGTAACTGTAACAATATTATTATCCTCTGACTATGTATTAAATGAACATGAAGTGGCCATTCTGAATAAGGGACTCTGCTTGTTCCTACAACAGATCTGGACTTTTTGAAACTACAATAGATATTTATAGACTTTGTAGAGTGTTAAACTTGAGCTGATTCTATTCAGGTAAAAACAACATGATGACTTGGGAATACCACAGGAGGGGTATGCATAATAATGATAGTAACAGTGAGATAGAAACCTTAATAAACACCCAGGAAATACTAGAGGCACTGAATGACTTTAATATCAATGTTAACGACGGCAATGATGATGAGGAGGAACAGTACTACAAACAGTGTTTTTGTCCATGAGAGAAGAAAACCCAGTACATTACTGTCCCTCGAAAAGCCCTGCTATGCAAACTTTCAAAACTCAGCGAGAAAGATCTTGAAGCACTAAGATGGGAGGACTTTGTTCCAAGATATACAAATAAAAGTAGAAATGAAAAGGCAGCACTTAAAATCTTAAAACAATAAGGACATCACTGTGAAACCAGCAGACAAAGGAGGGAGCTTGGTGGTCATGAACACCAGTGACTATGTTAAAGAAGATGAAATGCAATTAGCCAACTAGAATATTATAGACTACTGAGTTCTGATCCCACTACCCTGCTTAAAAAGAAAATGAGGGGACCTCCGTGGCACCACGGAGCAGGCAGCAAGGCACTGAGATTAACTCTCACCCCTAAGGGGTAATAAAAGTTATTTGTAATAGCCCAGTACTTACAACCCAACAATACAACAATATGAAAAGGAACAATGAAAAGCAGAGCAGATCTAAAATCAAATCGGCACTGAAGGGACAGGATGCAGCTGAATTAACAACCCAAGATCGAGACAGCAGGAGAAGCCCTTCCTCTCAAGTATGGCCAACACTGAAGAGGAGAACACCATCTCTCCAGGAATAGATTTGAGCAATTATTCAGGGAGCTTACGGAGATGTGTGCCGAAACAAGGCTGAATTTCGACAGCTTAACCAAACCCTGGTTGGTCTTGAGAAAAGAGTTGAGGAAACTGAGGAGAGGACTGGGGCTGTGGAGGGGGCGATACCAGAATGGGCCTCATTGTACAAGCTCTTATCAGCCACACTGAAAAATTTCAAGAGAAGTGCACAGACCTGGAGGGTCACTCCAAGCGGACAATATTCGTGTCTATGGACTTCCTAAGGGTACTGAAACCGACCATAAGACAGAATTCATGGCTCACCTTCCGCCAGACGCTTTTCCATTCAACCGCCGGTTTTCAGCTGGGAATCAGCGGGCATATCAGGCGCTCAGCCCAGGCCACCCACTTCCAACAGCAAACCTCGCTCAATAATAATAAAGTTTAACAGCTTTAAGGTAAAAGAAGAAATTCTATCTAAAGCCTGGCAGCAAAAAGAGGTTAAATACCTCACCTCAAGATTATATTTTGCCCAGGACTACCCACCAGAAATTCAAAAGCAGCGATTGAAATACCTGGACTTGCTGAAAACTAAAGGATTCATTTCCATACTCCATTTCCTGCACGCCTGAGGGTCTTTTGGCAAGACAGGGTAGAAATCTACAATTCCCAGAGGATGCGAGGAGGGCCTACGCTGAAAAGGGCCTCGTGGAAGCTCAGGAACTACCTTCTTCAACTCCATTTCCCAGCAGGACCCAGGCTGACTGCACTGGCTAAGAGTAAGAGGGTCGCAGATCACCAGCGCCATCATTTGCGCCCAAGTGCTTCGATTGCTCATGCAGAATGTGCAAGAAGGCTACGTAAATAACTCCCAGGACTGAGAAAGGTGGACATTTCTGGCTCATCTGTTTGCCTTACACTAGGATCTCATCTGCTCAGAAGTAAGAAATATTTTATGCCTGATTCTTCAGAGAGCAGTTACTACTCACAGCCTATATCTCAGCTGATCACGAGCTATGGCTCCATCATTCCTTTGCCCTGTCCTATATAAACTGATTCCTAGGGACTTTAAATGAACAGTTGGTTTTGTTTTTCTAATAGTTATTAAAATGCTCAAACAATTTTATTTTAGTAGCCCCACAGTTACAATATTAGCTTTACATCTCTGGAGACTGATGGGATGGAGATGCACTCATTTGTCAGAAGGTTTGAATTTACTGATTTTACAAGCTTGGGCAGTCCCTAATGGGAAAGTGGGGTTCCTATGTTCAAAATATGCTGATCACTGCTGTTTGGTTTGGAACTTGGTACAATAAGTGTGACCTGGGCTAATTTAGTTTCAATATCAAATGAAGTTCTTGGGGTGGGGGACATAAAACAACTGTTTCTTGGTTCTATTTGTTTGTGTTCCTCGACCCTGGGCTTTGGAGGAGAGCTAATTTTAAGTGGCAAGGAGGCTTTAGCCCCATCTTCTCTGTCTGGCCCCTCCTTTGTCAGGGAGGGTACGGACACCTAGAGATCTTTTAACTGTTGTTGCGATCTCCATTAATGGAAGTCTATTTGCTTGTTGTCAATTTATCAAGTTTATTGCTGTTTTACACTGTTACTACTAATTATTTTGAAATTTAGGGAGTACTTGGTTTTGCCATGCCTTGGGAGGAACTGGACGGGTTGAAACTGGGGACATTATAGGAACTTCATAGGGTACATAATTTAGATACTAATTTCTTGTTTACATGGATAAGTCAGATATTGAAATTTTATCTTATAATGGTTATGGTCTATCCCACCCTATTAAGCAGAGTAGGGTAATGTCCTTTCTCTGTAAATCGGAGGCAGCATTCATTATGTAGCAAGAAACGCATATCAATCCAGCTGAGCATAAAACGTTATTGAAATTTGGATACCAGGAAGTAGCATCTTCCTCCTATGGTAAGGGCACAGCCATCCTGGTCCCTAATAGAACACATTTTAGTTTAAAAGACACTATTCGAGATAAAGAAGGCACAAATGCCAGTATAAAGGAACCTATAAACAGATCTTTAATCACTTTGATCTCCGCTTATGCACCACCTGAGCGGATTTTTCTTTTTCAAGATTTTTTCTTAAATGGCAAGCTGGGCAGAGGGGCATCTGGAGATTGGGGAGATCTGACTTTGAGACTTAATGCTAATCTGGATTCTTCTGTGCAATTTCCAAGGAAGCAAAATAATGTATCGAGGAGGGTGGCTAAGATTCTGGGGAACTAGGACTGACTGATGCTTGGCGCCAGCTGAATAAGGGAGTAAGGCAATACATTTTTTCACACCCACGCCAATCCTACTCAAGACTAGACTACTTCCTTATATCCAGAGTGTCCATGGGTAGCTGTAGGGATTCATGGATGGAGATATGACTTTATCAGATCACTCACCCATTTACCTAAAGTTCACATTGGGGATCCCAAAACACTCCACATTTTGGAGACTAAATGTTTCCCTTCTCCAGAAGCAGGATATTGAAGAGACAATCAAAAACACTATTGAACAAGCTGTCCAACAGAACCAACACCCAGATATCAGTCCTGGGACACTGTAAAGGCGATAGTAAGGGGCAGTTTTATTGAAATTTCCAGCAGGCTCAAAAACAAAGGGACGCTAAGCGGAGGGCCCTCCAGGAAAAGATTACAGAATTAGAATTACTGCAACAGCAAAAGCTGAACAAAGAGACAGGCAAACAATTGGCAAAGCTGAAATCAGAATTTCTAACATTAATGGACTAGCAGGTAGGACAGCAATGAATTTATTTAAGACAGAGATTTTATGAGGGGGCCCTAGAGCACTTAAGCTATTAACTAGCCGACTGAGACAATATAAAGCCAAAGCCTGCATACCTAAAATTAAGGACCCTAATACTCACAAATGGAAATACACAGCTGAGGGCATAGCTGGTACTTTCCTCCATATTAGAAACATTATATAATAGTGGTGTTATTCCTACTGTGGAAGAAATTCAACAATTTCTAGCTCAACTGTGATTACCAGTCCTTTCTCCGAACAACAAAATGTTTTAATTACTCCTTTTACATCAGAGGAGATACAGAGGGAGATTAGAAGGCTGAAATCCAGGAAGTGTACGGAACAGATGGGCTCCCAGGCAGATTTTTAAGCAGTTTAAGGAGGAGGTTACCCCTTTGCTGTGTCAAGCATATAAGTATGTCCGTTCCAAGAAGGGGGCTATGCCACCCTCAATGGGCTCAAGCGGTTATTTCTGTTCCTCCAAAGCCGCCAGGACCCAACAATTTGCTCATCTCATCTTCCCATATCGATTTTAAATATGGACTATACGATTGTGGCTGGTTCCCTAGCTAGAAGAGTGGAAAGTATCTCACCAGGCCTCATTCATATTGCTCAAGTTGGCTTTGTTCCAGGCAGACAAACCCTAGATAACATTTGGAGATGGGTGAATGTGATAGAACACCTACAGAAAACCTCACAACCAGCCTATATAATGAGTCTGGATGCTGAAAAGCATTTGACCAGGTTTCGTGGAGGTTTCCTTTGGTGGCCTCCGGCTTTGACTTCCCTCAGGCCTTTGCCAAATCATAGCTCAGATGTATGCTAACCCGGTGGCATATGTTAGGACAAATGGCTATGTTTCACAGCCCTTTGGGTTGCTCAGGAACCAGGCAGGGTTGCCCTTGTCGCCTGTTTTATTTGCACTCTATAATCGAGCCACTTGCTCAGAGCATAAGGTTGAACCCTAAAATACAGGGAGTTGTGGATGGGTACACGCACTATAAGATTGTGCTATACGCAGATGATGTGTTGTAATATCTCACTGACCCTGAGAAATCTCTGGTGGAAGTCTTTAACCAAATAGAAACATTTTCAAGTTATCAGGTATAAGTTAAACGGACAAAACTGAGATCCTGGCCATGGTCCCCAGATACCGCAGAAATAACAGAAAATATCCAATGAAGTGGAGTTGTGAGGTGGTAAAATACCTTGGTATAAAGTTATGTAGAGCCCAACATGTTGTTTAAGGATAATTACACTTCAAACAGAACTGGTCTGACCTGGTGAAGATGATTTATTACCACTCCTTCTATTCTAGACAACAAGCTCTTAAACAAATGTTTTACCCCGCCCTTTGGTTATTCCAGGCAGTCCCCTGTCTGATTCACCCATGAGAGTAGAACAGCAAACAGTCTAGGGAGGTCAAATCATGGAAAGCCATTATAAAGCAATGCCAGGAGCCTCAGCAACAAGATGGAAGATCTGGAGGCTGTCATGGTGCAGTCAGACCTGGACATTGTGGCCATCACAGAAACCTGGTGTAATGATAACCATGACTGGGAGATGGCCAGTTCCGCTACAACATATTCAGAAGAGACCAGGCAGGTAGGAAGGGAGGAGGAGTGGCACTGTATGAAAAATGACATAAGGGCCACAGAGATCCAGGAGGAACAAAATGGGGAGAGATACTGTGGGTTAAGCTGGAAAGGAAATGGGGTCAGCCATCCACACAGTTGTGGTCTATAGACCACCAGCCCAGGAGGAAGAAACAGATAGGGAGTTGATGCTAGCCATCCAAAGGATGGTAGACAAGGGTGAGGCAATACCTGTTGGAGACTTCAATATTCCAGACGTGGACTGGAGCATCCCAGCAGCAGCATCAACTAGAGTAGATTTATCCTGACTCCCTTCAGGGTGTCTTCCTCAAGCAACTGGTCATGGAACCAACTCAGCAGAAGGCAATACTGGACCTTGTGCTCAAAAACAGGGACAGTGTGATGGGAGTAACATGGGGAAGCACCTGGGAACAGTGACTACCAGTCATTGTGGTTTGAAATCACAGAAGGAGCAGAACCAAACCACACAAAACACATATCCTGGATTGTTGGGGGGCAGACTTTGGGAAAATGGGAGATACTTGAAAGAGGCATTAAGGGGAATGAGGCAGGAATCAGGGTTGAGGAACAGTAAGGTATTTAAACGGGATTACAAGAGCAACAGAATTATGCATTAAGCAGGTTAGCAAGAGGAAAAGGAAGAGGAGGCCATTATGGTTTTCCAAAGAGGTAGCAAAGAAAGTGAAAGCCAAAAGATTGCATTCAGGCAATACAAAAGACACAGGCAGAAGGGGATAGGAGAAGTACCAGAAGAAGCAAATGGAGGCAGGGAGGTCAGTAAGGGAAGCCAAAGCTCAGACAGAAGAGCACACTGCAAAATCAGTGGGTAGAGGGACAAAACCTTTACAGGTACATAAGGAAAAAGAAAGGCAAAGGGAGAAATGGTGAGACTGAAGGGGGGAGAATGGGGCCGTGGAGGATTACAACAGTAAAGCTGACATATTGAACAGGTATTTCTGCTCAGTCTTTACTGAGGAAGAGGAGGGTAATGGGTCTGAAGGGAGTACAAGGGGTGAGAATGGTGCAGAATGGACACAAGTCCCTTTACACGAAAGGGTCCTGAAGGAACTGGAAGTAATAAGAGTTGATAAAGCAATGGGGCAGATGGGGTGCACCCCAGGGTCCTTAACTAAGAAAGGTGGTGGCTGAACCTCTGGCTATCCTGTTTAGCCAATCACTGGAAACAGGGAGGTACCCAAGACTGGAGGACAGCAGATGTAGTCCCCTTATACAAAAGTGGGAACAAAGAGGAAGTGGGAACTACAGACCAGTCAGCCTCACCCTGGTAGTAGGGAAGATCATGGAAGCACTACTGAAGGAGAGATTGGTGGAACATCTGGTTGACAATGGACTGCAGGATGCAAGGCAGCATGGTTTCACCAGGGGAGGTCATGTCAGACCAACCTCGTTGAATTTTTGACTGGGTGACTAGGAGGTAGATCAGGAGGGCAGTGGACATGGCCTATCTGGACTTCAGCAAGGCCTTGACACTGTGCCACATAGAAGACTATTACACAAACTAGGGAATATGGGTGTGGGCAGGACAGTAGTGTGGTGGGTAGGTAACTGGCTGGGCGGCAGGACACAGAGGGTGGTGGTAAAGGCTGTCACTCCACAGAGGGAAGAGAGTGACCAGTGGGTACCACAGGATCAGTGCTGGGACCGGTCCTATTCAACATCTTCATCAGTGACATTACGCAGGACCTAGAAGGCAGAATTTCACTGTTTGCTGATGACACAAAGCTCTGTAACAGAGTAGACACACCAGAGGGTGTAGACAGAATGAGAAGGACCTGCAGAAACTTGAAGAATGGTCAAGGGTTTGCAGTTGAAATTCAATGCAAAGAAGTGCAAGATGATGATATGGGGCACAAAAACCTGGCACAATATATCAGTTGGGGGTGAGGATATAGCACACACCAAGCAGGAAAGGGATCTTGGGATATTATCTCTGATGACCTCGAGGTAGAGAAACAGTGAGACAATGCAGCAGGTAAAAAAATAGGATGCTGGGATGCATAGGCAGGGCATCACCAGCAGGAAAAGGGAGGTCATGATTCCACTATACAAGACACTAGTGAGGCCCCACCTGGAGTATAGTGTACAGTTCTGAGACCTTACCTACATAAGGACATAGACAGGGTAGAGAAGGTTCAGAGGAGGGCAACAAAGATGGTACATGGATTGCATCACAAGTCCTATGAGGACAGGTTGAAGAAACTGAATATGTACTCCTGGATGAGAGAAGGAGAGAGGGACATGATAGAGACATACAAGTATCTTACAGGGACTAACAGGGTGCAAGAATACATTATTTTAAGCGAAAAGATGTTCCAGGACTAGAGGGCATGGGATGAAGTTGAGGGAAGGACGATTCAGAGGAAATGTGAGGAAGAATTTATTCACAGAACGGGTGGTGGACAAGGGAACACCCTGCCTGAGGAAGTGATGGGGCTGAAACAATCAAAGGATTTAAGAATGCATGGGATAGACATAAAGGAATTCTGGAGGTCAAGGGTAAGGGCAACAGAGTTCTAGAAAACGAAACTAAAGTTACAAACTCAAATGGACAGACTAGGTGGGCCAAAGGCCCTTATCTGCCGACACTGTCTATGTATCTATATATCTATGAGAGATAGCAACATGGCAGAAGAAGGTGATGGCTTTTCTATTGGCTAATTCCAGACCTAGAATTTCTAAGAAAACCCTATCCCGACAGGAGTGTGGGAGAGCTTGCCCTAATTTTCAGGATTATTGGTTGGCAGCCCACATGAAGGTTGCTCTTTCTGGGCTCATCCAAATATATCTCCCACTGGAAGCAGATGGAGATAGATGGTGGGAACTTATGCCTCTACAAGCCGCCCTCTTCAGTCCTCCATCTCAGATATATTTGGCATCATATCCCTTTCTTTCTATCCAGACCACACTTATGGATCGCCCAGGGTACAAAGAAGGGCTTTACCCCTAAAAATTTATGGAAGTACAGATGGTGGATTTATGATGATTCCTTACCGCCAGGCATTCTGCCTGGTATGGGAAACAAATGGAGAGGGGCATATGTGCCCCCTGGCAACTACTTAAAGGGAGTTCTGATCCCACCATTTGAGATAATCCAGGTTAACGCTGCTATGGAACCCAGGGATTCTTTCACTATCAAATTAGGGATTACATAAATAATAATTTACGCCCACCTCAACTTGGGTTGATGGTAGACCTTCCACTGGCTTTTGAAATGACATGGAAGGGACCATCACCATGCTATACTAGAATTTAATTGCAGATAAGACACATAATGTACAAGCCATACACCAGAAGTGGAAGGGGAACTGGGGCTGAGGTTGGAATCTGGTTTATGGGTAAAATCTTTAGAAATTGCTGGCGAACTACTCCTCATTACCTGCTTGGTGACAGTTCGCTTGAAAGATTACAACACGCTATTTCCTCACCCAAGTAGATTAGTTGCTGAGTTCCCAGGCGGGGCAACCTGCTGGAGACACTGTGGAAGTGGGGAGGCTGACCAAGCACATGTATTTTGGCTTTGCCCTGATAATAAGGGACTACTGGAATCAAATAAAGAAACATTTAATTGAACTATTTGGTCTATCCAGGTACATAGGTCCTGAACATATAGCACTTGGACTTTACCCTCTGAAATCAAGGGTAAAGAGAGGCAGTATCTTTGGGCAGTTCTTATTGTAAGGATAAGGATAAAAGGCCAGTAAGGTAGAGGGGACGGATGATGCTATCTCCATCGAAAGGTGTGGTTAGCCCTCAGGGCCCTAAAGAAAGACAAATCTCCTGGCCCGGATGGCATTCAACCGAGAGTACTATGGGAATTGGCGGACATACTGGCTGCACCCTGATGGAGCTCTTCAACAGGTCGCTTGAGACAGGGAGGGTACCTAGGATTGGCAAGAGGCTCATGTGGTGCCAATCCATAAAGAGGGGGTCAAGGGAAGTACCAGGTAACTATAAACCCATCAGTTTGACCTCGTGGTGGAAAATTAATGGAGAGTATACTAAAGGAACGATTGGGGTGTACTTGGAGGAGGTGGGAGGTCTGGATAGTCGGCAACATGGGTTTGTGCTAGGTAGATCATGTCAAACCAATCTTGTGGAGTTCTCACGAATGGGTAACATCAGAACTGGACAGGGAAAGCCTGTGGATGTATTATTCTTGGACTTCAGCAAGGCGTTTGACTCTGTCCCCAACAATGATCTGGTGGAGAAACTGATGGGGTTGGGAGTAGGCCCTTGATGGTCAGATGGATTGAAAACTGGCTAGCTGGACGCACTCAGAGAGTAGTGGTCAGTGGGGAGCTCTCGCACACCAGAGAGGTCGGTAGTGCATCAGAGAGCTCAGTCCTGGGTCCGATCCTGTTTAATGCATACATATCGACATCAGGGAGGGTATATGGTGAAATGAGTCTTCGCTGATGACTCCAAGATGGGAGCAGTAGTTGAGGGGAAGAGGGGAGGTTGGCCCTGGACACCCTGGAAAGCTGGGCTCACACATGGAAATTAAATTTCAATATCACCAAGTGCAAGGTGTTACATCTTGGGCGGGGAAACCCTAAATACAGGTACACCCTGGGAGGGAAGGCGCTGGAGGCCTCAGGAGGGGAAAAAGACCTAGGGGTCATGGTGGATGCATATGAATAACTCTGAGCAGTGCAGGAGAGCGGCTAGCAAGGCAAACAGGATGTTGGGATGCATCGTAAGGGGATCACCTCTAGGAGCAGGGAAGTGATTCTGCCGCTGTACAATGGACTGGTTAGACACACCTTGAGTACTGTGTACAGTACTGGAGACCACACTTGAAGAGGGACATACATCTCCTGGAGAGGGTACAGAGGAGGGCAACTAAGATGATATGAGGACTAGGGATTTGACGATGAGGACAGACATGAGGAGCTCTGCCTGTTTTCACTGGAGGAGAGGAGAGGAGACAGGGGACACATTGAGGTCTTCAGTACCTCAAGGGAATAAATAGTGTAAACATGGAGGGGATCTTTAGGCTAAAGCAGGAGGTATCACCAGAGGGCATGGTTTGAAGCTGGAAGGGTGGGGGGGGGAAGAGAAGGAGGTTTTTCACTGAGAGGGTGGTGGACCCCTGGAATGCACTGCCTAGCGAGCTGGTTCAGAGATTCACCGTGGAGGGCTTCAAGAGAGGGTGGGACAGACACAGAAAGTGGATGTATCAGATGAAGGCCTGGCCCAGGGGTGGGGATGGAGGATAGGGTTTCTGGAACACAAGAGGGGAGGGCCTCGCACCAACTAGGGATCTGAGGTTCGAGCAGACGTGATAGACCGTAGGCCTAATCTGCTGCCAATTAGTATGTTAGTATGTTAATGGCTTTGAAAGCCATAACTAAGAAGTGGCTCCAGTCGGTCCCCCAGCCATAGAGGATTGGCTGATGGTAATATCTCTGATCTATGATATGGAGTGTGTAACTTTCGCTGTCAATCATAAAAAGCTCCTTTAATAACAGATGGAATAGGTGGGAGTTATACAATAGCACTATGTGTACTACTAATTAACATAGAAACATAGAATTTGACGGTAGATAAGGACTGCTTGGCCCACCCAGTCTGCCCATTTCCTGCCTACTGGATAAGCTGCAGATCCTAGTTAACCAGCAGCCTACTTTTCCTACCCCCATCCCCTGAATTGCCTTATGACTGTCCCATGCATGCTTGAATTCAACCACTGTTTTGACCACGACTTCCTCCGGAAGGTCGCTCCATGCATCCACAACCCTCTCTGAAAATATACTTCCTTAAATTACCTCTGAGCCGCCTCTATCTTCAAATTGTGCCCCCTTGTTCTTGCACACCTCTTTTTTGAAAGATGCTACCCTCTTGGACTTTGTTGATTCCCTTGAGGTACTTGAAAGTTTCTATCATGTCCCTCTCTCCCCTTTCCTCGAGGCTATACATATAAGCTTCTTTAGTCTCTCTTCATACGCCTCCGTGCAGACCCTGCACCATTTAGTAGTCTCCTCCTCTGACAGCTTCTATCCTGTCTATGTCTTTGCGAAGACTGGTCTCCAGAACTGCACGCAGTACTCCAGATGGGGTCTGACCAGCTGTCTGTACAGAGGGATAATAACTTCCTGTTTCCTACTGGTGATGCCTCTCCCATGCATCCCAATATCCCCCAGCCCTCATTGCTGCCCTCTCATTGCTTGCCCACCTTTAGGTCATCTGATATGACTACCCCCAGGTCCCTTTCCATTTTTGTTGTTGTTAGTATCTCACCCCCATTGTGTACTCTTCCCTGGTTTTGTTTCCCAGGTGCATTACCTTGCACTTCTTAGCACTGAATCTAAGCTGCCATACATTTGACCATTCTTCTAACCTTGCAAGTCCCTTTTCATCCTTTCCACCCCACCTTGTGCATCAACTCTGTTGCAGATCTTTGTGTCATCTGCAAAGGGACATACTTTTCCTTCCTTCCAGTCCCTCTGCAATGTCGCTTATAAAGACATTGAAGAGGACTGGTCCTAATACTAATAATATTAATAATAATAAGTAGTTGTATGTAGGATGTTTCTTAGTCCCTTTCTTTCCTCTTAGTGCTTATATCAGGCTATCAAGTAGGAAAGCCTATTGTTTTCGGGTATTTTAAATTAAGTATGTTTTTCCTTTTTTTTTACTTAAAGCCTGACATCTACATTGTGATAAGTATTATTTACTCACAGTCCCCTGGTCCTCCTAGCATGGCTAAGGTTTAGGTTAACTCTTCTGTACTCCCCATTATTATTGTCTCATTATTATATACTTCCACTTTGATTGTTATAGGTGTCATGTAATTGAAGCACCTAACAAGTCTATAAACTGAATATTATATCGAAATTTTTTTCAAATGATGTATGCTATTCTCAAACTATCAAAAACAAGTATGAAAAAAAAGAAAATGATGATTTTCTAGATTGGGCACTGTTTGAAAGTCTGATTACACAAAAAGAAAAGAATACCTAACTGCTGAATTTCCGTTAAGACACACATGTACATTTTGCCAAAGGTTCACAAAACCTTGATAAAACCACCAGGAGGCCGATTATTTTGGGCATCTGAAGCACAACAGAACCCCTAGCCAGATATGTGGAGGATTACATAAAAATACCAGTTTCTAAACTACACAGAAACATAGAAATTGCCGCAGACAAGGACCGTTAGGCCCATCCAGTTTGCCGTTAGGCCCTATAAATTGTATTGGCCACTGACCCTATGTGATCAATGGCTTTTCATCACTCCCTCCCTCTCAGGCTTCCCTTGTGCCTGTCCCGGCATGCTTAAACCCTCCACTGTGCTTGCCCCACTATCTCCTGTGGCAGACTATTCCAAGTGTCGACTACCCTTTCTGTGTAGAAAAACTTCCTCACATTACCTCTTAATCTACCTCCTTCCAACTTCATATCGTGCCCCCTTGTTTCAGTACTTTTTCAACATTGGAAAAGGTCCCCACCTGCACCTTGTTTATGTCCTTGAGGTACCTGAAAGTTTCAATCATGTCTCCCCGCTGTCTCCTCTCCTCCAGTGAGTACATATTGAGATCCCTTAGTCTCTCATGTTTTGTGTGTTAGCCTTGCACCATCTTTGTTGCCCTTCTCTGGATAGTCTCCACCTTATCTATGTCCTTGCTCAGGTGTACTCTTCAGAACTGCACGCAGTACTCCAGGTGAAGCCTTACCAATGTTTTATACAATGGCATCACCACCTCCCACCTCCTGTTAGTGATACCCCTGCCTATGCACCCCAGCATGCCACTGGCCCTTCCTGCTGCCTTTGTACATTGCTTTGATAGTTTAAGGTCATCAAAGAGGATAACCCCACGTCCTTTCCTCTTTGGTGACAGTCAGCTCCCCGGGTTCCCTCTACCCAGGTGCATTATTTTGCACCTCTTGCACTGTACCTCAGTTGCCACATCTCCGACCATCTTTCAAGCTTCTCCAGGTCCTCTTCATTTTCTGCACCTCTTCTGAGTATCCACCCTGTTGCAGATCTAGGTGTCATCTGCAAATAGGCAGACCTTTCCTTCCAACCCTCTGCAATATCACTAATGAAGACATTGAACAGGACTGGTCCTAGTACTGATCCCTGTGTTACCCCACTGGTCACCCCCTCTCCCCAAATTGTACCCCATTTACCACCACCCTCTGTCTCCTGTCTGCTAACCAGTTCCTTACCCAGTTCACCACCTTGTCTCCCATGCCCAATCTACCATCTTGTTAATCAACCTTCTACGTGGGACGGTGTCAAGGCTTTGCTGAAATCTAGGTAGGTGACATCTACCACCCTCCCTGATTTAGTTCCCTAGTCACCCAAATCAAAAAACTATTAGATTCGCTTGACACGACCTTCCTGCTGCAGATCCTGAGCACCACTGGATTCCATATGTGCCACTATCCTTTCTTTCAGCAGTGTCTCCATGATCTTTCCACCACTGAGGTGAGGCTGACTGGCCTGTAGTTCCCCTCCTTCCTACTGCCGATTTTGTGCAGTGGAACTACATGTGCCCTCCTCCAGTCCTCTAGAGCGACACTCATGTTGAGTGACTCTGAACAGGGCCGCCAGGCGCATGCAGTTCCTTCGAGCTCCTTTAATATCCTCAGGTGGATGCTGTCTGGTCCGTGGCCTTATCCACCTTCAGCTTTGTGAGTTCTTCCAGAACTCTCTCCACTGTGAATGGACTGGTGTTCACCCCCAACTGCCTCTGCAACCCAATTGTGGTCCTTGACCTCCCCTTCTTAGTGAATATTCAGCAGAAGTATTTGTTCAATATTTCTGCCTTGTCCAGATCCCTCCTCACACTCTCCCTTCTCCCTTTGAGCCTCACAATCCTCCCCGCTTTTCTTCTTTCAGTGATGTACCTATAAAATGCCTTATCCCTTTGTTTACAGACTCTGCTAAGCCCTCTTCTGTCTGCGCCTTTGCCCTCCTAACAGCCTTCCCTGCTTCCCTTAGAAACTGAAGGTACACCTCCCTGTCCTCCTCCCTTGGCTCCACTTATATTTCCTGAAACTCTGCCTTTAGCCCTGATTTTGTCCCCCACCTCTTTGGAGAACCATAGTGGTTTCCTTCTTCTTTCCCTTGGCGCTATCCAACGCATTGGTTTGTTATATCCACTATGGCTCCTTCCAGTTTCTCCCACTGTTCCTCCACCCTCTATTACCTCTCCCTTCCCCAGGAGTGCTTGTATACATCTGCCCATTTCAGTGAAATCTGCCCTCCTGAAATCTAATGCTCTTGCCCTTGTGTGGCTTAACTAAGTCCATGTCTCCATGCTGAACCACACCATGTGGTGGTCACTGGACCCAGCTGCCCTTCCACCTGCATTTCTTAGACTCTGTTCCCATTGGTCCACACCAGGTCCAGAACTGACTTGTCCCTGGTTGGCTCGAGTCCAACCCTCCAGGTATTCAAGGATGGCTGTGCTTCTGGATGAAACAGACATCTGGGCGGCCCAGTCCACGTCGGCATATTGAAATCCCCCAGCAGCAGGATTTCACCTTTAGCTGCCATGTAGGTGTATGTTCTCCACTAGTTCCCTGCCTACTTCCTCCTCTGTGCGGAGGTCTGTAGATCATCCTGTGCGTATTGCTGTTCCATTCTCTGGCTCCAGGGTGACTGAACTTCTGTAGCCTTTATACAATCTCTGATGTACAGGCCCCTCCCTCACTCTTTTACCCTCCTGTCCCTCCAGAACTATGTATAGCCTGGTACATTGACTTCCAGCCATGATTAGCAGAGTGCCATGTCTCTGTTACTGCTGCTATGTCAAGGTCTGCATCTGCCAACAAGGCCGCCAGGTCTGGAACCTTATTTCTTGGCTACGGGCATTGCGTAGCTGACCTTCCATGTTCTACAGACTACACTCCCTCTGCTCTTGTTCTCCATTTCCAGCATCTTCCCTCCACCCCAGTTTCCTTTCCTATGTGCTCTTGCCCCCATATCAATCGTTATACATTCTTCACCTGCCTACCCTCCTGCATGCTTTAGCTGTTCTCGTAGTCCACTTATGTTCCTGCATGTTCTCATTGGGGTGTTCCTAAGCTCCTGACCCTCCTGGCTCTCCCCTTGGCCAGTTTAAATGCTCACAGCTGAAGCATTTATACTTCCCACAAAGATGCAGGCTGTCCTCGTTATATAAGCTTGCACCTGCCCAGGTCAGGCCCCAGTCCCCTATGAAGCCAAACCCTCCCTTCCTCACCATTCTTCAACCAGGAGTTGAAGGTATGGCTGTGGAGTGCCTAGCTTCCCTGTGCCCTGGACAGGAACACCTCAAGAATGAGACAGAGCATGCTATCTGTTTCAGGTTTCCCCAGCTTCCTGAAATCATCCTGGACTCTGGCTAACTCCACCTTTTCCTGGCCAGTTCACTGGTCCCCAAGTGGACATTGACATCCAGCTACTCCTCCTAGCTATTGCTGTGCCGATCCTATGTATCCGCTTCCCATCCCTCCATGCAGCACCTCCTGGGAGGCACCTGACCTCCCTCTCCCTGCTAGATGACCCTAACTCCACTCCAGGACAACAGAGTACCCCACTAGAGAAGCTTCCCTGTCCGGGGTTCCCTGCTTCCATTCCCTGGGGCTCCATCCTGAGGACCTCCCATCCTCCCTGGTCCCAGCCTGGGCTCCTGAGTGGGCTTTCCATTCCTCCAAAACAGTGTAGGAGTATTAACAGGAACAGTTGAGGATGTGTTCCAACCCCACCCTCCCTGAGCCCACTGCAGTCCAATCACCTCTTCCCTGGCATCCTTGAGGTAAAGGTTGTGGACCCGTGGTCTCTGGGATGGGGATGCCACCTCAACTTGGCAAACGCTGACTCGGAGACAGGCAACCTCCTCCTCAGCCCAGAGAGGTGCCTGCAGATAGGCAGCATCGCAGCCTCCTGAATGTCTCTCTGAAGACAGCTGCCCACAAACACAGCACTGCACCACTCCCATCATGTCTGATTCCTCCTCAATCAACTGCCTGCTTAAGACAGCTATTTGATATCCCCAAATATATGTTTTATTTCTGTTGTGTTTTGTTATGGTTCCTGTCTTCGCTACTTCCTATATGGATGCAGGACGTTACAAGGCCCTATGAGACCCACCGAATAAAAGTAGGGTGAGCCCTGGGTGGTTGGGTAGTGGGTGATGGCGGAACTCACACCACAGGCTGAGTCCAAAAACAATCAGCCAAGGAGTCCTCTGGCGGTGACACCTCACTCCACTCACAAACTTGTCAGCTAGAATCCCTCAATCCTGCCCATACAAAATGGAAAAGCACCCAAACGGCAGTTAAGAAAAGACCTCAAATACAATCACAAACACAGTCACAAACTCACCAGTTAGAGTTCTCCTTCCTGCTCCAACAAAATGAAGACTCAACTGAAGTCATACATATCTGATACAGGGATATACTTAGGATGCTAGAAGTCTTGACATAGGTAATGAGAGCATGATGGTCACACTGGATATCGACTTCTATATACCAATATCCTCATGAAGGGGATTAAACTATTAGGTATTATTTGGATAAAAGAGGACAAATGTTAGGCCAGATACTTAATGTTTGGTAGAAATGTAGACAGTGCTGCAAAGTAATGCCTTTGCATTTATGGGACACATAAGCAAGAGAAAGCCACAGCGATGGGTGCAAGCTTTGTACCAAACTACGTAAACCTGTATTTAGGCATGTGGAGGAGATGTACATCTGGGACCAGAGTGTTAACCCTTCTTCTAAAATACATACCTGGAAGCGTACACTGATGATATTTTCTTAGTGTGTGTGTTGGGGGCGCTGAAGAACAAGAACTGGGATAATGTTTGCAGTATCTTCATGACAGTGACAATAATTTAAGATTTACCTGTCACAGCAGTAAGTTGAAATCCCATTCCTAGATTTAAGGATTATGAAGGATCAAGATACTGGGCTTGACACCAGTTTGTACCAGAAACAAACAGATCGCAGCACCATTCTCTTGACTAGTAGTTGCCACCCGCACGCTTACTCAGTATACCAAAAGCCAGTTTTTGTGTATCAAATGCAACTGCAGTAGTAAAAATGAATACAACACTGAATCTGTGAATCTTGTAAACAGATTGGGGAGATTCAGATGAATGCATGGATTTGGCAAAAATAAATGTTAGGAGATTAGCAGAACCAAGCTTTTGGAGAAAAACAAAGAAACCAAGAACAGTATGATGGAGATATATTCTGTAACAATATATAATGTCAGGTCATGGAAAGTAAGGGACATAATCAGAAAGAATTGGTATGTTCTAGGGAGTGACCCTTGACTAAAAGAAACAGCAGACACTTAACCTAGATTAGTATATAGGAGGGCCAGGAACACGAGGGTCCATCTAGTGCACTCTGCACAGCCCACAAACAATCCCAATACGTGGCTTTCAGCACGCCTAAAGCCCACAATACTAATGTGGAAGATGCTAGTACTGTCCATACATAAAGCAATGTAGGAATTCCAAAATCCAAGCACGAAGAAATGATTAGCAGGCTGTGTGTACGGTGGGAAATACTATGAAGGTGGCAGAAAAGAAAATTCAAGGAGAGGTGGGTGAACACGCCTGAGCAGTTAAAAATGAAGACATGGATCATTTGTTTATTTATTCATAATACCTTGGAACCAGGGGTTCTTTACAAAGGTTCAACGTCAAATGAGTAAAACAATACAAAAGAATCGAGAGACAGAACAAGGACTGAACATTGAGAATAGATAACACTGTGAGCAGGAAAGCAGATAGAAATTTCCATGCCCAGGACACACCTTTAGGTCCAGGCCCCCTGCCATCCCCAAAACATATAAATGTGTAAATTTGGGCCCTATGAGACACCTGGGTCTGGGACAGTTGTCCTGGCTGTCCCCTTTCGCACCCTGCTGTGGAGGAATTAATGTGCAGATAAAAATTACAGAGGTGATACACTGGAGAAAACAGCAGAAATACTGTGATTTAACAGTAAAGACAATAGTATCTCAATACAATTATGCAGTCATATATAACGCAGACTCTGTTAAACAAGTATGCAGTCAAGCGAATAGTAGACTTTGTCAGACCAGGAGTTTCAAAGGGAGGCAGGAATGAGTAAGCAGGAAGGTAGGAAAGGCAGGTAGTGGAGGGAGGTCAAGGTTGCAGTAAGAAGGGAGGCAAGGGGCAAGGCTAGGTTTATAGGGTGCAGGCACACTTATTTAGAGTTGCAAGGTGACCCTGTAGTTTGGTTTTGAAAGTGCTGAGTTTGGGTTCTGAGAGAACTTAGGGGCAGGTTGTTCATCCAGGTAGGAGATCTACAGCTGAAGGTTCGTGAGCTTGAAGGTCCGGCAGCAAGAGACGTGGAAAGCAACCTTGCTGAACTACAAGTACTATGTTGGTTAGTTGAGAGGTAGTAGTGACTGAGTAACTGGAGGAGTTAAGTCGAGGATATTTTTTGTGAAGAGACAGGTTTGGTATCATATTCTACCAAGAAGGGAAGCCATTTGGTTTGGTTGATAGAGATCACAGGTGTGAGTCCATTTGACGGCACCAGTAATTAATCTACAGGCCTTAAGTGAGATCATAGTCGCTTGAGTGTGGTATCAGACGCACCACCAGATTATCAGGCCATAATCTATAACAGACAGTATGGAGCTAGTGACAGCTAGTCTTACAGCCGCTGGTGTGAGACAGTGCCTATGCCTGTAAAGGACACCAATCTGCTGTTTACAATCTTAGAAAAAAGGTTAACATGAAGTGCGTAAGGACAGAGAGCTGTCCAACGGATACCTAGATATTTTAAAGTCGACCAATTCCAGGGGTTGATTTATGTTATTACAAATGGTAAGCCATCGCAGAGGCAACAAGCCTTGTGTGAAGCAAATCAATAAAACAAAACGAAGAAAACCACTATGGTTCTCCAAAGAGGTGGCAGGGACGGTTAAGGAGAAAAGGATAGCATTCAGGAAATAAGGAAACACAGAAGGAGCAGGACAGAGAACTTTATCAGTTAAAGCAGAAGGAGGCAGGGAAGGCAGTCAGAATAGCAAAGGCACAAACTGAGGAAAAGACAGCCAACTCTGTTAAGAAAGGGATAAACCTTTTATAGGTACATTAGGGAGCCAAGAAAGATCAAGGAGGGATACAAAGACTTAATAAAGGGAGGAATGTGGCAGAGGTGACAGTGAAAAGCAGGGATACTGAACGAATATTTCTGCTCAGTTTTCACAACAGATGAGGAGGGGAGGTGCCAAACCAAACAAGGAGAAACTGAATAGGGGGTATATCAGTCCATTCACAGAAGAAAGGGTTTTGAAAGAACTTGAAACTGAGGTGGACAAAGCAATGGGGCCTGATGGGATTCACCCAAAATACTAAAGGAACCAAGGGTAGAACTAGCAACACCACTGACTACACTTTTAACAAATCATGGAGGATGGAGGGTACCTGAGGACTGGAGGAGGGCAATGATTCCACTTCACAAAAGTGGGAGCAGGGCAGAGGCAGGAAACTACAGACCAGTTAGTTTGACGTCAGTGGTAGGGAAATGATGGAATCACTTCAAGGAAAGAACTGTTGAGTACCTAGAGAACAGTGGAGCACAGGACCCAAGGCAGCATGGTTTCACAGCAGGAAGGTCATGTCAGACGAACCTAATGGATTTCTTTGACTGGGTGACCAAAGTAGTAGACCAGGGAGGGCTGTAGATATGGCCTACCTAGATTTTAGTAAGGTATTCGACACAGTCTCACACAAAGATTAATAAACAAGTTAGCCGCTCTGGAGTGGGTCCCAAGGTGGTAGCCTGATAAAAAACTGGCTGGACAACAGGACGCAAAAGGTAATAGTAAACGGAGTCCACAGTGAAGAAGGGAGGGTAACTAACGGGTACCACAGGGTTCGGTACTGGGACTGGTCCTCTTAATATCTTTATAAGTGACATTGGAGAGCACCTGAAGGAAAGGTATGCCTCTTTGCAGATGACACAAAGATCTGCAACAGGTTGATACACAAGGTGGGTGGAAAGAATGAAAAGGGACTTGGCAAGGTTGGAGGAATGGTCAAATACGTGGCAGCTGAGATTCAATGCAAAGAAGTGCAAGGTAATGCATCTGGGAAACAAAACCCAGGGAAGAGTACAATGGGGGGTGAGTTAACAACAACAACACAAATTGAAAGAGACCTAGAGTAATTATATCAAATGACCTAAAGGTGGGCAAGCAATGTGAGAAGACAGTAAGGAGGGCTGGGGGACATTGGGATGCATAGGAGAGGCATCAACAGTATAAAACAGAGTTGTTATTCCTCTCTACAAACAGTTAGTGACACCCCATCTGAGTACTGCATGCATTCTGGAGACCCCATCTCCACAAAGACATAGACAGAGTGGAGGCTGTTCAGAGGAGGGCAACCAAAATGGTGCAAGGTCTGCATCAGAAGACAAAAGAGGAGAGACTAAAGCAGCTTAATATGTATACCCTGGAGGAAAGGAGGGAGAGGGGGACATGATAGAAACTTTCAAGTATCTCAAGGGAATTAACAAGTACGATAGGGTAGTATCTTTCAGAAGAAGAGATGTGCAAGAACAAGGGCACAATTTGAAGATGGGGAGACAGCTCAGAGGTAATGTTAGAAAGTATTTTTCAGAGACAGTTGTGGATGCATGGAACAGCCTTCCTGAGGAGGTTGTGGAGTCAGAACAGTAGGACAATTCAAGAATGCATGGGACAGGTATAAGGCAATCCTAGTGCAGGGCAGGAGGAAGTAAGCTGTTGATTAACTAGAATCTGCAGCTTATCCATCAGGTAGGAAAATGGGCAGACTGGGTGGGCAAGCGTCCTTATTCGTCATCAAATTCTATGTTTCTATGCAAGGTGTGCAGATTTGTGTTTGTTATGGTGCTTGCAAAGAGCATTGTTTTTGACTTTTGTAGTTCATTAACAGTTTGTGGTTGGCAAACCATGATTCAACTTTACGTCGAGGTATAACCATGGTGCTTATATGTCTTTGTGGGTGTGTGGTGAGAATTAGTCCACAGGGGTGCTATTGCCATTCTGAGGTTGTCTCTTGTGGGGGAGGTTACCAATTGTGAGATGTTATTGGCGGTAACGGTATCTTTGAATTGGGTGGCTTCGGGGCCAACCAATTAATGTTAAATTCACCCATGACAATAATCTCAGATTGATTCAGTAGGCTTTCATAAGTTCAAGTACCAGATTTATGCCAGATTTGTTTTCCTAGGGGAATATAAATGGAAAATACATATAGGGCTCTGCCATGCTGTCTGAGGAGGATTTTAATTCCAAGAATTTGGGACTGAGTAGTTGGGGAGCAAGGGGAGTACCTGACCCTTGAGAAAGTCCTCAGGTAGATGGTGTATCCTCTGCCCCTTTTGCCTAATCTATCATGCCTGACTAATGTATAGCCAGAGAGAGTTAAGCGGAGTCTGGTATTTTATTCGACAGCCAGGTTTCAATCAGCGTAAGCATGTCAGGGCGGTGTTGGGACACCCAGACTTGGAGGTCAAGTTTTGGAAGAGGTCCAATATTAAGAGATGCCAGTTTAAGGAGGCCATTTTTCACTGGACCAGACCAGGGTGCATGCAGAGGGTTAGGTGCACATTACCAGAGATGAAAAGTAGTAGCAGTGTAACCCTGTAGAGGTAGGGCTTGAGGTGAGTGACCCTGGCACCCCTGCCAAAGAGGTCTGTTTTTTGTAGTTACATAGAGGAAAGGGCCAAAGAACAGGGGAGAAGGGTAAGTGAGCACAGAAGTATGTAGAGTGGGGGATGGAGGCCATGGTTGGATAAGTAAGCCCAGGCAGGCTCAAGTGAAAGGAGCAGTGCCTGTGGTTGGAAGGGTGATGCTGAACTGGACATTGTCTACTGGCTCGAGGGAGTTTTGAAGCTGATGAGCATTAGATATAGGAGAAGGGTGATGACAGTGGTGGTGGAGTGTAAGGACACCATGCTGGTAGTATGTAGGAGGGTTCTGCCGGGGCCCCACGGATATGGGTAGATGAAAGGAAGGGGGTCAGGTGACAGTGGAAGAGGGTGGAGAAAGGGAAGGCTAGTAAGTACAGGGACAGCATAAAATCCTTGGAAAGTAGGCTGCTACAATAGCAAAGTGGTTAGGATGTCAGCCCTTGGTGTACAAGGTCACAGATTCAAAGCTAGCAAGGGCAGAAAGGTAGAGAGCACGGGACAGCAGGGTGCAGCAAGGCAGGACGCAGAAAAGATGGGGAGAGGGTACATAGGAGCAGTGAATAAGCACAGTAAATGTAGAGAACTAGGGAGCTCAGCAGTGACCCCTAGTGGTGGTTTTGTACAACAAGCTAATGATAAACAGGGATGTTAGAATTGCTGAGGGTGGTCACGTGACCACATCATAATCATCATAACATGCGGTTAGCAGTCCATATTAAAATTCACACAAGAATCAGGAGCAGTCTCAGTTTTGTGGGACTAGAACAGCTGAAACTAGGCCCAAGGAGGAGGCAGAGAACATGCTTAAATAAAAGAGTCATTTGGGATTTATAAACTGAGCACATAATGCAGATGGAGGTTTGAATGAAAAACTGAGCTGATGCCGTTTTACAAGAGAGAGAGAAACAAATAATCCTTAGTAAGAACACGCTCTTAAATTCAGTGTTTTTTCTTCAGAATAATGCCCACCCCTGTCAAGCCTTGCAGAAGGAGTCCCTAGCATTTCCGGCTTGTTTTGAACATTATACACATGGCAGAGATGGTACCTTCCAGGTTTCTTAAGATTCCTTGCATTTCTAGCTTATTTTGAACATTATACACATGGCAGAGAAGGTACCTTCCAGGTTTCTTAGATCTGATCATTATTTAGAACGTTGCACTATTCTAACCTCCGAAATTGGCACTGATCTCTGCCTTTGAAATATTTCTTTGAATTTTTATATGGACTATGTGCGCTTTTGAATCCCATTTCCTTAGTAACTTGTAAATAACTGTCTCAGCTTGACCTCCTGAATGAGCTCTGACCTCCCTGTATTGTGTATGCATTCACTAAAAATACCACCAACAGTTTAATCTGGTTCAAGATCAGTTAGCATTCATCTGTATCCCTCTCCGCTGGGTCGTGCTTGAAAATAGGCAGAATGTGTCTAGTGCACTTATCTGGTCAAAAAGAAAAATAATAATTGGGGAGGGTTCTGTGCACCATTCACTTGTAAATACAAATATACTGATTAGTAGCCATCATGTTAATTCCTGTCCTGCTTTATCACCCCTTTCCTTCACCCTTCACCCTTTTCCTTTTCTCTTTCCCTTTCTCGGCCCCTTTTGTTTACCCCTTGTTCCTTTTTATTTTCCCAATCCACCCCCTCTACCATCTTTCTCTCAGTTTATTTAATCTTTACTATACTCAGTGGGTATTTACCTATATTTGTTGACATTTTTATAAACCAAATTTGGTATTTTATTTAGATTTAGGTTGGTATACTCCTGAGTGGTACTGTGCTTTTTATCCATCCCTCTGCCTATTTAGGATTATATAAATTCAGGAAAAATCCGTTTATCTTATTAGAGTGACTGGATCTAAATGTTCTTTTGTCTATATGTGCTGTAGTATGTTTTTAATATGTATTTATATGGGCATGGTGCATGGGGTATTTATTTATTCAGCACTAGTTTTAATCTGGGCACACACCGTGCTTACTGTAATTAATTATGTCTAACAGTAATCAACAGGATCATCTCCTATAAATATTACTATTCCCTAGACGGCACTATTCCTTTAAAAAGCCTGCTGGTGAAACGTTAGGAGACTACCTGCTCCAACACCCATAATGCCCACTCATCCACATTCTCGTTCCCTTCCTTTTACCCCCACTCTTCCCTCTTGCCCTATCCCTCTGTCTTCCTCTCCCCCGTGCCCCCCACTGGATCAACCTTAAAACCAACCTACTACCACTACCTCCCAACCTCCTAGACAAAGCCACTACTTGGCTGCCCACTCTCCCCTCAGTCTCCCTCCCCTCACCTTGACTCCTCCCTGGACTTTCACACTAGGTGTCACACCTCTATCTCCTTCGCTACATATAAACACTGTCCTTTACCCTAGTTGAATGCTCTTGACACTGTACTATCACCATTGATACTATGAATGACACTGTAACCTTATTGTATACTAGCTAACTACTATTCGAGTATTGTATGTAAACTGTTTGTTATTGTTGTCATTGTCACGGTTTGATGTGGAACCTCTGTAAAAGAGCTCTGAGTTCAAAGGTATGATCTGAATCCCTAAATAAATAAATAAATAAATAAAAAAGTGCTGGTTTAAGTTTGTATGTGTCTGTCTTGAAGACTGGAATTTGTAAATAAAAGGTAAAACTTGATACTTGAACTTATTTATTGTGTCTGAAGAGGAGTGCCGTGACTTTCCTTTACAGTGATCCAGTGGTACGGTGTACCGTAAGTCAAAAAGGATCATAAGGGCACCAGACAGGTTTTATTTTATTTAGTTTTGTCAACCAGGTAGGTACACCAGGCAGAAACTGCCTGTTTTCAAGTCGACCCAGGAGAGTACAATAATGAGGACAGATTAAGGGAGGGATAGTGAAGATTAATAAAGGAGGGCAGGTGGTCAGAGGAGACAGTGAAAAGGCAGAGATACTGAATGAATACTTTTGCTCAGTATTCACAAAAGAAGAAGAGGAGGGTTACCTAAACCAAACAACAGAAGCACTCTAGGTAGTGGGGTTGACACCAGTCCATTTACAGAAGAAAGAGTCCTGAAAGAACTCCTAAAACTCAAGGTGGACAAAGCAATGGGGCCTAACGAGTTCACCTAGAATCCTAAAAGAACTAAGGGAGGACCTAGTGATACCACTGACCACACTTTTAACAAATCATGGGAGGATGGGGTGGTACCTGAGGACTGGAGGAGGGCAGATGTGATTCCCTTCACAAAGTGGGAGCAAGGCAGAAGCAGGAAACTACAGACCTGTTAGTTTGAACTCAGTGGTGGGGAAAATGATGGAATCACTTGAAAGAAAGAATTGTTGAGTACCTAGAGGCCAGCGGGGCACAGGACCCAAAGCAGCATGGATTCACAGCAGGAAGGTCATGTCAGATGGATCTAATCGATTTCTTTGACTGGGTGACCAAAGTAATAGACCAGGGAGGGGCTGTGGAAATGGCCTACCTAGGTCTTTAGCAAGGCATTTGACACAGTCCCACAAAGATTAATAATCAAGTTAGCCAACCTGGGAGTGGGTCCCAGGGTGGTAGCCTGGGTAGCAAACTGGCTGCACAACAGGACACAGAAGGTAATAGTGAATGGAACACATTCCCAAGAAAGGGGTTACTAGTGGAGTACCTCAAGGCTCAGTACTGGGTCCAGTCCTCTTTAACGTCTTTATAGGTGACATTGCAGAGGGTCTGGAAGGAAAGGTATGCCTCTTGCAGATGACACAAAGATCTGTAACAGAGTTGATACACAAGGGGGGTAGAAAGGATGAGAAGGGACTTGGCAAGGTTGGAGGAATGGTCAGACATATGGCAACTTAGATTCAATGCAAAGAAGTGCAAAGTAATGCACCTGGGAAATAAAAATCCAGGAGAAGAGTACACAATAGCGGGGAGGTACTAACAACAACAATAGGAAAGGGACCTGGGGGTAGTCATATCAGATGACCTAAAGGTGGGTAAGCAATGTGAGAAGTAGGTAAAGGCGAGCCAGGGGATACTGGGATACACAGGAGGGCATCACAAGTAGAAAAAGGGAAGTGGTTATCCCTCTGTACAGACAGTTGGTGAGACCCCATCTGGCTGGAGTACTGCGTGCAGTTTTGGAGACCTCATCTACGCCAGGACATAGACAGGATGGAAGCAGTCCAGAGGAAGGCACCAAATGGTGCAGGATCTACATCAGAAACCATATGAAGAGTGACTGAGAGAGCTTAATATGTATACCCTTGATGAAAGAAGGGAGAGGGGACATGACAGAAACTTTTAAGTACCTCATGGAATCAACAAAGTCCAGGAGGGTAACATCTTTCAGAAAAAGAGATGTGTAAGAACAAGGGGCACAATTTAAAGATAGAGGGGACGGCTCAGGGGTAATGTGGAAATGTTTTTTCACTGAGAGAGTGGTGGACATGGAACCACCTTTGTGGAGAGCGTTGTGGGGTCTAAAACAGTGGGGAATTCAAATATGCATGGGACAGACATAAAGGCAATTATAGTGGGGGTTGCAGGAAGTAGGCTGCTGGTTAACTAGAATCTGCAGCTTATCCAATAGGTAGGAAATGGGCAGACTGGTGGGCCAAGTGGTCCTTATCTGTCATTAAAGTCTATGTTTCTATGTTTCAATACATGATACAATATACACTATAGAGAGATATACACCATATACAAATATGAGTAACAGCAGATGGGGTATAACCAGTAACATTCAGGGTAGTCAAAGATGATCAAGATGTATAACAACATACAAGTGATATTCAGTTTACAGTTGAAAGAAAGTACATCAAACCAGCTCAGTGGCATGGAGGCTGAAGCATCCAAGCTTTACCTCCTGCCACGCCAGATCTGTATTTACTTTCACGGCGGGCCACAAGGGTCGGGTTGAGGAGGGAGGAGGATTGAGCATCTGAGGACTGCCTCCTTCCAGGGAGGGAGGGTTACGCCCGCGAATGATTGCCCCAGGTGGAGGCCCAGGGGTGCCACAGAAAGGGAGGGCGCTGCAGGACTTCCCACGGACATGTGCGGCACCTCACGCACCGTCAACATGCGCCCCCAGCAACAGGGTCAAGGAGAAAATGGAGGAAAACCCCTTGCTGCAGATGACGACGACCCTCCATAGGTTCTCACCACGGCGACGGGCAGCAAAGAACTTGTCCATAAGTCCCGTGATACCAAGACGGGCTGGGGCGGTTGGTCAGAGGGTGAACGACACATACATTTAAGAGAAAAAGAAAGTACATCAAAGCAACAGTATCCTTCTGGAAGCATACGGTAGAGCGGCACAACTGCATGTCGTTCTTGAAGGTTAAATCTGTAGTCAGATTTTAGAAAAGGAGGGGTGTTATAAAATGGTCTGCATACTGGAATTATTTGTTCCCTAGTTAGTGTTCGTTGTGTAATAATAATGATATACAGAGGTACTCTCTTTAGGAAACCTGATACTGTCTCTTCCTGTTTCCTGTGTTCAAGCCAGAGGAATTCCGCCTGCCACACAGAAATTGAGCTGGATGTTAAAGGACAACTCCATGTTAAAATCAGAAAAAGATATGTAGTATTCTTTTTTCTGTGTTATAACCTCTTCCAGTGTTTATTTCCTCTGGCTGTGAGAGCTGTTTTTCTACTTTCCTGGCTGTTTCATTGCCCCTGGAGGTTGCCATTCTGGTTTCTTTTATGGCCTCTTGTTCCAGACAGTCTTCCCAGAGTGCCCTTTAGTGTGATGTCTAATCGTCCCTGTAGGAGGCCAGTGACTTGTTACGGGTCTGTCACAGCTCAGCCACAGAGACAATACTTTTTCAGAGAGACACACTGTTAGATTTTGGGTGAGTGTAATCATTATTTTTGATATTGGTATCTTGTTCTGCTATATATATGTGTGTGTGTGTATGTATGTTTTAATCACGTCACTTGTTACAGTGGTTGTGTCTGAACTCATCTGGCTATTCATCTCAGTCCCTTTCAGTTTTGCACCAGTACTAAGTAGCAAAATTGATCACCACTTTATAGGTTGTAACATAGCAAGACAAGGTACCAATATCAAAAATAATAATGGTTACACTCACCCAAAAATCTAACAGTGTGTATTCTCTGGAAGAAGTATTCTCACCCACCATTTTCTCCCTATACCTTATCGTCCCTCTTCCCCACCCTCTTACCTCCCACGCAGTCTCTCTCTCTCTCTCTCTCTCTCTCTCTCGTGCCTCCTTCTTCAACCCTCTGCCAGCTATCCCGTCCTCTGAACTACTGACAAGGTACTTTGTGGCTGCTTATCCCCCCACCCCTCATGAAGTGTTTCCTCTTGTTATTTAACTTGTACCTGTGTTGTGAGTTATTCTGTAAGTTCTGAATCCAAGCTGTATCGTTCATTGTAATGTACCTTTGCTTTTCCTGCTGTACTTTGTTTTGCAATCTATGAGTGGAACCTTTGTAAAAGGGCTTGCGTTCAAGAGTTTTCCAATCACTAAATAAATAAATATCAGTAGAATCGGACATGCACAACCTGGCAATATTTTCCGACAATGAAAGCAGTTCCGGACCACAAACCACAGAAGATACTGGAGGGTATAGTCATCGATTTTGTCAAGAACTACTCAAGGCAGGGCTCCAGATAAGATGAGTGCCAATCTATTTTACTTACCTCATTTTAGGAAATACTCTTCAGAAATTATTTTAATGAGTACCGATACTCACCCAACATTTGTAAATGCTCCACATGCCATAGAATAGTGCTTCATAACATAACTGGTGATTCAAAAGGAAATATTTTTCGAGATTTACAGCACTCTTATGAATCCCAGTTTTGTTTTCTCACTATATTTTAAAACATGAGTAAATTACTCCTTCCTGCCAACATTATCCAGAACATTGGCACCTGATCAGTTCTTATCTGGAAAAACTACATTGTTTTAAAACTGTACTCCTCCCTCCATTCCGTCCAGAAATTTGTACACATCTGAATTTGGTTTTACTAACCTCACTTGTACTCATCCCAAAAATCTTGTCTGAACCCTGCTCCCAGATTATGAACCTCACCTACCACCTGTAGTCACACCACATCAAAGACAGGAGGCAAAGGCAACCTTGAATGGCAGATATCTGATTTTCATTCCCCACCAACAGTAAATTGGTTTCAGTGGGATTAAAGCCAGCCAATTGGAAGCCATCCAAGTCCGATTTCCTCCAAGCATTGTTCCAATTTCAGCATGTACTACACCCTGTCAGAAGCAAAGGACATATATAGCAGGGTGTCATTTGCATAGCCATGGAACTCCCATTTTGTAGCTCCTGAAGATTTTACCTTGTGGAAGAATGCAGACCTGAACAATACAGGCACCAAGACAGAACCCAGACGGACTCTGCTGTCCAGGACAGCTGGCCATGATGACAATTTACTTAGGCTGCTCTCAGAGACTGCGCCTTGTTTTGCAGGACCCCAGTCATTACTTCCCAGCTTGCAAAAGTGTTTAATGACAACCCCAGCTTGCATTCTGTACTAGATGCACACACTCAGAGACATCACAGAGGGTGCACTCACACATGCACAGTGAGACATTTTCTGAGACTCGCATCTCTGGCTCAAAGGAAACACACTAGCAGTATAGCCTAGCAGTTAGAGTAATGGGCTTTAAACAGCTTAGTGCCTCCAGCAGACCGGTTTGATTCCCACTACTTCCACTTGCATACTGTGTGATTCTAAGCACGTCACTTAACCACACCACTGGTTCTGGGTCGTCTCTGAAACAGGCACTTGTGTGCCTAATGTGCTTACCTGGTTACCAAAGAATTGAAAAACAAAAACAAAACAAAAAAAAAAAAAAAAACACACACTGCTCTAGGCCAGAAGATCGGATGGTCATGGCTAGGCGGGGCAAGCCAGTGTAGGCTCAAGCTTAGTGCCTGGCTTGGCTCAGCTCAACCTCTATAAGCAATTGGGAGCCAAGGTCAAGCCAAGCCAGTCATGGTCAGCAAGCATTTCTGTCAGCCTGAGCAGTTAGTGTAGTGTCTGAAACATTCAACTCCTACACAGAAGACAGCCTCCAGTAGTCAGGGCTTGGCTCATGTTTTTGGCTCACAAAGTCAAGCCAGACCTCTGGCTTGGCTCTAGAATGAAAAAATCCTGGCTTGCCCATCCCTAGTCATGGGTTCCAGTCCACACCTGGAACATGGGCTAATGCCCAATACTGACACTGCAGTGCTGCACCAGGGTTGCTGCACTGTTGAGGGCTGTCCTACAGAGGAGATTTAAACCGAGGTCCTTCTGCCATCTCTGGTGGCTGGCTAGGTAGAAGTTGAAGTGATTTATGGAAGTTTGCCATAGCAAATGGTAGTAGTAACCTGTAGGAGTTGTGAATCAGTCTCCTACCATTCAAACTGCCAAAAGTGCTGTTTTCCATGAAAGAAATGCTTTTATTTCAGTGCTCTGCTTCATTTTCATAACCCTACCCCTTTTTCCCTCAGTGCTGTAACCCCAACAGTGACACCATGCAAGGAAGCAACATTTTTAAAGGGACACTGTCAGGTTTTAGCTGATTCTTTACATTGTTTGCAAACAGCTGTATCTAGCATTATAATATGTGTAGACAAATTCCAGTGATTTGATTGGCTGAAAGCAGTTCAGAGCCACATAATCACTGGCCCATAGTTACACTCCTGAACTACTTACAGCCATTCAGGCCTATAACATAAACATAGAAGTATCATCACACTCCCACATTCGACAGGAGCTGTCACTCACCAGCAGGCAGTAAAAGTGAAACAACATCTACACAGAATGGCAAATGATCTTTTGGCCTGCCTGCATCACAAAAACATTTTCCAGAAACTTTGTAAAGATCATACATCTGTAAACACTAGAAATGGACTTCACTTTGATCAGGAGATAGAAAACTCAGTTATTTACTGTACCCACAATGCCTCACTATGTAAATTAGTATACAGCTAGTATATTTCTGTGCTCACTACAGAAATAGAAGACTACATCTCTCAGTAAAGACATCTTTTAGCTAGATACTGTATGCACAATGCCTTGTTTGAATATACACATAAGAGAGCTTATATTGTTAAATCCACTACAGAAATATGAGGCTGCACCTCACAGTACGGAAATGGAAATCAGCTTCTTTGTTGTACCCACAATGCCTTGCTATGCATATTTACATATTAAATGCTATACTGCAGTCACCACTACCAAAATCAGGGACTGCACCTCTGAGTAACGAATCTAAGTCAACTTTATAATTTACCCAGAAGCCCTTGTTGCTGTATGTAAAACATTGACAGCTCCTTGCATGACATCATTCTGGGGTGTAGCCACCCACAGAAACTGGAGGGCAGGCAGAAACAAAGTGCTGAAAAAAACACAAAAAAATGACTATGACAGATTTTTTTACAAAACAAATTGCAGCTTCAACATCTGAAGCATAGCTGACAATGGCATACTATGTGAAAAAGACATTTGGGGAACTTCTATCAATCACGTTAAAGACCCTACTGCACTTATCATGAGTGTGCAAGATTTTCCTGGTGTCTTAGCCAACACACCTCTTGTCAATACTGTAACCCCCACCCCAAGAAAACACCAGGAGAGAAGCTATCACAGCTCAGTGCACCCTTTCTGGTCAAAAATTACAAATAAATATAACATGGCCAGATTGTGTATAAAGAGAGTTTACCATACAGCGGCTAGCATCACAACAAAATATATCCCCAGGACTTTGGAAGACATGGAATAACAGTGTCCTTTATACTCCAACAGGTGCTTGGGACACAAGATGTTGCAAGGCATAAATTAGTTTTGGAAACATGATTAGCAGTCTTTACTTAATCAATCAACAACGCTCTGATTAGCAACCAATCACGCCTGTGGAGCAGTCTCACTAAATGGTTATTTTATCTACCAAATACAGTCCAGAACAGTCAAATTGAGAGATTCTGTACTTTTTACCAACACTGGAGAGCAAATTACAATGTGACCCCACTTACTGCAACCCTGCAAGAAATTCAAGACGAGTGCTGCTTGCTGCCTATTGCAGCCTACTCTATTGTCCCCAGACACTGAAGAACACCACCAGGATTTTGGTCTGGAAACACCTTACCTTTTGTTTTTTTTTATAATTATTATTTCTAGAGTCCTGATTTCTGAAATACAACAGTTTACTGAGAGCCCCCATGCCTTGTACAAAGTGTTGGCATTCTGGCATACTCTGCATTTGTTCTGACTGTACCACAACAGACCAGATGGGTAAAGTTCTTGCATTTCATCTGACCACCCAAACTATTTTTTTTTTTTTTTTTTATTTTAGTTGTTTAACCAGGTATAGCACACTAAGCTGAAAGCTTTTTACAGGAGCGACCTGGGAGCACAAGGAGGTTAAGTGACTTGCTCAGGGTCACACAGTATGCAAGTGGAAGCTGTGGGATTCAAACCCAGGTCTGGTCTGCTGGATGTCACCAAATTTGCAGCTCAGAGCCTTAGACCACTCGCGCTATACTGCCTCCCATTTTTAATTCTGAAGTAGTTAAATTGGTACTATTTATCACTAGTTATAAGTCTAATGAAACACTCATGAGCCAGTTTGGCTACTGGATTGGTCGCTAACTTCTTAGAAATTACCAATCAAGCTGCCAATTGATGCTGTGCAGCATATGTAACTTGCACACTCTGCTCAAAACACAAGAAAGTAAAATAAACCGCAAAATTAAAGTGGTTATTGCGATTAGACTTACAATTGCAATAACAACCTCAAAGCCAATCACCTCCTTGGATTAATGATAGACTGCGCCTCAGGCCACCCCTCCCCCACTGGGCATTAATCCTTGAAAATGACCTGCTTCTCAGTTGTTACTGTTAAGCATGCTCTGGCAGCCAAGGATGCTCGCCCATCAGTGCTGAGTGTTACTGGGAGGCACTGCTGGGTTCTCAGTATACACAATCTGTTGCCTCCCCAGCTGCAGCAGGATGCACCAAAGTGGCTCCAAAAACTGCTGACTTCAGAATCTGGTCCTGTACCCCCAGCAAAAGCTGCCAAGAGCCTTGCTACAAATACAACTAGTTGAGTTTTCTCCCAATCAGAAACCACAAATTTATTTCCAACAAAAAAATGCACTGACAGCACTTTATACAGGCTGAGGACTCATCAGTATGTTTGTTGGGCTACTCCTGGGTGGTATATGTTGAATGAGAACATTATCACATGTTGTTAGGGCAAGAGGACAGCAGAACCCAGTTTAGTTAAAGCAGAGACTGGTAAGACACCTAGAGAAGAAGGGTTAATGGATTACAACCAACATGGATTCACGGGAGGTAGGTCAGTCAGTCCAACCTGACTGAATTCTTTGAGGGTGTAACGAAGTGTATGGGGGTGGATGTGGCCTACCTGAATTTCAGGAAGACATTTGATTCCATACCATACAGGAGATTGGTAAACAAGTTGGGTAGCTTAGGGATGGGGCAAAACTCACAAGGTGGGTGGAAGATTGGCTGGGAGGAGGGCGCACAGAGTGGCTGTCAATGGGAGGCACTCCAAAGAGGATGGGTGACAAATGGGGTACCACAAGGATCGGTGTTGGGTCCCATATTGTTCAATGTGTGCATTGGGGACCTGGCAGAGGGGCTAAACAGAAAGGTGTGTCTGTTCGCGACGACACTAAAGTCTGCAACAGGGTGGACACTCAGTTGGGGAGAAATGAGGCAGGATCTAGCCAGCCTGGAGGAGTGGATGGAAAAGTGGCAAGTGAAATTCAATGCAAAGAGTGCAAAATAATGCACATAGGACGGAATAATCCTGGGGCTAATTACTGCACTTTGGGGGAACGCTGCAGGCCACGAAGCAGGAAAAGGACCTGGGATTTGGATCACTAGCAATCTCAAGATTAGGTACCAGTGTGAGCCAGCAGCTGGCAAAGTGCCCAAAATGCTAGCATGCTTTGGGAGGGGCTTTACAAGTAGGAGGAGGGAGGTAATCATGCCACCATACAAAACACTGGTTAGACCACAGCTGGAATATGGGGTTCAGTTCTGGAGGCCCCACTTGCAAGGTGACAAAGACAGACTGGAAAGAGTACAAAGAAGGCGACCAGAATGGTCCAGGGGATGCAAGGAAGGAAGGATATATGGGGAGATGCTGGAGGAGCTAGGTCTGTATTCGCTGGAGATGAGAAGAGAAGGGAAGACGTGGCTGAGACCTTCAAATACATGAGGGAATAAGTAAGGTAAAGCAGGCTAGCATCTTGAAACTAAGAAAGAACAAAGCCACCAGGGTCATTCACTCAAGCTGGAAGGGGCAAATTTCAGGGGACATAAGGGATGAGGCGTCTCAAAAAGGTGGTAGGTCCATGGAACAGGTTGCCAGAAAGGGTTGTGGAAGTGGATACGGTGGAAAATTTCAAGAAAGCATGGGGTATCTACATAGGACTTGGTGAGGGTGGTCAGGGAGGTGGAAGGTAAATTAAAAAAAAAAAAAAAAATCCAGGGGAGGGGATATCTCTTTCAGGCAGACTGAATTGGCCAAACAGTCTTTTTCTGCTGGCAGGATTCTATGAATTCTTTAAGCACTATACAATGCAGAGTTAATGTTTAATAAGGGATATGCAGCAGTAGCCATATTTAATGTTTCACTACTCCAATGTCTTTTATTACGTTGAAAAATGTTTGTTAAGGGACACTGTCAACCCTTATTCGCATCATACAATACAATTAAGCAATAATGCACGACAGGGTGTGTGTCACGCTGGGATAACATCATGCCTGGGGTGGTTGAGCAACAGGCCGCAGGTCGAGTGCATCCAGCACACCAAAAGTGACATTATCCCCGCACGACACACACCCTGGAGTGCATTATGGCTATTATAATAATCGTTTTTTGTTAATAAAAGGAAAAGATGAAAAAAAATTTTTTATTCATTTTTATTTAATTATTGAGTGTGGAGGTATACCTTTTGAAGAAAAGTCCAGAATATGTGTCCACAGTAGGTGGAGCTCCAGTCTCAGTTATGCTGCCTGCCAAGGTGCCTCTGCTTCCATCCTAGTCTCTGAGATGTGGTGTCTTTCGCTTGCCTGTGCACCCCCAAACTGTGTCTTGTTGCAGTTCTCCCAGTACAGTTTCTTGCTCTGTTTAACTGTACTGGGAGATTATCTTATGGTGGCAGATTCTGAGGTTGCCTCCTCGCCCACTGCCTCTTGCCAGCTCCTGCTCCATCGCTGCTGTTGCCAAGCGGCTGCTGAGGTGTCTGTTAGTTGGATCTGTCAGCAACAATGTAGAAAGAGGTACAGTGTGCTACACAGTGTTTTAGTATTATGTTTAAAGAGACTCAACAAGCTAGCCTAAGGCACCATATATTTCATTGACTTACCTGAGGGACATGTTGCCCTGCGTGTAGCTGCCCCCAAAGATTTAAAGTTATTTAAAAGCGTTTGTAAATTTATGTCTACGGGTCTCCTGTACTTTCTGGTGTTTAGTTTCACCCTCGCCTTGCTCTGCCAACTTTATGATGTGATGACAGGGAAAGTGCAGGGATACACTACATTATAGACTATGGGGTAACTTTACAAACAATTTTATATAATTTATTGATCATGTGGTGATGAACTGAGCGGCAACCAACAGGGCCTTGTTAGCTGCCTGGTGCCACTGTTTCATCACCATATGATCAATACAATATATAAAATTGCTTGTAAAGTTATCCCCATAGTCTATAATGTAGCGCCCCGCCTTCCCCTGTCATCATGTCATAAAGTTGGCAGAGTGCAGGGCGGCGAGGGGCAGATCTAAACACCGGAAAGTACAGGAGACCCGTAGACATAAATTTATGTTGCTTTTCTTTTAAATAACTTTAAATCTTTGGGGCAACTACAGGCAACATGTCCTCACGTAAGGCACTGAAATATGTGCACATTTATTTTCAGATAGCCTGGTGAGTCTCTTATTTTAAAAAATGAAGAAGAAAAATAGAACTGCAGGATTATTGAGAAAACACTGGTAGCAGAGAGGAGATTGGACAAGCTAGTGCGTGCTGCTGTGCTGTGAGCCGCTTCAGAAGCTGCCTACAACGGCAAATTCAGAGGGGAAAAAACTTGTGGTTTGTTGGAGGTGTTAGAAAAGATGTGCACTTCTAAATACTGACTTGTGGCTTATTTATTTTATTTATTGCAGCGTTTCACCAGGAAGGCACACTGAATAACAAGTTGCTCGTCTCATAGTGCGTAAGGGTAAATGGAGACATTTATATAGCGTATAATTTTCATAGAAAGAATATAATTCATAGAAAAATGCATTAACTTACATTACATAACGAGGCTAATTACAATCAGTTCTTACAGTGTGTTATGCATACATGGGTATAAGGGGACAATATACATGAGATGCAGTCTATCGAGTAGCTGAAGTGGTTCCGACAGGAAAGTGAAGCAGTAGATTAATGTCAAAACTGGGTAAAGAGTCCTAGCAGCTGCAAAACAAGTGACAACTGTAGCCACTTTAGTTGGGCAGTAGAGCAGTGCATGATTGAGCTGTATGTATCAGGTGAATGAGCAATTCGAGGAGTAGTAATTTGAGAGGGCAGTTGAGGTAGAGTGGGGTGATGAGTGCCTGATCTGTGGTGGTAACGAGTTCCAGAGTTTGGGGAAGTCGTGGGAGAAAGCGGACTGCCAGCAGAGGCAAGTCTGCGGGGGATAGCTAGGGTCCTGGTGTCAGTGGATCTAAGTGAGTGTGGAGAGGGTGAGAGGATAGACAGAGCAGAAGAGAGGTAAGTGAGAGAGAGTTGAACCAGAATTTAGAGGTGACCTTAGCAATGTGGAGAGGCAATGGTTGGTAAGTGAATGGAACACTAGGAGTGTATAGATCACAGTGGTGAGTGTGAGGTGCTGCGTCAAGGCGAAATGACAGAAGGAGTTGAAGAGGGAGTCCAATTTGGTTAAAGTGGACTTTGGGGCAGCACTATAAACTACGTCACAGTAGTCAAAGATGGGAGAATCATTTTCTGGACTACAGTAGTTCACGTCTAGCGGTACAGGTAGACAGTTCTGGTTCCAATCAACTTGTGTAGTGAACAGTTAGCTTGCCGGGGGTAGAGAACAGACTGATGTAAGTGTTTGGGGGCACTACTGTATATCGGGCACAGTGATTTTTTTTTTTTCTTTTTATCTTTAACTACGGTCATCTGTGCTGGACCGTAATACAATGATGTTTTATACTGGGATAACATCACAGGTCCAGTGCCAGAGTGACCAATCAAAGCCCAGCATTTTTTCTTGCCACTGTATAATATCAAGTTTAATACCCACGTTATGATTGCTTACCTTCTCTAAAATGCAGCAATGTTGCTGGTTGTTTGATCTGCTTCATTTCTTAGTAGAAATGAAAAGCATGCTAATGCTGTTATTAGAGCCAACCTTGCTTGTTTCAAATCCTTGATCTACTTCTACTGAATATTTCCTGAATATTAGAAACATCCCAAACACTGCAGTCACTTACAATGCAAGAGTCTCCTTTCCTCCCACTGCACCATGAGTAGTTAGACTGTGTTTGGGTGCTCCCAACAAGTCCAGGAAAGATGCAGTGGATGTTGATCAAGGAATGTAAACAAACACGTTTTTTATGTGGTAACACTAGAATGGTGAGCAGTCCTTTTTCACATTTAAAAGAAAAAAAATGTATCCAACATCAAACTACCAGAGACATCAGTAGTCTCTACAGAATGTGACAAGTCATAAAATGTGCTTTTACGGCTGCAGCAGGTGGAGCCTGCAGACGTTTTGCATGTAAAAAGGGTGATATCATGTTTTCTGTCCGTGGAACTGACTGAAGGTGTAAATAGTCTCCTCCACCTTACCCTCCTCCAAGAAACGTCTTCGCCCTCAAATAAATCACGTAACCCCTAGATGGCGCTTATCCCAGGGCTACTACCCTGCCTGATTTGCCACTAACAGGTTGAGGGGCCTGGATCCAATGGCGGTGCCTCCACCCAGAGGTCAGGGTTTGCAATAGTTAAACTAACTGGTCACAGCCCTCTGGGACACTGCAACCCCCTTTCTTCCCACTAGTGGCCCACACAATATATCAGAATTACCTTCACAGTATACACTTACCCCAGGTCTGGTTCCGCACTGGGACCTCCTGTGAAATGAGATACAGTGCAACAATCACAGTACAGTACTTTAACATAGACAAATACCTCAGGCAGTATAACTTTGCTGAAACAAGCAGCTCTGATTTATTTAGGGGATATAACAAGGACAGGGAAATCAGGTTAATTAGCTTATCACTCTAATAATCTACCTATGGCTCTGTGCACAGGCCTATCCCTACCAGTTACTGTCCCTGGGTACCCAAGCCCTAGTGGCTAGTCCAAACCGTGGCAGCTGGGGCCCTTTCACACAGTGAAAAGAAAAATTAGTTTAAACAGTCAGCAGTACAGTGATTCCAGTTGGATTTAATGTGGCAATTCAACAGGGAGCGACCCTGAATTAGTACTCACGACCTCCAAACAAGATAGGGTCCTTCAACGTCAGCAGGGCTACTCTTGAGCTCCACGAAACTCTTCACACATTTATATGGTAAAAAGAAAGTACTATACCAGGTAGGCTGCTTCTCTATCCCGATCGCGATTACTGCACAATACCGGGAGAACACACAGCAGATTCAGTTCCTGACAGACCGAGTGCAATTCAACAATTTTTCCAGTCTTCTACAGGTGAGCCTGGTTTCTACTCTTCAGAGATCCTTTGATTCTTTTCACAGGACGGATTCAGTCCTAACAAGCAGTTACACAAGCTGCAGACCGGAACTCTGGGCCTTACACACGTTTTTTGACTAAAACTGCACACTGAAAAGCACAGGGCTCCTTCCTTCTTCACTGCCAAAGCTCAACTGAAACTCCAACCGACAAAACCGGGCACTTCCTTTGAGTTCCTCCCAGTTCTTGACTGGATTGGCTGTCACTCACAATAGACTGCTGCTGTTGGTCCAAAAAGGCACTGAAGTCTAAACTACATCTCCCAGAGTCACTGCCCATACAATCCTCTTGTGGCTGGCTCAGATTATGAGTCCAAGTTCTGATTCATCCAAGGCACCATTTTAGAGCTAGCTTACCCCACACTGATTGGTCCAGTTCAGCAGTTCAAACCAGAATGGGGAACTAGGCAGACACTGTTCTGACTGCAAAAGAAAGCAGGTTAGACAAACTGTAATTTCATTATCACTCTAAATGGTTTCTGGCAAACAGTTACATCTTTCAGATAGGTTCCTTTGCACTCCTAGTGACTGCAAAATGGAGTGAATTGGCAGCAGCTGAGTGGTACTCAATCAAAGAAACCACAGTCCCCCATACAAACTAATTATGTCTGCAAGCAGACAGCTCTTAAAGAGACGTACCAGAGGCTCTAAAAGCGCTCACTGATAAGTGGCTTAAGCGCCAAACACCATTCAGGCTTGGAGCATTCAAGCAAGCTCCTGGAAGTCTTTTGGGAACCCCCATTTGGGGGGTTACATCACGCTTTCATGTTAGTCAATGGTTGCAGTGCACCGCTTTCTTTCTTAAATGGGAGGTACAACAACTGGAACCTGAGTAGTGGGAGGCAGCATTAGTTTTTGGGGAGTAAGATACACCCCACCTCTACCCAAGAAGCTCTAAAGATCCACCCCACCTTTTTTTTTGGCTCATGTGGAGGGTCATGAGGTGACTATCATGTTGGAACAACTGACTATCAGAGCTGCCTGGGAAGTAATTAAGGAGTGCCTGAAACTGCATCTAGGCATATCCCCCCAACACACACACACACACACACACACACACAGACATCATGATTTCTTTTTATTTTTAACTCTAAGCATTTCAATATTTGGTTCTAACAGTATGAGCAAGTTGGGCATAAAATAGAAAAAACAAGCATTTGTCAATGCCGAACGTTTGCTTGCAGATATTTGCAGTGGTGTTTGGCACGTATGATGCTTTACCCTAATGCCCTGTGCGATTGCTGGTATTTGCACAATAAATGTTCAGAATGACCTTTTTGTTACCCCCATTGTGCACTACATAGGCAGAAACACGTTTTGGGCAGGATGTGAAAAATGACAGCTGTACTGTTCATAAGGAAGTGTGGTAAAATGGCAATGTTGAAAATCTGGAGTGGAAATATTGAAAATTCGCAAACCTACAAGCGTGCGTGGGAACTGTGCACATGCGCTTACGTAAAACAGTCATTGTTAAGAATTTTATCACCAAATTTTCAACATTGGCATTTTAAAACCTCTGCTAATGAACAGTGTCACTGATTTTCTTACTGTGTCCCATACATTGATTTAAGACACCGACTGCGCCATTGTGCACTACATGGGCGAAACAAGTTTTGGGCAGGATGTGAAAATGACAGCTGTACTGCTCATAAGGAGGTGTGGTAAAATGGTGATGTTGAAAATCTGGAGTGAAAATATTGCAAATTCGCAGAACTTACGAGCGTGCGTAGGAACTGCACAGCACGCCTCGTAAAACAGTTATTTTTAGAATTTGTTCACCAAATTTTCAACATAGCCATTTTAAGATCTCTGCTCATGAACAGTGACACTGTGATTTTCTTAATGTGTCCCATACACTGAGTTCGCACAGCAACTGTGCCATTGTGCACTACATGGGCGGAAACACGCTTTGGGCAAGATGTGAAAATGACAGCTGCACTGCTCATAAGGAGGTGTGGTAAAATGGCAATGTTGAAAATGTGGAGTGAAAATATTGAAAGTCGCAAACTTACGAGCCTGTGTAGGAACTGCATAAAACCTACGTAAAACAGTCATTTTGGAATTTTTGCCAAATTTTCAACATGGGGTTTTGGGACCCCTTCTACATGAATGATGTCACTGTCATGGCGTTATTCGGGCGAAGGGTGATTTTGCAGTCACTGTGCAGTTACTGCGAAATCACCCCTCGGCCCAACACGCCATAGCAATGACATCATTCATGAGAAGGTCCCAAACCCATGTGAATAATTGCAATTCAAAAATGCCTGAGATATGCAATAAAGTTGAAAACCCCTATCTAGCCCATTATACAGCTACCAGCATTTCCTCAGTTCGCGGTCGGCTTTGAAGAGTGTGAGCGTGTTCCGGTCCACGAAGATCGTTGTGCGAGCTCGGAGGTAAATATGGGGTGAGGGGGCGTGGGGAGGCTGTGTGCGCGCAGTGGGTGGGTGCGGGTTGTGGAAGGGGACTGGGAGAAGCACCGTGAGACCGTTTTGCTTTTCAGGTAAAGAAAAAAAAAAAAGACTACGTGGGGACGTTTGCCACACTGGGTGGGCTCCCAGCATGACACAAGGATGGATGGGGGCGAGGAGCCGACAGGATTGGGCACCCCGCCGCAAACAACGCTGGACGCTTGCCACGCTGGGGTGGGCCCCAGCGTGGCAGAAGGATGGCTTGGGGGCGTGGAGCCGACGGGGATTGGGCACCCCTGCGCAAACAATGTGGATGTTTGCCACGCTGGGGGCCTCAGCGTGGCAGCAAAGATTTGGAGGGGGCTACAGACGCTGGGGCGGTATGTGACGCCGGTGCTCTGTAGCGACAGCGTAGTTTTCTTTTGAAGCCGAAGACCACCGCTGTCATACAGCTCCCGCACCCATTGGTGCAGGATCGCCACGCCTGCTCAACGGAGCAGTGGACTGAAAGGAGGCACACCTCCAAAGTGTGCTACTCTCCAAACGCCTGCGCATGCGGCATAGCCAAACGTAAAAGGATCAAGCAGGTGCCTTTTCCTTTGTCAGATACATGCAGACAGAAGGTCACAAATCCTGTATGACAAGTTCATTATATGGATGTTTTCCATGTCACACAGAAAGTTTGTTATTGTCATGTCTTAGCATCGTTGTAGCCAGTAAACTATTATTTACGTCGGTACTGTAAACAACAGGTTTTAATTCAGAAATCCAGTCTTGATAAATTTGTTTTTTAGCAGTTCGGTAAGATGTATGTCTCTCTGATGTAAGAGTGCATATCACAGAAACTAAAGGGGTTTCTTTAAGTGATTGTTGTTTACATGAGAAGTGGGCATGACAGTGTAAGGCAAGAGTGAAGTCTAACAATTGTTTCTTGGCCATTCTAGGATCTAAAGTTTAACAGTAATGTGTGAAGACAATAAAGTCTTGTTTTTGCATTTGAATAGATTTAGTGCTTTGAAGTTAAAAGATATATATATATATATATATATATACACACATATACATATAGTGTCATGGGCACCTGGAAAGGAAGGAGATACTACTAAAATAAATGCTATTCTGATGATTTATTTATTTATGTGTGAGATTTTAAGTGTAGTTCTGCCTAGGTCACAGACACATAAGCTATAAATAAGGATGGATGTATTAGTCAAAGCTTGTAGTAGCAAAATAAAGCAAGAAAAATAATATATTGTGTTTTTCTTTCTTTCAATTGTTTAACCAGGAGTGGCACAATAAGCTGAAATCTTGTTTACAGCGGCAACCTGGGAGCACATGGAAGTTAAGTGACTTGCTCAGGGTCACCCAGTATGCAAATGGAGGCTGTGGGATTCAAACCTAGATCTCCAGATTTGCAGCTCAGAGCCTTAAACCACTGTTCTATAATGCCTCCCTAGTTATGGCAGTCACCCGTTTTATGTTCATGATGTTGGTGTAGTAAGCATACTAACATACTAAAATGCCAGCAGAATAGGCTCAGCAGTCTTCGTTCTGCTTGTTTGGTCAGCCCCACCCTGGGAGCTGACTCATGACCCCCGCCTCTCGGGATTCTCCTTCCCAGTCCAGTTTATTCCTGCTGCACTGGACTTTGCTTCCACAACCCTTCACCTGTACCTGTCCCACACCCTCTTGAACCCTCCACAGTCCCTGCCTCACCAGCCTCCCGGCAGCGCAGTCCATGGTTCTACCACCTCTCACAGTGAAGCAGCACCTCCTCCTTTCTTCCGAGTCCCCCAGCTTCCACCCATGCTCTCTAGTTGCCCCTCCTTCCCTCGGAGCACCTTGACTGCACCTCCCTATTTATCCCCTTAATGTACTTGAAGACCTCTATCATGTCCCCTGTCCCTTCTCTCTCTTCCAATGTGTACATATTTAGCTCTTGAGCCTTTCCCCATAGGTCTCCCGCCCCCAGCTCCAGATCATTTGGCTGTCCTCCTCTGGACCCTCTCCAGGAGTTCAATGTCCCTCTTTAAGTGTGGCCTCAAAACTGCACACGTACTCGGCGTGGCCTCACCAAGCAATTATACAGAAGGAGTATCACTTCCCTCCTTCTGAGGTGATCCCTAGCGATGCATCCCAGCATCCTGTTGTCCTTGGCCGCTGCCCTCCTACAAGCCTCCGAGTTGTTCATCTTGACATCCACCACCACCCCCAGGTTCTTCTCAGCCATACATTATAAGTAGGTCATGCAACAGATGTGCTGAGCAGTTACTGAAGCAAGAAATGTATTTAGGATAGTAAAATATTCCGGTTAGAAAACTGATAAATGTGTGACATTCGCTTCTCAATTTCAAAGAAGTCCTTATGGGGTGTCACTGTACAATATAAAGTAGTTATAGTTTTCAAGTTGTCGGAGTAATTGTTTTGTACTACTATTGTTACTAAATTTAAATTATTCTATGAAGGAAATTACGTTTATGTAACTGTCTATAAATGTATTAAAACATTTACTTGTCCCTATAATGTAATGCATTCAGTAATAAGCCATGACACGGTGTGCATTAAAGTTTAATGCATGCCCAGAAGCTGAATCTTTAAAACCTGAAGACCAAAAGTGCAAGTGTCCTTCGCCTGAGAAGTATTAAAATCTTTTAATGCACACCCTGGAGTGGCTTATCACACTTATAAATGGGCCACCATCACAAAAGAATTTGTTTGATTTACTCTGATAGGGATTAAACTGTATTTACTATTTTCAAAAAGAGTGTACAATACATTACCTCTACAACATCTAAAATCTATAAAAGTAGTCCCGATTAATGAATAAAATAGCATATCTCAGCAACAGGTTAACTAGTACAGTACTTTTCAGTACAAGTATTTATTAGTAGAGTTGGTTGAAAATAAATATTTTCTTTGTAACGTAAATTATCATATAAATGCACTGTAACATCTGTAAATTTGTAAAATACAAGTAGCATTTAAAACTTAATTTTCATTACACTGTAGTTATATACTTTCACTGAAGGCAACCTTTTCTTTACTTTTTTTCACTTATGTGTTGTGGTGCAGTACATGAAAGGAAAACTGCTGTAGGATTAAGGTGAAAGGTTAGTACAAAAAAAAAAAACTTTAAACCTGCCAAGTTGCCTTTTTTGATGGTGGGGTAGATTTCACCTGACAACACCTATACATGATTAAAATGTGCATGCTTTTATAAACATCAGCAATGTAGTTGAGCAGTTTGGATCTGCCTCTGCTATGTAAGCGTTTTCCTACCTTTTCTCTTTGTTTATAAAGTATTACTACATTGCCTACTTTCTTCATCCTGTTTTTTCTGTTTTTCCCACATTCAAGACACAGAATGTTTATCATGGAATGTTTACCAGTGAATACAGAGATTCAAAATTCTGCTCAGTTCCACTGATAGAATGTTACTCTCTAACATACTGTACACACAGACAACAAAGACCTGTTTTAGAGCCAGAGACTCAATTATCTCACTATAATGTATGGTAGACGTTGTTATAGGTAGAAATCTACCTTTTCATAACAACAACGCTTTACCATCAATGTGAATCACGATCTTGTTAACCCATCGATGAGTACGTCACATCGATGGGTTAACAACTCAAAACAATCTGAGCATCGCCAACTGGATCGGACGGCCTTGAAACGGCCATGGCGGTGAGGGCAGAGCAGCGGTGACTGAAACAAAACTGCAGTAGGGAACTGCTTTCTTTTCTTAAAACCTAAATGGTACCATACACTATAAAATATAATGTATGGTACATTGCTGATTAATCGTTTTGTTACCAATCTCAGGTTGCCATAGTGACCTAAACCTCTTGAGCTTCGCTCTTGAGGTTTACATGGTCACTCTGTTAACCTCTCGATGGTTAACAAACCGGTTAACCATCGATGACCATACATTATCCTCTATGTCAGGGCAAGCAGAAGAGATTTCCTTGATGAGCAGGTAAAGATAGAAGGGGATTTTTCACTGTCAGTAAAGAAACAGTTGTAATGAAAACTATAAACAATACTTAATGTTTCTAATGTATTTATGTGTGTAAGGAGGGTGTAATGATCAGGTAAACAACATTTAATTAATTTGTTTTATTTTTTATTTAAAGTAGTTTTATTTTTAGGCCCAGCTGAAGGTTTTACAGTGTAAAAGTGGCAGTCATGTTTGCGATGAAGATCAGTTCTGGACTGGTTGCAGGGGACTGATTTTCTCATTGTGTGATGTGGTTTAGGACCAGGATGACTCTGCGTATATAGAGATTTAATGTACAGTCACCTGATGCCTCTTGGCCAATGAGATTTCTACATTTTTCTTGCCATTTTATAAATGCTGTTGCTAGGTGAAGAAGTCACAACAGCAATAGAGATGAAAACAATCGGATGCATAGGAATTTGAAAAAGTATGCATTAGCAGGAGCAGTGTCATGACTTCACCAACTGTTTTATAGTTTCACCCTAGACTTTCAACATTACCATTATTTTTAAACCTCCTCATAAACTGTACAGCTGTCATTTTTACATCCTGTTCAAAATGTGTTTTGCACCTGTGGTGCCAAATGGCACAGTCGCTGTGCAAAATCACCTTTCGCTAAAGAACTGATAGTGTGACTGTTAATGCGGTGGAGTCACAAAAGCCAATGCTGAAATCCAGGGCATTAGGGTTTCTAACCATAACACCCGCCCTTTAGGGACTGACAGGCATCAAGGGTGTGACTTGGGATTGTCAACAGTAATGCTCACACCATTCCCCAACCTGCAGCCAATGACAGGTATCGAGGTGTGCTTTTGACTCTTCAGCCCCAAAGTTCACTCCATTCTCTTTACTGTACCCATTTCAGCGTATTTCCTTATGGAATGGGGGCGAGTGTAAAGTCTGAACACCCCAAGGCACACACTCGACTCGCCTGTGTTTGCAGGGTAGGTGAGGAGAAATGGCATAAGCGTTATAGGCAATGACCCAAAGGCACAACCCCAATGCTTGTCCATGTCTGCGGGTGGGGGTAGGGTTCGATCACTTCAATACTTCACTGCCATTCCTATTCTGCCTGTCTGTCTATGTCTCTCTGTCTCTCTCTCTATGGCCCTGTCCACACTACACCAAAAAAACAAAAACAACCTCTGTTAACATTAGAGAGGGGTCAAACGCATACTCGTAATGGTTTTGCGCTTACACTGGTAACGTTACAGAAGGCGTTGAATTGTTACAGAAACCTGCTGTGAGGTGGTTTCAACAATGGTTCTGTAATGGTTACAGTCCTGTAACGCTACCAGTGTGTGTCTATAAACGGTCCACCATGTAGCCTCCAGTCTCTCACTATACCTGCATGCACTGTTTTACCGCGTGCAGGAGGTCGGAGGCTACCAGGACATATGCAGACAGCAGTGTGGAGCACGGGTAGGCTACAATACTGGAATGCCTCTACTGTATATCACAGTAACTTTACAGCTGTATGTGCACCCCAGGTGTACCCCATGTCCCACCTAACCTATCAATCAATTCTTTATTTATAAAAGGCGCCTTTCCAAAACCATTGGCTCAGTTGGTAGCACATCGCCTCTCTGACCAGAAGGTGGTGGGTTCTCATCCCACACGGGATTGAGTTGCACCTACAAATCGCTGGCATCAGAGTGCAGTATTGGGAGGTGCTGTACTGCTGGGGTGTGCCATCCTTTCGATGAGACATTAAACCGAGGTCCCTTCTGCCCGTCCTGATGCTGTCCTAGTGGGTGTCCAGGTGGAAGTAAAGAACCCAGGGCACTCTTCGCAAAGAGCAGGGAGCATTCCCAGTGTCCTGGCCAACATTCCCTTCCCATAAACTGGTTCATGCAATTATCCAGGCTGTGTGTGGGTGATGATGTGATATGGCCACCACCACACATTCAGTCACTTCACTACCAGTCTAGCATTGCTTGTAAAGTGTTTTGGGATACTGTGTATGAAGCGCTATACAAATTATTCTTCTCCTTCTCCTTCTTCTTCTTCAGCAGCTTTAATAATTGGAAAATGCAAGCTAAAAAGATAAGCTTTCAGAGCAGCTTTAAACTTTGGACAGTAAGGCTATCTTGCACCCGATGAAGTAGAGAATTCACAGGGTCAGGGCCACAAACCTAAATGACCTTGCCCCAGATGTTTGTAAATGAACCCTGGGAATCTAGCAATCCCTCATCAGTGGATTGGAGAGGCAGAGGGACAGTAGGGATAAAGGAGATCTTTCAGGTAACTGGGTCCTTGATTGTGTAGGGCCTTGTAGGTTAACAAAGCAACCTTGAAGGTGATCGCCACTGTATCGGCAGCCAGTGCAGTCCGTGGAGCACAGGCATTATATGACTGGTTCTAGAGGTACCAGTCAAAAGCCTGGCTGCCGATTCTGCACTAGCTGCAAGTGGCAGATATCAACCCCGGTAGTCCTAGGTAAAGGGCATTGCAGTAGTCAAGGCGGAGGTACGAAGGCATGGACCAAAGTTGGAAGATCATCGGGAGGAACCAGGTGCTTTGCCCGTGATATTCCTCAGGTGGTAGAAAGAGGTTTTGACAGCCGCCAACACCTGCAATTTTAGGGTCAGGTGGTCATCAAATATAACGCCAAGTTCCGCACCCAGTCTGAGGTGGTTAGTTGGACACCTCCGAGCCATAAACCTGAAGGAGAACCAGCCAATACACCGCCTCTCGGACCTGGGTCCACAACCAACACCTCAGTTTTTCTGGGTTTAACCGCAACCAGCTCACGCTCATCCAGTCCTGGATCTCAGCTAGACAGCTCTTAAAGACCGAGGCAGCGTCATCCTGACCAGGCACAAAGACATGTACAGCTGAGTATCATCTGCATAGCAGTGAAAACTCAAGCCGTACAGCCTGTTAATCGCTCTAACAGCAGCATATAGACCGCAAACAACATGCGTAAGTTAAAATGGATCCTCAAGGGCACTCCGCAGGATAGGGAGGGTGGGGCTGAGGAAAAATCCCACACCACCCTCTGAGTCCTGCCTCGAGGAAGGATCGAAACCATTTGAGGACCGACCCAAAGTCCACAGATGAACTGCAAGTGATCCAACAGCACTCCATGGTCCACGGTGTCAGATGCCACAGATAGATCAAGAAGGACCAAGATGGAACAGGTCTTTAGATCTCTCACTATTAGGAGGTCATTTAGTACCGGACAAGGGCTGTCGGTACTATGTCTCTTCCTAAATCTGGACTGGAGAGAATCATAAATATTGTGACTGGTCAAATGGTCATCAAGCTGTGGCACCACCACCTTTTCAATAACCTTACCCACAAAGGCGGGTTAGAAACAGGCCTGTAGTTGGCCAGACAGTCTGGGTCCAAGGAGGACTTCTTAAGAAGGGTCCGAACCACAGCCTCCTTCAGGGGATCAGAAAGATCCCTCTCCCAAAGACATCCAGACCATCTCGGCAAGGACCAGACCGATACTGTCCACACAGCCTACTAAAAGGCACGTGGGGCCGGGTCCAAACTACAGTTGGTTTGATGCAATAACTTGATAACCATCACAATATTATCGATTGTGGGCCAGCCGAAGTCACACCACACAAACTGAGCATCCGACATCTCCTGCTGACCACTGCAACTCCCTTGAGAGAGGGGTCAGGCGGATGCGGACCCGATTGCTTCGATTCTTCATGGATAAGGTTGCCACAATCTCCTCACAACACTCTTGTTAAAAAGCTGGGCTGGTCAATTTTGCACAGCAGCAATCTCCCTGAACAGGAATTCTGCCTTCTTACGGGTAACTGCTGATTGATAGACCAAATAATGGTCGGTCAAACTAAGTTTGCACACTCCAGGCCTGACCTCCGCCAGCTCCTCTCTAACCCTTCGTTACTCACCTCAACTCCTCAAGGCCTCATCAAACCAAGGAGACCTGGGGTGAAGAGTGAGGGGTGAACGTGAACAGGAGAACAGAATCCAGGGCCTCTGTCACCACCTTGTTATAGGCTAGTACCAGATCCCCTGGATCCATGCATTCACTCGCATACCCGAGCAGGTCCAGTACCGCCATCAGGCCATTAGGTGACACACCCCTCAAAGGGCAGTACTGGACCATCTCTATAGGGGCAGGCCTCTTGGGGGCCTACCTCTCTGTCTGCACTTGCCTCCCAAAGGGCTACCTCCAGATGGTATCCGTGTACTGTCTTTGATTACTCTTCTCACTGTGCCGAGTGTTGGGAGTACTCTGCCTGCCCATGTGTGATGTGGCAGCATACTACCTGCAGAGCAGTGCCAGTAGTGAACACATACATTAGTGGAGCTCCTGAGTGCATCATGGAGCTCTGCTGCAGTGGACAATAGGCAGGTGGCACTGTGTACAGTGGGTGGTGGGGAACACTGAAGGCAGTAGTAGAGGTTTGCCTTCAGCCATGCAGCAGCAGTACATGAACGTCTGTTGTGCCCAGGTGCCCTAATACTGGCAGAACTGATGCCATCTCGCTCTCTCTCCCTCTCTCTCTCTCACTTTCTCCCCTCCTCCCTCTCACTGATGTAGCCCCAATTCCAACATACAGATCTCCCTCCGTCAAACTCTCTCTGTCACCTACACAACATAAGTGTGTCTCATAACAGTGAAATATGGTTATTTACATAATATGACTGTGCCATATACACAGTGCTCCATAGGACACGTAGGAGGGCATCTCAAAATGCACTTGTCATCACTGAGCGCACCATGGGATGTGCACTGCTACTACAGTGTTGAGAACACACACACACACTCGCATTCAGTGTGGACAGGCTGTAATGTTCACTGGCAGTGTGGACACACTGTAACGTTTACAGTCTGTAACGGTTTGAATCCATTACAGCATTTTCAAATGTAGTGTGGACAGGGCCTGTATGTCTATGTAATTATCTATCTTTCTATCAATTGCATGTATCGCTATTTTTACCTATTTCTAAACCAAACCTGCATATCACATTTGCTTGCACTCTGAGCACATACTTTTGAAACTGTACATATTTGTACTCAACTTCTCCATAGACCTCATACTTTCCTAATATTCCCATTATTACAAGCATAACTACCTTGCCCTTATCAAAAGCGACCCCTCTGAAAGTTACTATCACATTTCTCTGCTAACAGTCCATCATCATTACACGGACTCCCGACATCAACATATTGCTTAAATATAACTTACATCACCTCATGGACAAAAACATCTCTTTAAAAAAAAAAAAAAAAAAAAAAACCTGTGTAAATAATCCCAAAGCTGAACATATGTCAGCCATTACTTTTCATGCACTGCCACCTTCTGTACCATCATGTGGATTTGCATAAGTTTCCCATGATGCTTTGCTTTATTGGGGTATGTGCAATTGCGTTTTCTTTAAAATTTGGCTATCCGGCCAATAACATCGGGATAACACTACATCAGTGGCATTTGCTCTGGTGTTCTTTAGTAAGCCTATATTGCTTCCTATTCCTTCCATTAAAAGCGTACACCTCCATGTATTTTCTTTTTTTTTTTTTTTTTTTTTTTTTACTTTCCATCTTATTGTTGTTATTCCATTTTACAAGAGAGAAAAAAAATTTAATAATACAAGTTAATGACAGCTTATGCAACCGTGAAACTACATAAAACTAAAACAAACTAATGACTACATAAAATTAATCACATTAAGAAGGTGCCTTCAATACTCCAGAGTCCTAAATTTCATATACTAGATCTACAATCAGGATATGGATACATTTCTTAAAGGGTTAAGGAACAAAGCCTTTCCTTAAAGGTGTGATGTACATCACCCATCTTCTCCACCTATTCTCAAACCGCCCATTGACTTATTAAGCATGGCTGTTAATCTTTCCATTTTGTATAGCTGTATCATTAATGAGGACCATTGGTCCAATGTTGGAGGAAGTGGGGACAGCCAGTTTTTAGTTATGGCCTTTTAGCCGCAAGAATGGCCACATTCATAAAGTCCTCGATGGGTGTCCTTGCACGTCAGAGGGTATTTACCAAAAGAAAGAAAGGGGTCCACTACTATCTCTGGAGAAATTATTTGCTGCAAAGCTTCCTGTAATTTGGTGAAAAAGGTGTGTAGTGTGCTGCATGCCTAGAATATATGTCCCAATGTAGCTGGGGTATGTCCGCACTGCTCAACAAGCAGCCCCAGAAGGGTTAAATTTTTGGCCAATGGCTGGAGCGAAAATATCTTATGGCCAACTTCCACAAACTCCTTCCAAAGCCCTGAATTCACCTCTTCCCACTGTTTGCAAGTGTTCCTCCCATAACTCGGAGGAAATTTCCATTTTAGATCTTTTGACATGATACTCTAATTTTCTCCGTGGAGTCGGCTTTTGTCAAGACAAGGGCCTTGTATAAAACAGAAATTAAGTGACGGGAACACAATGCTTGTCTATAGCCTGTATAAAAATCTGTATAAGCGCAGGAATTGGGGATTCTCCCCATTTAACCGCTCCAGTTTTCCTCAGATAAAATCCCTCATTTGAAAATATCTGAATCTATCTGAGTAGGGGATCCCGTACTTCTGGCTTAACTCTGTTAAAGGTAAAATCTCTCCTGTGGCATGAAATGATACACCAGATGGAGCCTTTACTCTCCCATTGCTGAAATCCCGGTCTAACTTAGCAGGAATGAAGGAATCTATATATGGTAGGGAACATAGAGCTAATCTCCACTTTTCAATGCCCTCTTGCCTCAGTACTCCCTGCCAATATTTTAAGGTAGAATGGGTATATGGATTACTAACTCTGGTAAGTTTTATAACCGAAGGGAATGACAGCAGAGTCTGATGCAAGTTTTAAGTTCTACCTCTTGGTTCTCGATAGATTTCCATCTCGCCTTATAGCTTCCGTCCAGCCAGTAAGGGGTATTCTGAGCTGGGCGGCTATATAGTATTTTAAAATTAGGTACCGACAGCCCTCCCTGCTTTTGGATAATTGCAATATGGATAATCTTACCCTTGGTCTCCTGTATGCCCAAATGAACTGACCCACCTTTCTCTGTAAGGTTCTATAAAGGTTTCTGGCAGTACCATCGGTATAGTTTGGGCTAAATACAGGAAACGGGCAGGACCATCATTCTAACTATTTCAGCCCTATGATGTAAAGCCAAGGGCAATGTTCTCCACCTCTCTATATCTGCAACCAGTCTTTCCAGGAAAGGGATATAGTTTAGGGAGAAAAGGTCAGTATGGGAACTCCCAACTAGTACCCCTAAATATTTAATACATTTAAGTCCCAACGGAGGGGTAAGTTAGATCTCAGCTTCAGGGATGGGACATAATTTGTGGCCAAAGCCTCCGTTTTGGAAAAGTTGATTTTATAACCAGCTATCTTTCCAAATTTGATCAAGAGTTCCCAGAGGCAGGGAGAGAATTCTGGGATCTGTCATGTAGATTAGTAAATCATCTGCATATAATGCTAATTTATGGGTTTCTGTATCTCCCTCCACTCCTGCTATACCCTGCTGTTTCTCAATGCCTGAGCCAGAGGTTCCAGATAAATAGCAAACAGGAGGGGTGACATAGAGCATCCCTGTCGGGTACCACGGGACAGCTCGATGGGAGGAGAAGGAGCCATTCACCCTGACAAAAGCCCTGGGGGCAGAATACATTAGCTAATTATTGCAATTACCTGTTCAGGTATTCCAATCTTCTCTAATACCACCCACAGGAAGGACCATTAGACACTATCGAAGCGCCTTCTCAGCATCCAGCGAAAGGAGCAGAAAAGGCGTTCGTCTTCTCTCCATCCATGGATCAGATGAAGGGTTCTTTTAATATTGTCCTGCGCCTGCGGGCAGGGACAAATCCCGTCTGATCTAAGTGCACTATATGTGGTAAAATTATTTGAATCTGTCACTGGAACAGGCGAAATATCTTATAATCTATATTCAATACTGAGATTGGCCTATAAGATGAGCAGGATGTTATGTCTTTGCCTGGTTTTAAAATGCTTGCTATGTAGGCATATCTCCACAAATCTGGGATTGCTTTACCTTGCTGTACCTCCCTGTATGTTTCCCTCAGAATCGGGATCAGATCCCTTGAAGGGTTTATAAAATTCCCGGAGTACCCATCTGGTCCTGGACTCTTACCAGACTTTAGGGCCTTAAGTACCCGGTTCACTTCCTCCTCTGAGAAAGGTCTTGACAAGGCTTGCTTCTGTTCTGCTGTTAATGTTGGGGTTCAAGATCCTGTAAGAAAGTCCCTATCTCGTGAAGTTGTGTTGTTACCTCTGAGTGATATAGAGATCTGTAAAAGGTCTGAAGGCCTGCTCAATCTGTTGGGGAAGAGAGACCAAATTGTTTGTTGCTGGGTTTCTAATTTGGGTTATATTGGAACGTGTTCTATGCTGCCTAAGCCTATGTGCCAGTAAACGGTAGCTCTAGGACCCTCTTCATAATATTTTTGCTTAATAAGCTGCAATGCTAATTCTGTACGGACATCTAGTATCTTCTGTATTTGGTCCTTAGTAGCCTGAAGGAGGGAAGAACCAGATATCTCCTGCAGCGTGTTGAGCCTGAAGTCTACCATATTGATGCTGGAGTTTATCTAAATGCTTCTGTTGCTGCTTTTGTGATATGATGCAAATTTTATAATATCCCCTCAGGACCACTTTCAAAGTGTCCCATAGAATGTCCTGGTAACCCCTGGTTGTCATTCTCTGAGATAATTTGCTTAATTCTCTCCGAATCATATCTCTGAAGTCTTTCCTGTTTAAAAGGGAGTTACTGATTTTCCATAAAGTGTTAACTCTCCCAAGACACTCTCACTAAAACACAAGAGTGGTCTGAGAAAACTGAGGGAGATTGTACACACTCTTGTATCCTATATAAGTATTCCTTAGGGTGTGTATGTAATCTATTGAGTGTAGATCCCATGTGGAGGAAAAGTGTGTGTATTCCCGCTTATTAGGATGTATATGTCTCCACACATCTACCCACTGGGCTTCCGAGAGGAAGACCTGGGCTGTCCTTTGAGCTGGGCTCTTTTTATATATTTTAAATTTGTGGTGTCCATAGGTGACATCGTCAGGTTATGATCCCTCCTAGTACCAGCATTCCCCTATGTACCTCCATAATCTTTTGAAGCAGTGACTTTCTTACTTCACTCCCGGGCCGGGAGGGACATACAGAAGACTAAGGGTAATATCTTGGCCTTCTAGTTGTCCTATTGCTACCGCTAGTCTGCCCTCTGGGTCTACATCGAGTTCACTAGTTGGAATGGGATGTTTTGGGAACCAGAACTGCTGCGCCTCTTTTTTGCCTTCTGAAACACCGAGGCTACTACAGTAGTGAAACCAAATTTCAATAGCTTTTGATGTTCTTTCTTGCTTAGGTGTGTTTCCTGTAATAATATGAAGGCTGGCTTCAGTTTTTAAGGGAACTGATTACTCTGTATCTTTTAATTGGATTGTTAAGCCCATTTACATTATGGGAGCATACTGATATTGTGGGGGTCTTATTCATATGTATGTAACTTAAATCCTAAACCTGCCACCCTGAGCTGATCTGGGTTCTGTCAGTCAAGGTGTACCATTCCCTATTATCAATGGGGCGAGAAACAACTTTTCTCTCCTGCTTACCTCAGACTCTCTTCTTTCAGGCACCTGTGGTTTTACAATAACTATAACATATTTGTCCATAACCAACATTAACAGACTTATAACCATCAACAAACTATATACAGTGGTACTTCCAAGGAGGAGATATTCTTCACTCTCTGGGGCAAGACAAAAGTCCCCTAGGGAGGAAAGGTGGCCAATGGACTTAGCCAGTCCTCCCTGGCCTCTCGTAGCGAGGCCGAGTGCAAGTGCATCACCCTACAAGGAATGCACATCAAGCTTCCAACAGCAAGGTCCGAACTCTGCAACCTCCATGCAAGCTTATTGAGAGAGTTTTAAAAAAAAAAAAAAAAGGGGAGGGAGAAGGAAGAGGAGAAAAAGGGAAAAAGGGGCAAGGGTGGGAAAGTATCAGGGACAGACAAAACCAAAACAAAAGCTTTATGGGTCACAATATTGTCCTTTGCTTTCCAGTTCAGGTAGTGTCTTTAGCCAAACACAGTTTATAGGTCCTGCCCATATGGAAGGCTATTATGGAATGAAAAGTATCTGTATGTTTCCGTGGACAGACTGACCCACCAAGACTTGTACTCAGGTTACTCAGAAGAGGGAAGAGTACCAAGAGATCTCTCTCAATGTGGAGTACAGAAGCCATGAACCATGCAAAACTTAGCTTAGTCCTATTATCCCTTTCAAGTGTTCTGGTCATTCACTGTAACTCTTCCGCAGGATTCTGTCCTTTCTGGAGATTCTCCTTAATTTTCTTTATAGAGCTGAGGACATCCCACTGCTTATTGAGACCCTCTCTTCTTCGGCTCCTCTGCCAGCTCGATCGAGGGGCGCTTTTCATGTTGCACGGACCAGCGACTGGAAACTCCAACCTTGCTCCTTAGTTCGGGTATATTTCTTCAGGAGGCAAGTAACTCTTATTGCCAGAGTCCCAAAACACCCGTAGAATAGCTGGGTAAGCAGTCTGAAAGGCATGTTCTTTAAGTACCCTTGATATTGGTGCAAATGCTGCCTGCCTCCTCATCATTTCAGTCGGGTAATCGTTATCAAACAGGAGTTCGGCAGAGTTGTAAGTGACCGTTTCTTACTCCATGTAGCCCTCAAAACAGTTTCTTTATCTCTGAAGCTAGAAAATTTCAGAACTACTGATCTAGGCCTGGCATCTTTGTTTGTGGGTTTTTGTGTGAGGGCTCTGTGGGCCCTTTCAATTCAGAACTGAAGCGAAGGTGGAAGGTCTAAGACATCTTTAAGCAAATCTGTTATAAAGTCCTCCATTTTCCCAGTTTCTGAGTCTTCTGGGAGACCACATATTCGAGGGTGTCTCTGCGGGACCTGGCTTCCAAGTCCAATAGCTTCTCATGAAACATCATATGCTGATCTATCAGGGCGTCCACAGCTCTATGCAAATTCTGGGTCTCCTCTGCCATCTCATTACGTCATGGTTTCAAACCATCTAATCTTTCCTCCACATCCAGTGAGTCTGCAGCAAATTAAATTCTTTTTATTTTCGCTCTAAATGCTCAATTTCAGACAGGAGCATTTCAAAGCGTGGCGAGATAGCTTCTCTCCTTCTCTGTCCGTATCTATGTCTCCCGTGACACTGCTTGCGAGGCGAGACACTACGGCTGGGCTAGGCATTTTCTTGGATCCCACCGCATCCGCCGACCTTTATGTCTCCTGCTGAGCGATTTGGCTCCATCTTTGCCTCCAAACATTCTCCGATTTGTTGGATTTTAAATTTAAGCTTTTCTCGTTTGTTTTAGAGACTTTAATAAACGGACCTTGTTGGAGCTCTTCTAACTAGCGCGGCCATTCCTAGGATGCGTCACGGAAGTCCCTCCATGTATTTTCCTAATAACATGTATACCTTCCTTAGAACAGAAACTAAAACAAATCTTACTACTTACAAATCATTGTGTTGTTTCTCCATACCTCCTTAAAATTCCACACAACTTCACTAACTTCATTATGCAGCTGTGGTGGATCTGATCACATTGTTGAACTGGGGACAGTTTCTGGCAAAAGGGGCTATGAGTGTCCCTTTAAAATGAAGAAAGCTAGTTTAAGTTAAAGCAGTCCCTGTGCTGCACACTGCTTGTGGGACAGTTGAGAAAGCCGTGTGAAGATAACATCTGAGGTCAGACACTCACTGGCAGTTTCTACTGTTTATGACAGACTTATCTTATCCACTATAAAATACAGATCCAGAAGCAAATGATTTGATACCTTTTAATGGACCAACATAGATGTAACAACAGAACAAAGTGATCCCCAAGCTTTTCGGACCAACAGTCCTTCGTCAGAGCCTAATGCTATTAGGCTTCTGATGAAGGACTGTTGGTCCAAAAGCTAGAGCACTTTGTTCTTGTTGTTACATCTATGTTAGTCCATTAAAAGGAATCACATCATTTGCTTCTGGATCTCTTCTTGCAAGGACCAATAGGCAACTACTAAATCTAGATTACAAAATATAGTTAATTCAAGTATTTTTTTTTTTTTTTTACTTTCTTTTTATCCCCTAACCTGCCCTCTTTGTTCCACTCCTTCGGCCTCTCATACAATCCATGCCCCAGTCCTGGAGTCTGCCCCTAGAGTGCACGGCTACTCCATTAGTCCCTTCAAGTGCCTGGATAACCCACCGGGTGGGGTGAGGAGGGACCTACCTTCCTCCACCTCAGTGAAGCGCCTACAGCAGGGTCTGCCCGTAGATCGGTGGCTGGATGGCCCGGAGTGGCCGTCATCTAGGACCTCAGGGGTATTTTCTGCTTTTTCTTGCGGTCCCCTTCATCCCCGAGAGGACGGCTCAGGCGGGTTACATGCCAGCGCCTCGCCCGTCAGGTGCCTAACATTGTCCTCCCCTCCAACTCCAACGCCAAAGGAGTCAAATGCCCTGAAAGTCGGTGTTTCTCACCGACCTTCAGGACGTCTGGTGCATAAAACACCCTGGTAACCCACCCCCAGAGGGAGGAGGAGGAGAGCATCTGTTGGGATGCTCAATCCTCCTTCCTCCTGCTGAACCTGATGACCGGGCTCGTTCCCAAACCTGGGTCCTGGCGTGGAGCAAGATGTGGCGTCAGCGCCTCAACACTCAACACCACGGGCCGAGTTAATTCAAGTATTTTAAACACCTTTCTTTTTGTCATATGGGAGGCTAGAAAGCAAGCTGGGTAATTAGGGGTGGGTCCAAGGTGGTAAACTGGGTAAGAAATTGGTTAGGAGATAGGTGGCAGAATGCTGAGGGAGGGAGGGTAACCAGCAGGGTGCCTTAGGGATCAGTGCTGAAACCAGTCCTCTTTTTATAAATGACACTGCAGAGGAACCTCTTTGCAGATGACATCAAAATCTGCAACAGGGTGGACAATTGGGGTGGGGTAGATGTGGAGGAGTTGTGAGATAACAGATGGACAAGACACCGAACTTCAAGTTCAACACACAATCTCTGAGTGATGTTTATTCAAAATGCAGTAAATAACCTTAAGCAATGGCATATCCCTTCTTCTGTACATCAGTTTGCAGCAACAGACTATGTATGTCCTTTCTCTGCATTTAGCCAGCACCTACTGATTCAATCTCTGATCTTACTTAGCGGTTGAGAGTCAGCCTCCACCCCTATGCAGGCCCTGTTTGTTTGGGTAGTGGGGGCTCAAATTTAAAAAAAAAAAAAAAATGCTAAAACAAGAACCTCAGTGTAGAAACACTGAAACAAGGAGTTACCCCAAAGGGCACTGACAATAACCAAGTTTCAAAGAAACACATCATCAGACATACTTCCCTAATGCAAAGCATCATGGGACATATGCAAATCAACATGCCATTTCAAATTGTCCCAGTTTACAGCAATTTACATGCATCTAAATAGCACAACTAACTTATTTTTATAATACAGTCAACTAGTACTTTTAGCTTTATCAAAAACACCTAGTGCCATGGTATTTTCAACATTTACAGGTTTCATACATAAGGTATATACATTAAAGTATTTTATGGCATAGTGCTTTTGCATACTAAATCCAACAACGAGGAACACAGCCTGTTGTTTTATATCAGCTTAGGTCACAACAATAACCTCCCTGTACAAGGACCTGAGAGGAAAAGGACAATTAAAGAGACACTACTGCATAGTCAAGAAAGGGAAGAGGCGCCCGTGGCACAGAGGGTAGGCGCTGGATGCCACACCTCGAACCATGCCGGTGACCTGGGTTTGGGAATGGACTTGGGACACCAGGGGCTGGTAGTGGGAGGAGAGAGTTGAGCATCTGGAGGATTGCTCTCCTCGGGTGGGTCGGGTAGGATACCTCGCTCTGTAGCGGCCTCCAGTAGAGACTGGGAGCACTGCAAGCAGCGGCACAGAAGGGACAACCAGGAAACTGGAAAAACAACTTGGCACCCGCTGGATAATGGCCTCCATACTCTACACCACCAGAACCTCTGGGAGCTCTCCTCCACAGCAGCACCCGGGTCAGTAAAGAAAAATAGAGTGCTGGGTTTCCTCTGCCCTGGTGCCTTCCCCCTCGGGAGGGGGACCCACTGATGGGATACGCCAGGACAACTCGGGGGGGGTCAGCTGCAATGTGTGGCAAGAGAGCAGAGCTCAGGAAGAGGATGGTCGGGCAGTAGAGGTACTAGAGGGACACAGGAGAGGGGGATGCCAGAGTGTCGGAGGAGGCAAAAGATTACACAAAAAAAAAAAGAAAGGAAGGAGTGCCCATAGGAATAGATTAGGGTTAAGAAACTGAAGAACTGTTGCAACAGATTTAAGAAAGGACAGTCCTCAAGAGTGGCAGGAGCTCCCTGTCACAGTAGAAAGGATGAGCGGAGACCTGAGAAAACTTAAGAGCATGGTCAAGGGCTTAGCAGCTGGGTTTCAATGTGAAAAAGTTCAAAGTAATGCACTTGGGGCACAGAAACCCAAGGGCAGAGTACAGAATGTGACCAGTGGTACTGGTGACCATCAAACAGGAAAGAGACCTGGGGATAATCATATTGGATGACCTAAAGGTGGTCAAACAGTACAACAAGGCAGTTGGGAGGGCTAGTGGGATACTGAGGTTCAAAGGAAGGAATATCACCAGCAGAAAGAGAGATGGTGTTGCCCTGTATAGATCGCTAATAAGACCTCACCCAGACTACTATTATCCAGTTCTGTAAACCACATCTCCAGAAGGACACAGGCAGAGTGGAGGTGGTCCAGAGGAGGACAACTAAAATAGTCTGCATCAGAAGCCCTATGAGGAGAGACTTAAGGACCTAAATATGTACTCTCTGGAAGGGAGATGGGGATATGATAGAAATCTTTCAGTATCTCATGGGGGTAAATAAGGTACAGGAGGAAGTGTTTTCAGAATAAAAGTGCTGAAGGACAAGCGGGCACAATAAGAAGCCAGAGGGAGAATATGAGGCAGTGCGTCTTTACAGAAAGAGTGATGGATTCCTGGAACAGCCTTCTAGCAGAGGTGGTGTGTGTGTGAAAACAGTGGTGGGGTTCAAAAATACATGAGACAGGCATAAGGGAATATTGAGGGGTAAATGGGCCAGAGATCAAGTAGGATGTGCAGTGATCCTATAGGCAGGGAAAATGAGCAGACCAGGTGAGCCAAGCAGGCCTTGTCTGTCGACAAATTCTATGTTCTGTTTCTATGTTCTGGGCACAAACTGAGTGACAGCGCAAAAATACCACTCACTGGTCCTATAGTTTGATGGAACAGCCAAGTACTGAAAAGCAGGCATTTGAGGCGGCTACCATGACAGGGCTGCTAGAATGTTGAGAGTCCCTACCATCCCAATCAGTTCAGCTCCAGACTTACCCTGTTCCTTTATGCTACCATCACTGAAATTCCGTAGGCCCCGATACATTGCTATGGGAAGCCAAATCAGGGCATAGATCTAAGCGGCTTAGCTGGCGTAGGGCTGCAGTGCATCCACTTCAAGTGGGACCTAGGATGTGTTTCACCGAACTGACCCTCCTTTCTCCACTGGAGAAGATGAAATGCAAGCCCATGTGCATCTGTGACACATCCCAATGGAAACGTCTCCGACATCACAACTATCCCACTTGGTGTACTAGAGCTCTGCACCATGCTATGGGCCACCAGGGGCAAGCCACATGTCAAACACACAAGCCTCCCTCCCCAGAGGGACAGATGGCACCCTCGGATTCTTCTCCAGGTTCCCTCAGCCTGCTGAACCCATGTCTCCTGGAGAACAGGCAGCACTGCCAGCTGCTACACTATCAGGCCAGCCCGATCGCCATCCAGGATTTAAAAACAAGCAAGCAAAAGCCGCTGTGTTTTCACAGATGCTTTATCTGTGCAACAACAGCACCTGGTCATATGACCCTGATGAACTATCACTGATAACCACAGAGCTGGGTCTCCGGGCAGCCCTAAAAGCCAACAGCTATTTCTTGAAATATACACACGGGAGTCAGCCAGGATGCAGTGCAGTACCTTGCAGAATTTCAGCAGCGTGCTGCAGTATGCTGCATTGAACAGTGCAGTTCCAACGGCAGTTAAAGAGCACCAGTTTCAGGGATTTTTTCAAGCCCCCATGCCTTACCTTTATGTTATGCAATTTTCAAACCTGTAGTTTTGTTAAGGAAAGGACCATAATTCTTCGCTCCAAGCGTAGCTTGCTGCCTGATCCCCCCCTTCCTGGTGCCGATTTCTGAAAGTCCTTTCCCAGTGCTTAGATGTTCTGTACACTCTACAGTATTGATCTCAATGGGAGTGGCTTTTACTTTTTAATTTTTTTTTGTAATAAATTTAAGAGGTCCACTGGGGTCAAATCAAAGCCACCACGCAACTCACAACAGTTCTTCCAAAACATGGACTATTTAAGTCCAGTTTAGGTAAGCTACCAGTGAGGGCACAATGAAAGCCTTGAAACTGGTACACTTTAACTGCAATTGAATCAGAGTGATTGAGTCTCACCCTTTCTCCTTCGCAATAAATATCACAAAGATAAAGCAGTACGAGAGAGATAACACTGCAACTATGGATGGAAAATTTGTTGATCCTCCTAGTCCTCAAATTCCCTTTTGTTAGTCATAATAACAAAACTACTTATATTTTTGTTCAGGGACAATGCTGAGGTCATAGAAGCATAGTAATTTAAGGTCAGAAGGGACTCTAGGTCCATCATTTCCTGTCCACCTCACCTCATCACTCCCAGGAAATGCTACATAAACACGTACCAATTTATAGGGACCCTCTACTCGGGGAACCCACTGGTTCCTTGGCAAGAAGAGATGTGTCCAGGCAGCCTTAAAGGCCAGTACTGTTTTCACATTCATTGGCAAAAAAAGTGCTACCTAATGTAATCCTGAGTTTACCCCGCCCACTGAGCTACAAGGCATGCCCCTATGTCCTGCTGCGGGCCACCAGATCAAACACCTCCAACTGTTCAGTGTTGTCGATGTCTCTTAAGTATGCAAAGGCTGAGATCATGCCTCCTCTCAGCCTCCTTTCTAAAGGATGAATATGTTAAGGGTCTCCACCCTCTCCTCAGAGGTTTCATCTGCCATACTGCTGATGCTGGTGGCCCTGTTTTAATCCTCTCAACTACCTCGGTGTCCTTTTGTACTGGGTAGCCAGAACTGCACACAGTACTACAGGTGGGATCTGACCAGGGCCTTTTGTAAAGTGACAGGATTACTTTCCTGCTCTGCTTCACACCCTCTTTGAGGCACCCCAGCACTCTGTTGGTCCTTTTAACAGCAGCTGTGCACGGCATGTCCTGCTTCATCCTCCAATCTACTATGACCCCAGGTCCTTTTCCTCCTTACCTGCAGCAAGCAGAGATCCACATGTATATATAGGCCCTACCTTGGTTGTTCATCCTCAAGTGCAGTACTCTGTATCTGGCAGCACTGAATCTGTGAATCTGATGCCCAAAAGTCAGACCAATTGCCCAGTCTGGTCAAGTCCTTCCAAAGTTTGTCTCAGTCCTCAAGGGACTCCAAAACTCTGGCTAGCTTGGTGTCATCTGCATCTTCAGCAGCCTGCTGTAGACACCAGCTTCCAGATCACTGATGAAGATGCCAAAGAGCAGTAACCCCAGCATCAATCACTGAGGGACACCTTTGAGTACTTCTCTCCATTCATATGCCACTGCACCCCCACCCTCTGCTCCCTTCCCCAAGCAAGTTAGCAGTCCACCTTGTGTATGTCGCCTGTCTACTGCTGTACTTTACTTCACGTAGAAGCTTGCCATAAACCAGAGCAACAAAGGCCTTGCTGAAGTAAAGACAGACCATGTCTGCAGCCCTGCCACTATCCACCTCACAGGTCACCCCAGGAAGAAAGTGATCAGGCTAGTTTGGCATGATCTGCCCCTCATAAGCTATGCTGAGAGGGCACAAGAACCTTTTCCCCAACCACATGCTCCATTATTCTTTCCTTGATAATGGCCTCCAGGACCTTGCCCAGCACTGATGTCAAGCTAACCGCCAGTAGTTGTCCATGTCAAATCTTGTCCCCTCTTGAAGATAAGGACCATACTATCCAACTTCCAGTCCTCTGGCACCACACCTCAGAGACATTCCTGGAAAAATACTGCAAGTGGCTCTGCCAATGGCTCAATATGCAATTTTACTGGGTGTGTCCCATCCACCCTGGAATTTACCAAGTGATCTTAGCTAGGTACCTATCTACCAAGGCACGCACATTGTCCACAGGCTGTGTTGTGGCTACCCCTCATGTTACAGACCCTACCAATGAGCCCCTCCCTCACCAGGGCCCTTTTGGTAAAATCTACAGCAATGTATTTATTGGTTATCTTCACCACTGCTTCATAGTCTCTCACGGTTCCTCCCCTAACCCTGTTTTCACAGACCCAATCCCTCCTTCATTTCCTCCAACCATTGCATACTGGAAAACAGCTTTGGTGTTGCCTGCAGCTCCTGCTGCTATCCTGGCTTGGAGCTCTTCTTTTGCAGTTAGTCAGTCAGTCAATCAGTGATGCAATGTGGGTACCCAAAGACTGGAGGACAGCAGATGTAGTCCCTTATACAAAAGTAGGAACAAAGAGGAAGGGGAACTACAGACCAGTCAGCCTCACCTCGGTAGTGGGAAGATCATAGAAGCACTACTGAAGGAGAGATTGGTGGAGCATCTGGTTGTCAATGGACTACAGGACCCAAGGCAGCATGGTTTCACCGGGGAGGTCATATCAGACCAACCTCGTTGAATTTTTGACTGGGTGACTAGGGGAGGTGGATCAGGGGAGGGCAGTGGACATGGCCTATCTGGACTTCAGCAAGGCCTTTGACACTGTGCCACATAGAAGACTATTGCACGAACTGGGGAATATGGGTGTGGGCAGGACAGTAGTGTGGTGGGTAGGTAACTGGCTGGGTGGCAGGACACAGAGGGTGGTGGTAAATGGCTGGCACTCCACAGAGGGAAGAGTGACCAGTGGGGTACCACAAGGATCAGTGCTGGGACCGGTCCTATTCAACATCTTCATCAGCGACATTCGCGAGGACCTAGAAGGCAGAATTTCACTGTTCGCTGATGACACAAAGCTCTGTAACAAGTAGACACACCAGAGGGTGTAGACAGAATGAGAAGGGACCTGCAGAAACTTGAAGAATGGTCAGGGGTTTGGCAGTTGAAATTCAATGCAAAGAAGTGCAAGATAATGCATATGGGGCACAAAAACCCTGGCACAGCATATCAGCTGGGGGTGAGGATATAGCATGCACCAAGCAGGAAAGGGATCTTGGGGTTATCATCTTTGATGACCTCAAGGTAGGAAACAGTGTGACAAGGCAGCAGGTAAAGCAAATAGGATGCTGGGATGCATAGGCAGGGGCATCACCAGCAGGAAAAGGGAGGTAATAATTCCACTATACAAGACACTAGTGAGGCCCCACCTGGAGTACAGTGTATAGTTCTGGAGACCTTACACGTGAGGACATAGACAGGGTAGAGAAGGTTCAGAGGAGGGCAACAAAGATGGTGCATGGATTGCATCACAAGTCCTATGAAGACAGGTTGAAGGAACTGAACATGTACTCCCTGGAGGAGAAGAGGGAGAGAGGGATATGATAGAAACATACAAGTATCTTACAGGGAGGAACAGGATGCAGGAATACACTATTTTAAGCGAAAAGATGTTCCAGGACTAGAGGCATGGGATGAAGTTGGAGTGAGGACGATTCAGAGGAAGCGTGAGGAAGAATTTCTTCACAGAGCGGGTGGTGGACAAGTGGAACACCCTGCCAGAGGAAGTGGTGGAGGCTGAAACAATCACGGATTTAAGAATGCATGGGATAGACAAAGGAATTCTGGAGGTCAGGGTAAGGGCAATAGACTTCTAGGAAAATATAAACTGAACTTACAAGCTCAAATGGGCAGACTAGGTGGCCCATAGGCCCTTATCTGCCGACACTGTCTATGTATCTATGTATCTATGTTCCTCTTGGACCTTAAGGCAACTTATCTACTTGCAGATGTCTTAGACCTTTTCTCGAATTATTTATTTATAAGTTTCAAACAAGAAAACTTACAAAGACAATCAGATATACAGGGATACACCAGCCATAACAATGATAATGAAAGGCCTAGGATACACTGAACCACCCTCCTGTAGGTACACCATAGGGAAGGTACCAATGGAGAATAAGACACCCAAGAGATGACACTCATTAAATCCAAGGCATAAATCAGCACAGAGTACCACAGGGACATTTCATAAAATAACAGTAATTCCAAAATATGACCACACTGGCCACACAGCCAAGAATGACCCTGGTAAACAGTGAGGCTCTATAGCTAAGAGAGTCTCCACAGGTGAACCCAAAGCATAGGCTGAAGTGTAATGAAACAGAAACTGCCATTAACACAAATCAGGCACAGAAGTATTCAGACTGCATTGAAACGACAATAAAGAATAACACAGTTTTAACAGTGTCCACTTTCCCCTGCAAAATGGTCATAGAACAATCCTCCGACCCTCCCTCCAGATTACACAAACTTAATTAGATAAATAACTGGGTGCAGAAGTAATATTACAGTCGGTGAATTTCAAAATAAAAACCTTTTAGTATGCCATAAATCTCCCGTCACCCTAGTACAGTTCGCACACCAAAAAAAGTTCTGGAAGGATAGTCCAAACTAGTGAAACCTTGGCTAGCAATAACCCAAAGTCTTTACGATTAAAAATAAGAGTAGCAATCCAGCCAGCAGGGCAGCTGTGGATACACTCACTAAGATTAAAGCCACAAGTTGTTATGAGAGTCATTCTGCCCTTCATTTTAGGCCCCGACAAGGATTCTTCCCCTCAGACAATTCCTTTTCAATAAGTCCAACGAGCTTCATGGCATCGGAGGGCTCATGGAACAAACAGGTACAGTCCTTCTAATAGACCTTAAGCTGGGCAGGGAATAAGAGCTATTGTTGAACTTTCAACCCGGAACTCTGCCTGAACCCTGTCAAATGCCTTCCTCCTCTGCCGTGTCGAGTAGGAGATCGGGAACAATGAGATATCCGCGTCTCCAAAGCAGGTTGCCTCTGCCATCGAGCCAGGCCCAATAGTCAATCACGGGCCTCACCCTTGAACTCCACTTCCATATCGGCTGTGGCTCCGACACCTAGCTTTCCCCAGGGTGGGGCTGCAGCACCAGGGCTAATGCCACAATCGTGGGACTGGATGGGAGCCAGCCTTGAAGCTAATCAGAGCCAAGGGCAGGCGTCTCGTTGTAGCCATAGCGTACTGTTTCCTAAGTATACTCCCCGGGGCAGGGATGTGCAATGAGGTCTGCATCCGCCCCGCCCCTCTCTGAAACTAGGCGCTGGTAACTTGTGATATCCCAGCCTCCGCCAGGAGTCTCTAAGCACCGAACACACACCCGACCCTCCCCGGAGAAGAAAGAGCCCAGCGGGCGCTCTGTCCTTCTCCCCTGGCTGGCCCTCCCAGCTCCCCAGGTCCGCTCCTCAACCCAGGTCACCGGCAACACAAGCAGAATTCCAAGACCCCCACCCTATTGTAAACCACTAAGAAAGTCCTCAGGCCCTTAGCACCATCAGTAGCCCTATTGGCGGGGGGTGATCCGATAGGCCTTCTCCAGTGCAAACATTGGGTACTCCTTGGACAGTCACAACAGCTGCGACAGTACACTCTGAGCAAAGCTCAAGGGATCCTCACCCTCCGCATTCTCTGGGAGCCCAACAATACATATATTTCGCTCCTTAGTTTGATTCTCCATGATCTCTAGGTGCATCAAAGCAGGGAGTTTTCTTGTATCAATTTAGGCGTCGTGTCGATGGATTTCAATACTGAGCTCTCAGAGCGTTGAAGAGATTGCTCTATAGCATCCACACGCTGTTCCAAGGAGTTTACTCTAGGTGTTAGGGTGTCTAATTTTTTGTCCATGTCCTGGACAGTTTCAACCAGTTGAGTTAGTGTTGCTAACTGTTGCAAGAGACACCTCTAGCCACCAAAGCACTATCCTTCGAGGCTCCATCTTACTGTGCAGGCCTGCCATCCCCCATGCTGCAGAGGGTTTAGGCTTAAAGAAATCGTAGAAACGCCGCATTCTTTGATTTCCCATCACTGCAGCTCTCAGGTTCCTACATCCAGCAGGAGCAAAATATTTCAAATATGCAACCCAAATAGTAAATTTAAGCAAGTTTAAGTACTACACTAGCGGGCTCAGTAATGGAATGTCCGCTCTGTTCAGCTGCCAAGCCAAGCCCCGCCTTACACCTTTTTGTTAAGAATGAGTTGCCTCAGGCCGCTGATGAACCAGGTCTGCCACCTTTTGGCCCATTTCTTCATGTTAATCTCCTGAGACACCAAAGTCAGTAAATACTTATGCTCAACAATGGCTATGAAGTTGGGGAGGGAACATGATCTACTAGTCTTTCACACCAATGCCAACGCTATATGCCATTTTACAGGTTCCTTAAAAGTTGAGAGCAACTGGACCCCCATTTCACCCCCACCCCAGTCATTACGCCCATGAAAACAGAGTCAAATTAAAAAAATAGAAGGCAGAATCCCAGCGATCAACTTACTGTTTTGCTGTGGCCTTATAACAGCCATCAGGACAACCAGAGAGATTAAAAAGAGCAACATTTCCTTAAAGTACTTGAGCGTAAAGGCCCTTTCAGAAAAAAAATGAGATGGATGATCACCCACCCTCTGGTAAGGTACCATGTTGACTCATGAAAAGGTACTCAGAACTACTCCCATAAGCACAGGGCACTAGAACCTTACAGATTCAATGTTCCACATTTTATGAGTTTATTGTATGGCACACCCAACACATTGATAAACTGGCACTCTTTCTCTTGGGCCATCACTATATTGCGTTTTATAAAATCACTGAAAATTATTGTCTTTTGCTACCATCCTTTATTGCACTTCTTTCTACACGGTTTGACACCAGTGCTGTGTGCCATACTTAAAATCCACTTATTATGTACAGCGCATATACAAGCTCCAAGGAACAATTCCCACTTGATCCCGAGCACAACCTCTGCTCTGTATCTCCAGGTGACAGGGACCCTTAGAATGAAGCAATTTAGCACTAATCTGCATGGAATTATCGCCTGCTATGTAACAGTGGTGAGATAAACGGTGGCCTGCACCAACTCATGCTTTAAACTAGCTTAGTGCACTTTAAAAGCTCTCTGAAATATGACCTCAAGGGTCATTCTGGAAGTGCTGCAAGCTTGATGGAAAGGGTGACTAACCACCTACTGTATAAATGGGCAACATTTCAAATCCCGGCACAGCTCTCTCCCAACAAATACACAAAAAAAAAACACACACACACCCAACAGATCCTGTGCGGTAAAAAGTCCATATGTTATAGTCACAACCAGGTAGTTAGGCTGTAGGCAGTTTATTTATGTATGTACTTATGTATGTATGCACATCATGATGATATATGTATGTATTTATTTATTGCATTTTACCAGGAAAGTGGACTGCTTCAAAGATCCATTTTCAGCCACGCCTGGGGATAGGTCAACAATACATCAACGGACTATAAAACAGAATAAAACCAGCAAAATCTCACACAAAACAACAATATGTACAAGATTTTCTTACAAACCAAATTATACAGTCATTTAAATGTAACAACAAAATTGGGGTACATCAAACAACTGCAAATCGATAATGTCAAAATAAGTTTCCTCAAATTCTCTTAAAACATAAAATCCAACCTCTTTTCACTAAAATTGTTTACAAGCACCGGTCCGAAATAGGAAACGTAATGCTCAGACGCCTTTAATTTAATCAGAGTCTCACTGTATTGCTTTATTGATGTCCGTCTTTGAGGGGTTTAAGAGGACTTCTCAGAGCTGGAGCGGATATTTCTGATCACGGTACCTCGAAACTTCTGGAGGATAACAAATGGATTCAGACACTGTATCAAACCTGCTATTTGAGACACCCTAATTTCAACAAGAGCCTCAGTAACACTTCACCATAAAAGTTGGTGTTGTAACTCAGCTGCTTCATGATTCAATAATCAGAACTGTGCGTACACCCATACAACACAGAATCTCTCTTTGGGATAAATTTAAAATGAGCGTGGTCTCTGGGTAACTTGTAACTTTATAGATCGGAAAATAATACACCACCCTCTACTGTGAAATCCCAGTTACAAAGTTCAGCAGGATACCTGCTGAAAAGAGAAACCATCACTTCTACCTAGGACACAGAAAAGTGGATGCACTCGAGGAACCAGATGTACATTTACCTGACCCTTTCAATTTTATAAGAGTATACCCCAAAAATAACAAATAGTATAGAGGACGCTCAACACATAGCCCTGGTGCTTCAACCTTTCAGTTTTCATCGGGATGTACTAAGGACTACGGGATAAGAGAGAGAAAACACATGACAATACTGAGTAGCTGGAGGGACTCTCACCCACGGCCCATTAGGTTGTGGGTTCGAGTACTCTCCCCTCAGAGACTTTGCCTCAAGTGCACGCTGCACTACTGGAGCTGTTGTCCTTCAGGCAAGTCTTATATTTGGATCTGCTTACATGCAGGGCCTGATTAAGACACAGGTCAACAAGTCCCAGGCCTAGGGTTTGTGTGTCTGCGGAAGCCCCTAGTCCAGTGGATTGCCCTGGTTACAGACAGCAGACTCTGCCAGTCTAACTTGTATAATTCTTGTCTAGGACACTTCAGACTAGCTCTATGACAAAAACACTACTGTTCTAGCACCCTATTACATAGCTTTTAAATGGTCGGTATCATATTCCATTTTGCAACACGAACCACTGCTCATGCGCCATTTTCACTTTGCATCACAAAAAAATGCGACGATTTCAGACCCCCTACCATCTGTTTCATCATCTTCCCCACACATGTCTCCATTACACACTCACCCACCTGGGCATTCACTTTCTTAGTTCTGAGTGTCGCTAACAGATCCCAACAGTCTCACGGTTGTGGCCCAATGCTAGCAATCACTCCCACAGTGCTTTGTGATATCACAAAGAATTACAGGAGCATTACTAGCATTCAGGCGCATGGTGGTGAGACTGTTAGGCAATATCAGCGGCACTGAACTAAAAATTAATTCCTATGTGAGTGACTGTGGGGATAGGGTGGGGAAGATGGTGAGACTAAATGGGTGGGGGGATTGTGCATACAGGGATTGGGGCTGCCTTATACCCATACCTCCATCTCAAGTTTTGTCACCGAAATGAGAGATATGAACAATCAAAATGAGGGACACTGACCCTCATAATGAGAGACACATCCGCAAACATGGAGATATTAGCTCAAAACACTGTGGAAAACATTGTCTTTACTAGTGTACAATGTTTATTTATGATTTAGCATATTAGAATATCAAGAATTTCTGCTGGAAAGTCTGAATTTGCAGTACATTCTCTATGTGGGCAGCACCTATTCTGTGAGGGATGGATGAGGGACAGAGAAATGTTGGGGGTTAAAATGAGGGACATCCCTCATAATCAGGGACAGTTGAGGTATGCTTATACACCTCTGAGCACTGAAATGAGGGACACAGTCAAAATGAGGCACGCTGAGCCACATCACATCCTCAAACTTGGACATACAAGCTAGGATCTCTGTGGAAACCCTGTGTGTACTTATATAAAAGTTAATTTTGGACTTAGCATCTTAGAATACTGGCTTTAAAGTCTGAATTCTCACACATGCTCTGAGTGGGCAATATATTTTTCATGAGGCACGGAGGAGTAAACAGAAGGTTTCCACACTGTTCTAAGCCTGTTGAGGATGTGTGTCCGGCTAATGGTGTTGGTATTAGTGCCCATGCCTCTCATTTCAGTAACAAAAGGATGAGAGGGCAGGGAACAGGAGTGGTGGAGGGGTGGTGATGTTGAGATGGGAGGGGAGGGTTTTGCCATAGATGGGATTGGACTGTCGTGTGTGTGTGTGTGTGTGTGTGTGTGTGTGTGTGTGTGTGTGTGTGTGTGTCCCTTGGTACTGAAACAACAAAGACATAGCGTAATTTTAATAAAGAATTTTATTTAGGTTTTACATTGTATACATATTTTTGGCATTTTTTTTATTTTGCTAATCAAATTGAGGGTCACGTGCTATATACATTTTCGCAACTGATCGATTAGCAGTTTTGTACATGAAAGTGCCAATTTGTGTAGCTTATTTAAAACCATGTTACAGCTCATTGATGAATTAACACCTTCGAGTTACATACCTGGCCATCTTCCCCACGGAAAGGAAATTCGATGTGCCTGCAGTTGCTGTTCTGGCAGGTTCCACAAAATATACTTAAGAACACTCTTAAAAGGAGTCTCATTTCCTAGATACAGCAGCCGGCCTGAAGGAGATCTCAGCACTGCTGCACCTGCTTTACCAGTTTCTTTCTGCTTGGTGTTTTCTGCCCAGAGCAGGCATCAGGCACCCCAGTCCCAGCAGCTGCCAGGGCCCCCAACTCAAAGGGTCCTCAGAATGATCCAGCACAAATACGTGTCTTCAAGTTTCATTTTTTGTTGAGATACCTCACTGTGCCCTGTTGAAACAGCACACAAGGGGTCAGTGAGCTGGGCAGAAGCTTTCAAAATGACATCACAATGACATGAAGATGTCCCAGTGACTAACCTTGCTGGGGCCCCAAACATAAGGCTAGCTTTGTGCAATCCACTTGAATTTAAACTCCACTGTGCCTGTGGTTATCCTCTTGTATGGACTTCCTCTGAGGAGTCTTTATCCTTTAGTAAGTTGCAAGGTGTTATTTATTGAAGTTTTTCCAAAAGCATTTTTATTGAAGAAACGTTGAAATCAACAGTACAAAATAGTGATGCAGAATGAAATAAACAACGTTAGACACAGTGGTAACATGATCAGTGCAGTCCTGGTATAGCATTAATGGATATAAGCATTGCTGATGGGTATTAACATATTCTATCCTGGCTAATATTCAATGGATGAAGTGAACAATCATTAGCAGGTATTATTTATTTCCCACATCACAAGTATGGCTTTTGGAGATTTTATTAGTAATACTCCCAGTATCAGCAGGGGGGCCCAAATCAAACAGGAAGAATGTTGTTCTCTATGACGTGGGAATGTTTCCCATGTCCTAGCAAAGCAGCTGTAGTTACCAGTGGCACTTATAGAGGGTCCATTCAGTTTTCAAACAGTTTAGTAGGTTTGGAGCCACTGTTGTATGGTGGGAGGGTTTTCTGATATCAACACTGTGCTATAGTCTTCTGTGCATTTACAGTACAAGGGACCAGAGGGGTAGATCCCTCCGAAATGATGTCTGTTGGGCTCTGCCCCAGGAGGAATTCAAAAGAACTGGGAGGGTTACACCTAAACACTTTTGCCATAATTCTATAAAATTTCCTCCCAGAATCTAGCAATTTTGGGGCACATGTAGTGTGTCCCATCATCTTCCTTGCACTTTTGACATTTTTAGAAAAATCACTGGGCTGAGCTGGTGTAATCTTTTGTGGTGTGCTATAGGCCCGATAAAGAAATTCAGATGAATTTGTCCGAGCTTGTTATTCTTATGTAACCCCTTACACATGGGGGTTCCTAAAAGCCTTCCTGGAGCCTGTCTAAAGGCTCCCTGCTAACTGGTGTTCGGCTTGAGGCCGCTGAATGCATGCGTTGTGAGTGCTTTTAAAGCCTCCGTACATGACTCTTTAAGAGCTGCCTGCTTGCAGGTTTGAAATGGGGAGACTGGGGTCTCTCTACTCGAATCCCGCCTTTGGCTGCTGTCTGATCGCTCCGTTTCTGCAGTCACTGGGAGCGCAGAGGGAGCCATCTGAAAGATGTGGTTGTTCCCTGGAAACAGTTGGATCATGGGTGAGATTGCTGTTTGTTTAACCTGCCTTTATTGCAGCTGGAACTTTGTGCTGTGCCCGCCATTTTGGACCAGGACTGTTCGGCAGGGTCCAATAGTAGCCAGGGGCACCTAAAATAGTGTAACTAGTGACCAACCAGAATCAGGACTCTAACTGGCGCGGATGACCAATGGGGATACAGTTAGTGATTCTGGGAAGTCGAGTTCTGGACCATGCGCCTTTTGCACCAATGAAGGCTGTATTAAGTGACTGGCATCTGCAGCCCTCCAATGGGATCGGGTGGCACCGAATGAGGATTCCCTGCCTGGACTGTCAAGAGCAGAGTTGTAGTGGCTGTGAGCGGGGAAGGAGCTCTGGGCTTCTGCGCCGTTGAGTTTTCGCGGGAAGCACGTGTGAGGACAGAGTCGGGTGTTTTGAATCGCCAGCAAAGTTCGGACTAAATCCGCTGGGCAGCGGTCAGAGGAAGCTGTGCAGGGGCACGGCTACCTACCAGGCTCACCCTGTAGAAGACTGGAGAATCTGCTTGAATCACGCTCGTCTGTCAGGATCAGTGAAACTGGTTTAGTTGGCGGTGTATGGAGGTGCACACGATTGGGAAATACAGCAGCTGCCTGGTATGGTACCCCTCTTTTTTCCTATAAATGTGTGGAGAAGTGTTGAAGCCCAGGCTCGGTCCTGTGAGTGGTGTGAGGCGCTTTTCCTTCTGGAGTCGTGAGTAGTAAATCAGAGTAGCTCCCTGTCCAATGTTCCTAGCGAGGGCACCATTTCTGGTTGCTTTGCTGGCTATACTAACTGAGCCTGCTGGCTCTATTTAATCTTGCAGGAACCTCCTGCTCGTTTCTGTGTCAGGGCCCCAACCAGCTGCATCGAGGACTAGCCTTTATGGCCTGGGTACACAGAGACAGTGACTTATAGGTTAGGCCTGTGCACAGAGCCCTAGATAGATATTCATATATTAGAGTGGTAAGCTAATTAACCTGCTCACCCCAGTCCTTGTTATTCCCCTTAAATAAATCAGATTGATCGTTTTGCAAAGTATCCTGACTAGCCTGTGTGTTTATGGTGGATTACTGTACAGTGACTATTGTGTAACAGCAACTTACTTTTCAGGGGTCCCTAGACAGGCGGATTGGTTCAAGCCGGGGAGGTAAGTGTGTATAGTGAGGCACTGTGCTTGATTTAGTGAGCCACTAGTGGAAAGAGGGGTTGCAGTAACCAGAGGCTGTGACCAAGTCTTACTCGACTGTCTTAACCCCGACCTCTGGGTGGAGGCACCGCCACGGATCTAAGCCCCTTAACCTGTTAAAGTCAGAGCAGGCAGGGGTGGTAGCCTCTGGGATAGCGCCCTGGGGGTTACACTTACAGCAATTGTTTAGGTGCCTTATCGCTGCTTTCCAGTTAGACGGGGTTAAGCGAGCCTGCTCTGCTTCCCATTTCTGCATTATCCTTTATTTGGGGGTGAATGCTGCCTACAAGGAGTCTGTAATATATAGAAAGAGGTTTAGATTTGGGGTGGGGCTTACAGTGCTTGCTCCAAAGGTGAGGTAGATGGTCCTTGGGTTGAGGCGATCTGCAGGTTGCTCAGTCTTTGCCACACTTATAAATATACAACGAGATGTCCAGGGCCCAATTTTCAGCAGGATTTTAGCTCTGCAAAGATTTATTTATTAATATCTTGGATTATCATCTTTGAGCTAAAAGCTCTTTACATAGGTTCCACATCAAAGTTTTTTTGTACAGGAGAACATGCATATCAGGTAGGAGGCTAATACAGACAAAACTACTGGCACATAAAACAAAACATTTTGGTGCATGAAACTATACAGGAGCACAAACTATCAGGTAGGAGGTTAACTGACAGAATTAACTGGTATGAAAATACGGCATTATAGACATGAGAAGCTATCCACCCATGGCACTGTACAATGTATGCAATGGGCACACATAAAATAAAATAAATTAATCGGGGACCCAGGAGCAAGACAGAGGCACAGCAGGAGAGGGAGGGAAGAAGTGGATCCTTGAGGTGGGATCCACGGTCAGATAACACTGGAGAGTTGCAGCCGATAAGGCCAAGTCAAGGTGAGTATCTGACGGCATGGGTATAAAATTAGAGGAGAAAAGGCCCATAAAGCACAGGTAGGAGGTGGAGATTAGTAGACAGGGTAACAGGAGGGCACAGACAGAGGGGCAGCCAGAGCCTAGTCTAAGGTGAGGTGAGGGATGGAAAGTAGGGTGAGAGGGCTGGGAGGGCCTGGGAAGAATAGGCCCAGAGTGCCTACTCAAGGGTGAGGCAGGGAGGTGATGCAGGGTGAGGAAGGGGCTGGGGAGGTAAGGAGGCGAACAGTTGGGAGGGTATGAGGTGCCAGAAGGAGACAAGGACCCAAGGAATAGCAGGATAAATAGGTTGGGACTCCTTAGTGGAAGCAGTCACAGCTGACAGTAGCAACAAGATGACATCAGAGCAGTCGTTCAAAACAGCTCAAGGTGGGTGCTGAGGAGATGTCGTGCGTGAGTGAACTGAACCAAGGGGAAGACTAGGTTTGTTGGCCAAGGCACCTAGCTCTTTTCTTCTAGGTTGCTTGAAAGGACAGAGCAAAGAACCTTACTAGAGCAAGAATAAGGATTAAGGCTTCTTTTGGCTAGGCAGATTTACTGTGTGTTATTTTTATTTTGTACTCACAAGGATTGTTACTGTTTGTTCCTAACATTTTATTGCTTTATTTTCTCTGATTCAAATTGTTGCTGGGTATACCTTCTGCTGCATTACTACAGGGTGTGCATGCAGGTGTGTGCCTAGATTACTGCTGTAATCTTCTGATTCAAATGTCTTTTGCAAAGTATATCTTCTTTTACGGTTTTATTTTCTCTGAGCAAAGTGTTTCTTACAGGGTATATCTTCTGTGAACTTAATACAGGTGGTGCTTTACAGGTTTTACAGTTTTATCTATCATTAGGATAAGCTTTCAGGGCTACTGCATTTGTTGCTGGCTGATTGTTTCTGCCCTTACCTCCTTGTTTCTTTCGTTTGTGGTGGTTCTTTTGGCGGGAAGGGCCCAGCCACCCACACTACTCTCCTTTCCAGAGTAGCACAGTCGTGACATTTCCTGTAGCAAAGCAGGAAGGGCGGATCAGAGGGTATCCACACAGTGACCTCATCTACAGGGGGTACTAATACTTTAACTTGTTATAACAAGTTATAAAAAACAAACAAACAAAACAGAACACAAAATCAAACTTTTGCTTTCATTTTCTTTCTTCTGATTACTCTGACCAGGTTATAAACCCAGCAACTTATCTGGAATGGATATCTTTAACTGGAGTACCTGCAGACAGTTTTCAGAAGAAGGTAGTTTTACAGGGCTTAGGACACTGTCCTACATGCTGGGCCATTGGAGATCTAAGGTCTCAGTTCCAGGCAGCATGGGCAGAGATTGCACGCCTCAAATTGCATATTCAAGAGGAAATATTATAAGAACCGCCCGCCATTTCCCCAACATCCAACAGAAGCACTCGACCGCAGAGGGTAGTTGGTCCAGGAGGTTGGCAGGTGGTTGAGGAGGCAAATCGGTGCCCCATCACCGGTGCTCTCAACATATCACCTCCACAAACCATATCAAAACCACAAACAGGTATCTGCTTCATCTCTGAAATCAAACAAAGGGGCAGAGGACACTGCAGCACAGGAGCTAGCACAACAAAACTCGCCCAAAACAGGAACCAAAACAAAAAAATCAAAAAAATCCCAAAAACTTCTGATCATAGGAGACTCCATGATTCGAGGAGTTGATCGTATCTCGAGCCAGGGTAATGGTCAGATGTCTCCAAGTACATCTGCATGGAGACACACTAACCGCATTGCTAAAATTGTTCAGGAAGCAGGAGAAACGCTGGACGTCCTGGTACCTATAGGGACTAACGATCTTGCCAGACCGGTCAGTTGTGAGAGACCAAGGAACACCTGACCAGGCTGGATGACAAACTATCATTCATTTCATCCGCCATCTCCTTCTCTGAGATCCTGCCAGTCTGGGAGAGGGGACAGATGGATGGAAGGTCAGAGAAGGAGGATAGGGAGCTAAACATGTGGCTTAAGGGCTTATGCCAGGAAAAGGACACACAAATTTGTAGGGAACTGGCAACAGTTTTGGGAAGAATGTTCTTTAAATTTGATGGACTGCATCCAACTAAAGAGGAGTCAGTGCATTGGGGCAAAAGTCTGACGTCTTTGCAGATATTTAAACTAGCAAATAGGGGGAGAGGTGCAGCACCCATACATCGAATGGAAGAACACCCCTCCCCTCAGCTAGTGGTCAAACAGAAAGTTCAGCATGTTTGTAGTGCATTTGCAACACCAGGTAAAGAAAAAAGTCCGGCTCCCCATAGACACACAGAACCCTGGACCTCTCCCAACAACTAACACACGAAATCTGAGCCAATGGAAAATCATGTACACAAATGCTTGCAGTCTGGGAAACAAAATCCCAGACCTGCAGGCAATAAATGACAGAGCTAAACTGGACATGGTAGCCATTAGCGAGCCATGGTTTACCAGTAACCACACTTGGGAACTTCAGTACCTGGCTATGTACTATTCAGAAGAGACCGAGGTGCAAAAAGGGGGGTGGCCCTTTATGTCAATGAAAATATCAAAGCTAAAGAAATTCAGAATACACATAGAGCCAGAAGAACTGTGAGTCACCCTGGAAACAGGAAATGGGACAGCCATACTGAACTGGGGTTGTGTACAGGCCTCCAGACCAGGGGAGGACATAGACACATTACTATTAGAAGATATACAAAACATGACAGCTGAGGGAGGTTCTGATAATGGGAGACTTAAACATGCCAGCTTCAGATTGGTCAATACCAGCAGGGACATCTGCCAGAACTAGACACATGGTGGATTCCTGCAGTGGAGGGCCTCAAACAACTGGTACAACAACCCACAAGAGACAGGGCTATCCTAGATCTAGTATTGACGAACAGGGAAAGGATCATAGCTCTCCGGTAGAAGGTCATCTGGGTGCCAGTGATCATCACATGGTATGGTTCAATTTGGCCACTAGAACAAAATCATCCCATTCAAGGCAAAATATGGGACTTCAGAGGAGCCGACTTTGATAAGATGGCCAATAGAGTTAAACTAGCCCTGGCAAAAGAGATACAGGTGAGTGGGTACAGGCAAAGTGGGCAAGCATTAAAGATGCAATACTTGAAGCAACATCCCATTGTGTTAGTGAGAAAAGGAAGTGCAAAAGAAGAAGGAAACCACTTTGGTTCTCAAAAACAGTAGCAGAAAATAATCAGAGCCAAAAGGCTGGCCTTCAGGAAATATAAGGGAATACAGCAGGATGAAGATAGGAAGCATACCAAACTTCCCTAAGGGAAGCAGGGAAGGCAGTAAGGCAGGCAAAGGCCCAAACCGAGGAAACACTGTACGAACAGTAAAAGAAGGTGACAAGACTTTCTATAGATACATTAGTGAAAGAAAAAATTCCAGAGGGGTATTGCTAAGATGAAAGGTGATAAGGGACATGTGAGGAGGACGACCATGTAAAAGCATCTATCCTAAATAGATACTTCTGCTCAGTATTTACTGAAGAAAGGTAAAGCAGGACCCACAGCTCAGCACCATGGACACAGGAGGAGGGAGGAGGAGGTATGTACTAGTCCTTCACAAAGAAGGGTCCTACAAGAGCTCGATAAGCTCAGGGTGGACAAGGCAATGGGACCTGATGGCATACATCCCAGGGTACTAAAGGAGCTAAGGGTGGAACTAGCAGAGCCATTATCAGAACTGTTTAGTGAGTCTCTGAGCACAGGAGAGGTCCCAGAAGACTGGAGAAGGGCTCATGGGATCCCGCTCCATAAGAGTGGTAGCAGAGAAGAGGCAGGGAACTACAAACCAGTCAGTCTTACCTCAGTAGTGGGCAAGATTATGGAGACACTACTTAAGGAAAGGAAAGGATAGTGCAACACCTGGAATGCATAGAACTAGGGATCCAAGACAGCATGGGTTTACAAAGGAGGTCCTGTCAAACTTATCTCAGATTTCTTTGTCTGGGTAACCAAGTGTGTGGACCAGGGGGCAGTTGATGTTGCCTACCTTGACTTCAGCAAAGCTTCGATACTGTTCCACATAGAAGATTGATTAATAAGCTGGGTAGGCTCGGGGTGGGTCAGGCGTTGGTCAACTGGGTGGCAAACTGGTTGAAGGGCAGAAAACAGTGAGTGGTGGTAAATGGTATACAGTCAGAAGAGATGCAAGTCACAAGTGGGGTACCTCAGGGATCAGCCCTGGGGCCAGTCCTCTTCAATATCTTCATCAGTGACATTGCAGATGCACTGGAGGGCAAGTTTGTCTGTTTGCAGATGACACCAAGATCTGCAACAGAATAGATGATCCAGATGGGGTGGGCAGAATGAGAAGAGATCTGGATAACCTAGCAAAATGGTCAGAAAAGTGGCAACTGGGGTTTAATGCAAAGAAGTGCAAGATCATGCACATAGGAAGAAAACCTGAAACCACCTATAGGCTGGGAGGAGTTGCTGGCAGTCACAAGGGAAGAAAGAAACTTGGGCGTCATCATCACCAATGACCTGAAATCATCCAAGCAGAACACTAAAGCAGTAGGTAAAGCTAGAGGGATGTTGGGGTGTATTAGCAGGAGTATCTAAGTCGGAAGAAGGAGGTAATACCCTCTTTAAAGACACTGGTTAGCCCCTATCTTAAGTACTGCATGCAGTACTGGAGGCCACACCTTCACAAGGACATTAACCAAACTGAGGCAGTCCAGAAGGGCAACCAAAATGGTGCAGGGACTGCATCAGAAAACATATGAGGACAGATTAACTGAGCTCAATATGTATTCCCTAGAGCAAAGGAGAGAGAGAGGTGATATGATTGCAATATTCAAACACCTTAAGGGTATTAACAAGGTGAAAGAGTCCAACATGTTTCAATATAAGAAAATAGCAAGACAACAGAACAGCATGGGATTGAGGAGGCCGATTAAGGGATAATGTGAGGAAGTTCTTTTCACAGAAAGGGTGGTGGTGGATGCATGGAGCAGCCTACCTCAGGAAGTGATAGATATGAATACAGTGCAGGGCTTCAAAAGGCATGGGATAGGCATAAGGGAATAATACAGAGGAGTATGAATAGATAGGCCATTGACAGAGCAAAAGCCAATGGCACATTCATAAGGTAGAAAAGAAATGGGCAGACTGGATGGGCCTTTATGATTCCTTATCTGCTGTCAACTTCTATGTTTCTATGGGGCACAACAGGCGAAAGATCTTTGACCTTGATAAGAGCCTATTGCCCTCATACAGTTGTTTTAGGTATTTTATTCCTTGTTTACCCCATCTCATGAGGCCTGCATGCTAGTAAGCCAAATACAGTACTTGTCAGTGTATTTTAATATAGAAATGATAAAAGCAAAAACAGTATTGCTTTGGGGTATTTTAAGAAAGCAAGTACCCGTTCCATATCCAAATAAGACTACAGGTATATGGATTGCCACATTTTTTATTCAAGTTTCTTGTCTTAATAGAAAACCGTCCCTGTGGCAGTCTCCATGAACCAATTATTCCTCCATTTCCATCCATGGAGGAGCTACAGGTGACTCCCGTTGGGAGAAATGATAATTGGCGGTCTAGTAATAGAGTTTGAGATTCGAGAGACTAAATCCTCCTTTGTTCAAAGGGAGTTGTAAAATATTTCTGCAATTCTGGTATTCTTCTTTCCAAAGAAATCGATGTAGTATTGTGTTAAGTTGTTTAAACATCTTATCTGGGGTGTAGATATAAGCATCTTGGTAATACATTCATCTTTACTGTATTAACTCTTCCTAGGAGTGTTAAGGGCAGGTCCTCACCTCTCACAATCCTCAGACAAGTGCTTAAGAGTGGCCGTAGTTTAAGTGCACTAGGTGTAGATGATTTCTTGGGATAATAACCCCATAATATTTAATTATGTCAACAATTTGCACCCCGTGAGTTATTTTTTAGTGAATCCCCTAGTGGCTCCCACTGACATAAGTTCACTTTTAGACCAATTGATTTTATGTCCTGATAGTTGCCTACACTCTGTGAGAGCTGTTGCACAATGGGAAGTCCCTTCTGAGATTTTTCAAGTACAACATTAAGTCATCTGCAAAGAAAGCTATTTTCTGTTCTCCTTTGTGACCGCTCCTTCTATCCCTGGGTGATTTTGTATGGCAGCAGCCAGTGGCTCTAGGGACATTACATAACATAAGGGGTGCTAGCTGCACATTCGAGCAGACTTGATAGACCTCAGGTCTTTATCTGCTGGCAAATTTCATATGTTTGTATGTTTGTAACAGTAAAAGAGATAGTGGACATCCCTGCCTCGTCCTCGGAATGAGGGGGCATGCGAGTTGAGGAGTCGTTGACCAGTAGCTGTGCTGTGGGGTTCGTGTACACAGCTTTGATCCAGCTCACTAGGGTTGGGCCCAAGGTAAATGCCAGCAGAGTACAGAAGAGAAGCACCTACTCCACATCATAGCCAAATGCTTTTCTGCATCCAAGGCAGGACCACGGCTCTCCAAGTGATTTTGTGCCCAATTAAAAATTACACTAAGTGTCTTGCATATACTGTGCTTCCTGTCTCAGCAGACTAACCCACATTGATCTGGATGAATGTACTGTATTAACAGTGGTTCAAGGCAGGTAGCTATTACCTTAGCCAGGATTTTATAGTCTGAGGTAAGCAGTGAAATGGGTCTGTATGAAGCATACTGGATAGGATCCTTGCCTGGTTTTGGTAAGACTGTGATGATGGCAGACCGCATGGAGGAAGGCAGCTCTCTCTCTCAGGGCTTTCCAGAAGGATTTCAAACAATGGTTGCACTAAAAGGGGTGAAAGGGCTTTGAATTTTGCAATATAAAGGTGCTAGCTGCGCATTCGAGCAGACTAACTTGATAGACTGTAAGGCCTGTTTCTGCTGGCCGAATTGTATGTTCATATGAAGAAATGAATGGGGATACCATCTGGATCAGGCACCTTCCCCTCTTCCCAGTGCTTTAACTGCCTGTATTAGTTCTTCCTTACTTATTTGTTGGTCCAGTTATTGACTGGTTTGTGGGGTCAAGGATGGGAGCTGAGCTCTTCCAAGGAAAGACTGAATTTGGTCCATAAAAGGGGCCCCTTCCGAAGTATACAGATTTTTATAAAACTGTGAGAAGGTCTGACCTATGGCTTCCCTTTGAGTGGGAAAGTTCCTTCAGGGGTATGAATTTCATTCACGGACATTCTTCCTACTCCTTTTTAGATGCCAAGCAAGTAGTTTGCCCCCTCTGTCCCCTCAGTAGGAGCCTACCTGCCCCAGCATGATTGCTCTTTCAGCTATGTACTACTAAGGAGTTATACTTCCATTTCGTTTCTGAATCACATGACATAGTGGAGATGATGGGAGAAGCATATGTGCCCTTGGCTTTCACATTCTTGTATTTTCCCCGAGCTTATTCATTTCTGCAATCTGCAATTTCTTCTTATAGGAAGCAAAAGCTATGGTTTGACCTCTAATATACCATAGGTCTTTAGGGCCTCCCATCAGGTTGAATGGGATATATCTCCAGGAGCATTCAAATCAAGGTATTCAGCAATGGCTGCTTTGATGAAGCTTACATAGGCCCTCGCTTTCAATAGAAGTGGGTCTAGCTGCCATGGCCTTGTTAGAGGTTCCTGTGTCCTCTTCTGTATGCTCAGGGAGAGTGGGGCATGATCGGAGATCAAAATAGTACCATATTTTACCAACTTAATTTCTGCGGCCAGGGCTATAGATATCAAAAGCCTGTCTAATCTGTTTTAGGATTGATGGGAGTATGAACAGAAGCTGCTTCCATTAGGATTACAGTGTCTCCATATGTCAGTTAACGAGTAGCTAACCTGCAACTCGCCCAAAGCTTTGGCATTCCTGGTGAGAGATACCAGGGTAGAGTTAGATCTAGCCAACACTGTGTCTGAAACACTGTTACAGTCACCCCCTAGAACACAAGGACTCTGGAATTGCGCCATATTGAAAGAGAGTTTCTGATAGAACTTGGGGTCTTCCACATTTGGGCCATATATTGAGCCTACTAATAGGCTATCCCTTCAGGCAACTCTAAATGCGCCAGGGCATATCTATCACCTGGGTCAGTGTAACTGTATGTCACACTCCCTTCAAAACCCATTGGCAACCAGATGGCCGTGCCCCTGGCCTTAGAATTGTAGCCACGTAGCCACCCATGTCCCTCCCTATGCTCCACTGTTTTTTTTTTTGTTTTTTTTTTTAGTTCCTTGGCTCCTATATAGGGCTCCTGTAATTGCACAATTTTGGCTTTTAACTTTTAATTCCGTTTTGAACCTTTTCCTTTAACAACATTCTTCATTCCATTAATGTTCCAGGTTAGCACACTGATTGTTTCTTCCATTATCTTGCTGAGTTTTCTGAGTGACAGCAAGATAGAAATATCCTAGTACTGTTAGCACAATTCAAGAGTTGGCACTGGCTGTGGATGATTTTCATTCTGCATACTAAAGGAAGATTCTTCCCATTTTACTAACTGCCCCTCCCTTCCCAAAATCTCAAAACCACCAAGAATAACCACCCCCAAAACGATTCTTGTTCAACTTTGAGAACTCGGACTTAATTTCCCATGTTTTAACATGAACAAAACTAATACCAACAGTAAACAACTTGTCACCTGCCTTGTTGGTCGGAGCGACCAGTCTCTCTACCTACTTTTAATGAGGACTAAAGTCGAGCACTTCAGCAGGCAGCATTTCCTTCATTTTAGTTCCAAAACCATTTCAAAACAGCTGTATGTTCCTTTTGACTGTATATTCTTAAGAATGGGCAACCTTTATGGTCACCCGTTGGTTTAGTTCTATTAGAAAATCAAGCTATAAAGGAAGGACAGAAAGAGTGAGAATTAAGGAAAAGCAGAAATAAGAAGGAAAAGAAAGCAAAGAAGAAAGAAAAAGAGAACAATTTTTAGAGACAGAAGGCAAAGTGGACCATTAAACTGATTCTATTTGTTCACAATAGAGTTATCACCTCTTTAAGACTTTCTATGATGCTTTCTTGTCTATTGGTTGGTGAAGGCCAAAATTCCCTACGACCTCCGGCAGTGTGAGCACACCCAAACTGTAGATTTTATGGAGTTAGAGGATTCAAAACGAGGCACCACAAAGTACTGAAAAATCTTCTTTATTTAAATAGTGCTTCATGCACAGTAGCAGCTACCCTTACAAACCGGGACACCTCAATTCAGTTTCGCACGATTAATGCAAGGCCCTCAGGAGGATATACTCCACCCTCCATCATATCCACACTTACTTAAAAAGCTACCACTTAAAGTGCCAGTGCATTAGAATTATAACACATGATATAAACAAACAATTCAAAGCAGTGCCATTAAAAGCAGTAACTGTATAAGTAGTCCACATAATTCAAATAGATAATAACGTTAATGATTTTTAAAGTGCAAAACGTCTAGGTAATTTTTATAATGGCTACCTGTTTTCAAAATGGCTAAATGCCTAAATACTCTTATTCTAAGTTGGCAATTAGCCTCTGAGGGAGATCCCAATATCTTGCTGACAACATTAACTCTTACATAGGTCTGTATCAGCCTCTCCCCCACCGCAAGATGACATCTGGGTCTGTATCAGCCCCCCACATGACATCTGACAATTAAACATACGGATATAGTTTACAGAGAAGAAAGAGACACACACACACACATCACACATTCGAGACGTCCTCATGGCAAATCTCCATAAATGAGATCGGGTCTATACTGGAGTGGCATTTCATTTTATAAAATATGGGCTTGAAAGGATCAGCCGCTGACTCGAAACCATGAGGGGTGAACATATCATCAGCCTAGTTTAGCAACCAAGCACTTGTAGCTGGCAACTCAACAGGTGCGGTAAGCCACAACAGCTATAATTTAAGACTCTGGTTGCATCTCAAACATCGCGTTGTCCTGCACAGTCCTTGCTTGCCAGGCAGTGCCCCCCGCTGTTATCTGCACCCTTGACACAGTCCAGAGGAGGACAGAAGCCTGGGCAGAATCTGTCCTTGCACTGACCACCATCACAAAGGCTCCGTGGAGAAAAAACTGCTGAAGTTCATCCCTCGCTCAGGCAAGGTGAGAAAACAGCCATGCCTTAAGGAGAGGGATGTCGGGCATCATCAAAACATCTGTTTCTCTCACTAGCCTCACTCACAAGAAATTTATATATTCAGTCTGCACCCCAATAGTAGTTAATTCTCCAGCTGACTGACTCTTAGTGTCTCCAAAGTTGTGTAGGGAGGCAGCACCGACAGCATCAAACTAACTTTTCAAATGACCAATATTGTTAACTATTATTACATGTTAGTCACCACCACCTTGTTCTCGAAAATGGGACTTCACTTTTATGAGGTTCTAGAGACAGATCAAGAATGCCATGCAGTCTAGATTCAGAAGAGACTCACATTCTCTGTCTCCACCCCCACCATGGCTCCTTTCACAATGGGCATTTTCCCTTAGCCATCATCAATTTGAGACTGACGAGAAACTGACAGAAAAGTCAGTTTCCATTCAGCGCTCTGAAATTGACAAACCATCAACTCACTGTTTTACTTGCTGTCTGGGAGAATGGAATTCAAATGGAGCATAGGTAAGTGCCCATAAAGGGGCCTTGTAGTCTTTACATGTTGAAGCTTTAAGCCAAGAAATTTCTTAACCCGAGGTGTATGGTGGCACTTTGAGACTCTGAATATCAAACAATCACACCTTTAATCAGGCCAGGGCCTTCCTCTATTTTGAAATCTGCCTGCCCCTGCTGCATCTTCTTCCTCCATAAATCTTTCCACCTTTTGTGGACTATCGAAAAATCTTGGCGGATGTCCTGGTGAGAGTAATATTAAGGAGTCTTGATGGGAAGAGGTGTACTGAACTCCCAATTTCTGTGGTACAGTTTAGATTTAACCTCTGAAAATTACTGGGGACGCTGTTGGAGGTCCCATCTGAGGGTTTGGAACACCACTGCTCACCGTCACATTTTCTAATTTGTTTTTTTCCCAGGAGACACATACTAAGCTGAAGCTTGTTTATAGGTGTGACCTGGGGCGCCAAGGAGCGTTAAAGACTTGCTCAAGGTCACACAGTATGCAAGTGGGGCTGTGGGATTCAAACCCAGGTCTCCAGGTTTGCAGCTCAGAGCCTTAAACCACTGTGTTATACTGCCTCCCTAGTTGGATAGGACCCATGGTTTTGGTTGCCTCAGGTCCTTTTCTTTGTCGGGTGTACCATAAATATTTAATTAAGAGTGTCTGGGCCATTCTTGGTCTTGGTTTTGAGCTAATCCTATGTGACCGCTCTGTTTCAAACTGCTGTGCCGTGTCGCCCATCTTGAGGTGCTTTACCAGCCATGCTTGCACCGATTTGGGGGTTTTCTCCGCAACCTCTGGTAGCCCAATTATCTGTATGGTGGAACATCTATATCCATTTTCTTGATCTCGACTATTGCCTTCATCTGTTCTAAATCATTTTAAGGGCGGTTTGTTCCCAGCGATAGTTCAGCAATCATGTCCTCCATTTCACTTATTCTCCTCTGCCTCATTCAACCTTGAGAATGTGTAGCTGCCATTTCAGTTAAGAGAAAAGCTGTAAAACAGGGCTCCTGCCCTGAAAAGCTACCTCCTGGTTTAGCTTTTTACAGTAGGCGACATTTTTCTTGCTCCATAGCGTACTGTATTTAATTCAAAAAGTCTGAAACCTGGAAGTATGGCAGGCGGGGAGGCTCCATTTGCTGTAAAGGTGCGTGCCACACCATTCACTTCAACACAAAGTATTGAAGTGAGCGGTGCAGCGCTGCACCTTTACAGCAATGGAGCCTCCCTCGCCATACTTCGAGTCTATGACTTTTTGAATTAAAATACAGTGAGTTGCAGAGCAAGAAAACGCTGCTTTACTGTAAAAGCTAAACCAGGGGCTGAAGCTTCGGGGCGGAGCCCCTGTTGACAGCTTTCCTTTAATCCAGTAATGACTGACTGCAAGCATATGTGATATTTGGGCAGTGATGCTGGCAAACCCTGCTGTCATCTCCGCTGCATATTTTTTTAACATTGCTGGCATACCTGCAAGACTCTTCTCCAGGATTGACATTTTAGCACTGTCAGTGGAAAGGGCCATCTGTGATCGGGCATGTGGCTCTGCGGGGAAGCTGGTGACGGATTTACCACCTCAAAGTGTAGGTTAGTTGCTTTCTTCCCAGTTTGAATGTTGCCATTTCTCCTTTTTATATTTAAATAATAAATAAAAGAAACAGAACCGTAACAAGCTGCCAGAATAAATGCTGCCCATCTGGAGCTAAGCTAGAAGATGTCTGCCATCTTGTGCAGTTAGCTCTGACCCCGATGTTATTTATTGTTAATAAAGCTGGACACAAAGCAATGCAATAAGGGCGACCAAACATAACTGAAGGAGAACAGGTGTTCAAAAATAATAAACGGGTAAAGAAAGGCACTGTACACATCAATAACATAAAAACTGGAATGCATTTTGAAGATATTGCGAGTCTCAAAGAAAGATTTTAACCTTTAACCTAATGAAGAGAACTATCACAAAAGATTTCAAGAGTATTTCTAAATGATGCCTTGACAATACAGCTTCGTTTGAGTCCACATGTAGACTAAAACCCTCAGTATCATCTCTCCTTAATTTATTCATTGAATGCAAATGAAGGGATAATAAGCGAGAACACTAACAATTGGAACTAGAGTGAAAGCTGCAGTATTTAATAAATCATAAAACTATACAATACAGCCGGCCCGGTGGCACTGAGGGCAGAGGTGCTGACGTCTTACCTCGTGCCACACTGGCAATTCATGTTCAGGAATGACCCCGGGTAGTGAGTGCAGCATGGGTGGGCAAGGCGTGACTGAGCAAGCTGGCAGGCTGCTCTCTCCTCAGGGGTGGGGGTGGGTGGGTGGGAGTTGTCGCCGCCTTGTTGTTCCACCCCACTGGGTGGAGGTCCGAAGAAGAAAAAAAACACTATGGTTCTCAAAAGAAGTGGCAGGGAAAGTTAGGGAGAAAAGATAGCATTCAGGAAGTATAAGGAAACACAGAAAGAGCAGGACAAGAGAGACTGTACCAGTTAAGGCAGAAGGAAGCAGGGAGGGAAGTCAGAATAGCAAAGGCCCAAACAAGGAAAAGATAGCCAACTCGTTAAGGGATAAAACATTTTATAGGTACATTAGGGAGCAAAGAAAGACTAAGGCAGGGATACTGAGGCTAAATAAAGAGGAGGGTGGTTGGGCAGAGAGGGACAGTGAAAAGCAGGGATACTGAATGAATACTTCTGCTCGGTATTCACAAAAGGAAGAGGAGGGAGGTACCTAATCCAGTCGATAGAAGCACTCTGGATAGGAGGGTTGATATCAGTCCTTTCACAGAAGAAAGGGTTCTGAAAGAACTCCTAAAACTGAAGGTGGATAAAGCAATGGGGCCTGATGGGATTCACCCCAGAATTCTAAAAGAACTAAGGAGAACTAGTAACACCACTGACTACCCTTTTAACAAATCATGGGACAATGGTGTGGTACCAGAGGACTGGAGGAGGGCAGATGATTCCCTTCACAAAAGTGGGAGCAAGACAGAGGCAGGGAACTACAGACCTGTCAGTTTGAGCTCAGTGGTAGAAAATGATGGAATCACTCGAAGGAAATAATTGTTGAGTACCTAGAGGCCAGTGGGGCACAGGACCCAAGGCAGCATGGATTCACAGCAGGAAGGTCACACATTACCTAATCTAATCAATTTCTTTGACTGGGTGACCAAAGTAGTAGACCAGAGAGGGGCTGTGGACATGGCCTACCTAGACTTTAGCAAGGTATTTGACACAGTCCCTTAACAAAGATTAATAAACAAATTAGCCAGCCTGGTAGTGGGTCCCAGGGTGGTAGCCTGGGTAAAACACTGGCTAGACAACAGAACACAGAGGGTAATAGTTAACGGCGTCCACAGTGAAGAAAGGAGGGTTACTAGTGGGGTACCGCAGGGTTCAGTACTGGGCCTATCCTTTTAAGGTCTTTATAAATGATACTGCAGAGGGACTAGAAGGAAAGTATGTCTCTTTGCAGGCGACAAAGATCTGCAACAGGATTGATACACAAGGTGGGGTGGAAAGGATGAGAAGGGACTTGGCAAGGTTGAGGAATGGTCAAATGTATGGCAGCTTAGATTCAACACAAAGAAGTGTAAAGTAATGCACCTGGGAAACAAAACCTAGGGGAAGAGTACACAATGGGGGTGAGACACTGACAACAAAAATGGAAGGGACCTGGGGTAGTTATGAGATGACCTAAAGGTAGGCAAGCAACGTGAGAAGACAGTAAGGAGGGCTGGGGATACTGGGATGCATAGGGAAGGCATCACCAGTAGAAAACAGAAAGTTGTTATCCTCTGTACAGACAGTTGGTGAGACCACATCTGGAGTACTCGTGCAGTTCTGGAGACCCCATCTCCACAAAGACATAGACAGGATGGAGGCTATCCAGAGGAGGGTAACTAAAATGGTGCAGGGTCTGCACCAGAAGACATATGAAGAAAGACTAAAGGAGCTTAAGATGTATAGCCTCGAGGAAAGGAGGAGAAGGGACATGACAGTAACGTTCAAGTACCTCAAGGAATCAACAAAGTCCAAGAGGGTAGCATCTTTCAGAAAAAAAAAAAAAAAAAAAGAGATGTGCAAGAACAGGGGGAACAATCTGAAGATAGAGAGAGGACAGCTCAGAGGTAATGTGAGGAAATGTTCTTCACAGAGATGGTTATAGATACATGGAACAGCCTTCCTGAGGAGATCGTGGAGTCAAAAACAGTGGGGAATTCAAGAATACATGGGACAGGCATAAAGCAATTCTAGTGGGGGTAGGAGGAAGTAGTTGGTTAACTAGGATCTGCAGCTTATCCATTAGGTAGGAAATGGCAGACTAGGTGGGCCAAGCTGTCCTTATCTGCCATCAAATGTTATGTTTCTATGTTTCTCATGGCTAACTCTATTTATGCCCTTCAAGTATCTGCAGGTCTCAAACATATCGCCTCTATTCCTTCTGTCCTCCAGGAGTACAGATTGAGCTTCCATAACCTATCTTCTTAGGGCTTCTCCCTCATCCCACTGAGCATCTTGGTCACCCTTCTCTGTACCCCTCCAACAGTCTGATGTCCTTTTTAAGAAGGGCACCAGAACTGCACACAGTACTCCACGGAGGTCTCACCAGTGCCCTGTTACAGTGGCAGAACCACCTCCTCACCCTTGAGGTGAGTCCCTTGCTATACACCCCAGCGCCTTGTTGGCCCTTGCTGCCACCTTCCTACACTGTGCAGAATGATTCATATGGCCTGTGACCAGCACCCCAGATCTTTTCCTCAATGGATATCGATAACTGCACACCCAGCTAGTAGGGGTAGGAAGAAATAGGCTGTTGGTTAACTAGAATCTGCAGCTTATCCAGTAGGAAAGAAATGGGCAGACTAGGTGGGCCAAGTGGTCCTTATTCGCCGTCAAGTCTATGTTTCTATGTAGTAACTGTACCCAGGATTCTTGTTTCCAAAGTAAATAATCCTGCATTTCTTTACATTGAATCCCAACTGCCAATGAGATAAATGGTTTCAGTGATTTCTGTTTCTTTTCTGAGGTCCTATTGGTGCCAGACATTCATACAGTGATGTTATGCTGAGATAGCATCACTTGTGAGGTGGGCACTGACCAGAAGCAAGAAATTTTCTTGTCACTGTATAATTCAAACTGTGTGTTTCATTTTTTACTCATTATGCTACCAAACACTGACTCAAAACATATACACACATGGAAATGTCATGTCAGAATGTTTTAATGTTCCTTCTAAATTGATACAGTTCCTTCCAGAGCAGTATGGCATTTGTTGGCGAGACACAGGAACCAAAAGCTTCACATACACATATTTTGGTCTTGCCCTGTATTAGTCCCTTTCTGGACACAGGTTTCTGATGCTATTGAGATTTTAACAAACAAATCTGTAGTTCTATTACCAGAATTAGTCTTATTATCTATACCCCAGTAGGGATCAAATTAACTCCCGAGACATGATACACACTTACCTTTTAACAGCCAAAAAAGCTATTACCGTCTCTGGCGTCAACTCACACCTCTGGTGCTTATTTTCTGACAATCTATTCTAAATTATATGCATTATTTAGAACGTCCAATTGCAGATGGTAGGGGAAGGACCTCCCAATTATGATCTCAGTTGGTGACTATGGGTCCTATATATTATGGAAAGGGCCCCTCTTTTATACCATGAATTAAAAGAAACCATATTTGGTTAGAAATATTTAATTTTTCCACTGTGGCTCCCTGGGCGCATGGGAAAGGAGGCGACAAATAAACAATTACCCGTTGACAGAATTTGGTGGTGGTCCCCTCTAGTACCTCCTTACATTTACTGTGCATACCTTACTTAAAACATTATTAATGTAATATTCTTATATTACTCCTGGTACTTGTAGTCTGTTGTTTTGAATTACGTCTACTTAATTTATGTAGATCTGTAGCCTGGAATACTTTTATCTTATTTTTAACTTTTTAAGACAAAAGCTGGTTATAATACACCTGTATTAAGTGGCAAATGAAATGTATGTGACATCTTGAGAATATAATAAAAAAAAAAAAAAAAAAACACACACACGCATAATGCAAAACAAAGATCAACGCTCCCCAAAAGAAAATATTTGACACGTTTTTCTAGTTCTTGAGAACATCTTGTACACACTTATTAATGCTACCCTAGGTGCCCATATCAGCAACCACCATGAGCAGCTTACAGTTACAAAGCCCATATATAGGTCCCTGGCCCTGCCTCCTAATGCCCAAGTGTGGGAGGTTCTGGTTACTTGTACAAGGTCACACAGCAAGGCGACATCTGTGGTGGGATTCAAAATCAAATCTTGGTTCCCCAGATCACAGTTCAGAGCTCTAACCATGAAATTATTTAACAAAACTCATCCTCTCCTTTTGGAGTAAAATCATAGAACCAGACTCCACAGCATCAAGAGAAGGTGTTTCTCTCACCCTCAACTCCCCATATAGAGTTCTATGTGCTGTTATCCGAGGTCACTTGTCACCAAGACAGCAAAGGTAACATTCAACAACAAAATTACTGCCAGCATCAAGTCTCCTTTTGGGAAACTTTTTTTTTTTTTTTTTTTTTTTTATGGATAATGGTCCACAGACTTAAAATTACTAAAACTCAAAAGGAAGCTGTTAAATAAAAAAATAAAGCTTTCACCACTGACTCACTGAAGCTTTAACAACTTTGGAGTTGTGAAACTTGGTAGGTACGACAGTAAACTGAAGAACAGAGAGGCTTGAAAATGCACATAAATGTGCAGCTGTAGGACTACCACTTACAGCACTTTGGATGCACAATTTTAACTGTTTAAATCTAGGGATCAGGATGGGATCTTTTAAAAGCTCTATTTTATCTGAAGCCAGGCCAAGCCCTACAACTTTAGAACAAAATCTGAACCAATTCTTTATAACCTGGGCAGTGTGGGCATTTTGCCAGCTACTGGCAATGGAGCACAAACAGCTGACTGACTACTGCACAACACAAGTCGTCATCAAGTACAACTAGCTTGAGTGGGTAAACTCGCGTGCCAGCGACCATTATTGAGAACATCAGACTTATGTAACTTAAGTCATGGAACAGTTCAGGTTCAGGCTGTCAATTATCTTACCAGCAGGTGAGGCAGGCCTTGCCCTCCTTGTTTGAATCTGTGGGAGATGATGATGATGTAGTGTTGCAGTTTATCTTTGATCTGCTGTCGTGCGGCTCTGGCTCACTCGAGTCCCGACTTCATCTATGAAGTTGAACTGATGCTCTGCTCACACTCTCCTAATAGCATCCAGCAATAGGGAAGGAAAGCGAGGTGTTTTCTTCCTGTTATCCACCACTTCTCCTAATGACAAGCTGGGTCAGGAAGGCGTCACACATGCTCAGTGCTACTACTAAGCCGTGAGTATATTTCTCCCTCCCAGCTTGCAGTTGTGCACTACCGTCCATCACGTGTCCTGGGCATGAACTGTGAGGGCATCAGCATCTTTGGATGCACTGGCAGCTCTCTGACAATTTCTGCCAGCTGATGACCGTGCCTAGTGGCAAGCCGAAACTGCAGTAATTACCAACCTAAGACTACAAATAAAAAAAAAAAAGGCAAAGGCACCCAGTGGGCAGGCTGTGGGCTAGCACAAAATTTCGAATCCTAGGAGGAGGGAGGTGAGGGCCCCCAAGAGGGATTCCCAGAGCTCAGGGCCACGGACAACTGCCCCATTGCCTTCTCTTAATCCGACCCTGGCAGCATGACTTCACAGGGTGAACTCATGTCAAACAAATCTCACAGATTTCGTTGACTGAGTCACTAGGGAGACGAATCAAGTGAGGGCAGTGTATGTGGCCTATCTGGACTTCAGTAAGGCCTCCGACAATGTATCACACAGGAGGCTGATAAAGAAACTTAGCAGCCTGCAGGTAGGGGAGAAGGTGGTGAGCTGGCTACCAAACTGATTGAAAATAGGAAGCAGAGGGTGGTGGTAAATGGCAGTCACTCAGAGGATGGGGCAGCGACCAGTGGAGTACCACAGGGATCAGAAATGGGGGGATGTGTCTCTGTGCAGATGACACAAAAGTCTGCAATATGGTGGACACCCAGGAAGGGGTGCAGAGAATGCACAGGATCTGAGAAAACTAGAGGAGTGGTCTATGGGTGAGCTGGGTTCCAATGCCAAGTGCAAAGTCATGCAGCTAGGATGGGAAACCTGGGGACTATATACAAGATGGAGGAGGTACTTCCAGTTACCAAGCAAGACAGGGGCCTTGGGGTGATCATAGCTGATGATCACAAGGTGGCAAAACAGTGCGACAGGGCAATGAACAAGGAGGCTGGATGCTGGGGTGCGTAGGTAGGAGGCAGCTAGCAGGAGAAGGGAGGTGGTGTTGCCTCTTTATCACTCACTTGAGTCCCCACACAGTAGTGTGTCCAGTTCTGTAGGCCACACCCCTTTAAAAACATTGACAGGGTGGAAACAGTCCAGAAAAGGCAACTAAAATGGTGCAGGGGTTGCACGAGAAACCATACAGGGAGAGACTGCAAGAGCTCGACATGTGCTCCCCGGAGGACAGCGAGAAAGGACATGACTGGACCTGGAAATACCTCACAGGGGTCAACAAGGTGCAGGAGGGAGTCTCTTTCACAAGGTGTTGGTGCACCAGTGCAAGCTACAAAGCGGGGTGGGGGGTTAAGAGGTGTGAGAAATACTTCTACACAGAAAGGGTGGTGTACACCTGGAACAGCCTGTCAGAAGAGGTGGCGTGGCGAAAACAGTGGGGAGCTTCAAATACGCATGGGATAGACACATGGGTATAATAAACAGAGGTAAGAGCAGAGGGAGGGACACCTGTGACCACAGAGTCCAGGGTACAGTGTTAGAAAGCAAAAAGCAGGGCATACTAGATGGGGCTGCAGGTTCTTTCTGCCGATACATCTCATATTTCTATTTCTATAACATTTTAGATTTATGTGAAGAAAATACATATGTCTCTCTCTCTCTCTCTCACCTATGGAAGGGACAGTTTTCAAAGCCTGATACAGCTCAAATCCTGGGTTTCAGAGACTGAAAATATCTGGTGGATACGCTAGTGCCTCCTACTGTTTTGTTATAAAATAATTAAAAACATACTAAAACATACTAAAAGCCAGCAGAATAGGGCTAACGGTCTTCGTGTCTGCTTGGTAGCCAGCCCCTAAAGGGGCGCCGCCCTCCACCGCCCCAGCCCCAAGAGGTCCTCTTGGGCTTCAGTATACCCATGCACCTGTCCCACCCTCCTAATGCCCTCCACTGGGCCCTCCTCCACTAGACTCCTGGCAGTACATTCCATGGCCCCACCACCTCTCGGTGAAGTAATGCCTTCTCACGTTCTCCTGTAGTTTCCCCTCCAGCTTCCTCATGCCCCTAGTTGTGCCCCTATCTTTAGGCTGAACATTTCTTTGGTTCTGCCCGTTTATCCCTTTCACATATCTAAAGACCTCTATCATGTCCCCCATCTCTCCTCTCATCCAGCGAGTACAGCCCAAGGACTTCCAGCCTTTCCTCATAGGTCCTTCCACTCATGCCCTGAATCATCCTGGTTGCCCTCCTCTGAACCCTCTCCAGCAGTGCTACGTCCTTCCTAAGGTGAGGTCTCCAGAACTGCACACAGTACTCAAGATGCGGCCTGACCAAGGCATTATACAGAGGAGTATCACCTCCCTCCTCCCTGGACATAATTCCCAGGCTATGCAGCCCAGAATCCTGTTTGCCTTTGGCCGCAGATCTTCTGCAGTTTTCGTGTTATTAATTTTGGCGCTCACCGCCACCCCCAGGTCCCTTCACTCATTGTGGATTGCAGTGAGACCCTCCCAGGGTGTATACATGACCAGGGTTTCTGACCCCAGATGCAGCATCCTACACTTCCTGGATTAAACCTCAGTCCCCACCTTCTTGACCAACCCTCCAGGGTATCCAGATCCCTCTGGACTTTCTCTCTCGCTTCCTCGCAGTCTGCCAGTGCTCCCAGTTTGAGTCATCTGCAAAGAGGCTCATTCTACTCTAACCCCCTCCTATAATATTGGACACATAGGCACTGAACAGGAGTGGCCCCAATGCAGACCAGGGGAACCCACTGAAAACCTTCGTGGCGGAGACTGTCCCCCCAACCACTACCCTCTGTGTTCTTTCCATTAGCCAATTTCTTCCCATCTAAGCAACTGTCCTCCACCCCAACCCCCACCTTTGTCAACAACCCGTTGTGGGATACTGAGTCAAATGCCTTACTGAAATCCAGATACAGGACGTCCACGGTCTTTGTCAGTCCACGGTCCCAGTCACCCAGTCGTAAAATCTATTAGGTTGGTCTGACACAATCTCCCGGGACAAAACCATACAATTTGTTATCCACGTGCCCCAACCTTTCCAGTTGCCTCCCGAGCTTCTCCTGATGAAGCTTTCCATTAGTTTGCCTACCACAGACAATAGGCGGACAGGCCTGTAATTTCCCATCTCCTCCCTAGACCCCCACCTTTGTGGATAGGCACCACATGAGCCACCCTCTAGTCTTGAGGCACCTATCCTACCTGCAGAGAGGCATTGAAAAGGCAGCTAAGCGGAGCTGATAGTTCGCCCGCCAGTTCCTTCAGGACCCTCAGATTCAGCCCATCCAGTCCCGTGCCTTATCAGTTTTATTTAAAATGCATACTGCTAGAATTTTATATGTTTATTTTACTATACGGTATGGTTCTGTACTTAGAAAGCATATTTCTTAATATTCCAAACCACGAACAGGAATCTCCTTTCTCTGTGTGGAAGTTCTTCCTCTGCACTCCTACATTTGGTAACTATAGCACCTTGTTAGTTGTACCCTGGCTTCAGTTTGCAGCTGGTGCTGCATGAGATTGGTTTGTGTACTGCCACTCATGGTGCATTAATGTTTATACTGCACATAATTCCCATTCCCCTCCTATCACACCTTTTCCTTTCCCCACCCTCACGCACTCTGCTTTCTGGCGATTGTCTCCCCTTTGGAACCAGCTCCCTTTTCCATTTGCCTCTCCTTAGATACCAGCTAAGGCTTTTCCCTGCTCCCCCATGCCTGCTAACCTCAACCTGGCCCTTCTGCTCCTGGACGCACTTCTCGACTTTAGTCCCCTACCAACCACATGATTTGGCTCCCACCTGCAATTTTATTCAGCTGGCTGCCATTGCACTGCCAACTTTTTTTTTTTTTTTTTTAAAAACAGGCACTACACATTAACCATAGGTTGTTTTTTTTTGTTGTTGTTTATTTCTGTGGTCTTCAGTGGTCACTGCTCGGCAAGTGAATTGTCCTTTTATCATTGCACTGCACCTGATCTCGCTCATGTTGCTGTTATCTGCACTTTTAACATACTGCAGCAAAATCCTTTTGTTGTTGCTCAGTGTATATTGTACTCTCCGCCAAGTCACACCTGGAAGCGAGCCCTGGCTCAGACTGCCTTTCCAGTCAATTTTAAATAAATAATCAGAACAGTAGAAATATGGGGCTGGATTGTTTTATAGTCACAATTTACTGAATTTTCTTTTTTGAATAATCTTTTTATTCAGGTTTCATTTATACAATACATCCAAGTACAAACAGGTAACAACACACATACAAGTAACACACACATATAAAGAAAAAAAAAACATACAGATCGTCAATCATATATACTGGATCTTATCATATTCCTTTAAAATGATACCAACATGTTATATCCTGTCATCTTCTTTTTGTTTTAATTCTATTACTTTAACAGGGTCCTTCCAAAGTTTCATCTCCCATATTCCTTCTCCCTTTAGACCTTCCAGTCTCCTACATGAGCCTGGTCAATGCATCTTTCCCTTATGTCATATCACTGACTTGCTTCACCCTAGGCCTGTTCTTAACATTATTTCCTCCGCCAAACTCGGGAAGACAAGAATGGGGCCCATTCTCTTAAGAATGCTTCTTCTCTATCTCGCACCACCATTGTTAGTCTCTCCATGTCAAGGCATGCAGCGTTATCTGGCGCCATTGGAGAACTGTAGTTTTTATGTTGGATACCCATGTATTCTGGATGCAATGGCGTGCCAACACAGTAGCATTCTCATCCATCTTGTAGAGGATCCCAATCCTCCCTTCTACGGTCACCCTAAATAAGCATGTGATTGGGTCTTCCTCAGGGTACCCTGCTATCTTAGATATTTCCCCAGTTATCGCTTTCCAGAACTTTGCAAAACTGGACCGTCCAAAGCAATGCTACATCGTCCCTACTTCCTCTCCCACACCTCGGGGACACAGGGCTGCACCTTGTGTACGATGGCTGGGAGATAATACAACCTATGCAGAAACTTATAGAAGGTTCTTTGAATGTATTACATACCATAATTCCTTCAGGCATACAAAGGACCAATTTCCAATTCTCCTCCGAGATACCCTGCTCCAAGTCTCTTTCCCACAGGCTTGGTGTTACCCATCCATCCGGTACTCTCTGTTTCCCACCTTAGCTGCTTTCCCAAAAGCCCTTGGGATCTGTCCTAGCCTGATAAATCAACTGCTCAGCCTAATCCAATTTGCAATCTAGGTCTGTTTTCCTGTCCAATTTCCCCACGTCGCCCGGACCTGCATACTCGCGGTAACTATGCGGTCAGTCAGCTACCCTCAGCTTTAAACTCTCGAGGTGCACAGTTCTCCTTATCTACTAGGTACCCCATACTATTTACCCCTTTTCCTCCCATTCCAGCCCCATCCTCCCAACAGGCAAGAAAAACGGGTTCCGGCCACGGCATTAGTACAGTCTCCCTTGCCCCACCAATTTCAGTCTCCTCAGCCGTCCCACGCCTCAGTACTGCTTCCACCAAAGATTACCACTTCTACAGTGCTCTGTACGCCTTAATCCTTTGGTATGAATGTATCGCTAAGTCTACCAGGCGCACTCCATCTTGGTCTAAATTGACCCAGCTAGCCACCTTTCGCCTATGTACCCAATCTGCCACACACCGTTGTTGTATTGCCAAATAATAATTCTCAAGTCTGGAAAGTTAAGACCCCCCTCCTCTTTCCGCTTTAAGCCGTCAGAGGCTAATCCTCGGTCTTTTCCTCGCCAGATAAATTCAGAAAAGATTTTCTCTAACCTTTAATATCTCCTTTGGTTAATCCCAAGTGCAGCATCTGCATGGGATACAATATCCTGGGAGAACATTCATTTTATCAAATTTATCCATCCCACCATGATATCTGTAGCTGTGCCCACCCTTAGATCAGCCATAACAGTTCTTATTAGGGAGATAATTCAACTTATACAGGGAGCCTAACTCCGACCTATCCTGACCCCTAAATATGTAAACCCGTTTTGTGCCATTTTAACCCTAGCTGTTCCACTGTCCCATCGCCCTCGGGAAGCACATCAGCTCCAATTTCTCCAAGTTAATCTTATAGCCCGAGAAACTTAGTAATTTCTCTATTATAGACAGCAAAGGGGAAGAGATGTCTGTGGGTTTCGCATAAACAGCAACATATCGTCCGATATAGGGCAATTTGTGCACCAATTCTCTTGCCCTTCACTCCCTCCACCTACTCGTCTGACGAATAGCCAGTGCTAAGGGTTCGACTGCCAGTGCAAACAGAAGGAGCGACAGTGAGCACCCTGCCTTGTCCCCTACCTAACTGAAACTGCTCTGAGAGGCCCCCATTCACTCAGAACTTTCGCCCTGGGGCACGCCAGACATCAGCTCTCACCCATCATATACTTAATTCCCCAAGACCAAACTGGCCAACACCTGGAATAGGTAATCCCATTCCACTCTGTCAAACGCTTTCTCAGCGTCCATTGTTACAATACCCACCTTTTCCTTCCCTTGATTGGCCTTCCAAATGACATTAAGTAATCTTGGATATTATGATATGACTGACGGCCTTTAATGAACCCGGTTTGGTCTGGGTGGATCAACTCCGCAGGATAGCCTTCAGTCTAGTTTACTGAATTTTCAAGACAAAAACATACATAGAACAGTGAAGTGAACAAAGAAAATCATATGGAGCACGATATTATCTGTAATTAATGCAGAATTAAAAAGTGTCAAATTGTCGAATTTGCATAATTTCACAAGTAATCAAAAAGTGCAGTGTACAGGCCCAAAGTTCAGGACTGAAAGGCCCCAATATTGAATAGAAACTGCCCACAGCACAGGCTGTGATAAGGTAGTCCTGCTCAAGGCACAAAAGAAGGAATCCTGGCCATGACAAACAGAAGCCAGCGAGATCAATTCTTCACCTTTTCCTCCTGCTGTCGGATAGTATGCCATATTCTCCATAGTACATATGGAGTTGACCAAAATTATCCACTCTTCAATGGTTGGGATTCCCACTGTGAACCAACGTTTTACAATACATTTCTTGCCATTAGGATCAGAAGGCCCAGCAAGTGTCTAGTAGCTACATCTTTCAGCCCCTTTGGGTATAATGTAAACAAGTAGAGCTGTTCCATTAGTTTCATACAAGCAGAATACTCAGGCACTCACCACCTTTAATAAAGGGTTCTGTCTGATCTAAAACACGTCAGGCAGGAACTTACTTGTTTTCTGTATCATACAGTATGTAAATAAACTTTTTCCTACTTAACGTACGGAGTCAGTGCAATACGTGGTGGTGAATGCCCCAGTATTCTGCTTGTATGAATTTTATTCTCATGCGAGCACCACTGACCTTGGCGCCAGACTTTCATGTTCAAGTTTTGTTAGTTGCATCTACAAGTCAAAGATTTCCCTCAAGGCCCCTGCAATAGATTCAAGTATAACTCCCTACAAACAGGGGTTCCTGTAATGTCTTCCTGGGCTTGCCTAATGCCCACTGTCAGGATGGTGTTCTGTGTTCAACCATTTAAAACTGCCTGCATGAGAGTGCTATAGTAAGTCTCCGTGCCTGTCTCTTTAAGAGAATCCTTATGCTGTGTGTGAAAATTAGTCAGGGCTGGGTCCGAGTGATTAAGGCTCGTGACCAGCCAGACTGTCTGTATTTCTGCTTCATTCTGCAGTCGCTGTTTTCAGCAGAGGAGCTCTGTTAGGGAAAGTGTTTATTTACTGCTTATCTGCTTTAATAATACTACTGTAGTAGTTTGTCTAACCTGCTTACATCTACAACACGAACATTTGGATAAGAGCCACCATCTTGGTTCTGGACTGCCAGGTTGGACCAATCAGAACCTCAGGGAACCCAAGATGAAGACTGTCTCCCAGGGCTTTGTGGGAGTGAATTTCTGTAGGAATTGTAGTTTTTAAGATTTGGCACCTAAATGGACCTGGAGGGGAGCCCTTTCTGTGACAGACTGTTCCATCAGCCAAATGAACCTTTTGGATCAGTGGGAAGCCCAGACCTGCCTGCAGCAGTGTGCCAGTTGAGAGTTAGACTTTGGAGAGTGAACAGCTCGAGTCATCACGCAGCTGCTCCTGCGTAGGAGCATAGGAGAGTCAGCGGGAAGGCTCTGCTGGCCTGTCTGCCACATTTTCAATGTGAAGAACTTGTGTGTGTGTGAAAGTCGGACTTTATCCGATTTCCTGTTTAAGACCAAACCTGAAGAGGAAAGTGTGTTACAGCTGCCTGCAAGTGGACCAAGACTTGCTCCAGAAGCGATAGGCCTGTCAGGTACTGAAGTGAGCCTCAGACTGAAAAGTTTGCAGAGATCCTGTCTTATTGCAAATGGACTTTCATCCAAACTGTGACCAAATATTCAGAATGCGATAAGTGTGCTGGAAAGTCGTGTGGGTCTAGATTTGGTTCCCCACACCAAGTTCTGCTACGCTAGCTGGAGGCTGTTCCAGCAATTGTAAAACGGACTTCATCTGAACTGCTTGCTCTGCCTGGGCCCTGCCATCTCAGCCTAGGTTGCCGCTCCCAAATCAGAGACATTTCCAGCGAAAAGAACCGCTCAGGGATTCAGCCCACTACTCAACACCACCAAACACGTAATCACCACCATGGTGAGTCATGTAGCCCTCGCTTCCCTGGCAATCCAGTACAACATCCAGAGGTCTTCATTTCATCAGTCCTGCATCCAGGTCTGGGTAGCGAGTACAAAAACAGGTAGCTCCCTGCAACAAAACTGCAATCATTTGTGTGTTCATCTGATTTTCTTGTTCTGGGTTTATTTGCAATGGACAGCGCCATATGGCTCTAGATTACAAATATTTGGGTTGAGTGCATGTTAATTGTGTTTTTCTCCCTAAAGGCCCTTACAACAGCTACAATGCTGGCCTACCCGGGCAATGCTTCAGGCTAGCCTGTTTTCCAGCTGGGTACCCAGGGTTGCAGGACTTGGTCAGAGGGACTTACAGTGCATGCTTACCAACCTGAATATAATCAGATTTACCAATCACTGCTAGATTTACACCCACCCTTGTTCACATCCCTCTGAATAAAATAATGGTTGTTACGTTAACCTGGCTAGTGTGTACCTTCTTGGTGGAGATACTGTACTGCCTTTGAATTGCTGCATCACTGGTGTCGCTTTTCCAGGGGGTCTCCAGGGCAACTGCAGCTGATCCAGCCCTGGTGGTAAGTGCAATAGATGTGAGCGTATCATCACTGACATAAGGTATTTGTGATTGTCTTATTGCTGAACTGTCTAAGCCACTAGAGGGTTGGTGGGTGGTTACATCATCCCATAGGGCTGTACCAACAGCCGCTACGCTACCCAAAACCATTCATCCAGGTGGAGGCACTTGCTCATCACCTCAGGCCCCTCAACCTGTGCACAGTCACACAGGCAGGGGTAGTAGCCCAGGATAGCGCCACCTAGGGGTTACACAAGAAAGGGAGCCTGATGGGGCAAGCCCGAAGACATGGTGCTCAGCCTGCTCCACCCCACACTGCCTCCAACAGTGAAGTTGGGTGGCAGTGTTACGATGAACCTGCTGTACTGAAGTAAGGAAAAATGGATAATTCAGCTTTTCTTGCTAAACTCCCGCCATGTTACCAATGATGTGATTTTATGGGAACTGGTGCAGACCATCCACCACTGATCTGGGGAGAGGTTTCTCAAGTTCCCCATTCCATTTATCTAATACTGGGTTGGTGGGGAGAGGGCCTTGATATGATTAACGGTCAAATATAAGCAGGAGGCCAGGTGGAGCATGAGGACTCATTGTACGGCAGATAATGTTAGTCATACCAGTGGGTTTTGAGAGTCTAGTAAGATGCCTGCTGGATCCAGGAAGAAAGAAATACCTTGGCTTGAAAATATCAAAATAAGTTAGATCCCACCTGGAATACTGAGGCCGTACTGGCGCCTGCATCTACAAAAGGACATCAGGCTGCTGGGAGGTGCAGTGTAGGGCAACAAAGATGATTCAGGGCCTGGGGAATGCCACATGAGGTCAGACTAACAGAGTTAAACATGTAAACACTGGAGGAGAGGGGGAGAGGGAGACATGATTGAGACCTTCAAATACATGAAAGATTTGATCAAAACAGAAACAGAGGGTCTATTCAAGAGGAAGGTGGGGAGAGACACTAGGGGCATGACATGAGATTGGAGGGGTAGATTCAGAAAGGAGGTGAGGAGGCATTTTTTTTTTTTTTTTTTTTTAAAGGAGAGGGTGGTGGCAAAGTGGAACGCACTACCAGCTGAGGTGGTGGCATGTAACAGTGGAATGCTTCAAGAAGGGGTGGGACAGGGCAAAGGGAGGATAAAGGAAGGTAAGGGGAGGGGGCTGGGGCAGCTGCAGAATCACGGAGCTTGCTGCAGCTCAAGCAGCCTAGACAGACCATGACGCACCGCTTGCTGCTGGCAATTTTTGTATGTTCGTAAGTCGCTTGGAGGATACCTAAGCTCCATCTAACTGCCTGAAAAGATTTCACCTTATCACCCTCTAATAATTGATAAAGATATTGTAGGCCACTGGCATACCATCCCGTATCCGCATTCACCCTGGCCAGTAAGAAGACTTTTGGAGGTGTAGCAGGAGTGACCAGGGCATCTGCGCCTGAAGTTCTGCTCTCTGCAGCCATCTTTTCAGACTCGGTGGGGTAAAATGAAGGAGAGTTACAGTCCATAAGGAATTAGTCTGATGGTAGTCTTAGTATATCCATCTCTGGAGAGGATGTGGGCAGGCTGTCTCTCGAGCTGTGTCCACTGTTGAGTGGGATCATTTCTGAGCCAATAAACTAGTGGCTGTAATTGTGTGGTTTCATAATACAAAATACAAGCCATGAAGGGCCTGGCCATCCCGATCCTTGGATCTACAGAGAGGTTAAAGTAACTCATTCATGAAATTAAGCCATTCGGGCGGATTTTCAGATTGATGCAGGGCTTGCATCAAACTCCGTCAAACCCTGGCGTTATTACGGCTGCACCAGGCTGAATGCCACAACTGTGCACCCAATTTTATCAGCTCAGCAGCTGCAATAGTATACCTTTCACGGCTGCCTGCGACAAGTTCAGCCACAAGCAGCATGTTAAAGGCCCCAGAATTAATGCACTTGACCAAAGAAAGTTGTTCTAGTGAGGTTCAATTTGATGCACAGGATAGAAACTCTCTGTTTTAAGAGGCTGGCTGCCACAGATGCAACACTGACAGCCCGGTTCAGGAATAAGCCTAGGTTGTCAGAGGGCCGACAGAGGAGGTTGGTTGAGCATTCACCTCAGGGAATGAGGGCTTGGGACTCCGCCGCCTGGGTGACCACAGGTTGCGCTGACAGCAGGGCCATGGATCAAGGGAGGGTGGACACCAGGTGCTCGGGGGTCGTGGCACTCAGAACATGCCATGGGCATCATGGGGACATGAGAAGGAAACACACCGACCCAAGCAAGATGACACCTGCCACACATCGCAGGCCCCACACTTCTGACTGCAGCACTCTCCTGACACAAAGCTCTAACTCTGCTGGGGATTTGGGCCCCTCACCGTACTGGAGGTAAGTCAAGGAGAAACATGGGAGGGTAGTGCACAAACCCACTCAGCAGGTCAGCCCTCTACTCCCAAAGTGCCAACCTCCGAGTGCAGTCTTGTGAACAGTTAACATAAACAGGGTAACCCTCCTGTCTGTTTTGTGGGTTCAAATCAACCTTTGGTCTCAAGTCTTGGAGGATTCAAACTGTGGACCTCCTGTTAGCATACCCAATGCACAGGCTCAGATAATTCTGTCTTCGGGGTCCATATCTTTGCCTACGGGCACCTAACCAGGTGTACAGAAATTAACCCTTGAAAACTCTAATGAAGGACCTCAGATTAAACTCTCACCTTTTTCCAGTTTGGTATCACCATTCAAGCTTATGCACAGTGTCTGCTTTAACCATAAATATTTTACTTGTTAAAGAAAGAAATTCAAAGACAGACCAAGTAGGCTCTAAAAGTATAGTTTTACTAAAATAGATAAAATGATGTAAAACATGAAATACAGAACTATTATATCACAAAACCATACAATCTTTTAAAAGAACAAGGTTTTAACAGTGCAATTCATACTACAGTACTTCAAGTTTGTCTCTTTCTAAATACCTGCTTGAAGTGCTCAAAGATGTTTCTTTGTCAGAGTCTAGATAGAAATGTGTCTCTGAAGTAACACAGAATACTGTCTAAAAGCTGGCTTTGCCCACCTCTTTGCATGAGGTCACCCAACTCCTCCCTGTCAGAATATATAAAAAATATATCTATACAGAAACAGGATGTCTTTTCAAAGTATTAAATTCTGTAATCCTCAGCACAACTCATTTTCTTCTGAGGATTTTCTTTGATCTTATGAGCATCTTCCCTTTCCAGAACATCAAAGCATCTTTTATGACTTCAGACTAAAAACGCCATAACCTGCTCTTCTTCCTCTAACCGTTAAGGTTTTATGATTTCCTCTCAGCAACTACCGCTTATAATTAACTCAGACAAACAGGAGATCCTTGATTAAGGCCTGGTCTGTAATTAGCTCATGGCTTTCATCTTTTGGCTGAGATTGGGGGGAGTGAGTACGGTCATTCCAAGAGCACCAGATTTCTCAGAGACAATCAGTAATACATTTTATATTTTAAAAGCATAGGTAAATCAGAACCAGCTGTCCAAGTGTCACAGTAAGTACTGGAGAAGGTGTGTGACAGGGCTGGATGTGAGGCAGGACCAACTGTAAGCAGGTTAGGACAGAAGGGGAAAGTACAGTAATTTAAAAAATATAAAGACATTTCCACTTTTAGCCACAAGCCCAGTACGCCATATAGGTGCCACACCCAGGGCTTGTGGCAATCTCAGGTCTCTGAGAATCCAGCCCATGGAGTCAGCAGCATTATGCACAGTAAGTATTCTCACTGGATCCCGCTTAACATACATGTGCGCGGATCATCAAGTAAACCAGTACGGAAGTGTGGGAAGATCTGCGGCTGGCAGATCTCATTACAATCACACAAATACAGCTGACTGCCATCATAAAAAATAAATTCTCAAGTCACTGATGATGTGAGTGGGGGCACCAGGTTCTTCCTTGAGCCTAGGGCCCTGATAACGTTAATCTGGCCCTGCTTAAATCAATGCCCTACTTCCTCCTGCGCCTATGGCAGCTGTCCTGGCAGAAGTTAAAGATCTTATGTCACTTCAAGAAGAGACGGAAACGCCTACAATTCCATCCTTCAGCAAAACAGGTCTGAATACAGTTGTGCACAAAGTTAAATGAAAGCACACTTGCTGTCCACGTGAAAGACACTAAAGAGCACTGGCAAACCTTTAAGAAAACACTGTCTACCAATGGAAAACGGCCATTAGCTGGTCCAATTTTGACCAGCTTGTGGATGTTTTGCTCCAGTAGTTTTTTCCCCTTTAAAATGAGGACTTGCAATGTATTTACTATGATAAATTGTGCCTTTTATTTGGACAGCATTCCAGAGCACCGTCTGACACCAGTACACAGCTTGGTCTAATATAGTTGTCTAGGGCTACGTGTGAATGCCATAATCACCAGTAGCTGGTGCTGTGTTTGTATGCTACACACAAGGTTCTTGCACTACTAATAACTTATTGAGTGTTACATAAAGGATCTGAAACATGATGCGTAAAATGCCATTACATAATGCCATATTATATTCAATTTTGCTGTACCTATACAATTTAATTTTGTTACAGTAAGGTGGGAGTGGCTCTATTTCTAGGGCTGGAATTCATTTTTATGAGCTTTCAGAGCCACAGGGCCCCGCCTTTAATTTAACCCAAGTCCCCTACCATCATAACAAAATGGCAGTGCTGCATCAACTACGGAGGGGGAAACTTCAGAGCTATGAGGGCAGAGCTCACACATACCCACTTCCTTGAGATCTGGCAATAGGAGTGTGTTTTGCAGCCTGATATTGAAAGGAAGACCTCCCTATCAGAAACACTGAAAAAATCTTGGCTTATTACAAAGCCCAACCCACAATGTGCAGAAAGTACTAATCATCTCTCGCAGTCCTCTTCTGCTGCTGAAGGCAAGGGTGGTGGAACATGTACTGTATGCTACCTGTGTGTATTTACCTGAGTTATCCTCAATACACATTACTGGTATTTAAAACTGGCTAGGCAATCAACCGTGGACTCGAGGGCTAAAGAAATTAGGAAAAAGGAAAACACTTCTCACCTGGGGGTAAACGCGCGCACACACACACACACCTATATTACTAATGGTACTGATGATGACAAACACATCCAGCATAGATCAGACGTCACCCCAATCATAGATGCAAATCACATTTCAGCAAACAGTGGCATTCCATTTCCTTTCTGACCTTTTTATTAATTTATGAAAATCATAACAGTCACCACAGTGTCTGGTTTGAAAAACTGCAGCAAGATTATTTACTGCATATGTATAAAGCAATCATTTTAAAGCGAGCTACCAAAACAGACAGCCCGCCCCCAGCTCCGGTTTCATACAACTGCACTGGAAGTGTTCATACGCAGGTTGATAGCCGCTTACTGAACCACCTCCTGATTCAGCTGATTCCGTAAATGCTAAATGTTTTTCCTTTTTTCTGCTAATAACCGCAAGCCATTTCACCCGAGCATTTTTATGCCACAAATAAATATTCTATATAAAAGCCTCTACTTACCCATTGCCCGGTGTCTTCACATGTCTCTCGCAATCACAAAATGTCGCTTTCAGATCCCCAGAAATATAACCCCTTCCTTTTTCTTCCTCCTGATTTTCATATCTCATGCACACAAGCCTTTGAAATCCCCTCATGTAGCCAGGGCCAACGACGATCATCTCGGTGCTGTCTTTTGATTTCCAGCATGCCTGGTGTTATTTTGTTCACGATAAGCGTGCGTGTGTTCTGATATAAATAATTTATCTGTCGGAGGGTTACAGCATATTTCCCGGTAGCAGCAGCATCCTCCTCGTCACAGGAGGGCCCCTTCTTTAGCGTCCTTTCATTTTGTGTTTTTGCTTATATCTTTCTGCAGTGACGCTTTTATTTCCGTATCAAGCTCCCACCGTCCATGATAGATCAGAATTATGAAACCCTCCCTTCCGAAAAGGGATTGGGGTAGTGAAATTGAATATGGGGAGGGACGGAAGGCAGATTGCTGAGGAAGATGAAGCTGTGCTGGCTGCTTCAAGCTGTTCTGTGTGATGCCTGCTGCTACTGTTACTGCAGCCTTTTCTTCCTTCACTGCGTTTGTGTGGTTCACTTGCTACATGCAACCCGGGTTCTTCGGTGTTACAGCGACACAGGAGGAGAACCCACATCAAGAAAAACATTGTGTCAGGAAATATAGCTTTTAAAGGGTCAGTACACTGACAGATCTGAGGCATTGCTCAAATACACACAACCCTAGTGTTCTCTACAAATGTCCTAGTTAATTATATCAAATTCACATCTATTTTCAAACATTTTGAAAGCTGCTTCACTCTCCTTACTCTAGTTAGCTCCTCAACTCGGCCTTTATATCAGCTACCTGTCCGTAGGTATTCACTAAAATCCTGGAATCTGAACTCTCAATAAACATGGTACGAACAGTTTACTCGGCTGACCAGAATTTGCTAAGGCTGATGGTCATATTCACAGCAGCAAAGGCCAGAACTAAACACTGCTCTGCCCCCACCAAAAAATACAAAAGCAAACAAACAAGCTCTACGTCTTGGATTTCTCCACCTAACTAGTCAGTTCTCAATTTACACCAGCAGAACTGAATGCTTAATTGAGCCCCGGTCTTTCAAGGGGAGGAGAGCTTGTCATGGTCACCAACAAATGGCAGCAGCTGGCCTTCAGGCTAGTAGCAACACCAGGCTGGTTTAACAGAGCATGGTTTTGCCCAGGGGGCCAGCTTGAACACGCCCACAGAGAGGGGCCTCTGCCCCTCACTTAAGGCTGGGACAAAGAAACAGCAGAGAGCCACCAGGAACACCTAGCAACTGAGACAGGTGCATGTCGGCAAAACACGATCACAGCAGCGAAAGGACCACAGCCAGAGGGAGCCTGTGTATGCGCACCATCCATCAATTCATGCTGTCTCCCAGTTTGGCCCAGTTACCGCTCAGTGGCCACTACCACCCCCGGCCTGGATTCCACTACCAGTACTTCAGTCTTATTGGGGTTCATCCTTAACCAGCTTCCCGGGATGACTGTTTTGCTGACCTTACAGGTGACGCCTTGTTTTGTGCTGCCTTTTCTGCAGCTCTGTCACCCTCCTCCTCTATTGTGCCCACTGATGCTGACAGACACTCACCACCTCCTGCATTGGTTTCTGCTTGTGCCAGTGCCCAGCCCACCTCCTTTCCTTGGCCCTCCCTTCAGTCCAGCCTCTCCACTCGTTCGGGTGGCCCCTGCTGCAGGCATAAAATGAAAAAAAATTCATACCTCTTTCCTTGTCCTTCCTCCATGACTCCTTCTGGCTGTGGTCCTTCCGCTGCCGTGATCATGTTTCACCGACTCGCACCTGTTTTGTTGCACTAAGTTTTCCTAGCAGCTCCCTCTGGCTGTTGTCCCTCTGCTACTGTGTCCATGCTTCACCTGCCTCCCACCTGGTTTAGCTGCACTGTGTTTCCTGCTGCCACACTGGCCCAGCCCCTCTGCCCAGTGTCCCCAGATATGACAGCAGGGTCTGGGACCGTGGCAACTGGTAACCATTATGCTGTCTCCCAGTTTGCCCATATTTAAAAGAAAAACTGTCTTTGGTTTTCATGTCCCCTGCCGCCTCTGACTGCCCTAGAGTGGCACGCTTGTTTTGTTGATTCCTTCCTCCAGGACTTGTTTCACAGTGCCTGCCTCCTTACCTTCTTAGTGCCCTGTCATTCCTGCCTTCCTCAGCTCAACTCCCAGGCCTTGAGGCTAGTTGCCACCTGCTTCTCAGACCACTATCCTCCCAAGCCTTGTGCCTTGTTGCCACTTCCTTCTTCCTAGGACTCTCCTCCCAGTGCCTGCCTCCTCCCTTCTCAGTGCCCTGTCTTTCACATCTTCCTTTGGCCATGCCTCCTCACAGGCCTTATGCCGAGTCACACCATGCCATGCGATGCTGCTCTGTATGGGCACTAGCTATCAGCCATGTTGTGCATAGCCTGCACCATTTTATGATTGCATCCCCTTCAGTCACTACTCTGGCTCCTGTGTATGTGCACCAACGGTGGCCATCTAAGGCACAATGTCCATTATGCTCCCACTACCTCATGACTTGTGCTAGACCAGGCTCCACTCAGATGGCCGCCTGGTGCACGGTGTGTTTGTCATGTGTGTCACGATAATAAAAAAATTATTAAGGTTTAACATACAAATGCTGCTGAACCCTAATGATAGTGCCCCATATTAGGGCTGAATTGGCAGTGTCATAATGCTGCCATCCCAGGACAGAATAGTCTGAAATTTGGCATAGATGGAGTCAGTGCCAGGATCTCTGGGTCCTGTAAATTAGGTAACAGTCGCTTCATCAGTTTATGGTACAGGGACTTAATAGCCATGGTTTGTACAACTACCTAAGGTATTGTCACCTCAAAGGCCCAGTCCTCAGATATTTTAATCCAGGCCCTGAGAACCATCAGGAGGCCCTTCTCAGTGAAGTGGAGATGGTATGTAGACATAATGATGCAGAAGATCAGACAGGTAACCCAGACCCAACCCATGCATGGCCTTAAAAGTTAGTAAGCCAACCCTAGAGGAGACACAGCACTCTGTCGTCTGCCAGTACAGATTACACAGCACTGGGGACACATGACTCAACTCAAAAGGCACGCCACCTGTGTCTCACACCAGCTGCAGGCTCTGCAGCATACTCTCAGTGACCCAAGGTACAAAATACTACAGTAGCTGAGCCTGGAAGTTACAAAGGCATGTAACAGTGTGGCCAGATCATCAGGGGAACAAGGATCTAATCCAGTCGATATTCCTTAGATGGTAAAAGCCATTCTAGACTACAGCTGACATGTAAGCCTCAAATGTCAGCTGTCTGCCCAGAATGACCCTAGATTTCATCGTGGTAGCAACCAAAACCTTGAGGAACTGGAGCTGAAGCCCAGTTACCCGCTCAGTGGCCACTACCACCCCCCAACCTGGTTTCACAACCAGCACTTCAGTCGTATTGGGGTTTAGCCTTAACCAGCTGAATGACATTTAGTCTTGGATCTTGACCAGCCATTTGTTGAGCACATGGACTGCACCCAGCATCACAGGTGCAAAGGACAGACAGAGGTTGGTATCCTCGGCGTAAGCAACAAACCCCAAGCCCACACTGCCTAATGATCCTCTCTAGGGGCTGTATCTACACTGTAAACAACATGGGCAAAAGGACCAAAGCCTGGGGTACATCACATGACACGGCCATCAGGAGTGAGGATGAATTTTCCAGTACTACCTTCTGCGTCCTACTACATAGATAAGACTCAAACCAGCTGATGACCTTGCCTACATACTCACTGAGTTGCTCCACTAACAACACATGGTTCACAGTGTCAAAGGCCAAAGAGAGCACCAGGAGAAATTACTGCTCCTTTATTCCTCACCCTCAGCAGGTCATTATGCACCTGAACTAGTGTGGTCTCTGTGGTATATCTTGACCAAAACCAGACTGGAGAGGTTTATAGATGTGAAAGAGAGTGAGATGTGCCTCAAGCTGAAGTGAAGCCACTCTCTTGATAACCTTACCCAAAGAGGCTAGGTTAGAGATAGGATGGTAATTCACCAGGCCATTTGGGTCCGGTGATGGCCTCTTCAGAAGGCTTCACCAGTGCAGCTTTTAGTGCAACTGGGAACACCCCTTTGACAAGGAGCACTGGGCAATCTCAATGAACACCGGATTAGATTTCCAACACAGCTCACTAGTAAACACATTGGGCCCGGTCCAGATTGCAAAATGCTGGCCTCAGCTCCAAGGTCACCTCACTTACCTCATCCATCATCACCAGTCTACCCTCACCTCATGACCACTGAATGTCTCTGAGCCCCACCGGTTCAACACTGTTGGGCTGTGATGACCCACTTGATGAGATCCCGCCTCAGTAGAGGACACCCTTTCCAAGAAGAATCGAGCAATCTCCTTGCATTTTAAGGAAGGAAAAACTCTTACAGGCTCCAGACAAGACAGATGAAGAAGAGCCCTCCACAGTCCGAAAAGCTGAGCTGGTTGATTCTCACAGCACCAATCTCCTTGGACAGGAATCCTGCCTTCTTATGGGTGATTGCTCACAAGTATACCCCACTGGCTGCACACACAGGTTCAGATTGTGACACTTGGACATCTGGTTGTGATCACTGTATCATTTTGTAATATAAAATGTGTTATGGACTGTCTGTCATGAGAGATGCTGAGAAATCTGGTGCTCTTGGGTGACCTCGCTCACCACCACCCCCGTCTCAGCTGAAAGATGAAAGCCATGAGATAATTACAGGCTGGAAGAGGCTTGAGTAGAGGATATCCTGTTTAGGTGGCTAATTGTAGTTTGCCAGATGCCAAGATAGATCATATCCATTTCATGACGTTTGGAAACCCAGGTCATTACACATGGGTGCTAAGTTGTAAATGTTCTTTGATGCCTGTGTGAGAGGATGCAGCTAAAGATGAAAGGAGGATCTTGAAAATGTACATCCTTGTTTGTGAAGTCACATGGAGAAAATGAGTTATGTTGAGGTTACAGAATTTAATACTTGGAAAAGACATCCTGTTTTTTATATAGATTATTTTTATATATTCTGACAGGGAGGAGCTAGGTGACCTCATGCAAAGAGTTGGGAAAACCAGCTTTTAAACATTATTCTGTTTTCCTTCAGAGAGACTTCTATCTAGACTCTGACAAAGAAACATCTGTGAACACTTTAAGCAGGTATTTAAAGAGAGAGTCACAAAATCTAAGTACTGTAGTAGGAATTGCACTGTTAAAACCTGTTTAGTTTAAGTCATTTGCATGTTTTGTGATATATGGTTCTGTGTTTACATGTTACATATTTTATCTATTTTAGTAAAACTCTATTTTAAGAGCCTACTTGATCTGTTTTGAATCTCTTTCCTTTACAAGTAGAGTATATATGGTTAAAGCAGACACTGTACATAAGCTTGAATGGTGATACCAAACTGGAAAAAGGTAAGCATTTTAAATCTGAGGTCTTTCATTAGTTTTAAGTGTTCATTTCTGTACACCTGGTTAGGTGCTCGTGAGCAAAAATATCTGGCCTCAAGACAGAATTATCTGAGCCTGTACATTGGGTACGCTAACAAGAGGTTCACAGTTTGAATCCTCCAAGACTTGAGACCAAGGGTTGATTTGAACCCACAAAACAGACCAGGAGGGTTACCCTGTTTCTGTTAACTGTTCACAAGACTGCACTCGGAGGTTGGCACTTTGGAGTAGAGGGCTGACCTGCTGAGTGGGTTTGTGACATAGATCACATCTAAAACATAAACAGATGGGTGCCCTCCTTGATCCTTCCTTGAGCAACGCACCACATTGAAGCTGGCTGGGATGGCTGACTCCATAACTGGACCAGTGTCATCACCATGCCTGGTCTCCATGAAGCAAGCTAGATCAACAGAGGAATGAGATATATAATCTTCTATAACAGTGGCCTTATTCCTCATCGATCCAGCATTGCATAGCACAATCAAGATGCATGAGGTTGCTCACCTCGGCGGTGGTGCTCGTAAGTCCTGTGGAAATTTGAGAGCAATTGAGGACTCAGCACTTCAAGCAACTAAACAAATTCATAGGACACTACAGCTTCAGTATTTTCCAAAATGTTATCCAAATACTCAGCTGTATCTGCTGGTTCCATCTATACAGGCGCCAGCAGCGTGTGCCTGGTCATTAGGGTGCCACTTCCCAATGTCGCCATCCCCTCTTTTGTGGGGCTGCACCTCCATGCCCCCTTCTAAATATTCTAACTCCTGAGGACAGACTTCGGGAGGGGCGGCGAATTCCACTCATGTGGTGTCCTAATGATGGTCGAGACTGCTGCTGGTGCACAGATGGCCAGAAGGGGTATCTGCTGAGTATTTCTGATTAAATTTGAAACACTGGACGTGGCAGTGTACTCATGAATTTGTACAGTTGCATGGAGGTCTGTCCTCTATTGCACAGCCCACAGAGGAAGAATGGTTGCAGCTAGTCCCTCAGCTACCTGCCTCTCAAGCTGGTGGGTTCCTAGGGTATGGGATTAAAACATGTCTGGCCCATAGGAGCCGGGTTTGTAAAATATTTGGTGGGGCCTCTGGGCAGGGGTCAAGCCCCACCCACTGACCCAGGGGTCAAAACCCCATCCCTGACCCAGGGGTCAGGAGGTGAACCACCTGGTTCTAGTGGTCAAATCCCCATCCCATAGGCTAGGGGCAGAGGTCAACCCACCACCACCAGGGTCTATGGTCCATGACATGCAGCCTTCAGCCTACCAGATGCACTCCTCAGTGGGGCAATCAGGAACCCTGCCAACTGCTCCTTGTGGGAGTAAGATGTCCAGGAACCTGTCTGAAAAGTGGCAATGTTGGGTGCTAGGAGCTGATCGGACTGAACGGTGCCACCACAGGAAGAGAAAAACATATATACACACACACAGTATATATAGGATAGTGGATGGGCAACTATGACAACCAGTGTGTTGTGCCGCCAAGGGTACTGATTCCTGTGACCTCGAGAGGAAGCTTGAGAATTGGGAATTGGTTCTTCAAGGTGGCACAACACACTGTTTGTGCATAAAGTTGCCCATCCGCTGTTCTATGCATCAATGCCTATTTCAGACTCTGCCTTTGTTTCAGTGAACTGGAGGGTGGGGCACTTGAGGATTGGTGGTAGGCTCAAATTACTGACAGTATGCTGCAGATGTTTCTGCAAGTTTAAGTTTAAAAAATCAAAACTTCCAGCTTAACTTGGCTAGGGAAATTAAGTATGTGGCAGCATTCCAAGTTGTTCTGCTGCAGTAGTGACATCAGTACTGCAGCAAAACAGCATAATGATGTCACTTCTGCAGCAGAACAAGCATATTCCAGGCATGGAATTCCACGCATAACAGCATTCCACCACACACACTATATATAAATTATATGTATATATATATATATATATATATATATCTGTATGGAATACATAACGGACTGCAGTGGAATAATACATTTATCTCCACCAGTGAGTGGTAATACCCAAAACTCATGAGTGGCTAAGCTAACAGTTATATAAGTTGTACCACTCATATGTTGTGGAGATAAATGTGTTGTTCTACTACAATCCATTTTGTGTTTGATATATACACCATTTGTAGTGTTTTATTGGTGTTTTACTTTGTTTTAGCTTAAAACTGCCTTTCTTTCTATTGAATGAAAGTTCCCTATCTGGCTCATTGCTCTCTGTGTTCCTTTTCAAGATTCTAAGTGGAAATAACATGTTCTAAAGTATATAAATGGTGTTCTAAGTTATGTTAAGTGAAGATAAATATTTATCCAAAAATAACATGATTTATTTACCAAATTTATTCACCACTATATATATACGCACATATACACATACACACACACACACACACACACACACACAGACAGTCCTTTACAGCAGGATTTGATTAAGGCTGGCAGTGTAGCCTAAAGGTTACAACAATAACCTGTGAATGACATTGGTACATCCAGCAGGCCTGGCTTTGCTTCCCACAATCTCCACTTGCAATCTGTAAAAACTTGAGCAAGTCAATTAACCTTCCTGTGCTCACAGAGTAAATTTTTAATGACAAGACAAAAACCCTATTGCATCACTTCTGCACTGTACTTGCATGCCCCACCAGTGGAGCCATGTCTCATTATGTAATCTGATAATAACATCCACCAAAGCACTGTCCATCGTGTATTCTTCCAATCTGCCCTATAATAAAGTCCTACTGAAACTGTCGAGGCAAAGGCAGCAGTTAAGTCTATAACATATCAATACAGTTTGCTGCCCTTAACAGTTACATATTTCCACATTAGATGCTTCAGATCAGATTCGGAACCCATCTTGATATTCACTCAGTATATCGATCGTTTAATTTATCCAGGCCTGGATATGTTGTAATACTACTTTACAGAATATTTTTGGGACACATCTATGAGACTAATGGAGCTATACATTTGGGATTTTCAGGATCTCCTTTTTATGTTTGCTTGCATGTGCAAAGAAACATAGTGCCACCATAAATTTTTGTAGGTGTGCCACTCAGCTTCCAATGCCCTGCTCCCTTTTGCAGGCTGTCTCACTGCACCAATACATGTCGGAGCTGTCTGTGACAGCAGTTCAGCTGCAGTGACATACAGTTGAAAGTGAAAACCACTGCAATCAGCGGTGGTAACATGTAGGCAATTTGCATACTGCTGTCGGCAATATGCAAATAGCCTGCACATCATATTGCATCTGAACTGTCTGTCATAGACAGTTCTTCCTCCCCACCCCGAACACCTACTAGCATGCTGGGACCCCACCCCAGTGTGCTCTTGCACCTCCCACCCGCACACTATGACCGATGGGGTGCTTCAACCCCGTCTGTCGCATCTGCCCCCCCAAAACAGATTTTCAGGTGCCACGCTGGGAGCCCACCCCAGCGTGGCAACAGTCCAACATCCGTGAGTGGCCAATGGGGTGCTCAATCCCCATCGCTCCACTGCTCCCAAACAACCTTCCAGATGCCACGCTGGGAGCCCACCCCAGCGTGGCAAAGTCCCGTGTTGTCTTCCTGAAAAGAAAAAACCTGTAAGAAAAACGGTCCCTCGTTGAATGTCTCACCCCTCCCCAATCCACGCCCACCCTCTGCGCCCACCTCCTCACACCCCACCCGATACTTACCTCCAGAGGCTGGCGACGATCTTCAGTGGACTGGGTACACGTCTGCACTCTTTAAAGCCGCCACGAATTGAAGAAATGCTGGTAAGCTTTATAATGGCATTAATGGGTGGGTTCAACTTAGTGCATATCTTGGCCATTTTGAGAATTGTTTCACCAAATTTTCAACATGGGGTTCTTAGGACCCCACCTCATGAACTCAGTCACTGTCATTTTGTTATTTGGTCCCGAAAGGTGAGTTCCGTTCACTGTGCAGAACCACCTTTTGGGACGATATGAAAACAACAGTGTCACAGTTAATGGTAGGCCCCAAAACCCTATGTTGAAAATTTGGTGAATAAATTCCAGAAATTACTGTTTATAAGCGTGCTTAGCAGTTCCTACACACGCTCGTAACTTTGCAAAATTTTACATTTTACTCCAGATTTTCAACATTTCCATTTTACCACACCTCCTTATGAGCAGTACAGCTGTCATTTTCATCATCTCCAATGTGTTTTCTAAGATATGTAGCGCATAATGGCGCCGTTGGTGCGAAATCAATGTTCAGGACAGATTAAGAAAATCACAGTGACACTTCATGAGCAGAGGTCATAAAATGGCTATGTTAAAATTTGGTGACAAAAGTCCATAAAATGACTGTGTTCAGGGTGCATTATGCAGTTTCCACGCACCGTAAGTTCAGAAATTTGTAATATTTTCAGTCCAGATTTTCTACAGTGGCATTTTTCCACCTCCTTATGAACAGTACAGCTGTCATTTTCACACCCTGGCAGAAATGTGTTTTCGCGACTTCCGTGCAGAAGTGTGTGGTCACTGTGGGAAATCAGTGTACAGGACAGATTTTATATTTTCACTCCAGATTTTCGACATTGCCATTTTACACCTCCTCATGAACAGTACAGCTGTCATTTTTCACATTCTGTTTGAAATGTGTTTTCGCACCTGTGGTGTCAAATGGCGTAGTCGCTGTGCAAAATCAGCTTTGGCTAACAAACTGATATTGCCACTGTTCATGAGGTGGGGTCACAAAAACCCATGTTGAAAAATTGGAGTGAAAATACCAATGAACACCTGGGAGTTAGGGTTTCTGGCCATAACGCCTCTCACCCTGTAGAGACTGACAGGCATCAGGGGTGTGACTTGGGATTGTCACCTGTAATGCTTATATCATTCCACCCACACCCTGCAGCCAGTGACATGCATTGAGGTGTGCTTTGAATTCTTCGGCTCCAAAGTTCACCCCATTCTCCTATACTGCACCCATCTCACCGTATTTCCTTATGGAATGGGGTGAGCATATATACAAAGACTCCAAGGCACACCGTGACACTTGTCAGTGTCTGCAGGGTATGGTGTGGTGAAATGGCATGGCCGTTATGCCTGGCGCCCCAAAGGCACACCCCAATGCCTGTCACTCTCTGCAGGGTGGTGGTGGGGTTGGCTTCAGTCCAATACTTCACTGCCATTCCTATTATGCATCTCTACTCCTCACAACCAATGCCAATGCCAGCAAGCAAACATTCGGCATTGGCAAATGCTTGTTTAAGTAAGGGTACACTATGCTCTCCAGACAACTATGGGGTATATCCTGGCCCTGGAAGTGCATTGAACAAGACCCCAAAATAGGTGGCCACCAGTCTACAAAAGTCTTAAAAATGTCTCCTACTATACAGTCTAGGCCTGGGGCTTTGTTGGAGACCAAAGTAACTGAGAATATATATAAAGATCCCCACCATCTCCAAAAGATTCATGCTGATGAGTTACATCTGCTATAAACTTCTGTATATTAAGAGCATCCAAGTGTATGCCATTCCATCCATGTTGGGACTTTATTATCTAGCCAATTTCATAATAAAACGTTTTAGCAGCAGCTGCAATGAAGTCAATATACCCTTCCACAGCCACTAATACTGCCTAATGATACAACACCCCAGTGAAAAATCTATCAGTCAATCCCAAAATAGAATCAGAATGTGATTTGATTCTGGCCCAAGGGTACAACCCTTCACACACTCAAACATTGTAACAAGGATCTTTCCAAATTCCCACATCTTGTACATGTAGCAGTGGGAGACCTATGAATCTGAAACTATCTCAGTGGGGTAAAATACAAATTATGTAAAATTTTGACTTGCAATAAATGAGATGTGTCCTATTTTATGTACTTAAGACTGATCCAACCATATCCTCTGCCAATTATCTGAAGACCAATTGTTGGGACACCTGGCAATAGAAAGATGCCCAACAAGCAGGGCTGGGTCCAGTGCCTGTAATGATTTATATAATGCTGTTACAAATTGGTGTTGAGACTTGAGCAGCAACAACACTGTGCCCAAGAGAATTAAAATTTTGACCCTTCATTGGGCCCGGAAGGGGGACAAAATGACATGAGATAATTGCAACATGTTTAGGTCATTCAGTTAGGTTAGGTACATCAAATAATTGTTGGAATGTTCAAAAATGAGATTAAGCATCCCTCAAGTAAGATTTGGGCCACTGAGGTAAGGAGGAACCATAGCTAGAAATTGATCAGTAGTCAGACGATAGACAGTTTTAAAATTTGGACTGTCAGTTTAAGACACTTTTTACAGAGAGGGTGGTGGCTGGGTGGAATCGTTACCTGCTGAAGTGGTATGCAGTAGAACAGTGGACAGCTTCAAATGAGGATGGGACAGGACAGGGGAGGGTTAATGAAGAGGGAAGGGTGGAAGGGAGGGCAGCTGCAGAATAAGGGTGCTAGCTGCACATTCAAGCAGACTTGATAGACCTCTAGGCCTTTATCTGCTGGCAAATTTCTATGTTAAGTAAGATGGGCTGAAATATCATGCAAAATCAGTGGAGTCTGTAGAGATCTTGGCTTACCACACTGGCGGAACATTATTTAGGTTAGCAGTTCTGTTGCTGCTGCTGGCAGCTGCCTACCTTGCTGGAGATGATGCTGGTTGCTGGCTGCTAATGCTCTCCTCCACTTGATCTGCTGCTCTGTGGTGGTGCCGCTGGCTGCCTGGACAAAAGACCCCACCCGGCCACTTCTAGGCCTGCCTGCCTAAACCTCCCTAACTCCACCTGATGCGCCTTCGGTCACCCACTCGCTCTACTCCCCTTCTGCTGCAGCATGGCCCTCCTTCTCTAGAGTGGTTTGTTGCTGCTTGCTCAGGTTTACTTCTTCACCCAGCTCCAGTGACCGTCCATATCCGGATCCCAGCTGTCCTGGTTCCATTCCCTGGCCGCTGAACCCTGAGACCTCCTTTCCCTCTTCGCTGGCGGATCGACTCCTCAAACTACTACGACTGCTAGGCAGGCCTGGCCCAGCCTGCTACGCTGCCTCGCTGCTGGTGGTGTGGTGTCCCGGACTCGAAGCTGACTGCCGACTACCGCTAGTCTTTGGCTATTCCTCTCTGGCTCAGCTGTCAGCTCCTCTCTCTTCTGGGCAGGCTGAACGTCCAGCCCATCACCTCTTTTCTATGCTGGCCTGCCGCTCATTCCCTCCCACCGCACGAAATGGAAACTGTCCTCTGTCTCCCAGTCCTCTCACATACAGCCATGATGCACGCATGTATCACGCCCAATATAAGCCTCCTCTTCCCCCGCCAATCACAATGTGGCAAGTTGAAAATCGCCAACCAATCAGTCAGTGACAGACAATGATTTTCGGGGTTGGGAGTGAGACAACCAAGGTAATGTGGGCGTGGCATGGCACAGCAAAGAAGGCACCAATTTAAATAATGACAGCCGCACCACCAGTCCAATGTTCCACCAGCACAATTAAACAGTGGGGCGGTGGGCGGCCGGGGGCACGCAGTCGGTCACAGTCAGCAGAGGGGCACCCATGCATAGAGAAACCAACCAGGGAAAAAATTGTAAAAAGGAAAAAGGCAGTAGATGTGGTAAGATATTGCTGGGGCTCAGCCCAGGTCAATAAATATTGCTGGGCCAATGCCCCACGGGCCCATACAACCCGGCACCTATGGTCTGGCCCTCCCAAGTTTCCATTTCACCCAAGGTGTCTTCTAATCCTTAAGGTCCTAATAACACCCTTCCCATCAGCCCTGTCTAGCTCACCTGTGCCCCTCCCACATCTCCCACTGATCCCTACCTCCTGCACTGATGAAACACAGCATTTGGTGGGGGGGCACAGAAGGGATGTAGGTCTCAGATCAGGGCCGGGAGTAACTCAGCCTAGGGATCTGCAGATTCCAGCATATCTCCAGTAAAACGCATACAAAGTGAAATACCTAACACACTAAAATAGCCCCAAAATCTTAAAATCTTTAAAATCACCCAATACCCCTCAAACACACCCTCAATGTCACACCCTTAACACAATATACACTCTAACTAATCTCCAACAGGCCAGCAGCCACACACATTTAACCCCTCAATATCGATTACCTCAAAAACATGGACAGCCCAATACACTCCAGCTAAAAATAAATCACACCAATACAAAATAGCAAAAGGGAAAGAAAATGTGGTGTAGGAGCAGATTAAAAAAGTAAACTTCAAAGTACAGTTCAGGTCTGACCGACACACAGAGGTAAAACTCTGAGTATTCGTCCACATCCAAAGGGAATATGCAAACAGTTTTCACCCCTGGCTGCTCTCTCCCAGGAAGAGGGTCTTTAAGACAAAGCTCTCTTCATGCTCTGTAATACTCTAAGTTCATGAGAGCAGCAAACTTTATGAAGGGAGCACATGGGGTGAAGATATATGTTTTGCAGCCCGCTACCAATTTCAGCTGTTAGAAAGAGCACCATGAGGTCTTTCAGTTATGGTGCCAAGGTGCTAGGTGTGTGCAGGAAGAGCTCCAGGGTAAACATTCCTAATCTGTCTTTTGGATGAGACATTAAACTGAGGTCCCATCTGGCTGTTCTGGTGGTTGTTCTGGTGGACGTTAAAGATCCCATGGCACTTCTTGATAAGAGTAGGAGTGTTTTTATTAGTAATCACATCATGAATTAAATGCAAACAATAATACACATCAACATAATGTATTTACATATTTACAAATACAGAACTTTTCCTTAAGCATTTTCGGGACAACTCTGTTTAAATATGAGTATTCTATATGTGTCTATTTACATCTGGTCACTTATCATTGACTTAGTTTCTAGTTGTATTTAATAAAGATTTCAAAGCCTTTCCACCATCTGAAAACTTTTTTGAATAATTTTTTCCTTATCAGTCATATATACAGAATTCATTGCTTTATGAATCAAAGTACTAACAGTTTCTATGGCATCATTCTCTGGTATATTGACCATTGACATCTTGCTCGCAAATATAAAATTGAATGCAGCATAAAAAACAGCCGTTGTTTCGTCATCATATTTTGTGCATAGGTGGGTGTAATTTCTTAACACTAGACTCTCATAATTTAAATTCAGTAGCCATAAAAAATCCATTTTTTTTGCTAGGTATCCCATAGTGGTTTCACATACTATATGAACAAAAAAAAAATAAAATGTGTTATTGTTTCCTCTTGTGCTATGTAGGCTGTATATGAGCAGTTTCTTTCTTCTACAACTTTATGTTTGCAATTTCCTCTAATGTTTACTTTGGCATACATAGAAAGCCAAATAACTTCCCACAAATGGACAGGGATTCTTGTGTTTTGTAAACTGGGGGCAATTTTTGAACTTGGGTTCATCAGGGTATATCTTGGCAATTACCATACTATAAAGTTATTTCCCAGAGTTTTGACCAAACCGGGTTTTGAGAGGCCCTATTCATACATTTTCTGTGCAATTGGTTTGAAATATTCTAGAATCTGTAAAGGGGTTAATTTTGGGAGGGTATCCATCAGCTTTTCATATAGCTTGCTAAGTTATTTTGAAACCATTTGTATTGCAGGAATCTGTAGAGCTAAGTCCATTTTTACAGATTGGGCAATGAATAGGGTGTAAAATAATGTTACGGGTCTATTATACCTAGCCCCCTTGAGATTTTGTAAATAAGTATAACACCTTTTCAGGTTCAGTCTGTTGCCCCACAACATTGAGAAAGAAAACAACTGTATAACCGTGTTTCAAATACTCAGGAGGGGTAGATCATAGCAATGTAAAGCATAAATGGGATGAGAAACCTTTTATTGTATGAATTATTTTGATTTTTCACAGCTTCCAACTTCTCCATCTCTGTACTTTGTTTTCTGCTATTTTCAAAGCTGTTTCCCAGTTATCATTTGGAATTTTACGTGCTCATAGGTTATTCTAATATTTTACATGAGTCATTTGAAATCTGGATCTCAGCTATCTGAACTGGATGAAGAGATACTGGACCAATGAATAGTCCTTTACTTTTCTTCTTATTCAGCTTAGAATTTGACACCTTGGCGAATTGCGTATTTCTTCTAAAAACAGGGATATTTCTTTATGGTCCCAAAAAATAGACAAATATTATCTGCATAAGCTTGCACTTTTATAGTATCCCTGGGGGTATTGCCACTGATTCTGGCCCATGATGTGCAGGATTCTAATTACCTGAGAAAGGGTCAAGGGAAAAATGTAGAGAAGGGGGCTTAAAGGGCAGCCCTGCCTTACTCCAGTTGACATTTTATACTGTGGGTGATATATCCTTTTATTAAAAGCTGAATTTATTCTGTAGAGTATAATAACTTTACCCATCTAATAAATTATTGGGGATACCATAGTATTTTAAGGATGTGAAAAGAAAGGACGGTGAACCCTATTGAAAGCTTTATGTAGATCTAAGGAGAGAATGCAAACTGTTTTTCTTTAGAATAAAGGTGTTTTCTATCATGTCTCTGATAGTCATTAGAGCTCCTTGAATTTTCCGTTCAGGAAGGCCACAGAACTGGGTTAGGGATATTAGTATTTTCTCCTTTTGTCTTAGTCTGTTGTTTAAGATCTGCGACAGGATTTTAAAATCAGAATTAAGAATGGTTATTGGTCTCCACTTTTAATTTGTTGCCTATCCCTGGATTTAAAGAAAGGTTACTATGCTTGTTGTAAAAAGAGGGTATTTCTGGGGATTTCGGAAAATATGAATATATTCCTTCAAGGCATAGTGCTATGTCTGGCAGAAAAGTCTTGTATAACTCATAAGGGAATCTGTCAGGACCTGCGAAGTACCTAATTTTAATGGTTGAATGGCTTGCTGTATTTCAGACATGGTAGTGGGTAACACTAAGCCATTACCCACATCACAGAGGTTGGGGAGGGGTAAATCCTGAAAATACACTTCTATTTCCTTTTCTGAGGGAGGGATTCTGCTGCATGGAAAGAATATGATCCTTGATTATATGGACTTGATCTTCTATGGATTCTGCTCAATTTCCACTGCTTCCTATAAGACTATCGCATCTGGTGGATAGTTTTCTATTTTTACAGGCTTCATAGGGTCTCCAGTTGAGGATTTTTTGTGCCATACTGCAGCAAGACATTTATTGTTTTGGCCCTATCATATTGGAATTCCTTCATTTGAACTTTAATTTGTTCAATCTGTGAAGAATAATCAAATTGTGTAGTGTGGGTGAGGGTATATAAATGTTGAAGGTGGCTCCGTAACTGTAAATATTATAAAAATTTGATATTGGATTGTTTTTTCCCATGTTTCATGAACCAGGTTCTCATGTCTTCTTTTGTATCCTTCCACTGTTCCCCAATATCGTCATATAAAATAAGACTGATAATCTAGCTTGTAATAATAATTTAATTTCCCTTTCACAGTTGGATCTGAGAGACAAGCAGAATTTAATTTCCACCTATTTGTAGGTTTGCTCTTACGATCATCAAAAGGACAGCTTTAAGAGAAGGTGATTGGATAATTCCATGGAGATTATTTCTAGAAAGGGTGATAATAGCCCTTGGAAATGTAAATATGGTCTATCATTGATATGAATTTGCCTCTTTGTAGGTAAACTCTGGGCCTTTTAACTGAAATTTTGCAATCCACTAACTCTGCCAAGGTAGTACATTTTTGTAAAGTGTTTTGATCTGCAATAAGTTTTTTCCTTTTGTGCTTTTACCTGGGTCAGGGGTGTCACAGTTAAAATCTCCCATATAAAATATTCTCAGAATACACTAAGTATGGTTGCAAAGAGAGAACAGCTCCACTCATTCAGCTTTTGTTTGGGGCCCATATACTACAATAATTCTGTATGGGGATGTATACCATAAGGCGTCTAATATTAGTAGCCTGCCAGGGATTAAGTCAATAAGTTTTGAGAGAGAAAGAAAAGGGAGTAAAAGAATGCCTACACCATTCGCTTTGTCTGTGCCAAAGGACCAGTAGGACGGTCCCTATATCCATACTGACTGGAAAAGGTGGGCCTGGTCTATAGAGTACATCCAAGTTCCTTATAATAGACATAGATCTACACCTAGGTCACGGATGTATTGAAATGTGGCCCATCATTTGGCATAATTAATGATACTATGGCTATTCAAGGATCCTAGACAAATGGGTGTTTGATTGTCAGAGGGTCATATTTGGGGTTCCTTTTCCTTTTTTCTTTTCTTCTTCCCTCTGTAACCCACAGGATCAGTGCTGCATGTAGCATTTTCTTGGGAAGGAGCCTGGAAGTCTGATTCTGCTACATCCATATCAGAGTCTCCACAGCTAGTAGAGTGAGGGGCATATGGGTTATCAGTTTCAAGTTTCTGATCTTCTTTGGGAGTGCTGTGGGGTTTGGATTGTCTTGTCAACCTTTTTGGTAATGGAAGGATCACAACGGGGAGGGGCTGGTTCTGTTTCTCTTCCGGCTTCCCTGATGGGCTCTGAATAGCATACTGGGGTCAAGAGGTCAGGTAATTTTGTTTCAGGGTTCCTCACATTCTGTTCAGGGGTTTTCTTTTTATTTCCTTTAAAGGAGAAGGGTTTGTGTTACCATTTTTTTTTTCGCGAGAAGGGGATGAGGGTGATGGGGATTCCGGGAAGGGCCCTTCCAGGAGCAGAAGTTGCATCCTGTTCCTGCTGAATAAGTAGGTCAGGACTTACACATAAAGCCTTGTTCTTGGCTGCCCAGGACACCTTAAAGACATGCCCCATTTTTTTCACATAGGTCACATTTACTAAGTTTGGCACATTGGAGAGTAATGTGACCTATTTCCCACAGTTGTCGCACCTGGGTTTGTCACATATGCTTAATAAATGTGTCCTGGATCCGCATTTGTAACAGGCTCAGGTTGACCAGAATAAAAGCAGACTCCGCTATCTCTGTCTAACAAAACAAATTTGGGATGTGTTCTATCCCAGCCTCTGCCTGGCATAGCTTCACTTTATATTTCCAACTCCCGTCCAGAAAAGTTCTGAGTCTAGTATGGGTTCAGGGGCACTCAAGACCTACTTGTTTTCTGATTTAGCCAGTAAGTAATGTCCTTCATGTAGACCCCCTCATTCCTGAACATAACCGTAACAAACTTAATTAAAGGTTTTGTTGGGGAATCACATAAAAAAGGGGTCCACGGGGGAAGAATTTCACTTTGTTATATCTCTCCAAGTTCTAACATAGGAGAACGAAAACTTACATCATAAATATCTTCACCAGATATGTTTATGAAAGCATATATTTCTAGGTGTGAAATGTAAAGTTCTTTTCAGGAGGGTTCTCCTACATAATGTCTATCCAGTCTATTTTCTAATCCACCTTTGTATCTAATTCCAACTGCATGCCTTCTGGGGCAGCCTTTTTTTGTTCTTTGAAACAGTTCTGACAGTAGCGGTTTCTGCTGGTTAGGTTTTCTTGGGCCCTTTCCAATGAATCTTGGTTTTAGAAGTTGTTGGGTGCACCATTTCAGGAAGTGGGGGTGGGAGGAACTTTAGAGCCTGCTTCCTTGCTTTGTTTTTCAGCCTTTAAATTGTTTATGGGTAGAGAGATTTGCAGTTTGACCTAGGAATTTCTTTTCCTCAGTTTTGGTTTTCAGCCTGGGAGGAATACCAGTTATTTGTGGGTCCATTCAGGGAGGCTAGAGGGCTTGGGGCCCAGCTTGGGTCAGGAGCCACTGGCTGTTTTCTAGTCTAGTCCATCCAGCTTCTAGTAAGGCTTTCTCAAGGGCCCATTGTGAGAAGGGGTCTGTGTGTCCAGAGTTCACAGAAAAGGCAGCTAGATAGCTGAGGTGGTAGGAGGTTGACTTAATGTTGTATTTGTTAGCTGAGACAGTTTTGGAATATCCTGAGATGGGCCAGGTAAATCGGCAGAACTGTTTCTTTTGCCAAAGTCACAGCATCTCTTTTTGTTTCAGACCATCCCTAGGTGCAGTTTTCCTGCTGTGCCTTTTGCAGTGAAGGAGAACACTGATAGTCCCTTTGGTTTTGCTTGTTGGATTTTATGAGGAATTGGTTATCTAGGGAACCTGTAACCATTGTGGGATTACCTGGTAAGACATTCACAGTACTTTGTTTAGATGCTAGCATCATAACAGAGTTGCTCTCTTTGTTTATGTTGGGGTTTACAGTAGTTTGTTCGGAAATAAGCAGAGACTTTTTCTTTATATTCAACATCTTGTTTTTCCTTATTGCCACACACTAACTCTTTCAGCTCTGGGCACACACGTCTGAGGAGGTGTTTCCGCTGCCAGCCATTGTAGAAGAAAAAAATCAACGATACCCGGCCTTAACCATTCTGGGCCCCTGTGTAGCCCAGGGCCCACCACTCCATTCCTTGTGGGCCCCTCCACATCCATCATTTACACCTAACTAACCTTCCTGTCCTGTATTGATAAAGTAGTACCAGGTCTACTAGTTTAACCAGCATCTTTTAATTAGTGCCATTGACTGCACTGAATTATTTGACTTCACCATTTTAAATGAATCTGACTGAGCCTGGAGCAAGAACTTAAGTAAATCGGCACTACTACCTTATTCATTTCTGTAAGGACAGGGACATCATCACCGAACACTCACACTTCGATAATCTGATTTGCAAACAAGTCAAACAATTTAACTTTTCTGGAGGTGTGAGTAAGAGAGAATAGAGAGGATTATCATGGGACACCACTGTAAGGTTGCCACCTGTCAATTTTTTACCTGGTGATCAGGTTTTCAGGGTCCCTATCAGGAAATCCAGTTTTGCTCTGTGCTGGTCAGGTTTGTGAGCCTTTTTGAGTGCTCACATACTTTTGAAACAGATTTTGTCATATCATTCATTGTTTCAGCTACATGTCCAGGTTACAAACAAGTTCTCTTGTCAATATAGCCCTTGTTTGTGAAAGCAGTCAACCTGGGAGACGAAAGTATGGCCACATTAACACCATTAGCACTTACTTAACCTAATCTTTTCCACTGCATCTTTAAAGTGGCATAACAGCAAAGCGGACCCCACCTTTGTAACAGCAACCAAGCAAGTTGTCTTCCACTTTCATTTGCTGGTAAACATTTTAATCTCTAACAAAATGTAGGTGTTTTAAATTACTTTTTCTCAAAGAAAAGTATGGGCCCCAAGGTGCAGGGCACAGCTGCACCAGCCAAGGCCGGCCCTGAGAATCAGCTTTACCTTGTGTGCAGGGTTTTGTGTTTCTTCCGATTTGGCTGCATCATCAGTTGAGGAGTTCTGTTTGACAGCGCGCCGCACCCAGTGATAGACTCCACGCTGCTTTCAGTTTAATATCTTCCTTAAGCTGTTTTTCTTTAGGACTTGTTTTTCCTCCTTGAAACGATTTTAGCCAGCAGTTGTTCCTTCAGGGAGAGTTCCTTGTTTGTAGTCGCATTGAAAGTGAAATCCTCCACTGAGACAAAAATATCTTCTATACCTTCCTCATTTAGATCATCAAAGATTGGCAAGTTTTCAGAATCATTTTGAGCCTTTAATACAGGTAGTACAAGGAAGGAGGCCTGCTCCTGCCTCCAGCACATCCATCTCCTCCAAGCTGCCATTCTGGTGGCCGTCTTGAAAAGAGATGGGAATTTTTATTGTATTCACATCAAAAACAAATATTTACAAACAGTGTTAAATCATACACAAATAATAATAACAAAAACACTCATATAATTAAAACCATTCAAATAAAAATAGAAACTGTTAATTCACACCCTAAATTAAAAGAAAAATGTATGCAAAACCAACAGAAATCTACTTAGTATTATAGTCAGACCATCCCTAGGAGATATGAGAATAGGTTAAGAGCCTTGATGAATACCCATGTACTTGCAGTCTGTAGTACCACAAAACTAAAACTGCATGATTTCTCATTTCCCTCTGTACTCATTTGTATTTGATGACTATCGAAAAACCTTTCCACCTTCTTAGTACTTTTAAGGAGTCAAAGTTAATTTATCTTTGAAAACACTGACCTTATAGCCTGAACTGCCAATACCATAAACGTTTCAAATAGCATTTGTTTTTGATATTAAACCCATTGGCACCTGGCTTGCCATAGATAATACTTTAAAATACAAAACAAAATAGCCAATGTATCAGTATGAAAATTAAGAAGAGGGATATATATGTCCTAATATAAAACAGTCATATGATAAATAACAAAGCCACGGCATTTGCCACTGTGAGGCTAAATATTTCTCATTACACGAGGCAAAGAACAATCAAAAGAAAATGTTGCATTGTCTCTTCTTTTCCAATACATTTCAAATAAGAACAGATCCTATCATCTATGCTTTTATGTTTCCAATTACCCTAACATTCAATCTTCCTTACATAGACAGCCATAGAATTTCCCACATATGAGTTAGGATCCTTTTATTATTCAGTTGCACTAAAACCACTCCATTGTCGCCTGGAGGGCACTGTTTTAAATACTGGGGAAATGGGATGAACCAAAGAGATAATGATGCCGTACAACTGTTTTGACGAATTTACTTCAATAAGACTCCTATCTATTTTCCACTTAAATACTTTCTGAGCTGCAGGTTTAAAGAAATCCGTGAGTTTCAGGCTGCTATGTGGTCTAGGTGGATCAGGATTCCATAATGAAAAATAGTGACCTATGTTAGTCTTGATCCACTGACTATCTACCTCCTTTGAAGGAAACAATCCTAATTTCATTGTTTGGGAAAAAAATAAAGAATGAAAAAATAATAGGGTCAACCATTCCTAGCCCTCTCTTTATCTCTAGCGAGGTGTGTATAACTTTGTTTAATAGGATTAAGTCGAGAACCCACAACATTTGAAAGAAAATATTGTATAAATTGGTTTCAAACTGGATAGGTGGTGGAAAAATCGTGGCTATGTATAATAATAATCTGGGTATGATAAAATTTTTATGATTTTTATCTTTTGATTTTAGATGATTTCCGCCTTTCCATCTTTGGACATTCCTTTCTATGTCTTGTAGAGCTATTTCCCAATTATAGGGGCTAAATTCTGACGTCCAAAACCACACCTAGTATTGGCTTATAGAGATACTTGAATTCCATTGACTATACTCTCCTCAGGACCTTCAGGACTGATAATCAAACCTTTGCATGTATTCAGATTTAACTCAGCCTTAGATACTGCTATAAATTGTTCCATTACTTTGTGAAACACCATAACCTGGGAAGGGTCTGAAACAAATAAACATATATCATCTGCATATGAAATGATTCTTAGATCTTCCCTAGGGTTACCCATGGATATACCTTGCCAAAGGGAGTGGTTATTTATTATTTTGAGTAGTGGATCAAGAGAAAATAAACAGAGCAACGGACTGAGGGGCACCTATCGTACCCTGTTGTTACTTTCACTGTCTGGGTTATATGATTTAGCACTATTGGGTGTACTATTGCAGTGGCATATAAAAGTTGTAACCAATGAGTATATTCTTCAGGGACTCCATACTGTCATAAGGAAAAGAAAAGGAAAGGAAAGGATGATGTACCCTATCGAAAGCTTTTTTCTGGTCTACTGATATAATATAATGATTTAAACCTTTTGCATTTGAAAATTTATTATCTCTAACTACAGTTAGAGCCTGGTGTATCTTCCTACCTAGGATATCACAAAATTGAGTTGGTGACAGTACTAAGATTGCTAATTTTTGAGTCTATTATTCAATATTTGAGAGAGGATCTTAACATCAGAGTTCAATACGGTGATGGGTCTCAATTCTGGATCAGCCGTTTGTCCCCTGATTTGTGAAGAAACATAATCAAGCCTTCAATGAATGAGGTAGGAATACTATTATTAAAAGGAAAAAAAATTAAACACTACTGTGAGACAGACACTTAATTCTCTAGAAAACTTTATAAAATTCAAACAGAATACCATCCAGCCCGGAGAAACTCTGGATTTCAAATTTTTAATCACCATTTGTACTTCTAAACAGATATAGGTTCTCCGATCATCTGGGCCACCTCTGGGAATTGAGGTATCTGTACTTGTTGAAAGTATTCCTGAAAATGTTGTGAATGAGGGATATGAGATGGAGACATCTGCTGTGACTGAATGTGTCTCTGAATGATTTCAGTCATCCCAGGGATGGAGGTAACTATGTTGCCCTCCTCATCATAGAGTTCTTCTATCATAGGTTTTGCCTTCCTGGTTTTACATGCCTAATCACGGATCACCCACGGAGATTTCTGCATCCCACATTGCAGCATAGATCTTACAGTTTGGGCTCTATCATATTGGAAGGTTTTCATATCACTTTTAACTTTCCAATTTGTGCAGAAAAATCATATCTAGATGTGGCCGCCATAGTAAATAGATATTGTAGTTGCTGCCTTAATTTTAGATACCTAAATAATTTATCCGTTTCTTTTGTTCTACCATAAATTTGAAACCATTTGGTAATCCTGAATTTAGTATCTTCCCACCAATTACCCATGTTCTGGTAAAGAACACTGACTGATGTTTAGCCCATAATAACTGAAAACCTTCTTTTGCACTATAGGATCAGCCAGAGTAGCTGTGTTCATTATCCATTTTTTGGGGGGTTCGTGGAGGTGTTGCCCTGGAAATCAATTATTAAAAGCAGTGATCCAAAAATTCCACAGGATATACCATAAGGCTAGGAGGGTAATGCAGGTGATACAAAAGTAATCAATAGTGGAAAAATATTTTCCCTAGTGTATGTAGTTTGAATCTAGCCTACTGATGCATGAGTAACTAAACTCTCTTCGGTCTATACTCAGCGGCTTTTGTATTTTAAAACTGAAAACAAATGAGCTCAGCACCAACAGGTTAGATTTTTTTCATACAAACACTTCTCTTTTGTGGATTTAGCGAACACTGCCGTTTGAAAGGTACCTCAATCAGGCTTCTTAGCGAGACTGTAAAGTTGTATCAACCCGTGGGTTGATCCGAGTTCGTAACAACCCTGCGGTTGATCCGACTTTTAACAGCTCTCAAACGGGTTGATAACGGGATTACCAGTTATTATATACCAATAAAGCATTTATTGGGGACCTTCACAAGGGATAGGGAAGCAGTCAGTAGTAAAGCAAGTACTATAATGGCACAACAGAACTTGGACATCAACAAAACGCTGCCTGGTTTCCTTACTAATATAATAAACCACAAATAGTGCCCCCCACTCCACCACCATCAGACAACACAGGCTAGAGTTAATGGTAGCGTCACCCAACCCATATGGGAATATTGTCCACTGGTGCCAGTTTACCCCTATGGTCTAAGGGAGCTCCTCAAGCGTCCCTGAGCACCCAACCATTGAACGTTGTGGCCCAATGTCAGTGCAGCAGGTTGGCGGTGGTGGTGGTGCACTTGATAGCAAACAATATTACTCATTTTGAATAGAAACCTCACAGGTCATGCAGTTGTTTAAATGGCCAGACCTCTAAGTGAGGTGTCACCCCTAGGTGGCACTATCCCAAGGGCTACTACCCCTGCCTGCTTGGCTAGTAGCAGGTTAAGGGGCCTGAGTTCTGAAACAGGTGCCTCCACCTGAGATCAGAGCTGGTAGTGGTCAAGCTAACCTGGACACAGCCCTCTGGGACACTGTAACCCCTCTTTCCTCTAGTGGCCTGAACACTGTACAGTAATCACTTTCACAATACCCTGGTACACCACACAAGTACCACACTGCACTTACCACCAGGGCTGGTTCCTCTGGCTCGACCCTGGGGACCCCTGTAAAACAAGGTTAAGCACAGCAAATAGCAACAGTACAGTACTTTGAACACAAACTGGAACCACAGTCAGATTACATGCAGAAAAAGTTAGATCTGATTTATTCAGGGGACTTGAACAAGGGAGGGGCAAAATCAGGTTAATTAGTTTAAAGGTTATATCAATCAAGCAGTTATGCATGCGCTTTGAGTCCCCCACACAGTCCAGCTCTGGGTACCCAGGTAGAGAAGAGATGGGCTAGCCAGTACAGTTGCCCGGGTTGCAGCTGGTTGGGGCCCTGTGATGGAAAACACAACATGCACAGTACACAATATTTGTAATCTGGAGCCAGAGGGCTCAGTTCATAAAGGAGCAAGCGAAACAAGACAATCAGATGAAACACTCAGATTAAGCTGTTGTTGTGAGGAGCTACCTGGTATTTACTCACGATATCTAAGACTGGACACAGGCTGGATGAAAATCGAGACTGCAGGTGGTTGATCTGGAATGCCAGGAGAAGCAGGGTCCGCACAAGTCACAGGGCGTCGTTCCTGTTCAAGTGTGGAGCAGGGGCTGATCCCCAGGCAGGTCTCTCATCGATGGCTTCTCTGTGCAGTGGGTAGTCTGCCTGGGCCAGTCTGGCAAAGCCCAGACCGCATGGAGACAAGTTCGAAGCAGTCCGTTTGGGCTGGATACAGCTTCCAGCAAGCAGAACACAGTTCACACAGTGGGGAACTAACTCACAGCCCACTAGCAGCTCATAGCACATTTACATGTACAGGAATTCTACTGTACCAAGTAAAGTGCTCCCGGCACAATCTCAAAATCTCTGCACACACTGGGAGCTTAGGGTAGCTGGAACTCCTGACAGGCCAATCGCATTCAGCAAAAATATTCGGTCTTCTTCAGGTTGAGCTTGGCCCACTTCAGTAGCTTACTTTAGTCACACAAACTTGGATTTAGTCCAAAATAATTCTCTTCTCTCCCTCTCAGGAGCAGCAGGCAAACATGGAGGCCAAACTCTCAGCCTTTTCATAGTTCTCCCATGCGAATCCACTCAGGATTGCTCTCAGAATCACTTCAGCTCTTTCTTGCTCAACTTCCAGCTTAGTTCTAACTGAAAACTGCAAGCAGCCCGAGACTTCCCAAGATCCAAAAGATTTGGTTGGCTGATTTGGCTGTCAGTCAAAGCAAGAGTTCCCCTTCAGTTGCAAAAAGGCGCAAAAACTCAAACCACAGTTCCTATAGATTTTGAATTCAGACAGCTCCTGTAGTCCGCTACATTTTAGGTCCCACCAGAACTGATTGGTCCAATTTGCAGTTCAGGACCAAGACAGTGGAGACAAACAAAACAGTCCTTGCTACAAAGAAAGTAGGTTAGACAAACTACATTATCATTATCATTCTAAATGGTTTCAGCAAATGGTTACATCTTTCAACAGAGCTCCATCTCAGATTACTTAAGCTGCAATTAGGCAGCTCTTAAAGAGACAGTACACAGAGGCTATACAAGCTCTGGTAATTACATTTAAACTGCTAAACGCAGGACACGTGGCCTTGGTGCAATGGTAGGTTTACCACTAAGCGGCGCCAGCGACCGGGTTCGGGAACAGACTCGAGTAACTGGAGGGCGGCTGGGGAGAAGGATAAGTGCCCATCTGCCGCTCTCCTTCTCCGGGGTGGGAGGTTGCCTGTCCCTACTCTACCGCCACCTGGGTGACCACAGGCATCGTGGAGCTGGGACAGTCAGTGGGGAGGGAGGATGCAGACTGAGAGTCGGGAGGAGACTGCGTCAATACGTGCCTCACCCATTAGCTCTCCTTGTGTGTCTCGTCCTCGGGGAGGACACCAGAAAACCAGGAAATACCCTGTGGGACTCCCAGTGAGCGGAGCTCCTGGCCACGATCCCCAATGCCCCTACGGCACCAGTACCAGCATCTCCCAATGAAATATAGACACGTCGGGGTGTAAGGCCCACCCCATACCCGCCTGGAGGAATATCTAAGGCTCCATGGGGGATGGACTGCATTGGTCGCCAGCTAGCAGGAGCCGAGAGCGAACAAGGCCATTGGAGACTCCGAAGAAATGGGAGTTCAGCAGCAAGAAGGGGCATAAAAGAAAAAAAAACGCAGGACACCAGCCTGGCAGTGAGCATTTAGGCAAGCTCAAGGAAGACTTTTGGGAATCCCCATTTGTAGGGGTTACACCTTCCCTGCCTGGGAAAACTTGGTGTCGCGTCAAGTCTGTACCATCATAACATTGAAAATGTAACATATACAAGACATTTATATCATTAGTATGCTATACAAGTACTATCTGATTCATCAATTGGCATAACTTGTTACTTTACTATACATTTCAATGTACTCCACTATATCATTTCCATTCTGACAATACATTATGCATATTTCACACAGGTAAATTAACATTACTATACAGAATCATGTAACAACTTCTTGTACTGTAAACAATGCAAGAGGGCCCTTCCTATCAGGTAACTTGGGGCTGGATGAGGCAGGGGCACCATGATGAGAAGAGCAGAACAAGTAACGGGAATGGGCCGTCAAGCTTAATTTGGGCAGTGAGCTCTGAGAGACATAAACACCTTTGTGGACTACATTGACAGGCAAATCCACTGGCCTCCTGGGGAATCGTAACTGAAGTGCACCACTGCCTTGACAGCTCGGTCAGTCTTTCTGGGGTGAACAACCACAGTCTCTGTACTTTCAGCAATGTTCTTGGAGTTTTCATCACTTGTGAGGGTGCCTCTGCATGAAGGGAATGTCAAGCTGGGAGCACTGTCAGCCCTTGCTCTGTAGTCTCTGTTTCTACAACACTTGGCTCATTTTGAAGACACTCTGGCACTGAAGGGGTTGTCAGCACTCTCATAGTGTTCCTCAAGTTCTGGCATGTCACCAGAAAGTCTCATACCATCAGCCTCTCCTTCAGGCAAATCATACAGTTCCAAGATACACAAAGACTCAGCATCCTCAGGCGTTATACTTTGCACTTCACCTTCAGGGAGCATTGGCTCCAAGGATGATGCCGGGGCATTAGGCAGTCAGAGGCCAGCTTCAACCCCATAATTCAACACGGATTCAGCGAAACAACTGACTCAGTTCATATGCGGGGTAATAGGCATTATACACTCCACTGTCATCGAGTTAGACTGGCAGTCACTATCATTCTAGGCCTGCTGCGGGAAAGTCTTAAATCAGCAACCACAGGGGCAGGCTGACTTTGTTTCTTTCTTGCAGCAGCACGAGTCACTGGTCCAGGAATCAATCTCGTGGGTTCAGCCTCAATTATAACTTGACCAATAGGTAGCAAGTGGTTATGGTGCATGGTCTTGACAGCTTTGGAGTTATTCTCTGGGCGCACTTTGTACACTGGCAAATCATCCAGCTTTCCAGCTATGACATGGAGAAGATGGTGCCATCGATCAACAATTTGTGTTTACCATGCAATCCTAAATTTTGCAACAACACACGGTCTCAGGCATATGCTCTTGAGCCTTTACTTTTCTATCATGTCTCTCTTTGTTGGGATTTCTTTTGGCGGCCATTGTCTGGGCCAGTAGATAGGCATGGTTCAATTGAGCTTTAAGTTTTGTACATATTGCAGGTAATCTTTGGCTCGGACCCCATCGAGAGAAACCCCAAAACAGACATCAACAGGCAGCCAGGCCTCTCTCCGAACATGAGGCGGTAGGGAGAGAACCCGGTAGCATCATTATTTGTGCAATTGTACGTGTACCAAGGTGATAATCTGTTGGCTCCATTTATGCTTATCTTTGGGTGGAGGTGCCTAGCATGTTTAGTAGGGTGCGGTTAAAGTGTTCAGGTTGAGGATCCCCCTACGGGTGATAAGGGGTGGTTCTTGACTTTCGCACCCCCATAGAGAGAGCATTTCTTTGATTGGCTCGACTCTCAAAGTCCCGCCCCTGATCAGAGTGAATTCGCTTAGGGGTCACCATAGTGGACAAAGAAATTTTCCACTAGCACCTTGGCCTCAGTAGATGCTTTTTGATCTTTGGCAGGAAAAGCTTGTGCATACTGTGTGAAATGGTCCGAAACCACTAACACATTGCCAATGTTTCGCTGATCAGGCTCTAAACTCAAGAAGTCTATGCAGACTAGTTCCATTGGGGTGCTGTAGTAGTAATGTTGACAAGGGGGGTAGCCCTCTGAGGCAGGGCTTTTTCTGCAGGCAGCGACTACAAGTCCTGACATGGTGCTCAACATCGGCCCCATCTTGGGCCAGTAGAATCGAGATCGTACTAGGTCAAGGGTCCGGTCGATACGAGGTGGCCATATGATTGTGGAGGGACCTCAGTACCAAATCTTTGAAGGCTGTGGGCAGGACCAATTGTTGCTTGTCTATTTGGCCATCCGATCTACAGTCTCTCTATACAACAACTGATTAAGCAGCTTCAGTCTGGGGCCTTCTTTAAACAATAAAGCGGTTCTCAGATCAGAGGAGCATAACTTGGACACATCTTTTCCTGCATGAAGAGCATCAGGTGCTGGCTGAATCATAGGATCTCGGGATTGAGCCCACTGAATGCTATCATTGTCAAACTGAGGTAGTGCACTAATATCTAGAGCAGAGAAGTGGCATGGCAGTATGCAGGTGTCAGAGGGCTCAAGCAATCTACTAAGCAGTCCTCTGTGTCCGTAGACATCTGTTAATTTCTATAAAACTTTTGGCACAATGCTCGGATGTCAGGTTCAGACAGCCTGACCCAGTCCCTCTTGAAATGGGCCTCCGTGATAGGCGTCAGCATCAGTATGATTCAGGCCTGGTCTGTATTCGACAGCATAATCATATGTTGACAATGTAGAAAGCCACCGGTGCCCTATGGCGTCTAACTAGCTGAAGCCTGTACATAGGTCAGTGGGATATTGTCAGTCCTCACCAATATTTTTGCCCCACAGAGGTAATCATGAAACTGAGTCGACAATGGCCCATTTTAGCATAAGGAACTCCAACTTGTGCACAGGGTAGTTTAGCTCTGATGGGGTCAAGCTGCTACTGGCGAATGCCACTGGTTTCAAACCATCCTCATGGTTTGATACAGTACAGCTCCTAGACCCTGCAGACTGGTGTCAGTATGCAGCACATAGAGTTTGGTGGGATCAGCATAAGCGAAGATGGGGGCGTGGGTGAGCTGGTATATGACTTTGTGGAAAGCTGATTCACAGTCAGGCATCCAGCGGGACCGAAAAATTCACCTGGGTAGAAATCTGCTCTGTCTGGTTCTTTGATGGACCCTTTTTGTATTTCCGATTGGTAGGAGGGTAACCCTGGGTAAGATTCAAGAGTGGCTGAATCACTTTGGAATAGTCCTTTATGAACCGGCGGTCGTAGCCACAGAATCCCTGGAAATGTTGTAGTTCTTTCAAATTGTGGGGCTGGGGCCAAGTAGTCAAGACTTCAACTTTACTAGGATCAGTCTCTGTCCCTCTGTAGACACTATGCCCCACATACTTCACAGAGGTTTGGAAAAACTGGCACTTGTCGATGGACAGCTTGAGGCCGAAATCTTCCAGTCGGTCTAGTACTTTAAACTGTCGACTCTCATGTTCCTCTAGGGATCTCCCAAACACAGTGACATTGTCCAAGTACACCAGGCATTCCAGCAAATTCATGTCTCCCACCACTCGTTCCATCAGTCGCTGGAAGGTGGCTGGGGCACCGATATCCCTGTGGCATTCTCAGGAATTCACAGAACCTCAAAGGACAGATGAAGGCTGTCTTCTCATGGTCCTCTGGAGCCATCTGACTCTGGTAATATCCACTGTGAAGATCCAACACCAAGAACCATTTGCTGCCATTCAAACAATCCAGAGCATCTTGTATAAGGGGCATGGTGTATTGATGGGGATGGTCCATCGATTCAGAGTTCGATAATCAACACGCATTCTCACAGATCCATTCTTCTTATGCACAACCACAGTGGGAGAAGCATATGGGCTATTGGATTCTTGTATCACACCAGCGCCAAGCATTTCCTGCAAGTGTCTTCTCACATCGTCTATGTCTGCTGGGGCTAGACGTTGAGACTCTCTCAAAAGGCCATTCATCGTGCAGGCGTATGTGATGCTCCGCAACCTGGACACATCCCATGTCCCATTTCTTCAATGAAAACACTTGATCTCTCTGGGCAAGTTTCTGGTTAATTCTAGTCTTCCATTCAGCTGGCAATGGAGTCACAAAATCAAACAAGTCGGAGTCACTCTATCTGTCTTGCCAGGGTGCTTGTTGCTGGGCAACACTGCAGTGTCTGCACAGTGTACCGTAGCTAGGGTGCATCCTCTGTTCACCCAGATCTCCCGCTCTGACACATTATGAATCTGGACCATCACTCATCATGCATAGGCATGAGCATGAGCTGGCAAGATGCTGGGCCAACCAATAATCCTTCCGGCAATTTTCCATTGCCTGGCACGTCAACATCAGTATTTTGTTCTTGATATCTTTGCGGGTGGACCTCCCTTGTACTGTACACTGGGTGTTAGAGGCCAGTACCATTGAATCGGGATCCTTCTTCCACACAACCCCTACGGTTCATCCTGGTCCACTCCTTGGGGGTTCTGTTGCAAATCATAGGCCCTCTTGATCAGAGCGGAATCCTTAGGGCCCTCCCAGTCTGTTGCCTTGTTTCTCGTGACAGAGTTGTGCCAGTCTCTCAAACATATGGGCGTTGGTCCCAGTTAACATGGGAACCCCATCATATAGTCCAATAGGGGACACACTAAGGCCAGTGTCTCGACTTGCTCCTCTGCACCAGTTACAGCTGCAGGAAATGATAACCAGAGGCGGACATATCCTAGGTAGGGATAAGACTTGTCGCTCAGCCCCCACACATGTAGGCCTTCCAGGGATTGTAAGGGCACAGCAGATAAGTGTTTGTCATACCAGTCCTTAAATACAGTGGTCACTTGTGACCCACTGTCCAACACAACCAGTAGGAATACCATTCGCAGCCACCGTAGTCTCCATTGAAGGGCCCACTATTTTGGACCAGTCTGGAGAGACAGCAGCAGGGGCCTGGAGATGATTAGCCACATAGGTATTTGAGTTACTACTTCTAGAACCCTCACTGCAGTCATTTTGGGTACTCCTTGACCGCTGATTCATTCTCTGAAGCTCTCCTTGAAGCCTGTATACAACTTTATCTAGGTCCTTTGTGGACCCGCATTCTCTCTTCATGTGCCCATCCTTCCCACAATTATGGCAAAATATATTTTCTGGGATTTGAGGTGGCTGAGGCATCACACTGGGAGCTGGGTCGGTGGTACTACCAACTGAAAACCTTGGTGCCATCTCTGTCTGCTGTGTGGCGAACATTTGGAAACATCTTGTCAATTCTCTTACTTCCATAGTCAAGGCATCGAGTTTTGAGCTGCTGTCAGCAGGAGATGCCTGGTTGGACACCCACCCATAGCAGATGCAGTTGGATAAGGGTCGGTGCCTGTACTTGCAGGAGGCGGTCTTCATAAAAGCGACTTGTTTTGTTTCCCTGAACTCCCTCAGCAGTTCATCCCATGGCGGCACACCTCATTGGTCCCACTTGGAAGGGGCCTTCCGATGCTATGATCACTTAGGCTGCGCTCACGCTGAAGTACAATCCCCTCTTCAACTTCAACCTCCTAGAGTTCTTTTATCAAGTCACAATAGTCCGGTGGGTTACCCTTCTATCTGGGAGCCTTAATTGAAGAAGCTGCAATTTAGAATGTTGTGCATGTTGCAGTATGTGCCCAACCGCACATGGTTTAAGTCACTAAGCGGCTACCGCACCTTTCGGTAAGCCTTCTGCAGCGCTCTTTCCAGATGAGTAACATATGCAGACAAACTTTCCCTGGCCATTGTTTTGTACCTTGAAATTTCCACATCAAGTTCTCCCCTGACTCAGTGCTCCCAAAATTGCCCTCTGAGTGCAGATAGGGTACTTCTGGGCCGATGCATCAGGGTTTGTAGACCTCAGAAATGTAATGGCCTCTAGGGCGGGACCCTCAAACTTTCTATGATCCTTTCCATTTCTCAGCCTCTGCACACTGCCATTCAGGTACAAAGGGCAACACAATCTATCCAGGTCTCCCAATCATCCTCCCTTTGGGGGTGGGAGGGTGCGGAGAAGATTCTTAACCTTGATGAGAGACATGATTAATGGCAGATACAGAAATAGGGGCCAGCATTGGCACAGGCACAGAAGGAGGGCAATAATGGGTGCTGGAGCAGGAGGGGTGTTCGGGAGGAACACCCCAGGTGGCAGGAATAGTTTCTTTAAGTCCTCCACAGTTTCCCTTCCGCCAGCAACAACTTAGCAAATTTCTTCTCAAAAGTCTCAGATAGTGGGGGGCTCATTCTCCCGGGATCTTTACTGTCTTTAGTTATCACTCTCCAGGCAGTGAGGGCTCCTTCGGGGTGATAGTCCGTGGCATTTTGGAACTGTCTACTGGGTCCTTACACTCTACTAGCATACATGAAACTTTGGGCGAACAGATTAGCCTGTCAACCCACCACCACAGGGTTTTGTAAACATTCAGCCTTGGAAAGTACTCCTCTACAGTGTCCTTATTGGTACCCAGGGAATATCCAGGATAAGTATAGCATTTTGAGTTCGATCTCCTGCCCAGTACACCACCCACCAACTGGTGTACAGCTACTTCTGTTGGGGTAGCCATTTATTTTTAACAGCAATTATCAAATTTGGCCACTAGAAGACACAAAATCCCAGCGGTGAGCCTCCAATATGTCCAATATGTCACCCCTAGGTGGCGCTTTCCCAAGGGCTACAACCCTGCCTGCTTGGCTAGTAGCAGGTTAAGGGGCCTGAGTTCTGAAACGGGTGTCTCCACCAGGTCAGGGTTGGTAGTGGTCAAGCTAACCTGGGCACAGCCCTCCAGGACACTGTAACCCCCTCTTTCCCCTCTAGTGGCCTGAACACTGTACAATAATCACTTTCACAATACCCCTGGTACACCACACAAGTACCCACACTGTTTGCACTTACCATCAGGGCTGGTTCCTCTGGCTCGACCATGGGAACCCCTGTAAAACAAGGTTAAGCACAGCAAATAGCAACAGTACAGTACTTTGAACACAAACTGGAACCACAGTCAGATTACATGCAGAAAAAGTTAGATCTGATTTATTCAGGGACTTGAACAAGAGGGTCAAAATCAGGTTAATTAGCTTAAAGGTTATATCAAATAAAGCAGTTATGCATTCGCTTGAGTACCCCACACAGTCCAACTCTGGGTACCCAGGTAGAGGAGATATGGGCTAGCCAGGACAGTTGCCCGGGGTTGCAGCTGGTTGGGGCCCTGTGATGGAAAACACAACATATATACAATACACAATATTTGTAATCTAGAGCCAGAGGGCTCAGTTCGTAAAGGAAATGAAACAACAAGACAATCAGATGAAACACTCAGATTAAGCTGTTGTTGTAGGGAGCTACCCTGGTATTTACTCACGATACCTAAGACTGGACACAGGCTGGACGAAAATCGAGACTGCAGGTGGTTGATCTGGAATGCCAGGAGAAGCAGGGCCCACACAAGTTGCAGAGGCGTGTTCCTGTTCAAGTGTGGAGCAGGGGCTGATCCTCAGGCAGGTCTCTCATCGATGACTTCTCTGTGCAGTGGGTAGTCTGGCTGGGCCAGTCTGGCAAAGCCCAGACCACATGGAGACAAGTTTGAAGCAGTCCAATTTGGGCTGGATACAGCTTCCAGCAAGCAGAACACAGTTCACACAGTGGGGAACTAACTCACAACCCACTAGCAGCTCATAGCATTTATACAAAAGGGGAAATTCACTGTACCAGGCACAGCTGGCCCCAGGCACAATCGCAAAGTCTCTGCGCATACCGGGAGCTTAGGGGTAGCCGGAACTTCTGACAGGCCGATCGATTCAGCAAAAATATTCGGTCTTCATCAGGCTGAGCCTGGCCCATTTCAGTAGCTTACTTTAGTCACACAAACTTGGATTTAGTCCAAAATAATTCTTCTTCTCTCCTCTCAGGAGCAGCAGGCAGACATGGAGGCCAAACTCTCAGCCTTTTCAGAGTTCTCCTGCAAATCCACTCAGGATTGCTCTCAGAATCACTTCAGCTCCTTGTTGCTCAGCTTCCAGCTTAGTTCTAACTGAGAACAGCAAGCAGCCCGAGACTTCCCCAAGATCCAAAAGATTTGGTTGGCTGATTTGGCTGTCAGTCAAAGCAAGAGCTCCCCTTCAGTTGCAAAAAGGCACAAAAACTCAATCCACAGTTCCTATAGATTTTGAATTCAGACATCCCTGTAGTCCGGCTACATTTCAGGTCCCACCAGAATTGATTGGTCAATTTGCAGTCCAGGACCAAGATAGTGGAGACAAACAAAACAGTCCTTGCTACAAAGAAAGCAGGTTAGACAAATACATTATCATTATCACTCTAAATGGTTTTCAGCAAATGGTTACATCTTTCAACAGTGCTCCATCTCAGATTACTTAAGCTGCAATTAGGCAGCTCTTAAAGAGACAGTACACAGAGGCTATACAAGCTCTGGTAATCACATTTAAACTGCTAAAACGTAGGATACCAGCCTGGCAGTGAGCATTTAGGCAAGCTCAAGGAAGACTTTTGGGAACCCCCATTTGTAGGGGGTTACAGAGGTATTTGTACTTCCTAGCCCGATGGCCAAAACTGCAATGGGTGCTAACTTTATACATGTATCCCCAGGTTGCAGGGCAAGTCCTGAGAGTACTCAGTGTCCTAATGTGCCACTTCCCTGTTTCTGGGCACCTTTTCCTCCTCGGATGTAGATGCAGGCTCTCTCAGGATGAAGGCTTGAGTTGGCTGTACATGCTGGCTCTCTCAGGATGAAGGCTTCAGCTGGTTATTGGAGATGGCTCACAGGTGCTTCTAACATCATGCAGGCTCTGCTTTGGTTGCAGGCTCCTGTACGTCCTGAGCTCTTCCTTTCTTCTTCCTCAGGAACTCAGACCAGTGCAGGGAGCCAGGGCCACATGCTTCACAGCCAGGTCCAGGCTTCCAACCCCAGTGTGAGTGATAGCTACTGCTGGGTGGGTTTACCAGCCGGCAGTCTCCCAGACTGTCTGCTGGACATTGCAGGTTTTCTTTTGTCAGGCAGGCTTTCACAAAGTCTCTCTGGTGCCCATAGACTGGTGTCTGTGGCACAAGGATACCTCCTTGGCTGAAGGCAGGTCACAGTCTCTCAGATCAGTGGAAATCTGAAAATTCAAATGAACAGGCTCAGGATCTATAACTATAGGTTATGGAAACCTTCCAAAGCATCACCCTACTGGTGGTTGTATAAGCCCAGGGTCTCACCCTGGCACTAACCCTCCTCTCCTGGGAATAACTGCAGACTCACTGTCTCTGCTCTCCAACACCTTCTCAGGGCAAAGGCAGCTTCTGATTGGTGCAGGAAGCCAACAGTTCCTTTAATTAGTATGCAGAATGTTTACATGATGCCTAATTGGTTGCTTAAAAGATGCCAAGTACACAGCAAGTCCTTCTCCCTGAAACCCTTGGGTGGCAGTTGCTGAGATTACTGACCTCTGACTGGCTGTCAATGAGGTCAGGTGTCAACAGGATAGTGGCTGTGTTCCACAGTAAACAACTGCTGTCTCTTTATTGTCCATTTATGGGGCAACATACATGTTTTTAATTTCAACCTGTCTGCTTTTTGATAGGCATACCTGTGCCCCACAGTCCGGTGGTGGTGTTGTGGGGATCTTGCCTCCATACTCCCTGTTGGGAGCTCTGTTTTCTGCAGCCTCCCTCCCCTTCAGGCACAGTCTCCATATGTGGCTGGCAGCCACTCTGTTCTTAAAGGTGCAGCATGCCATTCACAGAGTCCATTTTTCCTTTTTTCCTCTCCCCTCAGTGCCTCCATGCCCCGATACCTACTGGTGTCCCTGGGGCCAGAGAGCACTAGGGAGTGCAGAGGTGGCCAATACCACTTTAGACCTGTGGACCAGGTGGTTCTGTGCCAGAAACATTAGCGATGGAGCCAGCAGCTTGCATGTTCAAGCAGAGTGGTCACTCGAATGTGCACGATTCCTGCATGGCTGTGTGGCTCTTTCTGTTTGTGGCCACTCCAGTCCCTTCCCATCGCAGTCCTGGGGGAATGGAGTGAGCAAATAAGGTGGATGGCAGGCCCAGGGGCGGATCAGGCAGTCAGGTAAGCACCCCACAAGTGTGTGTGTGTGTGTGTGTGTGGAGGGGTTACACCAGGAAAACTACTCAAGGAGAGATAACCTCCTCCTGTTTATATTACTGGAGGGAGCAGAGGAAGGGACTTCATGCAGTTTGCTCAGAAATGTCTTAAAGAGACTTTTGGGCTCCACCAACACCTAAGAACTACATACTAAAATGGGTTTACAGAGGAGGATAGAGCACAAAACTGGGACCATCAGACAAACCAAGGGTCCTCTTCATAAAATTTCTGGCATTTCAAGTTAAAATATACATTCAGAAGGAGGCAAGAAAACTGCAAGCGTCACCTTCCAAAGTAAGCACATTTAACTGTTCAATGATATATGCCAGCAACTAAGAGTAAAAAGGGAGACATTTGCAAACATTAAGGCTGGGTTACATAGAGCAGTGCAGAGATTCCACCTGATGTATCCAGACAAACTCTGAGTTTGGATGATGGAGGAGAATGAGTCTTCACCTCAGTGAAGCAAGCAAATGAAGCCCTGAAAAGGAGTACCCTAAAATGTTCCCTACAAGAGACCTTTACAGTACATGCAGACACTGAAACAATGGGACCAAAACAAATTCGAGGAACAGTGGAGGACACAAGGAATGTACAGTTTTTTCATCAAATGGAGAAGCATGTCTGAATTTTCTAAGCATGGACTGAGACTTTGCAGCACTTCAAAATGGCTGGCTTCCCACCAAAATGGATTTTAACCAAAAGGCAGGCAGCTCAACTCTGATCATCTGGTGGCAGCCACCCCTGATCAAGAGGTATGTTGAAGGATCAGGCCTAACAGGAACACAGTGAGTACTGGCAGGTACTTGTGTGTGTGTGTGTGTGTGGTGGTGGTTGGGGGGAGTAGACTTGGCCTAACATCTAAAATAAGAATTAAGGTCAGTTCTGGGAGGGGTGACAGCAACGGGCACAGCTGAACTCATGGTATCTTCAACTAATCGTGGTGAAATGAAGGAAGCAAGGGTCCAATACCACCTTGCTAATACTCTACTATAAAAATAAATAAATGGTGAAGGCCTGTCATTTGACCTGACAGTGGCCTGATGGGAGCTAAGGGATTTCCCCAGGGGATCGGGGACATTACAGTCCCATTATGCCATGCAGAATAGCCAGCTACATGCAGCCCAAGTTAAATACTTACTCACGGACTCCTGCCTTGGCAGAGGGGAGGGAAAGTAAGCGCATTGGAGGCTGAATCCAAGGCAGATCATGATGGGTAGAGGTGAAGGAACTCGTGGAGGGGTGTGCCTATGCTCACTTGTCTGGAACATTAGTGGAGGGAGCCTGGTTTGTCGCTTGTGCCCCTGGCCTGCAGGTGAACAGTATAATCTAAGAGGGTGAGCCTAGGTCCTGAAAGCATAGCGGTGGAGGTGGGGTGACTATTTTCCAAGGTGCCCAGGAATTTAGAAAACCCTACGTGGCACAAAATGAAAAGTTAAAAGAAAGATACACTGACCCATGAAATGGAATTATATAAGCCCACAATACACTATCCCAGAACTGAAATAGCCCAATAAAGGGTATGTAAATCACAATGCATGCAAAGTTCGTATAATGTCCTCCAACTTGCATATTAGACAAAGGTTTTGAAAGTTAACCAGTCTCTTCTCAATTGTTGAAAGTTCTAGGTTAGTAAGTTCAAAGAGAATGTTTGCAATAGGGGTGCATTTAACTCCTGAAGACATTAGATCAAGGTTGGCAGAAATGATGAAATTTACTTTTGCACTAATACATGTCCCATAGTAGCTATTCAAATGTTTTGAAAATGGGAAATGTTGAATTGTGTGAGCAATTTGGTCAAAGTATGATCGTTCAACCTTTAATGGTTTTATCAGCTGAGAGAGACACGGATTTAATCGTCATCAAGCATGACCTTAGTTTACACAGGCATCAGTAACTAAATTGTGAGGTTAATTTTGTATCGACTCTGTGGCATTTCTGCATTATAGCCTGTTTGAAATATTGGAATATTTCTTGTTTCTGAATGGTAAAATGTTGGAATCACTATGCACAGAGTGTGGCTACAATGGTAAGGTGATACAGACCACAGAGCTTGGTCTACATTTAAAAGACAAAATTTATTGTTCAGGTGCAGAAAATATAGTAACAGCACCCTCACCAGACATCAAACATTTTTATGTTACTTTGACGCTTTCTCAAGACGTAATCAAATGGATACAGATTTTTATAAAGCCCATCATTTAAACTGCCAGTACATAAAAATGCAAATGCATAAGAATGTGCAATGACATATAACAAACATATCTATTACTTAAAAGTCCACATTACATATAAGGTCAGTGTTACGTATAAATCACCTAACTAAACAATAACAGATTTAAGCAATCAGTCACTAAGAATTTATAAGGTGAAAAAGGTCACTGTAGAACAGAATAGTGCACATATAATACCATATGGTATTATGTCCTATTATGCCACTGTTCCATGGCATAAAGGGCCTCTGGTGAGGGTGCTTCTGCTATATTTTCTGCACCTGAACAATAAATTTTGTTTTATTAAATGTAGAACAAGCTCTGTGGTCTGTATCACCTTACACTTGTAACGCCACTCTGTGCATAGTGGTTGAATTGGACGCAGTGGCTCAGGTGTGTTTCTCATGTAGACACTCTCTTTTTGCAATAAAATGTTGGAATCCCTATATGAAGTAACAGCGGAGATGGAGTGATAAATTCTATTGTAATTTGTATGGTTCTGGAAGTTTGTTTGTCCATGGGATGGCCAGCAACTGCCAGGCGATCCTCGAAAAGGATATGGTTTGCTTGGAGGGACCCGGGGTATTTTAACATGCACTCCTTTAGGATAGGTGCCACTACAGAAGTTGCCAGGCTAGAGTTGTCAGGAGACCAAATCAAGGAAGTGGGCAGATGGGCATCAGATGTATACAAGGTTATGTCAGGCCACTCTCATATGAGGTGGGGGCAAGGTGTTAGACTAAGTCCCATCGGTCACAGCAGGAGGAAGGGAGCAACCACATCTTTCTTTGGCTCATATCTGTTTCACTTTTGTAGGCTGGCATGTGTTTTAAACCATATGGCTAGTGGGCCATATATATGTTCACGGAAGCACGGCAGAGCAAGAACAAGACAATATGGCACACAGCTGAGAAAATCCCATCTGAAGCAGCATTAACCAAGTGGAAGGGAAAAGGGGGACTGTGGTCGGACCAATTGGATGGGATGGTGCACCAACTGGGACTACACACTACAAAGGCCCCCAGCGGGGTTGGTGGTACACCTTGGTGGTAATGATCTGGTCAACCACATTGTACCCCAACTGATATGCAAGTTTAAGATGGGCCTAGCCTGTCTGTGGCAGCTCCTTACAGCCGCTGTGGTCTAGAATCATGCTGTGGCTCCACTGGCATGGGGCTCACAACCCTCCCAGCCATAGAGAAAAAAATGAGAGAAATAAATTGGGAGACATCCCATTTGCCCTCTCCCTATCCAGATGATGCATCACTTTCACATCACCAGGACTTGCGAGGCTTTATACAGCAAGGATGTTGTACATCTCTCAGAGCCAGGTAAAATATTTTAATTCTGTTACCCAGGATCGTGTGATAGGATTTTGCAGGTACAGCAGGGGCCCCAGGGGCATTAGTGGGGGCATCCATCAGGGATGCATATCTAGTGCTGGAGAATTCATGTAGAAGCCCTTCCAGCAGGCCGAAAATTGAGTTAGTCGGTTGGTTGGGGGTGAGAGACAGCCATGACAGGTGCGCGGCAAGGGTGAGTGCATTCCATTCAGAACTGTCTCCCGGGCAAGGGCGTGTGAAGGAACGTGGGAGGCCAGGACTGGAAGGGGAGTGTGGCCCTGGGCAGGCATGCTCTTCATGGAAGGTTCTGGAATTCCCAAATCCAGATGGAGAACTGTCCAAAGAGAAGACACAGCCTTGGGCAGGTTTGTCCAACCTTACCCAGAGTTTCCATGGGGTGGGATGGTTAAGGGTTTAGCTGGACTTGGACATGAATTGCTGCCCGGTGGCCCTAATTTTGTGTATCTATATTTGTAGTACTGTATATAATATGCTTACAAAATGTTGAGTAAAGCTGCAACCTTGTTATCCCAAAGAAGTGTGTGGTGTGGTTATTGGTCCATGGGGATCTGCTGGGCAACTGGGAAGAATTATAAATCTTTGTTTTTGAACTGTTAGGAGGTTTCCATTATGCCTTATGCAACATCACTGAAGATGAAAGTGCAGGCAGCCTTCATGTGAATGCATTTGAAGCAGCAGTATTTGCTGGTCCACAAAAAATTACACTGTATAATTTTTTTAGTAATAACTTATTTCTGGTGCACACAATGCCTGCCCTCTTGCCACATTTACCATTCTAAAACTAGACATCTGGGCTTGCTTAGTGCTGTTTGCCATCAGAAACCTTCGCTTCTTAGCACACTCTAACACAGCCACAGTAGGAGTCTAGTTTTGTGTAGTCAAACAGTAACCTCAGTGGAAGAAATCTATTAAAATTACAAGTGGTGGATGTCTTTCTTGATTCAAATCATTGATCACAAAACTACTAACAAAAGCAGTTTTGGCAATATTTGAGGAATTAACAATACACTGATGATGTATGTAAGGATGAAAAAGTACATTATTGGGAAAATATATATAACATTTTCTGCTACCAAATAGTGCTGCTTTAAGGGAAAATGATGAGAACATGAGAATTAAAAGACAAAAGAAGGCCAATTAAACAATCGTACCATTCCCAGCTTCTCAGTAGTTATACCATCTGAGAGAGCTACACAAGCAGGTGTTTGTTTATGACTGTACACTGGATATTCTACAGTAAAAGCCCTGTTTTTCTGCCATTGAGCATTTCTGTTGCTGCAGCTTGCCTCTGTCGTGTCTGACACTGTCTGTCGGTGAAACAGAGCATACAAAGAGCAACATTGTGTCTGCAAATGTATCTGTGTAGGAGCAGTTCAGTTCTCTCAGGCATCAAACCAACCCTTCTCGGAGCTAAGTTACCCTTTGCTGATTTTCCAACATAACAGAGCAATTGTCTTTTTGCAGAAACAGAATTCTGTTGCCTCAGGGTAGGGTTTATTCCCTACTGGTACTGCCAAGACTCAACCCAGCATTGCTCTCCTGACTGACATCACTGCTAGCGGGAAACACCTAAACTCTTTTGTGATTCCATTTTTTCAAAACCTGTTTATGACACTTTCAGATATCAGTGATTATTTTTCTTTACCTCTCTGTCTGTCTCTCTAGTTTAGTAGTGTATCAGGAAAGACAGGCTAAATCATAGACCGGTTCTTAGCTATGACCTTCAAACATTGTTGGAGGTTTTTTTTTGAACAAGAAAATGAATGCCTCTCTCCCAGTCTCCCTTTCCTACATTTAGAGTAAATTTTTTAACTCTATTTTTATTGTTTTAAATAAAGCAGTCACATAGAGCTGAAATTCAAACACAGAGCATACAACAGTAGTAAGAACATTCTGGGCGCCACCTCTTAATAAACAGGGAACTGTCTGTCTAAGTCTGGAATGCTGGTTTCTTCATGTCATGTTCTAGATTTTTCCAGCAACCACTACATTCCGTGAGCGCAGCCTCTTATGCAGATGAACTGTATGTCTAATGTTATATAGATACATCTTTAGGAAGTGATTCACTTTAAAGAATAATCCAGTAGTTAAACAAAGTCTTTCTCTTGCTGCTTAAAGAGCTGCTGATGCCTCAAAGAAAACTTTGCAAAAACATAATATTTAGATGCGATTCAGCTTGCATTCCATAGATATTCTGTAATTTCTTCTCCCCATTATTTATTAACGAGGAAATCTGCAAGAATACATGCTCTTTATACCTCACAGTTCATCTCCCTCTTTAGCTGACTCCCTACTTCAAGTCATAACCCTGTGTTGTGACATCATGATCTGTTGCCATGGGAGTAACTGATGTCACAAGCAGTACATTATGACTTCAGGTAGTAGGGGAAAGCAACAGGAATAGATTAACTCTTCAGGAACAAAGATCCTGTTTTCATGCAGATTACAGTAGTAATAAATAATGGGGAGGAAGAATATAGCACTACTGTGAAATACAAGCTAAATTGTGTTAAATATTATGTTTTGTTAAAGTTCTCCTGAAGGTCAGCTGCTCTTTTAATGAATCCATGAGCTGCATGGGAGAATGTTCAGTTATTTAAGCACAAATGTGATTTCCAAGGTTTCTCCTCGCTGCCCAGAATGGAAGGAAGGAGAATTACAGCCATGCTATTTCTTTTCTGTATGTACTGATCTAGCACACAGTAATTCAAATGGGGTTAGCATCAGAATAGTAGTAGTAGTAGTAGTAGTAGTAGCAGTAGCAGTAGCAGTAGTAGTAGTATTCTTGAAATCAAAGAAAAGGATAGCTTAATCGGCGGACCTCATTTACAATGGGGTCCATCATTCCTACACATCATTATCAAAAGCTTATACACAACATTATTTAAGCAATAAGGCACAGCAGGCGTTATGGTGGGATAATGGTTGAAGCATGAAGTGAAGCCGAGTACTTCCACCCATGAAGAGCTGTTATCCACCATAACCCCCAAGTGCCTTATTGCAATTATGAATGGGCCCCATCAGTATTATATAAATACACAGATAAATTACTGAAATCAATATTTTCATTGCCAAAAAGATACAAAAATGTTTAAATAATTCAAAAGAAAAAATAGTTCCAGTATGAACACTGTGTTGCTTGCTGCTGTCCAGTGGGTGGTGCCAAACTGCCTTATTGGCAGTACTGAGGTAAGCAGTGGCAACTTCTCTTCTTACGGCTGCAGTGATGTGTGGTGGGGCCAAGTGGTTTGGGGTTGGAAGCCATGGATTTGTGTGCAGTCAGCCCAAGTAGTCTGCAGTTGGGTGAATGGCAGCTGTAGTTTTAAAACAGCTGATGGAGTCAGGGCCAGTGGTTTGTGGTCAGGCAAGTGGCGTCCATGAGCACGAGCCACTTATCTTACTCTCTGATGGTGGTTGAGAGGAGCCAGCAATGGAGGAGAAGGAGAGATCCAGTAAGTCCAATGAGAGGTACTGCAAGTCTCCTCACACCGATGTCAACAAACAGTGAGAGCAGTCAGAAGGGCAGCCAGCCCCAAATGAAACGGCAAGCAAAGACTAACTGCACAACCATCACAAATTCATCCAAGAAGGCACCAGCATGAAAATATGTTTATAGCATTTATTTGTAAAATCAGTGTTAAGCCCTAAGCAGCCACACTACCACTTGGCCCTAAGAAGGAAAGATCCGGACTGCTGGTCGGATTGTAGGAGCACCAACTAAGCGCAGGGTCCTAGCGTCACAAGGAAAAAGCCAGCCTGTTGTCTTTTTAATTTAAAAAATATTTTTCTTTTGCAGTCTGTCTTGCATGTGCTCTGTGAGATGGAGCTGATCGTAGTGAAGGAAGCAGCGCACATGGTCAGGAGATTTAAAAAAAAACAGTACCAGAGAGGAGGTGTTAGAGCGGGACCAGAAGATGTTTATGACAGGGAGATTGGACTTGCTGTTAGGAGGCACGTGTTGTGCAAGGACATGCAATTATGGTGTTCTGGGTGGCCTGGGTTCAAGTCCCAGCTGAGGCACTTACTTCTTTCTCTCCTCTGTATGTGTTCCATAAATGCACACCCCACCCATGTGATTGAAAATGACATGCAATTATGCTTTTGTGGGTGTTTGGCGCGGGGTATTTCATAGGTGCAGCGTCAGTGCAAGGGCTTCTTTCACTGGGCTGTTATCCTGGGATAGCAGCCTGGCTGAAAGTAGCTCTCAACCAATCAGAGTCAGCATTCTTCAGACCCATTTCATAATAAAACATAATCAACAATAAAAGTTAAATAATTTCTAACAATAAAATAGTTACACTGAAAGAATACTAAACTGAAACTATGAGGATGAAAACATTTACTCAGTTTTCTTTATCAATACGACAACTTTTAGGCTGTGGATTCACTTATAATTCAGGTTTTTATCAGGTTCCATGAAACTTTACCCTTTGATTTTAAAAGTTGTGGTAGTTCATTCCAGGCTCTAGGTCCAAGACTAAAAATAGTCAAATTCCTTTGCTGTTTTCAGCACTGGGACTTTAATTCTAAATTACTGGCTGTCAGTAAACTGTCTCTTACTGACGAACTTGAAATTTTTTTTTGTGATAGATTTTGATAGGTTAAATGTAGAATAAGAATATAGAGTGAACTTTCCCAAACTACAGAAGAAAGGGTTCTGCAAGAACTCCTAAAACTGAAGGTGGACAAAGCAATGGGTCCTGATGGAATTCACCCAGAATTCTAAAAGAATTAAGGAAGGAACTAGTGAAACCACTGGCTACTCTTTTAATAAATCATGGGAGGATGGTGTGGTACCCGAGGACTGGAGGAAGGCGGATGTGATTCCCCTTCACAAAAGTGGGACCAAGACAGAGGCAGGAAACTACAGACCTGTCAGTCTGACCTCTGTGGTAGGGAAAGTGATGGAGTCACTTCTGAAGGAAAGAATAGTTGAGTACCTAGAGGTCAGTGGAGCACAGGATCCAAGACAGCATGGGTTCACAGTGGGAAGGTCATGTCAGATGAATCTAATAGATTTCTTTGACTGGGTGACCAAAGTAGTAGACCAGGGAGGGCTGTGGACATGGCTACCTAGACTTTAGCAAGGCATTTGACACAGTCCACACAAAAGATTATTAGTCAAATTAACCAGCCTGGGAGTGGGTCCCAGGGGTAGCCTGGGTAAAACATTGGCTGGACAACAGGACACAGAAGGTAATTATGAAATGGAGTCCACTCTGAAAGAGGCGGTTACTAGTGGGGTACCGCAGGGTTCAGTAATTGGGTCCAGTCCTTTTAATGTCTTCATCAGTGACATTGCAGAGGGAGAAGGAAAAGTATGCTTTTGCAGATGACACAAAGATCTGCAACAGGGTTGATACACAGAGGCGTGGAAAGGATGAAAAGGGACTTGGCAAGGTTGGAGGAATGGTCAGATGTATGGCAGCTAGGATTCAATGCAAAAAGTGCAAAATAATGCACCTGGGAAACAAGAACCCAGGGAAGAATACACAATGGGTGGGAGGTAGTAACAACAACAAAACAGGAAAGGGACCTGGGGTAATCATATCAGATGACCTTAAGGTTAGCAAGCAATGTGAGAAGGCAGTGGGAGGGCCAGGGTATACTGGGATGTATAGGGGAGGCATCAGCAGCAGAAAACAGGAAGTTGTTATCCTCTGTACAGACAGTTGGTGAGACCCCATCTGGAATACTGTGTCCAGTTCTGGAGACCCCATCTCCGCAAGGACATAGACAGGATAGAGGCAGTCAGAGGAGGGCAACTAAAATGGTGCAGGGTCTGTAGAGAAGCCAGTATGAGGAGAGACTAAAGGAGCTTAATATGTATACCCTTGAGGAAAGAAGGAGAGGTGGGACATGATAGAAACTTTCAAGTACCTCAAGGGAATCAACAAGTCCAAGAGGGTAGCATCTTTCAGAAAAAGAGACTTGCAAGAACAAGGGGACACAATTTAAAGATAGAAGGAGGCGGTTCAGGGCAATGTAAAGAAGTATTATTTCACAGAGAGTGTAGTGGATGCATGGAACAGCCTTCCTGAGGAATTGTGAGGGTCTAAAACTGTGGGAGAATTCAAGAATGCATGGGACAGACATAAGGCAATTCTTGTGGGGGGCAGGAAGATATAGGCTGTTGGTTAAATAGGATCTACGGCTATCCTGTAGGTAGGAAATGGGCAGACTAGATGGGCCTAAGCGGTCCTTATCTGCCGTCAATCTATGTTTCTATGTTATAGTGCAAGTAATATATAAACCATCTGGTATCTTGGATGTAGCTCTCTCTAACTCAGAGACAGTCGATTGCTATAGAGGTTGAGGAATCACTGGCAAATAACAGCCACAACTCCATCTGGTTTGAACTATCCCTAGGGAAGTAAGATCTCAATCCTGGGTGGAGTCTTGAGCTTCAGAGGAGCCAGCTTTGAGAAGCTGAGAAGATTGGTCAGGACTGGCTGTCTAAGATTCAGGAAACAATGGAGGTGGAAGACATATGGAAAACCAAACTAGCTACACTGGAGGCTACAAAATGTTATGTTAGGGCAGTGACAAAAGGAATAAGCATAATAGACCCATATGGTTCATGGATCAGGTAAAAAATGCAATCAGGACCAAAAGGTAACCTTTCACAAGTATAAGAAGGATAGGAGTGACACTAATTGGGATGATTTCACTCAAAAGAGCAAAGAAGCTCAGAGGGCAGTGAGGTTGGCAAAGGCAACAGCTGTACTACGGATTGTGACAGGGAACACAGAAGGAACAAACAATTGTTCCATTATATTCAGGAAAGAGGAAGAAAGGGGAGGTACAGTTTGTCTCTTAGATGGTGACACATTAGCTGAGGAGGATGAACAAAGGCTGTCATTCTGAACAACTTCTTCTGTTCAGTGTTTATGAAGGAGCACGATGGACCAATGCTTGAAAGTGGTATTAAAGCAGCCAGTTTGGGGATCCAACCAATGGAGTCACCAACTTTTACTGCCAACAGAATCAAGGAGGTGTTAGTTCAGCTAAGAGCAGATACAGCATCAGGGCCAGATGGACTGCATCCGGCCGGTGCTGAGAGAGCTTGTGGAAGAACCGGCAGACCCTTGGCTTAATTGTTTAATTATTGTTCACTACGGGCCGGAGGCCGCACCCGGTTACTGGAGAAGAGTAGGTGTAGTGCCTCTCCACAAGGGAGGAGAAGGGAAGAAGCTGGCAGCTACAGACTAGTTAGTCTCACTTCAATACTGGGAAACTTATGGAAACCTTAATTAAGCAAGACTTACTAGAGTACCTAGAGAAGTGCAGTTTTCAGGATGTCAGGATATCAGACAGCATGGGTTCAATGGGCAGGTCATGCCAGACAAATCTAAGTACATTCTTTGACTGGGTGACTAAGGAATTGGACAAGAGACACGCAGTGGACCTCTATACTTTACTTGAGCAAGGCCTCTGATTCTCAGCTGCACAAGTACCTGTTGAAAACGTTGGAGGATCTGTCACGCCCAGAGTATAGTGAGCTGGTAGGTAATTGGCTAAGGGCAGAAAACAGAGAGTGATAGTTAATGGAGTGAGGTCAGGACAGGAGAAGTCACTAATGGTGTACCCCAGGGCTCGGTCTTAGGTCCAGTCTATTTAATATATTCATCAGCTGATATTGGTGAAGGCATCCAGGGTAGCTTGCACTCTTCACGAATGACACTAAACTTGGTAGTAGGGTGGACAAGCAGAGGTGGTTAGGTATCTTCAAAAAGACCTGCAGAGGCTTTAAGATGGTTCGCGTCCTGACAGCTGAAGTTCAACACAAAAAGGAACTGCAAGGTGATACACCTGGGTAGAGTAACCCAATGACAGAATATTGGCTTAATAGAGTCCAGCACTGTACGCACATGCAGAAAGTGACCGAGTCATCATCTTAGACACTCTTGAGCAATCCAGCCAGTGCAACAGAGCTTGTAGCAAATGTAACCCCTAGGTGGTGCTATCCCAGGGCTACTACCCCTTCCTGCTTGGCTAGTTGCAGGTTAAGGGGCCTGGGTACTGAAATAGGTGCCTCCACCCAGAGGACAGGGTTGTTAGTAACAAAGCTAACCTGGGTACAGCCCTCCGGGACACTGTAACCCCTCTTTACCCTCCTAATGGCCTAGATAATATGCAACAAACACTTTCACAGTAGCCCCTATTCAGCATACAAATCCCCACACTGTTTGCATGTACCACCATGGCTGGTTCCACCAGTTCAGCCCTGGAGACCCCCTGTAAAACAAGGTTAGGCACAGCAAATAACAACAGTACAGTGTGTAACCCCTAGATGGCGCTATCCCAGGGGCTACTACCCCTGCCTGATTTGCCACTAACAGGTTGAGGGGCCTGGATCCAATGGCGGGTGCCTCACAGCAGGGTCAGGGTTTGCAATAGTTAAACTTACTTGGTCACAGCCCTCTGGGACACTGCAACCCCTTTCTTCCCACTAGTGGCCCACACAATATATCAGAATTACCTCACAGTATACACTTACCCCAGGACTAGTTCGGCACTGGGACCTCCTGTGAAATAAGATACAGTGCAACAATCACAGTACAGTACTTTAACATAGACAAATACCTCAGGCAGTATAACTTTGCTGAAACAAGCAGCTCTGATTTATTTAGGGATATAACAACAAGGACGGAAATCAGGTTAATTAGCTTATCACTTTACTATCTACCTATGGCTCTGTGCACAGCCCTATCCTACCAGTTACTGTCCTGGGTACCCAAGCCCTAGTGGCTAGTCCAAACCGTGGCAGTTGGTAGGGCCCTTTCACACAGTGAAAAGAAAATTAGCTTAAACAGTCAGCAGTACAGTGATTCCATTTGGATTTAATGTGGCAATTCAACAGGAGCTAATCCTGAATTAGTACTCACGACCTCCAAACAAGATAGGGTCCTTCAACGCCAGCAGGGCTACTCTTGAGCTCCACGAGACTCTTCACACATCTATAGGTAAAAAGAAAGTACCATACCAGGCAGGCTGCTTCTCTATCCCGATCGCAATTACTGCACAATACCAGGAGAACACACAGCAGATTCAGTTCCTGACAGACCGAGTGCAATTCAACAATTTCTCCAGTCTTCTACAGGGTGAGCCTGGTTTCTACTCTTCAGAGATCCTTTGATTCTTTTCACAGGACGGATTCAGTCCTAACAAGCAGTTACACAAGCTGCAGACCGGAACTCTGGGCCTTACACACGTTTTTGACTGAAACTGTGCACTGAAGGAGCACAGGGTTTCTTTCCCTTCACTGCCAGAGCTAAACTGAAACTCCAACAGACAAAACCGGGCACTTCCTTTGAGTTCCTCCCAGTTCTTGACTGGATTGGCTGTCACCACAATAGACTGCTGCTGTTGGTCCAAAAGGCGCGAAGTCTAAACTACATCTCCCAGAGTCACTGCCCATACAATCCTCTTGTGGCTGGCTCAGATTATGAGTCCAAGTTCTGATTCGTCCAAGGCACCATTTTAGAGCTAGCTACCCCACACTGATTGGTCCAGTTCAGCAGTTCAAAACCAGAATGGGAACTAGGCAGACACAGTTCTGACTGCAAAGAAAGCAGGTTAGACAAACTGTAATTTCATTATTACTGTAAATGATTTCTGGCAAACAGTTACATCTTTCAGATAGGTTCCTTTGCACTCCTAGTGACTGCAAAATGGAGTGAATTGGCAGCAGCTCGAGTGGTACTCAAACAGAGAAGCACACAGTCCCCATACAAACTAATTATGTCTGCAAGCAGACAGCTCTTAAAGAGACAGTACCAGAGGCTCTAAAAACACTCACTGATAAATGACCAACAGCCAAACACCATTCAGGCTTGGAGCATTCAAGCAAGCTCCTGAAGTCTTTGGGAACCCCCATTTGCAGGGGGTTACACCTTCCTGGCTTGGGAAAGCTTGACGTCGCCAAGCAAGTACCCCATAAGTTTCAACTGCAGCCATATACATTTGCATTAGGCTCACACATGTAATCATCAGTCAATACATCATTTTACCAAGAACACATTTCTGAAACATTGCAGTACGTCACTCTTTACACAGTATTACACACACATTGTACCATAACTCAAGTTATTACCTCTTGTACATGAAACCTGAAGAGAGGGCCCTTCCTATCAGTTACCTTGGGGCTGGACGGGCAAGGGCACCATACTTAGAGGGCAACACAAGTAACTTGAGTTAGCACTGATGCTCAGTTTGGGCAATGAGCTTGGGACACATACACTCCTTTATGGACAACATTGAGAGGCAAGTCCACAGGCCTCCCAAGTGAATCATAACTGAGGTGCACCACAGGCTTTACAGCTCGACCAGTCTTTCTAGGGGAACTGTTACAGTCTCTGCACTCTGAGCCTCATTTTCAGCATTGTCCTCACTTGTCAGGGAGTCTCCCTGTGGGTAGAGAGGCTAGAACTTGGGGCACTTTCAGCTCCAGGAGTTACAGTTTCTGAGTCCACAACATTTGGCTTGCATGGAGCTTTCGGACACTGGCAGTGGACTGTCAGGGCACTCAAAATACTCTTCTTGTTCGGGTGTATCACCAGTCTGCCCCAATCTATCATTTTCCTCCCTGAAAGCTCAACAGTTCAACCATGCACAATGATTCCATTTCATCTGATCTGATGCTTTGCACTTCACTTTCTGGGAGCATTGGCTCCAGGGATGAAGCTGGGGCTTAGACAGTCCAGAAGCCCAGCTTTGTCTCCAGTATTGACTAGGGATTGCCTCCGAAACAATTGACTCAGTTCCGTAAGAAGGATAGTATTCAAAGTCACTCTCACTTTCTTCTGATATGGACTGACAGTCATGCTCAACTGGGACTTGTGCAGGGGAACACTTTAACTCTGCTTCTGTAGGTGCAGACTTCCTTGATCTTTTCTTAGCAGCAGTCTAGTCACTGGTCCAGAGGGGCATCTTCTGGGGCTCAGACTCAATCAGGATTTGTCCAATGGGCAGTAAATGATTTCTATGCATTGTTTTTACATCTTTTGAATTGTTCTCAGGCCTTACTTTGTACACTGGCAGATCATCTAGTTTGCCCACTACAATGTGAGAGAGATGGTGCCATCTGTCAGCAATCTTGTGTTTGCCATGCAGTCCCAGATTTCTTAGCAATACCGATCTCCTCCTGGAGTTCCTGTGCTTTCACCTTTTTATCATACCGTTCTTTGTTGGCCAGATTTCTTTTGGCAGCCATGGTTTGAGCCAGTTGGTACGCATGAGTTAGCTGGGCCTTTAACTTTGCACATACTGTAAATAGTTGTCAGCTTGAACCCCATCAGAGAGACCCCAAAACACACATCTACTGGTAGTCGAGCTTCTCTTCCACACATCAGGCGGTGGGGAGAACCCAGTGGCATCACTTTTGGTGCAGTTATAAGCATGTACCAGGGTGCTAATTTGTTGGCTCCATCTGAGGCTGTCCTTTGGGTGCGGGTGCCCAGCATATCTAGCAAAGTGCTGTTGAAACGTTCAGGCTGTGGGTCCCCTGGGGGTGGTAAGGAGTGGTTCTGACTCGCGACTCCCACCGAGAAATCATCTCTTTGATCAGACGACTCTCAGAGTCTCTCCCTTGATCAGAATGGATTCTTTGTGGAGCCCATAGTGAACAAAAAGTTTTCTACAAGTACTTTGGCCACAGTGGATGCTTTCTGGTCTTTGGTGGGAAAGCTTGGGCATATCTCGTGAAATGGTCAGTGACCACCAGCACATTACTGATATTTCTTTGATCTGACTCCAAACTCAGAAAATCAATACAGACCAGCTCCATGGGTGCACTGGTGGTGATGTTAACAAGGGGCAGCCCTCTGGGGCAAAGCTTTCCTCTGTAAGCAGCGACTACAAGTTTGAATGTGTTGCTCCACATCAGCCCCCATCTTAGGCCAATAGAATCTGGATCTCACCAAGTCAAGTGTTCTGTCTTTACCAAGGTGCCCCATGTGGTTGTGCAAGGATCTCAGTACTGAGTCTCGAAGGCAGTGGGCAGCACTAGTTGTTGTTTGTCTACTTGTCCCCTCTGTCTACTGTTTCTCTGTATAACAGTTTATTGATCAGTTTCAACTTAGGACCTTCTTTGTATAACAGTGCAGTTCTCAAATCAGTGGGCGTAATTTGGACACATCTTTTCCTACATAGAGGGCTTCTAAAGCTGCTTTGATCATGGGATCGCGGGATTGAGCCGCCGAATACTGTCATTGTCCAGCTGAGGCAGTGCACCAATGTCTATTGCAGAAAAGTGGCAATAAGCAGTAGGTATGCAATTCTCAGAGGGTCCCAAGCAATCCACCATGCAGTCCACTGCATCCGTGGACATTGTTCCTCCTGTCAAACTTCCGGCAGAGTGCCGAATGTCAGAGTTCTGCCAATCGGACCCAATCATTCTGGGGAACAGGCCTCCGGGAGAGCATCAGCATCTATGTGGTTCAGAGCTGCTCGGTATTCAGGAGCATAGTCATATGTAGATAATGCAGAAAGCCACCTATGGCCAGTGGCATCCAACCTAGCTGAGGTCTGCACATAGGTCAAAGGATTATTGTCAGTTTTTACTAGTATTTTAGCCCCATACAAGTACTCATGGAATTGGTCAACAATAGCCCACTTCAAAGCTAGGAACTCTAACTTATGTACAGGATAGTTCTTTTCGGATGGGGTCAGGCTTCTACTGGCAAGGCCACTGATCTCAGGCCATTCTCATGCTCTTGGTACAACACAGCCCCAACCCTTGCAAGCTAGCATCAGTGTGCAGGACGTAAGGTTTTCTTGGATCGGCATAGGCCAGCACTGGAGCATGGGTAAGTTGATATATGATCTCATGAAAAGCAGTCTCACAATCAGGAGTCCAGCGGGCCCCAAATACTTCACTTCGGATGAAAATACACTCTTTCAGTCTTGAGGGATGCTGACTTTGGTATTTGTTGTGGTTTGGGGATACCTTGAGTAAGGTTAAGTAAAGGGCGGATCACTCTTGAATAGTCCTTGATGAAGCGACCGATAATAACCACAGAATCCCAGGAATCTTTGCAGTTCTTTTAGATTTTTGGGCTGTGGCCAGGTGGTCAAGGCCTCAACTTTACTTAGTCGGTCTCTATTCCTCGGTGGATACTATGTGTCCCACATACTTTACTGATGTTTGAAAGAATTGACACTTATCAATGGACAGTTTAAGGCCAAGGTCCTCCAGTCGGTCCAATACCTTAAATAATCTGCTCTCATGTTCCTCCAGTGAGCTGCCAAACACAATAACATCATCTAGGTATACCAGGCACTCTAGTAAGTTCATGTCCCCACTGCCGCTCCATCAATCGTTGAAAAGTGGCTGGGGCACCTGAAATCCTTGAGGCATCCTCATGAATTCATAAAAAGCGGACAGATAAAGGCTGTCTTCTCACTGTCCTCTGGGGCCATCGGGATCTGGTAGTACCCACTGCGGAGATCCAACACAGAGAACCACTTGCTCCCGCTTGAGTCAAAGCATCCTGAATGCGGGGCATTGTGTACTGATCAGGATAGTCCGCGGTTTAAGATGCGATAATCCACACACATCCTTACTGTCCCATTCTTTTCCTCACTACCACAATGGGGAAGCATAAGGGCTTCTGGATTCTTGTATTACACCAGCAGCTAACATCTCTTGCAGATGCCGTCTCACATCATCTATGTCAGCAGGTGCCAGGCGTCGAGACCTCTCACGAAATGGTCTTTCATCATGCAGCCGGATATTGTGCTCAGCTCTTGCACGCATCCCACGTCCCATTCCTTTAAAGAAAACACCTGGTCTCTCTGGGCAAGCTTCTCACTGATCCTCACTTTCCATTCAGCTGGCAGGGAGTCGCGAAATCAAACAAGTCAGGCGTTAGTCTGGCATTCTTCCTCAAACTCTGCTGCTGGGTAGCACTGCAGTGTCTGCACAATGCACATTAGCCAGGATTCAACCTCTATTTACTCGAATGTCTCTTTCAGACACATTATGAACTTGGACCATTACCCTTCTGGCATAAGCATGGGCTCTAGCGGGCAAAATACTAGGCTTGACCAGCAGTCCCTCTGGCAATTTTCCATCGCCTGGTGCATCCAACATTAATATTTTATTCTTAACATCCTTTCTGATACGGACCTCTCCCTGTAAGGTACACTGGGCATTTGGCGCCAGGATCAGAGACTCAGGATCCTTCTTCCATACAATTCCGACCGGTTCCTCTGGTTCTATTTTTCAGCATCTCTCTGTGCCTCATAGGCCTTCTTAATTAAAGCTGGAACTCTTAAAGCTCTACTAGTTTTTGACTCCTGTTTTCATAACACAACTGTGCCAGCCTTCCGAACATATGAGCATTTTTCCAATCAACAAAGGGATACCATCATACAGTCCAGTGGGGGGACACACTAAGGCTAGAGTCTCTACTTGTTCGCCACTCCAGCCACGGAGGTGGGAAAGACAGCCAAATTCAGATATACCCGGAATAGGGGTAGGCCTTCTCACTTAACCCCATACATGCAGTCCCTTCTAATGGTTGTAAGGGTACGCCTGACAAATGCTTCTGATACCAATCCTGGAACATAATTGTCACTTGGGAGCCACTGTCTAATACAGCTCTTGTAGACACTCCATTCACCTTTACAGTGGTCTCCATGGAGGGACCCACTATTCTGGACCAGTCTGAGAGGCGATAGTGGGGCCTGGGCAACTGACCTTGCCACAAAAGGACGTGAGTTAGCATTTTTGGTGCCCTCACTGGGATCATTTGCTGCACCTCTTAACCACTGATTTGTTCTCGAAGCTCTCCTTGTAGCCTATATGCAACTTTGTCAGTGTCTTTTGGGGACCGCATTCCCTTTTCATGTGCCCATCCTTCCCACAATTATAGCAAAACATACTTTCTGGAGTTTGAGCTGGCTGAGCGCCACACTGGGAGCCAGGGCGGGGTATTACTAACTGGAAACCTTGGTGCCATCTCTGTCTGTGGCGTGATAAGCATTTGGAACATCGCATCAGTTTCTCCACTTCCATGGTCAAGGAATTGAGTTTGGAGCTGTTATCAGCAGGAATACATGGGTGGGTACCCCCACCCCATAGCAGATGCAGTCGGATATAGGTCAGGGCCCGTGCAGGCGTGGCCTTCATAAAGGACTGTTTTTGAATTCCGGATCTCTCTCAACAGTTGCCCCATTGTGGCATATCTTTTCCTTGTCAGAGCACTCATTGACTGCCAACCTCTGCCCTGAACTTCACTTGATGGGCCACCCTCAGTCACTCGGGTCGTAGCCGCAGCTATTGGTGCAGGTCCCTCCCGAGGTCGCCTTTTCTCAACTCCTCGAATTTCTCTCATTAACTCATCATAGGAGGGTGGGGATTCCAGTCGATTTGCCAGGCGAACTGAAGCAACAGCAGTTCTGAGAAGGGGGGCAGACTTAAGGATCCTGTCCAGCCTGGTTCGGTCCAGTTCAATCGCTGGCAAACTACCCTTTCTGAGGCATTCTTGCAACAATTTTTCCAGCCGAGATACATACACAGACAACAACTCCCTTGGTACTGTTGTGCATTTCTTACTCTCCACCATAGATCCTCATCAGAATCTGGGCTCCATACACATTCTCCAAGGCCTCAAGATAGGCCTGTGCAGTCACTTCAGGGTTACTGGCCCGTTTAGCACGGATGGTAGCCGGGCAGGACCTCGGAGGCTCTCACTAACCCTCTTTCGCTTAGGCTTCCGAGCATTGCCATTCTAGCACTTGGGGCAACATAGTCTATCCAGGTCTCCCAGTCATCCTCCCCTTGGGGGTGGGGAGGGTGCCAGAGAAGATCCTCAACCTTGGTAAGAGTCGTGACTAATGGCAGGTGCAGAAATAGGAGTCTGCATTGGTTCAGCCACCATTATGGGTACTGGAGGCGGGAGAGTGTTGGGGAGGAACACCCCAGGTGGCAAGAATAGTTTCTTCAAGTCCTCCACAGTTTTCCCTTCCCCAGCAACCATTTAGCAAATTTCTCCTCAAAAGTTTCAGACAGTGGTGGGGGCTCATTCCCCACGGGTCTTTACTGTACTTAGTTATCACTCTCCAGGCAGTGAGGGCTCCCTCTGGGGTAATGGTCTGTGGCACTTTGGAGCTATCTATGGGATCCTTAAACTCTACTATGGCCAGGAAAGTGTGGGTGAGCAGATTAGCATGCCGACCCACCACCACAGGGTTTTGTAAACCTTCCACCTTGTAAAGTACTCCCTGTACAGTGTCCGTATTGATACCCGAGGGGATGTCCAGGATAAGCATAGCATTTTGGGGTCAATCTCCTCCCAGTACACCACTCCACCAGCGGTGCACAGCCACTTCTGTCGGGTACCCATTTTTTTCTTAACAGTGGTTCGTGAATATGGCCACTAGAGGACACACAATCCCAGCGGTGAGCCTCCAAGATGTAACCCCTAGATGGCGCTTATCCAGGGGCTACTACCCCTGCCTGATTTGCCACTAACAGGTTGAGGGGCCTGGATCCAATGAGGTGCCTCCACCCAGAGGTCAGGGTTTGCAATAGTTAAACTTACTTGGTCACAGCCCTCTGGGACACTGCACCCCTTTCTTCCCACTAGTGGCCCACACAATATATCAGAATTACCTTCACAGTATACACTTACCCCCAGGACTAGTTCCGGCACTGGGACCTCCTGTGAAATAAGATACAGTGCAACAATCACAGTACAGTACTTTAATGAGACAAATACCTCAGGCAGTATAAGTTTGCTGAAACAAGCAGCTCTGATTTATTTAGGGGATATAACAAGGACAGGGGAAAATCAGGTTAATTAGCTTATCACTTTACTATCTACCTATGGCTCTGTGCACAGGCCTATCCTACCAGTTACTGTCCCTGGGTACCCAAGCCCTAGTGGCTAGTCCAAACCGTGGCAGCTGGTAGGGGCCCTTTCACTGATGAAAAGAAAAATTAGTTTAAACAGTCAGCAGTACAGTGATTCCATTTGGATTTAATGTGGCAATTCAACAGGGAAGCGACCCTGAATTAGTACTCACGACCTCCAAACAAGATAGGGTCCTTCAACGTCAGCAGGGCTACTCTTGAGCTCCACGAGACTCTTCACACATTTATATGGTAAAAGAAAGTACCATACCAGGCAGGCTGCTTCTCTATCCGATCATAATTACTGCACAATACCCAGGAGAACACACAGCAGATTCAGTTCCCTGACAGACCGAGTGCAATTCAACAATTTCTCCAGTCTTCTACAGGGTGAGCCTGGTTTCTACTCTTCAGAGATCCTTTGATTCTTTTCACAGGACGGATTCAGTCCTAGCAAGCAGTTACACAAGCTGCAGACCGGAACTCTGGGCCTTACACACGTTTTTTGACTGAAACTGTGCACTGAAGGAGCACAGGGTTTCTTTCCTTTCACTGCCAGAGCTAAACTGAAACTCCAACAGACAAAACTGGGCACTTCTTGAGTTTCTCCCAGTTCTTGACTGGATTGGCTGTCACCTCACCAGACTGCTGCTGTTGGTCCAAAAAGGCGCCAAGTCTAAACTACATCTCCCAGAGTCACTGCCCATACAATCCTCTTGTGGCTGGCTCAGATTATGAGTCAAGTTCTGATTCGTCCAAGGCACCATTTTAGAGCTAGCTTACCCCACACTGATTGGTCCAGTTCAGCAGTTCAAAACCAGAATGGGGAACTAGGCAGACACAGTTCTGACTGCAAAGAAGCAGGTTAGACAAACCGTAATTTCATTATTACTGTAAATGATTTCTGGCAAAGTTACATCTTTCAGATAGGTTCCTTTGCACTCTAGTGACTGCAAAAATGGAGTGAATTAGCAGCTCGAGTGGTACTCAAACAGAGAAGCACACAGTCCCCCATACAAACTAATTATGTCTGCAAGCAGACAGCTCTTAAAGACAGTACCAGAGGCTCTAAAACACTCACTGATAAATGGCTAAGCATCCAAACACCATTCAGGCTTGGAGCATTCAAGCAAGCTCCTGGAAGTCTTTTGGGAACCCCCATTTGCAGGGGTTACAAGTGCTTTGGTACAAACTGCAACAACAGTCAGATTAAATGCAGAAAGAGTTGGATCTGATTTATTCAGGGACTTGAACAAGGGAGGCGTAATCAGGTTGATGGATTCTAAAACTGATCTAGTCAGGCAGTTGTGCATGCACTTTTAGTCCTGCATCGTCACATGCTCTGGGTATCCAGTTGGAGATAAAGGTGGGCTAGCCTGGAACATTGCTCAGGGTAGGCCAGCGTCGCAGCTGGTTGGGGCCTATGATGAAAAGAAAGGCTTGCACAACCACACACAGTTTGTAATCCAGAGCCAGGAGGCTCCGTTCGTGATGATTAGACAAAACAATTAAATCAGATGACACACTTTGATTGAGCTCTTGTTGCAGGGAGCTGCCCTGGTGTTTACTCACGTTACCGTACAGGACACAGGATGGATGAAATGGAGACTGCAGGATGACTTGCTGGTTTGCCAGGAGAAGCAGGGCCCACACAATTCACCGTGGTGTTGTTCCTGTTTGTGATGTTGAGCAGGGGCTGATCCCCAGGCAGGTCTCTCATTGATGGTGTTCTCTGCACCTGAAGTAGCTGGCTGAGGCCAGTGTGGCAGGGCCCAGGCCAGGTAAGGCAGTTCGGATATCAGTCCGGGAATGCTGGATGCAGCTTCCAGCAAGCGTGGCACAATTAAACCGTGGGGAACCAAATTACGACCACTAACAGCACACAGCACACATTTATAGTAAAGCAATCACCATACCACAAAGCGGATAGCAGTCTGGCAGTAATATCAGTGTCTCTAAGCAAAACCGGGAGTTCTGTGGCAAATGGATGTCCTGACAGGCCAATCGCATACAGCAAATCTTCAGTCTTTTCAGGTTTGAGCCTGGTCACACTTCAGTGGCTTTTCTCTCACTCAGTTGGATACAGTCCAGATTATTCACAGATTCCTCTCCAGGGACAGCAGGCAGACAGGCCAAACTCAGCTTTTCCACCAATCTCCCACGCGAACTATGCAGTAGCAGAGTGCTTGAATCTCTCGCGCTGTTTACTCTTTCAACTCCTCACACAGACTGAATCACTGCAGCAGGCAGCTTGGGAATTTCCCTTTGGTCAAAAAGGTTCTGGTTAGCTGATCCATCAGTCTGTCAAACAAGAGCTCCCCCCTCCAGGTGCATTTAGGCACCAAAGTCTCAAAACTACAATTCCTACAGAAATTCACTCCCACAAGACCCCTGGGACAGACTCCATTTTAAGGTCCCCAGAGGTACTGATTGGCTCATTCTGGCAGCCCCGGCAGGACTCAAGCCTGAAACTACTCGGCCCCTACCTAGATTAGTTTTACACCACAAATAGGGCAACTCCTTAAAGAGACAGAGCATAGAGGCATTAAGGCACTGTCATGCAAACACTTTTAAAATGCTAAGACACAGGATACCAGCTTGTCAATGGGCATTTAGGCAAGCCCAAGGAAGACTTTCGGGAACCCCCATTTGCAGGGGTTACACAAAGCCAACAAAATGGGACGTATAGGAGGGCTTTGACACTAGGAACAGGGAGGTGATCCTCTTACTCTACTGGTCCCTGGTGAGGATCCACCTGGAATACTGTGTCCAGTTCTGGAGTCCTCACTTAAAGAAGGACAGGGATAGACTAGAGGCCGCTGGAGAAAGGCAGCGAAGATGATACATGGGTTCCACGAAGCTCTCATATGGGGATCGCTAGCAGGCACTAGACGCATCACTGGAAACTAGGATGGAAAGGGGATATGATTGAAACGCTCAAATTCATGATGGGCATAAACAAGGTGCCCTACTTGGAACTCTTTAACTGGATATCAGACTCAAACAGAAGGGACATGAATGGAAACTGAGAGGAGGTCACTTCAAGAGGTAAGAAGAAACACTACTTTTCAGAAAGTGGTGGAACCATGGAACAGGTTGCCTGCCGAGGTGGTAGGAGCTATGTTCATCACGGCATTCAAACATGGGTGGGACAGAGCAAGGGTACCTTAGACTCTCACAGGAGCTGGAAAGAGTATAAAACTCAGCAGGGGTGGCTAGGACCCATGACCGCCACCGCTAGAGTCTCCCGGAACCCATGGGCAGACTTGATGGACCATTGGTCTCCTTCTGCCACCTTTTTCTATGTTTCCGTGTTTCTATAGTTGGTGTGTAACACTTAGGTGGCGCTATCCCAAGGGCTACTACCCTTGTCTGTTTGACTACGGACAGGTTGAGGGGCCTAGGTCCCATGGTGTGTGCCTCCACCCAGAGGTCAGTGTTTGTAGTGGTTAGACTAGCTTGGTCACAGCCCTCTGGGACACTGAGACCCCCTTTTATTCCTCTAGTGGCTCACACAGTACACGGAGTTACAGCTCCAATACCCCACGTATACACACTGTTTACTCATATAGATACCACTTACCCTCGAGACTGATTCTGCAGCACGTCTCTGAGGACCTCCTGTAAAATAAAGTTAAACAACATACACAGCAAAACACAATACTGTTTCCTTAAGTAACAACACCACAGACAGTATATAGTATAACAACAACAACAAATCTGATTTATTTAGGGGCAGTAACACGGGAGGGAAATCAGGTTAATTGGTGGCATTAAATCACAGTACTGTGCACACATACAGGGTCTGAAAAGTCACACTCTGGGTACCCAGAATGGGGGGGCTAGCCAGTCTGCCCAGGGCTGGCTGGCAGGTGTAGATGGATAGGGCCCTGTTGAAGAAAATATATGCACAACATCCAATTGTAATCCGGGCGGAGGGCTCAGTCTATGAAACAGTGAAACAACAAGAATTAGGTGACACATTTGTGATTGAAAACAAGCTGCAGGGAATACTCTGGTTTGTACTCACAACACTCAAGCTAAGGATCGGATGGAGAATGTCCTTTGGATTGCCAGAAGAGCAGGGCATGAGGATAAGGTCCTTGTGACTGGACTCCACTGCAGTTGATAGCAAGCGGATGTAGTCGAATTAAGCTGGGTTTACTCTCAGCTTCAGCACACAATTCACTGTACAGAGGATTGGAAATAGCGATTCACCAAGCACTTCGCACATTCATATGTAAAAGGAAAGTACTATACCAGGCAGGCTGCTCCTCGATCCTGATCGCAATTGCTGCAAAATACCCTGGAGCACACACAGCAGCTTCAGTTCCTGACAGACCGAGCGATTCAGCAATTTCTCCAGTCTTCTACAGGGTGAGCCTGGTTTCCACACTTCTAGTGCTTCTTTCTCCTCACAACCGGATTCAGTCCAAACTGGCACTCACAAAGGCTGCAAACTGAAACTCAGGGCCTCACATCGCTTCCTGCACTAAACTATACACCGCAGAAGCACACAGCTCCTTCTCTCTTCACTGCCACAAGTGATCTGATCTTTCCAGTCACAGAGCAGGGCATTTCCTTTAGCTCCACACTATTCTGTTGGCTGATTTAGCTGTCACTCACAATAAGACTCCCTCTGTTGGTAGAAAAAGGCATCAAGGTCAAAACTACATTTTCCAGAGTCACTGCCCGTACAATCCTTGTGGCTGGCTCAAAATTAAGGGTCCAAGTTCGATTCGTCCACAGGCTCCATTTAAGGAACCCTTAACCCAATTGGCCCAACACAGCAGTTTAGGTCCAAAATGGAGGGTAACACACCCAGAGTCCCAGCTACAAGAAAGGCAGGTTAGACAAACTGCATTTTACTTAACACTCTAACTGGTTTCAGGCACACAGTTACATCTTTCATTTAGGCTCCCTCTGCACTGTTAGCGACTGCATAAATGGAGTGATTTCTCTGCAGCTCGGGCAGGATTGAGCATTAAATACACAGTCCCCCATACAAACTAATTAAGTCTGCAAGCAGACAGCTCTTAAAGAGACAGTACACGGAGGCTCAAATAGCACTCACTTGGAACCACATTTAAACAGCTCAGGCCTTGAACACCGCCCAGACTTGGAGCATTCAGGCAAACTCCTGGAAGACTTTTGGGAACCCCCATTTGCAGGGGTTGCACCCGTCCTGGCCTGGAAAACTTGGCGTCCGCATCAAGTAAGTACCCCACAAGTTTCAATACAACCATATACATTTACATCAGTATCACATTAGGCTTATACATGTAATGGTCAGTCAACATATCACCTTACCAGAAACACATTTCTGAAACTTTCAGTACATCACTTTGTACACAGTATTATATACACATTGTACCATAACTCAGGTTATTACCTCCTGTACATGAAACCTGCAGAGAGGGCCCTTCCCTATCAGTTACCTTGGGGCTGGACGGGCAAGGGCACCATACCTAGAGGGCAACACAATTAACTTGGAGTTAGCACTGATGTTCAGTTTGGGCAATGAGCTTGGGGACACATACCCTTTATGGACAACATTGAGAGGCAAGTCCACAGGCCTCCAAGGGAATCATAACTGAGGTGCACCACAGGCTTTACAGCTCGACCAGTCTTTCTAGGGGAACTGTTACAGTCTCTGCACTCTGAGCCTCATTTTCAGCATTGTCCTCACTTCTCAGGGAGTCTCCATTGGGGTAGAGAGGCTAGAACTTGGGGCACTTTCAGCTCCAGGAGTTGTAATCTCTGAGTCCACAACACTTGGCTCACATGGAGAGCTTTTGGACACTGGCAGTGGACCATCAGTGCACTCAAAATACTCTTCTTGTTCTGGTGTATCACCAGTCTGTTCCAGTCCATCATTTTCCTCCTCTGAAAGCTCAAACAGTTCAACCACACACAATGATTCCATATCATCTGACTTGATGCTTTGCACTTCACTTTCTGGGAACATTGGCTCCAGGGACAAAGCTAGGGCTTAGACAGTCCAGAAGGCCCAGCTTCATCTCCAGGATTGACTGAGGATTGCCCGAAACAATTGACTCAGTTTGTAAGAAGGGTAGTATTCAAAGCCACACTCACTTTCCTCTGACATGGACTGACAGTCATGTCAACTGGGACTTGTGGAGGAACAGTTTAACTCAGCTTCTGTAGGTGCAGACTTTCTTGATTTTCAGCTAGCAGCTCTAGTCACTGGTCCAGAGAGGATTTTCTGGGGCTCAGACTCAATCAAGATTTGTCCAATGGGCAGTAAATGATTTCTATGCATTGTTTTCACATCTTTTGAATTATTCTCAGGCCTTACTTTGTACACAGGCAGATCATCTAGTTTGCCCACTACAATGTGAGGGAGATGGTGCCATCTGTCAGCAATCTTATGTTTGCCATGCAGTCTCAGATTTCTTAGCAATACCGATCTCCTCCTGGAGTTCCTGTGCTTTCACCTTTTATCATACCTTTCTTTGTTGGCCAGATTTCTTTGGCAGCCATGGTTTGAGCCAGTTGGTATGCATGATTTAGCTGGGCCTTTAACTTTTGCACATACTGTAAATAGTTGTCAGCTCAAACCCCATCAAGAGAAACTCAAAACATACATCTACCAGCAGTTGAGCTTCTCTTCCAAACATCAGGCTGAGGGAGAACCCAGTGGCATCACTTTTGGTGTAGTTGTAGGCATGTACCAGGGTGCTAATTTGTTGACTCCATCTAGGCTTGTCCTTTGGGTAGAGGTGCCTAGCATATCTAGCAAAGTGCGGTTGAAACGTTCAGGCTGCGGGTCCCCTGGGGTGGTTCTGGACTTTCGCACTCCCCACAGAGAAAGCATCTCTTTGATCAGACGACTCTCAAAGTCTCTCCCTTGATCAGAATGGATTTTTGTGGAGCCCCATAGTGAACAAAAAGTTTTCTACAAGTACTTTTGCCACAGTGGATGCCTTCTGGTTCTTGGTGGGGAAAGCTTGGGCATGTCTAGTAAAATGGTCAGTGACCACCAGCACATTACCAATATTTCTTTGATCTGACTCCAGACTCAGGAAATCAATACAGACCAGCTCCATGGGGCACTGGTGGTGATGTTAACAAGGAGGGCAGCCCTCTGGGGCAGGGCTTCCTCTGTAAACAGTGGCTACAATTTCGAATGTGTTGCTCACCATCAGCCCCCATCTTAGGCCAATAGAATATGGATCTCACCAAGTCAAGTGTTCTGTCTATACCAAGGTGCCCCATGTGGTTGTGTAAGGACCTCAGTACTGAGTCTTGAAAGGCAGTGGGCAGTATTAGTTGTTGTTTGTCTATTTGTCCCTCTGTCTACTGTTTCTCTGTATAACAGTCTATTGATCAGTTTCAACTTAGGACTTCCTTGTGTAACCCCTGCAAATGGGGTTCCCAAAAGACTTCAGGAGCTTGCTTGAATGCTCCAAGCCTGAATGGTGTTTGGCGTTAAGCCATTTATCAGTGAGTGTTTTAGAACCTCTGGTACTGTCTCTTTAAGAGCTGTCTGCTTGCAGACATAATTAGTTTGTATGGGGGACTGTGTGTTTCTTCTCTGAGTACCACTCAAGCTGCTGCCAATTCACTTCATTTTTGCAGTCACTAGGAGTGCAAAGGAACCTATGTGAAAGATGTAACTGTTTGCCAGAAATTATTTAGAGTAATAATGAAATTACAGTTTGTCTAACCTGCTTTCTTTGCAGTCAGAACTGTGTCTGCTAGTTCCCATTCTAGTTTTGAACTGCTGAACTGGACCAATCAGTGTGGGGTAAGCTAGCTCTAAAATGGTGCCTTGACTGAATCAGAACTTGGACTCATAATCTGAGCCAGCCACAAGAAGGATTTATGGGCAGTGACTCTGGGAGATGTAGTTTAGACTTCAGTGCCTTTTGGACCAACAGCAGCAGTCTATTGTGAGTGACAGCCAATCCAGTCAAGAACTGGGAGGAACTCAAAGGAAGTGCCCGGTTTTGTCGGTTGGAGTTCAGTTGAGCTTTGGCAGTGAAGAAGGAAGGAGCCCTGTGCTTTTCAGTGTGCAGTTTTAGTCAAAAAAAGCGTGTGTAAGGCCCAGAGTTCGGTCTGCAGCTTGTTGGGACTGAATCCGTCCTGTGAAAAGAATCAAAGGATCTCTGAAGAGTAGAAACCAGGCTCACCCTGTAAGACTGGAGAAATTGCTGAAAATTCCACTCGGTCTGTCAGGAACTGAATCTGCTGTGTGTTCTCCCGGTATTGTGCAGTAATTGCGATCGGGATACAGATGCAGCCTGCCTGGTATAGTGCTTTCTTTTATATGGATGTGTGAAGAGGTTTGTGTACCTCAAGTGAGCCCTGCTGACATTGAAGGACCCTATCTTATTGGAGGTCGTGAGTACTAATTCAGGGTCGCTCCCTGTTGAATTGCCACATTAAATCCAAATGGAATTACTGTACTGCTGACTGTTTAATTCTCCTTTTCTCTGTGTGAAAGGACCCCTACCAGCTGCCACGGTTTGGACTAGCCACTAGGGCTTGGGTACCCAGGGACAGTAACTGATAGGGATAGGCCTGTGCACAGAGCCATAGAGTAGATTATAGAGTGATAAGCTAATTAACCTGATTTCCCCTGTCCTTGTTATATCCCCTAAATAAATCAGAGCTGCTTGTTTCAGCAAAGTTATACTGCCTGAGGTATTTGTCTATGTTAAAGTACTGTACTGTGATTGTTGCACTGTATCTCATTTCACAGGAGGTCCCAGTGCCAGAACCAGACCTGGGGGAAGTGTATACTGTGAAGGTAATTCTGATATATTGTGTGGGCCACTAGTGGGAAGAAAGGGGTTGCAGTGTCCCAGAGGGCTGTGACCAAGTTAGTTTAACTATTGCAAACCCTGACCTCTGGGTGGAGGCACCCGCCATTGGATCCAGGCCCCTCAACCTGTTAGTAGCAAATCAGGCAGGGGTAGTAGCCCTGGGATAGCGCCATCTAGGGGTTACACTTGTATAACAATGCAGATCTCAAATCAATGGAGCGTAATTTGGACGCATCTTTCCCTCGTAGAGGGTTTCTAAAGCTGATTTGATCATGGGATCTCAGGATTGAGCCCACTGAATACTGTCATTGTCCAGCTGAGGCAGTGCACCAATGTCTGTTGTAGAAAAGTGGCAATAAGCAGCAGGTATGCAATTCTCAGAGGGTCCCAAACAATCCACCATATAGTCCCCTCGTCCGTGGACATTTGTTCCTCCTGTCAAACTTCTTGCAGGTGCTCGAATATCAGGTTCTGACAGTCTGACCCAGTCATTCAGGAACAGGCCTCCAGGAGAGAGCATCAGCATCTATGTGGTTCAGGCCTGCTCTGTATTCAACAGCATAATCATATGTAGATAATGCAGAAAGCCACTTATGGCCAGTGGCATCCAACTTAGCTGAAGTCTGCAATAGGTCAAAGGATTATTGTCAGTGTTTACTAGTATCTTAGCCCCATACAAGTACTCATGAAACTGGTCAACAATAGCCCACTTCAAAGTTAGGAACTCTAACTTATGTACAGAATAGTTCTTTCGAATGGCGTCAGGCTTCTACTGGCAAAGGCCACTGGTCTCGGGCCATTCTCATGCTCTTGGTACAATACAGCCCCAAGCCTTGCAGGCTAGCATCAGTGTGCAAGACATAGGGCTTTGCTGGATCTGCATAGGCAAGGACAGGGCGTGGGTAAGTTGATATATAATCTCATGAAAAGCAGCTTCACACTCAGGTGTCCATCTGGCTCCAAATACTTCATTGGGACGGAAATACACTCTCTCAGGCTCAGAAGAAACCGACCTCTTGTATTTTTGTGGGTAGGAGGGTAACCTTGAGTAACATTAAGTAAAGGACGGATCACTCTTGAATAGTCCTTGATGAAACGGCGATAGTAGCCACAGAATCCCAGGAATCTTTGCAGTTCTTTTAGATTGTGAGGCTGTGGCCAGGTGGTCAAGGCCTCAACTTTACTTGGGCGGTCTCTGTTCCTCGGTGGAGACTATGTGTCCCACATACTTTACAGATGTTTGGAAGAATTGACATTTATGGATGGACAGTTTTAGGCCAAAGTCTTCCAGTCGGTCCAACACCTTGAATAATCTGCTCTCATGTTCCTCCAGTGAGCTGCCAAATACAATAACATCATCTAAAGTACACCAGGCACTCTAATAAGTTCATGTCCCCACCGCACTCCCATCAGTCGTTGAAAGTGGCTGGAGCACCTGAAATCCCTTGAGGCATCCTCATGAATTCATAGAAACCAAGTGGGCAGATAAAGGCTGTCTTCTCATGGTTTTCCGGGGCCATCGGATCTGGTAGTACCCACGGCAAAGATACAGCACGGAGAACCACTTGCTACGTTCAGGCAGTCTAAAGCATCCTGAATGTGGGGATTGTATACTGATCAGGGATAGTCCGCTGGCTCAAGGTGCGATAATCCCGACATTCTTACTGTCCCCATTCTTTTTCTTACTACCACAGTAGGTGAAGCATATGGGCTTCTGGATTCTTGTATTATACCAGCAGCAAGCATCTCTTGCAGATGCCGTCTCACATCATCTATGTCAGCAGGGCCAGGCGTCAAGACCTCTCATGAAATGGCCTTTCATCATGCAGCCGGATGTGGTGCTCAGCTACTTGCACACATCCTACGTCCCATTCCTTTAAAGAAAACACCTGGTCTCTGGGCAAGTTTTCTACTAATTCTCACTTTCCATTCAGCTGGCAGCAGGGATTCCCAAACTCAAACAAGTCGGGCATCCTCTGTCATTCTCCCGAACACTTGTTACTGGGCAGCACTGCAGTATCTGCACAATGTACATTAGTCAAGGTGCAATCTCTATTTACTTGACTCTCTCTATCAGACACATTATGAACTTGAACCATTACCCTTCTGGCATAAGCATGTGCTCTGGCAGGCAAAATACTTGGCTTGACCAACAGTCCTTCTGGCAATTTCCCATTGCCTGGTGCATCCAAGCATGAGATTTTATTCCTGACATCCTTTCTGATATGGACTTCCCCTGTAAGGTACACTGGGCATTTGGCGCCAGAATCAGAGACTCTGGATCCTTCTTCCAGACAATTCCAAGCGGTTCCTCTGGGTCCACTTTTTCAGCATCTCTGTGCCTCATAGGCCTTCTTGATCAAGGCCGGGATTCTCAAAAGCTCTACCAGTGCTTGACCCTTGTTTCTCATAACACAACTGTGCCAACCGTCCAAACATATGCATTCGTCCCAATTAGTAGAGGAATCCCATCATACAGTCCGGAGGGGACACACTAATGCCAGGGTCCCTACTTGCTCGGCCACTCCAGCCACGGAGGTGGGAAAAGACAACCAAATTCGGATATACCCGGAATAGGGTAGGTCTTCTCTTAACCCTCAGACATGCAGTCCTTCCAATGGTTGTAAGGGTACATCAGACAGGTGTGTCTGATACCAGTTCTGAAACATAATTGTCACTTGGGAGCCAGTGTCCAATACAGCTCTTGTAGACACTCCATTCACTTTCACAGTGGTCTCATGGAGGACCCACTATTCTGGACCAGTCTGAGAGGCAGTAGCAAGGGCCTGGGCAGATGGATCTAGCCACAAAGGGATTTGAGTTGGCATTTCTGAGACCTTCACTGCAGTCTTTTCGGCACCTCTTAACCACTGTTTTGTGCTCCAAAGCTCTCCTTGTAGCCGCTCACCACTATCTCTAAGTCTTTCTGAGACTGGCATTCCCTCTTCATGTGCCCATCCTTCCCACAATTATAGCAAAATATGTCTGCTGAATTTTGGGGGACTGAGAGCATCACATTGAGAGCTCATGGCATTTGTACTATCAATAGAAAACCTTGGTGCCACCTCAGCGGTGTGGGTTGGACATTGGAGATATCTCTTCAGTTCCCTCACCTCCATAGCCAAGACATCAAGTTTTGAGATGTTGTCAGCAGGAGGTGCCTGGGTGGGCAACACCACCCCATAGTAGAAGCAGTCGGGCAAGTGTCAGGGCCCGTATTCATAGGAGGCGGCCTTCATGATGAGACTGTCTGTTGCTTTCCTAATCTCCTCAGCAGTTCATCCCATGGCAGAACATTGGTAGCCATCCCTCTGGCTGGGCCCCCTTGGCTGACATTTGGGTCTCAGGTTCTGTCATGTGATTTGGTGATTCCAGACCATCAGGCGTCTGACCCCGCACCTGGGGCAGGGGATGAGAAACTCGACACTGCAGGGCTCTGAAAAACATCCTCCTCCTCAACTTCCCATACCTCCTTCATCAACACATGGAAAGGAAGGGACCAGATTTCCTTTGATGCAGTTGCAATTTGAGCAACACCCAGCTAGAGTGCCGGGCAGAGCAGAGTATATGATCCAGTCTTACCTGGTCCACTTCACTACAGGTCCAACCTCCTTTCGAAAAATGGTTTCAAGATTCCTCTAATCGATCCATATAGGCAGATAACAATTCCCCGGCTGTTGTCTAACATCTTTTAAGCTTCCATTTCAAGGCCTCAACACTAGTGGTGCCCCAAACACATTTAAAGGGCAGTTATGTACTCTTGGGCTTTGGCATCAGGGCCAGAGACCCTCAGGAGTGAAAAGTATGTTGGGCGGGTCCCTGGAGGCTCTCCCCAGGTGGGCTATTTTTCTGCTTCGAGCATTGCCAGTCTTGTACAGGTACGCAAGGGTAGCAGAGTCATCCAGGTTTCAGATCGACCTCCCATTTGAAGTGGGGCGGATGCCAGAGAATACTTTGAGCTTGTGGTAAGAGTCATGACTAATGCTGGTACAAACATAGGGCTAGCACTGGCACAGAAGGAGGGCAATACAGGTGCGGGAGGGGAGAGGGTGTTAGGGAGGAACCCCTCAGGTAGCAATAATAGTTTCTTTAAATCCTCCACAGTTTTCTCTTCCTCCAGGAACAATTTAGCAAATTTCTCCTCAAAAGTTTCAGATAGTGAGGGGGTCATTCCCCCGGTCTTTACTGTCCTTAGTTATCACTGTCCAGGCAGTGAGGGTTCCCTCTGGGGTAATAGTCTGTGGCACTTTGAGCTATCTATGGGGTCCTTATACTCTACAAGGACCATGAAAGTGTGGGTGAGCAGATTAGCATGTCGACCCGCCACCACAGGGTTTTGTAAACCTTCCACCTTGGAAAGTACTCCTCTACAGTGTCTGTACTGGTACCCAGTGGGATATCAAGATAAGTATAGCATTTTGGGGTGTCGATCTCCTGCCCAGTACACCACTCCACCAACTGGTGTACAGCCACGTCTGTTGGGGTATACATTTATTTTAACAGTAATTGTAAATGTGGCCACTACAGGATGCTAATCCCAGTGGTGCCTTCAAGATGTAACCCCTAGGTGGCGCTATCCCAAGGGCTACTACCCCTGCCTGTTTAACTATGGACAGGTTGAGAGCCTAGGTCCTCTGGCGGGTGCCTCAACCCAGAGGTCAGGGTTTGTAATGGTTCGACTAGCTTGGTCACAGCCCTCTGGGACACTGAGACCCCTTTTATTCCCTCTAGTGGCTCACACAGTACACCAGAGTTACAGCCCCAATACTCCACGTATACAACTGTTCACTCATATAGATACCACTTACTCTGAGACCCGATTCTGCAACACGTCTCTGAGGACCCCTGTAAAATATGGTTAAACAACATACACAACAAAACACAATACTGTTTCCATAAGTACCAACACCACTGACAGTATGTAGTATAACAACAACAAATCTGATTTATTTAAGGGCAGTAACACGGGAGGAAATCAGGTTAATTGGTGGCATTAAATCACAGTACTGTGCACACATACAGGGTCTGAAAAGTCACACTCTGGGTACCCAGGATGGAGGGGCTAGCCAGGTCCGTTGCCTGGGTTGGCTGGCAGGTGCAGATGGATAGGGCCCTGTAGAAGAAAATATATGACAACACCCAATTGTAATCCGGAGCTGGAGGCTCAGTCCATGAAACAGTGAAACAACAAGAATTAGGTGGCACACTTGTGATTGAAAACAAGCTGAAGGGAATACCCTGATTAGTACTCACAACACTCAAGCTGAGGATTGGATGGAGAATTTCCCTATGGATTGCCAGAAGAGCAGGGCATTAGGACAAGGTCCTTGTGAGTGGACCCACTGCAGTGGATAGCAAGCGGATGTAGTCTGAATTAAGCTGGGGTTTACTTCCAGCTTCAGCACACAATTCACTGTATAGTGGATTGGAAATAGCGATTCCCAGAAGCACTATGCACATTCATATGTAAAGGAAAGTACTATACCAGACAGGCTGCTCCTCGATCCCGATCGCAATTACTGCAAAATACCGGGAGCACACAGCAGCTTCAGTTCCTGACAGACCGGAGCCAATTCAGCAATTTCTCCAGTCTTCTACAGGGTGAGCCTGGTTTCCACACTTCTAGTGCTTCTTTCTCCTCACAACTCGGATTCAGTCCAAACTGGCACTCACAAAGGCTGCAAACTGAAACTCAGGGCCTCACATGCGCCTTCCACGCTGAAACTATACACCGCAGGAGCACACAGCTCCTTCTCTCTTCACTGCCACAAGTGATCTGATCTTTCCAGTCACAGAGCAGGGCATTTCTTTAGCTCCACACAATTCTGTTGGCTGATTTAGCTGTCAATCACAATAAGACTCCCTCTGTTGGTGAAAAGGCATCAAGGTCAAAACTACATTTCCAGAGTCACTGCTCATACAATCCCCTTGTGGCTGGCTCAAAATTAGAGTCCAAGTTCTGATTCACCTCAGGCTCCATTTTAGGGAACCTTAACCCAATTGGCCCAGCACAGCAGTTTAGGTCCAAAATGGAGGGGTAACACACAGAGTCCCAGCTGCAAGAAAGGCAGGTTAGACAAACTGCATTTTACTTAACACTCTAACTGGTTTCAGGCACACAGTTACATCTTTCATTTAGGCTCCCTCTGCACTGTTAGCGACTGCAGAAGCAGACAATTCTCCGCAACTCGGGCGGGATTCGAGCATTAAATACACAGTCCCCCCATACAAACTAATTAAGTCTGCAAGCAGACAGCTCTTAAAGAGACAGTATCGAGGCTCAAATAGCACTCACTTGGAACCACATTTAAACAGCTCAGACGCCAACACCGCCTCAGATTTGGAGCATTCAGGTGTGGGCAAACTCCTGGAAGACTTTTTGGGAACCCCATTATGGGGTACACATGTATGTAAACTGTCATGCAGATTAATATGAACAATAGAGGCTTGTCTCAGAAATGTAGAAAAAAACAGCTTACAAGCTACAGCTTCCTCTGCATAACAGGGTGCTTGACACCTAGTCACATATTGTCCAGCTCTCTATAGTAATTAAGCATGTCCAAGTCTATACCATGTACAGTGGCAGGCTACCCCAGAATGTTTTGTAACAAGTCTGAACTATGAAATTTAACACTACAGTAATAACGTCCCTGGGGCTATGCCTTTTACTCACCGTACAGGTCAAATGTAAATAAACTGGGAACAGTGTGTCTCAGCCTAGGTGTCTTCATCTTGAAGGGTGAGTCATCATGGTCCTTTCAGCTATCTTTTGTGGGGCATGCTTTTGGGTCCATTTTAGGGTGTTCGCAGGATATGAAAAACAAATACCTTCTCCTGCTGCATGATCCTCAGATGGACTAGAAACACTATTCTGTGGTCAATGTCTGTGGCCCTAAGCATAGTCCTCACACAATCAAACTTCTTTTTTGCCTTGTTGTCAGAGCCATGGAAGGTATTTTGATGCCCTGGGCAAGAGACTAATTTCGCCCCAGAAAACAGCTAGAAGCTTTAGGTTGTTTACATGCTCTGTGGTGAGTTTTGGGGCTTTTCTTGAAGGAAAAACATACTTTTGTTATCGTTCCCTACCCCTGATTTCAGGAAATCTTTGCTCCCATAGAATCTGAGGTGGGAGTCAAAGATGCTGGAGGGATGTCATCAGAGTGTGCAATGCAGCTGCAATTGTTGTGGACAACTGTCAGACCAACAGTTCCATCAAGAGTGGCTCATGGGGGCATATACAGGCACCTCAGTGGCATAGATGCAGTCCTCAGTGCTGGACACAAAAACCTCTGAGATGCCCCACCTGCAACCACCCATCCTCACATAGGGGGATGTATCCCCTGAGCCCACTCACTCAGCTCTAATGGCAGGCTCCACTACCCCGTGGAATCACCACCACCTAACAGAAGGAAAAGCCTCCACCCCGATCATCTTCCCTTCAGCTAGACTATCTCCAGCACTCAATACTGCTGACTACCCTTGTAGACCATAACCAGACTCCGCCCCAACCATCCTACATGTGGCTTGAACACCTCCACAACACCACACTCACCTTAGCCACCTACCTCCCTATAGCTGAACCACCACCTACACCAAGACCAGTGCCCATGCACCAACAACCTGCAACTAGACCAACCCTACATACCTCTCAACTGTGCCTGATTTTGCATCAAAATTTGCATTTGTCCATCACAAAGTTTGTTTTTATGGTAGAGAACAGTGGGGTGGGGGTTAAAATCATAAAATAATGTAAAACAAAGTTACAGACTTATTCTTCTTCAGAAAATGCAGATGAACACAAATCCCTTTTCTATCAGCTTTCTGAGTGAATAGTGTCAATTTATAACATGTGTCCAAGATTTTGGGTCTTTGTCCCTGATTATTTTAAGTCTTGTCCCTGATTCATGAGGCAAGAAGTTGAGAGGTATGCAGCCCCAAGTCTAGCATCCCTCCAGAGGACCACTCTTTCTGTAGTGGCATCCCTCGCCAAACAATATTCTGACTGTATCCAACCCCCCCTGCAGGAACCCCCATGAAGCACCCCTGCATCTCTCTACCCCCCCTCAGTTGGGAGAGGGCCAAGGAGGCGTAAGATTCACATCATAGAACTGCTGCTATGGTGCTGTCCAGGGTCCCACAGTATAACTTCTGCTACAGAAAAGTGCTGCTCCTCTGGTCCACTCCCTCCCTCTCTTTCCCCAGCTCAGACTCATATACTCTGTTGGCAACCATGAACACTGCAGGTATTTTTATATGTAATGTATTAGCGCTGCAGAAACTGTCAGATGTCAAGATCCAGAAGTGGCCAACTGACATCCATGATTTAGGTGACACGCTCAGTCTACGCAGTGTTATAAATTATTAATAAAACTGTCATGTTCATGGATGCAAGCCAAGCAGACCCTAGTGAGTCGGGGACACAGATAAAGGGAGGAGCTTTCCTTTTCTGCCAGAGTTTTACTGTGGGACCCTGGACAGCACTGTAGCAGCAGTTCTTTGCTGCTGATTTTCTGCTTCCTGGCTCTTCCCTGACTTGGGAGGCGACAGCTGCAGGGGTAAGCTTGTCTGGTGGGGGGTTCTGCTGTGGGATGGGGAGGATACATTATGTAGTAGTGTCCCAGAAGCAGTGTCTGGCGGGCACTATAAAAAAAAAAAGGCCCGACAGGACATGATAGGGTGCTTGAGCTTGAGGACCCCCAAGGAACCATTTAGTTAGCCTGGTGAGAGACAGTGTAGGGGCCCCATGTTGCAATGAGAAGTGTCATTAGGGAAAAACATTCTGCCTAGCCTATAACAGTTTTCAGTATGCCTTGGCAGTGCAGCCCTCTCCTCTGCCCAGTAAACAACCCTGCACAGCACCCCAGTACAGCTGAGCCAGCCCAACTGCTCCAGTCAGCATCCCTGCAGCCGAAGAGCCCACTCAAACCACCTCATTCCCCTGATTCCCATCAGTTCCCTTCCACAGCCCAAGCCAATTCAGATACATGTAACTTTTAATATGTTATGTTCTAAACTGTACAGATCCCCTCACATGGCATCCAAGACAACTAGGCAAGGCACTGGCAGACAAGGCATCATTTTCTAAGCAAGACAGGTGTGGGTGGTGGGGTGAGGACGGAACAAGGACTTAGCTAGGGAGAATCAGAAGGAGAGGACACGAAAAAACGAAAAGGGAATGGAATGGGAGTGCAGGAGGACACGGATCAAGAGGAAAGAAAAGAAAATGTAACAACGTGGTGGACAGAAGGATGGTGTGCTGCGGCCAGCGCCATGGCAGTCAGGCCAAGGCTGAGGCAGCTGCTTCAAAATCTTCACTCCCATCCCAGTCCCAAGTCCAGTGCATGAAGTTCAAGTGAACTACACAGTCGCCGCCCACCCACCAGCAGAGCCAACTCCGAGACAGGCCTGCCCAGGCCCAATAATTCAACAACAAGGAAAACAGATCTTTGTCTTCTGACTTCCTGAGTGAGACTATCAATCCCCAGCGCCCCCCACTGCGGCTCTTACCACATAGATCCCATCTCATCATCTCAAGATTTGGATTCGGAAATTAATTTGAAATTATTTATCGCCCATAGGTTTGCTCTTCTGCTTGTCTGCAGTGCCATCACTTTTTACTACTGACACTCTGTCACTGATGAGTGACAACTACTAGTCTTGTCTACATAGACAACAAGAGACAGAGTACTTAGTGTGGTGTGCATTCTGCTTATGCTTACATTACATAAGTGATGAAAAAAATATAAGACAAGGATCTCTTCTGTCTTCTCTGTCTCTCATGATTCATCTCTCTCTCTGACTCTCACTTTTTTAGTTTCTGTAACTGTCTACTACTCTACGCTAATGCGCTCAACAACCTCCCACCTCTCCCTGTCTCCAACTTCAAACTGCCTCTCCTCAGTGCCAAATGCTCCGCCCACCTTTTATACTAATGGGTGGCGCGCTAGCCCGCCTCACAGTTCCTCTTTCTCAGCATCACCACTGCACTGCACAACATGATTATTATTTTCTGCAGTAGACTGTGCAACCATGTGACCCTCCCCCACTTGCTGGTCCTTGGTCCGCAGATGCACCCTGCTGACAGTCATTTGTAATTACAGAACCAAAATTAAAAAAAAGATTTAGCGGCAGCACAAGTCAATTAGAACATAGCTTCAGTGGAAAAAATGCCCTCGGAGGCTTGCGCCCAGGGCAGGAGCACCACCAGCCCCACCCTTCCACGGTACTGCTTGTTGTGTAACTGATGTCTGGTAAATTCAGATGGGCTGTCCATCCTGAAGCATTGTCTCCTTTATGACGTGCAATTCCCAAGCCCATGAAGAAGGCAATGAATAAGAGATTCAGCATTGATAAACAACCCTCTCTGGCCAATGTGAGCAGTTTGGGCTCTCTAGTTTACCGGCTGTCTATTGTGGGTTCATGTCTCTGCAATGGTCATCTCTGTCCCTCTTCACGTTTTGACTTACAAAGGGAGCAAAGGCACTAGATCCTGGATTGAAAGACACAGTAGCTACAACTTCATGGGGGTGGGGATACACTGAGAGTTGTGCCAAAGACTGCAGACAGCTGTCTGTTAATATGAGTGACAGAGGCTCAGAGTCAAAGATAATTTACCGTAGCAAGAGATGAAAGACCTTCATGGGTACCCTCGGCAACAACTGCTGTTACCATATATGTTTTAAAAATGATAATCAGGGCCCTACACAATGATATGGGAGATTTGGAAGTGGACCAGGACCTGGCCTCGGCCAGGTTCTACTAGCCATGGGTGGGAACCAAAGTTGGGAGTATTGTAGATAGTGCAGTCACTGGCTAGTTTCTCGGTGTTCATGCAGAATCTCCTGCCATTCTTGCCATGAATGGTAATTTGATGGTGCCGCTCCTGTCATTGCTGTCATCACTGCAGCCTGGGCTTTGTGTCTTGTGGCCATGTTGTGAAAAGAGACTCTCGTTGATGTCACCAGAAAAATGTGTGACCTCATCACTGCTACTGAGACTTGTGATATGGTTCTCTGTGCTGTTATGGAGTCTGCTGCCTGCCTTGCCATAGGTGGTCTTGATGTCGGCTCTGCCCCTGATGTCACTGTGTTTGGTACTATTCGGGCTTCTTGGGCCTTCGCCTCTTCAATGTGTTGTCATCTGGTCTTTGTTTGCATTTTGTTCTCTGGCCATTGCTCGCGACTCTGCAGTCAGTTGATGGTTTGTGCTCAGGAAGTATCACATGCTGATCACCCCTGTATTTGGCAATCTATTCTCTGTGCAAACTCCAGAGACCCCTGCTTCCCTTGCCATAGTTTGTCCTGTTGATGGCTTGGCCCTTGTTGTTATTATCGCTGCAAACTGGATTTTTGCCATCCTGTCCCCATTTGCTTCTCCTGCCTTCAGCATGGTGAGGTTTTTACTCCATCTTCCTGATGATGAGAGGATTGGTCTGTGGGTTCTGCACTTCCGGATGTGGTGGGCTGGATCTTTACAACGTGAATCTCTTATTCCTGAAACATGGATTGGACTCTTGTCTCCCTGTTTTGTGGGTACCCCAGGTTGTGGTAGTTTATATGCCCATTTTCCTAAAAGCAGCTAATCTTTGGTGCCTGTTTGTCCCATGGAGGATGGACTCTGTTACCTTCAGTGCTAGAAGTTGGCTGCCTTTTCACCTCTTCTTCTACTATAGGCCTAATGCACTCCCATTTTCTTGGTTTATGTGATTCAGTCACACAGAGTATGTTGGTGGCAGTCTTGATATCCATCTTAATTGTAGATGGAATGCTTGATGGCCTTTCCATCCAAATACCATTGCCACACACACATCAGTGTTATGTTTGATGTGGCTTGGATAATGGCATCTTTTATGCTCTACATAATGCCACATCACACGTTAGATCCTGCAGCTCCTGGGCTATACTCACTAAAACGTGTTCCAGACAGCATATCCTGCTTTTATTGACATGGTTCAGCATTTAATGCACTGCCATTGCCCTTTATGGCCTCTGCTTCCTGGTGAGGGTTTGCCTTCCCTCAGGGAGTGATTTTCCCATCTTATGCATCCTCCCTGACAGTCCTGATTATATTCTGCATCTAAACCTCAATCTTATATGGTGAAGCTGCTTTGTGTGAATAAACTGAGATCCTCCTCAGTGCACCTCATCGCGTTTGCATCCCATTGAGTGAGTGGAACAGAGCAGGAGTCAGATGTTGGACTCTGGTCTATCTGCAGGGCATCCAAAGAAGACGCTTACAGATCCACAGGGGACTCTGGAGGTGAGGCAGCTGGTCAAGGTGAGTGGTGACATCTTAGCTATCTACTGTTATTCTGTGACATTCAGCATAGGTAACCAGTCCTATGCTGGCAGTGAAAGGTGAAATAGGTGGAAACCCTGGAGCGAAAAATAAGAATAGGAAAGAGGTTTAGGACAAGGAAAGCGGAGTAAACCCTGTCTAGTCTATAAGTAAGGTCAAGGAAAGGCAGGACAGAGGTAGTAAACTCGAAGGGAAGTGAAGGCAGGAAAGGAAAGCAGGGTAAACCTTATCTGGGGTAGGTTAATAAGCAGGTGAAGGGAAAGCCAAATAGAGACAGGAGTAGCATGAATGTAGGGATGTGGGTAGAGGTGAGTCCAAACTTGTGCAGGTACTATGTGAGGACAGGGAAGGGGCAGTGATCACTGGAATGGTGCAGTGTAATGGATGTGGTGCCACAGTCTTTCAGGAGACCTTCCAGAGACTGAAGTGCTGCTATCTGCTATTCCACCTCTCTGAGTTACAAGCACAGGATTCTGGGCTATTCGATAGCAAGGGTACAGCAGATTTTCTGTCCCACCCAGGGCTACCAAGTCCACCATGGCTGTGTCAGAGGATGCCTAGATAAAGGCAGAGTGGATGGGCCTTGGTGGGCTCTGGAAGGGTGGGGCTAGGGGAAGGTGCATACTCCTCCACCTATACCACTGCAGAACATCTTCAGCCATAGTGGTGGAGCAGATAACCAGAGGAGGTTCCCATTGCAGTGGGAGTGGAAGAGGGCTCCCACTCAAGAGAAAGCAGCTGCTGAGTGACTCATAGTGAAGGACACAGAGTTAGGAGTAGGGGAAGGAAAGGATAGGGAGACGAGGTGCCTTGACCTGGATGGATGGAGAGCAGATCCTACTGATCGCTAGGGCAGTGGGAGCTGGATGTCATGTCCATCATGGGACAAAGGGCTTAGCAAGGAAGAAAGTAGGGAAGTGCAGGGAAATTTCAGGGAACTGCTGAGGGGCCTCAAGCAGATAGCAGGCATGGTGGCTTTTCCAAGGTGCCACCTGTAAAGGGCAGGGGACTGGCTAGGTACTCCACACCAGTACTTTTAATGACTGGTTGATGGCATGGTGCATGGAGGAGGGCTTTGGCTACAACAGGGACTGGGGACTAACCTGGAAACATATGGGCCTCTATAAGGGAGATGGCCTGCATCATTCTAGGAAGGGGACCACAGTCCTTTGTGGAAAGTTGGGTGTTATTTGAAGAGCATTTAAGTTAGCTGGCGGAGGCGAAAAAACTGAGCAAGGCAACAATTGCCCCAGATGGTAAAATGACAGGGAGGGAGGGAGGGCTTAGGGAAGGCACAGACTTTGACAAGATGAAAGAAAAGGGATACAACTCCACAAGCAGAGGAAAGGGGCACCCAAGGTGGTGGACAGTGAGGATGTGGAAATCTGTCTGAATGGAGTCCCCAGAGGGAAGGAGGACCCCAGAGAAGGAGGAAGCAACTTCTGGTGGGGACTCTGTTGTCAGGAGTGATAGGGTTGGGGAAGGAAGGTGGGGTAGAGGGAGGTAAAGTGCCTACCTGGTGCAATGGCTCGGAGGGATGGGAAGCATATCCAGTGGATCACGAGGCAGTAGGAAGGAAGGGAGCTGGATGTCATTGTTCACCCTGGGGACAAATGACTAACTTTTGGCAGGTCAGGGCAGTGCAGGAGCAGTATGGGAGCTGGGGAAGGGTCTTGGTAGGTACTGTAGCATGTGCTGTAGCCTTTATGGAGTGCTGCTTGTCTACAACAGGGAAGGGAGAGGGAGCTCTGCACTAAAGTCTTCAACTCATCGTTGAATGAATGGTGCAGAGAGGAGGGTATGGCTACACTGGAGACTGGGGTTCCACCTGGAGGGATCAGAGCTTATACAAGGGGATGGCCTGCATCCATACAGGAAAGGAACAGTAGTCCTCGTGGACAGTTTAAATGTTACTCAACTGACATTTAAACTAGCACGAGGGAGGGTGGCAGAAGGCAAAGGAAGGCAGCAGCTGCCCCCACAGGCTGTGATAGAAGGTAGAGAAATCCAGAGAGAAAAGAGTCCCACCAGGATGCAAGACAATCAGTGTAGCAAGGCAGTCAATATAAAATGGTGAGGAAGGAGAACAGCTAGAAGAAGAGGGCAGGGACAAGAGAAGGGCTAACAAAATATGGACAACCATGTGTGCCAGTGCTAGAAGTCTGTGAAATAAGATACCAGACCTGGAGACCACCATGGCAGAGGCAGACCTGGATACTGTGGCCCTTACCGACTCGTGGGACATTGACAAGCACATCTGGAAAATGGTCATACCTGCCTACTACGAAGCTTAGAAGAGACAGGTTAGGAAGGAAAGGAGAGTGATCTACAGGCCTCCAACACAGGGAGGACTCAGATAAAGAAATGTTAAAATATACTGACAAAATGGCTAAGAAGGGAGGTGGTGCTGGCGGGGGACTTTAATCTACCACGAGTAGATTGGAGCCTCCCTGCTGCAGCATCAGCTAGAAGTCGAGACATTCTGGACTCCCAGGGGCACTTCTCAGATAGCTAATCAGTGAACCCATTTGAGGTGGGGCAGAACTGGACCTGGTACTTACTAACGAGGATAGTGTTGTGGACATCAGGGTGGGAAGTCATCTGGGGAGCAGTGACTATCACACAGTGTGGTTTAATATAAGAACAACAGCGGAATCCAACCACACAAGGGTGAGTCCTGGATTTTGAAAAGCAGACTTTACAAAGATGGGCAAGTGCCTTGAAAGGACCTGGCATGGGAGATGACCTTAGTGGGGTGGAGGGCAAATGGGCCAGATTAAAAAGGGCATAGTAAAGACAACAAACCTGTATGCCAAGCAAGTAAGCAAATGTAGCAGCCCTTTGGACTTACCTTGGCTGTTTCTGGGGCCCTTGGGTCTTCCCTGGACACACCTCGGGGGGCTGGCCTAGGTATTCTGGCGGACAAGTGGTATGGGAACAATAGGTTGTGTGATGCTTCCACCTGAGATAGTGATAGGAATACCTGTAGATAAGCTGCAGGTTAACACCCCCAGGAGAAAATATAGTAACTGCCAGTACCGTAGGAAAGGGTGGGGGTGGTGCTCCCGCCCTGGGCGCAAACCTCCGAGGCGCATTTTCCACTGAAGCTTATGTTCTAATTGACTTGTGCTGCCTTTAAATCTTTTTTTAATTTTGGTTCTGTAATTACAAATGACTGTCAGCAGGGTGCATCTGCGGACCAAGGACCAGCAAGTGGGGAGGGTCACATGGTTGCACAGTCTACTGCAGAAAATAATAATCATGTTGTGCAGTGCAGTGGTGATGCTGAGAAGAGAGGAACTGTGAAGACCCAGCGCGCCACCCATTAAGTATAAAGAATGCAGGCGGAGCATTTGGCACTGAGTGAGAGGCGGTTTGTGTTGGAGACAGGAGAGTGTGGAGCAAGTTGTTGCGCGTACTAGCGTAGAGTAGTAGACAGTTACAGAAACTAAAAAAAGTGAGAGTCAGAGAGGAGAGATGAATCATGAGAGACAGAGAAGACAGAAGAGATCCTTGTCTTATATTTTTTCATCACTTGTGTAATGTAAGCATAAGCAGAATGCACACCACACTAAGTACTCTGTCTCTTTGTTGTCTATATGTAGACAAGACTAGTAGTTGTCACTCATCAGTGACAGAGTGTCAGTAGTAAAAGTGATGGCACTGCAGACAAGCAGAAGAGCAAACCTGGTGAGCGATGAATAATTCAAAATTAATTTCTGAATCCAAATTGTGAGATGATGAGATGGGATCTATGTGGTAAGAGTGCAGTGGGGGCGAGGGGTTGATAGTCTCACTCAGGAAGTCAGAAGACAAAGATCTGTTTTCCTTGCTGTTGAATTATTGGGCCTGGGCAGGCCTGTCTTGGAGTCGGCTCTGCTGGCGGGTGGGCGGCGACTGTGTAGTTCACTTGAACTTCATGCACTGGACTTGGGACTGGGATGGGAGTGAAGATTTTGAAGCAGCTGCCTCAGCCTTAGCCTGACTGCCATGGCGCGGCCACAGCACACCATCCCTTCTGTCCACCACGTTGTTACATTTTCTTTTCTTTCCTCTTGACCCGTGTCCCTCCTTCACTCCCATTCCATTCCCTTTTCATTTTTTTTTGTCCTCTCCTTCTGATTCTCCCTAACCGAGTCCTTGTTCCGTCCTCACCCACCACCCACACCTGTCTTGCTTAGAAAATGATGCCTTGCCTGCCAGTGCCTTGCCTAGTTGTCTTGGATGCCATGTGAGGGATCTGTACAGTTTAGAACATAACATATTAAAAGTTACATGTATCTGAATTGGCTTGGGCTGTGGAGGGAACTGATGGGAATCAGGGGAATGAGGGGTTTGGAGTGGGGCTCCTTCTGGCTGCAGGGATGCTGACTGGAGCAGTTGGGCTGGCTCAGCTGTGCTCGGGGGTGCCGTGCAGGGGTTATTTACTGGGCAGAGGAGAGGGCTGCACTGCCAAGGCATACTGAAAACTGTTATAGGCTAGGCAGAATGTTTTTTCCTAATGACACTTCTCATTGCAACATGGGGCCCTACACTGTCTCTCACCAGGCTAACTAAATGGGCCCTTGGGGGTCCTCAAGCTCAAGCACCCTATCATGTCCTGTCGGGTTTTTTTTTTTTTTATAGTGCCCGCCTAGACACTGCTTCTTGGGGACACTACTACAATGTATCCCTCCCATCCCACAGCAGGACCCCCCACCAGACAAGCTACCCCTGCAGCTGCGCCCCCAAGTCAGGGAAGAGCCAGGAAGCAGAAAATCAGCAGCAAAGAACTGCTGCTACAGTGCTATCCAGGGTCCCACAGTAAAACTTCTGGCAGAAAAGAGCTCCCTCCTTTATCTGTGTCCCCGACTCACTAGGTCTGCTTCTTGCATCCATGAACATGACAGTTTTATTAATAATTTATAACCTGCGTAGACTGAGCGTGTCACCTAAATCATGGATGTCAGTTGGCCACTGGATCTTGACATCTGACAGTTTCTGCAGCTTAATACATTACATATAAAAATACCTGCAGTGTTCATGGTTGCCAACAGAGTATATGAGTCTGAGCTAGGAAAGAGAGAGGAGGGAGTGGACCAGAGGAGCAGCACTTTTTCTGTATGCCAGAAGTTATACTGTGGGACCCTGGACAGCACCATAGCAGCAGTTCTATGATGTGAATCTTACGCTCCTTGGCCCTCTCCCAACTGAGGCGAGAGAAAGATGCAGGGGTGCTTTCATGGGGGTTCCTGCAGTGGGGTGGGGGTTGGATACAGTCAGAATATTGTTTGGCGAGGGATGCCACTACAGAAAGAGTGGTCCTCTGGAGGGATGCTAGACTTGGGGCTGCATACCTCTCAACTTCTTGCCTCATGAATCAGGGACAAGACTTAAAATAATCAGGGACAAAGACCCAAAATCTTGGACACATGTTATAAATTGACACTATTCACTCAGAAAGCTGATAGAAAAGGGATTTGTGTTCATCTGCATTTTCTGAAGAAGAATAAGTCTGTAACTTTGTTTACATTATTTTATGATTTTAACCCCCACCCCACTGTTCTCTACCATAAAACAAAGCGTTGTGATGGACAAATGCAAATTTTGATGCAAAATCAGGGACAGTTTAGAGGTATGTAGGGTTGGTCTAGTTGCAGGTTGTTTGGGTGCATGGGCGCTGGTCTTGGTGTAGGGTGGTGGTTCAGCTATAGGAAGGTAGGTGGCTAAGGTGAGTGTGGTGTTGTGGAGGTGTTCAAGCCACATGTAGGATGGTTAGGCGGAGTCTGGTTATGGTCTACAAGGGTGGTCAAGCAGTATTGAGTACTGGAGATAGTCTAGCTGAAGGGAAGATGATCGGGGTGGAGGCTTTTCCTTCTGTTAGGTGGTGGTGATTCCACTACAGGGGTAGTGGAGCCTGCCATTAGAGCTGAGTGAGTGGGCTCAGGGGATACATTCCCCTATGTGAGGATGGGTGGTTGCAGGTGGGGCATCTCAGAGGTTTTGTGTCCAGCACTTGAGGACTGCATCTATGCCACTGAGGTGCTTGTATATGCCCCATGAGCCACTCTTGTTGGAACTGTTGGTCTGACAGTTGTCCACAACAATTGCAGCTGCACTGCACACTCTGATGACATCCCTCCAGCATCTTTGGCTCCCACACCTCAGATTCTATGGGAGCAAAGTTCCCTGAAATCAGGGTAGGGAACGTATAACAAAAGTATGTTTTTCCTTCAAGAAAAGCCCCAAACTCACCACAGAGCATGTAAACAACTTAGAGCTCTAGCTGTTTTCTGGGGCGCAAAATTAGTCTCTTGCCCAGGGCATCAAAATACCTCACGGCTCTGGTAACTGCTCTCACTGTACCTTCCCACACAACAAGAATTCCCCTTTTGCAATGAGTACACAGTACCAGACTGTAACATTAACAATGAGCAGTTTTTATTTTGGGGTCATGGAAAAAGGGAGAAAAATAGCATAACAACTTTAACAACTGTTGAAGCACTTTTATCCCCACGACCCCACCTCCCACCTGCAGGTGCACCAGATTCCCAACTGACAGCTGCCCAAATTGTCTCTAATGTCCCTTGGATGGGTACCACACACCGCCGTGTAGAAGACACTGGGGATCTTTCGTTGGGGCCCAATAACTTTCAACAGATGCAAAAACTTTAACTTGCTACCTGGGCACAGCTTTGATCTTAGTGCAGTTCTGCCCAGGGCTTAACCCCTTATTTCTCTGACTAGCTAGCTAGCTAAATAAAGACTTCCTCACAGCCATAGCCTGGGATACTTACAGTTCTGCAGTTCAAAGAGGGTGGCAGAAACTTGGTTCCATGATACCCGTGCGGTATCAGGAGTTGCTGGAGCAAAATGCAGCAGCTGGCTGAAGAATTGATTAAAGCTGGTCTTAACCTGCCAAGCCTTTCCAGTCTTTGCCCTGGAGCCTTTGTATGTGGTGCTCATCTGGCAGGCCTCTCGACATCTTCCTTTCCTGTGGTCTTCTCTTCAGTCTGGGTATGGAGCAGGCTGGTAGTTCCCCAGATTGATGGCTGACACACACACTTTTCTCCACTGCTGTAAAGAAGCTGGGCTTTGCACCATCTCTAACTCCTCCATGACCAGTTACTCAGCCTTGCAGCAAAATAATCTCTACTGCATTTACCCCACCAAGGGGAACACAGCTTGCAGGTCACTTGCAATTCAGCTGCAGACACTGTTGTTCTAGACTGCAAACTTTACAGTCTCTGCATTCCAGCTGCCCATTTCTAGGGCTCTTTCTACACTGCAGTACAGTCCACTTCTTCTATGGGTAACAAGTCTCGAAAGTCTCTCTCTCTCTAGTTGTGGGTTTCCAAACTTTCTGGACCAGCCACAGTTCAAATCTTAGTAGCAAATTCCAAATTCTCAGCAGCAAATGCACTCAGACACAGGTTCAAATCTCAGCCTGGGAATCTTTCACACAGTTCAGTTCTTATCCCAGGGCTATTTATTTCTCCAGGCACTCTGCAGCTTGTCCAATCCTGGGATCAGACAAAGCCTTCAGGCAAATAAGCAGGTCTTCAGGGCAAGCAAGCCCTTTGCAGTCTCTCTCCTATCTGAACTTTCTGGCAGTTCTCTTCAGACTCTCCTTTGGTGGGTAAAACAGTTTTTTTATCAGTTTTCCAGCAGCCCTCCCATTGGCTGCAGCAGCTGTCTTGCTGGACAAATTAATATTCATTTGGCACCCTTGCTACTGTATTGGCTTCTCATTTGGGTGCCAAGAAATGTCCCTGCAGTTTCTCCCAGAAGTCCTCTGTCAGTCCCATACAGCCCTCTGACCAATCTGCCCCGATTGGTTGTGGCAGGGTTAAAGGTGATAAATATAGCTGAAGTACATACAGTCGCCAGCAAAGTCCTCACTTTTAAAAACCTTGCAACCAAACAATTTAAATTTTATACATATTTGCCCCAAAGTTCAGTAATAAACCCACTGCCTTTTAGACTACAGGTAACATCTCAACTAATTCCTTCCCCTACCTGTTGCAGCACCCATTCTATAAAGTCCCCAGGCAGCAGGCAGTGCAGTTCATTAATATTCATGAGCTCATATTAATATTCATAAAGAACCCCCAAGCACTTATTGTTGCTCTTAAACTAAACATTTTTCTGGCTTCTAGGGTGCCTCCTCCGTTTCTCGGACCACAATTAACATTACAGGGTTAGGAACACCAGAGAAGCTGGAGGTTAACTGCAGTGGTGGTGGGAAAATCGATGGACATGACGGCGCATAAATGGACCCGTCAGCTTGCACATTCACATTGCGGCAGCTTCGGTTCCACGCCACTTGCTCTTCCAGCCCCAAAATGACAGGCAACATAGGGGGCCAGACAGAGCCCGGAATACCAGGGAACTCAGGCAAAGTGACAGTGAGAATGTGGGAGGTGGGAGGCACAATAAGGTAAGCCCAACAGCATTGGAGGATTTACTTGATCCCCACCTAAAATCTTGGAGTCCTTGACAAGCCATTGAAGTTCAAACATTTTGACCTTAGGAACAATTCTACTAGACAGTTTAGTTCCTCACTATTCAGGCATTTCAGGCATGGCGTTATTTCAACACATTTTCTTACTAGACTCCGGGTTCCTGACTATCAAGACATTTCACATGGTCATGCACATTAATACTATCACAATAGCAGCTTGAACTAGACATTAAATAACTGTTAGACAACCATATGCATAGCCAGGCACATCACTTTCCCATCCTTTCCATTTTTAGCACATGGGGGATATATTACTGGAACAAAGTTCTGTGTACCACTTGCAGCGGAGTTTTGGTGGAGGCACCAGAGTGGTCATAGGTTAATTTTAGAGGAGGCTTAACTACTCTATTAGGCTTGTGGGGACTACTCCATCTTCCATAGGAATAGGGTGCGCACTGCCTACTCGGGGCACTGTGTCCAGCACAGAGGCCTGTTCTGGAATAACAGGGTTCTATCAGTCTTTGTTGACCAGGGCCTCTACATCCATATCTGCAAAGGGTGCCTCTTGAGTTTCAATGGGCGGGGGTATCACTTGCTTCTAATGATTCACCATTGGGGTCTATACCATACAATACATCTGTCTTTTACTATTTGCTTGTGGCCTGTCCGTAGGAGTTACCCTTTCTTTAGATACATCTGTAGGAGGCTAATATCAGTACACGTCCTCTTCCTCCTCAGTATTGACACTATCTGTAGATTCAGGCTGAATGTAGGGTCATTGTCCACTACTGGATCAGGAATAGTGGCAGTCATCCTTTTCTAGCTTGAGTATGGATCCAAGTTCTGGCAGGTCTCAGCCCAGGCTCTGGTACAGTCTCTGGTATGGGCTGGAGCTGACCAATGGGCAAAGGTGGTTTCTGTGAACAATCTTAACAATTCCATGGTCTTGTTCTTGTTGAATGTGGATTATAAGCAAATCAGTCAGCTTGACAACCACAACATAAGGTTCTGAGGACCAGCGGTCAGCTATCTTGTGCTTCCCACAAAGTCCCAGATTCCTGAGAAGAACTCTATATCCAACTTGTAGCACTTGGTTTCACATTTTTGGTCATATCATAATTTATTTGCAGCACTGACTTTTCAGTATCTTGGCAGTCAGTTTATAAGCATCCTTTAGCTGTTGTTTCAGATGTTTGGTGTGTAACCCCAGAAGCGCTACCCTTTAGGCTACTACCCCTGCCTGCCTCCACAGAGACAGGGTAAGGGCCCCAGACCCGTTGACGGGTGCCTCCACCCAGAGGTGGGGTCAGTATTGTCGAGATTGCCTCGGTCACAGCCCTCTGGTTACTGCAACCCGTTCGTCCACTAGTGGCTCACACTGGGTACCAATAACACTTTTACGATACACTCACCCCTGGCTAATATATCTCCACTCCCTCCGGAGACCCCTGTAAAATGAGGCACAGTTATATTGCGGTCACCAGGCAGCAGTTCACCAGTAATGTACACAATAGCCAGGGTGTAATTGCACAAGGAACAATATGATTTATTCAGGGAGAAATAACAAGGTCAGGGGAATCAAGTTGATTAGCTTATCACTATAATTATCTACCTAGGGCTCTGTGCACAGGCCTGAACCTAGTCTTTACCGTCCTGGGTACCCAAGCCCTAACAGCTAGTTCACACATGGCAGCTGGTTGGGGCCCTTAACACAGATAACAGCTACGATCCTGAGAAATCAGAATAAGCAGAAAGTTTGATTAGGCAGTCAGAAGTATGATCATTCAACTGGGAACCACTGTTTGCAACATTGGCAGGAGCTACCCTGATGCAGTACTCACAACTCCAGCACACCGATTCCTTCAACGCTGCCAGGATGGAGCCTGAACTTCACCAGCCTTCTCACACATTTATATGGATACAACAGAGGGTACCATACCAGGCAACTGCTCTCAAACCTTCACAAACTTGCAAAGAACTCGGACAGCAAGCGGCAGCTTCAACATTTATAGGTGGACCGAGTGCGACTCAGCAATTCTCTCCAGTCCTCTCAGGTTGAGCCCAGTGGGTAGCTGGGCTGGCACCAGCCTCCTCCCACCGCACCCGGTGGATTCAGTCCGACTCACTTGAAAGGCAAAAATGGCCACCTAGGCCTTCCCGTGCTTCCCATACGAACACTCACACAGTGCAGAAGCACAAAGCTCCTCTCCTCTCCTCAGCCACAATGCCTCTAACCCCAACAGCAAGGGGCTCTTCCTTCAGTTCAGGCGCTACCTGCTTCCATTGGCTGGCTGAACATGCCAGTCATTTCCTCCTGCCTTCAGTGGTGCGAAAAAGTGCCATAGCCCATAATGCCTTTCCCAAAATACAGGCAGTTCCTCTATTGGTCAGCCAACTCTGTAGGGTCCTGAGGTACTGATTGGCCCAATTCAGCAATTCTGGAGCAAGATGGAGGAAACAGTCGAAACAGTCCTTCCTGCAAAGGAAGGCAGGTTAACACAGCTGTATTATCATTATAACTACGTTATTTCCAGAAACAATTACATCTCCTAATAGAGCTCCTCTGCACCACTACGATGGCAGAGGGAGATATTTTCAGTGTCCAGGCGGGACTCCTGCATACAACCACACAGCCCCCCAATCTCAGGTAATTACGACTGCAACAGGCAGCCTCAAAGAGACAGCTACAGAGGCTTCTTAAAGCGCCTCACTGGCTACCCTTTAAACGGCTTTACACCGATCGCCAGCTAGGCATGGAGTCTGGGACAAACTCCGGAAACTTTCCGAACCCCATTTGCAAGGAGACAGGTGTATCCCAGGTCAGACTCTTTGGAAGTTCCATCAGCAGACACTCCAAAAGCTAAGTTGATTGGCAAACAGGCTTCTCAATTAAACATTAGCAGGTAAGGTCCCACATGCTGGATCATCAGCGACCTAAAACCCAGCTCCAGGAAGCATGGGCTCAAATTTTACAGTTGCAACAAAACTTGCACAGAGGCAAGCCCTCTCACATTCCACCGCCAGTCCCCAGCTCTCACATAGAGACCATTACCCCCAAGGGTAATGGACCAGAAGATTGGCAGGTAGTAAGGAGGAGTAACAGAGGCAAAATGATTAGGGCAAACCAGCAATATGTTGGGAATGAAATGAACATACCAACAAAATACAGGTACCATGGTTATCAGCATTCCCATTACCAAGCGAAAGCAATGAGAAACAGGACAAGGAAATATCGTTCCAGTGAACCTGGGGCGAGCAATGGCAATATAACAAATAAAAAGGCTGAGGTAAAAATAAACTCATCATCATGGGGACTCCATGATACGTGAGTAGAACCTCACCTAAAACCAAACGACAAAACTAGAATAGTGGTCAAGTGTCTCCCAGGAGCTTCCACAAAAGGACACTGACTGCATCAAAAAGAAGTAGCACAGGGAAGGAGAAAACACAAACATTATAATAAATCTTGAGACAAAAGATCTAGCAGATCAAACAATTAAGGAGGCCAAAAGCACCTAGCCCAGCTGGGTGACAGGTTAGCCACTTTTGGTCCACTCTCACCCTCTCAAGTATTACCAGAATGAGAAAGGGGAAAATACATAGAAGATCAGAAAGAAGAAACAGCAGAACTTAATGCATGTCTTACGCAGGTGGTGCCAATTGAAGGGTCACCATTTCATCGGCGATTAGTAGGACTTCTGGGAGAGAGGATTCTTTAGGTACAATGGCCTCCACCTAACAAAGGAGAGGGTGAAGGCACTAGGTCAGAAATTCGATGTCTATGCAGGACATTTAAACTGAGGGCTGGGGAGATGGTGGCAGCACTCATACGCACTAGCAGAACCAGCCACCACTTCCCCAACAATAACACATCCAAAACTATTAGGCACAAGTACAAGTATAAAAGTAGGGTGGAGAAACATGCATAAGAGAACATATAAAAATTTCAGAAAACAATGAGGTGAAACACCATGGGGAAGAATATACACCAAAGAGGGAGAGACAGGTATGGCGGGCAATGGTTACAAATACACGGAGCCTAGCAAACAAGATCCCTGACCTCATGGCAACGATGGAGGAGGTTAAGCTGGACTGGGTGGGTGTAGCGAAACATGATTCACAGAAACCATGGCTGGGACATAGCCATCCCAGGCTTCAACCTATTTAGGAGGGACAGGAAGGGGAAAAAGGGTGATGGGTCACTTTTACATCAGAGAGAGATAATGCAACAAAGGTACAGGTATCCCAAAAGCGGTGAGGCCATGTGGATAATCATTGAAACGGAAACAGTACAGCAACCTGGGTGGGCATTGTCTATAGACCCCCAGCACAGGGTAAAAAAGGGATATAAAACTATAGAAACAATACATAAAATGGCAGATAAGGGTAAAATTGTTGTGGTAGGGGACTTCAATTTACCAGATATAGATTGGGGCCAATATACAGCGACGTCAACAAGTAGAAGGGACATTCTGGCAGCCATGTTGGTCTGAGGCAGCTCGTCAGCACACCAACAAGGGGTTGTCCTGGACCTGCGGGGAGGAATCCTGGACCTGATACTTACTAACTGCATTAGGGTACACAACGAGAAGTGGGGGACCATCTAGGCTCCAGTGATCACCACTCAATATGGTTCAAGGTAGCACATTTGAGAAACCAGTCACCAAAAACAAAGGTTCTAGATTTTAGAAGGACAAATTTTCAAAAATGGTCTGCCTGGATTGGTATCCTTGAATGCCAAAAGGGTGGGGGTGGAGGTGTCATGGGCTAACCTGAAGGAAGCATATCAATGGTCACAGAGCAATGCACCAAGAGGGTAAGTAAGGAAAAAAGAGAAGAAACCCACTTTGGTTCAAAAGAGAAGTGGCAACCAAGGTGAGGAGAAAAATAGCTTTCAGAAAATTTGAGGAAACAAGATGTGAAAAAGACTAAGAAATGTAATAGGAGAAACTAGGGAGACAGGTAAAGTAATAAGGAGGCTAAAGCAAAAATGGAAGAACAGATAACACAGGGAGTGAAAAAAGGCAACAAAGCCTTTTGTAGATATATCAGGAGAAAAAAAGAAACTAGGAATTTTAAGTCTCACAAAAGAGGAGGCGGGCTAGTTGAGATCCTAAATAAGTACTTCTGCTCAGTTTTCCGCAAGTAGGCAGGGAAATGGGCCCTCACTAATAAAAAATACACATGCAGTACCAATACCAGGGGTGGATACACACCCTTCACACAAGAACAAGTACCAAAAGGACTAAATAGACTACAGGTGGATAAGGTCATGGGCCCAGACAAGATACACCCAAGAATCCTGAAGGAGCTGGCACATGAACTATCGCTCCTTTAGCTGAACTATTCACCAAGTCCCTAGATAGCGGGGTGCTCCTGGAAGACTGAGAGGTGGCAACGTTGTACCTCTCCATAAGTCGGAGATGCAGGAAGAGGCAGGTAACTACCAAGCAGTCATCCTCTTTGGTGGGCAAATTGATGGAGTCACTGTTAAAGGAAAGGATACTAGAGTTTATGGAAAGAAGCGAGCATCAGGACTCCAAACAACATGGCTTCATGACAGGCAGATCATGCCAAACTAACCTAACTGACTTTTTCGACAGGGTCACCAGCATAGTGGACGGGGGACATGGTGGATGTGGTATACCTGGACTTCAGTAAAGCATTCGACTCTATCCCACACAGAAGGCTGATAAATAAAATGGATAGTATGGGAACAGGGTAGGGGTGGTAAACTGGAGAAAAACTGGCTGGGTCGAATGATGCAGAGGGTGCAGGTGAACAGCGCATTGTCTGAAGAGAGGTAGGTGACCAGCGGAGTGCCTCAGGGGTCAGTGTTGGGACCTCTACTCTTCAATATTTTCATTAGCGACATCACAAAGGACTGGAAGGGAAGGTGTGTCTATTATGCAATTACACCAAGATTTGCAATAGAGTGGATACCCTGGTGGGGGTTAAAGAAAATGAAACGGACCTAAAGAAGCTGGAGACATGGTCAAGAACATGGCAACTGAAATTTAATGTGAAAAAGTGCAAAGTCATGCACATAGGTAGGGAAACCCAGCAAGTGAGTACTACCTAGCGAGGGAAGAAATTGGCAGCAACCAAACAGGAAAGGGACCTGGGTGTCAATATATCAGAGGACTTAAAGGTGGCAAAACAGTTAGAAAAGGCAGCACTGATGGCTAGCGATATGCTGGGATGCATTGGGAGGGGCATAACAAACAGAAGGAAAGGGTGGTCCTGCCACTGTATGGGTCCCTGGTGAGACCCACCTGAAATACTTTGTCCAGTTCTGGAGGCTGCACCTCAGGAAGGACATAGGTTGGAGATGGTGCAGAGAGGGCTACAAAGATGATACAAGGACTGCACCAAAAGCCATATGAGGAAAGACTAGGAGAACTTAACTTGTATTCCCTCGAACAAAGGAGAGAGAGAGAGAGAGAGAGAGAGAGAGAGAGGCGATATGATAGAGACATTCAAGTACCCTCAGAGGAATAGCTAGAGTCTAGACACAGGACACCTTTCAGTTCAGAGATCGCATGTGAACCAGGGGCACAACATGAGATTGCAGGGAGGGAATTTCAGGGGCAACACAAGGAGGTACTTTATACTGAGAAGGTGGTGGAACCTTGGAACAGCTTGACCCAGGAGGTTGTGGGGCAAAACAGTTATGGAATTCAAGAATGCGTGGGATAAATACAAGGGGTCATCAAGAAATAAGTCATCAATGGGGAGGGACGGGCAGACTGGCTGGACCAAATGGTTCCCTTCTACCGTCACATTCTGTATATCTATGTAAGGTGAAGCATCAGTAGCACTATTTGAGTACAGTTGTAGGCATGCACTAACTTGGGGACGTGCTGGCTCCAGTTTCTTTCTGTTCAGGATCCAGTGTACCTAACATGTCCAACAAGGTACAATTAAATCTTTCAGGTTGTGGGTCCCTCGTGGATGGTAGGGCATGGGACTGCTGAATGCCACGAGTGGCAAGAAATTTTTCACTAGTCGGCTCTAGAAGTCAGTTCCTTGGTTGAAGTGAGGTATACCATAATGGGTCAAATTCTTCAAGCTTCTAAGCAACAGTCCAGGCAGTCTGATTTTTAGTTGGGTAGGCCTGTGCATACCTTGTACAGTGGTTGGTAATGATAATGATGTAGCTATAACCTTTACTGTCTGGTTCCAATGACAAAAGTCCATACATACCAGTTCTAACTGTTCAGTAGTTTTAATATTTACAAGTGCTGCTCTTGTGCAAGGTCTTTCTCTGAACATGCCTGACACAGTTCTTGCAGTGCTTCTCCTTGTCAGATACTGAAGTCCATCTTTCAGGGACAACTTATTCCATTCTCATAACAAATAAGAACATCAGGATTGTCGTTTGGCACTTTCTCTGGGCCTCCTCCTTTTACAAAGCTGAAATTACTCCTTTTAGCCCATACTCTTGTCTCTGCAACCACCTTTATTCTCGGCGCTTTGGCCAGGGTCAATGACTGATGTCCAAACCTTCAGAGTTGTAATAGGCTTCAGGTATGGCATCAGAGTGGGCTCCCATTGCATGAACAGCTCTTGGGTGACATTCAGATGTATTACCAGCCATGCCCACAAATTTTGTACATAACACTTTTACAGTTGCAGGAGTCATACAGTCCACTGTTTCTCATCTGGAGGGTCAGGTCTGCGAGAAAAGGGTATTAGCATCTGTGTTGTTCATGCCCTTTGGTATTCTAAGGTGAAGTCATACGTAGAAAGGGCAGATAGTGCTGGCTCAGTGGCATGAAGGCTGAGGCATTGCTGCCTTACCTTCTGCCATGCCAGCGACCGGTGTTCGTCGGTGTGAGTGGGTTGCTGAGGGTTGGTTGGGAGGAGAGGACTGAGTATTAGGAGGATAGCTTTCCTCTCCCAGGGGTGGGTTGGCCGTACCATGCAAATGACTGCCCCCAGGTGGAGGCCTGAGGGCAGAACAGGTCGAGGGCACCAATAGAAGGGAGGTGCTGCAGAACTCCAGCGTGCATGCACCTCCACGCATGTGTGCTGACTTGTCATGCCCCAGCAATGGGGGAGGGAGGGATGGAAAAATGGTGACTGGCAGGATGACACTGGTCCTCTGCAGGCTCCACACCTGGCTCGTTGGGCACCTCATTGCCATCCAGGTAAGTTCCTGTGGACACTGGGGTGACGGGGCTGGGGAACCAGTAGAAGAGGGCTGAGTCGACATGGAGGAGAAACTGTAGATACAAAAAGACAGGAAAAAAATATATACTAACATACTAACATACTAAAATGCCAGCAGAATAGGCATAATGGTCTTTCGTGTCTGCTCGTTTGGTCAGCCCCACCCTGGGTGCTGACCTTGCTATCCCTAGCCTTCTCTGGCTTCTCCTTCCCAGTTCGGATATTCTTGCTGCATTGGATTTTGCTTCCTGAACCCTTCCCTGTACCTGTCCCACCCCTCTTGAACCCCTCCACTGTCTCTGCCTCCACCAGCCCCTAGGTAGTGCATTCCATGGCTCTACCACCCTCTCAGTGATAGCACCTCCTCCTTTCTCTCCTGAATCTTCCCCCCTCAGCTTCCACCCATGCCCTCTAGTGGCCCCTTCCTCCTTCCTTCGAAGCACCCTCACTGTTCCTCCCTATTTAACCTCTTCATGTACCTGAAGACCTCTATCATGTCCCCAGTCCCTTCTCTCTTCCAAAGTGTACATATTTAGCTCTTTGAGCCTCTCCTCATAGGTCCTGTCCCCCAAGCCCCAAATCATTTTGGTTGCCCTCCTCTGGACCCTCTCCAGGAGGTTAATGTCCCTCTTTAAGTGTGGCCTCCAAAACTGCACGCAGTACTCCAGGTGGGGCCTCACCAAGCAGTTATACAGGGGAGTATCACTTCCCTCCTTCTGAGAGTGATCCCCTAGCGATGCATCCCAGCATCCTGTTGGCCTTGGCTGCTGCCTCCTACAAGTCTCAGAGTTGTTCATCTTGATCCACCACCACCCCAGGTCCCTCTCAGCCATTGAGACTTGTAGTATTTCCCCAGGGTGTACACTTGGCCTGGGTTTCTGGCCCCAGATGGAGTACCTTGCATTTCCCTGCATTAAACCTCAGCTTCCATTTTCTAGACCATCTTTCCAGAGCCTCCAGGTCCCCTGCAGGGTCACCTCCTCCTCCCCATCCACCACTGCCCCCAGTTTCGAGTCATCTGCAAAGAGAGTCATCTCCTCCTGATTCCTGTCCTTATGTCAGATACATAGGCGTTGAACAGAAGGGCCCAAGGACTGATCCCTGTGGGACCCCACTAATGACCCTCCTTGGGAAGAGATTATCCACCAACTACGACCCTCTGGGTCCGGTCCTGGAGCCAATTGCCTATCCATCGGATCATCTGGTTTCCCACCCCATTTCTCCTAGTTTATCCAACAGGCAGATAGCCAACTGTGACAGGGGCATCCAACTTAGCCATAGTGTTGACATAGGTAAGTGGGTTGTCAATTCTCACAGTAAATTTGGCTACATAGAGGTAATCGTGAAACTGATGGGTGATGGCCCATTTTGAGCTAAAACTCCAGTTTATGGACGGGTAGTTCTTTTTACTGGGTGTCAGGCTCCTACTTGCGAATGCAACAGGTATCAGTCCTTCAGGGTACTCTTGATATGGCACGGCTCCTAGCCCATCCATTCTGGCATCCATGTGCAAAAAATAGTGCTTGGTGGGATCAGCAAATGCCAACACAGGAGCTTCAGTCAGTCTCTTAATTATCTCTCTGAATGCATTTCACAGTCTTGGTTCCACCTGTCTTGAAGGGTTCATTAGGATTGTAATATGTCTGTTTTGGTGCTTATTTCCCCTTCTGCTTTTGTAGTTGGTAGGAGGATAACCATGCATTAAGTTCATGGCGGCCTGACCATCTTGGAGAAATCCTGGATGAATCTTTGGTAATAACCACAGAACCGAGAAAGATTGTAACATCTTCAGGTTATGGGGCCGTGGCCAGGTAGTGAGGGTTTGATCTTGTCAGGATCGGTTTAGACTCCGTCAGCTGAAACAATATCCAAGCGTATTTTACAGAGGGCTGACAGAATTGGCATTTGTCAAATGACACTTTGGGTGGGATATTCAAAGGTTGCACATGGCACAACAAGGTTGCGCCATGCGCCTTCAATGTGCTGGCGTGATATTTAATGGGGCAGGTTGCACTGCGCAACCCCGACGCGCCGGGCGCACCAGTACATATGTGGCGCATGCACCGGGCATGCCCACGCAGTATGCAGCACATCCCGATATTCAGCCTGGGATGTGGCGCGAATATGCTGGCACATACCCGCCTTTGCGCCACACGGGTGGTGCAAAGATGTGCCTGGTGACACCAGGAGCAAGTCCTGGCTGCCCACAGGCATGCTGCCATATTGCAAGGTGCAACACGGCGACGCCTGCCGTGGGTGGCCACCCACCACCCAGGACACAGTCCACGAGCCCCTGCCCAGGGGTATCGTGCCCCTCCGCCCGACCGCAGGCATGTGTGAAATGAAGCCCTGGTAGTCCAGTGGACTGATCCTCAATGTCCAATCATGGGCATGGGTTAGAAATCCCTGGTGGTCCAGTGAAACCCCCAGTGCCTTATCACAGGCGGAATGCTCCAAGGACACCCTAGTGGTTCAGTGGTACCCCCTCCCCACCGCCACTGCATCCCCCACCTCACCCCAGTAAGTGGCGGGTGGCAGCACCCCACCATAAGCTGCCCGGCCGCCCGCCGACTGACAGCGGACAGTAGGGCTATCGCCTATTGGTCCGCTGTGTGGTCCATTGTGTGTGCAGACCATGCACTGCACCACACAGTCCCAAATTGTGAATGAATGCTCATTCACAATTCGGACACAATAATGGTAGTACAATATCTGCCAGCTCCCGATGGACCACGTTGTGGATCAATAGGTGTACAGCCCTGCTATGCGCTGTCAGTCGGTGGGCGGGCAGGTGTCTTGCGGGCGGGGGTGCCACCACCGCTGGACGGGGGGTAGGGTGGCAGGGCCTCAGTGGGCAGGTGGGGATGGGGTTACCACTGGACCACCAGGGATGGATTTCACTACTGCCTGTGATAGGGCATTGGATAGTGGTCCACTGGACCACCAAGGATGGGAATCACTTCTGCCCACGATCGGCATTGGATAGCAGTCCACTGGACCACCAGGGATTAAATGTACACATGCCCACATTTGGGTGAGGAGATCAGCCCACTGGACCACCAGGATTGTTTATACATGCTCACGCTCGGGCGAACAGTACCAGAGCCGCCGTGGGTCTTGGGCGTCGGTCTCCGATGGCTGCAGCCTGGCAGGGCGCCAGGAGCAAGTCACTAGGGATTGGTGCACCGCATGCAAATGGGGCCAAATGACATGCAAATAGCCCCATATGCACCTTGCATGCATTATGGCATCATTTGCATGCCCATTGGCTAAATATCACAGTTGCTGCACCTAGCGCAATCCATGCTTGTGCTGGCACAGACCCCTGCTCCCCTTCTGCCACTTGCGCTGGCACAGTGTGTGCTCCCTCAGTGCCATATTCAATGGTGCTGAGCCATGGCGCAGCACCGTTGAATAATGCCTGGTCCCTGCCCTGGCTCAGCCCAGATGCGCTGCACCCAGGCTTGCGCCCTGTCTGGCGCAGTCTGAATATCCCACCCTTTGAGTCCAGATTCTTCTAGTTGGTCCAGGACCTTCATCAGTCACTCTTCATGTTCTTCCAGAGAGTGCGTTCAAAGACAATTAAGTTGTCCAAATAGACTATTACTTGCAGCAGATTCATGTCTCCCAGGTTTTTCCATCAGCCACTGGAAGTGACTGGTGCCGCCGAGATACCTTCGACATCCGTTCAAACTGATATAATCCTAGGGGCAATTGAAAGCTGTTTTTCCTTGTCTTCTTCAGCCATGGGTATTTGGTAGTATCTGCTTCACAAATCTAAGATGGAAAACCATTTACTGCCAGTGAAACAGGCCAGAGCATCCTCCACCCGTGGTACTGTGTATTGGTTTGTTATGGTACACTTATTTAAAGTCCTGTAGTCAATACACAAGCATACAGACCCATTCTTCTTGTGGGCTACCACTATGGGGATGCATAAGGGCTCCTGGATTCAGTTATGATACCAGTGGCAAACAGATCTTGTAAGTGTTTGCGAACATCCTCCACATCAGCTGGGGCTAGCCACCTGGACCGCTCTCAGAAGGGTCAGTTGTCACTTAGTCTTATATGATGCTCTTCCCTCGAGCACATCCAACATCCAGCTCGCTTGTAGAAAAACATTTGACCTTTCAGCTAGATTCTGTCTCAGCTTTCTCTTGTACATTTCAGGTATTGGAGAATCTCCAAAGTCGAACTGGTTAGAGTCAAGCTTTTTGCCTGTAGCTTTGAATTGCAGGTTGTACCGCTCTGCTCAGTAGACATGTGCTGAGATCCTTCCTTTCCAAATAGTCTCTTTATCAGTTTCATTTTCACCAAGACACTAACCTTGTTCGTTCTGATGAGGATACTAGGGGTCACATCACTCCTCTCTGTACCAACAGGCTATTTGGTCACTCTCCATCTGTGGGCGTGTCCAGAATGTAAGCATGGCTACTGGCGGGTGACTCAAACTCTGTCTCTCCCATCACTTGGCACCCAGCACGCAGAGCAACACCAAGGTTGGGCATCTTTCTTCAAATCACATCCACTCAATCATCTTCAGCATCTGCTTTACGAAGTGGGCCCTTCAGGTAAACATTTTCGGATCTGGGGATGTATCCCTCAGCTATGGATGGATGGATTGGGGACCCTTCATCTCTTGTCATAGCTGTCCAGTTTCTGAAACATGTAAGCATTGGTCCCAATCAACACTGGGTCTCTCTTTCCATCCCAGTACTAGGGCATACCAGGGCAAGCACTTCTATGGGGTTTGTACTCCTGCCACACTTTGGAATTCTATTTGTATGACAGAGTACCCCAACATGGGTAGGGCTATTTGTTTATCCCCCAGATATCCAGTCTTTCCAGTGGCTGTAAGGGCATGTGACTCAAATACTTCTGGTACTAACCTTCAAAGATGACAGTCACTCAGGCCCCACTATCAAGTAGCACCATACAATCCACCCTTTGGCTGGGACCCTAGCAACTGTCCTATTAATCCTAGGGGAATCTTGAGGCTATTAACATTAACAGGTTGTGTCTGTTTCATAAAGCAGGACTGATCCAGGACCCAGTTCGCTCCTTGAGTCCTACTGATGTCTGTCTGACATATGCTTCTCTTTAAATAACTTTTGTACTACTAAATCAGAATTTTCAGGCGTTTTGCAATTTCATCTTTGGTGCCCATCTTCACTGCACTGGTAACAGAAAAATCCACCACTACTGCCAGTATTTACTTGCCCTGACTCTGGCGGGGCAGACTTCCGATCAGGGTAATATCTCTGACCCCTGCAGAAGAAGTTGACTCTCAGATTTTGGTCACTAGTAGTCCATAGCACTGCTGCCTGCTGGGTCAACTCTTTTATTTGTCTCTTCAAATCCTCAATCTCACTGTTGTCTCGCCTGGGCTAATCTTGAGTCACAGGAGTTTCTATTTTTCTCAGTGGTGCCACCATCGGCCCTTGCTGTGCAGTTCTAGCTTTCTTTCTTGAACCTCATGCTTAAACTCACCATAGGAAGGGGATTACCTAGCTGTTCTTCCAATCACAACTTCATCAACAGCACCCTCTAGGACTTGCTTCAACCATAGCCTATTCATATCTTGGGCAGTCACTGCTCCCTTATGGTAGGCTCTCTGCATTAACTGCTCGAGAGCGGATCAAGTATTCAGACAGCTTTTCACCTTCTCTTTGTATTGTACCTTGCAACTTTCTCAAAACTAGGGTGCCACTGTCGGTACTCCCAAGCATGCTTTCTAGGGTGTTGAGGTATATCTGGGCAGTAGCATCAGGTCAGGTAGCCTCCAGTACTGTACATGGCTAGTCCTCTCAAACTCTCCACAGCCAATGTCTCTTCTTAGCTTTGGGACAGTTGGGGATCTTGTACCATGGGAGTGGCCTGACCCATCCAAGTTTCAAAGTCATCTTCCCTGGTACCACCAGTTTTCTCTTGGAGAAGGGTCTTAGCCTCTGGTAGGACCGGTCCCTCTCCCAGCACCCAAGCATCTAACCAAGCTGAGGGTTGGTCAGGTGGAGTGACACTGTCAGCTTTATACAGTTCATGCATGTCTTAGGGCGAGGGTTTTCCCTCTGATTTCAACCACAATTCAAATATCACTTTAAAATCATCTTCCCTGAAAGGTCCTTGAGCATTTTCTTATCACTGTTATGTGTCACTGTTGTTCAAGGGACCCGTCCCTAATGGGAGAACATAGCTGGCAGCTTGGCAACATCAATCTCAGTTTTACTCTTTATCAAAGCAAGCACTCTTTTACTGTTACGGTCATACCTTAGTCCTTGAACCTTTAAGTCATCAAAAGAATCCAAAGCCAACAGTTCTGACTCTGTCAAACCTTTCTGAAATACCAGTCACCAGGAGGACCTTTCCAAAATCCAATTTCTCCGCTCGGCACCTATCTCCCCAAGTCTTGGAGTGCCATTGTGACTTTTGACAACTGGGAGGAGGTGCCAAACCTTCCCTTTTCAGAAATGAAATTTTGGGGATGGCCACTAGGGGGCAGCAAACCCCAGTGGTGTTCCACTTCTAGCAGCCCTTTTGGACTCAGCTTGGCTGTTTCTAGGGCCCTCGGGTCTTCCCTGGACACACTCGAGGGCCAGCCTAGGTTCTCTGCGGACAAGTGGCATGGAACAACAGGGTGGATGGTGCCTCCACCTGGGGTAGTGATAGGGAATACCTATAGATAAATTGCAGGTTAACACCCCTCAGGAAAATATAGTAACTGCCCCCACTGTACCTTCCCCTAACAATTCCCCTTTTGCAATGAGGACACAGTACCAGAATGTAACATTAAAGATTAACAGTTTTTATTTTGGAGGAAGGGGAAAAGGAAGAAAAATAGCAGAACAACTTTAACAACTGTTGAAACACTTTTACCCCACAACCCCACCTCCCACCTGTGGGTGCACCTGGATTCCCAACTGACAGCTGCCCAGATTGTCTCTAATGTCCCTTGAGTGGGTACCACACCGCTGTGTAGAAGGCGCTGGGGATCTTTCATTGGGGCCCAGTAACTTTCAACAGATGCAAAAAGTTTAACTTGCTGCCTGGGCAGCTTTCATCTTAGCACAGTCCTGCCCAGGGCTTAACCTCCTTATTTCTCTAACTAGCTAAATAAAGACTTCCTCAAAGCTGCAGCCGGGTACATACAGTTCTGCAGTTCAAAGGGGTTGGCAGAAACTTGGTTCACGTACCGTGCTGGTATCAGGAGTTGCTGGTGCACAATGCAGCAGCTGGCTGAAGAATTGATTAAAGCTGGTCTTAACCTGCCAAGCCTTTCCAGTCTTTGCCCTGGAGCCTTTGTATGTGGTGCTCATCTGGCAGGCCTCGACATCTTCCTTTCCTGTGGTCTTCTCTTCGGTCTGGGTATGGAGCAGGCTGGTGGTTCCCCAGACTAATGGCTGGCACACACTTTTCTCCACTGCCATAAAGAAGCTGGGCATTGCACCATCTCAACCCAGAATGACCAGTTACTCAGCCTTGCAGCAAAAATAATCTCTATTGCACTTACCCCACTGAGGGGAACACAGCTTGCAGGTCACTTGCAATTCAACTGCAGACACTGTTATTCTAGGTTGCAACCTTTACAGTCTCTGCATTCCAGCTGCCCACTTCTAGGGATCTTTCTACACTACAGGACAGTCCACTCCTTTTACAGGTAACAAATCTCAAAGCCTCTCTCTCTAGCTGTGGAGTTTCCAAGCTTTCTTGACCAGCCACAGTTCAAATCTTAGTAGCAACTTCCAAATTCTCAGCAGCAAATGCACTCAGGACGCAGGTTCAGATCTCACCTGGAATCTCTCACACAGTTCAGTTCTTATCCCAGGGCTATTCATTTCTCCAGGTACTCTGCAGCTTGTTCCAGTCCTAGGGCCAGACAAGGCCTTCAGGCAAACAGGCAGGCCTTCAGAGCGAGCAAGCCTTCAGCAGTCTCTCTCCTATCTGGACTCTCTGGCAGATCTCGTCAGACTCTTCTTTGGCAGGCAAAACAGTCCTTTTATCAGTTTTCCAGCAGCCCTCCTATTGGCTGCAGCAGCTGTCTTGCTGGACAAATTAATATTCATTTGGCACCCTTGCTACTGTATTGGCTTCTCATTTGGGTGCCAAGAAATGTCCCTGCAGTTTCTCCCAGAAGTCCTCTGTCAGTCTCGTAGAAGCCTCTGACCAATCCTTGCCTCCTGATCGGCTGTGGTGGGGTTAAAGATGATAAATATGGCATAATACATACAGTCCCCAGCAAAGTCCTCACTTTTAAAAATCCTTGCAACCAAACAATTTAAATTTTATACATATTTGCCCCAAAGTTCAGTAATAAACCCACTGCCTTTTAGACTACAGGTAACATCTCAACTTAATTCCCTTCCCTACCTGTTGCAGCACCCATTCTATAAAGTCCCCAGGCAGCAGGCAGTGCAGTTCATTAATATTCATGAGCTCATATTAATATTTATAAAGAACCCCCCAAGCACTTATTGTTGCTCTTAAACTAAACATTTTCTGGCTTCTAGGGTACCTCCTCCATGTCTCTGGACCCATTTAACACATTACGGGATCAGGAACACCGAAGGGTCTGAGGTTAGCCGCGGCGGTGGGAAAACTGATGTGGTCAATCGTGCATGCATGGACTGCCAGCTTGGTGGTTCCATGTCACTTCGCTCTCTGGCCCCAAACTGACAGGGAACATAGTGGGGCTGGACAGAGAGCCCTGGAACACCAGGGAACTCAGGCAAAGTGATGGTGAGAATGTGGGAGGTGGAAGACACAATTAAGGTAAGCCAAACAGTGTTTGGGGGCTACAAATAGCAGAAGGAAGAGGAGACCATTATGGCTCTCGAGGGAGGTGGCAGAAAAGGTAAGGGCAAAAGAGTGACATTCAGAATGTATAAGAGGACCCAGAGGGAGGAGGATAGGAAGTGTATCTGGGAAAATGGAGGGAGGCAGGCAAAGCAGCAAGGCGCAAAGGCACAAACTGAAGTAAGCATAGCCCGGACAGAATCGAAGGGGACAAGACATTTCTCAGGTATGTTAGTGAGAATAGGAAGACAAGGGAGGGATTGTACAGTTAAAAAGTGGTAAAGGATGGACTGTATGGAGGATGACCAAGAAAAGGCAACCATCTTAAACAAATACTTCTGCTCAGTGTTCGACAGTAGAAGGAAAGAGGAGGGACCACAAATAGGCACCAACAGCTTTGAGGGGAAGGAAGTGGACACCAGCCTCTCTTCTGAGGAGATTGCTATACACTCTACGCAGTTTTTCTCCCACCCACCATCTCTCACTGCCCATTCATCCCCCGCCCACCTCAACCTCATCCCTTTTATTCCCTCACCTTTCTCCTTCTTATTGCCTTCCTCCAACCCCACCAGTCTAAGGAATCCTTCTCTTTATGTCACCCCCTTGGTACAAGCTGCTAATCTCCAATGACAAAGGGCTTACGACCCTGCATGTTCCAGTCTCTTCTATTCCTAGTCCTTTCTACTCCTTAAATTAATGCCTTGACACATGGTTTTGAACATCATAGCCGCTCTGTCTGCCTGAAAATCCATGTTTGCTTGCACTAACCTTGTAAATACATTTATGTACTGAATGTAACCTTATTTTGTACTGAGCTACTGTTGTGGAACCCTGTCTGTACTACTCACATGGTTCCTCTGTAAACTGATGCTTGCAATAACCTTGTAAATCTCTGGATATACTGAATGTAACCCTGTAATACAGAATTGCAGCATACTTCTGATGTGGTACAACTGCATTGTACTACTGATGTGTCCCTGGTTTTATTTAACTCTAAAATTGATTAGCGTTTTGCTCATAAAAGTGCTAAAACATTGTGAAAATGCATAGCACTTGCCTCACTGTGTTTAACAAACATAACACTTCTAGAAAACCTATATAAATACTTTCTGAACAGTTAGTATTGTCCCAAGGAAAAACTGCAATCAATTATTTAAAACCCTGTCAGTCCTTTGTATTGTACTACTGACGTGGAACCTCTGTAAATGGGCTTTAGCCCAAAGGTTGTAATCTGAGACTTCAATCAATAAATAAATAAAGCACTCACTAATCGGAGAGTGTACAAAGCCATGGGACCAGGCGGGTGCCTCCAAGAGTGCTGAAGGAACTTGGGAGGTGCTGGCTGCACCTCTGGCAGACTTGTTTAACAGTTCACTGGTGACCGGCATGCTCCTGGGGCCTGGAGAAGAGCGGACATAGTCCCACCTCACAAAAGTGGTAGCAAGGAGGAGGCAGGGAATTATAGGTCTGTTAGCTTGATATCGGTGGTAGGAAATTAATGGAATTATTATTTTTTATGTATACGTAATGTTTATTAGGTTCATAACAAACATACAGTTAAAAATACAAGCATGGTACATACAGTACATGAAAATCACATAACCATGGCCGGCCTGGTGGCGCTGAGGGTTGAGGCGCTGGGCGTCACACCTCACTCCACGCCGGTGACCCGGGTTCAGTGATGAGCCCAGACCGCTGGGGGTCGACAGGGTAGAGAGGATTGAGCACTCAACAGTTGCTCTCACTCTCTGGAAAGGGTTCTACACGGTCCTGCTGTTATACTGCCATCTTCCGGGTGAACTCGAGCTTGGCAGTGCATACCGGGTCACGTAGGGAGGGGAACAGCATTGGCGGGAGCCCTGGAGGAGTTGTGTCATTATGCATTCCTCCAGTTGGCTCCCCTAAAGCACCGACACCTCGGGGATCAAGAACAGAGGAAAACAGCCCATCACTCCTAGGTGACGCCCTACAATACCAAAGTGCATTGGCAGGCGACACCAAAAGAGCAGACTCTGCTGTAGCACTCGCTCCACTGTTGTCGAGGGAAGGTGAGGGGATCTCTCTCACCCCACCCGAGGGGGCAATCTAGGGTTATTGAGGGAGTGACTATTTTAAGGGCAGACTCTTGGGTGAGAGGCCAGAGCAATGTGGTCTGAGGGTTCAAAGAGTGGAGTGACGTGGTTAGGAAGGTGAGAATAAAAATCAATGAGAAAAAAAAAAGTCACATAACCATGAGGGCACCACTGCTCTTAATAAGAACATATGCTCTGACACATGCTATAAAGATATGACATCGGGTGGGAGTATATATTAAAACAACAGATACATTATGCAATAAATGCCGTGTGGATGAGCCCAAGAGCAGCATGGCAATATATCCATTATAAGGAAGTCCAACCATATGCTAAATCTTTCTGTCCTGCCTTAAAAGGAGACTACAGAAACTACAGCATGCAATACTTAGAGCTAGTTCACCGTCAGTACACAAACAGATCAAGAAAGGGAGGGCAACATGAACGTTTTCTACAGTAAAGGCGCAAACACTTTGATAGGTAGATTATCGAAGGGAACCCTTCAAACATGCATACAGCTATAAGCTGGAAAATTAAAATAACATGAGACTTCCCTTACAAAAGAACAGGGATGCCAGCCCAGTGACACTGAGGGTTGAGGCGCTACATAGATACATAGATACATAGACAGTGTCAGCAGATAAGGGCCTATGGCCCACCCAGTCTGCCCATTTGAGCTTGTAAGTTCAGTTTGTTTTCCTAGAAGTCTGTTGCCCCTTACCCGACCTCTAGAATTCCTTTATGTCTATCCCATGCATTCTTAACTCCGTGATTGTTTCAGCCCACCACTTCCTCTGGCAGGGTGTTCCACTTGTCCACCACCCGGTCTGTGAAGAAATTCTTTCTCATGTTTCCTCTGAATCGTCCTCCTCCAACTTCATCCCATGCCCTCTAGTCCTGGAACATCTTTTCGCTAAAAATAGTGTTTTCCTGCACCCTGTTCCTCCCTGTAAGATACTTGTATGTCTCTATCATATCCCCTCTCCCTCCTCTCCTCCAGGGAGTACATGTTCAGTTTCTTCAACCTGTCTTCATAGGACTTGTGATGCAATCCATGCACCATCTTTGTTGCCCTCCTCTGAACCTTCTCTACCCTATCTATGTCCTTACGTAGGTATGGTCTCCAGAAATGTACACTGTACTCCAGGTGGGGCCTCACTAGTGTCTTGTATAGTGGAATTATGACCTCCCTTCCTGCTGGTGATGCCCCTGCCTATACATCTCAGCATCCCTATTTGCTTTACCTGCTGCCTTGTCACACTGTTTCCCTACCTTGGAGGTCATCAGAGATGACAACCCCAAGATCCCTTTCCTGCTTGGTGCATGCTATATCCTCACCCCCAACTGATATATTGTGCCAGGGTTTTGTGCCCCATATGCATTATCTTGCACTTCTTTGCATTGAATTTCAACTGCCAAACCCTTGACCATTCTTCAAGTTTCTGCAGGTCGCTTCTCATTCTGTCTACACCCTCTGGTGTGTCTACTCTATTACAGAGCTTTGTGTCATCAGCGAACAGTGAAATTCTGCCTTCTAGATCCTGCGCAATGTCACTGATGAAGATGTTGAATAGGACTGGTCCCAGCACTGATCCCTGTGGTACCCACTGGTCACTCTTCCCTCTGTGGAGTGACAGCCATTTACCACCACCCTCTGTGTCCTGCCACCCAGCCAGTTACCTACCCACCACACTACTGTCCTGCCCACACCATATTCCCCAGTTTGTGTAATAGTCTTCTATGTGGCACAGTGTCAAAGGCCTTGCTGAAGTCCAGATAGACCATGTCCACTGCCCTCCCTGATCCACCTCCTAGTCACCCAGTCAAAAATTCAATGAGGTTGGTCTGACATGACCTCCCCTGGTGAAACCATGCTGCCTTGGGTCCTGTAGTCCATTGACAACCAGATGTTCCACCAATCTCTCCTTCAGTAGTGTTTCCATGATCTTCCCCACTACCGAGGTGAGGCTGACTGGTCTGTAGTTCCCTGCTTCCTCTTTGTTCCCACTTTTGTATAAGGGGACTACATCTGCTGTCCTCCAGTCTTTGGGTACCTCCTCTGTTTCCAGTGATCGGCTAAACAGGATAGCCAGAGGTTCAGCCACCACCTCTCTTAGTTCTTTAAGAACCCTGGGGTGCACCCCATCTGGCCCCATTGCTTTATCAACTCTTATTACTTCCAGTTCCTTCAGGACCCTTTCTCGTGTAAAGGGACTTGTGTCCATTTCTGCACCATTCTCACCCTTGTACTCCCTTCAGACCCATTACCCTCTTCCTCAGTAAAGACTGACAGAAATACCTGTTCAATATGTCAGCTTTACTGTTGTCATCCTCCACGCTCCCATCCTGCCCCTTCAGTCTCACTATCCCTCCTTTGTCTTTCTTTTTTCCTTACGTACCTGTAAAGGTTTTGTCCCTCTACCCACTGATTTTGCAATGTGTTCTTCTGTCTGAGCTTTGGCTTCCTTACTGACCTCCCTGCCTCCCTTAAAATTACAGATATACAGAAACACTGGAGAAATTATGACTTAACCAGAGCCACACAGTATGGAAATGGAGGGTGTGGGAATCAAACCCATGTCTGAATGCTGGATGTACAAAGCTCATTACTCTAACCTCTAAGTATACTGCCAGCCCCATACATAGTGCTGGATTGTGCTGGATGCCTTACCGCAATGCCGGTGACCCAGGTTTGGGAATGACCTTGGGTCGTCGGAGAGCTGCACTGTGGGGAGGGGTGAGGGAGCAGATTGAGCAGCTGAAAAGCAGCTCTCCTCTCCCGGGTGGTTGTTGCTCCCCAGTTCTACTCCCACTAGGTGGAGGCCCGTGGGTAGTGTAGGCGGGAGGGGTGGCAGCAGCGGGAGGGCACTCCGAGGCGTGGCGTGCATGTGTTTCCACGGGGACGGGAAGAAACAGGGAGAAAAAGCTGATAAAAATCTATATAGAAAAAAAATTGAACAGGGATCAACACAGGTCCAAATAGAACAGTCAATAAAGGAAGATGCAAAGTGGAAGGTGGATTCAGTGTTCACATCAGACTCCACAGCCGAATGTACATAAAAGAGAAACAGTTGGCTCACCTGAAATCCAACCACTTACCCACTGCACAGTCCAAGCTGATATATATAATGAAAGGTCATAGAAGAAAATGAGCAAATATTCCCTCAGGACTCGCCTCGGTGGGGTCATCTGGGTCCTCTCGAGGCAATTGGATGAAGCAGGTTTCTGTGCCCACTTCAGAGCATCAGACAGGACCAAAACAGAAAAATCTTGCCTTCATGTACAGTTTGAAGGTGGACAGGATACATCATACCATGGCTGACACCTGCCTCCTGAAGCATGGCCTGTACCCTGTCAAATTGTTGTTTTTTTTCTGCGGAGTGGCAAAGCTGATATCTGGATAGAGATTAACAGTTTGGCCATCCTAAAGCAAGGGCCTTTGTGTCAAGCCAATGCTAACAGAAAATCCCTGGTGCCCACACCATTGGTCACCAATATGATGGCCCGAGGGAGCCTCTGGATTATTGGGCCTGCCACAGGAGTGACCTGATAGGTTTTCTGAATACTAAAGGGACATGAAGAAAGATTACCCCAAACTGCTGTGCCAGCAAATTGTGCAGGAAAAGTGTCAGTGAATCTCCCTCACTGCCCTCCAGCATACCAAATATCCTCACATTAGCAGCCCGAGCCTGGTTCTTGAGCATCTCCAGATGAGACTGCAAGTGTGCAGTTTCTTTGTGAGAGTAGCTGCTGTTCCCAAGACTGCATTTGCCCTCTGGGAGGCATCCACAGTAGCAGACTGCACCGATTCAACGGTTGTCTCGAGGGCTCACCACCACGATTAGTTAGGGTGTCAAATTTAACAGCTAAGCCCAATACGGTTTGAATGAGCCTGTTGATTTTAACACCCAGTGTCTGTAAAGTTTCATTGGTAGAGCCCTCTAAAGATCTGATGTACCGCTCTGCATTGACCTCATGGAGGAGCCCTGATGGAGTTTTGCCCTTAGCTTCATTGGATATTGACTTATCTTTCTGAGAGTTTCCTATGTTACCCTGGAGATCTTCAGCAACAGCTACACCAAATATAGCTGGCAAAGGTAGTCTTATGTTTTATAAAAGATTATGATGGGGTAAATCTCAGTGCTCTAAGTCCTGGTGTCCATCTTGCTCGGGTTCCACAGTGCCCCTGGAATCACTATTAAAGGAAAGGATCACGGCATACCTGGAATCCAACTGACTACAGGACCCAAGACAGCATAATTTCACAGAAGGAAGATCATGCCAAACAAATCTAATTGATTTTTTTGACTGGGTAACTAAGGTTTTGTTGGATCAGGAGCAGCGGTGGGTGTGGCCTACCTGGACTTCAGCAAGACCTTTGACACTGTTCGACATGGGAGACTGGTAAACAAGTTGGGTGGTATGGAGGTGGGCATTAAGGTGGTAACCTGGGTAAGAAACTGGTTAGGTGATAGGAGGCAGAGGGTGGTGGTAAAGGAGTTCACTCCGAGGAGGAGAGAGTGACCAGTGGGGTATCTCAGGAGTCAGTACTGGGGCTGGTCCTCTTTAATGTCTTTATTAGTGACATAGTAGAGGAACTGGAAAGGAAGGCCTCCTCTTTGCAGATGACACCACGATCACAGAGTGGACACTCCTAGGGGTGTGTGCAAAGGATGGAAAGAGATATAAAACAGCTGGAGGAGTGGTCAAACGTTTGGCAGCTAAGGTTTAATGCAAAAAAGTGCAAATAATGTGCTTGGGTCACAGAAACCCAGGGTTGAGTACAAAATGAGGGAGATACTTGCAATGACCAAGCAGGAAAGGGACCTGGTGGAGTAATCATATCAGATGACTTAAAGGTGGCCAGACAATGTGATAAAGCAACTGGGAGAGCTAGTGGGATGCTGGGGTGTATAGGTATAGGTATCACCAGCAGAAAAGGGAAGTGGTGTTGTCCTTGTATAGGTCATTGGTAAGACCCCACCAAGAGTACTGTATCCAGTTTTGAGGCCACATCTCAGTAAAGACATAGGCACAGTAGAGGCGGTCCGAAGAGAGCTACCAAGATGGTACAGGGTCTGCATCATAAACCCTATGAGGAGAGAATAAAGGAATGAAATATGTACACTTTGGAGGAGAGAGGAGGGGGATATGATTGAGACCTTTAAATACCTCACAAGGGAGAATAAGGTACAAGTGGAAGGTATTTTTTGGAGGAAAGGGTGCTCTAGAACAAGGGGTCATGCTATGAAGCTGGAAGGGGTAGGGTTAGGAGAGATATGAGGAACTACTTTGTCACAGAAAGGGTGGTGGATACCTGGAGCAGTCTTCCTGTTGAGGTAGTGGAGGCACAAACAGTGGTGGGATTCAAAAAGCCTGGGATAGGCACAAGGGAATCATAAGGGAAAGGAAAGGGTGGCAGAGACAGTGCCATAGGCCAAGGAGGGTCTGCAGCGAAAGCAATCAAAATGAAAATGGACAGACTGGATGTGCCCTTATCTGCCATCAGTTTCTATGTTTTATGTTTCTAAATGGGATCAAAGGGACCAGAAATGGAGAAAATGTGAAGAGGTGGGGTGGGAGGTGGGGGTTCTGGTAACAACATAGGCAGGAAAGGGAGAAAGGTGTGGAGAGCCACGTATGCTAATGCCAGAGCCCTAGAAACAAAATCCCAGACTTGGAGGCTATCATGGTGGAGGCCAACCTAGATCTAATGGCCATAATGGAACACTGAGCACCACGGCTGTGACATGGCCATACCTGGCTATGCTCTATTTAAGAGAGACAGGAGGGCGGGGGTGGCATTGTAGGTGAACAAGGAAAAGGCCATGGAGGTACAGGTGCACCAAGCTGAGGGAAGGCTGGATGTGCTTTGGGGCATCTGAGAGGACTTGTAAACTTCAAGATGGATAAGGCAGAGAGGTGCTAACTGCCCTGTTGGCAGCCTTGTTCAACGCCTCCCTGAAACTGATGCAGTTCTGGAGGACGGAAGAATGGGTGTTGTGGTTCCTCTACATAAGAGTGACAGCATGGAGGAGGCTAGCAATCAAGGCCTGTCAATCTAATTTCTGTGTTGGAGAAATTAATAGAAACCGTACTAAAGGAAAGACTGGCATCTAGAATCAGATTGGCTGCAGGACCACAGGCAGCATAGATTCAGGAGTCATGCCAAACAAATCTGATAGATTTCTTTGGCTGGGTGACCAGGAACTAGATCAGGGAGGGGCAACGGACATGGACTGTCTGGACTTCTGCAGGCCATTGACACTGTGCTGTACAGGAGGCCAATTAGAAGTTGACCAACTTAGGTAGTGGGGTCCAGATTGGCAATCCGATTAGAAACTGATTAATGGCTTCAAGGAAATCTCCTTCCCCTGCAGCTTGTGGTGGTGATTACATCCAATACCCCTCTCTTCCTGTGCTAATGCTCCTCCTCCACCTTCACCCACGGCTCATCCTAGCTTTTCCTTCCCTCCCCTCCTGACCACACCTTCTCTCCATTTCCTAACTTGTACATATGTAAATTATAGAGTTACTTGATTGTATATATAAATGATACTTGGTTTGTTAATACTAACTCCTGTGTCTGGGTCTCTGAGCTCATGAAGGATTATTCACCGTTGGACTGCGAAGGATCAGGAAGGAGTCTAGCATCCTACTGCTGTATACAGTGCTTCATTGTACTCACTATTATACCTATATACTGTCTATATTTGTTTTGTTAAACAATTTGTTCAGATATTGCACATAATGTGACTCATATCACCTATGTGTGCATCTACAGTGGAATGTCTCCATTCCCGGGTCGCCCCTAAGAAAGGGACATGTCTGTCTCAGTGGGCCCAGCTGGACATCAAAATTCAAATAAATAAATAAATAATGGACAGGAGACAGAGAGTGGTGGTTAATGGCACTCACTCTAGGGATGGAGGGTGACCAGCAGTGTACCACAAGGTTTGGTACTGGGACCAATGTCTTCTTAGAGGTCACTGCAGAAGATCTACAGAGAAGGTATGCCTTTTGCTGATGACACCAAAATCTGCAATAGGGTAGACACTCAGGAGGGGTGGAAAAATGCCTGGGGATCTAAGGAAACTTGAGGTGTTGTCAGACATAGCAGTTGGGGTTAAATGGCAAAAGTGCGAAGCATGCACCTACGCATAGGAACTCCAGCGCTGAGTATAGAATAGGGGAGGTACAGACAGTCACTAAATAGGAAAGGAACATTGAGGTTATTATTCAGATTACCTCAAGGTGACAGTGCAATATGATGAGGCTGTGGGCAGAGCTAGTGGGGTGTGGGGATGCATAGGGAGAGGTATCTCCAAGTAGAAGGAGGAGATGATACTGCTGCTGTATCGCACGGTACGCCTCCACCTGGAGTACTGTGTCCAGTTTGGAGACCGCACTTCAGAAAAGAGCATAGACATGGTGGAATTGATCCAGAGCTGGGCAACTAAGATGGTGCAGGGTTTGCAAGGGTGCCTTACGAGGAGAGACTGAGGGATCTCAACATGTACACACTGGAAGACAGGTAAGAGAGAGTGACATGATTGAGACCTACAAGTACCTCACAAGAGTGAACAGGGTGCAGGGGGAGCCTCTTTAAAGTGTGGATCAGCACCAGGACCAGGGGACATATGATGAAGCTGGGGAGAGTTCAGGAGAGCTGTGAGGAAATATTTCTTCATCAAAGGGTGGCAAACCCTGGAACAGACTGCAAGCCAAAGTGATGGAGGCTAGAATGGTGAGGGCTTTAAGTATGTATGGGATAAACATAGAGGTATATTAGAATGGGGGTGGGGGCACCGGAGACCAGAAAGTGTCTGTGAATGTAGGAACTGTTAGAGACTTTTCTTTCTGTGGCAGCCAGACAGACTCTTCCAGGATGGCCCCAACTGGAATGCCTGTGAGGTTTGGAGGGACTAAACTCCAGTCTGTCTGACTGGATGTTTGAAGATAACAATTGAGTTGTGCCTGCCTGGCACAGTTTCTGTAGTGGACAGAGTGGATCACCATGACTGGACAATGGGACACTAGCCTCTCTGACCAGCAGAAGGAGCAGGCTCGCATACTACAAAAAGTTGTACATGTAACAGAATGTGTTTTCAGTAAACAACATAATATGTCCCAAAGTGAGCAGTTTCTGACAAGTGTGTTTGCAATTAAGGACACCAGCTGTCCACAAAGAGTTTTCCTGGTTCTACAAAAGTGTTTTCAGTAAGGGTACCAGCTGCCCGCCAAGGGTTTTTCTGCCCGTGTGGAAAAATGTGCTTGTGAACCCAAAGTGTTCACATCCTGTGAGGACATGCTGTGTCCGGCTTCAATGCCAGAAAAGGATGAACAAAGAGACTTTTGCTCAGGACCCACTTGGACTTTGTGTCGGTGCAATAGACTGAGTACCCTTTGTACCTTCTGCAGCTGCCAAACAGTTGTCTGTTTCCATCTTGTGTACAGCATAAAACCCACTACACTTGATCCTAGCTAATGGAAATGCCATTCCTGTGTGATTACTGAGTTTTACTGGTGTCCCACCATGATTACACAGCCCCCAGTGTCATGGTCTCCCCAGTTCCCAGGTTAAATAGAAATGGTTTGTGTAACACCCCTTCTGAGAGCCAAATGCAGAAAGCAACCCATAGTCTGGGGGGTAGCTGGTACCAGCAGCAAAACAAACTGATATGAGACCAGGTTACATTAGTATGAAGAGACAGAATACATTTAAATTACAGTGTCTAGACCTTGTCAGTCCTCCCATTGGATTCTCAGTCCCTTGCTTGCTGCACAAAGTTTGCTTTATTAAGGTCACATTGTTTTCTGGCCTTCAAGGAATCAGCATCATAACAAAACTGTCTTTCCAGGAAAAGTTATGCAGAGTCTTACTAGAAATCACAGCATGTGTGACACACTTAGTATCCAAAATCCAGATCTGATGGCTTCAAAACTATTCTCCTCAGCCTGGTTGCAAAGCTTAAGTCCAGAAAGTAATAACTTTGTGCTACATTTGGGCCTTTTCTTTGCTACAGCAAGAATGTTGTCCTTAACATGTGCTCCTGCTGTTATTATCGAAATTGTTCTGGGCTATTCCACATTAGTTGGTCTTCTGTGTGGAATCACCCTGTATGTTTTATTTATGAGTCCCAAACTGGCATTAACCAGTGCCTTCATGACTGGAAGTAAATCAGTTCTCTCAGCACCTTCAGGAACTCAAAGGAGCCATACATTGCTTAGAAGCACTCTGTTTTCCAAATGTTCTTAGCACAATCTTAAAAGCTTGTTTTCAGCTGTGATACTGGTGACTACCGTTGCAGCCCATTAGCGATTCTGTTGCTCTGTTTGCTTCTTCTGGCACAGTTGACAGTTTCAGTTCCATGGCAGTGAATGTGTTGGAAAGACCCTCCACTTTCCTGTGGAGGTCTCTGACTGCTTTCAAGAGGGCCACATTAGTAGGCTCACTGTTCTTGCCTGCCTCATGGCTGACCTTCTCGGTCGAGTCCTGTGACTTGGCTGCTTTTGGTTTCTGCCTCTCCTGTGAATCAGCACTGTGAGGCTTCACCATAACCAGTCCTCTCAAAACGATATAATCTGCTGGAGACTCTGAGGAGGAATGTCTGCAGCAGGAGTCAGCAAATGCACAATTTTTACTTATAACAGGTATGCCACTGTTGCCGCTAAAGTAAGAAAGGATTTTTGCTGACCTTTCCAGTCTGACTTTGGTTCCACCTTTGTGAAAGAAGAAGAAGAATAAGGACTTGCGTGTACTACAAGGAGGAAGGCATTGCAGGCCTCTGGTCTCCCTCCAGTGAAAACTGTGGAGTCTTGTGTGGTGGTGAAGACACACTGCCCCAAGGGTAAGAGCCAGTAAAACCTGTGGGGGTTTAGGGCCTGATTGTTTTGCCTCTCTCCTTGATTCTCCTTTCTCCTCTCTTCTGAAGTTTTGATAGTTTCTGTTTTCAGTACAGCTACATTCTAACCCTGTTGCTTTAGCACAAAGAAGTTAAGCGATAATTTGTATGATTTTATTGAGACTGAGACTGAGATTGAAACCTCAGTCTTTATTCTGATTTTATCAGAATGAAATCTATCAGGTCACCAGCGAAATCTACCAGAGCCCCTTCATATATCTATATATACCCACACTTATATCAATGAAGATATCTGGTATAGAAATCTGTGTTAGAGCAATACTCACTGATTTTCTTCTTCTGTTTTTTTTTTTTTTTGGCTATGTGTGGATTGTGTTCTCCGCTGTTCACTGTTTGTGTTTCCGCTTGTGTTTCACAATTGTTGATGTTGCAGGGAGGGAGTTTGATGTGGGTCACAAAAAGAAAATATGAAACTTAAATAATCAAGTTGATTAAAAATATAGCATAATTGAGACAAAACTAAGGAAGTAAAGACAGAACAAAATCCTTGCTCTCATTGGGTTTCTGGGTTACATGATTTGGAGCTTATAAGTGCGCAGACTCAAGTGTTGTAATTGAATTTACCAGCTCATTTATCGCCAACCTCACAATTAGGAGCAGCAACTCACTATAGTAGGAGAACATAAGTAATGATACTTGACTATGGATTTTAATGTGCTTCAGTATACTGGCACTGTTGTTTCTGTTGACTTGTTGATTTTGCCATTTTTTGTTAATCTCACACCGCTTTGCTGCTTGAAAAGAGCTTGCCGTATTTCCTTTTGTAATTTGTGAGATAATTTTTGGTGTGCTGTTAAGAGTGCCTAGAGAGCTTTCTCTCACTGCAATAGGAATTCTACTCTAAAAAGTAAGTTAAAAAGAGACTATTGAGTTGTTTTAGATAATTAAAAACTACTTTTCAGGTCTCATATTGGGTTTAGGTAGTTTATCCCTGGGTATCAATGTTTTTCCTTACCCTGATTTCTTAGCTAAAATACTTAGTTTTGTTTATATTTACATGGGGTTCTCTAGCACTTTATTAGCCAGTGTTTTGTGTTTTCACCCCCTACCCCTCTCCCTTAGTGAACCCCATAGCCTTCTTGCTTGGCTGGAAAAGGAAATTAGGGACACTGAAAAGATCAAGAGGAAGGTTAAGGAAAAGAGGTTAATGCGCAACCATGGAAAGCAGATCAAGGGTGAATAGGACTGAGAAACATTTCAGAACAAAGGCTGGGGTGGATATTGGATCTGAATTTGGCCATTCTAAAAACCTGCGGAGGGTTGTGACAAGGTACTGTCGGTGCCAAGCAGAGTTAAGGCCAGAAAGATCAGGAAGACATTTTTGACATCCATTGATGTCTCCTGTGCCCATCATGGCGGCTGAGCTGAGCCGGCCAGAACATTGAGATTATTGATTTTATTATTTTATTATTTGTCATCTTTCGTTATATTTTAAAGTATTTTAGCTCCTTTTGAGTTTTTTATGGTCCGTTACGCGGTCAGCCCGATCACAGCCGTGAAGTTAAATTAAGTCTTTTCTGTCCGGTCGCCGCTTACGCCCTCTGAGTGTTTTGAAGTGGCTAAGAGCGGTCTTCACTGTTGGAGCCTTTTTATCTGTGGTATTGCCCTTGGAATCGGCGGCTGAGCTGAGCTGGCCAGAACATTGAGATTATTGATTTTACTACTTGTCATGAATCAGAATCCTGCACCACGTACCTTGGAGTCTTGCAGCTACTTGAACTATCTCGTGGCTTCTGCGTTGTTGGCTTTGGATTTTGTTATTCTCCACTCTTTGCTCTCGGCTGTGTTGTGAGAGGTCGTGGAGTCAGAGATCGCTGGGAAGAGCTTGGAAGCCACGATTGCAGGAACCTGTTACAGGTTCCTGCCGGTGAAGAGTGTGTGACTCTGGAGGGCGAGTGGTGCCTGAACTTGCGGGCGAGGAAAGCTATGTACTGTGTACTGCGATATTCTGAATGGAGCTCTATTTTGGATGTTGATGCACCGATATGGTGTTGCCCCAGTGATTTTGTTCATTTGATTCTTTTTGGGAGTCTGGTCGCGTGATGACAAAAGGAGGTTCTATAGTTTGCTGCTGAATAAGGTTGTGCAGCTAGAGACTGGACAAGCACTCTGTTGTTGGCTGCTCCCTTGGAAGTGTCGAGTTGCAGGATTGAAGGACTTAAGGAACTAGCCTGGTTATTCTGGGGTGGGTGCGGGTGCTGCTGTTTGTACCTGGGGGCTGGGAGCATTTGCGGAGGGTTGATGTTTCTTGGGGCTCGGGGGATGCTGGAATAACCTGGCAGAGGCCAGGCTATGTCTGGCATCCCATATAGGGAAGACAGCATTTATCTCGCACCCTCTCACGGTCTAACTAGTTTTCACTAGGTGAAGAGTGCTTCCTCCTGGCGGTTCACGCCAGGCATATGAAGATACTGACTCCGTAACAGTATGAACTTTATTATATGGGGCTTATGATCAGACTTTATTAAACTACGGACTTTTTAGGCAGGGTTTAAAATGTGTTTATATGTGGATTTTATGGTTATATATAGTGAGAGTGTTAATATTTCTGGGTAGAGGAGTTTTTATCTCTTTTGTTTTGTTTATTTTATTTTACTTTGTTTATTATTTTATTTTACTTATAAGTATATGATCTTGTATGGGTCTTGATTTGATTATATGATTTTATTTTATTCTATTGTTATTTAAGATAGGTTGTTTTGCCGTCAATAATGTGTTTGATGGGGCTTACGACGGTCAGGCGCTATTCTCCTGCTCTGCTCCGGGACCTCACGTCCTTTATTATCTCGATTACCCGATATTGCCTTTAACAACTGCGGAGAGCTGGGATATTGAGAAGGCATTTAGGGAGAAATCGATGGACTGGGCAAGTGGGAGAATGAGCGGGTGGGCGAGGATAGGGATGATTGGGACAAGGAGGCGCCCTGGGGCGGAAATGGAGTCAGGAGAGGGTTCTCCTTGTCTGATTTCCATACCCAAGGCTCCACAGATCGTGGGCAGGTACGCGATCCTCTCCGAAAACTCATCCAACTCGAATGGTGTTATGTAATGCCAGGTCGATTAGGAACAAGACTGCTATTATTGCAGATCTTGTTGCAACATCTGACCTGGCATGTATTACCGAGACTTGGCTGGATGAAAATGCAGGTCCTATTTTAGACTCTGCTGCTCCAGCTGGGTTCTCAGTAATGCACCGTCCGAGATTGGATCGTAGGGGTGGGGAGTGGCCATCTTTTTAGATCAGAGCTGAGTCTTGTGGAGGTGCCAGTGGGTAACACCAGATCCTTTGAGTGTATCCTGGCAGCAGGTGCAGAGCTCAGGATTCTCCTCATTTACCGTCCACCCGGTGATGGTGGTGAATTCCTGAAGGAGTTCTGAGACTTCATCGTTGACATGGCACTGGAGTCGCCTAGATGGTTAATTCTGGGTGACTTCAATGCCTGGGTCGACGATGAACTCTCACACTTTGGAAAGAACTTCTCCAACTTATGTCTATGTTGGGCCTGTCGTAGGTAGTTACCTCTGCTACCCATATAGGTGGACACTCATTGGACCTGGTGTTCCTACTGGATTGGATGTCTCGCATTTGGAGGTGAAACCAAATGCGTGGACAGACCATCACACCATAAGATTCAGTTTTGGGGCACCCCTAATAGGCCTTTTCCACGGAGATGGTCCAGTATCGCCTCTTTAAGGAGTAAATCCAGAGGGCCTAATGGCGGTACTGGACCCTATCGGGTATTTGGACGAGAGCATGGGTCCAGGAGACATAGTTATTGCCTATAATAAAAGTGACAGGGCCCTGGATCGAATTGCTCTGTCCTGCTTCACTCAATTAACTGTCACCCAAAGACTCCCTAGTTTGATGAGTCTTTGAAGGAGCTGAGGAGAGGCGACTAGAGAGAGCATGGCGGAAATCCTGCCTGTATGCCGACAAACTTAGATTGATGGATCATTATGTTATCTATCAATCTGCAATATCCCGTAAGTCAGAATTCCTGTCCAGGAGATTGCTGCTGCGAGAAACCGACCGCTCAACTCTTTCGGACTGTTGACAGATTGTGCAATCCACTCTGTCTACAGTCTGGAAGAGATTTTCACAAATAAAGTGTGATGAGCTTGCTCGATTTTTCGCTGATAAGATTGCCGCATTAGGGCTGGATCTCAGCCAGGTTCAATCTACAAGGGCTTGCAGTGGTCGCGAGGGGAAGCAAACACCTGTGTCACCTGGTCTGACTTTGGTAGGCCGAATTCACGGACGTTATGAGGATTGTCCAGACTGTACGTCCAACCAGCTGTAGTTTGATCCGGGCCCACGCCACTTTTATTAGGTTGCTAGATATTATCTGTCCGATCATTGCTGAAATCGTCTGGAAATCTTTGAAGCAGGGATCTTTCCTGAACCCCTAAAGGAGGCGGTCGTTCGACCACTCCTAAAAACCTTCACTGAATCCGGACTGTCCAGCTAACTACAGACCTATCTCTAACCTCCCTTCTTGGGTAAGGTTATTGAAAAGGTGGTTGCACTGCAACTGGGCGACCATCTTATAAATCATAATGTCTATGATACTCTTCAATCAGGATTTAGGAAAAGACATAGTACTGAGACTGCTCTTGTCTGGGTTCTAAATGATCTCCTGATAGCGAGGATCAAAAGGCTTGTACTATTCTAGTCCTTCTTGATCTCTCTGCAGCTTTGACACTGTGGACCATGGTGTGCTTCTGGAATGCCTGCTGGTTCCATTGTGGACTCTCTAGTACGGTCCTACAGTGGTTTCAATCTTTTCTCACAGGGCGGAGACATAGGGTTATCACTGGAATTTATTCCTCTGATGCCGTCTCCTTGCCTTGTGGGGTTCCCTGAGGTTCCATTTTGGCACCCATGTTGTTCGCTGTCTATATGCTGCCATTGGGAGACATTATTAGGCAATATGGCTTGAGTTTTCACTGCTATGCAGATGACACCAAGCTATATTTGTCCTTTAGTCCCGGGCAAGAAGATGCAGTCTCTAAACTTAACAACTGTCTATCCGAGATCAGTGATTGGATGAGTGCCAGCTGGCTAAGGTTAAACCCGGATAAGACTGAGGTGTTGGTAGTGGACCCAGGTCGTCGTGAGGCGGGTTGTAGGGCTGGTCTTCCTTGGGTATATGGATCGATGGGGCCCAGCTCTTGACCTCAGACAGGGTGCGTAACCTGGGCGTTATTATTGGCGACAGTTTGGCTGAAATTTCAGGTGTCATCTGCCGTCAAATCCTCTTTACCATCTGAGGAATATCGCTCGGGTGAAACACCTTGTTCCTCCGGCTGACCTTCCGACATTAGTCCATGCCTTTGTTACTTCTCGCCTTGACTACTGCAATGCCCTGTACCTAGGGATGCGGGGTTGATATCCGCCGCTGCAGCTGGTGGGAAGATGCTGCAGCCAGGCCCTATGAGGGACATCAATGAGGAATCATATTGCCTGTGCTGCGCGAACTGCACTGGCTGCGGTTCAGTGGCGGATCACCTTTAAGGTCGGTTTACTGACCTATAAAGCCCTACATGAACAGGGACTGATATCTGCAAGATCTGTTTGTTCCTACCGCCTCTCCCGCCACTCCGATCCACCGACGAGGGATTGCTAGAGGTTCCTAGGGTTTGTTTAAAACATCTGGGGCACGAGATTTATGCTGCCCTACTCTGTGGAATTCTCTACCTCATCGGATACGAAGCTGCCTGACCGTTGAAAGCTTTAAATCAGAACTGAAAACCTATTTATTTCAAAAGGCTTATGGGGAGTAGTTATTGCACTGCATTGAAATTATTTTATTGTTGTTTGTTATGCTGTATGTATGTTTTATATGTATTTAATTATTGTAAAGCGCTTTGATTTTGAAAGCTTAAAATAAACTTTACTTACTTACTTATGACATCTGAAATCAGGGCTGGAACTTGAATTTGAACATTTTGTAGGAAGATCAGACGAAATTACAAAAAGGAGTGGGGTATTGATGCTTCTGTATTTTCTTGACTGAGTGCTTTAAATATTGTCATTTGGTATCAGGACAGTTGATTTTATATCCTTTTTATACCTATATAATGCTGACTAATGTTGATGTATTATTGCATGATTGGGTAATTAAGGCTATATAGCACCTACCCTCATTTTATATCACTATTCAATTATTGGTTTGACTATCGACCCTGGATTTGATTTAGTGATGACTAGTGATGGGTAACTGAATTACGAATCCTTTGACATTTCACACTAGCCGTGAGCAGCTGAGTTCAGCTGAAATCCACAAATTTGACAGCTGCTTTAATTCTTTTAATTTATAAGCATTTGTGAAGATCATATTTGCCAAACTTTGATTTGGCTTTTTCTAATTGTTACCTTTTCAGGAATTGAGTTACAATTAAACATGGCCATGGAAATGAAGCAGGAAATCTCCTGCTTATGGAACGAAATGAACAGGGATATGAATAAAACAACTTCCAATGTAATAATATACCCTGAAAGTGAGTTTAAACTTGGTAAAGTAATAAAGGCAGGAAAACATCAAAAGTTAAAATGACCTCTCAGAAGAACAAGGTAAATTTGAAAGGAAAATTAAGATGGGCGATGTAGAAAAGGCAGAATTTTCCACGCATACCCCTTAAATTGAGTAAAGAAGCAAATTCTGAGATTGAAAAGAAAATTATGTTTTAACCCTAATTAGTGATCCATGGAAACAAAAACAACATGATGGGGGAACAATTTGTGGAACAAAACAAAAACTCCATGTCCAGAAATTCTGGGCAATAATAGTTTTAGACAAAGCCCAAATTTGATTGATTTGGTAAACAATGAAATAAGTAAAACAGTCGAAAATATAAGGAAACAAGATAAATAGCAGGACTGAACAGAAAATCAGGATTTTAACAAATTGAAGCAGGATCTAGACGGATCCTATAACCCTAGTATAATTAACATTGATCAGGGGCTATTTCAGATTGTTATAGGAGGAGAGGCTTAAAGTAACTAATAAGGATAATAATAAGGACAACAGTATACAGCTGGGAGTGGAGAATGAAACAATGTATATAAGTCCAGAGGAAGAAAGTATACCAGATATGGAAATATTGACTGGGGGCTGCATTATTGTATTACAAAATCCCTTGATAGAAATGTAATAATTTATGAACAACTAATTCTGTCAAAACAGGAATTATCATTCATCAAGGACTTTGTATTGAAAATAAAAAAGGATTGACTCTATTTTTGAGAGGTTAGAACAGAATGACTTGGCCGGCCCACCAGCACAGCGAGTTAGATTTCTGCTTGCAACACGGCAGCCCAGGTTCAGGAGCGGACCGGGTTGCTGGAGGACTGGCTGGGGGAGAAGGATGGAGTGTCTCAGGGACTACTCTCCTTCTCCGGGCAGGAGAGGTTGGGACAGCGGCAGTGGACCCCTGGTGAAGCTGAGGTACCACAGCTACCGGCGCTTGACAACTTCAGGGGCAGGGCAGATGCAGGACATCATTGCATATCCCCACCTCCTCCTGTGCACAAAGGAAGAAAAAACCCTGCTCACACCGCCTTGATGACACCTGCTCTGGCTGCATTGGCTCTCAGGCCGACTCCTGCCTTTCCCGTGTTCATGGAACCCTTGGCCTGAGGTGCCATGACCATACCCTGGGGACAAGCCAGGGGTTCAGGAGGGTAGCTAAATATGAGTGGATGCAGCCAGAGTCCATGACCAGGCAGATGGTCCGGCAGTAGAAACAGGACAAAACATAGAATACAAAAAAAGAACAGAATGACTTGTTCTCAGTAAAACATCTGATGGAACAAGACAATGTAATTAGGACCAATCTGAGTCAGGCTGAAGAAGTTTTGTATCCATCTTTGTATTCTGAGAAATAAACACAAGTACAGATGATGTGTCATATTCCATCCTTAATGGAGAAGAAGACACCCTAGAGGTGGAATCTGAGCTGAAATCTGAATTGATTATGCTACCAGAAGGTCATGCAGACCCTGAGAGCATAACAGAGGAAATGAAGGCAGGAAATCCTGAATTGTAGGAAGAGGCTAGTTCAAGAAAAAAGGAAAGTGAGACTTACAGGGAAAAATCATGATCGGGACTGTTCAGAAAGCCTAAATACAGACAAGGGCCATGAAATTGTAGAATCTGATATAAATAGCAAAACAAAGGAAGAGAGGAAAACAAAGAGAAGTCAAGAAAAATATAAACAGACCTTACAATAAGAAGTTAATTCAAAACTCAGGTAAGAACTCTGAAAAAAAGAACAAAGTAAAGAACCAAACAATGACAAAATAAAAAATAAAAAGGAAGAGATGCTAAAAACCAAAGTATTAACATGGAAGCAACTGGTCATATTATAACAGAAGATATAGAAAACAAGAGACAGATACAAGAGGTTGAAAATGGTATAAAGAAAGACACTGAGGCAGAGCTTCGACTGAGATATTTTCTGGGAAGGACTCTGGAAACAGACTTCATGTTACCTATATTTAAAATCTCAATAATGCCTGATGAAACTGAGTTAAGGCTTAACTCCCATTTGAAGAAACTTTTGGAGGCCATCCTACAAGGGAATGGGAGATATGGGGACATAATAACTAAGAAGTGTGCTATTAGACCTTTACCTGATACAGAATTGGTATTTTACTCTCAGATCAGCATTATGCACTCAAAGCAATAGAAAATCAAAAGAAGAAAATGAAAGATCTAGGTTTGAAATAGACAGTGTGGTAACTATGAAGTCTATGTTTCCAGAGCACTTCTCAGAAAATAATACTAAAGCAAGGATGAAGAAGGAATTCCCAATCTCAATTTGTGGGATTGGTAATTTCTTGAATGAGACAAATACAACCTACATCCTAGGATTGTAGATTTATTACAGAATCTGTTAAAGGATAATAAATTGCATGAAATAATATTGAAAGCAAAGCGATGGGAAAATCAAGGGCAAAGTAGCGATTGGGTAAGGAGTGAGCCAGATTGTGAGCTCCTCCTTTCCAACTCAGAAAGGCTGGATAACCCTGACATAAACCTAAAAGGAGAAAAGAGGTCTTATGGGACAATAGGGAAGACAGAGATAATGATCAGTGGTTAAACGTAATTAAGATGGTAAATAGATTTCAGATATTGCAGGACATATATGCTGATTGACAGCCAGATGGAAATATCAGAAACAAATCTCACCCTTCCTTAAATCTAGATTTTAATATTCTATCATGGAATGTTGCTGGACTAGGGAGAGGTTAGCTGATCCGTCATTTGTGGTTTATTTAAAGCAGTTTAACATTATTTGCTTGCAAGAACCTTGGACCAAAAGGAAATACACATTGATGGTTATAGAATGTTTAATAAAGGGGCAGGTAGCATAAGCAAATTCGGTAGATTATCAGGTAGCCTTGTATTCTGGAGCAAAATTGCAGGGTCAACTGAGTATGATGAAATCTTAGTGTACTCAATTATATACTTGCAATTGTTGTTGCAATAAATAATAAGAGAATTCTCATTGTCAATGTCTATTTCCCTCTGGTTGGATCTAAATATGACAAGAATAATATTGGAAAGCTTATATCTGTAATAGAAAGATGGAAACTGCATGGGCTGGAAGCTGGAATTATACTTTAGGGGGACTTTAATGCCAGGGTGAGACACAGCCTGGAGCCCATCAGGAAATTGGAGGCTTGTGCAGCCTTGGGTCACACAATCTAAAAATGGAAAGGGCAACAAAATATAGGAAGGGACGTGAGAGAGGAAGAAACTGGTAAAAGAATTAGAAGATAATAACATGCTTTTCATTAATGGGTGCTCTATTGGAGACTGCTTTGGGAATTTACATATTTGGGGATAAGGGTGCCTCCGTAATTGACCATTGCTGGATTACTTTGGATTTAGTAAAGCTTTTTGTGGCTTTCTCTCTAGGCAACGCTCCGAGTGAACATAATCCACTACAGATCAAATTTCATGTCAAACTAGGCAAAAGTGCTCCTATTGAGCCAAATAAAGGTATTGAAAGGGTCAAAAAGCGATCAAATGGGACTTATTGCAGAATTATAAATCAACAGAATTATTAAAAGATAACGGGATAAGGGATGAAATTCTAGATATGCTACAGCATACTCCCCATGAGCAATTTCATGAGGCGTATATAAAGATCATGGAAACAATTCCTAAGATCATTGTTAAAACCTTGATATTGAAGGAAAGAAGGAAGTAAATGGTATGATGAGGAGTGTAAACATCAAACAAAGATAAATAGCTATGCTAGATATACTCTAAAATATCCAAGTAAACTAACAAACATAGTCTAAATAGACTGAGAAAGGAGTATAAAAAATTATTGGAAAAAAGAAACACAGCTATAGAAAGAGACTATGGGAGCAGTCCAAGAAGGCTGCTTGGGCTAAAGATAATAAAAATACTAGCACATGGTAGCCCATGGGTGGGATAATATATCTTTCACGGTAGAGAACCACATTGAGCCTAGTTTGTGGCTCAATTATTATGAAAATCTTTTTATATCCCAGAAATAGGAAGAGAGATTCTCTCCAGGAAAAACTGGAAACCTTTAGAAGATAAAAATATTGGAAGAAGAAATTAACCTTGCTATTAGTTCAGCCAAAAGACATAAAGCCCCAGGATCCAATGGAATTCCTGTTGAGATTATAAAAGATGATCCAGGTCTCTGAGTCCCAGATCTTATGAGTTTATTTAACCTTACAATTGAAACAGGAAATATCCGCCATCATGGCAAGTAAACATCAGTGTTCCAATCCATAAAAAGGCGATAAGTCTAAGCCATGTAATTATGGGCCCATAAGCCTATTAGATACAACACAAAAATTATTCCCTAAAATAATCCACAGCAGAATGATGATTTGGTTAACAGAAAATTAAATTCTGAATGAGGGTCAAGCAGGCTTTTACCTGATCATTCTACTGTGGATCCATGTTTTGTACTGTCTCATTTGGTATACAAATATAGTCATATTAAAAACAAACATCTTTTAAATAAAGTGCTAGAAGAACTGGATGACTCAGGGCTGCACATGACCAGGTTAGGCTCCAGGCAATGTCCTTCCTGGCATATGCAGATGATGTTGTCTTAATGGTGACTAGTTTTGGGGTGTTAAAAAGAGCTTGTTGAAATTTTATGAGAACTGTGACAATGCTGATTTAACAATTAATTTTGAAAAAAAAGTTTATGATATTTAACAGAAATCATTTGAGATCTAATAACAAACCTACCTTATTTTGTACAAATAACACAACTGAGTATGTGGAAAGATTCTGTTATTTGGGTATAGTTTTAATTATAATCTAGGATGGCAGGAGCACATAGCTACTATATTACAGAAAATGAAATGCTTGACCCTGTCAATTGAGTCATTTACTTATAATTATGGGGCCAGTCTTTTAAAGGCTCTTTAAAGGCATTTAATTCAAAGATAAAATCACAAATCCTTTATGGCTCAGAAATTTGGGGACAGGATAACATGAATGGGCTTGAATCTGGCATGAACAAATTTTATAAAAAATTATTAGGATTACCAAACAGTGCAGCATCAGTACTAACAAGACTAGAAATTGGACAGTTACCTATAAAATAATATTGAACAGAGATTATGCACATATTTATTTATTTGTTCTAGGATTACAGATACCTTTGAGCTGAGTCTCTTTTACAAGGTTCCACGTCATTGGTGCAATTTAAACAAACATAAGCAAAGATAATAGTTTATATAATTAAAAAAAAAACACATAGGGCCAGATATTCAGAGCTCCACATCGTGCAAGGCCATTGTGCTGGACTAGCGCCGACCTTGCGCCCGACTGCAATATTGAAATGCACCTTTAGCGCCGACGCTAGGTGTTAGCGCTGACACTAAACCAAAATGAAAGCAGGGGTGGGACAGAGGAGGGTCCCTGAATGCCAGTGCACTGGCACATTCAAGCAAGCGCCACAGGCATTAAGCGTGACCTGTAGTGCGCGCTGGTTACTGCCAAGAAAAGCTGCCTAAGGCAGCGCTAATAGCAGAGGTACCTCCCAGCACCTATCCGACCCTGTTCCCCATAGCAAACTTCATTACCCTGGTAGTCTAGTGGTGCCCCCCACCCAACCCGTTTCGACCGGTCCCGTAATAGCACATATATCCCTGGTAGTCTAGCGGCCCCCCAGCATGTTTTCGACCCTGATCCCCATAATAGCACATATATCCCTGGTAGTCTGAGCGGCCCCAACACGTTCCCGACCCTGATCCCATAATTCCACATATATCCCTGGTAGTCTAGCGGCCCCCAACACGTTCCGACCCTGATCCCGTAATTCCACATATATCCTGGTAGTCTAGTGGCCCCCCAGCAGCGCCACCCTAGCACATCCACCCATCAGCCATGAATGGAGCGGTGACTGGCTCAGCCCTCCTCACACCACCACGGCGGCCACCGACTAAGGAATGAATGAGCTGCGGTGCAGCTTGTTCATTCCTCGGTTGGCGGCGGCCGTGGTGGTGTGAGGAGGGCTGAGACTTCAGTGTGACTCCGATGGCTGATGGGTGAGATGTCTTGACTGCTGAGTGCTGGGCCGGATATGTGAGTATGAGATGGGAATCAGGGGCGTGGAGAAAATGTGCTGGGGAACATGATGCAGTGGGGTCCGAGGAAATGTGCTGGGGGGGGGCTCACTGAACTACCGGTGTCTGTTTCAGGCACACATGGACTAGGGAGTGGGACCATGACGACAGGGCAGACAGCCTGGCCCAGCCAGTCTGCCTAGGTCCCTACTGTATGGATATGCTGCACACCCTAGTAGTCTACAGCATATGTCCATCCACCCCCAACCAGGTGTGCCTTATGCTTGTCCCATGCATTCGTGGGTCCCCCACTGTGTTCCACCAACACCTGCCGTAGGGTGCCTATGTTGTTGAGGCAGCATCTACAAGGGCACATATGGCCAGTGGACATGTGTGACTATCTCCCCTCTAATATATATATATATATATATATATATATATATATATATGCATATGTGTGTGTGTATATCAGTTGTATATCTAGCTGTGTGATACATAGGTCTCACTCTCTTCATGTCTCTCTCCTATATTCATACCTTGTGTTGTACAGCTTGCAGTGCTGCATGGGCAGGATGTCTGCTCTGTTTGTGCCTGCCAGCACACAGTTCCTGCTGCTTCCAGCCTGTTCCCCTGCTGACCAACAGCGGAGCTGTGGGCATGCCTTGGCCTGCTGCATCCAGCTTGTACTACCATTCCGACCAATAGGTTGCGCTTGTGTGCTCCATGCAGTAGCACTGGGCAAACTGCGTGGTACTGACTGCTAAGCAACAGATAATGAGATGCAAATGTACCTGTTTGCCACAGATTACCTAAGTAGGCTCATTTGCATGGGAGCTTTGAATATGGCTCCCATTTGCCCCAGGCTATTAAGCTTGCACTGGGCTAATGTGTTAGCACTGTGTACTCAGGATTAGCATGTGCAAACCTCACTGCAACATAGCACAGTTATGCAGTGTGTGGCTTACATTGTTGTTTGCAGTGGATTGTGAGACATCTCTGTGCAGTCGCACACAATGCTCTCCACCTGCAACACTAGCTTTCTTCAGTATCTAATGGGCTGCAGTGGCAATGTGCACTTCCCTGTTGCTATATTCAGTGCTATCTTATTCCTGGGCTATTTTTGTCCTGCACCCTGGTCCTGTTTGCCCGACTTTCTTTGCTATATTCAGCAGGTTTTGCTCTGGGCTATTCCTTTGAATATAGCTTGCTTTTTGCTCCAGGCTATGTTTGCCTGCTGGGCAGTGCTACTTTAGCCCCAGAGCACAGTTTTGAATATCTGGCCCCTAGTCTTGTAGAGGGAAAAAGAACAATAAGGTGAAACTTTGGGGAGGGAAAGGGAAAGGAGGAGGGTGAAATCAGGAGACTAAGTGGATGGGAGAAAAGGGGAGGTAGGTGGGGTGGGGAACAGAGAGAGAGAGGAGAGGTGGAAAGTGGTAAGAATAGAGGTAGTGCAGCTGGGTGGTATTTGTCATGGGCCAGCAGGGGAGGTGAAGATGGGGGGTGCTGGCAAAGTGCAGGAGTAGATGTGGACATACATAAAAGTACATACTGGCTAAAAATATGTAACTTGCCTAGTGCAAGGCTACCAAGAATGTGTTTGGAGGAGATACTGTTTTATAACAACTTGGGGTACAAGAGTGCCCAGTTTATATGTACTGGAGGAGGTCATAAGGCCTTATGGCCTCCTGCAGTATAAATCGAGAGTTTGGTAAACCAATATTGGATATCAAGCAAGAAATTAAAATCGAGTCAGAGCTATCCATGTCCAGAGAGAAATGGAATTAAGTAAGAATTTCAAATTAAGCAGTTGGTTGACAACAGACACTACGAGAGCTTATGGGTTAAAATAGTTGCATATAATACAGAACCCTAATTTAAGGAAGACATTTACTGTTTAGATTTGGCTATATTGATAGCCAGACTTTAAGGAGCTTCTATGGAAATCAGACTTGGATTTATGTGCCTGTCAAAAAACAAAGATGACTTAGTTCATCTGCTTTGTTCTGCCCCTATATGACAAAGAGAGAACACAAATGCTTGGGGATGTTCTTGCCACCCTGGATATGGAACCTCTGTGTCAGATTAACTATTTGCTGAATTCAGAAGAAGAAGAAGTTACTGTATAGTAAAGAAAGTAGCAAGGTTTGGCAGATTCTTGGAAAGCAAAAAGACACATCTGTAAGGGAAAATAGGGTACATCATTGTGCAATATAACTTGATACGTGTTTTTGTACATTGCCCATTTGTACTATATTTATAGTTGTATTTCTGTTTTGTGTTACAAAACAACTCGATATTCTGTATGTTCTTTTAATGGTGACAACAACTGTATTTTTCAACAATAAACTTGATGATGATGATGATTATGATATAATTTCCTGCTGAAAGACAAAAGCTATAATCTGATGGTAAGTTAAATATACTTTAGGTCATAAAAGGGTATTCTATTCTCTTGAAAGGCGGAGACTTTGGGGCTACTCCACAATGTGACTTGTTTAGTCAACTGTTGGCCATGTCCCCCATATGCCATTGCATTTCTAACAGTTTTGGATGTTTTCCTTCATTCACTCCTTCCGCTGTTGTCACAGGTGGGATTGCCTCTGCAACTTGGTCCTGCAATTTCAAACCCCTTCTTATTTTACATAATCAATTAGAAATGGTTCCTCTGTCCTAGTATACTTCAATAAGAAAAGATTAGGTAGACAGGGGGTCATAGACTTTATCTATAAAAAGAAATTAGAATGGAGACAATAAAAGATATTCACATAGAAGTGCACAGAAATGTTTAACTATGATTAAATATGACATGGTGCTGGATTTATTAATGTTGCTATATATCTGGATTATACATGTTTTTGAACTTAAGAGCTATGCACTTAAAATGGAGGTATATATAGTGGAATCAATTCACTGACTGACTCCCAGCAGTGCAGTACAATGGGATTGCACTTTGTGACCCTGGTCAGCTCAGTCAGGGGAGAGCCAGGTGCAGGAACATGAAGGCATCCCATCATGTGCATAGGTCTGCATGGTTGAGTATAAGAGGATAGTTTGAACTGCATAATGGTTGCTGCACAAGACAGAGGAGCATAGAGAGTAAGGTAAGTTCAGAAACGTTAATAAACTTGAAGAGGACAGCTGCAGATAGTAAAATGCCGAGAAAAGAGCTAAGACTATTTTGTGCATTTATGTACATTTATATCTGTATATATGTATTATAGGGTGCGATCACACCCTTATACAGTAGTTAGGGTTAAAACTTCATTACTATGTTAAACTCAAACATTTGCTCTTTAATAACTTTGCAACTGTTCAAGCAATTCACTTGAAATTTTGCATGTGCCATCAGGACCAAAGAGCTCTTGATGTGGCAAGTTTGTCCGGTCGAATGTGTGGTGCAGAGATACAGAGTGTCAAAAAAATGTAAATTACTGTATTTTGTCAAACTTCTTGTCACGCAACAGCACAAAAATGGTATGGAATTTGATCTAAAATCTTTCTGGTATACAGGTCTTGGGACATAGTGGTGCCTTTTGAAGGTTTGGTGAAAACATATTAATCCATTCAAAAGTTTTACATTTCAAAGTTTCCCATTATTTCCTATGGGAAAAGTTAGATGTTCATCTTAAAAAGGATCCTATGTTGCAATATGGAATCCTTTGCCGCAAATGAGTAATCCTTTGTTGCAAATGGGAAATCCTTTTTCGTGCTGCTGCCATCTTATTTTGAGTTAACAGTGGCAACAAAATGAAATAGCACAAAAATAGAGGGCTTTAGTAAACACCAACAGTTGTGTTTACCTAATCGGGCATGTACAGTCAGATTCTGATGTCAGTTTTTTCTAACTTGGTCAGAAATGTGTTTTCTTAAGATGATAGAATCCTTTTTGCAAATTGCAAAAATAAATCATGAAACAGGATCCTTTTTGCAAATTGTGAAAAGGATTTGTTCCTTTGCTGCAAATTGTGAAAAAGCAACACAGAAAAGATTTGACTACAAGAGGACTTTAGTTTTTTCTAACTTGGTCAGAAATGCATTTTCTTAAGATGCTGAAATCCTTTTTGCAAATTGTGAAAAAGGAATCATGAAACAGGATCCTTTTGCAAATTGAAAAAGGATTTGTTCCTTTGCTGCAAATTGTGAAAAAGCAACAGCGGACATGGATTTGACTACAAGAGGACTTTAGTTTTTTCTAACTTGGTTGGAAATGCGTTTTCTTAAGATACCAAAATCCTTTTCACATATTGCAAAAGGAATCATGAAACAGGATCCTGTTTTGCAAATTATGAAAAGGATTTGTTTTTTGCTACAAACTGTGAAAAACAACTGTGGAAAAGGATTCTGAGACGTGAACAAGAATTCTTTGCAAATTGTGAAAAGGAACCCGGAAAGGATTATTTGTTGCAATTTGTAGAAAAGGATTTCAGCATCTCAAGAATCTGCATTTTCTTCTAAAAATGTACAATTCCCTGGTAGTCTAGTAGTCCTTTCCTCCCCTCGATGTCCAATAGCTGTCCCCTTGTTGCAAAAATATATTCCCTGGTAATCTAGTGGTCCCACCCGCCTCCCCGATGTCCGATTGCCATCTTCTTATTGCCAAAATATTCCATGGTAGTCTAGTGGTCCCACACCCCTACCCGATCACCGATTTCTCCCTCACCCTGCCATTTGTATATATTTTATATATATTTATTGATTGTGATACCCCACCCTATAATTGTAGGAAATCAGTAACATCTGTAAATGTATATTCCTGGTGGTGAGTAGCACCCCACCCTTCCATGTAACTCTCAAGCTGGAAATAAGAAAACAGTCCCTTGATGACTTTGTTTTGTAACCTGTAACAAAAAAATAGTCCATCATTGATCTGACCTGCACTTATCCACTTCTCTTGTGCACCCACCTTCCCTTGCACTGCTGATTAGCACTGTCGCCCATAGTGAAGATCTGACTCTCAATCAAAGATCATATTCGTTGCTGGAACCAATGACCGCTATATGACAAATAAAGTAACTGTGGTTCAATGTATTTTCTGACCGCAGTTACCTTACTTGTCAGACAGCAGTTGCTAGTTCCAGCAGCAAGACTCATCCTTGATTGAGAGTGGATCTTCACTGGAGCCAGTTCAGATGAGTGAGGGTATGTGGGGTGTTCAAGGGGTGTGTGGGGAGGTGGTGCAAAGTGGGCGTTTAGGTGAGAGCCAGATCAACGGTATTTTTTGTTATAGATTTGAAAAAGTTATCGAGGGACTGTTTTCTCATTTCCAGCTTGATAGTTACAAGGAAGTGCGGGGTGCCACTGGGCACTAGTGGGGATATAATTATTACAATTTGGGGATCGGAGGGTTGAAAAATTAGACATCAGGATATACATTTGGGGGTGCTAGGGATTTCCTACAGTTAGAGGGTGGAGGTACCACTGGCACACCAATAAATAAGTATATATTCAAATCAAATCAGATTTTATTTATAAAGCGCTTTTCAAAAGCCAAAGTGCACTACAGTATAAAACAAACATTCAATCAAAAAGACACATAAAATAAAAGGCAGCAGTAATAAAACTAGAAATTGTCCCCAAAAGCCAGGCCAAATAAATATGTTTTTAATGAAGACTTAAAAGTCTCGTGGACAGGCACTCTAATCTGATGAGGTAGAAAGTTCCACAGGGCCAGGGCTACAGAAGAAAAGCCCTAGCACCTGATGTCTGAGGATGGACCCTGGGAACTCTAGAAATCCCTCATCAGTGGAGCAGAGTGGCGGAGGGGCAGTAGGGCTGAAAGAGGTCTTGCAAGAAACCCGTCCCTGTCCGTGTAGGGTCTTATAGGTCAGGAATGTGATCTTGAAGGTAATCCTCCATCACACTGGCAGCCAGTGCAGTTCATGCAGCACAGGAGTGACATAGCTAGTTCTTGACAACCCTGTCAATGACCTGGCCACAGCATTCTGCACCAGCTGCAGGCAACAGAGATCCACCCCAGTAACCCTAGGTATAGAGCATTGCAGTAATCAAGACGAGAGGACACAAAGGCGTGACCCAATGTAGGAAGGTCCTCAGGTGGAACAAGGTGCTTTATCCGGGTGATGTTTCTCATATGGTAAAATGAGGACTTGACAACTGCTGACACTTGTGCTTTGGTGTCAGTTCGTTATCAACACAACGCCCAGGTTCTGCACCCATTCAGAAGGTCTCAACTGGTTGCCCCAAGCACAAAGCCAGACAGTTGCCCAGGAGTCAACTTCCTACCCACTGACCTGGATCCACCACCAGCACCTGTCTTATCCGGATTCAGTCTCAACCAGTTAGCACTCATCCAGTCCTGAATCACAGCGAGGCAGTTGTTAAAGATCGAGACCGCACTGTCCTGTTCAGGTACAAAGGACATGTAGAGCTAGGCATCATCTGCATAGCAGTGAAAACTCAAGCCCATACCGGCTTATAATGTCTCCTAATGGCAACAGGAACAACATGGAGGACAGCACGGAACCTCGCGGCACCCCACAAGGCAGGTAGAAGGGGCCAAGGGAAAAACCCTGACACCACCCTCTGAGTCCTGCCTGTGACGAAAGAATGGAACAACCTGAGGACTATCTCGACAGTCCACAGAGTAGCCGCAGGTGTTCCAGCAACACCCCATGACCCACAGTGTCAAATGCTGCAGAGAGATCAAGGAGGACTAAGATCAAATGACTCTCTGATCCCTCGCTATCAGAAGATCATTGACACTCAAACCAATGCTGTCTCGGCACTATGCCTCTTCCTGAAACTGGACTGAGAGGATCATAGACTCATAGGTGGTAAAAGTTCTCGAGCTGCAACGCGATCACTTTTCAATAACCTTGCCCAAAAGGGCAGGTTAGAGACAGGTCTGTAGTTTGCAGGACAGTCTGGGTCACAGGAAGATTTCTTTAAAGGGTGTCACCACAGCCTCCTTCAGGTGGTCCAGAAACACCCGTGGGTCCAGCGAGCACCAGACTATCTCAGCAAGGATCAGTCCAATGACATCCTTACACCCCACAAGGAGGCGGTTGGACCAGGATCCAAACTACAGAAAGTTGTTCTCAAGCCCCAAACAATCTTCACGATATTCGCAATTGCTGGCTGGTCAAAATCTGTCCAGACATACGGTGCTGTGCCCACATCAGCTGCCGCTGTACTCATTTGAACGAGTCAAGCAGATCTCCTCCCTGATGGAGGACACCTTATCTGCAAAGAATTGAGTGAACTCATCACACTTAGATTGTGAAAATGCTCTCTGGCCCTGAAGGCGGGCTGGATTACACAGCCTGTACATGATCCAAAAGAGCTGAGCTGATTGATTCTTTGATGCAGCAATCTCCTGGACAGGAACTCCACCTTCTTACGGAGATTTCTGATTGATGGTTAGAATAGTGGCTATCAACCTAAGTTTGTCCTCCAGGCCAAATTTCTGCCAACAACATTCCAACTTTCGCCCAACTCTCCTCAACTCCTCAAAGTCCCATTAAACCAAGGGGACCGAGGGTGGAGAGGAGCGAATTGGACAGGAGCTACAGAATCAAGGGCCCTCAGCACCACACTATTATAGTGCACTACTAGGTCTCCTGGATCCGAGCATTCCAATGGCCTACTCGATAGGTCCAGCACCGCCATCAGAACCTCCGAGGTAACACCCGTCAAAGGGCAGTACTGGACCATTTCCAAAGGGTGGGTCTCATAGGGGAGCCACGAAACTGAACCTTAGAGTCTGACCATCCAACTGGTTCCACCACTAAGTCAGCGACCTCCATCCTCAGGAGGAATACCAGGTCCAGGGAGTGACCCTGAACATGGGTTGCAGCTGTAACTACCCTGTGAAGCCCAATGAGATCATCAGTTGGAGGAAGTTCTGACCAAAATGCGAGAGTTCATCATTGACACAGGCATTGAAATCCCCACCACCAACCACCTGGAGGATTCCAACACCATGTCGACATGAAGTCTGCAACTTCCTCATGGACAACCTTCTCATCTCCGGGAGGACAGTAGATGAGAAGAACCTGCTACCCACACCTGCACCCATGATACACTGAAGGACCTAGTGGTCCCCACTGGAACCTTTACAAGGCTCAGTTCAGTCTTAAAACAGATGGCTACACCCCGCCCTACAATCCAATCTCAGATGGTGTATCACCGAGTACCTGGCTGGAACAGCTGACTCAATATCGACCAGCATTCTCATCCAGCCAGGTCTCGTGATGCAGTCCAGGTCAGATGTCTCAAAAGATCACCAATAATTGCTGTCTTGTTCTTTATTGACCTGGCATTGCATAACACCGTCAAGTTGGATGAGAGGCATGGAAGAGCGGCAACTTGCCCACTATCAGTGGAGCCTTTGGGTATTAAAATATATTCAAATAGCAGGGTGAGGGTGTCACTAGACACCAGGGTATACACTTACAATTAATGGGGAACAAGCCACAACTGGAGCGTGGGGAGTACCACTGAACACCAATGAGAAAATAGAAAAACATATATGGAAATTGAGGTGGGGGTGCCACTAGACACCAGGGCAATTCATTTAAAATTAATGGGGCACTGGGCACAATTGTTGGGGCTGGGTTTACTGATACCAGGGAACAGTCAAATGTCATTTTCTAAAACAATATATGACAAAAATGATGTATGTGACTACAAATGCATGGGGACCCATGCGCTCCCAGAACCAAATAAGAATATGGTTATACTATCTGAAAGTAAGGAAATAAATTACAAAACTTCATTAATCGTGCCGTTAAGGGTTAAAGCATATTGTGTGAATGTGGAGACAGGGGTTTCCAACCTAACACTCATCGATGACCTACACACACCAACAGGTGTTGGGGTGCCTTAGATTCATCAACTAACACTCACCCCATTTTCCTATACTGTACCTATCTTGGCTTATTTACTCATGGAATGGGGTGAGTGTTAGAGCTGATAATCTTAAGGTACCCCAATGCCTGTTGGTGTGTGCAGGGTGGGGTGTTAAGGTTGGAAACCCTAATGCCACATTTCCTACTTTGTTGCTTTAACCCCTAACTGGTGTATTAATTTTTGCAATATGTATCTCTATATAAGATAAAAATCTGAGTTAATGTATGTTAGTTCTTCCACAGCGACAAAATGAGGAAATTTAGCATGCTGAAAGCCCCTGGTTCCCCAGCCCACCCCCAACCGGTATCAGAGCACGCTATGTCATCAACCCTAACTCTCACCCCATCACATGTGTAAAGAAGCTGAGGTGTAGGAGAATGGGGTGAGAGGACCGATGACCCTAACGCACCCCGATGCCGGTTGAGGGTGGGCTGGGGTGCAAGGCTTAACCCTAACACCGAATTTCTCACTTTGTTGCTATGGAACAACCCTAACTGATGCATTAAACTGAGTTTTTTGCCTTTAATTTTCCTTCTTTTGAGAATGAGTACGATAAATAGTGAATGTATCGCGCCCGCGCTCCCACCATGTGATGTCTTGTCACATAGTAACAGGAACAGCAACGCAAACACAAGCGGCAACAGTTACACAGATGGTAATGCAAACGTAAATGTTAAAGCAAACGTTAATTGAAACGCAAGCGAAAGTGACGGGAAGCCGAATAGTGACGCAAACGGACACGCAGCAGTACGAAAACACATACTGGTAACGGTACAGTGATGGCAACGGATATTTTAAATGCAAATGTTAAGTGTTAGAGAAAAAGAACGGCAAAGGGATCAGGAACGGAAATAGCACAAGCACACACGTAAAGCAAAACGTAAGCGATGGGCATGGTACCGCATTGTAAATGCAAATGGTAAAGTTAACATGAAGAACAACACCAAAGGAAGCAGAAACAGGAATGGAAGCGCATATAGAAATGCAAACCATAATGCGATGGTCATGGAACCGCAATTGTAAATGCAAATGGTAATGGTAACAGCAACAATAACGCCTAAAGGAAAGAGAAATGCAAATGCAAGCTAGCATGGAAATGCAACTGTTACGCACGGTCATGGTACCGCAATTGTAAACACAAAATGGTAACAGTAACAGCAATAATAACGCCAAACAACACAGAAACACGAACATACGAACATATGAAATTTGCCAGCAGATAAAGGCCTAGAGGTCTATCAAGTCTCGCTCGAATGTGCAGCTAGCACCCCTTATCCTGCAGCTGCCCTCCTTCCACCCTTCCCCTTCATTAACCCTCCCCTTGTCCTGTCCCATCCTCGCTTGAAGAGTCCACTGTTCTACTGCATACCACTTCAGGAGGTAACGATTCCACCCAGCCACCACCCTCTGTAAAAGTGTCTCCTCATCTCCCTCCTGAACCTTCCTCGCCTCCAGTCTCATATCATGGCCCTGGTGGCCCTCCACTACCTTACTTTGAACAGCCCCTCTGTACCGTCTTGTTTATTCCTTTCATGTATTTAAAGGTTTCAATCATGTCACCCTGTCTCTCCTCTCCTACAGTGAGTACATGTTCAACTCCTTCAACCTCCTCTCGTATGATAAGTCCCCCAGCCCCTTGATCATCTTTGTCACTCTGCGCCTGCACCCTCCAGTAACTTAATGTCCCTCTTCAGATACAGACGCCAGTACTGCACGCAGTACTCCAGGTGTGGTCTAACTAATGACTTATACAGTGGCAGAATCACCTCCTTCCTCCTCGAGGATATACCCTTGCACACAACCCAGCATTTGTTGGCCTTTGCAGCTGCCTTCCTACATTGTGCTGAGTTGTTCATTGACCCTGCAATGAGCACACCCAGATCCTTCTCCTCCTCTGTCTGGGCTAGCTGCACTCCCCTAGCTGGTAACTCCTCCTTGGGTTCTTCATCCCAAAATGCAGCACCTTCCACTTTTTGGCATTAAAGCCCAGTTGCCAGGTGTCTGACCAGGTTTCAAGCTTTGCCAGATCATTCTGCAACCCCTGCCATCCCCTAGGTCATCCACCACCGCGCCTACCTTGGTATCATCAGCAAACAGACTGATTCTTGCTCTTGATGTCTCATGATATGTCTGCAATGAATATCCCAAACAACACTGGTCCCAACACTGAGCCCTGTGGAACACCGCTCATCACTGCCCTTGGGTGTGAGAGCTCCCACCCACCACCACCCTCTGTTGCCTTCCCTGCAGCCAGTTTCCTACCCATCTCACCAGCTTTGCACCCACCCCTGTGCCTACTAACTTCCATCCCAGCCTTCCATGTGGCACTGAGTCAAATGCCTTACTGAAGTCCAGATACAGGACATCCACTGCATGGCTCTTGTCCAGTTGCCTAGTTACCCAGTCATAGAACTCGACCAGGCTGGTTTGGCAGGATCTGCCACGATGAAGCCATGCTGTCTGCTGTCCTGTAGTCCTTGGCCTCTAGGAGGGCCACCAGCCTCTTCTTCAGGATAGTTCCATTAGCTTACCACAATGGATGTGAGGCTCACTGGTCTGTAGTTTCCTGTTCATCCTGAGCCACTCTTGTGGAGGGCACCACATGAGCCATCCTCCAGTCCTGAGGTACACACCCCGAATGTAGTGAGATTAAATAGGTTCGCCAAAGGTCCTGCAAGGACCTCTGCCAGCTTCTTCAGTACCCTGGGTGGATGCCATCTGGGCCTGGTGCCTTGTCCACCCTCAGTACCTTCAAACCTCTTGAACTCTGCTCTTCATGATTTCCCATCTGTCACCACTTCCCCCTTCTGCCATTTCTACCACCTTGGGTGTCACCCCCTCTTCTTTAGTAAATACTGAGCAGAAATACTCATTTAGTGCTTCTGCCTTATCGCACCTGCTTCCACCCAACCCCCTCTTTCTAATCCTTACTATGTGGACACAAACACATACGCATACATAGCCAGCATAAACCGTACTTGCGGTGGCGTGAGAGCGGGAATGGTGCCATGAACGGTAACGGAAACGCAACTGGAAACACTAACTGGCACAGTAACGAAAGGACACACCCTTCTTTTCCCTAAAAACTGCGTTGAAAACACAGTGAAAACAAAGAATGTATACATAACAATGGGCCTCGAGCAGAAAATGAGGACTTGGAATACTAAATTGCTTATATCTCAGGAACCGCCTGACGTAGAAGAAAATGTAAATTTCGTATGAATTATGACTTTCCTGGCTAGTTTTATGGGGGGCTAAGCACTTTTGCAATGAAAAGTCCATATCTACGCACGTTTCAAGATACAGGCCCCAAAAGGCACTGACGGACACTGTAATGTTATCCAATGGGAAAAAGTCAACTTAGATGCTGTCACTGTGCCGCCCTGTAATATTTTTCACCAAACCACCAAAAGGTACATCTGTGGGATGTTGGCTTTCTTCTCCAAATTTCAGACCAAAGACCAAAGCATTATTTTGCAGCAGCGTGGCAAAAGAATTCCTGTAATGTGGCGGACGCCATAGTGTTTATCCCATGGGAAAAAGTGTCAACTTGAGTGTATAACTTTGCAGCCCTCCAATATTTTTACATCAAACCACCAAAAGGTACATCTGTGGCATGTTGGTTGTCTTCCTCCAAATTTCAGCCCAATAGACCAAACCGTTCTTTGCAGCAGGGTGGCAAAGAATTCTTGTTATTTTGGGCATAATGTCGCAAATCACTTTGTGACACTACTTTTACAAAAATTGAAAACATATTTCTGGGGTGTTTAACTCCAAAATAAAGACATGCCTAGCATCCTCAGGGCTCGACTATGTAAACACAAAAAGAGTTGTGTCCCTAGATGGTCCCAGTTTTAAATATCAAGCATTTTTGTGATCACCAACTGAAAACAAAATGGCGGATTTTGAGACTACTAGGGCATTTGCGATACTACTAAAAGTGCATTTATGACACTGTCGAACTTTTTGTTAACTTTTCCTATTGACATATAATGGAAACTTATTTTTGAATAACTTTTGAATCGTTTAATATTTTTCACGAAATCTGCAAAAGGCACAATGGGGACCCGTCACACGCGTTCTCTGAAGTTTTCAGACCAGTCGCGCAAACCATGTGACCTGTAGGCATGAGGAAAGAATTCACAAAACTGAACGCTATGCAGATCTCACTTAATAACTCCTAGCCTTATATCTGACTCACTACTTAAAGTTAGCAGATCCCAAGATATATGGTTCTTGATCATTATTCCAAATTTCAGGTAAACTGTGAACATTGGCAAAGTTATTAAGATGCAAAGTTTGACCCTTTAATCTTAAAAGGGCTACTCTACCATAAGATACACACACACATATATATATATATATATATATATATATATATATATATATATATATATATAGATAGATAGATAGATAGTTAAAGCTGCAAGAGTAAAGAGAATACTAACAAAACAAAAACAAACAACAACAACAAAACAGCGCACAGTCAGGTAGGGCACCACAGTTCAAACAGTCACTGGGGAGACTTAAAACGAGATTGAGGGTTTCTCTTGGTTGGGGTTAGATGGTGGCAGCTAAATATAAGTTTGTAGAACCCTGAGCAGAATGTAATGAGTTACTGGATTGTATTAATTACAGAATATAAAGGCAAATGTTGTTTGGCCTTAACACAAATTGATCTAAAGTGACTACTGATAATGAAAACTGGACTAAATACTTTTGAATATAAAGAAAAAGGTATGGAAATAACTGATACCAAGTACTATGAAATATTTATCTCTTGAATGAAGTTTATTATAAATGTACATGAGACATGAGTATGGAAATAACTGATACCAAGTATGACATATTTATGTGCTGAATGAAGTTTATTATAAATGAACATTTTTGTAATGTTACTAAATAACATTACATAATTTGATTATGTATATGTTTTAAATGCAGTTGATAAGTCCCTGAAGAAGCACAAATTCTATTGGAAGAAACTTTGGGGTATCTGCGAAGATACTTAAGACAAATACTGAAAATTATACAATGGCAAGAAAGAATGTTGGCCTCTGACTGGTCAGTCTGGGACTGGACCCATTATGTTATCCCAGTATAACATCATAGGTCTAGTCCCAGCACACAAAACCGCATCAAATGTGAAACAAATTACTCCATGACTGCGATGGGCTCACCTACTGTCTTCCCACTGGACACCAGGATCAGCTTCACACACATTCCTCTCAAACGTGCCAGCGTTTTCCCCCCAGCAACTGTCCACTGCATGACTGTTTTGTGTTAGACCCCAAATTGCCACTGAAAAGCAACCAGCAATCAGCTTTTTTTTTTCCATCAGTAAAACAGTTCTTACAAGGGCTTCTCAGACACTGCTGACAACACAGGAGTGACTGGCTGTCACTACACGCAAGCCTTGCACTCCCCGCTTCCACTCTAAATAACTTGTCAGGGTTTCTCCTCGATGAAGTAGCGGGACCGAGTGACTTACCATTGGTATGTTAATTAGTAGAAGTCTCTCAGTCCCTGCAAGTCAGTCCCTCACCAGCTCTGTTTCAGCTCTGTTGTAGTGACCCACTACAAGATATAAAGATGAACTACGTGACTTAATTAAACTTTTCCTGACCATGTCCGAGAGAAACTAACTCACCTCATCCCTGATGAACCCAGGCCAGGGACATTCTACATGCTGCCTAAAATACATAAACCTGGCAATCCAGGGAGACCCATAGTCTCTGGTAATGGTACCTTGACTGAGGGGATCTCAGGGTTTGTAGAGACCATTTTGAAACCGCTGGTTATGGAAAGAGACAGTTATATCCAGGACACTACGCACTTTTTGCATGTACTTTCTGGTTATAAGGAATTACCACCTGATACCATTTTAGTGACAATGGATGTAACATCTCTCTACACTAATATTCCACACACAGATGGCATTGCAGCATGCCTTAAATACATACATGAGAAAGGACCGGACAAAACATCAACCCTAGAGTGGTGGGAGAACTTATGGAATTCATTTTGACACATAACAACTTCAACTTCAATGGTAAACATTATGTTCAAACTATGGAACAGCAATGGGCACCAAAATGGCTCCACAGTATGCTAACCTCTTTATGGCTGACTTGGAGGAAGATTTTTTAAGGCAGTATCCCCACAAACCACTAGCTTATTTCGTTACATTGATGATTTGTTTATCATCTGGACGGAAGGCACAGATGCACTCTCAGATTTTCATCACAAACTTAATAATCTCCACCCTACCATAAAGCTTACCCTGGAGTACTCTACCACCAAGGTTAACTTTCTGGACACCAAAGTCATCATTAAGGATGGAACTTACATACATGTATTTACAGGAAGCCAACAGACAGACAGAGATACCTGCACAAGAAAAGTAACCACCCAAACCATACAAAAAATTGTCATATACAGTCAAGCACTTCGTTGTCATCGTATTTGTTCAAATGAGGATGACAGAGATACACATTTGGCTATGTTGAAAACACCTTTATTGAGCAGGGACACTCTTCCAGGAAATTGACAGGATAACAGAACAGGCAACGCAAGTACCAAGACAACAACTACTTCAATATAAAGAAAGACAGCTACAGACAGAATACCCTTGGTAGTCACATATCATCCAGACCTTGAACGTCTGTGTAAGATTATTAAAATCTCCACCCAATATTTAGTGAGGAGAAACCCTTAATTATATTTTTAGGAACTCCACTACTATCTTTTAAACAACCACCAAATTTATCCAGCCTAATTATTAGGAGTAAACTTTCACTGGAACAGAATACCATGTCACACAATGGCACACGACCCTGCAATCAACACCCCTGTAAGACTTGTGGGCTCATTTCTACCTCGGACTGTGTGGTTACATCACAAAACAGACAATTCCAGGTGCATGGAGTTATACATGCATGTCACGACATGTTGTTTATTTCATTCAGTGCAAGAGATGTCCACAAACAGGTTATGTGGAGAGACACGCCAACAGCTCCACACTAGGATGAACTCACACAGACATACTATTACAGAAAGGAAGACTGAAAACCAGTGGGGCACCACTTCCCAGCCTGACCACTCAGTCTCAGATATGTCAGTAATGGTCTTAAAAGGAAATCTCAAAAACACACAACAGAGACGAGCTTTTGAGATTAAACTTATTTTACATCTCAATATGGTAGCAGATGGGATGAACGTTGATCTTGGCTTTATGGACACTACAGAAACTAACATCCACAGACCTTTTCTTCTTCAAACTGACATATTATAGGACTTCAGCATGTGTGGGATGTGGATGCGTGTGTGTATGTATGTGTGTGTATGGTGTTGTGGTATGTGATATAACAGATGTGGGGCTTGCTGTCACATTGAGGTAAGTCTCTATTTAGATATATGGAGTTATAATGTGTTACTATTCTTATTTCACACACACAATGAATATTAATTCCTTCTTACTTTTTATCTTTGCCGGGATTGATTCCATTGCACCATATTCAGATTACCCAGCCTGCTAGTGTACATACAGGAGTGTTATCATATAATGTTATATATAATTTTGTAACTCTGTACATATTGGGGTGTGTGATCTCATTTGCATGGGGTCCTGCACAGATCTTTTTACATTAGGCTAATATTGTAGTAATTTGTGGATATGTAGGTATGTTAGACCTCTGGTCTTACACATATACTTTATATTTACTTCTAGTTACTTATCCTGGGAGGGTGGCAGGTTTATTTTCGTGGTAGTTCTATCTAGTATCCTTGGAAATGTTACTTTGCAGATAGTAGTAATGTTAAATAGTGTTACATTTTTACTCTGTAGATATTAGGAGACATAAGCCCTTTTACTCAGGATTTCATGACAAGTTGAATTCCTTTGGGAACAATTGCAGTGACTGAAGTTAATATAGGTTCACTAGGAGAGAGAGTGTGTATGTGTGTCTGTGGGAGAGAGAGAGAGAGAAAAGGGTGGGGAGAGAGAGAGGACATCTCCTTTACTATATATCTCCCCACCCACATTATTGTGATGTGGGGTGGGTTAGGTTGTATTGTTTGTAGGAAGAGGAGGAGAAATTACATTTTTATCTCTTCTTCAGATTCTTTAGACACGTGGTACATCAAGTTGCTACATTCTCAGTATATATTGACATCAGTACATATCAGGCTACATGGTCTTAATTCCTTGAGGTTCCTCGACTAGAGATTTTTGTTTGACACTAATATTATCAATTTATATTTAAATTATCATTTATATAGTCCTGAGGTTTTTAAATTTCTTGGGCCTTATATCTAGCTTGAGAATACAGCTGGGTGACAGGTCCAGCTAGGTTTACACATCACACAGTGTGCACTGATGTTTTTAAGACAACTTTACTGGTAAATTCTTGTCTATAAAGCTAACATTGAAATTTCATGAGCCCTATAACAATCTTAGTTTGTCTTTAATCTGGGTGGGGTTGCCTTTCAGTAATCACATCCTTATACTAACTGTGACACTCATAGCTTGATTTAGGAGTTATCTGCTTCAGCAGTGTTATCTTATGTCAATTAAATTTATATGCAGTAAGATTCTTTGTATGTGTGTTCCACCAAGCACATCTGACCCAAGGTTCTTTCTGGCTGAAGGCAGTATTGTACTGTTAAACTTCTCTGACATCATCTTCTTTTTTTTTTTTTAATGAGTATTTTAAAGTAATGGGATTTTTCCTGTTTTTTCTGCATTATCTAGCTGTTATAAGTATTGTATTTTCTAAACAACTGCCATGAGCTTCTGAAGAAGGACTGGTTGGTCCGAAGCTAGAGCACTTTGTTCTTGTTGTTACATCTATATTGGTCCATTAAAAGGTATCAAATCATTTGCTTCTGGGTCAGCTCTGTTTCAGGATCATGGATCCATGCCTCTTACAGTGGCTTCCATGAATCTTGCAGACAGTAACTACCTATCGGGGTTTCACGGAAGCCACTCAGCTCCAACAAAAGAAACCTCAAAACAAAATCTATTTTCTGTGCTTAAATAAATCTAACAGAAATCCTCCACCCTGCTGTGTTCCACATGCTAACTGCAGAAAGCTTCAGTGTCATCAAATGGCAATTCAGTGTCCTCTGCGCTGAAATACTGTCAGTGGCTGCACACTACTGTGTCCTCCAGTACAGATGCAGAGTGGTTTACAGACACAATTCAAACAATGAAAAACAACAACCATGAAATACATCCCAATTTAATGAATGGGGAGATGTCACACATAGCAGCAGAACAGTGAAACAATGGTAAGCCATCGAGGACTTAATCATTCAGGTACCAGCTTCACCTACTGGTCAAAAATATAACAGACTTTTTAAAAACATATACAGTACCTCCACTCACAAAAAATGGGGAAAAGTGAAAAAAAGCTTTTTCCCCCTTTTCTTTTCTTATTAAAATGGGCCATTGTATAATAGCAATAATGCACTCAGGGTGTGTGTTATGCTGGGATACCATGCCTGGGGCACTGGGCACTTGACCTGCTCGGCCTCATGCCTAACCACCCCAGGTGTGACATTATCCCAGCACAACACACACCCTGTCATGCATTATTGCAATTGACGTGGTTGTGCAGCCTTTTGAGAACGTTTTTGAAGAAAAAGTGGTTGGCGGCTCCATATCTATAACTGCAGGGTACTTTCCAGTGCTATGAGTTGACTCTCTGTCACTGGTGGTCTCTTTATTTGTGGCTCCTGCCATGGTCCCACCAGTTGTTGGCCATGTGGGATTTTCTAGACTCTTTTCCAGGTTGCCTGTAACTCACTGAGCTGCCTTGGTGTTATAGTTTCCCCAGCTGTTCCACACACCCCTGTCCTTTGGTTCCAGGCTCTTCATGGCTTGTTCCATGGTTTGGTATTTTGTCTGACTGGACAAGTTATCACTCTTCTGGAGGACCCTTTCATAGACCATGTCCTCTGTTTTGATTATGGAGAACTTCTGCCACTCTGGGTGGTACTGGTCAACTTGATTCTGGTGGCTCTGTTCTGGTTTGTTTGCCTCTACTGTGGTCCTTACAGTCAGACCTCTGCCTCCTCTCTCTCTATGGGTGGACTCCTGTGTCTATACTATGTCAGTCTATTGCACCCAGTCCTTCCATCATTGCAAATTTGTGCCTGATCCCTTATGACAGACATGTTCTGAATATGCATTTTACCTGCTGTTTTGGATGTTCTCTTGGTGGCTAGTCAGTCATTTTATGTATGTATGTACGCATTATGTACATATGTATGTTTGTATGTATGCATATACGAGTGTATGCATTTATTTACTTATTTCAAACATTTTTACCAGTAAAAGACATACTGAGCTCATAAAAGCTTGTCTCGAGATGTGTCCTGGGGGATTTACCCAGAATCATTTCCAGTAGTTAGTGTGCATCTTGCTTCCTTGACCCTGTTCCTGTCCAGTTCAGTGGGTTTTGGACTCTGGCCATCTGTACTCTTTGGTGATGGCACATCTCTCGCCCTTTCTACCTTTCATGCTCTTTGAGGGGCATAGCTGTGACACAGTTGGAGCTATAGCCCTTAGGTATTCTGCATTTATTGTACAGTACATTCCTGTTTCTTGCTCTTTTCTGGTATGGGAACTTACCTTGGTGCTGGAGTCCCTTACTCACGCTGTTTTGAATAGCTGCCACCTGTGTTTTTCACTTTGTCTTATGGAAAATACTTTTCTGGTGATAACAATCACCTTGGCTCAGAGGATTTCTGAGATGGAGGCACAGTTATGGATCCTCCATACCTTATTTTTATACCAGGATCATGTCTTACTCATACCCATCCACCTTCCCATATTGGGGCCTGTATTTGCCCTAAATAAATTGGTCCTAATAAATAATTGCCCTAAGATTATTCAGCTTCTTTGTTTTATTCCTTCCACAGTGAATGCTGGTGAAACTATCCTAAATTCTCTGGATGTCCATAGAGCATTATGCTTCTATTTGGTTCACACGATGCACTATAAGAAGGCTTCATTACTCCCATGATGGTGAATGCCTGTGTTTCTCAGCAGTGCCTTTGCAAGTCATTGGCATCCTGTATTTTCTCTTCTGTTACTAGAAGCATGGATATGAGCTTCTGGGTCATGTCTATGCATATGTCGCTTGTGTATGGCCAGTTCTGTGCCTTGATGCCATTCCATTTTGGTAGCTGTCATATGCTCTGCAGCCACAAGGAGTAGGTTCCACACTTTTACTAAACATTACTGTTTGGATCTGGTTTCCCATTGGTGGGCCAACTTCTGATTTGCCTCCAGCAAGGCCTGCTATTTTAGGAAGCTATGTCCTTCTACTGTGCAGTGCTTAACTGCCTGGGAATGGTTCCATATGTTTGGCTCTATGGTGCAAGATGTTCTTGAAGAAGATAGCTTAATTACCGGTAACAGCAGGTCTTTAAGAGAATCTCCTCTATAAAACTAGTGCTTTCTCAACCTCTACCTCTTTTGCATTTTTAGGTGAACTACTGTTGAAGACCTGCTGATTTGTACTCATTTGGAACCAGATTTTTAAGGACCCTTAGACCAACACAAAGGTGCATCAAACAACAATTTGCATCAAATCCAGGTGCAAATACTTTGGCAATTTTGCAAGAAAAATGTTCTCTGGGCAAAATTCCCAAAATGATATAAAAGGTCTGCTGTGTCAAAAATATATTGCATGTGGAGAGAATGACACAAGCTGAGTCAAAAATGCATGGGGTGAGAATGACTCAAGCTGAGTCAAAAGACAATGCAGGGAGTAAGAATGATGCAAACCAAGTCAAACAGACGATGCAGGGTGAGAATGACTCAAGTTGAGTCAAAATGATGAGTGATGCATGGAGCGAGAATGTGCAAGCTGCATCAAAAGATGATGCATGAGGCAAGAATTTGACTGGCGCTGCATCAAAAGACATTGAATGGGATGAAAATGACTCAAGATGAGTCAAAATGTGGACAAAATGGCCAAGACAATGGAATGTTAACCCCAAAATGCTCCAAACCAGTCCTCAGGGAATATTGGCTCTATAACCAACTCGCTACATGATCTACCCTCTTCTGTAGTGTCAGTTAGACCAGCTCTGGCTGGTCTAATAGAAGCATACATCTTTGGCTAGTATCAATAACTCCATCTTTGAAAATCAAAAAATGGGGATGGTGCATCACTTTTTTGGTACAAGCCCACTGCAACATGGCACACTCATTTTTTGATGCAAACCTGATGCAAGCCACTTTGCACAGGCAGTTCCACTTTTGATGTAAGCAGCATTAGAAAATCAGAATTGATGCAATTTTGTCACATCTTGTTCTTTGCATCATTCTTTTCTGGTGCTAGTATCTTGGGTCATTCTCTGACCTTTGCAAATAAAGCCCCTAGTCTTTAATATTTTCTGTTCCTCATTGGGTCTCTTTGTCTCAGCATCCCTGCCACCCTGGTAAGTGTTTTTGTCTCCTGTTTCTTTAGGAATTGCAGAACTCTGGATTTATCTCTGGCAGAAAACTGAGAAGGTATGGGGCCACCCACATTATATACAGTACATAATGTCACAAACCCACTCCTGGGGTCAGGCCCACTGAGCTCACAGTGCCCACTCTTAAGTGCAATCCGTGATGGGGGGACAGGGATACCCTCATTGTCCTTTAGAATGCTTGCTGTGGTCACGACTGGAGAGTTTATATAGAAGATCACTCCCAGGTCTGGGAAGAGGTTGGCTCTTCTACTTTAGGCCACCGGGTGTCACTCTTGTGTGTTCCCCAAAAGTCTTATTTTCCTGATAATCTTTGATGTCAGATTCCATAGTTAACACAGGGTTCATAATCATAACCCGTAAGTAGAATTTCACACAGGTATGCTATCAGCTGACACTAGGCCTGAGCCACCCTCACCAATCTCATGCCATCCACCTCTACCATCTGACAATGGCCATTGTCTGCTTACTTCTCTGCCTCCTCCACTCCATATGTAGTTCACCTTCAAAACTTACTCATGCTGGCTTTTGCTGACTCTCTCTGCAAATTACTGTATATACTATGCTTAGTCAACCTTGAGTGTAATGTATGCATCTATTGTTTCCTTTGTATTGACGTTACCCTACATCCTTTGACGTGGAACTTTGTAAATGAGCAGTTCCTGCTCAAAGGTACTGCAATCCTAGAGTTTACTAAATAAAATAAAAATAAAATAAAAATAAGGATGTGTTTTTTTTTCTATTACCTCACATAGGCCTGTTAGAAGGCTCTTTCCTGGCTAAAACACACTGGGCTTCTGAACTGGCTCAATTTAATTAGTTATAAGGAAGATCCTGTAAGTTGTATGATTATACAAGCTGATTTTATTACTTCTGTTTTCCATGGCCAGTTAATTTAGAGGAATACCTTTGATCATGTATCCACAAGCTTTTTGACAAGAACTTGTCAGATTCCTGCAAGCAAGGCTGGCCTTTGTAGGTCAGAGGAAGGTCAAACCCCTTTTTAAAAAAATCCAGTCTTTTCTGTATGTGCCTTCACTGACATGTACATAGAATTACATAAAAATCTATACATATATATATATATATATACAACAGAATAATATCTACAAATAAGGGCTATCAGTGGGTAACTCACCTATGTCAGTGCCACAGATATGCATGGAGGCACATCACTGTGGGTGGCACTCAGTGTTGGGTAAGTTGCTTTTTCTATTACTTTCTATTACTTTTGAAAACTTGTTCCAGAAAGCTCTGTGCAGTCACTAGTAAAGATGGAGAAGTACTGGAAGATGTAATACACTCTTACAGTTACATTTACTTATGTCTTTTATACAAAAGAAATACGTGAATTGTAATTGTTATATTTATTTGAAAGTAACTAACCTATTACTTTCAAAAATGTATTCTGTTATAGTTATTTATTATTTTTGTATTGTTTTCGTATTAAAAGAAATAAGTAACTATAATCATAAGGTATATTACTTTTTCTAGTACTTCTCCATCCTTGCTAGTGATTTCACAGAGCTTCTGGAACAAGTTTCCAAACATAATAGAAAGAAATAGAAAATAACTCACCCAACACTGGTGGTACTAGCTAGGCAAAAGGTTTCTTGAGTAGTCCTGAGCCCGATGGCTTACAGTTCCATACGTGTGGTTCTATGGAGGAGAATCTCTTGAAGATTTACTGTCACTGATAAATAACTAACATTTTTGCCTCTAGTAAGGTCAATAGCAGTCAGCTTATCTGTATTATGAAAAGTGTCAGAGTCTTTGTCTCATCTCTTAGGAGGATAGGTTTGGGTGAAGGAAGGGATTGTTAAGTGGAGGTCTTTTGAGCAATCTTTGAGGATGCTGGACCAGCAGATGCAAATCTTTGGGCACTCTCAGAGGATGTGCATGAGTTTGGTGCCCTATGAGTTGCATTACCAGCACTGTGAGTGTGATATTATGTTCATAACTGTCAGGACCTTGGGGGTATGACTACTGATGTATGATTTTATTTTGTGGAAGTGTGTTCCTTGAATCTCTACAGGCTACATGTGCCATTTTTCATGCATGAGGACTATGCATTTGTGGGAAGAACAGTGATTAGTTATTTTGCCTGCCAGCCATGCTGGCTCAGTGGACATGGAGTAGTAAGTTTGAATGGAGCCATAGATGCACTCGGGACCAAAAGGTAAAGAGTCTGGAGTGCTCCAAGTCTTGGGAGGACATGGTCTCTTAGGAGCAGCTCTGATGCAGCCCTGATCTGTAGACATGTTCAGAAAAATTCTTTGGGAAGCTAGTGTTTCATCATTACTTGCTGCAAGGAGAGAGAGATTTATTATCTTGATCCACAAGGTCTGATATGTTCCCAATCCATTGGGTTAGCCACCTGTGCCACAAAATGTGTTTTTATCTATACAAATGAGTGAATTATGCTAAAGATCTTGGAGAGGATGGGGTGGCCTGAGTGGTTTTAGATAAATATACTGTAGCAAATGCAGACAATCCAGTCAGGTATTGTATTACAACAGTAGTTGGGTGAGTACTTAAGCTTGGGGAATCTTTGGCTTCAGGAGGGTACAAAGATATTCCCTGAGACCTGGGCTGCTTAAGGAAAAGCCAAATGAGGAAGCTGGACTATGGGGTGTGTGGGTGGGGGAGGGCTTTAACCACTGTAGAGCTGCAAGCAATATGCTAGCAAATAACCCTTGAACCACAGGAGGTTTCTCACCTCTTTGCTCCAGTGGGTTTGTAGTTTTCTGTCACTAAATCATAGAGATTTACCTTCTAAAAGAAATGGTCCACGATAGTCTTAAGGCATTTGAAAAGTTTGTTATCAATATAGATTGGTAAGAGGCTGATACAGAAAAACAGTTTGGGTAGTGAGATCATTTTATCCCATCCATCTTGCCTACTAGTAAAAGCTGCAGTTAACTCTAATTGTGGCATCAGATGCCAAATCTTGGACCAGGTGGAGGAGATTTTCAGTAAGTATCTGATTTGTGTTAGCAGGGTCACAGATGTCTAACTACTGTATGTGATTCCCTCGTCTACACTCAAGAGATTTCATCCATCACTCTCATGATGACTAGCACAGCCTACCTGAGGGGCTCCCCTACCCTGCCCTGCCTGCTCCGGCAACCTGATGGGACAGGTGTGTCTACCTAGACTAGATAATATGCGTCTGACGGTTTAAATCTGCCCTTTGTCTAGCCTTTGTGCAAATGTTTAACTAGCCTGCACATATGCTTAACCATTTCCCTCTAATCTCTGCCTGTTTTCTCTATCTAATGTTACCTCCATGCCTGTATACATCATGTAAAAATAACTTTCTCACTGGCCTAAAATGTTGTTTGACTGCATAGTATAATGTAAACTGTGTCCACTGTTGATTTCCTGTATTGCCAATCTGTGGCCAGGGTCGAACTGAAAATGGTCCACTGGATCAGTGCACCTACCGTTATCAAAAACATAAATAAAATAAATAAATAAAGTGCAGTCCGTTTTAATACACAGCTGTTTGAGTAGCATAATCTTGGACCAGTTTCTTCTAAGGCTTGAGCAGTCAGCAGAAAATTTAGCGTAGTCAAGAGTTGAAGTAGGGGTACAAGGTATAAAATAAGCAGGTTTGCATCACAATTTGCTACCCAAGAATCGGGAAATGTGGAGTCAATTTCCAGCTTGAGTAGCAATGGTTGCTAATCATAGTAGTTGGCTGTCCATGTATTTTTTTACTTTCCTGGTGTCCAGTGGTGCCCCACCCTCCAGTTGCCAGCCCTTGTTTGCCTGGTGACATCTAGTGACCCCTCCCTCCACTGATTGCCATCCCCACCATCCCTGTAATGTGTTTTATCCCTGGTGTTTAGTGGACCCCGCCATCCAATTGCTGTCCCCGCACTTTTTAATGTTCCCTGGTGTCTAGTGGCACCCCCAATCTGATCACTGCCTTCATTTTTGTGAGGTTCCTGGTGTCTAGTGGCACCCCCACCATCCCATCGCTGTCTGTTTTGTCCCCATGCTGTTTTTTATTTGAACCAGCAAAAAAACAGCTCCATCGCCGATCACCTGCATTCTCACCTAACCACCCACTGTGCACCCACCTCCCCACACCCCCTTGACACCCCCATAGCCCGTCACTCACCTGAACAGGTCCCAGGTTCGAGATCTGTGCTCCTGATCGAAGACATACGCCTTGCTGCTGGAACCGCGACTGCAGTATGAGAATGAAGGTAAATGTGGTCCAATGTATTCAATGGGGGTTTCAACTGAGTATAACTCGGTCGTTTTGACATATTGACCTCAAATTTTCAACACCAGCCTTTTGAGGACCCAACCTCATGAACAATAAACTTGTCATTAGCAACTCCTGCCCAAGGTGATTTCTCAGTTGCTTAGTAGAAATTCACCTTTGACAGGGGTTGTAATGACAGTCATATTGTTCTTGAGGAGGGTCATCAAGGCTATGTTGAAAATTGTTAAAATATGAAAAATGGCAAAGTTATGACCATTAGTTGCAATTTTGCTATGCACCCTTATAACTTTGAATTTTTTAATATTTTGACCCCAGATTTCAACATGGCCTTTTTATTACCCCACCTCACATATGTCACAGCAGTCATTTTTCAAATCCTGGCCAAAATGTGTTTTGCACTTGTGGATGGAATGGCGTTGCTAAGCAGAATTACAATTTGGTGGGGATTGGAAAACTTTCTGCACCAGGTACATGAGTGTGGTAATAAGAAAGGCTATGCAGACAATTTGGTCAAAATAGCAAATTCAGTTTTCAGAACTATGTATACAATGGCTATTTTATCAATATATGCAATATTCTTCAGGTGAAAACCTAATATCAGGTGAAGCTACTGCTGGCTGGAAGCTGCAACACTGGACTTAGGATTTGCAAGAAAGTGAGTTTGCTCACAACAGAGGGAGGTGAACCTTACAATTTACAATTGTCTTTGGTTTGTAAAAGAGTCATTAGGAAAATTAATATTCTTCAGGTGGAGACTACTTCTAACTGAAAGGTGAAATAAGGAACTTAGAATTATCAGAAAAGACAGTCTTTCAATCAACAGAGGGAGGTGGACCTTGCTTTACTTTTGTTACAATTGTTAAGATTTTCAGTGCAGGAAGAGTTTAAACCCAGAGAGACTGAATACTGTTTACTGTGTCTGTCATTGTGCACAGCTGACTTGTTTTGGGGCTGACTGCTTTCAGAGCACAAGTCACCAGACTGTTTTTGGGGCTGGGAGGTTTACCTGTGTCTGACTTGATGTTTGGATTTTCTGTTTGATTAGCGGGTATTTTCTCTGTCAAATTGTCGGTAGGGCATCTTGCTGACAGGAAGGCACTCATCGCAGCTGTAGGTCAGAGCTTTAGCTGATTGTTTCATGAGGGCACAGTTTAGGCTCAAACCTTCCCACCCCTGGAAATAGTTCCTTTATACCTGGGGTTCTGACATCATTTCCTCAAGAGGCATGGTACATATCACTGTTATATCCTCTGTAGCATACTGCACTGACAATATAAGCATACATTGTATAATATATATATATATATTTCTATATAACAAACCAATCACACACACACAAAAAAAAAAAAACAAAAATAAATAAATAAAAAATAAATAAACAAGAAGGTAGACAGACATGTGGGGAGTAGTGCAATGTAATGTCTGTGGGGCAGCAGTCTTCGGGAGTCTTTCTGAGGCTGAGATGCTGCCCTGTTTGCAGACAACTCTCTGCCCTGAGGGAGGAAGTTGCCCATCTTCAGGCCACACTGGACAGTAGTAAGGGAACCTTCCCCAGGCCGCACTGGACAGTAGTAAGAGAACCTCCCCATCCAGGGACCACCAGAGCCACCACCACTACCTCAGAGGTTGCAAGAAAGCACAGCAGTTGGACCACAGGGCTCAGGGAGGGTAAGGGTGGTGGAACAGAAGCACACCCAGTCAGTTGTTCCACTCCACAATACATACACCATTCTGGGGAGCATAGTTCCCCCATGGATGCACCCACAGAGGAGACTAAGAAGGTTGCAGACAACTGTCACAAAGGAGGCCCTCAGGAAGGAGGCAGAGGATGCCACAGGGAAGGGAAGCAGCTCCTGGTGAGACTCAATTATTAGGGGATAGAACTGGGGGAGCAGGGAAACTGGGCGGTGCCTCACCTGGTGCCAAGTGAACGGGACAGGAAGCGATCCTTAGGGATAATGAGAACAGTTGCACGGAGAGTGAGCTGGACGTCATTGTCCACCTAGGGACAAATGACTTGACTCACCATGAGATTAGAGCAGTGCAGAAGGACTTGTAGAGTTGGGGAGGGGCCTAAGACAAGTAGCACACACAGTATCCTTCTCAGAGGTGCTGCCTGTCAGTGGCATGGGTGAGGCGAGGTACTTGCACCACGCAGTTTAATGAATGGTTGAAAAATGGTGTGAGCACAGGGTTTGGCTTCATTGGGTACTGGGGTTCCACCTGAGGGACACCAGCCTATACTGGCAGGATGGTCTGCATCTGTCCAGGAAGGAACAAGTCTTTTGGGCAATCAGTTTAAATGCTTCATTGGCAAGCTTTTAAACTAGTCAAAGGGAGGCACTGATAAGCAGCAGAAAATCCCAGCCTTCCCTACAAAAAAGGGTACTAAATGAGAAAAGACCAAGGTAGAAAGGTCAATGGGGATGTTGCTACAGAAGGTAAAGCCATAAAAAATGGAGAGCAATGAGTACCAATGCCCGTAGTCTGGGTAACAAGCTTCCTGAATTAGTGGCCTTGATGGAGGAGGAACATCTGGATATCGTGGCAGTCACAGAAACATGGTACACACAGAACCATGACTGGGATGTAAACATACCAGGGCACACTATCTACAGGAGGGACAGGTAGGTAAAGAGGAGAAGGAGTAGCTCTCTACATAAGGGAAGGAATCAAAGCAACAAAACAAAAGGGTAAACAGGGAGGAGAAGAAGCACTGTGGTCAATTTGGAGACAGGCAATGGCACCACAATCCATACAGGGTTAGAGCACAGACCCTCTCTCAGGGGAGGAAATGGACAAGGAAATGATAGAAAGTATACTTAGAATGGCAGAAAAAGGGAGATATTGCTGATGGGTGATCTGAATATGTCAGATGTTAACTGGAGTGCAGTTGCAGTGGCCACTTCTAAGAGTGGGGTTATTCTAGATGCCCTATAGGGGCATGCCTTAGACAACTAGTATTGGAACCCACTCGAGAGGGAGCAATCTTAGTCCTGGTTCTCTCAAATGGAGATGGAGAGGGATCACAGATGTAGAAATGGGTAGCCATCTGGGAACTAGCGACCATCGAACAGTATGGTTCACAATAAACACAGCAATAGAGTCAAGCCATACACAGGCAAAAGTACTGGACTTCAGGAGGGCTGACTTTGCTAAAATGGGTGAGTGCCTAAGGAATGCACTAGCAAATGGGCAGGAAGGAGGTGGAAGAACAATGGGGAATAATTAAAACTGCCATCACAGAGGTAACAAGCCTTTGTGTGAAGCAAATAAACAAAACAAAACAATGTAAGAAACCACTATGGTTCTCAAAGGAGGTGGCAGTGAAGGTTCAAGAGAAAAGAAAACATTCAGGAAGTACAAGGAATCACAGAAGGAGCAGGACAGAGAATTGCATCAGTCAAAGCAAAAGGAAGCTGGGAAGACAGTCAGAACAGCAAAGGCCTGAACCAAGGAAAAGATAGCCAACTGAGTTAAGAAGGGGATAAAACCTTTTTAGGTACATCAGGAGCAAATGAAGACCAAGGGAGGGATAGTGAGGCTTAATAAAGGGAGGGGTGGGCAGAGGGTGACTGTGAAAGGCAGAGATACTAAACAAATATTTTTGCTCAGTATTTACAAATGAAGAGGGGAGGTAGTTAAAACAAATAACAGAAACACTCTGGATACAGAAGTTGATACCAGCCCATTTACAGAAGAAAGGGTTCTGAAAGAACTCTTAAAACTGAAGGTGGACAAAGCAATGGGGCCTGATGGGATTCATCCCAGAATTCTAAAAGAACTAAGAGTAGAACTGGTGACACCACTGACTACCCTCTTTAACAAATCATGGGAGGATGGGGTGGTACCTGAGGACTGGACGAGGGCAGATGTGATTCCCCTTCACAAAAGTGGGAGCAGGGCAGAAGCAGGAAACTACAGATGTGTTAGTTTAACCTCAGTGATAGGAAAATGATGGAATCACTTCTGAAGGAAAGAATTGTCGAGTACCTAGAGGCCAGAGGGCACAGGACCCAAGGCAGCATGGATTCACAGTGGGAAGGTCATGCCAGACAGAATCTAATAGATTTCTTTGACTGGGTGACCAAAGTAGTAGATCAGGGAGGGCTGTGGACATGGCCTACCTAGACTTTAGCAAGGCTTTGACACAGTCCCACACAGAAGATTAATATACAAGTTAGCCAGCCTGGGTGGGTCCCAAGATGATAGCCTGGGTAAAGAATTGGCTGGAGAATAGGACACAGAGGTAATAGTAAATGGAGTCCATTCTAAAGAAAGGAGTTACTTATGGGTTACCGAGGTTCAGTATTAGGACTGGTCCTATTCAATGTCTTTATAAGCGACATTGCAAAGGACTGGAAGGAAAAGTATGTCTCTTTGCAGATGACACAAAGATCTGCAACAGAGTTGATGCACAAGGTGGGGTGGAAAGGATGAGAAGGGACTGGCCGGGTTAGAGGAATGGTCAAATGTATGGCAGCTTAGATTCAGTGCTAAGAAGTGCAAGGTAATGCACCTGGGAACAAAAACCCAGGGAAGAGTACACAATGGGGGTGAGATACTAACAACAACAAAATGGAAAGGGACCTGAGGGTAGTCATATTAGATGACTTAAGGTGGGCAAGCAATGTGAGAGGGCAGTAAGGAGGCTGGGGGATACTGGGATGCATAGGAGAGGCATCACCAGTAGAAAACAGGAAGTTGTGATCCCTCTGCACAGACAGCTGGTGAGACCCCATCTGGAGTACTGTGTCCAGTTCTGGAGACCTCATCTCCGCAAGGACATAGACAGGATAGAGGCAGTCCAGAGGAGGGCAACTAAAATGGTGCAGGGTCTGCACCGGAAGACATATGAAGAGAGACTAAAGGAGCTTAATATGTATAGCCTCGAGGAAAGGAGGGAGAGGGGGACATGATAGAAACTTTCAAGTACCTCAAGGGAATCAACAAAGTCCAAGAAGGTAGCATCTTTCCAAAAAGAGGTGTGCAAGAACAAGGGCACAATTTGAAGATGGGGGGCAGCTCAGAGGTAATGTAAGGAAGTATTTTTTCACAGAGAGGGTTGTGGATGCATGGAACGGCCTTCCAGAGGAGGTTGTGGAGTCAAAACAGTGGTTGAATTCAAGCATGCATGGGACAGTCATAAGGCAATTCTAGGGGTGGGGTAGAAAGAAGTAGGCTGCTGGTTAACTAGGATCTGCAGCTTAACCATTAGGTGGGGAAATGGGCAGACTGGGTGGCCAAGCGGTCCTTATCTGCCATCAAATTCTGTGTTTCTATGTAATAAGTAATAATTACATGGTTTAAGTAAAATACCCATTTTATAAAACTGCTAATCAAATTGGCTGATTGCTAATCATTTTTCATTTTGATTAGCAAGGCCACTAATCAACTCTCTGACATTAATTTATGCCTTGGGGTAGGACCAAATGAGAAGTTGATTGTCAGTGAAAAGACCTACCTTGTGGGATTGGCCTGTATTCTGAATGTCCCTGGATGTTATTTCTGCAAAAGCGATATTGTGTCAGAGGTTCTAGGCCTAATAGGAAGAGATAGGGTGATGGGAAAGCCCTGCCTTGTACCTCTGTGCAGAAATAAGGGGCAGAGAGCATACAGTTGTTGACAATGATTGCTGAAAGTCTGGTATAGAGGTGTGTGAACCCAGGTCTGGAAGGTTGGATAGAATCTAATTCCTGCAGAACTTGTTGGCGATAGGGGCATTCAGCAGATTTAAAGGCTTTGTGGAAATCACAGCAAGGGCAACCATGGGGTAAGATGAAGATCTGGCATGCCAGATGGGATTTACTAGGATTCCTATGTGATCCTGTCAGGAACTGCCCTTCATGAGTCCTTCCTTTTCCAACATCTTTATTTAGTTTTTACGCAATTTACACATTTGATGCAGTGAATATTATAGTGCATTTAAGAAAACAGTTCTAATAACATTAATATACCATAAGTATTCATAATCTAAATTGTTTTTCTACAACCATATAAAAAGCACAGTGTAACAGGGAAGAAAAATTTCATATACACTTACTTATGAGTACAGGTGACAGTTACAATTCAAATACACAGTGGTGGTGGTATATAAATGTAATAATTGTTTCCACATGGTTTCTGTCTGATCCATGGTTGATCATAATTGATTTGCAATTTTTCTATTGAAAGTTTTCAATCAGTTTAAAGCAGCAGTGCAACAAAATTGGGCAAAAATGTGACCCTACCTTTTTTTACTAAACAAGATGCCAGTCATCTTCAGGTTTCATTTGGTCTTAAAATGTTCTAGTTCTACCAAATCATGCATACTTTATGAATGTTTCAATATTTTTCCCTCAAGAAAAAGGATGGCTGAAAAATTTGGCTTAGAATTAACATAAGCAGAGCTGGCAAGGGCCAGGATCAAAACATTTAAAATTCATGGTGCACAGCATAGGAGGCTCCTAGAAAAGTAGATTTGACAGTTATATTAATTTTTATCTACTGTAGCTGAAATTAGCTTTTTGGAAAAACATCGTGATTTAAAAGGTTTAAGCACTAATCTAAGACAACATTAATTGCATGCTGTTGGGACTTGCTAATTACATTTTAAGATTGCAAATAGTGATGGACTTTAAATATTCTCAGTGTGCTCTCAGGAGGTTGTAATCTTATTTTCAGCAAACTACCTGCTTGACTGGCAGTAAGGGAGTGCCTATGATGTGGGTGGGAATGGGGAGTGTCCTGCAACGTCACTCAGGCAAGGATACATTAGCTCCTTGGTTCAACCTCCTAACCAGATCTGCACTGGCTGGGTTGGGGTGAACAGCAATGCACCATTTGAGGAGTTTGTAAGGACATTGATGTGACTGTTTCAGTCTGGTAAGATTTTGCTGCATTAGGTTTTTGGTGCTAAAATGTACGACGTGAATAACTGTAAGTGTGAAAATTGATCACTAACATGAACCTATATTTGTACACTAGGACCACTTTCCGTTGAAAAAGCCTAGGGGCACAGGAAAATGTTTGGGATGTTTTATAAGTGGCCAAAGCAAGTCGTTAATATTGAAAAAAGGCTTGAATTTTTATGGAAATTCTGTCTGCTGGTTTGACAGTGCACAACAGACTTTTTGGAATTCATTCAGTGTCCTTTGTACACATCTCGATGGACTTCTAGCTACAAGGGTTGTTCACCAGAGATGCTCACCCCACATTTGGTGAGTTGAATTTCAGCTGCCAAACCCTTGACCACCCTCCAGATTTTGCAAGTTTCTCTGCATTTCCTTTATTTCCTCATCACTATCCACCCTCCCAAGCTTAGTGTAATCTGCGAAGAGACCTGACCCCCAGATTCCATCACCAATATCACTGATGAACATGTTGAAGAGGACCAGACCTAATACAGATCCTTATGGAACCCTGCACATGGCTCTCTCTCTCTCTTCTTCTGATCTGACCCTGTTGACCACTGTCCTCTGCTGCATCCCCTTAGCCAGTTACCTACCCAGTTTACTATGACCTTAGCTGCATCTAGATCCTTCTGCACCAAGCTCCTTCTTCTTCTTCTTCTTCTTCAGCAAGCATCAGTGAGGCACCAGGTTGAAAGCCTTGCTGAAGTTGAAGTAGAACAAATCAACAGCATGGCCCCTATCCAGTTCCCTCATTACCCAGTAAAAGAAACTGTCAGGTTAGCCTGACAAGGCCTCCCTGCCTTGAATCTGTGCTGTTCTTTGCTGGAAACCATTGCTCTCCGGTTCCGTGTGGTAATCTTGTGGGAAACTATATTGCAGAACAAGCTTTATGGGCAGAACATCGCAGAACAAAATACAGCCAGGAAAAACTATCACAGGACATAATTGTGCAGGCAGGATGCAGGCAGTACAAACAGCAGGGCTGCACATGAGCACAGGACACAGACTCTTCCTGCCTTGCTGTCCCCTATGGTATGAAACCCTTGATGTGTGCAGCATGTCCAGCATACTGCTAGCTGGACACCGGGAGGGGCCTCACGCATGGCCATGATTACCATCCACCTGCTGCTGGTGCTGTGTGGAAGGGAGAGGCACAGCACAGCACAGCACAGGGAGCACAGCAAGGCTACCTGGTGTGGGCATATGGCTCTGGCCATCAACTGAGGTACTCCCAGACTTCTGACACCCCAGACTTCCATGTGTGCAATGGTGTCTGTGACTACATTATTAGGCGTTATGGTGGTTCTCCCGGTGTCGTTGCAGGCACATGCATCTACAACAAAGGTATAGCTCTGGGGCTGCAGGTCGGCTGCCTGAAGGATGATGTTTCTGGACCGGACCCGACACAGGCAGCAGGACACATGGACTGGATGTATATGAGGTAGGTGAGCCTTGTAGAGTGCTTTTCTACAGGCAGGGCACCACAGGTATGGGTAGCAGGTCCGTGGCGAGGGTAGGCTGACTGATGGATGGGCAGGTTCAGGGGCTGTGGGTAGGCCAAGGTTTCTGGGGCTGCGGGGCACTTGGGGAGCTGGCAGCACCTCCACCCACAGAGAGGACACGGGTTCCATGGCTATGGTCATGGTGTCTCCTGTGGTGTACCTACTGTGCCTGCCTCCTGGTTAGCTCCTGAGTGCCTGGCTGCTGTACGGTATGTGCAGCGGTCAGTGCAGCAGTCTTTCCTGGCTGCTGTCTGCAGGTCGGTGTGGCACTGCATTCACTGTTGTATTGTTCCAGTGCTACACTGACCAGGTGTCGCACCATGACTGCAGCCATTGCCATCCTTCTGTGCCACCTGGTCCAATTGGGCCCCTTGGAGTCTGGCAACACACAGCGGGCTCTGCATATGCTGTATTTTTGGCCCGTGATGTTTTGTGCCTGCAGTGAAATCGACCACGATGTGCTGCCGATATATTGCTCAGCTTTATTTTGCAGGCAATATTAACACCTAGAACCTTGCTCTCCAAGTAGTCCACGAGATCCTCTTTGACCAGTGACTCCATCAGTTTTCCTACAACAGAGGTAAGACTGACAGGTCTATATTTCCTTGCTTGTTCCTTGTTCCCCAAGAGTGGAACTATGTTCAGCACACTTCAATCCTCTGAACAACCTCTGTCATTAGAAAGGTGTTTAATAGTGTCAGTGGCTCAGTAGGTAGCACACTGTCCTCTGAGGCCGGAGATCAGAGGGCTGTGGGTTCAGTTCCCACATGTGGCACTTGGGTTAATATCCCAATACTGACAGTGTAGTGCAGCATGAGAGGGTGCTGCCCTTCTGAGGTTCCGTCTTTCAGATGAGACGTTAAACTGAGGTCCTATCTGCCTGGATTGGTGGTAATTCAGGTGGATGCTAAAGATCCCATGACACGATCGAAAGAGTAGGGAAATTCCCGGTGTCTGGCCAAATTTCTCCCATTCACTAAAAATACCACCAACAGAAAATCTGGTTCAATTTCAGTTGCTTACCATCTATATCCTCCCCTGGTCACCCCTGAAAAGGAACTTCTAGGCCCAGTGGGCTTACCAGATCAACAAAATTCAATAAATACAATAAATAAAATAGACCTTACTAAGGGATCAGCCAGTTCTGCCAATTCCCTGAATATCCTTGGATGCAACCCGTCTGGTCTTGGGCCATTATCAATCTTTAGGGCTGCTAGCCCTTCAGGACCCTTTGCTAGTAAATGTTGGCTGCCTCATCTCTGGGACCCACTCAGTGGCCACTTTGATGCCACTCTCTAGCAAGGGCTCATCATCCTCTATAGTGAAAATTGAGCAAAGTAATTGTTAAGGACGGCAGCCTTTTGCTCATTGTCTCAATCACCCTACCCACCTTGGTTAGCTTTACAATTTCCCTCCTTTCTTCCTTTGTTTTCACTCATGTACCTAAATAACTTTTTCTCCATTCTTGACCCCTCCACAATGTGCAACTCTGTGTCTGCTTTGCCTCCCTAACCACCTTCTTTGCCTCCCACTTTTCAAACAAATATTCTCCCATTCTTGCTCCCTGCTTTTCTTTAAATTTGTAGAAGGCCTTTTCTTGGCCCTCACGGCTTCCTGACCCTTACTGAGAACCATAGCAGTCTCTTGAACCTGTTCTTTTGGTTACTTTTCTCATGCATACCTTAGATGCCCAGAGAATGGCACCCTTTATTGCCCCTATCTCTTCCACCCATCTATGTTGTCCACCCCTACTAACTTAACCCTGACCAGCTCCCTCAGTATTGAAATCCACCTTACTAAAATCAAGGACTTCAGCTCTCAATTGAGGTTTACAGACCCAGGGCCAGTTTGAACCAGAGTTATTATCACTGTTCCCTAATAGCTTCCTACTCCCACAGCCTCCTACCAGCTCCAAGATGGTGAGCACTACATCAAGAAACACAATCTGCCTAGTGCACTTCTTAACTAGCTGTACCAAAAGCGGTATCACATCAATACAGCGGAGTAAAAACAGTGCGTGTATTTAAGCGCACCGTTATAAGCACACAGATCAATAACCGCTAAAGGCACATTTCACGTAATCCCTAATAGTGCATAGCATGTCTAGGAACCTTCTGCCACTAGTGGTCTTGATTCAGAGATCCATATGAGCCAACCAGTTTGAACAAAACTTCTGACCTGCAGTCACAGATCCTTGTCACTTACCTAAACCCCAGCAGCTGGGTAGCTCACCCACCTCTTGCTTCCCAAACTCCAAGCCTATCAAATAACTTTACTGTTAAAAATAAGTCATGTCGTACCTCTGCCTTGCCTCGAATTTCCACTGCACCTCCTTTACAGTGCCATTGTTTCTCCATTCTTCCATCTACTGCCTTAGATTTCCTGCTCAGTTTAGTACCCTGGAACTCTATATTTGCAGTCCCAAGTGTTATAAGCCTAGCTGTTCAGTTGCTGTGCAGCAATAATTTAAATATATGCCCAACCTGTATTGCCTCAGTCAGGACAGATGCTCTGAGTGCCTATAGTACCACTCACTGTGCTCAGGTGCTCCCGTAGGAACTGAACCCAGGCTCACACAGTTTGCAAGGCTAACGTCACCTCCTACACAAGGTGCAGGGGTTAAGCACTGTCCTTTAGTTATAAATCCTACCCTGACAATCTCTTAAATTACTGCTACCATTATGTGAGCACTATCCTTTAATTACAAATTCTACCCTGACAATCTCTTATAATACATCTACCTATACTGCTCCATCATGATGTATTGTCACCAAGTGGTAATTGTGATGCGCGGTTTTGATGTGCTGCTAATTTACCATTCTGCTATTGAACGTCCTGTTTTCTTCAAGCGCAGTATTGACACAGAACCCCAACAGATAGTCCTGGAATGCTTCCAGCATGGCCTGATGTCTGGTGCTCTGGTCACTGGAACATGCCAATCGATGTCTGGCAGGGCTGCTCCACCCACCACCACTAGTTACCACTTAGCTACTTCTTTTTCTGGTTCTTCCCTGAGCTCTCTGTCCCTCTCCCTTGTCCCAACAGTCTATAGATCACCCTCAAGCACAGTTTCCCTCTACCTGTTGCTCTATCCCTTCTGAACATCAGTACCCAGGGACCATCTGTTCCCAGTTGTTATTTTCCAAGCCCGTGTTTCTGTTGTGGGCAAACACATTGACATCCAGTGAAATATGACAATAAAACCTGGTCAGGAAGGAAAGTTCCATCCTCCTGGATAGTCACGTTGGCACTAAACAACTAATAACCATACAAAATGGTACTTGGAATTGACAATTTATACATTTCTAGCGAATTAAAATTAGGGTCTGTTCATGAAAAGGTTACCAAAGTGTGACATGAGGGTCAAATTTTCAGATTATTTCTAGATTACATTTGTGATGCATTTCAAGATATTATGACCCACGTATGAAAAAATAAACATATTGGGAGATAAAAGCCCCACAGGTTCCTGAGATAAAGAACTGTATTGTGGTGAGTGTAACAAGTGACACCACACACCATGGTGAATGTAGCACCTGATACATTTGTTTTAGTAGTAAAACTTTAATAAACATGTAATGAGTTGTATTAAAATATGAAAAACAAATATTTGTAAGAATTATATTACATTAATTGCAAATGTGATGTTTTGCACCATGTACTGTGATGAATGTACAAGTGACACCACACTTATGTTTGACTTACTAAACTGTACTAAACTTACCTAACAACTAACATACTACTATTACTGACTGACATACTGCTATAAAACATGAAAAAATCAACAATTACATTACTGGCAAGTGTGATGCTTAACACCATATAATGTGGTGAATGTAACAAGTGACACCACACATTTGTTTCAGGTTTAAAAACTTACTGAACATGCCTTATGGCTATCATGTCACTACTAATAACTAACATAGTGTTACAAAGCCTGGAGCAATTTGACAATAACAACAGTACTGGCAGGTATGATGATTGGCGCCACATATTGTGGTGAATGTAACGAGTGACACCACAAAGAAAATCCATTTTAACTCTCCACCCCATATACACTGAATAATCCCTATTACAATTTATGCCCAGCACTTTCCTTAGACATGCAGTTGTCACTGAAATATGCTCTCTGAAAATTTGCCCAACAATCAGTGAATGATGGTAACCAAAGTCTACCTGTGGTGAATGTAACTGCAACCCTCGTTGTTGCATGCAGTGCTTATCTTCATGGAATGTAGCCCAACAAATGGAGGAGCCACGTGCAAAAATGGGTTTTAAACCACAACTCCGCTCCTCCCTCTATGGTTGCTCCTTGGTTCTGTTGGGCAGGTCATGACTTTGCAACTGTCACAGACTGACGGGTAAACGTTGGGCCTGATGTGACCCCAAGTAGAGGATGGTCAAGGTTGCTGTCCCTTCTGTGGGAAAGATAGATCAGGTAGTAACACAGTCAGTTATCACAAGGAGGCAAACTAGAGAGAACCAGAAAAATCTTTAAAGTGCTAATAGCACAATTTCAGATTTAGAAGAATGTAGCGATGCTGTGACACCAACTGTTACATTCACCACACTAAATACAAAGCTGCATAAATTAAAATGGAGCATTAAAATAGGCTAAAGAGTACAGATAATAAAAACACAACTCCAGATTAGTAAGTGGACTTACTTTAATAATGAAAAACAGTAAATAAAGCTTGCAAAAACAATTAGTAAAATGTGTTTCTGCACGTCACACTTTTTCAGGTAAAAAGGAGCAAAATGGAGCGGATACCCCATCAAAACAAAATATGGATACCCTAGAATTCTATAGTTATGTTATTTATCTGCCCATATAACCAGCATTCAGATTTAGTCAAAAACATGTGCCTGACAGTTCTTGATTTTAAAATGTGGTATGCACTGTATGGTGGGCATTGGTAACCTTTTCATGAACAGACCCATAGGTGTACAGTGCTTATACACTTCAATATTGGAAAGCCTAGTTGCTAAACCTTTCTTTCACCCTGAGTTGGGAACTGGGTCATAGGCCACCCTATGTAGCTAGATGGTAACTGGTTAATTAATCCACCCTGTTCTGGAAGGGTTGTCTTTAGCACCAGAGGTCTCAGTTTGCCTCTTTAGGTGAAACAGAAATGGATCCAGATCTCAACATATTTGGTGAGGGTGTTTGAGATTGTACTGTATGTGAAAGATGTTCAGATCGGGAGAATTGAGCCATATTAGTTATGAATTCTGAGAGAATAGGGGTGTCTAGTGTGTGCCACCGATATAGTAGGGGCATTTTATTTATTTATTTATTTATTTATTTATTTAAGAGATTTACCAGGAAGGCATGCTGAGCAGAGTACCGCTCGATTCCAGATGGCCCTGGGGTAAGGAGTTACAGGAGTGCAGTACAAAAATACAAAAAATACAAAAAATCAGTACATGCAAAATCAGCAGGTAACAACAGTGGCCAAAATTCAGCACATGAGTAATTAGCAGCTAGCAACAAGTGGTCCAGAAGGGTGGATGCAGAAGCTGAGATGCATATGGTAGGTACAATGAAAACGGATGAGGAGTATGACAGGCAGTGTTATATTAGCATGGAAAAAATTCTCAATTACATCGTGTGGTTAGAAATACAATACTATTTGGGTAGGCAGGCATATCTACAGCAGCAGTTGAGAGGAGTCAGTGGCAAAAGGTGCTGAGTAGAGAATGGGCCTGAAGCTGATAAGAGACATGCAGGAATTTTTAGCGCTGGGAAAGCATATGCAGTTGGTAGCAAAATGCCTTTGAGGAGGGCATTACGTTGGGAGTACTTGTAGTGAGTCTTATGTTGGCTGCCAGTGAGTTCCATAGTTTGGGCAGTCTGAACTAAAAGCTACTGACCTGATCAGGTGGATCTGTGGGGAATGTGAAGGAGTCTGGCGTCAGTGTTCCTAACATCGTAGGTAGGTGGGGGCGGTGGTTAGAGATGTTGATAGATAGGAGGGCAGCGTGAGACCAGAATTTAGCAGTGATTCTAACACCATGCAGCAAACACCGATTTTGGAGTGATGGGAGGTCGAGGGACTGGTAGAGGTCGCAGTGATGGGTATTGGGAGGGAGGTCCAAGGTGAACCAGCAGAAGGAGTTGAAAATGGGGTTTAATCTGGCTAAGGATGTAGGGGGGCGCATAAATGACGCCGCCATAGTCAAAATTGGGAGGATAATTTTTGCACCATTTCTTGCCTGGTTGGTAGGGGATGCAAGTTTGTTGCGGTGGAGAGCTCCAGGCATGGGATGAAGTTTTTGCAGGCCCACATGTGCAGAAGTCCAGGTGCTGATCTAGCCAGACGCCGAGGTAGCGATATGTGGAGCATGCCTCAAATGGAGACCTCATCCAAGGTATAGAATGTGGGCATGTCGGTAGCCGGGATAGTTTGGCTCGGGGAACCGAAGGTGAGGGAGGCAGTTTTTGAGTTGAGGAAAAGTTGATTCTCCAGAAACCAGCGTTGACGGAGTGAAATCCTTCTGGAGGTAAGCTGACGCGGTTGCACCAGATGGACCAGAGGCAAAGAGCACCGTATCGTCTGCGTACATATGGATGCCAGATTTTGTGCAGACAGTAGGCAGATCATTTAAGAAAATTGAGAAGAGCAGTGGGCCAAGTACAGACCTTGAGGAGTCGCCACTGGTGACAGGGAGGGTGGGGATAGAGCCATACTGATGCGGACTGCTTGGGATCAGCCAGTAAGGTAAGAGTGGAACCAACTGAGTGCAGATGTTGACAGGCCAGTTTGGGCAAGTTTGGATAATAGTAGGGGTGTGAGACCGTGTAAAGCTTTGCCAGGTCAATAAAAATAGCTGTGGTTATGTCACCTTTGTCAATGCCTGTGAAGATGGAGTTGGTGAGGCGAAGGAGGGATGTGGTGGTGGAGTGATTTTTTCTGAACCCAGCCTGAAAAGGGGTGAAACGGAGATTGTATCTAGATAGGTGTGCAACTGGCATAGGAAAAGGCGCCTTGAATTTTGGCTAGGATTGGGAGCAGAGATATAGGCTGGTAGTTCGTTGGGAGGAAAGGTCCCCACCCTTGGGGAGAGGGAAAATAGTGGCCTGTTTCCAATTTGTGGGGACGTGCATAACTTAAGAGACAGGTTATAGAGCATAGCTAGGGGCAGGCTATGGCCGGGCAGAGAGCTGTAGCATTTTAGAATCTAGCCCGATGGGCATTTTCCTTTGGATGTGTTTAGTGGTGAAGAGTTTTCAACACCTGGTCAGGGGTGACGGGCGGAGTGAGAAAGGAGGCCTGGGGGACCTTGGGGAGGCAGGGGGTGGAGAGCGAGGATGGGGGTGGGAGGAGTAGGGAGGCAGTAGCAGCAGAAAAGGGCATTAAACTCGGTGGCAACCAGAAGGGTCATTATGATTTTGCCTGCGAGGTTGAGGGTGGGGGTGGGAGGTTTGGTTGGGGGTGAGGAGGATTTTATGGATTTCCAGAATTGCGAAGGTGGGTGTGGTTTTATTAAAAGCCGTTTTGAAGTAGTTTGATTTGGACTGCTGGATGAGTCTTGTGCAGGCATTTCAAGAGCCTGGTAATGCTCTTTGGCTGGTTGAGAACCGTGGTCTTGAAAGATTTCCATGCTCGGTCCCTGGCACTGAGTTGTTCCATGAGTTCAGAGGTTACCCAGGGTAAGTGTGAGCTCTTACTCTGGATCTCCTTAATGGGGCATATAGGTCCCAGATAGCAAGGAAGTTTGAAGAGAAGTAGCTCAGGGCCTCGTCCATGGTAGTGGCATATGGGATGGGAGACCAGTCAGTGGTGTTGAGGGCAAACAGAGTGCAGGGAGATCAAGGAATTTGTATGCCCTGCAGTGCAGCAGATGGGGTGGGGAGCCATGGGATGGAAGATTTTACACACTATATAGATCATATGGTGGTCACTAAGAGAGTCCGGTAGGAGGCCTGCATTGAGTATCCATGTGGGTGGGTAGTGAGTGCCCAGTCCAGTAGTGAGTGATTGTTTGATTTGAGGTTTAGGCGGTGGGTTCCCTATTTGCTGGTGCAAGTTTAGCGCATTTACTTGGCTGCATGTTTTTGAGGCTGCACTTCCCAGCCAGTTCAGATTGAAATCACCAAGGATGTGGAGTTCACCACCCGGTTGAGGGCCCTCAGGTTGCCAAGGTGTTCGAGGATGTTGGTTAGCGGTGTGTTTGGTGGGCAACATGACCCAGATATGTAAACTGGGATAGAGTGGGGTAGGGTGATTTTGATCAGGAGGGACTCAATGTTTGTTAAGGGTGTTAGTGAGGTAATTAGAGAATACTGGAGGTTTGAGGCAACATACATAGCAGTGCGCCACCCTTCTTCCTCCTGCCTGTCTTGGCGGATTAGTGAGAAGCTGGATATTGAGAATTCCTCGTCCCGTGATGGGGCTTCAGCCAAGACTCTGTGATGATTACAATGTCTGGGTGAAGGCGGGAGACAGATGTTTGGAGGCGGCTATTTTATTTAGGATGCTACAGATATTAACATGCACGATTTTGAGACCTTTAGGGAGGTGTGTGGGAGGTGCCGTTGGTTGGGCAGCTGTGGATGCCTGTGGGCCAGGGTTCTGTTCAACGTCCCCTGCTATGAGCAGTAGGAAAACCAGGGCGTGTCTTAATAGGTGCATGAGCTTAATTGGTGCGCGCCCGGGTGGAGCGATATGCTGGAGTGGAGTTTGTTTTAGGGGCTGAGTGGAGTTGGAGAAATAGGGTGGGTGTTGTGGTGTGAAGGAGGGAGGATAGAGACCCCAGGGGCCAGTTGCAGCCCTGGTGGAGGAGGTGATTTTCTGGAGCTGAGGAGGAATGGGGGTGGGCTTGGGAGTTGGGGTGGGAGGTGACAGGGGTCAGATAGGGTAGGGTTTACTGAGGGAGGGAGGTTGAGGCTATACAAAGCATAATGGAAACTTGCAGTGAGGAACTGCATTTTATTTTTTTTTTTATTCTTGGGAGTAGAGGAGGGAGATGACAGAATGCTCAACGGTGGCCACTAGTGGTTGGGAAATATAAGGACTAGTGGGAAAGTGGGCTGATTGGTTCACGAGCTATGAGAATGCCAGCACCATGACTATATAAAGGAGAGCCGACCAAGGTGGTGGTGGTGGGTGGGGAGCCCATGCAGCGCAGGCGGGCTAGAGCCTTCTTCACACTGGGAAGCAGCTACAGAGCAGAAAACGCCTAGCTACCCAGAGTTGGGAAGTCCCTCGCTTGCTCATGCGGGGCCGCCATCCTTCAATCTCTGTGTGTGGGCTGTGGGAGGGCTTGGGACCCTGCCCTTGACCCAACTCCAGAAACCTGCAGAAGAGAAGAGGCTTATAAGTAGGTAAGTGGCTAGAGGGCGGAGTGTCCTAGTTGGTGAAAACAGAAGGTATGCTTGGGGATTAGAGTAATAATCAGCCTCCCGTATGCAAGGTGAAAATATGCGGTGAAAGCGGGACCAGGGTAACTAACGAATTTTTACAACTAGCAGCAGACTGTAGGTGCTCTCAAAACTGCTGCAGAATTTCTAGGTACCGCGACAGCCACGCCCACCCAAGCAGTAATTTCCCCTGGGCAAGCTGTGAGCTTTGCTGATATTTTAGCAAGTCTCTGTCTGCAGAGCTCCCCTTAAACTTAATCAGAATATGTCTAATTTGAGGCAGATTCTCGCTAACAATTCATACAACTATACTGTGGGCAGTAAATGAGCAGTACAGCAGAAAATAAATCAATTGGAGGCAGAATTCACCCTTAAAATGCATGCGATGCAAATTAAACTGACGCATAGGGCTGGAGGCAGGGAGCTGTATTAATGCTCAGTGCACTCCAGCAGCTAGTCTATGGCAAATGCAGTGAGTAAAAAGGCACCAAATTCAAAACTGTGGCGTGGTAGAGCTCTTCTTCACGCTGGGAAGCAGCTGCAGAGCAGAAAAAACGCCCGCTACCTGTGAGTTGGGAAGCCCTCAGCTTGCCTCGGGGGCCGCCGTCCTTCAATCCCTGTGTGTGGGCTGTGGGAGGGCTTGGACCCTGCCCTCGTGACCCAACTCCAGAAACCTGCAGAAGAGAAGAGGCTTATAAGTAGGTAAGTGGCTAGAGGGCAGGCGTCCTAGTTGGTGAAAACAGAAGGTATGCTTGGGAATTAGAGTAATAATCAGCCTCCCATATGCAAGGGAAAATCGTGCTGTGAAAGGGACCAGGGTAACTAATGAATTTTACAACTAGCAGCAGACTGTAGGTGCTCAAAAACTGCTGCAGAATTCCTAGGTACCGTACAGCCACGCTACCCCCAAACAGTAATTACTCCTGGGCAAGCTGTGAGCTTTGCTGATATTTTTGCAAGTTCCCTGTCTGCAGAGCTCCCCTTAAAATTAAGCAGAATATATCTAATTGAGGCAGATTCTCAGCTAACAATTCATACAACTATACTGTGGCAGTAAATGAGAAGTACAGCAGAAAATAAATCAATTGAGGCAGAATTCACCCTTAAAATGCATGCGATGCAAATTAAACTGTACGATAGGCTGGAGGCAGGGAGCTGTACGAACGCCAGTGCACCCAGCAGCTAGAGTCTATGGCAAATGCAGGAGGAAAAAGGCCAAATTAAAAACTGTGGCGTGGTAGAGCTCTTCTTCACACTGGGAAGCAGCTGCAGGAAGCAGAAAAGCATGGCTACCTGCGAGTTGGGAGATCACCGGCTTGCTCAGGGGGGGTGAAATAGTCCTTTAATCTCTGTGTGTGGGCTGTGGGAGGGCTTGGGACTCCTGCCCTCATGACTCGAACTCCAGGAACCTGCGAGGTTGGGAAGTCCTCGGCTTGCCTGGGGGTCAGCATCCTTCAGTCTCTGTGTGTGGGCTGTGGGAGGCCGGGACTCTGCCCCTGACCAACTTTGCCTCTATGCATGCCATAAGTACCCATTTCTTTCTGATGGGCTGAGGTGGAGGGCTGCACTAGGAGAACTCCAGCACCACCAGGCCTGGAGAATGTGCTATGGTTTGTTAAAACCTGGCTGAGGGGGCCGATGACCTGTGACCAGTATGTGTAAGCATGTGGGCTATGCCATGGGATGTGTAACAAGTCACCTCCTGGCTTCCCACCTCCAACAGTCATTATTTGATATAAACAGCTGCTTGGTGGACTGCTGGTGTGTGGTACCAGAGGTGAAGGACTTTGTTTTGAATTTGTTTGCTTCTGAAATCTCTCAGGGCTCTGTGGCATGCTTCCAGCATGAGTTCCTGTTTTCTGTGGAGATGGGACTCCTAGCATGTTAGACCAGCTAGTTTTAGCCTTTAGAGACTGGTCGAGAGATTATTCCAAATTACCATGTATATGGAACTTGTCCTCCTCTTGAGATGGATGACCCCTGAGTACAGTGAGTGCTGGACTGGTGTTGTATGGGAGCTTTGAATCTGCCTAAGCAGGGGATCCAGTGAGCTATGAAGTTGTAGAAATCACCAGAAGTCTTTTTGATCCAGTTTGAAGTGTCTCTGAAAGCCCTGGAAGGAGTCAAAATCATGTGTGCCTGTATTAATAGGTCAGAGACAAAGTGGCTGTCTTTGTCTTTCCAGGTTGACCAGTTAATCAGCCGCACCTCCAATTTTGAGGTTTGAGTTACCCTGAAGGGGGTTATGCTGCAAGCTTGAGCTTGACCCAAGTATTTTTGAGCTGTTTCTATACCAGTAGTGACTGCCCTATTGTGAGCTGCAACCTGGAAAGTTTATCCGGGGTATACAGACCTGTGAAGGTGAGACTCTACACAGTTGTGTAGTTTCAATATACATCCAGAGGGAAAGTGGTTGGCCTGGGACAGGGAACCATGGAACAGTTTGTGCAGTGCAAAAGGCCCAGTGTAGACCTACCTTACCTATACTCCCTCATGTGGAACTCCATTTTTACAGTATAGGGAAATCAGTATTTACTCAGCTTGCCATGATATATTATGTAGTGTTATATTTGTGGTCTTAGTGCACCACCTACTGTTATTATCTGTAATGCAATGATCAGCATAATTACTGAATCACTCCATTGCAATCCAAAAGTAGTATTAGTTAGCATAATTGCTTATCTATGTGTACGTGCAAAACCTAATGGTTTTGGTGTTAGCTGCCTCTAACTGACCAATGGTAATGCTTTATTTCTCAGCAGATGACATGTTACCCAGGTAATGGACCTTCTTATCTACAAGTATATAACTTTATGTAAGTGCTTTGTTTTGTGAGTTTTATGCATGATCACCCGGGTGTTCAGAGGTTCCGGACTCCCAGCTTCTTTTTATATATGCTGGGTAATAAACTTTGTTTTCCGTAACACCTGTTCCTAAGTTTTGTTTTGCCATTAGATCAGAACCTTGTCGACACCGGCAACAAACTGGCGACCGTGGCAGGACCTGATTGGACAGAACCAAACCAGTATCCAGAAAGGTGTTCAGAAGAATGGGCATGGGATTCACAAGGCACTTGAGCCTATGCCTACTCGTTCAACTTTCACATGATCTTTCAGGCTCTCTGCACAATGAAGCGGGACTGCAGGATCGTGAAGGTATTTGAACCTATGGCCCTCATTCAACTGTGGTATTGGTCTGTGGACTCTGTACCTGACCATTTAACTACCTAACTGTAAAGTACAAATGAATCAAAGCAATTTTGTTCCAGACTAATGCAGGTAGAAATGAACCTCCCAAAATGGCAGTGCAGAGCTGAAGTTAGATGTCTCAAACTTTCTAGCCTCCATGGAGGTTGAGGCTTCGTGCTGGATGTAAAATCACATGGTCACCTGATATATATGTGTTCATGCTGTATTTGGAGTCCAGACCTATGGATAAAAAGCATGACCAGAAGAGTTTAATGGTTGCCACCCTCTTTGCTGCACTACAGGCAGTGGAAATGGAGGTCCTAGCTCTGAAAAAGGAACTGGGCTTCACATCTTGAGAGATGGGCAAGCAGCAGAAAGAGCTGGAACAAGAAATCCTGAAACTCTGCAATGAGGCTCAGAGTGAACTGCATTGTAAAGTACAGAATAGGAGAGATAGGTTGTGAAGTTAAGAGAAGACTGTGAAAGGCTGAAGCAGGATAAAAGCATACATTACACATGAATGATTTGCTGACTGGTATGAATGATACATTATGGAGTGAGAATGAGGAGTTGTATGATGAGTAGGAAAGTGTCAGGAAGCATTTGATAGGAGATCAGGAAAATCATGAAGTGAGCGCTGTGTTACAGAGTTTTGCAAAAGCATGTGAGTAAGGGACAGACAAAGACAGAGTGAATCATTCAAACTGTAGAGTCAAGATGGTGAGGTTATACCAACAGCTGAAATCCCAAGGGCCATAAAGTGACCTATGCTGGTACCCCTGTCCATCGACTCCAACATCATCAGAAGATGACAACAGCAATGATGGTGAAATCCAAGATGTTGGCCCTTGGGATGCCGGTGGACAGAGGCCTTGACCTCCACGGTTGCTGTCTTGAGTAAGCAAGACAAAGGATAGGTAGAGACCATGATCGATCAAGTGATCGCTAAAGCTGGAGTTTCAAAGTCCAATCTGCAGCGATCCAGTAAGCTATGACTGACATGCTAAAGAAGTAGGTGGAGAAACAGGCCAACGCCATAGTTGAAGCAGTAGTCAAAACCATGACAGGGCATATGGGGTCCGCTTGAACATTCTGCAGTCCACACAAGCTATCCAAACAATTTCAGACAAAGTAGGCCCCCATGATAAGTTGAGTTGTCATTTGGAAAAAGTAAAGAGCACTGTGAGATGCTCAGCCTCCTGCTGAACATAGAGTTCAAATCCTGAGACAAACTGTTGACTTGATGCTTTGGACCAAATTGCCCGAAACAATATGCAGTGACACCACAGCAGAGTTTGATGCTGTCACAGACAACCTCTTGGTGGCACACAATTCCAGCATGGTCAGTGTGATGCTAGCTCACCCAATCAAGCAGTATGCCTAGGAGACCCCAGCCCAGTATGACGCTGTCTGTGGCTCACCTACCAAACACTCAAAATGCTAGCTGATGAGCCAGCCAACCGAGACTCCTTCAAGTATAAAAGCCTGTTTTTGAAAAACATGCAACCAGGCCTTTGTGAGAAAGTAGAAACAGTGATAGGTCCAAAGAAGGATTGCTTCCATACCACCCTGCAAAGGGTGGAGCATTGTTCAAATTTTCATGCAGGACCTGGGTGTAGGTTCAAATTCCAAAGTGGTCATGGTGCAGCAGAGCACTTGAGCCATCCACCACATATGTGTTGGAAAGCTGGCCCAGTGGTGCAGAGGGTTGAGGTGATGGATGCCACATCTGCATCACTCTGGTGACCCATGTTCAGAAGTGAGCCACGGGCCACGAGGGTCAGCAGGGGAGGAGAAGGATCGAGCATACTAGGACTTCTCTCCTTTCCTTGGAGGGCGATCAGTAATGAGTGCATGCCTGGCCCCAGCAGAGGCTGGGGTGGCACATTGATGCTGCTGACTTGGGTCAGGAGAAGGCAGACACCTGGCAGGATGCGCACAGGAGTGTGCATACTACTGTCGCTGGTGCCATTGCACTTGCCCTGAGTGGGTTAAAATTGGAGGAAAAGTGAGCTCCCAGCTGGATGATGGAGGGGACTAGCAGAACCTGCCCCAGCAGCCACAGTTCTGACCACACTGGATCCGGTCTTTGGCGGGTTCAGGGCACCCTCAACTCCACCAGAGGAGGTAAGCCCTGGGAATATCGGTCGGCATCGGCTGGTGGATGTTGGGGATGGGACTGGAGTCCTTCCTGATCTAGGGCTGTAAGAGCAAGGAGATAAACTAATAGCTAAAAAAAAATGTGGTGGAAGGGAAATCCAAAGATTCTCAACAGGACAACCTTTCTACCAGAAAGGAGGGGTCCAACAAAACAAACGGAAGTGTCGCCAAGGCTGAACCAACAGAACCAAAAGAGAAGCAATGGACAGAAACAGTGGTCCAGCCCTTCGTACAAGGAACTGGCTGAAGAGAACAACTGGCTCCGGGAGATCATGGCCAAGGTCCAATCGGTAGCAACAACCCTTCCAGCAAGACACATGGCTGCAGTTCTGTCTGCACCGCCAGCAAGCAAAATGTCTGAGGAGAGCAGACAAAGCAAATCTCCCTACTCTGAAGTAGTGCAGTTGCTTCATGGCGTAGACCCCTCGGAAGACCAGAAACAAAATGAATCTGACTGATGATGTCAGGCCCCAGTTCACATCATCACTACTTCCGGTGACTGATGACTGATGTCATCCTTGTGTGGAGCGCTGGTTGGGGGCGCCAGCTTGTATTACTTCTAGACATGGATGCTGCAATTTCTGTGTTGCATCAGGATGATCCACAGCTATCTTGTTGGTTGACAGGAGGTCCACTTCCTCAGACCTTCGAAGGAACTGGGGTCACAACATACAGGTCCAACCAATATAAGTCATCATCAGTACCATGGATGGAAGTGACACATCATTTTGACTTTATGATACTACTATACGTCATCACCAGAGCATCTTGGGAATCAACCTCATCTCACACAATGACTGCGTGGTGGACTTAGCCAATTGGCTACTACTCCAAATTCTGGCTGGTGCCATGTGCTCTTCATTTCTGATTTGTACATGGTAGCCATGGTAAAATTAATGACGAGAGTATGACATCATAGTTATGCTCCAAAATCATGAACTATTTCCCGAGATCAAGCCAATCTTGGAAAGACACCAGGAAGCTTTTGTTAAACACAAACATGATTGTGGAAGGATGGACACTGTCCTCCAGGTGACTAGTGATGAACCACTCAGACATAGACAATGCCCATTTCCTGCAGAGGCAATACCCTGCTTGAGGTCAGCTATTGATTCCCTTTTAAAACAAGGGGTCATCAGATCTTGTGTGTCCACAGTCAACTCTCCCATTTGGCCAATGAAGAAGCCTAACAACAGCTGGAGACTCACCATTGACTATAGGCGACTTAATCAAGTCACCCTAGTTGTGCACCCATAGGCATCTGCCCTAGATGTGTTCAAACTTCTAAACCTGAACACAAGTGGTTCAGTACCCTTGACATCACCAGTGGTTTCTGGTCTCTTCCACTGGCCCGAGCCAATACAAGTTTGCCTTCACCTTTGAGGGACAACAGTACACATGGAGCTGCCTCCACAGGGTTCCACAACTCCCTCCACTTCCGCATCCATATGAGGGACACCATACAGGACTTTTCAACACCACACTGCCTCCGCAGTATGTGGATGATCTTTCCTAGCAACCAAGACCCTGGAGTACCACCCAGAACTACTAGATGAGCTCTTGATACTCCTACAGTGGGCAGGCCTCAATTGCAATCCTGCAAAGGTACAACTACACCACCTAGAAGTTTCTTTCTGGCCTGCATTACTGCTGAGGGCAGAAGCTCTACCCTGGACAAGGTCCAGGGCATCCAAAATTGCCACTACCAACCAGAGTGACTACTTTGAGACACTTCCTGGGTATGGTCCAACTACTCCAGGGACTTCATTTGTAATTTTGCACAAAAGGCCGCACCCTGTATGCACTACTGAAGAAGGATGTCCCTGGCAATGGGGATCAGAACATACAGCTGCTGTCACGTCTCTGAAAAAGGTGTTGGCCTCTGCTCCAGCTTAGGTCACCCCAACCCAGTACTTCCATTCCACTTGAAATCACTACCTCTAAGGTGTTTATGTCAGCAACATTGGCACAAAAGGCAAATGGTACCCTCAGACCCATTGCCTATGCCTCTCAGATGCTTTCCTTGTAGAACAAAAGTACTCTCTCTGTGAAGGCACCTCTTAGCAACCTTCTGGGCTGTCAAACATTCCACCTACATTATAGGGTTTTCCTCATTGTGCTGCACACCAACCACACCCCAATTAACTTCCTGCTGAACAACAGAATCAAAGAAGGCAATGTGTCTAATGCTAGACTCACCCATTGGTCTCTCCTGTTGCAAGATCAGGACATCACTGTCTTTCTTGCCAAAATGCCCTCCATTTTGGCACATGGCTCCTCTACCAAGGGAGCCACATGAGTGTGGCCTAGAGCCACCCACCCACCCTACTAGAACCAGGCCCATTCTTGCAAGCTACTGAAGCCACCTAAAAGATCCTGCACTCTGCCTTATCTTCACAAATGGATCCTCCTCCTGTCATGAAGGAGAACAAATTGCAGGTTTTGGGCCCTGGTCCTGAACTCAGCAGAAGACTCCATTGAGGTGTCCAGGAAGAGTAACTTTCGGTTTTCTCAGTATCAGAACTTGCTGCTGTAGCATATGTACTGGAACTTATCCACCAAGAGAAAGAAGATACTATCATCTTTCTGATTCCTTTTGGTGTGCAGTTCATTAACTGAATACCTTCCTTCTGGAAGACCCATGATTTTGCCTCCTCAGAAGGTACTCCAGTGAAATACAGAGATCTGTTAATCTACATTATCAGCCTTGCTGAACAATTCCTCTACAGGCTGTACATATGCAAGGTGAAGGCCCACTCCAAGGCCGAACCTTTTCATGAATCTAATGACTGAGGAGACACCTTAGCCAAGGATGGCACCTATGAAGGCGGTTTGGACAATCCAATTCAATTCAGTCTTTATTTATAAAAGTGCCTTTCTTACAACCAAGGTGCTTGTACATACCAAAACAAATATAATAGATAATCACAGCAAAACAATAAATTAATACAATCCTACAATTAAAACTCTATAAGTTGCAGCAACAGCCTAAAAATCCGGGTATGCCAGATCAAATAAATAAGCTTTCAGAGCAGTTTTAAGCCCTGGATGGTCAGGCAATCTACTCCGACAACGTAGAGAATTCCACAGGGTCAGGACCACAAAACCAAAGACTGGGCCCAGATGTCTTCAAACAGACCCTGGGAATCTCTAGCAATCCCTCGTCAGTGGATCGGAGAGGGCAGTGGGGACAGTAAGGGTGAAGGAAATCTTGCAAGTAACTAGGTCCCTGATCGTGTAGGGCTTTATAGGTCAGCAAACTGACCTTGAAGGTGATCCACCACTGAACTGGCAGCCAGTGCAGTCTACAGAGCACAGGCATTATATGACTGGTCCTAGAAGTACCAGTCAATAGCCTGGCTGATGCATTCTGCACCAGCTGCAGGTGGCGATATCAACCCCGGTAGCCCTAGGTAAAGGCGTTGCAGTAGTCAATGGGAGGTAGCGACGTGGACCAACTTTGGAAGATCTTCAGGGGAAGCAGATGTTTCACCCAGGTGATATTCCTCAGATGGTAGAAAGAGGTTTTGATGACTCCCACACCTGAGATTTAAGGGTCAGGCCATCATCAAAATAATGCCCAGGTTCCGCACCTGGTCTGAGGTAGTCAGCTGAGCACCCCGAGCCATAGTCTGGAGGGGTAGGTGCTGCCAACATACCCACCTCCCTGATGACCTGGGGCCACAACCAGCACCTCAGTTTTAGCGGGTTCAACGCAGCCAACTCGCACTCATCCAATCTTGGATCTCAGCTAGACAGTTGTTAAATACCAAGAAAACACATCCTGACTGGGTACAAAGGACATGTACAGCTGAGTATTATCTGCATAGTAGTGAAAACTCAGACCGTACCACCCAATAATCTCTCCTAACGGCAGCATATACACTGCAAACAGCATGGGTGACAAGATGGAGCCCTCGGCACCCATGAGATAGGGGAGAGGGCGAGGAATAAATCCAGACACTACTCTCTTAGTCCTACCCTCAAGTAAAATTGAAACCATCTAAGGACTGTACCAGACAGTTCACAAATATACCGTAAGTGCTCCAACAGCACACCATGGTCTGCAGTGTCAAATGCTGCAGAGAGAGATCAAGGAGGACCAAGATGGAACTGGTCTTCTGATCTCTTGCTATCAGGAGATCATTTAGCACCCGGACAAGGGCTATCTCGGTATTATGTCTCTTCCTAAATCCTGATTGAGAGAATCATAGACATTGTGGCTGGTCAAATTATCATCCAGTTGTGATGCAACCACTTCTCAATAACCTTACCCACAAAGGGTAGGTTAGAGACAGGTCTGTAGTTCGCCAAGCAGTCTGGGTCAAGGGAGGGCTTTTAAGGAAGGGCTGAACAACTGCCTCCTTTAGGGATCTGAAAGATCCCTCTCAGTGACCTCCAGACTATCTTGGCTAGGACCGGGCTGATCACATCCACACACCCTACCAGAAGGCATGTAGGGTCTGGATCCAAACTAAAGCTGGCTGGTCACAATGTCTGGACGATCATCACAATGTCAATGATTGTGGGTTAGCCAAAGTCAGACCAGGTAAACTGGGTGCCTGACATCTCCTGCCGACCACGCAGCTCCCATTAGAGGGAGCCAGATGGACGCGGATCTGATTGTGGCAACCTTATTCTGAAGAACCAAGCAAACTCATCACACTGTTCTTGTGAAAAAGCTCCCCAGGCTGGAGACAGATTGGACTGCACAATCTGTCCACAGTCCAGAAACTCTGAGCTGGTCGGTTCTGCACAGCACCAATCTCCCTGGACAGGAATTCTGCCTTTTATGGGTGATTGCTGATTGATAGATCACAGAATGGTCCATCAATCTAAGTCTGTCACCTCCAGGCCTGATTTCCGCCAGCTCGCTCTAGCTTTCGTCCCTCTCTTCAACTCCTGTAAGGTCTCATCAAACCAAGGAGACCTTGAACGGAGGGTGAGGGGCTAAGACTAACAGGTGTTATGGAATCCAGGAATGCTACCACCGCCTTATTATAGGCAAGTACTAGATCCCTGGATCCATGCTTCACTTGGTACACCGATAGATCCAGCACTGCCATTAGGCCATCTGGGGTAACTCCCTCAAAGAGTGGTACCGGACCATCTCCATAGGGCCAGCCTTCTGGGGCAGCCTCAAAACTGAACCCAATGGTGTGATGGTCAGACTGGCTCCACCACCAAGTCAGATATCTCCATCCCCAGGAGGAACACCAGGTCCAATGAATGACCACCAATATGGGTCGAGAGGTAACAACTTGTGATAGCCCAGTAAACTCATTAGCTGGAGGAAATCTTGACCAAGTTGTGAAAGTTCATTGCCGACCCAGGCATTGAAATCCCCAGGATCAGCCATCTGTGGGATGCCAATGCCAGGTTGACAATGAAGTCCAAAATTCCTATACGAAATGTTCCCATCTCCTGGTGGATGGTATCAATCAATCAGTCAATCAATCAAATCTTTGTTTATCCAGGTGATCACCATTGAGCAAGCTCATTTACAATGTGGACCTGCTGTTGGCTGGGAAAATTATACAGTTACATATAAATATACATAATACAAAAGGAACAACATGTTTACAATACTGATAGGAGCAGAGTATTTACATTCCAAGTCACATGTACAAGAAAGATATACATAACACAACCTGAACGTAATATATATATATATATACAGTATATATATATATATATATATACAGTTCCACAGAAGCAGGATGTGTGTATGGATACAAACCATAGAAGAAAAAGAAAGGATTATTTATATTCCTGTCAGTAGAAACACGTTACAGGCCTGGATGGAAATTCCTAAGCTATGGAGGTGCACAAAACAATTGTGCAAGTCTTGGTAAATGCGGCAGAAGGGGAGTGGTGAATGAGAGGGATGCAGAGGGTGCTACGGGCAAGTGGGGCAGAGGAGGGGAGTAGTAGTGGCAAGGGCTGATTTGGATAAGCAGCTGGGACTAGTGTTGAAGAAGAGAGGAACAATAGTCAAGCTGCTAGGAACGATAGAAGCAATTACAGATTTCAGCAAATGTTTTGTCATAGAGGGTCTTAAAGAAGGCAGAGACTGACAGGTGAGCTAAGTCTCAACAATTTTGTATCCTATTCAGAGAGTAGGCAGGGCATAGCTTATGGTGGCCCTTCCAAAGCGAGTGTTGGCCCTTGGGACATTCAAAGAAATCTATGATTGACTTCTTAAGGCATAGTTCCTAATAGGACTAAGGGAGTCAGTCAACAACGTATTGTGGGAGTTTGTTGGTAAGGGCTCGGAGCATCCATAGGGCTGCATTTCTATCCGCCTGTATTGAAGGGAGGGCCACCCCTATGGCTGCGTATAAAGAGCAGTGATGTGTGGAGTATGGGAGGCCAGTTATAAATCTCAGTGCTCTATGATATAATACATCCAGTTTTGCAAGATATGAGGCAGGGCAATGGCCATAAATGAAGTCAGTAGTCAATCAATGAAAGGAATGTAGATTGGACAAGCTGTCTTTTTGCATCTGTGGTCAAGAGGTGTTTAATTCTGAAAAAAGACCAAGTCTCTGCCTCAGTTTTTCAGCAGTTCTTCTGTGTGTTCCAGAAAAGAGAGTTTGTTGTCTAGCCAAATACCAAGGTATTTGAATTTAGTCACAAATTCAAGATTTTATCCTAATAAGGTAGAGATTGATGGTAATGGACTAGCAACAGTAGAGTAAGCCCTGGGCCTGATGGAGAGAAAAGAATGGCCTTAGTTCTTTTTGCATTTAGTAGTAACTTTTGCTAAGGAGCTGGTACTGCAGAGTATTAAAGTCAGCTTGTAACTCAGCACAGGCAGCTTCAGGAGATTCCGGCTTAAGTAGAGCACCGTGTCGTCAGCAAACAAGTGAATACTGGCATCTTTGATGCCTACGTCCATGCTGTTGATATAAATGGCAAACAGTAATGGACCCAGTTTGGAACCCTGGGGACACCTCTTTTATCGCTTTTAAGTGGAGAAATCTCTCCATCAGACTTAATTTGTTGCTGTCTATCAGAAAGGTAGTCTTGGAACCATCCAGTGCGGTTGAGCCAATGCCATAGTTTTAAGGTGGAAGGAGCAGGCAGTGGTCGACAGTGTCGAAAGCCTTACTGAGGTCCAGAAACATGGCACAAACAAATTTTTGTTGTCTAGGTCCCATTGCCAATCATTAGTAACTTTTGCCAGTGCCGTGAGTGTACTATGTTAGCTCTAAAGCCAGACTGCAATGGGTTGAGTAGTCTAGCATTGTCTAGAAAGATCTCAGCTGCGTATCCACAATTTTTCTGGAAGTTTTGAAAGTATGGGAAGAAGAGATTAGTCTATAGTTATTTAGGTCACAGGGGCCTCTGCTTTAAACAGAGGATATGAGGAGCAGTTTTCCATGCCTTGGGGATGGAGCCTTGTGCTAGGGACAGATTGAATGGGTGTGTTATAGAGTGTAGCAAGTATATGGTATGCTGTTTTCAAGAAATATGGGTCGAAAGAGTCAGCCCCAGCACTTGTTTTAGTATCTAGTCGTAGAACAAGATCTTCAACTTCTTTTATGGTGGTGGGTGAAAAGTAGAAGTCCATGTTATTGCTAGTTGGTTCTGAAGGCTGGGTGTTGGTCTGAGGAAGAAGGCTACTTACAGGTGCGTTATCAAATGCCAGGCCAGCAGTGGCAAAGTGATTGTTGAAAGCTCAGTATCTCTAATTTATCGTTAATGATAATATCAGTGGTAATTTTGGAAGGAAGCTCACTTCCTGGAGGTAGCCAATAGCTCTTTTATGGTGGACCAGAACTTAGTAGGGCAGTTTGATGCATAGAGTAGCTCAGTTTGATAAAAGTTGGCTTTGGCCTCTCTGACCAACTTAGTACAAGCGTTTCTAGATGCCCTGAAGGACATTAGTCTGCATCGGCACGTGATTCTGAGCCTTTTTCAGAGTAATCTCTCTTTTGAGTAAGGCAGCCTTCAGATCTGGTGAGAACCAATGACAGGTTCTGGCTTTTATTCGTGCTTTAACCAGGGAGCATGGCTGTTTAGGATATGATTTCATGACATCATAGGCATAGCTCACCTGACTTAGCCAGGTAGAAACTCTGTCACAGCAAAGAGTTTTTATATCATTGAAGTATGCAATAGGATCGAAGTTCTGTCTGGATCTTTTAGTGGAAAACTTTGATGTAGATAGAGGTTTGGTAACAGTTCTCATGCCACCAATAAAGCAGTGGTCACTAACGTCTGCTAAGAGGATACCAGCATGGGAAAGGAATGAGGTCTGTTAACAAGAAGAACATCAAGAAGGTGCTTCTCATTGGATTTTTTTGTTGATGCAGTAGGCTCAGTAATAAGTTGAGTGAGCCCATGAGTCATAGAATTGTTTCAGGGTAACAAGACCTTAGTCAGCCAATCATAGTTAAGGTCGCCTAGTATGATTGTTTCCATTGGGGTAGTATCCAGGTGGGATGACAGGTGTGTCAGAAGTTGTGGTCCTGCTGCTGGAGGTCTATAGCAGCCTATGATGCGGAACACCACTGATGGGGAAAGCTCGACTTTAAGAGACAGGCATTCAAATCCACAGGCAGGGAGGTAGCATCTAATATAGATACTGAGAATTTGTTTTTAACATAAATGGCTACTCCTCCACCCCTGGTCTGCCTATCGGTTCTGAAGAGGAAGTAGTTAGGGATGTTTACCTCTCTTTCTGGGGTTGATGCCGGAGCCATGTTTCGAAAGCACAGTACGTCTGGTGCAGTATGAATAATCAAGCCTGGACTGAATCGAGCTTCTTTAAAAGACTACATACGTTAGTATGTAGAAGCTAATTCTTTTCAAGTTGTGAGTTTCAGAAGGGGGATGAAGCACTTCGTAGGGCCAAGGTTAAGTTCAACGTCACTGAGCATAGCAGTAGAAGGAGCACAATTTTCCTGAGGGCAGCAATGGAGAAGTTTAAAGGCATGAGTCTTTCACGCCTTGGTATGGGTTTGAGTACATGGGTCCAAAGACTGAATCATCTTATTGTGCTGCCCTATGGATACATATCCTAGGATCCATGCAGAATAAGCACCAAGCCATACCTAGTTTGAATGGATAGGGTATAGGACCCGTGAGAGGATATTGGTTAGCAGTTCCACTTGAGGAGATTCCACAAACTGTGAGGGATCAAAGGCGTACAGTGGCAGCATAATTTGTTCATAGTGTTGGTATATGGGGAGACTAGCATGGTAGAGCATGCATCTTTGTTGGAATCGTTCTGTCAGGTTGCCTAACCACATAGGGTATTATACAAAGGCTGGTGAATAAGCGTAGGCAAACAAGGCCTGTCATGGTTGCCCTTTATGTAAGTGAGGGCGTACTGCAGTAGCTTCTGCTATCTAAGTTATATAGGTCCCAGGGGTCATTGTTCCATATACGACTGTTTGGGAAGTTTAAAATGGTAGATGAGAAGAATCCTGCATCCCACACCGCCCATGATACATTCAAAGGAGTTGGTGATCTCCACTGGAACCTCCACAAGGTTCAGTTTTGATCTAAAACAGATGGCTACACCCCACCCTATGATCCATCCTTGGGTGGTGTATCACGAGTACCCAGTTGGAATTGCTGAAGCCAACACAGGACCAGCATTTTCATCCAGCCAGGTATCGGTGATGCAAGCCAGATCCGATTACCCAAAAGATCCACTATTAAAGCAGTCTTGTTCTTAATAGAACTGGCATTGCATAACACCGCCCAAGTAGGATGATTGACCAGAGAAGACTGTGTTTTTGCCTGTGAAAAGCAGAGCCCTTGGGTATGGGAACCAGGCAGGAGGACCCCTTTCCTGGACTATGCCTCCTCCATTACAGTACACATAGTGGCTGCCAACAAGAAGACCAAAGTAGTCCCTCTGGACCTCAATGCAGTACAAAGGGCAGATTCAGAGATTAAGGAGGTATTTGGCTACCTCTCCAAGGAAACAGAAAAATAAATGTTTGAACAATCCATTCAAAGATTTGCAGACAACTTTCACCTCTCTGCAGACCAGAAGTTGGTATTTTAGCACTCTGACAATCAAAACTGTGGGTTATCCCAAAGCACTTGATTTGAGTTCATACATCAGGTCCATGACACCCCTACAGGTGGACACCAGGGAAGACAAACTCTGCAGAGATTGACAGCTGCCAGCTGGTGGCCTGGTATGACAGCGGACGTCCAACATTATGTGGACAACTGCATCACCTGTGCATAGAACAACCCGTTCCTGGCAAGAAAAATGCCAAACTGCTACTCCAGAGCAATCTGGCCCCTGGAATTTAATCCAAATTGACTTCATTGGACCTTTGACCACCACCAGCAAAAACAACAAGTATGTACTTGTAATCACAGACCTCTTCTCAAAGTGGATGGAGGCCTTCCCATGTCAAGCAAACAGCAAATGCTACTGCCAAAATCCTGGTGGATCAAGTACTTACCAGGCAGGGCCCCCTCAAGGTAGACTCCGACAAAGGAACCAGTTTCACAGTTGTGTAATTGCAAAGTGTCTAAACTTACTGGGCATGAGCCAAAAGTTTCACATTGCATATCATCCTCAATCATCAGGACACGTAGAGTGCAAATAGATGGATTAAACTCATGCTATGTAAATTTGCAAGTGAAAACCCCAAAAGTTGGGACACTTTGTTGCCCTTACTCTAATAGCAATCAAGTGACCCCATCTCAGCAACCATGTACCCCCTTCTAAGTAATGACTGGTAGACAAATGAGACTACCTGAGCACTTGTGGATCGATCTCAATGCTCCTACCACAGACAGTGTCAGCGGACACTTATGTTGCACATCTACGAGACAGTCTGATACAGACTCATTTATTTGCAGCCCACAACCTGGGCCAGGCCCAACAACAATCCAAGATGTACTTTGACAAGAATGTCAAAGAAGTTGACTAGCAAGTAGGAGACCAAGTCATGCTACTGAAATTCTCAGCCCTGCACACCGTTTCAGAGCAAATGGGCAGGCCCATATGACACAATCAACAAACTGAGTCCAGCAGTTTATCAAGTGCAGATTACTGACTGCAAGAAGCCCTTGATAAATGGTTTCACTCAAACCAGCTCAAATTGTTCAAAGGTTATTAAATGTTTCTGATTAATGCTGCTTCCCCTGTTGGGGAGGGAGACCTGTATATCATCCTGTTTTCTGTTTTATTTTGTAGGATAAAATGATTTTTATCTTTTGTTTCCTGCCAGCACTGGCTAGTGCAAGGGAACTGGGTGTTTACTCACCTGGTAAAGGTGATTGTGTTGGTTGACATCCATGGCACTCCAGGCGTTACCTCATGGGTTTTAGCCCACCTGATAGGCTAGTGATGCACATGACCTTAGGATCAATTTCTAGTCCTCAGGTCCCAGAAGCCCCGTTCTCCAGTTCGAATCTTCCATAGCTGAAAATAAGGTTAGTAATACCACACAATGCTTTTAGCTACTACCACATACTGAGGGCCTTCTGAATTCCCGGCCAGAGTGGCCTTTTTATCACCTATTGATACAATACTAATACTCGGCCTCCTAAATGGCCGACGGTTGTCATCCTAGCTGACTTAAGCAGTGATATATATACACACACACATCGTAATGTCCCTTTGTCCTCTATTCCACTAATACAGATGTCCTCCTAGTTGCTGTGATCGCTCTGAGGGATAGCAGTGGAGTGCCATGGATGCCAACCAACACAATCACCTTTACCAGTTGAGTAAACACCCATTGTGTTGGTTGACCATCCATGGCACTCAGGCTGATACCTCATGGGTTGCTAATCAGCAGTACTGTACCCAATGGGTGGGACAGAGTGATCTAAGAGCAAGAAGAGAGGAGCTGGCTGTCAAGAGAACCTGGTAGCAAAGAGATCTATAATTCATACAAGCAGTCCAATCTATAGTGTCTCACAAAGATATGGTTGGAGGTCCAAGTAGCTGCCCTGCAAATGTCCTTCGTGGACACATTAGCCCTCTCTGCCCAAGAGGTAGATACCACTCTGGTAGAATGTGCTCTAATACACTCTGGGGGTGTTAGGTTCTTTGCCTTGTAAGCTTCTAGAGTGGCTCTCTTGAGCCAGCTCGCTATTGTGGATTTTGATGCTGCCTCACCCTGCCGTTGCCCTTTTGCCACAATAAACAGTCTTACTGTCTTATGAATTGGCTTGGTTCTAGATATGTACCCATGTCTAAGTGATGAGAATCGTTGTGTTCCTGGTGATCTAATAGAGAGGTAGGCAATTGGATGGGTTGTTCCCTATGAAAAGTGGATGCAACCTTGGGATGAAAAGCCAGAACTGTCCCTAAGTGCACTCCTGTGGGGTGAATACGTGTAAGGTTCTCTACAGAAGACAGCCCCAGTTTGCTAATCCTCTGAGCGAGCAAATGGCCACGAGGAAACAGGTCTTCAACCCTGCCCAGAACAAATCCACCTGACTCAGTGGTTGAACAAGCTGTGCTGAGGGAGTCTAGGACTAGAGTCAGATCCCATGGGGCGATGAGTCTGCACCCTGGGGCGTAGCACTTCCACTACCCTGAGGAAGCAAATTGCATCTGGGTGAGCCCCGGGCTATGTTGACCTATGGGGCGATGGCGGCACCTATGGTGGACAGCTGCACAGGTGAAGAGTGAGATAAGCCCTTGTCTATACCCTGCTGTAAATATAGTAGGATGGTCGACATGTTGACCTTTTGGTTCTACACTTTATCCCTGCACCATGCTGTGAAGATAGACCACTGCCTGCCGCAGGTGGAGGTAGTGAAGGGCCTTCTGGATTGAAACAATGTAGATATGACTGATCGTGGTACCCGGCTCTCAACAGTCTCTGCCTCTTAGGAACCAGGCCGTTAGTTTCAAAGTCCCTGGTGCGGGATGAACCATTAGTCCCTCGTTGGCATGTCTGGTCTGTCCGGTGAGTCTTCATTTGTCCAGGGTCATGGCTATCACCGCTCGAACCATGCTCACTGTGGCCAGTATGGTGCCACTAGAACAACTGTTTTCTGAGATTGTCAAATTTTTGATAGTACCTGTGGGAGGAGAGGAATTGGGGAAAAATTTAGGATCGGTCCGTGTCCAGTTCCGGGATAGGGCATCGGTCCCTTGATGAGTGTTCCTGTACCTGGAGAAGAATCTCCTCACCTGGGAATTCTTTGCTGTTGCTATGAGGTCCATGGAAATGGGACCCCAAGTTTCCTGTATCAGCTGTAACAGTTCAGGCTGCAGGTGCCACTGTCTCGGGTGAACCTGTTGGCGGCTGAGCCAACCTGCCTGTGTGTTGAGTTTTCCTGCCAGGTGTACCATGCCAGTAATGTGCTTGAGATTGGTCTGGACCCAGGTCAACACTCTTGTTACCTCTCTCTGCATGGCCCTGCTCCTGGTGCCCCTTGTTTGGTGATGTAGGCCATGGTGACTTGATTGTCAGAGTGAATAAATACTGACCGACCGTAGATGGCTGCTTGAAAGGATCTGAGGGCATGGTAGACTGCCCTCATCTCCAGAACTTTGATAGACAGTCTTGCCTCCAGAGTGGTCCAGCGGCCTTAAGCTGGGAGTGGTCCCAGGCATGCTCTCCAACCCTAGGAGACTTGCGTCCGTTTCGATGGTGACATCTTAGATGGTCTCCAATGGAACCCTCGCCGACCACCAGACTAGGGAGCATCATATCAATTCTGGTAGCAGTATCCTGATGTTCAGGTTCCGCTCATTTGGGGATCCCTGGGTCAACATGTAGTTCTGCAGTGGTCTCATGTGTCACCTGGCCCAGGGAACCAGATCGATACATGATGCCATACAGCCTAACATCTGGCTATTTGCCCAATAGTAGGAAGGCTGCTGGCCCTCAACTGTTGTGCTAGAGCCCTCATGGTTTCCAATCTCTTCTGAGATGGTCTGGCCCACCCCTGGGATGTGTTTATTTCTGCTCCCAGGTGTTCTATTTGTTGTGTGGGTACCAGGTAGCTTTTGGCCTGGTTCACCACCCAGCCGTGTTCCTCAAGCACCCGTAATGCCATCTGAGTGACCTTCAGTGAGTGTTCTTTGAACGAGCTTGGATCAGCCAGTCATCCAGGTATGGGATTATGTTGACCTGCTCTCTCAACCTGGTGACCAGGACTATTGATACCTGGTGAACACCCTTGGTGCCGAGGTAACACGAAGGGCAGCACCTGATACTGAAAATGTTGTCCTAGGATATGAAAGCGTAGATACTGCCTGTGACTTGGCCTGATCGGGATGTACAGATATCGTCCTTCAGGTCTATTGAGGTTAGGTAGTAAGCTATCCGAATGCTGCGGATGGTTGACATTAATGAACCTCTTGAACCTCTGTGTGATCACATATTTGTTGAGGTGCTTGAGGTCTAGAATGGGGCGGAGTTCCCCAGTCTTTTGAGTACGAGGAAGAAAATGGAGTACACTCCGGTTCTTACTCGTGCTGGGGAACCACTTGATCGCCTGTTCTGCATCAATTCCTGCAGAATTTGTTGGACTTGATGGGCAGATGCCTTTCTTTTGAGATGAGGGAGCTTACAAATCTGTGCGGGACCGGAGGTGGGACAGATCTATAGAATACCTCCGGGACACCACCTCTAGAACCCATCTGTCTGATGCTGTACCCTCCACCTTTGTTGGAACAGCATCAGTCTTTGCTCACTGGTGGACCAGGGCCGCGTGCCAGGGCCTGGGGCAGAGGTGACTCATAGTCATTGTTTGTTCCTGTTTCCTCTCCCTCTGCCTCCAATTTGGAGCCTCGGCCTTGAAAGGTGATTTGATAGCTGGAGTTGAAGGGTTATGTGCTCCTCCTGAGCTCCTAGAAACATAGAAACATAGAATTTGATGGCAGATAAGGCCCACCTAGTCTGCCCATTTTCCTACCTAACAGATAAGCTGCAGATCCTAGTTAATCAACAGCTACTTCTTCTACCCCACTAGGACTGCCTTATGCCTGTCCCATGCATTCTTAATTCCCCACTGTTCTTGACTCCACGACCTCCTCAGGAGGCTGTTCCATCATCCACAACCCTCTCTGTGAAAAATACTTCCTCACATTACCCCTGAGCCGTCCCCCTCTATCTTCAAATTATGCCCTTGTTCTTGCACATCTCTTTTCTGAAAGATGCTACCCTCTTGGACTTTGTTGATTCCCTTGAGGTACTTGAAAGTTTCTATCATGTCTCCTCTCTCCTTCTTTCCTCAAGGGTATACATATTAAGCTCCTTTAGTCTTTCTTTGTATGTCTTCTGGTGCAGACCCTGCACCATTTTGGATGCCCTCCTCTGGACAGCCTCCACTCTGTCTATGTCTTTGTGGAGATGGGGTCTCAGAACTGCACACAGTACTCAGATGGGGTCTCACCAACTGTCTGTACAGAGGATAACAACTTCCTGTTTTCTACTATTGATGCCTCTTCCTATGCATCCCAGTATCCCCCAGCCTTCCTTACTGCCTTCTCACATTGCTTGCCCACCTTTAGGTCATCTGATATAATTACCCCAGGTCCCTTTCCATTTTACTGTTGTCAGTATCTCACCTCTCATTGTGTAAGCTTTCCCCTGGGTTTTGTTTCCCATGTGCATTACCTTGCATTTCTTTGCATTGAATCTGAGCTGCCATACATTTGACCATTCCTCCGACCTTGCCAAGTCCCTTCTCATCCTTTCACTCCATCTTGTGTATCAACCCTGTTGCAGATCTTTGTGTCGTCTGCAAAGAGACATACTTTTCCTTCAGTTCCTCTGCAATGTCACTTATAAAGACATTAAAAGGACCGGTCCCAGTACTGAACCCTGCAGTACCCGCTAGTAACCCTCCTTTCTTCACTGTGTACTCCATTTACTACTACCCTTTGCGTCCTGTTGTCTAGCCAATTTTTATCCAGGCTACCACCTTGGGACCACTCCAAGGCTGGCTAACTTGTGTATTAGTCTTTTTGTGTGGGACTGTATCAAATGCCTTGCTAAAATCTAGGTAGGCCATATCCACAGCCCCTCCCTGGTCTACTACTTTGGTCACCCAGTCAAAGAAATCTATTAGATTCATCTGACATGTCCTTTCCATTGTAAATCCATGCTGCCTTGGGTCCTGTGTCCCACTGGCCTCTAGGTACTCAACAATTCTTTCCTTCAGAGTGATTCCATCATTTTCCCTACCACTGAGGTCAAACTAACTGGTCTGTAGTTTCCTGCCTCTGTCCTGCTCCCACTTTTGAAGAGGAATCATCTGCCCTTCTCTAGTCCTCGGGTCCACTCCATCCTCCATGATTTGTTAAAGAGAGTAGTCAGCGGTGTCACTAGTTCTACCCTTAGTTCTTTTAGAATTCTTGGGTGAATCCCATCAGGCCCCATTGCTTTGTCCACCTTCAATTTTATTAGTTCTTTCAGAACTCTTTCTTCTAGTAAATGGACTGGTATCGACCCCGTCTTCAGAGTGTTTCTTTTGTTTGGTTTAGGTACCTCCCCTACTCTTCCTTTGTGAATACTGAGCAGAAATATTCGTTCAGTATCTCTGCTTTTCACTGTCACCCTCTACCCACAATCCCTCCCTTTATTAAGCCTCAGTATCCCTCCTTTGGTCTTTCTTCGCTCCTAATGTACCTATAAAGGTCTTATCCCCTTCTTAACAGAATTGGCTATCCTTTCCTCGGTTTGGGCCTTTGCTATTCTGACTGCCTTCCAGCCTCTTTCTGCTTTAACTGATAAAGTTCTCTGTCCTGCTCCTTCTGTGTTTCCTTATATCTCCTGAATGCTATCCTTTTCTCCTTAACCTTCTCTGCCACCTCTTCTGAGAACCATAGCGGTTCCCCAAAGGAATTGTTTTGGTAGTAGTTATCTCTCGTGGCTGTTGAGATCTGTTCCCTCCCTGAAACTTTGTCTGTTTGTGAGGGAGACAGGTAGGTCTTCCTTTGTTTTAAGGAGATCCTTCCTTCCTCCTTCTACTTCAGGTACTCCTGTAGTCCTTCCCTGAACATATGTTTTCCCATCATGAGCAAATTCTGTAGCAACACCTTGGATTCGTTCTCAGCTTCCCACAGTTTGAGCCACAGGGCTCTTCTGGCATGGTTTGTTAGTGCCGTTGCCCTGGCACTTAATTTTAGAGTGTCTACTGCCATGTCCGTCAAGTATTTTGCCACATCAAGCGTGCACTCTAACAATTCAGACTCCCTGATCTTAGGGTCTGTTTTCTCCAGAAGTTCTTGAGCCATCGAATTTGGGCATGGCGGTATAAACTGCAGTTGCAGAGGCTTTGGCAGCTGTGCCCTCTATTTCAAATAATTTCTTCAACATGTCCTCTACCCTTTTATCTGTAGGGTCCTTTAGTGATATGGTACCACAGGCTAGTATGGTCATGCTGCTAAAGGCTGCTACCTGGGGGTCAATAGTGGGTGCTGTGCACCAGGCGCTGGCCTTGTCCTCCTGCACAGGGTACATGCATTCTAGATTTCTTTTGTCTGACATTCGCCTGGTTCTGTAGACTCCCATTCTTTGCAGAAGATGTCATCAATTGCTGGACAAATGGGGAAGGTGTCCTGGAGATTTTTCTTTGCTGGATCATGGGGTCGAGTTTTGATTCAGCGGGCCCTCCTCAAGCTCGAACCCCATAGTGGACTTGATTATCCTCATAAGGCCTGGGATCAGGTCGAATGAGCACAACAGGATGTAAGAGATGGCACCGATTGCGTCTCCATCTCTTCCTTGTCAGAAAGGACATCCTCCTCATCATCTGGAGCTCTTTGTCCCCACATCCTCCTCTATATCCAGTATGGGGCACTAGGCGGTGGCTCAGTAGTATCCTGATTGGTTCCTGTGGTCCTACCTGGATTCTCTGGTTTTGGTAATGGCTTTGGGAACTGTGTCAGCTTGGCCTGGGTCATGGCCTCTAGCATCTCCATGACCTTCAGCATAAAGTTCTGCTGGCTCTCCTTATGGCCACTGTTGCTTGTTGATTCTACAAAGAATGGCTCCTGGGTCCATCCAATTAGCTCCACTGGGTCCTGGGTGTGCGACCCTATCCCTGGAGGATTGCACCAGAGACAGGTCATCCTCGACATGGAGGCATGCGGGACATTGAGGTCCCACGTTGTGGGGCATCAGAGTGGCGCTACATGAGGTGCATTTTCTTGCCTTCACCATCTGTGGAGAAGAAGACAAAGACGGAGGAATCGTTAGGGTCAGAGACAAAGTGGGCTTCAGAGGAAGAAAAAACTGGAAGCTCCAACATGGCGTTACTGCTTGTTATGTAACCTTGAAGTAACCCCTTAGAGGTGGCCTTAAGGGGCAGGGGACTTCCTCCCTGCAGGCATGCAGTTATATTGTCCCTTGCTAAGAAGGCTGGTGACAGCTAGAGGTTAAGCCAAGGAGAAAGAGATGCTCAACCGCCTACCAGATGGTGACCTTCTAAGATGGCCGACCTAAATGTATATGGTGGCCCTCTAAAATGGCTGAGCCAATTGTAAATATATATATATATATATATATATATATATATATACACACACACACATACACCTTTATATCAGAGAGTATCCCTCTCTGCCAAAGAGGCCGCTTGAGAGGTGCCCTTAGGTGGGTAGGGATGGCCAGTATACATAGCAGCATTGAGAATCTGCTCAGGCCTGCCACTAAAGAGAGGGCCTTAGGCCTGAGGGGATGATGGCTCAACTAGGCCGGCCACTGATGGAGGGATCTAGGCCTGACGAGAGATCCCATAAATCACCAAACAACTCATAATCCACTGTCCAGAGTCCCTACGGTGCCACGAGGTCTCCGCTTGGGGAGAGATTCCCCTGAGACCTGGAGGTAACTCAACCTCCTGTAGCTTGCTGTGAGCTTGATCCTCAGCTGATGAGCAGGTTCGTTGAAGTATACCCCCATCCCACTGGGATTATGTCCAAAAAGGGAAGCTGAGGTTAGGGGTGAGTTGAAGGTCAATCGACCCTCCTTGTATCCTTTCCTCTGAAAATCCAATGATTGTAGGACAGTTTCTCCGGCGTCACTAGAGACGTGTGTGGCATCAGGAGAGAGAAACAAGGATCAGGGGAGTTGTGGGCAGGGCCAGTTCCTTGCGGCGCTAGTGCATCAGCAGCCTGCCTGACCACTGGAAAGAACTGCGCCTGCCGCATGCCGACTGGGTATGCCATGCCACCAGAAAGCGGTGACTCCAGTGTTGAAACCAGCAGCTTGAAGCCTCATAGGAGAGCTTGTAATGAGGAGATTGGTGGGGAAGTCCGCTTAGACCACACAGAGCCAGCGGCCATTCAAATTCCTGCCCAGAACAGGTGATACCACGAAAAACACCAGTGGCAAGAAACAGAGCGGGGCATTTTCTTTTCTTTGAAATCATGGGCTTCAGCCACCCTGAAACTAGCAACGCTCCTGCATGTCTGTGACCGTGAAGGTCTGTCTCAGCCCCAGACCTAATGCTACAGGCTAAAATCAACGGCTTGATAGCTAACGATTTAAATCAAGAGAACACCAAGCAAAAATGGAACAGCACAATCTGTTCTGACCTATTTAATACCAAATTATCAACTATTCTTCAGCTGACCCTAACAAGCCAGTCTCCTAAGCCATTGGCCTTCATAAATCCATATAAACTCCATTTAAAATGCAGAAATCACTGTAAAATATAATAAGGCAGGCTCAGATGCTTCTTAGCTCATAAAAATATTTTTCTGAGAGTCCACAGGCCTTCCTTTGCTTGCACAATACAGGGACTCCTGGGGTGCTTGTTGCCTTATCAGATGTACAATTAGAACTGGAGAAATGAAAATGATGTACCTACCTTAATTATGATCTTTCTGTGTATCTTTACCATTCATTACTGTTGGGTACTTGGTCAGGACCCGCAGAAGCTTTTTTTTTTTAGGTAGGTGGAGCGATGCCATCGGCGCCGTCCTCGAACTGACTCACTGCGAGGCGCTCACAGGTTGTACGTTGGGCTGCGTTCACTCCGCCTGTCTGCCAGTTCTGAGTCGCCAAAGAGGTAAAAGGAAGGGAGTGGAGGGTGGGACAAGGAAGTCAAGGGACAGAAAAGGAAAAGATATATAAACCAAAGGAGAAATAACGACTGAGAGGACAGAAAGGGACAAAAGTCAGAAACTAAAGGGATTGGGAGGGCCCAATCTCTGGAAATGGAAGAGGAAGGTAGGGTGGGTAAAGAATTTAAGAGGAGGAGGAGTTAAACATCCCAGACTCTGGTCCATCTCCAGGTTACATAGGAACTGCAAGGAGTACCCAAAGGCTTTCTGCCAGAATTCAAGGCACAGAATGGCTGGCAAACACTCCAGATAAACAAAGTCGGCTATTCTGGAAGAAGGACAAGGTACAGAGAATTAACACCCTCTCAAGGAAAGATTATTGGTGAAACAAAGGGAACATTTTTTTTATAAACAAGGAGAAATAAGTTGGACGGAAACAGGAGGAGGAGAGAATGGAGGCAACTGTCAACTCCCACCCACAGAGGTGGAGCCAAAGCACTGGAGAAGGAGCTCCCCTGCTGTCCACTCTCCCGGAACATTATCCACTGTGTGCCTTGTTTGCCCCACCCCTGAAAAGAAAGGAGAGGAGGAAGAATGGGCACAGAGAGGAGGGAGACCCAGAGGCTGAGGCCCCAGGGGATGGAGGGTGGGATAGTGATGAATGGTGAAGATACACAAAAAGATCATAATTATGATACGTACATAATTTTCATATCTTATCTGTGTCAATCTTCACCATTTATCACTGTTGAGTGATGCGAGCCCCCGAAGGTTTTTTACACCCTAAAGGACAAAGTCCCTTAGCTCTCAGTGGGTGACACACTAAGAGGGAGAACCTTCAGGGCCTGGAGAGCCTGAGAGTGGGAGAGTGAGATGGGGTCCCCAGAGGAAGGAAGTTGCCTGACAAGCTCCGTCTCGCTCTATGGGAGAGAGATAGGTTCCTTGGTGGCGGAGTTAATCACCCTCGCCTGGGCCAAGGGTGACAACTGGGAAAGATGCAGACATGCCTTCCGCCTAGTGCAGATTGCTGTCCCTATGACCCTGGTAGCTACCTTGTTGGCATCATAGGATGCCCTCACTTGGTGCCTTTCTACCCAGGCCACACGCAGGAGAGTGCAATGGCTTGTCTGATTTGCCGAGATCAGGTAATGAGGCTAGGAGCTGACCTAGCCTGGACCACAAGAACCTGTCATAGGCTGCATAGTGGGCCTGATGTGCAGAAATGGAAAGCAATAACCGTGCTGAGTAGAAAGTCCTCCTACCCCAGAAGTCAAAATCCGAGGAGTCTTGATCTGGGGGCTGGTTATGGTGAAGGGTGCAAGCTCATCAGGAGTATCTAACTGGGTCAATCCGGACTGCAGATGAGGCATGGAACCTGGAGACTCCAGGGGTGCACAATACCTCTGGCTGAGATCCCTAGGGGCAGGAACTCCAGAGAAGGGCCTCTGCCAGGAATACAATGATGCCTCCCAACAGGGGCAGGCCAGAGCAGCACCACAAGGGTGGCCTCACCATAATCGCCTAGAAAGGCATGCCTGAGTGCTCAGGATTGCTAACAGTGGCAGGTGTGAGGTGCAAGTCCTCCAACATCCTCATGAGGCGCTGATACTCAGCAAGATCAGCAGCTGGAGAGATGTGGACAGAAGGTTCCTTTCCCCAGAAGAGGGGATGAGGAGCTGGAGGGCACCGGCTGTTCAGAGGATGGCTGCTCGAGGGGAGGTTGAAAAACTTGACTGTCCATCACCCTAACGTAAGCTGGGAACTGAGCAGCCACCACTCTGAACTGCTCCCAAGAGAGGCCTGCTAGGACCAAGGATGCCTGGGAGTGGAGTAGAATGTGGCAGAGGAATGAGGACAGAGCCCAGAAGAGATGTCGGCTGACCTGCGCCTGGGCTAAGGGCAGACCAGGAGCACCCACGGATGAAGGTGCCCTGAAGACCCCACAGCCAACAGCTGAACAACCATTTCAGTACTGCCTTGGCTGCACCCAGAAGAATCCCCATTGAGGTGACTGGGGTCGTATGGGTCCAGAGGATGGTCCCCTACCTCAAAGAATGGGGTCTCAAAGAGACTGAGGAGGAAGAGCAGTGATCCGCCTCGGCTTCTCCCAGAGCCTGGGTGGACCCCGAAAAAGGTTGCGTGCCGGCCCCATGCCCCTCAACCCTGGGGTCTGAAGAGCCCTCCTCCTTGAGAGGGCCAGCCTAGGTAGCTGACAGCTCTGGGCAGCACCAAGGGAGTTACCCAGGGCACAGCACCCTCCTCCCATAGGTGCTCTGATCGGCCCCAAAGTTGGGTGATCTAGGCACACCACAGGTGGGGGTACCACCTGCTGAGGGGTCAGTGAACCCACCAAGACTGGGTTGCAAAGCAATGGTGGCCTGCACCACTGCCCGCTGGTCAGCACCCCTGACCCCAGTCTCAGTAGCCACCGACCCCACCTCAGAAGGGTTCTGACTCCAGCTTGTCAAGGAAACTACTGGGCTGCCCACCCAACAGCCAACCCCAAAGAGTCAGATGAGCCTGACTCTGCCTCCAAGGAGGTAGAGGCCGAGGCCCTTTGCAGACCGTGAGGAGGGCACCCACTGCTATCTTTGCCAAAGGGAGTACCAGAGACCAAAGCCATGCCCTAGCCGGTGCCAGTGCCCCTACAGCACTGCGAGCGGAATCCACAGGGGCAAGCTCCAACCCGAACAGGAGCTCCAGAGTCAGTACTCAGCCACTGCGCCATCCAGCTCCCATGGTGCCGCTGAAGCGGTGCCGAGGGACAAAGACAGTGCGCTGACGCATAGCCCCCGGGATGGCACCATCGGTGCCAAGGATGGCACCGCTTGGCTCCATGGCACTGCTAATGGTGCCGAGGGTGGAGGTGGCACTGATGACAGTGCCAATGGTGGAATCTGATGGCACCACAGCGTCGAGCTCCGAGGACATGGCACCATGCTCAACCTTGGCGTGCGGACGGTGCTGAGGTGAGACATAGACAAAGACAGTGCCACTGCAGCTCCCACAGTGCCGCTAGTAGTATCAATGCTGCGAACAACTCAGACAGAACCACAGGCACCGCACGACAAGTAGGCTCTGGACGACGTAAGCCCGCTGGGGCCCACGGTGCCATGAATGGCACCGAGGCCTGCAACGGCACTGACCGATGGCATTGAGGATAGCGCCGACCCAGGCCTTGCAACCGCGAGTCTGACACGGAAGCCTCTACCGGAAGGGGTGATTGCCGTGGCGGCGCCTCGCCCACCCGAAAGGAGAGGGACAGGCCTCCTGCACCGCAGTAGGAGCCTTGACAATGGCTAGGCTACTAGTAGCCGAGGATCCCTCCTCCTCGGTTCGTGTAGAACTGGGAGGGACCCAGAGGAAAGGCGAGCGTGGCTTGGCCCGATAGAGTACCGCCCGACCCTGAAAGTGCGGCGGAGGCTCGCTTACTTCCACCGCATTGCTAAATGACCCTCGGTCCATGGAGAAACAGGTGTCACAGATCCATGTCATGAAGCAGGCCAAGACATGAAAGACAACGGTGGCGTGCTGGTTGGTGATGGAATATTTTCAGCCGCATGGGCACCGTCGCATGGGGGGCTGACCCGTCCTGGAAGTTTTCTTGTCCTCCGACTGAGACATGACCTACGGGAAAAAAGCACCAAAAAACAGACTTGACGTCGCAGAAATATAGAAAATGGAAAGATCTTACTGGGCGGCGTGGTGTATGGCAAAAACAGAACTGGCAGGAGGAACACGCGGACTTGGCACCGAAGGAAAGAATTTCGCTCGAGAAACTGCGGAGCAGACCTCAGGAGGTTTCTTCTCAGCATCCCACGAGGTGACCTCTATGGTGAGAGATGAAGAACTGGTAGGCAGGCGGGTCGACGCAGCTAACGGCCAACCCGGCGCCATTCAGTGCATCGGCCTCGAGGCGGCGCCGATGGTCGCGTTAGCTCCACCTACATAAAAAAAATAAAAAATAAATGTTCCGCTGGGTCCTGACCTCTGGCCGAAAGTACCCAACAGTGATGAATGGTGAAGATTGACACAGATAAGATCAGGGGCTTCTGGGACCTGGGGACTAGAGATTCAATCCAAAGGTCATGTGCATCACTAGCCTATCAGGTGGGCTAAAACCCATGAGGTAATGTCTGGAGTGCCATGGATGGTCAACCAACACAATCATCCATATAAAGAAGGCCCGTGCCAAGTTGCTCTACATCTTCTGAATCCAGGAGTTCTCATGACTTCCACCATCTACTTCCGTCAAGGTGGTACCCATTAATGTCTCATCCAAAGTTGTCATGCTTCAAGAAGGCAAAGACACTTATCTCAATGCAATGGTTGTTTTACCAGATAAATCAACACTACAGATAGAGTGGAAGACGGACAACTCTCATGGACAACAAGTCTCTGTGGCCTGCCTTTACAAAGGAACTTTTAAAGGCTGGCTAAACCTCACATTTCTCCCAATGGAACCCTATCGATACATCAAGCCTAACAGCAACACACCAGCCTCTATAACCTACGGCTATAGATGAACCCAGACTTTTGCACCAAGTTCTCAAATGCTTCCTTACGTCCAGTTTTATTCTAGCCATTCCATTGCAAGTGCTGCTATGTTTCTTACAGTACTCCCACCATCTAAAAATGATCCAGTCCAATGTCCAGTACTGGAACCAGGCCCACCAGTGGCATTTAGCAACTTCATTTACTGGGACTCTCAATAATGTCCAATTTATGCATGTTCCTGTTGTTTTGAACCTCACTCACTAGAACATGACTGAATTTGGCTATTGTTCTTCAACTAATGCTTCAAAGTTTCATGCTATTATTTTACTAGATCTAATGGCAGCATATCGAACACGTACACAAGACCCTGTAGCCATGCCACATACCATAGAACATTTAGGTGTGTTCTGGCCACGTCACAAAGGACTGCATCTTTTGTTAATGTAACAAGTGCAACAGGCACTGTTACAGGTTAATTTGGCACTGGAATGTCAATTTAGAACTGTGATGATCTGGTAGCAATTAAAGTCAAACTATCAAATTTAATGATGGTTTGGGTCAGAATGTCATGTAGCCCGTGCTCCATGGTATAGATGATATTCACAACATCAAAAGTCATGGCGTATAACATGCACGGTATTGCACTATTATTTAATGACTCTAAAATAAGATTAATAAACTGATCTTCTAAAATAATAAAGAAGCTTCTGAGCATCCCATAGACAGGAAATAATTTGTTCAGCTTATGGTAACTTTGCCATAAACACTATCACAAATATCTTCTGGGATCTGGAATCAGGAATAGTCGGATTTGATCTATGTTAGATATATGGCTAAATTGTATTGCCTAATTGCCGAACCATATCATGCACTACCGGTGCATGGATAAGACTATGTCCTTTTCTTTGGCCACGGCATGAAACCTGGGCTATGTGACTTATCACCCCAACTGGGGACCTTGTTACGATGCATGCCAATGTACCTTACAGGATACTATGTATGTAACTTTTAGTGTATCTCTTCCACATTTGATCCAGTTTCTTCAGTGTTTGACAAGCTAGCAACCATCCACTCTGTGAGGCCATCTTGAGAGGCAGTATCTACCGTGAATGCATTGACTTGCCTCCTCTGCAGGATTACCAACTCTTCTTTTACCTGCCTGATCCAGCTCACCCAGTGGCCTTCTTCAAGTTCATGTGTCTTACAACTCTGATGGACTGTATTGTGTCATAACCAACCATAAGACTCTTTCCTATGGACCTTTAGTTTTGCAACATTACGATGCCCAACTTCTGCTTGTACCTCACTACCTCAACAGAGCACTGTCATTGGCCATCTGGTCATCACTCCTGTCCCAATCCCAGAACCTGATTACATTCATAGTGACCCTGACTATCTGGCTGCTGTTTCACAGTATTTACCAATGTTTAATGTGCATACCGACCTCTCACCCTGAATCTTAGAACCCTACTAGATAGAAAGGATACACACCATATCCATATCAGTAACAATATTACTAAAGCTGGTAATTCTCTTAATGCATTGTTTCACGATGATAATCTTTCTACTGTTTTATCAACACATGGTTGAAACTTACTTTCAAGGGTTTTGTTATTGTTCAGTTGTTTTAGATCTTTTCATGATTGTTACCTTATGCTGTCTTAGATGCATGCTCATACAACATTGTGCTTAACTGAAGTTTCCTACAAAGCTCATGCAGCTGGACTGTAACTGAGATTGTAACCAACCTACTTACCCTAATTGTTGTTGCCTCCTTATTTAGGAGCAACCGGGGTGGGTATGTAGACATGCCTGACCTATAATCCCTCATGTGGACCTCCATTTTACAGTATAAAGGAAATCAGTATTTACTCAGCTTGCCGTGGTATAGTATGTAGTGTTATATTTGTGGTCTTAGCATACTACCTACTGTTATTAGCTATAATGCAATGATCAGCATAATTATTGAATTGCTCCATTGTAACCCAAAAGTAGTACTAGTCAACATAATTGCTTATCTATGTGTACGTGCAAAACATAACAGCTGTGGGTGTTAGTTGGCCCCAACTGACCAATGGTAATGCTTTATTTCTTGACAGATGAGGTGTTACCAGGTAACGGACCTTCTTATCTACAAGTATATAACTTTTGTGAGTGCTTTATTCTGTGAGTTTTACATAGGATCACCCAGGTTCAGTTTTGGGGCACCCCTAATAGGTCTGCCCCTATGGAGATGGTCAGTATCGCCCCTTTGAGGGAGTAAACCCAGAAGAGCCTATTGGCGGTACTGGACCTGCTCGGGTGTTTCGGATGATAGCATGGGTCAGGGGACCTTGTTGTGCCTATAACAAGGCAGTGAGCAGGGCCCTGGACCAAATTGCTCTGTTCGCATTCGCCCCACTCACTCAGCGCCCAAAGACTCCTTGGTTTGATGGTCTTTGAAGGAGCTGAGGAGAGTGAGCCAAAACTAGAGAGGGCCTGGTGGAAATCTTGCCTGGATGCTGACAAACTTAGATTGATGGATCATTATGTTATCTATCAATCGCAATATATAAGAAGGCAGAATTCCTGTCCAGGGAGATTGCTGCTGCGCAAACCGACCGGCTCAACTCTTTCGGACTGTTGACAGATTGTGCAATCCACTCTGTCTACAGTCTGGAAGAGATTTTCACAAATAAAGTGTGACAAGCTTGCTCTATTTTTCACTGATAAGATTGCCAGCATTAGGTCGGATATCAATGAGCTCACTCTTCAAGGGTTTGCAGTGATCGCGAGAAACAAACACCTGTGTCACCTGGTTTGACTTTGGTAGGCCGGAATTCATGGACATTGTGAGGATTGTCCAGACTGTCGTCCAACCAGTTGTAGTTTGGATCCGAGCCCTCGCCTCTATTATTGAGTTCGTAGATATTATCTGTCCGACCATTGCTGAAATTGTCTGGAAATCTTTGGAGCAGGGGATCTTTCCTGAACCCTTAAAGAGGCGGTCGTTCGACCACTCCTAAAAAACCTTCATTGAATCCGGACTGTCCAGCTAACTACAGACCTGTCTCTAACCTGCCCTTTTGGGCAAGGTTATTGAAAAGGTGGTTGCACTGCAACTGGATGACCATCTTACAAATCACAATGTCTATGATACTCTTCAATCGGGATTTAGGAAAAGACATAGTACTGAGACTGCTCTTGTCCGGGTTCTAAATGATCTCCTGATAGCGAGAGATCGAAGGCTTGTACTGTTCTAGTCCTTCTTGATCTCTCTGCAGCATTTGACACTGTGGACCATGGTGTGCTTTTGGAGCACTCGCGGTCTTATTGTGGACTGTCTGGTACGGTTCTGCAATGGTTTCAATCTTTTCTTACAGGGTGGAGACAGAGGGTTATCACTGGAATTTATTCCTCTGACGCTGTCTCTTTGCCTTGTGGGTTCTGCAGGATTACATTTTGGCACCATGTTGTTCGCTGTCTATATGCTGCCATTGGGAGACATTATTAGGCAATATGCTTGGGTTTTCACTGCTATGCAGATGATACCCAGCTATATTTGTCCTTTAGTCCCGGACAGGAAGATACAGTCTCTATACTTAACAACTGTCTATCCGAGATCAATGATTGGATGAGTGCCAGCTGGCTAAGGTTAAACCCGGATAAGACTGAGGTGTTGGTGGTGGACCCAGGTCACCTTGAGGCAGGTTGTAGGGCTGGTCTCCTTCGGGCATATGGATCGATGGTGCCCAGCTCTCACCTCAGACCGGTGCAACCTGGGCGTTATTATTGATGACAGTCTGACCGAAATTTCAGGTGTCTTCTGCTGTCAAATCTTCCTTTACCATCTGAGGAATATTGCTGGGTGAAACACCTTGTTCCTCCGGCCGACCTTCCGATATTGGTCCATGCCTTTGTTACTTCTCGCCTTGATTACTGCAATGCCCTGTACCTAGGGCTGCCGGGGTTGATATCCGCGCTTGCAGCTAGTGCAAACGCAGCAGCCAGGCTTTTGACTGGGACGTCTATGAGGTCACATTATACCTGTGCTGTGCGAACTGCACTGGCTGCTAGTTCAATGGCGGATCACCTTTAAGGTCGGGTTACTGACCTATAAAGCCCTACAAGAACAGGGACCGCGGTATCTTCAAGATCTGCTTGTTCCCTACTGTCCCTCTCGCCACTCCGCCTACTCGGCGAGGGATTGCTAGAGGTTCCCAGGGTTCATTTAAAAACATCGAGCATGGGCATTTTCTTATGCTGCCCCTACCCTGTGGAATTCTCTACCTCGTCGGATTGAAGTTGCCTGACCGCCGAGAGCTTTAAGTCAGAATTAAAACTTATTTATTTCAAATGGCATATGGGGAGTGATTTACTGTATTTTATTGTAATTACATTGTTATTGTTGCTGTTTGTGTCATATGTATGTATTTTAATTGTTTTATTTGTACAGCTTTGATATTGAAAAGCTGCTTAAAATAAATTTTACTTACTTACTTACTTACTAGGTGTTTGAAGGTTCCCGATCCAGCTTATGGTAAGCTATTCATTTTATATGTGCTGGGTAATAAACTTTGTTTTCTGTACCGCCTGTTCCTGAGTTTTGTTTTGCCATCAGGTCAGAACCTTGCCATCACCTACAACACCAATAATATCCTTTAAACCAGGGTGAGCTCCATCCACGCCAATGAGTTCTAAGTTTGTGCAGCTGCACTTAGGTTGCTTGTCCACCCACAGAAATTGCTACTCAATCTGTCAATCTGCTCAAACCATTTGGTGTGTATACGGTAAGGAGAGGAGATAAAACAGCTTCTGGGCTGTGGCCATTTTAACCGACTCTATCTTACCTGCCATAGAGAGCTGGAGTGGCTTCCATCTCAGATTACACATGGATTCAGTCAGCAATTAAATGAAATTAAGTTTACATCATTTGCATAGTTTGAGGGTAATTTGTATGCCCAGATACATTATGTAATCAGGATCGCATCTGTGTCCATAGTGTCAGAATTGTGCAGTAGTGATGGTTGAGACATGGACTTTTTTCATGGTATTGACCTTGAGACCTGATATCTGTGAGAAGGAAGTCAGGAGGGACATGAGGTGGGAGATGGATGAAGGGGCCTGATCAATGAGGATCAGCCAGTAATCCACATATAAGACCACTTTATGCTACTCCTGTCCCACAGTTATTCTGTGTATGTCTGGACACTGTTGGATGGCTCCTGACAAGGAGCTCTTCAGCTAACACAAATAGCAGGGGAGATAAGGGCCCTTTGCCAGGTGAAATGTCTGAGATACTCTGGCATTCTTGAGGATGCTCATTATTGTGTTAGAGCATATGATGCAGATTTTGCTCATAAATTGGGCACCAAAGCCCATGTGCTGCAGTACCTTATATGAGGTACCCCACTCCACAGAGTTGCAGGGCTCTTGAAGTCTATCGCTATTGCTGTGAATGCTGTGGGGTGGAACAGGCAACATGGAGTAGGTCCACCAAAATCTTCAGGTAGTCTGAACTGTGTTGACCATGTACAAAACCCATTTGGGATGGGTGAATCAGTCAGGGAAGCAATAACTTTAGGCATAAGGCTATGGTCTTGGCATATATCTTACTGTCTATGGTGAGCAACGAGGTTGGGAGGCGGTAGATAGCTGGCAGAGTGAGGTCTTTGCCCTTTGTAGGAGGACTGTCAAGGTGGCCATACACATTGTCTGTGAATACCCTTTGCTAATTGAGTCAGCATAAAGGCACTGCAGGATAGGAGAGATCATAAGAGGTAGAAGTTGTCATAGTTTGGCAGGGAAGTTGTCACCTCCTGGAGCCTTCAGGGTTAAGGGCTGTCAGGGCTGTTTCATCTCAGCTGCCATGAAAAGGGCTTCCAGGGCTAGGCTTGCTTTTCCAAGGGCATGGGGAGCTGAATATGTTCCAGAAAGGCTTCAGTTTGAGAGCTGCCTGAGAGGCAGGTGAGCTGTACAGCTGACTATAGAAGTGCTTCATTGTGTCATTATGTTCTGCTTTGGAGATTGAGTGCCCTGGAAGTCTTTGAGCCCTGTTATGTGCCTTATGCCTGCTGCTTTTTGAGGCAGTAGGATGGTATCTTGCCACTTTTCCCCTCCCTCCCAATATTTGTCCTTCAGTCTAAGAAGGGTCAGTTCAGTTTGACACCAGGGGCCACATATTCACAACTCTGTGCCTTATTAAGCCGATTGTGCCACATTTGCACTGGATTTGCACCACCTACCATATTCAAAAGACCAAATAGTGCTGGTGCAACATATTGCTACTAAGCTAAAAGATAATGTATGCATGGTGCAAAGTGAGGGTGGAGACATGCATACAGGTACAATGGTATATTCAAACTTATCACTCGAACCCTTGCCAAAGTATCAAACAGCAACCTGTGTAGCTGGTGTAAAATAAACATTTTATTGCTGAGTAGCAAAGGGAAGGGATGACAGCAGGTACACCTTCCTGACCACACACTGCTTCGACTTGTCATGAGTCTTCCTCAGGGTGTGGTCAGGTAAGAGAAACACACATTTAAATACAATAAAGCTCATTAATAATTTAATCTCTCCTGAAATTACTATTTAATATTTAATGTTTTATCGTAAAATAAAAATAATCACATTTTCTTCATTGTAATCATTTATTTATTTAGTGAAGCTGCTGATCAGTGCTACACTAATAATTCAACAAATTACCAGAGAAAAAGCACAGAAATAAACCGAGCAATAGGGTTATATATATCTCTGGACATAACCTGGTTACCATGGCAGAGTAACTTAAATCAGTGACCTCTGAAAGGATCACCCTCAGACGTATGGTTTTAATCACAAGGCAAATGCGAGCCCAGAGACAGGGATAGTATCCCAAACTTGGAGACATGGCCTAAAAAGCAAGAAAAAGAAAGAAATGTCATTCAAAGGAATGTGATAACTATAACTTTAGCATTAAGTCATTTGTTCAAACATCTTATGTGGCTATATGAAACTCTAATGTATATTCTTATACATAATCATTTAAGTTTGAGAAAAGGTTTCAGGTCCCACCTGTCATTAAGCCCATATAGTTTCACAAAGTTAAGTTTAAAGATCCACATGCTTTCTTTTCTAATAACAGATTCAGTCTATCACCACCTTGTTTTAATGGTGGCATTCACTCCAAGCCTGTGAACTTAATGTCCTGTTGTCTGGATGGATGAGGTAAGCTGAAGCGTATACCTACTATTGTGTCCTGTCTTTTATTGATAATAGAACGTATGTATTCCTGGATCCATTGTTTTAACGGACATACTGTTTTCCTACATACAACAAATTGCAACTGCACCATAAGGCATAAACCACATAACTAGTGTCATAGGTGATTAGTTGTCTAATTTCTACTTTGATTGTCAATATATTTTGGGTGTTGAAAGACCTTGTTTACAGATGTTGCATCTAGCACATCTGAAAAACCCATTTGTTCTGTGGGTAGCCATGTGGTTCTGATATTGCTTTGCTGGCATATGTAACCTGCTCTGTATTACTTTATCTTCAAAATTCTTTGCTTTGCTAAAGGACACCCTGGGATGTGTACCAACTGCTTGTCCCACTACACCATCACAAAAAGAATGGGCCAGTTCTTGTAGATAATATTGCCAGTCCTTCCTGCTTTATGATTAAAATTCCATGATAAATGTGCAGGTTGTGAATGGTATGTAGTAGGTGTATTTTTTCAGCAATGTACTTCTGTCCAGTGATTGTACTTTGTCCTTTAATCCATTGAGCAGTCCAGGATTATAGCCTCTCATTTTGAATCGGTTAATTAATTCATTTGCCTGTGTTTCAAATGCTGTAACAGAGCTACAGTTCCTCCTAATTCTGAGAAGTTGACTGTAAGGTATAGCATCTTTGAGGTTTAGGGATGAGCACTTTTGGCATGCAACACTGAATTTGTTGCTGTGGGCTTCCGATAGCATTGTGTGTTTACCACTTTGTTATTATCGCTAACTGTGAGCATGAGATCCAGGAAATTCAGTGTTTTCTTATCCATCTTATGAGTGAATCTAACATTAAAATTGTTATTTTCAACCACCTAATGAAGTCTGGAACTGTCTGGGTATCTTCCTGGCAAATACACAGCATGTCATCAATAAATCTGAACCAGTGTTTAATGTGTGTTATGTATGGGTTGACATCTGTATTGAATATAACAGTTGGTCCTCAGTACCCCAAAAACAAATGGGTGTAACAGGGTGCCATGGCAGCACCCATGGCAGTTCACGTTTCTGTAGGTAGAACTGATCTTCAAATTTAAAATAGTTATGATTCTTGATAAATTCTAATGCTTGAATGATGAAGTCCCTAAGTATTACTTCAGTGGATGGTAATTCATCCAAAAGAACTGCACAGCTGATATCCCTTTGTTATGCTGTATCAAAGTATACAGAAATTCTACATCTATACCCAACCAGGAAAAGTCATAATAAGTCCTTCATGTCTTTTATGTATGATTCTAAATTCAAGACACTTTATTGAAGGAAAAGTTTATGAATTTTCCTAAATTCTGTGTCAAACTACCTGTACCTGACACAATGGGCCTACATGGTGGGTTCTCTTTGTTTTATGAATTTTAGGTAGAATATAAAAGCCTGGTATAATTGGATGCTCACACCAATTATACTGGTATTCTACCTATGTAATGTCCCCTTGTTGTAAAAAATGAGATAATAGACTGTGAAGTTCTTTGTAGAACACCAACGTAGGATCACAATTCAGCTTACTGTAATTGGCTTCATTATCCAAAAGTGACAGCACAATGTTCCTGTAGGGTCACTATTAAGGATGACGATGTTGCCCTGTTTGTCTGCTGATTTAATAACAATTGAATCATTTTAGATAAATTCTAAACAGCTAGACTTAGTTAAATTATGCTTGGGGCAACATTATCATCCAAGACTTCCTTCACTTGTTTACATACAATTATGTCAAAAGTACCAATAGCGTCATTGTATGTATTGGGACAAAATGTTGAGCTAGGTCTGAATCTGATTTTTCTCAGTTTCTGTATGTGATCCCTGGCTGAAAAAGGCCAACAACACTCTGATTAGTGAGGGGTCAATAGGTCATTGTTACTGGAATTTTCTTGTAACAGAGATTCTAGTGTATCTAAATCTGATGATAATAGATCAGTAACTATGTTATCAGGATCCAAAACAATATCACAGTTTACAGCAGTGGCAGCAATATCATCCTCTAATCTAATACCAGATAGTCCATTGGCCACTGTGAGCTCCGTTCTAGTTGATGAAGTAGCCATCATAGCTTCTAATAGATAGTCAATGTTTTCAGACCGTTGAGTGGTGACAGTGGAAATAGCAGGATGACCCATGCTGCCAATGTCAGAAAGATTGTGAAAGGCACTCTGTTGCTTCTGGAGGAAAACAGTTTCAACTTCAGTTTTCTGAATAATTTGAATAAATCCACAAAATCTGAAAGTTATTAATGGTGGGGTAGGGATAAACGAAGGCACTTTTCTAGCGCTCTTATTTGAGGTTCTGTTAAAGTTACTGCAGACAAATTAACAACCTGTAATTTGTTTACTTCCTCTTCTTTCATAGTACATGCATTTTTTGCATGTTTGCCTCTCCTTTCCCTCCTTGTTTCCTGTTTTTAGATGCTTGATGTTGTTCCTTAGAGGTTCCTGCTTTGTTATTTGTCTCCTGCCAGAGGCCTCCTCTATGTTAGTCCCCACTCTACTTGTGCTTCTATTAGTACTTTTGGAGGGAACCTTACTCTTGAGCGCCTGGGCTGAATGACCTGTTTGATTTTCTTCTTGGCCCAATTAACTATTTGGCCTTTCTCAAAGCCTGTACTGTCTCTGAGTAATTTCTTAGCTTTACGTTCTGTTATTAATGCTTCATACTTTGTTAATCTTAATTTCAACTGTAAATCAAGTTCTTTATACTGCAATTCCCCTTTCAGGCTAATGAATTTATTCTTTGTGACTTTCAGTAAATCTTTGTATGTAAGAGTTCCCTTTTTATCAGAAGCTTCAAAACACTTCAGAACTTTCAGAAGCAGCAGCAATCCAATCATCTTTAAATGGGAATTCCTCAATCCTGCTAAGACGGAACTATAGTGTCTGAAGCCCCGAGGGCTTGGTCTCTGTTAAGATATTCTTCTTAAGCTGAAATGTTGTATGAGATATCAATTTCTTTAATGAGCAATCTTTCTAGCTTCAAAAAGTGCTCTTAATACTATTAGAAGTTTCAGTAAATATCTCTACACCCATCAGTCGTTCTCTCACTCTTCTCCTTCTGTCGGCCAGGGCGTCCGTGTTTTCCCAATCGTAGCTCTGCGTTTCTGCATCTGTGTGCTCCTCTGAGTCACTCATATTCTTTAATTGCAAATGTTAAATCCAGTCTCAGAAAGTCCAATAATAGTGCAGGAAAAAGTTAGCAGGATGCAAAACCTACTGTAGGTATCTTTGGCTGTTGTTCTGTTTCAAAATGCAGTCAGTTTACCGCTGCCATCTGCAGCTATAGCGGCCAGCTCAAAGACAAAACCTAGAGGGTGTAACTGTGACCGGCAAGATTGACTCAGTGATCACTGCTACAGGTGGCCAGCATACCTCTCAACCTTTTGTCCTCCAAACGTGGAACATTGCCTCTCAAAATGTTGAACACTTAATCAAATCTTTACCTAAGACGCTCCAAACACTGATAAAATGTTTGCATGTATGTTCAGAAAGTCTGTTATTAGTTAAATAATATATTTTTGCATCATTTACCATAGATTTTGATTTAAAATGTTTACACTGAATGTGGGACAAGTAAAGTAAAATGAGAACGTTCCTCGAGTGTGGTACAGTGAGAGGTATGGTGGCCAGTAAATAGTAATTTCAAGACAGATTAAGTTTAGTAACACAGAGCCTCTGTTATCTAAGTTCATCTAACTTTTGTGAGAAATGATAGTACTTAGTTATATTTGTATAAGAATGTTTATTTTTCCTTTATTTTCCTTAGCGTTGCTTATTATGTGAAACAGAATACTCATGAATATTAATTAGCTTTCTTGTATTTAAATGTGTGTTTCCCTCACCTGACCCTATTTAGGAACTGAGGAACTGAGGAAGACTCATGAGGAGTCGAACCCCTGGATGGTCCTGAAGGAGTACCTGCTGTAAGCCCTTCCTTTGCTACTCAGCAATAATATTTTTATTTTACACCAGCTACGCAGCTTGTTGTTTGATACTTTGGCAAGAGTTCGAGTGACACTGCACCTTTTGATTGTCTTTTTTTATACTTTATTTTGAATCATTATATCGTATTCTCTGATACAGATACATCCTTGATTCAAAGGCATATCAATGGAAATAGGTACAAATACATAATAAATCAGGATAGTTTCTTCTCTCCCAGTGTTACAACATATGAAATGCTGCTAATTTCAGTTGAAATAAAAAGTTTAGCAAAGGAATTTACAGCCAAGACCACGGATTATATATTGAATTTGATAATGTCCGAAAAGTCCTGGGGTACTAGACCCAAATAAGTCATCCAGTGACTTATATCAGAGTCCATGTATTAAGATACAGTAATAATAATAGAAAGTGAGGCAAACCATCAAGTCTGTATCCACCCATAGGAAATAAACATTACTTTTAAATGAACAGGGTCAAAAATCCCCAGAACAAAAAGATAGATATCAACCATCAGCTATTGTTGGAAACACCAACAAGTACAGAACAAGCTGTAGTACTAACAGAGTGTAGGACCTTGAGACAGTTCTTTTACAGCTATATATCAGCCCTCTTCAGTCTCTTCTGGCGCTGCATCACCTGCATAAAGTCCTCCTTAATCTTAAGCAGCCTTTTGTTGGCTTCCATTGAGTGTGCAAAAACAAAGGTTTACCTGCGTGTGGAGATCCTAAGCTTTGTAGGCATCAGGATTGAATGGCTAACCCCAGAGATTTAAGTTTCCCACGGACTGCATCAAAGGCTTTCCGTCTCTGGCCGGTAGAATAACTAAGGTCCGGAAAAAAAGATCCGATGCGTCGGAAAGTTAAATTGGCCCTTTGTTTTCGATGCCAGGAGGATCCGATCTCTGATGTGTTGTCCGTGGTAACCAACAATATAGTTTGAGGTAAATCCTGATCAGTGGGGTTTCTCCTAGGAGTTATGCAATAGCCAGTATGAATAAGTTCCCTAAGGAAAGATCCAGCATGCTGTAGAGGAGTTGCGAATACACTGCTGCAAGTCATCTCCTTAGGCGCCTTCAGGAACTCCAAGTAAGCGAATGTGGGCTAGATGAACTACATTTTCAATATGTTCCAATCGAAGTCACAAGATCTTATTTTGGACACCAGTCCTGCAGTAACAGTTGAGGTCTTGTCGGCAGATTCCTTCACCAGACAAGCTTCTACTGAAATAGTCTCCACTTTATTTTCTAGTGTAGAGGCGTTAATTATACTGATCCAGTTTGGAATCCAGTGCTTGCACTGATTTATAAGCGCTTGGATCACCTGTAACACAATGCTATTAGGAGGCTCAGAATCTCCTGTAGTACTAGCCATGAGGCCGCTATGATCCGTGCCATCAGGCCTCTTCTCTTATTCTTTCCTCGGACGGAATCCACTTGCCCAGTTTTGCGGGATTACCCATAACATCAGACACTCCAGATCAAACAGGAAGTGCCTTGAGTCTATAAGTTACCAATATTGCCATTCAGGTAAGTTCAGCATCGATTAGAAGAGGCAATTTAATGTTATTTTTGAATAGGTGCACAGGAGCTCTCAGGAATGAGACCAATGTTGTCAGCTGCTAGCCACGCCCTCCCTATTGACTGTCTTAATTGAAGCTAAATGGGCTGGCGCCGGCAGCAGTGAGCACTGATTCAGCCACATGCAGTGTGGCACTAGTTACCGCCTAGGAAAAGGATGTCTAAACTCAGGACAAACCACAGAGGGGTGTGGACAGAGCAGGAAGCAAGATGGCAGTCGGCAACAACTCCTGGATCATCCATCTTATGGAAGTCGTGCTGGAGGAGGAAGAGAGAGACCAAGGCCACCTGGGCCACTCCATAGGCCTAGGAGGTGATATGCTGCAGACAGGATGTACGGTCCAGAGTGTCATTTGAGACACTGACGGATGACCACATTGTGGGATGGTATAGATTGAACAGGGTCATGCTGAGGCAGCTTTGTGAGCTCCTGCATAAGCAGCTGCAGTCTTCCACCCAACACAGCCATGCCATGTCAGTTGAGGAAAGGTGATGGCTGTGATGTGCTTCTATCCACTGGGACCATCAGACCCTGGTTGGTGACACCATTGGCATGTTACAGTCGGCACACCGTGCCTCCAGACCAGTTTCTGGATGCTCTGCTGCTACATTCTGGTGAATTCATTGTATTCCCCAGCATGGCAGTGGAGCACAGACAAACAATGTAGCAATTCTATTGGGCTGCACCTACCAGCTTTGCCGGGTGCCATTGACTGCAACTACGTTGCTATCTGTGCACCATCTGGTGACGTGGAGATGCATTAATGTACAGGAATGGCTACCACTCCGTTAATTGCCAGGTGGTGCATGATGCGGCTGGGTGCATCATCAATGTTTTGCACAGTACCCGGCAGTGCCCACAATGCCTTCATCTGGCACCAGTCATGGCTCTGCCAGGCATTTGAGACTGGCATAATACCCAGTGGATACCTTGTTGGTGAGTACCTGCATCAAGGACAACCAAATACCCCCAGCGGTGGGACAGTGCCACTGTACAGCAGACAAGGGAGGTGGGGGGTGAGTACAGGTAGACAGGATGACCCAAACAGTAGGGTCTGCAAACATGTCAGGGTGAGTGATACAACATACACCCACTAACATGTGTTAATGTTTCTATGGGGCAGTGCCTATCCCTGAGACTCTGGCTCCTAACACCAGTCCCCAGCCAGCAGCGGTGGCCGAGGAGACTACAATAAGGCACATGCTGCAACAAGGACTGTAATAGAGTGAGTCTTTGGCATGCTCAGAATGAGATTCTGATGCCTGGACTGGTCTGGCAGTGCCTACAATACACCCCTCAGATGATATGCTGCATATTCCTAGCCTGTTGAATGTTGCACAACATGGCGCTTAACTGTGGAATCGCTGATCTGAACCTGAGGTACATGCAGACAGTGACCTGGAGCCAGAGGTCCAGGGATAGTAGAAGCAACTCAAAAGACAAGACCCACGCATGGCCAGGAGGTTCCAGGAGCACAGGAACAACATTATCAGAACCCTGACATGGATGGCCAGGTGAGTGAAAACACCATGGACAACAAACATGATTTCAAATATGTATTTACAGTAGAAACAGTAGAGTGGCAGACATAGAATGGTGACAGGATGAGAACAACATAAAACAATAAGCATATCACACAGTGATACAGAAAATGTGGTGGGAAGTGGCTCTGTACAAGAGGTGCATGTGGCGGGTGCAGGTTGGTGAAGGGTGCAAGAGGTGTGGCACAAACATGGCATATGTGCATCTCCCACCATGAACCCTCACAGACTCCCCCATGGGAATGATGGGTGGGTGTACTACGGGCCGAGAGCCAAAAGGCAGTGGTTGCAGGGATGGGGTCACAACCCTGGCCATGGCATGGACATGTTGTAGCCGATGACAGTCACCACCCAGTGTACTGTGGAGTGCACATGGATGATGGCATGGTGAAGGTGCTGGCTGACCCTGACCTGCCACTCTGTGTTGTGAAGGCATGTGGGGACACTGGCGGCATGCCAACAGCATGTGCCACTGTTGTGATGCTGCCCAGCCATCACAGCCTCTCTACTGTGGCTTGAACACCCTCACAGACCCAGTGATGTCACCACAGACTTGGTGGAGGCATTCAGGAACTGTGCATGACACTCCTGCACACCCTGTTCTGCCTGCATAAGGTCAACATGCACAGCCTCCTGAAAGTGGGCAAGTTCATGCTGTACATCCTCAGAAGGCATGCAGCTCCTGCTTTGCAGTGGTCTGCGAGGCCACAGCAGAGTGTGAGGCTGGTATCCTCACCACCTCACTGCCCACTGTGGTCTGCCATGTTGCGTGTGCACAGTGCTGGGACATCAGATGTCTGCCCACAGGAGGGTGTTGTAGGCTGGGTGGTGCGTGTGGTTACAGACAGCCCTGCCACAACAGTGGCAGTGACAGTGCTGGTGGTGGTGGCTGTGGCGGTACTGGGGCATAAACCACATGGGACCCTGGCAGCACCAGCGGTGCTGGTTGTCTGACGGTGACTGTGAGGCTGCCGAAGCCACTACTGTTGGCCCTGACAGGTCCCCCAAGCCAAGTCTCATGTCCAATGGGAGTACAGACCCCAACTGGTAAGGGCTGTCAAGGTCATCCTCTGTGGGTATGTACATACCAACATCGTCCTCAACATCATCAACATCAGAAACATCCTCGAATATGTCAGCCATGGACACCCACTTAGCAGCTGCTTGTGCTGGTGGCCTCTGAACTCTGGATGTCGATGGGTGTTCCTCCCCTCTGCCAACCATTCCTCTGCTGCCCGGACATCACCTTGCACTGTTGACAGAGAAATACACTGTAAGTGCGATGCACAGTACACAATGGTCACTTACCAGTGCCGTCACATGCAAACCACATCAGTGCTGCCAATGACACAGTACAAGCCACATACGGTGACCACAGTGCACACACCCACACAATCAAGATGCATGCACAACCACGGTCTGTGGATCCCACAGGCATGCACATGACCATCACCAAGTGTACAAACACCCCACACACACACGGCAGACCAACAACAAAAGGAAGGTAAAAGATTCAGCAGACAGTGACACAAATGGCATCATGCAACACTGCATGGTGTAGGCATTCCAACAGCCAAGAACACACTATGTGCATAGGCACTGTGACAGTGTTCACGGTGTACAACATGTGTGTGTCATCATGGCACATGCTGATGGTCCAGTGTTGCATGAGACACAACACCAGACTATGCCAGACTGCACCCAGGCCATCCCAGTGCACACATGTGTGCACAGGCCATGGCAGCTGTGTGGTAAAACACAAGCAGTGCAACCCATAAATCCAAGAGGTGAAATGCATAACATGCTGGTGCATGGCCTGTGATCACAATACTCTGCAGTAATGGTTGCATGACATCCCAGTGATCATCCCTAAAATGAACTGTGGCCCCATGACAGTGTAGCAGAATGTACACATTGTTGCAGAACAAGATAATATGGTAATGTCCAGGAGTGTAGCCAGTCACTTCTGTGTTGTACACCCATTCCCCAGCTGCCAGCCCCCCATTACAACATGTACACATATCCTCTCCAGATGTTGCCCCTTTACAAAGTAATCAGGTGTCGATGACTCCTCAAATCTTTTTTTTAAGACGTTTATTGAAGAGGAACAGTAATACAGTCATACAAAGCAATCAGTTATACATTATATTATATAAATACATTATTTATTCTTACTTCTTATATATTCATTAAACCATTCTTACTGTTGCTCTCTAAATGCAGTGCTCCTGGGTCTAAGATAGATTCCTAATACATTTTAGTAACAATGTCAGCTAAAGATTCCATATCTTATTGAACATACCCTCATTCTGTAGTGAAAAATAGTGGATTCTTTCTATTTTCTAAAGGTCTAACATTAAATGAATCCACTTGTTAGGTGCTGGTGATTCTTGATCTTTCCACTGCATAAAATGCATTTTTGCCACTGACAAACCCATAGCCATTAACCTTTCCTGTTCATATGAAATGTTAACAGCTCTCTAATTGCCCCAATAACACTGTGAATACGTTCAAACTTATCCTCGTCTTTGTGGCATTTTCAGAATGTATGTTATTGTATTATAAAATTTTGTACATTTTTGCATGTTAGAAACATGTGTATTAGTGAGCCTGGATTCAGCTGACACCTTGGACATTTCTTGTCTAAACTAGAATCCATTTTATGCAGTTAGGTAGGAGTAAAATATGTTCTATGAAATATAGTAAACTGAATCTGCTACATTTTGATGAGTAGAACTGTGAAAGTGGGTATTTTTTAATCTCTTCCCAAATATTATCTGGTATTTCATACCCTAGGTGTTGCTCCCGTTTGCTGGCTGATTTACAACATGTATATACTGGAGTTTTGTAGTATTGCATATATGGCTGGTATAATTTGTGTTGTGGAGTTAGTCAGTACTGTCTCTGTTGGAGATTCTTCAGGTTTGAGGCCTTTCTGTATGATTACATTTCTCAATTGTAGATATCTAAAAATGTATTTTTGGTAATTTAGATTTTTCCTATATTTGTTGGAATGACATCAATATGTTTTGATCATATACATCCCTGATCGTTTTAATTCTGGCTTTTGCCAACTTGTAAAACCCTATCCATATTCAATATATTAAAATGTTTATTGTCATTTATGCAACAGGGGTCAGGATAAAACTGTAGGATAAAACCATTTATCTTCGCTACTATGGTAATAAATTTATTTATCCACATAGTAACTACATCATCACCCATTTATCCACACACAGTAACTACATCACTAGCTCATTTATCTCACACAGTTCTCTTCAGAATTCATTTAGAATGTTCGGCCTCAGAACCAGTACTAATCATATTTAAATGTCAATAACTTAAAAAGCGAAAAAGATAACATGGTACTGTGAGCACAAAAATTGTTCAGCACAAAATTATCTACAAAATGAATAATGTTTCATTTACATAAACCCTGTATATTGTATATGGTTAGCAAGAAAACTGAAGAAAATGTAATTTTTGTTCACTTTTTGACAAACAAATATAAACAACTTAAAAACAAAAATGATAGCATGGTACTGTGAGCACGAAAATGTTCAGCTCAAAAATATCTACAAAATGAGTGATGTTTCATATATAGATACCATTTTGTTTTTATAATTAGCAAAAACAGCATAAAATTCTATTTTCTTTTCCCTTTTTGACAAATTATTTACACCTACCAAAATCAAAATGTTCACACAACATCTAAACCTGTTGCATAAATGGAATATGCAGCGGTTCAGTGTGTGATAATGCATTTATCTTGTACAGTTTCAGTGACCTCTGGTACTCTCACTCGGTGCTTCTGGCACTCGTGAGGTTACTTGAGGTCACTGGAAACTGTACAAGATAAATGCATTATCACACCCTGAACCGCTGCATATCCTTATTTATGGGTGCTGGGGTGAGTTTTGTTTTGGCTATTTTATATTTTGTGTATTTCTTTCCACACCATATATGATTTGTGTTGAAGTTATAATATTTGTTGTTCCTGCTTTTGTATAATACCTTGAAGACAACAAGCTTCTGATATTGTAGAAAGTATGCATTTCTTGTTCCAGAATTTTGTTAATTGTATCTTTACTATTGAACCAGTCTTGTATTTGTGTTAATTGGGATATCAAATAATACCAGTACAAATTTGGTAAGACTAATCCTCCTTGATTTTTGCTAGCCATAATTTGTTTTGAGCCAATCTTGGCTTTTGTCTTTCCATAAAATTTTATTAGATTTTCTATCTGTTGAAATGTTTTTGGGTAGTATTATTGGCAAGGTTTGATATAAATACAGTAACCTGGGCAAAATATTCATTTTAATTATGTTACATCTCCCTAATAAGGTTAGAGGCAGCCTTCCACTTTTCCATGATTTGTTCTATTGTTAAAAGTAGTGTTCTAAAGTTTTTTCCTGTAAATCCTTAATTTCCTTGTTATCATTGTCCCTAACTGTTTAAACTGTTTATTCTGTTTTGTAATGTTATTGGTAACATATTTTTTTACAATTGCCCAGTAGCATTACCTCTGTTTTAGCTGTATTGTATATATCCCGATGCTTCCCCAAAATTTGTTTACTATCCAAGCAGTATGTGACAGATCACTGTGGGTTTGTAAGATATATTAGAGTATCATCTGCATATTATTTATTTATTTATTTATTGAAATGTTTCACCAGGAAGGCATACTGAGTGACAAGTCGCTCATCTCCTGGTGTGACCTGGGGAAAGGGGTAATAGGGAGGACATTAAAACAATCAAGTTACATGATCAACATTAACATACAGTTGTCAGGCAGGAGTTACAAGCAATGTTACAACAGTGTTGCACATAATAGGTAGAAAAGTGGACAATAATAAGTGCTGAGTTAATAAGTAAACAAGTGCTACGTGAAGAAAAGAAGAAGAGGGGGGTGTGATAGGGAGGGAAGAGTCGAGTTCAAGTTACAAGATCAATATTAACATACAGTTGCAAGGCAGGTGTTACAAACAGTGTTAAAACAGTGCTGTGCATAATATGTAAAAGAGTAGTGAATAATAAGTGCGGGTTAATAAGTAAACAAGTGCTTACATGAAAGAGAGGGAAAAGGAGAGGAAAGGGTGATGTGGGGGAGAGGAAAGAGTTGTGTGCCTGGAGACCCCTTCAGGATCACGAGGAACACTGCAAGGGGTCTATGGGGCTAGACAGAAAGGGAATGAGGCTATAAGGATTAAAGAGGAGGAGAGAAAGAAAGAGGAGGTGTGATTTAAATGCTAGGAGGGAATAGGACCTAACTCAAGAGGACCCTTCAGGATGTTGGGTACCCTGTCAGGGGTTGAGGAAAGTAGATGGATTAAAAAGTGACAGGAGAGGGAGAGGAGAATTTAACCCTTGAGGAGAGAATTCACACCTTTGGAGGGATGGGGCCTAGTCAATAGTCCATCAGGATGCATGGACCCATAGGGACCATTTGGGGTCCTTACATTCTGTGAGAGATCAAGGAGGCAGTAAAGGGAAGCAATTTGGGGAAGGGAAGAAGAGCTAGAAATTTGGGGTGTGTGGTGCACAGGGTAAAATGAAGATACGGTAGAGGGTGGAGTTATCCAGGGCTCAGAGGAGGAATTAAGGAGGGACATGGCAGTAGCAGCTAGGTGCAAGGTAATTTTGAGGCAGAGCTGATGAAATAGGTGGAGGATGAGTGCCAGATTTGAGAGGGAGGAATTCCAAATTTTTGGGAGGCAGTGAGAGTAACGGATTGGCCGATTAGGGTGGATCTGCAGGGGACTACCAGGGTGCAGGAATTGGTTGATCTAAGGGAATTGGAGGATGGAGGGGTTGCATATCAATCAATCAATCACTTTATTTAACCAGCCATAAACACCATTGAGCAAGCTCATTTTCAAAGGTGGTCCTGGGCATTAATACAATACAGTACACTTCATAAGATTACAATTCATTGGAATGGTGCAAAAAACAACAAAAACATTGTGAAGGTGCGGTCAATATGGGCCTATACATGCAGGTCAACATAATTAACATGCAAGGTACATAATGATAAGCTTTACAAATGAGAAAGGACAACAATCCCATATAGTCTCCGCTTAAGTAAGAGCTCATACCTAAATGATAAAAAGTAAGGAGGTATTAAGGAATAGGATAGAAATTGGGGTGAAAGAGTAGGCAGCCAAGAGGAGGCCAGAATAGGTAAAAGGTAGAGAATAGGCAGGGCCATCTCAGATTAAGGAACTAGGCTTGAGGTCCTAGGTTTCTGTTAGTTAGTAATGTAGGGTGGATGAGATACTTAGGCGTAAGATTTGAGAGTGGCACCGGGCTTAGGGGTCATAGGCATCTGAAACAGTTGCATGATTCCTTCAGATAATCCATTAATAGAGCTTTGAATGTGAAAATGCTTGGAAGTGAGGATAATTTTAATGAGTCTTGCATAGTGTTCCAAAGTGATGGAAGTGAGAAGTTGATTGCTGCCGAGCCAAGGGTAGTTTCACTTTAGGAATCTGGAAGCAGATTATGGAGAAGCATCTCAGGCCATAGGAACCTTTAGCCTGTTTGAAGAGGTTCGAGATGTATGCAGGGAGGTTATCAGATAATGCTCTAAAAACAGAGGAGAGCATTCCTTTTTGTCCTAGTTGAAAGTGAGGTCCATCCGAAATCTGGTATAGATAACAGTGATATGTACCCGCAGGTGAGATTTAGGATAAATCTTAAAGCCCGATGGTAAAGATACTCAGTTGTTTAGCATCATTGATGGGCAGTGACTGTAAAGGAAATAAAGCGTAGTCCAGTATAGTTAGGAATATGGTTTGTACTAGTCTCATTCTGGCTTCTAACGTAAGTGTTTAATACGATAGTATAAACCTAATCGCTGTCTTAGTTTCTTCGAGGTTTCATTTAAGTGGCACAGAAAGTTGAGCTTGTTATCCAGCCAGAACCCTAGGTATTTAAAGGTATCAACTACTTCAGGGGTTCATCTAAGAGTGTTCAGATCTGTGTGATATGTGGACATCTGGAAGTAGACTTTGGTGAGAGAATCATTACTTTAGTCTTTTGGTGTTGAGGAGGAGCTATGAGTGATAAGATTGTATTGGAGGGTATGAAGTCTTTCTGTAAGTACTCATGGGCCAAATCAAGGATGAATTTGTAGTATAGAGTACATTATCATCTACGAATAAGTGCACATTGGCTGCTAGCTCAGCTGCGAGTCAGATTATTGATGTATATTACAAAGAGGATAGGGCCCAGGATGGAGCCTTGTGAGACTCCTCGTAATAAGGATTTTGTGGGGACAGATCTCCTATGGCTTTGACTTGTTGTAACTTATTGGTTAGGTAGCTGGTGAACCATTTAATGGCAGAACTATCAAGTCTGATGTTACTCAGTGCAGTAAGCATGATGGTATGATCCACAGTATTGAAGGTCTTACTTAGATCAGGAAGAGGGCAAATACATGCTTCTTAGAGTCCAAGGCCATTTGCCAGTCTGTAGTTACTTTGGCAAACCGATACTGTACTGTGTTTGGCTCTGCAGCCGGACTGATCGAGTTTAGTAACTTTTGTGAATCCAAATGTTCTCTAAGTTGGATGTTGACAATTTTACAAGTAATTTAGAGAGACGGATAGCATAGAAATAGGGCAGTAATTGTTCAGATCACTCAGATCCCAGTCTTGAATAATGGTAGGATGTGGGCAGTTTTCCATGAAACAGGTAGCTCACCTTGAATCAGATAGGTGTTGAATAAGTGTGTAATGGGGCATAAGATAGGTATGGCCAAGTTTTAGGAAGTAAGGTTCAATATTATCTGTACCGCACTCTTTTTTGTATCCAGAGAAAAGAGAGGTCCTCCACTTGCTTGAATGTAATTGTGAGGAAGCTGAAGGGGTGGGATGCGGTTGGTTATGGTTATGGTTATCAGTGAAGCCAACAGTGTAGTCTCTTGCTGGGCTAAGTTTGCTGATAGGTGAGGTGTCAAAGGCAAGCCATGCAGTGGCAAAGTGGTCATTAAACTTCTCTAGTATATCAGCTTTGTCCATATAGGTGGTACCATCAGACACAATTTTGTTTGGAAGGGTGTTGCAGTGGACTGACCTTCGACTTCTTTGAGGATGTTCCAAAATTTGGCAGAGTTGTTTTATTGTCTTCTAGTTCTTTTGGAAGTACCTAGCTTTTCTGACCTAATTAGCTTGGTACAAGCATTCCTAGTTGTACGGAATGCTAACCAATTAGCCTCAGGTAGGATTTCTCGCTTTTTCCACCAGTAGTCCCTATCCTAAGTGCTTTCTTCAGGATGGGAGAGAACCAGCCAGGAGTTTTATTTTTGATTTGATCAGTCTTAGTGGGCGTATGTGTCTATTAGCCCCAGTAAGAGGCTATGAAAGATGGTAAATGCCTCCCTTAACGGTGCGGCTAGATAGAAATCCTGCCAACGAATGTTGCTTAGATCTTTCAGGGAAAGTGTGCTGGCAGAACTACTGGCAGAACTTTTCAGACATATAAACTGATGCGATGTTCCATCGATCTTACGAATACCTGTAACTATTTTATCTGATCGAATTGCTATGGCTAAAGGTTCAATAACTGATGCAAATAATAAGAGTGATAAGGGGCATCCTTGTCTAGTACCTCTTGTTAGTGAAAAACATTTTGATATATTCCTGTTTGTTTTACGAGGCTTTTGGTGTTTTATATACTGATTTAATGGCTTTTGAAATTTACTTCCATTTCAAATTTATCCAAAACAACAAATATAAAATCCCATTCCAGCCCTGTCAAATGCTTTTCTCGTCAACTGCTATTATTAACGGGTTGTTTTGTTCACAGAATGTTTGTGCCAATCTTTCTTCCCTTACTAAATCCATTCTGGTCTGTCTCAATTATTTTTGCCATTGTTTTTCAAATTGTTTTGCTATAATTTTTCAAAACATTTTCATGCCAGTATTTAATAGAGATATTGGCTGATATGATGCAACTTGTGTGGGTCCTTGTCTTTTAAAAAATGAAATTTTTGCATCGTATAGTGAGGGTGAGAGCTCTCCTGTGTTCCAACAGTGGTTAAATAACTGTGTTAAGTGTGGTTTAAAGTGTAATAAATGTGCCATAGTATTCTGGTGTTAGCCCATTGGGCCCTGGTGCCTGAGGTGAGTTCTTTTACTGTTTCTGTTATTTTCCTTTCTATTATTATTATTATTATTTAGCTTTTGTTAACCAGGTAAGTACACTAGACAAGTTATATGCCTATTTTCAGAGTACGACCTGGGAGAGTACAATCAGATACAGATACAGTGATCTAATTGGTCTGCTTCCTCTTTGCTAATTGTAGGAATTCAAAGTTTAAAAAAAATGTATTTATTGTATCTGGGTATTTTTGGCTTTCTGTAGTATATAGTGTTTGGTAGTAATTTACAAATCTTTCATTAATTTCCTTAGGGTTTAAAGTAGTTTGTATATTATTATTAGTGATTGTATTAATTTGAAAAATTGCCCAGCCTTGCTTTTCTTTTTGAAGTTGGTAGGCCATGATTTTATCAGGTTTGTCTCCTAGGGCATAACATTTTGCCTTGGTTTTAGTATACTATTCTCAGTGGCCTGCATTATCAATGTATTGTATTCCCTTTCAGTAGCTAAAAGTTTTTGAATGTATTAGGATTATGATTTGTCATATGTTTTTTTCTAGGAGATTAATTTCTTGTTTTAAATTAGTTTGTTTTTCCCTTAATTTTTTTTGCCATTGAGTAGCTAATAACCACTCTCCTTACTACTGATTTGAGGGCTTCCCAATTATTATTATAAGAAGTTGCTATAGGATCATTAAATGCAAAATATTCTTTTATTTGTGTTTCAATACAATTTACCAAATCTTTATCCTGGAGCAATGCAGGTTGCAATGTCCATTGCTTATTCCCTTCCAATAGATTTGCATTTATTTCCATTTCCATGGAAGCATGGTTGGATAATATGATACTATGGTATTTGACTGATTTAGTACAGAATTGTAATTTTGTGAAATTATAAAATAATGTAACCTGGAATAGCTTTGGTGAGGGGCTAAAAAAGGTATATTGTTGTGTGTCTGGGTTAATTTCCCTCCATATGTCTATAAGATTAAGATATTCCATGAAGTGTCTTAGTTATTCCCTCCTCCTACATTTTGTCCTGGTAGGAGGAAGATTCTTCCTGTCTAGAAGTTATGGCAAAATTCAAGTTGCCCCTATAATGAGGGGTCCTCCAAATTATGTTAATCGTAAAGAAATTATTAAAAAATTGCATCATATGCATTAGATCCATATATGGTAGCTACTGTAATAATCCCATCTAATGTCCTTATTTCAGCTATGACATATCTTCCCTGTGGATCTTCTATAGATTTTCAAACGTTATTGATTTATTTTCTTTATAAATATCACTGAGCCTCTTGCCAAGTTTGTGTAGTTGGCAATCTTCCTTCCCTTTATTTATTAAAATGAAACATTTCTTCTTTTTGCAAAATTAGTTTCTTGTAGTAACAATATATCAATTTTTTTATCTACAAAACTGAACATTTTCCTTGCTTTTGGCTGTCTGTTAGACCCTTCACATTCCATGTTAGGATTTTAATCATTATGGCTTCCCTTCATTCTGGTTTGTGCCCACTGAACCCTCTTACCCTTCTATATCTACTATACTCATTTTCTGATTCTGTTATTTCACTTGATACTGTTATTACTGTCCACTCCTTTTCATTTTTCCATCTCATCCCTAAAATAATGATGTACTTAATATATTTAGTAGTCTTTGTACTACATTACAATTTCTCCCCTATAACCCTTTCCCTCCCTACACCTACAAAGTTGGCTTCTTTGCTTTCCTCCCTTTCCTGAGCAGTTAAGGAGTTCTCTGGGAGCTTTTAGCTCTAAAAAGCCACCACATGAATCATATTTAGAGTTTTGTATGCTATCTACTCCTTTAATTTTCTTTTTTGTACTATTGTCCAAAGTTTTTTCCCTTTTCTTTTCCAATTATTTCCCCTTCCTTTACCTATATCAAAGATACTATATAGTACTATAACGCTTCCTTTTGTCTCCCTTTACCTGAGGAACGAGGCTCACATAATGGTTTCCTTGGTTGTCCAGTCCTATTCCCTTGTCAAGGCATTATGGGTTTTAATCTAAAATAGAAAAACATCTATAGTTAAAGGCTTTGAAAATAAAAACAAGAGAAATTATTTCACACCATATGCATATTTCCTTCAGTCCTTTGTGTCATTCCAACAATCCCCTTTTCTAATTTCCTTTTTGTTCATTCCTCCCATTGTCTCTTAACCTCTTTGTTCCTTTCTGTGCCCTTTTTAATTTTTTAACTATCAGTAGCGTCCTTCTTTGCCCTCCCTTATTCTGCTTTTCAGCGTAAATTCAAATTTTCATTATCATATTTTGTCCACAATGTACAGTTCCATGTTCTGCATTTTGCTGTCCTTGTGTATCCGAATGATGGTTTTCAAATGTAGAGAATCTGTTTCTAAACGAAAGTACATGTTGCAGTGTTGTTGGGGTGGTAGTCCTAAGCTCCTTAGCCCAAAGTTCTTACCATAATTGTAGAATGGATGTTCATTTTCATTTCTTTAAGTAAACTTTCTGCTTCCTTTGGATCTGTGAAATAACGCATCCTTTCTTTGAAATAAAATGTTAATTTGGCAGGGGATTAGAGCATACCTAATGCCCTTTTCTCTTAGCAGTGCCATAACTTGATTAAAAGATCTTCTTTCATTCATTGTTTCACTGCTGAAATCAGAAATGCTTGAAACCCAAAGCCTTTTGCTTTTAAATCTTTTTCCATTCAAGCTTTTCTAAGTATAGTTTCCTTATCTTGAAATTTATGAGGTTTAACAAAAACAAATCTTGGTCTGTCTTTGTCTCCTGTGTTTCTGATTGTTCCAGCTTGGTGGGCCCTGTTCAAAAGTATCTTCTGACTAGGAAATTCAAGGCCCATTGCTTCAGTTAACAGTTCTTCAAAGTAAATGACGGGTCTCCAGTACTCTGCTCCTTCAGGAATTTTGTAGCTTCAAATTCCTCTACAGGATCAGTCTTCTTGATCTTGTACTTTTTATTAACAGTTCCAGCTGAGCTGTTCGCTGTGCCACTGTTTTTTTTTATAGGGACCATGGTGTCCTCTATATCACATGGATCCGTTTTCATTATCAGATGTTCTAATTGTAAGAGCTTCTAATTTGTGACTTAGCCCTGCCACCACATCAGTTAAAGTACTTATGGGGCCGGCCTGGTGGCGCTGAGGTTGGGGCGCTGGATGCCACACCTCGCGTCACGCCCGGTGACCGGGTTGAAGGACTCGTGACCGTCGGGGGTCGGCAGGGAAGGAGGATCGGCGTCCCAACAGATGCTCTCCTGCTGAGGGGAGGGACCAGAGGTGTTGATGCACCCGATGCTCGAGAGGCGGTGGAAGCACCAACTCTCTCGGGCAGGCGGCTTCCCTAGGAGCAGGGAGCCGGGAGGGAGGGCGCCTTGACACTTGGCAGGCATGCGTAAGCATTCCGCCCGACCCGGCGTCTGAGGTGAGAGGGAGGACAGAAAACCGGAAAACAACCCTCGGCACTCGGATGACGGCAGCTCCGCCACCCAGAGCACACAACACGGGCAGACCCGCTGTGTAAGGTGCTAAGGAGGCAGGTAGGAGCACCTGAGAAAAGAGACACTCTAGGGGCAGACTCAGTGGGGAGTCTGGAGGGCATTGAGACAGCCGAAGGAGGGAGTGCAGGGGTGTAAGGAGTGATAAAAGAATAAAAAAAAAAAAAGTACTTATTGAGTTTTGTATGTCAGTTATTCCTTTTAAAACATTCATTTAAAAGTCATTTGAGAAAGGTACCTGTGTGTTATTTTGCTCTGAGTTGTCTGTTGTTTTTTATTGATTTTAATAAATATGTCCCATTAGGGCTCTATTCTTTTGACTTACCCTTTTTCCTCTGTGTTTTCCATAAATTCTGTATTTACCTGGTTAGTGTTATTGTCACGGGATCTGCCTCATGTTGCTTGGACTTCTGGATGTTCATTTTGGTCCATTGTTACTCTGTCCCCAGAGCTTTCCTCTTCCTCTGCAAGTTGTTCCTCCTGCTCTGTAGCTGCCGCTGCATTTGTGGGTTAGTTCGTTTCTGTCCCAGTGCTCTGCTCCTCATTGTTTTGAGCCGTTTCCTTGAAAATGAAAAGACGCTGCTTTCTCTCGTGGGATGGCCTCATTCCTCTCAGGTGTGCCGGAATATCGCTTTCATGCCTGCTGGTGACTGTAATGGAGAAAGAACCGCTGGTAAGGCCTTTATTGATTTACTCCACTTGCCTGAGAAAACCACTGTTTGGGATAGTTCTTTATGCACTCCTTGTTTTCCTCCTCTGCTCCTGTGGGTCATCGTTAGTATTTCTTTTAGGTCCTTGGCTCTTCTAACGTGTTTTGACATATTTCCACAGCATACCCTGTGTTTTTTGTTACAGTGAGTGGCTATTTGTCTGGTCATCAGTGTGGTTTGCCTTAGCTCCCGTTCATCTCCCTGCTGAGGATCACACTATTCCGCCATCTTGGATCGTGGACTCCTCAAATCTTTAAAGAGTTTATACACATATCTTTCCCTTTCACAATAGAAACTAAACAGATACACTACTCGGTGGCCTACATTACCTTACATGGTACAGATGAGAATGATAATGTTGACAAAATGGCATGGTTTTGGATGGGCATCAACAAAAATGTACACTAATGTGTACAGTGATTCTGTCTGCCTAAACCCTTCATAATGTCCTATGGACACCTACCTGTACCTCTGGAAGTCATGTCCTGGGACATTTTGAGGCCTAGTGTTGTCAGCAATGTTGTTTTCCTGCTGCCTGCAGTTCCAGGAAGCTCAGCAGGTGGGGCTGAGGCACACCTTAAATAGCCCAGCCAGGCAATCCACACATGGTAATGCATACAAATGAGGTCATAATGAGATGCTAATGTGGTAGATTGCAATCCGATTGCTTAATAGCATACTCATTTGCATACCATCTTTGAATATTACAATAAAAGCACCGGGCAAACACCCTTGAGCCAGGCAAACATTTTGCGCTATGGTGCTGTTAGTTTAGCTACTGGGCTAATTGACTAAGCGCCATTCCTAGGAGCACATGTGTGATGGTGACATCATGGTGGAGGTCATGCAGTGATCGTGCATGCTCAGTGGTGGTGGTCTGACCTAGCGCAGTGCTATAGTATTTTGTGCTGTGCCATATACAGATAGTGTGGTGCTAACATACACTTCATTTTGTGGCCTACACAGCTTCAGTGAACATCTGTGTGAGGGTGGTGTCAAAAGCAGTGGAACATCTGGAAACGTCAAGCAATAGGTGTATGAAGGCTGTAGTGCAGAGGGACCAGAGATGGGGAGGCTGAGATGGCTAATTTAGTGCAGCTGGTGATGGACATGTAGTGGCAGCTGTTTGGAGAGGTGCTTGAGGGGACAGGCCACGGTATCAGGTGTGGGCCTCAATTGTGTGCCACCTGTCCTATTGCCACAGTGGACTGAAAATGGGGACCAGTGCCAGCACAGGTACACCGACCTGCAGCGCTGGGAGAGGACCAGCCTGGAGTGCTTCAGGTGCATGGTGCGGGATGGCACTGTGCCTGCACCAGGTAAGTAGACATCTTACTTAGTGCTGTGCCTTTTGCAGGTCAGTGGTGTGGGCATTCATGTACACCCTACACATGTGGGTACATTTGTGTCTGGGGGTCGCTGCACACATGCCTGCACTGCTTCTGAGTATGTCCCAATCAGTGGACTGTGTGCAGCACTATGGGTGCCCATGTGTGGGCTGACAGTGCCTGTGTCTGTGGGTGTATATGTGACATGCATTGCCAGATCCACGTGACTGTTCACGGTTTGTCAGGCACTGGCTGTGTGGCGCATGTACATTGCACCTACAGTGCACATGTGTACCATGCAACAGCTGCATCTTGGAGGGGTGCATAGCACTGTTGACAGTTGTGCATTGTGTACTTGGCACAGGTGGGGGATTCTGCTGTTCATGATGGTGCTGACCATGGTACATTTTCTTCACTCTGTAGACCACAACACCAGGGGCATGGGCCAAGAGTGCAGCCAGAGGGGCCACAGAATCAGTCAGCAGGATGACACCAGTGGTGATGGGCAGCAGGATGCAGCACGTGAGTATGCTCCTCTGTTGTCTACCTGTGTAACATACCTTGCTGGGCGGTGCAGGTTTGGTGCCCTATGCAGCACTGTGTTGCCAGCAACTGTGCCGTGCCTGTATAATGTCACCGGTCCTGGTGGCACGTGGCCATGGGTTGCCATGGTGATATTCCTGCTGGTGAGGGCATCACACACACACATTATGCTGCCTATGGTATGGTGCACCTGGACACTTCCTAGACTGCCCACACAGCCTGGGTCTCTGTTGTGGCAGCACATGGCTGCCCACAGCCCTGCAGTGCTGAGGCATGTTGTGTCCTGCATGCACATGTACCATGTGGGGTCGTGCTGTGCATCGCACTAGGCTACACTGGCACACAACCTCCTTTGCTGCTGTCCTGCCGTGCCACTTCTGTACCCTGGGTGTGGCATGCTGGCCATTCAGTGGACCTGTGTCACATCTGTGTCTGTCAAGTGGTGGCATGAGCTTGACAGCCACCTTGCACCCTGCACATCAGACTCGCATGGTAGCCGATGGTACACCATGGATCGTCGGTCACCAACATTGTGCTGTGCATGGTACACTGTTCCCAAACTGTGTTCTCCATCAGGGTGTAGGCAAGCATGCTCATTGTACACATTTGTGTACACAATGGTGTGTGCATGTCCCACCCACATCCCTAATTTATGACAATATTCATTCTAATGTGTGTATTAGGGTTACTGTAGGCTTATCTAGGGATTGATATGTGTACAGCCTGTGTAGGGTGTAAAGGTGTCATCTGAACACTGTGTTGTATCTTTGTGATTGGCCAGCATTTTGGGGGCTGTGTACAATGACACTGAAGGGGCAGCAGTTGTTGTATGTGTGCATATTGGCCATGCCTGGCTATACTCCTGTTCTCCATGTGTGCTGTATTCGCAACCCGTGTCACTGTCTATCATACCATTGCATGTGCCCAGCTCTAACTGTGTACTGTGCTACAGGGTACACGTGATACGTGCAGTGGCCATGTTTGTGGAGTGTACACTGTACACCGGCCATGTGGTGTGTTGTGCCCAGGCCTGTGGGCAGCCAGGTGGGTGTATTGTCAGGTTCCTGGGGTTGTGTGTCTGCCCACAGCATGCATACACCACATGGCATGCTACTTGCCTGGCTGTGGTCCCTGTGGACATTGTGTTCACACAGTGGAGTGGCTATGTGTGCACCATCTGCATCACACATGCAGACCGGTCACATTGCACTGTGCTGTTCTGGTGTGCTACCATGTCTGGGCTGTGCAGCTCACTATGGTCATTGACCCATTGTCTGGGGGTAGGTTGCTGCTGATGACTGGCTCAGTGGGGTGTCATAGCCCTGGGAAGTGCGGCTGTCGCATGTCCACCGCCACACTTGTGTCATGGTCAGGGTCTGATTGTGTCTGGGGTGTGGGGCCACCTGCACACTGTCTGCTGTGCAGCACTGTGGATTGCTATTATGGGCCACAGTCTGTTGATGTGTGACAATTGGTTGTGTGGTTTCAGGCTGTGATGTTGCTAGGTCACCTGGCTCTACCTTTTGTTCCACTGGGCAGCATGTCCCACCCATTCTGTTGCAACAGTGTTTTGTTGTTGCTCTGGGGCAGTCTGTTGTTAACCTCGGGGCGAGTGCTATGTAGCTGTACTGTGACAATGCCTACATTGGTCATGTTTGGGGTGTTGTCCCATCTGTGGTGGTGGTGGTAGCAATGGTCTTCCAGGCCTTCCTGTTTGTGTGGGATGGGCAGGTGTACCATAGGATTTTTGTGCTGCCGCATACAGGCATGTGCACTGTTTACATTTTTGGGTACATGGGCATGGTGGTTGGGACATGCCATTCTTCCCTGGGCTACACCCTGGGGTCTGCATTGCTCCACGTTGTCAGCACACCATTCTTACATGGGCATCATTCCACCCATAGGTTCATGTCAGAGCTCACTGTGGGCCAAGCGGCTGGAAGAAACCAAGGGACATGATGACATTCTGAGAAAGATTGTGCGCCAGCAGCGCACAACAATTGAACAGCAGGCCATCCTGATAAGTGAGATCAGGCATGTGGTGGATGTTCTGGAATGGAGGCTCCCTGCAGACACCCAGGCCCAGGCTCCAACCCTTGATCCCTTCTTTTCTTGTTATTCACCCTTCCCTGTTCTTACCCTCCCCCGTTTGGGTTTCTTTGTCTTGTAAATAGTTTGATAATGTTTTGTTTGCTGCCCCATTTGTTTTCTTTCTCTGGTACATAGGTGGATAATGTATTGTTTGCTGTGTCTCCTCCTAGTTTGATATTTCTTTCTCTTGTACATAGTTTGTTAATGTTTTGTGTGCAGTTTCATTAATACATATTTTTCTGGTTGCATTCCTGTGTCCTGTGTCTTTCTTGGGTAACTGTTGTCAGTTGTCAACAAAGTCCAAGAGGGTGGCATCTTTCAGAAAAGAGATGTGGAAGAACAAGGGGCACAATTTGAAGATGGGGGTGGCTCAGAGGTAATGTGAGGAAGTATTTTTCACAGAGAGGGTTGTGGATGCATGGAACAGACTTCCTGAGGAGGTCGTAGAGTCAAGAACAGTGGGGAATTCAAGAATGCTTGGGACAGACATAAGCAGTCCTAGTGGGGTAGGAGGAAATAAGCTGTTGGTTAACTAGGATCTGCAGCTTATCTGTTAGGTAGGAAAATGAGCAGACTAGATGGGCCAAGCGGTCCTTATCTGCCATCAAATTATATGTTTCTATGTTTCTAGTGTCACTACTGTGGTGTGTTGCACCTACTGTCCATCTAGCTCACCATGGTGGATGGGGTCCTGGCCTATCCTGCGGTGCTGGTTGTTATGTATGTGAAATGGTAATGCATTGTTACTCTGCCACTTGAGGGCAGCATTCAATATATGTGTAAGCTAGAAAGAGAGCAGCGAGAGTGTCATTGTTGAGACCAGAGAGGCACCTGAATAAAAATGAAAGCTGCTCTACTCCTGTTGCAGTGTGAGTTTGTTGAACAAGACCAGAATAAATGTTAAAACATAACATAATTGGCGGCCTTGAGTGTTTAGTTACTCTCCGGTACCTTACCAGAATGAACTACAACTGTGAGGGTTTTCCTGAGATGTAACTTTTGGACCCACGAGTGAACCCAGAGGAGTCACATAAAGGTGGCCGCGACTATAGGACATATTGATGCCTTTGATGAAAATGTGGAACAATGGACAACTTATATTGAGAGATTTGGACATTTTGTCACAGCAAATGATATAAGTGTAACCCCAGGGCGCTACCCTTAGGGCTACTACCCTGCCTGCCTCCACTGAGACAGGGTGAGGGCCCAGATCCATTGACGGGTGCCTTCACCCAGAGGTCGGGTTAACACGGTCGAGACTGCCTCGGTTACAGCCCTCTGGTTACTGCAACCCCCTTTTGTCCCACTAGTGGCTCACACTTGGTACCAACAATTCTTTTCACCAGTACACTTACCCCCGGGTAGTATCTCTCAGCTCACTCCGGGACCCCCTGTAAAGTAAGGTACAGTTATATCACAGTCACTATGCAGCAGTTCACCAGGGATGCATAAACCAGCCAGGGTGTAGTTGCAACACAACAATCTGATTTATTAAAGGGGCAGATAACAAGGAAAGGGGAAAATCAAGTTAATTGGCTTATACTATAATTATCTACATAGGGCTCTGTGCACAGGCCTAACCCTAAGATTTGCTGTCCCGGGTACCCAAGCCCTAACGGCTAGTCCAAATGTGGCAGCTGGTTGGGGCCCTTAACAGATAACCGTTACAATCCTGAGCAAGTCAGCATGGAAAGAAAGTTTAATTAGACAGTCAGCAGTATAGCAATACAATTGGAAACCACTGTTTGCACACTTAGCAGGGAGCTGCCCGATTCAGTACTCACAACTCCAGCAAGTAATGATTCCTTCAACACTGGCAGGGCTGAGCCTGAATTTCACCAGCCTCCTCACACATTTATATGGTAAACAAACAGAGGGTACCATACCAGGCAGCTGCTTTCAGGCCCTGCACGAACTGCGGGAAGAACTCGGGCAGCAAACTGCAGCTTCAACATCATGGGCGGACCGGAGCGATTTAGCAATTTTCTCCAGTCCTCTCAGGTTGAGCCTGGTAGGTAGCTGGGCTGGCACCAGCCTCCTTCGACCCATGCGCTGGTGAGTTTAGTCCGACTTACTTGAAAGGGCAAAAGCGGCGCCTAGGCCTTCCACGCTTCCCGTACGAACACTATTCCAGCGCAGAAGCACAGAGCTCCTCTCTTCTCCTCAGCCACAACGCATCTGATCTTGGCAGCATTGAGCACTCCTTACAGATTGGGCGCTACCTTTTCCATTGTCTGGCTGAACATGTCAGTCATTTCCTCCTGCTCTCAGTGGTGCGAAAAGCGCCATAGCCTATAATGCCTTTCCCAAATACAAACAGTTCCTCTATTGGTCAGCCGACTCTGTAGGGTCCCGAGGTACTGATTGGTCCAATTCAGCAGTTCTGGACCAAAGTGGAGGAGACAATTGAAACAGTCTTTACTGCAAAGGAAGGCAGGTTAGAACAACTACATTATCATTATCATTTCATGTTATTTCCAGCAAACAATCACATCCTCAGCAGAGCTCCCTCTGCACCACTAGCGATGGCAGAAGGGAGCTATTTTCCAGTGTCCCAGGTGGGACTCGGCATACAACCACACAGCCCCCCATTTCAGTTAATTACGACTGCAACAGGCAGCCCTCAAAGAGACAGCTTACGGAGGCTTTAAAAGCACTCACTGGCAGCGGCATTTAATCGGCTTTCGCTGGACACCAGCCAGGCAGGAGCATTCAAACGAGCTCAGGAAGCTTTTAGGAACCCCCATTTATAGGGGTTGCACCCTTCCTGGCCTGGGAAAGCTTGGCGTCCAGCGTCAAGTAGGTACCCTTGAATTACTTTAAAGCAAATATCTTAGTTAACACTATATCACACTTTGCATTACATACAGGAATATTGCATTCACAATGTACTATGGTTTATACAATATTATACACACAAACTCTTGTTCCTTTTTAAATCAGGCCATTAGTTCCTGCTCATGACACGGGACCGGAGAACCCCTCCTTTCAGCCACTGGCGGGTTACCTAAAGCAGGGTACCACACTCAAAGGGTAACACTAACAGTCTGGAGTTATCCCCAAGGCTAACTTAGGCAAGGAACTCGGGACACATACACCTTTGTGGACCACATTTCAGGGCAAGTCCACGGCTGACCAGAGACTCATAACTCAACTTTATTACTGGCCGTGTTTCTCGGCGGATCGCATAGGAGTCTCGGAAGACCCTGAAACAAGCCCTGATTCCAATTCAGTCTCATTGACATTAGCACGGGAATCTCTTCAGGGGAAAAGGGCCCAGTACTTATAGTACTATTGGGGCCTGACCTTCTACCCAGGACCCACCCTGCTGGACTCAGCCGGGGCTGTCTAGGTACAGGTGAGGAACCATCAGGGCATTCAAAATATTCTTCCGGTTCTGGCATATCACTGGTTTGTTCCCCATCTCACTCTCTTCTTCTGAAAAGTCAGATAATTCAGCCAGGCCAGACAGTTTGGCCATGCTCAAGAATCCCACCCTGGGCGTTGCTGCTACCCAATTCAAGCTCGGGAAGCATGGGTTCTGGAGACAAAGCTGGGGGCTCAAACAGTCCAGAAGGCCCAACCTCATCTCCAGAGTTAACAAGGGATTGCCCCAAACAACTGACTAAGTTCGTAAGAGGGATAGTATTCAATATCATCTTCATTGTCTTCTGACACCGATGGTTGATCATTTCCTACTGCAGGATTTGGGCAAGGCCCTCTTGGTTGGCTTGCTGAAGAATCACGGGTTTGGTTCTTTTCCTGGCAGCAGATCTAGTCATAGGCCTGGGGTGGGGGCATTTGGAAGTTCAGCTTCAATCAGAATTTGTCCTATTGGCAGCAGATTATTTCTGTGTATAGTTTTACATCTCTGGAATTGTTTTCGGGCGCACTTTATATACAGGCAAATCTGTCAGTTTCCCACAACAATGTAGGGAGGTGATGCCATCTGTCAGCAATTTTATGTTTTCCATGCAGTCCCAGATTCCACAGTAACACTCTATCCCCTTCTTTAATTCCATTGCCTTCAATCTTTTGTCATACCTCTGCTTATTGGCCAAGTTTCGTTTAGCAGCCATGGTCTGGGCCAACTGATAAGCATGGTTTAACTCGCGCTTCAGCTTCTGTACATACTGTAGATGATCTTTGCTTGCACCCCATCAGGGAAACTCCAAACACACATCCATGGGCAGTCTAGCCCTCTTCCAAACATCAATCTATACGGGAAAATCCTGTGGCATCACTTTTGGTACAATTATAAGCATGGACCAGGGTGCTAATCTGCTGACTCCATCTCGGTTTGTCTTTGGGTTGCAATGTGCCCAACATGTCAAGCAATTACGATTAAACCTTTCAGGCTGGGGATCTCCCTGAGGATGGTAGGGGTGGTTCTTGACTTTTGTACCCCCACAAAGACAGCATCTCTTTAATCAAGCGGCTCTCAAAGTCCCTTCCTGGTCAGAGTGGATCTGCTGGGGGCCCCATAGTGGACGAAAAGTTTTCAACAAGTATCTTAGCCACCGTGGTTGCTTTCTGATCCTTAGTGGGAAAGCCTGTGCATACGGGTAAAATGATCAGTGACCACCAATATGTTACTGACACTTTTCAGATCTGGTTCTAGACTCAAGAAATCAATACAGACCAGTTCCATAGGGCACTAGTGGTAATGTTGACCATGGGGCAGCTCTCTGGGGTAGAGCTTTCCTTTGCAAACAACGGCTACAGGTCTTGACATATTGCTCTACATCCGCATTACTCATTTTTGGCCAGTAAAATCGAGTCTGTACTTGATCAAGTGTTTGGTCTATGCCGAGATGCCCCATTTGATTATGCAAGGACCTTAAGACCAGTTCTCTAAAAGATGAGGGCAGCACCAGTTGTTATTTGTCTACCCAGCCCTCCTTATCCACAGTCTCTCTGTATAGTAGTTGGTTAATCAGCTTTAATTTGGGCCCTTCTTTATATAACAAGGCAGTCCTTAGATCAGTGGAACGAACTTGGACACATCCCTCCCGGCCTGCAAAGCCTCCACAGCCGTTTTATCATAAAGTCACAGGATTGAGCCTGTTGGAGACTATCATTGTTGAATTGGGGCAGTGAGCTAGTGTCTATTGCAGAGAAATGACAGTAAGCTGCAGGTATGCAGTTTTCGGATGGCCCCAAGCAATCCACCATACAGTCCACAGCATCAGGAGACACCTGTTCTTCCTTGTCAAATTTCTGACAGAGGGCTCTTATGTCACGTTCTGACAACCTGACCCAATCAGTTTGTGGCATGAGGCCTCTGAGAGAGCATCCGCATCTATATGGTTTAGGCCCGCTCTGTACTCAACAGCATAGTCGTAGGTGGCCAAGGCAGAGAGCTACCTATGGCCAGTGGCATCCAACTTGCCAGAGATCTGTACATATGTCAGAGGATTGTTATCAGTCTTTACCAATATCTTGGTGCCATACAAATAGTCATGAAACTGATCAACAATGGTCCACTTCAGGGCCAGGAACTCTAGTTTGTGCACTGGATAATTTTTTTCTGAAGGAGTCAGACTTCTGCTGGCAAAAGCTACGGGTCTCAGACCATTCGAGTGCTCCTGATATAACGAGCCCCAATCCTTGTAGACTGTCATCAGTATGTAGAATGTAGGGCTTGGCCGGGTCAGCATAGGCCAACACTGGGGCATGGGTAAGTTGATATATGTTGTCATAGAAAGCTTCCTCACACTCAGCAGTCCAACGATCCCCAAACACATCATTCGGCCAGAAATACTTCTCCTCCGCCTCAGAGCGCACAACCTTCTTATACTTTTTGCGAGGGAGGATACCCCTGAGTGAGGGTGAGGAGGGTAATCACCGAGAATAGTCCTTAACAAACCGCCTATAATATCCACAAAACCCCAGCAACCATTGCAGCTCTTTCAAATTCCTGGGCTGAGGCCAAGTGGTCAAAGCCTCCACTTTGCTAGGGTCAGTCTCTATGCCCTCAGTGGACACAATGTGGCCCACGTATTTCACAGAAGTCTGGAAGAATTGACACTTGTCGATAGACAGCTTGAGGCCGAAATCCTCCAACCGATCCAAAACCTTGAATAATCTTTGCTCGTGTTCTTCCAACGAGTGGCCAAACACTATGACATCATCTAGATAGACCAGACACTGAGAGCAGATTCATGTCCCCACGCCCGCTCCATCAGGCGCTGAAAGGTGGCTGGGGCACCCATCCCTTGAGGCATCCGAAGGAACTCATAGAAACCTAGGGGCAAATGAATGCAGTCTTCTCCCGGTTGTCTGGGGCCATCGGGATCTGGTAGTACCCACTGCGAAGATCCAACACAGAAACCACTTACTACCATTCAAACAATCCAAAGCGTCCTGTATGGTATACTGGTCTGGAATGGTCCACCGATTCAAAGTGCGATAGTCTACACACATCCGAACTGCCCCATTCTTTTCCTTACTACTACTATGGGGAGGCATAGGGGCTCCTGGACTCTTGTATTACACCAGCAGCCAACATCTCTTGCAGATGCCGCCTTACATCATCTATATCAGTTGGGGCCAGGCGCGGATCTCTCTTGGAAAGGCCTTTCATTATGCAGCCAAATGTGATGCTCAGCCCTTGTATACATCCCACATCCCACTCTTTCAGGGAGAAAACCTGGTCCCTCTTGGCAAGCCTCTCACCGATCCTTTTTTCCATTCAGCTGGCAACGGGAGTCACCAAAATCAAACAAGTCAGGAGTAACTCTGTCATCTGTCCTGGAACCCTTGCTGTTTGGTAGTACTGCAGTAGCTACACAATGTACACTTGCCAAGGTGCACCCTCTTCTTATTCGAATCTCTTTATTGGACACATTATGCACTTGAACCATCACCCTCTTAACATAAGCATGAGCCCTAACTGGCAAGATGCTGGGTTTGACCAACAGTCCCTCAGGTAATCTTCCCTCCCAGGTGCATCCAACATCAACAACTTATTCTTAACATCTATTTTTAGTCGTACTTCTCCATGCAGGACACATTGGGCATTGAGCAAGTATCACTGGGCAGGATCCTTTTCCACACCACACCCACGGGCCTTCAGGTTCCTCCGAGTTAACCTTCTTCTGAGTTGCACTTGCCTTTTGAATCACAGCGGGTATGCTTAAAACTCGCCGGTCTGAAATGCTTTTTTCTGAACACAATGGAGCCAATCGTCCAAACATATGAGCATTCGTCCCAATCAACAAAGGCACCCCATCATACAGTCCAGTAGGTGGGCAAACTAAAGCTAGGTTTCCACCTGCTCATCCATTCCAGCCACAGATGCAGAGAAGGATAACCAGACTTGGATATACCCCAAATACGGATATGCCTTGTCGCCAACCCCACACATGTAGACCATTCAAGGGTTGCAGGGGCACCTCAGGTAAGTGTGTTTGATACCAGTCCTGAAACATGATGGTTACCTGAGGCCACTGTCTAATACAGCTCGGGTGGAATTCCATTTACCCGCACCGGGTCCCCATTGAAGGCCCGACCACATCAGACCAGTCGGGAGCCACAGCATTGATAGTTGGCTGAGCATGGGCCCGAGTCACAAAACTTTTCCTGAGGGGCCGAGACTGGGCCCGGTGATGCCAAGTGATCAGTCTGCTGTTGACTTTCCTTAAATTCTCCGGCCTCTGGCACTCGGGTTGAAAATGCCCATCTTCCCGCAATGGTAACAGAACTTGGGGCCCTGGGGGTCACTATCTGGCAGTGGGCACCTTATCTGTGGGGGCCCTGGGGAGGGTGAGGGCTCCCTTGGGCTGGGGTTCTGGTTTCTGCATGATTCAGGGGCCCCGGACCTAACAGGGTACATAGTAGATTGCTTCAAGTCCCTCACCAGTTCCGTAAATTCCTGACCTCGGCCCTCAACTCACTCTCTATGTGGGGTCGGAGGAAATAACTGCATTCCCACAGTACCTGGAAAATCCTGGGATCCCTCAGACCCTCGGACAGGCTGGTCTCCTCGGGAGTGCTAGGCTCAGGGTCCCACTAGGGTTCACCGCCCCACACAAGGCTCCCCACCTTCTTCATCGGGTCTCCACCTCTAATTTCCCTCATCAATTGACAATATTCAGGCGGGTAGCCCGTCGATCATGTAACTTAAGTTTTAACAGTATTACACTAGAGAATCTAGCAGACTTTAAAACATGTTCCAACCTGACCTGATTCAAGGCCATGGCAGACTCCCTCTTCCTATAGGCCTTCTGCAAAGCCCGCCCACCCTAGTGACAAAGGCAGATAGCTTCTCATTTCTCCACTGCTTGGCAGACCTGAACTTCCATAACAAATCTTCCCCAGTCTCGGTACTCCCAAACACCCTTCTAAAGCAGAGAGGTACTCTGGCGGTGGCTTCGGACTGGTGGCCCGCAAAAACCTAGTGGCTTCTAGCAGGGACCCTGGGCTCTCCATCAGTCTCTTCCTTTTCTCCCCTCAGAGCATTGCCATTCCTGAACTAAGGGGTGGCATAGTCCATCCAAGCTTCCAGGTCATCTTCCCTGGAGGCACTGGCACTGTGCCAGAAAAAGCTTCAGCCTGCGGTAGGAATCAAGCTGAATAGGAGGGACCACTAAGGGCAGTGGAGCCAACATAGAACTCTTGGGAGGGCAGGGTTGCCTGGGAGGCCTGGGGTTAGCATCACTAGACAAATCCAATGCTTCAGCAATTCCTGGGTAGTCCTCCCTCCACAGCCAGCAATTTAAGCAGCTTCTCTTTAAAACTATTAGTCTGGGAGACCCTCCAGGAGTGACTGACCCACTCTGAACATGAATTAGCCTCCATCCCTGTGAGGCACCCCCCGGGTAAATCACTGGAGGTGCCTTCTTCGGGTCGATAGCACCACTACAAGAGCAGCACCTGCAACGCCTGGTTGAGCAGGTCAGCCATACGCCCTTTCACCTCCACTTTGCCTAAACATTTTACTCGCTCTGCTGTGGAAATGATGTCCGCTGTTGAGGTTCCCAGGGGCACATCTAACAGTAATACAGTTTTTGGGAGTCCAGCTCTTCAGCTTCACCCCACTCCATCAGTCTGTTGCCATTGTCTTGATAGGCCCCAACTAATTTTTCCCAACATATCCCCTTCCAGTTTTTCCATCTCTTATGCACTTCCTCACTTGGCCACTAGGGACGCTAATCCAGCAGTGTCTCCAATTTGTAACCCCAGGGTGCTACCCTTAGGCTACTACTCCTGTCTGCCTCCACTGAGACAGGGTGAGGGCCCAGATCCGCTGACGGGTGCCTCCACCCAGAGGTCGGGGTTATCTGGTCGAGACTGCCTCGGTTACAGCCCTCTGGTTACTGGAACCCCCTTTGTCCCACTAGTGGCTCACACTGGGTACCAACAATTCTTTTCACCAGTACACTTACCCCCGGTAGTATCTCTCAGCTCACTCCGGGACCCCTGTAAAGTAAGGTACAGTTATATCACAGTCACTATGCAGCAGTTCACCAGGGATGCACAAACCAGCCAGGGTGTATTTGCAACACAACAATCTGATTTATTAAAGGGCAGATAACAAGGAAAGGGGAAAATCAAGTTAATTGGCTTATACTATAATTATCTACATAGGGCTCTGTGCACAGGCTCAACCCTAAGATTTGCTGTCCTGGGGTACCCAAGCCCTAATGGCTAGTCCAAACGTGGCAGCTGGTTGGGGCCCTTAACACAGATAACTGTTACAATCCTGAGCAAGTCAGCATGGAAAGAAAGTTTAATTAGACAGTCAGCAGTATAGCAATACAATTGGAAACCACTGTTTGCACACTTAGCAGGGAGCTGCCCGATTCAGTACTCACAACTCCAGCAAGTAACCATTCCTTCAACACTGGCAGGGCTGAGCCTGAATTTCACCAGCCTCCTCACACATTTATATGGCAAACAAACAGAGGGTACCATACCAGGCAGCTGCTTTCAGGCCCCACACGAACTTCGCGGAAGAACTGGGGCAGCAAACTGCAGCTTCAACATCACAGGGACGGACGCGCGATTTAGCAATTTTCTCCAGTCCTCTCAGGTTGAGCCTGGTAGGTAGCTGGGCTGGCACCAGCCTCCTCCGACTGCACCAGCGGATTTAGTCCGACTCACTTGAAAGGGCAAACGGCCGCCTAGGCCTTCCCCCACGAACACTACTTCAGCGCAGAAGCACAGAGCTCCTCTCTCTCTCCTCAGCCACAACACATCTGATCTTGGCAGCATTGAGTACTCCTTACAGATCGGGCGCTACCCTTTCCATTGTCTGGCTGAACATGTCAGTCATTTCCTCCTGCTCTCAGTGGTGCGAAAAAGCACCATAGCCCATAATGCCTTTCCCAAATACAAACAATTCCTCTATTGGTCAGCCGACTCTGTAGGGTCCCAAGGTACTGATTGGTCCAATTCAGCAGTTCTGGACCAAAATGGAGGAGACAATCAAAACAGTCTTTACTGCAAAGGAAGGCAGGTTAGAACAACTACTTATCATTATCATTTCACGTTATTTCCAGCAAACAATCACATCCTCCAGCAGAGCTCCTCTGCACCACTAGCGATGGCAGAAGGGCTATTTTTCAGTGTCCCAGGCGGGACTCGGGCATCTAACCACACAGTCCCCCCATTTCAGTTAATTACGACTGCAACAGGCAGTCCTTAAAGAGACAGCTTACGGAGGCTTTAAAAGCACTTGCTGGCACGGCATTTAATCGGCTTTTCGCCAGACACCAGCCAGGCAGGGAGCATTCAAACGAGCTCCGGGAAGCTTTTAGGAACCCCGCTTATAGGGGTTACATAAGTGATGAAAAACAAGTGGCTGTGTTACTGAGTGTCATAGGCAGCACAACGTACAGTTTGCTGAGAAGTCTTATAGCGCCAGAAAAGCCCGGGAGAAAACTTTGCCAGTATTGTGGAGGTCTTACAGACACATATCTCTCCTAAGCCTCTGGTGATTGCTGAAAGATTTGCTTCACAAATGAAATCAAGCAGAGGGTGAGTCTGTTGCGCAGTATGTGGCTGTTCTAAAGAAATTAGCTGAGCATTGCGAGTTTGGCACCCATTTAGATGATGCCCTCCGAGACAGATGTGTGCAGTTTGAAAAGTGAAGCGACACAAGGCGTCTCTTAATGGGAGCGGGCTGACATACAAGAAAGCGATAGAGATCGCTGTATTGATGGAAACAGCTGCACGGAGGCTCAGCACTAAGTGATTCCCTGAAAGTAAATGCTTTATCCTTCTCTTCTCCCAGGAAGCCTAATAAATGTGGTCATTGTGGAAGGCTAATCACAGTGATAAGGATTGCTGGTTTAAAGAACAGACATGTCATAACTGTGGGAAGAAAGGCCACATTGGGAGAGTGTGCAGAGGAAAAAGAAAGGAGGAAATTAATGGAAGCAAAGGAAGCAATTTGCGAAATGTAGAAAAGAAGTACATCGTGTGGAAATACAGGAACGTGCAGTGATGACACTGATACTGAATTAGCATTGCACGTGCTGACTCTTAAAGGGAAACGCAACCATCTGTGTAACACCTGAAATTGAAGGAAACCACTGAAAATGGAATTGGACACAGGGGCTGCAGTCTCATTGATTTCTACAGACAAGTATGAAGCTATGTTGAGACATCTACCCCTGCAAATGACTGACGTTGTACTGAGGACATACACTGGCGAGACAATTTCACCTGAAGGTGTCATCAAAGTGCAGGTGAAAATGAATGAACAAACGACACTACTGCCTTTGTACATGGTTAAAGGTAACTACCCTTCACTCTTAGGCCGAGAATGGCTGAAGAAAATACGCCTCAACTGGCAGGAGATAAGGACTGTTAATCAGTGGCTACAACACTCTAGAAGCAGTGTTGCAGAAACATGCTCCTTTATTCAAAGGGAGCTAGGCACAATGAAGGGCATTGAGGCAAGAGTGTTTTGAAGCCACAGCACAAACCAAAGTTTTGTCAACCTCGCCCAGTACCTTATGCACTCAGACCCGAAAGTGGAGGCTGAATTAACTCGTCTAACGAGCTGGAGTCTTGTCACCTGTACAGTGTAGTGACTGGGCAGCGCCAGTAGTGCCAGTGGTAAAGAAAGACGGGTTCATGCGAATATGTGGAGACTTTAAAGTAACCATCAATCCAGTTCTGTGTGTGGAACAGTATCCGATTCCACGCATCGAAGACTTGTTTGCATCGCTGGCACAGGGCCAACGCTCAGTAAGCTGGATCTGTCACATGCTTATCTACAAATGAGAGTAGATGAAAACTCAAGGAAATATCTCACAATAACCACCCAAAAGGGTCTCTTCTGCTACAATCGCCTACCTTTTGGCATTGCATCAGCTCCAGCCATATTTCAGCGAGCTATGGACCAGGTTTTACGAGGTCTTCCAAATGTTCACTGTTACCTGGATGATATACTGGTGACCGGAAGGAATGATGCAGAGCACCTGAAGAACCTGGATGCAGTTCTGCAGCGATTGGAAGATTTTGGCTTGCGTGTCCAGAAGGAGAAGTGTGAATTTTTCAAGACTTCATTGGAGTACTTGGGCCATACCATAGATGCAGCGGGCTTACCAAAATCACCTGAGAAAGAAAAGCGATTGTGGACCCCAGCACCGGAAAATGTGAGCCAGTTACGGTCGTTCTTGGGCCTGTTAAATTATTATGGTAGGTTTATTCCCAATCTGGCTACGATTCTCAACCCACTAAATGGCTTGCTGTGCAAGGGAAGTCCTGGTGTTGGACAAAGGACTGCGAGAGTGCATTTAAGAAGGCCAAAAAGCAGCTTGTTTCGCAAGATGTGCTCATTCACTATAATCCACAGCTGAGCATCAGACTGGCATGTGATGCCTCACCTTATGGGGTGGGAGCAGTTCTTTCATGTTCTACCGAATGGGGATGAAAGGCCAATTGCCTCTGCATCCAGAACTCTCAGCAAAGCTGAACAAAACTATGTCCAAATAGAGAGAGAAGCTTTGGCAATAGTGTTCGGAGTTCACAAATTCCACCAATACCTCTATGGTCGGGAATTCACACTACTCACTGATCACCATCCCCTCATGACCATTTTCAGCCCCACAAAGGTATTCCTTCCATGGCAGCAGCCAGAATGCAACGTTGGGCTCTCTTGTTATCAGCTCACAGCTACCGCATTGAATACAAGAAGGCAGCTCTTCATGGAAATGCTGATGGGCTCTCAAGATTGCCTCTGCAGGTAGCCCACAGTGACAAAGTGGACACTGTCGATGTCTTCTACATTAGTCAGCTGGAGAAATTACCTATCACAAGTTGTGAAATTAAAAAGGAGACAAAAGTTGATCTTGTGTTGTCTCAAGTCTTAGACTTAGTAACAAAAGGACTTTTACTGTGAACCAGGACATTCACGGTGAGTTATCACCATTCTACGTCAGACTTAATGAGCTTTCAGTACAACAAGGTTGCTTGATGTGGGGTGTCCGGGTGATTGTCCCTTCAAAACTACGTATTCATGTTCTGGACGAGCTACATGTGGGACACCCGGGCGTAGTGAGAATGAAGGCTTTAGCTAGAAGCTATATTTGGTGGCCAGGGATTGATTTGCAAATTGAGCAACAAGCAAAAACATGCACTACCTGTCAGCGTGTTCAGAAAATGCCGTGTCCTCACCTCTACATCCCTGGATGTGCAAGTGCACCGTGGCAGTGCATTCATGTAGATTTGCGGGCCGTGGGAGGGACACATGTACTTAATTGTTGTAGATGCCCACTCAAAGTGGCCTGAAATTCAAGTTATGGACACTACTACTACTACCAGTAAGACCATTCAAGTGCTGCGAGGACTATTTAGCCGTTCACAGGATTCCTGAACAGCTGGTCAGTGACAATGGACCACAATTTATTTCTAGTGACTTTGCAGCACTTCTGAAGTCCAATGGTGTGGGGCATATTCGTAGTGCCCCATATCACCCCTCGACTAATGGTCTAGTGGGCGTTTTGTGCAAACCATGAAGAATGCTCTGAAATCAGCGGGGGTCTTTGACCTACAACACAAGTTGGATAACTTCCTGCTGGCATACCGAAATACACCCCATGCTACAACAAAATAAACTCCAGCAATGTTATTTTTTCAGTGTAAGCTTCGCTCCCGCCTTGATTTACTTAAGCCAGATGTGGCATCAGAGGTTTTGAAGAACCAAGAATCTCAAATACTACGTCGGCAAGCTGGTTCAAAGGACAGGCAGTTCACTGCTGGTCAAGAGGTGCTTGTTCAAGATTACCAGAAGGGGAGAAGTGGACCTCTGGTGTGGTGACATCTCAGACGGGTCCAGTGTCATATACAGTTGATGCTGAATCTGGAGGAAAATGGAAACGTCATGCTGAACAGCTCCTAGATCTTCAGCAACGCACAGATGGGGACACCTCTAGGGAAGAAAACCCACGGGAAATGTGGATTCCATCTGCATGAGCTACAGAAGCCCCACTACGGGAGTCGCAACACCTTCTGAAGATGCAAAGGAGGAGGTGGAGAGGAGCAATGGTGAGGCTGTACAACCACCAACCGAGGATCGGAGGAGGTACCAGACAGAGCAGCCATGCCAAGGGTTGCTCACGAGAAACGTTATCCATCCCGAATTTCAAAACCTCCAGATCGTTTGAACCTGTGAGACATTTAAAAGGAACAAATGTTTTGTGTAGTTAGAGAGCCAGATCAAATTATTGGGGCAGAATAATCCCTTGACTGGTTCGAGGGCCTGGGGCAGTCTACCCCTACCTCTAGCATAGAATGAATCATCTTAATAATAGCGAATAATGCTAATACTTGTTTATTTGGTAACAATATAATTTAGTGGGGAGGAAATGTTATGTATGTGAAGTGGTAATGCATTGCGTTACTCTGCCACTTGAGGGCAGCATTCCAATATGTGTAAGCTAGAAAGAGAGCAGAGAGAGTGTCGTTGTTGAGACCAGAGAGGCACCTGAATAAAATGAAAGCTGCTCTACTCCTGTTGCAGTGTGAGTTTGTTGAACAAGACCAGAATAAATGTTAAAACATAACACTGGTCTCACAACAGCTCTCCCTGCACTGTTTGTGTGTGCATGTAGCAATGGGTTGTTTTGGGTGTGGTGGGTTTCTCCTTCACGTGGCTGTCACATTCTGTTCTCCATGTGTACCCTGCATGTCGTATGTGTGCTGCAGATGACAACAGTCTTGAGTCTGCCCGTGGACATGGTCTGTTCCCTGTCCCTTGGGTGCACCCCAAGGCATTGCCGGGGGACCTTGGTCTGCGGGCTTGTGTGGGCTTTATTCATGTGGCCAAGGCTGCCATCCATCCCTCTGTGTCCTCCCACTGTATATCCTCGTGGGCAGTTCCCTGCTCTGTATTGGGATCCTTGTCTCCTCCCCTATGCACAGTGATCATTGGTTGGGTCCATATGGCCACACAGGCATGGATTGTCCTTTCTGTGGGTCTCATCACCACTGTCCCATCTCTGCACCTTTTCCACAGTTCACATCCATAAAGTGTTGCTACATTTTGGGGTTTCTCTTTCCTGTTATTTTATTTGATTCTTTATTTTTTTTTGGTTCATGTGATTTTGTCGGCTTACCTTTGGTGGTTCATTTGCTGCTGTCTGTGTTGTACACTGCTGTATGCTCTGATGTTAACATTTTGGGCCGCACTTCTTTGCATGCACCCTCAGTGGACACATTTCTCCTGGGCACTGTGCTGCTGTTGCTGTTTGCACTGCCGTTGCTCTGATATATTCAGTGCCGTCTTCTTTGCTATTTTCAGAGCTGTCTTGTTTTCCAGGCTATTTTGCACAGCACTCTCAGCCCTGTTTTCACAGGTTCGTTTGCATGCTATATTCAACAGATTTAGCCCAGGGCTATTCCTTTGAATATAGTGTGCAAATCAGTTCTAGGCTGAATTTGCCTTCAGAGCAGTGCTAATCTTACCCATGGCTAAGTTTTGAGTATTGGACTCTAGGAGTACTTATGGCTGGGCTGAAAGAGCCCTGACACAGCTGGCACACCTCTGGAAATGCAATATTTAGACACAGTTAGGTTACATTTCACATTGTTTCTGTAATTCTCAACCTTATTTCTTTATTACTATGGTCATTTGCATGGAAACATGATCTCTGCCCTTCCTGCTGCAGGTGCGTGTCTACAGCTGACATCATAATTCTCCCCTAGGAAGTAAGAGGTGCACCTTCCTGGCCTTGTTCAAATCTCATTTAAAACTAATTTATTTATACAGATTATTGGACCTGGCACTGCTGAGTAATTTTCTTTGCAATATTATTTATTCATATTTATTCTAAATTGTTTTACTGAATTTATTGTTTTTATTGTGAAACACCCAGAGCCTTTGGGAATAGATGTCAAAGAAATAAAATTGCTTTGCATTATCTTTATGCTGTCACAGTTTGTTGCAGTGGAGATAATTATGATGCTAGAAACTGGGGATTATGATGTCCAATGTAGGCAAGCAGCGGAGCAGATACATTTACGGTTCAGCGACCCTGTGTTACTATGGAACTGTACTCTGTAATAAAGAAAAAGGGAACAAAGTAACAAAAGTATATGAACTATAAACTGAATTGCATCTAAATCTTACATTTTTCAAAGTTTTGGTGTCAGAGGCTCATTACTTTAACAATGGATTGGTGCGGAGAGCTGGTATCACAGTACGGTTGGGATTAACATTCCTCCTCCTTTTTCTTGACCTGGGCTCCTAGGGTCAGCCAGCTCCTTTTCCCTTTCTCTCCATCTGTGTGAGGCATAGCCTATGATTTGGCCCCTGATTGTAGCTTTAAAGGCCTCCCATAGGGTTCCCACAGATGTATCTCCTGTATCGTTAATATGGAAAAATTATTCTGTTTCCTTTTGACCCATGGTAAAATTGTGGGTCATGCATTAGTAGGGGTCTAGGCACCAGGATAAATAGTGGGGGTTCACTGGACCCCATAGCAAATCCAGTTGCACTGGAGCATGACTCAATGGAATTAGACGGGCTATAGTTGCTGTACCATCTCAGATATCGGAGGGAGGGCAACCACATGTCTAGGTGACTATATGAGCTGCTAATTAGCAAATATAATCATACAGCATTGGATGATACAAGTACTATATATATGTCAGTGCCTGGTCCTGCAACCATAGCTTGACAGCTTGGGCCACTCTTGGGTGGGGCTTCACTGCTCCATGGCTGTGGTTAACCACTGGATCCAGGGTAATGTTAAAATGTCCACCTATGAGTGTGGGTGCATTAGATGTATTAAGCGGTGCTAGCTGGTCAGCAAAGTCATTAAAGAATCGCGGAGTGTCCTAGCTGGGGCATATACAGTATGTTGCTAATAACTAATGCTCCCTTGGTGTATCCAACGGTGCCAATATCCATCTGCCATCCAAATCAAAGGTAACTTTTAGAACGTTAAAGTGTAGGTCTTATGTATGATGATTGGCACTCCTCTTTCTTAACTGGTGTGGAACTGTGTATCTCCATTCACACTGGAGTTTTGAGGCTTCTGGGAGAGGAGTTTTGTTTACCATAGGAGGAAAACCAGGGAATGTATAAGTTTTAAATGAGCCAGTACTTGCTTCCACTTCACGGGAGAGTTTAGTCCCTCACAACCCAGCTGTGACATTACAGGTCTGCCATCATGGAGGAGTCACAGGAGAAATATATGGGTTGATATCTGCCCTGAAAACTGGAAGCAAGCACATACAAGGACCATGGGGGCTCCACCGTCTGTCTGTTTGCATGAAGTCAGTCCCCACAGTCCAGGGTTCAAGCCAAGGGTTGCTATACAAGAGACCATAGCATAAATAAGCACTTAAGTTACCTGCATCTGTTATAAAATTGTCCAGTACCAGGAAAAACCCTATATACCTTATAACAATCAATGAAAAACAAAACTGTATACAAAAGCTGAGCCCTAGGATACTGGACAAAACTGGCTAGATAATTCACTCCAGCGCCTCTGGCAACATCTTGAGGGCATGCCAAGATAGAAAGCTTGGCATGCCAAGATAGAAAGCTTGGCATGCCAAGATGGAAAGCTTGGTGTACAAAAACCCTGAACCCTCCTTCCAACCCCAAACCCAAAATATGAACTGTTACAAGATTCACTCCTTCCCTCACAACATTTGGTAATTTAGTTTATCAATGGTAGTCCCTGCGTGACGGGATGCGTGGGTAAATATGAATGTTAATATTAAATGCTGCGCTGCCTCAGAGGAATGGGTATGTGAGTCTGCCTTTGGACCCCTGCCCTGTTGTTGTGAAGACAGATGTTGGGGGCGCTATGCGACCTTAGATGGTGAAGCATGCTGTGGCTGGTCAGGGGGCCATTATGGTTTCATCTGAATTAGGCCTCTGGGATCTCTTACTAAACCAGGCCTGTGGTTCCCTGGTAAGAGTAAAGGAGATTGGGAGTGCTCCATGCATACCCTGGACGGACCTTGCCAGGAGGGAGCATCTTTGTTGTCTTTGTGCTAGTAATCTGTTAACAGGCAGGGGCTTCAGAGTTGGCTGGGGTGTGTGTACTGTATTTCACCTGTGTACTGTAGGCTGTTAGGTGGCTGTAGGACAAGCAGAGCCACCATCCAGAAATGTACTGTGGGGTGCTTATGCTTCAAAGTAAGGTACCACTATTCCTGCTATGTGGGGTCTTCTGGGGGCATCAGTGCACCTTTACAGCCTCTGACTGTATAAGGAACCCCAGCACGCAGTGAGCACCCTCTGTCCAGGTCAGTATGCAGGGGAAACCAGGTGGGGGGCAGGCTATATCACTGCTCAGATTAAGTGGGACACTATCCCTATGCCCTTGAACATTGCTTGGGGCAGAATACGCCCATGTGTGTACAGGTATTAATGTTTGCTCTGCTTCAGGGAATCTGGTCAGATTTGGGCACATTCTAGTAGTGGTGCACTTCTGAGGACATTAGGTTAGGTGTGCTCAGGAAGCAGCACCAGATGTTATGTTAGAAGTGTTCCACACACCAGTGACACTGTTAGCTGTCTGCACTAGATATGGGGGCCATCAAGGAGTGTGGTAGCATGTGTAAACAATGCATCAAACCGGTCTACCGCTATTTAAATCTTGTAGCAAGACAGTGAAAACACATCCCTCCTAACCCCATGTCCCATCTGCATTTGTTATTTAACCTGTTTGTTTTGGTTTTGAAAAGATATGAAGCAGTCTCGAGGCCTAGCCCTTCTGAAGGGAACTGGTCTAAATTTATAGGACAGTATCCACAGTCCTGCAGTCTCTGGGAAGTAGCACTGCATGGAAGGCATCATCCATTGGATCGGTCTCTGTGAGCTTGAAAGGTGCCTCTGAGTGTGATGGGGAGCTCACAAAGCAAAGAAGATGTAGTTAAAAGTTCTATCCAGTGGGGTGAGAGAGGGAAACATGGTTAGCTGTGTGAGAGTCAGACTGCAGAGTGGAAGAAAATGTCCTTGACTCTCATCAGCCTTTCCTCTCCTCCTGCACCTCTCCTTGACATCTCATAACAGAGTCAATTTATATTATAACTTATGGATGAACTAGGCTGCCTTCAGATACCTCAGTGGTCACAGGCTGCTGCAGTAATTCTTGCTGCTGTCCTTTAGCCCAGAAGAACCTGAAGTTGGGAGTGGGACTGATGCCATTACAACCAAAGATCAGGACACCAATGGAGAAGAAAGTTTGTGGAGATCTTTGTACCAGTCTTGTGGGTTCTGTATCTTGTCAGGTTCAGTGCTGCCAGCTGCAGGTCTCCAGTTTGGCTATGCATCAGTTGCTGGGGGTCGGGTGAGTCTGGGCAGAAAGGGGCATATTGTTCGTCACCAGAAACTCTGTGAAGTCTTGCTCAATTTCTGCAGAGTCCCTGCTACAGCTATGGCTATGGGACCACACTTGGGAGGGAGGAGGTAGTTTAAGTTGTTTTTTGGTTTGGTTCTGTTTCTATTGCATTGCCTGGTTTAGGGCTAACCCTGGGTCTTCCTCTGGAGATTGGGGTGAGTTGATTGCCTGAGAGACCTGTTCTATGGGGGAGGTGTGGTGTCCATCAGCAGGGCTCTTGGTAAATGAGCAGGATTGCCACTAGCAGTCCCTATAGCACCCTGAGGAGCTTGAAGCCAGTGTCTCTAAATGAGCTCATTGTGGCTTCAGGGCTCCTGAATGTGATTGAAACATAGAAACATAGAATTTGACGGCAGATAAGGACCGCTTGGCCCACCCAGTCTGCCCATTTCCCTATCTGATGGATAAGCTGCAGATTCTAGTTAATCAACAGCTTACTTCCACCTACCCCCACTAGAATTGCCTTATGCCTGTCCCATGCATTATTGAATTCTCCACTGTTCCTGACTCCACAATCTCCTCAGGAAGGCTCTTCCATGCATCCACAACCCTCTCTGTGAAAAAATACTTTCTAACATTATCTCTGAGCTGTCCCCTCTATCTTCAAATTGTGCCCCTTATCCTTGCACATCTCTTCTTCTGAAAGATACTACCCTCTTGTACTTTGTTAATTCCTTGAGATACTTGAAAGTTTCTATCATATCCCCTTCTCCCTCTTTTCCTCAAGGGTATACATATTAAGCTGCTTTAGTCTCTTCTCGTATGTCTTCTGGTGCAGACCTTGCACCATTTTGGTTGCTCTCCTCTGAACAGCCTCCACTCTGTCTATGTCTTTATGGAGATGGGGTCTCCGAATTGAATACAGTACCCCAGATGGGGTCTCAATAACTGTCTGTAGGGGGATAACAACTTCCTGTTTTCTACTGTTGATGCCTCTCCATATGCATCCCAGTATCCCCCAGCCCTCCTTACTGCCTTCGCACATTGCTTGCCCACCTTTAGGTCATCTGATATAATTACTCCTAGGTCTCGTTCAATTTTTGTTGTTGTTATTAACTCACCCCATTGCGTACTCTTCCCTGGGTTTTGTCTCCCAGATGCATATCCTTGCACTTCTTTGCATTGAATCTGAGCTGCCACATATTTGACCATTCCTCCAACCTTGCCAAATCCCTTTTCATTATTTCCACCCACCTTGTGTATCAACCCTGTTGCAGATCTTTGTGTCATCTACAAAGAGACATACCTTTCCTTCCAGGTGCACTCCAGTGTCACTTATAAAGATATTAAAGAGGACTGGTCCCAGTACAGACCCTGCGGTGCCCGCTAGTTACCCTCCTTTCTTCACTGTGGACTCCGTTACTATCAACCTTTGTGTCCTATTGTCCAGCCAGTTTTTATCCAGACTACCACCTTGGGACCCACTCCAAGTCTGGCTAACTTGTATATTAATCTTTGTGTGAGACTGTGTCAGATGCCTTGCTAAAATCTAGGTAGGCCATATCCACAGCCCCTCCCTGGTCTACTGCTTTGGTCACCCAGTCAAAGAAATCTATTAGGTTCATCTGACATGACCTTCCTGCTGTGAAACCATGCTGCCTTGGGTCCTGTGCCCCACTGGCCTCTAGGTACTCAACAATTCTTTCCTTCAGAAGTGATTCCATTATTTTCCCTACCACTGAAGTCAAACTAACTGGTCTGTAGTTTCCTGCCTGTGCCCTGCTCCCACTGTTGTGAAGTGGAATCACATTTGCCCTCCTCCAGTCCTCAGGTACTACTCCATCCTCCCATGATTTGTTAAAGAGAGTAGTCAGTGGTGTTACTAGTTCTACCCTTAGTTCTTTTAGTATTCTTGGGTGAATCCCATCAGGCCCTCATTGCTTTGTCCACCCTCAGTTTCAAGAGTTCTTTCAAACCCTTTCTTCTGTGAATGGACTGGTATTGACCCTCTATTCAGAGTTTCTCCTTGTTTGGTTTAGGTACCTCCCCTCCTCATCTGTTGTGAATATTGAGCAGAAATATTCATTTAGTATTCCTGCTTTTTCACTGTCACCTCTGCCCACATTCCCTCCCTTTATTAAGTCTCTGTATCCCTCCCTGGGTCTTTCTTTGCTCCCTAATGTACCAATATAAGGGTTTATCCCCTTCTTAACATAGTTGGCTATCTTTTCCTCAGTTTGTGCCTTTGCTATTCTGACTGCCTTCCCTGCCTCCTTCTGCTTTAACTGATGAAGTTCTCTGTCCTGCTTCTTCTGTGTTTCCTTATATTTCCTGAATGCTATCCTTTTCTCTTTCTCCTTTCTCCTTTCTCTCAAGGGCCAGATCTTTTAGTTTTATGGCCCCAACCTGTGGAATTCTCTACCTCGTCAGGTGTGAGATTGCCCGCCTGTCCAAAGCTTTAGGAGGCTTTAAAACATATCTTTTTAGCCTAGTATACAATGAGTTTTGAACGCTGTAGTCAAGATTAATTTTAATATTGTTTTAATTATTTATTGATTTATCATATGTATATGTAAGGCGCCTTGGTTTTGGAAAGCGCCTTTTATAAATAAAGATTGATTTGATTTGATTTGATTCTCCTTAACCATCCCTGCCACCTCTTTTGAGAACCATAGTGTTTTTTTCCTTCATTTTGTTTTATTGATTTGCTTCACACAAAGGCTTGTTGCCTCTGCAATGGCTGCTTTGATTATTCCCATTGTCCCTCCACCCTTCCTTCTTGCCCATTTGCTAGTGCTTTTCTGAGGCACTCTCTCATTTTCCCAAAGTCAGCCTTCCTAAAGTCCAATACTCTTGTTTTGTATGGCTTGACTCTATGGCTGTCTTTTGTGAACCACACTGTTGGGTGGTCACTTGTTCCCAGATGGCTACCCACTTCTAAATCTGAGATCCTTTCTTCTTCCCATTTGAGAGTACCAGGTCTAAGATTGCTCCCTCCGAGTGGGTTCCAACACTAGCTGTCTGAGGCATGCCCACTGTAGGGCATCAAGAATGACCCTGCTCTTGGATGTGCCTGCAGCAAAGGTACTCCAGTTAACATCTGGCATACTCAGGTCCCCATCAACAATATCTCCCTTTTCTGCCATTTTAAGGATGCCTTCTATCATTTCCTTGTCTATTTCCTCCCGGAGATGGGGGTCTGTACACTACCCCATGTGGATTGTGGTGCCATTTCCTGTCTCAGGGTGACCCACAGTGACTCATCAACTTCCTGTTTACTCTTTAGTTCTGTTGCTTTAATCCCTTCCCTTATATGAGAGCTACTCCTCCTCCTCTTTACCCACCCTGTCCCTCCTGTAGACTGTGTATCCTGGTATGTTGCCATCCCAGTCATGGTTCTCTGTGTACTATGTTTCAATGACTGCCACAATATCCAGGCATCCCTCTTCCATCATGGCCACTAGTTCAGGGAGCTTCTTGCACAGACTGCAGGCATTGGTACTTATCACCTTCCATTTATTTTTATGGCCTTACCCTTTTAGCCCCATCCCTGTCCTTAATGTCTTTTCTGCATTTATCCCTGTCCTGCTCCTACTGACTTCTCTACCTTGGTGTTTACCTCTCTAACTACTGCATTTTGTGGGGAGGCTGGGATTTCCTGCTCCTTTTCAGTGCCTCCCCTTGGCTAGTTTAAATGCTTGCCAATGAAGCATTTAAACCTGTCACTAGGATCTTGGTTCCCCCGGACAGATGCAGACCATCGCACCAGTATAAGCCTGCATCCTCCAGGTGGCTCCCAGTCCCAGTGAAGCCAAAACCCTGAGCGCCACACCAGTTTGTCAACCATTCATTGAATCCCATGGTGCGGAATACCCTGGCATCATCCTTGCCATAGACAGGCAGCACCTCCGAGAAGGTTACCATACATGTTACTTGTCTAAGGCCCCAACCCAACTCCACAAACTCCTCTTGCACCACTCTGATTCCATTCACAGCCAGGTCATTTGTCCCTAGGTGGACAATGACATCCAGCTCCCTCCTCTTGCAGCTGCTCCCACGATCCTGGGATTTGCTTCCTAGTCCTCCCGAGCCATGGCGCGAGGCAGGCACCTTACCTCCCTATCCCCTTTCTCCCCCACTTCTACCCTCCTAATGATCGAGTCCCACACCAGGAGTCATTTCCTTCCCCTGTGGGGTCTCATGCCACCCTCCTCTGGGTCTCCTTTGTGGAGGTTCCCAGCATCCTCCTTGGTGTCCACTGCAGGTGCCTCCATAGAGGAACCACTCTTTGCCAGAACAGCATATGAACTGTGGAGAGGTACAACTGGAAGGATGCACCTCTGTTCCACCACACTCTCCCTCCCTGAGCCCATCTTGGTCCAAATGCTCCTCTTTCCTGGCAGCCTCTGGGGGTAATGGTGGTGGCCCTGGTGGTCCCTGGGTGGGGGAAAGGTTTCACAGAATCCTAGCCAGGTCAGCCTGGAGATGGGCAACCTCCTCCCTCTGACCAGAGAGGTGCCTGCAAACAGGGCAGCATCGCAGCCTCCAGAATGTCTCCCGGAACACTGCTGCCCCACAGCCATTGCACTGCACCACTCCCATCTTGACTTAGATACATAGATACATAGACAGTGTCGGCAGATAAGGGCCTATGGCCCACCTAGTCTGCCCATTTGAGCTTGTAAGTTCAGTTTGTTTTCCTAGAAGTCTGTTTCCCTTACCCCTACCCTCTAGAATTCCTTTATGTCTATCCCATGCATTCTTAAATCCGTGATTGTTTCAGCCCCCACCACTTCCTCTGGCAGGGTGTTCCACTTGTCCACCACCGTTCTGTGAAGAAATTCTTTCTCATGTTTCCTCTGAATCGTCCTCCCTCCAACTTCATCCCATGCCTCTAGTCCTGAAACATCTTTTTCGCTTAAAAATAGTGTTTTCCTGCACCCTGTTCCTCCCTGTAAGATACTTGTATGTCTCTATCATATCCCTCTCCCTCCTCTCCTCCAGGAGTACATGTTCAGTTCCTTCAACCTGTCTTCATGGGACTTGTGATGCAACCCATGCACCATCTTTGTTGCCCTCCTCTGAACCTTCTCTACCCTATGTCCTTACGTAGGTATGGTCTCCAGAACTGTACACTGTACTCCAGGTGGGGCCTCACTAGTGTCTTGTATAGTGGAATTATGACCTCCTTTTCCTGCTGGTGATGCCCCTGCCTATACATCCCAGCATCCTATTCTTTTACCTGATGCCTTGTCACACTGTTTCCTACCTTGAGGTCATCAGAGATGTCAACCCCAAGATCCCTTTCCTGCTTGGTGCATGCTATATCCTCACCCCCCAACTGATATATTGTGCCAGGGTTTTGTGCCCCATATGCATTATCTTGCACTTCTTTGCATTGAATTTCAACTGCCAAACCCTTGACCCTTGACTTATTGTGTCCCCTCTCCTGTTGCTTTGTATGCTTACTGTCTCCTCCCTCTATGTATTTATACATTTACTTTCATACTACCTATGTGCCTACAACTCTTGGCCTTCCTGTTCCAGGACAGGAAGTTCCTGTAGTCTTCAGTAGTCTCCTTCTTCTGTGCTTGGATTCAGACCTCCAGCAGCCGGGGAGGGGGATAAAGAGTTATTTTTAGGTTCCTTCAAGGTTACTGAAACTAATGTGTCTCAGTGATCCTTCCTTCCTACAGCCAAACAGGAAGTTCCTGTTGTCAGTCAAATTCAGTGGCTATAAAACTAGAACTGGCTTTGCGTGGGAGGTGGAGGGGTGGGAAGGAGGGCAATTAGTAAACAACCTGTAGTTCTAGACTGCTGTCTTGCTCTGAAACCAAAGTTTTCTTTTGTCAAAAACAGCAGGAAGCTGTAACTGAGGCAGCTGCTTTGTACTGCTAAGCCACCCCAATTAGATTCACCTCTGCTCTGACTATGTAAATTAAGCTGATACAGCTCCCTTTCTCAGAGAAACACACAGTGACTTTCTTAAATGAGACCCTTTCTTCTAATAGAGTATCTGTTTGCTTAATCCAAACAGGTACTAACTCCTGCTGAGATAGAAGTGATTTATCAGTAAACAATCTGTAGTTCTAGACTGCTGTCTTGCTCTGAAACCAAAGTTTTCTTCTGTCAAAAACAGATTGGTACCTCATTGTGCGAAATGTGGAGCTGGGCCTGGCATCGAGGGTAAAGGGAACTCTGTGTAGTGCAGCACTTTTCTTACCTCAGTGTAGGCCCTATGTTTTGTGGTGAGCTCCTTGTAGAAATCCTGGAGCACTATGATTCAGTGGGAAAGAGAGAGGAAAGGAAAAGAAGAGAGAGGAAATGGAGGAGTCTCTCTGGGGATCTCACGGCACCCATCCTAATTCAAGAGCCATTTACCAGACTTGCTTGGAATACTGAACAGTTATCTGAGGTAGCTGAGTCCATCAATATCTTTTGCCCCTCCAGGGAGAGAAGTCAGGAGGAGAGGAGAATAGAATATCTGGAGACTGATCCATGGGACTAAATGGAGTGAGTGATGGACTGGCTCAGGATATCATCTTCGGTTCCAGGACTTGTGGGTCCAGGATCAGTGCATAAACAATGTCTCTTAGGACTGGTATGTCACTGTGCAATAGAGCTTGCTTACAACTGAACTGCCAGACAGTAACTTGGGATCAGAACCCTGGGTATATGTTCAGGGCTGGATTGAATGGAACTGAATTGGACTAACTCACATTTGATTACAAAGACATGCCCAGTATGACCAAGCATGAAAATGTGATCTGCATGTCTCTAAACAATGTGCCAAGAATGGCTGTTTCATGGGATGAGGACCTGATGTGCACTGGTAGACTGCTGAGACCCAATGTCTTGACCTACTTCTGTGAGGTATGCTGGAGAAGACATCAGAATAGTGATTGCATTAGAACACCATACCCCTTGAATGCTGTGCTAGTGGTCAATTGGATCAATATTCTGCTGGAGTGAGGTGTGTTCATGAGATTGCCATGGAAGAGAGGAGCTGCCATAGAGTCAGGACTCAGAGCTCTGCTCCCAAAAATGTTGGGTTTTTTTTTTCACACTTTCAACAGGTATGCCATCTTTGCCTCAAACATATAAGGTTTTATATTGAACTTAACTGTTTGGAGCTGCCTCACAGCAGAGAGTATCCCTCTCATTGCTTTCCCTCTCCCACACTAGAGAGACCTGTCGGTGGCTCAAGGTGGGTGATGGAAAGAGTTTAAACAAGACAGAGAGAAACTGGGAAGTCAAAGTGACTACCATAACTGACAATGCAAAGGCATCTTTTGGATCGGAAAGCTCTGATTCAAACAAGGAAACAATACAGATATTAATTTGTTTTTGTTGTTTGCAGATGCTTAAAATCTGTTTTTATGTTGTGAAGTGTGTTTTCTCCACAAACCTCTACTGTTGCCTTTAGGTTGAAAGAAGCCCTACGGTGTCCTTGTTGTATATAATCATAAATTTCAATAAAATATATTTAATTGCAAAAAAAAAAAAAAGAAAGAAGCCCTCATGGATATAAAATTATTTAAAGATATAGTTACTACTTCAAGGGTATATTTTTAGGTTATTCAAAAACATATATTTTAAAGATATATGTACTGGTCATTGGGAATTCAAATTGATCTGCATTTTCACATTTTTTTTCATGCAATCACTACATTCCTACAAGGCCCATGTGGTTTATCTTTAAAAGCACTAGAGACCTGACATGCACACTAGAGCCATCTGTTTCAGGGATCTGTTATAGTAAAATATTGTCTCGTCCCCTAGCCTTTTCAAAAATCTCGATTAGCTTACTACTTTAGCAAAGTACTGAAGCACTTGAGCCACAAGGAAAATCTTCTAAGTATAGCCTTTGGAGAAAACTGAAGAGCAAATCAGCTATCAGTATTTATTATATTACAAACAGCAAAATGTCAAGTAAGTAAACACTTTGGCAAAATTAATTATTTTGCTAAGGATTTTGTTTGAATCAAAATTTATTTAATTTTAAATTTATGAGCTGGTTCTTTGCAAACCCATAGTAGCATCACAGCTAAATACAGCATACATTTTATGTTTGCTTGCAATTGAAGAAACATAGTGTCTTTCATCTAAATTTGGAGTGTGTCACCTCCTCCTCCAATTCAGGCACTGTGCTGGCAGGCTTGCCTCACGACTGCATTTTGGAGCTGTCTATGACACGCTCCAAATGCAGTGGCATATAGTTGAAAGGGGAGCTTGAGTGAGCAGCGATAGAAGCTACTCACGCCAGCTACCCCTCAGCCGCAGGTGTGCACACCCCGCATGCAGCATATAGCCGATGGGGTGCCCAATCCCTGTCGGCTGAACTGCGCCTGTCTCCTCCCCTCCTCCCAATAGTTGATGCCACACAGGGAGCCCACCCCAGCGTAGCAATCCGTCATGTTGCCGGACAGAGGTGCCCAATCCCCGTCGGCGGAACACCCCCCAAAGTCCTGGTGCCATGCTGGAGCCCACCCCAGCATGGTAAGCGGTCCCACGATGTCTTTTTTTTTGTTTTAACCTGTAAACAAAGGGTCCCGCGGCGCCTCCGAACCCCTCCCACAACCCGCACCCACCCACTGCGCACTCCAGCTCTCCCCACACCCCCTCACCCCATACTTACCCGGACTCAGTGTGATGATCTTCGTGGACCGGGAACACGCCTGCACTTCTTCAAAGCCGACCGCTGAACTGAGGAAATGCCGGTAAGCTGTATAATGGGCTAGATAGGAGGGGTTCAACTTTGTGCATATCTCAGGCATTTTGGGAATTTCTGCCAAATTTTCAACATGGGGTTTGGGACCCTTCTCATGAATGATGACACTGTCATGCTTATTCAGGCTCGAAGGTGATTTTGCGCGAGTGACCGCGCAGTGACTGCAAAATCACCCTTTAGGACTGAATACCACCATGACAGTGACATCATTCATGAGAAGGGGCCCAAAACCCCATGTTGAAAATTTGGTGCCAAAATTCCAAAATGACTGTTTAACTAACGCATTATGCAGTTCCTACGCGAGGCTCGTAAGTTTGTGAAATTTCAATATTTTCACCCAGATTTTCAACATTGCCATTTCACCACACTGTCTTATGAGTAGTATAGTGTCATTTTCACATCTCACCCAAAATGTGTTTCCAGCCTAGGCGCCAGAATGGCGCAGTCGTGTGCGAAATCAATGTATGGGACAAATTAAGAAAATCACAGTGACACTGTTCATGAGCAGAGGTCTTGAAATGGCTATGTTGAAAATTTGGTGAAAAATTCCTAAAATGACTGTTTTACGAGCGTGCGTTGCGCGGTTCTCGCACGCTCATAGGTTTCGCAATTTTCAATATTTCCACTCCAGATTTTAACATTGCCATTTTCCACAGCTTCTATGAGTAGTACAGCTGTCATTTTCACATCTCACCCAAAATGTGCTCGCCTATGTAGCGCATAATGGCGCAGTCACAGCGAACTCAGTGTATGGATCACATTAAGAAAATCACAGTGTCACTGTTCATGAGCAGAGAACTAAAATGGCAATGTTGAAAATTTGGTGACAGAATTCAAAATGACTGTTTTAATGAGTGTTGCTGCACAGTTCCACGCACGTCGAGGGTTTGTGAATTTTCAATATTTCCACTCCAGATTTCCAACATTGCCATTTTTCCACACCTCCTTATGAGCAGTACAGCTGTCATTTTCACATCCTGCCCAAAACGTGTTTCTGCCCATGTAGCGCACAATGGCGCAGTCTGTGTGCAAACTCAATGTATGGGACACATTAACAAAACCACAGTGACACTGTTCATGAGCAGAGGTCTTAAAATGGCTATGTTGAAAACTTGGTGAAAAATGACTAAAATGACTTTTACGGAGTCGCTGTACAGTTCCTATGCATGCTCGTAAGTTTGCAAATTTAATATTTTCACTCTAGATTTTCAACATGTCCATTTTATTAAACTTCCTTATGAACAGTCCAGCTGCAATTTTTCATATGTCACCCAAAATGTGTTATCGCACATGTAGCGCATAAATGGTGCTGTTGGTGCGGAAGCAATGTTTAGGACAGATTAAGAAAATCACAGTTACACTGTTCATGAGCAGAGGTCTTAAAATGGCTATGTTGAAAATTTGGTGACAAAGTCCATAAAATGACCGTGATATTAGTGAGCATTGTGCAGTTTCCACATCCTCGTTAGTTCATGACTTAGTAATATTTTCAGTCCCGATTTTCACTAGTGGCATTTTCAACACTTCCTTATGAACAGTACAGCTGCCATTTTTCACAACATGGCAAGTGTGTTTTCACACTTTCAGTGCAGAGATGCGTGGTCGCTGTGGGAAATCATTGTTCGCACCGATAAAGAAAAATCACAGTGACACTGTTCATGATCGGAGGCACCCAAATGCCTGAGTTGACAATCTGCTATAAAATATCCCCAACCTACTTATATAACGTTGTGCGTTGCACAGTTTCTATATGCTCGTGACTTCACCATTTTTTAAATATTTTTACTACACATTTGCAACATAGCCATTTTACACCTCCCATGAAAGAGTACAGCTGTCATTTTTACAGCCTGTTCGAATATTTTGCACCTGTGGTGCTAAACCCGTAGTCACTGTGCATAAGCAGCTCGCTACCAAACTGATATTCTCCCTGTTCATGAGGTGGGGTCACAAAACAAACATGTTGAAAATTTGGAGTTAAAATACCAACGAATGCCTGAGGTATTAGGCTTTTCAACCAAATCACTCAACCCTATAGAGAATGACAGGAATCAGGGTTTGACTTGGGATTCTTGCCTGTGATGCTCATACCATTCCACACCCTGCAGTCACTGAGAGGCATTGAGGTATGCCTTGGACTCTTCGGCCCAAACTTCACCCCATTCTCCTATATCGCACCCATCTCACCGTATTTCCTAATGAAATGGGTGTGCATAAGGGCTAAAGACCCCAAGGAACACGTCACACTTGTCAGTCTCTGCAGAGTGGGTGTGTGAAATGGCGGCCATTATGCCCTGATGACCCAAATGCACACCCTGATGCCTGTCACTCTCTGCAGGGTGGTGGTGGTGGTTGGCTTCAAGTTCAATACTTCACTGCCATTCCTATTTCGCAGCTCTGTAACTTCTACACTACCACTGCCAATGCCAGTAAGCAAACATTCGGCATTGACAAATGCTTGTTTTAATATATTACTAAATGCTGCAACTCCCCTTCTCCCCACCCCATCATTTTATTGGAATAATAGCATTTTACCTTAGGAGAGGAGGTGTGTGGTGGAGTGTTTTGGGATAGACATTTAGTTTTATATACATGTTTTACATGTTATAGTCAGCACAACTTCATACATTGATAAATTGACAGCAGAAGACTATTGTAACAACAGAGAGGCCAAGCAGTACCAGTCGTTTTGTCCTGCAAAGCATACCCCATCAGAAACAGCAATAAATATACAGTTAAAACTCGTGGACCTGTTTTACTGCATTGATTCAGCTCTGCTACTTGAAGACTGGAACCTCATAAAACATCTCAAGTATTAAGGTTATGCATTCTTAAGGATTTCCTTTATTATCAAAATCCTTAGAGATTTTTGATAATTGGTTTTGATCGTGTGCTTTATAAAGTGACACTAATGAAGTGCTATTTTGTGCAATAAAGTGCACTAGGATAACTATATAACAGGTTAGTTTTTCATCTGAAAGTGAAAATAAAGTGTAATAATGCAGAATTAAAGTGCAATAGTACTAAGCTAAAGTGCAACAGTGCTGAATTAAAATGCGTTAGTATTGAACTAAAGTGTAACAGTATGAAACTGAAGTGCAATAGTGCTGAATAGAAGTGCAGTAGTGCTGAACTAAATTGCAATAATGCTGAATCATAGTGCAATAGTGCTGAACTGAAATGTAATGATGCTGACCTTAAGTGTAATAGTGTTGATTGAAGTGCAATAGTGCTAAATAATTGCTAAATTAAGTGCAATTGTGCTGATAGAAAGTGCAATAGTATTAAATAAAATAGAAGGAAATCATGCAATAGGTCATAGCCCAATAGATTAAAATATACTACTAACTGTGCAATTAAACAGAATAATGCAGTATAGAATAATAGGGCACCAGGTGCACAGTGCAGTATTTGATTTAATGTGCATTAGCGAAAATAGGATAGTAAAGGAATTGTTCAATTGAATTAAGAGAACTAGAGCTAGCAAGCTAATAGTGAAACACTGCCATCTCATTGAATTACATAGGGCTTATCAATAGACATTCTATTAAGTATACAAATTGAGAAATAACATTACAATACAAGATCTCTGGTAAAACTTAAAATTGTGCGTTTGTTCATAATCAGTGGTAAACATTCTTGAAGAACTGCTCTATTATTTACAGATAAAGTATCCTTTTGAAGGTATCTTATCAGATAAATCAATCAAGCTAAAAGTATTAAGGAAAACTTCAAAAGATGGTAGTGACTACGGGGGACAAAAAGCAAATGATACTGATCCAGACTCAAATTTGGATTTACCTCCAGCTATTCAGGAAAACCCTAGGTAAATCACCCAGAAACATATTGGGCAAACCTTGTAAACGTAGGAAGAAATCAAATACACAAAATGCCCCAAATGCTGAGGAATTTTCCCACCAAAGTAATACTAGCAGATGTCAAGTCAATCTACAAAGGAAGAGCAAAATAAAACCAAGCACATTTTAATAAATAGGTTTTGTGTACATCCACTCCTTAGTTTCATAAAGAAGTATCAGATTCTGTTCAAGTTATTTCAGTAGTTACTGAGGAGAAAATAAACCATTTAATGATACCAACTAGGGAACCAAAGATGTTTTTAGAAATAGTTAATTGCCGGGAATGTTACACATAGAGATGGAATTACTGAAGGCAAACAAAATATGCAAGCTAAATCATTGCCATTTAACTAGGTGAACAGGATAGAAAGTGATAAACTCCCTACACCTACGGAATTTGGGTGTGAGCCTTTTCCTGAATCTACTACTAAATTAGATCATTCGCTTTTCCTTAGAAAATCACCAATTCTAAACCAAGACAACACCTTTGTGAACAGTAATTGTAAATGGGCATCACTCTGTGCATGCTGAAAATAATGGTTATTCTGATCTAGTCAAAAATTATCCAACGCCTTTTTCTAAGGTTAATTCAAGCGTTAAAAGATCAACATAGAGCAAATATTTTATTTCTGGAACAATTATATATACTAAGAGACAAATTGCTACAATCAAAACCACATTAGCACATCATGAAGGTCTGATTAGAAATCTTTTCAGAGAACTGGTAAAAGCTGAACTAGGATCAGATGTGAATTCCATGAAAATTGGTCTATTAAATGATTCTGAAAATGAGCACGCTAATCTTTCTGTAAATTCAATAAATCAGTTTCATCTTTCCCCAACTGAAGTTTTAGTCGGGGAGGAGGCAAGAAGAAAAGCCTAAAGGAAAGACAAACATTCTAATATTATGGAAGATGCTGTGAAAATCTGTCCCATTTTCCAGCCAAGAAGCAATGAAGAAACAAGGATTTGTCAATGCCGAGTTCATCATTGGGACTGCTGCTGGTATGCACCAATTGGCAGGACTACAGTACCCAGCAGAAAGAACAAGTTATGCCCACCAAGTTCACATTCCTGCTGAAATACAATGAAGTGCATACCTGTTTCCTCAATTAAAGATCTGGCTTTGAAGAGTGATGATGTGTCTGTGGTTCAGAGAAGATGAGGGCACTGTAGCCCCACCATAGGTTGGAGGGGCATTATGGTTAGAAACCCCAATGCCCCGGCATTTGTTGGTATTTGCACTACAAATTTTCAACATCGCCTTTTGTGACCCCCACCTCATGAAAGCATTTGAGACCTCTGCTCATGAACAGTGGCACTGTGATTTTGTTAATCTGTCCTGAACATTGATTTCTCACAGTGACCAGCCATTCTGCACCAGATGTGTGAAAACACAGTTCGGACAGGATGCGAAAAATTACAGCTGTATCATTCATAGGAGGTGTGAAGAGATGGCAGTGTTGAACATCTGGAGTAAAATATTAAAAATGCTCAATGTACGAAATATACGTGGAAACTGCACAATGCATGTTTGTAACAGTCATTTAGTGGAATAATTTTACCAAAATTTTAACATAGGCATTTTATAACCTCTGCTCATGAACACTGTTACTATAATTTTCTTACTCTGTCCTGAGCGTTGATTTCCACAGCAACTACGCATTGTGTGTCAAATGTGGAAAACACATTTTGGGCAGGATGTGAACAATGACAGCTGTACTGTTCATAAGGAGGTGTGCAAAACGAACAATATTGAAACTCTTGAGTGAAAATATTGTAAATCCTCGATGTTATGAGTGTGCGTGGAAACTGCACAACGCATGCTTGTAAAATAGTCATTTTATGGACTTTTGTCACCAAATTTCAATATAGGCATTTTGAGACCTCCGCTCATGAACAGTGTCACTGTGATTTTCTTAATCTGTCCCAAACATTGATTTCCCACAGCGACAGTGCCATTCTGCACTGGAAGTGTGAAAACGATTTTGGCCAGGATGTGAAAAATGACAACTGTACTGTTCATATGGGTGTAAAAAAATGCTAATGTTGAAAATCTGGAGTGAAAATATTACAAGTTCATGAAATTGCATGTGTGCGTGAAACAGTGCAACACACGCTTGTAACACAGTCATTATATAGACTTTTGTCACTAAATTCTCAACATAGGCAATTTGAAACCTCTGCTCATGAACAGTGTCACTGTGATTTTCATAATCTGTCCTGAACACTGATTTCCCACAGCAACCGCTGCTTATTTTTGCGCTGGAACTGGCGAAACACATTTTGGCCAGGATGTTGAAAAATGACAGCTGTACTGTTCATGAGAAGTGTAAAAAATACCAATGTTTAAAATCTGGAGTGAAAATATTACATATTAGTGATGTTCTACAGTGTGGGTTAAAACTACATGGCGCAGCTTGTAACACAGTCATTTTGTAATTTTTTCACCAAATTTTCAACATAGGCTTTTTGGGAGCCCACCTCATGAACAGTGACCTTGTTGTTTTGTTATTATCCCAAAAGGTGATTCCATGCAGTGACTGCGAAATCACCTTTCGGGACCAAATAACCACATGACAGTGACTGAATTCATGAAGTGGGTCCCAAGAACCCTATGTTGAAAATTTGGTGTCAAAATTTCAAAAATTGCTGAGATATGCACCACAGTTGAAAAAACAAACATTTATGCCATTATACAGCTTACCAGCATTTCTTCAGTTCGCATTGGCTTTGAAGAGTGCAGACGTGTTCCTGGTCCACTGAAGATCATCGTGTTGGGCTCTGAAGGTAAGTATGGGGTGAAGGGGTGGGTGGGGAGGTGGGGTGCATGAGGGTGGATGCGGGTTGGGGAGGGACAACGGACTCAATGAGGGACTGTTTTCAAGTTTACAGGTTTTTAAAAAATTTAAAAACTTCGGAAAGTTTTCTTTTTACAGGGACATTTGGCACACTGGTGGGCTCCCAGCATGTCACCTAGTGTTTGTTTGGGGGCTGTAGCAGCAGAGGATTAAGCACCCCTAACCGGCACATACTGAGGTTGGGGGACAAGAGCCGAGGGGATTGGATACCGCAGCACACAACAAATTGGGGAGGGACATTATGCCAACGGGGAGTAAGCTACAGCAGTGTGAACGCAAAACCAGGAATGCAATGCAGAATGTAGCATCAAGGACCGAGCTGCATCACTATTAGTGTGGCTCTGTCCTTTGAAAAGTTGTCCAACTCTGCCCAAACAGCTGAAATGAAGTAATTGCCAGCCTGCTGACTGATTCACCTGCTGCTCACCCACCCCTAGAAACAGAGCTCTCCATTGGGCACACCCTGTAGAGCACCTCTCATAGCAATGAGTTCATCTGCTCCTGCCGCACCACAATAAACTCAAAAGGGAAAAAAATAGAGGAAAAATTTGGCTGTTCAATAAATCAAGAACCCCCGAAAAAACTCAATAATTGAGATTACTACTGAAAAATCAGATTCAACAAAGTATTCAAAAGGAAAAGCAGAAGAAAACATAAGGAAGGAAATTTCAACCCCTCCCAAAAATGATAGATCCAATCTCTGTGAATGAAATAAAATTAGTCTTATATTTAGATACAACACTTCAATCTGATCAGGAAACTAATAAAGAAATAAAGATGGCTTCTGGTGTCTAGTAATGAAGCCATTATAAAAATACATGGCATTCATCAAACACTAATGAAACTCCAGATTCTTTGACTAACTTGGCAATACAATTATTGAAAAAGAATTGGCAATTCCAAATGACAGCAGAAGGAGGCCGCTAGGTCCATCTGGTTTGCCCATTTGTTTTAGACCTATTTTGACACCTTAGTTGCCCTTTGTAGTCAGGGCTCCTTGTGTCTATCCCATGCATTCTTGAATCCCCATAGTGTTGAGCCACAACCTCTTGGGGAAGGCTGTTCCAGCCGCTCACCACTCTTTAACTAACTTGGCAATACAATTATTGAAAGAGAATTGACAATTCCAAATGGTAAAACAATCTGTTTTGCAATCAGGATTCACTGGTGAATGGGGCACCAGTTTGTCCATTTCTCTCAGACATGTAAATTACCAAATGGATCTGGAAACAGATGTTCTCACTCCAATATTTGGGTTTAACTGCAGAGTCACCCTATAACTATAATGAGTCACTTACATGAATCAAAAGAAAACACACAAGGTAAATTTATTTTTAAATTGACCTTGACACAAATCTGATGCAAAATATAAAATCTGGTAGTATTATACAGGAAAGAAATCAATATCTCTAACACTCCATGGAATTGAAAAATCAAGTTATGAAACACAGCACTCACTTATGAAAAATAGTTTGTTATATTTTAACATTTCTAGCATGTCCCCCACTCCCTTCTGGTGTCCAGCAGGTACAGATTGAATTCCTCAACCTCCTCATAGGGATTACCATTCAACCCATGCACCATCTGGTGGCCTTCTCTGAACCCTTTCAATCCCATCTGTGTCCTTACGTAGGTGAGCTACTCAGAATTGCACCCCATACTCCAGGTGAGGCCTGACCATGGATTTACAAAGTGGTATCAGCACCTCCTTCTTTCTGCTTGTTACACCTCTCCTGTGCAAACCAGCATTCTATTCGCTTGCCCACTGCCTTGCTACATTGGGTCCCCACTTTAAGGTCATCTGAAATTATAATCCCCAGATCCCTTTACTGCTCAGTTGCCTTAATTACATCCCCTCAATGTGTAATTCACTTGTGGGTTATTCCACCCTATGCATTACTGTGCACTTTTGGCACTGGAATTTCAGCTGCCAGGTTTCCGGCCACCCCCACAGCAATTTTAAATCTTCTCGCATAGCTCCACCCCTCCTAGTGTCCACCCTATTGCAGATCTTGTATCATCTGGCTAAATAGGCAGCCTTCCTTGCAGCATCTCTGCTATGTCACTGATATAGATGTTAAACAGGATGTGCCCCAGCACCGACCCCTGGGGACTCGCCATCACCCCTTCCTTCCTGGAATGTACACCATTTTACCACCACCCTTTGGCTTCTGCCCTTCAGCCAGTTCTCCACCCACCTTATTATTTTCAAACAACATGAAGTCTTGCTGTATTCTGACAAATGCAGTTATCCCCAGCCTTTAAACTGCCCCAGAGAACAAAGGTTAACTTTCTATGCAGAGCATAGAATGCTGAGCTCGAGATTGGGTTGGTGTCTCTGTCTGAGCCCTTTGAAATCCAACCGCCAGATTCTTTACTCCTCCTCACTGAACAGTCACTCCAGAGATTTCTCCGCATGCTCAATTCGAAAGTCCGGTTAAAGTGTTGGTTAAGTGTCAGTTTTAACAAAATGTATTTCCGCATAGTCGGCTCAGTCTCTGTCTGTGGTGCCATGAGTACTAGATAGGTTTTGTGCTGATTTTCTGTGTGAAACTTGTAAAAGTGTAGATCGGTTCAGCTGAACCGATCATTTGTTGTTATTACTTGTATCTTTCTTTAGTGTGGTTACGTGTCCTTATTCTTCGAAAAACGGTGTTTATGTAATGTTTTTTTCCAATACCCATGACACAGTTAGAACCGATAAGGGAGTCTTGCCTGGCGGTTGCCATAAAAAGGGTAAGTTTGTTGTTGGCCATGTCTGAGAAACCCAAGAAAAACTGGCCCACTGGGTTTCAACACTGCAGTGAGTGTGGGGAGGTCTTTGCCAAGGCCATCCCCACACCACCTGTGCTTATTGTCTGGGTTTGAACACCCCTATACAGACTGCCAAATGTAAACATTTTCCCAAATCTACCCTTGAAAAGAGATTAGGTAGACTGAGGAAAAGGAGGCCAGAAGTCCGCTGATCCGATGGCCAGCCCAGTTCGGTTCTGACTGAACCAGAAGGAACCCTCTGACCAGGGCAATACTTCGGCAAAAGGAGAGCCGATCCTGAGGGTTCAGTTCACAAAAGAAAACGCAAAGAGAAATCGACTGGTTCGAGTTCATGTTCCAACTGCTGAGGAAATAGCCAGAGCGATTCGGATTGTGGAATCGCTTGCCCGGGTTCCCGACCGATCCGGCACCTTGGCAGGGTACAGTTCGCCTGTTCCCTTGGTTCACAATTATACCCTGAAGAATTTTATGAACCGGAGTTTGAGGAGGAGGGAGTTCAAGATGATGATGGTGATGATGACAGTCTGGGTGTGCCTGTGGAACCGGACATCTCCCCAGACAGACCTTCGGTGTTTCCCTCCTAGGCTTTCTGGTCCCTTCCACTTTATGTTTTACAGAAAGATGTCTGAAACCCTCCAGCTTCCTATGGAGAGAAGCAATGGAGGCTCAAGAGGAGCCTGATTTTGTGGAAATGATGGACATCCCAGAGTCCAGGAGACTGTCTATTCCCTCCACAAATCTTTTGGGAAGCAGACACAAAAATCCTGAAGTCTCCCAATTCTTACCTCCTGTTGATAGAAGAATGGACAAGAGGTATACACTATCAGGCTCAGATAATGAGAGTTTTATACCAGCAATGCAGCCATGTTGGGGTTGTGCAGGCTGCTGCCTGTGATAAGGCAAACATTCCTTGGCTTCACACCCCAGACAAAGACTCAGGAAGATTGATGCCATGGCAAAAAACAGTACATGGCATCTTCCTGGGACTCAGGCAGGCGAATTATATGGCCTGTACAGCCAGGTACCAGAAGTCCAGGTGGGACACTGTACTGGCACTGACTAAACAGACCTCCCCCAGCTAGCCAAGGAGCTGGAAGAGGTGGCTACAGATGGGATTGAGGCATCAAAGTACAGTTTCATGTTGCTGTGGACTCCGATGATGTGTCATCAAGAGTCATGGCTACATCTGTGGCTCTTTGGAGAATGGCTTGGCTCATATGTACTAGCCTCTGAGAGGCTACCCAGGCTAAGGCCATGGATTTTCTGTAGGTGTGTAATTCTCTGTTTGGGAGCAGACAGAGAATTAGATGAAAAAATGGACAGTACAGGACCACTTACAGGAGTGCTCAGGCCAAGGAGAGGCAGGCAACTACTCAAAGGCAGCAGTCTAGGGCAGGGCAGGCCCTTTCATAGGCCTTTCTACTTCACACAGGCCTCTCCCTTTCACAGAGGGGTTCTTCAGAGGAGAGGCAGAAAGGGATGAGCAGGGCTGCGCCTCACTCCCTCAGCCTAAGGCCCCTGTCACAGACACTCTGATGGGTCTGCCTGGGTTGACTCTCCTATTCCAGTAGGGGGCAGGCTGGCTTATTTCGTCCAGGACTGGAAGTCTATTACCTCAGACAAGTGGGTCCTAGAAGTAGTAAGCCAGGACTGGTTCTCAGCTTCAAAAATTTCCCAAGATGAGAGCCAGATCTTTTCCACCTGCAGGTCTCTCAGAAACCCTTGCCCTAGAGGCAGAGGTTTTGTCTGTTCTGGCTTTAAGAGCCATAGAGAGTGCCTATCCTACACTGGGGCAAAGGTCTGTACTCCAGGTACTTCCTTACCCCAAAAAGACAGGGAGTGGCGACCCATCCCAGACCTAAGATACCTGAACAAACATCTTTTAAAACCAAGGTCCAAGATGGTAACTCTGGGAATAATTCTTCCCTCTCTAAGGCCAGGGGACTGGCTAGCCTCCCTGGACCTCAAAGATACCTATTTTCACATTCCCATCAGGTGCTCCCACAGAACGTACCTCAGTTCTGGATTATATGGTCCATCTTAATGGCCTGGCCTCAGACCAGCTACTCAAGGTTCACTTGTCAGCTGTTTCTGCTTTTCTGTCAGTGGGGAAGTCTTCCTCACTATCTTCTCATCCTCTGTTCTGTAAATTTTTAAAGGATTGCTTCATACCAATCCTCCCTTCAGAGACCCTTCCCTGCCTGGGATTTAAATGTTTGCATTGCTCAGCTTATGCAACCTCCTTGAACCTATGTCCTCAGCAGAGCTTAAGTATTTGACTTGGAAACTGTGTTTTTAGTGGCCATTATCTCTGCCAGAAATATCAGTGAATTGCAAGCCTTGTCAGTGGAACCTGATTTTATCTCCTTTCACAGGGATAAAGTGGTCCTTAGAACCAACAGAAGGTTCTTGCCTAAAGTGGTTTCAGATTTCAATTTGAATAGTCTATGTCTCTCCCTGTTTTCTTCACTGATCATTCTTCCTCAGGGAGGAGGCTACACAGTTTAGATGTTAAAAAGCCCTTAGTTACTACATAGAGCATACCAAGGGTCACAGGTTTGATTCCCAAACCTGCTACCAAGAGAACTACTGCCAGGTGGATTGTGTCTTGTATACAATTCTGCTATGAGAAACTGGGAAGATTCCACCCTCAGGCCTGAGGGCTCACTCTACAAAGGTACAGCTGCTTCCTGGCTGCTGCCAGGGACATCCCTCTTAGAAATTTGTCAAGCAGCCACCTGGAAAACAGTCCATACCTTACCAAGCATTACTCCCTGGATATCCAGTCTACGAGTGATGCTCGGTTTGGCACAGCAGTACTTCAGAGCCTATTCCTAAAGTAGGTTCTGTCCCTCCTCCATGGAGGTACTGCTTTGTAGTCTGCATTGTGAGAATACAGCAAGACTTCATATTGTTTGAAGAAAAATTACTCACCTTAGTAATTATGCTTCTTCTATTGGAGTCTTGCTGTATGTGACCCTCTCCCTCTCAGAACCTGGTTTTGGGAAGTGGGTGGGCAGGCGCAGTGTTGCACCTCAGGGTGCTCCTTTACACTCTCTTCTTTGTTTGGGTGTTGTTTTATTATTATTCTTATTCTTATTTGGATTGGTTTTGGGTTTTGGTTTCCTGACTTGAGTCTTCCTTTGGGACTCCAAAACTTTTGTTACCGTTAGCTAGTAAAATTTTACAATTTCCACATAGGATAGTTAGTGAGTTTTTGCTCTCAGAAGAATCTGACGGTTGGATTTCAAAGGACTCCAGACAGAGACACAACCGAGCTTGAGTTTCAGCATTCTATGCTCTGCATAGAAAGTTAACCCTTGTTCTCCAGGGCAGTTTAAAGGCTGGGGCTAACTGCAATTGTCAGAATACAGCAAGACTCCAATAGAAGAAACATAATTACTAAGATGAGTAATTTTTTCTTCTGTCCTACCCCCAACTAGCCTTCTGTGGGAGCAGTGTTGAAGTCCTTCCTGAAATCCAGATAGGCCACATCCACTGCCCTCTCTGATCTACCACCTTCATCACCCAATCAAAAACCTCGATCAGGTTTGTCTGGCATGACCTCCTTATGGGAAGCCATGCTGGACGGATGTCCTGTAGCCCACTTTCCAAAAAGTACTGTAGCTGACCACCCTTTCTTTAATATCACTTCCATCACTTTACCCACCACTGAGGTGAGGCTGCCCAGGTGATAATTACCCGCCTCCTTCCTGCTGACACTCTTGTGAAGTGGCACCACGCTGCCCTCTTCCAGTCTTTTGGCACCTACCTCTATCCAGGGACAACTTAAACAACCTCACCAGAGGTGCTGCCAACCTTCTCTTAGTTCTTGAGTACCCTAGGATGCAGGCATCCAGACCCATAGCCTTGTCCACTCTCAACCTACCTAATTCATCGCCACTCCTGTCCTCACTGATCAGGCTAGGATCCACACTTACGCCATCCCTTCCCTCTCCCTTAACACTGGTCCCTCCTTCCTCTTCCACCATGAAACCAAGCAGAAGTACCTATTTAGCACCTCCGCCTTCTCAAAGCCCCTTTCACTTGTACTCCCCTCCCTTCACCATTACTATCCCTGCCTTATTTTCCTCTTCTTCCTATATGCCCAAAAAGTTTTATCACCCATTTTGGCCTGCTTAGAAATTCTCTCTCCATTTCTGCTTTTGCCTTTCTAATCTTCTGCCCTGCCACCTCAGCTTCTCCCTGTAAGTCTCCTGTCTTCTTCCCCTGTGTCCTCTTGTATGCTCTGAAGCCCTTTTTTTCTCCAATTGCCCCATCTCACATCCCTGGTGAACCAGAGCGCATCTTTCTTGTTCTGTTCTTCCTCACCTTTCTAATGCAGATTTCAGTGGCTTAGTAACCCACCCCCTTAACTGAATTCCAATTCCTTCACTTCCCAATTTTCTTCTTCCCCTCCATTTCGCTCCTGAATATCTCCTCATTTTGGCAAAATCCACCCGCCTGACGCCCAGGACCTTCTGTGATGGTTCGACTCGCTTCATTCCCATCCTGACCTTGAAGTTCACTGTATTATGGTCGCTTGCACCCAGGTTGACCCCACTTCAACTCCTTCCACACTATCCCATTAGTGAGGACCACGCCGAGTATGCTGCCACCCCTAGTGGGCTCCCTAACCAGCTGTTGCAGGAAAGCTCCCTGGAGGGACTCAAGGATCTCTCTGCTCCTGGCTGACCTAGCTTATGGGATATCACAGTTAACAACTGGGAGCTTAAGGTCACCCACCAGCAAAATCTCCTCCTGAGTGCCATCTGTTGGACAGGCTGCAGAATCTGCCTATCCACTTCCTTCCCTGCATTGGAGGTCTGTAAGTCACCCCAGCCTTATTGATGTCCCAGACCATTTTTCTAGTGTGACCCACAAGATTTCTGCCTTTCCTAGTTCCTCTTGCCCTTCTGTCACCTTAATGTCATCCCTGATGTACTATGCAACCCCCTTTTTCCAGCCCTGTCCTTCCTGAAAGCCTGTAACCCAGGATACCTACTTCCCATTTCTGATGCTCAGACCAGCAGGTCTCCATTATGGCTAGAATGTCTAGGCCCTCATCCACCATTATGGCCTCTAAATCCACCATTTTGTTCCTAAGTTCCTGCATTTGTGGAAAGTCCTTTCCACCATATACTCCCTCTTCTCTGCCAACCTCCCTTCCATACCTGCTCCTTCACTGCTCCCTTATGTGGGTAGTGCTAGTTAGTCTACCTCTTCTTGGCAAGCTCTCCTCTTTTCTAGCCTTGTACTTCCTCACCAGTTTAACCCCCTTAAGACCCTATCTATATAACCTTCTAGACCAACCTCAGAACTCTTGTTCCCCTCACTTAGATGTAGCCTGTCCTTCCAGTATAAGTCCTCATCCTCCCATGTTGTCCCCCACTGCCTATACAGGTGAACCCTTCCTTCCCGCACATTCCCTGAGCCATCCATTGAACTCTCTAATTCTTTTCTGCCTCGCAGTACAGGGACAGGGACTGGCAAGACTTGAGAACACCACGGATCTTGCCCCTGTTCACACTGGTCACCTTTTGCAAAACATTTTTTCTGCTAATACAGTTATTGCTTCTAGAAATGACATTCTTTAACATTCTCTGATGCCCATCTACCTTTGAATATTACTCCATGTGAAATTTCTGAGGCTACTAAACAAGCTAAAGCAAACAAAGCTCCAGGACCAGATAAGATCCTCAATTCCTCTTCAAAATACATTTGGAATGGTGGCGTAACTCCTGGCTATATTATTCAATTAAATTACAGCAGACAGAAACATAGACAATGACAGCAGAAAAGACCAGAGGTCCATCCAGTCTGTCGAAGTTCCTATAATCCCTGGAACATACTATTCCTCCAGGGTACTAACCTTCCTGTCATCTTTTATTCTCCACCCTGGCCCTGTCACCCCCAGTAACCACTATTTCCTTCATTCCATCCCAGCCCTGCTTGAATCTCCTGTTTTGCACCCACCACCTTAGCCGACAGACTGTTCAAAGGTTCCACTACCCTTTCTGTAAAGTAGTACTCCACATCCCTCCTGTTAATTTCCATTCATGTCCATGTGACTGTGAATTGGTATTCAGGCTAAATAATTCCTCACAGTTTACTTTGGTAAGTCCTTTAAGGAACTTGAAGGTCTCTATCATATCTTCCTTCTCCTTCTGGTCTCCAGCGAGTACATGTTTAGTTTCTTGAGGTGCTCCTCCTAGGATCTGCCCTGCTGGCCCTGAATAATTTTTGTTACTATGTGCTGCACTGTCTCCAGCCTATTCTTATCCTTTCTGAGGTGAGGACTCCAGAACTGGCGCAGGATTTGCAGAGGAAAGTACTACCTCATTTCTTCTGCTATCAGTACCCCTTCTGATACGTCCCAGCATCCTGTTAGCCTTGTTATAGGCCTTGTTGCACTGACTCGATTGATCAAATGAGTTGCTAATGATAACTCGATCCCATTCCTCATCTATAGTGCTAAGTCTCTTCTCCTATCCAGTACTCAGTCTTGAGATTCTTTTTCTGTAGGTGTATTACCTTGCACTTTTTAGCACTGAATTTAACTGCGAAACCTCTGACCACCCTCTGACTTTTGCAGGTCTCTCTACATTTCCTTATTCCCTCATCACTATCCACCCTCCCACATAGTTTTGTGTCATCTGCAAAGAGACACAGCCTGCCCTGGATTCCTTCTCCATTGTCACTAATGAACATGTTGAAGAGGACCGGACCCAGGACTGATTCCTGTGGAACCCCACCATAACCTTCCACTCCTCTGATTTAACCCCATTGACCACCACCCTCTACTATCTCCTCTAGCCAGTTACCCACCCAGTTCACTATGGCTTTAGCTGCACCCACGCCTTCCATCTTCTTGAGCAATCGTTTGTGAGGTGCCGAGTTAAAAGCCTTGCTGAAGTCAAAGTAGAGCAGACCCACAGCATACCCCTTGTCTAATTCCTTTGTCACCCAGTCAAGGAAAACTATCAAGTTAGTCTGACAAGATCTTCCTGCTATGAATCCATGCTGTTTACTATCCTGGAGCCTGTTGCTCCCTCAGATGGTCTATGAGGTCCTCTTGATCAGTGACTCCATCAGCTAATAAAATACATCAGATAATTCTAAACCTCATGCATGGAAAGACAACATAATAGTATCGATTCTTAAAAAGGAGATCCAAATCTCCTGAAAATTACAGACCAGTAAGTCTAATTGATTACCTAGGAAAGATTTTAACTAGATTAAACACTTGGTTAGAATACCATAATGTTTTAAACATATATCAGGCAGGTTTTAGGAGAGATTATTCAACCATAGATCAATGCTTTATTTTGCATCACATCATGGAGAACTATTATATTAAAACAAGCATTTGTCATGCCGGCCTGGTGGTGCTGAGGGTTGAGGAACTGGATGCCACACCTCACGCCACACCGCTACCTGGGTTGAGGAAGCGGACTTGGGTTGCTCGAGGGCTGGTGGGGGCAAGATTGAGCATCACAGCTCTATTTCCTTGGGCTGGGGGTCTGTGCTGTAATGGCACAGCTAGGGGGTTGTCCATGCCTAGGGTGCTTGGTTGCCCGTGGAGGTGGAGACAGCTGTTGCACCATTGCATGGTGCGGGTGGCAAAGGGTGAAAAAGAGAAAATCCTCTGCAGCAGGATGATGCCTGACTGCCTGCAGGCACCGCCTCCCAGGCTGGGTATAAGGTAAACCCTGGCAATTCTGGGGATGGAGCTGGGGGTCAAGCAAAAGGGGCTGTCGGGGAGGTAGAAACAGCAGCTGTGTTAAAACAAAACAAAACAAAAAACAAGCATTTGTCAATGCTAAATGTTGGTTTGCTGGCATTGGCATTGGTAGTGCAGAAGTTAGAGAGTGCATAATAGGAATGGCAGTGAAATACTGAATTCATGCCACCCCGCAGAGACTGAAAGGTGTTAAGGGGTGCTTTGGGTCATCGGCCATAACGCTTACACCATTCCACCTCACCCCACCCTGCAGACAGCAACAGGTGTTGCAATGAGCCTTAGTGTCTTCGTCCCTTATGCTCATCCCATTCCATAAGGAAATAAGTTGAGATGGGTGCAGTATAGGAGAATGGGGTGAACGTTAGGGTCAAGACCCCAAGACACACCTTGTGCCTATCAATGGCTACAGGGTGGGGTGAATGCTGTGAGCATTAATGCCGATGAACCCAAGTCGAACCCCTGATGCCTGTTAGTCTCTACAGGGTGGGGTGTTACAGTTGGAAACCCTAATTACCTGTGTTTGTTGGTATTTTCACCCACATTTTCAACATGGGCTTTTTAGTCTTAATTACCTAACAGTGTCACCATCATTTTGTTACTCAATACTAAAGGTGATTTCACACAGCTACTGTGCCATTTGGCACCACAGGTGTGGAAACACATTTTGGGCAGGATGTGAAAAATGACAGCTGTACTGTTCATGAGGAGGTGTGAAAATTACAATGTTTAAAATCTTGAGTGGAAATATGAAAAATTGGCTAAGTTAAGAGCGCGCATAGAAACTGCATAATGCACACCCATAACACAATCATGTTTTGGAATATTTCCACCAAATTTTCAACATGGGCATTTTGGGACCTCATGAACAGTGACGCTGTAATTGTAGTTAATCTGTCCCAAAAGTTGATTTCCCACAGCAACTCGCCATTCTGTGCCACAGGTGTGAAGCGCATTTTGGGAAGAATGTGAAAAATGATAAGCTGCACTATTCATAAGGGGTGTGAAAAATGGCAATGTTGAAAATGTGGAGTGAAAATATTAAAACTGGCTAAGTTACAAACGTGCATAGAAACATATGAAATGCATGCTCATAACACTGTCATTGTTTGAAATTTTTTCACCAAATTTGCAACATGGGCTTTTTGGAACCTCCCTCATGAACAGTGGCACTGTCGTTTCATTATCTCCCAAAAGGTGATTCCGCAGTGACTGCAAAATCACCTTTTGGGACTGAGAAATGAAATGACAGTGCCAGTGTTCACAAGACGGGGTCCCAAGAACCTCATGTTAAAAATTTGGGGCCAAATCCCAAAATGGCTGAGATATCAACTTGTTGAACCCCTCAACTGACTCCCATTATACAGCTTACCTCTCGATTTTTCATTTTGTGGTCTGGCTTTGCAGAGTGCAGACGTGTCCCGTCCACAGAAGATGAAAGTGCCTGACCTCCAGAGGTAAGTATGGGATGGGGGGTGCGGGAGTGTGCAGAGGGAGGGTTGGAATGGGAGGGGATGGCGACACAACGATGGACCATTTCCTTTTTACAGGTACAAAATAAAAAACAGCGAAGGACGGTTTTCTTCTTTCAAAGGGAAAATGTTTTTAATTAATATGGGTACACTGGGGTGGGCTCCCAGTGTGCCAATAGTGAGGGGGGACATGCCAAAACAGGGATTGGGCACCCGCTGTCGGCAAATCATGTAGAGGGATTTGGGGAGGAGGCCCATCCAGCACCAGAAGTGGGCATCCTGGTGTTGAAGCAAATAAAATATTTTGCACACTGGGATGGGGTTCCAGTGTGCCACATTAATGGGGGAGGGGATACATGCCAACACGGGATTGGGCACCTCAATGTTGGCTTTTCAGGAGTGTGTGGCAGGTGGCAGGAGCTGCCATGTTTCAGCATACTCAGGTGGGCCCCAGTGTGCCACATTTAATGGGGGATACATGATGACACTGGGATTGAGCACCTCCGATGTCAGCTTTGCGGGACTGTGTGACAAGAGGTAGGAGCCGCCATTGTGGAAAGCCACTCTGTGGCTACATTATGTACTGAAATGTTGCACCAGGAAAGGCACACTGAGCAAACGTGTTGCTCGTAACTCTGACCATGCGATTATTGTGCAGTGTAATGCGCATGGCCAGAGTCTTGTCATCTGCCTCTGCAATGACGAAACTACACCTGATTGCAGCAGCAGATTTCTTTCAACTTTTTGGCTGTCTTTGAAGTTTTCTGTCATTGCCAGCATGCTCACTGATTGGCGCTGAGGGACGCACCCACTAAAGTGTCCCCTGCATTTGCCACAACACTGACACACCTCTGAAATGTGTTACTACCACAAGATGTTGCTTAAGATGCCGAAAGCCAAAAAAATGAATCCCTGTTCATGAAACATAGAAACACAGAAGTTGATAGCAGATAAGGACTGCAAGACCCATCCAGTCTGTCCATTTCTTTTCTACCTTATGAATGTGCCATCGGCCTTTGCTCTGTCAATGGCCTATCTATTCATGCTCATCTGTATTGCTCCTTATGCCTATCCCATGCCTGTTTGAAGCCCTGAATTGTATTCATATCCACCACTTCCTGAGGTAGGCTGTTCCATGCATCCACCTCCTTTCTGTCAAAAAGAACTTCCTCACGTTATCCCTTAATAGGCCTCTCTCTAATCTCAGGCTGTGTCCTTTTGTCCTGATATTTTTCTTATATTGAAACATGCTAGACTCTTTCACATTGTTAATGCCCTTAAGGTGTTTGAATGTTTCGATCATATCACCTCTCTCCTTCCTTTGCTATAGGGTATATTGTTTATCTGGCATTTGTGGATTTTAAAGGCACATTTGATGAAGGAAATAGATCACTCGCTTGAGACAAACTGTATGATTTAAAATGAATCATGCAATTTTGAGAATGATTATTGGTCTCTATTCTGTTAATTGGACTAAAGTGAGGTATAATTTGAAGGGTAGTGTTTCACATCCTTTGATACCAAGCAGAGTGTGAAGCAGGGTTGTATTTTGCTCCTTTACTTTTCAATTTGTTCGATCAATGATCTTCCAACTTTTTGACAGAGGTCTCTCATTTTCCTTCTGTTGGAGGACCTTTAGTGCTAGAGCTCATGTTTGCTGATCACCTGGCACTGATCTCTGTCTCTCCAGTGGGATTAAAGGGCATCAGACAGATATTCAAAACTTTGCCCCAGGGCTAAATTAGCACTGCCCAGTGTGCTAAATTAGCCCAGAACCAATGCCCGCTATATTCAAAAGGGATAGCCCTGGTGCTAAACCTGCTGAATATATCATGCTAAGGAAGCCAGGCAAATTGGGCTGAGGCAGTGTAAAAATAGTCCGGGAATAAGACAACACTGAATATAGCAACCAGAAGTGCAAACCACAACAGCATCCCAGTTCACAGTGACGTGAAGTAAGGTAGAGGTGAACTATGTGGCCAATGTATGTGCTAGCAAAGGAGTGGCATCAGTAAACCTGCAAGCAGCAGCTGCATGCGAAATTACATTGTGCAGAAATGTACCATGTTTCAGAACGGTTGCACGGTGCAAAAACATTTGCACAATCTTAGCCTGAGCTATGCCATGTTGGCAGCGCAATCACGTTTGTCGGGGCAAAACTTTGCTATATTCAAAACTGACATGCAAATGAGCCTACTTGGGTAGCCTGTGGGCAAACATTCAGATTAGCATCTCATTATGACCTGATTAGCATGCAATTTGTCCAGCGCTATTGCAGGGTCCCACAGCTCCACCTGTAGGTCAGTCTGGAAGTACAGGGACTGGCTGGGTCTGCCCACACCCACAGCTCCACCTGTAGGTCAGTCTGGCAGTGCATGGTGGTAGCTGCAGGCTAATTTGTACAGTACAGCATAGAATATTGTGCCCCAGGGGACTACAAAGCACAGGCACAGGTGGTGGTGCTGCATGCAGTTGTCAAACTGTAGTTCATGCTACAGTGCACAGCAGACACTACAGTAGCAAGGGGCCAGTAGTGTGAGGGACACATCAATGCCTATGGTGTGTAGGGCAGTGATGACCACTGCACTGTACACAGTGACAAGCCCAACTTGCAGGTGTTTACTGACAGTGGACATTACTGTTATACTGTTGTGCGACCCACAGATGCTGCACTATTGGCTGCATACATGGCTCACTGTGTGTGCTGTGGTGTCTTTATAGATGGTGGTATGTGACTGGGGGCACATACCATCAGACAAACACACTGGTGTTGGGGTATTCCCAACACTGGACCATTGCACTGCATGGCTTGCCCAGCCTTGTGGCCACACCCAGTCTGTGGTGCAGGCTGGCCACTTGTACACCCTTCCTCAACACCCTCCATGCCTGCAGTGCTGCATGTGTGTGCTGGCATCTGTTGGTGTCCACTGAAGGGTGATCTGCAGGTGGGTGCTGTATGGCCACACTGCCATGGTGTCCGCTGGGAGCTGGGCCATCACTTACTGCCTGGCATGGCTGGGACTGGTGGCAGATGATGGCATCATAGGATGCCATCAGTGAGCAGCAGGTTTCCTCTCTGTCTGGCTTATTTCTATGTGTCATACTTATTTATTTAGCAGACTTTAGGATTACAACCTTTGAGTCAGGACTTCGTTTACAAGGCTCTGTGTCAGAAAAACAAATACAAACACTTAATACATATAGACATAGAATGGCAGCTAAAGGTTACAGTTAGGGTTACTTACTGATTAGGTCGCACAAAGCCACACAAAAATCGCACAAAGCCGTGTAAAGCCACAAAAGTCGAGCAAAGCTGGTTTGCCCAGAGTTAAGATTGCTTTTTCCTGGGTGGTAATTTGCACAGCACAAAGTGTTGAGCTAAGTCACGTAAAAACACTTTTGCGTGGCGCTATTCGCTGAATATAGCATTGCACCTGTATTCATGTACACGCCCTCAGTTTGCCCCTTTGTATACATTATAATTTTGCCCAGCGCTAAAGCAGTTTGCACGCTTATTTGACCTTTTGAATATAGTGGACCAGCACTAACCGTCGCTAACCCTGCGAAATTGTTTGTGCCCAGCACAAAGTTTTGAATATCTGGCCCACCTTATGTTATTACAACAATATTGTATTAAAATATGTTGATTATTAATGTGATGCTCTGCCACCTGCTTATTATTATAAGTGCAATATTTGTATTATAGATAAATGTGTATGTGATTGTCTGCCTGGGGCACACCAGTCAGCCAGTGTAAGGAGGCTTGACTTTTGACCTCAAAAGTGTCAGTGTGACTGAGTCAGAAGGCTGTCATAAAACTGGACAGTTGGAACACTAATTAAAGGTTTCCTGTTCTGTCTTAACACATAGGGCTTCCTGCCAAATGCCAGGTGATAAGACATTGTAAAATATCCCTTTTAAAGCTAAAACTAAATAGGAATTTTATGATCCTGAGGGAAGAGACAACTTTTAGCAGACTCTTGTGAAAATGGTAAAACTGAAATCATTCTTGCAAAACAGGAAACCAGCAGAGAGATCAAAGGAAAGGCTTTGATGAAAAGTCTGTCATATTTATAAAATTGCTAACTGTTGATTTGACATCCTTTTGGATGCTTGTACTGGGAATTTGGGTTTATGGCAGGATCTAACAGTGACATGTATGCTGTGACATCACCAGGAGGTGGATAAAACTGTCTTTGAATATTGCCTGCATCTGAGAAGTTAGTGCAGAAGTCGTCTCTGAAAATCAAAGACACACTTAGTCTCTGGACTGATAACTAGGCACTTTAGAAAGCTATAATTCAGCTGGAACTTTTAAGTATTTTGCAGGTGTTTTGTTTCTTCTCTAATTTCCCAATTATTTTGTTAACTGTAAGTACTGATGTATATGTTCTGTGTTTGGTATTTATCTATTTTAAATTTTTGATAAACCCTATTTCTTGAAATTCTGCCTGTGCCTTCACAGTTTCTTTTGCAAGTGAATGCTGGAACAGTGTTTAATTCTGCCGCTGTTAAAAGCTCAAAAGGGTGTGTTACTATCTTGCTAAAGGTAAGAATATACCTAGGTCTCATATTGAGTCGTAAGGATACATTTGGGGAACCTGGCTGAGTGCCACTGGGAGAAGGATTGTATTGCATTTCCCTGAAGAGAATATATATATCTGAGCCTGTTAACTGGTGCATTAGCATAAGGTTCACATTTGACCCCAGGACTCGAGGCTGGTAGGCAATTTGGACCCAAAACAGACAGGAGGGTTACCCTGTTTGTCTCCTGTTCACTCTATTGCACTTTGAGGTTGGCACTGTGGGAGCAGAGGGCCTGATCTGCAGAGTGCGGTTGTGACAAATTAATACCAAAAGACACAAGTCTTAACAGTAGGAAAATATAGTTCAAAATTCACATGGTGCCTTAACAATATTCCCTTGGAGGTGCTTTCTAGTTACTGATACCTAGAATTTAATTCTCTAGTAATTGTAAGACAACAAAACATACTGGGCCAGATATTCAAAACTTTGCCCTGGGGCTAAATTAGCACTGCCAGCGTGCTAAATTAGTCTATTATAATAGCCCGCTATATTCAAAAGGATAGTCCTGGTGCTAAACCTGCTGAATATAAGCGTGCTAAGGAAGGCAGGCAAACTGGGCTGGGAGTGCAGTGCAAAATAGCCCAGGAAATAAGACAGCTCTGAATATAGCAACCAGGAAGTGCAAACCTCAACAGCAGCCCTGTGCACAGCGAATGGAAGGAAGGTAAAGGTGAATTATGTGGTCAATGTGTGCTAGCAAAGGAGCAGATTCAATAAAGCTGCAAGCACCAGCACATGTGAAATTCTGCAGTAATGTACCATGTTTATGAAATGTTTGCATGGCGCAGACACATTTGTACAGGTTTTCATGGAGCTAAGATGTTTGCTGAGCGCTATCATGTTTGCCCAGGGCAAACATATGCTATATTCGTGTGATATGTAAATGAGCCTACTTAGGCAGTCTCATTATGTACTGATTTGCATGCAGTTTGTCCAGTGTTATTGCAGGGTTCCACAGCTCCAGCTGTAGGTCAGTCTGGAAGTACAGGGGCTGGCTGGGTCTGCCCATAGTTCCACCAGTAGGTCAGTCTAGAAGTGCATGGTGGTAACTGCAGGCTACATTTGTACAAAACCGTATAGAATATTGTGCCCCAGGGGACTACACAGCACAGGCACAGGTGGTGGTGCTGCATGCAATAGTTAGACTGCAGTTCCTGCTACAGTGCACAGCAGACACTACAGTAACAAGGGGCCAGTAGTGTGAGGGACACAGCAATGCCTATGGTGTGTAGAACATCAGTGACTGCTGCACTTTACACAGTGTCAGGCCCATCTTGCAGGTGTGTACTGACAGTGGACATTACTGTTATGCTGTTGTGTGACCCACAGATGCTGCATCACTGGCACAGGATGTTCACAGTGACATATACATGGCTGACTGTGTGTGCATCTGTACAGATGTGCGGTATGTGGCTGGGGACACATGCCATCAGACAGGCACACTGGTGTTAGAGTATTTCCTACACTGGACCATTTGCACTACATGGATTGTCCCAGCCTGTGGCAGCACCCAGTATGTGGTGCAGACTGACCACTTGTACACCCTCCGCCAATACCCTCCATGCCTCCAGTGTTGCATGTGTGTGCTGCATTCTGTTGGTGTCCATTGAAGGGTGGTCTGCAGGTGTGTGCTGTATGGACACACTGCCATGGTGTCCACTGTTTGCTGGGTCACCATTTAATGCCTGGCATGGTTGGGACCAGTGGCAGATGATGGGAACATAGGAGATGCCATCCATGTGCAGCATGTTTCTTCCATGTCTGGTTTCTTTCTATGTTTAATATTTACTGGTTAGGGAGAATAAACCACCACTGGCAGACCCTCAAAACACCATAATTCACACTTGTGAATTACAGAGTTCCATAAACCATGGTTCTATGTTGCATAAAGTTGTGTAAAGTCATGCAAAGCTGTACAAAGCCACAAAGTCATGCAAAGCTGGTTTCTCAGAGTTAAGACTACCTTTTCCTGGGTGGTAATTTGCACCATGCAAAGTGTCATGCTAAGTCGTGCAAAGACACTTTAGTGTGCGTTAATGCACATAATATAGCATTGTGCCTGTATTCATGTACAGCCGCCTCTTTTGCCCTTGTATACATTATACTTTTGCCTGGTGCTACTGCAGTTTGCCTGTGCTATTTGGCCTTTTGAATATAGTGGACCCATGCAAACCTGGTGCAAACTAAGTGCAAATGGTTTCGCTTCAGTGCAAAGTTTTGAATATCTGGCCCATCATGTATACACTGAATAAGTTATTCAACTCAACGAATGCTCTATTGAAGTTTAATGCTAGATATGGAGCTTCTGTGTAGCTTCCATTTTACATGCAGCAGAGATGAAGATGAATCTGGTAGCTCTTTATGCAGTTGAGATATGGCATGATAAAAATGTTGAACAATTGGAAAAACATTTTACCCAATTATATAGAACTATATTACAAATACCTAGATCAACAACTTCAGAAATAGCTAGGGCAGAACTAGGTCAGGTAAAAATTAAATACTTAGCTCTTTCAGCTAAAATAGCATACTGGATTAGAAGTACAAGCTTGGATCCAAATAGTGTGACTAAAAATGCATGGATGAAAAAGCATCCTAAGTTATCAGAAATTATTCTTCGCCATGGCTGAAAGAGGTTTTAGATATGATAAAACTTATGAAATCATATCACTTATGGAATGATACTCTCAAGAAGATAGTTATTTCACAAGATTATGCAAGGTTAATTAAAAATAAACTGAGACAAATTTCATTTAATATTGATTCGCAGAGAATTAGGACATTGAAATTACACAGGTGGTGTGCACAAAATAAAATACATCATGTTCTAGAACCATATTTACTTTTTCTTTTGGAAAAAAAGGATAGAGCTATCTTTACAAAGTTTTGTCTTGAGCTATATCCATCTAAAATTTTACAATACATCCTCTCCAAAACCGATCTACTTTTCAAGATCTATATTGCGATAGTGGCCAAAATGAGCTGGAAACTCTTATTCATATTCTTCTTTATTGTCCAAGATATGAATATACGAAATGCATCCACTGGACATTATTTTCAACTAAGGTATTCACAAAGGAAGCAACTTTAAGGATCCTAATGAATCCTCCTTTGGATTTTGTTACAAAAGACATGTTAAGATACTTAAAGTGGATTTATTTAGAAATGTTGCATAATAACCATCAAGCCCACTCTCAAGATAGGTGTGAACAAAATTTGGGCTGATATTTTCCATTGGAGTAACTGCTTTTTATAATTTCTTAAAATGAGAAACCTTTTGTGATATTCAATTATAAGATATTTTTGGAGACTACAAGCTACTTGGATCTACAATGTCATCAACAACATCTTTGTGATGTGATCCTATAGAGGATTTATATCAACCGCAAATTGCAGTTGACATAAATCCATCAGAGAAACTCTTTGTTTTTAACAGGGCTTTGCACCCTGAACCCTCTCATGCGGGATGCTCTGCCCTGCATCCCCGTACTAAAAATTATCAACTCCAAGTTGGAGTTGATTTGGGAAAAGAGGTGCAAGACCCCAAAAGCAGTCCTGTCTCATCGGTACATTACAGCGCAACATCTGATTGCCACTGTAATGTCATGTTCAATTTCGAATTGTCGCTGTTGAAATGGCATACAAAGCTTCTTCACGTTTAAACTATTCCTGGGTAGAGACTCTCTTGTTTACATGCTATACTACTCTAAGTTAGAGTATAGCATTTTCTAAAGCCTTACCCAATGGAATATATTAATTCACAAAAGATAAAATATACTGATTATACAGATTGTTGTTAAGGAAATTCTTTCTTCATATTTGACTTGACATCTACTAGTAAAAGCACTTTATATTCACTTGTAAACATTTGTACTGTTAAAATAGTAAATTATATAAACTATGTGAACTGAAGAAAGAACAAAAGATTGCACACATTACATTCCCTATCGCAGAATTCAGAACAAAATGTTTACTTCTTCATGTGGAAATTTAAATAAGAATGTTATATTTTCTCTTTAAAATATATGCAAAGTATGTAAACTGGTTTTGTAAAATGCTACTGTAATGAACTTCAAGAGTTGAACAAATAAAGTATTTGATTGATTAATTGCAGTGGTTGTGGACAACTACTAGCGGGTATTTTAAAATTTATTAATAAAAGAGATGCCCTTTCAGTGTTTAGATGGCCTGTACAATATACTGTAAACAAGCAGCATAAAAGCCAGGAATAAATAGTAAAGTGATACAATACAAAGCTCCTTTAACACATTACACATCAATACAAAACATAATATATATAAGATAAACTCTAATGCATGTCTGTCCAAATGCCTGCTGGATAAGATAACACTTCAGTTTCCTGGTCAAACTCTTCAATAAATAAATAAATTTAAAAGAGGCATGAATCCTTTCAGGAACAAGTTCTAACAAGAGGAGGCAGCCACCATAAATAATTGCTTGCCCATTAAATTCAACCAAAATGATGGCACCTGCAGCAGTCTGCTCTTCCAGACTTATGCACACTGGTGGGCATGTAGGGAGTGAGAAGCTCACTGAGATATGGGAGATACAGCCAATTCAGGGCTTTATTCATTCTTATAAGTACCCTGATGTCAGTCAGCAATCTGAATGACAGCCAGTGCACAGCTTGTAGTGAAAGTGTCATGTGATCTGACCTGCAAACACAGGTCAGCAGCCTCACTGCTGAGTAAAAGTTTTGAAACACAGAAGCATAGAAACAGAGACAAAGGTGGCTGAAAAAGACCACTGTTCATCCAGTCTGCCCATAAACCCTAACAAACATGGGACCTATTGCCCATACAGGGTTCCTAACCCACACTATCCATCCCTATGGTCCACGCCCTACCATTATCACCCTGAGCAACCACTAAGCTCTTCGCTCTGTCCCAGCTGTGTTTAAAACCATTGATAGTTATGGTACCTATCACAATAGATGGCAGATTATTCCATGCCTCCACCACCTCTTTCTAGAAAATAAAACTTTCTCACTTCCCTCTTGAATCTCCCCCATCAGTTTCCACTTGTGCCCCTGTGTTCTTGATCTATTACTTGTGCTAAATAATTCCTCACAATTTTCTTGTTCATTCCTTTCAGGAACTTGAAGGTCTCTGTCATATCTACTCTCTTGTATGGCTTCCAGTGAGTTCAATGCCTTGAGCCAATCCTCTTAAGATCTGCCCTGCTGGTCCTGAATCATTTTGGTTACCTTACGTTGCACTGTCTCCACCATATCATTATCTTTCCTTAGGTGAGGACTCAGAACCAGGCACAGTACTCCAGATGGGGCCTCACCAGTGATCTATAGAAAGGTAGTAATACCTCCTTCCTTCTGCTGTCAATACCCTTCCTACACCTCCAGCATCCTGTTTGTCTTACTGTAAGCCTTGCTACATTGGTTTGATTATTTAAAGGAGTGACTTATGATGGCCCCTAAGTGTCTGTCCTCAGAGGTCACCTCTCTAGCTTTTGCAAGTCTCCTTGCATCTCCCTAAACCCTCTTTGCTATCCACCATGCCACAGAGCTTAGTGTCATCTGCAAAGAGACACATCTTCCCTGAATTCCTTGTTAATGAAAATATTGAAAAGGACTGGACCTAGGACCGATCCTTGTGGCACCCCACTGGTGACTTCCTCTCTTTTGATTTAATTCCATTAACCACAACCCTCTGCTATCTCCCTTCCAACCAGTTTCTCACCCATCTGTCTTTCGCTGTACCCAGATCCTCTAGCTTCTTCAGCAACCTTCTGTGAAGCACTGAATGAAAGCCTTGATGAAATTAGAGTAAAACTACAGCATGGCCCTTATCCACTGCCCTCATTACCCAGTCAGAGAATACTATCAGGTTGGTCTGACAAGACCTTCCTGCCATGAACCCCTGCTGTTTACTGTCTTGGAGTCCATTGCTCTCCAGGTAGTTTACGAGGTCCTCTATGACTAGTGTCTCTTTCCGTTTACCCACAACAGAGAAAATACTAACAGGTCTATCATTACGCAGTTGAACCAGCTACAGGTGTCACAGATGACCCCCAGATAAACACTTATACAGTGCACAGCAGTAGTCAAGGTGAGAGAAGATAAGGGCTTATATTAAAGTGCAAAGATCTGCAGAATCAAATAGGGTCAACATCTGGCAATATTCTTGAGATGATAAAAGCAGTTCCCGATCACAAGACACTTGTGGAGTAAATGTCAGCTGTCTGTCAGTGATATAAAAAATCACAAATACCCCTATAATACAAAACATCATGGGATGTATGCAAATCACCACGATAACGGAGGCTGATTTTTCTTTAAGCAGAAAAGCATTCTGCCAAAGGGTCTCTTACACAAACTGCAACAGCTAAGAACAGAAGACACAGGCGTGTTTCATCCTCTTCAGGACTTAGCAGTGTGCCCTATTTGTATCTCAGTCCGGGGAAACGAACCAACTCTTATATGATTTTATGGGTTTTGGTAATGACGTTTAATGTGTATAGATTTATTATTAATGCTTCTTTATGTTTATTAAACTCTCTTCATTATAGAAGTATAACTAAACACAGTCCCAGGTATGCTAAACATTCAAATTGCTCCATACCTAGACATCAATCTAAATTTGAGGATTATACCTTGGCTGTTTCCTTCCACACACATAGGAAATAATCGAAAAAACTGAATCTAAATACTCTGCTGCTCTTTTCTTGTTTCAAAGCTTCTGTTGCTAGATTGATTTAGTTACTGTGATTGCTTTGGATGAATTTCATCAATTTTAATCATAACTCTTGTAGAACAAATGTATTATCTGTTTATAAATGTGCTTTTCTTATGTCTAATTATTTGTTTTGTATATTGTATTGTTTTTTACTGTACTTGGATGCAATTGTAAATGAGAGCTTCTCTCAACTTGTTATCCAATAAACTGATGATTGATTGATTGATGGTGGGCCCAAAATAAGGAAGCAAGCTAAAAGACAAAGAACCTCAGCACAAAAGCACTGAGGCAAGGGTTACCCAAAGCAAGCAATAATACTCAACAGAGGTGGGCAGTATTGGCTATACCCACCCACCCAGGGGTGTGTAATGAGGGCCTTGAGCCCCTGAAAGGGCGGGTATAGAAACATAGATGTTGACAGCAGATAAGGACTGCAATGCCTATCCAGTCTGCCCATTTTGTTTCTACCTTATGAATATGCCATGGGCCTTTACTCTGTCAAAGGCCTATCTATTCATACTCATCTGTATTGCTCCCTTATGCCTAGCCCACACCTGTTTGAAGCCCTGCACTGTATTCATATCTACCACTTCCTGAGGTAGGCTGTTCCATGCATCCACCACCCTTTCTGTGAAAAAGAACTTCCTCACATTACCCTTTAATTGGCCTCCCTCTAATCTCATGCTGTGTTTTCTTGTCCTGCTATTTTTCTTATATTGAAACATGTTAGACTCTTTCACCTTTTAATGCCCTTAAGGTATTTGAATGTTTTGATAATATACCTCTCTCCTCCTTTGCTCTAGAGTATACATATTGAGCTCCATTAATCTGTCCTCATATGTTTTCTGATGCAGTCCTGCACCATTTTGGTTGCCCTTCTAATCAGGACTGCCTCCATTTTGTCAATGCCCTTGTGAAGGTGCAGCCTCCAGTACTGCACATAGTACTCCAGATGGGGCCTAACCAGTGTCTTGTAAAGAGGGATTATTATCTCCTCTTACGACTTGTGATACCCTACTAATACACCCCAACATCCCCTAACCTTACCTACTGCTTTAGTGATTTGCTTGGATGATTTCAGGCCATCTGTGATGATGATGATGATGCCCAAGTCTCTTTCTTCCTTGTGATTGCCAGCAACTTACCTCCCAACCTATAGGTAGCTTCAGGGTTTCTCTTCCCTATGTGCATGATCTTGCACTCTTTGCATTAAACTCCAGTTGCCACTCTTCCAACCATTTTGCCAGTTTATCCAGATCTCTTCTTATTCTGCCCACCCCATCTGGGTCTACTCTGTTGCAGATCTTGGTGTCATCTGCCAACAGACAAACCTTATTCTCCAGTCCATCTGCAATGTCACTGATGAAGATATTGAAGAGGACTGGCCCCAAGACGATCCCTGAGGTACCCCACTTGTAACTTACATCTCTTCTGACCGGTCACGGACATGTCGCCTGGACATAATGTTGCAGTCAATACGTAGCGGACATTATGTTGTGGGGACAAAAGATTATTACCACAATTGTCGTTGATCGATCTTGTAGCTGGATTAAATGTTCCACAACCAGATACGGAGTGGTCAAATAGTCGCATGTTATAATAAATAAATAAAGTTAGTTAGTATAAGCTACCTCATTTTTTTTCCTTATGCTGTACAATGCAGTACTGAAATGTACATCCTTACAGACACTGGAGGCTGCAGACTGTAAATTCTTATACTTATTATATATTATATAATATATACAGCTGTGCACCACACTCATTAATCATTACACAAGATGGCTGTGACTGTGGGAAATGGTATTTCTTAACAAAATAACTGTTTCAGTAATTGTTTTGATTCACAAGTTCAGCATTGCTTTTCTCGGTCTTGCCGTTACACAAAATACTACAGTACATCAGACATTTTACTTTTGTGCCACTGCGCATTATAATAATTAAAATGTACTGCTCCGTTAACTGTGAACTTAGGTTGAATGGATTAATACCTCACATTTGTACAGGCAAACTACTTGCTGATGATAGGGACTGCTTTCAGTGTTGTTGTCATTCACTTTAGCGCTGCTTTCCTTTGACGTGTGAGCAGCTGGTGACTTTCTCCAGACATTTAAAATTGCTGGCTACCTGTGGGGTAAGATGTTGACATTACTACATTTCTTCTTTTTGCCTGTCTGACTATTGATTTGTGAAACAGTGCAATACTGTTCCACTTCAGCAGACCCTGATGCTTCTTGTGTTCTTTCTCAGCTGGTGACTTTATAGAGCCAGATAACAGAGTTAGCAGAGGGACAAAAAGTCGTACTGTGAGAGGGTAATGCAGTTGCTGATCTTTGGTTCACGGAGGCTACATTTGCTCCATGACCATTTCTACTGGTGACTGCCTTGATTTCAACATTTTGCTCGTGTTGCTTTGGTCCAGTGCAATTATCACCGCTGAGTTCTGTCCGTATGCCCTTCAGCCTGTATACTGTTTACCACCATTCTCTGTTTTCTGCCCACCAACCAGTTTGCCACCCAGTTGACCACCTTCTGACCCATCCCAAGCCTACCCATCTTAATAATCAATTCTATGTGGAATAGTATCAAAAGCTTTGCTGAAGTCAAGGTAGGTGACATCAACTCCACCCTTGGTCCACCACTCTGGTTATCCAGTCAAAGAAATCTATGAGATTAGTTTGACAGGGCCTTCCTGTTGTAAACCTATGCTGTCTTGGATCCTGTGCTCCTATGGATTCCAGGTGTTGTACTATCCTTTCCTTAAGAAGTGCCTCCATAGTCTTGCCCACTACTGAGGTAAGACTGGCTGGTCTGTGTTCCCTGCCTCCTCCCTGCTACCACTCTTGTGGAACGGGATCACATGAGCCATTCTCCAGTTTTCTGGGACCTGTCCTGTGCTCAGAGAATCACTAAACAGTTCTGATAATGGTTCTGCTAATACACCCTTAGCTCCTTTAGTACCCTGGGATGTATGCCATCTGGTCCCATTGCCTTGTCCACCCTGAGCTTAGTGAGCTCTTGTGGGACCCTTTTTTTGTGAAGAACTTGTGCACACCTCCCTCCCTCTGTGTCCATGGTGCTGAGCTGTGGCGCCTGCCCTACCTTTCTCCTCAGTATAGCCCAACTGCCCACCTTGGAGTGGTATTATTAAGGCTTTAGAAATGGCTTGCTATTATTTAACTGGAATTTTTGAAAAAATAATGAAAAATGTAAAAAAGTTAATGCAAAATAATTAAAAAGGTTGTTTTTTGTGAAGTAGTCCCTGCACTATGCTGGTACTGGCAGTAAAGGCACTGATCCATTGCAGGAGCAGGTCATGAGATTAGAAAGCTAACTTTTTTTTTTTTTTTTTTAAATGGCAGTTACTCTTTGAACTTGGGAGATAGTGGTACATTTCTTTTTTTATTACTAACTGTAGATTCCTTGTTGGAAAGTATAGTAAGTGGGCAGGTAACCACGCTTAGGAGGAATGATCGGAGCCGAAGATTAACAGAGGTGCATCAAGCTGGCAAAGGTGGTGGAGCAAGCTGGCAAAGAAAGAATTGTGAAAAAAGGTTTGTGTATTATTTACTGGTTTTCACTCACACTTTTAATAGGGTACTCCAGCAGGGGTTAAAATTTGATGAGGAAAGGAATCGGAGAATCAGGAGAGGAGTGGCAGCGAGTTTTTAATCACGGCCGTCTGAATGTGAAGACGCAGTGCCGTTTGCTCTGCTTACATATTGGCTGGCTTTGAGTGAACGGGAACTGTGACGTGGTCAGTCTGTTGTGGCTAAAAGCTTACATTTTATTAAAAGGTGCATTTTCTATGGTGCTCATTCTTTGGGTATGAGGGAGGGTACTGCAACTGTCATGTCTTGTTCTGAGAAGCTCCGCCTGTTTTCAGTTGCTGTGCCTCGTGTTGTGAATGTCCAGCTGCTTGCGCTGCACTGCCCATGAGTGTTCGAGCTGAAGTTTACAGGTGTGTGGCTGCGGATATTTTTTTTTGGTGCTGGGGCATCCTATGTTGGTACTGCTTAGGTGGGCATTGTTGTCTGACAGATGCCCACCCAAATGAGTGTCTTAGCCAATCAGATTTGAGTATTAATTTTACCCATTTTCTAAAGATTATTTGCAAACAAAGCCAGGTTTCAGAGACATACAAATCACACAATTACCATAATGCAAGCATCATGGGATGTATATGCAAATCACCTTAAAGAAGAACTAGTCTAAATTTTCCTTTGCATTATGGGGTATGTGTGATTTTGGTATTTGTTTGAAACCTGACTTTGTTGCCAATGCCCTTTAGGTAACTCTTACCTCAGTGTTTTTGTGCTCAGGTACTTTATTTTTAACTTGCTTTTTATTTTGGGCCCACCATGACCTCAATCAATAAGACAAAATAAGGGCTTGCTTTCCTCTGGTTTGAACTATAGCAAGCAAGCAAACGTTATTTATAAAGTGCTCATTCCCATAGGCCCTAAGTGCTGTACAAAGTATCAAACAGTAAAACACTGACAATAAAACCAAACAAAATCACGTTCTGAACAACTGGCAAAACAGCCACATTCAGCATATAAAAACCCACCAGAGAATAAAAATAATCTTAAATTAATAACAAACTGAATAATACAATAAAGTAATATACTGATAAAAGTATAAAATCATATTCAAGTCCCTAGGGTAGGCCAAAAGCTTGTAAAGAGATGGTCCTTCAGGACCTCTTTAAAGGCCTCAGTAAGGGGCCTGTCTCAGAGGTTTGGGGAGCAAATTCCACAGGGTCGGTGAGCATCATCAAATGCTCGCTCACCTGACGATTTTAACTGAACACTAGGAATTCTAGGAGGCCCACCTCAGAGGAGCGGAGAGGTTGGGAAATCTGGTGAGGAGACAAAAGGTCTTGAAGGTAGCTAGGGCCCAGTCTATGAATGGTTAATAGGTCAGCAAGCTGACCTTGAAGGAGATCAGCCACCTCACCAGCAAGAGGAAGGAGGTGCTGTTACAACTATACTGCTCTACTGGGACTAAAGAACTAGAACTCTACTACTGGGACCTTCAATTTAGGGTAAAACAAGCAACAACAAAAAGAGTTAGTGTATTTGTCTGAGTTGGATGAAGTGAATTGTTATCTGTGCAGTTAGCTAGGTGTAGAAGGAAACTATGAGTTGGGGGAGTGTCTTTAGGAGAAGGAAGCCAGGTGTTTTGATTTAAAAACTGCCCAGATAGCTTGTGGCAGAGAACAGCAAAACAAAGGAGGTGCTCTTAGAATTATAACTACTCTACTGGGACTAAAGAACTAGGACTTTACTACCCGGACCTTCAATTTAGGGTAAAACAAGCAACAAAAAAAAAGTCAGTGTGTTTTTCTGAGTTGGGTGAAGTGAATTGTTATCTGTGCAGTTAGTTAGGTGTAGAAGGAAACTGTGCATTGTTATCTGTGCAGTTAGCTAGGTGTAGAAGGAAACTATGAATTAGTGGGAGAAGCTAGGCAGAAGGAAGCCAGGTATTTTGGATTTAAAACTGCCCTAGATAGTTGGTGGAGAGAACAGCAAGAGGAAGGAGGTGCTGTTAGAACCATACTGCTCATGGGACCTTCAATTTAGGGTAAAAACAAGCAACAACAAAAAGAGTTAGTGTGTTTGCCTGAGTTGGGTGAAGTGAATTGTTATCTGTGCAGTTAGTTAGGTGTAGAAGGAAACGGTGCATTGCTATCTGTGCAGTTAGCTAGGTGTAGAAGGAGACTGTAAATAGGGGAGTGGCTTAGACAGAAGAAAGCCAGGTGTTTTGGATTTAAAACTGCCCTAGATAGCTTGTGGCAGAGAACAGCAAGAGGAAGGAGGTGCTGTTGAACTATACTACCTTACTGGGACTATATTGCCCTCTTCCCTTCACTCCACCCTCCCACCCCTTAGCCAGTTCTACTTTTATAGGCACATGATTTTAATGACAACAGGAACTTCCTGTTTGGGAGCAGGAAGGAGTGATCACAGAGGTACAAAGACTCACTATCCTAGAAGGAAAAGAGTAGCTCTCCATCCTCCCAGCAGCTGGAGGTCTGACTCTGAGCAAGTAAGAAGGAGACTACTGAGGAATATAGAACTTCCTGTCCCAGAACTGGAAGATCAGGAGCTTTAAGGGCACGGAGGCAGTAGGAAAGTAGGAGAAAAAAATGTATATATATAAAAAAATAATACTAATAAACTGAGAGAGGAGAGAGGAAGAGTAAGTATACAAAACAACAGTTAAGGGGCCATGAATAAGACATGATGGGAGTGGTGAGTGCAGTGGCTGTGGAGCAGCAGTCTTCTGGGAGATGTTCTGGAGAATGCAGTGTTGTTCCATCTGCAGGCACCTCTGGGCTGAGGAGGAGTGCTCATCTGCAGGCTGAGTTGGCCAGGATTTAGGGACTTCCTCTCCCACCCAGGGACCACCAGGGCATCGCCGCTGCCTCAGAGGTTGCCAAGAAAAGGAGGCGGTTGGACCACAGTGGAGCTCGGAGGGGTGAGGGTGGTGGAACTGGGGGTGTCCCTCCAGTTATACCTCTCCACACCATATGCCATTCTGGCAGAGTGTGGTTCCTCCATAGAAGCACCCGCAGTAGAGGCCAAGGAGGATGCTGGGAACCTCCACAAAGAGACCCGCAGGAGGGTGACATGGGACCCCACAGGGAAGGAAACAACCTGGTGGGGACTCCACTGTCAGGAGGGTAGAACTGGGGAGGGAGGGAGGGAGGTAGGTGCCTGCCTGGCACCATGGCTTGGAGGGACAGAGTGAGAACCTAGGCTCATGGGAGCAGCTGCATGGGGAGGGAGTTGGATGTCATTGTCCACTTAGGGACAAATGACCTGGCTGGGAAAGGATCAGAACAGTGGAGGATGAGTTTGTGGAGTTGGGGAGGGGTTTTAGACAAGTAGCACGCACGGTAACCTTCCGGGAGGTGCTGCCTGTCTATGGCATGGTTAGGCTTGGGTGTTCCACACCATGGGATTCAATTAATGGCTGAAAAACTGGTGCAGAGCACAGGGTTTTGGCTTCATTGGGGACTGGGGTCCACCTGGAGTGATGCAGCCTATACTGGTGTGATGGTCTACATCTGTCCAGGAGGGGAACCAGGATCCGAGGATAGGTTTAAATGCTTCATTGATGAGCATTTAAACCAGCCAAGGGGAAGGCACTGAAAAGGAGCAGGAAATCTTAGCCTCCCTCAAAAATCAGGGTAGTTAGTGAGGTAAACACCATGGTAGAGAAGTCAATAGAGAGACAGGCAGGTGTAAATGGAGAAAAGACAAAGGCAGTAAGGACAGGGATGGGGCAAAATGTGGCAAGGCCATAAAAAAATGGAGGGCAATGAGTACCAATGCCCGCAGTCTCGGTAACAAGCTCCCTGAACTGGTGGCCTTGATGGAAGAGGGATGCCTGGATATCGTGGCAGTCACAGAAACATGGTACACAGAGAACCATGACTGGGATGTCAACATACCAGGTACACAATCTACAGGAGAGACAGGGAGGGTAGAAGAGGAGGAGGAGGAGTAGCTCTCTATGTAAGGGAGGGATCAAAGCAATGGAACAAAGGGTAAACTGGGAGGAGAAGAGGCACTGTGGGTCACCCCAGAGACTGGAAATGGCACCACAATCCACACAGGGTTGTATACAGACCTCCATCTCAGGGGAGGAAATGGAGAAGAAAATTGTAGAAAGCATCCTTAGGATGGCAGAGAAAGGGGAGATATTGTGGATGGGTGACCTGAATATGCCAGATGTTAACTAGAGCACCTTGCTGCAGCCACATCCAAGAGCAGGACCATTCTCGATGCCCCTACAAGGGCATGCCTCAGACAGCTAGTATTGGAACCCACTCAGGAGGGAGCAATCTTATACCTGGTACTCTCAAATGGGGATGGAAAGAGAGGATCTCAGATCTAGAAGTGGGTAGCCATCTGGGAACAAGTTACCACCAAACAGTATGGTTCACGATAAGCTCAGCTGCAGAGTCAAGCCATACAAAGTGTGGGTACTGGACTTCAGGAAGGCTGACTTTGTCAAAATGGGAGAGTGCCTCAGAAAAGCACTAGAAAACAGGCAAGAAGGAGGGTGGAGCATCAATGAGGAAACATCAAAACTGCCATCACAGGGGCAACAAGCCTTTGTGTGAAGCAAATAAACAAATCAAAACGAAAGAAAACACTATGGTTCTCAAAAGAGGTGGTGGGGAAGGCTAGGAGAAAAGATAGCATTTAGAAAGTATAAGGAAACACAGAAGGAGCAGGACAGAGAACTGTATCAGTTAAGCAGAAGGAAGTGGGGAAGACAGTCAGAATAGCAAAGGCCCAAACTGAAGAAAAGATAGCCAACTTGGTTAAGAGGGGGATAAAACCTTTATAGGTACATTAGGGAGCGAGAAAGACAAAGGGAGGCATAGTGAGGCTGAATAAAGGGGATGGTGGTTGGGCAGAGAGGGACAGTGAAAAGCAGGGTACTGAATGAATATTTCTGCTCAGTATTAACAAAAAGAGGAGGAGGAGGAGGAGGTACCTAATACAATCAATAGAAGCACTCTGGATGGGGGGTCGATCTCAGTCTTTTCACAGAAGAAAGGGTTCTGAAAGAACTCCCACAACTGAAGGTGGACAAAGCTATGGAGCCTGATGAGATTCACCCCAGAATTCTAAAATAATTAAAGGGAGAACTAGTGACACCACTGACTAGCCTTTTTACAAATCATGGGAGGATGGTGTGGTCCCTGAGGACTGGAGGAGGGCAGATGTAATTCTCCTTCACAAAAGTGGTAGCAAGACAGATGCAGGAAACTACAGACCTGTCAGTTTGACCTCAGTGGTAGGGGAAAATGATGGAAATATTTCGCAGGAAAGAATTGTTGAGTACCTAGAGGCCAGTGGGTACAGGACACAATACAGCATGGATTCACATTGGGAAGATCATGTCAGACAAATCTAATCAATTTCTTTGACTGGGTGACCAAAGTAGTAGACCAGGGAGGGGCTGTGGATATGGCCTACCTAGACTTCAGCAAGGCATTTGACAGAGTCCCACACAAAAGATTAATAAACAAATTAGCCAGCCTGGGAGTGGGTCCCAAGGTGCTAGCTTGGGTAAAACATTGGCTGGACAACAGGACACAGAAGGTAATAGTAAACAGAGTCCACTCTGAAGAAAGGGGGTAACTAGTGGTACGAGGGTTCAGTACTGGGTCCGGCCCTTTTAATGTCTTTATAGGTGACATTGCAGAGGACTGGAAGGAAAAGTATGCCTCTTGCAGACGACATAAAGATCTGCAACAGGGTTGATATACAAGGGGGGAAGGATTTTATAAGGACATGGCAAGGTTGGAGGAGGGTCGAAGTATGGCAGCTTGGATTCAATGCAAAGAAGTGCAAGTAATGCACCTGGGAAACAAAAACCAGGGAAGAGTACACAATGGGGAGGAGTAGTAACAACAACAAAATGGAAATGGACCTGGGGGTAATCATATCAGATGACCTAAAGGTTAGCAAGCAATGTTAGAAGGCAGTAGGGATGGCTGGGAGGATACCGAGATGTATAGAGAGGCATCACCAGTAGAAAATAGGAAGTTATTATCCCTCTGTACAGACAGTTGGTGAGATCATCTGAGTACTACGTAAGTTCTGGAGACCCCATCTCCGCAAGGACATAGACAGGATGGAGACAGTCCAGAGGAGGGCAGCTAAAATGGTGCAGGGTCTGAGCAGAAGCCATACAAGGAGAGACTAAAGGAGCGTAATATGTATACCCTTGAGGAAAGGATGGAGAGGGGACATGATAAACTTTTAGGCACCTCAAGTGATTCAACAAAGTCCAAGAGGGTAGCATCTTTCAGAAAAAGAGATGCACAAGAACAAGGGGACCCAATTTGAAGATAGAGGGGAACGGGTCAGGGATAATGTGCGAAGTATTTTTCACAGAGAGGGTGGTGGATGCATGGAACGGCCTTCCTGAGGAGGTTGTGGGTGAAACCAGTGGGGAATCAAGAATGCATGGGACAGACATAAGACAATTTTGTGGGGGTAGGAAGAAATAGGCTGTTGGTTAACTAGGATCTGCAGCTTATCCAGTAGGTAGGGAAATGGGCAGACTAGGTGAGCCAAGCAGCCCTTATCTGCCATCAAAGTCTATGTTTCTGTTTCACCAGCATCCAATGCAGCCCACGTGAAACTGGGTTATATGACAAGATCTTGGGAGACCTGCCAAGAACCTGGCCTCAGCATTCTGTACCAGCTGAAGGTGGCATAGGCCCTCCATTTAGCCCTAGGTAAAGGGTATTACAATAATTGAGTCTGAAGATAACAATAGCATGTATCAGTGAGGGAAGATCGATGGGTGGGATAAAAGGTTTGATCTAGGCGATATTTTGAGATGGTGGAAACCATTTCAGACAACGGACGACACCTGAGCCTCCAGTGTTAATTTGCTGTCCAAAATAATGCCCAGATTCTTCACCCTTACTGAAGCGGTAAGAGAAGAAGAACTAAGTCCTAGCCTGGCACCCCTGACCCCAGCTCCTTGCCAGTGACCAGGCTCAGTTACTAATACTTCTGTCTTGTCTGGGTTGAGCCTCAGCCAGTTGGTGGACATCAGTTCCTATCAGTGATTCAGGACAGAGACTGCACCCAGTGTCCCAGGTGCAAATGACATGTGCAGCTGGGTATCATCTGCATAGCAGTGAAAACCCAACCTGTAACATCTAATGATATCACCCAGGGTAGCACACACACTGCGAATAACACTGGTGAGAGGATCAAACCCTGGGGAACTCCAGAGGACAGGGGCATCGGGTGGGAGGAAAAGTTCCCATCACCACCCTTTGCATCCTACCTGTAAGAAAGTTAATAGATAAGATAGGACACTTTGATGAGTTCTAAGAAGGACAAACTTGTGTCTGTGTCTTCTGTTCTCAGCCATTGCAGATTGTGTGAGAGACCCTTTGGCACCATGCACACCTGCTTAAAGTAGAACCAGTCAAAATGTCATGGTCATTAGCATACAGTCCCATGATGCTTTACATTATAGGTATATGTGTGATTTTGTATTTCCCTGAAACATGTTTGTTGCCAATGCCTTCTTTGGGTAACCATTGGTACAGTGCTTTTGTGCTGAGGTTCTTTGTCTTTTAGTTTGCTTTCTTATTTTTGCCTCCATGACCTAAACCACTAAGACCACATAAGGACTGATTAGTTTTAAATTGAGTTAAGATACAGATGAGGCACAGACATTAATTAGTCCCCAAAATGATGAAACAGGTGTCTGTGTCTTCATCTCTCAGGCTTTGCAGATTGTGTGAGGGACTATTTGGCACCACACTCCTGCTTAAAGCTGACTCAGTTTAAATGTTCATGGTGATTTGCATGTACATTCAGTGATGCCTTGTATTATGGGGGTATTTGTGAGTTTGTATTTCTTTGAAACTTGGATTTGTTGACAATGCCCTTTTGGGCACCCTTTGCCTCAGTGGTTTTATACTGAGTTTCTTTGTATTTTAGCTTTCTGTTAATGATTACCTCCAGGCTTCATACTTCCCTGCTGCCTTCAGGTGAATCTCAACAAAGACAAAAAGCCTGAGGCTGAGTTGATCAGCTTATCATTTTGCACCAAAAGTAACTTGATTTTTCCAGGGTTAGGAACTAGGCAATTGTAGGTCATCCAAACTCTTATTTTTTCCAGGCATTGTTCCCACATCAGCACTGATCAGGGTTGCTCAGAATCCACTAAATTTCCATCATTTTGGAATTCTGAATTTCAGGGTTGAAGGGCCAGAATATGAACTCTGAAAGTACAATGCATGTAAAAGAAAACACCTGGGTCCGATATTGGTAGAGGAGCAAAAGCGGAGCACAAAGGTTTGTGCTGGGCTTGTCCTTGCCCACTACCTTGAGGATGCTTTATTCAGTCGAATAATGGTGCTGTCCAACTAAATATAGGGGCATGTTGGTACAGTGCTAAATCAAATAGCACTTCCCTGACAGGAATCTTAAAAGTGAGGAACAGCACCCCAGACCTAATAGCGCTGGAAGCTCCAAGTGCGATATTCATCTGGCACCATGCAAGTGTGCCCATTGAGAATGCAAGGTGCTAAGGGGCCACATGCATGCTCATTTGCATATCCAGCTACTGTTTAGAATGACAGGAGAGCGCGATCCTGTGTACTATAAAGGAAGTGTGCCTACTGTCTACTGTAGACAGTATGTGAACTCCTTTCCAGTACACAGGATACATGCTCCTGACGTTGCATACAGTGTGTGGCCAAGGTAGTGAGAGGAGGGCTGTACCGGTCATCATATGGACTCCCGTGGTGCTGGAGATTATGGTAAGGGGTTGGCAGGGTGATGTACCCGATGTGGGTGGTGTGGAGGGCCACTAGATGCCAGCAACTTCTTGTACATAAGTGCAATGAGTGATAGGAGGGTGGGGTGACACTGGACACCAGGGAAGGTTTACTTTTACGGTACCTGGGATCAGAAGGTAGGGGAGACCACTGGACACTAGGGAAAGAGTAAATTATCAGAGGGATGGGATCAGAGGATGGAGGGACCACTGGACGCCAAGGAAAGAGTAAATTATCACAGGAATGGGATCAGAGGATGGGGATCACTGGACACCAAGGAAGAGTAAATTATCACAGGGATCGGATCAGAGGATGGGGAGGACCACTGGACACCAAGAAAAATTTACTTTGAATGGGGATGTGGACTGGAGGACAGGGTGACCACTGGACACCAGGGACAGAGTTAATTTACATGGGGATGGGGACAGGAGGATGGAGGCACAACTGGGCACAAAAATATCTGCATGCTTGTACAACTTTTGATGTTGTATACTGGTATATAGGAAAGTCATATCTATTATAAGCCAGATATACTCTTTTTCACTCCTTTATAATGGCAAATTACACCATGGTTTCCTATGGGAAAAGGGGAAGCCAGTAATTATACAGAGAATAAAGTATGGGTCGGGTGTTAGCGAGAAGTTTACACACACCGAGGGGTTAGAGCTACATAAACCCAGAGAGCAAAGCTTGAGGGGTTTATGACTAACATGTAACCTCAAGGGTGTATAAACTTTGAGTTTACATACCCCTATCCATATTTTATTTTATATAATTGCTGGCTCTTTTCACCTCAGCAATTATATAAATAAAGTGCATCCAGTGCATCCGTGGTTTGGCTTTGTTTTAGTCCGGTGCCCAGATTTGAATCGCATATTTTAAAATGGTTTTTTTTTTTGTCCAGGTTTCTGAAGTTTCCACTGTATATCGGGGATAAAACAAAAGAACTTACTGCTGAGTTCTTCTGGTGGTGCTGTTTCGGAGAGATAGAAGCGGTGAACAGTCTTGACCGTCGCCTGCTGCTTGAGCATCACAGATAGCAAGGAAAACGTGCACATGTTTGCCATTATAAACTCTCCTTTATAGCGGCAAATTACACCACGATTTCCTATGTGAACAAGGGAAGCCAGTTATTATATAGAGGATAATGCATGGGCAACAGTGAACAACAACGCTGTGTTTAGTTCGAGAGGTTGTCATGACAACCGAGTAAACCTTGAGAGTGAAGTCGAGAGGTTTACAGTGGTCATACAACCCTGAGAAGTTAGCACAGTGTTGTTTTATTGTTGCCCATCCATTGTCTTGTATAGTGTATGGGTAACATTAAACAAAAATGGACCACTTCTTGAGCACTGTGTGGCAGTTTCAGACTTTGCCGCCACCTGCATCCCCCATGTACAAGCCTCACTCTGTCCCCTGTGCCACGCCTCCAACTGAATCATTATTTTTTTTTAAATAAACAAGTATCAACACTCTTACTTTTTGATTTGGGAGTCTGTAGTGTCACTGTATGTCTTCCTTTGCCACAGCTAACCCAGTACTGTGCTGAAAAGTGAGGTTTGGTGGTAATCAGTTTGCTTGGGGAAAAACAATAAAATGAGCAATCAGCTGTTCTGCCAAGATAACAGGAGCATGAGGGCATTCTAACTTGTTGTACCATCAATGTGACATACTCAAGATGGTACAACAACCCTTTGATGTCACATCAGTGGTGCAAAAGGTTGGGAATTCATTGAATTCCATATACTTAACTGCCCTCCCATACACTATGTAGATTTTCCTCAAATAATAATTGTTTTTTTTTTTTAAAGTCACTTACTTGTGTTAATCTGGGAAAATCATTCTTACCTGTGAATGACTCTGTTCTTATATTGGGAGCGGTAATTGTTTCATGGTTTTGTTGCAGTGCCTGCTGGATGTTTAAATCACTGCCCTGCCTTATTACAAATTTCACTTCATTGTCCCACTGAATCAAACACAGCAAAGATGTCCCGTCCAGCTAAATGAGAAGTACCTATTCTAGTTCCAATGTTCTCCTGCATTAGTAATGCCAGGGTGTCTAAATCACCCTCTCCTGTTGCACCAATCATTCCCAAACATTGTTCTAGTTCAGTATTGGTAATGCCTTCATTTTTTCTTAATTAACTCCAATTAGTGAAATCAGTGCATCTAAATAATCTATTTCACCGGTAGCAGTTTTTAATCACACCTATGGTGTTAACATTTTGATAGATGTTTTTATTAAAGAAATAGTGCTTCAGTCTGACCTTGCAAAAATCTATGTAGGTCCACAAATACAGAAAACTCATTTATTTTCGTGTGGGTATAAATGATAACCCTTTTCTGAGTATAGTTTGTTGATCCTCAGTAAGTGTATGTCCAGATAAATTTATGATTTGAGATCTGTGGTTTCTTGCTAGTATTTCTTAAAATTATGTTTGAGAGCCAGCCCAGTAGCACAGAGGGCTGAGGCACTGGATGCCTTACCTTGCATCATGCTGGCAACCCACATTTGGGAACTGACTCGGGTCATTGGAGAGACGACACTGGGGTGGGAGCAGGATTGAGCAGCTGAAAGGCAGTTCTCCTCTCCTGGGAGGTGTCACCTCCATAGTTCTGCTGCCATCAGGTGGAGGTCCCATGGTCAGCACAGGTGGGAGGCAGCAAGAAGTGGTGGTGCATCCCAGCACGGTGGCATGCACATGCCTCCATACGCAGCGCATGGCCAGGACAGGGGCTGGGAGAAAATGGGGAAAAAATCAGGGCCATAAAAACTTAAATAAAACATTTTTTTATTTGAGTTGGAGCTTCCTGCCCCTCCCCGCAGCCTCTTCTAATCTTCACTGCTGCTGGGATGTCCACTCTGTGTTGTTCTTCTGTCCTTTTCTGTGTGGTACCCAGAGTCCAGAAGTTCCTGACCTCAAACTGATCCCTGCCCTGACCTCTTTCCATCCAACCCAATTGCCTCACAAGTGCTCAGGCTACTGTCCAGCCCATTACCCAGTGCTCACATCTCCATGTCACATTCCTGACTGTGCCCTCCTGACCCTCACTGGGTCTATGACACACTGACCGGCACTGGACCTTCACCCTAACCTAACTGTGCACAGCCCACCCCTTCCTAATCAATGCCCTGAGTGCCTCCTGACTTTCAATGAGTCTGTGGTCCATCCCCGACCTGACTTGACCAACTACCAGTGCTGATTTTGCCAAGCATAAAAACAAAACTAGTCAGACAGCATCACGCTTCTTCTGTGATAACCTGGGAAATTGAGATGAGAGGATAGAGGTGGCACACCTATGCCAAACCTAAGGTACCGTATGATACAAATTACTTAAATCCAGTGTCCGAGTGGTTGAAAACATAGGGTTTTTGCATGTAGGCCACTCAGTTTCCCAGGTCTATCAGGGGTATTCCAGACTCATACAAACTGAATAACTCTCAGGAGGACTAGAGAATGACACTTGCTAGTTGACTTTGAATTTTTTGCTCAGTCGGTCAGCACTGGTAGTGGTTTGGGTTGGGACAATATGCAGGGTGGTCTACTGATCTGGTAATGGTCAGAAGTCCTTTAAGTCAGGGGCAAAGGGGTTGGGTGTGCATTACAGTTGAGTTTGGAAGCCAGGCTACCTTATATTGAATTGCCTTACCTTGTGATGACTTATATTTTTATATTTGGGCCAGAGGTAATTTCCATTGTTGTTCAGTTATATGATGTTCTACATCTTTTTACCATTTTTAGATTATTTTCTTAAATAATGTTTGTATCAAACCTTGATATTGCTTCTTTATACATAAATAAAGTTTGGTATTAGTTTTGATTTTGGATCCAAAATGTTACCAAATTCCATTTAGTTTTCTTTGTTATTAGGTCTCTTTCCCATCTTTATCTATAATCCTTTAAATATAACCTTGAGCCCACCAAGATTTATTAAATAGGGTTTTCCCTGTATGGTGTAATTTGGATTATGCCATATATCATTTATAGGGGAATTAGTTATAGCCCATTTTGTTCTATTAAGAAATTTCTGTACTACTAGACATAATGCTTTTAATAATAATATTTTAGAATTTATGTATTTATTGGCTAAGAAGAGCAGATTTTTAATGTTTAAGTCTTCTTTGTAAAATTATTTAAGAATCACATTTTTAACTCAAGATTTGTCTCTTTCTCTTGATTTAAACCCCAGTTTATAATTAATTTTATCAGAATAGTTTGATAACATATTCCTATGTCAGGACAGGCAAGGACTCCTTGTTTTTTGACATACAATTTTTTCCATGGTATTCTTGGAGCTTTGTTATTCCACATAAAATTCTTGAAGAGGCTATTTATTTTTAAACCAGTTTGATGGAATTGGTACTAATATGGTCTGTAATGTATATGCTAATATACTGTAGGCACTGCCACCATTTTGATAAGTTGGATTTTTCCCCATATAGAAAGGGAGTTTCCCAGCCTATACATTTATCCTTGAGAGAAATGAGCAGTTGAACATGATTCATACTATATAGATCCTCTATCTTATTTGTTATGTTAACCCCTAGATATCTCATCCCTTTTCCTGTATTGTAACATTCATAATATCTTTCAGGGCCTCCGGATGTTCTAAGTTAAAAGTCAACATTTGTGATTTTTGACTCATTTTATAGCCTGCTACTATTGAAAATTGTCTTATCAAAATTTGAAGTTCAATTAAGCTTTGTTTAGGATTTTGCAATAAAAGTAGCCGATTGTCTGCATATGCATTGAATTTTAATTCTATAGGAGGAATTTGTATATCTGTTATTTTGTTATTAGCCCTTATCTCACCCAATAACATTTCTAATATAATTACAAATAATGACGGAGACAGGGGCAACCTTGTCTGACCCTCGATACAAAACTAAAGGCCTGAAAATATCCATTTGTTTTTAAATGTGCGATAGGTTTATTGTAAATAGTTTTAATATACACTATGAATTGATCCAGGAAATTAAATTTCTTCATGGCCCCAAACAAAACCTCCATTCTAGTATATTGAATACTTTGGTTGCATCTAGAGCAAGAAAACAGCTGGTTTGCCAGAGTTGATGAGGTAAGCCATTATAAACCGAATTCTGTGCAACCTTGATTGTATATTCCTGTTAGGAATAAAGCCTGACTGTATATTCCTGTTAGGAATAAAGCCTGACTGATTTATATTAATAGTTTTATCTAGTTGTAGATGAATTCTACTGTTCAATATTTTCATATAAATTTTGTGGTCAATGTTAATAGCAATACATCTATCATTTTTAACTTTAGAAGAACCTTTCCTTGTTTGGGGATTAGAGATATGTAAGCTTGGTTAAAAGAAGGTGGAATCTCATGAGTTTTTGAATCTGATTGAACAAAACCTCCAGCCAAGGACCGAGTGTTTAACTGCTTCATAGAATTCCTAAAGTAAACCCATCTATAACAGGATTTGAGCCTTTTTTAATTTTTGGATCGATTATAGATTTCTGTAATTGTTATGGGTTTCATTATACCTTCCTATTTCTTTTCTGGGATTTTCCTGGCACAGAATTTTTCATAATAGTTTATGTCATCATCTGAGGGATTACATTCAGCTGTGTAAAGTGATGCACAGAAATCACAGAATACTTGCATAGTTTGTTCTTGTTGTACATTGTATGACCCTCTGGGGTTTTAACAAGGTTATATCCACCTTTTTCTTGCCCCTGTATTCTTTTAGCTAGTAATTCTCACTTGCTCTTTGCTTGTTTCTACCTTTTATTACCTTTTGCCCAACTGTATTTTGTCTGATAAATTTCTGTTGATGTAATAAAATTCCTTAATTCTGTTAGTCCCTGTATTTTGGTTTGATCTCCATTTTTACTTCTAATTCTAATTGTTTAAATTGTTGCTCTATCTGCTGTAGATGTTGTTTTCTTTTTTCTTTTCCAAGAGGCTTCAGAGGTCAAATATCCTCTTATCATAGCTTTCATAGCATCCCAGCTTTCGATAATGTTGTTATTCATGATACTATCTGTTATAACTGATTTAATTTTATTTATGCATGTTTAGTCTTTTAAAAGATTGTTATTTAAACTCCATTTCCTTCATTTCTTTGTTGGGTGTCAATAACTATATCATAGCTAATCATTTTATGATCTGATATCAGCAATGGTTCAATATTAATTGTAAAGTTGGAGTGTTAACTATATATGCTTCAAAATGAAAATGTAATCTAGCCTGAATACATTTTATGGTATTGAAAAAGGTATCGCCTTTTAATGTTCTCATGTAGTTCTCCCAAGAGTCCACCAAATTATTATCCAAAATGTCTGAGTAGCCTAGCTTTGTATTTATCCCATTTAAAAATAAAGCAGTTTTGTCTATGTGGTCATTACTAGAACAATTAAAATCCTCCCAATAATTATGTTATTACAATCCCATCCGATTAGTATTTTATTAATATCAGCCCAATTTCCATATCCACCAAAAGGAGCATTGGTGGAGCAAAAATGATCTCTATATCCTCCAGCTTTACTTTAACTGCTAGTATCCTGCCTTTACTGTCTACTGCCTGATCAATTACTTGTTCCTTTAGGCGAGATATTTCAGAATTGCGCCAAAGGTTGGCGCAAGTCTGGTGCAGTGCAAGTCAGAAGCGCCTATGGCAATTGGGTGCCATATTCAGAAGTTGCACCATCACAAATGCGCTTAGCGCAAGCTGGCTGAATATGTCAAAGATGCGCCATGGTACAATCAGAGATGCACTGGTGCAACCATGGAAATGTGGAGCAAACCTGTGCACAAACAGGGGCAGTGCAATGCAAGAGGCCCAGGGACAGCCAAGGAAGCACAGTGACAATGGCAACAGGACGCCACCAGCAGGGCACAGCAGTGCACACACACAGGCACAGAGCAGAAGGGAACAATGGGCAACATGGGATGGAGCACAGCCACCAACAGAGGCACTGTGCACTGCACCAACCAGAGCTGGTCCATGGGCATGTGACAGGAGCATGCACCAGAACAGCACCCTAGAACACAACAGCAGGGTGGCCATCAGGGGACAGGTGGGGACAATGGCAAATGCAAGCCCACCAATGGTGCCCCTTCCCACAGGCCACCAGCCAGCTGGCTGTGGCCAATGCCACAACACAGTGGGTGATCCCCCATGGCCCTGGACCCAAACACACCCATGCCACACACACCCACAGGCAGTACCAATGCCAGGCAGTGAATGAGCCAGGATCCAGGCAGGTGGCCAGACCACATGAGACTGGGAGCACAACGTGGACACAGACAGCCATACCCCAGTGGGCCGATGGGTCCAGCATGACAACTAGGCCTGTGTGCAACCCCTATGCCCCCAATCGCCTGCCCACCCTGACCACAGTCCCATGGTGACTCTGAAGACACACAACACACCCACCAAACCCAAGAGACAGCCCCACCACAACTTGATACACCATGGACACAGCAGGGAGCCACAGTCACCCCTCACGTGCCCCCATGCCAACACCTTGGACCAACACCTGACCACTGCAGCATAGCCACAATGCTACCTGCAAAGCAGACACGGACACAGGCATGTAGGAAAATAAATGCTTTATAACAGGAAACACATCATAACAAACAAAGTAACGGGCAGGGACAGGGAGGTAGAAAGTAAGATGGGGACAGGTAACAGGGGCTGTACAATATGCTGGGGGACTGCAGGGGAACAGGGATAGCAAAAGAAATGGCAGCTATATACAGGGACAGACTAATGGCGCCCATGCCTGGATGTCCCTCTGCGCATCTGCTCCCTCCTCAAGCCATCGTCACGTCATATGGACTGGACCAGCAACAGGATCTGCTGTAGCACCCAGGATCTGGCATTGTGTCTGTACCTGTGCCTTGGGCCTCCCTCAATGCTGTATGCCTGACACCTAGGAGATGGAACAAGACAGGCAATCAGTGCAATGTCCCAAGGACCCCTGCCCACCCACAGCACGCATTGGACAGTGGGGCACACACCCTGGAGAAACTGGAAAGGACCTCACATGGAGGGCAATGCCAGCCATCCACACGAACACCACGGTGGTGCACAGAGGCAGACGATGCAGTGCTGCAGTCACAGGTTCACATTGTGAGGGCCACATGGCACACAGCAACAGAAGTGCCACAGCACAAATGGTGGAAGCTGTGCACATGCGCACCCCACCAACAGCTGGTACATAGTGGCCAAGGATGGTCAGCTGTGGCATGCACAATGGACCATGTGACACACACAAAGCTGTCCAGTTGCATGGCAGAGGTGGCCATGGCTGTACCCTAACACCACTGCTATCCCTACTGTGGCACTGAGATGGAATGTGACAATGCTTACCTGCCCCTTGCTGTGCAGCTGGTGCCACCTGCTGCCCACAAGGCTGCGCCGCCTCTGCCACCCTGGCCCATCTATGGTCCTCTGGCCCCATGGAGGAATGAAGAGAGGTGGACATCAGTACACAGTCATGCATGTGGAGCCCCCCACCACCACACAGTCTGCTAGTGTGCTGGGTGGCCCTATCAGTCCTGAGGCCTACACCGCCATGGCTGTGACTTCAACCGAGATGGAATGTAATAATGCTTACCTGCCCCTGCTGTGCAGTTGGTGCCATCTGCTGCCCACTAGGCTGCACCACCTCTGCCACAATCACCCTGGCCCATCTATGGTCCTCTGGCCCCATGGAGGAAATGAAGAGAGGTGGACATCAGTACACAGTCACACATGTGGAGCCTCCCACCACTACACAGCCCGCTGTGTACTGGGCGTGGCCTCATCAGTCCTGAGGTCCACACGCCAGCATGGCTCTGTCTTGTGCAACAGCCAAGCCTGATGCGCGGGTCCCCAGGACCGATGACGCACTCGCTGCAGGCCACGCCATGTAGCCATGCCAACACCACAGTACTGCACCTGGTGGAACAGTAATGTGAGCACACCTACCTAGCTGTGGTAGAGATCCTCACTGGATGCAGGCCTGCATGCATTACAGGCAGTCCGGTGCCCTCTGCCGCAAGTTCCCATACCGGTGCCTGCACTGCTCAGCTGGCACCCTACACCAGTCCTCCGCCCAGAGCCTCTGCAACACAGAGCCACAACCCCTCCTGGCCTGCTGGAGTGGCACCTGGCCAAACAGCTGTCCCTCAAAGAGCTGAACCACAGCCACCAGATTGACGAGCTGAACCTCCATCCAGTTTTCTGCCCTCCTGCGCCATGGTCAGCAGCCAATTTGAAGAGGAAATGGCCATGGAATAGCGATGTCTGCCAATATGCAGGATGCGTGATAGGATACACAAGGCTACAATTGGGCAGCACGTGGATGCATGGACACAGTGCACAGTGCAGAGCAATAGTGTAGTCAGCGGGCATGCGCAGCATGCCGGAGCCTAGTGGGCCAAGGGCTCGCATACATGATCCATGGGTCAGAGGTCATCAGGGTGCAGGTGCTGAGCAGAGGTAGTGAGCGATGCGAATGGTGAGATTAGCACTGCATGCACCATGACATGGTATCATGCAGGCGCATGTCATGTGATAGCAGTGGTCATTGCTGCACACATGTGCACTGTGGGCACCCGCACTCGCGCATGCACAGGTATTGCACCACGGAGATGCTCGCACAATTATGCGATATTGAGATGCTGCATGCAAATTACCTCATTAGCCAATGCATGGCACAGTGGGGAGCATTAGCATATCATTACAATTGTGCACAGGCTCATTTGCAAGCGTTGCACCTTATAAGCCACGGAACAGCACAGGCCAGAGACTGGTATTACAACCATTCAGGTAAGTGACTGATAACATGGATGAACAGTGGCCTAATCCAGCATTGCAACAGAGAGCTGCATTGCAACATGCTGACACTGCCCCACTCTGCTGTTCATGTCCACAGGTGGCAGGATGTTGGGAACTGAAGGAGAGGAGACTCGGATGCCTGCACGCAAGCACAGGCCCAGCTTTACAGCAGCTGAGACCAATGCCCTCTTTGAGACCTATATGGACCTGGAGGCTCTTTCAGTGGTGCCACGGGCACAACACAGGAGCGGCGGGGGCTGGAAGGAGGTGGCCCGATATATTAACACCTATGACCACCATCATCGAGTGGGTTCAAGATGGGTAGCAGCCCCTACTGCATGGTGAGTATGACCAGCAGCCAGGTGTGCCTGGTGTGGGCGTGACATGCAGCTGTGCTGGAGGCCATGCCCATTTCCACATACAATGTGGATGTGGACACACAATGCAGCAAGGTGGCAGGTGGCAACGCGGCATGCCGGGGGCCATGGGTAATGCTACTCCACTAACCCTCTGTGTCTGTCTTGCAACACCAGCATGCCTCCATGCAGAGGACCAGGTGGAGGCAGACATGGACAGGCATCCAGAGCCGGGACAGGCCATGTCTCAGCATTGTTAGGCATGCAGCTGTGCTTGACATGGGGTCGGATGACCCCTGGCTGGGTTCCTGCATGTTGACAGCCTGGAGATGCTGTGCAGAGACCCTGTTTGGGGTGCTGTTCCACACTGATGATGACCTTATCCTGGTACTGGACAGCACAGGGGTGGTGGTGCCTGACACACCCTTCCTGCTACAGGCACCAGCAGGGGCCCATTGTTGTGCCGCTGCTCCACAGCACCCCCATCCCTGCCCGGTGCAGATGTGTGTGGCACCACAGCTGTGTCTGGTGTGGTGGCAGTGGTGCTGTTGTTGCGCAGCAGTGCAGCACTGCCCAGCAGACAGTCGGGCATTGGCGTGTAGATACAGGTGTCAATGGGCAGTATGCCATGGTGCCCACTGCCGGTGTGCTGGACAGCACCGTATCACCTGTACAGCCCTTTGTGCAGCATCCAACTGAGTGGGAGACTGTCAGCAGCATGCCATGCCACTCCCCAGTTCGATGAGTGGGCCAGGAGGCCCAGGATGCCAAGAGGTTGACAAAGCACACCCGGTTACTGTGGGCATCCATGGACAACCAGGTGTTGTTTGCCACTGAGGTGCGCACACTGCGGAAGAGGTGCGCCAGATGGCCAAGCAGCAGGAAAGAGGCAATGCAAGGCTTATGGATGGGCTCACCCAGATGCAGGAGGCCACGACCACAGCACTGGACCACAGGACTGGTGCCACTGTGGCAGCAACGCACCGCTTGGCTGGTACCATTGCAGCTGGGCTGGCATCAGTGGCAGCCACTGGGCTTGGCCATGCACCGAGGACCCACTGCAGACACTGTCCACTCCACGGTCCCGGTGTCTGGCGACTTCGCACAGTGGATGCCAGGATCAGATGTCGGCATCCCAGACACCCCAGGGCCAGGCTTTTTGGCCGCCTTGACACCCTGCATGGACCTCGGTGACGATCCCACATGTCAACCCCGGGGGCATCTGACATACCCCATGGCTGATGCAAGCAGCTGCCAGTCAGCCCCAGTGTGGCCACCCACATGGCCGCGGGTGGTCGGGACTGTGTGGTCGGAGGATGTGTCTGCTGCCCTGACCTGCCATCTGCGTTGCTGCCACACACACACGCGGTGGTGGTGCGGCATGTGATGTGGTGGCGCACATGTGTATTGTGCTGCATACTTTCTGTGTGTGGACCATGCTGCTGGGACATGAGACATGGATGTGATGAGGGCAGCTCAGCACTGGTCATGCCTGTGCACCGGTGTCATGCTTCTGATCCATGCTATGTTCCTCACCAAGTGTGTGGTGGCTGTGTGTGTGTGCGGCTGCGGCGCATGTCATTGCTGTATGTGTATATGTGTGTGCCCATGTGCCAGTGGATCCATCGTGTGTGCTGCGCCTCATCCCCTGCATGTATACGCTGTGCACATCCCTGCCACTGTGTTGTGTACTAGTCTGTGTGGCCCATGCTTGAGTGTCGGTGCACTTACCTCGTGGTCCATAATGCTCCCTTGTGATGGTGTCACAGTGCCGCCTTGCCTCCTGCACCACTCGAGGGTCCTTCCTTCCAAGGGGGTTGCCCACCTGCCCAGCCCTTCACCACCATCGCTCCCCGCTTACTGTCACCCTCATTGGCCTCAACAACTATCCTACGGTGCCGGCCCGGGTGATGCTGAGGGTTGAGGCACTGGACGCCACACCTTGCACCCATGCTGGTGACCTGAGTTTGGGAGCGAGCCCAGACACCGGGGTCAGCAGGGAGGGATCGATTGAGCACCCGCTGGGCTGCTCTCCAATCCTGGGGAGGGCACTTAGACGTCCTGAGTTTGCAGCGCCCCTGGTGGAGACCAGGGGATGCCACAGTAGCTGGAGCAGTACGTTACAGTGTGCCCCGACACTGGCAGGGTTGTCTTGAGCTAAGTGTCAGGAGTGCGCATGCAAGGGAGGGCGGGAAACAGGACAAAAACATAAAAACCCGCTCATGGGGATAGGCGATGGCACATCTCCATCAAGCCCAGCGCCGATCTGACTGGGCCAAGCCTCATCACCTCCTCCCAGGCCCCCGCCCTATCTGCCAGGGTCCAGATTCATAAGGAGCCCGAGTAAGTGGTCGGGCTACCCTCCCTGGGCGGGTTAAACCGAGGGTACTGGCAGCGGGAGGGGAGAGAGAAGGGCACTAGACCACAGCGGATCTCAGGTGGGCTGGCAGAAAGGAGAGGATGCTCTGAGAGAGTTCTCCTGAGCTGTGTCAGGAGGGAAAAGAGTTAAAAACAAAACAAAACAAAAAAACTATTCTGACGTCAACGTCATACAGCAGGATGCAACAGGCCAGGAATATGCCATAGGCTGATGGCTGTATTGTAGGTCACTGCCTGACCTGTCTAGGCAATGGAATTGTATCTTTAGCATGCCAAAGACATGCTTGATTATATTATGCGTGGTGGTGTGCCTTGTTGTATCTTTCCTCTGTGGGGACGATGGTTGCGGTAGGGGTGAGCAGCATGGCCTTAGGGGGTATGCACTGTCGCCTGTGTGGAAGAAGACCTGGTTATCCCTGTGCTGTGCTGCCACCTGCCCCTCTCAGCCACCATGCACACCTCAGTGCCCACCCCAACCACCCTCCCACACCCCAGGGCTGTGGCTGTCAGCCACCCTGGTGCATGTCCTACTCACCAACAAGGTGGCCCATGGGGATGTCACCCCACTCAAACCTATGGTACAGTGCAGAACTGTGGCATATGAAGGCACCATGTGCACTCCTGGGGTGTGTAGCACAGACATCGATGATGCACCCCATGGCATTGCACACCACCTGACAGTTAATGGATGGGTATCCCTTGTGGTTTATGTTCACTGGGCCCACTGGGCCAGGTGGTGTGCAGATGCCAACATGGGTGCAGTCTATTGCCCTAATCACACCTGGCATGCATGCCACCGTGGAACTCCTGCATGTTTGTTGCACGCCTGCCTGTGTGCTGGGAAATGTATGTATCCAAGCATGTGGCAGCAGAGCGTGAGGAACTGGGTGAGGAGGCAGGATGTGACTGACTGGTGATGCTCATGGTATCCCCATTGGTCTTTGGAAGGTGCCTATGGCAAGCAGGCACATTACAGTGGTCACCTTGGTCTCCACTGACATGGCATAGCTACATCTGGTGGGTGCCTGCATCTCATCACTGTACAGCTCACAGAGCTGCCTCAGAACTGCCCTGTTCTGGCAGTACTGGCCCACTATCTCAGTGTCACTGTAGTTCTGATACGTAATCCTGGTATGGTACCACCTGCATCTGGCATACCACCACTGGGCCCTTCTGCCGGCCATGCTGGTGTTTCTCCTGCTTCCTCACACCCCTCATTGCTGCATCCAATATGAATGGGCCACTGTCCATCACTCAGTCAATGGTGTCTCCTGGTGCCTATGACACTCTGTCAGTCTGTCCATCTGTCTGTGTCTCTCTCTCCCTCCTCTGTCTGTCTGTCTCTCTCTCTCTCTCACACACTCTCACCCTCTCCTCGCCTCTGGGCACAATGTTGTACATCTGCTGTCTATGTGTTTGAGCTTGTATTTATAGGCTCAAGTCTGCCTGGTGCAACTTGGGGTTTGCTCCAGACTTGTGCCATGCTCTATGGTTGAAAATGCCATTGTGCCACTTATTCATGGGACCGCCCTGCACTTGCATTGCATACATTGTAGTTGTGCATTGGTGCAATGGGATTTGCTCTGCCATGGCTCCCTTTGAATATTGCTTGGTGGTGCATTCTTCATTTGTGCCGAAGCACCTCAGTTATGCGCTATGCAAGTGCTCTGAATATCTCAGCCCTAAAGTTTTTATTTATTAATATAAGTACACCCGCACTTTTGCTGGATGGGCCTAATGAGTAGTACAGTGTTCCTGACCATTTCTTACTCAACATATCCATTCCTTTTTATTGAGAAAGATTTCTACAACGCTACTACATCTAGTTTTAATTTTCTTATTCTGGCCAAAATCCTTTATCTTTTAATGGGAGAAAGTACCTTGTTTACATCCCATGAAGCTACTTTTAATGTGATCATCATTTGAATAATGAGAACATGTCATTATGTACAATCCAAAATAACAGTAGACCTGCACCTTTAAAGGAAAAGACACATAAAAATGCAATTTTTTCCAATTACCCCATTCCCTTTTATTAATACTACACGAACCTTAAACCCAGGTTCTTACAAAATTCTCTTTGAATTCTTCTTCTTGTTGCTATATACCATGTCTGGCAATCCTTGCATACACTTGAGGTCAAAATGCTCAACTGCAGCCCCCACCACACTCCTTCACCGCTTAATAACACCTAGAATGAAAAAGAAACGCAGAAAAGAAAACAATCCAAGATATTCGATCACATATTTTCTAGAACTCGCTTTTAACCATCCTTCAAATCAGAGATCTCTTCATTGATTGAGTCATAGAACAGAGTTTGGTTATTAAGAAACATATGCATTCTTGCAGGGTATATCATATAAGCCTTGAAACCTTTTTCCATAAAACGGTTGTACCCCATTAAATTGCTTCCTTCGATCCAAAAGCAGTTTAGAAAAGTCATGCCTAAAGGTAATCTGGTGATCTTTAAATTAAAAGTTTGGGGTTTTATAATAAGTCATCATAATCTTGTCTTTCCCTCAGAGGTTAACATTTTTAGAATTGCAGATCTAGCCCCCACCACCTTCTTTATTTGCTGAACCCAACCAATGGATTCTATCAATGGTGGGAATGTTTGTATCTGATTCAAGATGCAGAGAAAACATTTCCAACATAATCTTTTAAGTGAAGAGTCCTTTTTCCATTCTCATTGTAAACTGTAAATGTGAATATTCTTTCGCCTTGCACGGTTTTCCTGGTCATCTAATTTTGTTTGTAACATGGATTGCTGCTTCTGTATTAATTTTATCTCTTTGGGAATTGGGTTCATCAAATCTTCCATTTGGGAGTGGCAATTTTCTAACTCTTGAATTCTTTTATCCCCTGTTCCAATTTTACATCAATATTTAAAATTGACTCTTTAAGTTACATATGGCTTCTGGTAGTTATTGTAGTTTGTCTAAGGAAGATCACAGGGTTTGAAAGTTGTATATAATTTGTCACTTCATTCAGGAGTGGATTCCTTCAATGGGCCTTTATCTGGGCCTATAGTATTGGAATTGTCCAAGTTATCTGTTTCAGAGGAGTCTTTGAAATTCCTGGCAGTTCCTCTTCTTGATTTAGATTTTGATCTTCAGTTGTGTCCTCTGGTTCTGAAATTACTTGTGGTGTTTTATTTGAATTAATTGTAGCAGCTGTTGATTTGCCTTTTTATCTTTTTTTTTTTAAATCAGGATCGATTTTAGGAGCCATTTTATTGCCTGAAGGCCTAAATGGCTACAACAGTTTTAAAAGGAAGCTGTAGTTCATACTGGATACTGATTTTTTTAAGGAAGTCAAAAGGCGACTTCCATATAGACTTCCCCACAATTCAGTGGTGGTAACATATGTCTCCAACTTCAACAAAATACCTATCCAGTCTATTTTTAAATATTTGGCTATCTGCATCCACCACCTCCTGTGGGAGCTCATAAAGTTGGGGATAGTGGAGGCAACCAAAACCTGCTGCAAGGCCCAGAGCAAGAAGGCTAGGGGTTAAGAAACCGAACTGGTTGAGCAAGGAGGTCATGGAAAAGAGCTGCCTTTAGGAAGTACAAGAAAACAGGAAGGGGAGGACAGGGAGTAGTACTTGACAGAATCGAAGGAGGGACAAGGGCAGTAAGGGGAGCCAAGCATCTATAGAACTCAGGCTGGCACAAGGCATTAATAAGGGGAGAAGGACTCTTTAGGTACATCAGGAGAAAAGGAGACCACATAGTAAGGATTAGGGAAGGAGGGGTTGGGTTGAAGAGAAGTATAAGGCAGAAGCACTAAATGAGTACTTGCTCAGTATTTACTGAAGAGAAGAGGGGTGACATCCAGGGGGGAGAATGGCAGAAACAGGGGAAGGGGTGACAGATGGGAAATCATGGAGGGCAGAGTTTGGGAGGGTTTGAAGGCACTGAGGGTGGACGAGGCGCCAGGCCCAGATGGCATCCACCCCAGGGTACTGAAGGAGCTGGCAGAGGTCCTTGCTGGACCTTTGGCAGACCTATTTAATGCCTAACTACATTCAGGGTGTGTACCTCAGGACTGGAGGATGGTCATGTGGTGCCCCTCCACAAGAGTGACCCCAAGGATGAACCGGGAAACTACAGACTAGTGAGCCTCACATCCATCGTGGGTAAGCTAATGGAGACTATCCTGAAGGAGAGGCTGGTGGCCCTCCTAGAGGCCAAAGGACTACAGGACAGCAGACAGCATGGCTTGCTACAGGGCAGATCCTTCCAAACCAACCTGGTGGAGTTCTATAACTGGGTAACTAGGCAACTGGACAGGGGCCATGCAGTGGATGTCTGTATCTGGACTTCAGTAAGGCATTGACATGGTGCCACATGGAAGGCTGGGGAAGTGTTAGTAGGCACAGGGCGGGTGCAAAGGTGGAGAGATGGTAGGAAACTGGCTTCAGGGAAGGCAACAGAGGGTGGTGGTGGTGGGGAGCTCTCACACCCAAGGGTAGTGACCAGCGGTTCCACAGGGCTCGGTGTTGGGACCAGTGTTGTTTGGGATATTCATTGCAGACATATCATGGGACATCAAGAGCAAGTTCAGTCTGTTTGCTGATGATACCAAGGTAGGAGCAGTGGTGGATGACCTTAGGGAGATGGCAGGGGTTGCAGGATGATCTGGAAAAGCTTGAAACCTGGTCAGACACCTGGCAACTGGAGTTTAATGCCAAAAGTGCAAGGTGCTGCATTTTGGGATGAAGAACCCAAGGAGGAGTTACCAGCTGGGGGAGTGCAGCTAGCCCAGACAGAGGAGGAGAAGGATCTGGGGTGCTCATTACAGGGTCAATGAACAACTTGGCACAATGTAGGAAGGCAGCTGCAAAGGCCAACAAAATGCTGGGTTGTATTGCAAGGTATATCCATGAGGAGGGAAGAGGTGATTCTGCCACTGTATAGGTCATTAGTTAGACCGCACCTGGAGTACTGCATGCAGTACTGGCGCCTGTATCTAAAGAGGGACATTAAGTTACTGGAGAGGGTACAGCGAGGGTGACAAAGATGATCAAGGGGCTAGGGACTTATCATACGAGAGGAGGTTGAGGGAGTTGAACATGTACTCACTAGAGGAGAGGAGGGAAGTGGGGACATGGATTGAAACCTTTAAGTACATGAAAGGAATAAATAAGACAAGTACAGAAGGGCTGTTCAAAGTAAGGGAGGGAAGGGACACTTAGGGCCATGATATGAGACTGGAGGGAGGAAGATTCAGGAGGAGACGTAGACACTTTTTTACAGAGAGGGTGGTGGCTGGGTGGAATGTGTTACCTGCAGAAGTGGTATCCAGTAGAACAGTGGACTGCTTCAAAAGGGATGGGACAGGACAACGGGAGGGTTAATGAAGGAAGGGTGGAGGAGGGGCAGCTGCAGAATAAGGGGTGCTAACTGCACATTTGAGCAGACTTGATAGACCTCTAGGCCTTTATCTGCTGGCAAATTTTGTATGTTCGTATTGTCTGCAAGTGCAACTTATTCCACAACCTAATTACCCTACACTTAAACTATTCCTTCTCAGTTCAGCCCTACTCATTTCTTCCCTCAGTTGCTTATTATGTCCCCTCAATTTATATGATTTTACTCTCATTTCCAATCCCAGTTCCTCCTTTAGATCATCATCTTCCAACATTTCATATAATAACAATAAACCCTCTGCCCTTCTATTACCCAATGACCACAATCCCAACTTATCCAATCTTTCCTCATATGAAATTCTCTGACAACCTGAAACAAGTCTAGTAAGAGCTCTTTAATTTTACACCTTTGATAAGGAGCAGATAAGAGACAGTGGAGCAATAATTCAAAATTGGCCTAACCATATTCCTATACAGTGGCAACAAAACCACACTACTTCTAGACTGAAATCCCTTGTTATACAATGTATCAACTGCATAGCTTTATTTGATGTTATCCTACTATGGACTCCCTTTTAGGTCCTTTTGAATATAGATTCCTAAGTCTTTTCACACTCTGAAACCTTCAGTTTAAGATCTTGTATATAATATGTTTGCTGATGTTTTGTCTACTAAAATGCACAATGATGCATTTTCCTTATTTAAACTCATTCCATTTTTGTTTACCCATTCCATAATATAATTCAAATCCTATCCAAAGACTAATCTATCACTAAATGTATCAACTATTCCGCCAATTTTTATATCATCTGCAAATTTTATTAACTTGTTTGTACTGCCAACTACCAAATCACTCATAAAACATCAAACAACAATGGTCCTAGTACAGAATCCTGGGGAACCCCACTCCCCATCCTCAATGGGTCTGACAAATGTCCCTGTAACCTTACCTGTTGCTGTCTATTTGTTAACCATTGTTCAACCCATCTTACTATAATTAAATTAATCCCCATACCAATAAGTTTCTCAATAATCTTACAATGTAGAACCATATCAAATGCTCTACTAAAATCAAGCATCACCATATCCACATTCTTTCCTTCATCAATACTCTTACTAATGTATTCATAGAAGGTGATCAGATTTGTTTAGCATGATCTATTTTTCATGAAGCCATGCTGACTTTTATCTATTAACCCTCCTTGTCATAACCTCAGTAATAACTTCGCCAAAATCCCTTCAATAATCTTCCCCACAACAGAGGTCAAGCTCACCGCCTGTAATCTTCACCTCACTCTTCTTTCCTTTCTTGTAAATTGGCACCACAATATGCCAGTCTCCACATTTCTGGCACTGACCCTCATCCAATGACTTCTGACCTAACATAGTGATTAGCAGTGTCTATTCATCCCCAACTCCTTTAAAAAATATGGATGGAAACCATCCAGTCCCACCCCTCTCAGCCTTTTAATCTATTTATTCTTTTCTTCACCCTTTATTCAGTTATAATTTCTTTTGGGTCCAATGTACCTATACCCAAACCTCCTTTATCTGCTACCCCATCACATTTCTTATACACTGCTCCAAAATATTTACTAAATTCATTTACCAGGACTTTTGGCTCCGAGGTCACAACTCCATCAATATTCAATGGACCAACCTTACAACCTCCCCTTTACTGTTCACGATGCAAAAAGCTTTTACTATTACAGTAGCCTTACCATTGCCAATCTAAATTCAAACCGTGTTTTGAATTTTTAATTTTTTTAATTGTTTCAGTATATTTCTATACCTGTTTCTAGTTATTTCAGTTTTAAATTTCTTCATTTTATGAAAGATTACTTTTTTTTCTACAGAGTCTTATTATAGATCTCGTAGCCATGGTGGCTTTTTACCTTTATGGTTAGATGCCTTTTTGTGGGTATACATATCAATTATTCCATTTATTATATCTGAAAACAAATTCCAAGACCCTTCATAGTCAAATCCTTCATCTTATCTTTCCAATCAATTTTACTCAACCTGTCCCTCATAGCTGCATAATCCTCCCTTTATAGAGATATTGTAGTACTACCCTCACTATCTTGGTTTCCCAACTCATCCTAAAAATGTAGAGTTGTGATCACCTGTACCCAACTGTGGTTGAATACTAATCTGTTGAATAACATCAGGTACATTAGTTAAAATTACATCCAATACATTATCTCCCTGTAGCTTCCTGAATACATTGTTAAATACCCATTCCCATTAGCTCTTCCTGTACTCTACAATCTAAATTTTCTTCCATCCTTTGTTGTCCCTATTTAATACTGGGCATATTTAAATCCCCAATTAATACCATATCATTGCTTTCATGACAGGCCACAACATACTCTACACAATCTTCAGTTTCTTTCCTACTAGTATCAGGTGCTCTATAAAACTCCTACATTTTTCCCTTTGTACACAACAATTCAACAGTAACAATTTCAATACTGCTAAATCATAGTTGTCATCAATGACCCTAACTTCAATTTCTTCCCTTATAAATAGAGCTACCCTCCACCCCTTTCCTTCTCTGTTGTTATTTATCAATTTATAACCAGGAATCTGCTGATGCCATAAACTCTCATTTGACTACCAGGTCTCAACAACCCTACTATATCCAAATTCTCCCTCCTCATTATCAGCTCTAATTCGGTCATGCTGGTTTCATTTAAACTTCTAGCATTACAGAACATTAGCTTTAAAGCTGACATCTTAGTTATTTTAACTTGTCGGGGTAATATATACTTCATGTTGCCTGGTCATCCCTTCCCTTTTAGTTTAAACAACTTTCAATCTCGTGCCTCAATCTCATACCTAAAATTTATTACCCTATCATTCAAATGCAGCCCATCCCTACAATACAGGTTGGTTTTATTTTAAATGTCCCTCAATGTTTTATAAATCGAGAACCGCATTCTCCATCTATTTGTGTAGCCACTCATTTGTTAAGGCAATTTCTTTTTATAAACAGATGCCCTAGACTCAGGCAATATCTCTGAGATCACTATCTTACCCCTTTTTCAACCAATTTATCTACTAGCTTGATGTAGTCCTTCTGCATTTCTGGTAAGGTTTTTTCATGATATCATTTATACCCACATGAATCAGTGCCAAGGGTTTTTTCCTGCTCCCCTAAATATACTATCAGCCATACTGTATAAATCCAAGGCTCCTGCTCCAGAAAAACTACTAACCATTCTGTTTGCTTTGTCTTGATTGCATATATATTTGTCAGTGCATTTAATAATGGAATCTCCTATAACAATAACTTGTCTTAGAATTGTTTGCCCTACACTTCCTGTTTCTACTGCATCTAAGTTGCTCTCCTCAATTTCTATATTGGACTGTTCTAAATTTCCCAGGGCACTACAGCTGTTTTCCAATGGAATTCCATCTATCACACCAACCTCACTTTCCATATCACTTGCAGGGCCCTGCTTATTCTGGCTTCCTCTATCCCTATCCATTTCTTGTATATCTCCCACATCATCTCTCCTTAAATGTGCTGGAACTGGTCCAAGAGGACTCACCCCCTATGTTTTCTTTTAACCCTAGCTGTATCACCCTTTCAAATTTATGACCTCCTTCTCCCTATCACTCACCTTCCATTTTCCCTGTCCGCTTTCAGACCTCTTTTATTTAAGCTAGACAAAATCTTCAACCTAGATGTTAGCTCCATTTGACTATTTTCCAGCAACTCCAACCTTTGCATAACTTTGTTTGTTGCCATGTAGTCTTTATTTAACTTATATTTAGTACACTCAAAACTGCTATAGTCAACCCCAATTCAGCCACCTTATACATGCTACACCCTTTACAAGTTATCAGCAAATTCTCTGATGTTAACACTGACTCTGGTAGAATGCATGCTTCATCCCACTTGTCCCCATGCTGCACAATGCTTTACTTCAGGCACACGCATTTTATTCCTTATGGCACTGTTTGTCTCCTTCTTCCTGCTACCCGCTAACATGCCAACACGCACACAGACCCACGTGTGAGCATCTGAATTTAACTACCCAGAACCCGGGAGGACATGGTTCTCGCCTTCCCATGCTACAGCTGTGTCCCAATCAAGGAATAATAAAACACAGAGCAACTAGCTCTATCGAACCTCCTGCACAGTAAAAGGTGCCAATTACAGACACTCTCCTGATACAGCTCACAGTTTATCTGTTTCAAGTCCCTCTGCCAAGCACATCGAGGGTCTAACTGAGGAAACTAATGCTGCAGGGATGCAGCTACATGTATTAGAGCCCACGACTATAGCAGTCAGCAACACAACAACACTTATAGCACTTCTTTGGCTCCTGCCACTCAGTCCCACCACTTCTGGCGGTCACACAGTTCAAGCAGTTACCTCGAGTGCCGTCACGTGAGCATCCGAATTTAACTGTCCAGAACCCAGAAGTGACAAGGGTTCTCACTCCCCACGCCTACAACTGTGTCCCAATCAAGGAATAATGAAACACAGAGCAACTAGCTCTATCGAACCTCCCCACAGTAAAAGGTGCCTAATTACAGACACACTCCCTGATATAGTTCACAGTTTATCTGTTTCAAGTCCCTCTGCCAAGCACATCAAGGGTCTAACTGATGAAAACTAATGCTGCAGGGATGCAGCACGTAATTACAGCCCATGACTCCAGAAGTCGGCAACACAACAATGCTCACAGCACTTCTTTAGCTCCTGCCACCCTGTCCCACCACTTGTTGTTTGAGTTTTCATTTGTTAAGTTCCTTTACAGTATTTCTCAGCCTTTTTTTTTTAATATTTGTATCTGGTATTTTAGTATGTTTCACACTAACAGTATGAAATAATTTGCTCATTCTTTTATTTTCCTGATCTTTTTCCTCACGAGACATAAATTAAGTGAGAAAAGAAAGAAAATTTATGCTGTGTATTCCTTCCCCAGGCCCATTTTTATCAACTGCCTGGAGCTGATCCAAAGTCAAATTTAATTACGGACAACCACTGCCCAAAACTGTGAAACTGCCAAAAAGGCCCAACTAGTCTTTAGTTTAAAGGACCGGTCCTGGTAACTTGCTTTCCTTCTCACATTTGTAGAAAATCAATTCTGCCTTTTAGGTAAGCCCATACCATTAATTAGTAACTTTAAAAGTCTCTCCTGGCTGGACAAGGAGAAAGAAAACTGACCTAATTTCTTCAATATCTTTTTCACTTATAGGGAGCTTCTTGTTCAAGCACTCTTGAGTTCTTTGTCTGACTGCTGTTCCTTTATTTGTCCTCTAGCTTTGAGATGCATTTCTCTTAATCAGGCTGCTGTTGGATCACATTAGCCGGGCTGGTTCTGAGACGGTCATACTGACATATTACCTCAGACTGGGAACTTATTCATAAACCGCTGCAACCTGCTCTACCGTTACAGTTAATTTACCAGACACTGATTCTTCTCCGCTTATGGTGGTCATTTCTAGACTGCATCTTTATTCAGTGGAGCACAGCAAGAGGAAGAAGAGAAGAAACACTGCAACAAGGTTAGTTTCTGTAATTCAAGAGTTAAATCGGTACTCCAAATGCCAGAACGCTAACTGCTTCCACCATTAGGTGTGTTCACAGTAGGGAGGATGCAGCAGCTTGTACTGCCTAACTCTCATCTGCACACATTGAGGCTCCTCCTTCCTCCATCCCCACCAGCCTGTCCTTGTCTTTCCTTAGGTTGCTGCTGTCACCCTGCTTCCAATATATCCAGCATCCTGTTTGCCTTACTGGAAACCTTATTACACTGGCTAGACTGTTTGAGGGAGTCCCTTATGATGGGTTATTTTCCTGGAAGTGGTGTTCAGCTTAACCCCTCCTGTCCAGTACTCCATTCTGTGGTCCTTGTTCCCGTGTGCATCACCTTGGACTTTCTGATATTGTATTTCAGTTGCCAAACCCTGACCACTAAGTTAGCCATGGCAGGGTCCTCTGCATTTCTAATATCCCTCCTCACTGTCTACCCTACCACACAACATAGTGTCATGTGAAGAGACACATCTTGCCCTGGATTCCGCCTCCTATTTCACAGATGAGCAAGTTGAAAACTACTGGACCCAGAACAGCTTTCGTAGCACTCTACTGATGACCTCCATCTCCTTGGTCTGACTCCATTTACTTTACCTTCTGCTACCCTTCAAACCAACTTCCCCCCACTTAACTCTGTCCTTGCTGCACTCAGATCCTCTCCCTTCTTCAACAACCTCTGCGCGGTGCTGAGTTGAATACCATGCTGAAGTCCAAGTAGAGTAAATCTACTTCATGACCCTTATCCACTGTCCTTGTTATTCAGTCAAAGAATACTATCAAGTTAGTCTGATGTCCGCCATGCCTCAAAGTCATGTTATTTACTATCCTAGAGTCCATTTAGGTCCTGTTTGACCTGTGTCTCCATCAGGTTACTCACACCAGATGTAAGACTGACAGGTCTATAGTCACCTGGCTACTCTTTGTCCTCACTCTTGTGTAGCAAAACTACATCTGCTATCCTCCAGTCTTTGAATCACACTGTCTGAATTGAGTTATTGAATAGCCCTATTGGGGATTGGCTAATTTAATACTAGTTCCCTGAGCACCCTTGGGTGCATCCCATCCAACCCTGGGACTTATCTACCTTCAGGATTGCTAGTACTTTTCTTTATTTTAAAACTTTAGTTTTTATTGGAGCACACAGAGGAAAATTGTACGTGAATTTCCACATCATAACATAGGAACACTGATGTTTAAAGTCTATCTGACAAAGCTGGAACATCATAATTTCATCCCTTTACTTATTGCAAACAATATTTCAATCTTTAGTGATTATTAAGGAAAGAAAAGTATCTCAACTAGTAGTGTCCAGGACCTCTAGCTACACAACAATCCATTCCCGCCACCCCACTGCACGGGCAGGAACCAAGCTTATTCCCAGCCAGACCATTCAAGTGGTCAAGGGACAAATGAGCCATCATTCTCTGAAATGTAGATCACCCAGGTTCTTCACCTAATCTCAAACTTTGCACTTCTACCCATACACCTTGCAATGAGGCACTCCAAGGTATACATGTCATTAATAGTCTGATGCCATTGAATATGCTTGGTGCCCTGGGTTGTCTCCAAAGGTGAGTAATTGCATTTTTGGCTGCTAGGATACAGTATATACAGTGTGTGTATATATATATATATATATAATATATATAAGCTCTTCAATATGCGAAGATCCATAGGTGAGATTGAAAGCAGAACTAGTTCTAGTCTTAACACAGCTTCTGCCCCACAAGGGTATACAGACTATCCATAATCTGCTGCCAGAAGAGGGTCAGTGCAGGACAGTTCCAGAAAATATGGACATACGTACAAAGATTCACCACACTGCCTCCAGCAGTGCCCAAATTCTGCTGGAAGAAATTTTGACCCAAGTTGCATACGGTATGGATGTGACAGTTCACAGTTCCATACATCCAGGATCCCTTTGAGTTGAATTGCCCAAGTACTTCCCTGAGGCCTTTATAAAGAAGCCCAATTAAGTTAAGTAGTGGGTACCTTTTAAGGAGGTTATACAAATATTTAATAGTAATGGTAGGGTCTCTGGTAAATGGTTTCTCCATGGGCTCTTATGCAGGAGAAACACTTGTATTTGCACATACCTGAAGTAGTCTCTGTTTGCCTGCTGATATGCAGCTTGAAGTTGGTCAAATGGAATGATGCCCCATGTATCCAGAAATTGATAAATATAAGATAGGCCACTAAGGTGCCATCTCTGAAAAGTAAGGTCAATTTGTGCCAGCAGAAAATCTGTTTCCACTGCTAGCAACCTCAAAAATAAAATATAGGGGTCAGGGCTGGAAGGAATGTATTCTATATCATGTGCTCAGAGTGTGTGCTGCTCCAGATAAAAATCAGCTAGTTTAGGGAGTGAGGCTGAAGGAGCAAAACAATCCATCCTGCATCATGTAAGTCATTCAGTGTGCTTTCTATCTGTTTCAAGGTGCCTTATAGGCTGGGTTTAACCCAAGAAGAACAATACTCATTGTGACTGCTAGAAAATAATGTTGGAGATTGGGGAGGTTTAAATTGCCATTTGTGAGGTGAAGCTGGAGAAGAGATAATCTTATTCAGGGCAGTGTCCCTCCCACACAAATCTGGATAGAATTTTATTCCATGATGTAAAGAAATATGATGCGGGAGGGATCGGTATGATCTAAAATAGATAGAGGAGTCTAGGTAGTATGTTCATTGTGACTGCCTCTATTCTGGAATAAAAGATAAATGTAATTGTGACCACTTATGAAGGTCCCACTCAATAACTTGTGTAAGTGGTTCCTAATTAATCAAACCCAGATTTTGTAGGGATTGAGGGAGATGGATACCTAGATATTTTACCTTGCACTTCTCCAGCGCAGGGGAGATGGGATTTCAGGATCAGAGAGGGAGAGTAGTTAAGAGTGAGAAGCTCAGTTTTGCGGTATTAATGGCATAGACTGAGACTTTGGCAGAATTTGGCAATATCTGCCATACTGCTGGGAAGTAATTTCTTGGCCCGGTGAGAGTTAGCAAATGTCATCTGCATAAAGGGACAACTTGTAGGTCTCTCCTCCCAAAGGGATCCCCTACACCTCTCTGGACCTCTTTATCGTAATCTTCAATGGCTCAATGTAAAGAGCAATGAGCATAAGCAGGGCAAGAGGGGCAGCCCTGTCTGGTTCCCGTGTGAGAGCCAGGGGAGGAAATAGCCATTCACATGGAGATATACCAGTGGGGAGGCATAGATATTAGTAAAGCAGCTGACAAACCCTCCAGGAAACTGAAGGAGGACAGCACCCGCCAGGAAACTTCCATGAGACTCAATCAAATGCCTTGTTAGCATCAAGGCTGATGAGCATAGCTGGAATTGCTCTCTGTGTGATATGATCCATTAAGTGGATGTTCCACGGGTGGTGCTCCAAAGTTTGTCAGCTCCTAACAAAACCCGATTGATCAGGGTGAATTACAGTAGGCAGGATATCCTCCATTTGGTGTGCCCAAATTGCCATGAAAATTTATTATCGCAATTTAAAACAGAAATTGGCCTATAAGACATCAGGAGCTTGGGATCTTTACCCGGTTTCTGAATGGTGGAATGGATGGCATTTGCCAAGAGGGAGGCGGCGCTGTGCTGTGTACCTCTCCAAAAGCAGCCAACAGGAAAGGAAGGAGCTGGTCCAGAAATGTTTTATATCACTCCACAGGGAATTCATCATGGCCCGGCATTTCATAGTTTTGGCTCATGAAATCGCAAGTTTAATCTCCTCTTCGTAATAGGGGCCAACAGTTTCTCTTGCTGTTGTTTGGTTAACTTCAGGATGGGGAAAGAGGCCAAGAAATTAGTAATCAGGTCATCCCACCAGAATACAGGTCAGAGTAAAATTGTCTAAAAATTTCTAGACTATCGGGTAGACACCATCAGGCAACCCGAGGATGGATTTTTAAGTTGTCTAATACAAGAAGCCTTTCTATAGCCCGCTAGCCCTTTTCTGACCCTTTTCACTAGTAAATTTCTGCCTCCTCATTTCTGGCACCTTTCTTTCAACAGCTTTTGTGCTGCTTCCTAGCAATGACCCATTGTCTTCCTTACTGAATACTGAACAGAAGTAGTCATTCAGAATGGTTGCTTTGTGCGTGTCCTACTCTATTACTTTGTCTCCCCTATTAACCTAAAAGTTACCCTACATCTTTCTTTTTTCCTTAAATACTTAAAAATTTTTCCCTGCTCTTGATCCCTCTGTAATATGCAGTTCTATGTTTGATTAGGCAAGTGGGTGAAAACTGGTTGAGGGAAGACAGCAGAGGGTGGTGTTTAATGGGGTTAAATCTGGGGACGGGTCACAATTAGGGTGCACAGGATCAGTCATGGACCTATCCTATTTAATATATTAATTTGTGACACTGGGAAGGTATCCAGGTAGATGGGTCTCTTATTTGATGAAATAAAACTCTGCAGCAGGGTGGACAGTAACAAGAGGTGACGGAGCTTCAGAGGGTTCTAGAAAGACTTGAGAGGTGGTTGAAGGTCTGGCAGTTCAGATTTAATGCCCAGAAGTGCAAGATGATGCACTTGGGGAATATGAACCTATGCATGGAGTACTGATGGGAGGGGTTGCTTGGTCACATCATCAGAGGACAGAGATCTGGGAATCTTTATCAGTGACCCTCTCAAGCAAACTAGCCAGTGTTTAGGGAAGGGTTTTGACAGTAGCGGGTGAGATGATACTTCCCATACAGGTCACTGGTGATGCCTCACCTGGAGTACAGTGCCCAGTTTTGTAGTCCTCACCTGAGAAAGGACATTGATAGGCTAGAGGGTGCAGCAAAGGGTTACAAAATGATTCAGGACCAGCAAGGCAGAATGTCAGAATGTCTGAAGGCCCTGAACATGTACTCACTGGAAGCCAGATGGGAAAGGGGGACATTACTGAGACTTATAAGTTCCTAGGTGGTGTAAGTAGGAAAATTACAAGGACCTGTTGGGTAGAAATAGAGATGAAGTCTGATGAGGAGGCACAATTGGATATTAGTAGAAGGTGAATTCAAGAAGAATGTGATGAAGTTTTACTTTGTGTAAAGGGTGGTGGAGCCTTGGAACAGAGTACCAGTGGAGGTTGTGGGGCAAGGACCATTAATGGGGTAAAACATGGGTGGAATAGGGCCAAGGGACACATAATCCTACTTGGGCAACCAGGAATGGGGAAAAATGCAGGTGGAGGGAAGGCATGAATAACCCACTGTGGCACTAGGCAAAGGGTAAGGTAGTACCAACTATGAACAGACTTGATGGTCCATCAGTCTCCTTCTCATGTCGCATTCTGTTTCTGTGCTTTTGCATCCCTGATTTCCTCTTGACCTTCTTAGTTCTTACTTGGTACTCCTACCATTCTTCATCCACTTGTTTCTCCTTATACCTGATGAACGCCTTTTTGCCTTGCTGCCTTCTTGACCTTTCAGAGACCCATATTGATCTCTTGTACCTGTTTCTCTTGGTAACTGTACTAAAGTATGCCTTTGTCACCTTGAGAAAAGCCACTTATTTCTCTCCATCTTAACCTGTCTCAGACTATTCTTCATCTGGTTGAAGTCTGCCCATTTGAATTCCAGAACTTCAGCTGTTGACGGGGCTTACGGGTACTAAGGACAGCTAGAACCATATGGTATTATGGTTGCTGGACCCTAGTTGTTCCCTAACATACACTTCACACACCACTCCCGACTTGTTGAGCACCCTGCCAAGAGTGGCAGCTTGCTGGGGGTGTGGCTTAGCATCCTTAAATTGCTTAAGTGATTTGGTAAAGAAGCCTATATATTCAGGATGGGTAACCTGATGTGGTGCGGCTGCTGCTGGAGACTTTTCAATCAAGTCTGCCCAGAACAGAGACACTAGGCCTTCTCAGCATGAGACAATCTCCGATCATCTGGTATGGGCGAAGAATCTGAGAGGTTACACTGCACTGTAAATGCCACCTTGGCCAGGTGGTCTGAACAGTGCAGGACCTAGACAAAAATTTGATTCCCTTACGCCAAGGGTCACCAGTCTAGAAACTAGAAAGGACACGGCTCGACCACGCGATACAGCAGATGGAAGGTACCTAGAGAAAGCAGGAGGACACCATGGCGGCCTCATCCGAGAAAATGCTTTGTTCAGGCAGAGGCTGGAATGCCTGGAAAATTAAGTTCGGAGTGCAATCTTTATTCGTGGGCATCCCTGAGGAGGCTGAGGGAGATGACCCCTAGAATTTGCACGTACATTGTTACCACAGCTTCTAAGGCTTTTGGAGGAAAACAGTTTTTTTTTTATTGAAAAGGCATATTGACTTACCCTTGAGGGCCTAGTTAAACTCCCTCCTCCATGCACATTTGTCATAGTCTGCTCTGGTGTCAGAGATCGGACAGGTGCTCGCACTAGAAAGGCATCAGAGATCTTTAAAATATGGGATCCTGCTCTGTCCCTTTCTCTGACTTGGCATACAGTACTCGTGGTCCGGAGAAGAGCCTACAACAAAATCCATGGGTACGGCGCCAGCATAAATTACAGCATCAATTGCTTCTACCAGCAAAATTGTGTATGGTCTGGCAGGGAACACCAATTTTTTCAACGACCCAAAAGATGCACAAAAGCTGATTCAAAAACTGAAACAAAAGCTTGCTGAGTCAGATGATGAGGATGGAACCCGATGACCGGGATGAGGACCCTATGTGGAATCTGATTTATATCGGACTTAGTTTCTGGATAAGATTAAGCTTGTTATATCTGTCTCTTGGATTCTCCTGAATGTGTTCTATGTTAAATATGAAGTTTGGGTCCTTGGGGCTTAACATTGTTAATTGCTGGAACTTAGTTTTGTGGTCTATTGAGGAATTCCAGGCAACGATGTTGACTTTCTTTACAAGTTTAATGGGGCTGGAATAGAGACTTTATTACATTTACATATTCTTCTTGTCACACAGTGTTCTAATTACGGCACCATTTGCTTTTGCCCTCCTCACCTGGGGCGTGCATTGTAATGGCAGTGGAGCATTCTAGAGGCTTTTGGCACCTTGCACTATGTTACCATCTTTTGTGTGTGTTAGCTGACTATGAACATTTGATTATGGACTAGTAGTTGAACTCTGATAAATCCGTCTTTGGAGGGGAGGGTCTTTAGTGGTTGGTAATAAAATGTTTAAGGCCCTTTCTTTTTTTATATATGCATAAAATATGTAACGGTGGTGGAATAATGTTGTAAGTTGTATTTTACCTTACAGTCCCTTCTTTTGGAATGTAATTCTCTTGGGAATAACTGTATAATGTTAAATTTATGTGTATTTGTTTTATGGGAACAATGTTGAAGTTATAGCCCATAATGGTAAAAGGAATATGAGACCTAATATTTTATATTTGGTGTTTTGTCCCCATAGAGCTCTCTTGCTGTATGCCATCTTTCAGCAGTTAGTTGGTGTAAGCAGCCTATTCGAATGCCTCCTAATGATGTAACACATTTGAGGGTATCTGGTTGTTTTATCCTTACAAGAGCTATGTATCTATGAATTGTCATTTTGCTGTTATCCTCGGGGAATGTTTGTAAGTTTTGCTTACAAAACGAATAAATATATAATGCAAAAAAAGAATGGCAGCTTGCCTTGTGGGTTCTCGACTAGCTGCACCAGCATGCAGTTCTAGATTGTAACTAGTAGGGACTGGCTTTTGTCTGGACCTCTTAGCTGCTGGAATGTACCAATCAATGTCTGGCAGGTTGAGATTCCCACTACTACTACCTCCCGATTTGCTGCCTCCTTTGCTACTTCTGCCCTTATGTCCTTAGTGTTTTCATCTCTCTTCCCTGGTGGTCCTTGGACCACCCTATGCACATGTAACCCTTGTCACCCTGGGGTTACTAGAATCCCACTTAGATCTAGTGGCAGGCAGGGAAAGGCAGCTTGTGAGACACAAGTTAAATCACACTGTCTCACTCTGTCCTCAGTCTCAGCTGAGCTGGAGGGATGACATCACTTAGAATTCTCACATCAGCATAAGCCACAGAGGAATGTTGCAGCAGGGAGTTAGGTTAGAATGTTGAGGTTTCAAAGGAGTTGAGGGAAGTCTTCAGCCAGGCTCAAGAGAAGCAGGAGTGTGCTGCAGTTGGAAGCCCCTCAGAGCCTATCTCTGTCAGAGAGCTATACCAGAAACAGGGTAGTGTGTTCTCACCCTAGAGAAGAACACTGAAGATACCTGCTGAAGTGGTAGAGACTGCTTCCTGAGTTGTTCCAGTGCCCCATCCCTGGAAGGGATGGGGGAATCCAGCATTTCAGGGGCAATCCTTGGCCCGCTGGGAATGGGAAAAGCTGCCGGATGAGAGTTTGTTTTGAGTTTCCAGAAAATTGTGTTTCCTGTGAGGGAAGCCCTGGGGCACCTGCGAACCATGGTGAGTCTGCTCTGACATAGAGCCCATGTTTTCACTAAGCACAGTTGTGTAAAAGTATCTGCCTACTGTGGAGTCAGTAAAAGACTAGCCAAGGACAGTACTTGTGAGATATGTGTATGGCTTGACATGCATCTGTCCACTGGGGTCTACAGGGATGGACATTTCCACTTACAGTATGTTGCAAGTCAGGACACCAGTTGCCTAGAGAGTAGACTGTTAAATGTGATATATATTTCGTGATAGCAATCTATAACCAGAGAGTCCAAAGAAAGGTGTTGTTCCAAATGAATGGCTGGGTATGGATTTGGGAACAAGAGGTGGGAGACCCCCATCTGGAGTAACCAGGTTTACCTCACGGATTCACTTTGGGCACCTATAGCTTTCTTCCAGACACTTGGCCAGTGTCTGAAGAAAGTAGCCAGACATGGGATTAAAGATGCGATTTTCCCTTTAGAGCTAGAAGCGCTCATGGGTGGTAGAGGAACCACCACCAAAATCCATCACATATGGACATGTGTATTAGAGCTGGCCGAGATGCCAAGCCAGGAAACCAAGAGTAAGAGTGCCAGTTCGGGCGTAGGAGCCCAGATGTGTTCTGAACCTGGGGTTGTTGTATGAAGAAGAAGTGTTCTACCCTCTGTAGATCTGCATATCCAGTGAGTGTAGCCCCATGGGGATCCATCTTGCTTTGTATTCTTGTGCTGAAGTGAATAAAAGACACACTTTAGAATCCCACTCCTGGTTTGACATCATCAGTTCTTGCTTCCTGAGTTCGGAATTACTTGGGTGCCCGACCAGAAGTGCAAACCTAGCCCTGATGCCCGAGCGAATGTTTTCTCCCAAACCTATGCTAGCCAGGTAGTGGGTTACAAAATGAAGGCACCGCAACCCCTGGTTACAAAATGGAGGCACCGCTGAGGATTTGGGTTTGAATCTTGGGAGAGAAGAAAATAATTACTCACCTTAGTCATTATGTTTCTTCTATTGGAGTCTTGCTGTATTTTGACAAGTGCAGTTAGTCCCAGCCTTTAAACTGCCCCGGAGAACAATTGGTTAACCTTTCTATGCAGAGCATAGAATGCTGAGCTCAAGCTCGGTTGATGTCTCTGTCTGTTTCCCTTGAACACTAACTGTCAGATTCTTACGAGCAACACTCAAATAGTATTCTATGTGGAAATTGTAACACAAAATTTTTAATAGCCAACTGGCAACAAAAAGTTTTGGACTACCAAAAGAAGACTCAAGTCAGGAAACCCAAAACTCAAAACCCAAACCAAATAGGAATATAATAAAAATAAACACCCACACAAAAGAGGGTGTAAAGAGCACCCCTGAGGTGCACACTGCACCTGCCCACCCACGTCCCAAACCCAGGTTCTGAGAGGGAGGCAGTGAGAAGTCAGAATACAGCAAGACTCCAATAGAAGAAACATAATTACTAAGGTGAGTAATTTTTCTTCAAACAACTTGAAGTCTTGCTGTATTCTGACAAGTGCAGACTACTCAAGCAGTACCTCCATGGAGGAGGGACAGAACCTACTTTGGGAATAGGCTCTGAAGTACTACTGTGTTAAACTGAGCATCACTCCTAGCCTGGATATCCAGAGAGTAATGCTTGGTAAAGGTATGGACTGTTTTCCAGGTGGCTGCTTGACAAATTTCTAAGAGAGGATATCCTGGCAGCAGCCAGGGAAGCAGCTGTACCTCTTGTGGAATGAGCCCTCAGGCCCGAGGGTGGAGTTTTTCCCAGTTTTCATAGCAGAATTGTATACAAGACATGATCCACCTGGCAATAGATCTCTTGGCAGGTTTGCCCTTTCCTACTTCTCCATAAGTGAGGAACAACTGGAGGGAGTCAAACCTGGACCCTTGGTACGCTCCATGTAGTAACTAAGGGCTCTTTAACATCTAAACTGTGTAGCCTCCTCTCCTGAGGAAGAATGATAAGTGAAGAAAACAGGAAGAGACATAGACTGGTTTAAATGGAAGTCTGAAACCACTGTGGGCAAAAACCTACTATTGGTTCTAAGGACCACTTTATCCCTATGAAAGGAGATAAAATCAGGTTCCACTGACAGGGCTTGCAATCCACTGATACGCCTGGCAGAGGTAATGGCTACCAAGAACACAGTTTTCCAAGTCAAGTACTTAAGCTCTGCTTAAGACATAGGCTCAAAAGGGGTTGCATAAGTTGAGCAATGCAAACATTCAATCCCAGGCAGGGCAGGGTCTCTAAAAGGAGGACTGGTGTGAAGTAATCCTTTAAAAATTTATAGAACACAGGGTGAGAAGATAGTGAGGAAGACTTCCCACAGACAGAAACCCAGAAACAGCTGACAAGTGTACCTTTAGAGTAGCTGGTCTGAGGCCTAGGCTATTAAATGGACTATATAATCCAGAACAGTAAGCAATCCAGCAGTATCTGGAGAAGTATGCTTCTTAGAAGACCAAATGCTGAATCTCTTCCATTTGGAGTTATAAGTCTTTCTGGTGGAGGGCTTTGAGAAGCTTTGAGAATATCCAGAACCCCTTGGGAAAGATGCAGATCTGCAAACTCTAACTCTTCAAGAGCCATGCCTTGAGATTGAGAGACTGGAGATCGGAGTACCAAATCCTCCTCTGAGAGGATGTTAACAGGTTGTAATTCCTGGAAGAGACAGGGAAGATGGACTGCTAGGGACAGCAACAGGGGGTACCAGGGCTGTCTGACCCAATCTGGAGCAATCAGAATCACTTTGCAAGGTTGAGACCTTATTTTGACTAAAACTTTGAACAGGAGTGGAAGGGAGGAAGACATACAGAAACTTCCCTTCCCAATTCAGAATCAGGGCATCCAGGGAACTGAGCCCAAGACTGGAGGTCTGCAACAAAAAGAGAGGAACTGGTGATTGTCTAGGGCTGCAAAGAGATCTATCTCTGGAGTGCCCCACCTTGAAAAATCACTTTCAACACTTGAGGGTCCAGGGACCATTTGTGATGGCCCTGAGAGATCCTGCTCAGTGCATCTGCTAGACATTGTCCTTCCCTGGAAGGTGGACTGCTACCAGAGAGGTTTGCAGAGAATAAGCCAGGGACCACAATTTCATGGCTTTCATGCACAAGGCCGTGGACCGAGTACCTCCCTGCTTGTTGATGTATCACATGGTGGGGTGTTGTCCGTTCTGACCTGAACCACCTTGTTCTGTGCTGATTGAGAGAGACTTTCAGGGCCAGAAAACTGCCCTGAGCTCTAGGAGACTGATATAGAGAAGGGATTCTGAGGGGACCACAGCCCAGGGCAGTGAGGGCCCCAGATGGGCTCCCAGCCCAGAAGAGAAGCGTCCGTGGTAAGGACCACTGAACAAGGCTGAGTGGCAAAAGGAACACCTTGTCTTAAATTGTCCTAATCCTGCCACCATTGGAGGGCTTGGATCAAGGTCAGAGTCACTGGGATCAGTTTGGTAAGGAATCCTTCCTCTGAGACCAAAAAGCTCTCAGATGGAACTGAATATCCCTCATCTGGAATCTTGCCCTTGGACCACTGCTGTTGAAGCTTCCATGTGGCCCAAGAGCTGGAGGAAATGCCTTGCTGGTTGAGATACCCGAGGCTGAAGGAAGAGGCTAGTTCCATAAGAACCCTTGCCCTTTCTAGAGGGAGAAAGGCTCTTGTTTCTGACTGTGTCCAGTTCTGCCCTTATAAAGGTAAGAAGCTGGACTGGTTTGAGAACTGACTTGGGAAGGTTGAGAAGAAATCCTAGAAGTGAGCACTTGCTGGGTCACTTGCAGGTGAGACTTTGACTTGGTCTGGAGACTGGCCCACTATTAGCCAATCGTCCAGATATGGAAAACTGGAAATCATTTGCCTCCTTAGAAAGGCAATTACTACTGCCAGACACTTTGTGAAAACCCTTGGGGCTGAGGTTAGGCCAAAGGGCATTGCTCTGAACTGACAGTGGCCTGAGGGCAACTCAACCTGAGGTACTTTCTGTGGGAGCCCTGATGGGAATGTGAAAGTAGGCTTCTTGAGGTCCAGGAGGCTAACCAGTCTCCTGGCCTTTAGAGAGGAAGGATTATTCCCAGAGTTACCATCTTGAACTTTGGTTTTAAAAGATGTTTGTTTAGATATCTTAGGTCTAGGATGGGTCACCACTCCCTGTCTTTTTGGGGTCAGGAAGTACCTGGAGCACAAGCCTTGCCCCAGTGTAGGTAGGTACTTCTATGGCTCTTAAGGTCAGGAAGAGAAGAAACCTCTGCCTCTAGGGCAAGGGTTTCTGAGAGATTTGCAGGTGGAAAAGATCTGGCTCTTATCTTTGGAAATTTCTTGAAGCTGAGAATCAGTCCCTGGCTTACCACTTCCAGGACCCACTTGCCTGATGTAATAGACTTCCAGTCCTGGACAAAGTAAGCCAGCCTGCCCCTACTGGAATAGGGAGAGTCGACCCGGCAGGCCCATCAGGGTGTCTACTTGGCAGGGGCTTTAGGCTGAGGAGTGGATGCAGCCCTGCTCATCCCCCTTCTTCCTCTCCCTCTGAAGAACCCCCGTGAAAAGGAAGAAGAGGCCTCTGTGTTACAAAAGGCCTTGAAAAGGCCTGCCCTGCCCCTAGACTGCTGCCTTTGAGGAGCTGCCTGCCTCTTCTTGGCCTGAGCACTCCTGTATGTGGTCCTGTACTCGTCCATTTTCTTCATGTAATTCTCTGTCTGCTCCCCAAACAGAGAATTACCCACTACAGGAAAATTCATGGCTTTAGCCTGGGTATCCCGTGAGAGGCTAGTACATCTGAGCCAAGCCTTCTCCCAAGAGCCACAGATGTAGCCATGACTCTTGATGACACATCATTAGAGTCTACAGCAGCATGAAACTGAACTTTAGATGCCTCAATCCCATCTGCAGCCACCTCTCCAGCTCCTTGGCTAGCTGGGGAGGTCTGTTTAGCTAGTGCCAGTACAGTGTCCCACCTGGACTTCTGATACCTGGCTGTATAGGCCATAATTTGCCTGTCTGAGTCCCAGGAAGATGCCATGTACAGCTTTTGCCATGGCATCAACCTTCCTAGAGTCTTTTCTGGGGTGTGAAGCCAAGGAATGTTTGCCTTATCACAGGCAGCAGCCTGCACAACCCCAACATGGCTGCATTGGTGGTATAAAACTCTGTTTCTGAGCCTGGGAGGTATACCTCTTGTCCATTCTTCTGTCCACAGGACGTATAGAACTGGAAGACTTAGAATTTTTGTGTCTGTTTCCCAAAAGATTTGTGGAGGGAACAGACAGTCTCCTGACTCTGGGATGTCCATCATTTCTACATAATCAGGCTCCTCCTGATCCTCCATTGCCTCTTCCATAGGAAGTTGGAGGTCTCAGCCACCTTCTGTAGAACATAAGGTGGAAGGGGATCCAGAAAGCCTAGGAGGATACACCTTAAGGTCTGTCTGGGAGATGTCTGTTTCACAGGCACATCTAGACTTTCACCTTCACCATCATCATCAAACTCCCTTCCTCCTCAAACTCCGTTCATAAAATTCTTCCAAAGTATAATCGTGAATGGGGAACCGATCAACCAAGCCCCTGCTAAACGGTGCCGGTTTCGTCGAACGGACGAAGTGATTCTACAACCAATTGTTTGGCTATTTCTTCAGCGGTCGGAACATGGACTTCTGGATCCGAACCGATGATTTTTCTTTGCGCTTTTTGTTGACCCGATCTCGGGATCGGCTCTCCCTTTGCCAGAAGAAGATCGCCTCGGTCAGAGGGAACTCTTCTGGTTCGCTGGAACCGAACCGGCTGGCCATCTGGGTCAGCGGACTTCTCGGCCTCCTTTCCTCAGTCTACCTAATCTCTTTCCAGGGTAGATTTGGGAAAATTCCTGCAAATTTGGCAGTCTGAATCAAGGTGGCCAAACCTCAGACAATAACACAGGTGGTGGGGATCGGCCTTAGCAAAGACCCTCCCCACACACACTACAGTGTTGAAACCCAGTGGCCCAGTTTTTTTTCTTGGGTTTCTCGACATGGCCAACCTAACCAAACGTATCTTTTTTCAGCAACCGCCAGAAGACTTTTATCAGTTCCTAACCGTGTCACTAGTCTTGAAAAAATGTTTAAACACGTTTTTAGAACTGATAAGAACCGTAACCACACACTCAAAATTTACAAAAGAATTAAACAAATGATCTGTTCGGCCAACCAATCCACACTTTTTACAAGTTCACACAGAAACACAGTACAAAACTATCTAGTACTCACGATACCACAGACAGAGACTGAACCGAATATACAGGAAACTTTTTCGTTAGAAACCGACTAAAAAACAACACTTAAACCGACTTTCGAATCGAGCTGCAGGAGAAATCTCCTGAGCAACTGTTCAGTGAGGCAGAGTAAAGAATCTGATGGTTAGTATTCAAAGGAAACAGACAGAGACATTAACCGAGTTCGAGCTCAGCATTCTATGTTCTGCATAGAAAGGTTAACCCTTTTTCTCTCTGGGGCAGTTTAAAGGCTGGGGCTAACTGCACTTGTCAGCACACAGCAAGACTTCAGGTTGTTTGAACAAGAAAGGTTTGCTCGGATTAGGCTAGCATTTTGGCTGTCTGGCGGTAGGTAGCCCAAAAGTGGAAGCATTGCCACCCAAATGTCCCACTGAGTGCTGCTGTTCTGCTGCTGTAATTGTGCCATCAGTTTACCGAGGAGCAGTAAAGCCCGAGAGGTATGCCCCTAATCCTGCATCAAAGTTATGTTTGCCAGCTTTTAAAAGTTATGTGTGACATAAAAGTGTGAAAACTGTGGGAAACAAACAGAGATTTGTACCCTAGATGTTGGAAGTGCCTGTTGTATGGACAGAGAGAGCTGAGTGAAATGCCATGAAAATGGTCGAAATTGTGCTCCCACCGAGGAGTTACAGTTGAAACAAAACAAAAAGTGTGGTTTGCAGTTTAAATTTGTCTGCTCAATGATCACTGTGGAGGAGAAGAGCATGAGAAGAAAGAGGCTCATTTGCATAGCGTTGAGTGATAGGTGAGTCTGCAATCAGTCCCGCCCGCAAGCCAGCTCTAGAGTGACTGCACAGTGTTCGAGAAGGGAGAGAGAGAGAGATGTGTGAACTGGCTTGCCAGGAGGAGCGTTGTGGTGACTGAAAACGTTATAAAAGTGGTAAAATTGACTTTTCCGCTTAAAATCGGGTTCAACCCGCATTTCGATCATCTGAAAGAGAGTGAGGTGTTCGGAGGACAATCGCAGGACTGCCAGCCCGCTTCATTCCAGAGGCCTTCAAGACTTGCTGTAGGCCGAATTTTTCCATCGCAATAACCAGCTACTGATTAAGTGAGTACCAACCCAAGAACCACTCAAACTGTGTGTGTATTTAACTGAAGCCAAATGAATCTGTGTGTAGTAGTGTGATCATTTTGCAAAGAAGGAGTGTCAAGTTAATCAAGCTAAGCAGGAATTCTAAGCATTAGACTGTGAGCATAATCAGGGTTCAGCAACAGTATCATTTTCAAAGCCAGGAGAGACTGTGGGTTTGTGAAAGATGCAACAAGAAATACAGGCAATATTGTGCAATGAAATACTGTGGCTTTAGAGACTTTTAAGCAAGAACAGTGAGTTACAGCCAATAAAAAGTCCAGTAAAATCACATAAATGTGCTAAGAGAACAGACAGTGCAGTTTAAACAGTTTGAGTGCACTTTATCAGTAGCGTGTAATCGGAAGCGCAATGGCTTGAGTCAGAAACAGAACTTTGATGCGAGGAGTGCTGCCGCCGCCATTACAGGGTGGGGTAAAGTAAACACAGCAGCAGGGGAGCCATTTTGTAAAAGTTCTTCCAACAGAGGGGACTTGAGATAACAGTGAGCTTTTGTTTTTCTCTGCAGTCATGGCTTTGGGATCAGCCCACTACCATGATCATGCCCGGCTATGATAGTAGAAGAGTTAACAGATTGAAAGATATTGAGAGATGTTACTACAGGGATGTTTGCCTCCTCATGTGGCAATTCCTGGATATCCGTAAGAGGTGCATAAGGCTTAAAGGCTTGAAGGGACGCCTTCATGGTTCCTCACTGTTCTGGGTGCCTAGAGAGACACATGGCTCAACCAAAGCACCCAAGATCTGTTTGGCTCCCACATGGACAAAGCTCCAAGAACCTGCAGTTGTAGCACATCACCAGGTAGAGCCTGTTGATGAGGCTCAGCAGAGTGTGGCATGAAGCAAGAGGGTGCAGATCTACAGACAGAGCAAAATACTGATGTGTCCGAGTCCGGGTCACAGAGAGACAGTGCGAGGAGCATCAGCAGATCCGTGGAGAGAGGGGCGAGCTCTAGTCTCATCAGAGAAGATGAGATTACAAAGGCTCTTGAATGGGAGGTGTCAACCTCCATGCCCAGCGAGGAGTGGTCAGTCTCAGGAGTAAGGATGACTGGTCACTTCTAGGCTCAGATCCTCAGTGAGGAAGAGGATGAGGGGGAACCCATGTGGCCTTATGAAGAAGGTGCAGAGCCACAGCCTTGGGCTCTTGCCTCAGAGGAGCAGAAAGTAGGAGAGATTGGTGACTCCACAGCCCTGTCCCCAAGAGGAGGAGTCAAAGATCCATTTTACATTGCATTGGCACGCTGTAGCTGGCAGAACCAGGACTGGCCAGCCCTAAGCCAGGCCAGAGGTCTCAAGTTGACCAAGTGTAGTAAAGAGGAAAGACTGGTTTGTAGGAAGGCGAATGAGATCTATGGGATATCCTTTCCTATCTTTGCTTGGAGAGTCTGGGAGGAGATTGAAAGAAACAGGAAATCCTGGATAGTGGAAGAGGCCACAAGATATGTGCATCCTGGTGCAAGTCGGTATGTCCGAGACAGAGTGTTACAAGAGAAATTCAGACAATGGAAAGTTAGAGAACACTATTTATAGACACTGTTCGGACGTGGATGGAGGGGACATGAAACTTCTTCAGTGTGAATTATGAGTGCCCAGACGGGTAATAATTCTTGCACCTGACCCATTGTGTTATTTCCTCAATGCAGGAAACTTCCTGTGTATGTACCCATGCCTACCAAGTGTAAAGCAGAACAGTGGTAGCTAGTGCTGCCATCCAGCCATTGCCGCATCATGTTGTTCCGCCAGACTGGCATTCCAGGAACCAGGTGCCCCAGATTCATCAGCCTTGCAGTGTACTGGCTTCCAGATTCCATCGCCTGCTCTTCCAGATGACTTCATATCCAGAGAGGACACCAGTCCAGCTGTATCCTGATTCATCACCTGGGATTTCGATGACTTCAGACCAGCTGTTTCCTGTCCTGTTCCAAGGTTCCATCTCCTCGATGACATCACCCCAGCAGTTTCAGATGTGCCATCCTGTCATTTTCCGGAAGATGTTCACCCATTTGTATCCGAAGAACGCTGCCAGGGAGAGTCTTCAGCTGGAAATCCAGGTGTCGATTGATTTTATTCTTCAAGGGACTGGTAAGTCCAGACTTTTTATTTTAATGACACTGCGGTACACACCCTACACCTAGCAGACTTCAGACTTGTTTGAACTGTCCTCAAAGACTCTCCTTCGGGATTACAGTCCTACCAGAACTGTGCTTCACCGAGCTCCGGCCCAGGAGAGACTCTTTCTTGGACTTGCCTTCAGGCACTGTTGTCACTAGATGGGACTTTTAGGGCACTCCATCCCCAAAATGTGTATTGTAAATAATGTTGTTGTTTTTCTACTGTTTCTAATGTTTTTCTACTTTTCTAAAAATATATTTTTGGGATTCTCCAGTGTTTCGTTGGTAGGGGTTAGATAGTACTGTGTTTGCAAATTAGAGGTTGTTTTGTCTTTCTCGTGCAGGTGATCCTGAAGAAGACAAGAAAAGAAGACAAGAATAGAAAACAAGAAGAGGAAGAAGGACTCATTGGAGTCCCTCATGTACTTGAAAGTAGTAGTGTTGAAAGTACAGTGTTGTTGTATGCTGTGTTTTAACTTTTCCTTCCACAGCTATGGTTGTGGGGAGTGTGGACTAATACCTAGAGTATAGTATTAGCTTCTTGTGGTTTGGTGCAGGTGTCCAGGGTTGGGGGAGGTTCCCCTGTTTTTAGGGTAATTTGGGTTATGGTCAGATAGGTTTTCCCTAGAGGGCTAGGGGGATAGACAGGCTGTGGCCTGATCCGCAGTAGGGCCGTAGTACTGATCTGTGTAGGCTATGCTATGGGCAATTCTACCAGGGCCACTAGGTAACCATAGCAAGATCGCAGAGTAGAGGCTGATGCATCAGCTGATGGCCTCTAGGCCCTTAGTGTTGCCTGCCTGTGCCTGGCACATGGTAGGGGAGAAGGCAGCGCTACCTCCTGTAGTCAATACATAGGGTAGGATGGCCTGGGCAGGTGGGAATGACTGCAGACAGTCATTTTCCTGGTTGAGGGTAGGTGTAACCCCTTGTCACCTGGGGTTACTAAAATCCCACTTAGATCTAGTGGCAGGCAGGGAAAGGCAGCTTGAGACACTAGATAAGGGTTTCACACTGTCTCACTCTGTCCTCAGTCTCAGTTGAGCTGGAGGATGACATCACTTAGAATTTTCACAGCAGCATAGGCCACAGTGGAATGTTGCAGCAGGGAGTTAGGTTAGAATGTTGGGATTTTCAAAGGAGTTGAGAGAAGTCTTTAGCCAGGCTCAAGGAAAGCAGGAGGTGTGCTGCAGTTGGCAGCCCCACAGAGCCTAGCTCTGTTAGAGTGCTACACCAGAAACAGGGTAGTGTGTTCTCACCTACAGAAGAACACTGAAGATAGCTGCTGAAGTGGTGAGAGACCACTCCCTCAAGTTGTTCCACGCCCCATCTCTGGAAGGGATGGGGGAAGAAATCCAGCATTTCAGGGCAATCCTGGCCGCTGGGAATGGGAAAAGTTGCCGGATGAGAGTTTGTTTTGAGTTTCCAGAGAATGTGTTTCCTGTGAGGGAAGCCCTGGGACACCTGCAAACCATGGTGAGTCTGCTCTGACACAGAGCCCATGTTTTCACCAAATACAGTTGTGTAAAAGTATCTTCCTACTGTGGGGTCAGGAAAAGACTAGCCAAGGACAGTACTTGTGAGATATGTGTATGGCTTGACATGCATCTAACCAGTGGGGTCTACAGGCATGGACATTGCCACTTACAGTACGCTGCAAGTCAGGACACCAGTTGCTTAGAGAGTAGACTGTTAAATGTGATACGATTTGTGGTAGCACCACAACCAGAGAGTCCAAAGAAAGGTGTTGTTCCAAATGAATGGCTGGTATGGATTTGGGAACAAGAGGTGAGAGACCCCCATCTGGAGTAACCAGGTTTACCTCAACGGATTCACTTTGGCACCTATAGCTTTCTCCCAGGCACTTGGCCAGTGTCTGCAGAAAGTACCCAGACGTGGGATTAAAGATGAGATTTTCCTTTTAGAGCTAGAAGTGCTCATGGGTGGTAGAGGAGCCACCATCAAAATCCATGACATATGGATGTGTGTATAAGGGCTGGCCGAGATGCCATGCCAGGGAAACCAAGAGTGAGAGTACCAGTTTTGGCTGCAGAGCCCAGATGTGTTCTGAACCTGAGGATTGTTGTATGAAGAAGTGTTCTGACCTCTGTAGATCTGCATATCCAGTGAGTGTAGCCCGTGGAGGTCCATCTTGCTTTGTATTCTTGTGCTGAAGTGAATAAAAGCTACAGTTTAGAATCCCACCCTGGTTTGGACGTTATCAGTTCTTGCTTCCTGAGTCTGGAATTACTTGGGTGCCCTGACCAGAAGTGCAAACCTAGCCCTGATGCTGAGCGAATGTTTTCTTCCTGAATCTAGGCTAGCCAGATAGTGGGTTACAAAATGCAGGCCCTGCAACCTCCTGTTACACACAGTTTCTTACCTGGTGCCTCTGTGAACTGAACTCACAGCAATTCTATTATCCTATTCCTCCTGAAGGATCCATCCTCCACTGCCTCGATTCCTTCATTGACACAGAGGACTACTCCTCAACCTTTATCTTCCCTTATCATACCTATACATGGTGTAGTCTGGGACCATCATATCCCAATGTTCTTTGTGGCCCAAGTTTCTGTAATGGCTATCAGGTAAAATCCAGCATTTGCTGCCATTATCTGGAGCTCACTGAGTTTGTTTCTCAGGTTCCTGCCATTAAAGTAGACTGCCTTCCATCTTGTGCCTAGACCTCTTATGTGTTTTACAAGACCCCACTCATTTTCCCTAGACCCTTAATCCTTAATTTCTTGTTTTTCTTATTTTTTCAGGCTTAGTGGACTCCTCCATGGTGTTATTCTCTACAATTTTATGAACTCGTGCCTTGCTGCTTCTCCTCCAATACTTCTAGTTCCCAGTTCTGGCAGAGTCCAGATAGGTTCCCCACTTTCAACCCTTCTCAGTGGTATCATAGCCTCAGCCTCCCTTGCAGTCAGTTTAAATGTCCACCAGTGTAGACATCAAACTTCTGCCTCAGCCTTGTCCACCTTCTTGTTAGGTGAAGGCCATTACCTTGAAGAGCATCCTGCCCCAGAAGCTGCCCCAGTCCCCCACAAAGCAGCACCCTCCTCATGACACCATCCCTTCAACTAGTCAGTAAACTCCTTGATCTCCTCCTTCGTCATTCTGTCCTTCCTATTTCCCACCCAACACAGGAAGGACCTAGAAAAATGCCAGGGCAGCTGAGTGTGCCTTCAGTCTGTCTCCCAGCTTTTGAAAGTTCTGCTTCCCTGTCTCCATAGGCTGGTTAGTCAGATCATTGCTACCCAAATGTAACAGCACCCCCAACTCCTCCACCCCTCCCTCTACCATCCTCCCAATCCTAAGGAGCAGTATTGCATAGTAGTTAAGAGCACTGACCTGCAAACCTGGAGAACTGGGTTTGATTCCCCGCAGCCACCACTTGCATGTTGTGCGATCATGAGCAAGTCACTTAATTCCTGTGCTCCCAGGATGCACCAGGAAACAAGCCTCAGCTTAGTGTGTCTTTCTTGCCAAAAATTGTAAAATAAATAAAAATAAAAATCCATATCCCAGATGGCTGATGCTCCAGGACAGCATCTGACCTCCCCACTCCTTTATTCCTCCATCCACACCTTCTCCACCCTTCTAATCATTGAGTCCCCTATGACTATGATAATCCTTGCTAACTTCATCCTGCTATTACCTCTGGGTGCTACCATGTCACTCTACCCTTTCTTCCTGACCAACCAACTCAGAGTGCTTTCGGTGGAGTCAGGCACCTCTGCCTCCTTCAGGTGTGCAAAGTGATTTGTTGTCAGGATTTTGTGGGTTTGGTTGAACATATGTGACTGCCCTGCCTCCTTTCCCTGCTCCCCACTCCACCACCCTCCAGCCTCCAGCCTCCTGGGCCAGTGGGCCTTGGGAGAGTGAAGGTGTGGGATGTGGGCACCAACTCATTTAGTGTTGCAGGTGAGATATCTCCTTCTTCTTCTCTCTTCTCTCTTGCTGGTTCCAGTTGAGCATGGAGCTCCCCAAACATCCAGGTCATACAACTCCTCTTCTATCCCTGTTTCATATCTTGGGTAATGGAGGAGATCCAGTGCCAGATGCCAACAATCTTGGACTTGAAAACTAATTGAATCAGTCACACCTGTAAATGGGAACAAGCCCATTACACTGTAATCACTCTTGTTGTAAAAAATTGCCCATACATTATATTGTGTGGCTGGACAGTTCTTCTCTGCCACTGTTGGGGCAAAAACTTTTCTACAGCATTTCAACCTCCTCCTCCTGATATAGCCACATGTTATCCTCCAGGGCAAGACTGTGGGCACCTGCCTGAGATCTCCATTTATGCTCTAACCATGCAATTTGTAACCTTCAGACATCAAAGCTCAGTAAAACAGTAAGGAACAATTTGGCATGAGGTCGTCAGGCATGAACAGACTTGTATCAGGGAGTCCAGCACTGTGGAGAGGGTATTATAGACCTCCACCACTGCAATGTACCCACTAGTAGAGACTACAACCAGACTTGAAGTTTCCAACAAATCTCAGATCCAGATCCCATTTTGACAGTACAGGAGTACTTTCACAGTTGGAGGAAAAGGACTTGGGGATCATTATTAATGTTAGTCTGTAGTCCCATGACCAATGCCAGAAGGCTGCAGGGAATGCAAATAAGATATTGGGGTGCATTAGTAGGGGTTTGGTAGCAGAAGAAATTAAGAGAATCTGGCCCTGTACAGATCCTTGTTGAGTATTATGCACAGTTCTGGAGTTTGCACTTTGAAGAAGAACAGGGGCATCTTGTAAGCTGTTAAGAGGAAGGCCAAGAAGATGATTCAGGGACAGCAGGGGATGACATATGAGACAGAATGGATGATCTTGACATGTATGCACTAGAACCAGGAGGATAGAGGGAACATGCTAGAGACCTTTAAGTACCTAAGGGTATCAAGAAAGCAGACAGCATCCTGTTCACAAGAAGTGAGGGTGAGGTAACAAGAGGCCATGGATGGAAACTGGTGGGAAGCTTCAGGAGGAATGTAAGGGAGTTTGTTACAGACAGGGTGGTGGAAAGTGGAGTGCATTGTATGGAGTTGGTCGCTGGTTTCAAACATGGGACAGACACAGGGAATGGTCCAAAACCAAGAAGGCAGGGAGGGTGGGCAGTCAGGGAAAGGGCTGAGTGGGTTAGAAGGGGTGTTGAAATGCTGTCAGGGTTATCGGTACACTAGCTCTGGTCCAGCAATAGGCTGGGTAGATGCAGGCAGGCACCCAACAAACTCGATGGGCTGTTGGGCCTTTTTTGCTGTTAACATCTATGTTTCTATGTTTCTATCCCAAGAAGAAGTGTCCTCAGAGAGTCCAGCATCCAGCTTAACAACTTCACATCAAACTCCTGAAGGAAGTCTCTGCTTTCCTCAGGTGAGTGGCACTCAAGAACAGTCGACATCTCAGACCAGCCAAACACTTGAAGGCTACACACGCAAATGTTCCTGCCAACTCAATAGCAGACATCACATAACTTCAACCCAAATCTAATGCAGATGGCCACACCATCACCCCTGTGCCCCAATCTTGGGTACTGAATCATAGAAATGTTTGGAGGGCCCATATCAGTCAGCACAGGGCCAACAGAGCCATCAAGTCATGTTTCTGTGCTACAGCTACATTGGCATGAGAATCAGAGATAACATCCTTGATGATATCTTTATTCACCACCATCATGGCATTGCATGGCAATTTCTGAACTGGGAGAGTCTGGCAAGTTCACCCCCAATTATTTCCTGTTCCCAGTATTGCCTGGGGACTGAATTAGGCAAGAAATATCTCTGCCCAGTTCACTTCCACCAGACAAGCCCCATGGGACCAGTATGTCCCGGTCCCTACTGCTCCTTATAGGGTGAGTAATCCTGAAGGCTTTTATCTGTGAATAATGCTGAATGAGGGGCAACGGTATAGATGTTAAGGGCTTGTGGCTCCATAATTCAGTTCAAGATTACACCATTACCCATCTACATAATGTGCATGTGACAGTGCTTGACTTAAGAAAATAATAAAGGGTCTGAGCAATGGAACCCTACCCTAGACACTGCCCTTCCACAAGCAGGGGACCTGGCTCAAGACAGGCTTTTAAACGTTAAATCCTTAGGACCTGGTAGTCAAACACAGACCACCACCAGTGCCAGCTACTGACTCCATGGTGCCAGTTCTTGGCCAGGAGATAGCAGGTCCAGGAGAGAACAGCACAAATTGATGACACTCATGGGAGGAGGAGGAGGAGGAGGAGGAAACAACTTAGGGGAGACAATAACCCTACACCCAGAAAGTCACAAAAGGAGTCGATAGTTATTCAATACTGCTGGGCTAAGTCCAGATCACAAAGTGTGGTAGAAAAGGCTCACAGTCACACCACTGGGGTCTGCACTTCCACAATACCAGGTGAAACAGTGCCCTTCAACAGGGACCACTGGGGAGAGTCCAGGGACCATTGAGGTGATTCCAGGAAAAGCTGGAGTCTGGATCCTCAGAGTCAAAGGCCCCAAAACAACTCTAGCCCAGCTTAAGTAGTACCACCTTAGGCTTTGGAGGACAAAGTAAAGGGGCTCTCACTTTCTCATCCATTCAGGAGTAATTCTGATGCCAGTTAACCAGGAAAGTCTCTAGGAATCCATGTCAAATCCTGAGACAACTTCGGATTGCATCCAGAATTTGATTTAACTCACTGATTCCCTAGAGACTTTCCTGGTTAAGCTGGCATCAGGTTGCTGACAGTCACGCACTGCTGGATAAAACAAAATGTTTAATATTACATGGGGTCCTTTCCTGGCATATTGTTCATAAAATGGTTGTCTTTTCAGAGAACCGATAAATGCACTGTACTTTTCAGTATTTCAGAATCTTGATTTATAGATATTAGTCTAGTGTGGTTAGTTGGTGGTGTCTAGTGATGCTTTCTGAAATAAATAGGGATTCTGATATTATATTTATTGTAAGTAAAATGTAATTTCCAAGTCAGTGCTCATAACATAATAATGTATTTGATACAGTTTTAATTACATATTTATAAATATGTATATGTATTATTGAGAAACTTAATAAACTTTAGATTGAAAAATAAATCCTGGAGATACCACCACAGACAAACAGAACTAAGGCCCACTCAAACATGTCCACATGATGATCAAATCAGAGGCATTCACCTTGACTCTGGCAACATTGCTGGAGCAGTGTTCCCAGACCACTCCAAGGCCTTTGACATTGTCTGCCATCCCTCCTACTTACTCCCTCCATCAAATCGGTTTCTCCACTGGCCCCTTGCATGGTGCGCTTGCTACCTCTTGGCTCATTCCCAGTGCGTAAAATAAATGGGACCCTGTCTGACACCCTAATTGTCCACTCCTGGGGTTCCCAGGGCTCCATCCTGGGTCCCCTACTCTTCAGTCTCTACCTAAACACCCTGCCCAATGCCTGCTCTGGAAAAATTCTACAGTATGTGGATGAGGCAGTTTCTATGCCTCACACCATACATCTGCCTTCCTCCAGGACTGTCTCCAACATACCTTCAATCAAGCAGAAACATGGTTCAAGGACCATAGACTTGTCATCAGTCTGAAAAGACTATGTCTTTGATTTTCTCCGCCACCAAAACAAAGCAAAGAATGCACCACTCCTATCCTTCCCAGCACTCAGCACCCTTGAGCAGGTATCCACCTCCTAATACCTAGGGATTACCTTGACTCTGCCCTCACTTCCGCGCCACATAAATGCTCTCTTGGCTGCCACTAACACCACTAACACTAAATACCATCACAGGGACCGCCTCCCACCCGATGCTCTCTGGCTGGCCATCACATCCTCTGTCTTGTCCCTAGTGGACTATGGGCTCCTACATACAGAGCTGCTGATAATACTGCACTCAATAAGATCCAACTCTCCTCAGCAAGGCCTGCAGGCTCCTGACTGGTGCCTCTAGGCTCACCCATACCTGCACCCTCTATTCCACTGCCAATCTCCTCAACTTCAAGAAAGACTCCATTACCAGACCTGCCTACTTACCAAGAAAATTCTGCCTGGACTCCCCCACCCGGGTCTCTGCCTCCCTTCAGCATGCCTCCCACTGTCTCCATCCACAGTTTGGACAAGGCTAGCCTAATGATACCCAGAACTAGAATCTCTCTAGCACAGAGATCCTTCTGCTACAGGACCCCCACCTGGTTTAACTCTCTCCCAGTCACTGTCACCAACACTCCCCAAATTTCCCCATTTAAAATCACTCTTCGAACCACCCTTCAACTCCCCTGCTGTAATTGTCACTAGCCAGCCACATGCCTTCTAGTGCTCACAGTTCTTGACAATGTCCCACGGACAGCCTCCTCCCTCCCCCACTGACCCCCAACTCTCCTCTGCTTATCCCTGTATTTCGGGATTAACTTTGATTCATGTGTAACATGTAATAGACTGTGTCAAATGTTTTCATGTGTAACAATGTAAATAGACTGTATAAAATGCATGTAATTCTTTCTGACTGCATTTCCTGTGACCTGTATCACTGTTTTTGTCCTGTCTGTGACGAGGTGTGTTTGTAAACAAGCCCTTGGCTCAAAGGTTGCAAATCCAATTTTATAAATAAATAAAAATAACAGTGGTGCTAGAAGTAAGCAATGCTGGTGCAGGTCAAAACAGATGATGGAAAGAGCTGTCTCCACACTGCAGACAATGAGGACCTCTCACCACTTAACCCCAGCAATACTATTCTGGTGTTGATCCCATGGCAGTAAATAAGAAGCAACTGAATTAAAGATAAAGGACAATACCACCGTAAACACAGCAGCCACCAGGGGAACTCTCCACCTCCAATTTATCAGCTTGTGGCCAGGACACTAGCTCTACTGCAAGACAGAGCAGGAACAGGCAGATGCTTCCAGGAAGTCTGCATGCTGACCAAGGACCCGCACTGCAGCAGTTAGGATACTGAGGAGGCAAAACAGCCATAGAAACAGTAGCAGCCAGAATACTTAAAGTTGGCAGCAGACAGGTAGGCAGACAGCAACACACAAACATTCAGACTAAAGTAGAACAAATGCTCAAAAGATAAAAGAAATAAAAGATTCTGGTAGCAAGCTGTGCCACTTAGAATACTGACAGCCATCATGCCAGCAACAGGAACAGAAAGACCTAGAATCTGGGGGTCAGGAAGAGGAAGAATGGAACACAACAAGTAAGTATTGGAATAAATACCCACTTGGGAACTGCATATATGGTTATTACATTGCATTCTAAGAAGGTCTCGGCATTTTGTCTCAGGGCTTACGCTGGAGACTGTTGCATGTTTTGTTGTCTTTGCATGTATTTAAATGGAATAATAAAGAACTTTTGACTGCTAATGGACTACTGTGTTGTGTATACCCATGAGGGACATGGGGAGGTGAGTGTCACTTTATGTTTTCTATTTTGGAATGTATTTAATTGACTTTGTGCTAAAATCTCCAATGTCTGACATCTCTCGAGAGCCATACATCAGGTGTCCACACAAAATGGTCATCTTTGGCACTGAGGAACCCTGGCAGGCCCCTCCCAGGGAGAAAGTTCCATTTATAACCCAACTACCAGAGGTAGGCTTATATTCCGTCAGTCTGAGAGCCAATACCACTACCATGGATGTGTTTCAATGCTTGGTACACTGTGAAAGTTGTTGCTGTGCATATCAAAGTCAGCTATACTTCTTCTATAGGAACTTGTATCAGCCTAGTGTTACTATGCCTCTAGGTTCACATGTGATATAGCCCCACAGATATCCATTTAACCTGTGTTCTTCTCAACAAATCTATTAGTGTTGCATTCAAACAGTATAAGCAGGAAAAGTTTCTTCCCCGTTATATCTTGACAGCAGAACTAACACACTTTGGATTAGTGTGTCATCACCCTCCTGCTAGCAATTACAAGCTGCACAGATAAGAGGTGTTATGCAAGTGTGCAGCTGAAACAATATCAGTTACCATGCTCCCACTTGGCATAGTGCCACTGTACTCAAACCCATTCACACATATATGTGCACTCATAGTACAGCTAACAATCCAGTCTGTACACAGTCCAAGAGAGCTCAAGTTGCACAACTGAAACGATACATGCATTAGCACCAATCACTATTAACTGGGACCTTAAATAGATATTTGTTTCTTAACTTATAATAAAAAACAGACTCCACAACTAGCACCAACCATTACTGTAGGAGGTGCTCAATTTATTTATTTCCAGCAGGCTGCTGTTTCAGGCACAGAGACATACTAACTTATTTTGACATCAAACAACAGAATTAGACTGTTGAAACTAAACATTTTGGCACATTGTGTGATTCCAACAATTATTAGGAGCTGAATTTACATACTGTTCTATTGCTTTAAGCTTCAATTTGGGTTGCGAAATGACAAATTTCTCAGGGTTGAGGTTTGAGGTTGGCACTTTGCAGCTGCATGGCCTTGGTTGGGGATTTCATGAGCAGTTGAAAATTTATTTAAAGCACACCACCCAATGGTGTCATTTCACAAGACTTACAGGGTTGTGACTGGTCAGTTTAGTAACTGCATGCTGTGTACTACCACTTTACTTTGCACTTGAACTGGTGTCTCAGTATTGAGCTGTGACCGCACTTTATTTATCTGTAACAATGTTTATTTTTATACCTACTCATTGTCACACCAACTTATCTACCTAATATTGCTCTATTGACTTGTTTCATGTATTGTACTGATGTTTCTCCTGTTCCTCCCCTGGGCCTGCACCTACAAACAAACCTCAGCTCAGTATGCCTCCTGATATGAACTTTCAAATAAATAAATAAAATACAGTTTTCTGTTTTATGCCTGGTACAGGCCTGTGCCGATCATAAATTGCTTCTTTTATGGTTTTTAGTTAATGCTCTTACGTGTCACTATATTTTGCCAGGTGCATCATGATCCATGGAACTGTATTGTTTAGAATTAACATTTCACTGAACATGATTTTGTGGTTAATCTCGCAATTTTAGAATCACATGGTGCTGCATTCGCAGCCAATGTACCTATGTGATTTGCTCAGCTTGCTGCAGACTTTGTGGGCATATGGAGAGAAGGAGCTGCTCTGTGGAGTTGATGATATATGTCCCAGAAAAATGTTTCTTTAGGTTGAGGTTTGAGGTTGCCATTTTCTTAGCAGCATGGACAAGTGTTCAAATAATGCTCTGAAAAACTTTTTTTGGAGACTTCTTACTACAGGCTTGTAACAAAAGTGATAGTAGTGTAGGTGGGATATTTTGAGGTTTGAGTTGAGTTTGTTTGTATTTTATTTTGTAGGTTTTAACTTAGCTAGCTGCAGCTGTATTTTCCCAGTATTGGGAAAAGATGCTGGTTGTATTATCAGAGAGAGAGAGAGAGAGACAGAGACAGACAGACAGACACACACACACACACACACACACCACACACAGCAGATTAGTAAAGCCTGCCCAGTAGAATGGAGGGAGAGCTACCACCGCCTACTACATGGGCAATCTGGGTTCAGGAATGGATGAGGGTCAGTCAGGGGCTGGATAGGGAGGAAGGATTGGGCATCCCTAGGATAACTCTCCTCCCTCAGGGAGGGGTATACATGTCCTGCTCAGTGGCTGACACCTGCAGGAAACTGGGTGCAACAAAATAGTAAATCTGGCACCAGAACTAGCACAAAACACTCAAAGAGCAGTCTAAATTGAGTGTAAAAAGGTTTTATTGAACACACCAATGGAAACCTCGTGCATACAGAGTCCACCAATCTGAGTGGCAGTGCAGCAGGATGACAAGGGAAGGACCCTACCCACATGATGCCTGGGAGCACCTCTGTGGAGGTGGACCTCTACAATACACCATTGCACATGCTAGGAGCCCAGTTAGAAAAAGGTGGAAAACCCTGACTGCAGCTGGATTATAGCCCAGTCTCCAGCAGGCCCCACACCCATGACTGGGTACTTCCACAAAAAGCCCTGTGGCAGAGTACAACAGACTAAGCATAAGTCTCAAGGAAGCTGGGTGACAGGGCTGGGGAACTGGTCTGGGAGCAGGTCGGTTGACCAGGAAATGCAAAACAATTTTGAAAAAAGGCAGAATGGAGACTACCTGATTTAATACATATTAAGAACTGTGTGATGTAATTTATTTTCATTCAGTAATTTGGTGGGGAATTATTTTAGTGCAGCAGTGTTTAAGTGCTGTAATGCTGTTGCTCATCGCTCTGTTGAACCAGTTTGTTTACATTAAATAAACATATTCCTTTGCATTTGATATGAAGAAGAGCCACTAGGCAGTGGTTATGGGTGTGGGATTGGGAAGTCTTTATGTGAAAAGGGCATGGGAAGGGCTGTTGTGCAGTAAATGGTTCAGCAGCAGCAGCATCTGTTGTGTGTGCTGTTTAGCTCTCTGCAATTCAGGTGCTGGCAGTAGATCCTGGAATAACAATAGCTCCTGTATTACCATCTGAGACTGGGTGAAGGAAATGCATGGGTGACAGGTGTGTGGCTAGGCAGCCTCATCACCTTTGAAAACAAATACTACTGATGTAACAGTCACAGGGTGGGGCATCAGTACTGGATGCATCACAGGCTACTGTGGAGTCTGAAACACAGGATACTGTGGTGGAGGAGTCTCGTGTGAGGAGTTAGAGGAGGAGGCTCAATTAGTTGAGGGAGTTGAGGAGAATGATTCCTAAGAATTGTTCCCAATAAAAGAGATTGTGGGGGGCAAGGAATATTAATAATCAGGAAATGCCAGCTAATAAAGTAGATCAGTGGAGATGGAGACTATTGATGTGGGTAGCAGTAAGTTTTGTTCATATTGTATAAACCAGTGCTAAATCTTGATTGAGAGCCAGAGAGAAAGGCCCATAAATCAGTTTATGCTATAAATTGGGAATGCCTTTTTCTGCATTGAAACACTGATGTTGAGAAAACGGAGGATAAGGAGGGTGACAATGATAAGGGATCCATATGCAACACATCTTTGAAAAGAAAAGGTATGGGCAATGCACAGAAGAGCAAATACATTTTGATAGGAGAGATAGCAGTGAGACGTGGGTGGTTGTGATGCTGATATAGTTACATCTGCTGGCCCACTAACATCCCTTCACAATTGCCAAACAGCAAGGAAGTAACCTTGTCACAAACATCTTTAGTATGTACTTATTTTTTCAAGATCCAAAGATGAAAGCTTCACCACACAGTATGTCAGATCTGCAAAGCCAGAGTCAGCCAATCATGTCTTGGGACTATCTGTCAGTGGAGTCACATGAAAACAAAACATCTTATTAAGTGGCAACAGCACAAAAGGGATGCACAACTTGATTTGAATAGACCTATTTTGGGTAAATAGATGAGGAGGAGGTAGTAATTGTCCTGGTAAGACATTCTGAAAGACCCATAAGACAGGTACTAGGTGCCTCGGTCACCATCCCTCTACATACTGTGCACAGGGAGATATATGTTACCCTAAGGTCCCTCCTAGAATAGTATTTACAGTACTCCATGGGCACAAAATGTAATGCCTTGTAATTGGGAAATTACTGAAGACAGTGTTAGTCAGGAAATATTTCTCTAGATAAAAATATTGGCTATATGCCTAGACCGGGAATTGGGTGTCTAGACTAGCCATTGTAGTACATATTGGTAATATGTGGAATTATGGACTTTGTGTTTTAGTAGGCAGTGGCTGAACGCAGCCATTTCTTAGTTGGGGAGAGTGTAACCCCTTTGGGTTACTGTACCTTTAAGGAAAATGGGTTCTGGAAAGATGATCAGACATAGGTCTTTAAAAATGTGATCACATCATGTTTATGCTACAGCTGAAATATAAAAACTAGGATAGGATAGGTCTAATTCCTACGGTCAGTGAAGTATGGCCTTGCAATACCAAGAGTTTATGGAAGCCTGCAATAACCATGCCCTGATAAAGAAAGAAATGATAAAATGGGCAATGCCCCATATCTGCATAAATTTAGGAAAACTAGAGATAACCTGGGGACAAAAGCAAAAAAATAAATTAATTAATAAATAAAATGAAAAAAAAAAAACAACAACTGGGTTGGATTAGATATAGACAAGCCAGAAATATGTAGACTTAGAAATAAAGTGAAATGAGACTTCTTTGAAAAATAATTTAAACAGTTATATCAAACATGATCAGTACATGGTAATGCAGGTGCATCTCAGGAATGTTTCCAGGGTGCTAGAAACAGGGTTTTCTACCCATCAAATCAAGATTTCAAACAACAGTTAAAGCACTACAGGTTACAAGATGAAAAACAGACTCCGACTAACTGCAAAAGACAAATCTTTATTCAAGCATTCTGAGCATCAAGGCAAACAACTGGCTGGAGGTTCAAACCCCAGCACTTCAACCCAAAAATTAGGCCTTCATCAGCGGCATGTCCCTATACTCAAACCCAGTCTCCATTTAAGGCACCTTCTTAAAGTGCTAATTTGGCCATGGGTAAATGGGAAGAGGACTTTGTATGGAACCCAGACAACAATCACTTCATCAAGAAAGTGGCATTGGTACCTCTTTATTGATGGCGCCATTTGTATCTGGGATGGCAGTCTGGAAGAAATCAAAGCTTTCTTACAATACATTAATAACACCAGTGAGAGTTTGAAATTTATAAGTCAGTCACATGGAGATAAGATTACACTTTAGATGCAGAACTTACAGCAGAAATAGAACATACAGTAGTAAGTTCAGGGTATAGAAAACCCACTGCTGCGAGTATGGTCCTCCATGCATCAAGTGCCCACCCCCTAGACTGAAGGATTCCATACTTTACAGTCAACTGATAAGAATACATAGAGACTGCTCACAAGAAGATGATTTTTACAGGTAGGCAAGGAAATGTTAGAGAGGTTTAGAGAGAGGGATACAATGAAGAAATAGTACAAAGTGCACTGAACAAAGCAAAAATTACACAATGAGGATCAGAAATACTGGTGATCAGAATGTGATTACTTTTTCAACAAAATATAATGAGATTGCAGGCAGAGTTGGTCACATCATCCATAAGCACTGGCACATATTGCACACAGATCCCATTTTAAAAGAAGTAGTGGAGAAAAACCGAGGGTAACCTTCAAAATCTAATAATCTGAGTGACTTATTAACTAATAGTCACTTCAGACTAACCAGAATGAAAATCACGCACAACTGGTTACCACAGAGGCCACAAGGATTTTGTAATTGTGGAAATTGCAATATGTGTACATACTGTATGCTGATGAGGGTGACACATGCTGTGGAATAGACAGTGTTCACTGTTCTTTATATTTTGCTGTGTTTAGGGCAGACCGATAGTGCGAAATATAAAGATCTGTGAAATATTACAATTATGCAACCTGTTTGCTGATGTGTCTTTGGTGTGCTTGTAACCAGGTGAAGTAATGTACTATGTCCCACCCACCCTCAATCGCGTCAGCCTCTCAAGCCAGCAAGAAGTGGAATCATATGTAAAAAGAAAGTTTAATGTTGTATAAACTCTTATAACAGAAAACAGTGTATTTTGCTGCTTTTCCTAATGCTTGCTGGTGTGGTTCTGGTATGTTCCCATGTTTACGAATTCCTAAGTACAGGGTGCTCCTCACAACTATCACAGTACTCTGCTAGGTGCAAATTAAATCTTCTCCTTACTTCTCTTTTACTTTGTATGTGGCACAAGAGGTTTCCTTAGGTTGCTAGGCAGGTTGCTACACTACAGGTTATCGTATGACCATGTGGTGCAGTCACAGAAGGACACCATAACACACTACACCGGTATGAGTATAAAGGGATTCTTTCATTAAATATAGTAATAAAATAAAATTAAACATAAAATGAAAAACAAAACAAATTAAAAATTTAAAATAAAAGTTCCTTTGTTGGTCTGCTCATTCGGTTGGTCGAGTCATGGACTCCATCACACAGAGATAGAAAATGTATTGTTTGCCACTGGGGATTACATCAGATCAGCTGATCTGCTGATTCCACCAGCTATTATACCTAATTATAGACATTAATTGCAGTACTACCATATTACTCTACGGCATTGTCATATCACCACTGAATACTGCAGCGGCAGCGTATTCCTATATACCGTTGATTGACTTCAAACACCGTGCAAAAAAAAAAAGTTTAGGGTGATTGAGCACGGACTTAGGAACACAAAATAAACTTTATGCACTCATTGTCTACTCTACAGTATATACACCAATTCAAGAAAGGTTGCAATAAAAATTTCGATATTGTGGTACCACATTTGTAGTCTACATCATTTGTGTGCCTGTCTCTAACACTGCATTGGCAGAACAGTTAGAGTAGACCCATAAAACTCATGTCCAACAACATGTTAAGGCAATAATTAACAAACGTGACTGTAGCCCTTTGGGTACACATTTTGTTTAATTCCATAATTCGGACCTTGCTGTCTCAAATTCACAGCCTTAGAAACTGTGGGACCTCTTGAAAGGAGAGGGATAGGCTAAATAGATTAAACCAGAAAGAAACCCACTGGACAGTGTCACTGGACACAATCCAACTGTATGGATTTAATGAGGAAGTAGATGTCATGCCTTATATTAAAAATGCATAACTGTTTTTTTTTTAAGATTTAAAATGTTTCTGAACCACAACTGAGCTTGATATGTTAATGGAATTGCTTGGTGACATACCTGTCACCTGTGTCAGTCTTTATTTGTCAGTCTAGTCTGTGTATGTTAATGACTGTATTTGCACACTGTTTTTGTGCTTTTTATGGCTGCATGGGTGGAGCCCTGCAGACGTTTTGCATGTAGAAAAGGACTGATGTCATGTTTTCCATCCGTGGAACTGTTTTTCCTCTGCCTGGCCCTCCCCAAGGAGCAATCCGCCCATGCTGTCCCTATGGACTGCAGCACTGCATTGTATCACAGTGGTGTTTTTTTTAATGGGCATTCTGTGCCCTCCCTTAGAATAAGTGTCACAAATGGCAACTGAAAAGGGTTTCTTGAAACAGCTGGAGGATATTGGAGCCGCTGAAAAGGCTGCTGTCTAGGTCTGCCAATTGACACAAGCGCTCCCTCAACTCGCCGTGAGTGGTGGTACTCGAACGAGATGCCCTCCTCCTCCGGCCGATGACTGACATCCCTCCCCAGAGCTGGGGAAAGCGGAGCCAGCGCCAGCAGCAGCGACGTGACCCGTGCCTCCTGTCCTCCCCGCCATGCTGCTGGTGGCGGCTCAGCGTGTCCTGCTTTTCCGGCGTTGGCCCATGCTGTTCTGTAACATAAATAATACATTTCAGAAAATATGGGGTTACAAAGCTTTCCCAGCAACCACAAGCGAACAATCCTTGGAAATTTTTTAAGGGATCAGCAGGTGTCGCAACATTCATAATATCGGTTGCTCTGAAATCACTTTAGTCCCAGATGCAGCCTGTAGGGGCCAGAGGGTGACAGAGTACAAGGCCGAATGGTCTACTTCAACACAACCCCACTTAATCCCCATGGGCACCGCAGCAGCCCCATCAATTTAATTTAGCACCAATCCATCACGCAACGCAAGTCAGCACTGTTACCTGAAGCGAGATACGGTCCATGTCCACACATTCTGCAACAGCCCTTAACTTCCTATTACCCCATCTGTTTGTTTTGTTTTATAAACTCACCTGCTGGAAGAACATCACTGTGAAATGCTACAGCACAGAATGCGATGTATGTGAGGGACAGTTAGAGATGGAGCAGGAACGGGGTGGCGGAGTGTGGTTTAGCACACTCTCTTTCACTCGAGTTCTCTTGGGACTTCAGTTCCTAGACACCTTTGCTCGCTGGTTCTGCACTACGCACCTGCCCACCATACCTTTAGACATCCCACACTGCTGTTGCTGAGCGAGCCCGAAGCTGTAGGTAGGTGGCAGGCAGCTTGCCAAGTAATGGATGGATCTTCCTTCTTCCTGAGTATATCATTCAAGTTAAGACTGAGAAGGACAGGCATTGTTGGTGAGTTCTGCTTTGGACTTGTGGCGCCAGCTGTTCAAGTCATTGTCGGGATGGCTTTTGACTCAAGACGCGGTCCTGAAATTTCTGCTGGACGAGGAGGAAAAGTCAGAAACTCAGAACTGTTGGCTGAGTTTAAACCCCTGATTGACAGCGAGGATCCCGAGGAGAAAACAGCCAAACAGAATATTTTTAAACGCTTTGTGAACAGTGTTGCAGTGGAAAGACGAAGATGGGATGAAGTATGTGGTGCTCAGGAAGAAATATCAGCCTTTGATTAAAGAGGCTTGAAACCAAGAAGATAGTGGCAGCATGCAAAGGAATGTGGAACACCTTTCTGGCTTTGCAGTGGAGGCTGCAGGTGGGGCTCGACTGACATTGGTGGACAGGGGGCAGATTCTGACTGAACTCATGTAAGAATCAGACCTAACGTGTTTCATTAGATGATTCTGGCAACTTGGCAAAAAAGACGGTCCTCTTCCATGGAGATAATGTTTTGCCACTACCGAAAAAGAGGAGCACAGAAGGCGAGAGCTGGCAGAGGTACAACCTGAAAATAGCATGTTGCAGCACAATACTGAAAGGAGGAATGACGGTACTGGGAGACTTTTAGTTCCAGTTGTACGATAGAAGACACTTACCTCCTTCGAACCGTATATTTTGATGGCACAAAATAAGAAGGGTATCCGTGAAGCCTCTGCTGAAGTGACAAAGAAACCATTTCAGAAGCCTCACATGTTGCCTATTAGGTGCCCCATGCCTTACTCTAGCCATGGACTGGAAAATGCCCAAACTGGCAGCCTCAAACAGGGAAACACAGAAGGCAAAACTGGGAAGCCTGATCTTGTAAGTGTTCCAGAGGTGCCTTTGCAGTGAAGTCTCCAATAATGAGAAGGAAACAACTGGATGATGTGCCTGGCTCTCCATATTCAAAGAGAGTGTCTAAAACTTTTAAAGTGAGTGATGACAATAGCTATTCTGAAATCTCTCGAGGCTGTTGAGCATCAGTGGCTGGTGAATGCCACAGCTGGTCACTGGGCGCAACTTTATGGGCTCCTCCTTAAGGAGAACAGTGGAAAGGTACAGCTTTACCCAGGCTCTACAAAAATGCCTGATTAGTGCTTTCAGACAGTAACATTTTTTAACAAATTACTCTAACTGATTTTTAGTGATTTAAACAGTGGCCTTCAACTTTCTATTACTGGCAGCCACCATTTCATGAGTAGCAGAGAGCTTCCTGAGCTCAGTTTATGCTAATATGTCCTGCCAACCAATAGCTGAGGTGAAGCAGGCAGTTAGCATACAGTGAGCCCAGGAAGCCACTGCTGCTCATGAAATGGCTGCCAGCAACAGGAAGTGGAAGTTGTGGGTAGCTGTTCTAAATCATTAAATAAAGTTCTTACTGTCTGAAAGCACTAATTGAGAGTTTCTGCAGTGTCTGAGGAAAGCTTTGTCTTTCCATTGTTTCCTTTAAAATACTAATCTTGCAGGGGTGAGAGATTTCATGTCTGGTTTTATTGCCCTTCACTGGGCTGTCAAGAGTGGCAACTGGGACATAGTGTTTAAAATCATTGATGCATCAGATAAAGCTAACATTAATATTGACATGAATACAAGATCTCATGGTGGCTACACTCCCTTCATATTGTTGCTATACATTGCCACAAAGTGATTTTGGACTGGTCAGGTGTTACAATGCAAAATTGATATCCGGGACAACAGTGGGGAAAAGCCTTACCAATACCTTAAGAAGAGAGCATCTTTAAATGTTTCATGTGTTGGGTGACCCAGGGTCTTTTCACACTGCTGAGAATATGTTACCAAAAGGGTCTCTAAGGCGGCAAGCTCCTTCCTAGCTACCACCACCACCTTGCTTGGGGTGATGGCTGATGAGCTCACCATTCATGATCTGGCCAAAGGCTTCAAGAAGCCTCATTTTAAGTTGTTTAATGCTGCATCAACCACAAGACAGAAACCTAAAAGTTCGAGGGACCTTCACCTCCCCTATGAAGAGGCAGAGGAAGGGCCTGAAGAGATCACCGTGAAACCTAGGCCTGTTAGTGCAGCTTATCAGTGATCAGTCTGTACCTTTATTCAAAACTACCCATCATCAATTGGATTTATACACTTGAACTTGGCAGTTTTTTTTCTTTTGTTGCATTTTGACGGAGGTAAGATTTAAAGGAGAGATGTTGCTCCTGCAACATTGTTCTTTATTGTTACTGTATATTACTCATATCCTTTCCAAATCAATGTTCGTCACCATGACTGACTGAGTTATTCTCCCATTGAAGATAGGAAGGGCTGACTCATTAGCATACTGAATCTGCAGTGATCAGAAAGAATTGTCATTACAATCATAGAAACATAGACTTTGCCGGCAGATAAGGACCGCTTGGCCCACCTAGTCTGCCCATTTCCTTACCTACTGGATAGGCCGTAGATCCTAGTTAACCAGCAGCCTATTTCTTCCTACCCCACAAGAATTGCCTTATGTCTGTCCCATGCATTCTTGAATTCTCCCACAGTTTTAGACCCCACAACCTCCTCAGGAAGGCTGTTCCATGCATCCACCACCATCTCTGTGAAATAATACTTCACATTGCCCCTGAACCGTCCCCCTCTATCTTCAGATTGTGTCCCCTTGTTCTTGCACATCTCTTTTTCTGAAAGATGCTACCTCTTGGACTTTCTTGATTCCACTGAGGTACTTAAATGTTTCTATCATGTCCCACTCTCCTCCTTTCCTCAAGGGTATACATATTAAGTTCCTTTAGTCTCTCCTCGTATGGCTTCTCTTGCAGACCCTGCACCATTTTAGTTGCCTCCTCTCAACTGCCTCCATCCTGTCTATGTCCTTGCAGAGATGGGGTCTCCAGAACTGGACGCAGTACTCCAGATGGGGTCTCACCAACTGTCTGTATAGGGGATAACAATTTCCTGTTTTCTGCTGGTGATGCCTCCTATACATCCCAGTTTCCACCCAACCCTCCCTACCGCCTTCTCACGTTGCTTGCCAACCTTAAGCTCATCTGATATAATTACCCCAGGTCCCTTTCCTTTTTGTTGTTGTTACTACCTCCCCGATTGTGTAATCTTCTCCTGGGTTTTTGTTTCCCAGGTGCATTACTTGCACTTCTTTGCATTGAATCAAGCTGCCATACTTCTGACCATTCCTCCAACCTTGCCAAGTCCCTTCTCATCCTTTCCATGCCTCCTTGTGTATCAACCCTGTTGCAGATCTTTGGGTCATCTGCAAAGGGCATCACTTTCCTTCAGTCCCTCTGCAATATCACTTATAAAGACATTAAAAGGACTGGACCCAGTACTGAACTCCTGCGTACCCCACTAGTAACCCCTCTTTCTTCAGAGTGGACTCCATTTACAATTACCTTCGGTGTCCTGTTGTCCAGCCAATGTTTTACCAGGCTACCACCCTGGGACCCACTCCCAGGCTGGTTAATTTGGCTACTAATCTTTGTGTGGACTGTGTCAAACGCCTTGCTAAAGTCTAGGTAGGCCATGTCCACAGCCCCTCCTTGGTCTACTACTTTGGTCACCCAGTCAAAGAAATCAATTAGATTCGTCTGACATGACCTTCCCACTGTGAACCCATGCTGCCTTGGGTCCTCAGCCCCACTGGCCTCTAGGTACTCAACAATTTTCCTTCAGAAGTGATTCCATCACTTTCCCTACCACTGAGGTCAAACTGACAGGTCTGTAGTTTCCTGCCTCTGTCTTGGTCCCACTTTGTGAAGGGGAATCACATCCACCTTCTTCCAGTCCTCAGGTACCACACCATCCTCCCATGATTTGTTAAAAGGGTAGTCAGTGGTGTCACTAGTTCTCTGCTTAATTCTTTTAGAATTCTGGGGTGAATTCCATCTGGCCCCATTGCTTTGTCCACCTTCAGTTTTAGGGTTCTTTCAGAACCCTTTCTTCTGTGAAAGGACTGGGATTGACCCCCTATCCAGAGTGCTTCTGTTAATTGGATTTGGCACCTCCCCACTTCCTCTTTTGTGAATACTGAACAGAAGTATTCATTCAGTATCCCTGCTTTTCACTGTCACTCTCTGCCCACCCACCATCCATTCTATTCAGCCTCACTATCCCTCCTTTGTCTTTCTACACTCCCTGATATACCTATGAAAGGTTTTTATCCCTTCTTAACTGAGTTAGCTATCTTTTCCTCAGTTTGTGCCTTTGCTATTCTGACTATCCGCCCTGCTTCCTTCTGCCTTAATTGGTACAGTTCTCTGTCCTGCTCCTTCTGTGTTTTCTTATACTTCCTAAATGCTATCTTTTCTCCCTAACCTTCACCGCCACCTCTTTGAGAACCATAGTGGCTTTTTCTTTCATTTGATTTGCTTATTTGCTTCACACAAAGGCTTGTTGCCTCTGTGATGGCAGTTTTGATATTTCCCCATTGTTGTTCCCCTCCTTCTAGCCTGTTTGCTAGTGCTTTCTAAGGCACTCTCCCATCTTGCCAAAGTCAGCCCTCCTGAAGTCCAGAACCCTCACTTTTGTATGGCTTGACTCTGTAGCTGAGTTTATCGTGAACCACACTGTTTGGTGGTCACTTGTTCCCAAATGGCTACCCACTTCTAGATCTGAAATCCTCTCACTGTCCCCATTTGAGAGTATGATGTCTAAGATTGCTCCCTCACGAGTAGGTTCCAAAACTAGCTGTCAGAGGCATGCCACCTGAAGGGCATCAAGAATGGCCCTGCTTTTGGATTGGCTGCTAGCAGGTGCTCCAGTTAACATCTGGCATATTAGGTCCCCATCAACAGTATCTCCTTTCTCTGCCATCTTAAGTATGCCTTCTATCATATCTTTGTCCATTCCTCCCCTGACATGGGGTCTATATACAACCCTGTGCAGATTGTGGTGCCATTTCCAGTCTCTAGGTGACCCACAGTGCCTCCTCTCCTCGCCTCCATTTACTCTTTTGTTCGGTTGCTTTTATCCCTTCCCTTACATAGAGAGCTACTCTCCCTCCTCTTCTGCCCTCCCTGTCTCTCCTGTAGGTTGTGTACCCTGGTATGTTAACATCCCAGACATGGTTCTCTGTGTACCATGTTTCTGTGACTGCTACAATATCCAGGCATCCCTCTTCCATCAAGGCCACCAGTTCAGGGAGCTTGTTGCCCAGACTATGGGCATTGGTACCCATTACTCTCCATTTCTTGATGGCCTTACCTTTTTGCCCCATCCCTGTCCTTGTTACATTTGTCACTTTCTCCATTTACCCCGCGCTCTCCCTATTGACATCTCTATGTTGGTGTCTCACTCACTTAGTACCCTGATATTTTGGAGGGGCTAGGATTTCCTGCTCCTTTCCAGTGCCTCCCCTTGGCTAGTTTAAATGCTTGTCAATGAAGTATTTAAACCTGTTACCTAGGATCCTGGTTCCCCTCCTGGACAGATGCAGACCATCATGCCAGTATAGGCCTGCATCCTCCAGGTGGACCCCAGTCCCCAGTGAAGCCAAATCCCTGAGCTCTGCACCAGTTTTTCAACCACTGATTGAATCCCATGGTGTGGCGCACCTAGCCTCACCCATGCCATAGACAGGCAGCACCTCCGAGAAGGTTACCGTGTGTGCTATTTGTCAAGGCCTCCCATCTCTACAAATGCTTCTTGCACTGCTCTGATCCCTTTCTTAGCCAGGTCATTTGTCCCTAGGTGGACAATGACATCCAGCTCCCTCCCTGTGCAGCTGCTCCTGTGATCCTGAGGATTCGCCCCTGTCCCTCCAAGCCATGGCACCAGGCAGGCACCTTACCTCCCTCTCCCTTCCTCCCCAGTTCTACCTTTCTAACAATGGAGTTCCCCACCAGGAGTTGTTTCCTTCCCTGTGGAGTTCCATGCCGCCTCCTGTGGGTCTCCTTTGTGGAGGTTCCCAGCATCCTCCTTGGTCTCACTGTGGGTGCCTCCATAGAGGAACCACACTTTTCCAGAATGGCATAGAAATTGTGGAATGGTACAACTGAGGGATGCGCTCTGTTCCACCACCTCAGCCTCCCTGAGCCCACTGTGGTCCAGCCACTCCTCTTCTTGGCAACCTCTGAGGCAATGGCAGTGACCCTGGTGGTCTCTGGGTGAGAGGAGGTCCTACAAATCCTGGCCAACTCAGCTTGGAGATGAGCAACCTCCTCCTCAGCCTAGAGAGGTGCCTGCAGATGGGACAACACTGCATCCTCCAGAACATCTCCCAGAAGACTGCTGCTCCACAGCCACTGCACTGCACCACTCCCAACATGTCTTTTTCTGGCCCCTAACTGTTATTTGGAATACTTACTCTTTCCTCTGTTTGTTTAATTTTTTTTCTCTCTTGTCTCTCCCTACTTACTTACCATCTCTGCACCCTTTAGCTCCTGATCTTCCTGTTCCCGAGACAAGAAGTTCCTATATTTCTCAGTAGTCTCTTACTTGCTCAGAGTCAGACCTCCAGCAGCTGGGGGGGAGAGAGCTACTCTTGCCCTTCTAGGATGGTGAGTCTTTGTGGCTTTGTGATCACTCACTTCCTGCTCCCAAACAGGAAATTCCTGTTGTCAGTTAAATCCTGTGCCTATAAAAGTAGAACTGGTTTACGGTGGGAGGGGTGGAGGAAGGAGGGCAATATAGCCCCAGTAGAGAAGTTTTAGTTATACCAGTAGCTCCTTCCTCCTGGTTTTCTGTCTGCTATGTGGCAGAAGCTATCTAGGGCAGTGTTTATATCTGGTCTTAACCTGGCTTCTTCTAGCTAAGCCTACCCGCCTACTTTGCAAATCTTTCTACACTTAGTTAATTTCACAGATAACAATTCCTTCTGACACCTGTGACAAGCACCTAGATAAGTACACAGATAACACAGATAACAGATAGCAATTTACTTCACTACCTCTGACAAACACACTAACTCCTTTTTTTACCCTAAATTGAAGGTCCCAGAACAAGAGACCTAGTTCTTAGCCCCAGTAGAGAAGTTTTAGTTATACCAGTAGCTCCTTCCTCCTGATTTTCTGTCTGCTTTGTCACAATCACAAACTAATTGAGCCTAATGGGGACATCCTATATGAGAATATATGAGAAAAAATTTCTAAGAAAAGTATTTAAACGGCTGGAAAGTATGTCAGTGATAATGTGAACACAACTGAAAATGGTGATTCATTTGAAAGGAAATAGAAATATTTAATGAATCTGTCTGTTTTTATAGAAAAGACTGTAAAAGGCATCTCTTGAAAAGCCTGCTTGTAGATGAAACGTTGAGACATGTGCCAAATTTATAATAAAAGAAAAATTTGAATATCTGAAGCAACTGTCTACAGTGGAATTTTTCAGCGCCCCCACCCCCATTCTGAACCAGAGACTTTTCACAGCTTGGTTTCAATGTTAAACAAGCATTTGTCAATGCGAATGTTGCTTGCTTCTATGTGCTGTTTAGGTATTTGGAAGTCATTGAGTGTAAATATTGAAAATTTCTTGAACTTACGTGCGTAGGAACTGCGAACCACCTCATAAAACAGTCATTTTAGGATTTTTTCACCAAATTTTCAACATAGCCATTTTAAGACCTCTGGTCATGAACAGTGTCACTGTGATTTTGTTAATGTGTCCCTACATTGAGTTTGCACACCGACTGCGCCATTATGCGCTACATGGCGGAAACACGTTTTGGGCAGGATGTGAAAATGACAGCTGTACTGCTCATAAGGAGGTGTGATAAAATGGCAATGTTGAAAATCTGGAGGAAATATTAAAAATTCGCAACCTACGACGGTATGTGGGAACTGTGCAACGCACACTCGTAAAACAGTCATTTTAGGAATTCTTTCACCAAATTTTCAACATTGCCATTTTAAGATCTCTGCTCATGAACAGTGACACAGTGATTTTCTTAATTTGTCCCATACATTGATTTCAAGACACCGGTCTGCGCCATTCTGCGCCACATGGGCGGAAACACATTTTGGGTGAGATGTGAAAATGACAGCTGTACTACTCATAAGAAGGTGTGGTAAAATGGCAATGTTGAAAATCTGGAGAGAAAATATTGAAATTTGGCGAACTTACGAGCCTGCAAGGAACTGTGCAACGCGATGTCAGAAAAAGTCATTTTTGGAATTTTGGCACAAATTTTCAACATGGGGTTTGGGCCCCTTCTCGCGAATGATTTCACTGTCATGGTGTTTGGGGAAGGGTGATTTCGCAGTCACAGCGCAAATCACCCTTCGGGCCCGAATAACGCCATGACAGTGACATCATTCATGAGAAGGGTCCCAAAACCCCATGTTGAAAATTTGGTGCAAAAATTCCCAAAATGGCTGAGATATGCACAAAGTTGAAACCCCCTATCTAGCCCCATTATACAGCTTACTGGCATTTTCTCAGTTCATGGGTCGGCTTTGAAGAGTGCAGACATGTTCCCGGTCCACCAAGATCATCGCGCCGGAGTCCAGAGGTGATATGGGGTGAGGGGTGTGTGGGAGGCTGAAGTGCAGGGTGGGTGCGGGTTGTGGGGGTCGCGGACGATTTCAGGACCGCTTTTGTCTTACAGGTAAAAAACAAAAAGACATCGTGGGACTTGTTTGCTACGCTGGGTGGCCTCAGCGCGGGCACAAGGACTTGAAAGGCTCAGCCGACGGGGGATTGGGCACCTCACGCAAAAGACTGATTGCCAAGCTGGGGTGGGCTCCCAGCGTGGCACCAACTACTGGGGAGACGACGCAGCTCAGCCGACGGGATTGGGCACCTCGTCGGTTATACAGTGCGGCGGGGCGCCAGACGCCATGGGGAGCTGCTCATGAGCAGCTTCTATCACTGCTCACTCAAGCGTAGCTCCCCTTTCAACTGGAGGTTACTGCATTTTGGAGCGTGGTCATAGACAGCTCCAAAATGCAGTGGCTTACAGGGTTGCGCCTGCCAGGACACTGCCTGAATTGAGGAGGAGGTGACACACCTCCGAAATCTCCGATGATGGCACTATGTTTCTTGCACATGCAAGCAACATAAAAATGCAAGTGCTCCATTTTGGGGCAAAGAATCCAAAGAGGAGCTACCATCTGGGGAGGGGGGGCAGCTTGTTGTTACTGAGGAAGAGAACGATCTGGGGTGTTCATTATGGGAGCAATGAACAACTAAGCACAGTGTAGGAAAGCAGCAGCAGTGGCCAACAAGATGCTGGGTTGTATTGCAAGGGGTATAACCTCTGGGGTGGGTGATTCTGCTGTTATACAATTGCTGGTCAGAACCCACCTGGAGTACTGTGTTCAGTTTTGGTGCCTTCCCAAAGAAGGACATTAGATTGCTGGAAGGGTGCAATGTAGAGCAAGAAAGATGATCCTGGGTCTGGGGAGTTACTATATGAGGTTAGACTGAAGGAGTTGAACATGTACTCTCTGGAGGAGAGGAGGGATGGGGATACAGTATGTTTGAGACCTTTAAGTACATGAGAGGAATAAACAGGACAGGCATGGAGGGACTGTTCAAGGGAGGGTGGGAGAGACACTGGGTCATGACATGAGATTGAGGAGGAAGGTTTAGGAGGGAAATGAGGAGGCATTTCTTTATGGAAAGGGTTGTAGCAGAGTGGAATGTACTACTGGCAGAGGTGGTGGCCTGTAAAATAGTGGGATGCTTCAAGAGGGCTGCGATAGGGAAAAGGGAGGATCATGGGATGGGAGGGTAGGGTGGAAGGGCAGCTGCAGAGTAGGGTGCTAGCTGCAAAATCGAGCAGACTTCGATAGACCAGATGGCCTTTTTCGCTGGCAGTTTTGTATGTTCATATGTCTGGTTCTTACAAAACCAGGGACATTAATGAAATATGAATATAAAGACTATAAAATTGGAAATAATTCTCATTTCTATGAGCTTTACACTGTGAGTTTTAATATCTCAAGATGGCTATTGTACCTGTACCTAACTTGGAACCTGTATTTACTGTAATAATTATGCATCTGCACTCCTCTTAATTGTTATTACTTTGCCTTCCTCCTATCTTTCTCTCTTCCCCATCTCCCAATTCATCTCTTCCTTACTTCTGTGTCATTTTCCTGCAGCACACTATAGATTATTGACTGAGTCTTTCTATATAACGTGATTATCAAAATGTTGAATGTTTTATATAATATAGTAAACGTATGGGCCCTGATATTCAGAAATGTGCAAAGGCCGAGCAAGTCCGGTGCAATGCAAACCGATGCACTGTGGCGCAACAGGAGCCATATTCAGAGGCTGCACCGCCAAACTATGCCAGTGCAACCCAGCTGAATATGACACAGTTGCACTATGGCATACCCAGAGTTGTGCCATGGTGCAAACACAGTTGCGCCATGGTGCAGAAAGAGATGCTCCAACGCAACTGTGGGAGCAGAGCAGCAGAGCAACGGGGGGACGCACAGACAAGAGACTCAGGGACAGAGCCAGGGAAGCAGTGACAGGCCACAGGAGGCCTCCACCAGCAGGGCACAGCAGGGTGCACACAGGCATGCAAACACCCCACCCTGGAACACAACAGTGGCACAGACAGCAGGTAACAGGAGGTGCCAATGGAGGGCCTCCAAGGGAGCCCCTGCAGGCTGCAGGCCATGACCCCCACCCAGACCAGAGCATGCCACACCAGGACCATGCAGCCAAGCACACACACACACACATACATAATGCCACACAGTAGACACTGAACACGCTGGGAGGCATGTAGCATGGCAGACCACATGGGACAGGCCGCACAATGCCAAACAGGGCCCCAACACAGTGTGCTGCCAGTACTGACTAAAGACCATGGCTGTGTGCCACCACCATGCATGCACCCGTCACACACCCCTGATAGCTGCCCATGGGCACCCCAAGGCACAGCCACTGACCTAGGGAGGGACACCACCACAGTGGGACACACCACAGCACACAGCAGTGAACCACAGAAGCACAACACATGCCCCAACACATGCACACCACACGAACAGACACTGGGCCACTGCAGCATGGTCTTCACGCCACCTGCAAAGCAGACACTGATACAGGCAGGTATGTCAAAAATATATAATTCCAAACTGAACTACTTACAAACAACAAGGGGTGGGAAAGGGTAGGAAAGTGAGGGAAGGGACAGGAACAGGGGCTGTACAGTGGGATGGGGACAGTAGTGTGGTACAGCAGGGGAAACAGGGAATGCTGGGGCCAAACACTCGGTGGCTACGACCTGCCACCTCTTGGTGTCCTCACCACCTCCAGTCCTCCAGCAGCAGGTGGCGAACCTGCAGGACAGCCTCATGGTGGTGGACGAATCAGAATTAGCTGCTGGAACAGCCTGCAGTATATGGGTCTCTGATGCCTCCACTGGACACCTATGACAAGGGACAGGACAGGTAATCAGTGCAATGTCCGGAGAACCATGCCCATTCACAGCACACAATGGGTGGTGGAACACACACCCCTGGAGGGCCGTGACCGCCACCCACAGGGGGTGGGTCAATGCCTGCCAGTAACTTGACACACCATGACAGTGCACAGAGGAGGTCCCTGCCACACAATGCCACTCAACTGCGCAATGACAGTCACATGGTACAGTGCACCAGCAGCACCACAGTAATGTCAGTGGCAGCAGGGTGCACGCCCACCTCACCAACAGCTGGCACATGTGTCCAATGGATGTGCCACAGTGGCATGCACCATGCACACTGCAACACACACAGCTGTCACGGCACATGGCACAGGCAGTCATGGCCGCACCCATGCCCACGCCACCCCATGTGAAGTACTGAGAGGACCATGACAGCACCTACCTGCCCTCCACGGCCCTGCTGTTGCTGCTGCTGCCGCCTGTCCCCTCCCGTGATTCTCAGGCCCTGGAATGGAAATGACAGGTACACATCAGAAAACATCCACAGCAGCTGCCCACCACCCCCACCCTGTGCACAGGGTGAGCCCTGCCCGACACTTCGCATGGCTTCATTGCAATGCAAGTGGTGGCTGGCATTGCCACCTCAGGATGGCACAATGAAAGTGCACCACTCTGCAGGGCATGCCAGGCAGCTTAGCCAACACCACAGTACAGCACCAGGCACACATGCAATATGGACTGACTTACCTGGCTGTGGCACAGCCCTCGCCTGACGAGGCGCCCCAGCCTCCTCAGGCACTCTGGGTCCTGCCTCACTAGGTCACCATACTGGTGGCAGCACTGCTCCTTGTCCTGGACAACCTGGTCCTTGCTGCAGCATGGCAGCAATCCCCTGCCACACCGCGACCCTTGGCTGATGCAAGGGCACCTGGCCAAATAGTTAGGGGCATGGGCTGACACAGGCCACCAGGTTGATGAGTTCAGCCTGTGTCCAGTTCTGGGCTCTAGGGACATGTCTCAGCACCATGCTGTACGAACTCAGTGACCAAAATGGCGGCAGTAAGCACATGTGTCCACGGCATCGCCAGATGTGCAATGTGGGGAACATGTGCTGTGTCCTGCTCATCACACACAGTCCCAGAGATGCATGACATGGGCGTGGCTAGGCGGGGTCCCCAGGTGGTGGGAGTGACCCAGGGGTCAGAAGTCACAGCAGGGGTCAGGCGTCACCCACCTCTGCGCAGTGCGCACGCATTCCGATAGGGCCTGGCGATCATGCACTATGCCCCTCCTGCACTGTTGGTGCACAGTGCATGATTGACACCATGCTACCATTCAGCACATGCACACTGTAAGCCTGTGCACTGCGGTATGCGCAGCATTGCGCTGTGACTTGCTCTGGAACAATCTCATTGCGCATGGAGCAAAATCACGATATTCAGACACCACATGCAAATGAGCTCATCAGCCAATGTGTGTGCACTGGGCATTAACATGTCATTACCATTGCGCCAAACCTCATTTGCATGTGTTGTGCCATATAAGCACCACGGAACAGCAGAGGCCATGGACCAGTATTGCATCCTTCGAGGTAAGTTGTGCATGATGCTGCAGGTCACTGGGAGCAGACAGCACAGCAGGTGGGATGGGACAGGGTGATGCTGCCACTGACATACTGTGCTGTCCATGTCCACAGGAAGCGAAATGTCGGAACATGGGAGGGTGAGGAGCGGACCTGCTCGCAAGCGCAGGCCAAATTTCACGAAAGTAGAGACCGAGGCCCTGTTCGATACATACCTTGACAGGGAGCCCTGTTGAGTGGTGCCATGGGCACATCACAGACCAGGGCTGGGGCCTGGGAGGAGGTGGCGGCATATGTCAACCAGCATGGCAGCCACCAGCGGTTGGTGCGGGAGTGCCGGAAGAAGGTGGGCACGGACAAGAGGCACATCAGGAGAAGCTGGTGGCCATCCATGCATCCCGGAATACCACCAGAGGGGGCTTGCAGATGTGCCACCACCATGGTGCAGGAGGAGTTGGTGGCAGCCACCATGTGCTGCAGCACGGTGGAGGGTATGCCTGGTGGCGGTTTCCAGATGGTGGCATCCCATCACTGCATGGTAGCATGTCAGCCCATGCACAGCTGGTGGCATAGAGGGTGTACACGGGCATGCTGGCGTGCATGCAGTTGGCATGCATGTCATGTGCATGCATGCACACCCACGGCATGCCATGCTGCAGGACACATGCAGTGGTAGTGTGGAAGGTCACATTTGGGCAATGCATCACTGACACACCTCTCTTTCTTACAGCACCAGCATGTCTTGTGCGGATGATGGGGTGGCGGCAGTGGCCGTGGACGCTGGAATGGCCCCAGAGGACCAGCCGCCCACCTCCACTGGCATCTGGGGCCCGACAGGCTGCAGCTCACCACTGTGCAGGCGGATGTCCTAGACCTGGGTCGGATGAGGCCCTGATGTGTTTCTGCAGGATGCCAGCCTTTGTGTCCGCTGTGCAGAGACAGATCGGGTGGGTCTGACACAAATGACAACGCCTATGATAATCCTGGACAGCATGGCCAACATTGTGGGTGAATTGCCCCTGCTGGCCACCGACACAGGCAGCATGCCCAGCACTCGCCAGCAGCAGAACAGCTGCCCACCACCACTTTGGGTGCAGTGGTGTGCGCTGCCCTGGCTGTGCCCTATGGTGGTGATGGTGTGGCGCTGGGTGGCATGCAGCGCCGGACGGGTGACAGCAGAAGGCCCGCGGTGCCACCGGGCAGCCGGACACAGGGTCCGCCACCTGTGTGCCTGCTAGTGCCCATTCCCCTGCAGATCCCACTGTGCAGTGTCCACCAGAGGGGCTGTGCAGTGTGGCTGGTCACCACATGAGGATCGGTGTCTGGCCCCAGAGCCCCAGGACACTGACCCACTAGCTGAGCACACCAGTTTGCTGTGGGCATCTGTTCAGCAACAGGTGCTGCTTGCCACTGGGCTGCGTGACATTGCATGTGGAGGTGCACCAGTTAGTCAGCAGCAGGAGAGGTGCACTGTGCAGATCCTGGCTGGGATGCAGTGCATGCAGGAGGCCAACTGCACCTCTGGATCACATTGCCACTGTGATCTTGGATGGTTTTGTGCTGCTGACTGCCACAGGGCATGGCCAGGCACAGATGACCTCCACAGTGCGCTGTCCACCCCACAAACCCAGTGTTTGGTGACCCCAGTGCAGTCGACACCAGGTTCTGATGTCAGCATCCCAGGCATGCCCGGGCTGGCCTGTTTGGCGCCTTGACACCCCCGCGAGACACAGTCACAGTCCTGTGGTTCAACCCCTGGGGGCTGTTGCACAACCTGCCATGGCTGATATGCAAGCCTGTGGCTGCTGATTGGTCCAGGTGCAGCGGCCCCATGGCCATGGTTCTGTGCAGTGGACCTGATGTGTGGCTGCCCCACCTGTGGTCTGCAGCTGCCTGCCAGTGTGCACATGGGCGTGTGTGTGTGTGTCTACTACTGGTGCGACACCTGTGTGTCATGCCACGCTGCCTGTGTGCGTGCTTGCCTGGCCATTGGGCTGTGGCATGGGCATGATGACAGCAGTCTTGCATCGGTTGAGCCTGCACTTGTGCGATGCATCTGATTTATTCCACATACCAATGCCTGTGTAGTGTGTGTGTGTGTGTGTGGGGAGTGCTGTGTGGTGCTGTATGTGGTTGTGTGCCCTGTCTCCCTACCTCTGCTTCATGCCCTGTGTGTGCATGCCCATTGCCATGCACGCCCCTGCATGTGGTGTGTACCTGTTTGTGTGGCCCATGCATGTGTATCGACCACCTACCTGTGTGCACCATAGTGCTCCCATGCAATGGTGTCCCAGTGTCGCTGCACCTGTTGCAGTCAGGATCCCTCTACCCATGGGGTGACAGTCCACCTCCTCTGGCCTATTGCCTCAGTCGTTCCCACTACTGTCACCCTCATCAGCCTCTAAAGTCATCCCATGGTCAAAAGCCATGTTGTGCAGTATGCAGCAGGCCAGAATAGGCCACAGGCTTTTGAGGTGCTGTATTGTAGGCACTGTCTGACCTGTCTAGGCAATGGAATGTGCTTCAGCATGCCAAAGACACGCCGATGATGTTGCGATGCTGGCGGCAGGCCTCGCTGTAACGCCTCTGCTGGGGATGATGGGCCGGTAGGGGTGAGCAGCCTGGGCCACAGTGGATAGGTACTGTCCCATGTGGATAATGATGTGGTTAGCCCTCTGCTGTTCTATGCCACGCACCTTGCCTGTTCCGGTGCCCACGCCAACATGCACACCCTGCCCTCCCCATCCCACGGTCTGCTCTGCCCATCGCCCCTTGCCCATGCCATACTCACCCACTAGGTGGCCCGTGGGGGTGTCCCTACATTCAAACCTGTGGCACAGTGCAGAGCTGTGCCAGATGAACACATCTTGTGCACTCCCAGGTGTGTGGCGCAGACATTGGTAATGCACCCCATGGCATCGCACACCACCTGGCAGTTGACACTGGGCCCCTTCCTGATTATGTATGCTACAGCCTTGGGGCCAGGTAGCATGTGGATGCCCACGGGTGCAGTCAATGGCCCTAATCATGCCAGGCATACATGCTACCCTGTGGAAGTCCTGCATGGTTGCTTTATGCTGTCTGTATGCTGGGGAAATGGATGTATTCTGATGCATGTGGCAGCATGGCATTGAGGAACTGTGTGAGGAGGCAGGACATGACCAACTGGGTTATGCCTGTGGTGTCCCCTGTTGGTCTCTGGAAGGTGCCTGTGGTGAGCAGGCACATGATGGCTGTCACCTCATCTCCACGGACATGGCGTGGCTCTGTCTGGTGGGTGCCTGCATCTCCTCACTGCACAGCTAGCACAGCTGCCTCAGAAGCCCTGTTCAGGTGGTACCAGTCCACAATCTCTGTGTCACTGTACTGCTCAAAGATGATGTGGGCACTAGTACTCACCTGTGTCGACATACTGCCGACGGGCCCTTCCTTGGCTACGCTGTGTTTCTACTGCCCTCACACCCTCATTATGGCTCTCCATCATGAAGGGCACACTATCCATGGCCTTTGCTGTCCAATATCCCTGGGCAGTTGGCTGCTGCTGTCTGTGTGCCACCCTGGTGCATTGCCTGGCAGTGTGTCTGTCTGTCTCTCTTCCTGCCCCTCTCTCCTCTTCAATGCCACCTCTGTCCTCTCCTCTCTGTGTCTTCCTTCCTTCTTTCCTTCCTTCCTTCCTTCCTTCCTTCCTTCCTTCCTCTCTCTCTCTCTCTCTCTCTCTCTCACTACTCTCCTCTTGCCTGGTGCATGCTATGTGCTTGTGCCTCTATTTATAGGAACAAGTCTGCTCGGCACATCTTCGACGGTTCTCCACTTGCGCTATGGTTTCATGGTTGAATATACAACTGCACTAGATATTCATGGAATGCCCCCTGCACTTGCGCCTGCATTCATTATAGTTGCACATTGGCGCAATGAGATTTGCACTGTGCAATGGCTTCGCTGACTATGACTCCTTGCACAAGTCTGCACTTGCACCGTGCAACTGCTTTGAATATCCAGGCCATGGTGTTGAAATTAGTGGCATCACTTTAAGAAGGTGCCTTAAATGGTTAATGGGTTTGAGTATGGGGACATGCCACCTGAAAAAGCCTAATTTTGGGCTGAAGTGCTGGGGATTGAACCTCCAGCCAGTTGTTTGCCTTGATACTCAGAATGCTTGAATAAAGGTTTGCCTTTACAGTTAGTCAGAATCTGTTTTTCATCTTGTAACCTGGAGTGCTTTAACCGTTGTCTGCATATCAAACATGATCTCAGGGATTTCTGGAAAATGATGTGAATTTGCCAGAACAAAAAACTTAGACTTTGTTAGCTCTTTTAAGACTGATGGACTGAATGTTCCCTGGATAAAAGGTAGCAGAAAATAATTATTTTATTAAAATAGGAACAGAGGCCATAGGTACAGTTTCCACACAGACTTCCCTGGATGAGGACACTGAGATCTCTCTCCCAAGAAAATTGTACTTTATAAACATAACAACAGAGGAATTCAGGAATGTAATCCTAATAATTCACCTTCATTCACCATGGTAAAGCTGGGGGTTAAATGAAATCCTATCCAAATTACTAAAATTGTGGCCCCAGTAATTGCCTTTCCCTTGCCTACATTTTAAACCTCTCTATGTCAGCAGGAGAGTACCTAGAAACCTGGAAACATGCTCAAATTATTCTTATTTTTAAATCATGATCTAAATTAGCTATCAGAAATGATCATCTGCTGTCCTTAGTATCTATTATACCAAACTTTTAAAAAGTTAGTCTATGCTCAGTTAAAAGAATTGCGAAAACATTTACGTAAAAAATAAAATAACTAGTTCCCAGTTAAGTTTCAGATCACTTTAGTACTAAGTCTGCCCAGATTAAAGTTTCAGGAGATATTCAGCTGGTTCTGGACAGGAGGATGTCTGTCATCTATTTTGTAGACGTGCCAAAGGCTTCTGACCACGCATGCTCCTATCCAGGCTAAAAGGACTGATATGGCAGAAGCCCCAATAAGGTCGCTCTAATAATACCTACAGGGATGGCAAAAACTACTGGCAATACAGGGTCTAAAAATCAGACTAGGGCCTCAATGGGATCATGTGTGTCCTAGGTTAATCCCTGCTCCACTTCTTTTAAAGAAGTGGACCCAGTTTTAAGCTTTTAAAACTTAGAAATGCAAAGAGTGACCTATGCTCAGCTGAACTGATTGAATATGAAGTGCCAGTTATGAAAACAGTAAAAGGAGATTAATTTTTATTCATTTAGCACCTGCCTGTAAGTTATGGAATAACCTCACACTGCCATTTATGGTTACAAAAATGTCCCACATTGGAGCTCTATAAAGACATTGCTGGTGAAATATGTTGCCTTAGCTAAGGCCCGCTGAGATCACCTTTGTTTAAACATTTTAATTTGTAATTAGGCTTCATTATGCATTGACTGTAAATTCTGTATCATTTGTATATTTTATATGTGTAACTTGTTTTGTCATTTTTATGCCCACAGGACCCCACTGCAAATACGTCTAGGCTCAAATGGGTTACCCTTTTCTGAATATCTGAATATTGTTATTACTACTAATAATAATATTTTTAACTTCTATGAACAGCCTATCAATTGGAAAATTGATAGTTACCATCTATACACAAATTATACTATAATTTATGTGGCAGGAAAGTCAGCAGCCCAGGTTCAGAGAGTACTCCAAGAAGCTTTTGATTGTTTAAAGCACTTCTTCCTAAAATGTAGACTGGCTTTGAATGAAAAACAGAACAAAAAAATACAAGCAATGTTATTTAATGCACAGAAAGTCAGAAATTAAAACGGAAACCTTGAAGATCGTACATATATTATATAATGGCAAGGAAATTTCTTGAATTCTGATTGGTCAGTGTGTACCTGAGACAGTAATGATATTGCAGTATAACATCACTGTCATTGATTGGCATTAGGTCTGCTTGCTGTCCAGCTTGAGCACCACCTTTTTCCCCTCTTCTCTTTCACTAAAATCTACTAAAAACATTTTTAAATGTTTTTTTAATTTTGTGTAACAAAGAGCCATTGTATGATAATATAGCACTCCAGGGTGTGTGTTATTCAGAATAACGCCACCCTGGGGCGTGTGGAAGCACTCTGTTTCTCCTGCTTCACCCCACCCCAGGAGGATGTTATTACATGATAACACATACCCTGTCATGCCTTACTGCTTAAATAACACTGAGTTGCAGCAAGGGTCCTAAAGGTACTTAGGGTGTGGTTGAATGACAAGTATAAATGGATACCCATATTGCTAATCTTGTAAATTTAGGAAACATCTGGTATGCCATATCAACTCAAATCTTACATGTCAAGCTAAGTAAGAAGCCATGTTGTTAACACTATGATTTTACCAGTCTTTGATTAAGGCAACATCTTGTTGGTTGGGGCATCATTGAGACAGCTGGCAATGCAAAACATAATGCATAGCAGGTTTGCCCACTATATCCTCAATGCCCACTGCAAAACTCATCTTTGTAAAATGTATAGGCATTTGGAGGGCTGAACTCATGGAGCGAGGAGGTATCATACCTTGTCATATAAGTGTTATAAGGAACTAGTACCTGCTTATATTTTGGGAAACCTAAACTGAAGAATACACACAGATGCCTTAGATCTTCTGAGTGAATTGAGTTTTAGACCCCAAATTTCAAGTCGGTGAGGAGGTGGGCAGGCCTCACTTGTTTTATCAGGGCCCAGTGACCTGGAACCTAGTTCCACACTCACCGAGACCAACAAATGGCAATGTACAGATGGGAAATCTGAAGAGATGTTTTCTAGATCAGACTAATACCATGTACAGGATATAATCTCACCAGTCAAATTGTCGTGGATAAAAAGGCACGGACATAATATAGTGTATCATGGAGTGTTGTTCCATATAGAATTCCATCTCTTTCAAAATGCTGTTGTACCACAATTCAAAGGTCATGAAATGTGATTCTACCCTACTGTGGTAGAACAGCATTCTAGAACCTCTAGAGACTGCATGAGTCAGTTCTCATTTTGAAAGCAAAAGAACTCACAAACACATATTTCACACAGTATTATACATTATAAAAATACAGGATGAGCAACTCTATGCACAACCAGTGTGTTTTGCCACCTCAGAGTTCTGATTCCCATGGACCTCTCAAGCTTTTCTTAAAGGTCAGAGGAGTCAGAACCTCTGTGTAGAACACACTGGTTGTGCATGGTTGCCCATCCAGTATTCTCTATGTAGTATGGACAACATGTTGGTGGACAAATTGTCGACGGACGGGCGTGTCACTGGTGAAAAGGTTGCAACTATTACAAATGAATGACAGACCGCAATGAAATAAGAATTATACTGGTGTGGAGGAGGCGGGGGGGCAGCAAGATGACAGACGGGATTGTTCAGATGATTGGAAAGAGCTGCAAATTAAGTAAAGAATATTTCTGTGATTATTTCAAATGTGGTAGGAAGGCTTTAAGCTTGGTACAGAGCAGGTAGGTTAGGAGTCAGCGTTCTGACAGATCACAGTGTTAATTTTTGGAGATTGAAAGAGAGGTCCACTAATTGCAGGTGCACTTAGGGTGGAGAGGGCTGGGTGAAGTGGTGTGGAACAGGTGCTCTGCTTGTAAGGTGGTGCTCCTGTGGTATTTAAATTGCCCAAGTAATAGCATTGGTGGCATTGACAAAGTGGGTTTAGATGATGGGAGGGACTGTTGTTAGAGCCAGTACCCAATAGACCCCACAGCTGACAACTCCTTTCCCAGTCTACATTTCTAATTTTAGAAAGTTCTGAATGAAATTATCCAATATTATTTCTGGGCTTGGTAAGTTAAATTAATAAGTAAAGTAATGTGTGAAACTGGTTTGGGGAAGGTGGGAAAGCAGGATTGGTAATGTGCAATGCATGGAGGCAGGAGAATTACACCGCGTGGGGAGCAGCAAGATGGCAGGAGGGATCGACAATAAGTAGCCACAAATTAAGTAAAGCACCATATACAGCAAATACTGAGCATGCTGAGGGAGCTGCAACATTTTATGCACAAGATTTTGTCCAGCTGCTTTTGACCCAAGACATTCTGACTGCCGCTATTTATTCTATACTTATTTTGCAGCGACATTAAGTCCATGTACCAGCAAAATAACATTATTACCACACTGCTTGAACTTGGGCACAGATTATGTAATTTGAACTGGTATATAATAATAACTGAGATTTTTGTACAATAATGTTAGATAATGTTTTTCTTTACTACGTTTTATATGTTCTGCAACTCATAATTTCTGTATGTCAATTTATGTAAACTGCATTCTTTACGATCTATGAATTAATTACATTAATTTTATAACAATGTTTATTAGGACAACAAAGCATAATAAAATAATTGTATAATGTAACAATGCTTTACCTCATACAACACTTGAAATTATATCTTTTTCTTAAATCAGCAAGCAAGTTATATTTCATAGTTCACAGTAAATAACTTAAGTCAACTCTTTCTGTTATATACATACTGCACTGAGTTTAAAGTCCAAAATCCTTTTATAAAATCTTTTTTCTGTCATTATAAAACTACATTTTAACATCCTTTCTTGTTATGCTGTCACCCTATTATTGTTAATCAAGTACTATTAATTAGAGAAGGAAAACAAAGAAGAGGAAACATTAGTAAGAACTTCCGAAGAAAAATCCTCTGTTTTTGCACAGCTGTACAAGTAGAACAATAAACAGGATTTGGAACTATATCTGTCGTGTCTCTTCATTTAAGAGTGAAAGCTTGCCTATATGCCTTAAGGGTCTTATTTGGATATAAAAACAGTTAAGTTGAATTACAATATGCCTCACTTTTCCCCATTTATCAATATAGTTTCCTCTGTTCAGCCGTAGATGTTGTTAAATAAGGCACTGTAATGCTCTCCCTGGAAAATAGCTTTGGCTCAGCAGAACATGCCTGTTCATATTTTAAATATGCATACAATTTTACTACTGTGCAGCTGCTATTACTAAGACTTTCTGGGCCAGACCCAAGCGTTTGCAGCCACCTGAGCTGATGGCTGCAGACTGAACCCAGAGCCACTTGAACTGCTCTTTGCCACCATTAGACATATGTATATCCATATTGGACTGGCTTTAAAACTTGAGGTGAAGAAGAAGAGGAGGAATCAGCATTTATATAGCACTTTTCATGCACACTGTATTGCAAAGCACTTTGCAAGCAATGCTAGACTAGTAGTAAAGTGACTGAGCGTGCAGTGGCAGCCATTTTACACATCAATACCCACCGCAGCCTTGGACAATTGTATGAACCGCATTAATGGGAATGAGAATGTTGACCAGGACACTAGGAAAATTCCCATCTCTTTGTCATTAGGTGGAGCCCATGTCGGTCTGAGGAGTATTGCTGGGATGTCCATTCCCGGAGGAGTGAGGAGTGTATGGATGTGCAGGAGGCTGGGGAGCAGGTCTCCTTCCCTGCCTCGGAAACCCAAGAGACAAAACCAAATGCTTTAAGGATGGGAGAAGAGCCAGAGATTTTGAACAGAATGGAATCGAAGACTTACCAGAGGTAAATTAAGACAATATGGAGCACAAAATGCAGCATGTATCCATTGCAGCAGAAACAGAGGAACTATATGCACATTTATGGGGTGAGGAACTATGGCATACTGAAGAAGAAAAAAAGAAGCTACAAGCAGCAATAGACAGTGCAAGTAAAGGAAACTGTCAAAATGGAGCAGTCGAGGCCGGCCTGGTGGCATTGAGGGTTGAGGCACTGGACACCACACCTCACACTATGCCGGTGACCTAGGTTTGGGAATGAGCCTGGGTTGTTGGGGTTGGTAGGAGGGAGGAGGGAGGGAGGGCAGAGCAGGATTGAGCTGCCGAGAAGTGGCTCTCCGCTCCCTGAGTGGGATGAGGGGTTTCCCTGGCCCTTGGCTGCCACAAAGTGGAGGACGGATGGCGGTTTGGGATACAGGCGGCCCAGCAATAGCCAGGGGTGAGGCAGATAGGGCTGAGCCAGTGCCTGGACACACTGCCATGTTTCAGGGGCCCCAGGAGCTACAAGGAGAAACAGGGAAAAAAGCATAAATACATACAAAACCACCTGGTCCTTGATGATGCAGTAGCATCAAAGGAGACTGCTACTGACAGGTGTGACAAAAAGGAGTTGTTTGACAGCATACATTGTGAAGACAAAGATAAAATCAGAAGGCAGCAGAAAAATAAAATGCAGGCAGAAAAAAGTGGTGCCCTGATGGAATAGCCGTAATGAGCCAAAAATGACTTGGCTAAAATGGGCTCCACTGCCAAAACAACCTGAAATACAAGAACGAAAATTAGGGATAATCTGGTAAAGGAGCACACAATGCCAAAGGAGTAATATCAGAAGACTTGTCGCAAGAGAAAAGGGCCCCAGAAACCTTTTCATACTGAGACAGAAACGGAGCAAATGGCACAAGAAACGCCAAACAGGTGAAGAGAAAGGAGAGTATTTCTTCACGGATACCCTGGATCGGATCGCAGATGCATTGTAAAGTGCTGGTTGGACAAGAACAGCAGATGGGACTGGGTGGGATTCAAACTATCCAAGCACATCAGCAGAGAGTATGCAACAAAATCCAAACAGGACTGGAGAAGTTGAGAAGAACAGTTAAGATAATGAAGTTTAAGCAACAAAAGGTCAGTGCATAATGGATACGGATAAGACTGAGCAAAAAAGTTAGAACATACTAAACTGACAAGTGTTGCAGACAGTGAGGGGGAGGAGGGTGTGCAGGAGGATATAAAGGGACTGGAAGGAAGACAGCAGATATGGAGGAAGAATCTGAATCAGCCATAGAGCGGGAGGACCAAACCCTGCAGACAGAAAAAAACAAAGTGATACAGATTCCAGTAAAAGCCACAGGCAGAAGCTGTATGGGGAAATGTAAGAGAAAGACTATTTCCTAAACATTTAAGGCTAGCTCCTGAACCTGCTAAAAGGAGGAATGCTGTAAGGTTAAAGTACAGAGGAGGATTGTTTGAAACACCCGATCGTCTGTACATAGGAAGAAACTTGATAGCAGACAGTATGAGATATTATGCTTATGAGGTGTATGTTTTAATACACACTCCTGGGAACACACTATATGACATTAGTTTGAAGCATCCATCAGGGCTCGAAAGATTTTGGAAACAGTACCATCAGTTAAAAGAAACACCCTTATGGAAACCTTTCATAGTAACGCCTTTGACAAAACCAGCTTACAAACATGCTACAGTGCTTTTCAAAATGAAGGGGTGAATGTGGCAGATATAACTTTCTGGCTGAAGCAGAGATGTGAAATAAATGGGTCCCTGAACCAATCTTAAATGCTGAGCATTTATAGACTAGAGGATGGAGGTTTAAAGTAACCTTAAAACAAGTAAATGGAGATATTCAACACCTACCCAATTGTTTTGTCTGGGCAGGTATAGGGGTATTTTATGCAGGGCAACCATGAGTGTGTTACAGCTGTGGTGATAAAAACTATCTAAGTAATGTGGGTGAAAAAGTCAAATGTGGGATTTCTGGCATACTGGGTCATATTACTGCATCCTTGTAAAATCCAAAGCGATACAGCTCTGTGAAGAAAATGGACATATCTTCCGAAACTGCACCAGGCACGCAGACAACAGTCCAGACCCTGCAGAGCAAGTAGGGCAGAATGTTTATGTAACATTAACACAGAAAGAAAGACTTTTGAAGGAGAAGCAAACTGCAGATAATGCAAAACAGAATGAAAATGAGACAGTACGACAGAGAACAAATGAGGAGATACCACACAAAGCTCCCCCAATAGAAAGCAACATGCAGCAAAGTGAGAAACAACAGGAAAAGAATATGGAAAAGGAAGTGGAAGAAATGGGAGTACAAAAGCACAACAGAAAAAATCTGACAGTGGAGGACACAGGCACAGGTGATGCCTCCATAGCACCAGTATGAGAAACCTTTCAAATGGTTACAAGATCCAAAAACCCTTTAAACCACAAAACTAAACTCAAAAAAAAGAAGAGGACAGTATTCCATTGCAAAATAAATATACAATTTTACAAGAAAAAGACTGGACAGGGTGGGTAGGGGTGCCTGAGTGGGTGGGGGTGGGTGGTATGCTGAGCCATGGGAGGTCCTTTGGACTGCCGGCACCAGTGCATTCAGCTCGGGTGGGGAAGTGGGTTCTGTACATTTCATTTATCACCACAGGGAGCGGCATTATTCCAGAGATGTGGGCGGGGATGGGTTCTATCTTTATCACTTTATCACTGCAAGGAGTGGCATTGTAATGGAGGTGCGGGCGGGGTTAACTTTATCACTTTTTGCCGCAGGGAGCGGCATTATTATGGAGATGCTGGTGGGAGTGGAGTACACTGGACTGCCATGGATTCATCCAGGGTGCATGGGACGTGCTTGCCCGGGAGGGCAGGGGTATTTCTGGACTGGCTGGGGCTCTCAGTGTGGACCTCAGCCCAGCAGGGTGCCCAGTGCATTCTGCTGGGTGCATCCCTTCACAGTGCATGCAATGGGTCCATAATGACATGCAAATGGCCCCATTGTGCCGTGCATGTCTAATGGCTTCATTTGCATGTTGCTGGCTCTGAATAGCAACTTTGGGAGCAACACATCATGCAATGTGCTGCCCCATTGTATTCTAATCTGACCAGGGGTTGTGCTGGTGCATCCTGGGCTGGGTACAACTGTGGAATTCACAGTGGGGATGTGCCGGGCATTCCCTGATGCATCATCTGTGAATACCACAGTTGGCACTCGTGCATCTCATTTGCACCGGGCATCTGAGATGCTCTGAGTGCAAGTCCGCTAGAACCTGCCCACATAATTCCAAGTGAAACTGAAAGAAATCAGTTTATACAGCTGATCTAGCCTATATTACACACTTCTAAGTTGGTATTAGGGAGGAGACTTCAATTATGGTTTAACAAAGAATGATCGGGGAGGAAAACTGACCAAACATATTGTGATACAAACAGGTTGTATGATTTTTTGAATAGATTAGGGCTGGAGGATGCATATAATTTAAAGCAAAAGTCCCCTGAACATACTTTCTACAAAGGAAAGCTTTATCTAGGATAGATTTTTGGTTTCTCCCAAAAAGAACAAAGGTGCAGGATATTTTATAATACCAGTGAAAACATTAGACCATGTAGCAATACAATTAATTATAGACCTAAAAGGAAATTTAAAATAGGAAGAGGTTATTGCAAAATGAATTTATCTTTGCTGCAGGATGAGTATATACAGAGGCAAATAAAAGAAATATTATTGGCAAGGAAAACAGTACACTGCTTATATGATAACTTAACAGAATGGTGGAAGATATGAAGCAGGATATAAAACAACTCCTATAGAACCTAAAAGAAAGGCAGGCACAAATTAGAAAAAATATTTAAGAATGAGAGCTAAATTTATGGTTATTATATGAGAGGTGTCTAGTTTTAACCAATCACAGTAAAGAAATACTGTCAGTTATTCTACCACAGACTGCAAAACAAAACCTCCAGAGTCAGTTATTAACCAAAACCTCGCCTAGTCGGTTAATGAAGCAGTAGCATGCCCACAGTCGGTTAATTACCCTCCGACATAAAAAAAGTAAAAATTGCATCATAACAGCTGTCCCAGTTAGCAGTTTCTGTAATGTTAAAGTGCCCCATATCCTTTCTGGTTCCCACTCCCATTTGTTTTATGTGCCCTATTCAGTTTGGTACTGCCCTCGCTGTCATCTCTGCACACGCCCCATAATATAAATATGCCTCCATCTCAGTTCTGTTTGTTACGCTTTCCACTTTTTAAACAAATAAAATCCCAGTTCTCAAATTAAATACTCACCAGTGGTTAGTAGCACCTCCCATCCTCCCATTTATAACAGAACCTGAAATGAAGAAAACAGTTCCATGATGTTTTTTCTTTTAACTTTTGAAACCTGTAAAAGAAAACGGTCCTTCACGACAAGCCCTCCAACCCCACCTCCCACTCAGCATTCACCACCCACACCTCCCAGTACACCCCACACACCATCACTCACCTAAACAGGTCCCAGGTTCGAGATCCACTCTGACCAAAAACAAGTCTTGCTGCTATAAATGCTGACTGCAACATTACAAACTAAGGCAAATGTGCTTCAATGTATTTCAATAGGGATTTAACTTTCCTGCAAACACGGATGAGGAGCGCCAGGAGAGATAAGGCCCCATACCTTATCATAAAGTGCAACCTTGTCTACAGCCATATATGTTAGGCGTTCCATGCTAGCAAGTCTGTACATACTATCTTCCCACTTCTCCAAAGTAGGGATCCGCTCAAACTGCCATTTCCTACACACTATCAGCTTGGCTTCTGTTATGACCTCCATAAACCAAAGATGAAGGGCTCTTTGCTGGATGGGAAGCCAGTTGGTATTACCCAGGACTAAGAGTGAGGCCTCCATGGGAACTTCATATTGAAGCACCCCAGAAAGTCTTGCCTGTAGCTTAGTCTCCAGTCAGCTAGCTTAGGACAGGACCAGAGAACGTACAGTATAATAAGTGCCATTCTGCGGGTGGCACCACCAGCACTCTGAATCCTTGACCAGATACATTTTCTTCAACTGGTTTGGTATCCTGTACCAGAGATGCAATGTCTTCCATTGCATAAGTCTCCTCCAACATCCTGGCATAAGCTATAAACATGGGACCAGCAAAGATCCCAATCAGTCTCCTCAAAGGGTGGCCAAGCTGCCTTTCCCAATTAACCTTAAGGTTGGTCCTTGTAGGGGTATATTCCTGCAGGAGGCCCTTATAAATCTGTCCAATTTTAGGGAGCTTTGTGATAGTATATCCCCACCCGTCAACCCCAAAATGTTGTCCTAAATTCCCTCAAGGGCAGGCAAAGTTGAGAGCCTGTAAAAGTGGTAAGTAAATAATGCATTTGAAAATAACACCACAAATGAGCTTGAAGTAAGCCGCTTGGTACTTAAGGGTAGCAAATGTTTAAAAAGGCCAGTCTCCAGGTGATAAAGATCTGCAACTCTCAAATCCCCCACTTGCCCATTTGGCCAGTAAATGGGTGAACCCCTATAGAGCCTGAGGTTATGTCACAATGGCCATCTGTGCAAGGGAGCCTGCCATGGAGAGGACATCATTTTAGCCACCACCTTCCAGACTCGCTTTATGTATGCATGAATGTGGTAACCCAGCTGAACTCTATTTGGGTCCCATAATTTCATTTCAGACACAACACCTTGAGCAATCCACTGGATTCAAGATATTCCACAATCCTTTCCTTCAGCAGTGACTCCATTAATTTTCCCACCACCAATGTAAGGCTGACTGGCCTATAATTGCCAGCTTCCTTCCTGATACCACTTTTGTGTAGTGGGACTACATTCACCCTCCTCCAGTCCTCCAGAACCACTCCTGTTTCCAAAGAGCTGCTAAACCAGACTGTCAGAGGTGCAGCCAGTATTTCCTTGAGCTCTCTCAATAGCCTTGGATGCACCCAATCTGGTCACATTGCTTTGTTCACCCTCAGATTAGCGAATCCCTTCAGGACTCTCTCTCCTTGTAAAAGGACTAGTGTCCACCTTCCAACAAAGCTTTTGTTACTTTTTGTGGCCTCTCCTTCTCCTTCCTCTGTACAAATACTAAACAAAAGTATTTGTTCAGGATGTCCTGGTCCCCTCTGCATAGTCTCTTCTTCCCTTTTTAACCAGAGCGGAGCTTATAGCACAGTTGAAAGCAAGGGACTGCCTCTGGCTGTGGGCATAGGCCACCAGCACTAAACTGACATACAGAACTGTAAACATGCTCGAAATGATTGCACAAAATCAATCTGCCTAAAGAAAAGTATCTACTTTAGGGAAGCTCTCACTAATACCTGGGGAAATGGAGAGCCTTCTGGAACAATATCAAAGAAGTTCCTGGGAAGCAGCCTAAAACTTCCCTACTATGCTGGACATTGATGGGACTACAACACTGGACCCTACGACTATTGCTAATATGTTCAATACTGCTTTCACAGACCTCAGTAGTGTTCTCCCCTGACCTTTTCGATTTAGATGACTCTCCAACTCACCCTTCCAGCTTCCCCTTCCAAATACCCACTGTTCTACTTTAAAGCAGTAAAGATGCACAAAGCCCGCAAATACACTAGTAAAGCAATTGCCAAGTCCAGAAATAGTGGGGACACACTTGACCTCAAACTGCTGTCCCTCACCCTTGATGAAGTACTAGGACCATTAACAAAGATCTTCAACCTCTCCTCAGCCTTGACCAGTTCCCTGACAGATGACTTGCATACTGTTACTCCGGTCCACAAAAGTGGAGACAGGGCCCTCCATGGGAACTATCAACCAATCTACATACTCCCTCTCCAAGGTCATCGAACATAGTAGCAGACCAACTCACTGATTACCTGGACAAACACTATCTTGTGCTCTCATCAACATGGGTTCAGACAAGGGTACAGCACCACTTCTGCCCTTCTGGAATTCACCAGAACCATCCACAGTTCTCTGGATAATGGTCACCTAGCCGGGTCGGTCTTTGTCGATTTAACTAAGGCTTTCAACATCGTCCACCATTGTCTACTACTTGAGCAGCTTCTGAATGCTGGGCTCTCTCTGAACTCCATGGCCTGGTTAGAAGCTATCTGGAAAACCAATCCAAAGAGTTAAAACTGCAGATGACCTCTCTGACACTAGACCTGTCCACTCAGGAGTCCCCCAGGGATCCATACTGGGTCCTCTATTCAGTCTCTTCCTGATCAGCCTTCCACAATCTTGCCCACAACAAATCATCCTCTATGCTGATGATACTGTAATTCACAACACCCATAAGGATCCCCTAACCCTACAAAACAATCTACAGCAGGTGTAGCTATAGAGTGTGCAGCTGGTGCAACTGCACTGGGGCCTATGAGCTGGAGGGGCCTAGGCACGGCGTGGCATGGACACACAGGGCTCAAAATATAGTCTTGTCAGTTCAGATCCCAGCATTTTCACCTGAAAATGCTATGCCTACTCTGCCGCAGTTTGTTATATGACCGTGCGGGCAGAGTGGCAGCAGAGATCGCTGCTCAACTCTCTGGTCGGCGGTGGGGGTGCTTAGTCTCCAAATCAGCCATGACCTGGAAGCAGGCATTGAAGGCAGCCAGCATTGGAGTCTTGATTGTTTTCTGAAGTGCTGATTGGCCAGGGGTGTCTTACCATTCATTGCACGGTTTGCTGCTGTGTAGATCAGAGTGTGGCGAGCACGTTGATCTTCGTGGATGCGCTCTGCAAATTTGCTCCGCTTCCAGAGCCGGAGAGGTGGAGTGGACACTCTAAGCTGGAGATGTGAGTGCTATGTTCTACTTAAAAAATAAAATAAAATCTATGGATGCTTGCTGTGTTGGAGGGAAACTAGTGCTGGGAGAGAAAACAAGGGTGTGGAGGAGAGGTAGCACTGGGACTCGAAAACGATCTTCAAGAGGCGATTTAGCAAAATAAATTCTCTGTAGCTGGAAGGGCTAGGACATTAAAAACAAAACATTAAGTCCTCTAAACACTTATGATGGGGAGAAATGATCACCTTACTAGGAGTAGGTGGACCTGTATTTAAAATTCTTCCCTGCCCTTCAACTGAAAGAGCTTAAAAGAAAACGTCCCTTTTCTACACTTTTGGGGATAAACCTTTGAGGAGTGTGGTTGGAGAGAAAGGGTCTTTACATGGATGGTGACCTGAAAAATAACTCTGCAAGTGGAAAAAGAAAGCTCCATTTCCAAGCTTTGGGGATAAAATTGTGGATTCTTGGAGTGAGAAACCATCTTTGGAAGGGGATCTAAAATAAAATGATTCCTGTAACTGAAAAGGACTTAAAAATAAACAATAGTCCTTTTTCACATGGGGATAAAAACTTTGGAGTGATGGGTGGGGAAGAAATGATCTTTACAGACCTGTAATAGAAATCAGTCCCTGCAACAAAACAAACAAACAAAAATGTCTTTGTACACTTGGGGTGTGTGTGTGTGTGTAAACATTCAGAATACGATGGAGTAGAATTAGAAATAGTACAGTACAGGGCAAATATCATAAAATTATTCCATGCTACTAAAATAGTTTTTCCCATTTTGCATGTGGAAAGGTAAGTTTTGCCTAGGAAATGTACTGTATCTAGCACACCCCACATTTCCAAAGAAAATGTACCTGAGGCCACTATTTCTAGCCCTGGCTACAGCTGCAATCATGCAGTGAGGTGGAGTTTCACTTCTTTGTCTTTTTTTGTTGTGGTACAAGCTCCTTGACGGAAGTCGATGGACATTCTGGGCAGTTAGTGTGATGGACTGCCATTGGTGCAAACTCGAGCAGGGCGGATGTGATAAGTTAAGATGGCATGCAATGACTGGGCTTTGTGCTTAGACCTTTGCTACCACAGTCCACAATGAGAGAGCGAACACTCACGAATTCTGCTGCCAGCCCGCTCAAAAAGCTACATCTTTTGTTTTTGTCAGTCCGAAAAATCCTTGGCTTAGTGACTGGTGTGGATGCCAAAAACAAGGTAGGACTGGAGGACTTTAAAACTGGATTCTTAAAATGGATGAGCAGCTGAATTGGTACTGACACAGCTACTGGACTTTCAGCTTTGTTTGCTTTGGCCCAGTTTTGTCTTTTGATTGATAGGAAGCAAAGAATCATTGTCAGTCTTGTTTCTCAGTCCTGACCCAGTTTTGCAGTGTATTTGGCATTGGATGAATCAGGCCTATTGATAGGTTAACTTACTTGTTTGGCTGGGACGTGCACTAATGTTATCATTTGAATTGTGTGACTGCAAATAAAGTCATTGTGCTGGGGAACACTGACTGCTCATCTACATCTGGCATCACCCGCGGGGGCCCATTTCATTCCTTGCATCCTGGCCCATGCCAACCATACTACCACTGATCTACAGCTAGGCTTCACTTCAGCTGAGAACTGGTTTAGTAGGCACATATTGATCCTAAATTATAAGAAAACTAAGTCAATGCTTTTCAGCAGCTCCCACAACAAGTACAGGCTACACTCCTGACCATCACAAATTGCCTTGGAGCTGCCCTTGAACAGGTGCAATCTTTTAAATATCTTGGGATCTCTCTCTTGACTGTAACCTATCCTATGGTGCCCACATTGATAGCATCGCCAAAGCTGCAAATACTTGCATTGGACTACTCTACAGGCACAGGCAACACCTCTACTCCGGAAGCCTTATGGGTCGCTATTCAGAGCTCTGTTGTCACCATAATTGACTATGGCCTGATTATATATGGCTCTGCTACTGTAACTGCCTTCAGATGCATATCCACGCCTCTCAACAAAGCTTGTTGGCTCATCACTGAGCTCACTGCTTCACTCATACTGCAGGACTCTATGCACAAACTGGCTGGCTACAACTCAAACCACATAAAAGTACCAAACCTGCATTATGGCAAAGAAATAACCATGGGCCAAGCACCCCTGGAGTCCAAGTTCTCCTTTGCCCAGTAGTAACCCTCGCCACACTAGGGGATCCAAATTTCAACTCCTGCGGGTCACTCGCTGATGTACCAATCAGGGACAAAGATCCTTTGCTCATAGGGCTCCTAGCTGGTTGAATGGTCTCAGCAGTGACATCTCCTCTGTACCTAAGCTTAGCCCATTCAAAGCCAGGCTCGCCTTACTCCTCTCTGCCTCTAGCACCTGTGACTGTCTCCCTTTAATCAGCCCTCCTTACCATTACCCAGTCCTGGTCTCAGCTCTTTCTACATAGCACTTCTATTATAAAGGAATCCATTTTAGGCAGTGAACCTTATATAAAGGAAGCCAATTTAGGCGGTGCACTTAAATAAAGTAAGCCAATTTAGCGGTGAACCTAAAATAAAGGAAGCCAATTTAGGCAGTGAACATTATATAAAGGAAGCTAATTTAGGCAGTGAACCTTATATAAACGAAACCTATTTAGGCAGTGAATCTTATATAAAGAAAGCCAATTTAGGCAGTGCACCTTATATAAAGGAAGCCAATTTATGTGGTGTGCCTTTATAAAGGAAGCCAATTTAGGTGGTGCACCTTATATAAAGGAAGCCATTTTAGGTAGTGAACCTTATATAAAAGAAGCCTATTTAGGCAGTGAACCTCATATAAAGCTGGTTCATTCCACTGGGGTGTCATACAGATAAGGCACACTGATGAGTCCTGGTAGGACTAAACACATGTCTGTGTCTTCTGTTGGCACCCTTTACAGACTGTGTGAGAGGCATTTCAGCATCATTCATTTCTGCTTAAAGTTGAACCAGCATAATATTCTGTGGTGATTTGCATATACAACCCATGATGCTTGTGCACTAGGTTCTTCATCTTTTATCTTGTTTTTTGTTTTATTGGGCTCACCACAACATAACCCAGACAAACCAACTTAGGGTAGCTGGTTCATTCCACTGGGGTGTCATAGAGATGGGGCACACTGATTTATTTATTTATTTAGCTTTTGTTAACCAGGTAAGTACACTAGACAAGACAAATTGCCTATTTTCAGGTACAACCCAGGAGAGTACAGGAGTCCTGGTAGGACTGAAACACGTGTCTGTGTCTTCTGTTGGCACCTTTGAAGACTGTGTGAGAGGCCTTGAACAATGCATTTCTGCTTAAAGTTGAACCAGCATAATATTCTGTGTGAATTGCATATACAGCCCATGATGCTTTGTATTATGGGGGTATGTGTGATTTTGTATTTCTCTGAAACTTGGCTTCCTGCCAATGCCTCTTTGGGGAAACTCCTTGCCTCAGTGTTAAGGTTCTTTGTCTCAGAGTAAAGGAAGCCAATTTAGGCAGTGAACCTTATATAAAGGGAAGCCAATTTATGCAGTGTGCCTTATATAAAGGAAGGCCAATTTTATGCAGTGTGCCTTATATAAAGGAAGCCAATTCAGGCAGTTGCATTTTAGAATTGGGTGGTCTACCTTGTCGTCTGGTAGCTGGTCAGCTTCACAGCAAGGCCCTGAAACGAAAGTACCAAAAGTCCCCACTCATACTGGAAATATAAATACACGCCAAATCAGGCAGAACCTAATGCAGTATTTGCAAGATTTGCCATTTGGGGATTGTACACTGAATTCTCCGTTTTAACTGATGTCTGCCAGTCTTCAAAAAGAGGATTACAAATGCATCAAGGACTATTGTCCCATTACAGTCTTGTTAGTTCCCAACAAGATACTGAAGCTAGTGGCCTCTCAGTTTACGGAGCACCTTCAAACATGCAACCTGTTATCCACTGCACAGCTTGGCTTCCATCAGGCCCATCGTACATCAACTGCCCTCATCCAGTTTGTTAAATGTAAAATCTGACTGCTCCCATTACCATAAGAGTTCCTCTAGGCTCCACATTGCTTCCACTGCTCCTTACCCTGTACATTAATAACCTGCCCAGTTGCACATCTTCCTGCTCCTCCATGCTTTATGCAAATGATACGGTGCTATATAACAGCTCCAAGAACACTGCTGATGCTAACTTTTGGCTCAATGCTGACTTTGGCACTGTTCAGTCCTAGCTAACCCAAAACAGGCTTCTCCTGAACTCTAGCAAAACTCATTCAATGCTCCTTGGTTGGCACCTAAACTGAGGGCTTACCCACCTGACCCAAATATTCTCTGCTCTGATGGCTCTCCCTTGCCACTGTTAACCCTTCAGGTACCTGAGCTTAACCCTGATCTTGCCTTTGAGTTTACCCTGCACATATCCAATGCCTGCAAGTCTGTAAATTGAAACTAGAACTTGCTTAGAAGGTTAGACATGCCCTGACACCAGCTGCAGACTAGCTATTGCTCAGGGGTTTTGTTGCCGAGCTTTACCTACAGTCTTATATCATACTCTCAGTAAGCAATGTAACTTAAATGAATGGAACTCCACTTACAATAACATTTGCTGCTTTGTCTTATCACTGCCCAGGCTGACTCACCACTATTTGCTCTACTCTACTCTAACCTGGGTTGGCTATCCCCAACTTCACGATGGCTATATACCCTAGGCTGTACCATAGACAAGATTATTAGATCAGCTGCTCTTGCTAGCTTGTTCACTAAACCTGATCAGGCTCACCTCTTGACATCTAGTGACCTGCCACTTATGGCTGTGCCAAATACTCTACAATATGAGAGAGCAGGCTTCCTCGTTACTCACAAGCTATGGAACTCATTTCCACCTAACCTTAGGCTCTCTCCATCACATCCAGTTTTTAAGGGAAAACTTTGCAGGTTTCTACAGTCCTCTGATAAATGTTCATGCATCTGATGTGCTCTACGTGCTGCTGTAATTTACCTTTTGCTTTTTCAGCGCATACATGTATTTGCTCATATGTTTTTGCACTACTGAATTGTTTGACTTTTGCTGTGGATGTCTGTACAACTGTGCTTTTGTACCTTTGTAACATTGTGATACTGTTTGACATCCAGCGGAGTCAGCCACGATGCAACGAGTAACTTGCAGTAAATGACATGTCACAAAAACAACATGACAAAGGGGCTTAATTGCCACTGAATTAAACTGATCCCTGCAGCATTTTGTGATATATTGCAGCATTACTGAGTTGCATCCTGGTTGGCGCTGCTGTATATCTCCTCGGTTGCGCCTGGAAATAGGAATTGCATTTGTCTAGTGTACCTACCTGGTAAACAAAAACTAAATAAAAAGCAACTATGCAGTAGCATCCGTTATGAAAAAGTCATTTACAATTTGTGAATGAGCAGGTTGTGCAACTAATTTTGTGCTTATTTCAATAGAGTTTCTGTTAATTTCCCCACCACTGAAGTAAAACTGACTGACTTAGAGTTGCTTGCCAGCTCCTTGCTGCCACTCTTATGTAGAAGAGCACAACAGCCCTTCTCTAATCTTCTGGAACTATGTCTGTTTCAGTGAGCTGTTGAACAAGGCTCAAAGCGGCAACTAACACCTCCTGGAGCTCTTTCAGTATATGGGTGTATCCCATTCAGTCCCATAGTCGTATCCACCCTTCTTAGGACTGCAAATACCTTCAGGAATGTTTCTCTGCAAATAAACTTGTCTCCACCTCACCCCTATTAATGCTTTGGCCTGGCTTCACGTCCTCCTCCCTACACTATGAAGATTGAGCAGAAGCACCTGCTTAAGATGTCAGCTTTTTCTTGGTCACCTTCTTCACATTCTCCCCTTCTGCCTTTCTGAAACTATCCCTCTTGCTTTCCTTGTCTCATTTATGTACCTGAAGATAGTCATACCCCTTTAGCAACTCCTTTGCAATCTTTTCTTCTGTATGCAGCTTTGCTCCCTAACCACCTTACTTGCTTCCTTCTTCTTTGCTTGGTATACCTCCTGTCCGCTCCCTTTGTGTTTCCTTATACCTCTTGAATGAAACCCTTTTTCTTTTCCACACTCGCCATTTCCTTGGAGAATCATTATGGTCTCCTTTCCTCCCTGCTTTGCTGAATTCCTTCATGCAGAGGTTGGTTTCTTTGAGTATGCCCTCCTTATTTTTCCTCACTATGCTGCTACACTTGTCTGGCAAGCTGCCACTTTGAAACATTTTCTGAGGCAATCTCCCATTTCTTTAAAATCTACCTTCCTGAAGTCCAGGACCCTCATCCACATGTGGCTTACCTCTGCTGCTGTCCTTATGTTGAACCACACTGTACAGTGATCACTGGTACCAGGGGACTGCCCACTGTGACATCTGAAATGGTGTCCCTGTTGTAAGGACTAGTTCAAGCACTGCCCCATCCCTAGTGGGTTCTTGGACTAGCTGCCTAATAAAAAGCCCCTGTAGGGAGTCAAGGATGGTGCTGGCCCTGCTCCTTGCTGAAGCTGCAGAGGAAGGTTCCACTCCACACCTGGCAGCTTGAAGTTGCCACACATCCTCCTTACTTGCCATTTTGATGATGGCTTCTCCAAGTGCTTTATCCATCTCCGACCTTGTGTTGGAGGTCTGTACACTACCCTGATATGGATATTGGTCCCAGAACCTGTCTCGAGCATGACCTCAGAACTTCCAGACCTTCCTTTTCCTCTTGGTGCTCCTGTACCTCAATGGCCTTAATTCCTCCTTCACATTTTGATCATGGACACAGTAAAGGGCTCATAGGAGAGAGCACTGTCCAGAGTGAGTCCTGGGTACTTAAATGTGGGGACTTGTTCATTAGACATGACTTCAAATGTCGTAAAAGAAAGAGAGGAGAAATATCATGTTTCTTTTATTGGTTAAAGGAAAGCACAGACTTTGTTTTGGATGAACTTAAGACTAACTTGTGATATGTGAACCATTTCTGGCTGTTTTCAAAGTCTGACTGAAGTGCCACATTTAAATAAAAATACTGGGACCAGTAGAAAATTAATTGCATCATCAGCATATAGCAAGATGTTAGATTTGCTACATGCTGGTGACAGGGCATTCAGGAAAAATTGAAAAGTACTGGACCAAAGATAGACCCTTGAGGTACTCCCACATAAAAGTGGAACCAAGGGGAAATGAAATCAGCAAGTTAAGTGCATTGGTATCTTCCTATTACATACTTACAGAACCACGTGACAATGTCCATAGACATACAAGCTGGCCAAAAGTGGGCAAAGATTTGATAGTTGACTAAATCAGAGGCCATGGTGAGGTCTGCAAAGATGGCCGTAGTATAATGGCCCCTATCGAAGCCTCATGGACCATCTTTGCAAACACCACTATTGTTGTTTAAGTTCTGTGTCCAAGAAAAAGCTGCTATGCTGGACAAATGTTAAGGTATCGTGACTGAAGAGCTGCTCCAACAACTGATGGAACACAAAACACTCAAGCACTTTTGCAAGGGAGCAAGGTGAAATGGGCCAATAATTTTGCACTTTAGACTTATCCCCAGATTTATAAATTGAACAACCGCTACTCTTTTTCCAGGCTGTCGAAACCTTCCATAACAAAGTGAACTACTGAACATTTTTGGGAAGTGGTACATAAGTAATATCACTGGCTACTTTGATGAGTCTATAATCCAGATCATCTGGCCCTTCCACTGCTTGGGACTCAATTGAGTAGGCTGTGACCTCACCTGTGGTAAGAATTTTGAAGTTTACCTTTGTCCAGTCAGAGAAGTTGGGAGGGTAGATAAAACTCTGAATGCTTATGATCCCAGTAAGAATGAATGTATTCAAGTCTGTGAAGAATTTGTTAAATTCACATGCAGTTTCCAGTGGCTCAACCACCAGGCCACACTCAAACCTTTTTCTTGGTGGAGGCACTAGGTTATTTCTACTACCTGGATACAAACACCTTCACTTAGAATGAGAAAATGAACCCAAGAGTAGCCCAAACATTTAATGCAATCCATGAGTTTTGTAACAGAAGGGCACCAACTACCCCAAGCCAAGTTAAAGAATGACCACCCACAGATAACTTACATTTTGTTATTGTCATACAGCATGAAACATCTTAATGTTTTCAAAAAGAAAATACGAAAGAACATGCTATGAAGACAGAAACGCCATCGGAAGCACAGAAAAGACACATGAAAATTAAATAAGATCTTCTACGGCATTATATTACCTGAAATCATTTTATTCATATTTCAATTTGTGTTTAAATGCTTGGCAGGGGCTAGAACAGAACACATAATTAATCACCACTTACAGAAGCACAAACTGACGCAGGTACCCTTTTCTTTAAGCTCAAATACTGCCCTACAGAAATCCCACAGTAGTTTTAAATTGGCCTATTTTTATATCCCTGAAAACAGGAATTTCTGCTGAATGCCATGACGCTTTTGCTAACTAAACTGAGTCAGGAAAATGTTAATTAAAGTCCTCACATAGCTATTTAAAGAAAGCTCAAAACTATGAATACTCTAGAAAGACTTCAGAACAGAAAAATCTGTAAGATGTAGTTGAAACTGAGAAGGATGGTGGAGGGTATGAGCACAAAAGGATATATTGTATGGTAAATGTGCTTGTTTCAAAACGTGGAAAGGTCTTAATGGTGGAATTACCTGCAAATGAAGCAACTACAGTATGGTTTAACTGACATTTAGAATCTTTGGGGATTAAATTGTTAGACAACGACACCCTTGGGGGTGGCAGATACTTTAGTTATCACATTTACCTTGTTTCCTGATTTATTAATGCTTTACATCATGGGGTGCTATATTTTTATTATTTCCTTAACTGATTTGAGGCAGATTTAGGGGACATTTGTGTAGGCCACAGTCTCCAGCTCATTCATGTCTAGAAAATGTAACTTACACTTTGGGCCAATAAAAGGTAAGACATATCCTAAGTTAAAAACATATGCACCCAGCAGCAAAGATTGACAAGGCATTCGGAAGGACTGAGAGTCTCTCAATATGCAACAGGATTTGAATATTCAATTTATGGCAAAAACAGTATGGATAAGTCTGTGTCCCCAGAAGAACTAGGCACAGAGAGCAGGCTATAAGGACAGTCACTCTCAAATGTCAACTCAGTACACTTAGATAAATGCCGAGATTAGACTGATCTAGCAAAACAGCTCAGTACATGCATTAGAAGTTTTTAAGCAGTACTGAATGCCAGAAGTGAGCCGAGGAGCATGCTAGCTAAAATGGTTTAGCCTAAACTATATGCTGCACCTTAAGGTGCTATTTATTTATTTAGCTTTTATTGACCAGGTAAGCAGACTAGACAAATAAATGCCTGTTTTAGGTACAGCCCGAGAGGTTTCAAGGTATACAGGCATACCCTCACAGACCTGCCCTCAATGATACATGCTTTGTTATCTCCAGACTCGATTACTGCAATGCCCTTTACCTTGGGCTAAATGGAGGACCCTGCATTGCCTGCAGTTGGTGCAGAATGCTGTGGTTAGGTTATTGATGGGCCATCCAAGGTCCTGTCACATAACCCGGTCCTGTGGGAATTGCACGGACTGCTGGTGAGGTGGTTGATCTCTTCAAGATCAGCTTGCTGACCTTTAAAGCCCTACATGCCCAACCACCTACAAGACCTTCTGTCTCCTCACAGACCTACCAACCTCTCCGCTCCTCCGAGGTGGGCCTCCTAGCAATTCCTAGGGTTTGACTAAAATTTGCATGCAACAGGGCCTTTGATATTGTTGGCCTGACCCTGTGAAACTCGCTTCCCAGATTGGTGAGGGAGGCCCTCACTGGAGGCCTTTAAAAGGGGTCTGAAGTTCTATCTTTTACAGCAGCTTTTAATTTATCCTAGCATTCTGTTTTTAATTCTAGTCTTATTTTATTGTCTTTATTCTGTTTTTATTTCATTTAGTTTAGCCTTTTCTTAGATTTTCTGATTGTATTATTTGTTGATTTCATGAGTCTGATGAAGTATATGTTGAGTAGATTTTTCTTTTGTTCTGTTGTGTATATTGTACAGCACTCACAGCCCTGTACAATTTATGGGCATCAGCAAAGACTTCATTGATGTCAGGGGCTTTTGGCTATTCACTATTTTGTTTGTAATAAATGTGTCTACTTTCATTCCAAACTGGCTGATTTTTTTCATTTAAAGTAATAATTTTACTCTTGTCAGTATGGTATATGTTTGTTGGTGGGGTCGTGGTTCACAGTGCTATCGTCCTTTGTTCGGTGGTGGCTTATATGTACATTAAGAATACTGCCAGAAAAAATAAATTTTTATGAACATTGCTGCTTGGAGCCATGCTGAATGAAATTCACTAACGAGTTAGGTATGGTTCCATGTCATAATGGTGAAAATGGAATGGTGACTCGCATAACAGCGAGCACATATCGCCAAATCCAACATCAGCTACACACCCACCACAGCAATTTCCATTACAGCGATGGCACTACACAACACCCTACCAACACAACAGAATCTAACATTTAATGCATCGGGTCAAACTCTCTGCACCTCCATATTATTATAATCAACTATGGGGGAAGGACACTGGGGAAAGGGGAATATATGAGGGCTACCATGGCTGGCATGCCACAGTTGGGGAACCAGGGATAGGAAACAAAATTAAAAACCTAACAATCATCACAAAACACAAAACGATATACCTTCAGGCAGCCCCAACCCAGCACCATTGGCATTCCAAGCAGTGGTCATATCCACCACCCAGGCGATCGCTCAGCAGCAGCAGGCTTCATTTCTGCATCTAACCTGCATGACTGCACCCATCCTTGTCATTCCCGCCTCGCTGTTCTGTTGCTTTACTGATCGTTATTCCTTCCTCTCGCTATACTTTAAGAGTAGCTATTCTATTGGCGCAGCAAACTGAGTCACTCAATTTGTTTTGCCCATATCATGGTAACTGTCAGGGATATATCAATTTGCCATTGTTTGCAATCGATACTCAGGGACAGTTGTGGGGGACTTGGCACTACAGTATGGTCATTCAGCAGTGAATTGTCTGCATTCCAATGTAGTGCCGGCAGACACTTGATCTATGACATGTTCACTGTTTAGGTAGTTGTGATGAGTTTACTGTTTAAATAAATGTGGATTTTAAACAGTAGACTCATCATAGTATAAAACGGCTTTTATTGCGCCGTTGGTCTCACACCTATTGCTTACACAGCATTATCACTGCTATTTGTCTTTGAGAAGACACAGGAGGCCTGGGATCCTTACTCTGTGGGTCATTAGCATTATGCTTCTGATAGCGAGAAAATGTACAAAACACTGTTATCTCAACAACAAGCCACACACTCCATGTTGCAAGACCTGTTACTGAAGATACTGCCATTAGAATGCATCACATACAAGCTAAAGGTGTGCAAATAAATCTGAAAAGCAATGAGGCCCATATATTGCCCTGGGTCAAAATTGACTGGACAACAGGATGCAGAGGGTTAACAGTAAGCAGAATCCATTTTAAAGAAAGGGGATTACTAGCGGGTACTGCAGGGTTCAGTACTGGGACTGGTCCTCTTTAACGTCTTTATAGGTGACACTGCAGAGGGACTGGAAGGAAAAATATGCCTCTTTGCAGATGGCACAAAGATCTGCAACAGGGTTAATACACAAGGGGTGTTAGAAAGGATGAGAAGGGACTTGAAGGTTGGAGGAATGGTCAAATGTATGGCAGCTTAGATTCACTGCAAAGAAATGCACCTGGGAAACAAAAACCCAAGGGAAGAGTACACATTGGGGGCATTAACGACACCAAAATGGAAAGGGACCTGGGTTAATCATATCAGATGACCTAAAGATAGTCAAGCAATGTGAGAAGGCAGTAAGGAGGGCTGGGGATACTGGAATGCACAAGGAGAAGCATCACCAGTAGAAAACAGGGAGTTGTTATTCCTCTGTACAGACAGTTGGTGAGACTCCGTCTGGGTACTGTGTGCAGTTCTGGAGACCTCATCTCCACAAGGACATAGACATGATGGAGGCAGTCCAGAAGAAGGCAACTAAAATGGTGTATGGTCTGCACCAGAAGCCATACAAAGAGAGACAAAAGGAGTTTAATATGTATACCCTCGAGGAAAGGAGGGAGAGGGGGACATTATAGAAACTTTCAAGTACCCTCAAGGAATCAACAAAGTCCAAGAGGGGTAGCATCTTTCAGAAAAGAAATGTGCAAGAACAAGGGAGCACAATTTGAAGATAGAGGGGATGACTCAGGGTAAAATGAGGAAGTATTTTTTCATGGAGAGGGTGGTGGACACATGGAATGGCCTTCCTGAGGAGGTCATGGGGTCAAAAACAGTGGGAAATTTAAGAGTGCATGGGACAGACATAAGGAAATTCTAGTGGGGGTTAGGAGGAAGCAGGCTGTTGGTAAAAGTAGGTTCTGCAGCTTATCCGATAGGTAGGGAAATGGGCAGACTGGGTGGGCTAAGCAGTCCTTATCTGCTGTCAAAGTCTATGTTTCTATGTTTCCACTCTCGCCAATGGTCTTTATTGGGATGGGCTACTAGTTAGCTATGTCTGAGTGCATAAGGCTAATAACAAGAGAATCAAATATAACCGTGGTCCTTGTTAATTAGGCATTTTACTAGGCATGCTTGTGAATGTTGTTTGTGTTTTATTCCTTTTATTTAAAAGTTTTATGTTCAAGATTTTTAACATGCACAATCATTAAGTTATTTGTGGACAGATATTCAAAAAGTACAAAAGTGGGTGCAAAAGTTTGTGCTGCACCTGCACCTGACCCCGGGGTTGCTATATTCAGTTGGATAGCGCACTGGTGCTATCTTATTGAATATTGGTCATGTTGGTGCAGCACAAAGTCACTTTGCACTGCCCTGAGAGTGACCTGGGCTGGTAGGGTCAGGTGTCCTACCTAGGCATCAGAGGGACTCTTTTTCTTTATCCTTGTGGCAAGTTCTAAAGTCTGTTGCAACAGCCCTCTAGCTATTCAATCCTGCTCTATCCTATCCCTGTACTGGCTGGTTGGCCACCTACAGAACACCCCTCTGCCTTTTCCTTTCTGGCTACCTCTCTTCTAATTTTCAAGTCCCTCCAGAGGTGCCTCACCCAGAATGGTCCAAAGTGAGAAAATAAATATGTAAAGGTTGGCTAGCATGGTTTATTTATTTAGAACAAATGCAGGGAAGCCAGCCAGCACAGTGTCATTTTATTTGCCGATATATAAAGACAGAGGACCATTGAAAATGTGCACGTTGAAATATGAGCCACTGTTCTTTAAATAGGGCTGTGCAGCACTTATTTTGTGTTTTGGAACCATAAATGCATTGAGATGTTATGTAGCACAAGGATGAGCAAAGCAGAGGTGCACTGGAGGAGCCCCAGACTCAGGGAGGCAGCTTGTTCAGTATTGGCGGAAAGGGTTACATCAACTGTCCCACTGAACAGTTTCTTTCTTTAATGTAACAGAAGTCTTCCCAATCAGATTTATAGCCTTCCCATGCACAGCCCACATTACAAGAGACTTTGTAGTGCTTTCAGAATAACATGCTTTATAGCTGTGTTTACATGGCAGTAGCGCTACAAATAAAATACCACAACAGTGCGGTCCCATCCACTTGCCACCCACATCCTTGTCTGTGTACATGACACCTCTCTACACCACTGCAATCTGTGCTGGTAAGGGCCATACATCAGGGGAGCCAGCCATCTGCTGGCCGATGGACGTTGCTGTGGTGCAGGCAGTCCACACTGCCACTTAAGCCGCTACTCCTCTTGGCACTCCAAGCTTGCCAGAGAATCTGGGAGCCTCTTAGTGAGAAGCTTACCCTGATCAGGGTACATATTCACACAGTCACATTTGTACTGGAGCAATCCGAGTGCATGACCAGTGTAAATGTGACCGTATGTAAACAGGGCAAAAGACAGTCCCTGGTGTTTCAAATTCCCATTTTCTGATGCTCTTGAAAATGTTTTCAAGGTTGTTTTCTGGCACAAGTACATTCTTAAATACATGGAATCATTATTAGAATAATGATTTATCCTATTATGTCATGTCCAGCTAGGAATATATAGAGGATGGCAGCAAGGAAATTACCTCCCACAACTGCAGCCGTGATATCATTCAAGGCACTAAACCTACATATCTGTCTGTCTTTGGTTACACACTCTATTTTATGTTAAATTCCTTGCCATTCTGCATGTACTTTTGAATTGTTTGATTAGCATTTTTGCAAGTTTTATTTTTATTGGGATGTTTCAATTATTTTTGTCCTGAGCCGACCACCTCTGAAACTGCAACTTTGAAAGCAGATATAACCAAAAGAAGCATGGTGACCCTTATGTTTCTTTTTGTTTCTATATTAATAACAATATTCTACATCTATCAAAAACGTTTTATGAAAGTGACATGGGTCTGAAATGGTTCTATGTTAAAAATATACAAATATTTCCCTTTTTGGGGACTATCGGCTCAAGGGGTGTCATAGTATTGGTAATTTACTCTTTATTTTTATTTTGAAAAATGAAGCAAACGTCATGACAAATGATGTGTCCTTGTTTCACATTTTCTTTCTGACTCAGGTTTATATGTAAAATATTGATGTTACAACCACATAAAACAATCTGACCCCTTCCGGATTTTTTCCATAAAGGGATTAAGTCTCACCAATGTAATTTAATAATAAGCATGGCAACCCATGTTTTTGTTGTGGATTTTAAATGCTTAGATGACCATTATGTACTGGGCAAAAAATTATGACTTTGACATGGGGTTGTTAAAACACCAGGAATGCCCTAGACAACATAAATTAATCTTTCCCTACTCTGACACTAAGAGATAAAATGTACCAGCCAAAAATAAAGTAAATGCTAGCTAGCACAGTATTATTTACCCATATATAAAAACTGATACCCACTGTTCCCATTATAAAGTATGAGGCCAGCATGCTGAAAAGCTGATATACAACACTTAACTGTTAAAATATGTTAGACTGCCACAGTGTACACTGAAATAATTAATAAGTCTGGACTTTTCTGGGTCCTGATTGGCTGAGAGGTACCTTTGGCCGTGTCCTTCTCAGTCCATATTCTGTCAACTGGTACCTCTTGCCACTCAGGACTTGCCACAAGACAAATCATGCTGCCAACATTGTAGACCTGTGTTGCCGAGCTGTTGCCACCCCTCCCCAGCAACACAGCGTCCGTTAGTCCAGCCACATTTTATAGTGCACAACAGCAGCACAGTATGGGGATCACTGAGCAAAAACTTGTTTATGCCTTTCCCGACCTAAAATCTGACCTCTGCTGCTTCTGAAAAGAAAGCTGGCCCTGATCCTGTAAGCACTGCACGTGTCGCCAGAATGTGGATTTCAAATGACAAGACAACAGCACCATGCTCCTCCATTAAGTTTTAGATCCAGAAGCAAATGATTTGATACCTTTTAATGGACCAACATAGATGTAACAACAAGAACAAAGTGCTCTTCAGAAACTTCTGAAGAAGGACTGGTTGGTCCGAAAGCTGGCGACTTTGTTCTTGTTGTTACATCTATGTTGGTCCATTAAAGGTATCAAATCATTTGCTTCTGGATCTATTCTTGCAAGGACCAATACGGCAACTACTAAATCTAGATTCCATTAAGTCTTAAAAACAGTATTGTTATTTGTGAAGCAAATGGTGTGAGATATAAAATTTAGCAGCCAGGTTTCCCATGTTTTCTGTTGCTCATTGCCACTCATGTTAATAAAGTGATTGGAGGAAAGCACTGACTATGTGGATGGTAAGGGACATGCTTGCTCCCACAGAAAGCAGATCATATTGAAACAACAAATTGTTCTAAATAAAAATAGTTTAGAAGGTGTTTCTGTAGGGATGGGTAGCATAAAGAAGCAAATCTATTCTCCAGGATGTTTGTGCCTATGTGTGTGTTTGTGGGGGAGGACACATAGACATTAACACCCTTAGTGGCAAGGACTACTTTTCTATTACTATGTATTTTACAGTCTTTGCCACTTTTTATTTGGGTTTTGAATTTTGTAATGACTTATTTTCTTTTACAATGGACCCATTTTATAAGTGGAATAAGACACTTGGGGTGTGGTTTATGGGCTGATAAGAGCACCTCCCAGGTGCTAAAGGCACTCGGCGCAAGTGCCTCATGCCTCATTACCACCTGGGCTGTGCTCTTATCAGCTCACAAACCACACCTCATCATGTCTTATTCCTAACATATATTATGTGTGGCTTTATGTGTGTGAAAGTTCAGACACTTTGACTGCAAATGAAAAGTTTCCCAATTGAGGAGCGCTGGTAGGGACGAAAAGTCATTCCCACCAGGCTTTTGAATGAAGTTAAAAATGTGTTTTCTTTTTCACAGTGGAGAAAGTACTGAGTTTATCAGGTTTCAGTTTTCTTACCCAAGCTGTCCTGCCCAAGATGAGCCGTCAGCTCTCTGCAATGAATTATGCTCCTGAAAGCAGGGGTATCTTGCAGAACAACTGTATTTCATTAGCAGGCAGTTGCTCCGTTTCAGGCTGGGCTGTAAAGAAGAGTTTACTGCTATCAGTTTGCACTCATTCTGGGCTTAAAAGCCCTGAACCACAGCTGCCAGATAAAATAAAATATAGTGTATGGTGGAATGCTGTTATGCATGGAATTCCATGCCTGGAATATGCTTGTTCTGCTGCAATATTGACATCGTTATGTTGTTCTGCTGCAGTAGTGACATCATTATGTTGTTCTGTTGCAGTAGTAATGTCACTATTACAGCAGAACAACTTGGAAGGCTGCCACAGAGTTGCTTTCCTCTATACAATTAAGCTAAAAGTTTTTTTTACTTGAACTTGCAGAAACATCTGCAGCATACTCTGTCAGTTAAAAAATGTTAACATTTCTATTCTCCATTGCCTTCACTAGCTGGTTTTGTTTGATTTTCTGTGCTGTGACTGCCCATACACTATAAAGATTGTGTATGAGCAGTCATACTAAGGATATTCTTGTATCTCGAGATTCCTTGTAACAGAGCATCCGAGAACTGCGCCTCGAGGTCCTGTTACCAAATAAACCTCTCTATACAAGAATATCCTTGTTGTGTATGACTGCTCATACACAATCCTTTATGTTTTAAACACTTACTGAAGTGCTGCAAAGACAAAGGGAAGTAAGGAGGAGAGCAGCATGTAGCACATTGGAAGGCCTGTTCGCCTCAGCATTGTGTGGATGCAGTACCTAAATCTCAGACAGCATAGCAGGACCAGGAAATAAACTCCCTTGTAAGAAATCCTGCCTATCACTGTACTCTGCACTACTTAATCTGCATAAAAGTAATACAAGCAATGTAAATGTTTATTAAACATAAAAAGCATAAACACTGTGTTCTCCCTTTCCCTATTGCAGTTACTCAGTAAGCCATTATATAGAAAGATTGAATTAGCCCTGTGCTTCCCTTTAAAGGGAATTCAAAGGAATTAAACCAAGCTACTTTATTGTGCTGTTTTCAAGTAAATAGAGATAAAATGTAAAATCTTGCCTGGCAGCCTGAATGAATGGACTGCTCTAGGAGCCAGCGGCCTTTTACCTGACTATTTATAGGGTTCACCAGAATTATTACCCCAAAAGAGGAGGAGCCAATTTCAGAAACATTCTGTTTAATGTTATAGGGATTGTTATAAAGGGTTTTAGGTGAAAATAAATGGTTTCTGATAAAAGAAAGATTTAGTCCTATGTCCTTATTTTTACATATGTGTTATATAATTATAGAAATTGAATGTTATAAAAAATTGGCAGATCACATGACCTCTGGGAGGGTATAAAAAACCTGAAAACTGGCAAAAGAGTTTTGGTTATCCAGTCAACCCAGAGCTTGGGAAAGAAGGACATGCAAGCATACATGTCCTTGCAGAGCCAGTGAAAGCACAGAAAGAATGGGACTTTAAGAAGTTAGGAAGGAATGATGGTCAGTCCTGACAAAAAACCTGTCTGACTCCATATTTTCTTATTTTTATGTTGTATCTACTGAGACTTTCATTTTGATCAAGAGCCTGGGAAGAGAAGGCATACAGTCTCCATGCCTAGAGAACCATGTGGAGCCCAGAAGAAAGGGATGTTTGGTTGTTTCATCCTGATAAAAATGCAATGTGAAGATTTGTTTTCAGTATGATTTACCTGGACTTTCCTGAGGATTTTCTTTTTTATAACTTTCTGAAAATAAAACCACACAGTCTGTGTGTTGTACCTTAATAACTGGGTCAGTGTCTATCTGTCACACCCATGCCCCTCGACACTCCCACAGACTGGATGGCACCAGGAGCTGTGGTCGATATACAGCCACAGAATGTAAATGAGCCCATTGGGCATGCAAGCACTAAGGGTCCATATTCATGCCCATTATCGGCTCATTTGCATTGGGGAGTGGTCACAGGTTTGTGCCCAGCCTGTGGTTGCTTGCCATGTCAGTCCTAGTGGTGACTAGCCCACCATCCCGAATGCCCAAAACATCTAAGATAATGTAGTTCCAGTTTCTAGTAACACCCCACCCTCCAATCCCCATCCTATACTGTAGTCATTAGTGTCCAGCGGCATCCCCACACTCTGATCCTCAATCTGTACACACGCCAGTAGTCCCTGGTGTCAGGACACCCCACCCTCCAATCAGCCAACCGTATAGCAGATGTAGTTCCTGGTCCTAGGTGGCACCCTGTACCCCTAGTCACCCATCCGTACATATGCAGACCATTCCTGGTGTCCAGTGGTACTCCCACCTCTGAGGACCAATCCTGTACAGTCCCAAGTCATTACTGTTGCTTAGAAGCACCACTATCCCCACAGTCACCAGCCCCATATAGTTCCAGGTCATCCCTGGTGTCTAGCAGTTACCCCACCCTGAACACCTGTCCCTATACGTATATGTATTTCCTGGCTAGTGGTACCCACCATTCCCATTCACCTATTACTCATCCCTCTGATACCATTGGGTCTGTGGTGGCTAATGGAACTGCCCACCCTACTACTGGTACCAGCGATGACCTGGTGGCTACTGGATCCTCCACCCACTAAGCACCAGTCCGTGCTACAGCAAAGACCCTGGTGGATAGCAGAACCCCTCCCACCCAGTCCCCAGCCTGACTAGTTGCCTGTCTCCCTGGTGACCAGTGGCATCCTCCCGACCTCACAGCCCAGGTACCTGGGCCTGTCCCTGGTGTCCAATGGTATGCCCCAACAACTGCTGGTTGCCACATGGTGAGGGGCACTGTGGCAGTTCCATGGGCCCCACCTGCTCCACCCCCACCCAGCACACCATCCAGCTACCCCCCATACTTGTACTTGCAGGGCTGTGGGGATGGGGTCTGTGACAGTTACCATCACAGTCTTCCTCTCACCTCTGTGGTCAGCTGGCATGTGGATTGACAGTAAGTGCACATACAGTATACTGGACATTGTATGCACATGGGCCTCACAGCAATGACCAGCCACAGCCCTCCTCTCACCACTGCAGTCAGCTGCTATGTGGACTGACAGTGAGTGCAAGTACACTATATAGTATCCTGTACACAGGCTTAATGTCAATCCATACAGCATTCAGCTGTGAAGCCGACGAGGGAGGATGCTGATCATCATCATGAGGGGTTGGTGGGTGAGTGCTGGTGCAGGTAGGGTGAGGGGGCCTGCAGAACCACCACTGTACACCGCCTCACTGTGACAACTGGTGGTTGCAGGGGGATGCTAGAGGTAGGCACGGATACCTGGGCTGTGAGGTTGGGTGCCACTGGACACCAGGGAGTCAGGGACCTAAATGGGCCAGGAGGCTGGAGGTGGGTTCCACTGGGCCTCTGTGGTAGCACCGGATGGGTGCTTAGCAGGCGATGGAGCCACTAGCCACCAGGGCATTGCTGGTATCACAGGGATGGGTGCTCAGCAGGTGGGAGATTCCACTAGTCACCTCAGACATGATGGTATCACCAGGATGGGTGATTATTGAGTGGAGGGTGCCATTGGACACCAGGGAATCCATACACATGTATGGGACAGGTGTTTGGGTGTGGGAGGTGCCACTTGACACCAGGGCAGGTATTCATATATTGGAGATGGATGTACAGGGAGAAAGGGGTGCCACTAAACAGCAGAGACTTTATGGCAGGCACTGGGATGGGTGACTGGGGTGGGGCACTCCAGGGGACAACCTGCAACTATACGATCAGGTGACTGGGGTGCCACTGGACACCAGGAAAACTGTACTTGTAGTGAGACAGGTGCCTGGAGGGTGGGGGGGTGCACTAGACACCAGGGTTACTGTGCCCACACCAGGCGGGTGCTCAGAAGGAGGAGGGTGCCACACTTCTGGGGTGCTATCCACCCATTACTGCACAGGCAGTCGGGGGCAGACAGTGCAATACAGCTGTTCTGCCACCAGAGGTTTGTATCCAGCTAAGACTAGGTTTGGTAAGGCATTAAGTAGTGCCACTATGGGTGCCAGTTACAGCCAACACAAACCGTTGAATTTGTTGCTATGTTCTTATGGGGGGAGACCCTCTCACTTGCATGGGTGTGGCATTATGTTAGTGCTTGGGTGTTAATGGGGTATGGTGAATACAGACCCCACCCACAAACCACAAACCAGGCACAAAATCCAGTTAGCACAGACAAGCACCCATTAGCTTTTGTACTAACTTTGAATATCTGGCCCCTGTCTATACTTGCCACATAATCAGCTTTGCACCCACAGTGCTGGAGCCACATCAGATGGTATACCTGAGTAAATACAGTATATGGTAGAACAGGATTGTCAATAGAATTCGATTAGTGGAATCAGCTTGTTGTGCTGCATTCTCCTTTCATACAATGTCATTTTGCTGCACTAGCTACATCACTAGTGCAGCACAACAACATAGAACATCTTTACATCCGTGGTACTGACCCTCTGAACTTCAGGAAATGACTGTGGTGGTGAGAGCTGGCCCTGGAAATGAGCGCCAACTGAAAGGAATGGCATAGTAAGGACACAGTTTTATCATAAATGGTGCCCATACACTATAATAAACTGTGTGAGCTATCATATACAAAGAAGGCTTTGTCAATCTCGAGATTTCCGTGGTAACAAGACTTCTTGAGCTGCTCTCTCAAGATCTCTTGTTATCATGGAAACCTCTCAACTGAAACATATGATAGCTCATGCACAATCCTCTATATTATTGTGTATTTTATGTTTTAAGGAATGCTTAATAAACAGAATAAAAACATTTTAAGTAGAGCTGGCTGTGTGTTCGTGTAGGCATCACTTGTAGTGGAGAACAGCATGTTCAAAAGTGGCAGAAATCAATGACAAGCTTGCTGTGTGCTGAAGTTAACTCAAAGGTCTATAGCCTTGATGAACATCTGAAACAACTGACAAAATAGTGCACACTTTTTTATAGAAAAACAGAAAATGGTGACACTGGCAATTTGTTTAGGCCCAGTGCGTCAGCCCAGTGTTACATGCACCCATGTAGGGTATGCAGGCAATCAGCTGATGTTTCAACGTGATGTACGAGGATTACATCTTCCTCAGAGCCCCTGATCCTTCTGTGTGCCTGTTGGTTTTGCTGCCTAGTGCATCTCTTTTGATTTTTGTATCATGGGCCACCAGTTATATGGCATTCTGCTGGTTTCCCAGTGACCAGGGTTCTGCTGCAATTTATTCATTACATCCCCTTTGTTTAGTCATCTGTAGCAACTATGAACAGTTTCAAGCCTTACTTGGACAAGTGTCTGTAATCCCCCTTCTAGTGTCTAGGGGTAGCCAGATGGTACAAAGTAGGAGGGGTGGCTGTACAGCCAGAAAACACAGTCCAAGAAATAAGGCAGGAAAACTGTACTTGGATACCCCACGGTGGTGCAGCTGATGGATTGGCTCCATCTGGGTGCCCTCAGTCCTCCAGGGGATGCAGAGATGGTACACTGGTGAGAGGACGCTGACCTTCACCTGCCTGGCCTTTCCATCTTAGCCACAGAGGCCTTTGTAGGCAGTCTTCACCAGGCAGGCCTCTCAATGTCTTCCTCGGTGGTGATTAGGATCCAGACCCATGGAATGCCACCCTGGAATACACACTGGGAACCGACTATGGAGGCAAACTTTTTTAGCAGCAAAACAGTTCATCCATAAAACAGGAGGCAAACACCAGAACTGCAGAAAACGGGATTCCATTTAATGAAGAGAGATAAACAGGAACAGTCACTCCATGGAGCTGAAAACACAAACAAGTTACATGAGCCGTGTGATCACATCATAAGCTTGGGTTCACTCTGGACGGAAAGTCACTTTCGAGTGTATAGTCCGGTGGCTACCAGTTGCCTAGGCAGCCAAACAGTCCAAATACAGGCAGCAAAACTTGAGGCTGAATCAGGCCTTTAAACACAAGCGCCACAATTCTCATCTTCTCTTTCTCCTCTTCCATGAGGAGCATGGACCCTGACATAGGGTGGCCATCCCAACTACGGCCCTCTCTTTCTGCTCCCCTCTCACTGAATCCAGAAGCATGCAGCTCTGGAGGGACAGCTGCCCACACTTGCAGCCCCCACAGCATACTTCTTTTGGGTGCAGAGCCTGGAAATAAGCTGATAAACAGTCCCAGGAAGGGGCTTGCTGGGACCAGGGGCTGTCCTTTCCTCCTGGCCCCAAACTAGATCCCCCACCCTGATGCCTCTTCTTTGGGCAGGTAACAACATCCTTCGGTCCCTCACAGTGACTGCTTGGCCTCTTTAGCTCCCAAAACATACTGGGGCTCTGAAAATGGCAGCCACCACTTTTTTCTTTCTGACTGCTGCACAAAACAGCATACGACCGATGGATGCATGGCCGAGCGTCCTCACTTGACTCTCCTCCTCTTTTGCTACCTCTTGACTCTCCTGCTTTCCCACCTCTCTTCCTTTTATCCCCTCTCATTTATAGTTCCAAATGCCCACGGTCCAATCCTGGACCAGCTAAAGGGCATCAATGTGCTGTGCTCCCATCGCTCCCTGGGACTGGTAGTCCCATTCAAAATTTGCAACTGCCCAAACAGCAGTGCCAACTGGCACCAAACTACTCTCCTTAAATAGAGCCACTGCTTCTTTAAATCGGTCCCTTCCTGGCAGCCGTGCATGCCCAGGCCGTCAGGTCTACCATTTTATTTACATTTTTATTTAAGCAATAGAGTACAACTGAGTGTGGGTTATTAGGATTTACACATGCCTTGTGTGGTGTGTCACGGATGCAGCTGAGCGACTTTAACCACACAAGAAGTGGTAATCACCAACAACTCACACCCTGGAGTGCCTTATTACATTATACAATGGATCCATGCGCAAATGAATTTAAAATGTATTTAATTATGTTTTTTATAAATGCCATTCCTCAGCTGTGGGTTATGCAGGATTTACCCATGGTCATGTGACATATTTTGACCAATGATGTTACAGGATTTTCACACAACATTGTATAATTATTTATTTAAAACCGAGTGGATCTGAGCCCAGCCAACCCAAAAATCTGGCCGGGAATACCAGCCCTGCTCACAGAGGTGCAGAACACATCCTGGTACTTGGCCTGGCCCCGAACAGGCTGAGACACCAGGAACCAGTGTTCAGAGCTGCAAGCCACAGCACCAGAGCCAGCAAGGTGAGACTCCCACCTGGAGCCACTGGGATGCAAGTAGCACTGAGGGGAGGTCATGGAGCACGGAGCTCCTTAAGGTAAGCTCTATTTTGGGGCTTACATGCCCTTAATTCAATGCACCCTAATGCTTACTTTTTCATCAGCACCACTGTATAAACAGAAAAGATTGCAAAACTGTGTTAAAATGTGAAATTCAATATCTGAGTATCTTAAACATGTATTGATATTATGCAGAAAACAGCTCCAACCCTAACAGGGGCTTGGCTAATACCAGCACCAGCAGTAATGGCAGGCTAGACCACTAACTTGTCTAGCTTGCCATTAACTAGCCAACGATGGACTGTCTCCTGTAGATAACTGTCTAATTAAATGTAACCCCATAGGGCTACTATACCTTTATGATTTCCATTGCACTTGCACTTCAAGTGGCAGCTGCCCTGATGAAACAAGCCTTATCATTACACCAACTGGACCGGATATGAGAGTGTGTCTGTGTAGGAGTGGTTCAGAGGTGGATTTATGATTAAACTGCTGATTTTGTGTAAATGAGAACTTTGTGGGAAACTGACTTTGACTACAAAACAGCAGCGATTTTCATCACCTTTGACCCACCCTGGCATGGCACTTGGGTCAGAGGTGACTGGCCTACTAGTTCAGAGAAAACTGCTGCAGAGAAAGCCTCAAGGCTTCCAGGATGTGAGAGAGACCTAATTAATTCAAGCATCTTTGCAGCCACCAATTGCCAGTAGCGTGACAGATCTCCAAGACTGCCTACAATGATGGACTGCTTGGATCACCTATCAGCGCTCGCAGATTCACCTGTTAACAGCAGAAGCTGTTCTGAACCCAATTCAGTCTGCATGTGACAGCTGAACAGACTGGGAGCTGACTGCTATTGAAAGCGACAGCTTGTGCTACATAGCAGACAGATGGTGCATCTGCCAGAAAGAAGCAAGATTCTTGTCTACAAAAGGAGGAAATTGCACACTGAGCTCTGTACGAGTTTAAAGCTGAAAGTTGTAGCTTGAGAGAAACTCTTGGCTTGGGCTGCAGCCAAAGCTTGTTACTGCAACCAAAACTGGTTGATCAGCATTGCTGCCAGGTACTAGTTAAAGCCAACTCTGTGGGACTGGATGCAAGAATGTGCTTGGTGGGGCAGATTTGCAGAGACTGCCACAGGAGGAGCTGCCTGTGACCCCCAACTGCTGGAGCCTTGTGAGGTCTAAACTACCTCAGATGGACAGCAGCAGCAGTGTGATGCCGCATGCCATCATAGATGGGAATGAGAGAGTAAGAGAGACTGAGAGAAAAACAGACATTAACCGTGAGGGATTTTGTGAGAACTGTACCATCACCCCTTGCACAGGAGAGGAGAACTCCTGGTTCGGGAACCATGAGTAAACTCAAGGCTTGCCTCTGCAAATTGCAATCTGTAAAACAGTTGGGAAGCATTTACCGACTTGGTCATCAAGCCAGAAGTTATAAACATTTGTGGGTTTGATTTTGCAAAGCATTGCTTACTTTTATTTAAGTGAACCATCGCTGGTCAACTGTATGCAACAGACTGGCCTACACTGTTTCCACAGCTGTGCATGCAGTGAAGCACTGGGAGTTCTATAGTGAGAACTAAGGGTATTGCACTTGCACCAGTGGGAAAGGGTAGTGCCTCCAGCCCAGCACAGAAAGACTGATGCGTAGCAACTGTTCTGTACATTGTAATGAGGGATGGGCATGGTTTGACTGCTGAGCCTGAAGAGAACTGAGGCACAGCCAGGAACTGTTATTTGACTGTACTGGGGTGTGTGTGGTCACTGAAGAGTGCTGAGTATTAAAGCAGAGTACTACACTCACGGTATGGCTCCTTGGTGGAGCACTAAAGAGACAGACTAAAAGTTCAAAAAATGGACGACAAAACCATTAATGAGTAGCAAAATAGTGCATAAAACCACAATTAACACTTTGCTGGTATTGGAGACATAAATCAAGACCACAAAAGTGCCCGACGCTTTGCTCATCAGAACTTCATGGGGGCAGGTACTTCAGCAGACCAGTTTCCCTTATATACTAGTGTCAAAGGGTGACGTATCACCTATCCAATAATGACATCACGAATGACGGGAGTGAAACGCCTAGCACCAGAAATAAAGAGAAAGCCTGACAGTGAACAAAAACATTTACAACAAAACATACATACAAAATGTTCTTACTTTCAGAGTCACACTGTACAAATTCAGAGCTAAGGAGCATAGTCAAATTGCCATTCGATAGAACAAGTATTGCTTGTTGTGTCAGAGCAAAAAATATCATATGAGTTCATAACCCCCAACCAAAATTTCATATTCCAATAAAATATTACAAAATCCCAATGACACCCAATCCCCATGTTATCTCCAGTGGGTTACAAAATATAGTTCATTCCTCTGAGATTACGATATGGCTAAAACAGATGGAGAAAATTGAGGTTAAATGCTCGACATAACATTTTTCAGATTTGCTGGCCAGCATCTGTCTCCATTTCATTTACTAGTAAAGTAATCATTCTAATTATAGGAAAGAAAACAGAGATGTTAATGAAGAGAGAGAATTGCTACGCAGAGTTAGGAGCTGAACCCTCAAACCCAATCTGATTTCATGTCAGAAATGTCGATGTAGGGGTTTAAACAGGAATTCCAGCACTCTCCATACTAACTCCAGCATCTGTTAAAAGAAGAGAAAAGAAGAGAAGAACAAAAAGTTAGTTCATCTGACGCTTTATATATTAAAAAACACAAATCAAACCAATGAAACATTTATATTGTTGATTTAGAAGGACCGAGTCTTGAGACAGGGGTAGGGTGGGGCGGAGGTTTAAAAAAATTCTTCAGAGGTGCAAAGTACAGAGTGGTATATGAATACTCCTACTGTGAGTGTCCAGTATGAAAGCAAGCTGGCCCTAGAAGGGCACAGAGCACTAGCCAATGGCTACTATACAGCACTACTTCATTGCTGCTCACAACCCCATTTTCCCTTCCGAGGCTTGAAGCCAGACCCTAAATAACACCTGTTCATTTGGCTGCAGGGTCCATGCTTATAGGTTCACGGGTAGGGTGACCTAGTGGGAGGTACTGCATAACTAGGGTTGTACCATATTTACATCATGCCCATTTTAACCTTTCTTATGGCATCATAAACAGATAACACTTCTTCAGGGGGGCAGGGTAGACCACTGCCTTATGTATATAAGACTTCTTTCATTTGTATGACATGAATTCATTCAATTGCCTCATTTGGATAGGAATTCACAGTGCATAGGTAGGGAAGCTAATACCAGAGGCCCAATGATACCTCAAGTAGTGAAATCAACTTACACTAAAAATTGAAAGTGTGAAAAAAGTGCAAAAGTGATGTGAATGAAAAACAAAATGAAACAGGAGGATGGATGATAAAGCAGCTATCCAAAAGCATAGTAAGATTTTTTAAGTTCATCTGATACAAAGCTTGAAATAGTGGCAGCATATATAGAGGTCAAAATGTCTATGTGCTAAGTAACTAATAAATGTACAAAATAATGCAACAGGTTATAGGAAAAGGCTGACAAAAATAAAACCCAACAATGCTTAGGAGTCTAAACAACATAGATACAACTCTACTACAAAATCCTGCAGATTGAAGTTGTTCTCCTCAGTACTAGACTGCATCATTTTATCTTATTCAGCATTAGAAACATAAAATTTGATTGCAGATAAGGACTGCTTGGCCTCCCAGTCTGCCCATTTTTTCCCTGCCTATACTGTCACCACAGATCCCACTTGATCTCCAGTTCTCCTTCTTACTTCCTACTAAGATTCCCTTGTGCCTATCCCATGCATGCTTGAAAATCACCACTGTTTTTACCCTACCACCTCTGCTGGAAGACTCTTCCAGGCATCCACTGCTCTTTCAGTGAAAAATACTTCCCCATCCCTCTTAAATTTCCTTCCAGCTTCATTGTTCTCATACATCTTCTCCTCCAAAATACTCCCTTCTGTACCTCATTTACCTCGATGAGGCATTTAGAGGTCTGTGTCATATTCCCTCTCCTTTTTTCTTCCAGGGTGTACATACTGAGGTCCTTCAGTCTCTCCTTGTAGGGCTTCTGATGCAGGCCTGTACCATTTTAGTTGCCTCTTCTGGATTGCTCTACTCTGGCTGTGTCTTTCCTGAGATGTAGTCTCCAGAACTGGATACAGTTCTCCAGGTGGGGTCTCACTAGTGATCTATATAGTGGCAAACCACCTCCCTCCTTCCACTAATGATAACCTCTATCTATATACCCCAACATCCCACTGACCCTACCCACTGCCTTGTCGCACTGCCTCACCACCTTGAGATCATCAGATCATGATTGTTCCAAGGTCCCTTTCTTTGGTGACCTTCTATACCTCTTCTGTCATATTGTACTCTGCCTCTGGTTTCTGTGCCCTAAGCATAATTTTGCACTTTTTCACATTGAAACCAGGCTGCCATACTTTGATCATTCCTTGAGTTTTGTTAGGTCTCTGCACATTCTTTCCCACTCTCTGGAATGTTCATCCTATTGTACATTTCGTGTCGTCTGCAAAGAGGCTGACCTTCCTTCCAGCTCATCTGCAATATCCCTTATAAAGACATTAAATAGGATTGGTCCCAGTACTGACCCCTGTGACACCCCACTAATCACCCTCTTCCTGGAGTGAGCTTAGTTTATCACCGCCTCCGTCGCCTATCTTATAACCAATTTGTTGCCTGGTTTAACACCTATGGACCCACCCCTAATCTACCCAGATTCCTTATGAGCCTTCTATGTGGACTAGTGTTGAAAGTCTTATGGAAATCAAGATGACCATATCCACTTCCACACCCCGATTAATTTACTTGGTCACCCTATCAAAGAAATCAGTTAGATTTGTCTAACTGAAGCACTAAGTTTGGTCAACAGTAAATCTGTTTACCACTAAGACAGCGACGGCACAATACCGATGCAGGCATTGTGCCGCCTAAGCCCCTGTGTTTTCTGTGGGAGGCGGCGCCCCATGCTGGGGTCTCTGCCCGCACTCTCGGACTTTAGGATTCTCAACTCCAGGTCAGAGTAGGTCCGGGAGGGGGCAGGACATTAGGGAAAGTGAACACGGAAGGACCATTACAGCGACTGTCGCTGTAGTGGTCATTTTCTGGTTCACTGTTGGGGTGTCGGCAAAAGTGGCCACCCTTCTAACTTGACCCCCAAAATCTGTGTAGCCTTGGTCTTGTTGTAACCTGCTGGATTCAAGATATTCCACAATACCTTTCTTCAGCAGTGGCTCCATTAGCTTCCCCACCACCCATGTCAGGCTGGCTGGCCTACAGTTGCCAGCCTCTCCCTGCCACCACTTTTGTGAAGCGGGCTACACCTGCCCTCCTCCAGCCTTCTGAAACCACTCCAGTTTCTGTGAACTGTTAAAAGGACTGTCAGAGGTGCGCCAGTACCTCCTGAGCTCCCTCAGTAACCTTGGGTGTACCACATCTGGGACCATTGCAGTTTGTCCACTTTCAGATTTGTGAACCCTTCAGGACTCTCTCCTTTGTAAAGGGACTTCTGTCTACCTGCCCTCTTCAGTGTTCCTGTTGCTTTTATGTGGCCCATTCCCTTCCTCTGTGAAGCATCAAATGATGGACTTACAGGTACTCACTGGTTTCTGGAGGAGAACAAGCCTAATAGGAAGGAAACTAACTGCCTATGATGACTCTGGTAATATTGTATGATGGAAACTGGTGAAGATCTACACAAAATACTGGAAGACCCAGAGTGAAATCTGTCCCAGTCAATGCTTTTGCCCAGCTTTGCAACATCTGAGAGACTGCTGTTACTGTACATGATGTTCATATAATTCTTTCATCTAAATGGAGTCCCGTGACATCAAACTTATCAAAGAGACACGGTAAGAAGTTGAACATCACAAATATTTAGAAATAAAACCTGCTGAGAAAGGCAGGAACAGTACTGTCATGGACAAGGTGAAGTATCAGGGAGAAGACGAACATCACCTATGTGACACTGAGAGTTACAGACTGCTACAGACAAATCCTATGGTTGCGCTTTAAGAAGAAATCTGATTCTTGCAGTTTTTTTTTTTTTAGCATTGGTCACACGAATCAACAAAAGTC